>JAWPNB010000008.1:22525000-25025000 GCA_033996785.1 Trichosanthes truncata | reverse complement strand
TTTACCATCGGTCAATGTTAAAATTACCTAATGATAAACTTGCATGATATAATATTTAGCAAATAGGTAGAAGTTTAGAGGAAAGAAAAGGTCATCTAAGGGAGAAAAGTTTCTAATTTCTCCTTCAAATTTTAAGGAAATTGGTTGACATTTTGATTTTTTTTTCTCTCTTAAGTGAGTTTTTTTTTCGTTTAAATTTCTTCCAATTCACTGTTATGTCATGTAATATACTAAATTGAAAAATGTTTATTCAAAAAAACTAAATAAAAACTTTTAAAATAATAGCTACTAAATTTAAAAAAATATCAAAACATTAAGGATTAAAACATATATTCAGCGTAAAAAAAGTAGAATAAACTCGACAATCACAGCTTTAAGCTTCAAGAATTGGGTCATATAGGAGCATTTTAGTAACGTTTCTATTTTTTGTTTCATGTTTCCTATTTTCATTATTTTTTAGAAACAGAAGCGTTTGATAACTATTTCTATTTCTCGTTTCTGATTTTTAAGAAATGTTTTTAAAATTGTGTACAAATTTTAGAAACAACAAAATCAAGTTTCTTGTTCCTATATTCAGTTTCTTCTGAAACATAAATAAAAATATTATTTTATGATTCATGATTTATAAAATGAATAATAAAAATTTTAAAATAAATATAATATAAAATTTTTGAATATTCAATTTAAAATTTAAATTTCATAGAAAATTTTTACATTTTTAATTTAGAATTCCAAAGAAACAAAAAATAAAAAATGATTACCAAACACATTTTTTGTTTTTTGTTTTTTTTTAAATATAGAACAAAAAAATAAGAAATAGTTACTAAAAACAATTATATTTTTCTTTATTAAAATGAAGAAACAGAAACAAGGAAAAGAAAATAAAAAACAAGAAACAAGAATGTTATCAAACGGGTTCATAATAATCTCTTACCTTATCAAAAAGTTATAATACTTAATAAATATTTAATTTCCAACTGTTCACACGTAATTTCGAAAGAAATTTGACATGTGTAAAGAACTTGTATTTTTATTGATTTTACAGGTGTGTTACAATCTCTAAGTATGATCTTCTGATTCTTTTTCCTTGTACGTATGCGTTTCACTCAAGGGTTGGAGTGCTCGTTGAAGAAAGAGTGTTCAACGTTCAAAAACCTCAGGGAGTCTTCTAGCCTACTTTTGTCTTCGAATTAAATTTGAGAGACATGTCAATTTATAGTTTGTCTCAAATTTGATAATTTATAATTTTATCATTAATTTATAAATAATGACATGCCAATTTGTGATTGTCCAAAATTTGTCATTCAACACTAACCTTAGAGAATATGATAATCCTTATTCTTAATTATCGCTTTTGATTCTATACGTTTGTAGTCTATAATGAGTAAACTATTATTTATTAATTTATAATTTTTTAAAATAAATATTAAACTAACGAAAAGAATATCATGTAAATTTTAAGGAAAAAATTATCTATAGTTTAGTCTTATAATAACATGAACTCCAAAAAAAAAAAAAAAAACTTATAATAACATATAATTTAAATAACAAAAGTATACTTATGACTAGTATTTATTAAAATTTAAATTATTTTCCATTCCTAAAAAAAGATTTCGATATAAATGAAAATATTTTTAAGGTGAATTGACATAAGTTTTAGTTTAAGTACTTTCTAAAAATAACAAGTTTGCTATTCCTTACTAACATGTGAGTCACACACGTGAAGCTCAATTAAACAGTAATTTTAACACCAATTAATAGAAGGGACCGATTGCAATACTTAACAAAATATAGAGGATGATTGATCAAATTAAAAATTCTTGAGTGTGACTGTAATATTTAACAAAGTACAAGAGACTAATTGATCAAATTAAAAGTTTAAGGGTGTGATTATAACAAACTCCATAGTTCAGGAGGTAGTTTGTGCAATATTTCCAAACATTTATGTGTTTGGTTACTTTTTGATTTCAATTATATGTTTGTTAGGTTGCACTATATAAAGTGATTAAATATATGTTAATTTGATTTTAAAACTATTTTCGGTCAATCACTTTTTTAGATAATCAACTTTCAATTATTTTTTCTTGGCTAAATTATAGAAAATACCCCTAAACTATGAGTTTAGTTTCAATAATATCCCTAAACTTTAAAAAGTTTCAAAAATACCCCTGATCTTTCCAAAACGTTTAAAAACTACTCTCACAGTTAAGTTTTGGCTGGAAAACGTTATAGTTTCGTTTCAATAATGCCTCTGAACTTTAAAAAGTTTCAAAAATACCCATGACTTTTCAAAAATGTTCAAAAATACCCTTACCGTTAAGTTTTAGATGGAAAACATTAAAATTCATTAATGTCATTGACATTTAATTGTGCTTGTAAGAGTCAGTTTTTACTTTTGCGTTCTTGACTTATGGATTATTTTCATGTTAATCTTGGTTGTTTAATTAATCGAATCGTTGGTTTGATTGGTGAAATCTACTCCTTAATATATCTATCTCCTAATTGTTTTCCATTTTTTATTTTATGATTTTATTTTATTTTGATCTTATTCATCTTTTTATTTCTTTCTATAAATAAAATTGGGTGATTTTATTTGTGGTAATTAAGTAAACTTGAACACCAATCCAGTGGACGGTACTCCGACATTCTTACACTATATTAAAACTTGAGTCGTACACTTGTGGTATTGCATTGAATAGTTTTGCAACACCATTGCAAAGAAAGCCATTGCGCACTAGTCTAGCTAGCTAGCGTTTTTCAGCTGGCTGTTGTGTTAGTTGTAGCGTGCTTTAAATTTTCAAGTTTGATGCTACATTAATGATTGCTAAAGGGAAACTCTGAAGTTTAAAGAAAACACAGAGTTACAAATGAACTTCAAATTTGAGTGTTAATCTTGATGCAATAACAAACAACAAATATGAGATGGAAGCGATTGGTGGGTCATCGAGAATTTATTTTTCATCCTCCCAATTTAACGTCAAATTCAAGCATCTTGGGTAGCTAAATTTTAAACAAATTCAAGCTAGAAATGGATCCCATAAAGCAAGACGACAACACATTATCCTCATCTTTGAAGAATTGAACAAATCCCTACACAAATCCACCCATTTAGGTTTCCAAAATCTATCTCAACAACAATTAAGCCTTTTTTTTTTCTTTTCTTTTGTGTCTTTGGAGAGTTACGAGGGAGGGTTATGATTATGGATTTTAGATTTTTGGAGCTTATTTGATCAAATTGTTACTATGACATTTCAAATGCTAATAATCCATTCATTCTCATTAATTTTCATAGAGGAAAAATATGTAGAGAGAGGAAGAAGAAGAAACATTTTCCAATAAAAGTATTTTTGAATTTTTTTTGAAAGGTCAAGGGTATTATTGAAATGAAATTTTAACATTTTCCATCTAAGGTATTTTTAAACATTTTTTAAAGGTTGGAGGTATTTTTGAAACTTTTGAAAGTTGGTATTATTGAAACGAAACTTTAACGTTTTCCATCCAAAACTTAAATAGTAAGGATATGTTTGAAATTTTTCTAAAAGATTAGGAGTATTTTTGAAACTTTTTAAGTTTAGGGGTATTATTGAAACAAAACTCATAGTTTATGAGTATTTTCTATAATTTAACTTTTTTTCTTTTATTTCTTGTTTTAAAATCAATTTAATTTTTTAAAAGTGATTTTTATTGATTACCGTACCAAACATTGCAAAAAAAAAAAAAAAAAAAAACAGTTTTTAGCCATTTAAAATCTCTCGAGAAGTTATCCCGAACACACTTTTAATCAAAAGTAATTAAAGATTAGCCCAATTTGATAATAATTTTATTTTAAAAAGAAACCTTTTTTTTAGTAAAGTTTTAAAAAGAAACCTTATAAAAACTATTCACACACGTACATATACTAACTGCGCTATCTTTGTTTAATTTCCCACTTTTTAAAGCACTAACTAGGAAATCTTTACCTGAAAAAAAAAAAAAAAAACTAGGAAATCTTAGCCAACTCTTATTCTTAAAAGCAAAAAACAATTTTTTGAACACAAAATTTCCATCAAAATTTTCGCAGAAAATTGATTGAAAGTAAATTGGATATGGAAAAATATGCCCACAAAAAAAAAAAAAAAACATTCTAACAGTCGCACATGAGTAATTAATTTATAAAAACCAAAAAAAGCATCAATTTTAATTTTCACATATTCTTCGAAAAAACTATTTAAAAAACATATCTCTTTCCTTTTTCCATTATTTTTAAAATAAAAAAAAATCCACCATACATATTTTTGTAGAGATTAAATAGAAGAAAAATCTCCATTAATGAAGACGAGTTTACAATGAAAATGAATCGTGAAACATAACAAACTCAAACGCCATCCTCATTTCACTGAGATTCACAAATACTTTGAAAAGTTCAAACCCTACAAATCTCACTCCTCACTCCCTCCTTAACAACAAACACCAACAAATCAAAACACATAATAATAAAATTTAACTCTCTCTGAAAATGGAGACTAGATCCGCCAGTAGACGACGGCTCTCCAATTCCCACCACCAAACCGGCGTCGACTACATCAGCCACCTCCCCGACGCCGTCCTCCACCACATCCTCTCCTTATTGCCCATCAAAACCATCGCCCAATCAGCCACTCTCTCCTCCCGCTGGCGCTCCCTCTGGTTCACTTTGCCCGACCTCGACTTCTCAATTACTCCCAATCCCAATCCCAATTCCAATTCCAATTCCATTTTCAATTCCAATTCTAACCCGGCTGACATCATCACCCGCATTCTCAACTCCCGCGACCACAAACATTCCAACGTCAGACTCCTCCGCTTCTCCGCCAGTTTGAGTTTCTCCCGCCTCAACGGCCTCTTCCGCACCGCCGTCCGCCACAAAATTCAACAACTCCACGTCCAAGTCTCCACCAACGATTACTTCAACTTCCCACGCTGCATCATCGCCAGTGATTCCTTGAGAGTTTTTACCCTCCGATCGGTCTACCCGGGTTTCCGGTTGCCACCGTCCTCGGTCATGAGCGGTGGCTTCCGATTGCTGACTTCCCTCTCCCTTGCCCTCGTCATTCTAGATCGGCCCTCCTTGTTGGACTTGTTCACCGAGTCGTCTTTTCCCGTTCTCAAGAAACTCAATTTGGAGAGCTGTTTTGGGCTCATGAGTTTGCGGGTTAAGTGCCCCGCGCTTCTGGATTTTAGCCTCGAGGGCTGCTTTCAGCTTCAGGGTTTGGATGTTTTTGGGGCCAAACTGGAGAGGCTGCGGATTTGTAGCTGTTTTGATGCGTACAGTCCCAGTTGGGTTAAAACCGCGGCTCCTAATCTCAAAACCCTCGTTTGGATTTATAATGCTGTAACCGATGAAGTTAATTTGGATGATTTTAGCTCTCTCAATGAAGCGTCTCTTGGTTTGCTTTGTGAACATTTTCCTACTAGGAAGCTTCAGTCTCTGTCTGCTCTTCTCTCTGGAATCTCTCTCGCCCATTCTTTAACCTTTGAAAGTTCCTTCGTTGATGTAAGTTTCAATTTCTTCTAATAGTTTACTTTATTGGGTTTCAATTTATTGCTTGGCACTCTTGGTTTATACAAATTTCAGGTTAGTTTAATCTTGGGAATTAAAAATAAATTTATACCTTAAATTTGACATAATAACCACACTTATCAAAGTTTAGGTGCAATTGGATGAAATTGAAAATTTAGGATAACCAGATAAAAGTTAATTTTTTCCCTCCATTCTTTTGATTTATTAGTTTCCAGCACTTTTCTGGTGGTCATGTCAATTGTCATTTAGTGAAGTAATTTTATTTTTTGATTTTTTTAAAAAAAATTATATGGCAGGTTCTATCCAACAATAATTACTTTGCATGTTATTTGCCTGCATTCAACAACGTAAAATCTTTGGAACTGCAAACAGTTTTCAGAAAGCACAATGGTCCGGGGTTAGCAAATATATTCAGAAGTTGTCCCATTCTTCATACGCTCACAATCAAAATCGTCGACGGTAGCAGCATGGGAAGGAAGGTAATATATATTAATTAATTAAGTAACATTATTGATGTTCAATTCTTCAAATCAAACCTCGTGATTACATTCTAAGATTTTTTCTTTTTTAAAATTTTGTTTAGGATTGGCGTAGGAATAAGTGGGAAAGGATTGTGTCAGAGGAAGAACAATTCTGGGAAACTCAAATCGAGCCTCTCAAATCCTTTCTTCTTCATCTTAAGGTTGTGAGAATCGAAGGGTTCATGGAGTGCTTGAATGAAGTTAGCCTCACTCAGTTTTTGCTCAAGCATGGGACTGCATTGCAAGAACTCTCCCTTTTCACAAGCAAAACCAACCATAGAGATTCCCTTAGACGTCGAGAAATTAAGTCTCAGATCATGGGATTCTCTCGGGCTTCTTCTGATGTTAAAATTCAATATTGTTGAGAACCCCCTTTTAACATTTCGACGACCTCTTTTAAAACATCCACAATTTTATTCCATTTTTTCTTTCACACTCACATATTACTTTCTGATTATAATCGAAATACAAGATAAACATACCACCGGAATAATCAAAAATTATTTTAAAGACTTGTTTGGAATGACTTTTCAAGTACTTAATAACATTTTTTTTAAAACTCTTTTTTAAACATTTGAAAAGTCATTCCAAACCAGCCTTAACAGTTGGTAGACCATTCTTTTCGACCAGGAACCCAATTGGGACATTTTGGGCTGAAATAATTGGACACAACGTACGAGTTCAAAAGCCCGAGAATTGGTGCGTGTTTCACACAGCGCGGGGTCTTGTATTGGTTTATGGAAGCTCCATGATTGATGGCATAGTCCATGAGTTTGTCGAAAGTCCCGTTCTCAACAATCTTTATCTCCAATGGGCCAATTGATTTATCTAAGACTCTTCCTTGACGATATACGCTGTTGAGTGATTCTTCGATTGTTAGACAACATTTTTCAAATACCAAATGGGGAATAGTGAAGGTTTCCTTAAGGCTAATTTCCCAATATATGACGTAGTGGCCTGGAATTGTATGAGTGTCGGCGTAGCTTGTGTACTCGAGGAGGCAAGTGTCGTATGGGATTAAGTTTTTAGAAGCTTCCATGACTGCGTTCTGAAGCTCAACTTCGTCTACTTTGTCGGAATCGATGCTGAGAATGACGTTTTTCCGGCATACGAAGTTGAATTGTGGGGCGTTGTTCTTGAATCCCGATACTCGAAGAATGTCGCCGATTAGATACCGATAAAGCCCTGCAATATTGTATAAGATCGATTATCCCATATCAACATATTTGTACCCGAACAGTTGTCAATCAGTTTAAACTGATTGACAACTGTTCGGGTATAAATATGTTGATATCCCAGATACATGAACCAAGAAAAATACTTACCTACACATTGGTTAGCCATTATTATTTCCGAAAGGATAACAAGAAGATTTAAATTAGGTCTGCAAGCAAGGATCAAAGTAGTAGGCAAGATTTTTAACGAGATCAAATCCTTAAAAACCCTAACAAACGATCGCATTCTTGAAGGAAGAATCAAGGCTTTTTCTAGTGAGGAAGACAAATAGTTGCAATAATGGCTCAAACATTTTAGTGGGATCTATTTATCGTCAGCAGAAGTTCCTGTCGATTAGTGTGTAGGCAAATATTGTTCTACTTAAAAGGCATACCTGAATAAGTGGTGATAACGAGCTCATATTCTTTTCCCAACTCGACATCAACAAGGTCAACCAATTCTTCATTCATCTTCTCAATGCCTTCTGATTCACAAGTACTCGAGTTCCCAAATCCACTAGTCCTATCAAGAGGTAAAAATTCAAAGTATGCCATGGTGGGAATAAGGGTGTAAGAGACCTCATTTGGCTTACACAAGGGGTTTAGATTAATGCCAAAGTAGCACTCAGAAGAAGCATACATGGTACAAACAAGTGGGAGGCCATTACTGTAGTAATCTAAAGTTGGGATGTACTGTGACATAGTACCTGTCACAATAACATCAATATACTTGGTATTTGGCCACAGCCTAGTTATAATACCAGCCCACGTTTCTTTGCTGCACTCAAGTTCAATCAAATCAGCAAGCACAGGGTCAGGTTTCAGAATGTTCATCACAGATTGTCTCACTAATGGGTCAGTGATTCTAGGATTTATGGTTCCTGTTCTGATATCATTAGCCAAAAGGACCCAATGACTTTCAAGGAATTTGATGGCTCGAATGAACCCAGATGCAAAAACAGCACCAACTCTAAGGACTTGCCGGCTGAGACACAGTCCACAAAGGAATTGAGAGTACATGCTTTGGTATGTGTCTGTAAAAAGAATTGTTTCATTAGGGCTTGTGTAATCGCTGTAGAGATCATAAGGGCGGTCCTTAAAGTGTGAGCTTTTGTAGTAGCTAGTGAGAACTGGACGGGCAGGTAACCCTCCAGGAGTTGTGGATTCAGACTTTACAAACAAAAAGTACATTCCTTTGCCCTTGTTCAAGCCTGGAACGAACTGGTTCATCACAGGCATCAAAAGGGAGTAAAGAAATGATCTTCTCTCGAGCTCTTCTTCGGTTGTTGGCATTAACTTCCTCTCTCCTCCCGATGTTCCGGAACTAGAATGGAAAAACGCGATATTGAATTATCGAGTGATTATCAATTAGAAGAAAATAACATTACATGGTTCAAACACAAGACTTCTACCTGCTTTTGAAACATATTCAAGAACTTAAGCAGATAGTTTACAGTATATTCGATCATTCATTCCTTTTTTTGACGTGAATAACTATAATGGATTATTGTATATTCACCTCGTTAAGAATTCCGATATGGGTTCTGAACATAGTATTGGAGAAGCATCGCCATTTGCAATTCGATCGATGTACGATTTTAAATCCTCATAAGAGACAACGGGGATCGTCTTCTTGAACGTCTTCCTATCCGTACACCCATTAAGGCCATGTTGTTGCAGGTACTCGACATGGGCGTTGCGCGAGAGAATTTCAGTAAGAACTCGTCGTTGAACTTGATCGGCATGAGTTGTAACTTCTTCAATATGCTGCAATATTGCACGGTCATCTTTCTCATGGGAATGATGAGTGTCAAAGCGTGGAAGTTTGGAGGGTAAGTTGTTTGAAGCCTCCGGCATCTCTTTGAGCTCAAGCTAAAAACTCAAGCCCAACTCAATGGACTGCGGAGGAGGAAAGTGATGCAAATTGATAAAGTTTATAAGCAGGTCTTTGTTAATTATGTGTAGTGAAAAGGTTCTTAAGATCATACGTGTATATATAGGGAGAGAGGGAAATGAAGTTGGATTGGAGACAATTTAGGCTTACAAAAGACTTTAAAATCAAGATATAAAGCTTTAAGGTGCCGTCTAAAAAATGTTCGATAATTGTTAACGAACAAATTATTTAATGATGTCTGCCTGCCTCTTAATAACCGTCAGATGTAGATTCAAAATTATGTCTGCCCCTAATTACAAGCATTAGATACAAAAGTGAATACATTTACAATTTCTTTCTCTCATATCCATGAGTGCAAAACTATCATATTATGACGGTTTCATAGAATAATTTCTCGAATTAAGGTTTTAGATTATTTTTATTTATTTTTTTAAAACAAAGTTTTTAAAAACAAGTTTGTATGTATATTTTAGTTAATTAAAATTTACTTTCTCCTTTTGAGTATTCTATATACTTACAAAGAGCTAGCCTTATTATAGGAGTAAAAGATTTAAACTTATAACCTTTTAAAGATGCTTTAACCTTTAAACTATGCATATGTTGGTTCCTTATTTTCTCTCTAACATTTCTCCTCTCTAACTTAATTATAAAAGTATTCACATAATTAAATATTTTTTCTAAGAATATTACAGTTTTTAAAAGTGGGAAGGCTTTAAACTCGGAACTTTTAAGAAAGGTTAGTAATATTTGGTCTAATTAAGCTATAGTAGTGCATAGGCCATATTTTATTTAATGTCTAATAAAAACAATATATATATAAAAAGCACAAGCCAAATGAGTTTAGCTTGACAGTAATTAACATATATTTCTTTTCTTGAGGTTGGAAGTTCAAATCTCTATATCCTTATATTTGTTGTACTAAAAAAAAAGCACCATGATAGAAATTGGAGACTGAACTATGTCTGTCGACTAGAGTTTGTTTGTATAGGATTCTAAAAAACATTTGTACTGATAATTATCTAAATCCATTCACAATTTTTTTAAAAAAAAATTATATTACAACAAATAAAGGAAAAAAGTATTTAACACACTACGACTCGTTATAAAATGAGGCATCAATATCAATATCTATAACCAGTTGAGTTATGGTGAGATGGATAAACTTTTAAGACATCATCAAGAGAACTACATGTGTAAAAATACTGTAAAACAGAGTAATCTAAATCTTGTGTTATATGTAGAATCCAAATTGCATGGTTAAAGAATGGAGAATTTTAAGGAGGTGGAACCGGGGAAGGAGAAGGTTAAGCGAGCAGCACGGATGGATGTTGTTGGCAAAACCAGCAAACTCAATTTAATATAATAATTTGCTTTTATTCAACTATACAGAAACACTAATTCCCCACTATCTTGATCTTTAAGTTTTACATTATAAATTTAATCTCTAAAATTTAAAGTTGACAATAAATCTATAATTAGTAAGTCATAAAAGATAAATATAACATTAATTTAATTACAAAGAGTGGGGATTTTGGAGCATTGGAGAAGGCACAGCATTTGGCCTGCCTGAGCAAGCGTCAGCATTTGAGTGTTTGACTTGGTTTTTTGGGAACACACCCAAAGGGATTGGGACACGTGTGGCGATGTGACTGTTCTCTCTGGTTTAGGAGACAGCCGGAGCCAAACTCGGGATGGGACTTCAAGGTCAACTCCTTTCATTTATTTATATTATCTCACTCTCTTTGGTGTTGGTTTTGGTGGTGCCCTTTTTTTTTTTTATCACGTTATTCTTCCTCATCTTCATTTTTAATTCCTGTGTCCTACGTATTCCTCTGTCCCATGTTTCTTTTACTTTTAATAACGTTAATCATTTTTTAAGTATATTGAAAACTAGTGAAGTTTTGAGAATACAACCTTACCATAACCCAAATCTCCAGAGAAGATTTCTTTTCTTAACCTTTTCTTAACTATTGAACTAAGGTTAAGTTTGTAAAGCTATATGATTGTTTGTAGTCTAAGAGTAACAAATAGTCAATTGAACTCATGATTTATAGAAAATATTGCTATGTTAAAATTATTACTAGATTTAATAGGTATATCAACATTCCTCTTTAATTTTTGTGGGCTTAGAAATTAACACAACACTCAACAGGTGGAGTGATTTTACGAAATGGAAGGAAAATGACAATATAGAAGGTCAAAGACCACTTCCTTCAATACTCTTGTGTTAAATTATCGGTACTAGACCCAAAAGTTTGAGCCCATAGATTAGGGTATATTTGATCTTTTATAAGTATTCTTAATATTATAAGCGATAATTTTTAGAGTTGCTTTCTTTTATCCATTGTGAGAGAAGGAAGGCCAAAATATGATTTTGAAACTTCAAAGCGAAATTCATTTTGTAGCAATTTAATTACATGTAGACATTAAAAAAATTTCATAAGAAACAACAATTGAAAATGCAATAAAAGTCTCACATTGATTGAAAAAGGGAAAGATTATGAGTATACAAGTAAGAACAATTATATTTATTGGTATGAGGTCTTTTGAGTGAAACAAAAAATAAAAACATGAGAACTTATTCTCAAAAGTAGACAATATCTCATATAATTAAGAGATATGTAGAGGGTCAATTATCTAACAAGTAATTTCATAGAGGCAGATGAGAGGAGTTCGCTCGTATAAAGAGCAAACTCTCAAGTGGACACATGGACAATTATTATAGTTGTGAGTTTGGTGCACTTTCTACAAAAGAAAGATTGTTGAGAATGCATCAAAGTTCTAAAAGAGAAAATCATGAGTATATAAGTGAGACTAATCATCTTTTTTCGGATGAAACTAAAAATAAGTCATCCCAAGCTTATGTTCAAAGTAAATAATATTATACCATATGTTCTGGAAAGTTGTACTTTTGTCCTTAATTTACAAGAAAGAGATGTTGATTTTTTTACATATTTGTACAGTTAGGTCCAATACGACTCAGATACATGTTGATATATCTTTATAATCACATATATTTACTTTATTGAATATAATTCATGCAAACGTTCTCCTTTCTCCATTGCTTTAATGATGTGCCCCTTAAGTCGATTCTGAAAGGGACTTCCAAAAGAGTACAAAAACACATAAAGCAATGTCTTCAATTATGTGTTTGAAATAATCAACCATGAGCTAACCACACGATTCTAAAAACAAACAACGAAAAGTAAGTCTACAATTCAGCACAATCAATTTCGAATGCTAAATGTAAATGAATTGCTGAAATTAGGCTAAATTAAATTCTCAGCTGAAGTAATTACATTATATTTGTAATTTTGTCCCCAAAAATGTTAAAAACTCTAGAATAATAAAGAAAGAAAATGTGTACATAATATATAGGGTTTTTTCAAAATGTTAAGCCCATTTGATAATCATTTGGTTTTCTATTTTTGAAAATTAAGCTTATAAATACTATTTTCACTTATGATTTTTTTTTTGTTTATCTACATTCTAAAAATATTTTCAAAATTCAAGTGTAGTTTTGAAAAAAATAATAATTTTTGAAAACATGTGCACATTTATGGAAGTTGACTAAGAATTTAAATGTTTCTTTCATAGAGATGAAAATCACAGTAAAAAATTTGTGGGGAAACAAGTACAATTTTCAAAAACATAAAATTAAAAACAAAATCGTTATCAAATAAGACTTTAAAAAACAAAAATGAAATAAGGTCATGTCCACTCACGAGGAAATGTATTTATACCAAATTAATTTATTATACGTCCTCGGTGTTTTGAAGCACTTTCAAGGACATTCCAATCACTAATTGT
The DNA here is from genome assembly GCA_033996785.1 of Trichosanthes truncata. Taxonomy (NCBI): domain Eukaryota; kingdom Viridiplantae; phylum Streptophyta; class Magnoliopsida; order Cucurbitales; family Cucurbitaceae; genus Trichosanthes; species Trichosanthes truncata. The sequence continues at coordinate 25,012,022 of JAWPNB010000008.1, read as the reverse complement.
AGGTATCTTATCAATTCAAGTACACTTTGACTTTGCTTAGCATGAGAGAGAGAGAAAAGAGAAAGTAGTGTGGCCAATTATAAAGAAAATTTTATGCGTAATCTTTACTAGATTATGGTGGTTGGATTTTGTGTAAGATAACATGTATCAAGGATTTACAAAGTGAGACATGATGGAGTAACAAAAAGATTGATAAATATTAATGTGAGTGAAGGCCAAGGTTGTCTATCACCAACCATACATCTCAAACTTTTATCCCTTAGTTTAGGCCAACACATGCTTTATACTCCTTGAACAGTCTGCACACTTCCACTTCCACCTCCACTTCCAAAATATGTGATTGTGTTATAATTTTTTAATTATATTAAACAATTATATATGCTACAATAAGATGTAGCTAGTTATATATTATTGGGTTAAATGATGTGTTTACTCACTAAACTTTCAAGTTTGTATTTAATAAATCTTTAAACTTTAAAAGTGTCTAGCTAATAGATCTTTAAACTTTCAGTTTTATTTTTTTTAATGGATCAAGACATATTCAACATTTTAAAAAAAATAATAGATTTATTAGACATAAAATTGAATTTTACGTCTAATAGAACCCTAAACTTTCAATTTTTGTATACAATCAATCCATAAATTTTAAAAAATGTCAAAGAGGTGAATGATCTATTAGACACAAGATTGAAAGTTTAATGGTGTATTAGATATACAATTGAAATTTAAGGACTTGTTAAACAAAAAATTGAGAGCTCAGGAGTTTAATAGGTGCTTTGTAAAGTTAGATACACACTCGAAAACTTAGAGACTGCACTTATAATTTAACCAATATTATTTTTCATGCAATAGTATCATAACACAGTAATTTAAAATTCTTATTTTAATTCAACAACAAAAGACACTATATATTTAAGTTAAAAGAAATACTTTTAGTCCTTGAAAAAGTAACAATTTAGTTCCTAAACTTTAATATGTAACAATTTAGTTCATGTACTTTCAAATTTGTAACAATTAATTTTTATCGTGAAAAATTCCATCAAAAGTAAGTGTCAATTTTTATTATGTAACAATTTAGTTTTTATATAAACGCATTTAGTCTCTAATCAATTTATATTGATCTACATATGTAAGAAACTTTAACAATATTTTTTATGATGGGGACTAAACCATTACAAAACTTAAAGTAGCTAGAGGGACTAAGTCATTACAAATTTAAAAAAGTATTGTTACTTTGATGAAAGTTCATGGACCAAAAGTGTTTTTTAACAATTTATTTAAATATAAAAAATCTAATAATATTTTATGGTTAGACCCAAGAAAGGAATATACACGAGGATTATGAATATATATATATATGACATAAAGAGGAAAAATGATAGAAGAAAATCTTCCATTTTGTAACGTCGTGTCAGACCGAAAGTCTATAAGACATGTAAAAGGGTGATATAAATATAGCATGAAATGTACCTTTCTATCAATATTCTCATGTAGCCACATTGGCTTACACAAAGAAGCAGCGATGGAATGTCCATAAAGTATCCAAAGATTACTACCAACTTGATCACCTGAGACACGAGGGAGGCGACAGTTGCTGTAATGAACTGGCCTTTCAAACAGATCTCTTTATTGCTTTTAATTGTTTTTCTTTCAAATAAATCACAACAGGTCATGATGGTGCAATTAAAGCTTCTTGTAGTGCAGTTTGGGGAAGCACAAGCACATCACCAAGTTGAAATTCAAACAGAGCCTACCACATATATTACTATTTCTAATCCAATCACAGAAATAGTTTATGGAAGGCAAAGAGAAAAATAACAGTACCTTTGTTAATGAGAATTTTCAACTTGGGGATCAGATTAGATTTTGAGAAATTAGAATATATGAACTAGTTTTTGATAATCAAAATTAGTTTGAGAAGTGTTTTTAAATGAAACATATTAATTAGTTTTCTTAAAAAATAAATGCTTTTTCACTTGAAACACTTTTGGTTTCTTTTTAGATTAAGGACAAAAGACCTTTCACATATTTTCACAATAGTATGATATTGCTAACTTTGAGTATAAGCCTTTGTAACTTTACTTTTGTTTTCAGCTAAAAAATTTTATACCAATGAAGATAATTGTCATCAATCATATACTATAAATATCTTTTGCTTTTCTATAAGATCTTGTTTGCACTCCTACCACTTTTCAACACATATTGGACACGATCTTACACCTATTCTTTCGTCAAATATCTTGTACAGTCAGGCTATTCAATTTTAGAGATATACTCTGTTTTAATTTAATTCAATCCATTACCTTCCAGATATCTCTAAAGTTGTTTGATAAAGAAGGATGAACATATAAACCAAAACCAACATTTGGTAGATAGCTACAAATAAAAAAACAAAAAAACTAGGATTTATAAGTTGACATTACATAGCTGCAACTTTTCGAGTTTATGAATAATGATGAAATTTCTACGTCTCACTGCGCCTTCGTGTAATTACAAACCTTTTCTTTAATAATTTAGTTTAAATTTTAAGATAATCAAAAGCCCATTGTAACTTCAATGAAACCCATCTAACTACGCTACTGTCATCATGGGATTTAGTAATTTGGGCCATTTTGACAAGTAACACATATGGCCTATTCAAAGGACCCAATTCAAAAAATGTCTAAATATGGTAAAATGACAAAAAAAAAAAGTGGGTTAAATAGTTGGGATACCACGTTTGAAACTCAATTTTTCACAAATAACCCATTTTGTTAATATAATTAGCTTTGTCACTTTTCAAGCCATGAGAAGCCAAAACTATTATTGATATTACTTATCTACCCCTTTAATTTATTTGTAATTATATATAGATTTAAATATTAGGAAAGAAAAAAAAAATGTAGGGATATATTTACCATAACTGTTGGGATTCTATATTCCCTCCAAACACTTCACCTTCCAAACCTCCACATTCCAAGCGATTCTCAAAATTTAGGACAATGCGATAGTTATTCTCAAAATCTATTCTCCACCTTCCATTTGTCTAGAACCTCTAGCAATGGAATTCTTCAACGGTGACGGCGAGCAAACCTCCTTAGGTGACACCATCTAACATCGATGAAGAGCAAACTTCCGACAAATACAAACCTAAAATCAGTATGACGACATCATATTTCATATCAACAACGACATCAGGCTTCTATCTTCAACAATCAGCAATTTAAATGACAGGTTTCGACAATCTTCGATGGATATCAAGTCTCAACGAAGGCCTGAACACCTTTGTAGTAGTGGTTGGAGACCTACGATCGACAACCCACAACGTGGCAACGGCAAGCAAAAACCTCAAGTGGTAGTGTCGACATTTTTCCAACAACAACACGACCTACGGAGGTGACCCGCACATTTATTGAACGCAGATCTGAATACCCACTTCATTCCGACTTCAAATCTTCGAAGTTCGAATCTTTTCGAACACTAAACAAAGATTAAGGACGTTTCAATTCAGAACAGTGACCAACAACAGTATATTGCTTTCAAACGGTGGTACATTTCCTTCAATTAGTGATATATTTCTTTCAAACAACAATACATTTCCTTCAATCGGCGGTATATTTCCTTCAAATGATGAACAGAGGTTCTAATTCCTGTGAAGGAGCTCCTTTTTCCGACAAAGGGCCACCAAAATATATACATGTTTATATTTTGCATGTTGTTTTTATTTATTTGTTTCATACCATGTTTATATTTTTTAAATGTAGGGGTATATTTAATAATATGAGGTATATATTTCTAATAGTTTTTGTTTTTTGAAAAAATACACTACAAAATTTGACCTTTTATTGAAGCGGCAAAATGTCGGTGGAAGCTAAAACAAAGTCGGTAAAGCTTCTATCAAGCAACTAATTAAACATATGAACTTAATCTCAACCTATGCTTAACAAGTATATCTCAACAAAAAAACATCAAACCAAACACACCCCTCTTACACAAGGCACTTAAGACCACAACCTATATGCTTAGCGAGTATATCTCAAACTTCACCTATGCTTAACAAGTATATATATCTCAACAAACAAACATCAAAACAAACACCTCTCCCCCTCCTCTTACACAAGGCACACCAATTCTACCTAAAACTTAAGACCACAACCTATATATTTAACAAGTATATCTCAAACTCCACCAAAATTAACTATACCAAAAGCATGCAAACTTCTTAACACATGAACTAAAACAAAGAAAGTTGAAAGGAACTAAAACAAACTCCCACAAAGCAAACTCAAAATGAACTAAAATTACAAACTTCCACACAATCAACTAATTAAACATATGAAGAAACAAAACAAAGAAACATAGCAAACCAAACCAAATACCCTCTACATTGTAGGATAGCAAACAAGGCACATGAACTTCACTGACAACTAAAGACCACAATGTATGCTTAAACATGTATATCTCAAACATGTTGCTACCATCACTGCAGGATAAAAAACAAGGCACACAAACTCTACTAAAATGAATTAGCCCAAAAGCATGCAAAAGAACTAAAACACACTCCCAAGAAGCAACCAATTAAACATATCAATAAACAAAGTGCACAAACTGCAAGATAGCAAACAAAGTGTACAAACTAATTTAAATCTCACCCCCAACATTGCAAGATAGCAAACAAAGTGCACAAACTCCACCAATAACTAAACACCACTACGTTGCTACTGATAAGCTTCATTATTGAGGATTATTTACCTTCAATAGACTTAAGTTATGCTTAAAAATCCATAAAATCGTGTGAATAAGCTTAGAAAATCCTAGCATCACTAAATGAAAGTCAGTAAGCTTGTAAAGATTAAGCCAAATAAAAAAAATGAAGTTAGAAGAAGGAAAAAGGACTGAAAATTGAGTTTTGATGCAAGATATTGAAGAATTGCAGTTTGTAATTGTAGTTGCAATACCATTTGGAAATTGTGAGGTTGTCAATTATGGAAAGAATCCCAAAAATTCTGTTGCATATTTTAAAAAAGGAAACCACGATTTTTGCTTGATTTCAGCACAATCTATGGAGATTCTTTGGCCAAAGGAAGGAAAAGTCCTAGCCTCCATGGTCTATAAAAGGAAGAGAAACACACAAAAAAGGCAACTTTGGATTTACATTCGGCCACAAATTTCAAAATTTTCAGCTGTTGTTTTTTGTTTTTTTATTTTTTTTTTAAAGTTTTCTGCTCTTTCTTTTCTTTTCTTTTTCTAGCACTTGTTGACCTTAGTTCTCGATCCAATTTGAACGAAAGTTTTTTATTGTGAAGATTTAATTCCCTTTGAACAAGGAGGGGTTAAGTCGATTGAGAAATATGGAAGGAAAAGTTGAGCAGTTCATGTATTTTTCATAAGTTCCAACACTTTGCTTTTCTTTCTGATTTTTAATTTCAATTATGTCTTTAGTTTGTATTTGGAGTTGTTGTAATTCAATTGTCTCAAGTTAGTACTATTATTGTTTAAAGTATTTTCGAATTAAACATCATTGAGGAATTCATTGATAAAAGTTTTTGTGTTCTAAAATCTAGCAAAGTCCAGTTATTGTTACTGTTTTACTCTAGTTTTTAAATCTATGTGGGTTAGTCGAGGCTGTAATTTCTTTCCTAAGTTTCGGTCATATTCTTCGAGTAAGTCTCTTGAAGGAAGAATTGAAATAAACTCTTTAACTTCCAACTTTCTGTTATTCCCACTCTACTGTTTTGAATTTTCTTTTCACCATCATGGGTATTAAATTTTATTCTTCATTAGTTTCTTTTACTTGTAATATGAGCTAAGTCTTTTTTAGGGGTTCAAGGATGTAAATACCCTAAGGAGTGAATTGAGCTTAAATTGCAAAGATAGGAAAGCTTACACATTAATCGTTTGCTTGTGTTGAGTTGATTGAAATTGTAACTCTAGAATGATCAACTAGCGTTGCATATTACGCTCGAATCTAATGCTGAAAGGGTTAGTGAAGAGCGGATTCCACACAAGCAATTGAGAAAAGAGCTTAGACATAAGCCACACTTGACCTTAGACATACGCCACACTTGACATTAGACATAAGCCACACTTTACTTTAGCATAAGGAAAGGGCTCTAAAACTATTGGAATTGCTAAGCATCATTTTACCTAAGTTATAGTAGCTATAGAAATATAAGTTATTCACTTAGTCTTCTAAAAACTGGATTGCAAGGTTGAATAGGAGTTACAATTCAGTTTACAATTATTTGTGTAGTCAAGAATTGCAATTGCAATTTAAAGTAGCAATTCACGTCTTAAAGGCAATGAACATTCTTGAGCCCCATTTTTATTCTTGCAAATTTACCACTTAGCCTTCTATTTTTATTTGCTTTTCACACAACCACAATCCTATTTTGCAATTGAGATACCAAAGTTACAATTCTTGAACAACCCTTGCTATTTCCAACCTTTTTGTTAAACCGTTTCCTTGGGAGATGATACTCAGGAATACTCCTATTTTTACCAACAAGTTTCATCCGATTAGCTACCATCACTGCAAGATAACAAACAAAGCACACAAACTCCACCAAAAATGAAACTTATTACGAGAGAATAGAGTTAATACATTGTCGGATTTATACCATAAAGCCTCGTAATTAATGATTTATTTAATAATTAAAAATAATTTGATTATTTTATTTATAATATAATAGTTTCCATTATATGAAAAATCTAAGGTTACTAGTGTAATGTTGAACAACATGTGGTTGACATACGGGAGGATTATGTTCAAGAAATAATCTAAAGGGTCATAGTATATGGATAAGGTTGGGTGTCTTATCCTAGTAACACTATTGATACAACCCACTTTGTAATAGTTTCAAATGATTTGATCTAAATCTTTCATGTGGAAACATGAGAGTAGGGGTGTCTTATACAATGAATTTGTATAAGACTGGACTACGAAATATTTAATCTCTCTTTATAAATCCGTTAATTGAGAAGATTAATATTTCATCAGGATGATCATATGCGACTCGATCTTAATCCTGAGTGAGTTATGAACTCCTACCTGTGAGTGTTTGTCATTTGATTTGCATGGGTGAGAGTGACTTTTGTAATCGGTTCAATAAGCCTACTATATAGGATAAGTAGATGAGTAGTTCCCTTAAGTGCTAATTTCGGGATTTGACCAATGAGGCCCCACTCGCTCATTGGCCCGAGAGGGACTTAGTTTATGGTTGGATCATAAACAAATTGTCCATTAGAGAATTAGTGGTACTTAATGTGCAAGATGTAATTACAGGGGTAAAATGAACTTTTGACCCAGTTGTAATTACGAACAACTTGTGAAGGATCGACTTGCATGTAGTGATTATATCCATGGACACAACTTGTCCTACAGTGCATAAGAGTACAACTCTAGGTCTATAGTAAAGTGACCTAAAGTTAATGAATGAAAATTGATTAATTAAAGAGTTTAATTAATTAATTTTGTATCATTGGAGCTTATAATTTGTAGGTCTATAAGGCCCCCTTGCTAGCTCATAGTAACGCAAAAAGATCAATTTAGTTGAAAGAAAAATTTGAAATGTTTAAATTAATATTTAATATATTATATATATTAAATATAAAAGAGGAAAATATATTTATTGTATTTGATACATTAAATATTAAAATAATTAATGTATATTAGATATATTAAAGAAAATATATTTATAAAATTTGAATAAGATTCAAATAAAGAGATAAATATCATAGGAGAATTTAAAAGATTTGAATAAGATTCAACTAGATTAAATATATGTATTTTAATATATTAGATATTAAAATATATATGATTTAATTATAGCAAAGATTTGCCCCAGATGTCTATAAATAGGACATTTGAGTTGAGCCATGAGAGCACACATCTCCTCAATAGAGAATTAGAGAATTTTCTCCAGACCTCTTCCTCTGTAATCCCTTGTAGATTTTCTTTCAAGAGGCTTCCACAGGCCTTGGTCCTGTGTTCGAGTCATAGCCAAGAAGACTTTGTGGATAAGATAAAGACCCGCAAGAATATCTCAATATTATCTCAAAGGTATTTATTAGTTAACCCTTGTATTTTAGTTTGATTCTGAATAAATTAAAGACAATTCCAATGCTTCCGTTGCGAGATGAAGTGTCCAGTCCTATCAAGATGCATGCCCCTTTGATGATGGAATATGGCCTCGACCTCGGCCTCATGCCGAGGCTAAGGTGAAGACAACCCTAAGCAACACGTTGCTCATTTCATCGAGACATGCAAAAACGCTGGCACACGAGGAGATCTACTGGTTAAACAGTTCATTCGAACACTTAAAGGGAATGCTTTTGACTGGTACACTGATCTAAAGCCTAAGTCAATAGACAGTTGGGAACAGTTCGAAAAAGAGTTTCTAAATCGCTTCTATAGCACAAGACACATCGTCAGCATGTTCGAGCTCACTAACACTAGACAACGAAAAGGTGAACTTATTGTCGACTACATAAATCGTTGGAGAGCCATGAGTCTTGATTACAAAGACCGTCTCACTGAACTGTATGCTATCGAAATGTGCATTCAAGGCATGCACTGGGGACTTCTGTACATCCTCCAAGGTATAAGTCTCTCACCTTTGAAGAACTAGCAACTCGTGCCCACGACATGGGGTTAAGTATTACTAGTCGAGGAGACAAAGACCTTATACTCTCTAACATGAAGAAAGAATGAGAGAACATTGAAGCAACTTCTGAAGAATCTATGGTTGTAAATACAACTCCTCTCAAGTTTTCTTCGATAGACAAGATAACTGAAAAGCAACTAGAAAATGAAAGGCATCGCCTAAATTTGAAGGAAAGACAGAAATAAGTTTATCATTTTCCTGATTCTGACATTCCTACATGTTGGAACAACTATTGGAAACACGACTAATCGAACTTCCAGAATGTAAACGGTATGAAGAGATGGAAAAAGTCGATGATCCCAAGTATTGCAAGTATCATCGAGTTATCAGTCATCTAGTGGAGAAATGTTTCATCCTAAAAGAGCTAATTCTAAGATTAGCTAAAGAGGGAAAAATTGAGTTGGACCTCGATGAAATAGTAGCAACAGACACATGCAATCAAATACACTCTAGTCTACTTCAGGATCAAGGAGTGTGTCCAGTCAAATTTGGAACATCGCCCCTTCAAAAGAAAGGACATATGTAAAAGGAAGAAGAATCTAAGGAAACCTAAACTTGAGAGGAAAGGAAATAAAAAGTGTTCCCAACCTTACCAATTAGTGACCTTAAAGGAATTCTTCTTGAGAGATTTTTTTCCAGTGAAAAAAAGGGAAGAAGATTCGGCAAGTTCATACTACAGCAATGTGAAAGAAGTTGATGATTCAAAAGAAGCCGAGCAAAGGACTTCTGTCTTCGATCGCATCAAGCCTTCAACTACTCAACCTTCAGTCTTCCAAAGGATGAGTATGGCCATGACAAAAGAAGAAAATCAATGTCCAACTTATGTCTCAACTCGACCTTTAGTCTTCTAAAGGCTAAGCGTCTTCACATCAAAGAAAGATCGACCTTCAACATCTGTCTTTGATCACCTCAAAGTAACAAGAGATCAACATGAAAGGAAGATGAAAGCATTGAAGGAAGAATTGTTTGATGAAGTGAACAATGACAAAAAGATTTACAGTATTGTTCTTTCACGTATGAAAAGGAAATTCTCCGTTCTCATAAACACGGAAGGTTCCTTAAAGGTGAAGAAAAATCTCATCGTCTTAACAAATCCTACAAAGGACCAGATCAAGATCATGATGAGGAAGAACATCTAAGATGTAAAGAAAGCTCCTTATCACAAGACCCTAAATTGTACAATGCTCCTAGCCCGCATGAGCTTAAAAGGTGAACGACAAAAAAGAAAAATTTGAACTACGTTATAACTTGATCCCTTTTCACTCAAAGGGTATGTAGGCAACTTAGAGAAAAAATACTTTAAGTGCAGTCTTAAAAAAAAAAGTTTTCATCCCCATGAAAACAAGGCATTACAAGTTGGATGCATACGATAGAGCTTTAAAATTCGAGCTTCGACCCCCTCGAGTTCGACTCGTTGCTCACTTTCTTAAAGTTCGAGCTTCGTTCCCCTCAAGTTCGGTCCGTGCTCACTCCCCGAGCTTCAACCCCCTCAAGTTCGGTTCGTTTCTCACTCCCCTAAAGTTCGAGCTTCATTCTCCTCAAGTTTGGTCCGTCGCTCAGTCCCCTAAAGTTCGAGCTTCAACCCCCTCAAGTTCAGTTCTTTGCTCATTCCCCTAAAGTTTAAGCTTGTTTCCCCTCAAGATCTGTCATCACTCACTCCCCTAAAGTTCGAGCTTCAACCCCTACAAGATCAATTCATCGCTCACTCGCTCTAAAGTTCGAGTTTCATTCCCCTCAAGTTCGGTTTGTCGCTCAGTCACTCTAAAGTTTGGGCTTCACTCTCCTCCAAGTTCGGGGTTCGAGCTTCGCCCCTTCAAGTCTTTGAGTTCGAGTTTTTCATGCTTCAAGTCTTCAAGTTTGAGTATTGCTCTTTGATAATTCTTATTTATGAGGATTATTTAACCCTAAACTAAGTTATTTTTGTCATTTTTGTATGCTTTATTGATTACCGAGCAAGCTAAAAATAGTGTTTATGAGATAAATTCATGAAAGCTTGTCGGAGTATAGAAAAAGAAGAAATAAGTTGAAAAGATAATGGAAAGTTGGCTAAAGTGTTGTTTTTGTGCAGATTTGAAGCAATGAAGAAAATGCAAATGAAATGCAATTACATTTCCTTGAGAAAGCAAGGTGGTGAACAAAAGGGAAAATGCAATTGTAATGCAATTGCATTTTCTGGACATATCAATTTATTGTGGAAATCACGAAAATGCTCCAAAATCCACGACGTTTGGCTCGATTCTAGGAGACTTTTTCAGCCCAAAAATGCTGATGAAAATGCAATTGCATTTCTGAAAAATTTTGGTAGAGCTGAAAAATAATGCAACAGAAATGCAATTGAAACAATTGCATTTCTGGAAAATCTGGAAGCTGCGGGAATCTCGGGAAAACACCAAAATTCATAGGATTTGCTCGATTTTTGGAGAATTTTCATCCTAATCTCATGCCCAAACATTGACCCATGATTGAAGGAGCACAAAGATGGAAACCCTAACCCTCAATGCCTATAAAAATGAGGAAAACGATCCAAAACGTGGCTGGGTTTCCTTCTGCTCGCCCATAGTCTGTATTTCACGAGTTTCTGTCAAATTTCCAGAAGTTTTCTCTTCATTTTTGCTCTGTAATTTCCGACTTTGGTCCCTCCTCAACGAAAGTTCGAGGAGGTTAAGATCCATTTGCTTTTGAATGGGTATTTAGATCGATTGAAGCAAGGAATACACAAGCCCACTTTATTTTATGTTCTGTCATTTCCTTCTAGTTACTGTTTTTTTTTTTTTTTTTTATTTCTTTCTTGTAAGTTCATGGAATTTTAGTTTATGTTGAGGTTTAGTTATTCCCATTTCATTCATAAGACAATTTGCTCTCTTGAATTCTATTTCCTTAATAAGTTGAAAATCTCTAAATTCATTATTGATTTCTTTTTTCCCTTTAAGATTGTTGTGTGAGTTGTGGGAGTGTTTTTCTTCAAGTCTTTTCTTCAAAAAAATTCAGTTTGGGTTGCCTTTATATTTTGGAATTTTTTTCCCTTTTATTCGGTTATTTAATCATGAGTTTTGTATTCATTCAAGTGTTGTTTCTCATTCCCATTTAATTTAGTTGATCTTTCATTTTTTATCTAAGCTTGTTATGGATTTTCTACACTTTAATTTATTGTTTTTCATCTCCATCATAATGAGCTAAACTTTCTTTGGGATTCAAGCATGTGAATGCCCTAGAGAAAAGAATAAAGGCCTAATTGTAAGAGCAACTTTGCTTAATCTTATAGCATTGTTTGCTTTTATTGATTGAAATTTTCATTACTAGTTTAGATTGATCACCTAGATTAGTATACAACAATTTGAGTCTAATTCTGAAAATGTTAGATAAAAATTGGGTTTTCATAAAAGCAATAAAGGAAAATAGCATAGACATAGAAATTTGTTTTTGACCCTAGACATAGGGCAAAATCTTTAAAACCAAAAGAATTGTGTTTCAAAATGAACTAAGTTCGTATTAGCCATAGAAATATCGGTTTAATCGCTTAGCCTCCTAAAGATACTTCATAGAAGGTCGAATAGGTGTTGAATTCGGTTTACAAAGCTTAAGTGTTGAGTCAAAGGATTGCAATTGCAATTAGGCCGCAATTTCTTTCAATAGAGCAAAAGCATATTTGAATCCCTCTTTTATCATTTTCTTTTCAAAAACAAAAATTATCCCAACTATTGTTTTACACCGGTTGCCCACAATTTCAATTTGAAAACATCTTTGCTTATCTTCTTGAATTTGGTTGTATCCGTTCCCTGTGGGATCGATACTCTAGAATACTTCCAATTTTATATTACTTGCATTGACAGTGTGCACTTGCACTAGATTGGAGCTTGTGTTAATCTACAAATATTTTCTTTAAGCCCCACGTTTCAGTGCGATCACTTGCTACAAGTACAAGTTCGAGTATTGCTCACTTCAAGCATAAGTTCAAACATCGCTCGCTTGAAGTTCAAGTCCGCACTTTGCTCTTGTCAAGTTAAAGTTCAAGCATTGGTCGCCTACAAGTTTGGTGCTTCGCCTCCAAGTTCGGCATTCTGCCTTAAAATACAACACTTCGCCTACTAGTACGGCGCTTCGCCTCTAAGCTCGACATTATGCTCATTCCAAGGTTGGTGTCTCACCACCCCAGTTTGGGGTTCGCGTTTTGCTCTCTTTCCAAGTTTAGCGTCCGCACTTCACTCCTCTTTGAAGTTCGGGGTTCATTCTTTGCTCTTCCTTTATGTTTAGGAATCAAGCATTGCTCCCCCTCTCAAAGTTTTGAGATTTTGTCTTCGCTCCGTCTCTAAGTCAAGATGCTACGATTGTCGTCGTTTGTTCTTCCACCAAGCCAGGAGGGTTCCTCTGTCGACGCTCAACCCTTCGCCAAGTTAGAAGGCTCCGTTCGTTAACAATTGATCCTCCACCAAATTAGGAGGCTCTGTCTGTCGACACTTGTGAAGGAGTCTATATCAGATTAGCGGAAGCGATTTATGGATCTAAGCACTCTAATTAGATTAATTTTGCAAAATAAAACACATGCTCAAGCAGAAAACAGAGAAGAGAAAAACAACCTTTGTAGCTCGAAATTCTCCTCAACCGTGGGCAAATTATGATCACGAACACTTCATGGACCACCATAAGTGTCTTCCCTACTATCCTCAGGCCTTGGAACAGGTTGTGGGACCTTTCCTTGAGAGAAATTGGAAGAAATGTGAGAATGGTTCAAAACCGAGAAACAGAAACTTTTTCTGAAAAATTCCTTCTCTTTTGATCTTTCTCCTCTATCTAAAATAGATCATTTTGCTTCTCAAGCAAGTAGAGTTATGACATCAAAGAGATGAGAATGACTTTAATGTAGGAGGTGAGTCATAGAGTGAAGGAGAAGCTCAACACTCTTATTGGACCAACATGAAAGTAAGTGGATAGAACTTCCATTATCACTCTCTAATTTTTAATTCATAATTAAAAATTAATTTAATTTAATTTAATTTAATTAATTAAACAATTTAATTAATTAATTAATTATTTAATTTAATATCAAATATCAAATTAAATAATTTGGACCAATTGCGATTTCTTAAATCGTATGTTCGAATATGAATCCCTATTCATATTCTAAACCGAAACAATATTTAAATCATATTTAAATATGTCCTCCATTAATTTATCATAATTTAATTCATATTTAAACTATGAAACGTTAAGTATATCACATATAATTAACGTTATCTCCCAAATCCGGAATTTGAACAATTCAAATTCTTTTCTCTCAAAATGTTACAAGGCTAAGTCCGAGCTAGTAAGGGGACCTTATGGACCTACAGATCATGAGCTCCAACGATTCAAGATTAACTAGCCAAACTCTTTAGCCGAGCTAATCAACATTCGTTAACCACCGGGTCACTCCACTATAGCCCAGTGGCTGCACTCTCCTCACTGTAGATATATTTCTGTCCACTCAATATAACCATGATTAGTAAGTCGATCCTTCACAGGTCGTTCGTAATTACAGCTGGGTCAAAAGAACCGTTTTACCCCTGTAATTACATCTTTGTTCCTTAAGTCCCACTGATCCTCTAATGAACAATTGGTTTGTGGTCCAACCAACAAACCGAATCCCTCTCGGGCCAATGAGAGGGTGGGCCCATTGTTCAAGACCCGGAGTCAGCACTTAAGGGAACAACCTCTCTACTAATCCTTAAAGCAGGTAGGAGTGAATTCCATCTTGCATGACTATGTTCCCAACTATCTATCCGGTCTTATCCCCAAAATGGGAGGCATATTGAGTCGGCAAACTCGGGCCACTCTCACCCATGCAAATCTAAGGATAATCCCAAATAAACAGGAGTTCATAGCGCGCTCAGGATTAAGATCGAGTTACCTAGGTCATTGTATGAAAATAGTCAGTTAAGACAGTAAACGGTGTTAACAAGTCTAAGTGACTATCTCGCGGTCCGGTCTTATGCAAACTCATTGCATAGGACGCCCCCACTCACATGTCTGCACATGAACGATTCAGGATCACATCGTTAGTACTATACTAAGTGGGCCGCGTCCATAGTGTCCCCAGGATAAGGTACCCAGCCCTATCCCTATACTATAGACCATTCTGGCTATAACTTGAACTTGATCCACTTTTATGTCACACATATAGTTCAAGTATACATCCTATAGCCAAGGGTTCTTCGTTTATTGGATTAGGGTTATGACATGAGCAATTCACTTTATTCAATAACAACTTTACTGAATAAACCTCAATAACAACTTTATTGCAAAATAGAATATATATTCAGTTTACAAAACACGAGTTTTAGGACATTAAACCCAACAACTTGTTCCTCCGCTAAGTAATGAGGTTTCGTCTCTCGATGCTTGATCCTCCGCCAAATCAGGAGACTTTGTCTGTCGACACTCGCTCCTCCGCTAAGTTAGGAAGCTTCGTCCATCGTTGTTCGTCCTTCCGCCAAGCTAGGAAGCTAGGTCCGTCGACGCTCGCTCCTCTGCCAAGCCAGGAGGTTTTGTCTGTCGACACTCGTCCCTCCGCCAAGTTAGGAGGCTTCGTCCGTCGAGGCTCGCTCCTCTGCCAAGCCAAGAGGGTCCGTTTGTCGACGCTCGGTCTTTCGCCATGTCAAGAGGATTCGTTCGTCAACTCTCGCTCCTTTTCCAAGTCAGAAGGCTTTGTCCATCGACGCCCGTGCCTCCGCCAAGCTAGGAGGATCCGTCCGTCGACGCTTGCTCCTTTGCCAAGCTAGGGGGTTCGTCCATCAACGCTTGCTCTTTCACCAAGTTAGGAGGATTCGTCCATTGTAGCTTGCTCCTCTACGAAATTAGAAGGCTTTGTTCACCGTCACTCACTCCTTCACCAATTCAGGAGGCTGTCGGGAAACGACGGTGCCACTGAGAAAATACTGAAGAATCCTATAAAAAAAAAAGACAAAAAAAAAAAAAAAGATAAGTTAGAAGGGAGATATGATTTACCTGGAAAGTTGTCTTTGAGGTAACATTGGAAATCAGCAGGGCTGCAGGAACACCATAGGCCTCGTTAGGGTCGAATGTTCCTAAGCTAACATCAAAGAGTAGTGAAGCTGCATGAACACCATAGCCTTGTTAGGGTCGAGTGTTCCTGAGCTAACATCGAAGGGTGGTGGTAGCTGCAAGTACACCCAGAACCGCTAAGGTCCCACAAGTGTACCCGTTCGTAGATTGGAGTGTACCGTAGCTACAAAAGCTAATTAACTACGAACAATGGTAGTTGCAAGTACACCCAGAACCGCTAGGGTCCCACAAGTGTACTTGCACTAAGACTCGAGAGTGTCGTAGCTACAAGAGCTAATTAACCGCGAACAAGGGTAGCTGCAAGTACACCTAGAATCGTCAGGGTTCCACAAGTGTACCTGCGCTAAGATTGACATTGTAACTGCAAAAAAAAAAAAAAAAAAAAGTTAAATTACCTCAAATTATTGTTTTCTAGTTGATGAGTAGTGTGGTATTTCTCAAGGAAAATGAACTGCCAAAAGAGGGGGGCAAAGTCAAAAGGGGAATTACAAAAAAAAATGAAAAAAAGCCATGAAATAAAAAAAAAACATAAGGAAAAAAAAAGAATGGCAAAGGAAAATTAAAAAAAATATTAATAAAATAAATATTAATTTTTTTTAAAAAGACCCATTTTCTTCTTTTCCTCATGTTTCTGCCGTACACATCTCCTCCCTCTGTCTGCGTTCAGCAGCACGCCTCAACCAATCGACGCCGCCGTTCCAGTCCACGTCGTCGTCCATCTCCGGTTGACTCCACTACCACCTGTAGGCGGCTAATCTGTAGAAGAAGTAAGAAAAAAATCAGAAGAAAAAAAATGCAGAAGATCTCCATGAAGATGCATTGCAATCTCAATATGATATCAAGAAAGATGCGACTAATGACGACATGGAAGTCGAATCAATCAGATGTTGGAGAATCTCATGGAGCAACAACAAAGAAAAAGAAATTGGAAGAAGAGATTGATCCGTCTGATTCAATTTTGGGCACTCTAGAAGTACTGGAGGAAATCGTATTGAAATACGAAAATATTCTCTTTTGGTTGAAGGAATTGACCATGGAGTCAGATCCTCAGTTCAAGAAAAAACAAGATGAGGATGAAGAAGAAAGAAAGTAGAATTTAAAAAAAATGGAAGCATAGATTGTTTTAATAAATATGTAGTTTTTGTTTCAGAGATTGCATAGAGAATTTTACTTTCTATCTCTAACTAAGGATGAATTCGAAAGAGACTCGTGACCAAAAAAGAAGAAGTTGTAGCCAAAATAAAATTTTGGTGATACCCGATGGAGAAAGAAAATAAAAAAAAAATTGAGAAAATTTGATTTGGCCTAATTCATAGATTTGAATTTTAATTCAAATCCTAATTTGATTTGGTTTGGGGTCAAATCACATCTCAGAATCCTTATCGAATTAGGGATTTTAGTTCAAATTACCTCAACATCATAACTCAAGTTCCAAATCAAATTGAATTATGATAAAAGTATGAGGTTTGATTCAAATTGATTTGCAAAACAAATTCGAATTGGTTCAACTTGAAATTTTAAAAAAAAAAAACAAAACAAAAAATTAAGTTGGATAAATTTCAATTTAATTCAATTTGAATTAATTTTTCATGAAGACTGGTTGTCAAATTTGAGCATAATCTAAATGTTATTCCAAATCAATTGATAAAATTAATTCTATCAAAGTAAACAATCACGGTAGAATTTCAATTTTGCTTCAAATCAAAATTTGGGCACATTCCAAATTTTGTCCCAAATAAATTTCGCATTCGAGTCATTGATCTCAAATCAAGAAAGTTTGGGTACAATCATAGGTCATGCCATATCAAATTTGAGTGAAATTAAAAAAAAAAAAAAAGGTTATGCTTCAAATTCATGTCAAAAAGTGGATAGAGTTTGGACATTACTCGAAATTCAATTTGTAATTAAATCCAATTTAAATTCAAATCAAAGTTGGTCGCCAAACAAGAAAATTCAAAATTTTGTCAGAAATTCAAATTTTGATTAATTGGTGTAAAAAGAGTGAAAAAAAATTAAAATTTTGAGCCAAATTCATATTTTGATTAAATTGACATGTCAAAGGGAGTCAAGATTAAGAACAAAAAAGAAACTTACATTTGGACTCCAAATTATATTTTTCGAGATTCACCCACGCATACTTGTGCATAAATCTAAAAAATGTGGCATTTATTGACAGGGAAATTTCTGCCAATCTCCAATTGTTATGTCATTATTCCAAATTAATGACGAAACTACAAATAACTAAATTTGGGACTAATTATAAATTGACATCTGTCCCAAATTTAATTTGAAGACAAAAAATTGGCAAATTCTAAAAATTAAAAGGTCACATGTCTTCATTATGACAATTTGACCAAATAATTAAATTTAAGTTGGTAAAATTTGGTTATATGGAATTTGGGTCAAAGTTAAATAAAACTCAATTCTAAATGGTTAGACTCAAAGCCAACCAAAACCCAAGTCCATGGTTGGGCCTGAAGGCCATTAAAACCCAAGCCCATATGCCCATGGAAAACTCTATAAATAGAATAACTCTCCTTCATTTGAAAGGTTCAGAAATTTTATTCTCCAGAGAACTCATAAAGAATTGAGAGTAAAGAATGCCAAAGTCCTTAGGTGCTGAATGCTCCTTGAAGTCTTTAAGTACTGAACACTTCAAGACAAGTCCTTAAGTGCTGAACACTCTTGGAAGACCAAAGACTCTCCAAGACAAGTCCCTAGGTGGTGAGCACTCTTGGAAGACCAAAAATCTTCCAAGACAAGTGTTTAGGTGCTAAACGTTCCTTAAAGACTGAAGACCCTTCGAAGACCAAAGACGCTTTGAAGACCAGAAGACTTTAAAGACCAACATATCTTTGAAGACAAGTCAAATGCCAACGCATGGCATGGATTGAGAGAGGGGATAAGGATGGCACCAAGGTATTAAATTTTCGTCAACATGTCGACATTTCCATCGAAATTTCCACATGTCCATGGGTTCGACATCGACATAAGGGGGGAATCGACATTTCCACTATACCGTACAAAATTGACGAAATATTAAAAAAAATAGCAAGAAAATGTAACTTAATGTGAATATAATAATGTAATAAGTATTTTAATTCATTTAAAAAATGTAAAATGTTCATTTATTAATTTAAATATTTTTTTTGAATTTTTTGTTTTTAATTTTTTTCCAGAAATATTCATCGACATCGACATTTTATCGATATTTCCATAAAACTGAGACTTTGACATTTCCGTCGACATCGACATTTTAAACCTTGGATGGCACGCATGTCAATTAACTTTTTTTTTTTTTTTTGGACTTAGCTTCCCCTACTTTAAAATTGATTTATTTATTTATTTTGACGGAAATTTTACAGACTAAAATCGGTCCAAACACTTGATAATTTCATATACCATATACTGTAGAATAGCTATTGATAAAGGAAAACTCAGATTTCTTTAAGCTGATCTTACATATTATTCAATAGAAGTATGTCAATAATATCATAAAATAAAATATTTATATACATCTCTCCCCATCAACAAAAAATTGAGTTAATATCAACATGGCTTAATGATTAATATATTGGATTGTGGACTCAAACATCTGCCCTATATTTATGATGTAATAAAAATAAAACGGATTCAAATTTCAATAAAAGTCACAATGCAATTTGACAACTACACGAAAGGTTCGATCATCACATTTTTTACCATTTTATTAAAAAGAAAAACTTAGGTGTCTTGGACTACCCACTTTATAAACATCTAATTTTGTTTTTTTAAAAAAATTGGTGCAGCCTGAGCTGCACCCAAGTTATGCTCTTTATTATATTCATAAAAGAGCACAAATGTTTGCACATTGGTAAACATTTTAGAGAAAAAAAAATCTACATAATTGCAAATGAGGCCTTCATATATAGATAGAATTTAAACTATGCGTTTTGTCACCGGTCATAAAAGATTTAATCTTTTACCCCTGAATTATAATACAAAACTTGACAATTAATTTTAAAAAAAAAGCCAGATGACAATGTTGGAAGAATTCGTTGGACTTTTATTTTTTTCAACATTAATAATGGTAGGAGTGAAAACCCAATTACAGTGGAAATATTATTTCTATGCAGCTAAAGATAGGCGGATCTCACCCTGATCAACAGAGCCAAGCAAATGAAAAACTAATTAAGACACAATTTCTCCTACAGAAATTAAACTGATTACCCCAAACAGTGCAAATGAATCACAAACATGAAAATACAGAAAGATTTGAATTAACTTATATCATAAACACAACTATCAGGAAAGAAGACGGTGCAGAGGATTGGTATCCAATTTCGGGGATTTTTGACTAAAATAATTGGAAGCAACGTTTGAGTCCAAAAGCTCGATGATCTGTGTAGAATTTATACATCGAGGTGTCTTGTATTGACTCATTGAAGCTCCTCGATTCAGTGCTCGCTCCATGAGTTTCTCAAAAGTTCCAGCCTCTACAATCCTTATCTCCAGTGGATTGATACATTTTTCATGCGATCTTCCTAGGCGGTACAGTCCATTAAGTGACTCTTCAATAGCCAGACAACAATCCTCATAGATTGAAGATGGAATCAAGATTTCTTCCTTAAAGCGAATTTCCCAGTACAATACATAGTGTCCAGGAATTGTTGAGCTATCTGCATAGCTAGTGTAGTCAACAATAGTCGCCCCAAACGGGCTTAAAATTTTACCAGCTTCTTGTATAGCATTATGAAGCTCTGCTTCATCTGTTTTTTCAATATCAAGGCTTAGAACAGCGTTTTTCCTGCATACAAAGCTAAATTTTGGAGCTTTATTTTTAAATCCTGTCACGCGAAGAATGTCACCCATGCAATACCGGTAGAGGCCTGCAATATCAATCAGATTAATTAGTCTATATATATGTGTGTGTATAATAATATGTTCATGTAAGTAAACCAAAATTCAAAGTATAATATTATGAAAAGATTTGGAGTCTTGCCAGCATAAGTGGTGATGACGAGCTCATATTCTTGTCCTAACTTCACATCAACAAGATCAACTAATTCTTGGCTTCCTTCTCCATGAGCTTTTGTCCTGTCGATTGGTAAGAACTCGAAATACGCCATGGTGGGGATAAAAGTGTAGGAGATTTTCTCAGGGTTACATAATGGATCTAAGTTTAAACCAAGAAAACATTCTGAAGCACCGTAATGGTCAGAAACAAGAGGGAGGTTATTACTATAGTAATTTAGCAAGGGAATGTATTGTGACATGCTTCCTGTCACAATAGCATTAATGTATTTGGCGTTTGGCCACAATCTTGAAATGATTCCTTCCCATGTTCCTTGGCTACATTCAGTTTCAATAAAGTCTGCAAGTCGAGGATTAGGTTTTAGAATCTTCATAACTGATTCTCTCACTGATGAGTTTGTAATTTTGGGGTTTACAGTTCCTGTTCGTATATCATTAGCCAAAAGAACCCAATGATTTTCGAGGAACTTAAAAACATGAATTAACGTAGAGGCAAAAAGAGCGCCAACTCGAAAAACTATTTCGTTGTGGCAGAGCCCACAAAGCAACTGACAGTATAGGCTTTGGTATGAGTCTGTGCAGAGAATGATGTCATTAGGGCTTGTATTATTTCCACTTGGTATATTATTGAGGTTTGATCTTTTGCACAAACTTGTAATTGTAGAATGAGCGACAATTCCACCTTTAGTCCTTAACTCAACCCTTGCAAAATGAAAGTACATTCCTTGGCCTTTGTGCAAAGTATTTGGAAACAACTGTTTCATCCTTGGCATCACATAGTTAAAAAACGACAACCTTCTCACAAACTCTTGTTCAAATATTGGAATTAATTTGTGTTCTCCCCCTGATGTCCCAGAGCTACAAGAAAATATTGTTTTAGGCAATAATTAAAACTCATCTTGAGAAAAGATCTCTAATATATATTAGGCATAAGATTCCCAATATTACACACATGTACACTAATACACACACATATATATATCCACGTAAAAGTAAGAAAATCATGATAGTAAATATAACAATAAGAACTTTAAAAACCGTGTTTTAGAACAAGTCACCTTAAAAAAAAAAAAAAAAAAACTCTAGATACATATGTATTTACACATGCACACATATATCACATACACACACACATATATCACATACACACACATATACATAAATGTAAAAGTAAGAAAACCATGATAATAAACATATCAATAAGAATGATAAACATCGTGTTTTAAAATAGATCACCTTATAAAGAACTCTGTAATGGGATCTGCACATAGGATTGGAGAATCATCGCCGTTGGCAATACGATCTATATAAGGTTTTAATTGTTCGTAAGAGATGACAGGTATAAGCTTCTTGAAGGTTAAAGCATCAGTAGACCCATTAAGGCCATGTTGTTGCAAGTATTCAACATGAGCATTTGTTGACAAAATTTTAGTTAGAATTTGTCGTTGGATTTCATCGGCACTGCTTGTGACATCTTCAATATGTTGCAATGCTTGCATATCTTTCTCATCCAACGAATTTTCTATACCGTGCGGCATTTTTGTAGGCTTTGAAGCTATTGGGTAATAGAGAAGTAAGAGGAATAAGGTCTTGGAGCACTAATTAATAAGTTCCTCCTCTATTTATTTGTATGTGGAATGATATTGATGCAGATAATGTTATAGTTATTTGTCATGATAGTACTTTTTTAATAAACTATAAAGTCATAAGAGGCGGTTAGATAATTGACATGTACACTCAATTAAGAGATCAGATGTTTGAATTCTCTTATTATAAATACGTGGAACATAAACAAATAAAAAAAAATCATACAAAGCATCCTCAAGAAAAAAAAAAAAGGTCATAAGAGACAACTAAAGTGGGTCTAGGTTGTTGTTATTATTATTATTATCTTTTACCTTGAATAGCATGTGCTGTCTTATAAAAAAATAAAGAGATTAATCAAATAAGCAACATGTATATATTAATCGGTATGCTATCATAAATACGTGGAACATAAACAAATAAAAAAAATCATACAAATCATCCTCAAGAAAAAAAAAAGGTCATAAGAGACAACTAAAGTGGGTCTAGGTTGTTATTATTATTATTATTATCTTTTACCTTGAATAGCATGTGCTGTCTTATAAAAAATTAAAGAGATTAATCAAATAAGCAACATGTATATATTAATCGGTATGCTATCATAAATACGTGGAACATAAACAAATAAAAAAAAATCATACAAAGCATCCTCAGGAAAAAAAAAAAGGTCATAAGAGACAACTAAAGTGGGTCTAGGTTGTTATTATTATTATTATTATCTTTTACCTTGAATAGCATGTGCTGTCTTATAAAAAATTAAAGAGATTAATCAAATAAGCAACATGTATATATTAATCGGTATGCTATCATAAATACGTGGAACATAAACAAATAAAAAAAAATCATACAAAGCATCCTCAGGAAAAAAAAAAAGGTCATAAGAGACAACTAAAGTGGGTCTAGGTTGTTATTATTATTATTATTATCTTTTACCTTGAATAGCATGTGCTGTCTTATAAAAAATTAAAGAGATTAATCAAATAAGCAACATGTATATATTAATCGGTATGCTATCATAAATACGTGGAACATAAACAAATAAAAAAAAATCATACAAAGCATCCTCAGGAAAAAAAAAAAGGTCATAAGAGACAACTAAAGTGGGTCTAGGTTGTTATTATTATTATTATTATCTTTTACCTTGAATAGCATGTGCTGTCTTATAAAAAATTAAAGAGATTAATCAAATAAGCAACATGTATATATTAATCGGTATGCTATCATAAATACGTGGAACATAAACAAATAAAAAAAAATCATACAAAGCATCCTCAGGAAAAAAAAAAAGGTCATAAGAGACAACTAAAGTGGGTCTAGGTTGTTATTATTATTATTATTATCTTTTACCTTGAATAGCATGTGCTGTCTTATAAAAAATTAAAGAGATTAATCAAATAAGCAACATGTATATATTAATGGGTATGCCAATTCATATTAATATATATTTTTTAAAAACTAGTCTAGCCTTACCAATAAATTAATGGGTATGCCAGCTAGAAAATTTGTGGTACAAATGGTCTATTATATTAGCATCACTTCAAAAAAGAATTATTTACATAGGAAATGGGTAATCTCGAGGTATTCCTTTTCTCGTCCTTTGCCTAAAAAGAAGAACCGATGTTAAATGACAGAAGCTGCCAAAATGGTGAGGTAACTCGTTGGGCTCACGTTGAATGTTCTTGAAATTGAGAATTCAAATAATATTTGTTGGATATTGGATTTCGTTTATACGTTTATACCTTACCTAAAGGTTAATTACAATTGTTGATTCCTAAATTTGGAGAACTGGATCAAATGATAAATTTGTATTTTTCGAGAATCATATTCTACCTACAAAATAGATCAACCAATAAATGGATGTGGTGTTAAGCCAACCACACTTCAACGCTTAAGTTAGAGATTGAGTTTGTAAGAAGACTTAGTAAAGAATATGGTCTTTGTTGCGTATCCTTGGAATGTCGTTTTTACCGTCTTTTATAACTATATGATCATTCGTAACATATACTTAAATATCTTGATACTATCCGAAAATCTTGTCTGACTGTCAAGATGCCATAATTACGAAATGGTTATTCAATCTCTTCCGCTCAAGATCAACGAGATCCTTCAAGTGCTAGCCAAACTGACCAAACCAGTCTAAGCTGACCCCTCAAGGGATTGACCAAAAAGGCCTTTTGGCCGACCCTTCAAGGAATCGGCCAACGAAGTGTTTTGGCCGACTCGGTCTCAAGGGGTTGGCCAAACAAGGCCTTGACCAACCCCTCAGGGATCGGCCCAACCGACTTAGGGATTGGCCTTTCTTGGCTTAAGCCGAACCTTTGGATCTTTGCATCCTAGCATATATTTAACTCATTCCTATTGTTCATTTTTACACCTAACAACAATAATCACATTACTGATAGTAACTCAAAATAATTATGCTGAATGTTATTCTCATATGAATACCCATTCATATAAATGCCAGATGAAAATTAATTGTGTGTAATTAGTGAGAGTGGAGATTAATAATTTAAACTATTTAGTATATTGTAGGTTAAATTATTTGCACATCAAAGATCATCTCTTGGACATAATTTTACCAATTTTGAAATTGAAATGGTTGGTGTGGCAGTAGTTATCTTGTTAAAATTTTATACAATAAGTCCTAGGTTGGATTTTAAACAACTGATTTAATTTTTGTGTTATTTATTTCTTTTTTAAAGAAAACATAATTTAAAATAATTATAATTATACTTATTTATTGAAAAATAATTTACTATTAAAATAAAACTTTGAATAATAAATTTTAGGTTAAAATAACATTTTGGTATCTGTATTTTGGACCTTATTATATTTTAGTTCCTATACTTTCAAATGTCGAAATTTAATCCTTGTACGTTCAATAAATCTTAAAATTAGTACTTACTATTAGTTCGAAGTTAATTTTTATCTAAATTGATTAAATAATAATAATAATTTGCATACAGGAAAAGACACAATTTGATTATATTTCTAAAATTTATAAAGGAAAGGCTAATATTGACTATTTTTTTTTTATAGAAAAGTTAACAATAACTAATAGGGCCCAATTTTAAACTTTATTGAAAGTACATAGACTAAATTTGGATATTTGAAAGTATAGAGACTAAAATAGAATAAATCCCAAAGAATATAGACCAAAATGATATTTTAACTTAAATTTTCAAATATGTTAAATTACAAATTTAGTTCCTATGGTTTGGAGAAAGTTAGAATTTAGTTTCTATAGTTTTAAAAGTTAAAATTTCATTTTTATGGTTTAATAAAACTTCATAAATAGTCTCTATGGTTTAATAAAACCCTCATAAATAATAATCTCTACCGTATGGACTATTTATGAGAGTTTTACCAAACTATAGAGATTAATTCTAATATTTAAAATTATATAGAGACAAAATTTTAACTTTATCAAAACTATAGGGACCAATTTTATAATTTAACCTTTAAAACAAAAAGTCAAAGCCAGGACCACATAGTTAGAAAAAGATTAATTGAAGTTAAAATAAATTTTTTAATCGTTTTTTAGTTCGTGTAAATCTCATATGACTCAGCTCAGTGAAGCACATATGGTCAAAGAAATTCTTGGGGATATCTTGTATAGTTGCCTCTGACGTTTGGAACCTTAGATTTGGAAGATTTATGATTAGAATAAATTTTAAATGTAGCTTTCACCCAAAAAAATAAGAAAAATCAATTTAAAGTAGGTTGGAGTTTGTAGGATTTCGAATTAAAATGGATCCAATTCCAAATTTACCCTATTTGAAGTTGGTTGAATCGAAAAAAAAAAAACATTATATTTGATTCGAGCAAGTCACGAAGAGATGGATGGGCTACAGCAGAAGATGGGAGTTGAAGTGGCAACGTGAGATTGTTGCAGAGAGGGGGATGATTAAAATCTAGTGAGTTCCAAACATGACTAGGGAATTTCAAATTATTTACCTTTTTTAAAAATTTTGAAATTTAAAATCATTTCCCTTCCGATTTGAGAGGTTAAACAAACTATAAAATAAAATTTATCTATGGAAGAACAACTAATATAGCATGTTTTGATAAATTATTGCTAAATTAAAATAATTAATAGTGTGTTTAGAATAACTTGTGAAAAAAAAATATTTTTTAGCAAAATTAATTTTTATATAAACCCTTTTAAAATAATTAATAATTTAAAATGTGTTTAGTAATCAAAAGTGGTTTAAAAAAATCTTAATAAATAAAAAGTATTTCGAAAAAAAATGAATTAATTTAATTTTGTTTTTTAAACAAACACTTGATAGATAGATTGTCTAAAAATGACTTTCAAGTGATTAATTTAAAATCTTTCAAATATGTAATAAAAAATAAAAATAAATTTATAGTTAATAGAATCACTTTTGAATATAATGCAACGAAACAAATTTTCTATTTAAAATAATTTAAATAAAGGTAAGATATAATAACATTTTTATTGAAAATATTCTTTTCAAAAGTGTTTTAAATTAGGAGATATTCCAAACAGACACTAAGTTTGATCTTTTAAATATATCTTCAATGTTCCTCTACATCTGAACTTCCATAGTGAAAATTAAAAATAATGATGTGGAAATTAAAATTATGATAAGTAGTATAGGAAAAATATTAAAAAGTTTAGACTTGGGAATCTAGGATTTTTTTTTTATTAATATTGTAGTTTTTGAAACTTATCATAAAAATATGGTACTTTCCAAACTATTAAGAATATTGTAGTTTTTATTAGGTGGATGAAGGTCGTCTCTCAAGAGACGACCTAGAACACGCGGCTGAAGGTCGTTGTCTCTTCCTTCATTGCGTTTTTTTTAAGAAAAAAATAATAACACATGTACGATCTGCACTGGTTTTAAAAAAATATATAATTAGTCAATTGTCTCTTGAAGAGATGACATGCACAAATATATAACATATATTTGTAGTTGGCACAAGTAGTTGTATGCGTGCCCAAGCATCCTTTGAGTGCATGGATTTGATTCCTACATAACGCAAAACTGTTAATTTTTTTGTTTTATTTATTTATTTGTTTTGCCTTTCCAATTTTTTTTATAAAATTGAAATTTAAATAAGTCATTTTTTTTATTGAGAATTTAAACTTGAGTGCATGGGTTTGACTCCTACATAACGTAAAATTGTTAAGTTTTTAGTTTTATTTTTAAATTCTCAATTAAAAATGACTTATTTAAATTTCAATTTTACAAAGAAAATTGAAAAGGAAAAAAAAAGGTAAATCTGTTAATTCTTTCGTTTTATTTATTTATTTTTTTTTTTTTTTGCCTTTCCAATTATCTTTATAAAATTGAAATTTAAATAAGTCATTTTTTTTATTGAGAATTGTCTACTCTACATAACGCAAAATTGTTAATTTTTTAGTTTTATTTTTAAATTCTCAATTAAAAATGACTTATTTAAATTTCAACTTTATAAAGAAAATTGGAAAGGGAAAAAAAAAAAAAAAGAAGGTAAATATGTTAATTTTTTTGTTTTATTTTTAAATTTTCAATTAAAAATGACTTATTTAAATTTCAATTTTATACAGAAAATTGGAAAGGAAAATAAAAAGAAAAGGAAAAAATATATTTAAACAAGTCATTTTTAATTGAGAATTTAAAAATAAAACGAAAATTTAACAATTTTGCATTATATAGGAGTCAAACCCATGCACTCAAAGATGCTTGAGTGCACGTGCAACCACTTATGCCAACTAAAAACATATATTATATGTTTGTTCACGTCATCTCTTCAGGAGACAACCTACTAATTTTATTATTATTTTTTTAACTAGTGCAAGTCGTCTATTGAAGAGACAACCTGCACATGTGTTATTTTTATTAAAAAAAAAATTGAGTGAAGAGACGACCTATACACGAATTGTTTATTTTTTTAAAAAAACACAGTAGAGATGACCTTCAACCGCATGTTGTAAGGTCATCTCTAAGAGACGACTTTCATCCACCTAATAAAAACTACAATATTTTTATAAATAGTTTAAAAAACACCATATTTTTATAATAAGTTTCAAAAACTACGATATTAATAATAATAATTAAAAAAAAAAAGTTCCGTAAATCTACGGTGCCAATTTTCTTATAGACCCTACAATTTAATTTGTTAGGGTTTTGATAAATTTAAAAGATAATTGTATTGTAAATTATATCCATTTGAGATTGCTTATGTTAAAAACTGCACTTTCTATGATTTAAAATGATTTTAGAGACCTTTGTGGTTTATAAATTTATTAACAAACAACAATCTATTTTAGAGAAAGTAGTTCTACAATGATTGTAAAAAAAAGAAAGTAGTGCTACAATTTAATACAAAAGTATAGTTGCTCTCATATCATATTCTTTAAATTTTGTAAACCATTGGGGTGTTTAATTTGAAGCAATAGAAATACAAGGGTGTAACTTGCAAAATAGTAGTTTTTTTTAATTCAACATAACACACGTGGAATTGAGAGATTTGAATTTCTGATATCTTGATTTTGATTAAGGAAAATCTCTCAATTCTTTTATATGTATGTCTTAACTAGTTGACCTATGATCAAGTTGGTAGAAAGTACGGTTATAATTATATACAAATTTAATATAATATGATATAAGAGCATTTCCAATACATAATATGAATAGAAGAAATATTAAAGTTTGTTTTGTGCTGTGTTGATCCCTTCAGCAAAGTAATTTTATGAATATATACATCTAATCCACAAAACATTTTTACTTGATTTTATAATTATATTATATATAAACAAACTTTCTGAGTTGTGAGTCTGTGACCCTGGCAAAAGAGCATGTGTTTCCACACACGTATTTTATCAACATTTTAAGGTTTTAAATTTTCATTAACATTCAACATTTCTATCGATATTTTCATATGTTTATGGGTTCGAAATTGACACAAGAGATGAATCGGCATTTTTATCATGTCATAAAAAAATAGCCGAAATATAACAAAAATATCTATAAAATATCACTAATTTGAACCTAATATTAACAATAAAAATTTCAACTTATTTAGAAAAGATAAAATGCTTATTTATAATTTAAATATTTTAATAAATATTTTATATCTATATTTTTATTGACATTATAATAAAATTGAGATCGACCTCAACTTTTTCGTTGACATTGACATTTAAAACTTTATTATTTTGAAGCTTTGATCCTCCTAATCTTCAATACTACTTTTATATAATTGTTGTTAATTTTTGTGTGTCACGTTAATCATTTAATTAATAAAATAAATATACTTAAATATTCCTTGTCTCTGAATTATTTTATTTTTGCTGACTTTTTTTCCCTGGCCAAAAAATATAAAAATAAATCGTATTCAAACTCTAGGTACCATATGCTTCTAGTTTAATACCTATACATTATTTTCCTTAAGTTTATTAAAATATCCTTCAAAACTCATAAAAATTTTATGGCATGAAAATGGAAAATAGAGAGTTTTTTATTTTTTTTTTTATTTTTTTATTTTTTATATAATTATTGTAGAGATAATAAAGAGTGTCTTAGTAGAAGTTAGAACTATGTATATACATTGAAGAGAAAATATGAAAATCGTTGTTTAAGGTTGATCTAATTCTATGAGATAGGCCTTTATTTAAAATTTAAAATTGTAAAAACAAAAAAAGACAACATATAAAAGAAAAATAAATGGTGTAAGTGGATTCTTTTATCATTTCTCCAGTAGGGGATGAACAAAATTTTCTTCATCTTTAGAATTCACATGTGTATTAGATAGAAAAATGAAAGTTCATGAACCTATTAAACATTTTAATAGTTTAGAAATTTATTAGACATAAAATTAAAAAGTTCAAAAGCTTATTACACACAAACTTGCAAGTTAGAGGAACAAAACTTAAAATTTAACCAAAATTTAATTAAAAATATAATGGTTCAACAATGCATGGGTGAAGATTCGAAACTCAAACCTTTTGATCAATGTTTAATACTTTAATTAATTGAATCTCTACCCACATCTTTTGATCAATGTTTAATACTTTAATTAATTGAATTATGTTTTTATGTTGGCAAAGTATAACTAGGGGCGAATCCACCAAGGCTCATGGGGACTGAGCCCCCCTAAACTTAAAAGGACTCAGTATTTGTATATAAAAGTTGGTCACTTTTACAATGTTGGGTGTCTGGCTTTGGGGGCACAAACATCTCAGCCCCCTTTGGGAGGATAGGGTTCGAAACTCCCTGCAAGCCCTATTAAATTAGTTATTTTTGTTATTGAACAAACTAATAACAAAATATATATAAATGAAAATCAACATATATAAATGCATCCAAAATTCTATTTATAGAATTGATCCCATAAAGTTCCAGTTTCACTACCGATGATGGATGTATCATGCGCCAAGCGGCTCAAGACCATCATTTTCAAAAATTTTAAATATAACTACTATTTTTTTTCCTTTCCAAATTATGGATATATATTCATAACGGGCATGCCTCCTGTCAAATAAATAAATAAATAAATAAATAAATAAATAAATATATATATATATATATATATATATATAATAGAGATTGATTCATTCAAACTCTAGTTTTTCAAAATTATTTTTATTAATACTTATGTTGAAAAATATGTATTTGGTAGGATGGCTAATGTTAATCTTATAACATATATTGAGAATTTTTTTTTATATGAAATGATTTTATAATATGAAAACTCGTTGCATACAATTATGATGTATTAAATTAATAGTTAAGCTTCATTTATGAAAATTTTAGATTGTTTATATACAGATTACTTCTATGAAATTTTAAATGAAGCGCTCATTGAACACAAATCAAAATTTTAAATGAAGCCCCGAACATAAATCTAACCATTACAAATAAATATGAAGTCACACGCCCCTACAATACAACCCAGATGTTACCTGACAACTAAAAATTAAACTCATCCTGCCTATCTATATATAATACACCACACACATATATACCCTATTTCTGGAATTAGTTTAAAACGTACCCTAATTTCGTCATTTATTTTTTAAGTTACATTATTTCAAAAAAAAAAATCCCTCATATGTATTATTAATTAGACTTTTGTTCATTCTTATAATAAAATTATATATTCATATACCAATAAATTTTAAATTGATTTCATTCAATAATTCCCTTTACATCTTTTATTATCTAATAAACTTAGAAAATAACTTCTTAAATCCTAAGAGTATAATTTTTCAAATGTAAAAATTGAAGTGAGTTTTTTTCTCCTTTTTAATTCAACACGTGAATGTGATAATTCGAACCTCTAACCTTTTGATTGATGATGTGTGAGTAGTTAAGTTATGCTCAAGTTAACAATTATAGTGAGATGTTAATGGATAATTTTTTATAAAATACATATAAAAAATTACAAATGTGAGAGTGTGGATTCAAAATTAAACCTAAAAAAGATGCTACAAATGCCTTATTTAGTGAGCTTCAAGTAGACAATTAACCTAATTCAATATTTGAAATAAGTAAATAGATATTTGATGAATGAACACTTTTACTCCGATCACTTTTTTTTTTTAGTTCAACAAGTAGAGGTAGGAAATTTGAAATAAGTAAGTAGATATTTGATGAATGAACACTTTTACTCCAATCACTTTTTTTTTTAGTTTAACAAGTAGATGTAGGAAATTTGAACATCTAACCTTTAGATCGAGGGCATATACGTTAACTAGTTGAGTTATGCTCAGGTTTGACTATAACATATCACTAGAGATTGAGGCCACATACCTTAACTAATTAAGTTATGCTCAAGTTTAACTATTACATATCACTTTTAAATAAACAAAAGTGACCCGATTGAAATTTGGGTGAATCGTTATTTATTTATTTTTATTGTTTTACCACTCCTACTACTTATCAATATATAATATACCATTCATGACTTTAATGAGGCTTTTGTGCAATATAGTATAATAAATTATATCTCAGCCACATAACATATGAAATTTCTGCTCACTATAGACTTAGGGTTACACTCATATACACCTTAAGACAAGTTGTATTCATAGATATAACTATTACCATCAGTCAATCCTTCATGAGTTGTTTGTAATTACAATTGGGTTAAAAATATATTTTACTCTTGTAATTACATTATATACCTTAAGTACTATTTGATTTTCTAATGAACAATTTATTTATGATCCAATCATAAATTAAGTCTCTCTCACCAATGAGAGAGTAAGGCTCGTTGTTCAAGTCTCGCAATCAACACTTAAGTAAACTACTCATATACTTACCTTACAAGGAAATGATTAAATCTCATCTTGTGAAAGTTATATTCCTAGCTACCTATTTGATCACGCTCCGTTTTACTCCTATAATTACATCTTATATCTTAAGTACTACTAATTTTCTAATAAACAATTTATTTATGAACCAATCATAAATTAAGTCCCTCTTGAGCCAATGAGAGAATGAGATCCATTGTTCAAGTTTCGAAATCAACACTTAAGGAAACTACTTATGTACTTACCCTATAAGGAAAGAAGTAAATCTCATCTTGTAACACTTATGTTCCTAGCTACCAATTTGGTCAAGTTTTCATAATAGTAGATTTATTGAATCGACTACGCAAACCACTTTCACCCATACAAATCAAATGACAAGTTCTAACAAATAAGAGTTCATAACTTACTCATAAGTAAGATGGAATTGCATACGATCATCTTATTACAGATTAATCTATTAAATTAACAACTTATGTTCCTAGCTACCGATTTGGTCAAGTTTTCAAAATAGTAGATTTATTGAATCGACTACAAAAGTCACTTTCACCCATACAAATTAAATGACAAGCTCTCACAAACAAGAGTTCATAACGTACTCATAATTAAGATGAAATTGCATATGATCATTTTATTACATATTAATCTATTCAATTAACAACTTATGTTTCTAGCTACCAATTAGTCAAGTTTTCAAAATAGTAGGTTTATTGAATTGACTACAAAAGCCACTTCCACCTATACAAATCAAATGACAAACCCTCACAAACAAGAGTTCATAACTTATTCAGAATTAAGATGAAATCGCATATAATCATCTTATTACATATTAATCTATTCAATTAACAACTTATGTTCCTAGCTACCAATTTGGTCAAGTTTTCAAAATAGTAGTTTTATTGAATTGACTACAAAAGCCACTTTCACCCATACAAATCAAATGACAAGCTCTCACAAACAAGAATTCATAACTTACTCAGAATTAAGATGGAATCGCATTTGATCATCTTATTACATATTAATCTATTCAATTAACAAATTGTAACCTAGTCTTTTA
Source organism: Trichosanthes truncata (assembly GCA_033996785.1). Taxonomy (NCBI): domain Eukaryota; kingdom Viridiplantae; phylum Streptophyta; class Magnoliopsida; order Cucurbitales; family Cucurbitaceae; genus Trichosanthes; species Trichosanthes truncata. The sequence goes on along the minus strand of JAWPNB010000008.1, from coordinate 24,978,397 downwards.
TAATACTCATTGTATTTGATACTTCACTTTCATGTTTTCATATGAATGATTTAGATCAAATCATCTGTAACTATTATAAAGCAAGTTGTATCAGTTTTGTTATTTGAATAATACACCCAACCTTATTCATATACTATAAACTCCATAGATTATTTTTTGAACATTATCTTTCTGTATGCAAACCACATACTCTATAAACTCTTTAAGTTATTTCTTGAACATGAGCTTCTTGGATGCCAACCATTTTAAGATTATTTTAATAGCCTAAAATTTTTCATGTAATAATTATATAATTTAATATTACAAATAAAAATAATAAATGATATAAATATTAATTATATAATAAATTATTAATTCCAAGATTTTAGAGCATAAATCCAAAACTTTCTTGTGAGCAAAATTGGGCAGCAATCCTTACACTTGGGCAAAGTATTCTTTAAGAGCGCGTGAGTTGTTTGTGAAAGGGCTAAAGATGGCGGGTTGGAAATGGCTTAAGCATTAACACCAAGCTGGCCACGTGGCTTCCTCGTGAAGGGAACCATTGTCTGGTTAGAGTACATGAATCTTGGCAACATGAGTTGGTTGGTAGCCTATTCTTGGAATGAAGTTGCGACCCATAGTGTTTTCCTTCTCGAAGAGGCTAATTTGGTTCCTAATAATTGACTTCTACAACTAGGGAAGAGATGCAATTTTTTGGGATTTGGACAAAAAAGGTATATTCTCAGTTAAAAGCGCCTACAAGCTGGGAATGAAATTGTAAAGCATCTGAACAAACTTCACCTATATCTCAAAACAGAAAAGGAAGATGCCATTAGAAGAGCTGGTGATGTTCAGTTTAAAACAGAATCAGAAATTGGGTCAAGTTACTAACCGATTTTAGTTTCTGCAACATCTCCATCTCTTTGCCGATAAAAGAACAGCCCTGAATATGTAAAATAATGTGAGAAATCTGTAAAAAGAGAGATACATTTTGTGAGAATATTGGACTGTTTTGAGAGAAGAAATAAAGAAATAAGCTACCTGTTCGAGAGTGGATGTAGGCACAATGCTGAACCACTGTAATGACAGTGTTCCTCCATCTACTTTCCTTTCTGTGTGTTTCTGAGATTCATCAAATTTGCAATTCTTATTCTTCGTTGGGTTGTTTTATAGTTTCTTCCCTCTCTGCTTTTTCTTTCAGAATTGCATGTCAAAATTGTGAGAGAGAGAGCAGTGAAAGTGTGTGATTGAATGGACAGAGAAAAGATAGGTGGTAGCCATGGAAAGTTGTGGGCCTTACACATCTTTTGCTTTTGCTGTTTTCTTTTGATTGATTCAAGGCTGCAAGTCACGTGATTCCTCAATAGAAATGTCTAACTCAAGAGTCTTGCTTCATCCTCTAAATGGGGATAACCAAAGGCTAGCTCTGGAAACACCGGTGGAAAATGCAACTACCAACAAAGCTAAAAAATTGTATATGGAAGTTTCTAAGGGGCCTTTGGTCTATGATTTTAGATTGGGATGGTTTTGGATTCCAAATCCAAAACTATGTTTGGTACAAGGTGTTCAAAATCCTTGATTTTAAAACACAACTCTATGGATTACAACAGTTCAATCCCATGGGGTTTGTACCATATTTTCCTCTTCTATTTGCCGTTTTCCATTTCCTGAGACCACTTCAACAACAACTTCGATGACAACTCCGACGACCACTAACAACAACAACTTCGACGACCACACCAGCAACCCGACTACTGCTAACAATTACCTCCGACTATCACTGCGATGAGAGCTCTAGAGACTAGTCTGACGACCACCCCTACGACTCGACACCCCGATGACCTAACCACTGTGACGACCTGACTTGCCTAAATTACCGCCAACGACCATCTGACAACCACTCCGACAGCCCGACCACCTAGCAACCATAGTTGACGAACACCCCGAAAATCCGACAACCTAGCAATCACCTCCGACGACCACCTATTGACCACTCCGATGACCTGACCACCCCAACAAGAAAACTCATTAATTGAGTTGTCCAAAAATGGAGCCAGCTGTACTTAAGAGAACTAATGGAAGACTGCCTATGCATCAAAATTGTCCAATCAATCCTGAATTCAAGGCTACAGATGAAGTATTTAGAGGAGACACTTTGGATGGAGAATGGATGCTGGAAAAGGAAGGAAGCTACGAAAAGGGAGAAAGAAGAGCTGAGTAAGGTTATCTACATTGGGAAAGGGAGCATATCATGCTTTCTTACTTGTCCTAGGATTCGTATCCATCCGCTCTTTGCATTCTCCCAAGATTGGAAGTATGATTTCTGTGTGCAAGTGTTAGGGAGAGCACCTGGAACCTGACCCCCCCTATGGACGACAACTCGATACCTTCATCACTTCAGCTACTACTTAGTTTTAATTCAGTTTGTGTTTTGGACAACTACTGCTATTTCTTTTCTTCATTCCTTTCAGCTATGTATTATGATATTATGAACTTCGGATCTTCATTTTCATTGTGGATTTCCTTTACTCCAACAACACAATTCTTCTTTCCCATGTATTAATTATTTAAAATATATGTCCTTACTAATGTTCTTTAATTTTACACATAATGAATGGAGTGAATGAGGTATCAATATACTTGTACAAACTACACATTTATATTTAACTATGCTTGAAACAATTGATCCACATAATTGGTTAAAATATTGATATGCAATTCAACAAACAATTATCATGTTAAAAAAATGGATCTGAAAAAAAAAACAGCCTAAAAAAATTATTATAAAAAAACAGCCTAATTTAGCCCAACTCAGCCATGCACCCCAAACCCAGGTTTTAGCAAACCAGCTAAATCCAATCTTACACCTCAAATACAGTAATCAGGAACTCCAGAGTTTATGATTCCAGCCAAGGATTTTCAGGATTTCTGATTCCAAACCAATGCGTCAAGCAGCCCTGATTGATATAGTTCCAACCACAACCAATTTGGTCCAAAAAGGCATAAATTTTGAAACTCGATGTTGTCTGTGCAGTGTAAGTTTTTCAAAACAAAAAAAATGGTATGACTACTTTAACTCTGAAATGTTTGTTTATATTGCTCATTGAGAGGTACGATTAGTATCCATTGAATTATTTTGGGAAGATTCAGAGCCTATGTTTTGGAGGAAGAAAGAACGACTATGATGATACTTCTATGGTGTATGTGAGATTTTCGCAACCAAGTGATTTTCAAAGGTGCGACAAAGAAGATTCAGACTTTATCAAGGCAATTTTTCAAAACCAACTAGCTTTTCTCAAAAGAAGTTCGACGTACCTACATTCAGAAGATGCTCATTCCTCTGTTGTTGGCGCAATAACATCTACCAACTCCAATGGCGTGGCAACAAGTTTGAACTGGCAGCCCCCTCCTCACCCTTACATCAAATTGAATGTGGATGCCTCTTGGTGTTTGGTTGATCAATGGATTGGGTTACTTGAAATTCGAGTAGAGATTTAATCCAAGCTGGTTTCAAATGTTGAAATCAAAATCTCAGGTTCAGCATCGATATGTTGGAAATAAAAGCTGTTATTGAAGGATTAAAAGCTCTTCTCACCTGTTCAATGGCGTCTGTCTCTGTGATGGTGGAATCGAATAGCTTATTCATCGTTCGATTGATAAACGGGGAAGTGGAGAATCTCAAGGAAATTTTTTTGGCTATGCAGGAATTTCAGTTGGTTGCTTCCCATTTCCTGAATCTGAAGCTCACCCACGTTGAGAGCATTGAGAGAGGAACAGTTTTGTGGCTAATGTGCTCACCAAGAGGGCTAGGTTCTCTCAATTTGAGGAATTTTTGGTGTCTTTTTTCCCACCCTAATTATCATTATTATCTAGGGAGATTTCAGTTCCTAGTCTGTTTTGTTCTTCTTTCTTTATAGGAAAAACAAATAGTGTCATTTGCTTGTTTTTCTACCGTCTGTTATTGTTTCTGCCAGTGAAATTAGAGACCATCATGAAAGGTCTATTTTGCCAACGGGAACATACCTCAGCTAACATAAAGTATATACTTATGATCAAGAGGTTATGGGTTCGAATCCTTCACCCTCTTATTATTGTTGAACTAAAAAAAAGTTATATTTTATAATGAAGTTATATATTGTCGGATTAGTATTAACTTACAAATAATTTTAGATAATTACTAAACTTTTCTTTACTAGCGGAAGCAAAAATTTCAAAATAGTATTCTTTATAAAGATAACAACCATAACTTGTCCAACAAATAAAAAATAACTCAAAGAAAATTCTCTTAAAATTACTCTAAAACAAAGCCTAAGTCCATTGCTCATGCCAACCTCTATATGTCAACCACTATTTGATCTACCACTTGAGGAATCCTTTGAAAAAAAATATTTTAAAACAAAATGTGAGTACAAAAATACTCTATAAGCAATCTCACTTTCTTGAAATCCATTTTCTTTAAAAACACTTTGAAAATTAAATCATTTAAAAATGTACTAATATTCAAAAAATCAATCCTCAAAAAAATATTTTAGGATCAAAAGTTTCAGAAACCCTTTGGGGTTATTTGACGCGCTGGTTTGGAATTAGAAACCCTGGGGTTTTGGAACCCTGGGGTTTCTTGGCTAGAATCAGAAACCCTGGGGTTTCTGCTTCTTGTGTTTGGGGTGAAGGATTGTGTTGACCTGGTTTGTTGAAACCTGTGTTTGGGGGGCATGGTTGGGTTGGGCTGAGTTTGTTTAGTCTGTTTTTTTTTTTTTATAATTTTTCAAACTGTTTATTATTTGAAAAAAAAAATTACACTATTTTTTTTCCCACTCCATTTGCTTAACTTTATATTTTTTTTGCTGTGTTACATACCAACTATTTAAACAATTATGTGTAGCAATTGTCACAACTATAGTTCAATTTGAATTAAACCATCTGTAGTTTGTATAACTATAACTATTTGAAGATTATGCATAGAAACAAATAATTAATAGGTGCAATGTAAGAATGATGTTGCCAATGGTAAAGTAAAACAAAAAATTAGACGAAGATCTGGTTCTAAAAATATCATAACACATAGTCTGGATGAAATGACGAGAAAGTAGAAGTAGTTGTCCAAACACAAATGAAAGTCATAAGAGTGGTAGATGAAAGTGATGAAAAGAGAGTCAGGTTCCAAATGCTTTCCCTAAAATTTCTACTCAGTAATCATACTTCTAATCTGGGGTGAATGCAAAGAAGGAGTTCAACATCATATTATCTGAGAGAAGAGTCTTTGCAACAGTCATGCAGTCTTGCCTTGTCATCCTTGGGATCGCCTTTAGTTCTGCATATAGCTCGTTCACGTGGGCTCTTTCAATCATGTCCTTCTCAAACGGCCACGATGCAATCCTCCTAATCTATTCAGCTGTCAAGTGGAAACCATTATTCAGGATGTCTGACATATTGGAGCTCGAGGACATACGTCTCCTCCTACTTGATCTGGATGTTCCAATGTCTATATCCAATCCGTCCATTTATTACTTTACTTATAGAATCCTGAAAAATCATAATCAGGTACATGAGATGCATTACTTCCATTGTAGGTCTCTTAGGATAACTACGACTACACCAATTACGAATCCTATGACAAGTAAGAAAGCATGATATGCTCCACTACATATGGGTATAGATGTACATCTTACATGTTGACTAGATTGAACAAACTTCGAAGGGCAATTCACATCTATATTGTATGTCCTATATGTTGATTCCTTTCTGAACTAATTACATTTTTTTTTTTGGCAAATTCATTTGATAAAGAATATTTACTTTTTTTCCTAAGTTTAGAAGCTAAAAAAGAATTGAAAAATATGTAACTTTTTTTCCATAGGTTAACTTACTTTAGAAAAAAAATTTGGGCTAAAGCAATTTACAAGTGTTCCTTTACAATTTCTAACTTACTATACAATTTCTAATTGTGCTATAACCTTTTTTTTCCCAAATTCATGAGATAAAAAATGTTTAGCTATTACAAGTTATTATGTTTAAATTTTTTTGAAAAATATGTAACTTTTATTCCATATGTTAACTTCCTATACAAAATAAATTTAGCATCCACCTACCTTTTTATCTCCAAGTTATTGTGCTAAAAAATGTTTAGTTTTTGCAAGGTATTATATATTTTTTAAAAAAATTGAAAAATATGGAACTTTTTTCTATTTGTTAACTTTTAGAAAATAAGTTTAGCATCCACCTATCTTTTTTTTTTTCCAAGTTATTGGGCTAACTAGTTCCTAATTCTTGCAAGCTATTATATTTAAAAAAAAAAAAACAGCTTTATCTAGGAACAAAAAATAAAGATTTATGGATATTTTTTCTATAAGCACATATGTTATGATTAATTTTATTTGGAAAATCAGACTGTGTCAAGTATGGAGAAACTTTCTTTACTTATTTACAAAATCAATAATTAACTAGGAAAAACCAAAACCTATTTTTCTAACTTAATCAATTTCAATTGAAAATCAATTCCGTCCTTAATGCCTAAATCAATGCCCACTATAGTCCACCTACTCACAAAAATTGATTGCAGTGTTTTTTTCCTTTTTTTTTGGTTTTTTTTTAAAATGTAATCTTGTCCTATCGTGCTTGGGTGGCACTAAATGCCACGTATTGAAGTAACAAAGTATTTATAAAAAAAACACATAATAGAAATTAACCTTTTGTAATTGGAGTGGAATAGAGTGTGGTAGACAAACAAGTGTTCAAAGTAAAAAAGAAAAAAACAAAAATATTACTGCATGTGCAAAGTGCTCAAATTACAAAAACAGAACATAGATGTGGACAATAATGAAGATAATTAAAAAAAAACTCAACAAAAATTAGTGCGCAAATTACAAGATGTGCAAAGATTCTAGATTACACAAACATGTGTAAAACAAAAAAAAACATTACTAGGTGTGCTTTGCAGAGCTTGTAAATCACCGCGTTGACGATGTTAGGCCGAAAGCGTGACACAATGACCCTACAATGGGAAGAGAAAAAAATGTTAGACAATGAAATAGTAGGAATGAAATGCATATGCTAATATTGTACCTTTCACACTTTTGGCCAATCCCCCACTTCGTGCTACTTTGAAGTTGTGAGCATGGAAGATCAAAATAGTGACATAGAGGAAAGAAAGAATAATGAAATTAGTTCACCCATAACACTAGTCAATATTTATAACAATATAATGCATAGTATATGAATAAAAATAAATGGACTGAGTGAAATGAAGAGTGGAACTTACCAGCAGCCAGCCACCTCAAGAATAGTAGATGGAGGAGGTAGTGTGTTTAGTTAGAGCAATTAAAATATTTATAGAAGGAAAAACTCATTAATGGTAGGTAAAAGAGGAGATAGAGTAATAAATGAATGGACTAATCACCCAACCACCACTTAAATGCAGTAAATAATAAATACATTCACTTTTAAAAAGAGTGAATTAAAGTTTGACTGAAATTAATTTCACATCATCTTTGTCTCACATCCACGAAGCACATAAAAAAAAAAGAATTAAACACCATTAATGGAAGTTGTTGAGTATAGGTAGGAAGGGTTTGGGCTGACAACCTGATAACTCTTAAAATAAGAGTTAAATGCTATCATTTTAGGATTGAAATGTTATATTTTATCTCAATTTATCTTATAAATACCCTAGCCTTGAGTTATTTTGCTCTAAGTTTAACTTTGATGTTGTAAAATTCTTATTAGAGCAAGATTATCATTATTAACAAATTTGATGTGATTAATTTAGGGTTTGAATTAAGAAGAACTCCTGAAGATATGAGCAGTAGTTTTACAACAGTTTGCTGGAGCAAACCTTGCAATTCAGGCCAATACAACTGGTCGGTGGTCACGCAAGCGCACGCGATCGAAGTAATATAAAATGGTCTCTGAGTACCAAGTATCGAATCTCACAGGGAACGGAGTAACAAAAGTTTTGTTTTGCAAAAGTGTAAGGAAATTTGCAAATTTGAAAAGTAAAAATGCAAAAATAAAGTTGGGATGGGTTGTTGGTGAAAAACGGAAATTGCGAAATCTAATTGCTGAATCTAGAAATGGCAATATTAGAAATAATAGAAATTGCAGAATCTAATTTGGCAATGAGCGAAATGACTAAAAATTGCAAAATTAAATTGCAGAATCTAAATTGGCAAGATTGGGTAGCAAATTAGATGAACTTAGAGAATGAAATGATAAAGGATAGGGCTCAAGAATGTCATTGCCCTAAGTCGTAATTGCAAACCAAAATTGCAATTCCAACCTACTCCACACTCAATTGTAAACCAAAATTTCATCTCCTATTTACCTCGAGATTAGGTTTTAGGAGGCTAAGTGAGAGACCTATATGTCTATAGTCCCTCTATCTTAGATAGTTTTGGCTCACAATTTTATGGGTCTTGGAGTCCTTAATCCCTATGTCTAGGGTAAGGAATGGCTTATGTCTAAGCTCTTTTTCTCCATTACTTGTGTGAAATCCGCTTATCCCTAACCCCGTCGGTATTAGATCTAAGCTTAAGTTGATACCCTAGTTGATCAATCTAGGATCTCAACGGAAATTAAATCAACACAAGCAAACAATTGAGATGTAGGCTTGGTTTTTATTGGAATTTTGGCTACAATTACTTCTTAGGGAATTCACATCCTTGAACCCCCTAAGAAGTTTTAGCTCATATTAAAAATAGAAATATAACAATTAACTAAAGAAAAACTCATATTAGAAATTTGAGCAATTTACTAATGATGGGCAAATTGAATTAATGGGAAAATTTATCTCAGCAACTTGCTCCTTAAACAATCAAAACCATAAAGTGTAGTAAAATTCTGGGTAGTGGCCAAAAATTCAAGGGAAAATGCTCAATTAAAATTGAAACAAGGAATGAAGGGTATTAATGGATTTTCTTCCTTCTCCCTTCAATTCCCACAAAACAATAATATGCAAAAAGGAAAATCAACTTCTGTAAAACTGAAAATAAAAAAAAAAAAAAACAGAGTAAAACAATTGTCCCTCCTTTTAATCCAATCCAATAATCAACCACAACTCCCTTCAATCCAATCGATCCAATCTCCTCCACTTTTAAAGAATGATTGATCTTAACGATTCAAGAACTTCTTGAATCGGATTGGAAACCCCAAGGAAAGTGCATAAATTAATTTAGCAAATGGATTGAAGAAAGAATTCTAAAAAAAAAAATTCTAATGAACTCCGAATTCCCTACAAAGTGATGCATACTTGAATCCAGTTGAGAACAAGGGATAATTCCCATAACATGTAAGAAAGAGAGTTTGATCCACTGTGAATAAATCCTTGATGAAGAAGAACAAAAAAAACTGAAGAAAAACAGAGGATGTTTCTTAAGAAAAAATACCTGCTAATATAAATTGAAAGTTAACTCAAACTTTAACCAAAATACATCAATTTAAGAATAGAAATAAGTTAAACAATGCTCCTGTGATACAAACTGAAAGAAACCGAGTTGGGATTTGAATAAAATGACCAAACAGCAGCAAAATATCAAAAACATAGGCTTGACGAACTCAGAAAACCCACGAAATAATTCTTCAAATCGACCAAGCAAATCCGAGATTCTCTTCCGGCTTCTTCCCTCTTCTTTTGTAGATCTTCTTAGGGTTCAATTCTGCCAAGAATCACGCTCCAATCCCTTGATTCGTGCGAAATTTTCTCTTCCCATTTATGGGTTTCGTCATTCACGCGGGTGTAGATTTTCCATATATGCTCTGTCCAGGATTGCCAAAACGGATTTAGCAATTTGATTTGGCAATTTCCGAAATTTCTGCAAAAAGAACCACATTACTTAGAATTCTCTTCCAATTGCTATCACATTCCATTCTTCCTTAATTTCAAACAATTTTCCACCATTTTCAATTAATCTTAGGACAAACAAGAGTTTCTCGAGCATTTGGGAATTAAATAAGCCTTAATTTTAAGGCTTATCAACAACTTTCGCACGTGAGAATATCAGTTCATTAAATGAGTTGGCAAATGTCAGATGACTCAACTTGTTTCAGCCAATGGGAGCTTGCCATGTCACTAGTCTTGTCTAATCAGCCCTTATTTGCACAAACTATGAGGTATTTATGGTTGGGCAGCCGTTTTTATAAAGGAGAGAGAAAGAAAAGAGGTTGGAGAATCGAAAAGAAGCAGAGAAAAATGAAAGAACAGCTCGAGGTTGCTGGAATATTTCCAAAAACGGAAGGGTTTTCCGTTGGAGCTGTCGCCGAATGCTGATCCACCTTTTCTGCGGCAACATTTCGATTTCTTCTTCTCTTCTTCTTCTTCTTCTACTTCTTCCTAGTTATCAGCATTGTTAGCATTATGTCTGTATTCTTACTTATTTTCTGTTTTCCTTGTGTTATGAACTGATCATCTTCAAGGTGAGGATTAGGGGTTGGATGTTTTGATTTACCTACATCTTAATACAATGTCTTTAGCTCAATCTGGTTTTTAAGAGCTTTTACTTCTTTAGCACAATTTCGTTTGGCCAACCATTTTGTGCAGTGTTTCTCTGATTTCTGGGAAGAATATGAGGAACTGATTGCTTAAGAACTACATTAGCCTCATGTTAGGTTTAGTAGCTAGCTAAGTGAGGGGATTATGAATAATCACTCACCTAATGCACACAAATACAGTGGGTTATTTATCTCTGGAGTAATGGGAATGAAACAACAGATTTCTGGTGATTCGGGAGAACATCGTGTGAACTGTAGTGGATTGAGAGAATTGAACATATATCTAAGATGTAGAATAGATTAAAACGGAAAATTACCCCTAATCCGAGCTTTCCATTTAACTCAAAGTACAAGTTCAGTCATTCTTTGTTTTCTATATTTTTACTCTGTTATCTCTGTTTTAGCATTTATTTTGTTCTACAAATTACGAATTATTTTATTTCGTTTCATTGATGAATTTAAATGGTTACAAATTGAGTTTATTAAGAATCAATTTGTGGTAAATTAGCGAATTATTAGTCTCTGTGGATACGATAATTTACTTACCACTTGCTACAAATGAATGTGTACACTTGCGCATCGACATCCTAATATTGCCGACTCATTCATATCACTCTAGCAAGCGTGTCACAACCTAATTTATTTGTTGAGTACAAACCATTTATGAAGTAGGTGATTTCAAAACCAAAAGTAGAATCGAATATATCAAAGCAGCAATGCATTTCCATTTTCAAACCAAAACAAATAACAAGCTAAATGTGGATTTCATCATGAAAACAAAACACTATTTTTTTTTTATGAATTTAATAAAACACTGAACACAACAAATTTTGAGATTTTTTAGACCAACGAATTGAACAAAAATAAAGCTGCGATAAAAAAGGAGGAGGCCTTAGGTTTTGAATCAGAACACACATCTTGGTTATGTAAAGACACGTATATGAATTTAATTTCATCATTGCAATAGTAATGGCAGTAGACGTAATCATCATAACAAAAAAATGTAGCAGTCTGGTTTACTCATTAGAACACACAGTGAGCATACTCACACATAAGGCAGAATGTTGATCAACAAAAATTAAGAAACAATCAATTTGAAGTAAACTACAGGGGCATCAGACATCAGTATCATGGAATGAAAAAGAATTTTTTTTTTTAAGGATACTCATCATCGGCCTAGAAAAAGAGAGAATCAAACATGTTGGATGAAGAATGAACAAGCCCCCACCAAGCTTCGCTGCACCCAAGAATCTCTCTCTTCTACCAGACCTTATGATGAATTTTTGACTGATGAAGTATTGCGATTGAAAAAGGAGAAGAAGCTACCATGGATGTTGTTGCATGGGAGGGCCCTATAATCAATCTCAATCTTCTGTCGAGGCACCCAATGGAAAACTAGTCTATGAGGTAGCAAGAGAGATTTTTTTGGGGCGTTTGGAGCGGCAAGGGAGTTGGATTTTTGTTTTCGAGACAGAGAGGGTAAGGATTCTGTGAATGAGTGAAATCGGGTGTTAAACCCATGAATAATGGAAGGTAAAGACATGGAAAATCAGATCCATGGATGTAGATCTACAAAAAAGAGGTATATATAGAGAGAACATAACGAAGAATAGTTCGATCTGAGGAAAAAGATGGTTCGTCCAAACCCACAGTTAGGCTTATAGCGAAGAGGGAAAAAGTCTGTGAAACGTTCGGTAACAAAGGAAAGAGAATGGAGGATTGAAGAAGATGGGATTAGGGCTATGGCCATGGGAAAGAGGAAGAGAAAGGGAAGAATAAATAGATGGGATTAGGGTTACGACCATGGGACAGAGGGAAAGAAAGGGAAGAAGGAAGAAAGAATGAGGATTCGGTGAGAGAGAGATTGGGAAACGGGGGGGGGGGGGGCGTGTAACACGATTACCCCCGTGTAAAACGATGGGGTTGGTTTTTCCAACCCCTGTGTTGTGAAAACGTGTGCCCAAACATGGGTTTGGGTTGTAAACCAAAACCCATTCCATTTCAAACTCACGGGCCAAACGGGCCTTGTATGTCAACCACTATTTGATCTACCACTTGAGGAATCCTTTGAAAAAAACATATTTTAAAACAAAACGTGAGTACAAAAATGCTCTGTAAGCAATCTCACTTTCTTGAAATCCATTTTCTTTAAAAACACTTTGAAAATTAAACAATTTGAAAACGTACTAATATTCAAAAAATCAATCCTCAAAAATATATTTTATGATCAAAAGTTTCAATAACAATCTTGAAACACAATAAATGATTTTTCAAAAGGTAAGCTCATTATTTCACAAATCACATCGTTTCAATTTTAACCCTGTAAGGCCAAATACTTATGAATTGAGCATTCATGTGAGTGACTATTTTCATACACACCAAACTGTCATTCACATAGAAATAACATTGCATGAAGTCTTCCCAAGTAACAAACTTCTCATTCCATTCACTTTTAGCCCAATAAGGCCAAATACTTATGAATGGAGTATCCATGTGAGTCACTTTCTTTACACAAACCAATTTGACATTCACATAGGAATAACATTGCATAAGTCTTCCCACTAACAACTTCTACATTCGTCAATTCCAATTGAGCTACCAAATCAAAATATAAATTTAAAAGCATGACCAATAATCTTTTTTTTATCAAATATCCCCACATATGGTCATGTTGGGAGAAAAATTATAATATAATAATAACAAAATTACTACAATATTAATTCTCTTCTTTCACAGGATAAGCCAACCAAACAAGAGTCATAAATAATAATACAAAGAGATAGGGAAAAAGAGAATGAGACCGAAGTTTATATTGGTTCACCTCAAACTTGGGACCACGTCCAGTTTTTGCAACTACATATTCTACTAAATGGGAGATTACAAGAAGCCTCAAACTCGTGCCACAAACTAACCCTCAATAGCCCAACAATGGCTATCAACTTCCAAATATCACAACTCGATAGCTTGGGATAAACAACAAAAGAAAAAGCCTCAACCCAAGAGAAAACACTTCTTTTCTCTCACAAAATCACTCATTGCCACACCAAAGGAATCACACTGCTATGTGATTTTAATCGACAAAAAGGACCACTCTCTCTCGATTTTTCTCACTATTGCTAGAAACAAAAAATGTATATATATATATGTACTTGTTGCAATGATCCTAAAGGCCATTGGGCCGTAGAAATGAGAATGGGCCCATTGCTTCACTTGGCCGAATTTTGGAGATAAAATGACGATCTTGCCTCCCACTGCAACAAAGAACTAACAACCTTGGCAAACTCCAAGGCTTAACTCTCACTACAACTTTTATTTCTGGTCTTCTTGGTAAACTCCAAGGCTCAAAATACTTGAAAAACAACAAACTCACAAAAACAGGCAACCATCAGAAAATAACTGTAGTGCATATGTGCTCGCCTCGAGGTATGGGCTAGCTTCGTGGATCTATCTCCCAGACGAAAAAGACAGACACGTACTCCCACTTCAACTAGGTGGTAACAACTGACATCTTCTTCAACCCTGAATCACTGTTCCTGAAAAAGATACACTCTGAGAAGGGCTTGAATCCTCTGTTCCAACTTGCTGCCAGACTAGAGACCTTACCTTTGACCTTAGCAACTGTTTTAGTCTTCCACTTTGATGCCTTCACTCGCGTAGGCGACTATTTCAATTCAATTGAGTGTCTGACAACTGAGGGTTCACAATAGCCATTAACTTTCTCTTCTGGACTTTCTAATTATTTCTGAAATGAAGGAAAACTGATTAAACTTGGCTATCACTACTGTTGTTTTAACCGTACCTCTACTACAACCATTTGCAGCTTTAACTGACATCCACTGTCTCTTCAAACCTTTGGCAACATCCAACCGACATCTGTACAGTGTAAATTTCCTATGGCCAACTGCCAGTACCTGGGTTCCTAACCTGATTTTCACTCACACCTGTAGCCCTCATGATAATTCTTATTCATGAGGATTATTTGATGAAAAATAGAAAAGGGGTTGAATTTAATCACATTATTGTTAAAAGACCCTTAAATTAAATGAGTCGAGAAAAGAGAACAAAAGAATAAGGAAACTCACACTTAATGTTTTGGTGCAGATTTTTTGTGGAATGCAACAACATATGCAATTGCAATTTTGACAAATCTGGAAACTAAGGAAAAAACGCAAATTAAGGGATTTCCAGAAGAAAATTGCCCATGATTTCAGCTAGATTTTGAGTTGTAAATGTCCATCAACCAAAAGGGAAACCCTAGCATGAAGTCCCTATATATTTTGGAAAAGAAGGCCGTGAGAGGAGAGCTCAATTTTTGAAGAGAATTTTGTTTCTGTTTTTGGGTTTCATTGCCGACTGCAGTGGTTTTTATTTTCATTTTCTGAGTTATTGTTTTGTTGTAATTTATTCTCTATATCAACCCCTATACTCTTCCTCAATCCCATCACAACGAGAGTTGGAAATGGTTATGAACAAATCCTCATTCGATTGAATTAAGAGAAAAGGGTTCGGGTAGTTTTGTCTTTTCAAATTCTGCAAGTTGTAGTTCATTTATGTTATTTGACCTTTACATAACTACTGTATTTCAAGTTTTCTTATAAGTCTCGAAGTTATTTAATTATTGAAATTTATTTTGGGTATGGAATACAGATTTCTCTTCTTGGCAATTGGATATTAAAATCAAATTTGAATTGCTAGTTGTTTGCATCTTCATCCTCTTTTTGTATTAATGAATTCCTACAATTTCAACTTACTATTTTTTGCTAGTTTTATTATGAGGAGCAAAATTTCCTTAGGGATTCAAGTTTGTGAATGCCCTGGAGGAAATATGTAAGGCTCGATAGCAAAAACAATCTAACTAACATTTGAACTATTGTTTGCTTTTGGTGAGTTCAATGTTTGGGTAAACCCTAGTTGGCCATCTAGTGTTGCTAGCTAAGCTATAACTTAATACCGAAGGGGTTAAGGGAAGCGGATGTCGCAAAAGCAATGGAAGAAAAGGCTTAGACATAAGTTTTGAAACATCGACCTAAAACATAGGGCGAGACTCCAAAACCACTAGAGTTGTGCGCGGATATATCTAAGATTAGCCATAGAAAATTAGGTTTAATCACTTAGCCTCCTAAAGATACTTCTTAGAAGGTCAAATAGGAGTTGAGTTCGGTTTACTTAGTTTCTCGAGTTAGCTACGATTGCAATTGTTTTCTTGTTGTATTTTCTTTCCAAAGGGGCGTTAGCATCTTGAATCCCTTCTTCATTTCTATTGATTCTTCAAACAATATTTCTTTTAGTCAAAACTCCTCATAAATCTTCTATACCCACGGTTACTTTAAGTTGTAATTTGTCAACAATTTTGTGCCAGTTTAATACATTTTATTAAAACACGTTCCCTTGGGTACGATACTCTAGAGTACTTCTAGTTTTTTATTACTTCGATCACGTGCACTTGCATGTAGCACCGATCACCTCATCTGCTAATTTGCCAGTGGATATGAGATTCATCTTAATACTGGCCACAAACTTAACATCATGCAACACCAATTTATCTCCACACTCAGTCTTCATACTAACATATCCAATCCCATTAGTCTTGGATGTTCTACCATTCCTCATCCTCACTAGGACATGATATCCTCCCGTAAAGGATGTGAACAAACTTCTGTCTAAAACTATGTGTACAGTAGCTCTGCTATCTAAAATCCACTCAAATGAATTGCTATATCTCTCTGTGTCACTTCCAACACAAATTAAGGCATCCTACACTGCATTTTGCCTCATGTTTTTCTTTCTTTTCTAGATCATCTTTCAACTTTCTACACGGACTCTTAATGTGACATTTCTTGTGACAGTAAAAGTATTCTATCTCTTTATTCCTATAATCTCATGTCTTCCTACTACTACTCGGCATACTTTCTTCATTAATCTTCTCTTTACCCTTAGTCATAACCAAAGCTAATCCTATACTAGACTCTTTACTACTATACTTTCTATGAATTTCCTCAGCTAAGGTTAAATCACAAACACTTGAAAATTTCAAAGTATTTTCTTCTACCAAATTAGATACTGTTGTCTTCATCATTTCCCAGTATCAGGTAAAGAGGTTAATAACAGAATAGCACTCACTTCATTAGTAAACTCTATTTTAACTGATTTCAATTGATTTATCAAAGTGGTTATCTCATTTATATAGGAATTCAAAGAAGCATCCTCAACCATATGCATATTGAAAAACTTCCTAAGCAGATAGATCTTATTATTTGTGCAGGGTTTTCATACATGTTTGTGAGCACTTCCATCAATTTAATTACAGTTGTCTCACCAGCTACTTGACTAGCCATGTCCATTGACAGACACATTCTGATCGCATCAATTGCTTCTTCATCCAAAGTCTCCCAATCTTCATCATTCATACCTTCCAGTATTTGAAATATAAAACAAAAACTTTGCAATAGAGATTTGTAAACATAATTTAATTCAAACATGCTTTAAAACATCATAAAACTTTCAAAGTCTAAAACTTTTCAACAAAGTTCATAAATTCAATATAAAACAATTCGCAAAAAATAAATTTTACAAAAAACGACTAAAATATAAAAACTTAATAACATAGCTTTAAAAAGTTGAGAGTAAAACGAATACAAAGAAAACTTACATAAAAATAATATGAGAAAAACTTACAAGTAAAACAAATGTGGAGAAAACTTACTCAAGGAAAGAAGAGAAACTGATTTCTAGAAGAGTTAAATGACTAAGACTTCTTTTTGTTTCACAACTCTTCAATACCACCCTAGAAGAATTCTCCGATTCTTTATGTTTTATGTTTCTTCAACGCTACCCTCATAATTGATATTTATAGAAGAAAGAAAATGTTAGGTCTGTACGTCAGGTCAAGTCTTGAGATTAACATGTCTTTTTCTTGGTATTTTTAATTCGAATTCAATTTCGAAAAAGAATAGTGAAATCAATCAAAAATATTTATCTCAACTTGAACTTTTTAAAAAAAAGAAAAAGAAAAAGAAAACTAAATAATTAACTAAAATAATATTAAAAATTTCAAGTGTTACATAATAAGTATATTATGTGAACTTGATTCCAAGCTTATACTTATTACAGGTCTTTAGAACAATTACAAGCGTATATTTAGGATTATAACTGTTTAAATAAATATATGTTATATATATCCTCAGAAATTATATGAAAAAACCCAAGAATTTTCATTGTATAATTAGGGTGGTAGTCTGTATTACATTTTGCTCGTTCACTCTTTCGTTCTCCACCAAATAATAAGAGTCGCCAATCTTAGGTTTGAGTTTCATAATGGATGTTATAACAAATCAATTTTTCTTCTTTAGTTTTGATTATATTATCGATCTAAGTGAATTTGCATTTTACTTATACGATTTTAGTTTTTCTTCCATAGATCCTTCCATAACTATTTTTAATGATAATTTTCTTCGAGAGAGGGTTTATTATTCTTGAATACTCATGGACAGAGATTTTGGTTGATGCTCGATTCTGGACGAGGTATTATGCTGACGTGGTGTCTGAGGTGAGCTATCATGTTAATTTGGATATTGACCTGCAAACGAAATCTCACATCATTGTGGTGTTCAACTCCATACACTCCAAAACTTAAGTCAGTATTAAGTCCAAACTGGTATCAAGATGAGCTAGGATTAGATTGTGTACCTTTATGAAGGAATAATCTTTTTCTTTTATATGGGAGCATATGTTAGAACATTTCTGCCATGTCTGATGATTAGTACCTAGTGGGCAATGGATTTCTCGTTGGTATATTGTCCCTACATTCTGTTAAACCACCAATCAACTCCAAAGCTTAAGTTGATGGGTTATGGTATGTAATTATATCAACAATCTAACACTCCCCCTCACTTGTGAGCTTGAAAATTTGTAAGAGGTCCAACAAGTGGAAATCAATATTAATTAGAGAGGAAATGACATTACAGAGGTTCAAACTTAGGACCTCCTACTCTAATACCAAGTTAAATCACCAATCAACCCAAAAGCTTAAGCTGATGGGTTATGGTAAATTTAATTATATCAACATTCTAACAATTGAGGATCCCACATTGGAAAGATGAGGAGACCTCACATTCTTAATAAGATGCATGAGTTACTCCTCTCATTGCCAATTGGTTTTGAGATGAAACCTCATGTTTCTCTAATATAGTATCAGAGCCCATAAAACTCAAACAGGTATTCGGTCCAAAAATTAAAATTGGGATCCAATTGAAGAATGGTGAACCCAAAGAGGCATCATCTTGAGGGGGCATATGGAAGATCTCTCATTGGAAAGATGGAGATACCTCACATTCTTAATAAGATGCATGAGTTACTCATCTACTCATCTCATTGTCAATTGGTTTTGAGATGAAACCTCATGTTTCTCTCATACATTCAGGTTGACTAGTTGGGCGAGCTTGTGTCAGGTTGGGATTGACCTTGGCATGCATTCACTACAAGAAATTTGACTATTTTCGAAGGTCACAACCTTCGAAAAAGTATTAAACAAACCTTCGATAAATTCTTTTTTTTTTTTAAGGTTAACAAAACCTTCAAAAAGTGTCGAAATAGATCCTATCGAAAAAGCTTTTTTCAAGGAACATTAACCTTCGAAATTATTATTTTTCAAAGGCCACATGTCTTCGAAAATTGTCAAATTATTTATTGCCAATTATCTTTTTTTGAAGGTTTTTGTTATTTTAAAGGTTTATAATGCCATTTTCAAAGATTTTAAAGCCTTCATATGTGCTTATTTATTGACATTTGTAAATCCTCTGAAAAAACTTTTGCAAAAATTTTTAGCATTTGAATACAATAGTACAAACCAAATTAATCATATTTTCAGCTTATTATTGGCAAACCTCGAAAGGTTCTCTACTAATTCACCTAACTTCGATAAAAAGTAGATATTTTTCAAAGGTTTTTTAAATAGCTTTGATAAAGGATAATAAAATTTTCAAATGTATTTAAAAACCCTTTGATAAATATATATCTTTTTCAAATGTTTTTAATAACCTTCAATAAAAAATACATATTTTCAAAGGTTTTTTAAATACTTTCGTTAAATAATGTATATATTTTTTAAAGATTTTTTATAACCTCCGATATAAAATGGTCGAAATAGACTAGTTTTTTTTTGTAGTTGCCTGTATCCTTCACCTCATCAGCATGCGTCAGACTGAGCTAGAACACGTGTCTTCTAATGATTGGGCCGTGTGACAAGCCTTAATTTTACTCTTAACAATTTTAATAATTTTCTAACATGTAAATCATATGCTCTCTCCATGTGCCATGCATTGAGGGGCTAGGTTGCTGCAAGTAATACTTAACAAATGTTCATTGGTTTACTATAACTATTTATATGCCGATCAAATAAAAAGTATAATTAGCCAATCTAAACATAGTTGATCAAATGAAAAGTATAATTAGTCAATCTAAGCATAGTTCACTCACCAACTATCACTTCAAAGGTCGATGACTTGATCTCCACCCCTCAATTGTTGAACTCAAAAAATAAAAAATAAAAAGTATAATTAAAGACACTATCAACTTCACATTAGACACTATATGCCACAGAAAATAATGTTTTTATTTTATCTTCTTCTTTATTTTGCAAGTCACATTAATGCTAAATATGCAATTATTTACTGATGATAATTTTTTAAGAATCCCAAAATGTACAAATAAATAAGAATATATATGCAGAAATAGGTTGATTAGAATGGTACACAAACTAATGCAAAAGTTGTAAACAATTGGACAACTGAGATATGGATATGGATCAACGCGATCATTTTTTAGATCAAGCAAACAAATTACGTTTTTTTCGATTATCTGATGCTTAAAAGAGCTTCTTTTAAGCTTCAACAAACAACAATAAGCGTGCTAATTAAGTTGTGATTTTTGTGAAAAAAAATTATCAAACCGACAATTTATTAGAATTCAAAAATAAGAAGAAAGAAGAAGGGTTTTAGTTTACATGATCAACATGGATGAGGAGATTCTGCCCGTGTCTAATATTTTACTTGGATCTAGTTTCAATTAGTTTTTATTACATTTTACATTTACCTTCGGGATTTTACTATTTTAATACGAAATCTGGTTGGGTTGTCAAAGCCCTCTAAAATATTTACTAATTCTCTAAATCTAACTTGTAGAAATAGTGGACCAGGTCGAATCTCAAGGGAACTAATCAAATTAATTTCTCAAAGTTAAATAATAATAATAATAATAATAATAATAATAGGGGGTTTGAATTGTTGAACAAAAATTGGAATTAAAAAGATGAATAATAAAAAAACGAATAAAAAAATCAATTTTATGAAACTTCCAATTCAATTATTTAAATTTCATCCAATTATAATCTTGATCATAGGCTAAAAAAATCAATTTCAATTTCTCAAATTCAAGAACTTAGTTAATTTATTCGGAAAAGCCGCAATAAATATAAATTCTCCTAATTTAATTGACTTTAACCAAGCATCAAAATCAAAACTTATTATTTAATTAATTGGGCACGATAGCGTTCCATATCAATTAAATAATAGCATTAAAAATAATGAGAATGACTACACCAAAACTAACTAATTGAAATAGCTACAAATTAATTAATTTTGTTTATTTGTTTCCCTAGACTCTATTATGCAAGTTATGTAAAATGGAAAAGCCATAATTACACACACATAAGGCATCTCCTTGTTACATTTTTCAATCATTTGTGACAATTACGGATCACAAAAATCATGGTTAGCAATAAATCAATTGAAACTAAATTAAGGCGTCAATTTAATTAGTAACAATCAATCATAAAAATAAGTACAAAACAAATAATTCTTAAATTAAAGATAAAATTTCAATTTGGCCAAAGCCTCACAAAATTACAATTGGAAATTAAATCACTCTTGAACCAGAAATTAAAACTTAGCCACACATGGCGGAAAAGCAATAATGACTATTAAGGGGAGAAAACATAAAGGAAAAAAAACAGAAAACTCAAAGAACTAAAGAGAGTTGAAAACACTCTTTTCACTCTCTAAACTTTTTTACAAAGAAAGCTAGAACTCTTCACCCCTTTTACTCCCTGCATTGCCCTCCTATTTATACTTGAAGGGGAGGTAAAATTTTTACTGAAAATAGCCAACTCCCTGCTAAAAAATCTGCTCAATGTATATATAGGCACTACAATATATATATTTCTGTACTCAACCCTATCTTCCCTTCTTCAATTATTTCTTATAAAACTCAAAATATAGCAAGAATATTTATTGAAAAAAAAAAAAAAAAAAGACATTCTCCCTATCTTCCCCTATTTTCCCTTATCCAAGACCTAGCTTTACAGTCACCACTGTCCTCCAGCAGCAGCCACCTCCATTTCTTTGTCAGTGCCCCTTCTCCGACCAGCAAACCAGACACCGGTGTCGTCGATCGACTTCTTCGGTGGAAGTGAAGCCGTGAGCAATGGATCCACGAGCCCACACATTTTTTGGTGTTTTTTCCCCAACCAATGCACCGCTTCCTTTTCTTGTTCCTCTTGTTGTCTATGTGTCCATCATCGCACCACCCAAACGCCACTGCCCTCCAATCAATGCCTAGACTATTAGATAGCAAAATGCGAGAGAAAGAAAGAGGTCCATGGACATAAAGAACTTACCCGATGCTATAGATGGTGTATATTTTTCATTATTCAGAAGGAAAACCCGAACTACAACCATGTATTGTTCATCGTTTATGGAGAAAAAAAATCTGTAGTCTTCCGTTCAGGGGTTCTATTTGTTGGTAGACCAGTTGAGAGAGATTTTGCGAGTGGAAGAAATTTTGGGGAGGATTGTGATGTTTTGGCGGTTGTTGGAGAGAATTTTGCCCCGTTTTTAGGAAAGAATTTCAAATCGTAATGAATACAAACGATCTTTTCCATTTTTTATTATTTTATTATTTTTTCTTATTTTTTCATATAAAGAATTGGCAATATTGTAAATGGGCTTCAATTACAGCTTTTATCTAATAAAAAGGTAGACATGGATGCAAAATTAGAAACTTTTGAACACTTTTATAAAAGGGATATATTAAATGACCCATTTATGTAGTTTTCCCAAAAAAAAAATCTTTTTCTTATGTTATTTTATGAAAAAAAAATTAAAGATAATTTACTGTTGTATACTCACCATTTAGATTGGAGCTAAAATCTAAGACCATGTGATAATCATTTGGTTTTTTATTTTTTATTTTTGAAAATTGTGCTTGTTTTCTCACAATTTCTTTGCAATAGTTTTCATTTTTCTTAAGAAGATATTTGAATTCTTAGGAAAATTCCAAAAACAAAAATAAAATTAATTTTTTTTTTTTTTAGTTTTCAAAACTTAGCTTGGATTTTGAAAACATTGATAAAAAATAGATAACCAAGCAAAACAACCCATGAGTGGAAGTAGTGTTTATAAATTTAATTTTCAAAAACCAAATGTGGTTATCAAATGAAGCCTAAAATGTTTGTCTTTTTCTTTTCTTTTTTTAATATTTTTGCCAAATATTGTTTTTTAAATATATATAAACTCTATTCTTTTTTTTTTTCCTTTAAAACAAATAATTTCTCCAATAAATTTACATTGTAAATCATATTTCATTAAATAAATTCGAATTAATCCATAAAACAAAAAAAAAAATAATTATGTTGTTTGCAATATAAAGATAAAAGTATACACAATGTTATTTTGCCAATTTATAAATGATTAAGACATTATAACCCTCAACTAAAAGGTCATAGATTTGATCATCATTCCCATATATTGTTAAACTAAAAAACACATTATTCTTGTGAGAGTGGAAAACCAATTCTTTAATTCTGAAGAAAAGTTAGTTGGCTGAAAAATTACTACTCAATATCATGCAATGAAGCCAACATGAATATAACTTAATGATTAAGACATTTGCTCTTTTTCTTTACAAAAATTATCGGCAATGAAATTTAGTTATAAGCATGAGACTAGAGCATAATATTCAACATTGAATAATTAATTCTCATAACTTCCAACAAAATTCATTTAATATCGAAGGGTGATTGATAAACGGGTAGACCAGACGAATACTAGTAGTGGCAGACACTGGGTTGAGGGCAACTTGGTGGAAAGGATAGTAAGAAACTAAAATCTGAATTATAGGGTTTGAAATAACTTTAGAAAAAAAAAATCTTTTTTAATGTAATCAATTTTTCGACGAGCACCTTTACAAAAATTAATAATTTAAAATGTGTTGTAAAGTTTATTAAGTTATTTAAGATGATAAAAGTGATTTTTTTTTTTTTAAATCTTAATAAATAAAAAGTGTTTAAAAAATTTTAGATTAATTTAAAAACGTGTTTTGGAAGAAACACTTAATTAGAGATTAATTATCCAAAAATAACTTTAAAGTGATTGACAAAAAAATTTCAAAATATGTGATAAGAAATAAAAACAAATTTATAATTAATAAAATTACTTTTAAATATAGTACAACCAATCAAATTTGGTATTTAAAATACTTTTGAAAAAAAAAAGTAAGATATAATAACATTTTTATTGAAAATATTTTTTTTCATGAAGTGTTTAGTTACTTTACTTGGTTTAGTTTTGAGAATATATAGAGGCGATGGGAAAAGATAAAATTGAGAATACACTCCCTTTCCTTAACCAGGAATATTTTATCACTGTTTTTGTCTCATTACTCGTTCCCTTCCAAGATCTTCTCTTCTTACTAAGAAAATTCTTTTATTTTATATTTGTTGTGAATAAAAGAAGTGTTCGTATGAATTAAGTATATTTATAATAGAATACACTTTTGATAATTTTCTTTCTAAATTTCCAAATGGAATAGTTAACTTTACTAGCACTAACAGTCATTATTTTTTTTAGTTCAACAAATTAAATATGTGCAGAGAATTTTGAACCTCTAATCTCAAAAAAAATGAGTGGATATCTTAAAGAGCAGTTTGTTTTTAGAAAATCAAGATATCCGGCATCTTCATATGCCTAGAATCTTAGATGTCCAGAATTTTAGATATCCGATATCTTTAGATTATCATGTTTGTTTTTCAAGAAAATATATAAGAATGTTTGGAAATATTTAGATAGTCACGTTTGTTTTGCAGGATTTATGTATGAGAATGTCTTAAGATTGTGTGTTATACCAATAATACCCTTGCTAACATTTACATAATTTACTTATTAGTTTAATATAATTAAATTGATATCACATGCATTTTGGTGTTTGTTAATTTAATATTATATTTGTATTTCAATTTATTTTATACTAATATTTATGTGCTATTTTGTAGAACAAATTAATTTATATTAGTTTGATATTTTTATAAAATATTTAATATTTAATATTAATTCAATTTTAAATCAGTTTTATTTTATATTTAAATGTAAAATATAAATATAACTAACTACATATAATCGTTTATTATTACATAAATACATTAATTTATTTTTAAATAAAATAAAAATGTAAAATAAAGAAAATTGATAAGAGACAATTATGTTATTAGCGGATGCTCTCAACATAGAAATCTTAAAATTCCATGTTTCAAAATGACATCTAAATTTAATTAGATGTCTCCCAAATGGGCATCTTAGGATATCCAGTCATCTTGATATGTCTTTCATTCCTACAAAATAAACGATCTTGGATTACCACAAAACAACAGTCCCTAACTATTGAACTATACCGATGCTGGCCCAGTCCTATAAAATGCACTTTCCTCCCTGTACTTATAAAAAAAATCAAAGTAAAGAGGAACTACCACACGTTTTGACAAAGCACGCGACCTTTTCCTACATCCTCCTCATCCTGAAACAGAATTAAAAATAATTAAAATGTTGCAACCGCTCTGGCACAGAATCACAATATTTCTGATGCGCTGACTGCACAAGATTGCTCATTGACATAATACTCACATATTCATTCAATATGTAAAAGTTGAGCAACATCATTTTTCTCCATCTCTTGATAATGCTCCTCAGAAAAGAAAAAACAAAAAAGAAAAGTTAAAATCTTGATAATGTAAGGTTCAAGTTTTTATTACAATGTATAACGCAAACCAAAATCATTTAAAAGGCAGGCACAGCAATTATAGCAACACGATCACGCCAATACCCACGAGTGGTTTGTAAAGGCATTTCCAGTTCCAAGAAGCACACACAAACACAAGTAATTGAGCAAAATCAACAAACGAAGGGAGCATCAACATGATGATCACTGCAGTAGAGGCCAGGTCTCTGAGTGAAACCTTGGCTTTTCAGCATTTTCCGAGCCGTCAAAACTAGGTCCTGGTTGGTAATTGATCCATCAGATTCCCTTAGTATGGTCTGAATTGTATTGCTAAGAGCTCCATATGCTGCATCAGCATTCCCAGAAGGAGTGGCATCAGCAGATGTTTGGTCAGTCTGGCAGCCACTGATGAGGATCCCACCATCTGGAAGTGCACGCTTGGATGATCCAGCATAAGCCTCAGTTTTGCTGCCAAGTTTAGTATCCAATGCAGGTTTCACATAGTCTTCATCCTTCTCGTCCAGCTTTTGTTTGAGAAATTCTTGAGCCAAACTGCCAACCATTCCCAAGAACCCTCCTCCAGACTGTCCATTGCCAGCACCACCCTGGAGTTTGTCCATGATCACCTTCATAAACTTCTTTACCTTGGGGCTTGCATCTTCACCAAAAACATCGAAAAGGGTCGGCCTCAATTTGCCCACATCAATGTCATCTTTACCAGTTTTTTGCTTCAGAATGTCTATCAGAGTGGAGAGGGGTAACGATCTACTTTTCACATCAACTCGCTCGCCATATGAAAGCTCCACCTCTCTGTCTTGCGCATCGTCCTCGGTGGATGGATGATCATGGCGATGGTGTTGGAATGCTGAGGGAATGTGAATCCCACGTGACTCTAAAGCACCTTCGACGGTTTGATGAATAAAGCTCCTGAAACCAAATCGGGAGTTGTTTCCTTCTTCTTGGCTCTTGGAGTTGGTGCTCTCTCCTATTTGCTCCTCCGCATCGTCAATAAGACCACCGCTGTGGCAAGAATCCGATACAATTGTCAATCGGCATCCCTCGGGAACCTGATCTACCAACTCCCTGAAATCATCATCTGCTCGCACAAGAAAAAGGATGGGAATTGAAGCTTTATCCAATCAGATTCAAAATTCGCAACACAGAACTGGGAAATTGGGATTAGGTGGGTTCGAGTAGATGGTGAATTAGAATTAGGGAATTAGGGAATTGGGAAATTGGGGAATTAAGAAATAGGAAATTAAGGGCAAAATAAAGATAGAACAGGGAAGAGAAATGACTGACCGGTGATGAGGTTCATGTCGGAGGGAACAACGCACTCGTCGTAGCCGGTGTCGTCATCCTCGCCGGTCTCGGCAGGGAGACGGGTGCCGTGGCCACTGTAGTGGACAAAGAGAAAGTCGCCTGGATTGGCGGATCTGATGAGACGGGCAAGGGCGGAGCGGATATTCTTGCCAGTGGGTTGGGGATAGGAGTCGTCGGTATCAATCAGGATGTTGATGTCGTCCTCAGAAAACCCGTAACGCTCGATCAGACACTGATGCATCCGTTTAACGTCGTTGATGCATCCTCTGAGCTCTGCCTTAGTTCCTGGGTAATTACATCCAATCAGCACGGCCTTCTTTCCCATTCTTACAATTCGATTCCAAGACCTTTTTGTCGGATCGGATTGGATATACAGATATTTGATCTCCTTCTTCTTGTCTAGCCGTTTCAGCGTCTACGGCCACTCACTCTCCTGCCGCGTCTTGAATAATTGATTTGGCCCACGCATGTCGGCAGAACCGGCCTCCCCCAATCCTCATCTTCTTTTTAGGGACTTATCGGTCTTTTAACATTCTAAATTTGTGAGATTGTATCCATTTTAACCTTCAAATTTTAATTTCATCAATTTAAACTTCAAACTTTAAAAGTTATATCAAATTTAACCCTTAAACGTCAAAACTTGAATAAGTGTATCAATTTATGCCATCGGTTAAGTTTTCATTTCAATCATTGTAAGAAAGATTTTTCACATATGTCCAAATCTATGTGTTACTCTATGAAAGGAACTTGTTTGTTAATTTTTTTTTTAAAAAATGTACCAAAAAATAACTAAATCATTCGAGATCAAGTCACCACCGTTATGAAAACCATGAACCTGACTCTCGAAAGTAAGACCCACACGAAAACAAATAGACTTTTGTGTTCCCCCTCGCCTTTGTTGTCTTGATTCCAGTAACAACGAGTGTGAAGAAAATCTAGATGTTGAAGGTAGCGACGACTATAGAAGTTTCACCGACTTCGATGGTGAGGAGTTTGAGCTCCGCTAAAATTCGAGAGAAAATAGGGAAGGCAGTGGTGGACAGAGCGACGCCTATGAATGCAATGAATTGGTCATAGCCGACAGTCTTATGGATTAAGGCGACACTAATGTTGGAGAGGAAGGGGACAAAGATTCCGATGAGGGAGATTTTGAATGCCCTACGCCCGCTGCAATGGATGGAGGACAAATCAAGTTCGAGGCCGATAAGAAATAAAAAGAAACATAAATCAATATTGGTGATCGATGAGAAATAAAAAGAAAAATAAATCAATATTGGCGACCGATTCAAGAATGGGAGTACTCCATTGAGGGATAATCTAGTGCAAATAAGCTTTGTTACTACTAAAAGCCAATTGATTGAGTAGAATGCTGCTCTGAAATTGAAAAAACCTCCATTAATCATATCATATCATACTTATACTTACTATCTTAAAGAGTGGCTTATTTGGAGAGTAATTTTTGGACTGTTATGTCTAAATGTTAATTTCATAATTCCAAATATGTCCCTTAATTTATTTTTAGTCTATTATTTATTGCCCTTATTTTATTTATAAATTTAAAAATTGTGCCACTAACAAAGTGAAGGGAATAATCGAATTAAACTCACAATAGAAGCATTGGATCACATTTGATGTATTTAGAATTAAACTAAAATACAATTATAGGTTAAGCAAAACATATCTTGAATGAAATATAGAGATATTTCTGGCGAGTCTTTATCTCTTGTATTCCAAGCCTTCCACAAAGTCTTCCTTGCTATGATTCCACAAAGTCTTCCTTACTATGACTCAAACATAGGACCAAGACTTGTGGGAGTCTCTTGAAAGAAAATCCACAAGGGATTGGAGAAGAAGAAGTCTAAACAGAATTCTCTAATTCTCTATGAGGAGATGTATATTTTCACTTAATGGCTCGACTCAAGGGTCCTATTTATAGAGATCAATGGTAAATCTTTGCCAAAATTAAAATATTATATTTTAATATCTAATATATTAAAATATATCTTATATTTATATGAATCTTCTTCAAATTTTTTAAATATCTATTCTTTAATGTATCTAATATACATTAATTGTTTTAATATTTAGTGTATCAAATACAATAAATATATTTTTCTCTTTTATATTTAATATATTAAATATTAATTTGAACACGTCAAATTAAATATTAATTTGAACATTTCAATTTTTTTTTTCAACTCAATTGATCTTTTAGTGTTACTATGAGCTATCAATGAGACCTTATAGATTTATAGATTATAAGCTCTAATGATACAAAATTAATTAATTAAACTCTTTAATTAATCAATTTTGATTCATTAACTCTAGGCTCACTCCATTATAGACCTAGAGTTTGATACACTAAATATTAAAACAATTAATGTATATTAGATACATTAAAGAATAGATATTTAAAAAATTTGAAGAATATTCAAATAAATATAAGATATATTTTAATATATTAGATATTAAAATATAATATTTTAATTATGGCAAAGATTAGACATAACACACATCTCCTCAATAGAGAATTAGAGAATTCTCTCTAGATCTCTTCCTCTCCAATCCCTTGTGGATTTTCTTTCAAGAGGCTCCTACAACCTTGATCCCGTGTTCGAGTCATAGCCAGAAAGATTTTATGGAGGAGATAAAGATCCACTATAAATATCTCCATATTTACTCCAAGTAATTTTGT
Organism: Trichosanthes truncata; assembly: GCA_033996785.1. Classification (NCBI taxonomy): domain Eukaryota; kingdom Viridiplantae; phylum Streptophyta; class Magnoliopsida; order Cucurbitales; family Cucurbitaceae; genus Trichosanthes; species Trichosanthes truncata. The sequence continues at coordinate 24,948,876 of JAWPNB010000008.1, read as the reverse complement.
TTAATCTTAATTTTTAATTTAATTTTAAATAAAATCAAAGACGATCCAATGCTTCCGCTATGGAATGAAACGTTCATTCCTTTAATAATTACATCTTGCATCTTAAGTACCATTGATCTTTTAATGAATAGTTTGTTTATGATCCAATCATAAACTAAGTCCCTCTCGGGCCAGTGAGAGGGTGGTGCCCCATTATTCAAGTTTCAAAATCAGCACTTAAAGGAACTACTCATCTACTTACCCTATATGAGAATGAGTGAATTCCATCTTTTGAGATTATGTTCACAGCTCCCTATTTGGTCAAGTCTCTAAAATGGGAGGCTTATTGAATTGACTACAAAAGCCACTCTCATCCATACAAATCAAAGGACAAGCCCTCACAGACAAGAATTCATAACTCACTCAAGATTAAGATCAAGTCGCATGTGATCATCATGATGAGATATTAATCTTCTTAATTAATAGATTTATAAAGAGAGATTAAATATTACGGTGGTCTAGTCTTATACAAACTCATTATATAAGATATCTCCACTCACATGCCTCTACATGAACGATTTTGATCAAATCATTTTGTAAATATTACAAAGTAGGTCGTATCAATAGTGTTGCTATGAGAAGACACCCAATTTTATCCATATACTATGACCCTTTAAGTTATTTCTTGAACATGATCCTCATGTATGTCAACCCCATATTGTTCAAGATTACATTAATAACCTTGGATTTTTCATATAATGGATAATATTATATTACAAATAAAATAATTAAAATTATTATTAATTATGAGGCTTTAAGGCATAAATCCTAACAATCTCCCACTTGTACTAAAGCCGGCGAGACATGTATCCTAGGACATACTCTATACCTAACATGTTCTCCCACTTGCCCTAGCAAAGATGAGACATGTCTCATAATCCTAAACATTCTAAGTAACCCTTCAAACACTTTAGTCTGGAGAGTCTTTTATGTAGATCCAAACGACTGTCATTAAAAGTCATCTTGGTCACTACCATGATGCTTTCTCTCTCTCGATATGATTCCCAATACATTTGTGTTTTCTAATTTTCTTAATATTAGTCTTTGCACCACTATTATCATAATAAAGATGATAGGCTAAATTATATCTAAAACACCTTTCATATCTTTAAGGAACTATTATAGTCATTGATAATTCTCATTTATGAGAATTATTTGACATTTATACTTAATTATTCTTGTTAATTTATGTGTGTTATTAGATAAAAATGCTAGCATAAAGTTGGTTTAAATTTAATTATTGTTGGAAGCCTTTAAATTAAGTAAGTGGAGAAAAAAAAGCAAAAGAAAATGAAAACCACACTTACTTGATGTTTTTGTGCATGAATTTGAAGAATGCAATAGAAAGGCAATTGTATTGCAATTGCAATTATGACATATCTGAAAAACAATGCAACAGAAATGCTCAATTCTGCAAAAATCTGGAAAATGCACCAAATACGGGATTAGCAAAATTTTAGAAATTTTATGTCATTCTTCTCCACGAATTCAGCAAGGCAAGTTGACCCAAGCTACACATGAACAAACATGGAAACCCTAACCCATAAAGCTTATAAAAGAAGGAAGAAAAGGAGGAAAAAACATATGGATTTTTCTCACACAAACATACCTTCGGGCTGTTGTTTTCTATTCTATTTTTCTGCTATTTTTTTTTTGTTCGTTCCAGACCCATGAAGCTCCGAAGCTTAATCCTACCTCAACGAAAGTTAAAGGTGGTAAAAACTCAATTGCCTTTGAAGAAAGAGTGGTTGTGCTGATTAAACAAGGAGTGGAATGGGTCTCTTTATTTGTTATTCACTTTAGATTTTGTTTTGTTCATTTCATTTCATAAGAAGTTTTAGCTATTGTTATTTCTTTTCCATTGTAGCTCTCTTGTTGTAATATTTTAGTTTCCCAAGCTTTGTTACAAGTTGTTAAATGTTAGTGTTCATTTTAATTGAATTACCATTTATTTGAATCTTCATTGAACCCGAATTTCTTCTCCTTCACTTCTTAATTTTTTTATGCATTTTCATACTTTTAATTTACTGCTTTTCACTCCATTCATGATGAGCTAAAATTCTTTTGGGGGTTCAAGTTGGTGAATGCCCTAGAAGAAAGTCGTAAAGCTCGATAGCAATAACAATCTAGCTAACACTTGAACTATTGTTTGTTTTTGGTGAGTTCAATGTTAGGTAAATCCTAGTTGGCCATCTAGTGTTGTTTGCTAAGCTATAACTTAATACCGAAAGGGTTAAAGGAAGCGGATGTCGCAAAAGCAATGGAGGAAAACGCTTAGACATAAGTTTTGAAACATCGACCTTAGACATAGGGCGAAACTCCAAAACTACTAGAGTTGTGCGCGGATATATCTAAGTTAGATTAGCCATAGAAATATAGGTTTAATCACTTAGTCTCCTAAAGATACTTCATAGAAGGTCAAATAGGAGTTGAATTCGGTTTACTTAGTTCTTGAGTTACCTACGATTGCAATTGCCTTATTGTTGCATTTTCTTTCTAAAGGGGCATTAGCATCTTGAATCCCTTCCTCATTTCCATTGTTTTTCAAACAATTTTTCTTTTAGCCAAAACCCCTCACAAATCATTTACACCCACGGTTACTTTTAGTTACAATTTGTCAACGATTGTGTTCCATTTTAATACATTTTATTAAAACTCGTTCCCTTGGGTACGATACTCTAAAGTATTTCCAGTTTCTTATTACTTTGATCACGTAAACTTGCGTGTAGCATTCGATGAGTCATACAAATTCTTTTGTTGCTTCATAAGCAAAACTTGTGTGTCATACTCCACCATCTAGGGTAAAATTTATCATTACATGGATTTCCTAAATCTTTGTAAGAATCAATGTATCTTGTAAAGATAAAACCTTTAACTCTATACAAAAAAAATTCTCATTATCCATAGATAATTTGAGAAAGTTTTTAATTTTTTTACTCAAAGTTTTTAATTTTTTTACTCAATGGTCATACCATTCGTTTAACTGATATATGCTAACCAATTGTATATTAAGTATTATGTCTCATTTATGCATTAATTGTCTCCTAGTTAAAGTAGATAATTAATCATATGCTCTCAACATTTGAGGTGTCTGAGGATACTCTTCCTTAGACATAAATATCAAATATTTTACAACAATTTTATATATAAGATCTTTGAGACAAAGTTAACATTTTGTCCTTAAAATCTTTATTTTGGACATATAAAATATACCGAGTCATTTTAAATCATTAATTTATAATTGGTTAGGTAGTCAACCTTTTATATTAGATAGAAATCTTACATCATTCACAATGAGTAAAATATAATCAACATAAAATATGAGAAATATCCACTAGGCAATTAATGATTTTCTTGTTTATACAAGTTTCATTAATATTTATTCAAAGTCCTAAAATTGACATATGAAAAGAAAGTGAAAAGTTAGGATATGAATAAAGTTTGAATATAAAAAATACAAAAAAATAATAATTAAAAAAATGATAAATGCATGTATTTTTAAAATATTTTATTTAAATACATTTAATCTTGAAATCTTAATCAAAATTTTAAAACGAAAAGGTAGTTATAAAATTGAAATTAATTTTTAAAATGTAATATATTATTGTCAAATTAAGTTTTAAAATTTTTTAAATGATATTTTAAAACTAGAAACTTAAAAATAAACATACGTTAAAATAAATTACACGTGCACACGTAAAAGTTTTATAGTGAAATGAAAAAATAAGCAGAATCAAAGAAGATAAGAAGCAAAAAAAAAAAAAAACTTTGCTTTGAAATTGAAAAAAACTGTGGCGAGTATAATCTAATTTTCTTCAGCAATATTTTAAAAAAAAATAACAAATAAGTACCTATCATAGAGCAACACGTAGTTTTGGACATGTATAGAAAACCTTTCTAACAGAAGTTTGAAATGAAAACTTAACCGATGGTGTAAATTGATACATTTGAAGGTTTAAATTATGATGAAATTGAAAATTTAGGATTAAAATTAATACAACCTGCCAAGTTTAGGGTAAAAATAATTTTTTTAAAGAAAATAATAATAAATTAATATATAATAGTGACGTCGGATTAATTAATAATAAGTTTTACCCAACACTAAAAGGGCATGTGTTGGGAGTGATTTAAACTAGGTGATTTTAGCAAGAGTGATTTAATTATAAGTGATTCATGAAAAGTGATTTTCATACCATTATTTTAAAATTCTTTTATAGAATTACTTTTATAATCTCTAAAATCAATGTCAAACGCACCTTTAGTTTGGGATTGCAATAGCTTTAAAAATAATTGTTGGCAATTGTGTGTGTGTGTGTTTTTTTAAAAAATCAACTGTAATATGAAGTAAATTAGTCATCATTTGATAATCATTTGGTTTTTGCTTTTTTCTTTTTGAAAATTGTGTTTATTTTCTCATCATTTCTTTAGGTTAAATTATCAAAAATACCCCTGAACTATGAAGTTGGTTTCAATTATACCTCCAAACTTTGAAAATTTCATTTTAACCCTTGAACTTTGATATTTGTTTCAAAAATACCCTTGAATGCTTTTTTTCACTAAATTCATGGTCGAAAAATTATGTTTTTGCATTTGTATTGTTTCTTATGTGAACATATTTGAACATATACGTTAAAAAAAACAAAACATGTGAGAACCAAGAGCCTCATGGCGAATCTTAATGTAGCTTGCACAAAATTTTAGAATCATTCAAGCTCGTTTGTTGGTCACCAAATTTGTAGAGTGATTCAACCTTGGATTTAAAGTAGTCTTCTTCTTCAAGGTATTTGACCATCGACGATAATCCTTCTTTACTTTCGCTTGGGTGTTATTTTGTGTGTGTGAGAGTTCCTTGTGTATGTGCTTAGTAGGTGCTAGTCTTTACTAGGGTTGCCTAAGTCATTTCCCTTAGGTTGCTCATATCAACTAGTGTGTGTGCCATCGACCTATTGATGTGGCTGACGTGAGACTTCAAAGCTTTGTTATATTTGTAATTAAATTTTGGTCAAATTAAGAGTTTTGTCTTTCAACTTTTAAATTTATGTTTAATAGATTCTTGAACTTTCAAAAGTATCTAATAGGTATTTAAGACCTTGTTTGACAGTAGCCATTTGGTTTTTAAGTTTTTAGTTTTTGAAAATTAAGCATATAAACATTACTTCCACCCATGAGTATCTTTGTTTTGTTATCTACTTTCTAGAAGCGTTTTCAAAATTCAGGACAAGTTTTGAAAACTAAAAAAATAGTTTTTAAAATTTGTTTCTATTTTTGGAATTTAACGAAAAATTCAAATGTATGTTTAAGAAAGGTGAAAATCATAGAAAAGAAATTTTGAGGAAACAAACATAAATTTCAAAAACTAAAAACTAAAAACTAAAAATGAAATATTTATCAAATGAGACCTTAAATTTTCAATTTTGTGTCTAATAGATTTCTAAACTCTAAAAGTGTCAAATAATTAAGTTTCTAAACTTTTAAATTTATTTTTAATAAATTCCTAACATATTTGACATTTTTAAAAAAATTAATAATTAGATCGATTAGACATAAAATTGGATTTTTGGGTCTAATAGAACCATAAACTTTCAATTTTGTGTCTAATAGGTTTGTGAATTAAAAAAAATGTCGATAAGTTAAGGACGTATTAAACACAAAGTTGAAAATTCAAGGAGGTATTAAAAAATTGAAAGTTTAGGAAGTTATTACACATTTTTCAAAATTTAGAACTGATTTGATATACAATTGAAAGTTTAACAACATATTAGATACATTTTAAAATATAGAGACCTATTTAGTCATAAAGTCAAAAGTTTAGGGACTAAACATGTAATTTAGAGCATGTTTGGGAGTGATTTTGAAATGGTTTAAATCACTTTTGTTGTATTTAAAATTACTCTAAAACATGCTCTTAATTATGCAAAATTAATTTTTATGGTATGAAAATCACATTTAATTAGACATGTAAAATCAAACATTAAACTGATTTTGAATGATTAAAGACATGTTTCGAAATAATTTTTAACATGACAAGTGATTTTAACTATTTCAAAATCATTCCCAAATATGCCCTTAACCTTAAATCGTTTAGTGTTAAATTATAAAATCTCAATACTACAAATTGCAATTGATTAAGGCACTGATAAACTCTCTAAAGGTTGGAGGTTCAAACCCTCACCTCTATCGTTCATTGAACTCAACATATGCATTTATGTATATATAATCTTTATCACATAATGTTGATTTATTTCAAAAATAAAAAAAGAGAATCTTGTTTAATAGTTATCTTAATAAATGCATTCGAGTCCATTTAAATATGGTTCAACTAATTAAAGTATTAGACATTTGTTCTAAAGGATAGAGGATCAAACCTCTACCTACATATAGTTTTCATTTTCAATTTTTTGGTTTTAAAATTAATTATTGGTCATGTAAAAGAAAAGGAGAAAACTAATACTTTTATTATTTTTTCATTTAAACATATTTTTTAATTAACTAGCATATATTAAGCTAAAAAATTTTGGGCTGGGGGTAGAAGAATGAACTATATAAAAATATTTAATATGTTGGGATTAAAGTCAAGTTGAAGGTAGAAAATTAAATGTTTCTGATATGTTTTTCGTCTAAAAATCAAGGTTAAAATACCATTTTGATCTATGTACTTTGAGTTTTGTTTCATTTTGGTCCATGTACTTTCAAATGTCCAATTTTAGTCCTTATATTTTCAATAAAGTTTAAAATTGGTCCCTATGATAAGTTTGAAGTTAATTTTTGTCAAAATTGGTTAAATAATCATAATAATTTTAATACAAGAAAAGACATGATGGGAACATACTTCCAAAATTTATAGAGGTACAGCTAATAGAGACTAATTTTTTTAAAAAAAAAAATAGCAATAAACTAATGGTAGGGACCAATTTTAAGCTTTATTGAAAGTACATGAACTAAAATTGGACATTTGAAAGTATAGAGACCAAAATGAAATAAAGCCTAAAGTACATGGACCAAAATGATATTTTAACCAAAAATCAAATTATAACTCAAAACTTTGGGAGTTATATCACTTAAACCTCAAACTAATAACATTGTATCCATTTTTTCTAAACTTAGTAGATCAATTTAGGACCTCTATTAGGATTTTGTTTTAAAACTAACAAAATTTTCACGTGTATAATACTTCCTTAAATGTAGGAACAAATGTAATATTAAAAAACAATGCTGGAATCAAATAGATATTAACAACCAATCAGAGCATATTTCATTAGACAGGACACCAATAACATCCCAAAGATCGATGGTTCAATCTCCCACCTCTACAATTGTTGAACTAAAAAAAAGGATAGAAGCAAATTTTCATTAATATGAGTGATATTTCATCTTCTCATCTTACTCAATTTTTCTTTGCTTATTTTGAAAGAATTACGTAAAATTTTTTTGCTACTTTGATAGAATTTTGGGAGGAGAATAATTTTATTCAAGTGATTTTGAACTGATTTTGAATTGAATTTGTTACAAACAACTATTTATTCCGCTAAACTAATATTTAAATTATCTAAAAATTAATAAAAGTATTATTGATATAACACATAATCTTAAGATATTTCTATACATAAATTCTCCAAACTGAATATTTCTAGACATTATTATAAATTATTCCCTAAAAACAAGAATGTTAGATATATATATTTTTAGGTATCTATAATTTCAAGTATGTGAATATTTTAATTATCTAGATTTTGGCCTCTAACGACGAACAAAGTTTGTTACGCCCACTAACTCCTCACTAATGGAGGACTGGACAGATGACAAAGTATCAATGAAAAAGATAAATCATCTGCAAGATGGAAAAACCAGATAGAGAGAATGGAACTTCAGAGCTTCACAAGCAAGATCAAATGACATGTTGTCTTTAAGGTTTAAACTATGAAAGATTCAAGAAATTAATCACATGAGCAAGCAACAACCAAGCGATATTAAGCAGCCTTGATTAATTATTTTAAACTTTACGTTTTAGTTTAGTTTTAATATTGGTTAAATTACAAATTTTGGTTATTATAGTTTTGAGAAAATTAGAATTTAGTTTTTATGATTTTAAATGTTAGAATTAGTCCTATAATTGAATAAAACCCTCATAAATAATTCCGAAAAGACTATTTGAGAGATTTTATCAAGCTATAAAAACAAAATTTTAACTTTTAAAATTATTGAGACTAAATTCTAACTTTCTCTAAATTATAGCGATCAAATTTATAATTTAATCTTTAATATTTAAATATAAACTAATTTGGTTAGATGTGTGCTCTTTGAGTTTTTTGTATGGATGACGTCTTTTCAGCGGATTTAACGATGGATGACCTAGTATCTAAATTTAACGATGGATGACTTTCTGCTGTCATCAGCCTAGATTGTTTGACAGACATTCTTCACCTCTCATTCGACTCTCGGTCTGGGTCATTTTCGACCCATTAACTCTTTCGATGATTTCATTTGCACTTCCATTTAAACCTCAATCTCAACGAACTTTCAATTTATTCGTTCAATTTTTAGTTATCTCTTCGTACCTCCATCAATCAACAGCTCCAACTTGGGCTTATCGATATCGAATAGCCAGTGGGGTATAGAGTCTAGGTCAGACCCTACCCTCATTAAAAACATGTTGGATTCTCGAAATTTGAGAGAAAGGCACATTTGTCCTTTTATACCACTACTTTTTTGTGTCAAAATATTTATGTAGGTTAAAAAATACTTGGTCATTGTATATTAAATTTAGGACAATTGTAATGGGTAGCAAAAAATATTAGGATATTTGCAAATTTAGCGATGGTTTTTGGAGATTTGCAAATATAGAAAAAAACATTTAAAACATATTTTCATTTTTTTATTATTCCACTTTTACTCTCATTAGTGTATCGGCAGATATATCAATAGTATATTTGATGTACTTTGTATTTGATATATCAATAGTATATCAGTAGTACATTTGGTATATCAGTCAACTGATATACACTTAAAACAAAGTATATTAGTAGTATATATTAATATACTACTGATACACTTCTTTTTAGGTATATCAGTTAAATGATATACTTTATATGAAGTATATCAGTAACATATCAAGGATATTTTGCATATTTGATATATCACTAATATACCTAACACTAAGTATATCAGTAATATACCAGTGATGTACTTCATTCAATGATATGCTTCATCACTTTAAGTTACAAATACTATATCATTCATTCGCTACTAATATATGTATCGACTAAAAACAAGTGTATCTATCAACAAAAATGTAGTGACAAAAAACGATTAATAAAGTCAAAAACTAAAATAAGGTATATCAGTAGTATATCACTAATATACTTTACATTACATATATCTCATTTCATTTTGATATACTTAAGTAAAATATATCAGTAATATATTGTTAATATACTTCATATTAGGTATATCTGATATACAGAATATAAATCACTATTATACTCTTGATATACTTCATATTATCTATTTTTGATATACTGTTGATATACTGAGTATGAGAAATTCAAGTTCATTTATATATTTAAATAAAGTATATCAGTAGTATATCATTGATATACTTCATATTAGGTATATCAGGGGTTGATAAGCCTTAGAATTAAGGTTTATTTAATGCTCATAAGCTTAAAATATGCTTGCTTTAGAAATCATAAAAGAAATTTGGTAAATGCTTGAAAAGCATCAATAACTTGTGAGAAGTGCATGTGAAAGAATGAATGAGGAAAAGAGAAAGATAAACTAAGAAGAGTTTATTTTGTGCAGAAAATTTAGAAATTGCAAAATAAAAATTGCAGATCGATTTTGTAATATGCAGCAGTATGAAAAACACAAGAAAGGAAAAAAAATCAACAAAACCCAAATTTAGAAAGTGCTTGATTCTTGCACAAAATGGATGAATTATGGACGAAATTATTGGGGTGTCAACCTTAGTGTGAGACCATAAAAGGACAGCAGAGGCAACACGTTAAGGTTGATTTTTGGAGCTTAACGAAGGAGTTATTTTCGTGGGTCTTTGCTCTTGTTTTCCTCTATTTTTACCAGAGAGTTGCTAATGTTTTTTTGGTTATGTTTTTCCTTAGTTTTTCCAATCAAATTCAATTGAAAACTTAGTTTGTAATAATTCATTCTTTCCTAGAAATAGTTGGGGTTGAATCAATTGAAATCTAAGCGAAACAATGAGTTTTGTTCAAGTTTTCTTTATGTCAATTGGTTCTTAGTTCAGGTGAATTTGATTTCTGTTTTAGTCCATTTGGTTGTAATTCTCATATTTTTTGTTTCTTACCTACTGTATTAAATGTTGGAATTTAGTTTTGGAGTGGGGAAGTAATTGCAGTTTATTTTCTGGAAGTTTTGGTTATGGGTATTCTGTCTAGCAAGCTTATTTTCAATTTAATGGAGTTTAATTAGTGTTTTCTTCATCCCTTACTTCCAGCCTTCACTCTTATTTGCTATGGCAAGCATTTTCATTCCCCTTTAATTTTATCTTAGGGTCGTACGGTAGTTAACACATTTTTACATGGAGTCTTTTTTCAACTTTTGCTTAGATGTCTTTGAACTTGTTATGAGCTAAATCTTCTTTAGGGGTTCAAGGATGTGAATTCCCTAAGGAGTAAGTTGAGCTTAAATTGCAAAGAACAACCGAGTTTACATTTCAATTGTTTGCTTGTGTTGAATTAAATGTCTTTATGATCCTAGATTAATCAACTAGGGTAGCAAACTAAGCTTGGATCTAATACTGAAAAAGTTAGTAATAAGCAAATTTGCACAAGTGATGGGGACAAGAGCTTAGACATAAACCAATTCTTTATCCTAGACATAGGGATTAAAGACTCTAAAACTCATAAAATTGTTGAGCCAAATGTCTAAGATAGAGAGACTATAGACATATACGTCACTCACTTAGTCTCTTAAAACCTAATTTCAAAGTGAATAGAAGTAGAAATTTTGGTTTACAATTGCGTGTAGAGTATGTTGGATTTGCAATTTTTGTTTTACAATTTACAACTTAGGGCAATGACATACTTGAGCCCCATCTTCCCTCATTGAGTAATTTTCCTTGCATCTTTATTTCTATTTTACATTTCTTGCAATTTTGATTTTGCAAATTCGTTTATGCAATCTATTTCTGCATTCTGTTTCTGCAATTCGTTCTTGCAATTTTTATTATGCAATCTATTTTTGCAATTTTGATTTTCCAATCTATTTATTTGCCATTTCGATTTTGCAATTTTGATTATGCAATATGTTTTCGCAGTATGCTTTTGCATTTTGACTTTTATTTCTATTGTTATTTCACACCAACACAAAATCTATTTTTGCACTTTTTAGTTTCTAAGTTGCAATTCTTCGTACGTTGTTGTTTTACAATATTTTGTTATACCGTTTCCTGTGGAATCGATACTCAGGAACACTACTATTTTATTACTTGCATCGACAATATGCAATTGCATCGGGCTGAACGTAGTTATTTACTTTTCTTCACTTAAAGTTTACCCAATCAAGTTTTTGGTGCCGTTGTCGGGGAACGACAGTTTTAACAAAAATTTTGTTTAAGCAAAAATTGTAAGACAAAATTGCAACTACAATTTCTCCTATTGCAAGAGGAGCTCGATTTCACTTGTTAAAGGAGAAAAATCTCAAGTGGAGAAAGACACAACATAGGGTTTGATTGTTTGGAAAATGCACATGATGAAAGTAGACATCATTGCAGCATTGAACACACAAGCTTCATCATTAAGCTACATGATGGAAATTTTGATTATGGAAAATCTCATTGCTTCTATTAACCATATCTCTTATATTTCTTGTATTTATTGTAAACGAAGTCATTCATTTAAAAATTGTCCTGATAATCCTGATTCTTTATGTTATGGATTTCTACCCAGCTTTGCAAATCAACATCAGTACCAGTGTTTCTAGCTAGGAAAATGATTCCAAAAAAGCCTAACATTGAAGAGCTTGTGAGAGAATATAGGACAAAAAACGATGTTGTGATGCAAAGACAAACCACATCTCTATGGAGTTTGAAAATCCAGGTGGAATAAATTGCAGACGAATTGCAGAACATGTCCTAAAGAATTTTACTCTAGAACAAAGAGACTTCAAAACAACAACAAGAAGAAAAAGAATGTGAGGCGATGTCACTTAGAACTGAATTGGAACATGAAGACCTTGAACTCCCAGTAGAAGCAAGAAGTGCTCCAACACTTGATGACATTAAGGAGACAAAAGGGAGAGAAGAGATCAAAGAAGAACCACCTTAAGAAGAGAAGGAATAACAAAAAGAAGTTGTAGTGAGCCATACAGTTGCAATTTCACAGCAAATGACATCCAAAGTGCTCTCGATACTAGAGTGCCCTGCTTTCACTTATTGCAGCTTGCAGAATTACTAAACGAACAAGAATGTAGAGAAAAGAGCATGAAGGATGACAAGTTGCATCATATAATACAAATTGCGACCGCCATATCCATTTCTAGAGGCATATGTAAATCTCTTGAGTATGCAAGACCCATTGTGATCAAAGCACCTCAACTACGATTGAAATCTAATCCATCATCGAGACCTAGGTGCAAAATGAAAGAACATAGTTGCAGTTTCCCTACTGGAATTGGATAAGTTACCTTGTCTTTCTTTTACGTCAAAATAAAAAAAAAAAAAAAAAAAAAACAAAGATAAACTTTCCACTTTTGAAATTTCAATTTGAATGAAGGAGTTTGATTCAGAAAATCTCTATCTAAGGAGGATCCTATCGAGCTTGAGGTATTTAAGTTAACCGCTAAGAGAACACCTCTACCTGGAGATTCACCTGGGAGTTTGATGAATCAACTTTAAGTTCAAAAATTGGAAGTTTCAAAAAGTTAACTTTGCATTAGGAAAAAATGTGTGAACGTTTTGATGCTCTACTTTTGAGTTTTAGGATAATATAAGAAGAAAGAGCGGGAGGAAGAAATTGTAGTCGCAATTGCGAAAGCAAATTGCAATTGCAATTTTAGGAGAATTCAACAAAATAGAAGATGTTGGGAACACGCAAGGAAAGGGATGAAAACACCAATCTTCATGGCCTGTAAGGGAAGTAGGTCACATCTTCCAGACTTCCCAACAATTCATTGTCAAATCTCCCAAAAACTTCGAGAACAATAATGGCAAGGTTAAATTATCAAAAATACCCTTGAACTATAGGCTTGATTTCAATTATACCCCTGAACTTTGAAAAGTTTCATTTTAACCCTTGAACTTTGAAGTTTGTTTCAAAACATCCCTTGAAGGTTTTTTCCGTTAAATTATGGACGAAAAATGACGTATTTGCATATGTTTTGATTTTTTTTTCAACATATATATTCAAATATGTTCACATAAGCAACAATATAAATGCAAAAACATCATTTTTGATAACCCAAAGAACTACAAAACAGAAATTGAATTCAAACTACACTAAGAATGAGCTAGAAGAAAACTTGAACAAAACCCATTGTTTTCCTTAGATTTCAATCGATTCAATCCAAACTATTTCTAGGAAAGAATAAATCATTTTCAATCAAGTTTTCGTTTGGATTAGATTGAAAAATCTAAGGAAAAACATAACCAAAAAACTGCAGCAACTCGTGGAAAAAAGAAAAAAGAAAAGAGGAAAAACAGGAAGAAAACCCACAAAAATAACTCCAAAAACGCCCCAAAAAACTACTTTATTCTTCACCCATCTTCTCTCCTTTTGTAGGCCTTCATTAGAGATGAATAATGTCCAAAATTCATGTTCAAAGTCCCCCAAATCGTGTAGTAATCGAAGATTCCATATATGGGTCAACTGCAGATTTTTTTCCTTTTTTGAAAATTTTCTACTGCTCCATAATTGCAACTTCATCTTGCAATTTCGGTTATGCAATTTCCACAATTCCTGAACACAAGTTTAGTTTTTAAGATTCTCACCCTAATTGCCTTCATTCTTCTTTCTTCCTTAATTTTAAAAATCTTTCAACTATTTCCCAATGATTTTAAGACAAAACAAGAATATTTTAATTAATTAGGAGTTAAATAAGCCTTAATACTAAAGCTTATCAAACCCACAAACTATTATAATATATGTTATTATAATCCACTCAGCGTCCCAAACAACACCTAAGAATTTAAGGGGCTCTTTGGGGGATGGGTTTAGATTTGGGTGGAATTAGAGTTCCAAATTCAAATTCATGTTTGGGAGATGGACTTTCCATCCCTAGGGTTCAAATACGAAAACCCCTCTAAACCCATGGTTTCTCTTGAAATTACAAACATTTGGTGGATCCCACCACTTCTCTTTCTATTTTTTTTTTATAATTATGGTGGGTCACATAACTTCTTTCTCCATTTTTCTCATAATTATGGTTGGTCCCACAAGTTCTCTCATTTTTCTCATAAATAGTGAGTCCCACTATTTATCTCTCCCTCTCTCTCTTTTTCTTTTAAAATATTTTTTAAATTACAATTATATAGTTTTTTTCAATTAAAAATGTAGAGTTACATTATTTTTATCTATAAAAAATCATTATTTTCATTTATCTATATTTAATTTAATTAACAATAAGTCAAAATAGGTATAATTTTTAAATTTTAAGATAAGAAAAGTATATTATAGAAACTTACTCTTTAATATTTTAAAAAATAACATTTATTTTTAAGTTAACATATTAAAATTTAAAAATATATTTTATTTTCAAATTAACGATATTCAATGTTACAAAAATAAATAGTATTTGATTTTGAATTTATTAAAATAAAATAAATAATATTTAATTTTAAATTAACTATGGTAAAAAAAAGTATGTAATTTTCAAATTAGATATACTCAAAAAAACGAAAGTATATGTATGATATTAATTTTGAACTTAATTATATTAAAATAACATATAGAATGTATTTTATTTTTAATTAATCAAATTAAAATCACAAAAACCTATGTAAATTTTTGTAATTCCATGTTCTAATTTCGCTTTTTCCATGAACCATGTAATGTTTTTTTCTTATTAATTACTTTAACTTATGACACCTACTAAAATTTATGAAAATTTTGAAAAATACTTGAAAAAAAAAAACATAATTCATTTTACAATGTTTGAACCTTTTGTCAAACTATTTTATAAAATATACTTTCAAAATCCCAAAACTTTAACAATACCTTTCTTACTTTGGACTCTTATTCATTCTATACTTTTGATGATGTTATTCAAATTGATATTACCATGCATGGAGTGAATGACAATAGATTAGGGCTACGTTACATAAACTACACATAGTGTAATTTCAATTTAAATATGGTTACACAAAATTTGTCAAAATATTGATGTGCAAAAAAATTAAAAAAAAAAAGACTAACGAAACCCAACCTTACACTCCAAAACAGGCTTAAAAACTCAATCAATCGACCCAATCATGTACCTCAAACACAGGGTTCCAAGGTTTCTGAATCCAATCAATCAATCTATGGGTTTCAGAACCTCCTAATTCTGAACCAGCGCTTCAAACAACTCCTAAAAGTATAGAAACAAAAAACATTTATTTTAACCGTTTTTTGTGAATATTTAATTGAAATAGAATAGCTCTCTAAATACCCCTTTTATAATACTAATTTTTGCCCATATGAGATAAGACTTTTTTTGCTTGATTTTTACTAATACAGATAGATAATATTAAGTTGGATACATTATTTTCATTGTCTTAACGGTAATTAACATGTACTCATTTTTTTTAAATTTGAAAGTTTAAATTTCTCATACTTTTCAATTTGTTGTAAAATGAAAAAAAAATAAAAATAAAACTGTAAGTCATCTAGAAAAAGCATGTAAACCAAAGCATTCAGGTGTTCAAACAATCCGCAGCCACAGGCTGATTTTTTCCAATGAAAAAAATCATGTCAATATACCAAAACCTTCCACGAGTTGATAAATACGCACGACAAGTCAATTGCAACCACAAATTTCTTTCGTGGTTGTTGAATCATGAATATTGAATAAATCAGACTTTTTCAGAGACAAGATAAGCAAAAATCAGGGATACTTTTCTTATACACTCAGAATACCCATACTGGGTTTCTAAAATAATGAAAAACGTAATAACAACAAAAGAAATAAGAAATATAAAAATGGAGGCCAGCTATTGGTGACTTCTAAAACAACTATTCTGATGTTTTGAATTGAGATGGGCAGCATCTGAGCCTGGTGATTTATCTTCACATTCTTCCAAACGGTGCTTATTACTAATAAGAATATTTTAACAAATCTCTTTTGGCGTAGAGATGGAGATGGTGTCACGACTTACGTAAATTAATTTAGTCATCAACTAGCAGGGAAAAAAAAAAAAATGGTGCCTGCCGACGACTGGGATCCAATTTTGGGCATTGTTTACTTCAATAACGTGCCACAATTATTGACTCTTAAAGGTTGGATGATTTGGGCGTAAACCTATACATCGACGTGTCTTGTATTGATTCGTTGAAGTTTCTATAATCGTTATCTCTAGTGGGTTGATCCCATTTTTTTTATAAGATCTTGCCTGACCATACAATCCATTATATCATATAGAAAGGAGAAATCCACATATTATAATAAAAAAATCAACAAAATATCGCTGCGAATCTAATATTAATAATAAGTCATTTAAACTTATTTAAAAGGAGTTTGTTAATTTAAATATTTTTATGAAATTTTTATTTATATATATTTTTTTAGAAATATCCATCGACAACGATATTTTATAAGAATTTCCATCGACATTTTTATTGAATTGAGATCTCAACATTTTTGTCGACGTCGACATTTAATACCTTGATTATAGATTTACTTTTTAATTTTCAATTAAAAATCATGTTGGTGAATCTGAATCAAATACTTCCCCTAATTAATACACACATGTTAGTAAATTTAGGAAATTTTAGAGGAAGAGAAAAAAGTCTATAAAGATAGAAAATTTTCTAATTCTTCATCTAAAATTTTAAGAAATTGGTAGAAATTTCATTACTTAAATAACTTTTTCTCTTCTTTATTTTTGTTAATTCATTAGGAATTATGTTAGGCAAGTTTATTATAAGACAATTTTAACATTTAATAACAATGTATAACTTAAAAAAATATTAAGATATATTTAACCATTAAATTCATTCGGTTCTAGCCTCTCACCCTCAAAAAAGGAAAAAGAAATTTTCTAGCATGTCAATTAATCTAAAAGAAAAGAGGCAACCGTGGGGTCCAAAATCTGCGTTAGCTTTTGCATAGGAGCTTTGTTTGCTGACTCATTGCATGTTTTGTAATGTAAGGAGATAAGAATGACACACCTGTTATCTCTATCTCTAAACTTTTGGCTTTATTTCATAATAATTTTGTTTTTTTTTTTTAGAAATTAGACTCGCTTCATTCTATTTTCTTTGATATGTTTTCACATTTCTTCAAAAACACATTAAATTTTTAGCAAAAATTCATAAACCAAAACAAATTTTTAAAACCTACTTTTTTTTGTTGTTGTTTAGTTTTAAATTTTGGTTTAGATTTGGATGGAATTGTTTGATCTTAAAGTAGAGTTTCTATAATTTTCCACATGAGGACCTATTTCTTGATTTCTTCCAATCATTAATAACTTCGTTATCTATAGATAACAGTAGATAGAAACAACACTGGTAAGGAGTTCTATTCAAATGGAGAAATATAAGTATGTCTGCCATCCTTACTAAAATAAATGAAGTTTTTTTGAGAGAAAGAAAACGTCCTGGTGCTAGAGGAGGTATATATATAAAGTTTTTGAGTGAACAAGTCAAGTAAACCAAATGAAAAATTAAGATCATCCCTGCCACAAAAATTAAACTAACCACCCAAACAAGTGCAAATGAATCACAAACTTTAAAATACCAAAAGACTTGCCAGAATTAATTTTCGTCATCAACTAGTCAGAAAAAAGATGGTGTCGACGACTGGGATCCCATTTTGGGCATTTTTTACTAAAATGGTGGGACAAGACTCTCGGGTCCAAAAGCTCGATGATTTGTGTAGATTTTACGCATCGAGGAGTTTTGTATTGACTTATTGATGCACCTTGATTCACTGCTCGCTCCATGAGTTTCTCAAAAGTTCCAGCCTCTACAATTTTTATCTCTAGTGGATTTAAACATTTTTCTTCAGATCTTCCTTGGCGATACCGTACATTAAGTGACTCTTCAACAGCCAGGCAACAATCCTCATAGATTGAAGATGGAATGGAGGTTTTTTCCTTTAAGCGAATTTCCCAATACAACACATAGTGTCCAGGTATTGTTGTGTTATCCGCATAGCTAGTGTAGTCAACAATAGTGGCTCCAAATGGGCATAAAAGATGAGCAGCTTCTTGTACAGCATTATGAAGCTCTCCTTCATCTGTTTTCTCAGCACCAAGGCTTAGAATGATGTTTTTCCTGCATACAAAACTAAATTTTGGGGCTTTATTTTTAAATCCTGTCACGCGAAGAATGTCACCCATGCAGTAACGGTAGAGACCTGCAATATTAGTAAATTAGCTTATATATATGAAATAATATATATGTTCATGTAAGAAAACCAGAATTCAAAGTATAATATTGAATATATTATTATGAAGACAATAATGAGAGTCTTGCCAGCATAAGTGGTGATGACGAGCTCATATTCTTGTCCTAACTTGACATCAACGAGATCAACTAATTCTTGGCTTGCTTCTCCATTAGCCTTTTCCCTTTCAATTGGCAAGAACTCGAAATATGCCATGGTGGGGATTAAAGTGTAGGAGATTTCCTCAGGCTTGCACAATGGATCTAAATTTAAGCCAAGGAAGCACTCTGAAGAACCATAGTGATCAGAAATAAGAGGGAGGTTATTACTATAGTAATTAAGTAAGGGAATGTATTGTGACATGCTTCCCGTCACAATAGCTTTAATGTATTTGGTGTTTGGCCACAATCTTGTAATGATTCCTTCCCATCTTCCTTGGCTACATTCAGTTTCAATAAAATCTGCAAGCTGAGGATTAGCTTTCAAAAAGTTCATAACCGATTCTCTCACTAATGAATTTGTAATTGTGGGGTTGATAGTTCCGGTTCGTAAATCATTGGCCAAAAGAATCCAATGATTTTCGAGGAACTTAAAAACGTAAACCAAAGTAGAGGCAAAAAGAGCACCCACTTTAAGAACTGTCTCGTTATGGAAGAGCCCACAAAGCAACTGACAATATGTACTTTGGTATGCGTCTGTGCAGAAAATGATGTCGTTAGGGCTTGTATTACCTCCACTTTTTATATTATTGAAGTGTGATCTTTTGCACAAGCTTGTAGATGTTGAATGAGCAATAATTCCAGCTTTAGTTCTTGACCCAGCCTTTGTGAAACAAAAGAACATTTCTTTCCCTTTGTGCGAATTTGGAAACAACTGTTTTATCCTTGGCATCACATAGTCAAAAAAAGACAACCTTCTCCCAAACTCTTGTTCAAATATTGGAATTAACTTTTGTTCTCCCCCCGATGTTCCAGAGCTACAAGAACATTTTTTATTAATCAAACCCATATCGAAAAAAGATCTCATATATATGAGGCAAAAGATCCATCCCTCCACCCATACACACACCCTAAACACCACACACACACGTAAGGCAAAAGATCCACAAAATTTAAAAAGCCCATGATAGTAGGTAAATCAATAAGAACTTTAAAAATCTTGTTTTAGAATAGGTCACCTTATAAAGAACTCTGTAATGGGCTCTGCACATAGGATTGGAGAATCATCGCCGTTGGCAATACGATCGATATAAGGTTTTAAAACTTCGTAGGATACAACAGGTATACACTTCTTGAAGGTTGAAGCATTAGTAGACCCATTAAGGCCATGTTGCTGCAAGTACTCAACATGAGCATTTGTTGATAGAATTTTAGCTAGAATTTGTCGTTGGATTTCGTGGGCATTACTTGTGATATCTTCAATATGTTGTAGCGCCTGCTTATCTTTCTCCTCTAACAAGTTTTCTACACCATGTGACATTTTTGTAGGTTTTGAAGATAAGAAAAATAGAAGTGCAACCCAAGAAAGGTTTGGGAGAACTTATAATAAGTTCCTCTCTCTTTTTCTTTTTTTGTTTTAAGTATTATGTGTGGGTGGAATATTTACATGACTCATGATTTGTCATGATGCGTGTCTTAATATACTATGAGTTCAAAGAAGGCAACGAGTTCAAAGAAGGCAACTTAGTAGGTGGATTGAATGATAAAGGCACTTTAAGTTTGTTTAATTTGAGTACAACAAATGGACTATGGGAATTTGAACTTCCAATCTCAAGAAAATGAGTGCATGCCAATTACCATTGAGTTATATTTGATTTGGCTGATTGAATGATAAGTTGTCATTAAAATATTCAAGAAATTAATCAAGTAAGCAATTTATATGGATATGACAACTTAAATATACCCCAATAGGTTAAGATATTATAACTTTGACCAAAAGTTCACCTGCTATTTAATATCGTTTTTTATTATTAAATTAGATGCACTTTATAAGAATTAATTACAATAATTGATATGTCAAAGTGAGCATAGCATATGGATAATTGACATGTACTTATTTATTCTAAAGTTAAAGGTTTAAATCTCTATACTCAATTTTTGTTTTACTAAAAAAAAATTACAAAAATTACATAACTTATGGTAAATCAAAGTAATTACTCTTAATGTTATTTTTATATAAATATAAGATCGATAATAATTGTATATATTAAGTGGGGGTGGAGATTAAACTTTTAAACTTTTAATTTTATTATTATTATCTTTCAATGTTATGCTAATGATAAAAATTGATTTTACCCCGAGAAGTAAAAAAAGAAAAAGGAAAAAATAATTGAAAAAAAAAAAGAAAAAAAGAAAGAATTTTTGCCTTTTCATTCTCCCGTTCAACATTTGCCCAAATCCAAATTCGCTAAACATTTTCCTTTGAAAATTTCGTAATTCAATTTCCCTCTCAAATTCTCTCTCCAGGTCCAGCAAATCCCTCTTAAATCCCTGAAATACTCTCGACAAACCTATTACGCTCAATTGAGCCCAGCTCTGAACCACATACTAGATGAGGACCGCGGTGGGTCCTGTTAAGATTAATCTAGACATTTTCAAATATATGAATAGTTGGATACATGAATTACATTTAATTATATGCATGAATATTGGAATACATAAATCATTAAATACATTGATGAATATTCATGTATTTGTGAAGAGTTATGTGTTAGTTTTTAATATTGATGTCTTTTGATGTACTTTCTTACCAGTATAAATATGTGTAGGATTTGTCATTTGAAATAAAAAAAACTGAAGTGAAGTTATTTACCAAAAATACAAGTTCTTGTTTCTCTAAAATTGTGTGTGAGTAAGAGAACAATTTTCTTCTCTTGTCTCTTGAGTTGTGTTGTGAGTGTCTACTATGTTTTCAACAAGTGGTATCAGAGCAAAGATCAGAGTTGTCATCAAGTGGTAACATGTTGCAACCCCAACTTCTAAAATTCAGCGGGAAGAATTTTAGTCAATGGAGTATTCAAATGAAAGTGTTATATGGCTCGCAAGATTTGTGGAAAATTGTCGAAAGAGGATACACTGAAGTTGAGAATCAAACGGGCTCACTAATCAACAACTTACTGAGTTGAGAGAAAATCGTAAGAAGGACAAGAAGGCTTTATTCTTTATTTATCAAGCTGTTGATGAAGGAATATTCGAAAGAATTTCAACAACTGCTACTGCAAAAGAGGCTTGGGATATTCTACAATCCACCTATCAAGGAGAGGATAGGGTAAAGATGGTAAGATTACAAGCCCTCAGATCTGAATTTAATTCCATAAAGATGAAAGAGGCCGAAGGTGTTGAAGATTTTTTTAATTGTATTCTTGCGATTGTCAACAATTTGAGATCAAATGGAGAAGTAATAAGCGATCAAAGAGTTGTTGACAATATTCTTAGAAGTATGCCGAGAAAGTTTGAGCATATTGTTGTTGCAATTGAAGAGTCGAAAGACTTGTCTACATTATCTTTAAATAGCTCGATGGGTTCCCTTCAATCTCATGAGCTTAGATTAAATAAATCTGATGTTACTCCTCACGAGGAAGCTTTTCAAATGCAAACTTCCTTCAGAGGAGGTTCTCATGGAAGACGTGGCGGTCGTGGTGGACGAGGAGGTGGAAGAAACTATGGTAACAAAAATGGTGCGAATTATGAAAATAAGCAAGAAAGATCTTCTTCATCTCGAGGAAGATGAGGCGGAAGAGGAAGAGGTTTTGGTAGAAACCAAAGAAATGGTCGGAGCAATTTTTCTCACATTCAATGTTTGAAGTGTAAAAAGTATGGACGTTTTCAAGCAAATTATTGGGCTCCGAAAAATAGATATGGAAATATTAATTCTACCATGATGCATAAGGAGGAGAAAAATGATGAAGGCGTTTTATTTCTTGCATGTAGTGTTCAAGAAGATGATGTGGAGCCTACATGGTATCTGATAGTGGTTGTAGTAACCACATGACGAGAAACAAAATTATATTTGTTACTTTGGATGAATCTCTCCAAAGTGAAGTGAAAACTGGTGATAATACCAGATTGCAAGTCAAAGGTCGATGTGATATTCTTGTTAAGACAAAGAAAAACACAAAATGAGTTGTGGATGTGTTTTATGTGTCCAGGTTTGAAGCATAATCTTTTGAGTATAGGTCAACTGCTCCAGCAAGGACTCAAAGTTTCATTTGAAGATGGTGTGTGTGCAATTAAAGATCAGAGTGATTTTTTATTGCCAAGGTAAAAATGACTGATAATAAGATGTTTCCTCTAAAGTTTACATATGGTCAAATCTCTTGTTTTAGTAGCATATTGAAGGATCCATCTTGGCTTTGGCATTTTTGATATGGTCACTTGAATTTTGGATCATTATCGTATCTATGCAAAAATCATATGGTGAGGTGCATTCAAAATATCAATCATGAGTTAGATATTTGTGAGGTTTGTATACCTGTAAAACACCATCAAGATTCGTTTCCAATTAGTAAAGCTTGGAGAGCTTCCAAACCTCTAGAACTTATTCATACAGATTTGTGTGGTCCCATGCGCACAATATCAAATGGAGGTAATTGTTATTTTATAACCTTCATTGATGATTTGAGCAGAAAGTTGTGGATTTATTTTCTGAAAGAGAAAAGTGAAGCATTTGAATGTTTTAAAACTTTCAAAGCTTTAGTCGAGAATCAAAGTGGCTATAAGATAAAAACGTAACTTTGAGATTCGACAGCGGTGGAGAGTATATAGTTTTTGATGAATTTTTCAAGGAGCACGACATTCATCATCAAAAGACTGTTCGAATGACGCCACAACAGAATGGAGTTGTAGAGAGAAAGAATAGAATGATCATGGAGATGGCTAGAAGTATGTTAAAAGCCAAAAAGATGCCATATGAGTTTTGGGGAGATGTTGTTGCATGTACTACTTACATCTTGAATCGAGCTCCAACAAAGAGTGTCCCAGGTATGACTCTTTATGAAGCATGGTATGGTGAGAAACCATGTGTTAGTCACTTAAGAGTTTTTGGGAATATAGCTTATTCTCATATTCCAGATAAGCTAAAAGGCAAGTTAGATGATAAATCTGAAAAAAGTATTATGGTGGGTTATAGTGAGAATTCTAATGCTTATCGGTTGTATAATCCTGTGTCGAGAAAGATTATTATTAGTAGAGATGTGATTTTTAATGAAGAGGAATCTTGGAATTGGGATGTAGCTTGTGAAGCTGAAAGTCCATTTCATGTTAACATGTATGAAAATAAAAGTGCACAAGATTTGGAGTAAGTAGAGATTCAAGTAGATGTGTCATCTTTGTCACCAGCTAGTGATGAAGAAACTTCACCAAGGAGAATGAGAAATATTCAAGAAATTTATAATGCTACTAGTAGAATTGATAATTTTACTAATTTTGCATTATTTGCAAGTGTTGATCCTATACATTTTGATGAAGCAATCAAAGACGAAAAATGGAAGATTGCAATGGATCAAGAAATTGATGCGATAAAAAGAAATGAAACATAAGAGTTATTGGAGCTTCCTGTAAACAAACAAGCGCTTGGAGTGAAATGGGTGTGATAGGACTAACATAGTTCTATATTTTCATACTTAAATCATGTTAGTTTGGAGGTTTTAATGTAATTAATTGATAATTTTGTAGGGATTTGAGCATAAGGCATGTTCCGAGAGATTCTACATTGAATCACGATTCCAACGCATCAAACCAGAGGTCATTCGGACACCTGAGCAAAAAGTTAGAGCAAAAATAAGCAGTGCTGCACGCTGGGTAGCGTCTAGACGCTGTTCAGAGCGTCTAGACGCTCCGTCGATTCCTATATATAGATTTTTTCGTCCTCTAGGTCATTTGTCTCTGATTTTCAGCCGTCATGACACCAATTTAGGCTTTCTCCTCTCTGTTTTTCAGTAGTTTAGGATAGATTAGGAGTTTTTCATCAAACCATGGTGTCGAATCGAGCTCGTTTGCACTTGAAGTTTTCTATGGAGATGTTCGGCTAGATTCTGCAATTCCGGTTTAGAGGTCGGTTGTAATTAGTTGCGACATTGTGAGGCTTGAACCTTAACTTAGTTTTCTTTCAATTGCAAGTGTTCTTTAATTCCCGTGTTAATTTTATAAGTAAGTATTTTGATTAAATTGACGCCTTAATCTCTTTACATGCTTTATTGCTAATCACGATCATGATCCGTAATTGTCATGTTGAATGAACCGGTAGCATTAGAATTATCACATGTGTATGTTTGTGGGTTTCCATGATACATGGCTTGCATGTTTAATTCTAGGAATTAAAGAAGCATGTTAATTAGGTGAAAGTTGTTTTACCTGATCGATTGTCTTGGTCGTTCCAAAGTTCGTAATGTCTTTACCTAAATAAATTGAAGTGGTTTCGTAAAGATTTGTTTAGGTAATTAGCGTTAACTTGGCGTTCGTTAGAGTTAATGACCTTAGGGAATTTGCTACTTTTTGGGGTTTCCTAATAAGTAGACCAAGTACTTGCATGGTTAAGATTAAATATTTTGAATGCTTATGATTAATGTTTGCAATTGAATATAACCGCACCTCTGAACTGGAACTTGGTAAGAGTTGATTTTTCCCTTTTAGTGTTTGTTTTGTTTTGTTATTTTTATTTCATTAAGTAAGAAAATTTTCAAAACCCCCCCTTTTTAATTGCTTTCTCATTTGCAAATTTAACTTAAGAAATTAATATTCGGTTCCCTGAGATCGACCCGGTCCACTCAATGCTACAAGTAGCTTAGGATCGGTTTATAAATTTTAATTTGACGAGCCCTCGACAAGCTCGCATCAAATTTGGCGTCGTTGCCGGGGAACCACTATTAGTTTCTCTTTGTTAAATTTGATCTAAAAAAAAAAAAATTCTATTTTTATTTTTGTATATTCCTATTCTTACATGGCATCAAACCCTCAACATTATTGGACATTTGATAGAGCTGCGTCGTACGCTGATGAGGTTAGTGAGCTTAAATATCAAATTTCTGATTTAACCTCCTTAGTTCTTCAAGTGGCAGTAGGGAGACTACAAGCAGTGGAGACATATAAAATTTGTTCGTTCCAAGGACACATCACTGAAGCATGTCCTCAGTTGCAGCGGAATTTCGTGCATAACCCCTACACTATAGGAGGATTTCCTGGTCATCAAATGAACTACGAGCATTACAATCCCTATCTTGAATGGGATCAATCTAGCTTTAGATATGGATACCAGGAGGAGGAGCCGAACCAGTACTATCAAACTTCAGACTCAGGTATGTCTTTAGAGGCTTTAGTGCATGAACTTGCTAATACCACTCTTCAGTTTCAGCAGGGAAATCTCCAAATTCAGCATAACAATCTCCAATTTCGAGAGGAGATGACTAGGATACAGGGTGACTCCGTCATTCAACTAGCTGATTCAGTGGAGAGAATTCAAGAGCAACAGCCTATAGACATCCCTGAGGTACGAGAATTTGATTTGGTTGGCTTAGAGCTCAACGATGAAGTTTGTTTGCCATATGAAGAACATGTTTGTGAAGCTGAGGAAACCATGCTTCAATGCGAGGAAGTCCAGGTGATAGAGTTGGAGGCCAAAAGGCCTGCGTCTGTTCTGTACCTTGATTCCCCCTTCTTTTGTGTATGTTCCTCTAGTTCTCACGAGTCAGAGTCAGTTTCTTTTTATTTTTCTTGTTTTTCTTTTTTAGAGTCGAAAAATCCCAAAAAGACCTGCATTTTTGGAGCCCATCAAATGTTGAAGAGATTGCTTAGTGTAGTGGGCTTTGTAGATTCGAGGAAGAAAGGGCCGAAGAAATGGGAGAATTTTTATGTGCCCTGACGCGTGCCACACGGCAAGTTGAGCAATCGACTATAAAAATTTGCGCTTCCTGGAGGCAGCCAGGCTTGAAAATTTAGTTGTTTTCCTTTATTGCTTTATGTTTTTGTTTTTCCTAGTTTAGCTTGTTTTGCTTTGTTTTGTAGGTAACAAATTGACCTTTGAGTAGACGAATTATCATTCTTGAAGGTTTCTACCGCGTCACCACCCACCTACGTGCTAAGTTTTCATGGGAGGTTTTCTGTTCCCCTTTCTTTTTGTCCTTTCATTTTCAATGATTTTTGTACATTGAGGACAATCTAGAATTTAGGTTGGGGGTGGAGGTTATTATTGTGCTTTGATAATGTCTTTAGCATGATTGGTTGAGTCCTTGAGCACCTGAGCTCGGACTTATCTTTAGGTTTGATAGTTGCGCTTATATGTTGTCCTTGAGCACCTAATCTCGGACTGTTGATCGATTATGTTAAACATGATTCTTGTGTGAATTTTTTTCAAATTTTGTGTGAATTATGAGCTTGAATGCTTGATGATGTGTTTGCTTGTTGCTTGATGAGGACAATTGATGACATGCATGGTATGTTGCTGTAATTGCATTAGCTGAAGTATATGAATGCTATCCTACTTTGAGTCTTTTTGTGCCTAACTCTCAAAATTTTCTAGTCTTTCCTGCACGATCTGAACACGTTAGCCTTTCCTTTAGTAGTCTTGAAGGCTTAGGGTGGGATTATAGAGCTTGTATGTCTATTGTCACCCCGATAGGTGTAGGGCTAGTTGTTGATTGGAAAGATTGATAGCTTGTAATGCGTTGCTTAGGAGAAGTAAAAATATGATTTGCCTAGAAAAAGAAAGAAAGAAGGAAAGTGTGATTGAAAAGAAGATCATTCTTGAAAAAAAAAAAAAAGAAAAAGAAGAAAATAAAATAAGCTTGTAATGAGTTTAGTGAATCAAGGAGTAAAAAGAGCTACCCCTGTTGTGATCAGTTAGGCCATCCATTGAGCGAGTGCTCTGGATACGGGTCCCTGCGACAGGTGTGTGAAAGCTAGTGCCCTTTGGTTTTTAAAGTGATCAAGTTTATCCCGCGGGTTTGAGTTCAGGCACCTAGTAACCTATTACTTGTTTGATGGTTTGGAAGCTTGGTAGCTAGTCCTAGTGCCAGTGTAGGGGGAAGATGGATTGAGAGCTTTATAGACCTTCTCCGGGCTTGTAGAGACTACTTTACGAGGCCACACACACACGTGGGAAAGAATAGAAAGAGTTTTTTAAAAGTGTCTCAAAACATGGATAGTGTATGTCTGCTTCTCTTTTGTGGTTATTGTGATATTCCTAAGTATTGAAATTAGAGTCTCGTGCATGCAATCATTGATTCGTATTTTTATTATTTTTGTTTGGGTCTTGCTCGAGGACTAGCAAGATTTAGGTTGGGGGTTATTTGATAGGACTAACATAGTTCTATATTTTCATACTTAAATCATGTTAGTTTGGAGGTTTTAATGTAATTAATTGATCATTTTGTAGGGATTTGAGCATAAGGCATGTTCCGAGAGATTCTACATTGAATCACGATTCCAACGCATCAAACCAGAGGTCATTTGGACACCTGAGCAAAAAGTTAGAGCAAAAATAAGCAGTGTTGCGCGCTGGGTAGCATCTAGACGCTGTCCAGAGCGTCTAGACGCTATCGGCAGTTTCCTGAAGCCTCCCTCGAAGCTGCGGAGAGCCCCTGTGACGCTGGGAGCGTCTAGACGCTGTCCAGAGCGTCTAGACGCTCCGTCGATTCCTATATATAGATTTTTTCGTCCTCTAGGTCATTTGTCTCCGATTTTCAGCCGTCATGAGACCAATTTAGGCTTTCTCCTCTCTGTTTTTCAGTAGTTTAGGATAGATTAGGAGTTTTTCATCAAACCATGGTGTCGAATCGAGCTCGTTTGCACTTGAAGTTTTCTATGGAGATGTTCGGCTAGATTCTGCAATTCCGGTTTAGAGGTCGGTTGTAATTAGTTGCGACATTGTGAGGCTTGAACCTTAACTTAGTTTTTTTTTCAATTGCAAGTGTTCTTTAATTCCCGTGTTAATTTATAAGTATGTATTTTGATTAAATTGACGCCTTAATCTCTTTACATGCTTTATTGCTAATCACGATCATGATCCGTAATTGTCATGTTGAATGAACCGGTAGCATTAGAATTATCACATGTGTATGTTTGTGGGTTTCCATGATACATGGCTTGCATGTTTAATTCTAGGAATTAAAGAAGCATGTTAATTAGTAGAGATGTCCACGGGGCGGGGCGGGGCTGGGGAATGGATTCCCCGTCCTCGTCCCCGCCCCCCATTTCATTCCCCGTCCCCGCGAAATTCCCCGTTTAATTTCGCGGGGATCGGGGTGGGGATTCCCCGCCGGAAATTCGCGAGGATCGGGTTCCCCACGGGGAATTTTTCCCCGTTCCTTTTTTTTTTTTTTTTATCTTTTTTTTAAAATTTATTCTCAATCATAATAAAAATTATTTCTAAATGAATAATTTTCAATATAATTCTATTTAAAGTAAATGTTATAAAATTTCCTAATAAAAACAATAATATACCATAAGTAAAAATACTATAATGTCGAAACAACTTAATTTCTAAAAATTCAAATTTCAATATTACAACATAGACTTTAATTTTTTTTTATAACGAAATAGTCTTAAACTAATTCCTACTATAGTTTTTTTTTTAAAAAAAAATTCTATTTATAGGTGATAATATATATATATATATATATATTAATCGGGGAATCGGGGCGGGGCGGGGCGGGGAATATATTCCCCGTCCCCGTCCCCGTTTAGCCAACGGGGAAAAAAACTTCCCCGCTCCCTCCCCCATTCCCCATGTATTCAGGGATTCCCCGCCCCGTTCGGGGCGGGTCCCCGCGGGTTAAATGGACATCCCTATTAATTAGGTGAAAGTTGTTTTACCTGATCGATTGTCTTGGTCGTTCCAAAGTTCGTAATGTCTTTACCTAAATAAATTGAAGTGGTTTCGTAAAGATTTGTTTAGGTAATTAGCGTTAACTTGGCGTTCGTTAGAGTTAATGACCTTAGGGAATTTGCTACTTTTTGGGGTTTCCTAATAAGTTGACCAAGTACTTGCATGGTTAAGATTAAATATTTTGAATGCTTATGATCAATGTTTGCAATTGAATATAACCGCACCTCTGAACTGGAACTTGGTAAGAGTTGATTTTTCCCTTTTAGTGTTTGTTTTGTTTTGTTATTTTTATTTCATTAAGTAAGAAAATTTTCAAAACCCCCCCTTTTTAATTGCTTTCTCATTTGCAAATTTAACTTAAGAAATTAATATTCGGTTCCCTGAGATCGACCCGGTCCACTCAATGCTACAAGTAGCTTAGGATCGGTTTATAAATTTTAATTTGACGAGCCCTCGACAAGCTCGCATCAGGGTGTATAAAACAAAGCTGAAGTCAAATGGTGATGTTGAAAAATACAAGGCAAGACTTGTTGTAAAAGGCTACAAGCAGGAGTATGGAGTGGATTATGAAGAGATATTTGCCCCGTCACTAGAATTGAGACCATTTGATTGATTTTGTCTTTGGTTGCTCAAAATAGGTGGAAAGTTTACCAAATGGATGTAAAGTCCACTTTTTTGAATGAATACTTGAAGGAAGAGATATTTGTTGAACAACCTTTGGGTTATGTGGAAAAAGGAGAAGAATATAAGGTATAGAAGTTGAAAAATGCCTTGTATGGATTGCAGCAAGCTGCACGAACTTGGTATAGTCGTATCGATAGTTTCTTTTTTAAGATGGGATTTCAAAGGTGTCCATATAGCATGCACTCTATGTCAAAGAAGATAAATATGGCAAATTTCTTATCGTTTCATTACATGTTAATGATTTGCTGTTTATTGGAAATGATAAATTGATGTGTGATGACTTTAAGAATTTCATGAAAAGGGAATTTGAAATGAGCGATATGGGCTTGATAAGCCTTAGAATTAAGGCTTATTTAACTCTCAATTGCTTAAAATATTATTGTTTTGACTTAAGACCATTTGAAAATAGTCGAAAGATTGCTTCAATTTAAGAAAGAAATAAATATGATGGCATTTGGGATAGAGTTCTAAATAAATTAATCTTATTTGCAGGAAATATGGAAATTGCAAAATCAGGATTCTACAATTGTTTCTGGAGCAGTAGAAAAGTTCAAAAAAGGAAAAAAATCTGCATTTAACTCATTTCGAAAATCTTCAATTATAGCATGATTTGGGGGATTTTGAGCACGGAATTTGAGCATTATTCAACCCTAATGAAGGCCTATAAAATGAGAGTAAATGATTGAAGAATGGCATTAGTTTTGGGAGACATTTTTGGAGTTAATTTCGTGGGTTTTATTTTCAACGTTCATGCTCTGTTTTTCTGCATTTTTTTTTGTTCTCTGTTTTTATATTTCTTCAATTTCTTCTTGTATTATCGAGAGCTACTGTAAGTTTATTTCCTGTTCTTCTTCGATTTATCCAATCAATTCAAGTGAAGAAGTTGGGGTTTGAGTTCATTTTTTCAGAGATTTTTGCTCGTGGGTTTTTGTCAACCGAATGCTCTATTTTTTTTTTTTTTTTTTTACAAATTTCCTTTATGTTTTTACAAAAATTTCAGCCATACTCATCTTGTTTTTCCTTCGAATTCCAATCCGATTCAAGTGAAACTTGGGTTGTTAAGGCTAATCGTTCTTAGAAATGGTGAAGGATTGAGTCGATTGGACTGGAGTGAGTTGTATTGAATAATTATTGAATGCATTTTGTTATTAATTGATTCTGTCCTCTGTTTTTATTCAAGTTCAGTATTTGTGGAATATTTATAAACCCATCAGTTTCAAGGGCAGAAGGAAGAAGATTGAAAATTCTTATGAACGCCCTTGATTCTTTGTGTTTATTTTAAAATTGAGAGTTTTAGAAATCTTTGAGATTAATGGCTCAGAATTGTGTAAGATATCACTTAGGATAGAAGTTTGTATTAATTAGCAATTTACACAGTTTTCTAATATGCATTCTTCTTCAAATTTTAGTTGTACGATTTTTATCTTTAATATGAGCTAAGGCTTCTTAGGGGGTTCAAGGATGTGAATTCCCTAAGAAGTAATTGTAGCCTAAATTTCAATAAAAACCAAGCCTACACTTCAATTGTTTGCTTGTGTTGAATAATTTTCCGTTGAGATCCTAGATTGATCAACTAGGGTAGCAACTCAAGCTTAGATCTAATACCGACGGGGTTAGTGATAAGCGGATTTCATACAAGTGATGGAGAAAAGAGCTTAGACATAAGCCAATTCTTTACCCTAGACATAGGGATTAAGGACTCCAAAACCCATAAAATTGTTGAGCCGAATTATCTAAGATAGAGGGACATAGACATATAAGTCACTCACTTAGCCTCCTAAAACCTAAATTCAAGGTAAATAGGAGAAGCAATTTTGGTTTACAATTGAGTGTGGAGTAGGTTGGAATTGCAATTTTGGCTTGCAATTACAACTTAGGGCAATAACATTCTTGAGCCCTATCTTTATCTAAATTCTCTTTGAAATTTCAATTACTAAGTCTATTTAGTTTGCCATTTCTAGATTCTGCAATATTTGTTATTCCAATATTGCCATTTCTCGATTCTGCAATTCGATTATGCAATTCTTGTCATTTCAATATTGCAAATTCTTGATTCTGCAATTCGATTCTGCAATTTTTTCCAACACACAATCCAACCTTGTTTTTGCAATTTTAGTTTTCAAGTTGCAATTTCCTTACACTTTGCTTTACAATATTTTTGTTGCACCGTTCTCTGTGGGATCGATACTTGGTACTCACATACCATTTTATATTACTTCGATCGCGTGCGCTTACGTGTACATCCGATCAGGGCCTCATCCATTACTTTCTTGGAATTGAAGTAAATAAAAAAGATGGAGAGATTGTTATCTCACAGCAAAAGTATGTTGGTGACTTATTGAAAAAGTTCATGATGAAAAATGCTTTTCCTTGTAACATGCCCATGGATGCAAATTTGAAATTGAGTAAAAATGATACTGGAGAAGAGGTTGATCTAAGTTTGTATCGAAGCTTAGTTGGAATTTGATGTACTTGACTGCAACGAGACCTGATATTTTATTACTGTAAGTATGTTAAGTAGATTCATGACAAGTCCGAAGAAAAGTCATTGGGAAGCAGGTAAAAGAGTTATTTGTTACATTCGTGGTACCCTAAATTTTGGAATTAGTGTTGGTTGGTTTTTATGATAGTGACTGGGGTGGTAATGTTGATGATCATAAAGTACGTCTGGTTATGTTTTTAGTATTGGTTCGGGTGTTTTTTCATAGGCTTCAAAGAAACAGTCCGTTGTTGCTCTTTCTACCACCGAAGCAGAATATATCTCTTTATCTGCAACTGGATGTCAACCTTTATGGCTCAAGTGGATGTTGAAAGAATTGAAGTGTGCTCAAAGAAGCAAGACTGTTTTATTTTGTGATAATGGTTTTGCCATTGTATTATCAAAGAATCTAGTCTTTCATGGAAGAAGTAAACATATTAGAATCAAGTATCATTTCATCAGAGAGTTGGTGAAAGATGGAGAAGTGATAGTGAAGTATTGCAAGACTCAAGATCAGATGACAGATATTTTTATGAAGGCTCTGAAGTTTGACTTATTTGTTAAGTTCAAAGAAAAGCTTGGAGTTGCTCAAATCTAGATTAAGGGAGGATGTTAAGATTAATCTAGACATTTTCAAATACATGAATAGTTGGATACATGAATTACATTTAATTATATATAGGAATAGTTGGATACATGAATTACATTTAATTATATACATGAATAGTTGGATACATGAATCATTAAGTACATTGATGAATGTTCATGTATTTGTGAAGAGTCATGTATTAGTATTTAATATTGATGTCTTTTGATGTACTTTCCTACTAGTATAAATATGTGTAGAATTTGTCATTTGAAATCAAGAAAACTGAAGTGAAGTTATTTACCAAAAATATAAGTTACTATTTCTCCAAAATTGTGTGTGAGTAAAAGAACAATTTTCTTCTCTTGTCTCTTGAGTTGTGTTGTGAGTGTCTATTACGTTTCCAACAGGTCCAACATTGAAGCCGAAGAAATACTTGCCCTTGCAATTGTTGATCTTTTGTAGCGTGTTTTGTGTTTGAATAATGTCTTTCCAGGTATTTCTTCTCTCTCACTCTCTGGTTTTTGTTAGTCTATGAATTTTATGTTTCCTTTTATGATGGCTGTTGAGGATTGTGTGGATATTGAATCTGAAAAAGAAATGGGTTAAATTTATTTGCAAGTTTGCAATGTGTTTTGTTTGATAAAGGACTCGCGTCCCTTAGTCATGTTGATTGTGAGGAATTGGTTTTAATGTATTGTAGCTCTGAATCGTAATCTGTGTATCTTGGATACTGCAGAAGTGAGCAATTAACGTTTGAAGTTCGAGTTTCTTTTGTGATTGACAATTCAAAAAGAAAATAAGAAATTCAACAAATGGCTTAAACCCTAGAACCCTTCTAAAAGTAGACCCGATTCGAGTTCGGACAATTGCAAAGGCATAGTGGAAAAACAGACCATCGATATTTTCTTTTTAGGGTTGCTTCATTTTCTTTTAGATCAACAATTGCAGGCATAACTGATGGAGGAAGATGAAGCCACCCTATCTACAAAAGCACACGATGTTGAAGGTAATCTCCTAATAATAGCCACAGTTGAAGCCTGATGGGGTTAAATATAGAATAATGGGAAGAGATGTAAGAAGCAAAAAGAAAAGTAAACAGTTGTTTAGCGTTGAAGAATATGATTTTGGATTATGAACTCAGTCTATTTAGGCATTATAAAGAGATGGGGTTTCTTCGAATTTCCAGCAAAGAGATTTTTAACTTCTTTATCTGTCTTTGCAGCTTCTTGAAGATATCATTCTTCGTTGAACAACAGTATTTGATTTGATAAAGTTCCATAAAAAGGTGTTTTTCTCTTTTGTTTTTCTATTGTACTATGAGAATTTGTGTTTAAAGAAAACGTTTGCTATTTGTAATTAACTTCTTTATCTTTATCTCTAGTTTCTTGGGGCTCCTACCAAATAAAATTTGTAGCTTCTTTATCTACATCTTTACAGCTTGAAGAATATATTTCTTTGTTGAAGAAGCAATAATGGTTCGATTTGATGAAGGTCTATAACCTTTTTTTCATTTGTTTGTTTTTTCTGATCTACTATAGAAAAATGTTTGAAGTAAAAAGCGGTATTGATAGGTCTTAGAATATGTTCCTACTTATAATATGTTCCTAAATAATTAAGTACTTGATTTTAGTAGTGAATGGAAATGCTAATCCTTTTTCCTTTGGCACTTGACAGAGCGTGGAGCAAATTGAAGCATTGCTTGAAGACCAAAAGGGATGATCTTTTCTTATATTCTAGTATCATGAGGTGCACGTTTATGAACTCTTTTATGCATGTTTTAATATTATTTTTTTTTCTCACCTATCCACTTGTATGTTGTTTAATTTAGACTCTAGCTACGATTTTCATTCCATGCGTATCGACATCAATTCTAGGATAGGTATAGACAACAATAAAATTCAAGTTAAAAATAGAGATCCATTCAAATATGAAACATGTGCTTTCAATCTTGTAACAAAAAAGTTATATGCATGAGAGTAGTACTAGTAGAACATCTTTGAATGATAGATTAAGAGTAAGACAAATATAAAAATATATTAATTTCTTTTAATATTATGACTTTTGTATCTATTTTGTTATTTTAATATTTTATTTATTTTGTTAATAGGATGAAACTGCCTATGCATCGAGGAATAACTTACCAAGATCAAGTTCGCACGAATTTCTTTAATGACACGTTTCAAGTTTTAGATGAGGTTTTCTCTATAGTTGGAAGGGCCTCCAGTTTTTTCATAGGATGGAGAGTCCTTTTTTTCCTCATTTTTTATTTTGTTTTATGTTTGTAAGGGATAGATATTCTTAACTTAAATTTTGTCAAAGTTGTGGTTAGATATTCTTTTTGGTTCTTTGTGAGCGTTTGAGTTTTGTTATCATTTTTCTCATTTGTCACCATTTACAACATCAATGAAAAGTTTTTATTTCATTGTTAAACTTTCTATTCAAATTTTTAACTTCATATGTTGTGTATTTTTGTTTAATTTAGAAATATTGCACGAGAAGTTTCATGAAAAGAGATATACACACAAAAAAATACCAATATAATTCAAGAAATTGGAACAATAAAAAAAGTTGATTACAAAATAAATTAATTAAAGTGATGGAAATGTCTAATCACAAATGTGTTGCAAAAGTTATTTTTAAAATGTTGCAATATAAATGATGATATTGCATCATATTACATTTATACTTCCAATAGTTTTATAGAGGTTATGCAAATGTTGCTATAAACTTTGTAGTGGTTGAAAATTGTTGTGATAGGTATTAACGTGCAACACTTTTAAAAATTGTTGCAATAGGAATCTAATACTGTTGTTATGAAAAGAGATATTGAAGGAGTTTTTATTTTAATTGCTACAGTTTGAAATAATGTTGCTATTGGTCTTGCAATAGTATTCAAATCGTTGCAGTAGGAAGCCCTTGACCGCTGTTATTAAAGACGATATTGCAACGGTTTCGATTTTTTATTCCACTGTTCTTAAAAACCATGATTGACGTCTCATCCACGGCTTTCCAAGCATTTATAAAACCGTTGCTATGTCGTTTGCAGCGGTTGAAAATCGCTGTACAAAGCCAAAAAAACTCGTTGCTATTGATGACTTTTCCTGTAGTGACTCTTAGTGGATTGCTCAAGATCGTGCGTTAATCACTTTGATTAATGCAACACTGTCCAAATCTGCCTTCTCCTTTGTTGTTGGTTGCAAAACCTCACGAGAAATCAGCTGGTTTGCTTTGGAGAAGCACTTCTTATCACTTACGCGATCACACACTGCTTCTAAATCGCCTACTGAATCAGTCAAAGATTATCTTCTTCGTATGAAGGAAATCGTCGATAAATTGTTAGATGTTGCTGTTATAGTTGATGTTGAGGATGTCTTACTCTACACTCTGAATGGTCATCAGTCTGAGTACAATTCATTTCGGACTTCAATTCGCACACGAAAGGAATCTATTACTCTGGAAGAGTTGCATGCTCTGCTGAAATCTGAGGCTAAGTTTATCGAACAACAGAGTAAAGTTTCCACGCACTTTAATCCGACTGCGATGGTTACAACATTTGGTCGTGGTTCCTCTTCCTTTTGAGGATGTGGCAACAATCCTTCTGGTCGAGGATCTCAATTTTCGCCACGAGGTCAAGGTCGTTGCAGTAGTACGTCCAGGCCTAACAATTCGTCTTCATTCAGACCTTCATTTAGTTTTTCCTCTAGATCTTCAAATTCGTCTGACACGAACTCTAATCAGTCAGTTGGGAGAATTATCTGTCAGATTTGTAACAAGTCGGGGCATGGAACGCTCGACTGTTATAATAGAATGAACTTCTCCTTTCAAGGTCGCCATCCACTATCTTAGTTGGCAACAATGGCTGCAACTACTGATGCTGCAACACATTCGACCTTTTGGCTTGCCGATAGTCGCTGCAATGCTCATGTTACGCCTGACATGTCATCTCTTAATCTAAATGGGAGCTACAATGGTGAGGATGCGATAGCTGTTGCCAATGGCCAGAATCTTCCTGCTGCTCAAACAGGTTTTGGTACTCTCTCCACCTCTGATCGAGATTTCTCTTTAACCAATGTCATATGTGTTCTGGATATTTGTATGAGTCTTCTATCCGTCTCTCAGTGTTGTGCTGACAATAATTGCATCTTCATTTTTTATGCTCATTGATTTCTTATTTAGGACAAGGCAACGGGCAAAGTTCTATTTAGAGGACAGAGTAGGAATGGTTTGTATCCTATTCCTTTCTCGTATACTCATAATGTAAAGGACATATCTATTGGTTCAAAGTCTTTTTGTGAGTCTGTTCCAAGTTCTTCTACTAGTTCAACTATTGACGTTTCTGGTTCAAAATTCTTTGCTGCTTCTCATGTTAATAAAGTGTTTTCTTTACATACTCATATATATACCTACTTCTGATGTGTGGCATTTTTGCCTTGGGCATCCTTCTCCTGATGCCCTTCACAAGTTGTTATCTCAGTATTCTGTATCGGTTGGTTCCTTTATTAATACAAAAGAATGTGTTGGTTGCCTAAAGGGTAAAATGAGTAGACTTCCTTTTCAGTATCGGTGTCCTCTCGTCCACTTGTACATAGTGATGTTTGGGTC
The DNA here is from genome assembly GCA_033996785.1 of Trichosanthes truncata. Lineage (NCBI taxonomy): Eukaryota > Viridiplantae > Streptophyta > Magnoliopsida > Cucurbitales > Cucurbitaceae > Trichosanthes > Trichosanthes truncata. The sequence continues at coordinate 24,911,110 of JAWPNB010000008.1, read as the reverse complement.
ACCTTTATCCTCTATCACAGGTCATCGTTACTATATTTGTTTTGTTGATGATTATAGCTGTTACACATGGATTTTTCCTATGAATGCTAAATCTGATGATTCACGAGTAATTAAGGAGTTTGTTGTCTTTATTGAAAACTTGTTGTCTTCTACAATAAAGATTTTCAGGTCTGATGGTGGAGGAGAGTTTGTGAATTCTGTCATATCAGATTTCTTTGTTTCTAAAGGCATACTTTATAAGAAATCTTGTCCTCATACACCTTAACAAAACGACATTGCTGAGCGCAAGCATCGGGCTATTTTGAATACTGCCTTGCTATGATTTACCATGATTCTGTGCCGCTTGAGTTTTGGTACCATGTGTTTGCTACTGCTACTTTTCTTCTTAGTAGATTTCCCTCAAGTTCTATTAGTTTCTCTTCACCATTTATGAAATTGTTTGGTTATAAACCTGATTTGCTGCACTTGAAGGTGTTCAGATGTTCATGCTACCCATCAATAAAAGCATATAATTCTCGTAATGACGTTTTTTTTGGGATATACAGTTGACTATAAAGGGTATTTGTGTTATAATTTGTCTACCAAGAAGATGATTGTCTCTCCACATGTGCTTTTTTATGAAAATAGTTTTTCCTTTACTACTACATGCTCTATAAAAGCTTCTGCATCTACTGTTACACCTATGGTCCACTGTTTCCTGCTCAAGTGAATAAGTTTCTTTCTGATCAGCTTGTCTCTAATACATCCTCTATTGTTAATGATTTTGCTACTGAGATTTGTTGTGATCAGTCCACTATTGCCAGTGAAAGTCGATGTGTGCTTGTTGTTGCTCCTAGCTCTCTTAATAGTTATGTTATGCCTGCTTCTGTTAATGCACATCCTATGGTCACTAGATCTAAGTTTGGTATTTTCAAGAAAAAGATTTTTTCTGTGGTTGCTTATCCTTAACCTACATCCTATATTGCTGCGTCTAAAATTCATAAGTGGCATCAAGCTATGAAAGATGAGTTTTTTGTCCTTCAAGAACAAGGAACTTGGAGTCTTGTTCCTCCTACTAATGATATGAATGTGGTAGGATGTAAGTGGGTCTTTCAGACCAAATACAATCCTGATGGTTTTGTGTCTTGATATAAGGCTCGACTTGTTGCAAAGGGGTTTAATCAATTGGAGGATCTAAATTTTGATGAGACTTTTAGTCCAGTTATTAAAAAGACCATTGTTCAGATTGTCCTTGAAAAGGGGTTGATTATCACTTATTCGTGAGAAGGTTGTTTGTAGAGATCTAGATGTTCGATACGTATCTTCTAATACTCAGCTTGCTGATCTACTGACTAAGCGCTTGTCTAGGCCTCACTTTTCTGTCTTGTTTTTCCAAACTGCTACCTCCCGATTTGGTGGCATCAGTTTGTGGGGGCATAATAGCAGATAAAGATATGCATTTTAAATAAGTTATTTAGTTAAGCTCTGTTAGCTTATTGTTAAAGTTTAATTTGTTAGTTTTGTGAGTTAGTTATCTGCTTTAGACAAAGCGTATATGTAGCTTGTATTACTGTCAATAAATGAATTGACAAGCACAGTTCTTCAAACTCTTTCATTGGTTTACAAATATCATTAAAAGAAGTTTTTTCTTATGCGTTCAATGAATTATAAAACATATGTACGATATAAAATTAAGAAAATTTTAAAGAAAAACGACATTAGAGTTATTTTTTTTTGGTTGAAATTTATGAATTTTGTCAAGGTTATTTAATGGTAAATTTGTGCATTGGTCAGACTTATTTTTGTGCAAAACTTTATTTTATTGAAATTAATAAGTGTATGAAGATTTTTACACTATTTTTTTTTTGTTAAAATTAGTGGGCAAATTAGCGAAATTGAACCAAGGGTAAAAATTGAACACTTATTTAAGTTTAGGGTCCTTTGAAATTGAAAATTTAGAGTTTAAATTGATATAACCTCAGGGTCAAATTTGATTTTCTCTCTTTATTTGATTTTTTTTTCATTTTATCAAAATATTTAAACTAAATTATACAAACTACCCTTAATAGTTTTTAAAATAACCTTATCATTTTAAAATTTGAGATTCTACTCTCTATCTCTCAAATTGTTTCAAGAATACCTTAATGTAAAAGAAATGACAAAAAAAAATGATGTGGTTGTTTAAGTGTAAATTGATGAGTGGGTTAGGTGTGAAAATCTATAATATATATATATATATATATATATATATATATATATATATATATATATATATATATATTTGTTTGTTTATTTACACGTAATTTTAAAATAGAAAGAAATGAGACACGTGTAAATAAATTTATATTTGTATTAATTTGAATGCAGTGAAGTACAATATCTAATTTGTTCTTCTGATTCTTCCTCTCCAATATACATTCGTCTCAAGGGCTTTGTAGCTTGTTCTCGAATGAGGATTTGTCTCGAGGGCTTCTGATAACTCTTAAAATAAGAGTTATATGATATAATTTTTGGATTGAATTGTCATATTTTATCTCGAATTATCTTATAAATTCCCTAACTTTGAGTCATTTTGCTCTATGATTAATTTTGAAGTAGTAAAATTCTTATTAGACCAAGATTATCATAATTAACGAGTTTTATGTGATTGATTTAGGGTTTAATTTAAGAAGGACTTTTGAAGATTTTGAGCAGCAGTTTTATAACAGTTTGCTGGAGCAAACCTGGCAATTCAGGCCAATACAACTTTCGCACGTGAGAAGATTAATTCATTAAATGAGTTGGCAAATGTCAGATGACTCAGCCTATTTCAGCCAATGGGAGCTGGCCATTTCATGGGTCATGTCTAATCAGCCTTTATTTGCACAAACTATGAGATATTTAGGGTTGGGCAGCCATTTTATAGAAAATGAGAAAAGAGGAGGCTGGAGAATCCCGAAAAACATAGAGAAAAAGGAGGAGAGCTCCGATTTTGGAGGCCATGGACGAAAGTTTTCCATAAAAGGAAGGTTTCTCCAGTAGATCAACGCCGATGCTGAGTCGAACGTTTTGAGGCAGCATTCCGTCTTCTTCTTCTGCAGTTTCTTCTTTCCTTTAGTTTTTTCTCTGCAATATTTCTGTTATGACTACATTCCGATTTCTTTTCTGTTTATCATGTAATATGAACTGATCACCTTTGAGGTGAGGATTAGGGGTTGGATGTTTTGATTATTCTTGCAGCTTAATACATTGTCTTTAACTCAATCTGATTGTTAAGAGTTTTTACTTTTTAAGCACAATTTCGTTTGGCCAACCATTTTGTGTAGTGTTTCTTCGATTTCTGGAAAGAATAGAAGGAGCTGATTGCTTAAGAACCACATTAGCCCCAATGTTAGGGTTAGTAGCTAGATAAGTAAGGGGATTAGGGATAATCACTTGCCTAATGCACACAAATACAACATGATAGTTAATGCTGGAGTAATGGAAATGAAACAGCAAAATTTTGGTCATTCGGGAGAATACCACGTGAGCTGTAGTGGATTGAGCTATTTGATCATGTATCTAAGCTGTAGAATAGATTAAAACGGACAATTACCCCTAATCCAAGCCTTCCATTCAACTCAAAGTACAAGTTTAGCCATTCTTTGTTTTCTGCATTCTTACTCTGTTATCTCTGTTTTAGCATTTATTTTGTTCTAGCAAATTCCGAATTATTTTATTTTGTTTCCATGATGAGTTTAAACGGTTACAAATTGAGTTTACTGAGAATTAATTTGTGGTAAATTAGAGAATTACTAGTCTCTGTGGATACGATAATTTACTTACCACTTGCTACAAATGAATGTGTACACTTGCGCATTGACATCCTAATATTGCCGACTCATTCATATCACTCTAGCAAGCGTGCCAAGTTTTTGGCGCCGTTGCCGGGGACTAGTATCATTTTCTTTTTACTTAAATTGATTCTTAGTGAACTGGTGCTTTATTGAATCTGAATTAGCTGTTTGGTTTCATTTTCAGGTGTGTTAGTGGTGTATGAACAAGTCTTCTGACTTGGAATTTCGAATTGATCCTGAGATTGAGAGAACATTTCATTTAAGGAGAAGAACTCAAAGAGCTGGTCAAAGAGCTAGGCGATATCCAATGGAAAGACAAGATCCACTTATACCGCCTGGACCCCGAGTAGGACCTGCTATCAATGAGAATCAACCACAACCTGAAGTGAGAGGAAATCGACCTGTTAATCAGGGAAATATGGTTGAGAACCCTGTTCTTTTAGCCAATGACAGGGAAAGAGCTATCAGGGCTTATGCAGTACCCACATTTGATGAATTATATCATGGAATTGCTGGACCAGAAATTTCGGCAGCAAATTTTGAGATGAAGCCGGTTATGTTTCAAATGTTGCAAACAGTGGGACAATTCCATGGTCTACCTTCTGAAGATCCACATTTGCATCTTTAGTCTTTTCTAAGTGTGAGTGATTCATTTAAGAAGCAAGGAGTATCAAAGGAAGCACTTAGGATGATATTATTTCCATATTCTCTTAGAGATGCAGCAAAGGCATGGTTGAATACTTTTCCACCAGGATCTATTACTTCATGGAACGAACTGGTAGAGAAATTTTTGATAAAGTACTTCCCTCCAACAAAGAATGCAAAGTATAGAGCTGAAATAGTGACATTCAGGCAATTGGATGGTGAGACATTCAGTGAAGCATGGGAACAGTTTAAAGAGTTACTAAGGAAGTGCCCTCATCATGGTCTACCACATTGCATCCAAATGGAGACGTTGTACAATGGATTAAATTTGGATACACAGAACATGGTGAATGCTTCAGCAAACGGAGCTTTGCTTTCAAAGACTTTTAATGAAGCGTATGAGATTCTGGAGAGAATTTCTACCAACAGTTCTCAGTGGGCAGATGTTCATAGCAACCCTGGGAGGAAGAAGCAAGGGGTATTAGAAGTAGATGTCTTGTCATCATTAAGTGCCCAAATCGCTTCTATGGCAAATATTTTGAAGAATATGTCAATGGGGATTATATCACAGAATGCTGCTTCAGTTAATCAAGTCACAGTAGAATCATGTGTTTACTGTGGGGAAGCACATACTTTTGAGTTTTGTCCTGGAAATCCAGCCTCTGTATATTATGTTGGAAATCAAAATATGTAGAAGAATAGTCCTCTCTCCAATACGTACAATCTAGGATGGAAAAACCATCCAAATTTCTCGTGGAGTGGACAAGGATCTTCAACATGTAATCAGGGCCAACAAATAATGAACTATCCACCTGGATTTGGGCAACAAATGATTGGAATTTGGCAGCAGAATCAGCAGATTATGCCTCAGCAGAAACCAATGAATCAACAAATTTCAGGAACTTCTTTTGAGAGTCTCATGAAAGACTTCATGGAAAAAATCGATTATGTAATTCAAAGCCAACAAGCATCCCTGAGGAATTTAGAAATTCAAATGGGACATTAGCAAGTGAGTTGAAGGCTAGACCCCAAGGAAAACTTCCTTCAGACACTGAGACTCCAAAAAGAGAAGGTAAAGAGCAAGTACAGGCGATTGAGTTGAGGAGTGGAAAACCTCTTGCTGTAACAGAACATTCGAGCAAGCAGAAACAGAAATGTAAAGAATCAGCTGTACAGACAGAGGAAGACACAGTTGAACCTGAAGATGTGAATCTGGAAGAAACAGAGGATGCTGAGTCAGAAGAAATTGCAAGAGCAAAACCTCTAGCTCCGCCTAAGGAAGTACCAATTGTCAGATCTGAGTTTGTACCTCCTCCTCCACCCTTTCCTCAAAGGATAAAGAAGAAAACCCAGAACCAGCAATTTAAGAAGTTCTTCGACATCTTTAAGCAACTTCATATAAACATCCCTTTAGTAGAAGCTCTCGAGCAAATGCCAAAGTATGCGAAGTTCCTTAAGGATATGCTCACCAAAAAGAAGAGGCCAATTGAGTATGAAATTGTACCATTATCAGGAGAATGTAGCTCTATCGTTGCAAATCCTATCCCTCCAAAATTTCGAGATCCTGGATCATTTACAATACCAGTGTCGATTGGAGGAAAAGAAGTAGGAAGATCTCTTTGTGATTTAGGCGCTAGCATAAACCTCATGCCATTGTCCATTTTTCAAAAGTTAGGCATTGGAGAGGCAAGACCAACCACTGTGACATTACAGCTAGCGGATAGATCGATCACATATCCTGAAGGGAAGATTGAAGACATATTGGTGCATGTGGACAAATTCATATTTCCAGCCGATTTCATTATACTGGATTATGAGGCAGATAAAGATGTCCCGATAATTCTAGGAAGACCTTTCTTAGCTACTGGAGGAACAATGGTGGATGTTGGAAAAGGGATTATTACACTGAATGTGGGCGATCAAGAGGTCAAGTTTAATATGTTTGATGTTGTGAAATACCCTTCAGAAATCGCAGATTGTGCAGTTATTAATGTTTTGGATGGGCTTATTGAAGAGAGTTTTGAACTGAAAATGCAAGAGCAACATACTCAAAAGTTTAGAGAAGTTATGAATGAGGAATTAGAATTGTGCAATGTAGCACATGAGTTAGAAAGTGTCGCTGAAATTTCTAGTAATAAAAGAGTTTTCAAATATTTGGAGTTAGTAGATAGAAAGTCACCACCCACTCAACCATCAAAGGAGTTCAATTTGGAGATACAAGACAAAAATGAGTTTGAAAACAAAGTTGCAGGTCACCTCTCCAAATTAAAGCAGCAAGAAGAAATGCTCCAACAATCTGAATTACATGATGCATTTTCAGATGAGCAATTACTAGAAATATCACAGGTTATGGATGAAGAAATGCCCTGGCAATGTGCTGATAAGGATAAAAGAGAGTTTAAAGTGAATGGGCAGCTAATCAATCATCATTGGGAGGAGGAGTTGCAACGAAATTGTGCCTCTTTCCAACAATTTGAGGGTGGTTGAAACAATAATTTTGAGGGAGCATTGGTACTTTAATTTGAAAATCAATTGTGCTCCCGCGGATGGTTTGTTGCATTTTGGTTTATTTTCATTTTAGTTATTTTTTTTTCTGCATGTTTGCTTTGAGTCTGTTTTTCTGTTGTAGGTGTTCGTATTCTGTTGAAACAACAAAGGCTGATAATGCAAAGGCTGAAGCATAATGAATTACAACATCAAACGAATGAAGATTGAGAGGGATGTTTACTTAATCCCTGTTTAATCTGCTTTTGTTGTGTGGCTACTTTGATTATTTAATTTTTGCTTTTAGTCTTTGTTGCTTTAGTTTTTGCTGTCTTAGTTTTAGTTGTTTTAGTTTGCTGTTGTAGTATTTTGTGCTTTGTTGGAAAGAAGTAAAAAGAGAAAAGAAAAATGAAAAGGTTGTCTTAGTATACCTCTGTTTTGAAAATTAATGAAAGAAAATCTCTGCCCTGTGTTTTGGAAATGTTGTGCCTTGTGTTAGTCTTGTTCTTAAATTAGTAAAAGAATCTGTTTCAATTTATGCAAGCTAGCACAATTAATTTGTTCCAGCAAATGGTTAGTTAGCTGTGTTCTGCCTGATTAATGCATTGTTGCATCTTAGTTCTGGTGAATGATGTTGAGAATGCTGGAAGATTGCTCATGATTTAGCATTGTAGCTTTTGTACTACTTATGCTTTATAAACCTTAGAGCTAAGATTGGATTGTTTTTAGAGCTATCATTCTGTAAAGCCCTAGATTTTAGGAAGACTCATTCTCAGCCAAGTCATCAACAATGTCACTTTCTAGTCTAGTTCTAATTTTGTGTGTTGCGAATAAGTTTGGGGGTTGTCCTTAACTTTCTCTCATTGGGGACAATGAGCGATTTAAGTTTGGGGGGACCGGTGTTTGTTGGAAAAAAAAAAGTCTACTTTAGGTGAGCACTCATCTTCTCCATGCAAGATACACTCATATCCCTTTAGAGAGCCCATGTGTTATTATGTATTAGAGCCTAGTAGGCTGTTTATATATAAAATTTGGGGCATGTTAAAGTAATTTGAGTGTTGCTTGTGATCGTAGTTAGATATCTTCACCACAAAGTGTTGGTATTCTAGAGCGAAGGTGCAAGTGGCAATTAAATTGCTTTAAGAAAAAAAAAAAGAAAAAAGAAGAAAATAAAATAATTTTGTCTAAGGGATGAGTGTTGCCTAACAGTTACACCCTCCCAGAGCTTAGGTGAGCTTCATCATAAAATGTCGCCATTCTGAGAAGCAAGAGGGGAGTAACAAGAAGGACAATCTTGATTCAAATGGGAGAATGAGTGTAGACCTCTATGGTGATGGCTTGAAAGCTAGGGTGCACGACATCATAAAATGTTGTCATTCCAAGAAATAGAGCTATGACTTTGAGGTGTCCCTAAAGAGAGAGTTATAAAAAAAATGTGTTGATTGAAGTTTTGTGTAAATAAGTGTAGATTGCAAAAATTTAGAGTTAGCAGAAAGTGTTTGAGTTGAGGCTTGGCCATGAGATTGCTTAGTGAGTCTAAAGACTTGAATCTTTGGTGTAAAGGAGTTGTAGAGCTAAAAAGTATCCAGCTGAATTCTATGGTATAAGGCAAAAGAGCAAAAGCTAGAATTTTGAAGCAGGACTGCATTATTGAAGTTGTTTAACCAAATGCTTTGATGGAGCAATTAGGGTAATTTACCTGTGCATTCTTTAGCGGTTGAACGCATTAGCTAACCATTGCTTGGTGTGTAACGCATTACTCGAGGACGAGTAATGATTCAAGTTTGGGGGTTTGATAACTCTTAAAATAAGAGTTATAGGATATCATTTTTGGATTGAATTGTCATATTTTATCTCGAATTATCTTATAAATTCCCTAACTTTGAGTCATTTTGCTCTATGATTAATTTTGAAGTAGTAAAATTCTTATTAGACCAAGATTATCATAATTAACGAGTTTTATGTGATTGATTTAGGGTTTAATTTAAGAAGGACTTTTGAAGATTTTGAGCAGCTGTTTTATAACAGTTTGCTGGAGCAAACCTGGCAATTTGGGCCAATACAACTTTCGCACGTGAGAAGATTAATTCATTAAATTAGTTGGCAAATGTCAGATGACTCAGCCTATTTCAGCCAATGGGAGCTGGCCATTTCATGGGTCATGTCTAATCAGCCCTTATTTGCACAAACTATGAGATATTTAGGGTTGGGCAGCCATTTTATAGAAAAGGAGAAAAGATGAGGCTGGAGAATCCCGAAAAACAAAGAGAAAAATGAGGAGAGCTCTGATTTTGGAGGCCATGGACGGAAGTTTTCCATAAAAGGAAGGTTTCTCCAGTAGATCAACGCCGATGCTGAGTCGAACGTTTTGGGGCAGCATTCTGTCTTCTTCTTCTGCAGTTTCTTGTTTCCTTTAGTTTTTTCTCTGCAATATTTCTGTTATGACTACATTCCGATTTCTTTTCTGTTTATCCTGTAATATGAACTGATCACCTTTGAGGTGAGGATTAGGGGTTGGATGTTTTGATTATTCTTGCAGCTTAATACATTGTCTTTAACTCAATCTGGTTGTTAAGAGTTTTTACTTTTTAAGCACAATTTCGTTTGGCCAACCATTTTGTGTAGTGTTTCTTCGATTTCTGGAAAGAATAGAAGGAGTTGATTGCTTAAGAACCACATTAGCCCCAATGTTAGGGTTAGTAGCTAGCTAAGTAAGGGGATTAGGGATAATCACTTGCCTAATGCACACAAATACAACATGATAGTTAATGCTGGAGTAATGGAAATGAAACAGCAAAATTTTGGTCATTCGGGAGAATACCACGTGAGCTGTAGTGGATTGAGCTATTTGATCATGTATCTAAGCTGTAGAATAGATTAAAACGGACAATTACCCCTAATCCGAGCCTTCCATTCAACTCAAAGTACAAGTTTAGCCATTCTCTGTTTTCTGCATTCTTACTCTGTTATCTCTGTTTTAGCATTTATTTTGTTCCAGCAAATTCCGAATTATTTTATTTTGTTTCCATGATGAGTTTAAACGGTTACAAATTGAGGTTACTGAGAATTAATTTGTGGTAAATTAGAGAATTACTAGTCTCTGTGGATACGATAATTTACTTACCACTTGCTACAAATGAATGTGTACACTTGTGCATTGACATCCTAATATTGCCGACTCATTCATATCACTCTAGCAAGCGTGACGACTTTGCAGCTTGTTCTCAAATGTGGATTTGTTTTGAGGGCTTTACAACTTGTTCTTGAATGTGGATTCATTGCAAGAATTTTGAGTTTTTCCGACGCCAAAATTGGTCAGAAAATGTCCAAAAACTGCCGGGAAATGTATTTCCGACGAAAAAAATGCATCTGTACGGTCGTCGACATATCCCCATCGGGGACGCTTTTGCCGACCAAATTTATGTGGCGTCGGAATTTTCTAATAATGATGATGCCACTTTTTGGTCGGCAATTGTAGGAAATGCTGACCAAACCGCAATTTGGTTGGCATTTCCTAAAATTGCCGACTAAAGTGGATTTGGTCGGCAATTACATTATTTCCTGACCAAATCGCGGTTTGGTCGAGAATTCATGTAATTGCCGACCAATTACGTTTTGGTCTGCAATTGTTGGAAATGCTGACCAAACTGCAATTTGGTCGGCCAATCATGTAATTGCCAACCAAACCCACTTTGGTCTGCAATTTTAGGAAATGCCGACCAAATTGCGGTTTGGTCGGCATTTCCTACAATTGCCGACCAAAACGCAATTGGTCGGCAAATCCGCTAAAGGTCGACTAAACTACAAAATTGGTCGGCAATTCTTTAAATTGCCAACCAAACGAGTTTAGTCGACAATTCTTAAAAGGCTGACTAAATCACAAATTTGGTTGGCATTGCTTGATTTTGATATTTTATTAATTTCAATAGATGTTTGTCTAGATTTTCAATGTAATTTAAACATGTTATACTTAAAATAAATTGTACACAAAATAAGTCAAATAATACTTTATATTAAACCAAATTTGATTACATTTTGTTCATAAATTCATACAAGATAAAAATAAAACTTTTACACAAATAAACCTAATCTAGAAACAAAAGTTTAATGAATATAAGTTCTCATTATCTTCATGGTAAATCTTTGTCCTGCTTTCAGAATAATGTTGACTCAATCCACCTATGGAAAACAAAAACATGAACTTATAAGCAAAACACCAAATTTAAGAAAGCAACTAGAAACATAACAACTAAACTAACATTTCAAAAGTATCAAAATTTAATTAAGTTACAAAACTATATAAGCAAAACACACCAAATTTATGAAAGCAACCAAGTTCATATAAATTTACTAAGTAAACCAAATTACAGAACTATATAAGTAACTTTTTCTAAACCAAAAGCACAAACATGTACATTTACATATAATTTAACATATAGACCTAATACTAATGAAGTATATATATATATATATATATATATCTACCAACAAAATCATCTAACTTATAACGAATTATAAGGAACTAAAAAAAATTAAATGTAACAAAAACAATCAAAACTTTCTACTAACTTCCAAAGTTACAAAACCCATGAATATAACGAAATAAAATGATCAAAACAACTAAATTAATCTAACTTACTAAGTAACTAATAATAAACTCATCAAGTTATTATACCAAACTAAAACAATCAAAACAACTAAATTAATCTAACTTTTCTAAGTAAACAAATAATAAACTCATCAAACTATAACAAACAAATGTTTATAAGTATAACACCAAATTTAACAAAACCAACCAAATTAATCTAACTTTACCAAGTAAACAAAAGTTATAAAACTACGTAAGTAATTTTTCCAAAATCAAAATTACAAACATATTTACATAAAACTTAACTTAGACTTATCAAAAAAAGTTACAAAACATATATGAGTATTACCTAAAACTTTTCAATAGACATGCATAGCATCTAAAACTCAACCATCATGAACATAAGCTCAAAGAAACCAAATAATCAACACATCAAATTCATATAATCAACTAAGAGAATGAAAACTCTATAAGTATAAAATCAAATTTAACAATACACAATCAAATCTAACTTTTTCCAAGTAAACCAAAGTTACAAAATTACAAGTAACTTTTTCAAAACAAAAATTACAAACACACTTAAACTTAGACTTAGACTTATCAAAAAATATGAGTATTACCTAAACTTTTCAATAGACATACATAGCCTCTAAAACTCAACCATCATGAACATAAGCTCAAAGAAACCAACTAATCAACACATCAAATTCATAACCAACTAAGAGAATGAAAACTTTATAAGTATAACACCAAATTTAACAATACACAACCAAATCTACCTTTTCCCAAGTAAACCAAAGTTACAAAATTACAAGTAACTTTTTCAAAACAAAAATTACAAACACACTTAAACTTAACCTAGACTTATAAAAAATATATGAGTATTACTTAAACTTTTCAATAGACATGCATAGCCTCTAAAACTCAACCATCATGAACATAAGCTCAAAGAAACCAACTAATCAACACATTAAATTCATAACCAACTAAGAGAATGAAAACTTTATAAGTATAACACCAAATTTAACAATACACAACAAAATCTACCTTTTCCCAAGTAAACCAAAGTTACAAAATTACAAGTAACTTTTTCAAAACAAAAATTACAAACACACTTTACTTTGTCAAAAAAGTTACAAAACATATCTATGAGTTTTGCCCAAACTTCTCAATACACATACATAGCATCTAAAACTCAACCATCATGAACATAAGCTCAAAGAAACCAAATAATCAACCCTTTCATTGTAAAACGAACTCAAACAATCAAAATTTTACCAAATAAACTAACTTTACCAAGTAAACCAAAAGTTACTAAACATAATAAGTAACTATTTCAAAAACCAACTATCATGAACATAAACTCAAACAAACCATAAATAAACTCAAAACTTATGAACTTAAACTCACAATTTAACTAAAACTTTACACAAATAAAAGTGTAGATCACATAGTAGTTTTACCTAAAACGTTTCAAAATTTACGAACATATATACATAGCATCTAAAACTCAACTATATTAGGAACATACATACAAACCAAATAAACTCAAATTATTGGCTACCTTTACTACAGGATAGCCATACACAATTTGTCTTACTATGTATAAGCATTTCAATTTGATAGGACCAACATAGTTCTATATTTTCATACCTAAATCATGTTAGTTTGGAGGTTTTAATATAATTAATTGATCATTTTGTAGGGATTTGAGCATAAGGCACGTTATGAGAGATTCTACGTTGAATCACGATTCCATCGCATCAAACCGGAGGTCATTCAGACACCTTTGTGCATGGATTTGAGCATAAGGCATGTTCTGAGAGATTCTATGTTGAATCATGATTCCAACGCATCAAACCGGAGGTCATTCGGACACCTGAGTGAAAAGTTAGAGCAAAAATAAGCAGTGCTGCGCGCTGGGTAGCGTCTAGACGCTCACTATCTGCAGTTCCCTGAAGCTTCCCTCGACGCTGCGAAGAGCCCCTGTGACGCTGGGAGTGTCTAGACGCTGTCCAAAGCGTCTAGACGCTCCGTCGATTCCTATATATATATTTTTTCATCATCTAGGTCATTTGTCTCCGATTTTCAACTGCCAAGAGACCAATTTAGCCTTTCTCCTCTCTGTTTTTCAGTAGTTTATGATAGATTAGGAGTTTTTTTTTTCATCAAACCTCGGTGTCGGGCTACATCATCACGATGATCGGCTAAGGTAAGTGTTCAAATTCATAAGTTGGTGTAGCCAATTGCAATGTTGTGAGGCTTGTATTTTAATGTAATTTTCTTTCAATTGCAAGTATTCTTTGATTCCCGTGTTAATTTTATAAGTATGTATTTTGATTGAATTGACGCCTTAATCACTCTACATGTTTTATTGCTAATCATGATTGTGATCCGTAATTGTCATGTTGAATGAACCGGTAGCATTAGGATTATCACTTTTGTATGTTTTGTGGGTTTTCATATTACATGGCTTGCATGTTTAATTCTAGGAATTAAATAAGCTTCTTAATTAGGTGAAAGTTGTTTTACCTGATTGGTTGTCTTGGTCGTTCCAAAGTTCGTAATGCCTTTATCTAAATAATTTGAAGCAGTTTTGTAAAAAATTGTTTAGGTAATTAGCGTTAACTTGACATTCGTTAGAGTTAATGACTTTAGGGAATTTGCACTTTTTGGGGTTTCCTAATAAGTTGACCAAGTACTTGCATTGTTAAGTTTAAATATTTTGAATGCCTATGATAAGTGTTTGCAATTGGATAAAACCGTACCTGTGAATTGGATTTTGGTAAGATTTGATCTATCTCTATCTTTATTGTTTATGTTTTATTTTATTTATAAAAACACAAACCCCCCTTTTTAATTGCTTTCTCCTTTGCAAATTTAACTTGAGAAATAAATATTCGGTTCCCTGAGATCGACCCGGTCCACTCAATGCTACAAGTAGCTTAGAATCGATTTATAAATTTTAATTTGACGAGCCCTCAACAAGCTCGCATCACAATTCAATCTCAAAGAGTACTAACGCCCCCCCTCCCCGGTCCAATGCTTAAATCATTGGCTACCTTTACTGCAGGATAGCCATACAAAATTAGTTGCTGAGAGATCATACCTATTTAGATGATCCTTGTGAGCGAATGAATTGTGTAAGCATTGCTCGGAGGCTAACCAACTCATCTGAAGTTTGATTATCAACTTCTTCCAATCTATGTCTAGTTTGAGTCAACTCTTCTTTCGTGCTCACAATTTCGGCTTTGGCACGATTCAATTCTTCTTTAGTCTCGTTTAATTCTTCTACTCGATGTGTATTTTCTGACAGTAGTTGAGCCAATTCCACGCTCAACTCATGCTCTCGTTGTGTTTCCCCACTAGATATTGAGTCGCTATACTGCCTCTGTTTTGGCTTTGGTCCCTAACCCATGCCTTTAACGTGGCCTAATTGATGGGCTAAAATAGTTTCAACGATCTCAGCTTGGGTGAGTGGTTGGGACCCTTCTGAACTGGGTGCCTCTTGCAACTCTATCATTTGACTCTGGGAGAAAAATTAAAATAATTATTTTTCGAGTAATAAGATTATAAACACACGTTAAGAGTATGAAACTTACATGAGCAACACCGATTGCTGCATTCACCCACTCTTTTCCTTCTTTGTATCTTGTTTTTTCGAATAACTCAATTGGTTCAAGTTCAACACTGTCTTTTGTTTTCTGTAACCCAATGTTTTTAATATATTAGTAATATTGGAAAACAAGAAAATAATAGAAGAAATATTTTTCAACCCTACCTGTTCTTCTCGTATATGACTGAACGTCTTATATCCAACACGATGGTTGAAAGGTAGATTTGATCGGTTCTTTTTATTTGTCTCTGTAGTTTGCTAACAAAATAAAATATTAGTAAATGGATCTAGAATTGTGCATGTGAGATGACATATTAATTAAGAAATGTAAGTAACGTACCTTCCATTTAGGAGTATCCCACCTATCGCATGGCATATGCCAATCGGCTATATCAACCACCCTAAGATGTGAGTGTGAACGTCCCTCCTCAAGAGAATATTTTTTGTAATGTTTGAATAAATCCGCAGTATATTCCTTGAATGTAGTTTGCATCTCACGTTCAATAAACTCGTGGACGACATACTTAGACAAATCCAACTCGAAATTGTTCTACAAAAAAATATATAATATTAATTTTAGGAAAAATTAGACATCATAAACACAAACGACAAAAAGATAAACTTACCAGGAGTTTATTTTTTACGTGGTCCTTTAGATCTGTGGACACATCTTTCCACTTTGATAGACGCACTGGAAATGATTCTCTTACAATTGTACCAATCTGGTTGCTAAACTAGGTAGCAAAATTACACACAAGCTTCTTAAACTCATCAGTTATATGTATTGGAATTCTCCCATGTAAGTTAACATATTTGTCCAACTCCATGCCCCTTGAATATCCCCTTACTCTACGTGCAGAATTATCTAAAACACAAATAATTAAGCTAGTATGTAAATGAAAAATTATGTACAAAAGTTTATAAGATGATTAACCTGAAGTCTCACCTGTAGAAGACATCGCAACATTTCCAAGGTTTGCGCTAGAGTCGCCATCAGCAAAATGATTAGTCGCCTCGTTTCTAGTTGAATAGGATGCACCATTGTCTCTCTAAAAGCACACATGAAACGTATGAATGATACAAATAAAATAATAAGGATAAAAAACTTCTAAAATAAGTAATGAAATACATAGTTACTCTAATTGTTAATCACTATCATCATCTGAGTCAGAATTCTCATCGGGGCTGGAAGTAATCTCAGGAGAAACTTCTACATCCTCTTCTTTTATGAAATTATTATCATTATTTGATGATACCCTTTTACTCAGGTGCTCTTCCACGATGGTGGGATCAAAATCATCCCTGCATAATGAGTTCTCCTGAAATGATTCATTAACTCTGATTCCATCCTCAACTTCTATCAACTCAAGTTGGTTATTTCCAAGATCTTTTACCTCTGGAACATCCCACAAGCGTTTGTTTTGAACCACTTGCACCACCTTCCAATTATTTCCATATTTCGGATTGTCGAGGTAAAATACTTGTTGTGCTTGAGTAGCAAGGATGAAAAGGCCATCCACATACCAGTAGTGAGATGTATTGATTGATCTCAACCAAAATAAAAGTGTGATCTATTCTTTTTACTGTCTGTGTTGAACCATTTACATTTAAATATCATAGCACGTCTCCTCTTCACATACTCTAAGTCCAACACCTCAGTTAATACACAATAGAAATTCAATTCATCGCCTTGACTTTCACTTTCTCCAGGCATCAGGACTCCACTATTCTGTGTAGTCCGACGATTATCACGCGTTATAGTGTGAAAGCGTACTCTATTAACAATGCATCCACTATAAGAGCACACTTGAAAACTAGGTCCCATCGCCATTGAGTACAAATCAGCAGACATATTTTCACTTTCACACAATGAGAGAACTTGTTAATTCATTAATATACGTTAAAAATCTTACTCATGATTTAAATTACATTTATATACTCTCATAACTCTCAACTTACATGAGCGTTAAACCAACCAGAAAATTGGAGTTGGTGTCTTTTATATAAATCTTTGGCAGTCTGTACTTCTGGACGAATTAGTAGCAAATGTTGTCTATTAAGACAAGAAATCAAAAGTTCAGTCTCAAATTTATTACAATTTTATATTGAGATTGAGAGTGAGAATTAGAGTGTTCAAGACGTACGTACGATAAGACTTTTTTTCATCACAATTGTTCAAAATATACCAATGTACTATTCGTTTCTCCTCAATGGATAAGGTCCTTGCGGTTGAGCCCCCCAATGGTCTTGCACTTTGTCTGAACACTTCAAAGTCACTTTATGTCGTTCATCTCTATTGAATCTCGTTTCAATCCCAGTTAAATACAAAGAGCAAAAATTCAATGATTCATTCATTATAAATGCTTCTGCTATGGAACCCTCAAGACGTGCTTTATTTCGCACGTATTGTTTAAATGGTCGTAAACTTCTCTCAATAGGATACATCCAACTGTAGCTAACAGGACCCACAACTCTGGTTTAATATGGCAAGTGAACTGCAAAATGTACCATTACATAGAAAAATGCAGGTGGGAATATTTTTTCCAACTTACAAAGTATGATTATAATATCTGATTGCAATCGATCCAAATCACATGTACGTATTGTTTTTGCGCATAGATCATGAAAGAATGTACATAGCTCAACAACAGTAGTGGACACATCCTTAGGTAAATATCCTCGAACACCAATAGGAAGAAGTAATTGAAGTAGAACATGAGAGTTGTGAGTTTTCAACCCCCATAGTTTTCCATCGTTGACACTAACACATCGTGATATATTCGATACAAACCCATATGAAAACTTCATTGATTTCAGAAACTTACAGAAATCAACCATTTCTTGGTAGTCAGCATGTATGCAACATGTGGCTTTACAACCTTGTTGCTTATCTTCTTCAAGTGTAGATCTTTTCGTATATTCAGATCCTCTAGATCCAATTGAGCGTTTGTTGTGTAATTGGTTTTTCCCTCAATATTTAACAATGTACCAACCAAGTTGTCACATATGTTTTTTTCAATGTGCATCACATCCAATTTATGTCTTAACATAAGTTTTGACCAGTACGAGAGTTCAAAGAAAATACTTTTTTTCTTCCAATTAAGATAAATTCGTTTTCGTTTCTTATCTTGCTTCGCTGGATGTTTACTGAGCACAGGAAAGTTTAGCATACAAACTTCTTGTAAGATCTTATCTCCATCCAATATGGCTGAAGGAGGTCTAGACTCAGTTTTTTCGTCAAATTGCTTACTCTTACGCCAACTATGACTCTCCGAAAGATAGCGTTGATGTCCTGTGTAAGAAATTTTACCTCTTATCCTAAAAGATGAAGTATCTTTTTTACAAATGGGACATGCTTGGTAACCTTTCGTACTCCACCCAGATAAGTCGTCATACATAGGAAAGTCATTAATAGTCCACAACAAACTTGAGTGCAGTTGAAAGTACTCACCACTAACTGAGTCATAAGTGCACACACCATTATTCCATAACTCTTTTAACTCTTCAATCAATGGTTGCAAGTAAACATCAGTTTCTTTACCAGAAGATTTTTTTCCCGGGAATAAGTAAAGACATGAAAAAGTTGGTTTTTCTCATGCATTTCCAAGGTGGAAAATTGTATGGAACTAGCACCACCGGCCACATACTGTATGAAGTGCTCATATTTATGAGTGGATTAAATCTATTTGATGCTAATCCCAACTGAACATTCCGTGGTTCCAAAGCAAACTGAGGGAATTCATGATCAAAATGCTTCCACCCTTCACCATCAGCTGGATGTCATAATACACCAACTTCCTCAACACGCTTATCTTTATGCCATCTCATTTTATAAGCAAAATGTTTCGATGAAAACATTCGTTTCAATCTTGGTATCAATGGAAAATGACGTAAAACTTTGTGCGGAATCTTTTTCCCTTTGCCATCGTTCACTTTATATCGAGACTCACCACATGTTGGACACTGTTGACAATCAATAGATTCTTTCCAATATAATATACAATCGTACTTGCAATCATGAATTAACTCATAGTTGAGCCCTGAGTCACGCAACTTCCTCTTAGTTTCATAGAATGAACTAGGTATACATGCATCAATTGGAAATACTTCCTTTAACAACTGTAGTAACATATCAAATGATTTATTACTCTAATTGTTAAGAACCTTAATATGCATCAATCTTAACAAAAAGTTTAATGACGAGAATCGCGTACAACTAGGGTATAGTTGATTACATGCTTCGGTCATTAAATCCTCAAATATGGTTGAAGTATCCTTCTCATGGGCATTAGAGAGCATCTCATTTTCGAAATTATTGTCTTCCTCTATATCTGCTTTAGCAATTGGGACTTGAAGGTCATTCAAAAGGTTGAACATCTCATTCTCTCCATTGAAATCATTAGACTCTGTAGTACTTGTTCTATCATCGTGTACTGACCCAGTTGTATAACTTTTGAACCTAGGTAAGTTGGTAGGTTCTTCATGATATAACCATTGACAATAAGAGGGGGATATTCCATATGTGAATAGATGTCACTCTACTCCGTCTAACGATTGCCACATTGCATTCATACAATTTTTACTTGGGCATCTTATTTTTCTTGAGTCATTAACATGAAACTTTGCCTTTACTAAAAATTGGGTTACTCTTTCTATATACTCGGTTGACAACTTGTCTCTAATTTTAATCCAATCTCTATTCATCCTTATCCTTAATTTTATACACCTTCCAAGTCCAAATCTAGTTTGTGAGAAGTTCAATCCTATAGAATTTAGACAAAGGAAGATGGATTTAACTTTGTCCCAAACCCTTAATGTATAATTTTTTTGGTTATCAAGTTTAATTATACAATTTTTGGCTAGCAAGTTGAGGTACAAATTAAATTGAATATCTTAAGCCCCATTTCATAACCATTTTGAATGATGTTTATAGTTTTTGGATTTAGAAATGTTTTTAGTTTTATGGGATAAACAAGCCACAATTATTCATATGGAGGCCTAATGGGTTTGTTAAAGATAAGTTATAAGCATTCAATTATTTTGAAATTGAGCTGAAGTAGCAGGTGTCTTTTCAATTGTGTTTAAGTAGAATTAATATATTAGGAGTAAGGATATGAACCTTCAACCTTAATGAAAAAAGTATATGTCTTAACTCTTGATAAACTAATTAAATATTAAAAACTTAAATATTACCAATATCATAGTATATAGGGACTAAAAACATAGTTATTATGTTAAAATTTTACTGAAATTATGCAAAGAAAGTTTAATTATATTCATGGCTTACAAAAGTGGGTAAAGTAATTTTAAAAGTTACAAATTATAGAAGTGGGCCTGATGGTGTTTGTAATATGAAATTAATAATCCAACTTTGATAGATAAGATTTAAAATTTAAGAATTTAGAGGAGGGTACTGGTGTGTTCCCAATAAGATTTAAAGTATGTGGATAGTTTCATTAATAAATTAGCTACTGATTGCACGTTGATTAATTTTTCTATTAAACCCACATATACTCAAGAACATTCATTAATTACAAAACACATTAATTAGCTACTTAAGTTTTCGAAATATCTTAATAAGCTAAATTAAATTGAATATCTTAATAAGCTAAAATTTCAATCTTAATATGCTAGCAAGTTCATATAGTTTAATAATATATTAAAAGCTAGCAAGTAAAAATACAACTACAAATACATAGAAATGAAGTTCAAAGTAAAAACATGAGTTAATACATAGGCAATTGAATGATTTATTATGACCCACCATGGTAATCCATCAATATATAGGTTAGGTATTGATTTATGCCAATCATTGACTATTGCATAATGTATTAAAGAAAAAAAAAAGAAGTAATACAAGTCTACTTATCAAGTACCTACCTAATAAAATTCTCATTTCAATTTCTACTTATCAAAAGCAAAACTTAAGTATGAAAATTATATGTATGAAAAAAAAGTATGAAAAGTATAGACTAGATAGGTAAATGTAAACAATGTAAAATGGTTACAATTAAACTCAAAAAAGTATTGACCTTGAGTATATAGCCCGTTTGAAGACTTTGTTTTAATCCTTCAACAGAAATGCCCAGTTTTAAAAAAGAATATATAATTTGGTCATTATGCAATTGGTACAATTAAACTCTAGTATTATAACCATTGCTAATTTGGTAGTGACAAATTGAAAATTGCACAAATCACTTCTCAATTATGAGAATTGTTACAATCATACACTAAAACTACAAGATTATTACAATTTAACTTTAACTCTTTTTTTTCCTTTGTCTTAGTGAATATAACTCATTTGATTTTCTAATTATCTTCAAAACTTAAGTAAACAACATAAAAAGTCTAACCAACCTAAGTCATAATTATATAACCAACATAATTATATAACTCATTTAGAATTTATCTTGTTTACTTGATAACAAACATAAAAAAGTCTAACCAACTCATTTACTAACTTATGTTTATTTGATAACCAACATAAATTAAATATATAATCAACATAAGTCAAAATCATATAACCAACATAATTATATAACTCATCTACAACATCAAAAGACTAACCAACTTATGTTGTCTATACAATACTAAAAAGTCTAACCAACCATATTTAATATTCAACTCCATATCCATGAATAATAATAATTAACACAAAATAAATAAAATTAACTTTAAAGTACAAATAAACCAAATACATGTAGATCTATTTATTTACAATAACTAACATACTTTACAATAATTAACTCAAAAGAACTAAAATTAACTTTAGAAAATGATCTAGCATACTTTGTTTGAGTTCGAAAAAGTTTAAAAGTGGATTTTTACATACTTTTTTCACCAAAGGAGCTAGAAGCTTTGTTGGTTTGAGCTCCAAAGTGTTCGAACTCGCAAATCTATGATTACACAAACCAAAGTACAATAAACTTAAATAGATTTTGCAAAATAAACATACTTTGTTTGAGTTTGAAAAAAAGTTTAAAATTAGATTTTTACATACTTTTTTCACCAAAGGAGCTAGAAGCTTTGTTGGTTTGAGCTCCAAAGTGTTCGAACTCGCAATTCTATGATTACACAAACCAAAATACAATAAACTTAAATAGATTTGCAAAATAATCTTTAATCTAAGTATATTAACTATTTAAGAAATAAAAAAATTTACAATATTACCACAAGCAAATAGTGGGCGGTGGCGGCGTGCCGGAGGACTGCGGTGAGCTATGCGGCTGGCGATGAGGGCTTGGGTGGGAGAGAAAGGAAGGGAGAAGAGAGAATGGAAGAGAGAGAAAAAGAAGTGGGCAGTGGGGTGGGAGAGAAGAAAAGGGGAGAGAAGAAAAGGGAATGGAGAGAGAAAAAGAGGGGGGCAGCAGCCGGTGGGCTGGGGATTGTGGTTGGCAGACTGGGGTGGCGGACTGGGGTGGCGAGGGGGTGGGGTGTGGGTGGATGTGGAAGGAGAAGAGGGAAGGGAGAAGAGAAAATGGGAAAAAATTAGAAGGATAGGGAAAATAATGGGAAAAAAAGGAGGAAAATGAGGCTTTTTTTCGAGCCCCCTTCGTGAGGAAAATCGGCCAAACCGCCGACGGTTTGGTGAACCATCGACGATTCCTTGCCAAACTACCGATGGTTTGGCAAACTGTCAGCGGTTCTTTATCGAACCACTAACAGTTTGTCAAACAATCTGCAGTTTGGCAAGGAATCGCCGACAATTTGATAAACGGTCAACGGTTCCTTTCCAAATCGCTGACCGTTTGTCAAACCGTCAGTGGTTTGGCAAGGAACTGCTGACGGTTTGATAAACGATAAGCGGTTCCCTGCCAAACCTTCGAACCGGTGGCGGTTTGGCAAGGAACCAATGACTGTTTGTCAAACCATTGGCGGTTCCTTGCATAACTGCTGATGGTTTGCAAAATTGTCGGCATTAATAAATATATGTCGACGATTTATGAAACCATCGGTAATTACCTTCGATTTTATCGACGGTTAAATTTACCGTCAGGAGTCACTACTTAGTCCAACGAATTTGAAGCGTCGGGAATAATAACGTCGGCATATCCTAAAATTCTTGTAGTGATTTATTTCGAGGGCTTTGCAACTTGTTCTCGAATTGGAATTTATCTCGAGAGCTTTTGCATCTTGTTCTCGAATGTGGATTTATTTCGAGGGCTTAACAGCTTGTTCTCGATCTTCAAAGTCTTCTAGTCTTTAAGGCTCTGCTTCAGAGAGTGTTTGATCTTCTAGAGTTTAGGGAGTCTTCTAGTCTTTGTTTCTAAATTCTCTCTATATTCTCTAGAGAGTTTCAACTTCTGAACCTTTGAAATGGAGGAGGGAGCTTTCTATTTATAGAGTTCCTGAAGGCCTTCAAGTGGGCTTGGGCTTGTCAATCGGACTAGGCCTGGTTGACTTTGGGCTTAACCTTTGGACTGGGCCTAACTGACTTTAGGCTTAGCCCATTGGACTTTCATCTAAAATTAGCCCAAATTTCACATAACCCAATTGTATATTGGAATTTTCCATTAGTGTGCATGGTTCGAATGGTTTGGTTTTCACCAGGATTGATGGCCAAATTGAACACGTCAGTTCTGAAGTGTCATAAACCGAGGAAACTGGTGAGGTTGTCGAAGCCTACCAAAATTAAACTGGTTTCCTACTCTAGCTTGTAGAAATAGTGGACCAGGTCGATTTCCCAAAGGAGCCAGAAATTTTATATTCTCAGTATTAAATTCCAGTAACAAAATGAAACGGGGGGTTTTGGAAAATATTTTCTTACTTAATGGAAATAAAAATTGACAAAAATAAAACAATTGCTAAAAAGGATAAAAATTAACTCTTACCAAGTTCCAGTTCAGAGGTACGGTTATATCCAATTACAAACATTGATCATAGGCATTCAAAATATTTAATCTTAACCATGCAAGTACTCGGTCAACTTATTAGGAAACCCTAAAAAGTGCAAATTCCCTAAAATCATTAACTCTAACAAACGCCAAGTTAATGCTAATTACCTAAACAATTCTTTACGAAA
The DNA here is from genome assembly GCA_033996785.1 of Trichosanthes truncata. Taxonomy (NCBI): domain Eukaryota; kingdom Viridiplantae; phylum Streptophyta; class Magnoliopsida; order Cucurbitales; family Cucurbitaceae; genus Trichosanthes; species Trichosanthes truncata. The sequence continues at coordinate 24,886,961 of JAWPNB010000008.1, read as the reverse complement.
CCGCTTCAATTTATTTAGGTAAAGACATTACGAACTTTGGAACGACCAAGACAATTGATCAGTAACAACTTTCACCTAATTAACATGCTTCTTTAATTCTTAGAATTAAACATGCAAGCCATGTATCATGGAAACCCACAAACATACACATGTGATAATTCTAATGCTACCGGTTCATTCAACATGACAATTACGGATCATGATCGTGATTAGCAATAAAGTATGTAAAGGGATTAAGGCGTCAATTTAATCAAAATACATACTTATAAAATCAACACGGGAATTAAAGAACACTTGCAATTAAAAGAAAACTAAGTTAAGTACAAGCCTCACAATGTCGCAACTGTTTACAACCGACCTCCGAACCGGAATTGCAGTATCTAGTCGAGCATCTCCATAGAAAACTTCGAGTTTAAACGAGCTCGGATTGACACCATAAACTCTCTAAAAGTAAGGGGAAAAAGTCTAAAAACTCTCTCAAAATCGTGTGTGCAAGGAGGCAAAAGGTGTCTAACCCTAAAGAGAAAAGTTGTTTAAATAAGGCAGAGAAGCGTCTAGACGCTTAGGACAGCGTCTGGACGCTGCACCCGCGAATAAGGAAAAAATCTGGCGGAATCAGGGTAGCGTCTCGACGCTACCAACGTTTTGAGCAGCCTCCTAGCAGCTTCGAGCGAGCCTTTGTTCTTCAAGTAAGCGGCGTCTAGACGCTTGAAATAGCGTCTAGACGCTATTCCTGCGGTTCTCCAGGCTTGACATGATTGTGCAGCAGCGTCTCGACGCCCAAAACAGCGTCTAGACGCTCTACACCCGGCTCTCTTGGCTTGAATGGTCTATCTTCTCCATTCTAATGCTCAAAATAAGTTCGAATGGCTTCCTTTTAACCTCTATTCATCCAAAGTCTTCCGATTGGCTCTGAATTTCTCAATTCCCTGCAAAATAGACAAATAAGCATGTGAGAACAAATAAACTAGCATGACATAAGCTGATAAAAGAGCACTATTACTGTGCTTTCAGAAACTGATGTTTTCCTTGGTTTCGATTAAAAACCAAACCAATCAGTTTTGGTTTCAACCAGTTCGGTTTGGTTTTTTACCGACTTTTGCTTACACGTTTTACCCAACTCCCAACATGTTTTACCAGCAGACAAAGTGAGAAAGAGAAGCGGTGAGGATATGATGGTAAGGGAAAGGGGCAACAACGAGTTGAAAGATGTGGTTAACGACGGTGAGAAACGAAGAAAGTAAGTACCATAGCTAGTGATTGTAGGTGGTTGCAGGAGTGAGACGTTGACGGTAGTTGGTGACTGCGAGAGTGAGACATTGGCGGTGGTAGGAGCAAAGATGGAGAGGAAAAGAAAAAGATGAAATTAAGTTAGAGAGAAAAAAATGAAAGGAAAAGAAGAAGATGAGACTAAGTTGGAGAGACAAAATGAAAGAAAAAGAAGAATAAGAGATTAAGTTGTAAGAGAAAAAAAATGAGAGGAAAAGAAGAAGATGAGAAAGTGAAGATGAGAAAGTGAGAAAGGAAGAGTTTGTAGAGGGAAAGAGAAGAAGAGAGAGAAAGAGAAGAAGTGAGGGAGATTGATGGTTGATTGAAAGGAAGAGTGCAATGTAAATTACATGAATTAAAATTTTAATTTTATTAATGATAAGTTAAAATTGAGAAAATTTTATTTCATGAAAAAGTAGCGTTGATACTATAATGGCAATGTAAAATTTTGAATTTGTCTTTATTGAGAAATGTTCTCAAAATCTGTTGCCAATGATAATCGAATAGTTTGTGAAGCACATGATAAATGAATCAAAGGTAACGAGATAGCTTATAGATGTCTCTTAGTGGACATGTTAGATGTCAAGCTTAGAAGATTAAAAAAAATGATAACAACATATGAGATGTTGAAGTCAATAGAAGCTAAATTTATATAATTGTCTAAATGATCTCGAATTTAACTATTACAAAAATCCAAGAAAAGAAACCAAATGACTGAAATTATATATATAGAAATAATTCCTAAATTAGCAAGGACATTCATAATGAGAGGAATTTTTGAAATACCTCTCTGGGAAGAAAAATATAAATGAAAGTAAATTTGATTTACTAGGTTTTTGGTGGAATATAAATAACGCCACCTAGATAGTCGATATAAGATCTACTATCAAGATTTATTCTTCATTACATTTAATATGTAATTCTTGTAAAATACTTAACATGTAGAATAGTTTCTACAAGTTGGCACCAAGAAGCTCATCTCAATTAATGTAGTGGGAGACCTTAAGGTATCATTAAATGATAATTGTTACTTAATGTTGAATGTGGGATCTTATTACCACAAGAGAAATTTAATTTCTCAAACTTTATTACTAAAAAGTTCATATAGTATGAATTATTTTGAGTATCAAAGTTTATATTTTCAAACTACATTCAGCTGAAAATAAGAACAATTTGCATATGCTAAAATATTAACATGTACTATATACTACAAAATATTGAGATAATTAGGATTATAGAATCTAGAATAGAAAAACATTGTTTTCTCCTACAAGATGATATTTGACTTTGGCGTTTAAGATTGATTAACATCAACTTGAATCAAATAAAAAGATAAGTAAGAGGTAATTCTCTAAAAGTTAGAGTTAATTACTTTACATGTTTGTAAATCTTGCCTTTCATACAAGATAATCATTAGGCCTTTAATAAATAGGGTTACAAGGCCACATAATACTTTGGGCTTACACATTCTAACGTAAATGGTGTGATGAATGTATAGGCCAAATAAAGTCATGAATATTTCATCACCCTCGTTGGTGATCATTTAAGGTACAAGTATCTTTACCTAATACAACATAAGTTTCAAATTTTGAAAACTTCAAGAAAATTAAGGCTAAATATAAAGTTGAAAATCAATTAGGTAAATCTATCAAGACATTATGATCAGGTTATAATAGAAAGTACATGAGCCTTACGTACTAAGACAAATTGATAGAAAATAGGTTTTTATCCCAATTATTTTAAATACCAAATACATTTATGTGAAATTGTACTGCAAGAGGAGAAATAAAACCTTGTTGGACATGGTTACATTAATAGTGAGTTACACACCATTACAAAACTCTTGTTAAGATATGCAATAAAGATTGCATAGCGAGCATTATTCCCTCCAAAAGTGTCTACGAGACAATTTTGAGATTATAGAAGAGTAGTAAAACTAGTTTACAACACTTCACCATTTAAGAATGTTAAGCTTACATGTTGAAACAAACTAAAAAGGATTATATATGTTCAAAAGATATGCCTAAGTGTAGGCTACCCCTAAGGAGTAACAAAATGGTCTTTTATCTAGTCCTAAAAAGAATAAGGTATTTGTATGACATATATCATTTTTCTATAAGAAATGTCAAATAAAAGACGACAAACCTTTAATAAGTTGAGATTGTGTTAATAAATAGGTCCCAAGTGAAGCCACTAAACAATTAACAAAAGTTATTAACAGTTTAATTACATTAGAAAGTCAAATGGATCCTAGTCATGAATTGGATAAGCCACATCGTAGTGAGAGAGTTATGAGATGACTCAACCTGTACAAGGACTTAATTGAAGCCCAAATTGTCATGTTAGATGATAAAGTAGAAAGACTTATTGCCCTCAAAATGAGACTAATGGAAAAGGGTTAAATCTAATAAGAGAAAGTAGACATCGAGTAAATTTTCTCGCTTGTTGTCATACTGGAGTCTATAAGCATTATTTAATTTATTGTTGCATATGAGATATGAAAAATGAATATTTAGAATTCTTTTATGAAAGGAAGTCTTAGATAATGCATCTACACAAATCAATCAAAGAGGTTTACTACTAAAGATCAAAAGCAAAAAGGTTTGCAAAATAGTAAAGGTTCATTTATGAAATGAAATTTACCATTAGATCTTTGAATATAAGGTTTGATAAAAGTATCAAAACCTATGACTTCGGATAAATATTAATAAAGCTTGTGTAGACAAGTAAATCAATAATTTCTTAGTGGATTTTTCTCATATTTTATGTTGATGACATTTTACTCATTATGAATTATGTAAGATTTCTTTCTAACATAAAAAAGTTGACTACCTAACTGATAATCCCATGAAATGAGAGTAAATTATCACAAATTTCAGTCTTAGACCTCACTAAAACTCTAGTTATTTGAAGTCCATTGTCAGCTTTGTAGTGCTTAGTTGGGTACTGAATTAAACAAGCATGATTGTTGGAAAATCTTCTTTTCTTCCCTTCTTTGGTTGAATTTTTTCTGTTTTGGACAGGTTTTCTAAGTTAGTTTTGTGGACTGGTTGCTGAATTGTGGTTGCCAATGCTACAGCATTGCAGACCACATTTCTAATGCGGGCGCCAATGCTGTAGCATCGTAAGCCACATCGGGACGCAGATTTTTACGAAAATTTTACTGCTTACATCACCATAGGAGTCAGCATTTACTAAAAATCAAACCAATAACCTGCTGCCACGTGGAAGAGGAGAGCTAAGTCAGCCCTTTTAGGGAAAGAAAAAGAGAAACCATCGGGGAGAAGAGAGGGAGGCCGAAAAGAAGGAAAAATACCCAGAAAATAGGAGACGGAAGAGGGAGCTGCTATGTTTTTGGAGCTGATTTCCAGAAGAAGAGGAAGCTTCACCATCTTTTAGTTTTCCTTCCTCATTTTCCTTCTAGTTGTTGATTCTTGTATTGCCCTAAGTGTTTCTTAAGCTTTTAGCTAGGTTAGCATATTTTTGTGGCCATTTTGGGTATAACTGTTAGATTAAACCCATTATGTTGTTGATTTCTAAATCCTTAAGGTTTATTTTCAGTTTTAAAGTTATGGGCTAAGTGTTTTTAGGGCTGGAATTTAAGGATTTATGTGGTTGTTTGAACCCTATTGACTCAATGCATCTTCTATGAAGTTATACTTTTATTTGTGGTGTTTATTGCAAGTCCTTATTTGAGTTTGATCACCTTAAGTAAGGCATAAACTAGTTCTTAATACTGAAAGGGTTAGGAATTGGTGGATTAGCACAAATGGAACAAGTTTTTAAGGGTGTAGACATGCATTCTAAACTTGTGATTTTGGGAAATTTGGGTATTATTAGTGTATATTAGCATTGGGCTTTCATAGACATATGCTTTACTCAGTGTTAAAGGCAAGAAAATCGTGTTCGAGAGGTTTTCGGGTCGATTTCCGTTCAAAATTTTCTATTGTTTTTCCTGCTTTGTATAACATTGTGGTGTTTAATATTATAGCATTGATGACCTCAATTGGGCAAAAACTGCTACTGCCTTCTTAAATTCCAGCCCCATATATGTTTTCATCATTTTAGTACGTGTTTAGCCTTTTAAATATTTGTTTAAAGTTATAGTTTGCCTTTCTAAGTCTCTCTTAGTTTTGTAGCCACCTTTATGCCTGTTTTTAGTTAATTTGCAGGTTTAATTGCGTTCTTTAGCTTAGTCGTGCGTTGATAAGTTTGTGCTTAATTTCAACATCTTTACTTACTTTAGTCCTCGTGGGATCGACCTTGTTTCGATCGACCTTGTTTACCATTTACTAACTACGATTGTGTATGCTTGTGTAATGAGTTTTTGCACAACAAGTTTTTGGCGCCGTTGCCGGAGACTAATTGTTTGAATTACTTGGTATATTTTATATGTCCAAAATGTTAACTTTCTCTCAAACATCTTATATTGACAAAATCGTTGTTAAATATTTGATATTTATGTCTAAGAAAGAGTATCCTAAGACACCTCAAATGTTGAGAGCATATGATTAATTATCTACTATAAGTGGGAGACAATTAATGCATAACTGAGACTTAACATTTAATATACAGTTGGTTAGCATATATTAGTTAAACGAATGGTATGATTATTGAATAGAAAATTAAAAACTTTCTCAAATTATCTATGGATAATGAAAAATTTTTGGAATTAAAGATTTGATATTTACAAGATTCACTAGTTCTTACAAAGATTTAAGGAAATCTATGTTAAGATAAATTTTTCCCTAAGTGGTGGAGTAAGGTATACAAGTTTAATGTTTTTGCTTCTGAAGCAACAAAAGGACTTGTATAACTATAATAGTTCCTTAAAGATCTGAAAAGTGTTCCAGATATGATTTAGTCTATCTTATTTATTTTGATAATAGTGGTGCAAAGACTAATGTTAAGGAAATTAAAAAACACCAGTGTATAGGAAATCATATAGAGAGAGAGAAAGCATCATGGTAGTGACCAAGATGACTTTTAATGACAGTCATTTGGATCTATGTAAAAGATTCTCTAGGCTAAAGTGTTTGAGGGTCACCTAGAATGTCTAGGATTACGAGACTTGTCTCATCTTTCCTAGGGCAAGTGGGAGAACATGTTAGGTATAGAATATGCTCTAGGATATATGTCTCACCGACTGTAGTGCAAGTGGGAGATTGTTGGGATTTATGCCATAAAGTCTCATAATTAATGATTTATTTAATAATTAATAATAATTTTGATTATTTTATTTATAATATAATATTATCCATTATATGAAAAATCCAAGGTTATTACTGTAATCTTGAACAGTATGTTGTTGACATACAAAAGGAACATGTTCAAGAAATAACCTAAAGGGACATAATACATGGATAAGGTTGGGTGCCTTATCTTGGTAATACTATTGATACAACCCACTTTGTAATAGTTACAAATGATTTGATTTAAATCGTTCATGTGGAGATATGTGATTGGGGGTATCTTATACGATGAGTTTGTATAAGACTGGACCATGAAATATTTATTTCTCTTTTTATAAATCTATTAATTGAGAAAATTAATATTTTATCAGGATGATCTTATGTGACTTAATCTTAATCCTAAGTGAGTTATGAACTCCTGCTTGTGAGGGCTTGTCCTTTGATTTGCATGGGTAAGAGTGGCTTTTGTAGCCAATTCAATATGCCTACCATTTTAGGGACTTGACCAAATAGGGAGTTGGGAACATAATCTTACAAGATGAAATTCACTCATTCCCATATATGGTAAGTAGATGAATAGTTCCCTTAAGTGCTGATTTTGGGACTTAAACAATGGAGCTCCACCCTTTCATTGGTGGCCCGAGAGGGACTTAGTTTATGGTTGGATCATAAGCAAATTGTTCATTAGAGGATCAGTGGTACTTAAAGTGCAAAATGTAATTATAGGGGTAAAACGAACTTTTGACTTAAGCTATAATTACGAACAACTCGTGAAGGATCGACTTGCATGTAATGGTTATATCCATGGACACAATTTGTCCTACAGTGCATAAAAGTGCAACTCTAGGTCTATAGTAGAGTGACTTAAAGTTAAATGAAAATTAATTAATTAAAGAGTTTAGTTAATTATTTTTGTATCATTGGAGCTTATAATCTGTAGGTCCATAAGGTCCTCTTGCTAGCTCATAGCAACACTAAAAGATCAATTTAGTTGAAAGAAAATTTTGAAATGTTCAAATTAATATTTAATTTAAATATTGCTAACTCATAGCAACACTAAAAGATCAATTTAGTTGAAAGAAAAATTTAAAATGTTCAAATTAATATTTAATATATTAGATATATTAAATATAAAAGAGGAAAATATATTTATTGTATTTGATACATTAAATATTAAAATAATTAATGTATATTAGATACATTAAAGAAAATATATTTATAAAATTTGAATAAGATTCAAATAAAGAAACAAATATCATAGGAGAATGTAAAAGATTTGAATAAGATTCAAATAGATTAAATATATGTATTTTAATATATTAGATATTAAAATATATATTATTTAATTATGTCAAAGATTTGCTCTAGGTCTCTATAAATAAGGCCTTGGGTTGAGCCATTATAACACACATTTCCTCAATAGAGAATTAGATAATGCTCTTCAGACCTCTTCCTCACCAATCCCTTGTGGATTTTCTTTCTAGATGCTTCCAAGCCTTGGTCCTGTGTTCGAGTCATAGCAAGTAGGTGGAATCGGAGTTTCAACCTCATTAGAGTTGGAGCAAGAAGATTAAAGAATCGCTAGAATTTTATCTCCATATTTAAGTCAAGGCATGTTTTGCTTAGTTGAGAAGCCTTAGACTCAAGGCTTATTTAGTGCTCATAAGCTTAAAATATGTTTGCTTTGCTTTAGAAATCATAGGAAAAATTTGATAAAATGCTTGAAAAACATCAATAACTTGTGAGAAGTGCATGTGAAAGAAAGAATGAGGAAAATAGAAAGATAAACTAAGAAGAGTTTCTTTTGTGCAGGAATTGTGGAAATTGCATAATCGAAATTGTAAGATAAAATTGCAAGTCTAAAGCAGCAGAAAAAATTAAATTGTGGAATTGCATAACCGAAATTGTAAGATGAAGTTGCAAATTTGGAGCAGCAGAAAAAAATTCAAAAAAGGAAAAAATTTGCATTCGACCCATATACGAAATTATTCATTTGCTGCATGATTTGGGGGATGTTGAGCACGAACTCTGGGCATTATTCAACCCTAATAAAGGCCTACAAAATGAGAGAAGATGAGTGGAGAACATGTAGTTTTTAGGGCGAATTTCAGTAGAACTTTTTGTGGGTTTCTATCTAGTTTATTGCCTTTGTTTTTCTTCAATTCCTCATCTGTTCCACCGAGAAGCTGTTGTTATGTTTGGTTCTATTTTGCTTCGATTTTTCAGTCCGATTCAAGTGAAAACTTAGGTTGTTAAGACTCAATCTCTTACTAGAAATAGTTGAGGGATTGAATCGATTGGAGATTAAGTGAAGATTCATGGAATGTTGTTGGAATTACTCTGTTTCAATTTAGTTTCTGTTTTAATTTAGTTGAGTTGTGTTCTTTTCAAGCTTTGTTTTAATCCACTTGATATTCTTATTAGATTCAATTTATGTTGGAGGAATTCAATTTACTTTTGCTGGAAGTTCATGATTTATGGGTGTTTTTCTGAGTTTTGTTTTAGATTTTTGTTGAATATTTATTTTCACTGAAGTTCGTTTATTTCTTAGGTTGTCCAAAAATGAAGTATGCTTTGTCTATTGCTTTGGTTGTTCAATTTTTCAATTCAATTTTGATGACAAGTTGTCTTTAACTTAATTAAATTATGGTTGCAATTAGGTATGTAAGTAAGCCATTAGCATGGATTTTAATTCTAAATTTTGTTGTAGGATTTTTACCTTTAATATGAGCTAAATTTTTTAGGGGGTTCAAGGATGTGAATTCCCTAAGAAGTAATTATAGCCAAAATTCCAATAAAGACTAAGCCTACTTCTCAATTGTTTGCTTGTGTTGAATAAAAATATGAAAGATTTGCTATAGGTCTCTATAAATAGGACCTTGGGTTGAGCCATTATAACACACATTTCTTCAATAGAGAATTAGAGAATTCTCTTTAGACCTCTTCCTCATAAATCCCTTGTGGATTTTCTTTCCAGAGGTTCCCATAAGTCTTGGTCCTGTGTTTGAGTCATAGCAAGTAGGTGGAATCGGAGTTTCAACATCGTTAGAGTTGGAGCAAGGAGATTAAAGAACCGCCAGAATTTTATCTCCATATTTAAGTCAAAGCATGTTTTGCTTAGCTGATAAGCCTTAGAATTAAGGCTTATTTAATGCTTATAAGCTTAAAATATGTTTGCTTTGCTTTAGAAATCACAGGAGAAATTTGGTAAAATGCTTGAAAAACATCAATAACTTGTGAGAAGTGCATGTGAAAGAAAGAATGAGGAAAAGAGAAGATAAACTAAAAAGATTTTCTTTCGTGTAGGAATTTTGGAAATTGCATAATCAAAATTGCAATTCTAGAGCACTAGAAAAAAATCGAAAAAGGAAAGAATTTTCATAGAACCAATAAGGAAAATCTTTATTTGCGACACGATTTGGAGTTTCTTGAGCATGATTTCTGAGCAATATTCAACCCTAATGAAGGCCTACAAAAGGAGAGAAAGAGGGGGGTTTTCATAGGGCATTTTTTGGAGTTGAAGTCGTGGGTTTCTTCCTAATTTTTTTCTATTTTTCTTCCAATTTGAAATTTTGCTGCAAGTTTGGTTCTATTTTTCTTCGATGTTTCCAGTCCAATTCAAGTGAAAACTTGGGTTGTTAAGACTCAATCTCTTCCTAGAAATAGTTGAGGGATTGAGTCGATTGGAGATTAAGGGAAGATTTATAAACAATGGCTTGAATGGTTGTTGAAATGGCTCTGTATTTAATTCAGTTTCTGTTTTAGTTCATTTGGTTGTAATTCTCATGTTTTTTTTATTCCTTACTTACTGTATTAAGCTTTTGAATTGAGTTTAGATTGATGAAACAATTTATGAGTATTTTTCTAGAATTTTTATTCATGGGTTTGTCTTATGATTTAGCTTGAATAAGGATTCCTCTGGAGAGTTTCTTTGTATTTCTTTTGTTCGTGGGTTTGTCCAGAAATTAGTCTCATGTTCTAATTGCTTTCATGTTTTTAAATTCTGATTGGATAGCAGGCTCTCTCTAATATCTTTAATTTTTGGTTGCAATTAGCATTTTAATTTATTCTTCTAGTATGAAGTTAATTTCTAGAAGTTGTTGTGATATTTTTACGTTAATTATGAGCTAAAATTCTTAGGGAGTTCAAGGATACGAATTCCATAAGAAGTAAATCTAGCCAAAAGTACAATGAAAATCGAGCCTACATTTCAATTGTTCGCTTGTGTTGATTAAAATGTCGTTGAGATCCTAGATTGATCAACTAGGGTAGCAACTTAAGCTTAAATCTAATACTGACAGGGTTAGTGATAAGCAGATTTCGTACAATCAATGGAGACAAGAACTTAGACATAAGCCAATTATTTACCCTAGACATAGGGATTAAAGACTCCAAAACCCATAAAATTGTTGAACCAAATTATCTAAGATAGAGACACTATAGACATATAAGTCACTCACTTAGCCTTCTAAAACCTAATTTCAAGGTGAATAGGAGTAGTAACTTTGGTTTACAATTGAATGTAGAATAGGTTGGAATTGCAATTTTGGTTTGCAATTACAACTTAGGGCAATGACATTCTTGAGCCATTCATTTCTCTAAGGAATTTTCCTTGCAATTTTCATCAGTTGGTTAACATTCTGCTAGGGTCAATTTTTGTTCAAATTACCATTTCTTTTATCAAGTCTGTTTGTTTTTGCTATTCAATCTTGCAATTTTTGATTCTGCAATCTTTGTTTTCCTTACTTAACGTTTTTGTCACTTTCACTTGCAATTAGATTCCGCAATTATTTTATTTTTACCAAACACACCTTCCCAACCTTGTTTTTGCAATTTTTAGTTTCTAAGTTGCAATTCTCCTTACATTTTGCTCTGCAATATTTTTGTTACACTGTTCCCGTGAGATCGATACTAAAAAATACTCATGTTTTATTACTTGCATCGACAGTGTGCACTTGCACTGGGGTTGAACGTATTTATTTACTTTTCTTCACCGAATGTTCACCCGATCATAGGGTTTTATCCAATTTTCTAAAATCACCCAAAATAATATTAAAAAAATTAGCAAGCATCTAATTTGACCAAAAAGCTAAATAACAAATAAGATAAATGCCAAAAATAGATATCCAATACTTTCCCGAGACATATATAATCCTAATAAAGGACTTGTCGAAGGTCCAATCAAGATTAAATTTATAAAAATTAAATCTCTAAGTATTTTGCAATAATAGTGACTAGGGTCATCCACAAGGATTAGAGTTCTTAGATTTAATTAAGTACCACAGTTAATTATGCCTAATTTTATTTAGAGAAACAAACTTTGGAGTGATAAAAAAGACAAATAAAATCTAAACTACTATATACAAGGTTGGAGTCCAATTTTTGAGAAACATAATGGTTGAGTAAAAGTAAGCACATCTTTGCAGATAAAGAATTGATTTCATGCAATTAATCTTAAGCCAAGAATTACTAAGTGATCAATATCCTCTCTGGAGCTCAATTGAACTCATGCCTAGCAATAAATCAACATCTCGGTCTATCTCTACTACTAAACATGGCATTAGGCAATTCTCTGAAGGCTTCTAGAATTAATTTACTCACTCTCGTGCAATAAACTAAATCTAGTCATTCATCTATTGTTCTATGGATAAATTTACTCTCTCGAGCTAAATCTAGCCTAACATGCAAAACCATGGCCAAAGGTTTAAGCAATAAAAATCGAGATGCATAAAAGATGTAATTACAATGATTCAATTACAAAATCAACAAAGTTCTAAAATATACAACCAATCTTGTCTAAATACAGAGATAAACAACATTATAGTCCATAACAAAACTCCTAAAACCAAAAGAAAAGTAAAGGGAAAAGAGAATAAACTAAGGTCGTGTGCCAACACGCGTTCCCTACGTGAAGTCCACGATCTCGAGCCTTGAGTCTCCTCCTTAGCTCTCCAAAAGTCTCCTTTAATCCCTTAGACAATGTATAAATCGATTTTAGGGTTTGGTCTCTCAAAAACGGCTCCCCTTGCTCGAATGAAAAATCTCCTTTTATAGAGTCGAGACAGCTTTGCAACGCTAGGGGCAGTGTTGCAACGCTGTCCTTAGCATTTTTCAAAAAAGGAAAAAAATCTTCTTTGGCCAGCGTTGCAACGTTGTGCCCTCGGGTCTTCAAGGTTGAAAGGCTTCTCCTTTGGCATTGCAACGCTATAAGGAGAGTTACAATGCTATAATCTTGGGTCCAATTGCCTTGTTCTTCTTCTTCAACACTTGAATCCTCAAATATAGCCTTAAGTAGCTCAAATTTGTCCAATTATCTCACAATTCTTCAGTTTTGCTCTAAATGCTCGATTTCTGAGAAATAAACATAAAAATACCTGAAAGTACACATAATCATAGTAAAACTAGCATAAAACTAAGCCTAGAAATAGCAATATTTTGCATGTTATCAAATCCTATAGTTCAAATAATGAGCAAAAGTAATTATGGATAAATTTAAAAAATAATCAACTCAATTTTGAATTTACTCAAGAGGATATAAGCCAATAATCTACAAAATATGCAATCATAGATATAAATGCAAAAAAAAAAAAAAAATCTTCAATTTATTTAATGACATTTAATCTAGTAATTAATAAAATTCAAGAAATCAATTTCAAACCTTTAAACCATTTAAGAGATATAATTTCCATAAAAGTATCAATATAATAATTATCTAAAAAATTCAAAATATAAAGTTACCAAATATACAAATTTTCCTTTGTTGGATTCAAAGAAAGTCATAATAGTTGCTCCATTTGAATTAAGTTATCATTTGAAGTCTATGCAATCCAATTGCTTCTTGAAATCACAACTACAAGAAAGCTCAATCAAAGGATTTTGGTACCCATTTCTTGGGTCCTTCATTGTTAGTGAGCATAGACTTTGGAACCCATTTCAAATTAGTCCAAACATTATTAGCATTCATTCTTGGCAAAATAATAAGTATTGAATTTATGACCAATTTTGTCACATGAATAACAAGTAACATTAGACATGAATTTATTTTTAACACATTGATTTTTCACCTTATTTCTATTCAAGAAATTCTTTCTAGGAACATTTTTCAATTTAAAGCAATTGGGTCTAATATGACCTTTAACTCCACAAAAATGACATGTAGGCACAAATTTTGATTCTATATGCATATCTCTAGCCTTTTCATGTCTAGGCACAAATGTAGCACTAATCATGCAATTAGTTTTAGCATGAGAATGTTTAGGCACAAACTTTGATTTTTCAATTATAGGTCTAGCCTTTTCATGCTTAGGCATAATTTTCACATTATGAGCACATTTTGATCTAGAATAAAATTGTCTAGGCACAAAATTTGAACTTCCACAGATATTTCTAGATTTTTATGTTTTGGTACAAATTTAGATTTAACAAGATTAGACATATTGAGTAAAACATCTTTAGGCATATAAGGGGTAGCTTTAACAAAAGTAGTTTTAGAGCTAGATGAAGAATTTTCATCCACATAGTCTAATCATCTTTTATTATTAAAAGGTTTACCCCTATCAATAATTTTATCTAGTCGTTGTGCACCAATAATCAATTTCTTAATAGTTTCTTTTGCAATTTCAAGCTCTTTATTAGCAAACATTTCCTTTTCTTTGAGCATATGCAAAAGATCATTTTTCTCATGACTATCACATTCAATAAATTTAATCTCATCAATTAAAGCATATTTTATCTTTTTCTAAAGATGTATTGCTAGTTTCCAAGCCAATCATTTTAACTTTCATGCTAGCAATTTCATCCTTTAATTCCAATGAAAAAGACTCAATTTTCTCATTCTTGTTTCTCAAATCATTCAATTCCATTTTCAATTCACATGATAAAGATTTGAGCTCATCATTCTCAATTTCTAGAAATATAATTCTATCATTCAATGCATTTTTCTCATCACAACAAACATCAATCCCATTATACAATGTTGCTCAATTTCGCAAGTGTACGAATCATTTCAAGTAATATAGTAGTGTGAGTACTAGTATTGTTCTCCACAGGGAATGGATGCTATCAATTATCAAATTCGTTAGCATCAATTTTATCTGAACATTGAATAATCAAAGAGGGATGTAATTTTAAACTTGCTTGCAAATGAATGAAATAAAGCTCTAAAATTAACAAAGTAGAACAGCTGGATAAATTCAATTGCTAAAAGTTATAGAGTAATGATTTCATTGTTATCTCCTCTTACTCATCATTAATTAATAGTTGAAACAATTTCTATTTCTAGGTTGTTGACAAGTTTTACCTTGTAGACTTGATATTCTCTGTCAAGCAATAATTATATTATTGAAAAAGTAAATTACCTATATCTCTATGAAAATTCCAACAATTCAATTATGATGAACATAGAGCCTAAAAACTACCACAAAATCTACAAGGATATCTCTATCTCATGTATAAATTAGGGCAAACAATTCAAGTTCATTAATAATTCTTGTCTCTCAACCTTAAATTACGACATAAAATCAATGTAAAGATTGACCAATTCTAAACATGCATTAAGCCCATAATAGTTTTCACAACCACAAATGAAATAAAAGTATCAACTATTAACTAAGAAAGAGTAGGATTCGATAAACGATTACATCAAAGCTCTAGAAAAAGTAAATTAGTTTATAACAAAAATCTCAACAAAAGTCCTAACTAGAACCATTGAAGTCATTACAAACAATAAAAGAGAAGAAAAAAAGGGAAAAGAAACAAATCTTGGCGATTCCTCGAGTTTCGAATCGTTGCTCTCGCTCCGTTCAATTTCTCGGATCCTCCAAAATAGTATCTAGCTGTCTTCCACTCGTTCTCCCTCCAAAATCTCATTCAAGTTTGACAAAGAAATGTATTTATAGGCCATAAAACCTAGGCGAGTGTCCCATATTCACGCTTCAAAGTTTGTAGTGTCTGGGCATTAGCATTCTGTCCTTCTGCACTGTCTATGGCACCTAGGCACTAATTTTGTTTTATTTATTATTTTTTTTTAAATCTTCAACTTGGAAATCCTTTGATTTTGGCCTTTAAAATGAAATCTTTGTTCACACACAAAAATAAATAGGATGCATAAATTAAGACCCAAAAACTATAGAAAAACTAACTAAAAACAACCTAAACAAGATAAAATAAATAAATATATAATGAATTGATCATGCAACAATACATTATTAGCTCTACTAACAAGAACATAGCTCAACTGGCATAAAATATGTGATTATGACCTTGATCATACGTTTGAATCCCCCTACCCCCAAATGTTGTTGAACTTAAAAAACAAAAAAAAAATATATATATATATACATTATTAGCTCTATTCTTCAAACATACATTCTCATCTATCAAAGATTTATTCTCAATAGATAGACCTTATACTTCTTTGATAGTTTGACTTATTTAGAGCTATGCTTTTCTAAATCATGTTGCATATTTTCAAAAGCATCAAATAATTTATCATAAGAAGGGGATTATTGATTTACCTCATTTTCATCGCTCTCCATATCAGAATGAGTCATTAAGCACAAGGAAGGATTGATCACATTTTTTCTTTTCCACTTCATGAAATTTTTCTTGATTTTGAAAATTACAATTCTCCTTCACATCAAATAAATCATTAGTAGTACAAGGAGAATTTTCTACACTATACATGTTATCGAGAAAATTCCAAACATCATATGCATGATCAAAATGTAAAACTTCATCACATATTTTTCTATCTAAAGCACAATAGACATGATATTAATTCATGGCTTGGGCATTAAAAAGTGAGCAATTTATCATTCAATTTCAATTTTGATCAATCATGCTCACAAACATACAAAAAATGAAAATCCATAGCAAGCAAAAATAGTTTCATTCTATTTCTCCAAATTATTATCAAATTGGAGATCTTATTCTAGTGTTGCAACAAATTCTTATTATTTTAGGATCAATAAGACCTGTGCTTTTTGAATTTGAAGTTTTTGGTTGAAATGGAATGTTGTTGTGTCTGATTTGGGATCTAATAGGTTCTGAAAATTGTCAATGTTGGAGTTTTTTAATTTTAGCATTTAGACGTTCTTTAAAAAAAATTTCTGGAAAAATATTTGTATTTTGGGGCCTTCACAACATTGATTTCTAATGTGCTCCAACTTGTTTCGTGGATATGCATTTTTACCACTAAAATTCATATAGCTATTAAATTGCCCAATTTTTGTCAGTTTTGAAGTGTATAAAGAATATTATATCAAATAAGACTTCAATATTAATGTGTATTATTGTTGAATTTGAAGTATGCCTATACTGTCAAATATGCTCCAACTTGTTATGTTCTTATTTTTAATCAATTTCTCCATTTGAAAATCTTTTAGGTCATTTTTTAAATAGAGATTTCAATGTTGAAGGATCCTCAGCTTATTGATGATGTCCTTGAAGAATTCGTTTAAACAAACTACTTTTCAAGACTTTAAAAAAAAAAAAAAAAAAAGACTCATTTGGTCCATTTGATTTATTTTATTCAGTTGATAGTGATCTGCCTCATTAAAGGTACCTACCCACACTTGCTTTATTCTTATCTCTTATTTATTTGTTAAGTTGATATCTATCTGCCTCCTTGATTATTCCAGGCTGACACTGAATTGTTTTACTATTGACATTTATTTCGTTGAGTTGACAATTTGCTACCTCACACTAAATTATTTAACTATTGACATTTATTTCGTTGAGTTGACAGTTTGCTACCTCATTAAACCATACTTACCCACAATTAATTATTTTACTAAACTAAACTTTGTTACTGCTCTATAAATTATGTTTCGTTGGACTCTCAACTCAACCCACCTCTTGAGAAACTGAGGTACTATTACTGTATATTGGTTTGGTCACTTTGATTTTTGTCATTTCTAAGTCATATATATATATATATATATATATATATATATATTTGTTCAATCTCATATAATTTCTTTCATTGTGTGTAGGTTTTAAACAACTCTTCTCATCCTTTGAAAGGTACATTGGACCCCACGTGTGCGAAGAAAAGGTCTTCCACTTTCTTCTTATCTCTTTCCCTACCCATAATCCATCGTTCTTGCAATTATAAAACCATTTTTTTAAAAAAATTTGTATGACTTTACTCGAGTACTTCATTGCTTATGTTTTTTTTTTTGTAGGTGCCCAATATTTTAATTGTGTTTCGTATACGCCTAGACATCAAGTTTGTAATATTATGTCAGTTTACATTTGTGTTTTGCTATTTTGATTGTGTTTGTAATATTTTAATTGTGTTTTGCTATTTTGATTTATGTTCATGGATAATGTTCAATTGATTTTTTTTTTTCTGAGAGTTGAACATAACTTTGCATTTTTTTTACATTCATCGTCATTATACACTTTGAAACTTTTGGTTATTTATTTACTATTTACTCAATTAAAATTAGTTTAAAAATACTTCAATTAGAAAGAACATAATTTTAGTTTTACTTAAGTATTTATTTGCTCACTATTGAGTTATTTCTTATCAGTTTAAACTATCGAGTCTTATTAAAATCTTATAATTAAGAACTTTCATCATTGTATCCCCCACCCTATTTTCACCTTATTTAAAATCTTATAATTAAGAACTTTCATCATTGTATCTCCCACCCTATTTTCACCTTATTTAGTTCTGAGATAATCTCTCATTGGATCACAGAACACTCTAATCTAAACATGACTATTTTACAATCTTTTAATAACAAAAAGTATTAGGTTTGATTTAAATTCATTTATTTTAATTAATAGAAAAAGTTATAATTTATTATCAATAGTATGAATATTTTTTTTTATATAATAAGATATTTTCTTATGACCAAATTCTAAAAATCGAACTCTAGTCAAATAATATTTTTCAATCAAATACAACTCTATAGTATATAGTATTAAAAAAGAAAACTAAGAAGATTTGTAATATATTCAACTAATTTCAATGGATATCTGTCTAAAAATAAAATCAAGGATGTCTTTAGAATTTGAAAAAGTTAGAAAACGTTTAAATTGCATTCTTACGTATTAAAAAATGGTTAGGTTTGTTTACTTTATGGTCTAAACATCTTCAATTAACAAATGAATTTGAAAGATAGTTTAAAAAATGGTTCTGTCAAGTTATAAAACTATATTTTTAAGATTGATAACATTTTGATTGAACATGAATTTGATAAATGATTTTAAATATGATTTGGTTAAATTAGAAATCTATGTTTCAAACTTTGATAATATTTAATAATTAATTAAGAAAACAGTAATATAGAAAAATTTGTTCTAAATAGACTTAATTAACATTAAATTCAAACATGCTCTAAAGCATGGTTTGGTCAAATTATAAAACTATATTTTAAGATTGGTAATGTTTTGAATGAATATGAATTTGAAAAATGGTTTTAAACATGATTTGGTCATATTAGAAATGTTTGTTTAAAACTTTGATAATATTTGGTAATTAAGAAAACAATAATTTAGAAAATTTTGTTCTTAATAGACTCAATGAACATGAATTTCAAACATGCTTTGAAGCATGGTTTGATCCAATTATAAAACTATGTTTTTAAGATTGATAATGTTTTGGATGAACGCATGAATTTGAAAAACGTCTTTAATTATGATTTGATCAAATTAGAAATTTATGTTTTATCTTAGAATGAAAAACTTCACATTTCACATTATCTAATAGGATTTATAGTTGGATGGGTAGTTATGTATGTGTAGACATCAACTTTATGATACATGACACAACCCACTTATGTAGATGCATTGAAGGATTGTATCTATCATTGTGAAAAATTTTATTCCTAATATGAATAAAATCATGATTTGTGCAGTTAACAATCGACCCATTCCTTGAAAATGGACGATTTTGAGTTGGTTGCTATCCTGACATTCTTTCTCACCAACCAATGTCGATTATTAAGAATATTATGTTCCGTGTATCTGATCAAAATCAGATATCAAACAATCAATCACCCTTCTATAGGCATCAAATTAGGTAGTTAAACTTCTTTTGCCTAATTCACGAAGATGACACAGCCTGCTACGAGAGTACAAGAATGGATAGAAGGTGTTTCACAATTTTGTGTCATATGCTAAGGACAATTAGTGGCTTAAGAGGGACTCAGTTGGTTAACATGGAGGAGATGGTTGCTATATTTCTGCATATACTAGCTCATGATGTTAAGAATAGAGTAATACGTAGACAATTTGCGACGTCTGGTGAGACAGTATCTAGATATTTTCACTTAGTTCTCAACGCTGTCCTTAGGCTTCACGAGGTGTTATTAAAGAAACCAGAGCCAATTACATCATCATGTTCTGATGAGCGTTGGAAATGGTTTCAGGTAAAAACTTATTCAACCTTTCCTATATTTGTAGTATCAAAGTCATTTAATTTATAGACATTAATTAATTTACTATACCTATTGTTTGTGTGATTTTTCATCTTAGAACTGTCTAGGAGCATTAGATGGGACATACATTAAGGTGAATGTATGTATTGCAGATCTCCCAAGATACGGGACAAGAAAAGGTGAGATTGCAACCAACGTGTTAGGGGTTTGCTCTCAAGATGGAGAATTTATCTATGTCCTCCCAGGGTGGGAAGGGTCTGCAGCTGATTTTAGAGTTCTAAGGGATGCAATCTCAAGGCCCAATGGCTTGAAGATTTCTAAGGGTATACATGTTTACCATTTCATACCCTTCGTATCATGACTGAAAATCTCACAAAATCATATTACGTGGTACAGGATATTACTATCTATGTGATGCTGGGTATCCTAATGCTAATGGATTCTTGGCTCCATATAGAGGACAACGTTACCATCTAACTGAATGGCGAGGAGGGAATCAACCAACCAACCCTCAGGAATTCTTTAACATGAAACATTCCTCGGCCAGGAATGTGATTGAGAGGGCATTTGGTGTGCTGAAGGGGAGGTGGGCCATTCTTAGGGGGAAGTCTTACTACCCAGTTAAGATCCAATGTCGGACAATAACAACATGTTGTCTACTCCACAACCTCATCAAACGAGAAATGAACATAGATCCATTGGTTGAGGAATTAGATGAACCATCCATTGATGTTGATCCCTTAGGTGGTGATCATATAAACTTTGTTGAAACATCGACTGAATGGAGTGCTTGGAGAGATGATCTAGCTTAACAAATGTTCTGTGAATGGCAAAGTAGATGATGAATACAATTCTAATTTGTTTTTGTTGATTGAATTTTGTTTGTAATTATGACTACTTATTATGTAATAGAAAAAATTGTCATGCTTTTCAAAATTCCATGAATTAGTAAACTTGAATTTCTAATGCACGTGTGTATGCAGATATGTCAACCGACGATAACAAAAATCGAAAGCATGTATGGAGCAGATTTGAGGATAGTAAACTTGTAGAGTCCCTCCTAGAGCTCGTGCAAAATGGGGGTTGGCGAGGTGATAACGGTACATTTAGGCCAAGTTATTTGACGAAATTAGGAAAGTTGATAAGTGAGAAAATTCCAAACTGCGAGCTACAACTAACCAATTTGGACTCTAGAATTAGGATTTTGAATAAGCAGTACAATGCAATAACTGAAATGTTGGGCCCATCGTGTAGTGGATTTGGTTGGAATGAAGAGCTAAAATGCATCGAGGCTGAGAAGAATATTTTTGACGAGTGGGTAAAGGTAAGATAATATGTTTACAAATTATTAACTATGAAAATATGCTCGTATGTAATAATTATATATTTTCTTTAACATGCAGAGTCACCCTAATGCAAGAGGGTTACGAAACAAGCCCTTTCCATACTATGAGGAGCTAGCAGTAGTATTTGGAAAAGATCGAGCTACTTGAGCAGGTGCAGAGACGCCTGTTGACATGGCATCAACCGTGAACGAGACAGAGTAGAACATGCAATTCGAATTTGATGAGTTTGACATCCAAAATCCAGTAGTAGGCAACAATGTCATGGGAGATGAGCCACCAACCACACCTATGAGTATGCCTAGTGGAGTGGGGTCATCCTCTAGAGGGAGCAAGAGGAAACGGCCTAGTCCTACAGATTCTGTTAATGTGGTTAAGGAGATGAGCAAGCAAACCATTCAACTTCAGAGGATTACATCCTGGCATAAGGATGGGAAAGAGGTGGAGGCCCTTCGACGGCAGGCACTTGACAAGCTTCATGAGATGCCTAATTTAAGTATTAATGATCGTGTTCAGGTAGCTAAGGCTTTGTTCAAAGATGTTGATCAAATCGATTGCTTTCTTGCTGTACCAGATGATTGGAGATATCAGTTTTGCATGTCTATCTTGGGGAGAGGCGAATGATGAGTGTTTACACTCCTAGAATATCACTCTTTTGTATGGCTTATGCAATAATGATCGTGGATGATGATATGACCACTTCTTGGATGTTTTGTATGACTTATGTATGTCAAGACTTACGTATGCATCAAATCTCATTTTGTTATATATGTAAGGATATTTTTTGGGACCATGTAAGTTTTGACTTTGAATTATAACTTTATTTAACTTTTCTAGTGACTGTAGTATATGATTTTTTTTGTAGATGGGAAGTTGTGGGCATAGTTTTTGTTCCTAACTTATTAAATTTAATATCTAAGTTTAATCTACATGATGAAATTGTTTATAACACTAAATAATGAGAAATGAAAATTTTAAATATATTTTAAACTAACAATTTATTTAATGTGTCTAAAGTACTTAAATTCAATTGTAACTATCTTAATTAGAAATTGACTTTTATGTGAGTTCAGATAATTATTTATATAAAATTAGAATCTAGCCATTAAAATAGTACTTTAAGGAAGGTTTAAATTAATCTCAATTTGAGTGTGAATGGAAATAAATATTTAATTAAAATAGTTTATGATTATATATATATATATATATATATATATATATAATTTTAGTCCAATCCCAATTTCAAAATTGATGGAAACAAATATTGGTTTAAATTTGTTTGGAAAAGTAATTAAAATTGAGTTGAATTCGAATTACAAACTTATTAAATTAAATTAGTAAAATAAATAATATTTAATTTTAAATTATCCATATTAAAAAATATTTTACTTACCAATGAGTCGTATTCAAAGTAAAAAAAATAAATGTATGATATTTACATAATCAATTAAAAAAATCTACCCAATGTTATTTTTTTTTAGTTTAGTCATTTTTATATAATTAAATTAGTCAATTTAAAATAACAAAAATATAAGAAATACTTTTAATTTTGAATTTAGTTATATTTGAACCATACAAAATTAATTAATTTTTAACTTAACTATATTAAAATAAAAATAAATAAATAATTAGAATGAAAATTTAAAATAATTTAAAATTTAACCATTAATTAAATACAATCAAACATTTCATAAATTTAATATTTAAAATCTGCATTCTAAACCAAGGTTTCTTAAACCTGCACTCCAAACACAGACTTTCTAAACCCAGACTTCTTTAACCTACATTCCAAACACAACATTCTTAAACCCCCAGCTTAACCCCTCAGGTTTAACATTCTCAGGTTTAACATTCCAACCCTACGCGCCAAACAGCCCCTAAGTGATAAGTCCTAATAATAGGTTTATATTCATTGTTATATAAATATAGATATTACATTTTTTTGTTATTTTACCAATATTGATTGTTAAAATTTTAGATCAAAAGCATTATAACATTGACCAAATGCTAGATTTTCGAGTTGAACTAAAAAAATTAAAAAAAAAAGGAAAAATAAACAAATAAATAAAGAGTGGCTACAAATGTGAAGTTGAAAGCAGCTGCGTTGCTTGAAAATGCCTGCTCTCTTGCACCCCGCCCCTAGTCCTTCTGCAATGTCAATTTTGTCTTTACCAATCTGCGTGTGTTATGATGGCCGACGCTGATTACACCACCAAGGTCCTAAGCCACTGCCGGATTTCTCCACCCGCAGGTTCAGTTTCGACTACACATCTCCCCCTTAGTTTCCTCGACATCTTCTGGATTGTTTTCACCATGCGACGCCTTTTCTTCTTCCAATTCCCTCACTCCACACATCACTTCATGGACACCATTTTTCCCACTCTCAAACTCTCCCTTTCTCTCGCTCTCAGACACTTTTTTCCTCTTGCCGGAAATTGCATATTTCCCCGTCAACCGCACAAGCCCCACATCCTCTGCACAACTCACGACTCTGTTCCTCTTACAGTGGCGAGTCAATTGGGTGCGATTTCAACCACCTGATTGCCAATTACCCTCTCGACGCCAAACATTTCTACCCCTTTGTTACAGACTTGCCCAAGGGCCGTGTGTTGCCGGACGGGACGTGCGTGGTTCCACTTCTGGCACTCCAAATCACCGTTTTCCCAAACCAAGGTCTTTGTATTTGTATTGCGTATCATCACGTGGTTACCGATGGGATGGCCGTTCATCATTTCGTAATGTCATGGACATCCATTTGTAGAAACGGAGGTGCCTCCGATACGCTTGACGGGCCGCTGCCCTACCTCGACAGGGCAGTGATCAAGGACCCAAATGGATTAGAGTCGATTTTCTTACAGGAGCTGTTAGGTTGGGCGTCGTCTTGGAACCCAGACCTTGATAAGCCCATCATAGAACTTGCGCCTGTTAACAAGGTCAGGGCGACGTTTGTCCTCAACAAAACTCAAATCGATAGATCGAAAACTTGGGTTTCCGCTCGAGCAATCAATGACAAAGAGTTGGAGCCTTTACGATTGTCGGCGTTCATTGTTACATTCTCTCTCATTTGGGGCTGTCTGATTCAATCAACAGAAAGCGAATCGAATGGTTTTCGAGATAAAGATGTGGTATGCTACTTTGTATACGTAGCAGATTGCCGGAATCGGCTCAAGGATCCAATACCTTCGACATATTTTGGGAACTGCCTCGAAATTTGTTTTGTAAAATCGAAGATGAATGATTTGTTGGAACGTAATAATATTGGTGCAGTGGTGAAGGCTTTCGGGAACTGAGTGAAGGAATTGGAGAGTGAGCCATTGAAAATGGCAGACAAGTGGGTGTCAGAGTGGAAGAGATATGAAGAATCGGGACGCCTTATAAGCATTGCAGGGTCGCCTAAATTAAGGGCTTATGATACAGATTTTGGGTGGGGAAGACCCCTGAAAGTTGAAGTTCTTCACATTGACACTTCCAAGGCAATTTCTCTGCATGAATCCAGAGATGAGGAAGGTGGGATTGAAATCGGTTTGGGGCCTAGTAAGAGTCATATGGATCGCTTCATTGTCGTATGGGAAGAGAATTTGAAGGCCTCGTGTGGTTAAATTTGGTGGGTTTGATTTGCTCCTTGGAATTCTTGGACTTGCTCCGATCTCTGTTTGCAAAGCATGTTCACAAAGATGGACGCTACAAATTATTTGTAAGTGTTTAGATTAAATGCCATTCTTCAATTAAGTGCTTCGTGAGCAAGTGGGCTGTCACATTTCTATCTCATATTTTAAATATTTCTTTGCTGTGTTGTTTTTGGGTGATTTGTTGCAATATAGTTTGTGCTGATGCTTTTTGTTGATTAGTGTATTCATGCCTCCTGGTGTTTGTGAAAATGCCAACAATAGAAGTAATTTGGGTGCTTTTTGAGTTCTATTAGAGGTTTGAATGTAAATAATTAGGAAATAGCTCAAGAGCTTTGTTCTTGGCAAATGCCTCTGGGATCACCTGTAAATTCCCCGTCATTTAAAGGTGTCTTAGATGAAGGGTATCTTTGAAAATAGTTAAAATCACTTTTGTCATATTCAAAATCACTCCGAAACATGCTTTTAATTATTCAAAATCAATTTTTGTGGTATGAAAATCGCATTTAAAAGTGAAATCAAATATTAAGTTAATGTTGAATGATTAAAGACATGTTTCAGAACAATTTTGAATATGATATAAGTGATTTTAACCATTTTAAAATCATTTTCAAGCATGGCTGAAAATAGTTCCAAATACATGACTTTGTCTAGTCCATAGCATAATTCATTGCTCTGTAAGCCCGCCACCACTAATGGAAATATTGAACTTTCAAATGAATGAAAATGTCCACATCTTGATGGAAATTTTATAACTTAGTTGGAATTCATGAAAAAAAACCACAGGAGAAGGAGAAGGAGAAAATGAGAAATAAGAAGGGTAGGAGATAAAAAAGAGCAAAATGTCACATAAGTTTAAAATAAATTGAAATTTTTTTAAAACTCATTAAAAAAAATCGTATCACAATATATCTAGAATAAGTTAACTGTCAAATTATCTTTTCATTTCAACTAACGGTCTAGGAACCTTTTAGAACTATTTTCTAAAGGTCAACACTACGGCCTCGTTTGATAATCATTTGGTTTTTGAAAATTAAGCCTATATATACTACTTTCACCTATGAGTTTTCGTGTTTGTTATCTACTTTTTACATATGTTTTCAAAAACCAAGTCAAGTTTTGAAAACTAAAAAAGGTAGTTTTTCAAAAACTTGTTCTTATTTTTGGAATTTGACTAAGAATTTCAATGTGTTCTTAAGAAAGATGAAATCCAATGTAGAGAAATGATGAGAAAACAAGCACAATTTTCAAAAACTAAATGGTCATCAAACGCCAAACTATCAGTTTTTTAAACCTAGAAACAAATAAAAATCTATTCTCAAACTTAGGGACCAATATGAGCATAGCTCAATAAGGCACCAATTACCATCAAAGGTCAATGGTTTGATTCTCTACTCTCGCAGTTGTTGAACTTTTTTTAAAAAAATATTGATTCTTATAGATATACAAAATATATATAGAGGAATTGTAATGGGTAACAAAAATAGGCTAAATTATAGAACATACTCTGAACTTTGTACTTTGTTTCAAAAATATCCCTAAACCTTTAAAAGTTTCATTAATACCCTTAAACTTTCAAAAAAAGTTCAAAAATACCCTTACTATTAATTTTGGATGGAAACCTTAGTACTTTGTTTCAAAAATACCCTGGAACTTTTAAAAAAAGTTCAAAAATGCCCTTACTGTTAGTATATGAGAACATAAATTGTTATATCTCGTTTTGAAATACCCTTGAACTTTCAGAAGTTGTATTAATACCCTTAACCTTAAAAAAAAAAAGTTAAAAAATGCTCTTACCGTTAGTATATGGATGAAAAACATTTATCTATACCCCATTACTTCCCTCTTCCATATCTTAACTCTCTTGATTTGCTTCAATCTATGACCTAACACTTTTCTATTTTCCTTCTTTTTTTCCCCTTCTTTTTCAATACTCTCTTTACTCTCTTCTTCTATTTTCCAATCTCTAAGACTACCCCTAATAGCATGCATAAGTATGCTATTTCTAAGCTTATTTTTATGCTAGTTTCGCTATGATTGTGTGTGATTTCATGTGTTTTTATGAATATTTCTCAGAAATCGAGCATTTGGAGCAAAGCCGGAGAATGAAGAAGTATTTGGATGAATATGGAGCAAATTGGAGCTATAATTGAAGATCTTGTAGGATCGTATGGCAACACTAGAGGGGGTGAATAGAGTTGCTTAAACAAATTATAACTTTTAAAAAAAAAATTAAACTAAAGTAATGTAATCCAAACTAATCAATATAGACACCCTAAAAATTGTAGAAATATAGAACAATTTTCCTACGCATGCAATCTACTCAAATAAATAATTAAATAGCGTAAATTGAAAGAGCATAGAGGAAAGGATAACATCGAAAAATTTTATAGTGGTTCGAAAATCCCTACTCCACTCCCCAAGACAACTTCTTGGGTATTTTACTGCGATGGTCCTCTTACGGGTGCGAACCAAACCAATTGGCACTCTTTTTAAGGGTTCAAGAGTCAACCCCCAACCGATCCTTTTGCAGGTTCAGGATTCAACCTATATCGATCATTTTAACGGGTTCAGGATCAAACCACTACGATCCTTTTACTGGGCTCAGGATCAAACCACTACAAATCCTTTTTCGGGTTCAAGATTAAACCGCTCACTCAAAATCCCAAGGTGTACCCACACCTTAATACAAAACCCAATTGAAATGGTGAAATAATTTAAAGACCCACAAAGAAACTCTCACAAAGAGTAGGTTTACAAGTTTTAGCTCAAAAGAAACAATCTAATCT
Organism: Trichosanthes truncata; assembly: GCA_033996785.1. Classification (NCBI taxonomy): domain Eukaryota; kingdom Viridiplantae; phylum Streptophyta; class Magnoliopsida; order Cucurbitales; family Cucurbitaceae; genus Trichosanthes; species Trichosanthes truncata. Next base: position 24,859,351 of record JAWPNB010000008.1, on the reverse strand, counting down.
CTCATATAAAATTCTCTCACAAGAAAAATATAAAAAGATGGAGCTTTGAAGAATGATCAACAATGGAGAATGTTTAAGAGAAAATTTCAGCAATTTTTGGGGATGAGAGTTGTGATATGAGAGAGAAAATGATGTTTAAATGGAGATGTAAGGAATAAGTTTGAGCAATTAGATCTAGATTAAGATGAATCAAGGGTGGAGGAAATTTGGGAGGAAAATGACAAAATAATGATTAAAAAATAATTTTAAAATGCCTCTAACGGCTATTTAAAAATGTCACGTGTTGCAATATTATTTGTCCACGTCATTGCTAAATAGCAGTTTTCTCAATCTTCTTTTGCCCATAACTTTCTCGTTTGACGTCCGATTTGAGCGATTTAAAATGCGATGGAATCGTCTTTTCGAGCTCTACACTTTGGATACTTTAAAAAACTAAAATCATTAGTAATTCATAGGTTTGTTATCATCAAAATATATAGTCGTATAATTGAAGCTCGTAAAGCTAACAGATCCAAGTGTTGAAGAGAATGAAGCAAGATTGTGAACTCGAGAGTATAGCGTTGCAACACCACGCCACTTCAGCAGCCTTTCAGCCTTAGAGACCAGCAAACAAAGGGTTGCAACACTAAGCGTGCAACGCTACTCAACAAATTTTTTCCTTTTGTATAAAATTCGAAGGGACAACGTTGCAATGCTGTCTCGACTCTATAAAATGGAAGTTTTGCTATTTGAAAAAGGGGAGCCGTTTTGAGAGACCAAAAACTCTAAACTCGATTCAAGCACTGTTTAAGGACATAGAGGAGACCTTTGGAGAGCCAAGGAGGAGACCCAAAGTTCGAGATCGTGGACATCATGTCGGAGACAAGTGTTGGCACGCGACCTAAGTTTCTTCTCTATTTCTTTTCCTTTTCTCTTGTATTTAGGAGTTTTTGTGGGTTGTACTCATGTTGTAAATTTGTGTTTAGACCCTTACTTGGTTGAAGTTGTTGAACATTTGGTTGATTTTTAGTTTAATTTATATATTGATGTCTTTTATGAATCTCTTTATATTATCTTAACCTTTCGCCATGGTTTTGCATGTTTAACTAAATTTAGCTTGAGAGAGTAAGTTTAGTTGTAGAATACTAGATGCATGACTAGGTTTAATCTATTGCACGAGAGTGAATAGATTAATTCTAGAAGCCTTAAGAGAATCGCCTAATGCCCTGTTTAGTAATAGAAATAGACCGGAGGTTGATTTATTGCTAGACATGAGTTCAATTGAGCTCGAGAGAGGATATTGATAACTTAGTAATTCTTGGTTTAAGATTATTAATATAAAATCAAGTCATTAATCAATTCAAATTGGGCTTAAGGTAAACAACCATGCATGTTTCTCAAAATTGGACTCCAACCTTGTAAATAGTAGTTTAGATTTTATTTTTCTTTTTCATCACTCTAAAGTTTTGTTTCTCTAAATAAAATTGGGCATAATTAACTATGATACTTAATTAATCTAAGAACTCCAATCCATGTGGATGACCCTAGCCACTATTATTGCAAAATATTTAGAGGTCCGATTTTATAAATTTAATCTTGATAGGACCTTCAACAAGTCCTCTATCAACGCCCCCTTCAATCAAGGTATATAGACTATAGCAAGAAGAAATGAGAATAATGGAATCACTAAGGGAGCTTAGGATTTAAATGCTTTAACAAGGTTGTATGTTAGTAATTTGAGTTAGTACGTTTGGGTTTAATACACAAAAAGAGAGACATGTTGAGAATTTGATTCATAATTTTGAGGACATCTAGTGGGAGGAAAAAGAAAGAAAACATAAGCATTACTAAATTTGTAGCAGATGAAGATTCTATTAATTATTTTTGCAGTTCAAATTAGTCTATTTGTTGTGGTCAGTTAAGAAGGTTCTCTATGATTAAGAATTGGACAAATGGAGGAAAAATGAGAGTATCTATATGAAAAAAAAAATGAGGGTATCTATATGAGTTGTTTTCAAATTGGTTCTTTTCCAACTCAAAATAACTTCAAAGACATTGACTATTTGGGTGTTGAAATTTCTTATATTTATATTTGGGCATGCTTAGAAATGAGAGAGAGCTCTTCTTGTTTATTTAAAGTTCTAATATTTAAGAAGATAGGAGAAATGGGGGAAGTTTTAGAGATTGAAAAATGAAAGAAAAGAGTAAGAGGGTATTGAAAAAGAAAGAGAAAAAAAAATGAAAAATAGATAAGTGTTAGACCATAGATTTAAGTAAATAAGGAGAAAGAGGATATAGAAGAGGGAGGTAATCAGGTGTAGATAAATGGTTGTCGTCCATATACTAATGGTAAGAGCATTTTTTAAATTTTTTTTAGAGGTTAAGGGTATTAACGTGAAAGTTCAAAGATATTTTTAAAATGAGGTCTTAATGATTTCTATCCATATATTAGCAGTAAAGATTTTTTTTTTTTTTTTTTAACTTTTTTTGATAGTTTAAGGGTATTAATGAAACTTTTGAAAGTTTAGGGGTATTTTTGAAACAAAGTATAGGGTTTAGGGGTATTTTTGAAATAAAGTACTAACAATTTACATCAAAATTAACGATAAGGGGTATTTTCTATAATTTAACCCAAAAAATATTAGGATATTTGCAAATATAGCAAAAAAATTTAAATCTGATTTTCATTTTTTTATTATTCCAATTTTACCCTCATTGGTATATTAATAGATATATCAGTAGTATAATCTGATATACTTTATATTTGGTATATCAGTAACTAATATACCACAGGAAAAATATATCAATTATTATACAATTGATATACCAAATTTATCTGTCAACATATGCTCGTGCACTTGTTATTTGTGAACTTAAAGTGAATCTTTATTCATTTGTTTCGATGTATTATTTCACTAGTACATTGTCATCAACTTATGATGGTCCAATTGGTTTGGTTGGTAACCATTATGATTAGAGTATTGTAAAGGTTGAAGATAATATATAACCTCCAATTGTTAAACGTCAAGTAACTAAAAACTTGTTTAAAGTGAACTAAACATGTCGAACTCACCTGCAAGCACTCCCAAAATCGATCTCAACTCAATTTCTAAATTGTTTGAAAATCATAGTTTTTTGTTGTGGTGTGAATAGTTCATTCCCATCACACTCATTCTAAATGCAATTTCAATAATATTGGTGTATCAATAGTATATCAACATTCATTTAAAATTCATTTCAAGTATAACATTGATGTATCAATAGTATATCATTACTCGTTAAAAATACATTTTAAGTATATCATTAGTGTATCAGTAGTATATCATCACTCATTCAAAATGCAATTTCAAGCATAAAATTGGCGCATCAGTAGTATATCAGCATTCACTCAAAATTGATTTCAAGTATAACATTGGTGTATTAGTAGTATATGAATACACATTCAAAATGCGTATCAAGTATATCAGTAGTATATATCAATAGTTTGGCAACACTCATTCAAAATGAAATTTTAAGTATATTATTAGTAGTATATATCAAGTATAACATTTGGTTACTTCAAAATTTATTTCAAGTATAACATTTGTGTATCAATAGTATATGAATACACATTCAAAATGCATTTCAAATATATCAGTAGTATATATAAATAGTATATCAACACTCATTCAAAATGAAAATTTAAGTATATTATTAGTGCATCAGTAGTTTATTAGCACTCGATCAAAATTAATTTAAAGTATAACATTGGTGTATCAATAATATATTATTACTCATTAAAAAAACATTTCAAGTATATCATTAGTGTATCAGTAGTATATCAACACTCATTTAAAATTCATTTCAAGTATAAAATTGGTGTGTCAATAATATATCAATACGCATTTAAATGCATTTCAAGTATATCAATAGTGTATCAATAGTGTATCAGCACTAGCTAGAGTGATATTAATTTTGCAATTAAGCACTTCTAATGTGCAAGTATACATAGTCTAATGCACCAAGTGATTAGTATATTTATATCGTTCTCCTCAGGGATTAGTCCATGAATTTTACCAAGCTTAAGCTTACTTTTAGTGATAAAAGGGGTAACCAAACAAAAACAACATTCAAGAGGTTTTTAAAGAAATAAAACAAGCCTAACTTAACCAATAACAAGCTTTAGAATAACAGGCAACAGAACTAAAACAAACAACAACATGTGAAATTACTTAGAGTTAAAAGCAGGCTTGGATTAGGAGTTTCTTATTCTGTTTCGAGGACTCAATGCTGTAGCAAAACTTATGCTAAATCACACCACACAACATTCCAACATGGAATCTTCCCAGTTTTCCTTAAATTGTAGCTAAATTCCCATTTAAACTACTAAAAATAAACTCATTACTTGTGTGCACTAAGTGGGTGATTATCCCTAACCTACCCATTTCAATGCAAGCTTAACTTGTAATCAACCTTAATGAGATTTGAAGCAATTAGTTTCCTATTCTTTTTCCAAAATGCAAGAAAACAGTAGATGAAAAAGGTTGGCCAAACATAATTCATCATAAACATTAAAAGCACTTAAAATCAGTGTTCTGCATAAAACCACTTAGCTTGAACCTCTTTACAATATAAGAGTTCTCTAATCCTTGCCTTAAGCTATTTAGTTCATAATGATAGAAATAAAACTCCTAAAAGCTACTGGAAACTCCATTACAGCAATCAAGAAAAATGGAAAAGCGATAAAATGAAGAATAACAATAAGAAGAGAAGAGAAATTCTCAGGTGAAGAGCTTCTAAAGGACTCCTCCTTTCCCCAGGTATATAGGCTTCTTTTCAGCTCATCTCTTTCCCTTTTCATACAACTCCCCTTTCCAACCTTTCCTTTCAATTCCAAAATGCCAAGCTTAAAATACCCTATCCTTTTCATCAAAATCAGGGCTGAATAGACATGGAATAAAATATGGCAACATTCTATTGATCTACATATTTCCAGCTGGCTTAAATTGGACAGCTCAATTAATGAAAATCCTTGCACGTGTAAGTCAAGTGGCCTCTTAGTGAAGAAATGTTTCAGCAATCTTGCTCTATTAGCCACATTGTAGCTTCAAACTCTTCAATAATTAAGTTTGCTTTCACCTAAGACATAAATTGTAAGATTAAGCTCCCAATTAAATAGAATTAAGCCATTTATCAATATTGTTAGCTTAGCTCAACCAAACAAGCAAAAATACACTAACTTAGGGACTTAAACAACCAAAAACTACCAAAATGCCTTAAACAAGCAAGGTTTAGCAAGAGAATTCAAGTAAAAATAACTCTTCTATAAAGAGTTATCATGTATCATAGTATATCAATGTACATTTAAAATGCATTTCAAGTATATCAATAGTGTATCAATAGTAAATTAACACTTATTCAAAATTCAATTTGAAGTATATCATTAGTGTATCAGCAGTTTATCATGACTCATTCAAAATTCATTTAAAGTATAACATTGGTGTATCAATAGTATATATATCAGCACTCATTCAAAATTCAATTTCAAGTATATCATTACTATATCAGCAATTTATCAGCATTATGTCATTACTCATTAAAAATTAATTGAAGTATCTTATTAGTATATCAGTAGTATATTAGCACTCATTGTAAATGTTATTTCAAGTATAATATCGGTGTATCAATAGTGTATAAACACACATTAAAGATACATTTAAAGTAGGACATTGGTATATCAATAGTATATCAGTACTCATTAAAAATTAATTTCAAGTATATCATTAGTGTAGTAGTAGTATATCAGCATTTATTCAAAATTCATTTCAAGTATAATTTTGGTATATCAATAGTATATCAGTACTTATTAAAAATTATTTTAAATATATCATTAGTGTATCGGTAGTAATCAACACTCATTCAAAGTGTAATTTTTGAATGCCCACATTTTCTTAAAAGGATATTTTCGTCTTTTCATATTTTACATTTGGACTAGGCTTTGGTTTTTTGTTTTATCTTCAAAATGTAAAAAACATTGCTAGATGATAGGCCGTGAAATTAAGGCTTATTTTAATCCTAAATTGCTCGAAAGAACTCTTGTTTGTCCTATTATTAATGGAAAATGGTGAAAAATTGTTGAAAGAAGGAAATAATGAAATATGGTAGCAATTGGAAAAGATTTCTAAGTATTGTGATTATTTTGCAGGAATTGCCAAACCAATTGCCAGACCATTGCCAAACCAGCGAATTGGCAATCCTGGAGCAGGGAATGTGAAATTGCTAAATCAGATTGCCAAAGTCTGGTTTGGCAATTTGATTGGCAACCTGGGTTCTGGGCAGAATTCTATGGGCGCGAACGAAGCAAAGATTTTGCACGAATCAAGGGAATTGGAGCATGATTTTTGGGCAATCTTCAACCCTAATGAATGCCTACAAATGAGGAAGAAGAAGAAGAGCCATTAATTGGATTTTGAGGGCGATTTGAAGGACCAATTTTCGTGGGTTTTTGGGTTTTTAAAAAAGGAAAGAATTTTGCATTAAACCCATTTCAAGATTCTTCAATTACAGCCCGATTTGGAGGAAATTAAGCACGATTTTTGGGCATTCTTCAACCCTAATGGAGGCCTATAAATAGGGAAGAAGAAGAGAAGCAAAAAAAAAAGCCAATTTCGGAGGCGTTTTTTGGAGTTTTTGCTCGTGGTTTTTTTCACGTTTTTGGCCTCTGTTTTATGCGTTTTTCTGCTGTTTTTTTTTCCAAAATTCTGATGCAATGTAGTTCCATTTGTCCTTCAATCTTTCTAGTCCAATTCAAGTGAAAAGAAGTCGATTAGAGGGAGATTTGGAGGCGAATTTAGAAGCAAACGTCATGGATTTTATGGTTTTTTCGTAGCCTCTGTTTTTCATACTTTTCTGCTGTCTTTGGTCAATTTAATTCAATTCTCATCTCGATTTCGTTCAGTTGTATTACAGGAGTTAGCTTGCATTTTTTCTAATCTCATTTGATGTAATTTTGAGTTTAATTCCAAGTCAAATTCATGGGTTTTTCATAATTTTTCCAATGCTCTGTTTTTTTTCCTCTTCTTCGTTTTTTTTTGCTTCTGTAAACACTTGTAATTTTAAGTTGGTAGAAAGAAGGGAGAAGACAAAGAAATTTACCTAATTACCTTTGCCACTTTAATTTAATTTCAATTATGCATTTTTGCTTGAAATTCTAGGAAAACCCAAATTACAATTCATAAGTTGTTTTTTTTTTTTATTGAATTTCATTATGAAATCTTTCTTTAAATTTAGTTTTATGTTTTTCATTAAAAATATGAGCTAAAACTTCTTAGGGGGTTCAAGTATGTGAATTCCCTAAGAAGTAATTGTAGCCAAAATTTCAATGAAAACCAAGCCTACATCTCAATTGTTTGCTTGTGTTGATTTAATTTCCGTTGAGATCCTAGATTGATCAACTAGGGTTTCAACTCAAGCTTAGATCTAATACCGACAGGGTTAGTGACAAGCAGATTTCACACAAGTAATGGAGTAAAAGAGCTTAGACATAAGCCATTCCTTACTCTAGACATAGGGATTAAGGACTCCAAGACCCATAAAATTGTGAGCCAAAAAGCATCTATGATGGAGGGACTATAGACATATAGAGCCCCCACTTAGCCTCCTAAAAAAACCCAATTTTGAGGTAATAGGAGATGCAATTTTGGTTTACAATTGAGTGTGGAGTAGGTTGGAATTGCAATTTTGGTTTGCAATTACAACTTAGGGCAATGACATTCTTGAGCCCCATCCTTTATCATTTCATTCTTAAGTTCATTCAAATTGTCATTTCATATTGCCAATTTAGATTAGCAATTTAATTCTGCAATTTTAGTCTTTTCGCACATTGCCATTCCGGATTAGCAATTGGATTAGCAATTTCTGTTATTTCCAACATTGCCATTCTGGATTAGCAATTGAATTAGCAATTTCGATTTTCCACCAACAACTTGAGTTTTGCATTTTTACTTTTCAACTTGCAATTTTCCTTACACTTTTGCAAAACAAAATCTTTGTTACTCCGTTCCCTGTGGGATTCGATACTTGGTACTCAGATACCATTTTATATTACTTCGATCGCGTGCGCTTGCGTGAACACCGATCAAGTTTTTGGCGCCGTTGCCGGGGAACGGCAGTTTTAACAAAAATTTTGTTTTAGCAAATATTGTAAGAGAAGATTGCAACCACAATTTCTCCTATTTGCAGGAGGATCTCAATTTCACTTGTTGAGGAAGAGAAGTTTCAAAAAGACACAACATAGGGTTGATTGCTTGAGAAAGTTCACGAGATGGAAGGAGACATCATTGTAGCATTAAGCGCACAAGCTTCATTTTTAAGCTACATGATGGAAACATTGATGATGAGAAATCCTATAGCTTCTTTTAACCCTATCTCTTCTATTTCTTGTGTTTATTGCAAAGGAAGTCATTTATTTGATAATTGTCCTTACAATCCTGATTCTTTGTGTTATGGATTTCTACCCAGGTTTACAAATCAACATCAATACCAATGCTTCCAGCAAGGGAAGATGATTCCAAAAGAGCCAAGCATCGAAGAACTCGCAAGGGAATATAGAGCAAAGAACGATGTTGTAATGCAAAGTCAAGCCGCATCTCTACGGAGTTTAGAAATCCAGGTAGAACAAATTGCAGATAAATTGCAGAACAGGTCCCAAGGAATTTTGCTCGAAAACAGAAAGACTTCAAAACAAGAAGAAAAAGAAGAATGCGAGGTGGTGTCACTTAGAACAGAATTGGAACATAAAGACCTTGAACTCCCAATAGAAGCAAGAAGCGCTCCAACAATTGACTACATTAAGGAGCCAAAAGGGAGAGAAGAAACCAAAGAAAAACCACCTCAAGAAGAGAAGGCAGAACAAAAGGAAGTTGTAGTGAGCGATACAGTTGCAATTCCACTGCAATTGACATCCAAAGTGCTCCCGATACTAGAATGCCCTGTTTTCGCTTATTGCAGTTTGCAGGAAATGCAAAATCAAGAAGAATGCAGAAATGAGAGCATGAAGGATGGCAATGTGCAGTCTCTGACACAAATTGCAACTGCAATCTCTACCTTCAGAAATATATGTAAATCTCTTGAGTCATCAAGGCCTGTTGTGATCAAAGCACCTCAATTACGACTGAAATCGCTTCCAACATCGAGACCTAGGTGCAAAATGAAAGAACACAATTGCAGTCTCCCTGCTGGAATTGGATAAGTCACCTTGTCTTTCTTTTACGTTAAAATTATAAAAAAAAAATATAAAAAAAAAAAAAGAGAAAATTTCAACTTTTGAAATTCCAACATGAATGAAGAAGTTAATTCAGAAAAGCTCTGTCTAAGGAAAATCCTGTCTAGGCTGAGGTACTTAAGTTGACCGCTAGGGAACACCTCTACCTGGGGATTTACCTGGGAGTTTGATGAATCAACTTTGAGTTCAAAAATTGGAATTTCCAAAAGGTAACTTTGCATTGAGATAAACTGTGTGAACTTTCTGATGCTCTACTCTTGAGTTTCAGGAAAATATAAGAAGAAAGAGCGGGAGGAAGAAATTGTAGTCGCAATTGTGAAAGCGAATTGCAATTGCAGTTTCAGGAGAATTCTTTGTCAAAGACTCCAACAACCCCGAGGACAGTAATTGCAACAACACACATTTTTCTCTGCATAGGGGAGTCTCTCTTTAACCTATCTTTCCAGCTTTGTTAATTGTTATGTTTTTAGTTTGAGGTTTAGTTAAGTTCTTTTATGCTTATTTAGTTTATTTGCTTCATGAATGCTGAAAAAAAAATAAATAAATAAAATATTTGCTCCTCGCAAAAGCATACCATATAAATCATGTTTCAAATCAAGTTTACAAATTGTTTTCTTTGGTGTTTTGTTAAAAAGCTCTTAATGATGATCTTAGAGTTTTCTCAACTTTCAAATGCTTTTACACACAACTTCCAGTTTTCAAGATCATAAAACTTGATAAATTCTTTTTCTCCATAAAACATTCGAACCCAAACTCCCCTTGTGTTTATCCCATCTAATGGACTTAGGAGAGTTTAGCTTCGATGTGTAGCATGTTAAGTGGCCCAACTATGTACCCCAACCCTTGTTCTTCTAGTTCTTAGTCAATGAGGACATTGACCCATTTAAGTTTGGGGGGGTGAGTTTTGTAATACTATTGTTGTAATATTATATCGTTGTAACAGTATGTCGTTGTAACAGTATGTCATTGTAATAGTATGTCGTTGTAACAGTATGTTGTTGTAATATTATGTTGTCGTTGTAACAGCTGCTAGGACTAAAAAAAAAAAAAAAAAAAACCTTCGATACTCCTCCTTCTAGAGTTAATTGAGTAATCAGAGGCAGTCATGACACCCATGATTTCCTTTGCATGAAAGGTTAACTTAGGAAGTGAGTATGTGAAAACAGTCTTAGCAATGATTTGAGCTCGTAGTCAACTACTTTCACCACAAAGTGTTAGTAAGTTGGAACGAAGGTACAAGTGACAGTAAGACTCTAAAAAAAATATAAAAAAAATAAAAAAAATAAAAAATGATGAAGCCTAGCAGCAGCTTTACATAAGTTTGGGGGAGAAAGAAAAATGTTTGTAATGTGAGTGAGCTTAGCATGTTGAACAAAGAATATCACCCTAGACTCTATGACTATGACTTAGGTAGGATAAGTATAATAGGTGAGTTTGCATAAGAATGTTTTATCTTGAAAAGGAAAAGTAAACTTTTATGTGAGAAAATCTTGGAATTGTGTAAAGTGTTAAAAGTTTGAGACCTCTCATGAACAATATTTTCCTTTTCAAAAACACCATTTGAAATCATTTTGTGAAGTGTTTGCTTATGTTTGTTGCTATTTGTTTCTAATTGCTTGAGGACAAGCAACATCTTAAGTTTGGGGGTGTGATAAGCAGTGAAATTAAGGCTTATTTTAATCCTAAATTGCTCGAAAGAACTCTTGTTTGTCCTATTATTAATGGAAAATGGTGAAAAATTGTTGAAAGAAGGAAATAATGAAATATGGTAGCAATTGGAAAAGATTTCTAAGTATTGTGATTATTTTGCAGGAATTGCCAAACCAATTGCCAGACCATTGCCAAACCAGCGAATTGGCAATCCTGGAGCAGGGAATGTGAAATTGCTAAATCAGATTGCCAAAGTCTGGTTTGGCAATTTGATTGGCAACCTGGGTTCTGGGCAGAATTCTATGGGCGCGAACGAAGCAAAGATTTTGCACGAATCAAGGGAATTGGAGCATGATTTTTGGGCAATCTTCAACCCTAATGAATGCCTACAAATGAGGAAGAAGAAGAGGAGCCATTAATTGGATTTTGAGGGCGATTTGAAGGACCAATTTTCGTGGGTTTTTGGGTTTTTAAAAAAGGAAAGAATTTTGCATTAAACCCATTTCAAGATTCTTCAATTACAGCCCGATTTGGAGGAAATTAAGCACGATTTTTGGGCATTCTTCAACCCTAATGAAGGCCTATAAATAGGGAAGAAGAAGAGAAGCAAAAAAAAAAAAGCCAATTTCGGAGGCGTTTTTGGGAGTTTTTGCTCGTGGGTTTTTTCACGTTTTTGGCCTCTGTTTTATGCATTTTTCTGCTGTTTTTTTTTCCAAAATTCTGATGCAATGTAGTTCCATTTGTCCTTCAATCTTTCTAGTCCAATTCAAGTGAAAAGAAGTCGATTAGAGGGAGATTTGGAGGCGAATTTAGAAGCAAACGTCATGGGTTTTATGGTTTTTTCGTAGCCTCTGTTTTTCATACTTTTCTGCTGTCTTTGGTCAATTTAATTCAATTCTCATCTCGATTTCGTTCAATTGTATTACAGGAGTTAGCTTGCATTTTTTCTAATCTCATTTGATGTAATTTTGAGTTTAATTCCAAGTCAAATTCATGGGTTTTTCATAATTTTTCCAATGCTCTGTTTTTTTTCCTCTTCTTCGTTTTTTTTTGCTTCTGTAAACACTTGTAATTTTAAGTTGGTAGAAAGAAGGGAGAAGACAAAGAAATTTACCTAATTACCCTTGCCACTTTAATTTAATTTCAATTATGCATTTTTGCTTGAAATTCTAGGAAAACCCAAATTACAATTCATAAGTTGTTTTTTTTTTTATTGAATTTCATTATGAAATCTTTCTTTAAATTTAGTTTTATGTTTTTCATTAAAAATATGAGCTAAAACTTCTTAGGGGGTTCAAGTATGTGAATTCCCTAAGAAGTAATTGTAGCCAAAATTTCAATGAAAACCAAGCCTACATCTCAATTGTTTGCTTGTGTTGATTTAATTTCCGTTGAGATCCTAGATTGATCAACTAGGGTTTCAACTCAAGCTTAGATCTAATACCGACAGGGTTAGTGACAAGCAGATTTCACACAAGTAATGGAGTAAAAGAGCTTAGACATAAGTCATTCCTTACCCTAGACATAGGGATTAAGGACTCCAAGACCCATAAAATTGTGAGCCAAAAATCATCTATGATGGAGGGACTATAGACATATAGAGCCCCTACTTAGCCTCCTAAAAAAACCCAATTTTGAGGTAATAGGAGATGCAATTTTGGTTTACAATTGAGTGTGGAGTAGGTTGGAATTGCAATTTTGGTTTGCAATTACGACTTAGGGCAATGACATTCTTGAGCCCCATCCTTTATCATTTCATTCTTAAGTTCATTCAAATTGTCATTTCATATTGCCAATTTAGATTAGCAATTTAATTCTGCAATTTTAGTCTTTTCGCACATTGTCATTCCGGATTAGCAATTGGATTAGCAATTTCTGTTATTTCCAACATTGCCATTCTGGATTAGCAATTGAATTAGCAATTTCGATTTTCCACCAACAACTTGAGTTTTGCATTTTTACTTTTCAACTTGCAATTTTCCTTACACTTTTGCAAAACAAAATCTTTGTTACTCCGTTCCCTGTGGGATTCGATACTTGGTACTCAGATACCATTTTATATTACTTCGATCGCGTGCGCTTGCGTGAACACCGATCACTAGATCAGTATATCAACATTCATATTAGGTATATTGTTAGTCTATCAGCACTAATAAGCAGGTATATCAGTGTTATTGATTCCTTCAGTAATATAACAAATCAGGTATATCAATGACATATCAACATTCATATTAGACATAAAAGACAAACATTTAGATTATAAAAGATAGATATTTCATCTAAAATCTGTAAATAACACAACACAATTCAATAAGAAAACTGAACACAATAAAAAGAAGTAAAGCTGAGATGTAATATATCAAGTATATTATTGGTATATCAACGTTCATATAAAGTATATCATTGGTATATCAACATTCATAATTAGTTATATCAATAGTATATCAAATTAGATATATCAATGGTATATCAAATCAGGTATATCAATGGTATATCAAATGTACCATTATTTGGGTTGGGTGTTCATTAAGGATATATTGAATTTTTTCTTTCTTTTGTGTGGGTTGGGCCTCCAAATCTTGCTATTTTTGCAAAATTCAAAAGTGGTTACTACTTTTACAAATTCCTATTAATTTTTTGCTACTTTTGCAAGTGCCCCATATTAAATAGTTGGCTACAAATGTGCAGTTCATCTCTACTGTCTACTTTATCCTAATACAACGTTGTCTGCTCTGAAGTAACTCTAAACGACGTTGTGCTTATTAATCTGAGGATGCTTACGTAACGTCCACGTGTCAATGAGCTGTTTTGACACCCTTTCATTTTGCAATATTAGTTTTCCCTCTACTTTGTGTTTGGGGTTCATTTTCTTCATCAATTTGCGTTTGTAATAAAACCATGGCTGACACTGATTACACCACCAAGGTCCTAAACCACTGCGGGATTTCTCCACCTGTAGGTTCAGTTCTAACCACACATCTCCCCCTTAGTTTCCTCAACTTCCTCTGGATTATTTGCAAACCCATACGACGCCTTTTCTTCTTCCAATTCCCTCACTCTACGAACCACTTCATGGAAGCCATTTTTCCCACTCTCAAATGCTTCATTTCTCTCTCTCCAACATTTTTTCCCTCTCATTGAAAATTTCATCCTCCCTTCTCAACCCCACAAGCCCCACATCCTTTACACAACTCACGACTCTGTTCCTCTTACTGTAGCAGAGTCAATCAACAACAATTTCAACCATCTTGTTGATTTCAATAATGAATTTATTGAATATGTTCTTCTTTACAATGAATAATACAATAAAATATATACACAAAGTGTAGTGAAAGCAAGAAAGGAAAGTCCTAATAATAGCCTAAATTACACCAATTATCATAAATATTTCAACACCCTCCCTCAAACTCAAGGTGGTCAAGGTGGTAGAGTAGCGACCAACTTGAGTTTGTGAAGCACCTAAGTGAAGCGACCTGTTGACATGCTTTTGTGAAGATGTCAGTTGGTTGCTCTGTAGTGGAGATGGAATGTAAGAGGACAGTGTTCCTTTGAAGATGATGACGGACGGAGTGACAGTCATTCTCAATGTGGTTGGTGCGTTTATGAAATACATCATTGTGAGCAATCTGGATAGCACTGCAGTTGTCACAATGAAGTATAGTAGCAGATTGTTGAGGAGCACCCATATCAGCAAGAAGCCATCGAAGCCATAGTAACTCAGCAGTAGTGTCAGCCAGTGCACGATATTCTGATTCTGTGCTGGAACGTGAAACGACAGTTTGCTTCTTACTTGGCCAAGAAATGAGGGAATTGCCTAAGTAAAAACAATAATATGTGGTGGAACGTCAATCAGTAGGATCCCTAGCCCAATCCGCATAAGAGTAGCCAGATAACACCAAAGATGACTGAGAAGAGAACTGAAGTCTATGACCAAGAGTGCCTTTGATATAATGCAGAATGCTGAGGACAATAGTAAAATTTATAGTATGAGGAGCAGCCATGAACTAACTAACGATGTGAAAACATTTGCAATATTAGGACGGGTCACAGTCAAGTATATTTGTCGATACATAGTGGCATCTTCCAGAGGAACACCATCGAAAGGGGTCTAGTGAACATTCAGATGCAGAAATGTTGATGATGTAATGGAGTCGGTAAAGCCAGATCGAGCCAAGAGATCAAAAACATATTTTGCTTGAGATAAATAGTACCCATCAGAGTGGGAGGAGACCTTTAGACCAAGGAAGTAGCTAAGTGGTCCCAAATCTTGAAGGAATGAACTTTTCATCCCGCAACGGAAGCATTGGATCGTCTTTGATTTATTTAGAATTAAACACAAAATATATAAGGTTAAGCAAAAACTTACATTGAAATAAACATGGAGATTCTTCTGGCGGGTCTTTATCTCCTCCACAAAATCTTCCTTGCTATGACTCTACAAAAGATCAAGGCTTGTGGGAGCCTCTTGAAAGAAAATCTTCAAGGGATTAAAGAGGAAGAGGTTTAGAGAGAATTCTCTAATTCTCTCTATTTAGGAGATGTGTGTTATTCTTAAATGCTTCAACCCAAATGTTCTATTTATAGAGACCAAGGGAAGATCTTTGCCATTATTAAAATATTATATTTTAATATCTAATATATTAAAATATATCTTTTATTTATTTGAATCTCATTCAAATCTCCTACGATATTTATTTATTTGAATCTTATTCAAATTCTATAAATATCTTTTATTTAATATATCAAATATATATTAATTATTTTAATATTTAATATATCAAATACAATAAATATATTTTCCTCTTTTATATTTAATATATCTATTAAATATTAATTTGAACACTTCAAATTAAATATTAAATTTGAACATTTCAAATTTTAATATTTAATGTATCAAATACAATAAATATATTTTCCTCTTTTATATTTAATATATCTAATATATTAAATATTAATTTGAACACTTCAAATTAAATATTAATTTGAACATTTCAAATTTTTCTTTCAACTAAATTGATCTTTTAGTGTTACTATGAGCTAGCAAGGGGACCTTATGGACCTACAGATTATAAGCTCCAATGATACAAAATTAATTAATTAAACTCTTTAATTAATTAATTTTCATTCATTAACTATAGGTCACTCCACTATAGACCTAGAGTTGCACTCTTATGCACTGTAGGACAAGTTGTGTCCATAGATATAATCATTACATGCAAGTCGATCATTCACGAGTTGTTCTTAATTACAGCTGGGTCAAAAGTTCGTTTTACCCCTATAATTACATTTTGCACCTTAAGTACCGCTGATTCTCTAATGTACAATATGTTTATAATCTAATTATAAACTAAGTCCCTCTCGGGCCAATGAGAGGGTGGGGCCCCATTGTTTAAGTCCCGAAATCAGCATTTAAGAGAACTACTCATCTACTTACCCTATATGGGAAGAAGTGAATTTCATCTTGTGAGATTATGTTCCCAGCTCCCTATTTGGTCAAGTCCCCAAAATGGTAGGCATATTGAATCGGCTACAAAAGCCACTCTCACCCATGCAAATCAAAGGACAAGCCCTCACAGGCAGGAGTTCATAACTCACTCAGGATTAAGATGGAGTCGCATATGATCATCCTGATGAAATATTAATCTTCTCAATTAACGGATTTATAAAGAGAGATTAAATATTTCGTGGTCCAGTCTTATACAAACTCATTGTATAAGATACCCCCACTCACATGTCTCCACATGAATGATTTGGATCAAATCATTTGTAACAGTTACAAAGTGGGTCGTATCAATAGTGTTACCAGGATAAGGCACCCAACCTTATCCATATACTATGACCCTTTAGGTTATTTCTTGAACACGATCCTCTCGTATGTCAACCACATACTGTTCAAGATTACACTAACAACCTTGGATTTTTCATATAATGGATAATATTATATTGCAAATAAAATAATCAAAATTATTATTATTATTAAATAAATTATTAATTACGAGGCTTTAGGGCATAAATCCCAACAAATCTTTCATCTCAAAATGCTTCCTAAGGTAACATTGCAAATCAGAGATAGCTTGAGGATCAACACCTGTAATAATCATGTCATCAACATAAAGAAGGAGAAGAACCATACTTGAGGAGTCTGACGTGTAAAAAGTGTAGTATCATGAGGGCTAGAAGTATACCCAAGTTGGATTATGGTGGAACTGAACGTGGCAAACCTGGCTCTTGGAGCTTGTTTTAGACCATATACGACTCGACGGAGAAGACACACTTTCTAAGGTGGAACAGAAGTACCAAGTGGTGGTTTCATATATACTTCCTCAAAGAGAGTGCCATTGAGAAATGCATTTTTAACGTCCATCTGAAGAAAGGGCCACTGTATAACAACTGCGACAGCCAAAAGACTACGAACAGATGACATTATAGCAACTGGTGCAAATGTCTCTTCATAATTAATATCGTATTCTTGAGAGTAGCCTTCGTGACTAGACGGGCTTTATACCGTTTAATAGATCCATCAACATATGTTTTGATCTTGTAAATCCACTTATAGCCAATAGGTCATTTTCTAGGGGGTAAATCTACGTAGTCCCAAGTATGAGTATTTTCTAACGCCTGTAGTTTCTCATTCATTGCTTGCTGCCAAAGAGGGTTAGTATTTGGCCTCATGATAAGATGAAGGTTCAACTAGAGACATAATAGTAGAAAAATAATGATAGTCTTGGAGATGATGGGGAGGTTCTCTTACCCGATTGGTTCGACGAATGGTGGTGGAAGGTGCAGATTCAGGCTCCACGAAACATATGTCGGATCTGAGATAGTAGAGGCATGAGCAGATTGATCGAGCTCAGCAATATGTGGAGGATCAAGAGATGGAGCTGGATCATTGAAGGTCACTGCTGGGTCTAGAGGAGCAAAGTCAGGGACTAGGTGATTAAGGTTGAGGCACATCGAGAATCAGATGGGGGAAAAGGTCACTGTAAAGATTAGTGAAAAATGGTTGGAGGCAGGAGAGAGAGGCATGGAAGGAGGAGAGGCTGAAGAACATACTATGTTCCTAAAAGGTAAAATGTTGAGAGATGCGTAACCTTTAAGAAATAAGATCCCAACAACGAAAATCCTTATGCTCTGTGTCGTTACCAAGAAAGCAACATAGGCGAGCACGTGGTTCAAGTTTGGTATCTTCATGAGGTTGAATGATGACAAAACAAACACACTCGAAGACTTTAAGATGAGCGTAAGAAGGAGAGGTACCATATAGGTTTTCAAAGGGAGAGATATTTTGAAGAATAGAAGATGAAAGATGATTGATGACATAGATAAATGTGAAAGTAGCCTCCCCCCAAAACTTCTCCGGGCAGGATGCAGAGAGAAGTTGGGCACGAACAGAATCCAAAATATGTCGATGTTTGCATTATACTCGTCCATTTTGTTGGGAGGTGTGCGAACATGAGCGTTGAATAAGGGTGCCCTGTTGGGTAAGAAATGAGAGAAGGCTCGAATCCTTATACTCCATGGCATTATCTACACGAAGATTTTTAATGATCCTAATTTACTTCAAATTTGAAGCGAGCTTGTCGAGGGCTCGTCAAATTAAAATTTATAAACCGATCCTAAGCTACTTGTAGCATTGAGTGGACCGGGTCGATCTCAGGGAACCGAATATTAATTTCTTAAGTTAAATTTGCAAATGAGAAAGCAATTAAAAAGGGGGGGTTTTGAAAATTTTCTTACTTCATGAAATAAAAATAACAAAACAAACACTAAAAGGGAAAAATCAACTCTTACCAAGTTCCAGTTCAGAGGTGCGGTTATATTCAATTGCAAACATTGATCATAGGCATTCAAAATATTTAATCTTAACCATGCAAGTACTTGGTCAACTTATTAGGAAACCCCAAAAAGTAGCAAATTCCCTAAGGTCATTAACTCTAACGAACGCCAAGTTAACGCTAATTACCTAAACAAATCTTTACGAAACCTCTTCAATTTATTTAGGTAAAGGCATTATGAACTTTGGAACGACCAAGACAATCGATCAGGTAAAACAACTTTCACCTAATGAACATGCTTCTTTAATTCCTAGAATTAAACATGCAAGCCATGTATCATGGAAACCCATAAACATACACATGTGATAATTCTAATGCTACCGGTTCATTCAACATGACAATTACGGATCATGATTGTGATTAGCAATAAAGCATGTAAAGAGATTAAGGCGTCAATTTAATCAAAATACATACTTATAAAATTAACACAGGAATTAAAGAACACTTGCAATTGAAAGAAAACTAAGTTAAGGTTCAAGCCTCACAATGTCGCAACTGATTACAACCGACCTCTAAACCGGAATTGCAGAATCTAGCCGAGCATCTCCATAGAAAACTTCGAGTGCAAACGAGCTCGATTCGACACCATGGTTTGATGAAAAACTCCTAATCTATCCTAAACTACTGAAAAACAGAGAGGAGAAAGCCTAAATTGGTCTCATGACGGCTGAAAATCGGAGACCAATGACCTAAAGGACGAAAAAATCTATATATAGGAATCGACGGAGCGTCTAGACGCTCTGGACAGCGTCTAGATGCTCCCAGCGTCACAGGGGCTCTCCGCAGCGTCGAGGGAGGCTTCAGGGAACTGTCGATAGCGTCTAGACGCTCTGGACAGCGTCTAGACGCTACCCAGCGCGCAGCACTACTTATTTTTGCTCTAACTTTCTGCTCAGGTGTCCGAATGACCTCCGATTTGATGCGTTGGAATCGTGATTCAACGTAGAATCTCTCGGAACATGCCTTATGCTCAAATCCCTACAAAATTATCAATTAATTACATTAAAACCTCCAAACTAACATGATTTAAGTATGAAAATATAGAACTATGTTAATCCTATCAGTGCCCTGTTGGGTAAGAAATGAGAGAAGGCTCGAATCCTTATACTCCATGGCATTATCTACACGCAAGAATTTTAATGATTCGAGAAAATTGCTTTTGGACCATATTGGCAAAGGCAATATAAACTTGAGATAAGGTAGATGGATTTTTCAGAAAATATATCCAAGTAAATCGAGAATAATCATTAATGAATAGAACAAAGTAACGATAGCCACTAACAGTAGGAGTAGGAGCAGGACCCCAAATATCAGAGTGAATCAACCCAAAAGAGGTATCACATGAAGATGATGAAATAGGAAAAGACAAAGTAGATTGTTTTGCAGGCTTACAATTTAAGCAGTCAAAGGGAGCAAAATTTGAGAGATTATTTAAATTTCCAACTAACTTGCAAAGTTTGTCAGATGAGGTGTGACCAAGATGCCATTGATACATGGTGGAATCAGTGGCAGAGGCAAAGACTGTTGGAGAAGTAAGGAGCTGAAGAGATGTGAGCTCAAACAATCGACCCACTTTGTGTCCTGTACCAACTATCTATCCTGTTTGCGGATCTTGAACCCTACAACCATTAGGAGAAAAATAAACTGTTAGGCCAAGGTCACATAATTGAATAACTGAGGCAAGATTAAAATTCAGATTAGGAACATGGTAGGTATTGGGAAGAGTTAAAGAATATGTTACAACAGTACCAATATGGAAAATAGGCATACAATTTTCGTTAGCAGCATGAATAGGGGGAAATGAGGGAGCAGGAGTTGAGGAAGACAAAAGTGAAATATCAGAAGTCATGTGGTTGCAACAAGCGGAGTCAAGAAGCCAAGAGTTACCTGATGTGACTGCAAGGGCAGAAGAATTGGAGGAGATTACCCGTTTCAGTAAATTTTGAAGGTCGCTGATTAGAAACCTATGGTGAGGAGGGTCATAGAGGAAGAGGTAACAACATCAGTGAATGAAGAGGAACCGACGTTAGATAAGTTCCTTGGTTTGGTGGATCTACCTGGAGGACGAGGTGGTCGAGTAAGACAATTTTCCAAGATATGACCACATTTGTGACAATACATGCACTTAAGTGTAGGACAATTAGCAACTTTATGACCATGTAGTTTACACTTTGCATAGACTAAAGACCCATAAACTTTTGCCATTAAAACAAATTGAATCATATCAGAAGAACAAAATCGCTTTGATTTTTTTTAACCAGACTGAACCAAATCAGGCCAGTGAATGAACTGAACTGGTCTGGGCGAACCAAGCGAGCCTAATGACCCAATCTATCTTTTTATTTCTCTTCTTCATGCGAGAAAAAGGGATTTGAAACTAGCGTGTTTGGAGCTCAACTCAAACGAAAAATGAACAACGTAGTTGAATGTGCAGAATGAAGTGGTTGGGCTGAGTTAGTGAACGGAGTACTTGGGCTGATTAAAGCGAACGACGGATGTTGATGAAGATCTGAGCGATCGGTTTCGCGTGGGTCTGGGCTCTGGGTTGATGAGCAGATCTAGGTTGCGAGAGATTTGAGGCGAGGCTACACGAGAGGCAAGAGATTTCTAGAGATCTATGAGCTGTTCATGCAAGAGATGTGAGATTCAAGAGGTGAGGCTTCGAATGCGGATGCAGATGGCGGTAGCGAGAGGTGGCAGGGGGTAGATAAGATAATACAAAACCCTAAAGTTAGTAGGGCTCTGATACCATGTTGATTTCAATAATGAATTTATTGAATATGTTCTTCTTTACAATGAATAATACAATAGAATATATACACAAAGTGTAGTGAAAGCAAGAAAGGAAAGTCCTAATAATAGCCTAAATTACACCAATTATCATAAATATGTTAACACATCCAAACGTCGATTACCCTCGCAATGCCAAACACTTTTACCTCATTGTTCCAGACTTGCCTGACTCACGTGTCCTGCCGGACAGGGCACTTGCTGTTCCAATCTTGGCAGTCCAAATCACTGTTTTCCCAAATCAAGGTCTGTGTATTTGTATAACGTTTCATCACGTGGTTGTCGATGGGGTGGGCGCTCACCATTTTGTAAATCGTGGATAATTCTCATTCATGAGGATTATTTGGCCTTTAAACTCATTATACTTGTAATTTTTATGCATATTATTTGATGAAAAATAGAAAAGTTGTTGAATTTAATCACATATTTGTTGGAAGACCTTTAAATTAAGTACGTTGAGGAAAGAAAACAAAAGAAGAAAAAAATTCACACTTACTTAATGTTTTGATGCAGGATTTTTTCGGAATGCAACTGCAATGCAATTGCAATCTGGACAGATCTAGAATTTAAGGAAAAAAATGCAGATTTCGGATTTTGAGCAAATTACCCACGATTATAGCTAGATGATAAGCCGTGATTGTCCATCAACCAAGAAGGAAACCCTAGCATGAAATCCCTATATATATTTGGAGGAGAAAGCCGTGAAAGAGAGCCGGATTTTGGAAAGAAAATTTCGTGGGTTTCATTGCCGACTGCATTTTTTTTCAGTTTTGAGTTGCTGTCTTTTATTTTCTTGTAGATCTCAGTCCAAATTTCTTCCTCAATCCCATCACAACGAGAGTTGGTGTTGGTTATGAACAAATCCTTATTCGATTGAGCTCGATTTTGGAAGATTTTCGTTCATGTATTTTTTGGGTTTTCTTCAACGATGGCAATGCTTTTTGTTTTAAATTTCTAAGTTGTTGTTCTGTTGTTCTTCTTCCTAAAAGTCCAGAATTCTCTTCTCAATCCCATCTTCATAAGAATTGGATGTGGTTATGAACAGACTTCATGCTTAATTGAGCCAAGAAGAATGGGTTTTTAGGCTGGATAAGCTCTCTTTTGATTTCAGCAATTTTAATTTCTGTTATTTGAATTTTGATTACAGCTTGTCATTTCCAATTTTTGCAATTTTATTCTCTGCTATTTGAATTTTTGGAAGCCTACTGTAATTCGAATTTTGCATATATATTTACAAGTTTCTTTAAGCTATTTAGTACCTTGGGAATTCTCTCATTGAGTGTTATAACAGAATTTTGGTAATTAAAAGTCTTTTACATAAAATTGTATTTGCAATTTGTTGCATGTTTACCTTGTTGTACCAATGAATTTTATTAATTTACATTTACTGTTTTTTATTTTTTTCATTATGAAGAGCTAAATCTCCTTTGGGATTCAAGTTTGTGAATGCCCTAGAGGAAAGATGTAAGGCTCGATAGCAACACAATTTAGCTAATTCTTGAACTAGTGTTTGCTTTTGGTGAAATTAATGTTGGGTGAACCCTAGCTAGTTGGCATCTAGTGTTGCTTGCCAAGCTAAACTTAATACCGAAAGGGTTAAGGGAAGCGGATGTAGCAAAAGAAATGGAGGAAAAGGCTTAGACATAAGTCTTGAAACATCGGCCCTAGACATAGGGCGAGACTCCAAAACCACTAGAATTGTGTGCAAAAATATCTAAGTTAGATTAGCCATAGAAATATAGGTTTAATCACTTAGTCTCCTAAAGATACTTCATAGGAGGTCGAATAGGAGTTGAATTCGGTTTACTTAATTAGTTCTTGAGTTAGCTACGATTGCAATTGCCTTCTTGTTGCATTTTCTTTCCAAAGGGGCATTAGCATCTTGAATCCATTTTTCAATTCCATTGATTTTTCAAACACCTTTCTTTTAGTCAAAACACCTCACAAATCTTTGGTACCCACGGTTACTTTAAGTTGCAATTTGTCAACAATTTTGTGCCATCTAAAATTTATTTTATTAAAACCCGTTCCCTTGGGTACGATACTCTGGAGTACTCAAATTTCTTATTACTTCGATCATGTGCACTTGCGTGTAGCAAAAATTCGATCAATCGTGGGCATCCATTTACAAAAAAGGAGGCACTTTCGATTCATTTGAAGGCTGCCATGGCACAACAGGGCAGCCTTCAAGGACCCAAATGGGTTGAGTCCATTTTTTTACGCGAGTTGTCAAGTTGGGATTCATTATGGAACCCAGTTCCTGATAAGCCCATAATCGATCTTGTGCCTGTTAACAAGGTTAGGGTGACGTTTGTCCATACCAAAACCCAAATCGAGAAATTGAAAACATGGGTTTCAGCTCAATCAACCAATGACAAAGAGTTGAAGCCTTTACGATCGTCATCGGGTTGTGATACTTGGAAGTCAATCTCTTGTGGGTTTATGAGTTTTCCTTTGTTAATCTCAAGCTATCGAACTATAATACTTGGAAGTCAATAGTCATTGTTGGGCTGTTGAGAGTTAGTTTATAGCGCGATTTTGAGGGCTTATTGTAATCTTCCATTATAGTAGAACCTGCAATTGCAGAAGATTTGACGTAGTCTTGAGTTTGGAGCTAACCAGTATAACTTTCGGTGTTGTCTCTCTTTTATCTATTTTTTATAATTGGTATGTGTGACTCTTGTTTGGTTTGCATATCCTGTGAAATGAGAGAATTAATATTTTAGTTTCATCGTTTCCGTCGCATATTATTATTACATTATTTTTCAGAATAGCCTCAAGGATCCATTACCTCCGAACGTCGGTGCTTGTCTGCCGTATTTGTTTAGTGTGAATCCTTTGTTTGATGAATAACTTTGATTGATCATGTTTACGGTTACAGTCGCTCTGTCAACTTTCACACAGAGGCGGTGGCAACAAATGGAGTAAATATAAAAAATGTTTTTTTTTTTATTTGTCAGAGTATAATACGAATACTTCCAAAGGAAATTTGCCGTTGAAATGAAAACAAAGAAATTCTGTCGTTGCTTTTAGAAATAAGAGTGAAATGTAGACCTACTAAATCAATAATGTTGTGCTGTCAGTTTATGTTGTTTTTCTTTCTCAATTTCGAATGGTCCATTCTCCCTTCCTTTTTTGAATAAAAAAAATGTAGAAGTGCATCGAACGTGACGCAAGGGATGTGCATTTACATTTCTGAAAGATTTGATTTGTTTTATTGACATTCTTCATAATTGGAAAAACTTAATAATTAACCAAGTGGACAAAAGCTAAATAAATAATCAAGTGGACGAATTTAAAACTAATTTTACCGGATTAATATTTCCAAATTCAGTTAAAAGATTAAATTGATATGTACTCATTCTTTTAAGATTAGATCTTCAAATTTAACATCATATTCTTATCATACTCAAAAAAAAAAAAAAAATCCAATTTCAATTTTAGTTAAAATTGCAAGTTTAGTTTAATGTGTTTGATAGATATTTTTACTTTAAAAAGTGTATAATAAATTCTTAAACTTTGATTTTGTGTTTAATGTCTTCAAATTTTAAAATTTTTTGAGTAAATCAAAATACATATTAGACATAAAATAAAAAATTCAATAATCTATTAAACACAAATTTGACTATTTATTAAAGACATATTAAACATTTTTTTAAGTTCGAAAATTTTTTAGACATAAACTTAAAAGTTCAAGTACTTAGACTTATATATGTACTAAAAATAAATACTTAAAACTTATAATTTAACCTAAATTTTATTTTAAAGTAAATTGTTACTTTGTATACATTTTTCAAATTAAATATTTCATGATTGTTACTTTTATCACTAATATGTTAGTTTTATCCCATATTTTTAAGAGATTGATTTCAATTACCTTTGTTTTCTTTGTTCAATGAGTATAAAGTGTGGGGTTCTAACCTTCAACTAATTTGAGAAAAGTAATATATGCCTTAAATGTATGCCTTATATGCATCTAGTTATATTCAAAATTGACTTAAATTAACATTAGATGATCTTACCAATGGTTCTTACATTAATTTTTTTTAGTACACAACAAATGTGGAGTATAAGAGTTTGAACCTTCAACCTCAAATAAGAGAAGCACATGCCACTTACCTTTGAGCTAAGCTTACTTTGTACTTTTAATCTTAAAAATATTAATTTGTACTTTTAATCTTAAAAAAATTATATATTTTTTTAAAATTATATATGTGTGTGCGATTTAAATCTTATTTTTAGAACCTTGATCTTTCATAATATTTATTTGAGGGTCCATTTGGTTTAACTTTTAAGTGTTTAATTTTGAAAAAAAAAATCATTTTTGTAAAATTTGTAGTGTTTGGAAACTCCTCAAAATAACTTTTTCAAAAATGAGTTTAAGAAATGAGTCATTTTGAGAGAAACACTTGAAACCAAATTTTTGAAAAAATGTTTTTATGTGTTTAACCTGTAATCTCTGCCAATTTTTCATGATATATGAAAATGGCCAAAATACTCTCACATTACCCCACTCACTGCCGCCCAACGCCAACGACCATCGTTGGTGACAACTCCAATGACCACTCCAGCGACTCCTCCGACGCCCACCGTTGTATGACCACTCCAGAAACTTTAGTGACAATTCCGACAACCACCCAGCAACCACTACTAGCAACAACTCTGACGACCACTCCGATGACCCGACCACCTCCTACCACTACCCCATGCAATAACTCTAGAGACCACTCTAACGACCACCCCAGCGACTTGACCACCCCGATGAGACCCAACCACCTCATAACCACCGCCAACGACCACTCGATGACCACTCTGGTGACCCGACAACCTCGATGCCTACTACTTGGCAACTGTCGTAATTGACCACCCCAATAACCCAACAACCACAGCTGATGACCACCCGATGACCACTCTGGTGACCCAACCACCCTAGCAACCCGACCACCCCCGATGAGCACTTTGACGATCACCCCAATGACTCGACCACTTCGACGACCCAACCACCGTCGCTGAACACTTGCCAACTGCCTCTACAACCCGACCACTCAACAACCACTGTGATGACCACTTCAGCGACTTGACAACCCCAGCAACCTGACCACTCCGATGAACACTTCGATGATTATCCCGACGACTCGACAACTACTGCCAATGACCATTTCGGCAACCCAATCATCTGACAACCACCGTCGGTGACCACTTCGAGGACTTGACCACCCCAGCAATCTGACCACTCTAGCGATCACCCCAACGACCAGCCGCTCCAACAACTCGACCACCAGACAACCATTCGGGTGACCACCCCACAACCACCACCGACGACCACACGACGACCACCCCGGCAACCCAACCACCCTAGAAACCCGAAGACCATCTCCGATGATCACCCCAGTGACCTGATCACTTCGACAACAACCCCGACAACCACTACAGTGACAACTTCAGAAACATCTTCTGGCGGTGGCCGATGGTAGTCAGTCAGTCATACATATGAGTGTTTTTAAATACAAATTTGAACTTATCAGTTCATTTTGTTTAATAGTTGTCTTTTATAGTAATTTGACATAAGTATAATCATTTTGAGTGTAGAGTTTTAAAAACACTTTTAAGAAAATGTAACCAAACATACGAGTGTTCTGATTTTAAATGATTTTTATAAAAAAAATAATTAAAATAAAATGCATTTTTTGAAAACATTTTTTTTCACATGCTCAAACCAGCCCTTAGTTTGTAAAAAGAATGAAAAAAACTTATCTTAGTCTTAGAAAAATGTATAATTTTAACTTTAGGTTTGACTTTTTAAGTTGGACTTAGGCTGCATTTAAACCAACATTGAAATGCGGCCACTTGGTATTTATGTAGAGTTGGATTGAAGCAAGCTGCTGAAATTTCTGTAAGAAGGAAAAGATGAAAAATGGTAAAAGATTTGAACAGTAGCATATTGGACCTTGTTATTCAACTATTTCACAAATAATATCGTCTTTTATTTATTTATTCATATATTGTTTGAAAATTCTTAAAATATTTTTACAATGATATACTCTGAATTTTCATCCTTCAATCTAAAAAATAATAATAATAAATTCCATCCTTCATTGTTTCTCGGAGTTGTTTTATTAGTAGATTATTTATATTTTAGAAAACTTTGGGTCTAAGAAAAGGTTTCTTGCACAACACTATATGTACATGGGACGAAGAATAAACTCCACTATATGATGAAGTGTATGATTATCCTTTTTATCTATATTTATTGAATTCATAAAATAAAATAAAATAAAAATTGAAGAAAAAAGAAGAGAGAGGAAAAAGAAGAAGGAGGCTAAAATAATGAACTGTTCGCCATTCCTTTATTTTCTATTTTTGGAGTTATCGACATAGAATAGAATAGCACAGCGACGGTTGGAATAATTGGAAATGCAGAGAAGCTTCCTATTCCTCGGTTCAAAACGACGTCATTTCATTGAACTAGCCAAGGCATGGGCGTCGCGTAGCTTTCTTCTTCAGCCGGAAAGCGTGCTCAAAAAAAGAAATAATCAACAGGTCTTAAACTCCTTGTCCAAAGCGTCTTGAAGCCAATACAAAGACTCTTGCATCAACTCAGGGCTTAATCTAAACATCAAAACACAAAACTCCATCTGATTCAAAGCGCCATCGCCATCCAAGTCACCCTCCCTCATCATGCTGAGAAGCTCCTCCTCTCCCATGTCCTGCAGACCCAAAAGCGAAGAGTTTCTCCTGAGGCTGTCCAACGTGATGACGCCCTTGTCCTTGTCCATCAGCAGCTGAAACCCATTACACAGCTCGTTTATCAGCCCCTCTCCCCCTAATTTCTCTGCCATTACCGGCAGTAAATCGTGGAAAGCAGCACCCTTTCTCGCCATTAATTAAAAAACGACCGTATACAGAGAGCGGATCACCAGTGGGATGAGAATTTTGAATTGTGAACTTGGGTGCAGAGAAAATAATGCAATTTTATAAGGTGAAAAGAAGGGAAGAAGAAAGAAAAGACGGAGAAATTGGGGTTATGGGAAATGGAGAGATGCGAGATCTCTTCAGCATATGACAGCGCAGCGCCAGCGACAGAAAAGACTCTCGTTGCCTCAACGGGACTGCAATTGCACGTCGCCTTCGTAGAAGCTTTGACAAGGCTATTATTGTCATTTTGATGCTATTACAATCTTTGACTTTGGCTAAAACATGCCGCATGGATTGGGCTTTTTCGTCAACCACCCTACCCATCAATTTTCAATTAAGACTTGCCATCGGCTTCTCTCTCTCTTTTTAAGTAAGGGAACCTATTTACCCAGGACAACTGTTAACCAAATCAACGTACTCTATTGATTCATAAAAAGAAAATGTACATCGTATGTGTTGAATTGAAGATTAAGAGACTTTTGGTTGAAACTTTTACCGACTCACATATAGGCTAGAACATATAAACTACTTCCACTTTCTTAAATTTTGTAAAATTATGGTAAATAGCACGTTTTTAACTATATATTTCATAAATGTCACATTTTAAAAAAATTATTGGCTCTACATGATTTATATTTATAAGATCAATTTATTTCATTTGTACCCTTACAATTTTTGCATATATTTATTATATTGTTATAATTATCATTTATTGTTTTCATAATTAAATAAGTCAATTTAGGTAATTAATGTTATCATTACTCATATAAGTAATTTTTTGTAATTGTAAATATTTTTTCTTCCATATTTAACTATTCTAATTTAGAATTTTTTGTTACCATTAATAATCATGCTCTATTATTCTAATGGATGGTTTTCTGCACTGACATTCTTCTCTGATTGTGGTTTCTCAGGATTCTCAAAATTCTAAAATTAATTCTCAGAAGACCAAAAGTTTTTGCATTCCATTTACATTCTCATAATTCCAAAAAATTGTCTTCAGCTCTCCAATTTTTTTGCATTCCATTTACATTCACCTCTCTTCAATTTGATTTCCACAAAAAGTTGGCCGTCAAACGGAGTAATGTTTATCCAATTTTACACCTACTTTGTTAAATATTTTAGGATTTTATAGTTTACTTTTTTTTTTCTTATTACAGCAAGACACATTATTTTTTCTCATTGATATTTATTTTTTTTTTCTTTTTTGATTCATTATTATATTATTTTATATTTTTCTGATGACGACTTTTTCGATTGATGTTTAGTTTTTTTTTTTTAATTATTCAGTTTTTTATTCAGTTTTTTTTTATTGATGTTAAGGTCAATTTAATCAAAACACATATTTTAATATGTTTTGTATGTCATAAACTTCACTATATATATATCGTTATGCTCATGTATTTATGTCTTTTTTTCTTTGAAATGAGTATTCTTATTACTCACAAACTTCTATAGTTATATATAATATAAACTAAGTAAATGGTACAATGTATATGTGTTATAAACATCATTAATTATATAGAACATTATTGAAAATTTACGATGATAAATATATGTTATTCAATATATTGTAGACATAAATATATACATAAGAATATATTATACAAGCATCAGTATGTAATCTTATTATATTTTATATAGGTGATAATCATAGTTATATTATCAGATATATATTATATAAATATACGTTTATAATCCTCATCTATTTTGTATAGGCAATAATCTTATTCAACTATGGATGGTTCACGACAGTCATTGGAATGAGATGGATAATTATGTTGATTACGAAGTTTTTGAAATCTCTTTTCAAGAAAGAGTGTCTTTCGCTAATTGGATTGAAGCTATAACGCAAAAGTTAGGGTTCTTAGGTCATGTGGATTCCCCTGATCTGTGTGCTTCATTAGGATCAAGGTTAATTCATTAGTATTCTTACATAAAAACTTTTTAACCTAATTTATAAATTATACCTCAAAGTTTATTGTAAGTACTTCAACTTTTGTTTCTTTATTACACACATTTGTTCTTGGCATCCACAACAATCTTTCACTTCGGTGTGTTGGATTCTTATTTGCAGTAACTCTTACCCTCACCATTGCCTAGTATGATAACTATATAAAGAGGGAAATACAATATATACCCCTTCACGTATAATATATATATATATATATATATATATATATATATATATATATATATATATCTATATCTAGTCACATATCATTTTCACTGCATGTACTATAATTTATACCATGCAAATGTTTCATTATGGAACATTTTTTATATTTGGGGGAATCAGTATAAGTTCATATGGTTTATATTTGAAATAACTTTTACCCTCACTATTGCCTAGTATGATAACTATATACCGATACAAATTTCTTTATTACATAATGTGTGGATGACATACTTTTCAGTAATACAATACATATCTATTCACTTATAAGTTATAAATAACATTCTAAACTCTATATACCTAATCAAATATTATATAATAAATACCCAACTAATACACATTACATTTCTAACAGGTGTTAAGTTTATATAACAATGAAATTGAGTCACTCACCTAAACATAAACGTTATATAACTCATAGGATGTTTAAATCGTATTCAATCATAACAATACATATTATGAAATTTAGTTATTTATATTTTTTGTTCTTTGATTATTTGTTATAAACCCCAAACATAGCAAGAATAAAAAAATATTAAAAAAAAGACCTATGTTTTGCATTACAAAAGAAACACGTAGTTCAGAATGTTGTGTCCCGTCGTTCGATAACTATAGGGGGCTAGGGCACTGAGTGAGTTATAATAATATGGTTTATAATAGTATATATATGGGTTATAATAATCTGTGGAGTTATATAATATGTGTTTAGGATGCAGAGCTATTTAGTTTTGGTTATAATAGTCTGTGTTCGGAGTGCAGAGACACTCACACACCAAACAACCCCTAGGAGATTATTGAAGCCCTCTATTTTGTTCTGCTTGACAAAAAGACCTATGTTCTGCTATTTTGTTATCTTCAATTATTTCTTATAAAACCAAAATATGGTAGGAATATAAAACAAAAAAAATAAAAAAAAAATGAAGAAAACCTCTGTTATGTCTTCCGTTCAAACTTGAATTTCGTCGTTCAGACTTGAATATCGTTGTGTAGATTGCAGTTTTGTGGGTTATATAATAAATGCCTAAGAAAACTAGTGTCGTAGCCGTTGACGAAATAAAAGCCTCAAGCCATTGATGCTAAGAAAACTGGTGTCGTAGGACAAAAATTATTTGCCTTCGAACAAAGTATTGAAGGTTCGATCGCCATCGATGTACAAAGCCATCACCATTGAAATCCGCCGCTGGTGGTTCTAGTCCAGTGAAGCTGGAGAATCGTATTTGAGAAAGACGATCGCAGTGCCCTAGATTTTGCAAAAAAACGATTGGAATGTGGAGGGTTTGTACGATTAGTTTGGAGGGAATATAAAATCTCAAATGGTTATGGTAAATATATCCCAATATCTTTTCTCTTTCCTAATTTTTAAATTTATATAAATTACAAATAAATTAAAGGGGTAGATACGTAATATCCATAATAGTTTTGGCTTCCATTGATTTGAAAAGTGTCAAAACTGATAATAAATACAAAATAGAACATTTGTGAAAAATTGGGTTTCAAATGTGCTATCTATGTATTTAACCCTTAAATTTTCCAATATGGGACAAGGGCATTCCATTTTCTATGTGATTTTTGGGCCCAAGGCCTAAGTCATTCCCAACAAAAAAAAAAGCTTAATTTTTAAAAATAAAAAATTAAATGGTTATCTAATCCCGTTTGATAACCATTTGGTTTTTGGTTTTTAGTTTTTGAAAATCAAGCTTGTTTTCTCTCAATTTTTCTACAATAGTTTTCATATCCTTTAAGGAAGCATTTGAATTTTTAACCAAATTCTAAAAATAAAAACAAGTTTTTGAAAACTATTTTTTTTTAGTTTTCAAACATGGCTTGATTTTTGAAAACATAGGTAAAAAATAGATAACAAAACATGTAAATCCATGGATGGGAGTAGTATTTATAGACTTAATTTTAAAAAATCAAATGGTTATCAAACGTAGCCAACTTTTAATTTAACCCATTTTTATTTATGGAAACTGTGGTTTTCAATTGTCGGTGTGGTCCATGGATAACTGTATTCCCAGCAAAAAGTTGAAAAGAGATAATTTTTAAAAAAAAATATCACGGCCTTTTTCTCCTAAAGGTGTGTTGTTAACTTTAAGGTGTCCACATTATCCCCGTAGAAAATTTCATTATTTATGAATTGATGACCTACCCAAACAGAAACCATATCTATGAACTAGGATCTAAGGGCTGACATTGATATCTTAACAATGAAGAATTCATATGTTCTAACGCGAAATTTCACTGAGGTTGTCCGGAGAGAATTTGGAGAAGACAACTATGGCCAAATCAAAAGAGAAAGAGCCAAGGAATATGATTTTTTTTTTTTAATTAAAAAAACATAATTTACTTAATATTAGGAAAGGGGCAAGAGCGTTCCACAAAAATAAAATTCCTATAATTTAATTTAATAAATAAATGATGGCGGTTCAAAATTCTGATTCATTGATATTGATTCCAAATACACCGATTTATTAATTAAAAAAAATTAATGAACATATCACAAGACAAACAAATCATGACAATTCGTTGTTGGAATCTGAAACAATATATAGAAAAATGGTAATTATTGAATAAGATTGTAAATATATTTAATTTGCTTGTGTTGAGTGCTGTGGGAACATGTCTTAATTGAATAGATTATTGAGAAGCATTATGTTGCCACATTGCCGACTTCGTGTACCTCATAAGCTGGAGGCTGGCCTTGGTGCTGTCTGTAGGTGACACGTGTCAATATATTTTGGATATGGAAAATGCAAGTAATATAGGAGGCTCTTAACAGGTCACATGTGCCGAAGAAAAAAAGACAAAGTTGAGAGGGAATGAACGTGACTTTTCGCAGAGATTTGAAAGTCTCCCCATTGAGTCGTAGGTTTGATTTCAATGGCAACTGCCGAATAAATAATTTACAAATATAGAAATTTTTTTGCGCCTATTCAAATATTTTTCTGTAATTCATTTTTTATCTTGTCTACCACTACGGTAATCACTAATAATAGTCTATTGATATTAGTGATAGACCTTTTATAACGGATAGATCATTTTTATTTTTATCAATGATATACCAAATCTACATCTATCATTGATAGATATTTATCATTATTAGCATATTTTTATGTCTATTGCTGATAAATAATTTTTGTGTCTATTGTCAATAAACTATTAATATGTTTATCAATGTTAGTTTTCTATTACTGATAGACTATTTTTATATTTATTAGCGATCATTTCTACATGTTTGATAGACTATTTTTGACTTTTCACATGTTTTAAGCTACGATTGGGATTGCAGTGGAAACACGTAAATGCAATTTTGAAAAAATCCTAACTGTTTTGGGTGTTTGGTAATCATGATTTTTTTAAAAATATATATATATAACCACTTTTTAAATTCTTTCATTTTCAAAATCTCCTAAATGGTAGCTTTTGACTTAAGTTTCCCAAATAATCAAGCACCTTTTTTTAATGATTTCTCTAAATGGCTATCATATCCTTCCATTTATTTTATTTTCTTCAATTCCTTTGGCCGTCACTTTTTCAATTCCTCTGGATCAAAGAAAATCATAAAGCTTGATGGAATTTGCTTCAAGTTGATACTGGAATTGTACAAAATCTAACCGTTTTAGGTGTTTGGTAATCGTGATTTTTTAAAAAAAATATAAAAAACCACTTTTTAAATTCTTTCATTTCCAAAATCTCCTAAATTGTAGCTTCTGACTTTAGCTTCCCGAATAATCAAACACATTTTTTTAATGATTTCTCTAAATGGTAATCATATCCTTCCATTTATTTTATTTTCTTCAATTCATTTGGCCGTCACTTTTTCAATTCCTCTGGATCCAAGATTTTGTACAATTCCAGTATCAACTTGAAGCAAATTCCATCAAGCTTTATGATTTTCTTTGCATTGGCAACAATTCAAGTTTTTTTTTTTTTTTTTTTTTTTTTTTTTTTTTTTTTTTTGCTTTTCAACTTTTTTTTTCTGTGTGTTTGGCCGTCATCATCTTCTTTCAATTATCGTGTTCATTTTTCTTTTGTTCATCCCATTCGTGCTATCCCCTATGTTACACATCCCAAATATATCAAAAATTGAGTCAAAATTTTTTTAGATTCAGAGGTGTTGAATGTTACTGTGATATTTTTTTCTTATATAATTTTTTAATTTTATTTCTGGATTGTTTTTTTTAAATATAGTTTTTTAAGTATGAGTATAATTTACCATAAGAGAGGGATATGAGATACTGACTTTTGAAATAGCTATGAATCAAAAACCCAAAAGAAATCTTTATTTATAAAGATTTTAGAAAAGGAAATGGAGTTTAATTTTTTTATTTACTGCCCACATGAAAGAGATAAAAAGTATAAAAGAAAAAAAATAAATAATAACTTACTCAATGGCTATATATTTTTTCCTAATTGGAGATTTTACAAAAGAAAAAATTGTTATATGACACAAACCACTTGAACTTGCTTACACAAAAGGATACAACCCAAATGGAAATTATCTTCTTTTGATCCGTCAAATTAGTTTATTGTCATTGAAAAAGAAGACATCCTCACATAAACAATCAAAAATGAAGTTTAAACTTTGAAATCCCTTAATTGCGGAGCATATTTATGAGATTTTAACAAATTATTCTTCGTATATTATGGTCCAGATTACAACACATTTTGACCCTTTGATCAAGGGAAATAGACCTCAATACCAGCTCATAATTGACAGAATTTTATTGCTACAATATTGCTATAAGTTTCATGAGAGTGAAATAGATAACATTAATTTATTTTTATTTTTATTTTTTCTGTACAAAAAAAATTATTTTTTTCTTACATTTTGTTTGTACTTAAATTGGAATAACAAAATATAATTTGTAATTTAAACTATAAAATCTTTCGATAATTAATTTATAATAATTCATATACTAAATATCAACATATAAATAATTAAAATCCTATGTAACACTAATTTGCTTCCTATGACAACTATTTTTCCTAAAAGTAAAGTTGCCAGCAATTATTTTAAAAACTACATCAATCCCAAACAAAGCCTTAATCTTGTTGGGTGTATTAAAATTGTGTCATATTTGCAAGTACTTTTAGCTTGTGCTAGATTTGATATTCTTTTGTGTTAGATTGTCACATATGCAATTGCTCCAAACATGAGCGTGTCATTTTATTAATATTTCGAGTATACCATCAATGTATCAAACATCAATTAGGATTCATTTGAGGTAAAACATGAGTGTATCATTTTAGTAATATTTTAAGAGTATATTAGCAACATATAAAAAATTAATTAACATTCATTTGAGGTAAAACTTAGGTGTATCATTTTATTAATATTTCCAGTATATCAAACATTAATCAACATTCATTTGAGGTAAAACATGAGTGTATCATTTAGTAATATTTTAAGTATATCAATAGTATATCAAACATCAATTATCATTCATTTGAACTAAAATAGAAGTATATTATTTTAGTAATATTTTAAGTATATTGGTAGTATATCAGACATTGAAGCGAGCTTGTCGAGGGCTCGTCAAATTACAATTTATAAATCGATCCTAAGCTACTTGTAGCATTGAGTGGACCGGGTCGATCTCAGGGAACCTAATATTAATTTCTTAAGTTAAATTTGCAAATGAGAAAGCAATTAAAGAGGGGGGAGGGGGGGGTTGGAAAATATTTTCAAACTAAATGGAAATAAAAATTGACAAAAATAAAACAATTGCTGAAAAGGATAAAAATCAACTCTTACCAAGTTCCAGTTCAGAGGTGCGGTTATATTCAATTGCAAACATTTATCATAGACATTCAAAATATTTAATTTTAGCCATGCAAGTTCTCGGTCAACTTATTAGGAAACCCCAAAAAGTGCATGTTCCCTAAAATCATTAACTCTAACGAACGCCAAGTTAATGCTAATTACCTAAACAAATCTTTATGAAACCGCTTCAATTTATTTAGGTAAAGGCATTACGAACTTTGGAACGACCAAGACAATCGATGAGGTAAAATAACTTTCACCTAATTAACATGCTTCTTTAATTCCTAGAATTAAACATGCAAGCCATGTATCATGGAAACCCACAAACATACACATGTGATAATTCTAATGCTACCGGTTCATTCAACATGACAATTACGGATCATGATCGTGATTAGCAATAAAGCATGTAAAGGGATTAAGGCGTCAATTTAATCAAAATACATACTTATAAAATTAACATGGGAATTAAAGAACACTTGCAATTGAAAGAAAACTAAGTTAAGGTTCAAGCCTCACAATGTCGCAACTGATTACAACCGACCTCTAAACCGGAATTGCAGAATCTAGCCGAGCATCTCCATAGAAAACTTCAAGTGCAAACGAGCTCGATTTGACACCATGGTTTGATGAAAAACTCCTAATCTATCCTAAACTACTGAAAAACAGAGAGGAGAAAGCCTAAATTGGTCTCATGACGGCTGAAAATCAGAGACAAATGACCTAGAGGACGAAAAAATCTATATAGGAATCGACGGAGCGTCTAGACGCTCTGGACAGCATCTAGACTCTCCCAGCGTCACAGGGGCTCTCCGCAGCGTCGAGGGAGGCTTCAGGGAACTGCCGATAGCGTCTAGACGCTCTGGACAGCGTCTAGAAGCTACCCAGAGCGCAGCACTGCTTATTTTTGCTCTAACTTTCTGCTCAGGTGTCCGAATGACCCCCGGTTTGATGCGTTGGAATAGTGATTCAACGTAGAATCTCTCGGAACATGCCTTATGCTCAAATCCCTACAAAATGATCAATTAATTATATTAAAACCTCCAAACTAACATGATTTAAGTATGAAAATATAGAACTATGTTAGTCCTATCAGACATCAATCAACATTCATTTGAGGTCAACACATGGGTGTATCATTTAGTAATATTTAGAGTATATCAAGAGTATATCAGACATCAATCAACACTCATTGGAGGTAAAACCTGGGTGTATCATTTTATTAATATTTTGAGTATATCAACAGTATATCAGACATCAATTAGGATTTATTTAAGGTAAAACATGGTGTATCATTTTAGTTATATTCAGTAGTATATCAGACATCAATCAGCATTCATTTGAGGCAAACACATGAGCGTATCATTTTAGTGATATTCTGAGTATATCAACAATATATCATACATCAAGCAACATTTATTTTAGTTAAAACATACGTGTATGATTTTATTAATATTTCGAGTATATCAAAAGTATATCAGACATCAATAAGCATTCATTTGAGGCAAACATACGAATGTATAATTTTAGTGGTATTTTGAGTATATCAACAATATATTATACATTAATCAACATCATTTGAGTTAAACACATAGGTGTATCATTTTATTAATATTTTGAGTATATTATAAATATATTAGACATCAAGAACTTTTTGGGCTTTTCTTATGGGTTGGGCTAATATCACTATATTTGTAAATGGTTTTAAAATACGATACACTCATATATGTGAATCTTCCACATATATGGATGAATCAAAGAGGAAAGTGATTGTGTTCATCAATGAAGTACATCAGCAGACTATCATACATAGGTGTATCATTTTATGAATCTTTTAAGTACATTGGCAGGCTATCAGACATGAGTGTATAATTCTATCAAATTTTAAAGTACATTAGCAGGCTATCAGATATGAGTGTATCATTCTCTAAAATTTTCAAGTACATCAGTAGACTATCAGACATATGGGTGTATCATTCTACCAAATTTTAAAGTACATTATAGCAGGTTATCAAATATGAGTGTATCATTCTATGAAATTTTTAAGTACATCAGCAAGCTATCAGACATGAGTGTATCATTCTATCAAAAATTCATGTACACCAACAGGTTATCAGACATGGGTGTATTATTCTATCAAAATTTCATGTACATCATTAGGCTATTAGATATGGGTTTATCACTCTATCAAATTTTAAAATACATCAAACAGGTTATTAGACATGAGATTAGGGAGAGAACTCAATGGTGGTTTAGGGAGAAAGGGGGAGATATCGACGAAGGATGAAAGGATGAAAGAAGAGAAATCGGGGAATGAAAGTTAGGGCTGAAATAGCAGAACGTGGGTAGGGAAATCGTTGGCTAAAATCATATTAGAGTTCAAATGGACGTCTAATAGGTGTTTGATGGAATGATGGGCTTTTTAGTATTTTTACATGGCATGAATTCAGTTTGTGTCATATTTGCAATTTCTTTTCGGTTGTACCATATCTGCCATTAATTTGGGCCAAATTGCTATGTGTGCAACTGCCTCATAATAAAATATATCAAATGACGATGTACATCATTTTTTTAATTACATCTCAAAAAATGGGTATTTTGAGACAATATCTCATAAAAATTTAGAAGACCAAATCATAGGAAAGGAAACATAGAATTAACGAGGCTCAAGTAAGCTACAATCATTGCTTACAATTTCTTGCTTAAAGCCCGAAGAAGAAGTTGCAAAAGAAGTAGAAGGAGATGATTTTTTATCAACGAAAGCGGGCGGTTTAGGATCTGGAAGAGAAGCAGGGTCACTGCCGGAGCTTAGCATAAAAGCTACATTCGACATTGTGGGACGATCGTTGGGGTCTTCTTGTACGCACATCAACCCTACAGCCACACATTTTATAACTTCACCTGGATTGCAGCTTTCTCGTACGGCCGCCTCTGCTATTTCCAATGCTTTTTTTTCTCTCCACAACTTCCATACCTGCGTAGCCAACCTCCCAACTTTTAAAAAACCACATCAACACATTGGGTTCAAAAATTAAAATAAAAGTAAATTTATTCTCACGTATCCAAGAAGGTTCAAGGCTTCTTTCGACCGGTAGAAGCCAGTGTTCCTTCTTCCACTAACAATCTCCAGCACAACTATCCCAAAACTGAACACGTCAGATTTCACTGAGAATGATCCATCCAACGCATATTCTGGTGACATGTACCCACTGCAAAATCCAACAAAACACCTCTCAACAACTTAAATAGTAATCAGAATGTGGCCACAAGGATAGTAATAGATTAAATTGGTGAAGGGAAATTTACTAAGTTCCAACAATTCTGTTCGTGGTTGCCTCTGTTTGTGTACCATCAAAGATTCTTGCTAAACCAAAGTCGGAAATTTTAGGATTCATTTTATCGTCCAATAGAACATTGCTTGTTTTCATATCTCTATGAATAATCCTCAACCTTGAATCTTCATGCAGATAAACTAGACCTCGAACAATTCCCACTATGATATTAAACCGCATCGTCCAGTTCACCAGTAAACGTTGCGTTCGATCTAGCAAATGAGAAGAAATGGTTTGGAAATTTTTTCTTTTTGTATATCAAGATCAAAACTTCATCTGTAATCAGGGTAAGATAGAGAAACTTACCAAATATAAAAAAGTCTAAGCTTTTGTTGGGCATATATTCGTAGACCAACATTTTTTCTTCTCCTGCAACACAATAGCCCAAAAGTCTAACGAGATTTCGATGCTGAAGTTTGGCGATGAGAATAGCCTCATTCTTAAACTCATCTACGCCTTGGGCGGAACCTTTCGACAGCCTCTTTATTGCAATTTCCAGTCCTCCTGGAAAAAGTCCCTGACAGACGAAAACTGTTAGTTTTTTTTAACAACTAATTGCGGAAGACTTTTTTGATTAAGGGTTACACATACCTTGTAAACTGTCCCAAATCCTCCTCGTCCAATTTTGTTTGCTTCTGAGAAGTTGTCTGTAGCACTAAGTATGGTTTCCAAATCAAAAACTGGTACTTCTATGGCTTTTCTATCATCTTCTCCAAACATTCCTGAACCCATAAAGTCTCTAACACGTTTCTCACTTTCGTACAAGTGAGTAGTTTCCTGATTTCCCCAAAAACTTGTTCTTTGCTCTACTATTAACAAAAATAATCAAACAATGGATCACCCAACAAGACATCACATAAAAACTTTCCAAAGAAAGAAGGGCGAATTTGTTACCTTTTTTATTTTGTACCTTCCTTCTTTTGTAGTAAACATACAACACCAAGCAGGAAATAACAATCAACCCAGCAATTGTCATTGGGACAATGATACCAACTCTGTTATTGCTCTGCTTTGGATGAGGCTGGTATTCCTCTACAAGTACATCAATTGCAATGATCATGGACAAGGATTCATAATTTAATTATAGAATTTGAAAAAAAAAAAAAAAAACCTTTATTTTTTGTATGCACGGGATTCGATGTGTACCTGGAAGCATACGACAGCCGGTGCCAGTCCACTTAAAAGAAGGCTTGCACAAGCACCTCTTCGTTCCATCCGATGATGAGTTGCAAAATGAATTTGGCCAATGGGTGCAATTTTTTGGTGAATCGCAGATTGGCTCTAATGGTCTCTCCCATTGAATATCAATTTCATTAAATTCAGAGTCACAGCCGCTGCTTACTTTGAATGTAGACGAGTGTTCCAATTTCAATAGCTTTTGAATTGCATCTGTATCGTTACCTCTGCAAATAGACCCGTTTGTTATAATGGTAAAAGTCTTTAGTTGCGGATCGATGTTTGTGACAGTGTAGGGAAAATCTGCTGGCTCGAAGACGACCAGGCTGCTGAAATTATTGAAACAAGTGAAGTTACGATACATAGGATCACCACAGCTGGGAGCTGTGCTCAGAGGATAAGGGACAATGTTGATTCCACATGGTTCACAGTCGAGCTCTGTATATTCTGAAGGAAACAACCAAACAGGGTAAAGTAGATGAGAAGGTGAAGAAGCAGAAGACTTTGATAATGCATAGCTGGACAAGACAAATATAGAGGAATTGGAATTGAAAATACCAATGTCAGAATGTTTGAAACGGACGTTGACAACACCACCACCATCTGCATCTCCCCAAATGTTTTGGAGTTCATCCTCCCAAATGAGACATGCGACAGTACCACTGTCGTTTCTATTG
The DNA here is from genome assembly GCA_033996785.1 of Trichosanthes truncata. Lineage (NCBI taxonomy): Eukaryota > Viridiplantae > Streptophyta > Magnoliopsida > Cucurbitales > Cucurbitaceae > Trichosanthes > Trichosanthes truncata. Next base: position 24,817,792 of record JAWPNB010000008.1, on the reverse strand, counting down.
ATGTGTATTACTTCTGAATACGCTTGACATGTACAAGATTCAAGGCACTTGGTTCTACAATTCTTATTATTATCAGCCTCCACGATATTAGACGTCTTTCTTACCTTCATATTAATTTTCAAGAAATCTCCAGTTTGAGCCACTTCTTTGGGGCAAATTTCTGTTTTTCTCTGGCACCCGTCTGAGTAATCACCAGAATTCCACTCATCCTTGGACTTGGGCTCAAACCCCGGCAAGCACTTGCAAGTGTGCCTAGTGTGATTCTGACAATTAGCGAAATTCCCACAAGCTGTTAATACACTACATCTATTTTCAGGTTCCGACCAGATGACATCCCATTTTCCACTCAATCTGTTCTTTGCAAGAGACTGTATCTCCCCGCTGAAACTCATAACTAATCTTGTATAGTTTGTGGCGTTCAAATTGCGAAGACTATTTTTTGACAACAAGTCTATTACTAATTCAACAATATTTCCATCCGTTTCCATGTAGAAATTTTGCCATAGTTCCTTGCTCATCCAATAACGTGCACTATGTTTCTCAATGATGTAGCGGCTTTCGAGATCCTTGAGAAACGTGAAATTCCCCTGCGAAGGGTCGTCTGCACTTCTCCAAGAAGTCAACTTCAAGTTGTTGGTCATGCTCATACCTGGAAGAAATGTGTCGGTTGGATTTTGGAAGCTTTGCCACAGAGTTGTGCCGTTGACGACGTCTAATGCCTTGAGAATCAAGTTCCCAGAATCCATCAGCACCGTTGTTGTATTGTTGGAAGTGGCTTGGATGTCGGTTGACCAGAAACTAGTGCCGTTAGAATCCAGTACCATGCGGTTGCCGTCTTTAATGGCGAAAATTCCATTGTTGTTGTATAGTGGCCGGTTTCTATTGGCAACCCATACAACCACCTCCGGTTTGGAGCCGTGGTACCATATTCCGACGTATCTTCTAGCGTCAGAGCTTCCGTTTGGAGTGAAAAAACCAAGTTGGAATCTTCCTCCCTTCGAAACAACAGAATCTCCATGATCGTCTCTTAATGTATTGACGACGCTGCCTCTAACGGAAGCTAATAATAGCAAAAAGCACATCATGCATAAATTGAAGGCCCGACTCCGGCCATTACCAACGGAAAGACTACCCTCCTCCGCCTTCTTGTTTATCATCTTTCCGTCTGCTTGATATTTTAATGCAAGCCGATTATTACTTTTTGTACATAAAAAAGGAAAGAAAGGAAAACAATGCCAGTATCCATCTCTCATTCTAAGAAATTTGACTAATCCACACACACACACCTATCGTATATACTAATACTTATTCAAAGGAATTGGAAATTGAGGTCCCCTCATCACACAAAGACCTTTCCCCTTGGTCCAACCCGCGTCAACCTCATGAACCTTCACTTTTTGTTTTTTGTATTATTGCTGGACTTGTCAAACACAGATGGGGTCGTCGTATTTAAACCATTTTTTTTTTTCATAATAAAACTTGTGAAAACTGCACAATCAGACGAAACAATCATTTTATACCCTCAAACTTAGCAGAAATTAATATCTTGAATTAGTAAAATATAAACGTTTGTAAGTCGTTGAATCAATTAAAATTCTAAATTTATAACTTACCCATCAAAATTCTGACCTTATAATGCCAACATATCTATTTTTCTTTTGAGTAATGCCTATGGACTAATTGGCAAGAATCTCTCTGGTTGATCGTCTCTTATGGACTAGCATTAAGTTTTGGACAAATATGAGACCGAAATGCGAAAAGGGAGTGAGAAAAGATATATTTGTATTTTTTTTTCAAAAAAACAAATAGATGTTAGAATTTTAGTGGTGGTAAGAAAAGGAGAAAAAAGGAAAATTGTAATGGGTGTCAAAATTGGTTGTCATATCTACAAATATGTCACATAAATAAATGTTTCACAAATATGACAATTTTTTAAAATTTTTGCATGCCTATTTAAATAGCTTTTATGTAATTCATTTTTTACCTTCGTTTATCACTGATAGACTATATCATCGATATACAATTGATGTGAGGGACCTACAATGAGGTGAATGTGAGGAACCTATGATGAGGTTAATACAAACTCGAAAATTCATGGAGTAAAGTTATAATTTAACCTAAAATCTATAAATCAAATAGAAAATAGACTCAAATCTCAAGATCAAAAGAATAGTTTTTCATCCAAATTTTATTAACAAATATCTCTCATCTTGTATCATCATTAATTTCAATAAAATCAAGTTTTGCACAAAATTATGTTTGATCAATGCACAATTAACCATTAAATAAATTTGCCAAAATTCACAAATTTGCTCAAAAAAATAGTTCTAGTGTTGTTTTTCTTTGAAATCTTATCAATTTTGTATCATACATATGTTTTTAATTTTATTAAATGCATATGAGAATACTTTTTTTAACAATCTTTCAAATGAAAATTGACAAAAGAGTTAAATTGCAACACTTATTAAAGTTTAGGGTTAAAATTGCAACACTTATCTAAATTTAGAGTGCAATTTTATGAATTTGAAAGTTTAGAATAAAAATTGATACAACACGACAATGTGGAAGTAAAAATTGATTCTTTTCTTCTTCTTCTTTTTTTTTTTCCATTCTTAAATTTTAAAATCGTATGATTTAACCACAAAGTTTTCATTTTAGTGTCTGTGTTGTGTTTTGTTAGCTTCCTTAAAAAATAATAATAATATTATAAATTATATATAAAAAAAGGTTAAATTATCAAAAATACCCCTGAACTATGGGGTTGATTTCAATTATATCCCTAAACTTTGAAAAGTTTCATTTTAACCCTTAAACTTTGAAGTTTGTTTCAAAACAACCATTGAAGGTTTTTTTTTTAATTAAATTCATGGATGGAAAATGATGTTTTTGCATTTATATTGTTGCTTATGTGAACATATTTGAACATATACGTTGAAAAAAAAAATCAAAACATATGCAAATATGTTATTTTTCGTCCATAAATTTAACGGAAAAAACTTTCAAATATTGTTTTGAAACAAACTTTAAAGTTCAAGGGTTAAAATGAAAATTTCAAAGTTCAGGGTATAATTGAAACAAATCCTATAGTTCAGGGGTATTTTTGATAATTTAACCTAAAAAATAAGATGATGTGATGATATTTAACCACAGTTTATTATTATTTTTTTTTTACTTTTGTTATGTGTAAAATTTTTATTTTCACTTCCCCCCTCTCCTTCCCACAGCTGCACTCCTTCCCCTCCCCATCCGCCCTTTCTGGAGATCAGCCATTATCCCCCCTCTAACAATTTTGCAACCAACCAAATTTCAGATCTCTGGCATTCAGCTCTAATGCTGGGAATTGTCCATGACATTGTTGTTCGTTAGGGATAATCGACTTGTTGAGTTCGCTAAAGCTCTGTTGGATAATTATTTTGTTTTTTGTTTTTAAAAATTAAGCTTCTAAACACTAATTTTTTCTATAGAATTCTTTGTTTTGTTATCTACTTTTTACAAATATTTTCAAAATCCAAGCTAAAATTTGAAAACTAACTAAAGTAGTTTCTAAAATTTTGTTTTCTTTTTAGAATTTGCCCAAGAATTCAAAGGTTTTCTTGAAAAAGATGAAAAATATTGTAGAAAAATAGTGAGAAAACAAGTCCAATTTTCAAAAACAAAAAACCAAATGGATATCAAAGGAAGTCTCAGCTTTTAGAATTTAATTTCAAATTTGACCCAGTTCTCACCCCAATCAAAGAGCTAAGCAAACCCTGCTTCCAAATCAGATGAAATCCTTGTGAATTTTAAGTTTCGTGTGTGCAACCCCCGGATGGGACTCCGTGCGCAGTACTTAACGTTCAAATACTTTTCTCCGAACCTAACTAATATGTATATACAAAAAGTTCCCATCAACAATTTCATCAAATGTTACTACGACCTTCTCACCTAAATTATCATAGATTGTGTATTTGTACATGCATACATACAAAAGTGAAAATTTGACCTTTTAAAAGATTAATTATATAATGGCCAGTTTGAGCTATGCTCAAGTTAATTTTAAATAGTTATGCTCGAAACACTAGAAATTAGAACATATTATATGCAACGGGTAGAATGAAAATGAGAAAAAGATGGGGCCTCTGGGATAATTAAGAAGGTAAACCACTACAAGAAAGTTAACTATTTTCGAAGGTCACGACCTTCAAAAAAACACTTAATAGACCTTCGATAAATCTTTTTTCAAAGGTTAATTCAACTTTTGAAAAGTGTCGAAATAGATCCCGTCGAAAAAGTTTTTTTCAAAGATTTGTTAACCTTCGAAAATTAACATTTTTCAAAGGTCACATTAACCTTCGAAAATAATTATTTTTCAAAGGTCACGTTAACCTTCGAAAATTATTATTTTTCAAAGGTCACATGTCTTCAAAAATTGTCAAATTATTTATCGATAATTATTTATTGTCAATTATCTTTTTCGAAGATTTTTATTATTTTCAAAGGCTTATAATACTACTTTCAAAGATTTTAAAGCCTTCAGAAAGAAGTATTTCTTGACAGTTGTAAATCCTTCAAAAAAAACCTATTACAAACATCTTTAGCACTTGAATACAAAACATGCAATTACATAAATAACATTCAATCCGCACTCGAACGAGATCGAAAATTGTTAACAACAGCCACAACACCAACAAAACCACATCATAAATCACAAAATTTAGATTCAAGAGTCAAAATCAAATGTACAAACCTTTTGGAATTTACTTGATTGAAAAATCCCAGAACAAAACATAGACCACCACACTTCTCCACAACTCAGTCATCACATAAAATAAGTAAACATCCTACTCAAAATAGTGATTATAACAGCATAAATACTAACAAAGAAGATCGTTAACCATCTATTATCACCAACCTGCAATTACATAAATAAAATTAATACAATAGATGGCAACAATAGCACTAGTTCAATTATTACTTGACTTTGACTATTTGCTCCATGAACTTAACCAATAAAAACCAATCCCAGTGATAGACTATCATAAAACAAAAGGATCCAAGAAAAGTTTCCATGAAGCACAACAAATCTCAAATCATTTTATTCCAAGGAAGACAAAAACTACTCACTATTACTACATTTTTTCCTTACTTAGAGTAGGAGGATATATTTTTTCAATTCAGAAGCAGAAAATATATCAACATCTTTAAAGATGTTGATATATAGCAACAACTTAGACAAAATAACTACAAAAATTATAGAACATCTAACTATTACACTCAATCAACTAGTAACAAATTGTTTACGCATCTCTGCCATCATTGTTTTAAATCTATCCTCAAAACAATTTTCTAATTCAACAATTTGATCTTTGAGTGCTTGTACCTCGACTTTTCTTGGTCATTCAGATTCTTGAAGACGTTGTTTAGACTCGTTAAGATGACGCTCAAGATCACGTACATTAGAAGATGATCCAAACAACTCGGAAGGTGTAACACCTACCCCACCCCATAACCACGAACACGTCCATGTTTCTCTGGTCCAAAAACTTGCACAAAAACCTCGTCCTCATTCATGTCAAGTGTACCATCAACCACTTGAGAAGTGTATGATTTGAGTTCCGACTACAAATACAAATTCAAAATTTAGAATTCAAAGGCTATTTAGTATTCACAATCCCCTATGCTATCATCAAATATCGATAGTTTTCTTATATCACATATTTTCTTTAAACACGGCATACAAGCCCATGCCTCTCTCTACCACTAGATAACATACACTTTCTCTAACTCAGATGAACATAAAGATAGATAACATGGAAGTTCTAGGTATACAGAGAAGAGGGAAGAAACTTTAAAAATCAGTCTAGATGAAATTGTGACCTCAGCTTTTCTAGATTTCATGAAACCTTCCCAAGGGCTTGCTTGCAATTAATGAGTTAAAAGAGAACAAAGTTCGCAGTATAGTAAAATAACACAGTATGGTACCATTTTTTCTTGTGTAGTTTCATTCACAGCCATTCCATTATTTTTCAGATGCGTTAGCTCCCAAATTCTGATTCGACTAGGTTCTTTATTAGTGTCCTGAACCTATATTTAAGTTAAAAATATATATTAGATCATTTGACTAAATTAAAAGAAGTTTATGTAATTGTTGATTTACCTCCTTTTCAACTCTTTGTTGTATACTTTGTGAACCACATGTGTGATATATGTTCAATTTAGAACGATTCTTTTGGTTCCTTTCATACATCTCCTACATTTCAAAAATATAGAAAAATGAGCATCACTACAAATTAATGCAATAAGCAAACTTTTTTTTATGTACAAGAAAACAAAGTTCTAGAACAAGCAATAACATCAATTAAGAAAAGAAAAGAAACAAGTAGCAGAGAAAAAAATTTCAAAAACAATCAAGTAGCAAAGAAAAATTTTTCTTCATATTATTGCATTTACAAAGGAAAAAGAACCAATTCAGATATTGGTTTAACCAGTTGAATACCATTATCATTTAAAACAAAGACAAAGCAGAATCTTAAACTAGAGCAAAAAAAGCAGCAAAAGGGCCCAACATATTGGCCAAAAAGTGCATGATCTCTAAACCTCAACATTCATTTCAAACAGCATGGAAATAAATGGAAACTCTGCTTTATAGGAAGCTATTGTTGCTTACATGAACAAGGAATTATTGGCTTCGAGAGTTGTTGCTTACATAAATGTTGACAGTGCAGTATATATATGAACCAGAAGGATTTGTTGCCTTTGCAACTCCACAGTACTAAGATTTGTAGATATTTTAAAGTGAGGGACCAAAGCGAACAAAAATTAAAAGTTAATTAAAGGAACTAAAATTTTTGAAGTAATTTTAACTTAGTCATGGCACATTTAATAAATTTGTTCATATTAATAAAACTGAATGCAAAAACGTAAAAAGTACTTAGCTTCTTCAAAAAGTACTTAGCTTCACAACCCATTAATAAAACGAAATATCAACGATTCCATTTATTAATTCACCCAAAAAGTACTTAGCTTCATCAAAAACGTGAATGCAAATATATATATATGCTTAATTACAATCCCATTTCTCACTTACAGGGGATACACCAGAGAAACCACTGGCCTGCAAAATTGAAAATCAAAAAAGGAAGAAAAACAAAATCAAATCATTCCTCGGAAAGAACAATTGATGAAAGAAGCTGGCAATAATATGTTGAAAGCGATGGAATGGAAGGAAGGAAGGAACTAAAATGATTACAGAGCAAGAACATCAAAGTTGATGGTGAACAATCAAATTTTGCAGCTTTTCTGCAACATGCTAGTATTCCTGCTGTAGACATGGCAAATGGAAAAGGTAGGGACAAAAAATCTTTCTTTCAAACATACCTAAACCCAAGGAAACTGTTTAACATAATTCAGCTATAGTAGTTTAAAATTAATATGGCTACTTAAAGGAAATACAACATTAGATCATCCATTTCATACCAAAAAGTGTCAATGGTTGTGGGGCTCCTGGCTCATATTGCAGCACCAGGTATTGTCATTACAATGGACTAGAATTGTGAATGTTTTTATTATATAAGTTACGTAAATAACATTGGAATGTGTAAAAAGTACAGCTTCCTATAAAGAATGTCATATCTGGGTATTATATGGATTGATTTGAAAGAGAATATAACAAACAACCTCAAGAATACACATCTCACAATCACAGCAAAATGGAAAAAAAAAAGATGACAATTACACTGAAAAAATTCACAGAAAGTATAAGTGAGAATAGAATCAACTACACCAACCTCACTGACAATTATCATGGACAAACTTGCAAAAAAATGCGTCAAAGACTCCAAGACCAATGGAGTCCAGGTCAAGATTAATATCTTCAGAGTCAATACCATCATTTTTTGCAGCAACTGTGTCAACATTGCTCCAGGAAATCTAACGAGGAAATACAGACGCGTATAACATCATGAACGAACTGAAACTAAAATTTAAAGAAGAAAAGAAAAAGGAAATGATCAATTGGGGCTTTGCATTTTAATCCCAAAATTCCGTAGTTTTTAGAATGGCCAAAATGTTCCACAAGATACTCCAAACAAGGCAAAAAAGTCATTACACAAAAGAGCAGTCAATGTTGGGAAAAAACCTCCCACTACTACCGCAGGAATAAGCAGCAAACTAACTGAGAAATTAAAAGAAAGCAACAAAATAAGAAACACAAGAATTAACGTGGAAAACTCCAAAACCGGAGAAAAAACCACGGACAGAAAGAAATACTCTACTATGTGAAAAATTATTACAATCACACAGAATTCTCTCTCCGACCCCAATTACAAAGAAACACTCTCTCAAAGCTTTATACCACTCACTTAACTAGAGTTAGTATACCAGGCTTAAAGTATTTCGAATTGGGATGATTTGAAACCAAAGCCATAGACTCCTTTTATAGTGCTTGGAGCCATGACTTTCTTGTACATTTCCAATGTGGGACAATTTCTCTTCAAACATATTGCCAAAATCCCTACAGTCAATGCCAAAAATTAGCAAATAACTAAAGTTACAAGATAGTTGCTTAGACATGCCTGTTTGGATCACAAAACATGCCTGTTACATAACTTTTTAAAACAAAGAAAAGCAAAAAACAGAAATTTCAAATGTTTTGTTAGTAGTTCTGTAAAATAATACTCCATAGTCAATTACTTGTCGCTTTTTATGTATAAACTGATTTAAACATATTATATTTTCAAGTTAATATAGAAAAAAATACGTGAAAGCATATGAATAATATGTTTCAAACAGCATTTTAAATTGAAAGCAACTCTAAAAAACCACATTCAGAAAACACTTCCTATAAGCCTCCTAGTCAGGTTGCCTTCTTCAAGCTTTTCAAAACAAAACAATTGAATCACTAGGTGTACATAATATTTCAATCATCTTCCTCACAGCCCCAGGAATTACATATTTTCCCCTTTTCATACACAAACAGGTAGTAAAAAGTCCAGAACGCTCAACAATACATCTCAATAGTTAGTTCCATTTACAATGTACAAGAAGGAAAACAATTATCTCAAAGCACAAAGATCCCAATCTCAATAACCCCAAGAACCCCTTCCCGCCTTGGCCGACATACACCATGGAATAGCTTTATCCAAAGCAAAACAAGAAAGATAACAAATCGGACTCACCTTACTCCGTCGACCGAGAATACTCCAGCAAGCAAACCAAATGCGGACGCTCGATTTGCCGGAGAAGTGTTGTCTACCTGAGAATGAAATCGGAGGATCGGATTAAGAAGAATGGGCGAAAACTTGCACGAAATTGGAAGTGGTGAGTGAAGAAATTACCAGATAAGCGAGAGCGAGGCAACTGGTGGTTGCCGCCGATTTCACAGCTCATATGCCGATTTCAAAACAAAGAACCGAACCGGATGCCGCCGCATCCTCTTCCTCCTTCGAACGGTGTCTGGCAAACTTCACGTCGGCGGCCGAGTCGAACGCCGATCTGGAAGACGGCAATGACAGAGTATAAAAGAAGATCGATTTTCCTCTTCCGGCCGATTAAAGAAGATGTAGAAAAGAGAGTGAGAGGAGGAGTTAGGTCATTGGAAAATCGGTGAAGAATTTGTCATTTGCTTGATTTGAATCGATTTTTGAGAATTATTATTATTATTATTTTGTAATTTTACCTTTTTATGAATTACGTATCTTGTGTGAGATGTGAATATAATATTTCTATAATTATAAATGAAAGACAATTGAAAGAATATATTTAAATATAATATTAAATATGAAATATAATATCTTTTTTCAAGGGTTGTAAGAACCTTCGATAAAAGGTAGATATTTATCAAAGGTTCTTAAGAACCTTCGATAAAGAGTAGATATTTATCAGAGGTTTTTTAAATGCCTTCGATAAAAAATAATATAATTTTTTTATCAAATAATATCTTTTTCAAAGGTTTTTAAGAACCTTCGATAAAGAGTAAATATTTTTCAAAAGCTTTTCAAATTGGGCTTTATCGAATGAGGATACAATGGGTTGTACGGATTATAAACGTTGATTAGTATTATAGAGTCAGATATTTTAGATTGTAGCCTAACGGGCTTTGTTCAATGATTAATGAAATTCTTCTTCTAAAAAAAAATCATAAAAAGATAATATAATTTTCGAAGGATTTTAATGTTCTTTGATAAATGTAATATCTTTTTCAAAGGTTTTTAATAACCTTCAATAAATAGTAGATATTTATCAAAGGTTTTTGAATACCTTCGATAAAGGATAATATAATTTTCAAAGGTTCTTAATGTCTTTTGATAAATATAATATATTTTTCAAAGGTTTTTAAGAACCTTCGATAAAGAGTATATATTTTTCAAAAACTTTCTAAACACCTTCGATAAAAGATAATATAATTTTCAAAGGATTTTAATATCCTTTGATAAATATAATATCTTTTTCAAAAGTTTTTAAGAACCCTCGATAAATAGTAGATATTTATCAAAGGTTTTTTAAATACCTTCGATAAAGGATAATATATTTTTCAAAGGTTCTTAATGTCCTTTGATAAATATAATATCTTTTTCAAAGGTTTTTAGGAACCCTCGATAAAGAGTATATATTTTTTAAAGGCTTTTTAAACACCTTCGATAAAAGATAATAAATTTTCGAAGGATTTTAAAATCTTTTGATAAATATAATATCTCTTTCAAAGGTTTTTAATAACCTTCGATAAATAGTAGATATTTATCAAATGCTTTTTAAATACCTTCGATAAATATAATATCTTTTTCAAAGGTTTTTAATAACCTATGATAAAAAGTAGATATTTATCAAAGGTTTTTTTAAATACTTTCGATAAAGGATAATATAATTTTCAAAGGTTTTGAGTTCCTTTGAAAAATATAATATCTTTTTCAAAGATTTTTAAAAACCTTCGATAAAAAGTAGATATTTTTCAAAGATTTTTTAAATACCTTCGATAAATGATAATATATTTTTCAAAGGAATTTAGAAATTCTCCGATAAATACATATCTTTTTCAAAGGTTTTTAACAACCTTCGATGAAAAGTAGATCTTTTTCAAAGGTTTTTTAAATACCTTCGATAATGCTTATATTTTTCAAAGGTTTTTTATAACCTTCGATAAAAAGTGGTCGAAATAGACCTTTTTTGTTGTAGTGAACCAAACTGCACGAGCTGCATAAATATGCGTCTAAATGCTTCAGAATAACCTTATCATGTCCAAGTCATTTGAAAGTCTCAAGAAAGATCAATTGGCTCACCACAGAGCTGCGCCAATTCAGTTTCTAAAAGTCTCAACAGGTCTGCTTTGTTCCGCCTATAAATCCAGTTCTGATCCCAATCAAACCTGGACGGACCACTGCAAGGAAGAACATAACCTGGGTTGTCACAATTTTTTTCTTTTTTTTTTTCTTAATGAGAAACCGAACTTTCGTTTAGAAAAAATTGAAAGAATACAAGAACATACAAAAACCAAACCCACCAAAAAGGAACCAACTATATCTTGGGTCGTTTCAAAGTTGTGTACAACGCCTAAATATATGAATAACCAACCTCTTTGTTTGAGTTCCTTGTTCTCTGAGGACCGAATTCAAAATAGTCTCATTCCTTCTTTTCTGCTTTAACATAAGTTAAAGACAAGTAGGGATATGAGGCATGCCCCTATGAATGGGTAAATGTCATATGGACAGTACAAATTCCATTTTTTACTAAAGACAAGGGCTCAACTTTGTCATGGAATGGAAAGTGGGACAATGTCTGAAATGATCTTTCAAACAAATGGAGAGGACATACATTGTAGATTCTAATCATTCTACAATGATTGACTCAATAAATACCATATTTCGAACCATCAAAATTTTTTCTTAGAAAATGGAAACTGTTGAATGAAATATTTTAAATTAATGACAAAATCACAAATTGTTAAATTTGAGACTAATTATAAATTGACATGTGTCTCAAATTTAATTTGAAGACAAAAGTTGGTAAGTCCTAATTCTAAGGTTACATGTCTTCATTATGACTCTTTAATCAAATAATTAAATTTAGTTTGATCAAATTGGGTTATAAGGTATGGGGGTCAAACTTAAACAAAGTCCAAAAGAGGAGGCCCTAATTCAAGACATTCCAAGCTCAAAGGGCTAGATCCAAAGTTGACAAAGCCCAAGCCCACATGTTCATGGAAAACTCTATAAATAGGAAAGCTTTTCTTCAAAGTTGAAAATCTCAAAATGAGAACTTAGAGAGAATTCAGAAACAAAAAAATCAGAAGACTTCCCAAACTTTTAAAGATCAAACACTCTCTGAACACTAAAACACTTCAAAGGTTAAAAAACTTTACGACTTGAAGACACAATCTAAAAAATAAGCTGCAAAGCCCTTAAGACAAATCCATATTCGAGAACAAATTGTAAGGCCCTCGAGACAAATTCACATTTGAGAACAAGCTGCAAACCCTCGAGACAACTTCACATTTGAGAATAAGCTGCAAAGCCATTGAGACAATCTATGTTTGAGAACAAGCTGCAAAGCCCTCCAGGCAAATGTACATTTGAGAGAAAAAATCATATGGTCAAACATTAGATAGTGTACTACACTCACAACATAATTCAAACACAAATTCAATTACACGAATTAAATTTCTTTCTTTGTTGAAATCTCATGTGAACAAATTGGTACACCTAGTGAGACCATCTCTACCTCTCATCCCTTTCCCTTATCTCCAAACACAAGTGAAGTGATGATGCTCAAAAAGACTTCTTCGATGATTGTTGTCATGAGCAACTCGTACACAGGTTCTGTTACCATAGTCGCTCCAATGAACTAAGGCTGTAAGAAGATAAAACTTCTATTATTTTAAGGGAAGTAATAACGCTACTGGAGGAATGTACTAATGACAAGTTTCTTGTTAAATATAGCCCCTTATTTGATTTCAATTATGGCGTAGTGTCCTTCGCATGACGACTAGAATAAACACTATGGAAGAAAGAATGAAGGAGATGCAATAGTAGATCAACACTTTGATGAAGGCGATTGAAGAAAGAGATTCTTAAATTGAGTACCTAAAGAGTTAGATTAAGAACCAAAATGTCTTTAAATCAAGTCATACTCCTTTTGTCAAAGATCGCAACAAAGAAGGTTGTTGTGTAGGAAAATCAACCACAACACTCAACTTCGATCGCTTCACTATTTGTCCAACAACTGTAGGACATGATAACAAACTCCATAAGAGCTCAGTAAGGCGACCTTCTCAAAGTTCTCTCTTGTATTCTAAATCATATAGACTAAGAGAATTGATAGTTTACTAAGAGAATTGATAGTTTGAGGATGCCAACTATAATAGCCTAGATTTTCCAATATGGCCATTCTAACAACAATGCGGAAGTGTAACAATTAAAACTACAATAGACTTAAACAAATTCAGCGAAAGTAATTTCTTACAAATGATTTCTAAAATAAACTATCGAATTCATAACAACAGCTTTCTAAGTCTTGTGCTAGAAAGCTAAACTTCACTTCTTTCGAGACTAACACTTGATCCTTCGTCTAAAAACATTTTGGAAAAACAAAAATGAGTACAGAAATACTCAATATGCAATTTCAACATCAAGTTCAGAAATTCATTTTCTACAAAACAAAACATAGAAATTCAGTTTAACAAATCATTTCAATAGTTGAATCAAAAGTCAAATATTCATTCGATCATTTTCTTTTAAAACAATCATAAACAAAATACATATATTCTTGCAAAACTTTTAATACAACTATTAAAATGTTCAGTCAAAACTCTCGAAAAACAAAAATCTTTCAATCGAACAAAACTTTCATTTAATCAAACTTTCAATATCGAAACTTTCAATTCAAACAACGTTTTCAATCAATCATTACTTTCAAATATCAGAGTGGGAATATGCATTATTTGGGTAGCCTTCAAAACATATATGATGGTTACCCGTCGGTAACACCAATCAATCAATCAGAAGATTCAATCAGAGTTGTCGATAAAAATCGACCAGAACATTCAATTCAATTACTTGAGTGTGAGGTCATGTGAGTGAAACACACACATGAATCTTCATTCCAAAAGAATGTCAAACCACAAATTGTGTTTGTAAGATCCAATTATCTTCTACTAGCAATTAGATATATGCTTATGATATATGAGTTGTTTGATTTTCATTTTTTGAAGGAGAAGAATGTTGAAATAAAATAAAAATACAAGGAAATTGGAAAATTGAAAGTGGAATACTACTTGTTTAATAAAGTAATTTAGAACAAAAGGAAAAGAAAATTAGATTTTGTTTATGCTTGAATAAAGGAGTTTTTTTTAAGAGAGATAGACACAAAGATCAAAAAAAAAAAAAAGAATATATAAAAGAAGCTTGTAGTGGAAGCTTTTGGCTTTTATATAAAAAAAAAGGAAAAGAAAAAGGGTGAGAAAAGTGTGGCTTCACGTGAACCACATGTAGAAGGAAAAAGAATATAAAAAAAATAGAAAAGAAAGGAAAGAAAAGGAAATGGGTGTTTTCGGGAATGAGGAGGAGAGAGAGAGAAAAAGAGAAGGAGAAAGAAGCAAATGGAAAAAGAGAGAAAGTGAAGGAAAACGAGAAAAGCCATGGTCACACTAGAAATTGTTGAAAGCATATGAGAGGCATATAGGCAAATTTTCAACTTCCGTGAGCCGTTTCAAGAAAAATAAAGTATGGGCTTCCTTCCAATTTAGATAACAACTTCTATGGGTTTTCTAGTATGTTTATTTGGGTTGTTTGAATAGAAATAATGGAACTTTTATGTGGGTTCTAACTTCCTTTTACCAAAAACTTACTGGGGTTTGATTATTGTGTATCTTAAGGGTTTGGGTGTTGTGTATCTTGATTATTGTTAGTGTGAAAAATCTAGAAGAAAGGTGATGGTGAAGAGAAACAAGTAAAAGGTCTAGAAAGGATGTTTCAAAATCTGATAAGAGTGGGGCCAATATTTGATTATGGTGTTAGTTGGTTAAGTTAGTAATATGGAGAATATCAGTTGGGTTTTTGCTATTTTGATTTTTTTTTAATGGAGGATTGACTTGTGTAAGGAGAAGAAAAGGGAGGTAGAAGCAAAGAGGGGTTAGCTAAGTGAAAAGCTTGGAAAACAAATAAGGACGATTTTAGGAAACTTAATTCAAGGAAGTTTAAATTTGACTGAGTTCTAAAAAAAATAAAAAAATAAAAAAAACAGAGAGTGTTGGTATGCACTGTGAAGAAGACGAAATAGAAGAGGAAGAAAATAGGAAATCAAATGGTTAAAATAAAGAAAAGAGATTAATGGTACATTTGGAATTGAACGAAGAAAGAGAAATGTTATTCTCAACTTGGGGCTATTCACGTGGGAATGGTATTTTGGAGGAGACAAAATCTTGTCTTAGATTAAAGGAGAGAGAAAGAAATGTATATATATATATATATATATATATATATATATATATATTTAATGGTATCAAAAAGACAAAATTAATATATTGGCTTTGGTTGGATGAGAGAGAATGTGTAATTTGAAAGTTTGACCAATGAGTAATGTGTAAGGATGGAGAATTGGGTTAATTGATATTTATTTGGTATTATTGAGTTTCTAAATTACATGGTTTGAAGAATAAATTGTGATATAGTTATTGGAATTCTAGGTCGAGCGAAATTCGGAACGACTAATAGCAACTCGAAATTCTCGCGTCGATAATTTTGTGAGTGGTTTATTTTAAGAATTGTTTTCATTATTTGATTATTATTATAGATTTTTAAGAATTCTATAACTATGTGTGAATTTAGAGAAATTGCAAAGAGATTTTTAGAGAATTGTTATGGAATTCCAAAAATGGTATTGAAATTCCAATATTTTATGCTTTTAGCATAAATTATTATTTGAGAAATATTTGAGATATTTTATGATTATTGAGATGTTTGAAGAGTTTAAATGTTTTTTGAGAAATGTATGAAGTTCATGAGATGTAGTTTAAGAAAAAATATGACTTTGAAAATGTTTTATATTATTTGAGAGATTTGATGATTATTTGAGAAATTATAAATGTTTAATGTTATTTCATAAATCTCTCAAGTTTATGAAAAGTTTTTTAGAGCAAGAGAACACGATTTTAAGAAAGAGTTTGAGAATTAAGAAATTTATTTTAAAAGTGGATTTTTAAAACCACTATATTTTTGTACCCATGGTGATTACCCATATGCTATGAGAATGTGTTTCCATAGTATGTAGCGTGCTCAGGCCGCAGGGGATGTAGGGGAATGTCGGGGCCATTAGGTTCCGAATCCGAATTCCGAATCCTGGTCCAAATCCTAGACCTGAAGCATTACAGATGTTAGAGTTTGCTCTACGTGCACGTATGACAGAGATTGCTGTGCGTATTGAGATTACTCTACGCCAGTATGACAGAGATTTGGGTACAGAATTGGTGATGAATTTCACTAGTTATGTTTATGCTTTCCAGAGCTGTAATTGCAGATTTTCCTATCTATGTTTTACGAACCTGTGCTTATATTTCAAGAGTTGTTGACTTAAGAGTTATTGTTACATTTTTTTTTACGTGTTGAAATGATCTTAAGCATAAACTACATTATTTGCACGTACAGAAATTTGATTTATGTTTATTATGAAAAGTGTGTTACTAAACATTATTATTTTTATATGGAATCACCACTCACTGGGCTTTTTAGCTCATTCTTTTGTTTTTAAATTTTTCCACTAGGTTGCTCTTGAGTTTCAACCAGAGTTAGCTAATCAGAGTCTGCCACCAGTCTTGTCAAATCATTGCATATCATTTATTGTAAGTAATTAGAGAAATTCCAATGCATTGTTTATGGATATCCATAGTTAAAGATAGATAATGAGAAAAGAGATAAAAACTTGGCAATAGATTCCATTTCTCATTTGGGGTCTACTGCCGTCACATCTCGTCCTAGGTTTGGTAGAGTTAATTTGGGGTGGGGTGTGACAGCCTTCCCACAAATAAGCTTCAATTAGTCAGAGATGTCGATAAAATCGACCAAAACAATCAATATAATTGCTTAAGTGTGAGGCCACGTGAGTGAATAACACACACATGAATCTTCATTCCAAAGGAATGCCAAACTACAAATGCACCTTCCCACAAATGTGTTATCTCACAAATAAGCCAGAACAATTCTATCAACTCTAATTTAGGCTACTACCATAAATGAGCAAAGCATTCCCAACACAAAAAAAATTGGCATATCTAAATAGCCCTATCAAATCAATCAAATACTTTTCAAAACATTCAAAACATTTGGTAGAACAATTGGAAACATACAAAACAATTGGAAATATACAAAACAATTTCAAATCACAAAAAAAACATGCTTTCAGATATTTTGTCAAATAACAATAGTCAAAATGGAATTATTCCAATTTTCTATTTTTGAAGGGATGTAGAAACTACTTACCTCAATCGATAATTCTACAATTCTCAATCTCAATTCCCAATCTAGTCCACTTTCTTGAACAATCATCAACTTTTCCTAGAAGTCCAAACATATCCAATACTTCACTGATCAAAATCCAAAATTCTATCTTAAAGGTCCAAAAGCTTATCTAAAATATAGAAAATCTTATCTATCCAATTTTTCCCATTCAAAACAATTTTCTGCATAAAAAGTTAGGAAAAATATGGTTCTTGGATCAAAAA
This sequence comes from Trichosanthes truncata, assembly GCA_033996785.1. Lineage (NCBI taxonomy): Eukaryota > Viridiplantae > Streptophyta > Magnoliopsida > Cucurbitales > Cucurbitaceae > Trichosanthes > Trichosanthes truncata. Next base: position 24,800,109 of record JAWPNB010000008.1, on the reverse strand, counting down.
AATAGCACTAAAAAAACTGGGTTAAAACACTTTAAAACCCAATTAACAATGTATTAAAATTGGTAAAATCAATGCTTTTCAATATGAAATAAAATACGATACAAATTTTCAATTCTACAACTTTTAAAACTTCAAAACTATCATAAATTATTGATAAACAACCCAAAAAAGTTTCTGCTCATAAAACAAAACTTTCCAAGAGTTTTTTTTTTAATCTAAAAGAATCAAGATTTCTACCGTTTTACAAATAAAACCAGATCTGAGAAAGTGCCTAAAACTGTTATAAAAGGCTTAAAATATATAATCTTTTCATATAGAAATCAAAGCTATAAATCACACTTTAAGGTAGCAATCATTTGGCAAACTTTTAAAGCAAAAAGAGCCCCAAAAAAAATAAAACAGTCCCAATTAGAAGAAAATAAAAGCTAAAAAATTGTGAAAAATTTTTCATTATCAAAACCTTCAATTTAATCCAAAAGCCATAAGATGAAAAACTTTGATAAAGAATTAAGCAAACCAAAAACCTAAAAACTCTTTAGGGAAAAAGATTTCAAGAATCTATTCATTCTAAACAATAAAGAATTGAAAATAAAACCCAATTTTTTTAAAAGAAAGATTCAATCAAGAAAGAAAGAAAACAAACTTGAAAATAGAAAGAAAGAAAACAAACTTGAAAATAGAAAGAAAGAAAACTTACTACTTTTTCTTTAGAGAGGAAACTGCAGAGCGTGTCTTCTTCTTCTCTCTTTTTGCCGTAAAAAACGTTTAGTCAAAAAGTTAGGGGCTTAAAAGATCTTTTAAAAAGAACCCTAATTAAAACCCTTAAAGATTATCTTCTTTTTTTTCTCAAAAAAAAAAAAAAAAAGGAGGGATAATAAAGATTTATCTCCTAATTTAAAAAAAAAAAAAGATAAAATTCTAATTTAAAAAGGTTTTAGAAATTAATAAAAGAAATACAACAAACATATATATATATATATATATATATATATTCAGTCGTTACACCAACTAGGTATCAACCACCAAAGTTTCAACAATTTGATGGAAAATGAAGCCCTAAGCAACACCTTGCTCATTTCATCGAAACATGTGAAAATGTTGGTACACGAGGAGATGTACTAGTCAAACAGTTTGTCTGAACACTAAAGAGGAATGCTTTTGACTAGACCACCGACCTAAAGCCCGAGTTAATAAATAATTGGAAACAATTCAAAAAATCATTTCTAAATCATTTATACAACACCAGATGGACTGTTACCATGTTAAAGCTCACCAACACTAGACAACGAAAAGGTGAACACGCGTTGACTTCATAAATCGCTAGAGAACCATGAGTCTTGATTGCAAAGACCGTCTTACTGAACTATATGCTGTCGAAATGTGTATTTAAGACATGCACTGGGGACTTCTGTACATCTTCCAAGGTATGAAGCCTCGCACCTTTGAAGAGCTAGCGACTCGCACTCACGACATGGAGTAAGTATTGATAGTTGATGAGACAAAAACCTAATAGTTCCTAACATAAGGAAAGAAGGAAATAACATCAAGGCAACTTTAGAAGAATCTATGGTTGTCAATACAACCCTTCTCAAGTCCTCTTCAAAAGAAAAACATAAGAAGATTGAAAAGGGACAAGGAAATGAAAGGCGTCGCTTAACTTTGAAGGATAGACAGAAAAAAAATCTATTTTTTTCCTAATTTTGACATTCCTAACATGTTATAACAACTATTAGCACACAACTAATTGAACTTTCTGAGTGTATGCGGCTAGAATAGATGAAAAAAATTCAATGATCCCAAGTATTGTAAGTATTATCGAGTTATTAGTCATCCAATGGAGAAATGTTTCGTCCTAAAAAAGCTAATTCTAAAGTTAGCCAAAGAAGGAAAATTAAGCTAGATCTTGATGAGACGACTCAATCAAATCATGCTACAATAAAAAAAAAAATGCATGCAGTCAAATATGTTCTAGTTCGCTTCATGATCAAGGAGTGTGCGCCTAGTCCAATTTAGAACCTTGGGACCTATATCTATTTGGTTTCAACATGAGGTACCAAGAAACAAATTTCAAGACACGATCAAACCTATCAATGATAAAGATAAGAGATGGACTTTTATGTCTCATCGGAAGAAGCAAGAATGATATCTTGTTCAAAAAGAACGTTGCTCATTTAGAAGAAAGAATAAATAAGAAAGAAGGATCCAAGAAAACCTAAACTTGGAAGGAAAATAAAAGTTTTTCTCAACCTTGAAAGTCGGTGGTGACCTTAAACGATTCTTTTCGACAAATTTTCTTTCCGTCGAAAAAGGGGAAGAGAATTTGACAAGTTCATATTGCATCAATGTGGAAAAAGTTGTCGATTCAAAATAAGTCGAGAAAAGAATTTCTGTCTTCAATCGCATCAAGCCTCAACTACTTGACTTTAAGTTTTCCAAAGGTAAAATTTCACTCTACGTCAAAGTTTGTCAAATCAAAATTTGGGCATAATCCAAATTGCATCCAAAATCAAAATTTGACTAAATTCATATTCAAATTTTACTCCAAATACAAGCCAAGTAAAATTCGAATTCTATTCATGATAGGAATGAACACTTCACCCCGCAGTACAAGATTATGATTTCTAAACAATTTAGAAATCAAAGTTTGGGATCAACTTCGATTTTATTTAGAACTATACAAAATAGTAAGGTTAAGCAAACTTATATTGAAATATAGGTAGAGATATTTCTGACGGATCCTTAATCTTCGTGTGCTCCAACTCCAACAAGGTCGAATCTCTAAGGCATTCATAAAATCTTTCTTGCTATGACTTGAACACAAGATCGAGGCTTGCGGGAGCCTTTTTAAAGAAAATTCATGAGGAGGAAAAATTCATAGAGAATTATGTGTATTGAAAATCTCTCAAATTGGTTCAACTCAAGGGTCCTATTTATAGAGACTTAGGATAGAATCTTTGCCATAAAATCAAATAATATATTTTAATATCATTATATTAAAATATATATATTTAACATATTTGAATATCATTCAAATATCCTACAATATATATTTACCTATTTGAATCACATTCAAATTTTACATATATATATATATATATATATATATATATATATATATATATATATATATATATATATATATATATATATATATATATATTGTATCAAATAATATATTATAATATATATATTTGACATATTTGAATCTTATTTAAATCTCTTAAAATCTCCTACAACATATATTTACTTATTTGAATCTCATTCAAATTTAATATATATTTTTTACTATAATATAATGTATCTAATATACTATATATTGTTCTTAATAATATTTAATGTATCAAAAATAATAAATAGATATTTTCGTCATTTAATATATCCAATATATTAAATATTAATTTGAATATTTCAACTTTTTCTTTCAACTAAATTGATCCTTTTAGTGTTACTATGAGCTAGCAAGGAGGCCTTATGGACTTGCAGATTATAAGCTCCAATTATACAAAATTAATTAACTAATTTCTTTAATCAATTAACTTTCATTCATTAAGCCTAGGCCACTCCACTATAGACCTAGAGTTGCACTCTTATGCACTGTAGGACAAGTTACGTCCATGGATATAACCATTATCTTGCAAGTCAATCCTTCGTGAGTTGTTCATAATTACAGCTAGGTCAAAAGTTTGTTTTACCTCTGTAATACATCTTATACCTTAAGTACCACTGATCTTCTAATAAACAATTTGTTTATGATCTAATCATAAAATAAGTCCCTCTCGGGCCAGTGAGAGGGTGATTCCCCATTATTCAAGTCATGAAATCAACACTTTAGGGAATTACTCATCTACCATGTATGGAAAGAAGTGAATTTCATCTTATGAGATTATGTTCTTAGCTCCCTATTTGATCAAGTCCCTAAAATGGTAGGCTTATTAAATCAACTACAAATGTCATTCTCACCCATGTGAATCAAAGGACAAGCCCACACTGACAGAGTTCCTAATTCACTCAAGATTAAGATTAAGTCGCATATGATCATTCTATGAAATATTAATCTTCTTAATTAACGGATTTATAAAGAGAGATTAAATATTTTGTGGCTTAGTCCCACTCACATTTCTCCACATGAACGATTTGGATCAAATCATTTGTAACCTAAAGTAGGTCGTATCAATAGTATTACCAAGGATAAGACACCCCAACCTTATCCATATACTATAAACCCTTTAAGTTATTTTTTGAACATAATTCTCTCGTATGTCAACTACACATATTGTTCAAGATTACACTAATAACCTTAGATTTTTCATATAATTGATAATGTTATATTGCAAATAAAATAGTCAAAACTATTATTAATTATTAAATAATAATTAATTAATTACAAGGTTTAGGGCATGAATCCCAACAATTTAAAGTCATAATTTTGATAGAATTTAAACTTGATCTTAAATCAAAATTTGGGCATACCGAATTCGAATCCCAAATCAAAAATTAAAGTTAAATTCTACCTCAAATTCATGTAAAAATTTGGGTACACTCCAAGTTCTACTCCAAATTCAAGTAAAACATTTTGAATAGAATTTGAATCTTCTCGAAATTCAAATTAGAATTAACGTAGAGCATAAATTCTATTGAAATTCAAATCAAAGTTTGCTGCAAGATAAGAAAATTAAAATTTTGACCCAAATTCATATTTTGATTAATTGGCATAAAAACTGTGTCAAATTAAAAAAAAAATCAAAATTATGAACTAAATTCATATTTTGATTAAAGTGGCCCATCAAATAGAATTTAAATTAGGAATGTATATTTTACATTTTGGTTCCAAATTATCTTTTTGCGAGATTCATCTACACATATTTGTGCATAAATCATGAAAATGGGCATTTGTTGAATGAGAAATTTTGTCCTATCATAAATTACCACGTCATTTTTTTTTAAAATTAATGACAAAATCACAAATTGTTAAATTTAGGATCAATTATAAATTGGCATGTGTTCCAAATTTAATTTAAAGACAAAAGTTGGTAAGTTCTAAATTTTAAGGCCACATGTCTTCACTATGACTCTTTAATCAAATAATTAAATTTAGTTTTGTCAAATTGGGTCATATAGTATTTTGGTCAAACTTAAACAAAGCCAAAAGGGAAGGGGAAATTGTAAGTAATGTCTACAAATAAATACCTACAATGAAAAATGGCTAAAAATGTTTCACATTTGGAGTTTAAGCTAATGTGATTTTAGGAGAGGAGAGTGAAGAGTTTTCTTCCCATTTACACCCCTGGTATATTCGTGTATTTACAGTCAAACTAGCCTAATAGAAAATTGATATATTTTTTTTTTCTGATACCTTCTAAAATATGTTATGAATTTTCAGAAGCTAATATTTATCTTTTTAAATGGCAATCGTAATCGTAATCTATAAAAAGGACTTATGTAACAATCGTATTCGTTTTCTATATCGTTCGCTATCTTTCACCAAAGAAACCAGCGACACTGCAATAACAGATCGATCTTCTAACGAGTCAATGAAGAGAATAGCAATTTGTTCCCATATGAGACCTAGAATCAGTTTGTTGGCGGCAATTGGGGAAGACCTAAATACTCATCACCAAAATCCTCAACATATTTAGAAACTCAGAGCAACCACGAGAGAATGGAGTAGAGAGAAAAAAGTAGATTTATAGAAATTAGGGTTCAATTCAAGAATTTGAATATGTGCCTATGATAATGCTAATATTTTACATATTTCTAGCCCTTTTTACTTAAGCTATTTGCACAAATGCACACTTTTATGTCTAATAAATATAGAAAATTAACGAGAAAATAGCCAAAATTAGTTAAGGGATTGTTTTGAGCTAAGAAATAGAAAATAAGAGGAAATGAGTTGATTTTTGATGAGTTTTGATGTTTTTATGCAGAAAAGTGAAAACTGCCAGAATTGCAACTCCAATTACAATTGCAATTTCACCTGGGAGACAGAATTTCGAGAATAAAGGAAAAAATCTGGAAGCTCGATTTTATGCTAATATTTGAAGATATTCTCCACGAATCAAGCTCATAAAGATTCGATTCTTGCCTTGAACATCCATGGAGCAAACCCTAGCATTTGGAGGCTATAAATATAAAGATTCAAACTACAAAAGAGGAGTTCACGATCGGCCATACTCGATTGAAGACCATTATTTTTCTGCACTTTAGTTTTCTGTTTTCTCGACTAAAAGGAGAAGAAACGTCACCCAAACTTCAATCCAACCCTATCGAAAGTCTAGGGTTGTGAAGATCTTACTCTCCTTGAAAGAGGTTGAGTTTAGATTGATTGAAGATGTGATAATTCTCTCCTTGAAGTTCGAATTTTCTCTTGTAATAGCAGTGTCTATTTTTATGTTTTAGTTTAATTTCCAGCAACTTAGTTTTCTATTTTCGTTTAAGTTTCAGTAACTTTATTTTTGTTATTTCTACTTCAGTTTATTTCTAGTCTTTTGTCCTTAATTATCGTAGTCCTTTACTCTACAGCAAGTTGACCTTTAATAAAGTTCAATATTCTTTCTTCACAACATTATTTAAGTTTACTGCATATTTAATTTCCAGTTTTTGTTTTCCCTTCTTCCTAAACCAGTATGTATTTTCTTTCTTTTATTATTTTCTTATTTATTTTCCCCATCATGAGCTAATTCCCCTTGGGATTCGGATATGTGAATGCCCTAAGGATTGGAAACTTGGCCTAAGATGTAAAAGTAAACTTTGCTTAATTCCATAGCATTGTTTGCTTTTATTGATTATCATTCTTATTGTGAATCTAGCTTGATCACCTAGGTGAACATATAGAGATCGAGTTTAATACTGAAAGGGTTAAACGAGATTACGTGTTCATACAAAGCAATAGAGGAAAGGGGCTTAGACATAAGCACTTGTTTTTTACCCTAGACATAGGGTGAAACCTCTAAGACCAAGGGTTGTGTTCTCATTAAACTATGTTCACATTAGCCATAGACATATGGTTTAATCACTTAGGATTCTAAAGGTTTTTCCATTAAAATTGAATAAAAGTTGAACCCGATTTACATTGCTTGGTGTTTGAGTAAAGATTGCAATTGTATTTTAGGCCACAATTCTTTTCTAAGGGGCAAAAGCATATTCAGATTCCATCTTTTTATCATTTGATTTTTAGTACCCTCACAACCTTCCCAATTATTTAATATTGGTTATTGAGGTTGCTTTATGTGAACATCTTTGCCTTAATTTTAGATTTTGTGGTATCCGTTCTCTATGGGATCGATACTTTGGAATATTTCCTTTACTACTTGTTTGACAGTGTGCACTTGCACTAGACTGGAGACTTTTTCTATTCAAAAGTTTTCTTCTAAAAGCCTACACGTTTTCAGTCGACCAGCCTACATACTTTTGAAATTTAAAAAAGGATAATGGATGTAGAATCATTTTGGAAGAGATGTAAAACAAGGGATGAAGACGTTTTCCTTGCACTTTGAGGCCGTATTTAAAAAAAAATGGAAATCTACTCCCTTCTACTGTATGAATTGTCTATCTACAATTCATAATTTTGATGACCTTCTAAGTTTGGTGCAAGACTTGACATTGATGATGGGAAAATTTTTCTTATGATGTGCTGGAAGCTACGAAATGGGAGAAATCAATCTAATATTGGCCAACTGCAGCAGAAAGAAAAGGTTCACCTGGGATTAGGATTAGTTATGACAAAATATAGAGGGAGAGAGAATGTTATAAACCTAATTAGATGTTCACCTAAAGAGGCATATGCCTTCATTCTTTGGTTTGCAGCCAATTTAATTTAGAAAATCTAGGTATATACCTTTGAAGTTCAATATTTATCATTTTATACACCATGTATATATTGATATTTACGACGTCTTTTTGTCAGGGACATACATTTCCTAGGAGGTTGATGTGGATGATAGGTTTAGGTTTATCTTCATGTGCATAGCAGAATCTATAGATGGACAGAAAAACAGTAATATCTGTCGATGGGGCACGAGGAGTTTTCAAGTGTGGAACATCTTCATAAATGATGGCAGGTAAATGTGATTGATGGTTGATGTATCAGGGTTTTCAAATCAAAAAATGGTGGGTCATTATTCTGCTTCTATATGCTTAATGGGTATTTAAACATATTTACATTGCTTGAGTTTGTTGGAAAAATCAGGGGAGAGGTATGTTTCTCTATATACTCTTATCTAGATGTCAGTTCTTAGGTAGTTCATCATTTCAATCATTGTGGTAGTTCATTTCGATCATTGTGATTTTCAGATTATGAATGTTCAAGGTTTAGGGTTACTGATTTGATGTTAAAATAGAAAATTGTATATGAAACTATGAATATATACTCTTATTACAACTTATCTTACATTTCGTTTTTATTAGATTCATAGTTGAAATTACTAAATGTGATCTCACACACTACTGCATCGTGTTTTCATACTAATATAGCTCAATGGTTAGTGTTACCAACTTCAAGTTAAATGAGGAATACATATGTATTTTTTAATATGTACTCCTTGGTGGTACTTATCTAGGTCATCATCTTTATTAGCATACTCATCACTTTCTTTATTAATTCACTAGTGTAGAACCTATTTATTCACATTTTGGTCTTTGAAATTAGTCTTCGAATTTTCCATATTAAGAGTCTAGAAATTAATTTGAAATAATGTTAAGTTAACAAATTACAATTTATATATCTTATCTTAATTCAATTTATTTTTCAAATTTTCAGTCCCTAGATTTTATTCATGGTTGTTTACATTTGTTTTTGCGCAAAAAATCCAATGTATTTCCCCCTTGATGCATTGCTTTTTGTTAGACACTCTTGTAGGTAGAATAAACTTATAAATATCCAATGAGGGTATTTTCGTCCCAATGCAGTTAGTAGATTTTAGTTAAAAATTGTTTTAGCCATATTTGCAAATTAGAACTTGTTTAGACATTATTCAAGTTGGGTGGGTTAAATTTAGACATTCTTCTTGTTGCCCCAAAGGGGAGACCCTAATTCAACAAAGTCCAAGCCCAAAGGGCTAGACCCAAAGTTGATAAAGCCAAAGTCCAATGATTGGGCTCAAAAGCCATTAAAGCCTAAGTCCACATACCCATGAAAAACTTTATAAATAAGAAAGTTTTCCTTGATTTAGGGTTCAGAAGTTAAAAATCTCAAAAGAAGAACTTTGAGAGAATTCAGAAAAAAAAAAAAAAAATCAAAAGACTCCCTAAGCTCTTAAAAATTAAACACTCTCTAAACACCAAAACACTTCAAAGGTCAAAAGACTTCACGACTTGAAGACTTAATCTCAAGAACAAACTGCAAAGCCCTCAAGACAAATCCACATTCGAGAACAAGCTGCAAAACCCTCGAGAAAAATCTAAGTTTGAGAACAAGGCTGCAAATCCCTAGAAACAAATGTACATTCGAGAGAAAGAATCAGAAGATCAAACATTAGAGATTGTACTACACTCACAAAATCAATACAAACACAAATTCAATTACACAACTAAATTTCTTTCTTTATTGAAATCTCATGTGTACATAAACCACCAATATTTAAAGTTGGGTTAAATTACAAATTTGACCCTTATGGTTTTAAAAAAAAATAGAAATTAGCCTCTATGGTTTTTAAATGTTAGATCTAGGCTCTATGGTTTGATAAAACCCTCATAAATAGTCTCTATGAGAGTTTATCACATCACAATGACTATTTATGAAGTTTTATCAAACTATAAAGACGGAATTCTAACTTTTAAATACATAGGGACTAAATTCTTAACCCTATCCAAACTATAGGGGCCAAATTTGTAATTTAACCTTAAAGTTATTAATTAATTGATATTGAAAAGAGACAACTAGACAAGAAAAATATGAAATTAAAAAAATATATCAAATAACTATATGCATAATTTTTCTAAAAGTATGGCTATTTATTTTAATTACATCTCAAAAAATGGCTATTTTGAGATAACATCTCATAAAAATTTAGAAGAACAGATCATAGGAAAGGATGTCTATTTATTTTAATTACATCTCAAAAGATGGCTATTTTGAGATAACATCCCGTAAATATCTAGAAGACCAAATCATAGGAAAGGAAACATGGAATTAGCGAGGCTCAAGTACGCTAAAATCATTGCTTACAATTTCTTGCTTAAAGCCCAAAGAAGAAGTTGCAGAAGAAGTAGACGGAGTTGATTTTTTATCAATGAAAGCCGGCTGTTTAGGATCTGGAAGAGAAGAAGGGTCACTGGCGGAGCTTAGCATAAAAGCTACATTCGACATTGTGGGACGATCGTTGGGGTCTTCTTGTACACACAACAACCCCACAACCACACATTTTACAACTTCACTTGGATTGCAGCTTTCCCGTATGGCCGCCTCTGCTATTTCCAATGCTCTTTTTTCTCTCCACAACTTCCATACCTACGTAGCCCACCTCCCAACTTTTAAAAACCACATCAAACATATATTTAGTTCAAAAACTGAAATAAAAGATGTTGGTTAGAAGTAAATTTATTCTCACGTATCCAAGAAGGTTCAAGGCTTCTTTCGACTGGTAGAAGCCAGTGTTCCTTCTTCCACTGACAATCTCCAGCACAACTATACCAAAACTGAACACGTCAGATTTGACCGAGAATGATCCATCCAAAGCATATTCTGGTGACATGTACCCACTACAAAATCCAACAAAACAACTTAGATAGCAATCCGAATGAGGTTGCAAGGATAGTAATAAATTGGTAAAGGGAAATTTACTAAGTTCCAACAACTCTGTTGGTGATTGCCTCTGTTTGCTTGCCATCAAAGATTCTTGCTAAACCAAAGTCAGAAATTTTAGGATTCATTTCTGCATCCAATAGAATATTACTTGTTTTCATATCTCTATGAATAATCCTCAACCTTGAATCTTCATGGAGATAAACTAGACCTCGAACAATTCCTACTATGATATTAAATCGCATCTCCCAGTTCACCAGTAAACATTGCATTCGATCTAGCAACAGAGAACAAAAGGTTTGGATTTCATTTTTCCTTTTGTATATCAAGATCAAAACTTTAACTGTAATAAAGGTAATGTAGAGAAAAACTTGCCAAATATAAAAAAGTCTAGGCTTTTGTTGGGCATATATTCATAGACCAACATTTTTTCTTCTCCCGCAACACAATAGCCCAAAAGTCTAACGAGATTTCGATGCTGAAGTTTTGCAATGAGAATAGCCTCATTCTTAAACTCATCTACGCCTTGGGTGGAACCTTTCGACAGCCTCTTTATTGCAATTTCCAGTCCTCCTGGAAAGACTCCCTGGCATAGAGAAACATTTTTTAAATCAATTAATTGTTGAAAACCTTTTTTATGAAGGATATGCATACCTTGTAAACTGTCCCAAATCCTCCTCGTCCAATTTTGTTTGCTTCTGAGAAGTTGTCTGTAGCAATGAATATGGTTTCCAAATCAAAAACTGGCACTTCTATGGCCTTTCTATCGTCTTCTCCAAACATTCCGGAACCCATAAAGTCTCTAACACGTTTCTCACTTTCATACAAGTGAGTAGTTTCTTGATTTTTCCAAAAGCTTGTTCTTTGCTCTAGTATTAAGAAAAATAATCAGTTAATGGATGAGACCTAGTAGATCACACCATATTAAAACTTTCCAAAGAAAGAAGGGAAAATTTGTTACCTTTTTTATTTTGAACCTTCCTTCTTTTGTAATAAATATATAACACCAAGCAGGAAATAACTATCAGCCCAGAAATGGTCACTGGGACAATGATACCAACTCTGGTATTTCTCTGCTTTGTATGTGGCTGATTCAAACCATCCCCTACAAGTACATTATGGACAGTGTCTTGATTTGATTTTTGAAAAAAAAAAACGCATGCATGGGATTGGATTTTACCTGGAGGAATTCGACAGTCGATGCCAGTCCAGTTAAAAGAAGGATTGCACAAGCACCTCTTTGTTCCATCTGTTGATGATCTGCATAATGAATTCGGCCAATTGATGCAATCTTTCGGTGAATTGCAAATAGGCTCTAATAGTTTCTCCCATTGAATATCAATTTCATTAAATTTAGAGTCACAGCCGCCCCTTACTTTGAATGTAGACGAGTGTTCCAATTTCAGTAGCTTTTGAATTGCATCTGTATCATTACCTCTGCAGATAGACCCGTTTGTTGCAATGGTAAAAGTTTTTAGTTTTGGATCGATGTTCGTGACAGTGTAGTTAAAATTTGCTGGCCGAAAAAGGACTTGGCTGGAATTATCACAACTGAAGTTATAATACATAGGATCACCGCAACGGGGATCTATGCTCAGAGGATAAGGGACGATGTTGCTTCCACATGGTTCACAGTCCAGCTTTGTATATTCTGAAGGAAACAGCCAAACAGGGTAAAGTAGATGAGAAGGTGAAGAAGCAGAAGACTTTTGATAATTCATAGCTGGACAAGACAAATATAGAGGAATTGGAATTGGAAATACCAATGTCAGAATGTTTGAAACGGACGTTGACATCACCACCACCATCTGCATCTTCCCAAATGTATTGAAGTTCATCGTCCCAAATGACACATGCCACAGTATCATCGGTTCTATTATTGGTTGTTACTTCTGAATAGGCCTGACATGTACAAGATTCAAGGCACTTTGTTCTGCAATTCTTATTGTTATCAGTCTTGACAATGTTAGACGTCTTTCTTACCTTCATATTAATTGTCAAGAAATCTCCAATCTGAGCCACTTCTTTGAGGCAAATTTCTGTTTTTCTCTGGCACCCATGTGAGTAATCACCAACATCCCATTCATCCGTGGACTTGGGCTCAAACCCAGGCAAGCACCTGCAAGTGTGTTTAGTGTCACTTTGACAACTAGCGAAGGTCCCACAAGCTGATACCACACTACATATGTTTGCCGGTTCCGACCAAATGACATCCCAATTTCCACTCACTCTGTTCCTCGCAAGGTACTGTATCTCCCCGCTGAAATTCATAACTGCTCTTGTATAGTTGTAATCCAAGTCTTGATTTTGAAAACGAACGATATAGTTGGTGACATTCAAGTCACGGACACTAAGTTTTGACAATAAGTCTATTACTTCAACAATTTCTCCATCAGTTTCCGAGGAGTAATTTTGCCATAGTTCCTTGCTGACCCAATACTGTGCACTAAGTCTCTCGATGATGTAGCGGTTTCCTGTATCCTTTAGAAACGTGAAATTCCCAGGCGATGGGTCGTCTGAACTTTTCCAAGAAGTCAACTTCAAGTCGTCTGTCATCCTCATGCCCGGAAGAAATGTATCGGTTGGATTTTGGAAGCTTTGCCACAGAGTTGTGTTGTTGACGCCTAATTCCTTGAGAATTAAGTTCCCAGAAGCCATCAGCTCCATTGTTGTATTGTGAGAAGAGAATTGGAGGTCGGTGGACCATAAAGTGTCGTTCGATGCTAATACCTTGAGGTTGCTGTCTTTAATGGCGAAAATTCCATTGTTGTTGTATAGTGGCCGGTTTCTATTGGCAACCCATACAACCACCTCCGGTTTCGAGCCGTGGTACCATATTCCGACGTATCTTCTAGCATCTGAGTTTCCCTTTGGAGTGAAAAAACCAAGTTCGAATCTGCCTCCCTCTGAAACAATTGAATCTCCATCACTGTCTCTTAATGTATTGACGACGCTGCCTCTAGCGAACGCCACTAATAGCAAAAAGCAAATGCATAAATCGAAGACCTGACTACGAGCATTACCTGTGGAAAGACTACCCTCCTCCAACTTCGTGTTTGCCATCAGAAAGAATAGCACTTTCCGTCTGCCAGCCAATTATTTTTGGTACTTAAAACAAACGGCTACAATACAAAAAATTATGTCCCCACTCGCGAGTCGTGTCAACCTCATTACACAGACCTTTCCCTTGGTCCAACCGCGTCAACATCATGAACCCTTAACCTTTTGGTTTTTTGTATTGTTGATTGACTTGTTAAAACACTGATCAAGTCGCGTATTTAAACCATTTTATTTTTTATTTTTAAAATAAAACTTACGAAACCTTCTCAACCAAAGAATATAATCATTTTGTATCCTCCAACTTTGCAGAAATTAAAATCTTCAATTAATAACTACATTAGTTAATGTTGGGCTTAATGGAATTAAAAACACAAAAAGCCCAAATAAAATGCATACTTATCTCTTTGTTTGTTGACAGATGTGGATCTAAAGCAGCCACGTATGAACTTACATGCAATGAAGGTATGAAAGAGAAAGCAAATGGAGAAAGACTTTGTTGAAGCAAAAGATTCTTACGATGCTCTAAGGAATATGAAGTTGAAAGGCCTTTAAGCTAACAAATCTATATCAAAATTATAGCAAAAATAAGGAGGAGGAGAATAACACAAACATGTAAGTGGTTCAGCACTAGGAGGCCTACATCCACTGAAGAAATGAGCAAATATTATTCAATTTCTTGGTGGATTTACAAATCTCATATAAGTCTCACAAAATCTCTCGACTCTCTTACACGTCTCTTCTCTTTTTAATTTCATAGCATGTGAGCTTTTTATATATCAGTAGCATTTAGTAAAGAGTTAAGGTAATTACTGAGTTTACTGTTGGTTTTACTCAAAACTAACCAACGGTTTTAACAATCTCCACCTTGAAATCAACTGAAAATCTTCAACAATTACCCCTTTTCATCTCTGATTTTATCTCTTTTTAGGTAAATTGAAACCTATTAGCTCGAGACATTTCAGAAATTTGAGCTGTAGAACAGGTTTCGTCATTATGTCAGCTGCGTTATCAGAGGTATGAACTTTAATGACTTCAATTTTTCTATTTTCAATCTGCTGTCGAACAAAATGAAACTTGATGTCTATGTGTTTTGTTTGATTGTGAAATTGTTGATTCTTAGATAGATGTATGGCACTCTAATTATCGTAATATATCTTTACTGTATGTTGTTTGATGCCAAAATCACTTAGAAGACCTTGTAGCCATAAGTCTTCTTTGATAGCTTATGAAAAAGCTATAAACTCTGCTTCTGTAGTTGATAAAGCAACAACTGATTGTAGGGAAGCCTTCTAACTAATTAGATTATCTCCCAATAGAAACAAATAGCCAGATAATGACCTTCTTTTATCAAGGTCCCCAGCATAATTAGAATCCACATAGCCATATAGTTCAAGAATGGAAGATTCTGACCTTGAATGGACTAATCTTGCTCCCACTGAGGATTTTAGATACCTTAGTATCCATTTGGTAGCTTCCCAATGTCTCTTACTTGGATTACTCATGTATCTACTTACCAAACTTGCTGAATAGGATAAATCGGGCCTTGTAAATATCATCAAATATATCAAACTTCCCACTACATGGGAATATGGTATTTTAGACATGAAATTTACGTGCTCAACGTCATTTTCTTTGAGAGAGTTGTCTGCTGACAGCTTAAAATGTTGAGCTAAGGGGGTTGAAACAGATTTAGCTTCTTCCATATGGAATTTTTGAACCACCTTTTCACAGTAGCTCTTTTGACTGGTATACAATAGTGAGTTGCTCTTTTTCCTAATTATTTCAACCCTTAGGATTCTCTTAGATTCACCCAAATCCTTCATATCAAACTATTTTTTCAAAAGAAGTTTTAACTTGTTGTAAATCTTCTTTAGAACTTCCTGCCAAAAGCATTTCATCCACATATAGAAGAAGAAAAACACTGTTTTTAAATGACTTGTGTTTATATACACATAGCTATCAAATAAGCTTCTTTTAAAATTGATTTTGAGATAAACTCATCAAATCTTTGGTACCAACACCTATGAGATTGCTTCAGTCCATATATGGACCTTTTGAGTAGACAAACTAGATCATCTTCTCCCTTTTTCACATAATCTTGTGGTTGTTTCATGTAGATTATTTCAGACAGAAATCCATGTAGGAAAGTTTTCTTTACATCAAGCTGATCAAGCTCTAGATTGTGGTTTACCACTAAGGACAGTAGCATTCTTATAGATGTGTGCTTGACCACTAGGGAGAAAATGTCAGTGTAATCAATTCCCTCCTTTTGAGAGAATCCTTTGGCAACCAAACGAGCTTTAAATCTAGGTTGTTGAACCCCTGTTATACCTTCCTTGTATTTATATATCCACTTACAAGCAATAGGTTTATAACCTTTAGGAAGATTAGTAAGAGTCCATGTATTATTTAGCTTCATGGACTCCATCTCCTCATTCATAGCATCAATCCATTGTCTTGCATTGGAGCAACTTATGACTTCATCAAAAATGGAAGTTTCTAAGTCATTTACAACCACACTCAATGCTAAATTTATGTAGTCAACTTCTGCAAATCTAGTTGGTGGAACAATTTTTCTTATTTCTATATCCCTTGCCAAGGAATAGTCTTGTAAATTTAATTGTTCTTGGCTAGTTTCAGCACATTCCTCTTCTTCTGAAGGTTCTTCTTCACTATTTTCAGAATCTATTTGAGGCAAATTACCTCTAGGAAGTAGTGTCTGTTGCACCTCAAATTGAGTAGTAGTCTTATGTGAACTTGTTTCTGTAGGAATTTCCTCTTGCTTAAACATTTCATCTTCTTTAAACAACACATCTCTACTGTTTACACATTTTCTCTCAATAGGATGTCAAAGTGTAAAACCTTTTAACACCTTCAGTGAACCCCACAAACATACATTTAACAACCCGAGCCTTTAGCTTACTCTAATTTTGATGCACATAGCCAACACATTCAAAAACTCTTAAGTTATCTAATTTAGGTGGATGTTTGGACCATTTTTCTTCAAGGGTCAATAAGTTTAGTGAGGTATGTGGACATCTATTAAGTGTAAACACAGTATAGGAGAAAGTCTCAGCCTAAAATTTTTTTGGTAGCAAAGCATCTAAAATAATGCATCTAACTCTCTCCATAATAGTTCTGTTCAACCTCTCTGCCACCCCATTTTGTTGAGGTGTATATCTCACTGTTCTGTGTCGATTAATGCCTTGAAATCTACAATATGTGTTAAACTTTTCACCACAAAATTATAGACCATTATCTGTTCTTAGGCACTTTACATGTCTATTTGTTTACTTTTCAATCAAAGTCTTCCACTCTTTAAACTTGTCTAAGGCTGGATCTTTTGTCTTAAGAAAGTAGACCCAACTCTTTCTAGAATAATCACCAGTGAGGGATAGAAAGTACCTTGAACTGCTCAATGATGGTGTTTGAGATGGCCCCAAAAGATCCGAGTGTATGTAGTCTAGAATTCCTTTAGTGGTGTGTTAAGCTTTTGTAAAACTTTGTCTTGTTGCCTTGCCCATTACACAATGTTCACAAAAAGACAATTTTTCATCAATATCATGAGGTAAAATCCCCTGTTTAGATAGAACTTCAAACCTTCAAGAACTGATTTCTTGAATGAATACTCAGCTCCGATACTAATTTGTTGGGCTTAATGGGCTTAAAAACACACAAGGCCCAAATGAAATGCAAACTTATCTCTTTGTTTGTTGACAGATGTGAATCTAAAGTAGCCACGTATGAGCTTACATTCAACAAAGGTATGAAAGAGAAAGAAAATGGAGAAAGACTTTGTTGAAGCAAAAGATTCTTACGATGCTTTGAAGAATATGAAGTTGAAAGGCCTTTAAGCTAACAAATATGTATCAAAATTACAGCAAAAATAAGGAGGAGAAGAAGAAGAACACGAGCATGTTAGTGGTTCGGCACTAGGAGGCCTACATCTACTGAAGAATGGAGCAAATATTATTCAATTTCTTGGAGGATTTACAAATCTCAGATAAGTCTCACAAAATCTCTCAACTCTCTCACACGTCTCTTCTCTTTTTAATTTCATAGCATGTGAGCTTTTTATACATCAATAGCATTAATAAAGAGTTGAGGTCATTACTGAGTTTACTGTTGGTTTCACTCAAAACTAACCTAACAGTTTTAACAGTTAACATACGAAGTTAATAATTTATTGACTGAACTTATAATACCAATGTATCTATTTTTCTTTTGAGTAATACTTCACTGAGTGCTTGGCAAGAATCTCTCTTGATGATAGTCTCTTATGGACTCCCATTAAATTTTTAACAAATATGAGAGAGAGAAGTGGCAAGAAAGTGAGAAAAGATATATTTTCATTTTTTAAAAAAATAATAAATACCGTTAGTTCAGTGGTTGTAAGCAAAAGGAGAAATAATAAATACCGTTGGGAGAAAGTTCCCACACTTCTACATTTGACCGCTAATAAGCTCTCACTCTCATACATTTCACTTCACAGTTTAGAGATTTTATTTTCAGGGTCATACCCTCTCTTAAATAGTTATCATATGTAGGCCATTTATGTAATGACATGTGAGACTAAATAGTGTTTGTGATATGGATATGTTGCGGCCTAACTAAGGATGAAAATATCAATGTCAATAATCAATATTAGTAATTCAGATTTATGGATATACCGATAGATATTTCGTAAAAATCACAGATATCACAGAAACTTGTAAATATATTTTAAATTTTTTTGTGAAACTTTAGAACAAGTTATTTTAAGTCATAAACTACTCCTTTAAGCAAATATATTAATAATTAAAAGTTAAATATATACATTGATACAATAATAAACAACATTAATATGATAGATTTGATAATGATAGCATTGCTCCCCATTAATTTTATCTTAAAAATAAATTAAAATTCATAATATTAAAAAAAGTGTACATTCTAAATTAGAAAAAGAGAATTAAAAATTTATCAACACACAAAAGTTAGAATTATCAAAGATATGCTACTAATCTTTTTAGGTTAAAATACCATTTTAGTCCATGTACTTTGAGTTTTGTTTCATTTTGGTCCATGTACTTTCAAATGTCCAATTTTAGTCTCTATACAAAAAGTCATAGTGTAAACATATTTCCAAAACATATTTCCAAAATTTATAGATAGAAAAAATCCACAATAAACTAAGAGTACGGACCAATTTTAAGCTTTATTGAAAGTACAAAGACTAAAATTAGACATTTGAAAGTACAATGACCAAAATTGAACAAAACCCAAAGTACAGGGATCAAAATGGTATTTTAACTATCTTTTTAAAGATTAAAATTATTTTGTGTACTATATTTAAAAATATTATAATATTCACAAAGTGTGCATTTTATATGTTAAATATACAACATAAAACTTAGCAAAATAATGTATGTGTCAAGAAATAAACATAAATTTAATTAATTCACTAATTAATAAAAATGTTAATACAAATAAATACATCATTTAATAATGTTTAAAAATAATGCAAAACGAAATAAGAAAAACAATATAAATTATATAATAAAAAAAGGTTCAATTATAAATTTGGTCCATATGGTTTTGAGAAAGTTAGAATTTAGTATATATGGTTTAAATGTTAGGATTAGTCCCTATGGTTTGATAAAAACCCTTATGAATAATCCATACTGTAGGAAATATTCCCTAGGGTTTTATCAAACCATAAGGATGAAATTATAACTTTTAAAACTACAATGACTAAATTCTAACTTTCTCAAAACCATAGGTATCAAATTTGTAATTTAACAATAAAAAAAGTTAGAAAAAAAGAAGAAAAAATAGTGAGAGAATAAAAAGAAGAAAAGAGGGAGATGGGTGGGGGTGTGGACGAGAGAGAAAGGGAAGAAAAAAATAAAATATAAATTATATAATAAAAAAAGTAAAAATTATAGCGGACGGTTCATTTTGATAGCATAATTTTACAAATGTCCAAAAAGTATCATAATTATCATTGGTAGATTTTTACTCATTGGTTACTTTTTTTCTCTTACCAAAATACTCTTGGATGTAATTAATGAATCACATTTAATATAATAATTTATTTTATTATTTAAGGTTTTGACAGATTTCAATTAAGGAAATTCCATAGTACAATTAATATTATTTATATTTTTCTAATCATTTGTATCCCAAATTGATGGTGTTGATTTCTGTTTTTTATTTTTTTTTGGTTATTTCCTCATTTTATTTTGCAGAATATGATGTTTAGTGTGTGTGTGCGCGCGCGTGCGTGTGCGTGTGCGTGTGCGTGCGTGTGTGTTTACAGAATTTGATGTTTACATTTTACGGATTGCATAAGTAATTGGGATCACAACAAGAAAATTGTGTTTTGTCAACGTAAGACAACGTCAGTATAAGTTAGTAAAACATCGACAAAGGTTCTTCCGACGTATTTTTTGACTCGACATATTCGTTGGCATAGATTCGTCGGCAGAGGTTTTGCCGACGCCAAAAAATGGCATTGGCCTATCCATCTTCTGTCAACACCAATATGTTGGCTTCGGTCATAAGTTACACTGCCGACGTACTATAGTGGCGTCGACAAAAGCATTCTCTGTCGACGCCTGTTATCTTGGCTTCAACAGATCATATGTCAAGCAAAGTTGCCGACACCATTAGACGGCGTTGGCATCTCCCCTTTTGTCGACACTATAAGTGTTGGAGTCGGCAGATTCTTTCTCGAATGAAAATGTCGACGCCCTGAATTGTGTCGGTAGTACCGCTTTGGCATCGGGAGAGTCAACAGTGTGGATTTTTAATTTAAAATTTCTTATACCTGAACTTTTATACAAAAGAAAAGATATTCTGAACTAACAAATCCAAATATTGTTCTTACAAATGTTTTTCCTAAATATTTTTCATTTAAAGTTGAAATTACATATAACAGTTGAGGAAAAAAAACGCTTATAGATGCATCCTACATGTCTCTGGCATAATCTTTCTTGTCCATCGACCTTGAGGCACCTAAAAAAATAAAATTTAATTATGTTATCTTGCTAACTCAATAATTTAAAATTAATGAACAAAATTAAACTATTCAAAATTAAACTCATGTTATCAGGCCAGTATTGTTCACTCACTTTATCTTTGTCCTCATTTATTTTATTGATTCTGTTACATTGAGGGCAATGTAAACTTTAAGTTTGGGGGTGAGTAATACTGTGCAGTTCTGATATTTTTGAACAAATTCTGAGTAAATTTTTTTCAATCTTAAGCATGCTTTACTGATTGATGATGCATGATAACTGATTAGGATAGCCTAGGAAGTAATCTAAGTGAATTTTTTGTAATAGAATGACTTTTGAAGTATGTTCTAAACTGAGTATATCTGAATTTTCTCTTTGACTTCCTTGCAACACCATGAGCACATAACTGACTTTTTATTATGTTCGAACATGAAAATGCTTTTGGTTGTTGTCACCCTGATAGACTTAAGAAATGATTGAGAGTTTACTTGCAGGAACGTTAGTAATTGAAACTTGTTTTAATAAAAGAAACTTGTATCTTTACTGATTTTTAGTATGTCTAAAGAATTTAAAAACATGTTTTATCAATAATTGTGTGCTTAATGTGTGGGGATCAAAAGAGCTACCTCCATTGTGATCAATTAGGCCATCCATTGAGCGAGTGCTCAAGATAAGGGTCCCTACAGTAGAAGTGTGAAAGCTATGATCTCCATAAGAAGGAAAAAGATAAGTTTGGGGGTTAGTTTCGAATGCTTAAGAAAATGAATGATTAAGTAGATTGCTCTCTATAATGTAAGAAAGCTTGAAAATTGGAACTTATGGCCAATATAGGGGAAAACAAAGGAAAGTCTTGGTAAAAATGTCTTAAGCTAATAGAAATTAATAGAAAGGAAGTTACACACACACGCAAGGAATAAGATAGATAGAATTTAAATTGATTAGTGAAGATCATGTTAAACTTTATTCTGTTGTTTTATATCAATTAGATCACTGAGGCTTAAGTCATGAATCGTGTGTCAGAGATCTTATGAAACTGTCATTTTGGTTTTGTTTTGCTTGAGGACTAGCAAAAATCTAAGTTTGGGGGTATTTGGTAGCATGCATAAATGTGCTATTTTTAGGCTTAGTTTTCTACTAGTTTTGCTATGATTTTGTATGCTTTCATGTATTTCTATGTTTATTTCTCAGAAACCAAGCAATTTGGGCAAAATCGGAGAATCATGAGATAATTGGACAAATTTAGGCAATTTAAAGCCATAATTGAATATTCAAGCATGGAAGAATAGGAACAAGGTTATTGAACCCGAGAGCATAGCATTGTAATGCTTATTATAGCGTTGCAACGCCAAAGAATAAGCCTCTTTACCTTGAAGACCCAAGGGCACAGTGTTGCAACACTGGTTATAGCGTTGCAACGCTAGCTGAAAAATATTTTTCCCTTTTTAAAAAAATGCTATGGACAGCGTTGCAACGCTGCCTCTAGCGTTGCAACGTTATTCTGATTCTATAAAAGGGAAAGTTGAGTTTCGAGAAGAGGGAGCCATTTTGGAGAGACTTAAACCCTAATTTGGATAGAGGCAGTGTTTGAGAGGTCTAGAGAACACATTGGGGAGCTAAGAAGGAAACTCAAGGCTCGAGATCGCGGGACATCACGTCGGAAACGAGTGTTGGCACGCATCATCCAGTTTTTCTCTTTTTCCTTTCTCTCACTTTCTCAATCTTAGGATTTAGTTACTGAATTTGCCTATAATTGAATACTTTTTAGACCTTCTCGTTAATTGTAAGGATTTACGAACTGTGTTTTCTCGTTGAATGTAATTGTGACGTTTTTTATGCATCTTGCTTTAGTATTCTTAGCTTTAAGCCAAAGCTTTGTATGTTAGGTTAGATTTAGCTTGAGAATGTAAACCTAATCAAGAACTTGGATGCATAACTGGGTTTAATCTATTGCATGAGAATGAATAGGTTAAAACTAGAAGTCGATAAGAGAATTTCATAATGTCGTGCTTAGTTGTAAAAATAAACTGATAGGTTGATTTACATTTTGCATGAGTTCAATTGGGCTCGAGAGAGTCAATTGAATACCTTAGTAATTCTTGACTTAGAACGGATGCACGATTTACAATTCAATGGTCAATTCCATAGTCGGGCTTCATAAATAGCAATTAACGAATGTCTCTTTAAAATTAGACTCCAGCTTTGTAAATTATAGGATAGATTTTACTATTTTCAAACCAAACTCAAATTAGTTTTGCTCTAAATAAAATTGGGAATAATTAACTGTGGTACTTAATTAAATCTAAAGAACTATGATCCCTGTGGACGACATCGGCCACTATTATTGTAAAATATTTAGCGATTTGGTTTTATAAATTTAATCTTGATATGACCTTCGACAAGTCGGACCACTATCAACTTCTTGTTTTGACAAGTCAAATTGAAAATATCTCTACATATAAACAAAATTATTAGAACAAACTATTTTTGTCATATATAGTAACTAGAAAAAATCAAGATATCAACTTACCAACAACTGTGCTTTAGCCAAGTCTTGAACTTATTTTGGTATGTTGGTGATTGTGGTGCAACAAATTGGAAATGATTCTCTCGCCACAATATCAATAGCAAAGCTGAACTTCATGGCATGTGGCCGACCGACTTCTTTAACTTAGGGTTGACTTCCATTGGAATTCTCCCATGGGCGTGAACGTATCGATCCAACTCTATATTACGCTAGAACCCGCGTATCGCCCTACTAGTAGAATTAGCATCTAAAGAATAGTTTTTCATCCAAATTTTATTAACAAATATCTCTCCTCTTGTATCAACCTCATCGTAGGTCCCTCACCTTCACCTTATTCGTACCTTATTGATTGACATGGGCATATTATCGATTGAATTGGACGACCCTGGCCAAGTCAATCACCAATGACTGAAGTGTTTATTTCTAATTTTTATTTTTATTTGTACTCCTAAACTTGTCATATTGAATCAATTTTCTTTTCTTTTTTTCTTTCCACGTTTTTTTCTTTAAATAAAATAAAGTTATGTCAATTTTCACGGTAAACTTTGAATTTCATCAAATTAAAACCTAAACTTAGACAAGTGTTGCAATTTATACCTTCTATTCAATTTCCGCTAATTCACTCACTAAATTTAATAAAAAGCAATGTAAAAATCTCCATAAATACATTAATTTCAATAAAATCAAGTTTTGCACAAAATTATATTTGATCAATGCACAAATTAACTATTGAATAACCTTGCCAGATTGATCGGTGTTACACGCAAGCGCACGTGATCGAAATAATATAAAATGGTATGTGAGTACCAAGTATCGAATCCCAAAAGAACGGTGTAACAAAAATATTGTAAAGCAAAAGTGTAAGGAAAAATTACAACTTGAAAACTAAAATTGCAAAAATAATGTTGGGATGGTGTGTTGGAAAAAGAAAATTTGCAGAATCTAAAAATTACAATAATTGAAATAACAAAAATTACATAATTGAATTCTAGAATCTAATTGTAGAATTGATAAATGGCAATATTGGATAGCAACTAAAATTTCAAAAGGAATTTAGATAAAGATGGGGCTCAAGAATGTCATTGCCCTAAGTTGTAATTGCAAGCCAAAATTGCAATTCCAACCTACTCCACACTCAATTGTAAACCAAAATTGCATCTCCTATTCACTTTGAATTTAGGTTTTTAGGAGGTTAAGTGAGAGACCTATATGTCTATAGTCCCTCTATCTTAGATAATTCGGCTCACAATTTTATGAGTTTTGGAGTCCTTAATCCCTATGTCTAGGGTAAGGATTGGCTTATGTCTAAGCTCTTTTCTCCATTACTTGTGTGAAATCCACTTATCACTAACCTCGTCGGTATTAGATCTAAGCTTGAGTTGTTACCCTAGTTGATCAATCTAGGATCTCAACGGAAAATTGTTCAACACAAGCAAACAATTGAAGTGTAGGCTTGATTTTTATTGAAATTTTGGCTCTAATTACTTCTTAGGGAATTCACATTCTTGAACCCCCTAAGAAGTTTTAGCTCATATTAAGGATAAAAATCTTAAAACTAATTTTTGAAGGAAACAACATATTAAAGAAAATTGAGTGAATTAATATTGAAAGCTAAAGTTAAATGGGTTGATAGAATATTTGGCAAAAACAGTCAACACAATTCTACTTCCAAAATTTCTTACTATGAATAGGAAATTAAAGGCATTTTGATATCAGTTTCTACACAAGACATTAATTTTATGAAGAAAACAACTGGTGAGTGACAATACCAATATGACAAAATGGCAAAATCAAGATCCCTTGCAATTAGCAGAATAAGAAACAAAAGTACAGAAATTCAATATTCTTCGAGAAACAGAATTTATTCAACAGAAATGATTCTGAGTCCCTTCTCTATTCCAATCAACTTCAACCCTTCACTATTTCTAGGAATTGATTAGTCTTAACACATCCAAGCTTGCCTTGAATTGGATTAGAATTCGAGAAGGAACAGGTAGAAGCTAGCTGGGCTTTCAGATGAAAACAGAGCAGAAAATTCTAGAAAACTGAATATCAACGTGAATAAAACCCACGAACAGAAACTGAATCAAAAAGTAAACTTAATACAAGAAGGAATCCAATGGAGAATAGAGATTATACTTCAAACCATTCTCCATAATACAAATAGAAACTTAAAGAAAAACACACAGAACTGTAACTCTTTGGTTAAACAGAATGAATAAAAAAAAATCCAGAAAACAGAGCTTCGGAAAAATGAAAAACCCACGAAATTGACTTCTGAAATCGCTTCTAAAATCCCCATTATTAGCTCCTCCTCTTCTTCCCCATTTATAGGCCTTCATTAGGGTTGATGATTGCCCAAATTTCGTGCTCAAATCCCTTAATTCGTGCGGAAATAGATTTTTCCATATATGGGTTTCTTCGCTTGCACGGGCTTTTTAATTTCCATAATTTCTCTGCCCAGAATTGCAAAATCAGATTTTGCAATTTCCATAATTTCTGCAAAAAAAAGATCAATTTACTTAGAATTCTATTCCAAATGCCATCACATTCATTTCTTCCTTAAATTCAAGCAATCTTCCACTATTTTCAAATGATCTTAAGTCAAAACAAGAATATTTTAAGCAATTGGGAGTTAAATAAGCCTTAATGCTAAGGCTTATCAAAAATTTCACAAATTTGTCCAAAAAAATAGTTCTACTGTCGTTTTCTATGAAATCTTATCAATTTTGTACCATACATATGTTTTAAAATTTATTAAATGCATATGAGAATACTTTTTTTAACGATTTTTCAAATGAAAACTGGTCAGAGAGTTAAAATTGCAACATTTCTTAAAGTTTTGAGTTAAAATTGCAACAATTATTTAAGTGTAGAGTGCAATTTGATGAAATTAAAAGTTAGAGTAAAAATTGATACAACATAACAATTTAGGAGTAAAAATTGATTCTTTTCCCTTTTTTTTCTTCCATTCTTAAATTTCAAAATAATAGGAGATAAGTCGTTATTGGGCTGTAATATTTGTTGTTGGGTCGTATAGTGAGTTAAAAAGATCGTTGAAGTTTGTTAAAGTAGCGTAGTTAAAGTAGTTCAGTAGTTATACAAATATTATTATTATAACTCCTTGTATTCTTTATAAATACTCTTGATTTCATCTTTAAATACGAGGAGAATCATTCAATACTTTGAACTTCTTTATGGTATGAGAGCAAATAGACTAGCGTCACAATCCCTATCTTCCACGCTTATTGATGTCTTTTCGAGTGATCAACTGATTCTTCTTCATGCAAACTGGAGAGTAAAGCCAAAATTTTTCCATGTTTCTCCTCACAAACATTTGCAATTTAGTCTCTGTGCCTCTCGACTCAACCAATTATGTTCTTTGGCGATTTCAAATCTCACTGATTCTCAAAGTGCACAAACTGTATTGATTTGTTGATGGCTCCTATCATGTGCCTGGTTCGACTTTGCAAACATAGGAACAACAACCATGCGCAAATCCTGAGTACGATAAATAGCATGAATGAGATCAAGCCCTAATTACTCTCATCAATGCAATTCTCACTCAAACTGCACTCTCTTATGTTGTTGGTTGCCAAACCGCTCAAGAAGTTTGGGAAAAGTTAAACAAACATTTTTCTTCCTCGGCTCGCCCGAACATTGTTGGCCTGAAAACTGAATTACAAAATATCTCCAAGAAGTCCACTGAATCTGTTGATGCGTATATTCAGAGGATCAAACTCTTTGTGAACAAGCTAGTCGTTGTCTCGGTCATTATTGAATCTAAAGATCTGATTATCTACACAATGAATGACCTTCCATCTTCATATCTTCAAGACTTCTCTTCGCACCCGATCTCAGGCTTTTTCATTTGATGAGTTACATGTACTACTGAAAGCTAAAGAGTCGGCACTCGAGAAACAATTTAAAGCTAATGAAGCTACTTCTGTGATGTCTCTTGCTATGGTAGCAAATTATGACGGGTATGGTAATCAAGGAAGAGGAAATTAGCGTGGATTAGGACTTGGTAGAGGAAATCAAGGTCGATCTGATGGATTTTGAAACAATAATCCAAATTCTGGCTGAGGAAATCAATAATCTGCTGAAAGTCGAAGTGGTAATTTCTATCCACAAACTTTCAATTCTAATGCTTCTCAAGGTCAATCAACTAAAGGAAATCGACAATCTAGCAGAGTAACATGTCAAATTTGTCAGCGATATGGCCACAATGCCCTTGATTGTTACAATCGAATGAACTACTCGTTCCAAGAGCATCATCCTCCTGCTAAGTTAGCTGCTATGGTTGCAACTACCAATTCTAATTCTTCACCTTCTGGAATCACTCAGGATTCTCAAGTATGGTTGACCGACACTGGCTATAATGCACATCTGACTAGTGACATGGCCAATCTCAATATTTCTTCATCCTATAATGGAGAAGAAAACATCACTGTTGGAAATGGTCATTTCCTGCCTATCATTCATCAAGGTTGTGGTAAAATTTCTACTCCAACCTCATATTTTGTCCTTACTAATCTATTTCGCGTTCCGAACATTTCATCCAATCTTCTTTCTGTTCACCAATTTTGTCTTGATAATCATTGCTCCTTTATTTTTAATGCTTCTTCCTTCACCATTCAAGACAACAAAATGAGCAAAATTCTCTATCATGGTCTTAGTGTCAATGGACTCTACCCTCTGTCCTCAATTTCTTCTTCGACACAAGTACATCTTAATGTCAATGTTGATGCTCGAGTTTCTACGACTGTGTGGCACGATAGGTTAGGTCATCCCTGTAACTCTACTCTAAATCATGTCCTTAAAATGTTTGTTTTTCCGTTGTCAAAGCATGTCTCACATGTCCGTAAACATTGCTTAGATGGCAAGATGTCTAAACTTCCCTTTTTCTAATCTTCATCTACTACTCATATACCTTTAGAAATTGTTCATAGCGATGTATGGGGCCCTGCCCTCGAGTTAGCAATAAATGGATTTCAATACTATGTTTCCTTTATTGACGACTATTCTAAATATACATGGATCTTTCCACTTTGCTATAAATCTGATGTATTCTCTGCCATTACTACCTTTGTTCCCCTTGCTGAAAATATATTGTCCTCTAAACTTAAAACCTTTCATAGTGATGGTGGGGGAGAATATATGAGCCATAAACTCAAAACTTTCTTTGAAACCCGTGGCATTTTACATCAGAAATCATGTCCTTATACACCTGAGTAAAATGGTGTTGCTGAATGAAAATGCCGACACATAGTTGAAATGGCCCCTTCCATGTTTTCTAAGTCATCTGTACCTTTAAAATTGTAGTATTTTGCCTTTGCCATAACCGTTTATTTGATAAATCGTTTACCTTTTTCTTCTCTTGATCATAAAAGTCCTTTTGAACTATTTTTTTCCTCACCACCTGACTACTCGTTTCTCCGTGTCTTTGGATGTGTTTGCTACCCTCTTCTTAGACCATACTCTTCAAACAAACTCCAACCACGTACCACACAATGTGTATTTCTTGGGTATCCACTTGGTTATAAATGTTACTCGTGTTATGATCCTCTACTTAACAAATTTTATGTATCTAGACATGTTACTATTGATGAATCTCTATTTCCTTATGCTCATTCATCGTCTCCTTTGTGTTTATCCTCACCAAATTCCTCAGAATTACCTTCCACCTCCTTTGTTTCAATACCATTGTCTATCCCTGAACCTAGCTTTTTGTATGAACATCCAACGACTACTACTAATTCTTCTTCACAACCAGCAGTTTCTCACCCTGATTCTTCCTTGCCATCCACCTCCACCATACTTTCTGTCTCTCAAACATCTTATACAAATAATGATCCTCTTGTTACTCATATATACTATGAAAATGGTGACTCTTCTAAAATTTACAGCAATCTAACTTGAGTGATGCAGTAATTCCCATTCCATCAGTACAAAACATTCATCCTATGCAAACTCGGTCTAAGTCTGGAATATCTAAAAAGAAGGTGTTTCTTGCTAATGTTACATCTTCTCTTAACGATGAACCTACTTCGTTTGCCAATGCTTCTAAGTATTGTGAGTGGTCATCTGCTATGCGTGATGAATTTGATGCTCTTATTAAACAAGGAACTTGGACTATTACTCATCTTTCACCTAATAAGAAAGTTATAGGGTGCAAGTGGGTTTACCATATTAAGAGACATCCTGATGGGAGTATTGCCCGGTATAAGGCTAGACTTGTTGCTAAGGGATTCCATTAAGAGGAAGGGGTAGATTATTTTGAAACTTTTAGTCATGTTGTAAAGAAGCCTACTGTAAAGATTTTTTTGTCTTTAGATGCTCAGTTTGGTTGGTCACTCCATTAGCTTGACATTAAAAATGCATTTCTACATGGAGAATTACAAGAAGAAGTTTACATGCAACAACCCCAAGGTTTCTTGAATAAACAGATTCCCAATTATGTTTGTAAGTTGAGGAAATCGTTATATGGTCTAAACAAGTTCCTCGAGCATGGTTTGGTTGTTTTACAACAAATCTTTTTACACTTGGTTTTGAGGCATCCTGAGCTGATCCTTCATTATTTGTTTGCAATAGTTGTGGTTCTTTTACATATCTACTATTGTATGTAGATGATATTATTTTGACTAGTAGTGATTCCAATTATATCGATTTGTTTGTCCTTCAGCTGAAGTCTCATTTTGATATGACTGATCTTGGTGCATTGACGTATTTTCTTGGACTTGAGGTACAATATAAAGTTGCTAGTATTTTTGTTAACTAGACAAAATATGCTACAAATGTCTTAAATCGTTTTGGAATGTTCTATGCTAAACCATGTGTTACACCATGTTCTATTGGAACCTTATCTTATGATTCGCTTCTATGTTCTCATGATGATAGTAAATCATATTGGTCTATGGTTGGAGCTTTGCATTACTTAACATTTACACGGCCTGATATATCCTTTGATGTTAGTCGTGTTTCTCAGTTTATGAATGCTCCAACGTATCTTCATCTTGCTACTGTTAAAAGAATATTTAGATATGAAAAGGTGCAATGAATGCTAGATGTTGTCTCTATTTGCCTATACAAATTTTGATTGAGCAGGTGATAGAACTGATCGACGCTCTACAATAGGGCCATTTAGTGAGTTAAAAAGATCGTTGAAGTTTGTTAAAGTATCTTAGTTAAAGTAGTTTAGTAGTTATACAGATATTATTATTATAACTCCTTGTATTCTTTATAAATACTCTTGATTTCATCTTCAATAATACGAGGAGAATCATTCAATACTTTAACTTTTTGACAAAATAGTATGATTTAACCACAAAGTTTTCATTTTAGTGTCTGTTGTGTTTTGTTAGCTTCCTTAACAAAATAATAATATTATTATTATATTTTCATTTTGTTATGTGGTAAAAATTTTATTTTTATTTTCACTTCCTCCCTCTCGTCCTCCCCAGCTGCACTCTCTTCCCCACCCCATCCGCCCTTTCCGGAGATTCCCTTCTCTGTCACTTCAAACTGCAGACTCCCTTCAACAATTTTGCAGCCAACCAAAAGTTAAGATCTCTGGCATTCAGCTCTAATGCTGGGAATTGTCCCATGACATTGTTGTTTGTCACAGATAATCAACTTGCAAGTTCGCTAAGGTTCCATTTTTTTGTTTTTATACGTTAAGCTTATAAACACTACTCTTGCTTATAGAATTATTTGTTTTGTTGTCTATTTTTTACAAATATTTTTAAAATCCAAGCTAAGTTTTGAAAACTAACAAAAGTAGTTTTTAAAAATTTGTTATTTTTAAAATTAAAAAAAAAATTGGCTAAGAGTTCAAAGAAAAATGAAAAATATTGTAGATAAATGGTAAGAAAACATGCCCAATTTTCAAAAATCAAAAACCAAATGGATATAAAATGAAATATAAGCTTTTAGAATTTAATTTAAAATTTAACCCAGTTCTCATCCCAATCAAAGAGCTAAGCAAATCCTGCTTCCAAATCAGATGAAATTCTTGTCGTGAATTTTATGTTTCGTGGTGCAACCCCTGGATGAGACTCCGTGCGCACTGCACAGTACTTAATGTTCAAATACTTTTCTCCGAACCCAACTAATATGTATATACAAAAAGTTCCCATCACATTTAACAATTTCATTAAATGTTACTACGACCTTCTCACCTAAATTATCATAGATTGTGTATTTATACATGCATACATACAAAAGTGAAAATTTAAGGCCCCGTTTGATAACCATTTAGTTTTTAATTTTTGACTTTTGAAAATTAAGCATATAAATACCATTTCCATTTATGGATTTCCTTGTTTTGTTATCAACTTCTTACATATGTTTTCAAAAACCAAACCATGTTTTGAAAACTAAAAAAAATAGTTTTCAAAAACTTGTGTTTGCTTTTGGAATTTGGCTAAAACCATTATAGAAATGTAAAAAAAATAGTTTTCAAATACTTTCTTAAGAGATGTGAAAACCATTATAGAAAAATTGGGAGAAAACAAGCTTAATTTTCAAAAACTAAAAACCAAAAACCAAATGATTATCAAACGTAGCCTAAATCTCTAACTTTTTAAAAGATTAATTATATCTCGGTCAGTTTGAGCTATGTTCTAAATTATCATAGATTGTGTATTTATACATGCATACATACAAAAGTGAATATTCAAATCTTTAACTTTTTAAAAGATTAATTATATCTCAGTCAGTTGAGCTCAAACTTAATCGTAAATAGTTATGCTCAAAACACTAGAAATTAGAACGTTTTATTGCATATGATATGCGACGGGTAGAATGAAAATGAGAAAAAGATGGGGGCTCTGGGATGATTAAGAAGGTAAACCAAACTGAACGAGCTGCATAAATATGCACCTAAATGCTGCAGAATAACCTTATCATGTCCAAGTTATTTGAAAGGCTCAAGAAAGATCAATTGGCTCACCACAGAGCTGCGCCAATTCAGTTTCTAAAAGTCTCGACAGGTTTGCTTTGTTCCGCCTATAAATCCAAGCCCGTGAGTTCTGATCCCAATCAAACCTGGACGGACCACTGCAAGGAAAGAACATAACCTGGGTTGTAACAATTTTTTTTTTTTTGTTTTTTTAATAAGAAACCAAACTTTCATTTAGAAAAAATTGAAAGAATACAAGAAAATACAAAAACAAAACCCACAAAAAAAGGAGCCAAACTTTATCTTGGGTCGTCACAAAGTTGTGTACAACGCCTAAATATATGAATAACCAACCTCTTTGTTTGAGTTCCTCGTTCTCTCAGGAACAAATTCAAAATAGTCTCATTCCTTCTTTTCTGCTTTAATATAAGTTAAAGATACATGTAGGGATATGAGGCATGCCCTTATGAATGGGTAAATGTCATATGGACAGTACAAATTCCATTTTTTAATAAAGACATTGAAAAGACAAGCGCTGAACTTTGTCATCAAGTGGAAACAGGGACAAGGTCTGAAATGGTCTTTGAAATAAATGGAAAGGATAAACATTGTAGATTCTTATCATTCAACTGGAAAATGAGCCATTAGGGACGGTCTTAAATGATCTTTGAAACAAATGGAAAGGACAAACATTGTAGATTCTAATCATTTAACTAGAAAATGAGTCACTAGTGAAGCATACTCATACCTCAGAGGAGAAGAAAGCCAAATTTGTCTGTTTGGCGTTTGTTTGTTCAAGACGTAAGTGCCAAGATCGCCGAGCCTTAAGGTCAGTACCTCATTCTGCGTAATGAAAATCGGATAAAATTAAACATTATCTATTCATATGAGACGAAGTTAATAAATTTTAGAACTGCTTAGTCATTCTCACCCCATAGTCCACGTCAAAGCCATCAATTTGGAGATCATCGCCATATTCCTGGCAAGCAATGAAATAAAGTTTAACAAAATTTTAGCAGCAATGCCGAAATATGTACATGAAAAATATAAGCTGTTACTTACCTTTAGTTTATAAGATAAAATCGAGGGCAAAAAAATGTCACTTCATTGATACACAATTACCTCTAATTTCTCTTGCAGTCCATGAATTGTGGAATCAGCTAGCCTATGAAACTCTCCCTCCTGCATCAGAGAGCTGCAGCAAACATTAGCCAAGATCACGTGAGCCCCTCTCTACCAAATGCATTCAACTATTATATCGACACTCAAACAAAACCCATCAATAGCAATTGTAATTTGTTCAATCATGGGAAATTGAACTGAAGGTAAGACATCCACGAACCCATTTTTAGTTTAGTTAAAAATCAGACAAGAGAAATCAATTGGAGACAGTGGACCAAAACTTCGTAAATCATGTAGACCTACAACAATTACCAAATTGAAAAGGCTCCAAAATTGCAAAAAATTGGGGGAAGGGGGTGAGCTTACAAACTTCGGCTTCTTCAAAATTTCGATTCAAATACATAGTTCTCTTACAACCGGAAAATGAAGGAAAGAAAAGGAAAAAGTTACCTATAATCAATGGTGGCAGGGCCTCGAAAATCATCGCCAACGAAATCCAGAGGGCGGGAGCAGAAGCTTCGAGAAAAAGACGGAGGATGAAATTGATGAACGTTATCGGAGAGATCGAAGAGAGGTCTTGAAGCTTCTAGAAGATATGAATACTTCCTGAAGGAGGAGGAGGAGGAAGAAGAAGAAGACGGCACCTTCAGTATCCTTGAAAGCTTACGCAGTGGAAGCAGCTTGGTAGCCATCGTTACGCCCTCCGGCTTCAAATTGCAGAGCCGCTCGCTCCAGTTTGTGAAGAGCTTTGGATATGGGCCTCGAATAAACCACGTGGATCCCAACAAGGGCACTCTCGGATTGGGCTTTAGTTGGGTCGTGTCTCACGAGTTCTCTCTCTCTCTCTTTCTTTTTTTTTTTTTTTTGAAAATTGTAAGTAATGTCTAAAAAAATACTTATAATGAAAAAAGATAAAATGATTTCATAATTGTGATTTTTTCTACCTATTTTTTATGGAGGTGTGTGAAGAAAATATTATGTCCATTCTACCTCTGATGTATATTTGTATCAACAGTCAGTTCAAGATTTTTTACAATTTAAATCTATAGAATTTTATTTCTAATTTTTACAAATTTATTAATCTTATCATAATTCAAATTTATTTGTAATTATTCACAAATCTATTGATTTTACTTAATTTAATATATCAATCACAAATTTTTTTTTCTATTGCTTATACTTGAATCCTCTATCAACAAATACCATTAATTAGACTTAAAATTTTTACTTTTTCGAACCATTCCAATTTCACAAATCAATATATATTGTTCTATGTATGTCGCATTATATAGGATTTTTTTTTTATTAATATTGTAGTTTTCAAAACTTATTATAAAAAATGGTACTTTCCAAACTATTTATATTAATATTGTAGTTTTTATTAACTGGATCAAGGTAATCTCTTGAAGAGAGAACCTATAATATGTGGTTGAAATTCGTCTCCTTCACTTGCGTGGAAGGAGGTCCTCTCTTGAGAGACGACCTATGAGGCGTTTAAAAAAAATAAAAAAAAATTGTGTGGAGGTCGTCTCTTCAAGAGACGACATACACACACACTTACCGCATTTTTTGGTCTGGAGCATGGGCAAGCATACAGTCTTACATCTATAAGTGCCTGGGTTCGATTCATAGGGAGTGCAAACCATTTTTTTTTAATCTTCGTTTTACTTGTTAATTTCTCTTTTAAAAAAATACTACAAACCCCTAGGCTTTTCTTTTTCTTATTCTTCTTTATACAAATTAAACTTAGTTTTTTTCAAAAAAATAGTCATTTTGTAATTTTTATCTAATATTATAATAACTAAATTATAATTACAATATTAAAAATTATTAGCGGTAGCTTTTCTTTTTTTTTTTTCTTCCTCTTCTATGCTTTTCTTTTTCTTTTTTTCTTACTCTTCTTTATATAAATTAAACTTAGTTTTTTAAAAAAAACATCATTTTATAATTTTTATCTAATATTATAATAACTAAATTATAATTAAAATATTAAAAATTATTAGCAGTAGCTTTTCTTTTCTTTTTTTTTCTTCTTCTTCTCTGCTTTTCTTTTTCTTATTCTTCTTTATAAAAATTAAACTTAGTTTTTTCAAAAAACAATCATTTTATAATTTTTATTTAATATTATAATAGCTAAATTATAATTAAAATATTAAAAATTACTAGTAGTAGTTTTTTTTTCCTTCTTCATTACACAAATTTAAATCAATCTTTTCGAAAAAAAATAATTTTATAATTTAAATTAGTCTACCGCTAATAATTTTTAATATTTTAATTATAATTTAATTATTATAATATTGGATAAAAATTATAAAGTGACTATTTTAAAAAAAAAAACTAAGTTTAATTTGTATAAAGAAGAATAAGAAAAAAGAAAAAGAAAAGCATAGGGGTTGGTAGTATTTTTTAAAAAATAAATTAACAAGTAAAACGAAAATAAAATAAAAAAAAAAGTTTGCACTACCTATGAATCAAATCCAAGCACTCATAAATGTAAGATTGCATGCTTGTCCACTGCTCCAAATCAGAAGATGTGGTAAGTGTGTGTATATGTCATCTCTTGAAGAGACGATCTCCACACAAGTTTTTCTTTTTTTAAACGCCGCATAGTCGTCTCTAGAGTACCATATTTTTATAATAAGTTTCGAAAACTACAATATTAATAAAAAAAAAAGTCTCATTATATACCTATAACATAATCTAGAATTCCAAATATGTCACAATTATTATCAAAGTTTATAGTTTTATATATAATTAAACACATAAAATACTTGTGTATAAAAGTATATACATGCAAATAAATACAACATCAAGGTATTGTAGTTTATAATATTAATAGTATATACATACAAATAAATATAGTTGTAAGGTATATTGTAATCTACAGTACTATAATTCGGTAAACCACATACGATAGCCATATAAAACCGTCTATATACTTATGTGTATAAAAGTATATACATAAAATAACAATAGCAAGCAAAAAAATAGTGTGTTTCCTTCCTCTTCCATAGCAACTATAATACGTGGGTCCTACAAATTGCATTGTATTATGTTCAAAATTTTTACATTCAACAAATTCCTAAAATAAAGTGATTTTTTTAATTTAAATTTTGACATTAAAAAAACCCTTAAAAAACGGGTTGAACTTTTAGAATCTAGAATATTTATTTAAAAATGAAAATCATAATCTAGAATGCAAAGAGAAAGAAGAAAAGTGTGTTCATCTTACCCAAATGGAAGAAAACCATCGAATGAAAAGAAAAAAAAAGTACTAGACAACAAGCCACAGTAGGAAGAAAATAAATTCTTTACTTTTTCGGATGCACAAACACTGATGCAAAGTAGACGGAGATGAAGAATGCAGCCAATCGACGAAATTTCAGCGTTCAAAAGCACACAGGAGGTTGAGGAAGACGAAGATGAAGATAATTGGAAGGGTTTTGTGGGAGGGTTTCAAACCAAGCTAGTTTTATGGGTAGATGAAAGATTTTCAAATCGCTTCATTGCTGCAAATAATAATACACCTGATTGAACCCGTTTTCCTTTGTTAAGTTTAATAGGCAACCTAATTATTGTCATTCAATTTTTTTTTATGTTAATTGACATTGCCCTCAATTTAAGGGTTTAGGGTATATATGCGTATATACTGCATATGTTATACACACCTATACGTAGTTATAGGTGTAACAGTGAATAAATACGCACAATAGAAGTTATCTAGGACAATATTTTCATCCGTTTGTTCATTTGAAACTTAGAATCATGATCTTAGAGATTTTTTTGATAGACCTCTAGGCATATTTTAGTCATTGATACCTATCATTAGACTGAAATATTATTTCAAATTAATGTTACAAATTATGATAATTAATGTTACATGTTAAAAATAGTTTGTTATGTTTGTTTTTGGTAGATTCACTTCTCTCCTCCTCCTTAATGCACTGCAACTTTTTAGTTTGTCTTTTCGTTTAGTTAAAAGTGAAAATTTTATCTCAAGGGTATTTTTGTCTGAGCTGAACTTGAAGATTCTATTAAAAATACTTTTAGCCATTTTTCCAAAACTAATTTATTTAGATATTTTTCGAGTTGAACTATTTAAAATTAGTCATTTTTCTTGTTGCTTTTTTTTTTTTTTGGAAGTTGTGACAAATAGATGAAAAAATAATAGTCAAAATGACTGAAAATCTCTGATTTTCTGAATCATGACTACTATTTTTTAGGGGAGAAAAACCCTCCCAACCGAAAGTTGATTTTTTTTTTCCTAAAAAAAAACCTAAGCAATCTCCTACCAAATTTGATTCCCCTCCCTAGATTTATGGATTTTGAAATTGGTTGGATTGCCAATTAATTTTAGATGCTTCATCTTAATTCAAGATATCAATCACCTTTATTTATTTTATGTTATTTATAAAAAAATTATAGTTAAATTATTAAAAAAAAATTGCACCTACTCTGTCCTTTGTTTCAAAAATACCCATATGCTTTCAATAGTTGCAATAATACCATGACCTTTCATAGATGTTTCAAAACTATCCTTGGTATAAAAAAATCGTTAGAATGTTGAACGAAAAGTTGACGTATCTAAATGTCGTTATTTTAGACTTAATCTAAACAAGCATCATATTCACCGCCATGTTGTTTTAGGTCATCATCATGTCAATTTTTCATCCAACATTTTAACGGATTTCTTCTCCAATAATAGTTTTGAAACATTTATAAAAGGCCAAGAGTAATATTGGAACTTTTGAAAAAATAGGAGTATTTTTTAAATAATGAGTAAACTTTAGAGGTATGTTTTATACTTTAGTCCAAAATCATTCTCCAAGAAACTATTGCTTAACTATTAATAAACACTTTTTCGTACCATTGCTATTTCCTAGAAAATGATTTTCTAACAGATTACAATTGTATGCAATGGTGTTTGGGATGAGAAAAACATCTACAATAATTTTAAAACGACTCTATCTCTATACGGCATGATGCAACATTTTCTTAACTCACGGAATCCATCTTCAATTATCTCAGACTCACTATTGAAAACAAATTTTCACAATTGTCTCTCTTTAGAAATGCAGTGAATAAATCGCTAATTATAAATCTTTTCGAAGACAAGGACGTTGTATGGGTGCTTGCGAGGTTTTCAATTGGAATGTACAATGACTGTTGCGTCGTCGTGGACATTAAAAGTGTAGATACTGATATACACCGAAATGATGCAGGACTAAATCCAACGAGGAATCTAACTCAAGGGAAGAAAAATTTATATTTCGTTAACTCTAAAGGAATTGACATCCTAACAGAGAATTTCTACATTTTCGAGAATTGCATTTTTAGGAGAAAAGCCAATTTGAAGAAGGTTGTTCACACACTAGTTTTAAAAGGAATATTTTAATTTAAAACATTTAAATTAAAACAATAAGAAATTTACAGTTTAATGCATCGATAACTCTTGTAAGTAGTATATTCGCACATCAATTTACCACACCGAGTAACTATGAATTGCTAGGAAATTTATTGATGCGCATAGTTGCTCTATTAATGTGATTCAAAATGATCACAGACAAGCTACCTCAACTATCATTGTATACTTAGCAACATAATGGACTACACTCAAAAGAACCACGGAAATTAGCATAAGGTATGACAAAGTTTGGAGGAGAAGAGAGAAGGCCCTAAACTCTATTAGGTGTTCAACTAAACAGTCGTATGCGCTCATCCCCACTTTTGCAACAAAATGGATTGAAAAAAAAACCTAGATATTTTCTTTTTAAAATTCACTGCTTAATAGTTTATATATAATGTATATCCTTGTATGTACGACATTATTTGATAAGCACTTGTATAGCACAAGAAGTTAATACAAATAATAGGTTCAAATTTTCTTTATGAGCTTAGCAACATCCATAAATGGATGAATCACCGTCTACCAATGATATCGATTGATGGTGCCTCTCTTAAAAATAAGGTCAATGGCACACTACTCACTGCTTGCACACTCTTGACGATACCTCTCTTAGCGTTTTTCAAATCTTTTAATGCTGATTGTTTTACGCTTACAAGTTAGGGGTACTGATTTCATGTTAAATGAGGGTATATATACCGAAATTCTCATATTTAAATTTATCTTTTATGTAGTTATAAGTGTATTTACGAATATATATACACACTGAAGGTTATCGATCTAGGGCATCATTTTTATCAATGTGTTCATATGAGACTACCACTCTTGATCTCACAAATTGTTTTCACAAGTCTCTATGCATGATATAAACTTTGATACATATAATTAGACTAGCAATTAATTTGAATTAATGTTATAGATTACAATTTAGTTTGTTATTTTTGTTTTTGTCAGCTCCACCTCTATTCTATTTAATATGTTGCCTTTTTTTTTTTCAGGCTTTCTTTTACTTAAGTTAAAAGTGTAGAATCTACACCAATGGTATTTTCGTCCAAGCTGAATCTAAAGATTCCATTAAGAAAAAAAACACATTTATAATCTCTTAATTGTTTAGCCATCTTTTGAGCTGGACTATTTAAAATTAGTTATTTCTCTTGTTAGCCCAATTAAATTAGCAAACTCCATTTAATAATAATAAAAAAAATCCCAACAAGAGAAAGGACTAATTTTAAATAGTCCAACCCAAAAAATGGCTAAATGGTTAGATTTTGAAAATATGGCTAAACATGTTTTTTTTATAGAATTTTTCATATTGGGTTGGGATAAAAATACCCTTAATGTAGATTCTACACTTTTAACTCAACTAAAAGGAAGGCTAAAAAAAGGCAACATATTAAGAAAGAGAGAAGTGAATAGAGATGTTTATTTTCCTCACTCCTAACGGGGCAGGGAAAATCCCCGTTTAAGTGGAGAATGGGGGAGGAAGTGGGAGAGAAATTTTCTCCGTTAACTAAATGAGGATGGGGACGAGGAATGCATTTTCCGTCCCCGACCGAGACGCTGCCCCGTTCCCTGTCTCGCCTTGATTCCTTTAATTTTTAATATATATATAATATATATATATATATATATATATATATATATATATATATATATATATATATATATATATATATATATATCATAAATTCAAACTTTTATGAAATATTATTTTGTTTTTCTAAGGAAATTTAAAAACTTTCTTTTTATATAGAAATTTCTCATTGAAAATCAATAATTTAAATATAAATTTTCAAAAAAAAATTTTATTTAATCAAAATTAAAAAAAAAAATGAAAATCATAAACGAAGAAAAATTCCTTGCAGGAAACCCAATTCCCACGAATTTCGCGTAAGGAATCCCCGCCTTGTTCCCTGTGAAATTAAATTGAAAATTTCCCAAGGACGGGGAATGAAATGGGGGCGGAGACGAAGACAGATAACGCATTCCCTGGCCCCGCGCCCTCCCACTGGACATCTTTAGAGGTGAAGCTAGCAAAAACAAAAATAACGAACACGACTAAGTTGTAATCTATAACATTAATTTGAAGTGATTACTAGTCTAATTATACGTGTCACCAACTATATAATGTGCATAGAGACTTGTGAAAACAGTTTGTGAGATCATGAGTGGTAGTCTTAGATGAACACATTGATAAAAACGATGTCTTAGACAACCTCTAGTGTGCGTATATATTTGTAATTACACTTATACATAAAGATAAGTTTAAATATAAGTATATGGGTATATATAACCCTCATTTAACATGAAATGAATAACCCTAACCCATGAGCGTGAAACAATTAACATTAAATTAAAAGATGTGAAAAACACTACGAGAGGCACCGTCAAGAGTACAAACTGTAG
The DNA here is from genome assembly GCA_033996785.1 of Trichosanthes truncata. Classification (NCBI taxonomy): domain Eukaryota; kingdom Viridiplantae; phylum Streptophyta; class Magnoliopsida; order Cucurbitales; family Cucurbitaceae; genus Trichosanthes; species Trichosanthes truncata. The sequence continues at coordinate 24,758,952 of JAWPNB010000008.1, read as the reverse complement.
CAATACTATGTCATTGAACTTGTTTTTAAGAGAGGTATCGTCAATTGATATCATTGGTAGGCAGTGATTTCATCCATCTAAATGTTGCTAATCTCATGAAGAAAAATTTTAAGTCCATGTCAAACAATGTCATAAATATAAAGATATATAGTGTATATAAACTATTAAGTGATGAATTTAAAAAAGCAAATACCTAGATTTTTTTTTTCAATCAATCTAGTTGCAAAAGTGGGAAGAATGCATGTGATTGTTTAAGTGAGCCTCTAATCGAGTTTATGGCCTTCTCTCTTCCCCTCCAAGCTTTGCCAAAACTTATGCTAATTTTCATGGTTCTTTTGAGTTTAGTACATTGTGTCACTAGGTGCATAATGATAGTTGAGGTAGCTTGTCTATGGTCATTCTGAACCACATCAATAGAGCAACACTCATCGATAAATTTTCTAACAACCTACGGTTGCCTAGAGCCATAAATTGATGAGCAAAGATACCACTCATAAGAGTATAAGAGTCATCGATACATTGAATTGTAAATTGCTTCTTGTTTGATTTTAATGTTTTAAATTAAAAGCTTCCTTTTAAAGCTAGCATGTAAACAACCTCCTTCAAATCGATTTTGCTCCTAAAATGCAATTCTTGGAAATGTAGAAATTCGCTGTCAGGACATCAATTCCTTCAGAGTTAACGAAATATATATTTTTCTTCCCTTGAGTTCAATTCCTTGTTGGATTTAGTCCTACATCATCTCTATATATATCAGTAACTACACTTTCAATGTCTACAACAACACAGCAGTCATTATATATTTCGTTTGAAAACCTTGCAAACACCCAGACAACGTCCCTATCTTCGAAAAGACTTATAATCAACAATTTATTCACCCCATTTCTAAAGATGGAGAGCTGTGAAATTTTGTTTCCTACAGTGAGTCAAACATAGTTGGCCATGGATCCCGTGAGTTGTGAAAAGGTTGAACCATGAATTATAGATACAGAGCCGAATTTAAAATTGTTGTAGATGTTTTTCTCATCCCAAACACCATCATATAGAAACGTAATCGGTTGGAAAATCATTTTCTAAAAATTTGCTATATGGTACGAGAAAAAGTGTACATTAATAATTGAGTAGAAGTTTTTTAGAGAATGATTTTGTTATAAATAACATAAAATAAATAAAGGTGATTGATATCTTGACTTAAGATGAAACATTTGAAAATTGATAGATTCAAAAATTAATTGGGAATTTAACCAATTTCAAAATCCATAAATTAAGTCAATTCGATACGAGATTGTTGAGGATTTTAAAATTTTACTTTGATTAGGGAGCTAGGGTTGAGTGTGAATATGAGTACATACAAAGGGTATGAATAGAGCAAAAAAACTATTCACTCTCCTCTCTTTAAAAAAGGCTAGTCATGATTCGAAATATCAAAGGTAGTTTTGATTAGAGAGCTTGGGTTGAGTGTGAATATGACTATATTCCAAGCCTATGGAATCGAACAAAAAATTATTTACTCTCCTTCCTTAAAAAAATGAAGTTATGATTTGGAATATAAAAAAATTTTAGTCATTTTTCATTTTTGCTATTTCTTTTTGTAACTATTTGTCACAATTTTCCAATTTAATTTGAAAAAAAAAATACAGGATTAGTCTTCGGTGGCATCAAATTCAATTATGCCCCATTGCATGTTATCATTACTGTCGTTTTCAGATTCTATATATTTTTTTATTAATACAAAAAAATAGCCTTTTTATTATCTCGCTATTTTAAATTTAATTGATTTACTGACTGAATTTTAAGAAAAATTTTATATTTAGATTAATTTCATAGTGAGTTGTTGGGTGAGGTGGTTAGCTATTTTTTCAACGTTACTTAAAATTTTAAATTTGAACTATGATATTTTTTTTACGTAAATTACGTAAACTGAGGTGGTTAGTTATTTTTTCTTTTGGTGTAATTTAAAATTTCAAGTTTCCATGTAATTTTTTTTAGAAGGGAACAACAAACAAATTTTTTAGGTTAGTTATTTTTTCTTTTGTTGTTATTTAAAATTTTTAAATTTCACTGTAATTTATTACTTATTTTTATTTCTATTTCTTTAAGAAGGGAAAGTCACATCTAAGACTTCATTCGCCCAATCTTTCAAATAAATTTTTAGGACTGTTTGGAATGTAGGTTATAATAGTCTGGATTATAATAGAGTACTTTACACTCTAAACATAGACTATTATAACTCAGACTAAATAACTCTACATTCTACAACATTCTCGGGTAGTAAACTAAAGAGAGAGGATACTGTGATTGTTTTTTTTACATGGGATTTTTATATTTGCTAAAGTTATGGATTTTATGTTTTTTTTTGGAAGATTTAATATTGTTTGGAATAAATTACAAATGATTAATGTATTGTTATTTTTTTATTCTTATTTGAATATATACCGCTATATATATATATATATTTGAAATTCATTTGGATGTATATCACTCATATGCAATTTTTTATAATAGTCTATTTTTTTTTGTCAATTTTTAATTCTTATATACTAGTGATATAAATTTTTAAATAGGAATATTTATTACTTATATATAACTTTTTAAATAGGAATGTTTAATTTTTCTATCAATGATAAATGTTTGTATGTAATGTCTTATCTTTGATATTAAACGGAATATATTTGGTTGTACATAACTCTTTTTTTGTAAGTACTTTTTTTATTTATAAAATTGGTGGAAGTTTTAATATTTAATTTTGAGTATAAAATGTGGAGTTAGAAAGAAGAAAAAGAGGAGAAAAATCAAATGTAAGAATTATATAAAGAAGACATAAAGAATACATACCTTTGAAAAAGGGAAAGATGGGAGAAGTTGAAAACAGCGTTGTTGCACAATCTAAATTGTAATTGAGACCATGAAAATATTTGTTCACGGACATAGATGGAAGAAGATAATTTGTGAATGAACGATGTTGAAGAGAAAAGATGAAAGGTTGGAAGTTTTTTTTTTTTTTTTTTTTATAGTTGATCACAGATACGATTTGTAAGATGTAAACTACCAAAGATAGTGTGAGGTTTAATTGGAGATTTTGTTTTGAATTCCAAAAGTTGGTTGGTTAATTTAAGGGTGAATTAGTAAATTTCAATATAAAATAATTTATTGTTTTTTTTTTTGTTTAAAAGCATTTTTTAATTAAGTTGGATGAAATGGGCATTACACTTTTTTTCCTAAACTTTATTATGTAACAATTTAGTTCCTATGCTTTTAAATTTTAACAATTAAAGCCCCTAACATAAAAAAAAAAAATCCATCAAAATTGAATGTCGATTTTTATTATTTAAAAATTTAGACTTTGTACTTATAAACATATTGTAACCCTAATTAGTTTATTGATCTTATGTATGAAATCTCATTAACCCCTGTTTGGAATCCAGATGATTTCAAAGCAGTTAGGATTTGAAGTCATTTCATGTGTTTGGCCGCCAAAAAAAATAATAGATTTGAAATCGTTTGGGATTTGAAATCTTGTTTTTTTTTTTAAAAAAAAAATCCTTTCCAAATAGGTCAGATTTGACTTGATTTTAAACTTCAAAAAAAATTTGTTTCCAATTTTACCCCAATCAGCTTTTTCTTTTTTTTTTTTTTTCTTTTTTTTTTTTTTTAATTTATGTCTTATGATAGTTTTTCACAACTTCATTATAAGCAAAAGTTATATAGGAAGACCATTCACGCAAAGGTTAGGTTTCTATTTTATTTCTCCATTCTATTTTGCTAATTTTTTTAAACTGATAAAAATAATTTCATTCTTTTGAATGCAGTTCTCAATTCCAACAAGGTTTTTTATAGCTAGTAAGGTAGAGGTTTTTTTTTGTTCATCTCTCAAATATATTTTTTTTTATTGATTTGATAAGAATAATTTATTTTTTTTGATCTGTATGTACACTTTTTTTAGTTTAATTTTCCATACATTGGTTAAAGAAAAATAACAAAAAAAAATTGATTTTTTTTCTCTATGGATGAAAAGAACAAATCAACATAAATCTATGAAAAAAAATAAAACAAAAATAGAAAATCAATACCTCAAAGCATGGGTTAGGGGATGGAAAATGAGTAGCAGAGATCTGAATGAGAAGAGGTAATGGGAGAGGATTTGAGAGACCTCGAGTTCTTGAGGGGTGAAGTCAAAATCTAGAGATTTGCATTGATGAGTACTCGCCATTGGAATTTTGCTTTGGAGAATGGAGAGTGATAGTTTTCTTCTGTGAAGAAGAGACAAAGAGAGAAGGAGAGGAGATTTATACAAGGAACAACACTACTGGGTTTTACAAAACAAATAGGAAAAGATTTTGGAAAAAGATAGCGTAATCTCAACCTATTTTAAATATTCCTTTGCAAAAAAAAAAAAAAAAAAAAAACTTATTTTAAATATTATTATTAAATCTTTTTCCACATACAAAAGTTGATATTATTATTTTTGATATTTTAGAAGATTTAAAATAGGTTTGTTGATGGACTGTGTATTCTTTATATTTTATTCTCATTTTGTTTATTATTTTTTTTAGATAGCATGAAATAGATTGTTTGCATTTGTATTGTAAAGTTTATTTTTTAATATAGAAAAATTATAATAAATATATAGAAAAGTAGAAATTAGATTATTTTTAAATTTTAATATACAATAAATATATGAAAATATACGGGTTATAAACTTTTTTTTAATATATAATAACATATTGGAAGAAAAAGGAATGAGTAGGATTGTACTGTATTTTTATTAAAAAAATAAATAACTAGATTTTCTATTTTAATTTAAAATGTTTAATGCATAATTGTATTTATTATTTTAATATTTCAGATGAGAAAGCATGCGTAGAGATGATATCATAAGAAATTGGGAGCAAAATAGACGAATTGCAATTGGTGCTATAACAATTTGTATTGGCTATATAGTTGCATCATTAGAAATTTATCATAATGAACAATACATTACAAGATTTCCATCAGGCCAAGATTAGAAAGAGAAGAAGTAAGATATTTATTGATGGGATTCATTTTCAATGAACAATGAAGTAGAGATATCTTACGAATGGGTCCACTTGCATTTAAAAGACTAGTTGACATACTTAAAGGAACATGATACCTTTATGATAGTCAATATAGTTCTATAGAGGAACAAGTAGCCAATTTTTGCATATTTTAGCTCACGATGTGAGAAATAGAACAATTGAATTTTTCTTTCATCAATCAAGTGAAACAGTGAGCCAACATTTTCATCAAGTTTTAAAGGCAATTATCTCCTTGGAAGAAGAATACTTAGTTCAACCAAATGGGTCTTCAATTCCTCTTGAAATTCAAAATAGCACAAGATTTTCTCCATATTTTAAGGTAAATACTCTAAAGTAAATGTTCTAAACTAAATGTCTCGGTTTTTTTACAATTCATATCCATATTGACCATAAAAGAATATTTATATATATGATTGTGTTGGGGCAATTGATGGAATACATTTGCATATAGATGTATCAAGATTTAGAGGAAGAAAAGATTTTCTCACACAAAATATTTTAGCAGCATGCATATTTAATTTAAGGTTCACTTATGTGTTACCTGGATGGGAAGGATCTGCTTCGGATTCTCGAATTCTAGAAGATGCATTATCAAGAGAATATAATATAAGAATTCCTTCAGGTAGATTTATTTATATATATATATATATCTATATATATATATATATATATATATATATATATATATCTCCCAAAGATATTGGACATAATTAAATATAAATTACGATGCTAAATATTATTTATAATGGTTGTTTATAGGAAAATATTATCTTGTTGATGATAGTTTTATGCTGCGATTTGGGTTTATTACACCTTATTGTGGGACAAGGTACCATCTAAATGAGTATTAAACATGTGCACCACAATTTCCAAAAAAATTATTTAATCACAGACATGCATATTTAAGAAATGCAATTGAAAGAGCATTTGGAGTACTAAAGAAGAGGTTTCCAATTATAGCTAGTGGGACTGAACCACATTATAATTTTGAGACACAAACAGATATAGTCATAGCTTGTTGCATTATACATAATTTTCTTATGAATTTTGATCCAGATGAGAGATTAATTGCAGAAGTTGATAGTGAAATTATGAATAGTGAAATAGACATTGGTCCTCTAGCATCAATAAATTTAACCAAAGATGGATGAAGATGCGGACATATTCGAGATTCAACTGCAGCTCATATGTGGCAAGATTATATATCAGCTAATTAGATGTTTATAATTCCTTTCATTAATTTAGAAAATTCTAAACATCTATTAGCTCTTAATTTTCTATTATTTTATTTAATTTTTAGTTGCACATGTGTGGTAAATTCATCTTTTGCTTCAATATAAGTTTTAGTTCATTTAAAGCATTTTATTATTTATAATAAAGGTTGAAAATAAATTATAATCCTACTTTTTCAATATTGGTCGATGATAGGGAAATGGAAACCATGAGTGATAAGAAAAAATATATTAGCTCGTCAATTGTGATGGACAAATATTTGCTTGAGATATTGAAAGAGAAAAAAGTGAGAGGACAAAAGCCAGACAGGAATTTCACAAACAATGCATATCAAGCTGCAGTTGAAGGCTTAAACTCAATTTTAAAAATGGATTTATCTAAAGACAATGTCATTCATCGTTTGAAGACTTTAAAAGAAAAAATGGCTATTGGACTTGAAGTCTTTTGACGTGGTAGTGATTTTACTTGGAATAGCATCATAGAAACAATTGAAGCAGAACCACCTGTGTGGGAGGGTTTGATTCATGTAGCTATTACTTTTGTTTTTCATTTTTTTCCCATACCAATATTGATTTGTTCTTATACTTTTGTTTGTTTGTATTTGCTTGACCAGTCTTATCCAACAGCTCAACAAGTTCGAGGTAAGCCAATTTACAACTTTGATGTCTTAAGAGAACTTTTTGAGAAAGACAAAGCAACATGAGCATTTGCAGAGAGTGCAAAAGAGAAGGTATGTCGTTTGCAAAAGGATGAATCCTTGAATATCAATGACATCGATGAATGATGGAAAGAGAGGAAGTCCATCTAGAAAGTTTTGAGAATAACAATTCTATGAATAGTCAGCCCCAAAAAACATAAACAAATCAAGCATCTTCTTCTGCTGCTAAGCGCAACAAGAAGAAGTTACCTGTAGTTGACTTGATTGGAGAAAAATTAGATATGCTAACAAATTCTATGGACAAAGTAGCTATCGTACTTGACAAAGGTATGACTATCATTTATTTTTAAGTACATTTTACTTTATATTCAAATATGTAAAAAATATTTCAATAATTTTTTTAATTATAGGGAATGATGTTGCTCGAGAACCAAATGCTATGGCTAGAGAGCATAATCGACATATTTACAATGCTAAGGAAGTTTTTAATGAGTTGCTAAATATGAAAATTTTATATGACATAACATTCAGTGCTTCTAGCTTCATTTTATCTAATCCCATAGTCACAAAGACGTTTTTTTGGATGTCCATAATCTATGCGCAAAGAATGGCTACATTGGAAAATGGGGGGCAATAATTAATGGGTTTTGTTTAGATTTGGTTGAGTTCAATTTTTATTTTCTTCTCCTGAATTAAGACATTTGCAACTTTTATTATCATTATTATTTTTACAATAATGATGACATTTACAAATTTTTAATTTAATAAGTTCATTTGTTTTGATTAATGGTATGTTTTCATCATTATATGTATTTTACATTGTTATTTGATGTTAAAGTATTTTTTTATTAATCAAATAATCTACTGCAAAATCATAAGGATATAATAGTAAAATGTTATATTTTCTTTTCACTTCTCATGATCCCAACAAGAAATTTTAATTTCAGGGATTTCAAATCAATTTGGTTCCAAACAGAAATAGGAATTTAAAATCATTTTCATCTTTTCAAATCTTGGAATTTGAAATCATTTTTTATCACATCCATCTGCCAAACAAAGCATAAATTTTAACAATAGTTGGATTATGCTCAAATTGCTAAATTGATCAAGGTTGGTACATTTCTTTTATATAAAATAGCAGCCACATTGGCTATTGTTGACATAAGATTACAAATTAAAACTGGGTTTTCACGACCCAACTGGTTGATTAATTTCAAAACTATATAAACTCCTCGCTTAAGGATTCCAAAAGCATTAGAACACAATCTTTCACACTGCAATAGTTATAAGGGGAACGTAACAGAAGCAAGGAACAGAGAAGACAACACGTAATGGAATTTGTGCAACCATTTCTGTTTTTCCATCACTCCGATTGTGATAGCTATTCCTCAGAGTGCCCGTCACCTCTGTTTCTGTAATTTTGTTGGTTTCTTCTCCAGCCATCGATCCTCCATGTGCATCCAAGCATAAAAGTAGACCCACATTAATGTGATTAAAAGGGCAATTACTCTGCCCTGCATCACTGTCACTCCGAGGCTCGCCACAAGAAACCCTACCCCCGAATTGAATGCATAGCAACTTCTCCTGTCGGCGTCTCTCGGCGTCACGCCACTGGTTCTACTCCCACTGGTCTTTTTATTCAAAATTTTGGGTTCTAATATTGAAATTGGAAAAGGTTGAGATGACCCAAATGGAAGAGAATGCAAGGAAACTAATTTCTTGCTTCTGTTTTCTTTGTATATTCCGCCTAATTCTCTTGGGGAACTTTCAGAATCCAGTGATAAACTTCGTTTTCGTCCATCAGATTTCTGTAGATGGTATCTCTCACGAACTCTTTTGATCTAAAACAGAACAAAAAAACCAAGTGTTAAAAAAACGAAAAACGAAAGCGTTGAAAAAAACTATACGACACCAAAATTCACCACTGACCAGAATTGTACCAAACACAACGGCTCTGGCCGTCCGAGAAAGAGTTCGCTTAGGGGGGCAAGAAATGGTGGAGCAGTCTGGGCCGGAATTTCTGGAGCACCGACAATTTGGGCAGGATGGGGCAGTTTTAGAAGTTTTGATTTCGTCGTCTTCAAGGTCAAGATAGGCCGCCAAAGTGGTGGTAGCTTTGGTCTCGAGGACGGTTCCCATGTCAACGACGGGCCGAAAACAGAGCAAAAGCTTATTAAGAGGAACGACTTTCATTGGTTTCTCCAACACTATATAAAGAGACGAAATTATTGCTGATTTGAATGAGTGCGGGTTGGGATTTCAAGTTGAACTACACGAATTTTTGGAGGTGAGGAAAGGGCATCGTCGTTATCGGCATAATCATGGAAATGACAAACAAAGCAACAGAACAAAACTGCGCTTTTTGAAGTTTATGGGTGTTTTTTACTGAAAAAAGGCGGCACCATGATAAAAAGTAGAGACATTTACAAAAATACATATCAGAAAGAAAAATATTTACAAGAACAAGACCATTGTGATAATGAAATGTTTACAATTATTTATCATTCTTTTCTTTTCTTTTCTTTTTCGTAATTACTCGTAATCTAATTTCCAGAATTTGATTCTAAATTGTTCATTCATATATAGTTTTGATTCTTTCCTTATCTATTGATTTTAAGAAATCTAAATCATTATAATTAATTGTTTAAAATAAAATAGATTCATTAACATATTTGATTTTTAATATATTTTTATTTGATTTTTACATTATTTTCCATATTTGTATTATTTCCTAAAGTTTAGGTTTCAAGAACTATTTATGAGCGTTTTATCAAATCCTAGAGACTAATTCTAACATTTAAAATTATAGAGAATAATTTCTAACTTTTTCAAAATCATAAGAACCAAATTTATAATTTAACTTATATAACTTAGTCGAGGTTTATTTATTTTGCAATGTCTCTAGCTGTCGCGCCCCTCCAAAACTAATCGCTTTGAAAGTGATTACGCAGCTGTATATTGGTTGGCTATGACTCGACTGTCCCTCGCTATATTCAATGACATTGGTTCTAAGTTTAATAAACTCATTTCATCATCCCAAATCAATAATTTTGATTGAAAGGAGAAGATAAGATGGTAGCTTTATGAGAAAGGATGTTGATTATTATGAAGTGGGGTTGAGAGATTGTGAATTGATATATACGGCAATGAACTGGAGTTGAGTAGGCATCCATAGAATGATGAATTGGTGCTTGAGATTTGCTGCCCAAGTCTCTCAATGTCACAACCTATGAATAATACTTGTCACGTTAATTAATATCTTATTTTTTGATGTGGTACATATTTAATGGCTAAAAAATTTTGGTAGAACCTACTCATCTATTAAATATTGCAATAAAGATAGACCAATAAAAATTACTACATCAAAAAGTCACTATTATAGTTAATTAAACATAGTTCAACTAGTTGCCAACAAAAGCATAACTCAACTGGCATGAAGAATGTGCTTGTAACCAAGAGGTCATGGGTTCGAATTCTCTTACTCCCAAATGTTGTTGAATTCAAAAAAGAAAAAAACTCATAGTTCAACTAGTTAAAACTTTATAATTTCGATACAAAAGTCAAAAGTTCAAATCCTGCCTAACAATATGTTCAACTAAAGAAAAAAAAAGAAAAAAAGAAAGCCACCCTCATATGGTAGACTTGTGTGTAGACTAAATACCCATTTATTGATTTAAGAAAAATGGTGAGTTATATTTAATTAATTCCACCGTTCAATGTAAACTTGTACAATGACAGTTATTTTCGTTAATTTTTTTTTATGGAAGGGAAAAGGAGAAGAGGAAGAGAGAGGGGAATATATATATAACTATTTTAAAATTATTATTATTATTATTTGCAAAGGTAATTATTTATTTTTTTAATTATGCTGATATGAAAATTATTTATTTTCATATCAACATAATTAGAAAAAAGTACAACACTAATTTTAATGTCATATTAATATTATAAAATAAATTTAATACAATCCAATTAACTTTTAGTTCGTTGAAAACTTCTATTAGAAATTATGTAGTTTTTTTTTTCCTGAAAATCTAAGGTTTAAAGAGATACATAAGTTAATAAAAAAGATGCAACTTTGTCTTCGAAGATGATCTAAGGGTGGAAAGATTTTTTTTTTCCATTAGGTGGGAAATAAATCTTACTTAAAAGTGTGGTCCAAGCTATCCCTACTTATATAATGTCTTGTTTTTAATTGTTGAAAGCCTTCTATAATGAAATAGCTAGGGAGTTTGCCCAGTTTTAGAGGAACTCCTCGACGGATAGACAAAAAATTCATTGAGTGGTGCAATTTATGTTTACTGAAGAAAATGAGTGGTCTGAACTTCCATGATTTAGAGAGCTTTAAAAAAGCCATTTTGTCAAAACAAGTTTGGCTGATTCTCCAATACTTTCATCTTCTTTGTTGCACAAATACTCAAAAGGCAATATTCACTACAAAAATTTTCGGCTATGCCCACAAAAAGCCTTACATCAGGATAGGTGAGTCATATGAGTGCACGCCAATGCCTGCCATGTGGCAAGAAAGAAATGTCGACATATTGGGAAGGCTATGCAAACGTTTATGTGTGTTGGGAGAAATGAAATAATTGAAACGTGCGTTTCAATATCTCTCGATGCTTTTAGGACTTTTCCTGACACTTTTACTGGGTTTTTTAGAGAAATAAAGGTCTTTTTTAAACATATTACAAAAAACGAGTATAAAAGCAAACGTTTTACAAAAAACATGGATTTTTTTTATCTTTATTGGAATGCGTCTCTTGAAGAGACGCATTCAATGTAGAATACGTGAGTGCAACATACGCATTCCAAGTAAAAAATGCGTCAGTGTTCTCTTCCCATTGACTGCCTTTGACCCTCCTTCCTTCTGTTTCAATTTGAACGAAAATAAGATTTTTTTAGATTAAAAATAATTATTTAATAAACAATCAATTCTACCAAATCATTATTTAACAAACCATAAAATCTCACCAATCATTTATTTATCTATTTTTTTTAAAATAAATATTTAACAATCCAATCATTCAACAATTATTTTTTATCATTATTTTTCACTAATCATTTTCTTAATTATTTCTCAAAAAAAATTATACTTTGCCAAAATACACTTTTCAATCATTTTTTTATTATGTTTTTTAAAAAATATTTATTTTTTCTTTTTTCTTTTTTCTTTTTTTAATTTTGGTTATTATTTTTTGAAATACATTAACCAAACGTTTCATTTTTTTAAAATAAGAAGCCTTTCTTTTAAACGTAAGAGATATAAATTAATTAATAAATTAAAAAAATTATAACTAAAAAGACAAATAATTTATAAGTAAATAGTTCCATTTTCTAAAAGTAGAAATTTGGAAGAAAAAAAAAATCTATCCTATCCGACTAAAAGTACAATTATTATTATTATTATTATAAATATAAACAATGCTATATACACTTGTTATTTAAAACAAAAATTAAAGACAGAATGATTTCCCCCTTGCGTGCAGTAGTGGTTTGGTAACATCAATGCACCAGAGTAGTGAGAGGACCAAGTCAAGAGGTTGGAATGCGTGCAGGCTTTGGAATGCGTCTATGCTAATGACGCATTCTGCAATCTGACCGAATTGTTGACCGAAAATGTATGGAATGCGTCTCTTTTACATACGCATTCCAATAAATACAAAAAAACTACCCTATTTTTGTAAAATGTTTCGGTCTTACCCCGTTTTCTGTAATATGTTTACAAAACAACCCTATTTCTCTAAAAAATCCCACTTTTACTTGACTCGAAAAAAGTCGTGATAAAAAAACCCCACACTCCCCATTCATCCCTCATTCTTCATCTTCTTCCTCTTTTCTTTTCTTCTTCTTTTAGTGCTTGCGGCGACTTCACCGATTTTCTTCCTTGTTCAGTGACTCTCTTAGTGGCGTAGCGGTCGTGGTTCACCGGCGATCTCTCCTCGTTCAGTGGTGGCGTGCCCTAGGTTCAATAGCAGGCGATCGTGGTTTTGCTCTTCGTTCAATGACGAGGTTTCTTCTTCGTGTTCAACGGCGGCAACGACAATCATAGTTTTGCTCCTCATTCAACGGTGACGTTTCTATTCTTGAGTTTAATGGCGACAATGGCAAGTTTTGGTAATTATAAGGTCATTTCAATTCCAATAATCCTAAATGCTTATGCCCTAGTTTGTTTTTCAATTAGTTGTTTGATTTTAGTATGGACCTGAGGGCTAATTTAAAATTGTAGGAATGAACGTTATGACTCGAACACAGGACTAAGACTTGTAGGAGCTTCTTGAAAGAAAATCCACAAGAGATTGGAGAGGAAGAGATCTAGAGAGAATTATCTAATTCTCTATTAAAGAGATATATGTTAACTTGGAAAAATGAACAGACGAAAGAATAATGAATAATTCTTTTACTGATGATCAAAGAAATAATACTTTCTCTCTATTATACAAGTGTAGCCTAGGTGTCAATTATATACTAAGAGGAGGAGAAGGGAAAAAAAGTAAAAAACACAGAAGGAAAAGGTAAAAGATAAAATAAAAATCAAATTACATGTTTATCCTTAATATCCCCCCTCAAGCCAATGGTGGAAGCAGAAAAGACATTGAGCTTGGCCCGAATATTGAGAAAAGACAAGGAGGAAAGCGGCTTTGTAAATACATCAGCAAGCTGAGCGGACGCAGGGAGATGTTGAACAACAAGTCGTCGTTGGAGTACAAGATCGCGAATGAAATATATGTCGATTTCTACATGTTTGGTTCGTGAGTGTAAAACTGGATTCGCACAGAGATGTATTGCGCCAATATTGTCGCACCAAAGTATCGGAGGAGCAGCAGGACTAATATTAAGTTCGTTGAGGAGTGATTGAACCCATAGAATCTCTGTGGCCGCGTTGGCTAAGCATCTAAATTCGGCTTCTATACTGGATCTGGAAATTATGTGTTGTATCTTTGCCCCCCAAGCTATTGGATTGCCACCAAGGAAAATGGAATGGCCAGAAGTTGATTTTCGATCGTCAGGATCCGAAGCCCAATCAGCATCAGCAAAGCCTTGTACCTGAAAATTATTAGGACAGTGAAGATTTAAACCAAAATCATACGTACCTCGTAAATATTGCAGAATTCTTTTGACCGCTTGCCAATGAAAAGTGGTAGGAGAATGCATGAACTGTCATACTTTATTGACGGAATAAGCAAGCTCTGGACGAGTCAAAGTGACATATTGAAGGCCGCTTACTATGCTCCGATATAACTGTGGATTTTCAAAAGCTTCACCTTTCCTAGCTGAAAGGATGGGAGAGGTGACCATTGGTGTAGAAATTGAGTTTGCTGTAAGAAAGTTAGCTCTATCCAAAAGTTCACAAATATATTTTGACTGAGAAAGAAAAAGACCACCAGTAGTAGTTTTAGTAACCTCAATATCGAGAAAATAGTTTAGATTGCCAAGATCTTTCAATGAAAATGATTTATTTAGATCAGTTATAAGAAATTGAACTATAGCAGGAGAATTACCAAGGTCAATGATATCATCAACATAAATTAGTATATAAGTTTGATAATCAACAGTACACTTCATGAATAAAGAGTTATCAGCCTTAGAATTATGAAAACCAGCAGCATATAGAAATTCTTAAGTCTATCAAACCAAGCTCTAGGAGCTTGCTTGAGGCCATACAAGGCCTTTTTTAACTTGCAAACTAATGGTACTGAAGAAGAAGGATGGGGAATAATAAAACCAGGAGGTTGTTCCATAAGAACGTCCTCATGAAGAAAGCCATGAAGAAATGCATTGTTTATATCTAATTGGCGAATTGTCCAATTTTTTGCAAGAGCTAATGTTAATAGAATACGGATAGTAGTTGGTTTGATGACAGGGCTAAAGGTTTCTGAATAATCAATATCAGCAGTTTGGTGGAAACTCTTAGCCACTAAGCGTGCTTTGTAACGGGCTAATGAACCATCTGCATTCTTTTTAATTTTGTAAACCCACTTACACCCAATAATTTTCCTATCTCTTGGACAAGGAACTAAGTCCCATGTATTATTATGAAGAAGGGCCTCATATTCTTCTTTCATAGCATTCATCCAATGAGGACACTTCATAGCCATTTTGACAGAAGGAGGCTCGTTTTCTAAAAACCCGGTTAGTAAAATTCGAGGTTTATGTATACCGGCCTTAGCACGAGTAACCATGTGATGAGTGTTTATAGTAGGGATAGGGATATTAGAATTCTCAAAGGGAAATGTTGCACTCTGTTGAGGAGATTGTTGGTTAGAAATAACATCAGGAGAGGGAATATCTGAAATTGTTGTTTCAGGAACTGAAATAGGAGAGGAATTAGAATTAGAGTAGGTAGTGGCAGAGGAAGAATAAGGAATAAAAGGAAGAGAAGATCCATAAGAAGTTTGATGAGTTTTAACATATGTAAACTGAGGTTGTTGATTTGCAAAAGGAAAGTTTAACTCATCAAACAAAACATGGCGAGATATATAAACTCGTTTAGATGAAATATCAAAGCATTTATAACCTTTATGCTGACTGCTATATCCAAGAAAAACACAAGGAGAAGACCGAAGATCCATTTTATTTGTATTGTAAGGGCGGAGATAAGGAAAACAAAGACAACCAAATACCTTTAAAAACTTGTAATCAGGAGTTTCTTTAAACAAAACTTCATAAGGACTAAAATCATGCAACACTTTAGTAGGTAAACGATTGATTAAAAACAAAGCAGTGTGAAAAGAGTCATCCCAAAAAGAAAAGGGCAGAGATGAGTGAGCCATGAGAGTTAAACCAAGTTCCACAATATGACGATGTTTACGTTCAACAATTCCATTTTGTTCAGATGTGTGAGGGCAAGTGATTCTATGTGTTATTCCATTATCTTTTAAGTAAGATCGAAAAGCACGAAACTCCCCTCCCCAGTCTGTCTGAATAGCTTTAATACTAGTGTTTAACAGCTTTTCAATATTTGTTCTGAATTGAATAAAACTATCTAAAGCCTCAGACTTAGAACGTAAGAAATAAATCCAAGTATATCTAGAGTAAACATCAACAAAAGTAATGTAATATCTAAAACCATTTGTAGAAAGAAAAAGTGAGGGACCCCATAAATTAGATTCGATCAATTCAAGAGGATGATTATAAAGAGTATTAGATTTAGGAAAGGGAAGTTTGTGTATTTTTCCATGAGCACATGAATGACAAACATGAGTATTTTTATTAATAGACAAAGAAAGATTACAATGTCTAAGTATTTGAGAAACTACAGGATGAGCTGGATGTCCTAATCTTGAGTGCCATAGACTGTAGAGATCAAGATTGTTATGTGTAGAAACAACAGAAGACTTTGTTAAGAATTGGTCTGAAAGATAGGCATGAGGAGAAGTTATTGTTGAAGTTGCAGCAACAGTTTGTTGAGAATGAATAGGTGTCAATGAAAATTTGTAAAGTCCATTACTGAGTTGGCCCTGAAGAAGAATTTGTCCACTGACTCGGTCCTTCACAAAACAGAATGTAGGATGAAATTCAAAGAATACATCATTGTCTCTAGCAAACTGACTTACACTAATTAGATTTTTTGTAATTTCAGGTACATAAAGAAGATTATATAAATGAAAAGATTTTTTTGAAGAGGAAGAAATTAAGTCAGTGGAACCAGAGTTGAGTATAGACAAACCTGAACCATTCCCAATTTTTATTTGTTGGCCACCACTATATTCAGAAATTTGTGATAGATTGCTTGGATCATGTGTAACATGATTTGTTGCACCAGTGTCAGGATACCAGCTTGTTTCTCCACAAAATTGATTGTTGTAAATGGGATATTCAGGGGCCACATTTCCAACAGTGGTTAGATTGGCCGAACTATTAACAAAATTTGGGGTAGCAGAAATATTTACTGGAGTTGGTGGTCGACTATTGATGTTAAGATAGGGATTGAAAATTTTATCAAAACGAAAATAACATCTACCAGCCGTATGCCCAAACTTGGTACACAATTGACACTGAGGTTTATTGTTATTCCATCCACGACCTCTGTAGTTATGACCACCCCGACCTCTAAAGGCCTGACCATGTTGAAATTGATTTCTGGGTTGAGTTGTAGAAGGTTGAAACTCAGGTTTATTATTGGGTCGAAAAGTAGTGAGGTTAACAGAAGGTAATGTATTGTCAGTGGTTGAAGATTGTTTTTCGATCCTAACTTCGCTTGAAAGAAGAAGAGAATAAACTTCTTGAAGGGGTTTTGGTTTTGATTTTGCAGTAATGACAGAAATTATGGATTCATATTCACCACCCAACCCAGAAAGTATGTAAACAACATGATCTTGATCAGAAATTTTATGTCCTACAGCAGAGAGACAACTAACTAGATTCTTTACTTGAGCCAAATAATCTTTCATGTTCATACCTCCTTTCTTTAATGTTTGTAATTGAGTCTTGTATTGCATTATTTTTGTAGTATTTCTGGACGCATAGGTGGCCGAGAGTGCATCCCATATTTCTTTTGCCGTAGAACAATCGAACAATTGGCTAAGAATATCTTCCGACATCGATCCCACAAGCCAAGATGAAAGGAGTTGATCTCTTTGTTGCCATTGGAGGTAGGCTGGATTCGGAACTGGAGGAGAATTTTTATCGGCATTTTCTTGTGGCAAGAATTTATCTGGAATCTTTGAATCTTCCTTGATGTGTTCTTCAAGACCGTGCCCTCGAATCGTAATGAGAACTTGGAATTTCCAGGCTAGATAGTTGGAATCGGTCAATTTGAGAATGGAAACGTTATTTCCAGGGTTGGGAAGAAAGGAATTGGGAGGTTTTTGGACAAAGAACTCTCATTGATTTCACTGGAAGAGGCCATTTTTTTTTTTGGATCGAATGTAGTCGTTTGACGAAGGGCTCTCTGATACCAACTTGGAAAAATGAACAGACGAAAGAATAATGAATAATTCTTTTACTGATGATCAAAGAAATAATACTTTCTCTCTATTATACAAGTGTAGCCTAGGTGTCAATTATATACTAAGAGGAGGAGAAGGGCAGAAAAGTAAAAAACACAGAAGAAAAAGGTAAAAGATAAAATAAAAATCAAATTACATGTTTATACTTAATATGTTATGTCTAATGGTTCAACCCAAAGGTCTTATTTATAGAGACCAATGATAAATCTTTGTCATAATTAAAATATTTATTTTAATATCTAATATATTAAAATATATCTTATTCAAATCTCCTACGATATTTATTAATTTGAGTCTTATTCAAATTTTATAAATATCTTTTATTTAATGTATCGAATATAAATTAATTATTTTAATATTTAATGTATCAAATACAATAAATATATTTTCCTCTCTTATATTTAATATATCTAATTTATTAAATATTAATTTAAACATTTCAAAATTTTCTTTCAAATAAATTGATCTTTTAGTGTTACTATGAGCTAGCAAGGGGACCTTATGGACTTACAGATTATAAGCTCCAATGATACAAAATAAATTTATTAAACTCTTTAATTAATTAATTTTCATTCATTAATTATAGATCATTCCACTATAGACCTAGAGTTGCACTCTTATGCACTGTATGACAAGTTGTGTCCATAGATATAATCACTACATGTAAGTCGATCCTTCACAAGTTTTTCGTAATTATAGCTGGGTCAAAAGTTCGTTTTACTCCTATAATTAGATATTGCACCTTAAGTACCATTGATCCTTTAATGAACAATTTGTTCATGATCCAACCATAAACTAAGTTCCTCTTGGGCTAATGAGAGTGTAGGGCTCCATTGTTCAAGTCTTGAAATCATCACTTAAGGGAACTACTCATCTACTTACCCTATATGGGAATGAGTGAATTCTATCTTGTAAGATTATGTTCCCAACTCCCTATTTGGTCAAGTCCCCAAAATGATAGGCTTATTAAAGTGGCTACAAAAGCCACTCTCACCCATGAAAATCAAAGGACAAGCCCTCACAGGCAGGAGTTTATAACTCACTCAAGATTAAGATTGAGCCGCATGTGATCATTCTGATGAAATATTAATCTTCTCAATTAACGGATTTATAAAAAGAGAATAAATATTTTGTGGTTGAGTCTTATACAAACTCATTGTATAAGATACCCCCATTCACATGTCTCCACACATGAACGATTTGGATCAAATCATTTGTAACTATTATAAAGTGGGTCGTATCAATAAAATTATCAAGATAAGACACCCAACTTTATCCATATACTACGACCCTTTAGGTTATTTCTTGAACATGATCTTCCTGTATGTCAACCACATACTGTTCAAGATTACACTACTAATCTTGAATTTTTCATATAATGGATAATATTATATTGCAAATAAAATTATTAAATAAATCATTAATTACTAGGCTTTAGGGCATAAATCCCAACAAAAATGTAGGCTACTTTTGAGGTATGAAGTGTGTTTGAGTGAGATTGAGTGAGTTATATGCATGTTTGGTATGACTTTTAAGGGTTAGAGTTTGGTGAGTCTATGGGGATTGGAGTGAATTATGCAGGTTTTTTAGTTTGTAAGTAGTTTGGGTAATTAAGTTTGTGATATTTGAAGTGTACTTTAGTGAGTTTGTAGGATTTGAAGTGTGTGTTTGGTGAGTTTGTGCGATGTGGAGTGAATTTGGGTGAGTTAGCATTTGTTTTGGCTTTGAATGGTTAGTTTGGTGGGTTTGTGGCATGTGGACTGAGTCAGGCACTCTTTTTTTCTTTTTTTTTTTTTCCTTTTAAATAGTATTGGTGAGTTTTGGGATTTTGGAGCATGTTTTAGATGGTTTATGAGATTTAGAGTGTGTTTGGGTAAGTTATTCATTCATTTTGTGATGGTAAGGGAAACAAATGTCACATTGAAGATGTAGTTGTCAACGTGGGAGGATAGATGAGCTCAAATCTCGAAGTTCCTAGTTGGAAGGCAAGGAGAGGGACCTTAAAAAAACTAGGTATGATTTAGCTACTTGAAACGACTAGGAGATGAACTTTCAAAATTAATATTGATTGTGTGTTGTCATGGTAGTGTTGTCTTCTAATGTGTAACTTAATTTTTTTAAACAATTTACACAAGGATATGCAAGTGTACACAATAATTACAGCAAGTGATAAGTAAATTATTGTTTTCCACAGGGATTAGTGCAAGAGAATTTACTAAGTTAAACCTAATTTTTAGTGAACTCAACACGGTAACCAAATAATTAAAATTGGGTTAAGATCTAATCTAATCATGCTTCAAAGAAATAAAAGCAATAACAAGGGAATAAAACTCAGAAAATGCTCAAACAAAAAGTGCGAGAAAAACTTGTTACAAGATATGTAAAATAGGCTCGGATTAGGAATTGTCTGTATTTTCTCGAAATAAGAATGCTGCAGCAAGAACTTTGCTCCATCAACCCACAAAGCAATAAACACGGAATCCTCCTAGATTTTCAATAATTTGTGGTTTAATTCCTATTAATCCACTCCAAAATGTTCATTAGGTGAGTTGTTATCCCTAACCTTCCCATTTAGCTAGCTACAAACCCAAACAATGAGCTAATGTGGTTTTAAATAATTGGCTTCTGATAGAGGACTTGTTGAAGGTCCTATCAAGATTAAATTTATAAAAACCAAACCTCTCAGTATTTTTCAATAATAGTAGGCAGGGTCATCCATAGGGATTAGGGTTCTTAGATTTAATTAAGTACCACAGTTAATTATGCCTAATTTTATTTAGAGAAAACTAACTTTGATTTGGTCCTTTTGACAAAAACATAAAACCTAACCTATTATGTACAAAGTTTGAGTCCAATTTTAGAGAGACATTCGTTAATTGTAATTTATGAAGCTCAACTATGAAATTGACTAAAAAATTGTGAAGCATTCAACAGTCCTAAGCCAAGAATTACTAAAATATTCAATTGACTCTCTCTAGCCCAATTGAACTCATGCAAGAAGTAAATCAACCTCTCAGTCTATTTCTACAACTAGACATGACATTATGAAATTATCTTAATAACTTTTAGTATTAATCTATTCATTCTCATGCAATCGATTAATCCTAGTTATGCATCCAAGTTCTTAGTTAAAATTACTTTCTCAAGCTAAATTTAAAATAAACATACAAAGCTATGGCCAAGAGCTTAGAAGATTAATTCAAGATGCATAAAAGACGTTACAAACACATTCAATAAGTCAAACATAGTTTTATAACAATAATGCAATCAACTAAGAGTCTATAATACTCGAATACATTCAAATACATTCCACTAAATCCTAAAATTAAAAACACAAAGCAAAGAGAATAGGAAAAACTGGACGGTGCATGCCAACACTCGTTCCCGACGTGATGTCCCACGATCTTGGGCCTTGAGTCTCCTCCTTAGCTCTCCAATATGCTCTCTAGACCTCCAAACAGTGCTTCTATCAAAATTAGGGTTTAGGTCTTTCCAAAACGGCTCCCTTTGGTGGAAATACAAACTTCCATTTTATAGTGTCGAGATAGCGTTGCAACACTGTCCCTTCGAATTTTATAAAAAAAGGAAAATATTTGTTTGAGTAGTGTTGCAACGTTATAGACAACGTTGCAACGTTATGCATGCGGTTTTTCAAGGTTGAAAGGCTCTTCAAATGGCGTTGCAATGCTATGCCCTCGGGTCCAAATGCCTTGCTCTTCTTCTTCAACCTTGAATCCTCAAATATAGTTTTAAGTTGCTCAAATTTGTTCGATTATCTCACAATTCTTCAATTTTGCTCAAAATGCTCGGTTTCTGAGAAATAAACATAAAAATACATGAAAGCACACAAAATCATAGCGAAACTAGCATAAAAATAAGCCTAGAAATAGCACACTTATGCATGCTATCAGCCTCCCCTACTTTTCCCAAAATTCAAGGAGACAATACCCGAAATGATTGGCCAAACGAAATCGAGCGTAAACAATTAAAACACTCTAAAAGTATATAGAAAAGAGCTAAGGAGCCTCAACCCCTTATTTAGATTAATACCACAGTCCTAACCCTCACCTAAAGGTGATTTAATTTATGTTACAAGCTGAAAATTAAAAAAAAAATTTAGTAAAACACCATAATGTAGAATATAATTACAAGAGAGAAATAAAAAAAGTCAAAGAAAACAATAGAAGGGAGAATAAAAGCCCGAAATAGAAGTTCTTGATGATGATTATCTCCAACTCCTTTTCTGCCTAGGTTTTCTTCCTTTTGCCCCTTTGTCGACTTCTTCCTCTCAAAATTCGATTTCTTCCTCTCAATTAGGTCTCCTCTTTCCTAAAGAAGGCTACTTGCTTTAAATACCAATGCCCCTCTCGATTTTATGGCTATTTAGGTCAAACAAGACACATGGCAACTTCTCATTGGATGGATGACGTCGTTTTGGTTAATTTACGCCAGCTCAATTAATGAATTATTTTCTCATGTGATGTATCACGTGTTGTCTTTCCGTAACTCAAAATGTTGAATATTTTGCTCCAGCAATTCCTTCACTAGATAAATGCTCCTTCATAGTTCTGCTGACAAAGTATTTAAATTACAACCTGCAACACCAAATTAACATAGTTTAATGGTTTTTTTAGCTCCCATTTATGTAAATACAACAATTAATAATCTCTAAAGAAGATATTCTAATAAACAATGGTTTTAGGTGATTTCAAGCATGAAAATACTAGCATTAAACTCAAATAAAGGAAACTTAAGAATAAAAGACTAGCTAATAACTCTCATTTGGAGAGTTAACAGGTAGCCACTTCATGCATGTTGTAGTTAACTCACAAAATTAATTGGGTTGTTATGTGGCTATCCTGCTATTATGGTAGCCACTTCATGCATGTAGTGGAATTATGGTGGTTATTGTGTTTGGCTCGTATAGGGCATGTTTAAATTCTTTAGAAATTTTTTAGACACTTTTAAAGCCACTTTGAAGGTTTGGTGGGAGGGGGGGAGAGGGGGAGGTAGATACGTTAAGCTCATTTCGAGTTAAGTTTTGGCCTTAGAGGGCACTTAGGCACCTTTAAGACACTTGCATAGCTTCGTGGGATGGGTTATGTGCATTAGGCTTGCCTAGGGCACGTTCAATTTCATTTTGGCCTCCATGGGATACTTAGACACTTTTAGACATTGTAGGCCACTTTGACGGTTCTAGGGGCAAGGTAGACACGTTAAACTCATTTCGAGTTAGGTTTTGGCCTTGGAGGGCACTTTGGCACCTTTAAGACACTTACGTAGCTTTAGGGGATGAGTTATGTGCATTAGGCTCGCCTAAGACACGTTCAAGTTCATTTTGGCATTCATGGGACACTTAGACACTTTTAGGCCACTTTGAAGATTCCAAGTGGCGAGTAGACGCGTTAAGCTCATTTTGAGTTAGATTTTGGCCTTCGAGGGCACTTAGGCACTTTTAAGACACTTGTGTAGCATTGAGGGTGGGTTATGTGTGTTAGACTCACCTAAGGCACATTCAAGTTTATTTTGACCTCCATGGGATACTTAGTCACTTTTTAGATACTTTTAGGCCACTTTGAAGGTTCCTTATAGCACTCATTTAGTGCTATTTTATTCTTTATATTTATGTTAGTTTTGTTATGAATTCGTGAGCTTTTATGCATATTTTTTTTCTATTTTGTAGAAACCAAGCTAACGAAGTAGAATCGAGTGTTCGAGATTATTTTAATGGATATTGGAGCCTTTTAGAGCTTTATTAAAGATCCAAGAAGAGAAGAAATGAAGAATAAAAAGTTGAGCAAGAGCCAAGAGCGTCGAGAAGCTCGAAAAGGTAATTTTGGGGCTTTTCTACCCAAGAGCTGGCGCTTAGGCATCTGTATTGGTGTAGTGCCTAGGCACTACGATTCTGGCAGTGCGCGCATTTTTGGACGCTGTGTGATCCCTACTATAAAAACATCATTTTCTCTTCGATTTGGGGAGGCCAAACCGAGGGTTTTTGCCCTAAACTCGATTCCATGGCATTTTGAGAGGTTTTGTGAGCATTTTGTGAGCGGATTGGAGCGAAATTGAAGATTGGGAGATCAAAGATTGAGAAGATCACGATGGGAATGCGAGATCGACCTTCTGTTTGCATTTTCTTCCTTCTTTTTTCACTTTTGCTACTATATGGGCTGGAAAATTAGGGATTTACGGGTTGTTTGGACTGAATTGGCATATCCTTGTCCCTAATCACTTAGGTTTATTGTATTTAATTGTTTAGTTGCTTAATTGTTGGAATTATTGGACCAATTGCATAGTTTATGAATTTTTATAACTATCAACGCTTTGAATCATTTGTGTTTTTGTTGCTTAATGCCTTTAATAATTGTTTCTCTGATTAATTGAGGTATTTCTAAGTAGAGCTCGATAGAGGAATACTTAGTTTAGCTAAATGTGCGATTAATTAGCCACTTGAGTGACAACGAGAGTAATAGTTAATTAATTGTAGTTGGTGATGAAGGTTAATTAGTTGGACATTGATTAATTGACTACTTTTCTAAGTGGAAACTCGACAGAGAGAAACTTAGGCAAGAACCCATTTGCAAAACTAGTATTTATTTACCTGAGTGATAGCCACAATTAATAAATAGATATTAGAAGTCCATAATGAAGAGTCTTAAAGCCTTGTATGAGTTAGCTAGTGTTAAGGACACCTAGGTTAGTTAATTAGTACTTGAGAGTGGAGGAGACCAAAAGGAGATTCCACGTCCTTAGAGCTTCTAGACTTATGAGTTCAATGTCCATTGGGTTATAATTGTCTATTCGCTTAGTAATTGATCTTTTCCCAAGTTATCCATTGTGTTTGTGTCTCCCATTTATTTTTTGCACTTTATTTTATGTTGTTAGTTTAGTTTATCTTCTTTTGACTTTTATTCTCTAAATAAAGCTAAGTGAGATTATTTGCGATAATTAATTGACTTAAAAACCAATCTCTGTGGATTTGATACTCGGTAGGAATACTATTTTATATTACTTGACCCGTGCGCTAGTGGTTATACGTAAAAGTACGTGCATCAAGTAATATAAAACGGTGCCAAAAACTTGATTTATAAAATCCTCTGTTCATCTTCCCCCCAGCCCTAAGCACCAATTATCTAGAATCCCAACACTCAAGAGATTTTATCACTAGGTTCTTGAACAGCAACGGGGTATGTCTCCCCCAAACTTGTATTTTTCTTACTGAAAGGCACTAACTTTCACACATCTACTGTAGGGATCTTTACCCAGAGCACTCACTCAATGAGTGGCCTAACTGATCACAGTAGAGGTAACTCTTTTTACCCCTGATCATTTTACAACATTACAAGTTTTTTTTTTTTTTTTTTTTTACTTTACTTTTCTTTCTTTTTCTTTCTCACTTTCTCTTTTCTTCTCTCTTTCTTTTTCTTTTCTCACTTTTTCTTTTAACAGGCAAATAGACATTTTTTTCCCTAAGCTTAACATTACAACCCATCATGCAAGCACACCTTTAAATAAGTACTTAAGCCTATCAGAGTGACAACGAACATCTAGAAAATATAAATCTGTTCTAGGCTTTAAAAACCACTAATAAGTAGGCTTAGTGCTCCACAAGTGCAAGGAATTCAAAGCAATTTTTTTTTAATTACTTGAATCCTATATATGCTTTCATATTTCACAGAAATTGTAAAAATATTATTAATCAGAATGAAGGGAATAATCAAATTAAACCCACAACGGAAGCGTTGGAATTGACTTTGATTTATTTAGAATTAAACAATAAAAATTAGGGTTAAGCAAAACATAACTTGAAAATAATATAGAGAATATTATGGAGGGTCTTTTTCTCCTTGTGCTCCAACTCCAATGAGGTTGAATTCCAAGACTTCTACAAAGTCTTCCTTGCTATGACTTGAACAAATGACCAAAGAAGTTTGTGGGAACCTTATTGAAAATAGAATAAAAGAATGGGAGGAGAATTCTCTAGAGTTTTTTTCTCTTATTTGGAATGCACACAAATGGCTCGCCCCTAGGCTCCTATTTATAATGGCCTATTGAAAATAATTAAATAATATATTTTAATATCTAATATATTAAAATATATTTATCTAACCAATTTCGAATCATGTTCAAACCTTTCCAAATTTTCCTATGGCATCTATTTTCTTATTGGAATCTAATTCAAATTTAATAAATATCTTTTCTTTAATGTATCTTAATACATTAATAATTTCTTTACTATTTAATGCATCATATACAATAAATATATTTTTTCTCATTTAATATATCAAATATATTAAATTTTAATTCGAACATTTCAAATTTCTCTCAATGAAATTGATTCCTATTTGTATATATGAGCTAGCAAGGGGACCTTATGGACCTATAGATTATAAGCTCCAATGATACAAAATCAATTAATTAAACTATTTAATTAAGTAATTTTCATTCATTAACTATAGGTCACTCCACTATAGACCTAGAGTTGTACTCTTATGCACTGTAGGACAAGTTGTGTCCATGGATATAATCACTACATGCAAGTCGATCATTCATAAGTTGTTCGTAATTATAGTTGGGTCAAAAGTCTGTTTTACCCTTGTAATTACACCTTGCACCTCAAGGACCATTGATCCTCTAATGAACAATTTTTTTATGATCTAACCATAAACTAAGTCCCTCTCGAACCAGTGAGAGGGTGGGGCCCCATTATTCAAGCCCCGTAATCAGTAGTAAAGAGAACTACTCATTTACTTATCTTATAAAGGAAGAAGTGAATTCCATCTTGTAAGATTATGTTCCCAGCTCCCTATTTAGTTGAGTTCCCAAAATGGTAGGCATATTGAATTGGCTACAAAAGCCATTCTCACCCATGTAAATCAAAGGACAAGCCCTCACAAGCAGGAGTTCATAACTCACTCAATATTAAGATCAAGTCGTATATGATCATCCTAATAAAATATTAATCTTCTCAATTAATGAATTTATAAAGAGAGATTAAATATTTCGTGGTCCAGTCTTACAAAAACTCATTGTATAAGATACCCCCACTCACATGTCTTCACATGAATGATTTGGATTAAATCATTTATAACTATTATAAAGTGGGTCGTATCCATAAAGTTATCAGGATAAGGCACCCAACCTTATCCATATACTATGACCCTTTAGGTTATTTCTTGAACATTATCCTCCCGTATGTCAACCACATACTGTTCAAGATTACACTAATAACCTTAGATTTTTCATATACTAGATAATATTATATTATAAATAAAATCATCAAAATAATTATTAATTATTAAATAAATCATTAACTGCAAGGCTTTAAGACATAAATCCCAACACAGAAAACATCACAGGTCGTCCTCATCACACTCAATGCAACAAAATCATCATATAATCACAAAAAAAAATCAATAAAAGTTCAATTAGAACAGCAAACAGTTCTGGGGGGTGGGTAAACACGTTAAGCTCATTTCAAGTTAGGTTTTGGCCTCATAGGGCACTTAAGCACTTTTAAGACACTGGTGTAGCTTTGGGATGTGGATTATGCAATTAGGGTCGCCTAGGGTATTTTTGTCTCCATGGGACACTTTGACACTTTTGTGTTTAAATTTTTTCATATTATTATTTTTTTCTTTTAGGTCTATAACTGTGTAATTTTGAAGGTTGTTTGAGCAAAAATGGACGGAGATAAAAATGGAAGTTTTTTAGATTAATTTTTTTTCGTTGTATTTTTTCTTTCAAGATTGTACTATATAGTGAATGTATTGAATGATATTTTTGTAAGAATATTATATTTTAATATATTGACTTTTATTATATTAATTTCATGTTATAATGGTACCATTAATATTATTTACATTTCAATAATGAACTTTCAAGTAATTACAGAAATGAAAATAATTAAAAATGCAAAAAAAAAAAAAAAGAAAGAAACAAAACAAACCTATGTCGACCTAAATAAGCATAAACATATATAGATTCTCCTGATGCAGTCAAGAAACGTTGGGAGATCTTTTCATTGCGTCGGAAAATCTACACTTATCCCAATGCTTCTTAGAAGCATCGGGATAGACTTTTTCTCAATGCTTCGCTTTGCATTGGGAGAAGCAAAATTTTGTTGACACACAACTATTTTCGTCAACATAGTCTTTCTCGACAGCCCTAATTTTTTCAACGTTTTTTGTTGTCATGAGTTTTTGCCAACACTTTTATTGGTTTTGTCGCCGCTTTATTGCGTTGGGAAAAGCCTAAAAGTCTTGTAGTGGTTTCATCAACTCTACTATTTTAGGAGAAATGATTCGAGGATTGTGGCTGACAGTTTTGCATCGTTTGATGAAGGAGAGAGAAACTGCAAAAATACTTCGATTTTGTATCTCGTGGTTATTAGAGGGAATGGAGATTTTCGAATTCATATCCTATAGTTGTTAATATGGCTACCTCATTGAATAATTTTTCGTATTTTAGAGGTTGATATTGGTTCTCATTATTCGTCCTTTTTTTTTTGAAAAATTTAGTTGTTTATGGGGACATGAACTTCTTTTACAGGTCCTTTGTTGTAGAATTAGCGATGGTCGTTCCACCCACTTCTACTCGAATCCTTGTATCACTTGCTTGTCCTAGCTAATTTCAACCAGTACTCTTGCAACACATACGTGATCATTCTTTAGTGGTTGATCTACTTGACTATAGGAAAGACGACGGGATGCTACTAAGTTGTGTGCAGTTCTTTGTAAGGATGATTTGGAGGTGGTGATGTAAATCCCTATCAGCTCATATCCTATTCTCGATTCTTTGATGTGGCAATGACATTTTTTATTAAAAAAAAAAGGCGTTACATTGTCACAAGTGGTTATAAACTTTTTATGAAAATTCGTATCAGCTCATATCCTATCTCTTGGGTTGTAAAGATTCGACTCAACTCAAAAGAGATTGAGGAAGAATCGATTAAAAGGAAGAAGGATAGGATGGGAGAAGTTTTTCTTTAACTTTCTGTTGTGTAGGCTTTGTTAGCAGTGATGTTCTGTTTTGTTTATGTTTAATTGAATTTCCAATAGAGTTATGTTTCGTTTAATTGTTCTTTGAAGTTTTGAGTTGAACAAGTTGGCCAAGAGCCTTTGTTGTATGTTCAATATTACTTTCTATTGTTTTTTTTTCATTATTTTCAATATCGCAAGTTCAATGGGTGTTTTGAAAAAGAAAAAAAAAACCCTTAGCTTCTGTTTTTAAATTTTAATTCAATGGTTGTGGTTAGAATTTACTTTGTTAATTTTTGGTTTTATTTCAGTAAAATGAGCTAAATCTTTCTTAGGGGTTCAAGTGTATGAATGCTCTAGAGGTGAGAATATGAAGATTATATGTAAGGGTAATCCAAATTAACACACATATTGTTTGCTTTTATTGATTTATTTGTTTTTAATAAGCTTGGATCGATCCACTAGGGTTGCTTGCTAATGATCAAGTGAAACTTGTGGGTTAAAAATAAAAGAAAGAATTCAACCCAATGCAAGTGCACACTATCAATGCAAGTAATATAAAATTGGAAGTACTCCAAATTAAAGTATCGATCCCACTAGAAACATATTTTAACAAAATTAAAAATAACACAAAGATGTTCAAAAATTGCAACTAGGTAACCACTTACAAAAACTTGAGGATTGTGAACTAGAGAAAGTAAAACAGAAAGTAAATTTCAGTAAGAAATGTGATAAAAAGGGCGCTCAAACTTGTCATTGCCCTTGGGGTATGAATTGTAACTTAAATTGTAATTGCAATCCTAACCTACAATCGCATTGTAAACCAAATTGTAACTCCTATTCAACTTACAATCTAAGTTTTTAGGAGCCTTAGTGAGTACCCTATATGTCTACAGTTTGCCCAACTTAGATAAATGAAGTATGCAATTCCAATAGTTTTAGAGCTCTTTCCCTATGTCTAGGGTTAAGTATGGCTTATGTCTAAGCTCTTTTCTTCACTAACCCTTTTGGTATTAGATTCGAGCCTAATATGCAATGCTAGTTGATCATTCTAGAGTTACAATTTCAATCAACTCAACACAAGCAAACAATTAATGTGTAAGCTTGGTTATCTTTGTAATTTAAGCTCAATTCACTCCTTAGGGTATTGGCACGAGCTAGAGTAATGTATATATTTTAGCAATAATATGATGTTTAGGCTCAAGTGTACACATATATTTGTAGCAAGTGTGAAGTAAATTAACGTATCCACAAAGACCAGTAATATTTTATTTTAACGCAAATTCACTCTCAGTAAACTCAATTCGTAACCAATAAAATTCAAAAAGGAATCGAAATACATAAAATAACAATGCTTGAACAAAATATTTGCTAAAACAACGCAAAACAGGGGAATCGTAATTAAACAGAAAATGGTTAATCTATACTTTGAACTAATTAAAAGGCTCGGATTAGGGGTAATTTCCTGTTTTAATCGATTCTACAACATAAATACATATTCATTTCTCTCAACTCATTATAGCTTACAAGACATTCTCCCAAATCACCTGAAATACGCTGGTTCACTCATGTTACTGTAGCGAAATTAAACTCATTGTAATGTGTGTGCATTAGGTGAGTGATTATCCCTAACCTCCTCACTTAACTAATTACTAACCCTAACACGGGGCTAATGTGGTTTTCAAGCAATCAGCTCCTCCTATTCTTCCCAGAAATCAGAGAAACACTGCTACGAAACTGTTGGCCAAACGGAATCGAGCTAAAAAGATGAAAAACTCTTGAAAACCAGATTGAGCTAAATGAAATGTACTTATATGTAAAATAAATCAAAACATTCAACCCCTAATCCTCACCTTAAGGTGATTAGTTCATAGTGCCAGAAACATAGAAAATAATTCGGAAATAGTCATAATGTTTTTTCTCGGGATCTTCCTCTCTTCTCCTCCTTTCTAAAAAATGGCAACCCATCAATTATATCTCATTCTTTATGCAAATCAGGGCTGACTAGACAAGTCCCATGATGTGACAAGCTTTTGTTGGCCGAAATAAGTTGACTGTATTGACATCTTCCAGCTCATTAAATGGACAGCAACTCTCACGTACGAAATTCGTGCTGGCTAAAATTACCCAATTTGCTATAGCAAAACATTATAAAACTGCTCCTTAGCTTCAAGAGTCTTTCTTTCACAACAATCATCTCATCTTTAATAATGCCTTGAATTAATCACAATAAGCTCATTAATTATGATAATCTTGCTCTAATAAGAATTTTACTACACGATATAAACATATTCAAAAAAAATAAGAATTTTACTACATCAAAGTTAAACTTAGGGAAAAATAAATCAAAGCTAAGGGGTTTCCAGAATAAATTGAAATAAAATATGACAATTCAATACTTAAAATGATAACATATAACTCTTATTTTAAGAGTTATCAAGTATTCACATCCTTGAACCCCTAAAAAGGATTTCGTTTATATTAAAAATAAAAGAAACAAAATAAGAGCAAAACTTAAAACCCATACTAGAAGAAAAATTAAAATACTTAGAAGTAATAGGATGGAAGTAACATGGAACTGAATTTGAAGGGTTTATTTCAATTGTTTCTAAGAGAAAATTATAAAAGGGATACAACCGAAACTTAGGAAAGAAGTCACAAGATCGACGAACCCCAAATAGAACTAAGAACAAAAGTAAATCAGAAACATAAATGAGGCTTTGCTGTACTTTGATAACAAGAAAACTTTTATCAATGAATTCCTAGCTCCAACAAATTTAATTCAAAAATAGCTTTAAACAATAACAGTACTGACTTGAGAAACAGAATATAACAACTCGACAAATGTCAAAACAAATCTAGGAACATAACTAAATTCAAAATTCAAAAACAGAATGTGCTGGGAATTTATATATGAAAAACACAAACTACTCCCCTTTTCTATCTTATTCCTCAATCGATTAGCCCCACCTTGTTCAAGGGGACTTTAATCTCCACAATCTAGAACTTTCGTTCAGATTGAATCAAGAACTCGAGTCAAAAAGGTTTTGAAGTGAACAGACAGCAAGCAAGAAACGAAAAAAGTGTAGAAAAAATGGGTCTTCTTCCCAAGGATGAATTCTGCATTCTTTGTGTGTTTTTTTTCCATTTTATAAACCATGGCGGTTAGGGTTTATTTCTTCTTTCATTGGCCAAAGAATCTCCATGGAGTGTGCTAAAATCAAGCTAAAATCGTGGATTTCCTTCTCTAAAAGATGCAACATATTTTTTTGGATTCCATAATTGACAGCCTCACGGTTGCCAAATGCGATTGCAACTACAATTACAAACTGCAATTATTCGCAGCATCAATTTCTTGCATCAAAACAAAGTTTTCAGCCACTTTTTTCTTCTTTCCACTTATTTTCTTCATTTGATTCATCCTTAACATACTTACTAACTTTCACTAAATATTTGCTAAGATTTTCTAAGCTCATACACATAATTTCATGGAATTTTAAGCATAACTTGAGTCTAACGGGGATAAATAATCCTAAAAAATAAGAATTATCACACCTCCAAACTTAAGCCATTGCTTGTCCTCAAGCAATTCGAATCAATAGCAACATACACAAGCAAACACTTTTCAAAATGCTTTTCAAATGGTGTTTTGAAAAAAATGTTGTCGTTCAGAAGAAGTTTCAAACTCTTCGTTCTTTACATAACTCTAAGATTTTCTCACATAAAACCTTTAGTGGAATCGGTCACAAGAAGATCCCTAATTTGGTGGTTGTAAATCTCAAGCATCTGAACAGATATGTCATAGGAAATGGTGTGTTTCCTTTGTTGTGAAAGAACAAACAAATCACTCAATGCCCTGTAGTTTACACCTAAAGTGTCCTCATTAAGCTCTGTTGGTCCTGACTGGATTATTACAAATGAGATCATGAGTAGCACCACTGGAAAAAATGCTTCTAAAAAAAACACATGAACAGATATGTCACATAATTTAATATTGGTGCTTAATCTCTTATCATGGTGTAGGTTTTTACTTGATCCAGTTTGGCCATAAGCAAATATGCAGACATTATAACCATCGAGGATGAATCGAATCAGTGGTTGAGTATCCGAAAATACTTCCCCTGCAAGACAGAATGTTGATACTCAATATTCATAATGTAGAAAAGTTAAATTATATGATAAGACCATGAAAAGAAGTTGAACCCTGAGTGGCAAAAGGCCCAAATACTTTGTTGAAACTGAATGATTTCCTTCCCTCTTTACCGTATTTTGCCCATATTCCCTTCATCAATGCGATCAACGGTAGAGGGTCGATTTGAATGTCCACCAAGGAATGGTCGAACTCTACAATATACTCTGATATTTCCTGATAGATTGTAATGCATGCACATTATTATATTTAGAAGGCTGCTACTAAGCCGAATTAGAGCAAAAATTTATGAGGAAGTTAACAGTACAAAACTAAAAACTTAAGCCGTTGCAAATGCTACCTACCTTTCAGGTCTTGGACTTTGTTTATATACTTTTCGATTTTCTTCAAGAACTCTTCTGTATTCTGAAGCAGCATAAGCCACACTATGCATGCGCTTACCTAATTTAGGCAGCAAGCAATTAGACTCAGAATACATTTGAAGGCACATGTTAGAAGAATAGTAAAAGAATTTAGATTAATTCATAACTTATACCTAGACTGTTGAATTCCTCTTGGTACTTCATTTGCAAAATCTGCATTCCTGCTTTGGTTTCACCTAGAGCACTCTTCAACATCTAAAGAAGAAAACCAACTTTGAAGTTATATATTCCAGAAAAGTAATTAACTACTGGCTAGTACACTTGGAACACCAGCTACCTCTATGTTTCTCTGTTGATGTTCAAGCAGCATCTGTCCTCTCAATCACGGTCATTACAATCACGGTCGTCAGCTTTTGTTTCAGGACTACTTGTTGCTTCAGGACAACCTTCATCTTCAGGAAAACCTGTTGCTTCTGGGCTATGCTTCTGGACTACTTATTTCTTAAGAAGAACTAGTTGTTTCCTCTTCCATCTTAAAGCTCTCAAAAGCATAAAATATATATATTAGCATCCCATCCAGCTTAAGTAGAAATTGTCTTGAACTATTAACTTAGTGCCAAAACATTTTTATAAGATATATAAATTCACAGCTTACCGTTTCATTAGCAGAAGTGATTCGTGGAGGAGATTTATCAGTTACAGATTCTGCCACATCTTCTGGACTTGCTTTCATCTATCAAATGGGCAGAATGAAATGCACTTGTCCGACAAATTCATAAGAATGAACTTCAATGACTGTTTTTAAATTTTCTTTTTTTGTTTCTCACTCTGTTATAAATTTTATTTCTTTACAATACCATAAAAATGACATGTGCTTATATTTAGAAATTTAGGAAATGACAAGTGCTTAAATTTAGAGATTTAGAAAAAAGGTTATTTCGCTCTTCTCCTTCATCTCTCTTCTTTCCATGATTCATTCCATTACTTCCTTTTTCTTTCCATATGAATCATCAAGACCCACAAGTTTTTTTTTCCTTTTATTTTCTAAATTATTTATAGGATTTCTAAATTTATCAATTAAATTATTTGTAGGATTTCTTAATTGTTTTTAGAATATAATATAGAATTTCTTAATCGTTTATAAGGTATATAGATTATTCATGCAATTGAAATAAATTTATAAGGTATATTGAATATTAAAATAGATACTAATTTATAGGGTATATCTATTATTTATACTATTAAAAGAATATTCATGATTTATAGGGTATATCAATCAATTATCGTGTATATTGATTATCTATACAATTGAAACTATATTGGTTTTTTTAATTAATTTTTAATAATTGAGAGATCTAAATTCTCGGTTTAGAAAAAATTGTAAATTTGATAGTATATCGATTATATATCGTGTAGCATTTTTTTTTATAAAAAAAAGTTCAAGGGAGTTTCCAATAGTTTTGTAATTATTTATTTATTAATATAGTATATATGTAGTTCATGAATTGTTTACATCGTTGAAATGTTGCTATTTATAGAGTATGTGAATTATTTATACAAAATGTCAACAAGAGCATAGTTCAACTAGCATAAAGTATGTGTTTATGACCAAAAGGTCATAGGTTCAAATTCTCCACCCCATATTGTTGAACTCAGAAAAAAAAAAGAATTATTTATACAAAACAAGGGAGTTCTAAGTTTGATATTTAAAAAAAATAAATAAATAAAAAAAGGAATGCAATGCAACAAATAGAAAAAGTAAAAAAAAAAGAATAAAAAAAAAGATGTGACTAAAAAAACAAAAATGAAAGAGAGCAAGAAAAAAAAAAGAGAAGAAGCAAACCAAAAAAAGAAAAAAAAAAAAAGAAAGGAAATGAGAAGAGGGAGGGAGGGGAAAAAAAAAAGAAAAAGAGGAATTTGGCAATGGAAAAGATGAACGAGATGGAGGCAGATCACTTGGGTAAAGAAATAAGAAAAAGAGATATCAATTTAAATAGCTAAAGTGAGCTTGGCTCAACGGTAATTGACATGTATTCTCGATCAAGATGTCAAAAGTTTGAATCTCCTACCCCAAATATACATACGAGAGAAAGAATCAGAGGACCATATATACAACTCAAAGTTTTATACCACGAATTAAATTTCTTCAGAAATCTCATGCGAACCGTACATAAATATTTTTCTTATTTACATGATTGAATTTTTTTAATTAAAAAATGTGTTAATTAGTGTAATAGATTTTTAATTTGGAAAAGATTATGATTTAATTGCTTGTAAAGAAAGAATATAAAATAATACAAACACATCATCAAATTAAGTAAGATATTTAAGCAAAGAAAATATAATATACATTCGAAAATATTTAAACATACCGTATACAATTCTAAATATTTTTAATTTCTTAATATATTCTAAACATACCATAATATTCTCAACATTTAATTCGGCCAACAATTACTTTGGATTCTGAGGAAAATCTCCCTCGAGGTTCGACCCATTTAATTTCGGGTTAACCACAAAAATAGCACATTTAAAACCTAATTTTACATAATTAACTCATTTTGATAAAATTTTCACCTTTATCACTTTTCAAGTTGATAGCACACAATATGTGCTATCTTTAGGTTTCATTTTATGCTAGTTTTTAGACTTAAAAATATGTTTTTCACGTTCATAATTGTTTATTTTGTAGAAATTGAGGATTTGAAGCAAAATGAAGATTTTAGAAGAAAAATGGTGATAAATGTGCTATTTAAGCAACCAATTTTGGGGACAATTTTTGGAGAAGAAAAATTATCCTAATTTAATTAGGTTATGGATTCCTAATTTAATTAGGTTATGGATTCCTAATTTGATTAGATTTTGGATTCTTAATTTAAT
The DNA here is from genome assembly GCA_033996785.1 of Trichosanthes truncata. Taxonomy (NCBI): domain Eukaryota; kingdom Viridiplantae; phylum Streptophyta; class Magnoliopsida; order Cucurbitales; family Cucurbitaceae; genus Trichosanthes; species Trichosanthes truncata. Next base: position 24,722,684 of record JAWPNB010000008.1, on the reverse strand, counting down.
TAAATAATGAATTCCTAATTAGATTAGGATATGGATTAACCCATTATAAATACTCACATTCTCTCCACTTCAAGGATTCAACTTTGGAGAGCGCAACTCTAAATTTCTATATACAAGAGTGAGAAGAGATCTGAGAGAAATATTCAAGGCCAAGTTGTGGAGATCACACGGAGACGGAAAATCGACACACCAGCATAGTTTTTCTCTTCCTTCTTTTTATTTAGTATTTAAATGTTGTTTAAGAGTTTAGATTTTGTGATAGTGAACATGAGTGGCTAAACTCCTTTCTTATTCTAGGGATTGATGTAGCCATTAGACCTTATGTTTTAATTATTTAAATTCCATGATTGATTAGCATTAATTTCATTCATGCTTTTATATTCTTAATGTTTTTTATCTTTTGATCACAGATTAAATGTTATGTTGGTCTAAATTTACGCTTGAGAAAGGTAATTTAGATTAGATCCTAATTGCATGACTAAAGTTAGTTCTAACTTGATAATGATTAGAGCTCCTTTCGAAGTTGTTAATGAAGGAACTTAATGCTATGCATAACGTTAAAAATCATCAGAGATGTAGGTTTTGCCTTATTGCATAAGAATTATTTGTCCTCGAGAGAGTCATTCATGATAAAAGACTTCTAGACTTATGAAATATTTGTTTGATCAATCTTGGATGTTTAAGTAATTTATTTATTTTAGTCTAATAAGGTGAAATCAACTCCCTAGGATATTCTCTCCTCTGATTGTTTCAATTTTTATTATAATTGTTTTATTTAAATATTGCATCCATCATTCAATTCTATTGTCTAAATAAAATTGGGCGATAATATTCATAGTATTTAAGTGAATTAGAAAACCAATCCTGAGGACGATACTCGAACACTCTTTCACTATATTAAAACTTGACCCGTACACTTGCGGTATTGCGCAAAAATTACGCAACACAAGTCAATAGAAATCAACAATACTTATTTACCCTTCTTATTTATTTGTAATTATAAGGAATTAAAAAATTAGAAAAGAGAAAAAATATAGGAAATACTTACCATAACCGTTGAATTATAAAAGATGGTTTCAAAATAGGGTAATCAAGATTTCATTCCTCAAATCTAGAGATTCTAAACACTCCATATTTCCATTCTTCCATTCAATGGTTCCATTCTTCAAAAAGCAACTAAATTGACGGCAAGAGAACACTATTGACGGTGAGGGCTTGAAATCGACGGCAAAATATCCTATGATGGTGACCGGAATGGATTTTTATCGACGGCTAGTTCTTGAAATCGATAGCAAGAGGTTCTATCGCTAGGGAGGGTTTAGATCTTTTAGTATATATTTCATGGACGACAATGGCTTCATCCGATAGCGTTCAATTTTCTTTTTCAGGCGATTGTAGAACTCTGACGGTTTCTTCCAGTAGTGAGAGATTGTTTCCTGCGAATTTGGAACAGAGAGAGGTTCGGTAAAAGCAATAGAGGAATCTTTCTAGTTCATTTGGGGTGTATATAAAATAATTATAGAATATATGAGTAACACCAACCATTGATATGGATTTCTAGTTGACTTGGAGTTTATATAAAATAATCATATAACATTTGGTGTTTCTGATAGTGTGTATTATTTGGGTATATATTATATTTCCTCTAACTGGGTATATATAGTTCAATTATCCAATCATTGTAAGTAAAGATGAGGAATAAACAATTGAAGTGTATAAATTATATTGCATATGGTATTAAATATAAGTTATTATGCATATCTTATAATGTTAAGAACAAGTGAAGGGTATATATCATATTGCTTAGAATGTTAAGTATTATACAATACAAAATATATGAGGATTATATACTTATGTATATATATAATATATATCTTATAATATAACGAGAATTATTACCTATACAAAAGATAGTAAGATTATACTGACGTTTATATAATATATTTCTATGTATATATTTATGACAATATACTGCATAGTATATATTTATGATCATATATTTTCAAGAATGTTCCATACAAATAATGACGTTTATAAACAATATACTGCATAATATATATTTATCATTCAGTAGTTTAATACATATCATATACAATTTACATAGTTTATAATGTATATCTATATAGGATTATATGTAATAAAACTACTGATTTCAGTAAGAAAAACATAAAAAATATTGCTAAAAAAAATAATAATTAACCCAAAATGACAAAAGAACAAATTGGATAAGAAAAAAAAAACATCAATAAAAAATTATGACCGTCATCAAACCAATATAAAATAATAAAATAATTAATCCAAAAATCCAAAAGAATGAACTGAAAGTAAAATTGAAGCAAAAAAGTATAAAAATTACTCATATTTGAAGTCTCTGGCTGACGGCCAAGATTCTAATGACGGCAATTGGAGCAGTATTGCGGTAACACACTTATTTTGAAGAACATATTGAAAATTATAAAAAGAGATATATGTAATTAATGGTAAAATTACTTACCTAAAATGAATGATTTCATTATGGAAAAATTAAATTACACTGATATCATTATTATATATATGTGCAGAAATTTCAAGAGTATAAATGAAATCAAATTGCTGCAGAAATTTTAGTCATACTAGAGATGAATTTTTTTTTTTTTTCAAATTGTGACATTTGTGAAATATATGGTTGAAAACGTGTTCTTTGACATAATTTCTCTTTAATTTAAATGATCATGGACAGGCCCATATCAAAGAATTATAAAAGGCAAAAGCCTATGTAAGAATCTTATTTATAAGAAAATAATATTTTGGAGTTAAAAGAGAAGGAGAGGATATATCTAGCCTTTAGAGAAATAAGTAATTTCTTAATTAATTGAGTTAATTGTGCTTATGTTGACGATGATAAAAATAATATGGTTTTGTGAGAAGAATATTTCAACAATCATGTGAATTGCTTGACTAGACTAATTGATTTGTGTTATAAAATATCCACAACATTTAGTTGATTTTTCTTTTCTGACAGAACGACATTTAATTGATTAGTGTGTATCTTTAAGAAGCAAACTTATCATCATGTGAATTGCTTGACTAGACTCAAAGTGTGTACATGGAAAAATTGCCTCAATATTGCTTAAAATTCTTCGGAAGGGGCCACGAATCATAAATGCATTCATTTATATCATGTACAATTCTTCAATTTACTATATCCATAGACACTTTTGAAAAACCAACACATAATCATATAAATGGTTTAAATTAATAAATAAACATTGAAGTTTGTTTTTTTTAAAATAAGTTTTAGATCAATAATTTATATTGTGGGCATTTCTAATACCGTAAAACTTGTAAATATTTTCGACATTTTCATTAATAGAGATGTAACATTATTTTAATATTGATGTTGAACTTCCGTTTACTTCTATTGATGTATAAAGTCCAAAATACGACAAAATCTCAAATGTGTGATGTGATGAGTCATGAAATTTCATCAAAGTTGGTCCCATCATTAATACTTTTTTACTATCTTATACACGTGGTTTTTAATAAAATGCAAGAAAATTGAAATTCACCAATATTTATTAGGTTGAAAATATGTAGTCTTCCTTAAAGTGACGGTTTGCAAAAATTCGCCATAGAAAATTGTATTTTTCACATGTGTACTTTCCCTTTTAGTGTAATAATTTGGGAATGAAAATTTCAGCGATTAACATTTAGTACCTTAACTAGTTGAATAATGTTTAGATTTAAATGTCACAAAACTTTTATATGCATTTTAGGTTGTAATAGAGAAAGATAAATAATAATAATAATGGAGGAAATGGTATTCGTTTTATTTTGTATTATTTTATTTTTAGAATATTGCATCACATAGAGTAGAAGATTCAAATCAACAATTTGATATCCCGTTTGATAACCATTTGGTTTAGTTTTTTGTTTTGAAAATTGTGTTTCTTTTCTTACAATTTCTTTATTATGGTTTTCATCTTTCTCAAGGAAATATTTGTATTCTTAACCAAATTTCAAAACAAAAATAAGTTTTTAAAAATTATATATATATATATATATATATATATATATATATATATATATATATATATATATATATATATATATATATATATATATATTTATTTATTTATTTATTTATTTATTTATCTTTCAAAATTTGGCTTGAATTTTGGAAATATTTGTAAAAAGTAGATAAACAAAAGAAATCTATAGGTGGAAGTGGTGTATTTATAAACTTAATTTTCAAAAGTTAAATAATTATCAAATGACTCTGAAGAGAGTTTATTTTTTTTCACATTTCTGCCACTCTTTCATTATTTTCATAATTCTATCTCTATGTGGAAATTTTTTCCGGTGGATAGAAGAAAACCACTTTACTTGATTCTCTATCATGGGTACACTAATCATTTATGACCTGTTTGGATTGCAAATATTAAATAGTTGGATTTTAAAAACCTAAAATTTAAATGTCTGGATAATAAATATATGTGTTTGGATATGCAGGATAATTAATATTTGGTAGTTAAATGTATGTGTTTGTTTTATGTAAAAAAATAATTTAAATTAATAGATTTAATAAAAATATTTATATTAGATAGTAAATAAATAAATAATAATTTAAAACAATTAAAATCAATTTACACATATTAATAATTACTTTTCTCTCTCCTCCCTCTCTACATTTTTCAAGGAAAATGTCTCAAGTGAAAAAATCTCATCTCCAACGTGGACAATAAAATCTCATAGTTCATGAGATATTTTTACCATTTGATAATAATTACATCGGTTTTCAAAAGTAAACATCAATGAAAAAACATTGGATTTTTATATCATTGCCAAAACTTATCTCAAAACCAGTGAAACAAGCATAGCCTTAAACTTTTTTCAGTTACTTCCATTGGTTTTTTTGGTACACAAATATGAGGTGAAAAATAGTATATGTCAATTACCAATATTGAATTTGCTCACTTTGACTCATCCCAAAACTTAATTACTTGCAACATTAAGACTTTTATTAATTGTTGGTCGAAATCTCCCCTCTTTATTTGAAACATTAAAACTTGTATTAATTGTTGTTCGAAATCTCCCTTCTATATTTGAGCTTATAAATAAAAGAGAAAATTTGTAAAAAGAAAAACTTTCTAGGGGTACAAGATCAAAATTTCTCTGATAATTAAAACCTCATTGCAAATAGTTTTATAACCTTCTTTCAAAAATTCCTGTTTGAAGTTTATATTTTATTTGCGTCTTGAAATCAAATATATATAGACAAATTTGGATAAAAATAATTTTGAATTTTTAATGAAATTAGCCAGATTGTCTATAGAAATTATAATTCAATAATAAGGAAGAAGACAAGCAAATTTTAATTGTAAATATTTTGGTTTCAGAACTATAGTTTGCTTTTTTTTACAGCATTTTTATATACTAGTGTATTACCACATGCATTTTCACGTGTATATTTTTTGTTTTAAAATAACTTAATTTTTAAATGATTTGAAATTTTTTTACTGAATACTATTATTTAAAATTGAATTAAAATTAATTTTAATATCTTCTTCTTATGTCTTTTTTTAGTATAATATATTCTTATGTCTTTCTATTTATTTTTGTGGGTTGAATGATTTTATGTTTATTAATTAAATTAAAGTTAATTTAATTCCTTAATCTAGGGCTAAGTTGTTAATCTGAGCATAACTCAATGAATAAGACACTTATTATTATTTTCAATGTCAATAGTTTGATTCTCATCCTTGTAATCGTTGAACTAAGAAAAAACACCTAGAGTGAAATTTGATTAAAAAAAAATTTACTCTTTTGTTGTAAGAAAATTTAAAATTTGGTCCAGATATAAAATGGTGTTGAGATCAAAGTTTTTTTTTATTTTTTATTTTTTTTTTAATTTTTAAAGGTTATCTATATATATATATATATTTTAGATTTACATATTTTTTTAGATTTGGAATCTAAGATTATTCCATAAATAGTTTAGTCAAATAGGTTTTAAAATTCTTAAAATTTTTATTTATATTTATATCTATGTAATTGTTTAAGGCATTTTTCATAATCATTTTGTTTTTAATATTATTTAGTTCATTTTTGAATCCGACACAACAACAAAGAAGTTACAGAGAAGAACAAAAATAAGAAAAAAGATACAAAAAGAATGAGAGAAGTTAGAGAAGTAGTAGAATCGTGGATTGAAGTCTAATCAAACTAAAATTGTGTTGTTAATTTCTCATATTGATCTCTATCTTAATTTATTCATCATATAGACTCGTATGATGAGAATTCAATAATTACGAAGCTAGAAGCAAAACTTCTTAAGAAAAGGGACCTACACCCAGTATTTATCTTCCAAATTGGAAAGCTTCTGTTTGCAACGACGACCTCATGTGGCATTCTCCATCAGCTATTTAATTTCTCCTTCTATGCTGACAATGTTAGGTTCATTCTACTTTCATGTTCACAATCTCCGTTTAAATCAATCTATTTCTATCTTGTTGCTCTATAATATTTGATTTTTCCAAATATACAATGTTGCTACAATTTTTTATATATATAAAAGTATAATATAGAAAAATTCAAAACTATGCAAAATAAAATAAAAAATATATATATATATTTGGCAAGTTGTACAACCCACCTTGGGTATAAGGTATCCCAAACCGTAGTTAAAAAAGTAGCCCCCAAACCTCAAGTTCCCCATGAACCCATGCTCAACAGGTTGAGCGTTGGCTTGTGTACGTAGGTGGCGTATGGCACATGAGTTGTTCTCCAGCAAGTTATAGCGGTGGAGGAGCGGCTTTTGCTGTGGAAGAGGTTGTTAGGCGACAGTAGATGGTGCTGCGGAAGGGATGGGATTTTGAGCTGCGTATGAGAGTACTTGAGAGAGTACTCTCCCTTTATACATTTCATCTCTTAGAATTTTAATAGACAAATGTTTTATTTTAAAGATACTTATTATAAAAATTTAATTTGTAACTGTTTCGTTATTTAAAAAAAATTATAAATGTTTGTTAAATAAGAAAGTGAAACTTATTTGTAAATAATAATGATGTAGATAACATATTTAAAATTAATGTAAATGATGTAATATTCACTAAAAATAAGAGTGGTAAAATTGTTTGCTTTTTAATATATATTATATATATATAAACGTGGAGGTGGAGGTAAAATTTTTGTTTAACACAATGTTTGTAATTGTCTAGGGTGTCATTTTTTCCTAATCAAACTAAATCAGAAGCGATAAATTCCGATAACTATCCAAGTGGGAACAAATGTTTGCCATTTTTTTTTAATTCGCAAATATTTGTTTTTTTAATTCGACAATGTTTTAAACGATTGGTCATGTTAAAGTTGACTCATTTGTTTAGTTACAAATTATATAATTAGGAATTCTTCGATCTAAGATCTTGAGGGATGAAGATTAAATTAGTCTTTTAGTTTTTGACAAATTAATTTATTTTCTAAAAGCATAAAATAAACGTGAGATCTAACATAGGAATAAAATATATTATTCTCTCGGTCAGTAAGCAATTAATCCTAACTGGGAATCTTTCGGGGAAGGGAGAAAGAAAAAGGAAAAGTAAAAACCTAACGGGGAAGATGTGGAGTTTAGAGAGGGAGAAAACGACATAAATTTTATTTGATTAAAACATCATTACATTATTGTTGTATTTTGGGACTCATTCTATTGAAATGTTTAAATTTAGTCTATATATTTTTAATAAATTTTAAAATTAATTCCTACTATTAGTTATATATTAGTTAACATTCTTAAAAAAAGAAAAAAAAAAGTCTATATTAGCGTATTTTTCTCTAATTTTGTAAGCATATTATACATGGTGCCTTTTCTAAAATGAAAATAAAAATTATTATTATTATTTTATCATGTTTGATAAAAATAAACTTCAAACTAAGAATGATTGAAAGTACATTAACTAAATTTAAACATTTCAAAGTACAAAGACTAAAATAGAATGAGAACGAAAATGATATTTGAAGCATTTAATTTTCACTAGGGTTAGAGATGGTGGTTTATGTTTTAAGTTGACTGTATGTACACAAATGTATTGGAGAACGCGTAAAGAGCTACATTACAAAATATCTGGGACCAACTCAAAGAAAGCATTTTTTCTTTTTCCCTTATATTGAATTGCAGTGATAATTAAGAAACTGGAGTGGGGGTTGTGAAACACGTTTTTTGTTGGTTTGATGGAGGCCGTATAAATAAGTTTAGGGTTATTTGGAATAAATTGAGTTGCTGATGAGAGAGAGAGAGAGAAGATGGTGAGAACTCCTTTCTACGACAAAAATGGAATAAGGAAAGGAACATGGACAAAGGAGGAAGATGAGAAACTTAGAGCTTATGTTACAAAGTATGGCTCCTGGAATTGGCGCTTAATTCCCAAGTTTGCAGGTATTTAATTCATCTATAACTCTTATTTTAATTCAACTTTGTCAACTCATATCAACTCAAAAAAACCAGAAAGAAAAAAAAAATCATGTCATCTACACACTCTCTCTCTAGTTTTTATTTTATTTTATTTTATTTAAGTTCATGGAGAGATTTGAATCCATGACATTTAATTAATTGAGGATATAATGTCTTAGCTATGTTTAGGATAGCTCAATTTTGTCTCAAGTTTTTTACCTAGTTGTGTTGTGATCTTTATGTTCAATTCGTGATAATTAAAGAGCAAGTTTTGGGATGTGTTCTTTTTTTTTTTTTTTTTTGAGTTCAACAACATAGGGGTCGGGTGAGAGAATTCGAACATCTAACCTTTTAGTTAAGAGTATATGCCTTAACCAGTTGAGCTATGTGCATGTTGGCGTTTTAAGATGATTTTCTAGAATAGTGTTTTTTAAAAAGAGACTAATGAAATGATTATTCTTAAAATATTTTTAAGTACTTTTGAGACTTTTTTTTATCTTTTTATTTTTTTAAGTTTAACAACATATATTTTGGGGTTGAATTCGAACATCTCACCTTTTAGTTAGGATATAATGTTTTAATTAGTTGAATTATGCTACTAATATTTTTTTGAAATTTTTGAAAGTGTTGTTAATATAATAATTGATGTAGGATGAAAATTCAATTAGTTAATTAAAACATTTTCATTAATTTAAAAGTCATGTGTGAACACATTTTAAATTACATGTTCATGTAATAATTCTAATAATGTTTGGCCACATTTATTTTTGCTAACTAATAGAAATGGTACAATTTAGGGTTATCGAGATGTGGGAAAAGTTGTAGATTGCGTTGGATGAATTACTTGAGATCAGATATCAGAAGAGGGAGCTTCCAGAAGGAAGAGGATGAAACTATCCTTGAATTGCACAAAACTCTGGGAAATAGGTGAGTTTTTGCTTCCTTCCTGAAAATTTAACACATTGTTTCAAGGAAGTAAAAAACAACGATCGGTGGCTAATCCAAATTAATCTAACTTCATAAAATCAGTTGGTTTATGCTACGGAAATCGAATGCAGTATAAACTTTAGAATTGAGAAGCTGAATATCAAGTCTATATCTTGTTTGGAGAATATATTAGGTTTCTTTTATATCTCCATAATAATTATACTATGGTTTGCCTACTTTGAATTTTTAAATTCACATGAGTTTGCTTTTCAATTTTATTTAAGTGATTTTATAACTTTGAAGATATTGTTTTTCTATGGGATATCTCTCCACTACTAACGTTTTTTGTTTTAGAATATTATATCACATGTGAAGTAGGAGATTTGAACTTGAACCTACAACCTCTTAGAAGAAGTAGATTATGTCTTAACTATTAAGCTATTTTCATATTAGCTATTCCCTCTTAACTGTATTCTGCATCTTTATAATGTATTTTGGGATTAAGGGCATGTTTGGAAGTAATTTTGACATGGTTAAAATAACTTTTGTTGTATGCAAAATCACTCCGAAACATGTTTTTAATTATTCAAAATCAATTTTTATGGAATGAAAATCGTGTTTAAAAGTGTAAAATCAAACAATAAGTTGATTTTGAATGATTAAAGGCATGTTTGGGAGTAATTTTTATGGAAGAAAAATCATATTTAAAAGTGTAAAATCAAAAAAGTTTATTTATATACGCCAAACATGCCATAAATTACAAGTTTAGTTCCTAAATTTTTAAGGTTTAGTCTAAACTCTCTAAACTTTTAATTTTGTGTATAGTAGGAATCTATCATATTCAACATTTTTCAAAATCCATGGACCTATTAGATATAAATTGGAAAGATTATGATCTTATATATATAACACAAAATTCTAATAGGTTCGTAAATTTATTTTTATTTTTTAATGATATTACAGTGACTTATTAGATACAAAATTGAAAGTTTAATCACTGCACATTCTAAAGTTTAGAAATTTATTAGGCACAGTTTTCAAAGCTCAAGAACTAAACTTAATTATAACTTAACCTATATTTTTGCCGATATGTAAAAAATCTTCCCAGTTATATATATATATATATATATATATATATATATATATATATATATATATATATATGTGTGTGTGTGTGTGTGTGTGTGTGTGTGTGTGGCAAAAACTTATGTGCATCCTTTTTATAGCCCACCTAGTTGTCCATCCACAGTTTGCCACGTGACAAACTTTTTTTTTCTTCTTTTTTTAATATTTTTGAATTTTTTCTATTGTGTAGTTAGAATTAATGGGTTGCAAAAAAATAGGTGCAGCCCAGGATGAACCCAACTATTGCTCAATATATATAATAATAATAATAATAATAACAATGAATGGGAACCGATTTTGATAGGATGATTTAAGACGTAGAGATAATTAGGTTTGTTTGATAACCATTTAGTTTTTACTTTTTTATTTTTGAAAATTGTGCTTGTTTTATCATTATTTCTCTACAATGAGTTTCATCTTTTTTAAGAAAACATGTGAGTTCTTAGCCAAATTCCAAAAACAAAAACAAGTTTTTGAAAACTATTTTTTTTAGTTTTTAAAACTTGACTTGATTTTTGAAAACATATGTAAAAAATAGGTAACAAATCTAGGAAATCCATAAATGAAAGTAGTATTTATAGGTTTAATTTTCAAAAACATAAAACTAAGTAGTTATCAAATGGGCCTAAATTATTGTCATAATTAGGGATGGATTAGTTTAGAGGTTTTCTTACCAGCAACAAACTTTGAAAAGTATGAACAAAAAAAAAACACTTTGAAAAGTATTTTTTTTCTCTCTCTTCTTTCCCGTGTTAAATATTACTTCCATACCAGCCAAATAATAAATTTAGGTTAACTTACAATAAACTTTTAGAGTTGTATATCAAATATGTCATTGAACTTTAAAAAGTGTTTAATATGTCCCTAAATATTTAATATTGTGTTTAATAGATCCTTAAATTTTGAAAAATAATAGGTCCTTAAACTATCAATTTTGTATCTAATAACTAGGTCTACAAACCTTGGATTTGGTGTCTAACAAATTCTTGATTTATGGACATTTCTTAAACTGAAAGACTTATTAGACACAAAATCAATGTTCTATTAAGCTATTAGACACTAGTTCAACATGTTAGCACAACATGAAAATTCAAGAACCGACACTTTTTATAGTTTAAAAATCTATTAGATATAATTTTAGAAGTCAAACAATCAAACTTGAACCTAAATGTTAAAGGCACTTTCTCATATGTAAACCCAATTAATAGTTAAAAATATCCAACTCATACATAATGCGTAATTGATTCGTCCCGGGCAGATGGTCTGCAATTGCTGCTCATTTGCCAGGAAGAACAGATAACGAAATAAAAAATCATTGGCACTCAAAACTAAAGAAACTTTCGGATCATCAGAAGCCATCAAACTCACAGATTGAAGCAGCAACGACCAGCTCAAACCCTCTCAGCTCGCAACTAAACTCCCCAGAAGAAGAAGAAGAAGAAGAATTGGATCAAACCCTTTTTGTTTTGAATTCAGAAACGCCAACCACAGAGTTCGCAGCCAATAAAGCCACAAACTTTGGCGCCAACACTGAGGGATCTGCTGTTGGTTTCAGTACTGAACATTCTATGGAACTCGGCGGCAACTTATGGACCGATCCTTTTGTTTTTGAAGACACTTTAAGTTGCAATAATCCAACTCATGTACCAATGGATCTCTATGAAGATTATCAAAAATCTCCTTCCTTTCTCGATGAGTTCTTCCTTTGGCCTTGATATGTCCTACATTTCCGAATGAGAATTACCAATGCAAGAATTAGTTTAAAACATTGATTTAAATGTGTTTCTAACTAAAAATATTTTATCTCTAGTCTCTTTTTATTTTACATATACAACGTTTCTCGTTTATCAATTCTTTTTATACATACGTTTTCACTTACCAATCTCTTCACTTTTTGCCCACAATTTCTCACTATAATCTTATCTTTAACCAAAACTTTTCTCTCACTAATATCTCTCACTACGTACATACTCTCTATCTAACTTCTCCTTACACACATCTTTTTACTAGCTTGTCTTTACCCTTGCTTTCTCCCTAAATTAACTTCAAGGATCAAAAGTTTATATATATATATATATATCATAATCAAAATACTACCTAGTTCTTCACTGGCACGTCTAAAACTCACGGTCAAAACTCTCTCAAACCTGGGATGAACATTTAAAAAAAAAAAGGAATAAAAGTTATAATTGTGAGTGTTAAATAACCAAACAAATTCAAAAGTTTAGCAGTGAGATTAAAGCATATTATGGAATTTTAGGGGTATGGTTGTATTTGGAATTGTACCCGAAAGCTCGTAGTTTTGTAATTAAACATTTTCTCAGTTATTAATAAAATCATTGTTATCTTATATTGTGTATAGTATTATTCAATATTGTGTAAAATCCAAGGTTATTATTGTAATCTTGAACAATATGTAGTTGACATAGAGGATATGTTCAAGTAATAACCTAAAGGGTCTATAGTATATGGATAAGGTTGGTTGCCTTATCTTGATAATACTATTGATATACCAACTTTGTAATTGTTATAAATGATTTAATCCAAATCATTCATGTGGAGACATATGAGTGGGGGTATCCTATACAATGAATTTGTATAAGATTGGACCACGAAATATTTAATCTCTTTATAAATCAGTTAATTGAGAAGATTAATATTTCACATGATATGCGACTCGATTTTAATCCTGAGTGAGTTATGAACTCATGCCTGTGAGGGCTCGTCTTTTGATTTGCATGGGTGAGAATGACTTATGTAGCCGATTCAATAAGCCTACAATTTTGTGAACTTTACCAAATAGGGAGCTGGGAACTATATTTCATAAGATAGAATTCACTTCTTTCCATATAGGGAAAGTAGATGAGTTAGTTGTTTCCTTAAGTGCTGATTTCAAGACTTGAACATGATAGAATGAATATTTCACTATGCAGCGGAAACATTGGATCGTCTTTGATTTTATTTAAAATTAAACTAAAAAATAAGATTAAACAAACTTACTTGGAGTAATATATGGAGATATTTCTAGTGGGTCTTTATCTCCTCCACAAAGTCTTCCTGGCTATGACTCGAACACAAGACCAAGGCTTGTGGGAGTCTCTTGAAAGAAAATTCACAAAGGATTGGAGAGGAAGAGGTCTAGAGAGAAGATTCTCTCTAATTCTCTATTGATGATATGTTTGTTATCTCTAATGGCTCAATCCAATGGTCCTATTTATAGAAACTAAAGGCAAATCTTTGCCATAATTAAAATATTATATTTTAATATACAATATATTAAAATATATCTTATACTGATTTGAATCTTATTCAAATCTCCTACGATATTTATTTATTTGAATCTTATTAAAATTTTATAAATATATTTTATTTAATGTATCTAATATACAGTAATTATTTTAATATTTAATGTAGCAAATACAATAAATATATTTTCCTCTTTTATATTTAATATATCTAATATATTAAATATTAATTTGAACACTTCAAATTAAATATTAATTTGAACATTTTAAATTTTTCTTTCAACTAAATTGATCTTTTAGTGTTACTATGAGCTAGCAAGGGAACCTTATGGACCTACAGATTATAAGTTCCAATGATACAAAATTAATTAATTAATTTTCATTCATTAATTCTAGGGTCACTCCACTATAGACCTAGAGTTGCACTCTTATGCACTGTAGGACAAGTTGTGTTCATGGATATAGTCACTACATGCAAATCGATCCTTCACGAGTTGTTCGCAATTACAGCTAGGTCAAAAGCACGTTTTACCCCTGTAATTACATCTTGCACTTTAACTACCACTAATCCTCTAATGAACAATTTGTTTATGATCCAACCATAAACTAAGTCTCTCTCAGGCCAGTGAGAGGGTTGGGTCCCAATTCAAGTCCTGAAATTAGCACTTAAGGGAACTACTCATTTACTTACCCTATATGGGAAGGAATGAATTTCTTCTTGTGAGATTATGTTCCCAGCTCTCTATTTGGTCAAGTCGCCAAAATAGTAGGCATATTGAATCGGCTACAAAAGCCACTCTCACCCATGCAAATCAAATGACAAGTCCCACAGGCATGAGTTCATAACTCACTCAGAATTAAGATCGAGTCACATATGATCATCCTGATGAAATATTAATCTTCTCAATTAACGGATTTATAAAGAGAGATTAAATATTTTGTGATCCAGTCTTACACAAACTCATTGTATAATATACCCTCACTCACATGTCTCTACATGAATAATTTGGATCAAATTATACATGTCTCTACATGAACAATTTGGATCAAATTATTTGTAACTATTACAAAGTGAATTGTATCAATAATGTTACCAAGATAAGACACCCAACCTTATCCATGTACTAATCAAACTGAAACGTGGGGCTTAAAGAAAATATTTGTAAATTAAAACAAAGCTCCAGTTCAATGTAAGTGCACACTGTCGATGCATGTAATATAAAACTGGAAATATTCCAGAGTATCGATCCCACAGGGATCGGATACAACAAAATTCAAGAGAATAAGCAAAGACGTTTTTAAATTGCAATTGTGGGGTAACCAATGTAAAATAATAAGTGGGATGGTTTTTTTTTTTTTTTTTTTTGTTGTTTTTGAAAAGAAGAAATAAAAATGATAAAGAGAGATTCAAACGTGCTTTTGCTCCATAGAAAGAAATTGTGGCCTAATTGCAATTGCAATCCTTTGACTCAACACTTAAGCTTTGTAAAACGAATTCAACACCTATTCGACCTTCTATGAAGTATCTTTAGGAGACTAAGCGATTAAACCAATATTTCTATGGCTAATACGAACTTAGTTAATTTTGAACACAATTCTTTTGGTTTTAAAGGTTTAGCCCTATGTCTAGGATCAAAAACAAATTCCTATGTCTAGGCTATTTTTCTTTATTGCTTTTATGAAAACCAAATTTTAATCTAACATTTTCAGAATTGGACTCAATTTTTGTATACTAATCTAGGTGATTGATCTAGACTAATAATAAGCATTAAAATCAATAAAAGCAAACAAGCTATAGAGGAAGCAAGGTTGCTCTCACAATTAGGCCTTTATTCCTATCTTTAGGGCATTCACATGCTTGAATCCCAAAGAAGGAATTAGCTCCTTATGATGAGGATAAAAAATAGTAAATTAAAATGTAGAAAATCCATAACAAGCTTAGATAGAAATTGAGAGATCAACTAAATTAAATGGGAATGAAAAACAACACTTGAATGGATACAAAACTCATAATTAAATAACCAAATAAAGGGAAGGAAATTCCAAAACAATAAGGACAACGAATCTGGAATTTTATTAAGAAAGCTTGATGTAAAACCAATCTAGTAAACTCAAAGTGAAATAAAATCAGAAATTAAAAACTACAAAAACTAAAAACTTCAACGGCAAAGAAAACCCAACTAGAACAAACTCAAAACAGAAACTAAAAATGATAAAAATGTGAGAAATACTACAAAGTACAAACTCATGCATTCCTTGCTTTAATCGATCCAAATACCCATTTAAAGGCAAATGGATCTTCACCTCCTCTAACTTTCGTTGAAGATGGATCAAACCTAGAATTTCATAGAGTTAGGATGAAGAAAAACTTGCTGGAAACTGGCAGAAAATGAAGAACACCAAACTGTGGGCTAGCAGAAAAAACCCAGCCACGTTTTGGATATTTTCTTCCTCTATTTATAAGCTTTTTGGCTCGTGTTTTCATATATAATCATCCTCAATCCATGAGCTGACTTCTAGGAATCAAATTGGGCTGAGAATCTCCCAAAATCGTGCAAAAATCCCATAAAATCGTGTGATTTCCGTCATTCTCGGATTTTCCAGAAATGCAATTGCATTTCTGTTTTTCAGATCTATCAAAATTTTCCAAAAATGCAATTGCATTTCCATTAGCATTTTTGGGCTTGCTCACTATCATGCTCTTGCGAGGGAATGCAATTGCATTTTCCTTTTTGCTCCAAATCTACACAAAAACAACAAATTAGTTTAAATTTCATTCTTTTTTCAACTCCTTTCTTTTTTTTTTTCATTATTCCAACGAGCTTTTATAAATTTAACCAATAAACACCATTTTTAGCTTGCTCGTCATACAACAAAACCCACAAAAAGGACAATAACTGTTGGGTTTTGTGTCCTAAAACTCGTGGTTTTGTAAACTGAATGTATATTCTATTTTGCAATAAAGATGTTATTGAGGTTTATTCAGTAAATGTGTTATTGAATAAAGTGAATTGTGTATTCTATAACCCAAATCCAATGAACTAAGAACCCTTGGCTATAGTATGTATACTTGAACTTTATGTATGACATAAAAGTGGATCAAGTTCGAGTAATAGCCAAAATGGTCTATAGTATAAGGATAAGGCTGGGTACCTTATTCTGGGGACACTATGGACGCGGCCCACTTTGTATAGTACTAACGATGTGATCCTGAATCGTTCATGTGGAGACATGCGAGTGGGGGCGTCCTATGCAATGAGTTTGCATAAGACCGGACCGCGAAATAGTCACTTAGACTTAATAACTCCGTTTACTGTCTTAACTGACTATATTCATACGATGACCTAGGTAACTCGATCTTAATCCTGAGCGTGCTATGAACTCCTGTTTATTCGAGATTATCCTTAGATCTGCATGGGTGAGAGTGGCCCGAGATCGCCGACTCAATAAGCCTCCCATTTTGGGGATAAGACCGGATAGATAGTTGGGAACATAGTCATGCGAGATGGAATTCACTCCTACTCGCTTTAGGGTTTAGTAGAGAGGTTGTTCCCTTAAGTACTGACTCCAGGTCTTGAACAATGGGTCCACCCTCTCGTTGGCCCGAGAGGGATACGGTTTGTTGGTTGGACCACAAACCAAATTGTTCATTAGAGGATCAGTGGGACTTAAGGAACAATAAGTAATTACAGGGGTAAAACAGTTTATTTGACCTAGCTGTAATTACGAACAACCTGTGAAAGATCGACTTACTAATCATGGTTATATCGAGTGGACAGAAATATATCTACAGTGAGGAGAGTGCAGCCACTGGGCTTTAGTGGAGTGTCCCGGTGGTTAACGAATGTTGATTAGCTAGGCTAAAGAGTTTGGCCGGTTAATCTCGTATCGTTGGAGCTCATGATCTGTAGGTCCATTAGGTCCCCTTACTAGCTCAGACTAAGCCTTGAAATAATTTGAGAGAAAAGAATTTGAATTGTTCAAATTCGGTTTTGGGAGTAAACGTTAATTATATGCGATATACTTAACGTACTATAATTTAATTATGAATTAAAACCACAAGAAAGAGAGAGGAATATATTTAAATGTGATTTAAATATTTGATCGGTTTAATACGTGAATAGGGATTCATGTACAAACGATTGGTCATAAAATAGAGGGATTGGTCTAATTATTTAATTAATATTTGATATTAAATTAAATAATTAAATTAATTAATTAAATGGTTTAATTAATTAATCAAGTTTTTAAATTAATTTTGATTTAAACTTGACTAATTCCAACCAAATGTTGTCTTCCAAAAGAAGACAAGTGTTGTCTTCCATGGGAAGACAAGTGTTGTCTTCCATGGGAAGAAAAATGTTGTCTTTCATAGGAAGACAAATGAGGTTTCATTAGTGCCTATAAATGGGATGAAACACAAAAGGATTGGGTGAATATTTTTTGATAGTTTTTTTTTAAAACTATCTTGAGATCTCTTACTTTCTCTCTAAAAATTCTCTTAACAAAGGATCCCACAATCCATTCCAAGGGCTGAGAATAGTAGGGAAGACTCTAGTGGTGGTCCAAGTATTGTTGGTGATCCAAGATTTGCAAAGAATTTGGAGAATTTGAGCTACAAAGGTATGTGTTCATACTTTCTGGTTTTTTCCAGTTTAGAGCATGTTTTTGTTTGGTTAAATTGATGTAGTTTGAGTGCTCGAGATCCGAAATTGCTTCCGCTTTCTTAATATTAACTCCATCAAGAACAACCTAGTTTAGGGTTAAATAATCCTCATAAATAAGAATTATCATATACTATGACCCTTTAGATTATTTCTTGAACATGATCCTCCCGTATGTCAACCACATACTGTTTAAGATTACACTAATAACCTTGGATTTTTCATATAATGGATAATATTATATTGTAAATAAAATAATCAAAATTATTATTAATTATTAAATAAATCATTAATTACGAGGCTTTATGGCACACATCCCAATAGAACAATGGGGCTTCCACCCTCTCACTAGCCCGAGAGGGACTTAGTTTATGGTTGATCATAAACAAATTGTTCATTAGAAGATTAGTGGTACTTAAGTTACAATATGTAATTATTGGGGTAAAATGGACTTTTGACCCAGTTGTAATTACAAACAACTCGTGACGGGTCGACTTTCATGTAATGATTAGATCCATGGACACAACTTGTCCTACAGTGCATAAGAGTGCAACTTTAGATCTATAGTGGAGTGACCTATAGTTAATGGATGAAAAATGAATTATTAAATAGTTTAATTCTTTAATTTTGTATCATTGGAGCTTATAACATGTAGGTCTATAAGGTCTCCTTTGTTGATACATGAGCTACTCCTCTCTTTGCCAATTGATTTTGAGATGAAACCTCATGTAATTTAATATGGTATTAGAGCCCATAAAGCCTAAACGGGTATTCAATCCAAAAAGTAAAAGGGATCCAACCTAAGAATGGTGAACAAAAAAAAAGATGCACTATCTTGAGGGGGCATGTTGATGATCCCACATCTGAAAAATGATGAGAGACTGATCATACCTACACGCAAGTGCACGTGATCGAAGTAATAAGAAACTGAAAATACTCCAGAGTATCGTACCTGTTAAGCTAGTTTAAGCATAGCAAAATAGGGTGCATTTTAGGCTTTTGATTAGCTTTTGAGGTCTTTGTTTTATTAATCTTGCTTAATTTTTACTTGTTTGTGTTTGTTATCTTTGTAGGTGTATTGTGGGCATTCAAGTGTTTGTTTCAATAAAAAAAAAGGGCAAGGTAAAAGGCTGCAGATGGCGCCTAGGCGCTGCATTAGAAGAAAAATGGGCAGCAACATGGCGCCTAGGCACTGCAGTTCGAGATAATTTTTTGTGTTTCTTTATTAACAACGCCTAGGCGCTGTCCATGGCGCCTAGGCGCTACGTCGCAGCCCTAACTTAAAAATGGACGTTTTTTATCATTTGGGGGATGGTTTTTTTAGGGTAGAAAGGGGCGAAAAACAGAGAAAATGAGGGAGAACGACAAAAGGAGACGAGATTGCTCATCTTGGAGGTCTTTATCAACCAAAAAAGAGTGGAGCTAAGCTTGATTTGTTTCTATTTCACTTCTTCTTTCTCTTTTTGCTGTTTGTAGAGACCCAAATAATGATTTTTGTTGGTTTTGTTAAGATTTACATTATGAACTAAGTTTTTCTTTCTAGAGCTTAGATGTAGTCAAATATTGAATCCTACTCTCTCTTAATTAATAGATGATGTTTCTATTTCATATGTGGTTGTGAGAATGCTTTTGCATCTAAAGTATGTTTAGATTTGGCCACTCTTACATTATTCCTATGTCATGATTTGAGGTTGAGAAACAAGAATCATTGATGAACTAAAGCATTTTCCCTAATTTACACATGAGATAGAGGTATCCTTGTGGGTTTTGTGGCAATTTTAGGTTCTACGGGCTTAATAATTGATTTGTTGAATTGTCATAGAGATATAGGCAATTTACACTTAAATGAACATCGTTATTGCTTGAGAAAGAATATCGAGTCTATAGGGTAGAGCTTGCCAACAATCTTGAAATAGAAGAAAACATAATCTATTAATGAACAAAGAGTAGGAGGAAGTTTTTGGCGAAATCATTGCTCTAGAGTGTTTACAAATTAATTCTTATTCCTCTGTTTTTGCACTATCATTTATAGAGCTTTATCAAATTTATTTATCAAGCAAGTTTAAATTATCCATTCATCATTGACAATTTGGTACTTAGATAAAATTAAGGCTAGATAATTTGGTAATTGGTAGTTTTCAGTCCCTGTGGAGAACGAACTTTGATTTCAATCACTGTATTACTTGTAACAATTCGTGCGCTTGCGAAATCGATCAACAGTACCCAAGGGAACGGATTTTAACAAAATCTATGAAGATGATACAAAAGTTGTTTGCAAAATGTAATTGGGGTAATCGATGGTGTAAAAATGTTGAGAGGTTGTTTTGCTAAAGGAAATAAGCGAAAAGCCAATAATTAAGAGAAATGAGATCCAAGTTGCTTATGTCCATATGGAAAGAAATGCCACTAAAATACAATTTCAATTGTAGTTAACATAAGAGAACTAAGTGATTAAACTTATATTTTTATGGCTAATCTAACTTAGGTAATTTCGCTCACTTTCGTTGAAGAGGGATCAAACTCCAGAATTACAAAGCGAAATACAAGAATAAAATTATGAAAAATGACAGAAAACGGTAAATTTCAGCTGCTGTCCGAAAATGAAAAACATAACACCTTTTCTTCGTTCTTCCCAGTTCTTTATAGGCATTCGGCCTTTGTGCTTCCATCTTAGTGCTCCTTGAATCTTGGGTCAACTTAGGGCATGAGATTAGGCTGAAAATCTCCTAGAAATCGAATATATTCTATGAATTCTGGTGTTTTCTTGTGATTTCTGTAATAATTGAGAATTCTAGAAAATGCAATTGCATTTCAAAAGTGGAATACAATTGCATTTTTGTACATGCTCCAAATCTACACAAAAACAACCAATTAGCCTAAATTCCATTCTCTTTTCAATTTCTTTCCTCTTTTTCAATACACTAACAAGCTTTCATGAATTTATCTCATAAACACTATTTTTAGCTTGCTCGTTATTCAAAAAAACATACAAAAATGACAAGAACAACTTAGTTTAGGGTTAAATAATCCTCATAAATGAGAATTATCAGAGACCTCACAATTTATAATATACATGGGTTACTCCTCTAATTGCCATTTAGTTTTGAGATGGAACTCCATATATTCCCTAATATGGTATCAGAGCCTTGATGCACAAAGGAGTTGCAAATTAACGTGTTCACTACCCTCATGGCCAACATTGAACAAGAACTTTCAATCCAAGTTTCCCACCAATGCTCCAGCTTGGTCTCAATCAAACGTAATCATTCAAACTATCTCTTTTGGAGGTCAAAAATTCTACCTCTTGTTCGCAATTTGGGAGTAGAACGCCATCTACGAGAAGACAATCCACCAGAAGACAAAGAAATGAAAGATATAGAAGGCAACATAGCCATACATCCGAATCACACAAAATGGATCAACAACGATGGACTACTCACCTCGTGGCTTCTAGGAACTATCTCCGAAGAGGTACTTGCGGCAATAGAAGGAATGGATTGTGCCCAACAGGTATGGAACTCTCTCGAGGGGAAACTCCTGACCTTGACCAAGGAGAAAGAAATCCACTTGAATGAAATCTTGGTAAGTATGAAGAAAGGGAGTCAAAATTTAGATGATTTTCTAAGAAAATTCAAGTCTATTTGTGATAGATTAGCTGCAATAATGAAGAAACTGATTGATGATACCATAAAGATCTTCCACCTTGCAAGAAGTTTAGGTGGAAAATACAAAGATTTTCGTACATCTATGCTATTCAAAGCCCCATAATCCAACATACAACCAATTTATTTTGGCCCTGAAAACTCATGAACAATAGTTATAAACTAATGCAGAGGAGGACAAAAGCAATCAAGTCGAGCCCAACCATGCATTTTTTATCCAACGTGGTAGGTTAAGGGGTAGAGGAAGAAGCTGTACTTCAAGAGGAAGAGGGTTCCAACAGGGAAGAGCCCCTTAAAATATCACAACGCCAATCAATAATGCATCAGAACAAGTTTTTCAACAAAACCATGAAAATACCATTCTATTTTTTTTCCTTTTAATACTTTTTAATCTTTTTATTTTTTTTCTTCTTTTTTATTTTTATTTTTTGATTTATTTCTTTCTATTCGTTCTCTCTCTTTCATCATAATCTTTTTTCTTTTAATAGTTCATTATTTTTTTTTCTTTTTTCCTTCTTGCTTTTCTCTTTTCGTTTATGTTTTTATTTTCTCTTATTTTCTTATTTTCTTTTGTTTTACGTTAACGAGCTTATAGTTATTATTTTCTATTTAATTCTCTATTATTTTTCCTTTTTGGTACGATTTTATTTTTTTATTAAATAAATAAACTAATAATGTATTTCATGTTTACCATTAAATGTAAAAAAATATATACATTCTCTCTCTTTTTATGATTTTACTTGCATGTATTATTGGCTAATGCATTTTTAAAGAAAAAATAAAAATAAAGTTTATTATTAAATTAAAGAAATGTGGGTATGTTCGATTGTCTGACCTTAGACAATTTACAAATTCGTCTAATTTAACTAACTCTTGTAAGTCAAAATCTTTCAAGGTAAATTGATTGAAGTAAGAAATAACATTGCAAATCAAATTTGAATAACATTTGAAGGGATAAAATTTATTATTATTATTATTATTATTATTATTATTATTATTAATTAGGTGTTAGGCCTTAATAAAATACTATAACATCTTTATAATTGTTTTATATTTATTTTAATGCATGTTATATGTTTTATTATAGTATATGTACTAAAATTTATTTTTACCAAAAACAAGAAACAAGAAACAGAAATAGTTATCAAACATGTTTCTGTTTTTAGTTTTTAAGAAACAGAAACAAGAAATGAGAAACAGAAACAGGAAACAAGAAACGAGAAACAAGAACGTTATCAAACGGGGCTTTAGTTTCTTGAGTTAGCTACAATTGCAATTGCCTTCTTGTTGCATTTTCTTTCCAAAGGGGCATTAGCATCTTAAATCCCTTCCTCATTTCCATTGTTTTTCAAACAATTTTCTTTTTCTAGCCAAAACATCTCATAAACCTTTTTATACCAATGGTTACTTTAAGTTGAAATTTGTCAACAATTTTGTGTCATTTTAATACATTTTATTAAAATCCATTCCCTTGGGTATGATACTCTGGAGTACTTCAATTTCTTATTACTTCGATCACGTCACTTGCATGTAGCATCGATCATTGATCTATGTGGATGATTGTAGGATCGGTATAACAACCCTAGAAGGGGGTGAATAGAGTTTATTCAACTTTTATAAAACTTTTTACTAATGTGGGCTCAATTAAATAAATTAACACACTTTTTATCACAATTAATTTAAACAATAAATCATGCAAATAAATTCACATCAAATTATACAAGAATTAAATCTAACAATTTAAACACCCTTTCTAAAAACAAGATTGGTAAAGAATATGTAAAGATAAAATTATACCAACCAAAATAAACATAAAAGAACATTTAATTTTATGCAACATAATATAACAACAAATTAATTGCAAAAATGAAATAAGATAGGGATAGAGAAATTGACATCGAGAAATTATAGTGGTTCGGCACAACATGGCCTACTCCACTCCCCAAGCTCCTTTTCGGTATTTCACTAGAAAACAAACGACCCTTTCCACGGCTCAGAGTCCAACTGTTACACTGTTCCTTTTGCGAGAGCAAGAACAAACCCGATTCTTTCTACGATTCAAGATCAAACCGTTACAACTTCTCTTTTTCGGGATCAAGAGAAACCCTTACAATGGATTTGAAGTTGAAGAACAAGATGGATAAACTCTCTCAAAGAGTAGATATACAAATCAAAGCTCACACACTTTGTAAGAAAAGATTTCTTACAAGTAAAAACCCTTAAATGGCTAAAGAGAAATTAAAAATGGAAGCTCAAAAATTGCTCAAAAATGGTGGAAGTGTTCTCCAAGAATAATAGAATTTTTCATAATTTTTTTTGCATTTTTTCCAATTTTTTTCGAGCCTTAAATAGAAGGAAGACAAAACTAGTCGTTTCTGCCACGTGTCAGTTTCTGATTGGTTGAAAAAAGAAATTCCAAAATTAATGATATTATAATAATAAAATAATATTATAATATTAAAACATTTGACCATTTGACAAATTATATATATATATATACTATTTTAATTAAGAAAGTCACGTGTCGCCCTTTCATTGGCCGAACTAAAATAATAATAAATTTTTGAATTTTAACCGTTGGACTTTTTAATTATTAAAATAATTCAATATGCCACATGTCTCCACATTTCGACTGTTTGAAGTGCCACGTCATAGGACGTCGACGCCACGTCACATGCCACGTAATCAAGGTTGACCATTGACCATCCACGTCATCTGTCACATCATCGATATATGCTACGTGTCATGCCATGTAGGATTTTTCCTTCAATTTTGTTGTTCCCATAACATCTTCGTTTGAGCTTCGATTCGAAAGATTCAAAATGCGTTGGAATCGTTATTTCGAGATTTACACAATGGATACTTCAAAATACTAAAATTGTCAATAAAAAATCAGGTTTGTTATCATCGAAACATTAATTAATTAATCTGAGATGAAGGGCCAAAAAGTCAACAATGATATCATACTTACAGGAAATCACACAGGCCATATGGAACAGCTAATTAGCACACTGAGCTTTGAATTTGCATTAAAGGATCTAGGCCCACTACACTATTTACTTGGAGTGGAAGTTCATAAAACCACTTCTTGAATACTGTTGACACAAGAAAAATACACCAAGTATCTACTAAATAAGGCAAGAATGTTGGAAGCTTCTCAATATAGTACACCCATGGCAACCTCTACAGTGGAAGCATTAAACGACAATGAACTTGTGGATGCCACAGAGTACAGAAGTATTGCTGGATCACTCCAATATCTCACCCTTCAAGACCATATATCATACATGCAGTTAATAAAGTGTTGGGTTAATGGGCTGTAGAAATAAAAACAAATAGCCCAAAATGCAATTAATGACCCATGCTTTGATTTGACAGGAGTTTGAAAAGGAAATGATCTCCTTCTTCCACGTTGATGCCTTTTCTTACACACAACTACAGCCTACCAAGAGAGAGAAATTGCCTTTTGATGTATGAGAAAAGAAAAATTGAAAACACAGAAGAGAGGTGGTGTCTTTTCTTGAAGAGCTTTATCGATTTGAAGAGGAAGAAGAAAAATAACATGCAAGTGAAGAAGAAGAAGATCACACAGTAGATTTACGTGGTTCGGCAACAAATGGCCTACATCCACGGGAGGGAAAGCTCGATTTCTTGATTGCTGAATCTTGGAGGAAAATTACAGATAAAACACTTGATCTCTCTCTCTTTCTTTTCTTCACACTTATTCTCTGTATTTTTTTTTTTTTTGAATTAAAACCTCCTTTTATATGTAAGGATGATTTTGTTTACAAGAGTAAAAATGTAAAAGTAAAAACTAAGAGAGTTACAAAATATCCGTTGGTTACATTATTTTAACAATCTCCACCTTGAAACCAACGTTGAAGACAAGATTCAGCTCCCTCCTTTATAATCCTCTTTGTTCAACCTTTTTCAGGTAAAATAAAATCGATCAGCTCAAAACATTTCTGGAATTTGAGTTGAGTGACTGGCTTGGTGAGCATGTCTGCAGCATTATCAGAGGTATGTACTTTCAGAACCTCTATGTTTCCTTCTTCAATCTGTTCACGCACAAAATGGAATTTAATGTCTATGTGTTTTGTGCGGTTGTGAAACTGAGGATTTTTAGATAAGTGTATAGTGCTTTGGTTGTCACAGTATATCTTGATTGTTTTTTGTTTGAAACCAAAATCTTGTAGCAATCCTTTTAACCATAATGCTTCTTTGATTGCTTCTGACAATGCTATGAATTCTGCCTCTGTAGTAGACAATGCTACCACTGATTGTAGAGTAGCTTTCCAACTTAGAAGATTATTTCCCATTAGGAAAATGTATCCAGATAGAGATCTTCTTTTATCTAAGTCCCCTGCATAATCAGAGTCAACAAATCCATATAGTTCAGCTTCTGGTTCATCACTCTTTTTATATATAAGTCTGGCTTGTAAGGTTCCCTTTAGATACCTAAGTATCCATTTAGTAGCCTCCCAATGTCTTTTACCCGGATTTGCCATGTATCTACTCACTAGGCTAGCAGCATAAGATAGATCAGGCCTAGTTGAAATCATTAGATACATCAAACTACCAACTGCTTGGCTGTAGGGTATAGATGACATTTGATTTAGGTGCTCAACATCAGCTTCTTTAGGTGAATTAGATGCTGAAAGCTTAAAGTGTTGAGTGATAGCACTCAAAAGTGTGCTATTTCTAGGCTTAGATTTGTGTTGGTTTTATATGTTTACAGTGAGCTTTCATGCATTTTTTTATCTATTTTGTAGATTTTGAGCAATTGAAGCTAATCGGGCTTTTTGGAGCATAATTAAAGCTTAAAGACAAACTTTGGAGCAAAGAAGATAAGTAGAAGAAGTGTTACAAGTGAGAAAGCCCGAAATGATAGCGTTGAGACGCTGTCCATAGCGTCTCAACGCTATAAGTGAAGCCTTCCAATCTCGAATTCCCGCAGAAGCAGCGTCGAGACGCTGCTTTATAGCGTCTCGACGCCAGAAACGCCCGCGCAAGAGAATTTCCGTCCGTAGCGTCGAGACGCTATTTACAGCATCTCAACGCTACCCCGACTCTCCGTGTTTATCATGCGAATTAGGGTACAGCGTCGAGACACTGTCCCTAGCGTCTCGACGCTGTCCCGAGGATTATAAAAACAAGGTTTTGGCTTCGATCTATGGGGGGCCATTTTTGAGAGTCTAGAACCCTAATTTCGACAAGAACCATTGTTTTGGGACCTAGAGAGCACTTTGGAGAGCTAAGGAGGAGACTCAAAGCTCGAGATCGCGGGACATCACGACGGGAACGAGTGTTGGCACGCGACGTCCAGTTTTCTTTCTTTTCCCTTTACTTGTTTCTTGAACTTTAGGATTTATTGGACTGAATATTGACTGTAATTTTAAGTATCTTCGACTCTTGGATGATTGTACAACTAAACTTTGTTTGGTTCTTTGAATTGTATTATATTGTAATGTCTTTTATGCATCTCGAATCAATTTTCTAAGTTTTTGGCCATAGCTTTGCATGTTAGGTTAAATTTAGCTTGAGAAAGTAAATTTAACTAAAGAACTTCGATGCATGACTAGAATTAATCTATTGCATGAGAATGAATAGGTTAATATTAGAAGCCATTAAAAGAATTTTATAATGCCATGTTTAGGTGTAGAAATAGACCGAGAGGTTGATTTACTACTTTATATGAGTTCAATTGGGCTTGAGAGAGTCAATTGCATATTTTAGTAATTCTTGGCTTAAGGTCGTTGCATATTCTACGATTCTTCAACCAAATTCATAGTTGCACTTCATGTAATGCAATCTTCACTAGTTTCTCTAAACGGTCTCCAACCTTTGTAAATAATTAATTTAGTTTAATCTTGTCTAAATCTAAAGTTAGGTTCTCTAGATAAAATTGAGCATTGGTAATTGTAGTACTTAATTAATCTAAGAAATCCAATCCATGAGATCGACCCTGGCCATTACTACTACAAATTGTAAAGGTCTGGTTAATAATTTTATTTGATAGAGCCTTCGACAAGCTCTTTATCAAATTGGCGCCATTGCCGGGGATTGGCGTATTTTAGTTTAATTAATATTGTGGTAAAAGTGCTTGATTTTAATTTAGAGTGTAATTAGTGTAAATAATTTATATTTGGAAAATTGTATATTTCCTCTTTTGTGTTTATTCTTATTTTTACCCTTAATTTTGTCTTTTATTTACTTTTTACTTTGGTCTTATTGTATTTTGTTCAGGCTCACTTGGTTTATGCCCAGAACTAGGGAGAATTTGGAACCCTTTGATCCAGAGATTGAGCGTACCTGCAGAAGAAATCGCCAAATTCGAAGAGAAACTGAACATCAACAAATGGAGGGTGAACAAGCAGAGGAGCAAAAGGCTATCAGGGACTACTTTAAACCTGTCTTCCCTGCAGAAAGCTCTGGAATAGTCCATGCACCCATCACTGCAAATAATTTTGAGCTAAAAACTGGCCTGATTCAGATGGCAAGAGACAGTGCTTTTCGAGGACATCCTACAGAGGACCCAAATTCACATCTGAAATCTTTTCTTGCTTTATGTGGAACTGTTAAAATTAATGGTGTGTCTAATGATTCTATTCGCTTACGTCTGTTTTCCTTTACCTTGCAGGACAAAGCTCGGGATTGGTTGGAGAGCTTAAAGCCTCAGAGTATCACCACGTGGGACGAGCTCGCCCAAGCTTTCCTTACAAAATTTTTTCCACCAGCCAAGACTGCCAGACTTAGAACAGAAATTGGGACATTCAGACAGTTCGAAGGTGAGCAAATGTTCGAGGCTTGGGAGCGATACAAGGAGCTGCTCAGAAGATGCCCACAACACGATTTTCCTGACTGGCTGCAAATTCAGTTGTTCTACAATGGACTGAATGGAAGTACAAAAACTATCTTGGATGCAGCAGCTGGAGGAACTATTTTGTCAAAAACAGTCATGGAGGCAAAGAACCTGCTGGAAGAGATGGCAGCCACTAGCTATCAGTGGCCCACCGAGCGCTCAATTACAAAGCCAGTGGCTGGAATCTATGAAATCAATGAGGTAAATGCTCTAAAAGCACAGATGGCTTCTTTGACTAACGCTTTGTCTCAATTATCAGGTCTGGGGAACAATTCTTCGATTGCCTCATTAGCAGCTGCCCAACATCCACAATATGGATGAGATTTAAGCATGGAGCAAGTCAACTATGTAAACAATCGGGGGTACAACCAGGGCAGCAATCACATGCATAACTCATTACCTACACATTACCACCCAGGTTTGAGGAATCATGAGAATTTTTCATATGCTAACAATAGGAATGTTTTGCAGCCATCTTCGAACTATGCTTCCACATCTCAATCAACAGAAAAGAAGCCATCTTTGGAAGACATGATTGGAGCTTTCATTGCTGAATCGAATAAGAGGATGACTCAGTTGGAGGAGAAAATGGAAGGCATTGCTTCTGGACATGGGAAGGCTATACAGAACCTAGAAGTTCAGATGAGTTAGATAGCCACCTCTCTGAATGCACTACATAAAGGGAAATTCCCCAGTGACACAGAAGTGAATCCTAGGGAGCAATGTAAAGCTATAAGTCTGAGGAGTGGAAAGAATTTGGGAGGACCTGTAAGGGTCCACAACGATGAGGATGAAGAATCACTAGAAAATGAAGACAAGAAAGATACACCTGCACAGGAGGCTGCAAAGACCTCGAGTCCAATTCTTCCTTCTGTCCTGAATCAGATTCCTTACCCTCAACGTTTCAAGAAGAAAAATTTGAATGCTGAGTTTTCTAAATTTCTCGATTTATTTAAAAATCTTCAAATAACCATTCCTTTTGCAGATGCCTTGGAGAAAATACCGAGTTACTCAAAGTTCATGAAGGAGATCTTAACCAACAAAAGGAAGTTCGAGGCCCCTGAAACTGTATGCATGACAGAAGAGTGCAGTAATGCACTCCACAAGAAGCTACCACCCAAGTTGAAGGATCCAGGGAGTTTTACTGTTCCCTGCACTATTGGTAGTTCTTATTTTCATAGGGCATTATGTGATCTAGGTGCCTTTATTAACTTGATGCCTTATTCTGTGTACAGGACACTAGGTCTTAAGGAACTAAAGCCCACAGGAATCTCTCTTCAATTAGCAGATCGCTCCATCACCCACCCTAGAGGTATAGTAGAGGATGTCATGGTAAAGGTAGATAAATTCTTAATTCCTGCAGACTTCGTGGTGCTCGATATGGAGGGCGACGATGACATTCCCATCATCCTAGGGCGACCTTTCCTGGCCACAGGGGAAGCTTCCATTAAGGTGAAGGAAGAAAGATATCTTTTCAGGTAAAAGACGAAAAGGTAACTTTCGACATGAGCAAAGTGTTGAAATACCCCTGCGAAATGAGCCAAGGTATGTTTGTAGATGATATGGATAATTTGATTAATGACTTTCAAGAAGTGATGTTAAACAGGGATCCGTTGGAGTGGGTGCTCACCAAGGTTGTCGGCGTGGATTCGTGCAATAATTGATTAACCATTTGAGTCTCGTCTAGCTAAAGACGTTAAAGAAAGCGCTTCTTGGGAGGCAACCCAAGTTTCTTTTTAATTGTTTTTCATTCTAGTATAGGTAGTTGAGTGCCATTTAAATCTCGTTCCCGTTTTGCAGGACCTCGATCGTTTTGGTGCTCTCTTTGTCCCATCTCATGGATCTCGAATGAAGCGATTTTCCCTTCATATCAGGCCAGTATTGTTCACTCATTTTGTCATTGTTCTTGCATGCTTTAGATTATTTTCTTTTACATTGAGGACAATGTTGAGTCTAAGTTTGGGGGTGGGCAGTACTTAGTAGTCCTGATAATTTTGAGCTTATTTTTTCGATTCTAGAGCATGTTCTAGATGATTTCTATTGCATAATCATGACTAAGACAACTTAAGAATTGGTCTAGATGATAGTTTTTGCAATTTTTTTCTTAATTCTGAAAGCATGCCCTGAATTGAGTATATTTAAATTTGTCTTAAAATTCCTTGCAACACATTGAGCACATAACCGACTGTCTATTATGTTCAAATGCTTGGGATGATATTATTGAGTCTAGAGGTCGTTGTCACCCCGATAGGTTTAAGAACTGATTACAAGTCGATCTGCATGATGGTTCGTGATTGAAATCTGTGAATGAAAAAAAATATATTTGTCTATATTGATTTTTTTTGCATGTTTAAAGAAATATTTTTGCATGTTTCATCAATAAGCTTTGTTTGAAGTATGGGGATCAAAAGAGCTACCTCCGCTGTGATCAGTTAGGCCATCCATTGAGCAAAAGCTCTGGGTAAGGGTCCCTGCAGTGGAAGTGTGAAAGCTAGGGTCCTTAAGAAAGAAAAAGACAAGTGTGGGAGTTAGTAACTCCTGGTTAAAATATGCTTAAGTAGATTGCTCACTTGACTGTGGGGATGCTAGAAATTGGGACTTAGAGCCAGTGTAGGGGGAAAACGAATTAAAGATTCTTTGAAATTGTCAAAAGCTAGTAGAAACTAATAGAGAGGAGGTTAGACACACACACACGCAAGGGATGAACCAGTTTAAATTTAAATTACTTGATGAAAGGGTGTGTTGATGTTTCATTTCCTTGTTTTCTATTATTTGGACCATTCAAGTTAAAGTTGTGATTATGCAATAGAAATTCATTATGTGGTTTTACTCTGTTTTGCTCGAGGACTAGCAAAAATCTAAGTTTGGGGGTATTTGATAGCACTCAAAAGTGTGCTATTTCTAGGCTTAGATTTGTGTTGGTTTTATATGTTTACAGTGAGCTTTCATGCATTTTTTTATCTATTTTGTAGATTTTGAGCAATTGGAGCTAATCGGGCTTTTTGGAGCATAATTAAAGCTTAAAGACAAACTTTGGAGCAAAGAAGATAAGTAGAAGAAGTGTTACAAGTGAGAAAGCTCGAAAGGATAGCGTTGAGACGCTGTCCATAGCGTCTCAACGCTATAAGTGAAGCCTTCCAATCTCGAATTCCCGCAGAAGCATCGTCGAGACGCTGCTTTATAGCGTCTCGACGCCAGAAACGCGCGCACAAGAGAATTTCCGTCCGTAGCGTCGAGACGCTGTCTACAGCGTCTCAACGCTACCTCGACTCTCCGTGTTTATCATGCGAATTAGGGTACAGCGTCTCGACGCTGTCCCGAGGATTATAAAAACAAGGTTTTGGCTTCGATCTATGGGGGGCCATTTTTGAGAGTCTAGAACCCTAATTTCGACAAGAACCATTGTTTTGGGACCTAGAGAGCACTTTGGAGAGCTAAGGAGGAGACTCAAAGCTCTAGATCGCGGGACATCACGACGGGAACGAGTGTTGGCACGCGACGTCCAGTTTTCTTTCTTTTCCCTTTACTTGTTTCTTGAACTTTAGGATTTATTGGACTGAATATTGACTGTAATTTTAAGTATCTTAGACTCTTGGATGATTGTACAACTAAACTTTGTTTGGTTCTTTGAATTGTATTATATTGTAATGTCTTTTATGCATCTCGAATCAATTTTCTAAGTTTTTGGCCATAGCTTTGCATGTTAGGTTAAATTTAGCTTGAGAAAGTAAATTTAACTAAAGAACTTCGATGCATGACTAGAATTAATCTATTGCATGAGAATGAATAGGTTAATATTAGAAGCCATTAAAAGAATTTTATAATGCCATGTTTAGGTGTAGAAATAGACCGAGAGGTTGATTTACTACTTTATATGAGTTCAATTGGGCTTGAGAGAGTCAATTGCATATTTTAGTAATTCTTGGCTTAAGGTCGTTGCATATTCTACGATTCTTCAACCAAATTCATAGTTGCACTTCATGTAATGCAATCTTCACTAGTTTCTCTAAACGGTCTCCAACCTTTGTAAATAATTAAATTAGTTTAATCTTGTCTAAATCTAAAGTTAGGTTCTCTAGATAAAATTGAGCATTGGTAATTGTAGTACTTAATTAATCTAAGAAATCCAATCCATGAGATCGACCCTGGCCATTACTACTACAAATTGTAAAGGTCTGGTTAATAATTTTATTTGATAGAGCCTTCGACAAGCTCTTTATCATTGAGCAATTGGAGTAGAGACTGATTTGGCATCAGTTATATGGAACCTTTTGACCACCTTATCACAGTAATTTTGTTGACTGATGTGGAGTAAGGATTTGACCCTGTCTCTGTTAATCTCAATCCCAAGGATCCTTTTTGACTCACCCATGTCTTTCATGTCAAATTCTGACTTTAATAGATCCTTGACATGTTTCAAATTTTCTTTGGAGCTCCCAGCCAACAACATATCATCTACATATAAGAGCAAGTAGACACTATCATTAAAAGATTTTGTGTTAACATAAACACACATGTCATAAGAGCTTCTTTGGAAAGCAATTCTTGCCACAAACTCATCAAACCGCTGATACCAACATCTAGGAGACTGTTTAAGTCCATAGATAGACTTATTTAGCAAAAAGTAGAGGCCTTCTTTACCTTTAACTTCATAACCTCTAGGCTGGACCATATAAATGGTTTCATTTAGAAAGCCATGTAAGAAGGCTGTTTTGACATCTAGTTGATCCAGCTCTAAGTCATGTTGAACAACCAGAGACAATAGCATTCTGATTGATGTTTGCTTAACCACTGGTGAGAAAATATCAGTGTAGTCTATCCCTTGCCTTTGTGTGAAGCCTTTAGCAACCAACCTAGCCTTAAATCTAGGCTCTTGAACATTTGGTATGCCAATTTTATATTTGTAGATCCATTTAGAGGCAATTGGCTTACTGCCCTTAGGAAGAGGCTTCAAGGACCAAGTCTCATTCAGCTTTAGTGAGTTCATTTCCTCATTCATAGCCTCAATCCATTTTCTAGTATTAGGACCATTTACAGCTTCTTCAAATGAGGTTGGTTCATGGTCATCTAAGGCTTCATAGGCATTTAGTGCAAGGTTTACATAGTCATCTTGTGCATATCTTGCTGGTGGCACAATAGTTCTCCTTTGCCTATCTCTAGCTAGTGAATAATCACTTAGATTAGGCTGTTCAAGTTATGTTTCTTCAACATCTTCTAACTCAGATAGCTCATCACTTTCATTTTCTGATTCTGTTTGAGGAACAGTGGCTGTATTTTGTCTTATAGGTAGCTCCACCTTAATTTTATCTGTCATAGTCTGAGAATGAACAACTACATTGCTGTCTTTCTGCATAAACATCTCAGATTCTCTGAAAATTACATCCCTGCTGTTTATACACTTCTTCTCAGTAGGATGCCATAGTCTAAACCCTTTTACTCCTTCAGTGAAGCCCACAAACATACACTTGGCAGCTCTTGCCTTCAATTTGCCTTGGTTTTGATGAACATAACCAACACACCCAAAAACCTTTAGGTTATCAAGTTTAGGTGGGTGTTTGGTCCATTTCTCTTCAGGGGTCAGTAAGTTTAGGGATGAGTGTGGGCATCTATTCAAGGTGTAGACAGTGTATGAGGCTGCTTCAGCCCAAAATTTCTCAGGTAAGTTAGCACCAGAAAGTAAGCATTTCACCCTTTCCATAATAGTTCTATTTAGTCTTTCAGCTATCCCATTCTGTTGGGGTGTGTACCTCACTGTCCTGTGCCTTGAAATTCCATTTACTTTGCAAAATTTGTTGAACTCTTCTCCACAAAACTCTAAACCATTGTCAGTTCTTAAGAATTTAATTTGTTTAGAGGTTTGAGTTTCAATCAACATTTTCCATTCTTTAAACTTCTCAAACACTTGATCTTTTGATTTGAGAAAATAAATCCAACTTTTTCTAGAGTAATCATCAGTAAAGGTTAGAAAGTACCTCGAGCCACTTAGTGATGGAATAGGTGATGGCCCCCATAAATCTGAGTGGACATAGTCTAGTATGCACTTGGTTGTGTGTTGGGCTTTGGTGAAGCTGTGCCTTGTTGATTTGCCCATCACACAATGCTCACAAAAGGAAAATTTATCACTGATTCCTTGTGGCAATATCCCTTGCTTTGAGAGAATTTGTAGGCCCTTAAGGCTTATGTGAGACAGTCTCTTATGCCATATATCTCCTTCTGAGAATTTGGGATTAGTCACGGTCAAGGCAGATTGGTCCATTTGAACATCCTTGACTACAAAAAGTCCATTGACTTTGACTCCCACAAGTACTGTCTTGGAGTCTTTTACTATTTCAAAAGTGCCTCCTTTTCCAGTGTATTCATAACCAATTGAGTCAAGCATGCCTAAAGATATGAGGTTTCGTTTTAGATTAGACACATGTCTCACATCTTTAAGCTGTAAAATAGACCCATCTTGGACTTTTAGGGAAACATGTCCAATGCCTACAACTTTGCAAGCATTATTGTTGCCCATGTTGACCAAACCTCCATCATGTTCTTTGTAGGTCTTAAACCATGACTTGTCTGGAGTCATGTGGAATGAGCAACCAGAATCTAGAACCCAATCTTGTTTCTCTAAGGGGCTGGCTTGATTTACAAAATCACCTGTAATTGCTACATAAGCATCTGAAAAAGAGTTGAAGTTCTCTCCAATTTGTGCTTCAGCAGGTTTCCCCTTTTGCTTTCTTTGATTCTTTCTTTTGAGAGAGTAGCAGTCCTTGATTAAGTGACCATCCTTTTTACAATAGTTGCACTTAATCTTGGATTTACTTTTGCTCTCTTCGTGTTGTTGCTTCCCTTCTTTCCACTGTTTTTTATTTTTGCCTTTTATGAAAAGACCTTCTGCTGGTTGATGTTCCCTTTTATGATCTTGCAATTCAATTTCTCTTGTCCTTAGTGCTGAAATAATTGCATCAGTAGTAATAGTTTCCCTTCCATATTTCAAAACATTCTTCACTTCTTTATAAGAATCTGGAAGTGAATTCAAAAGGACATAGGCTTCATTTTCTGCCCCTATCTTTTCACCTTGGCTTTTGAATTCTGAAACTAATTTCTTGAAATTGTTGAGATTTTCTGTCAGAGTAATTGAAGGGTTCATCTTAAATGTAAAAAATCTCTCCCTTAGATACATCTTGTTAGGGAGGTCTCTGATTTCAAACATCTCATTCAATTTAGTCCACATCTCAAAAACAGTCTCTTCATCAACTACCTCTCTTAGGACACAGTCATTTAAATTCAGAACCAAGGTTCCACGGGCTACAAGCTCCATTGTTTCTTTTTCATCCTCGGTTAGTGTGGTAGGTAAAGTGGAAAGATCTTGGATGGCTTTATAAGCCCTTTGCTGTCCAAGAATGGCTTTGATTTTAGCTTTCCATAAACCAAAGTCACCCGTTCCATCAAATTTTTCAATCTCATACCTTGCCACTGCCATAACTGTGATTTCTTGAACTGTCTCTCTTCAAGATCAGCTTTTCTTGAAGTTCTTGATAGCTCTAATACCAATTTGTTGGGTTAATGGGCTGTAGAAATAAAAACAAATAGCCCAAAATGCAATTAATGACCCATGCTTTGATTTGACAGGAGTTTGAAAAGGAAAGGATCTCCTTCTTCCACGTTGATGCCTTTTCTTACACACAACTACAGCCTACCAAGAGAGAGAAATTGCCTTTTGGCTGTATGAGAAAAGAAAAATTGAAAACACAGAAGAGAGATGGTGTCTTTTCTTGAAGGGCTTTATCGATTTGAAGAGGAAGAAGAAAAATAACATGCAAGTGAAAAAGAAGAAGATCACACAGTAGATTTACATGGTTCGGCAACAAATGGCCTACATCCACGGGAGGGAAAGCTCGATTTCTTGATTGCTGAATCTTGGAGGAAAATTACAGATAAAACACTTGATCTCTCTCTCTTTCTTTTCTTCACACTTATTCTCTGTATTTTTTTTTTTTTTTTGAATTAAAACCTCCTTTTATATGTAAGGATGATTTTGTTTACAAGAGTAAAAATGTAAAAGTAAAAACTAAGAGAGTTACAAAATATCCGTTGGTTACATTATTTTAACATAAAGTGTGCTAACATCAACAACAACCAAAACTTAAGGACTTGAAAGCCATGAAGCGAATCCTAAGATACTTGAAGGGCACTGTTGAGTATGACATCTCCTTTTACAAAAATAGTTCACTAAATTTATATGCTTTTTGTGATGCAGATTAGGGAGGCTGTCGAGATA
The DNA here is from genome assembly GCA_033996785.1 of Trichosanthes truncata. Classification (NCBI taxonomy): domain Eukaryota; kingdom Viridiplantae; phylum Streptophyta; class Magnoliopsida; order Cucurbitales; family Cucurbitaceae; genus Trichosanthes; species Trichosanthes truncata. The sequence goes on along the minus strand of JAWPNB010000008.1, from coordinate 24,685,508 downwards.
CAAGACAAAGCACCACTGGATTTTGCGTCTTTCTTAGATCGAATGACATCTCATGGGCCTCAAAGAAGCAACCAACAGTAGCACGATCCAGCTCAGAGGCAGAATATAGAGCCATGGCAACAACCACAATTGAACTAACATGGTTGACATTCATACTCAAAGACATTGGCATTCCTCAACTCAAACCGCCTCAATTATTTTGCGACAACATGAGTGCTCTCCACTTGACAATCAATCTGATTTTTCACTCAAGGACAAAACATATAGAGATGGATTATCACTTTGTACGGGAAAAGGTGGCTTTGGGACATCTTATCACTCAATATGCACCTATCTTCAAATTGTAGATATTTTTACCAAGCCATTTAACAAGTCAACATTTAAAGAATTTAGAAGCAAACTTGGCATTCGAGAAACTCATCCCAGCTTGAGGAAAGATGATAGAATAATGCAGTGCCAAGATCAAGGTTATGTTAAAAAATCTTCCCTTACACTCATTATATCAAGATCACATATATACAATTTTTGTCTACAGATTTTACACTACTGTCACGAGGATTCCAGTTGTATTCTGCGTTAGACCAGCGGCTATGATACAGTACTGTTATCACAATCTGACAACTCATGGTAATCAAGACATTTCCATTCTTTAGCTAAAGAAGTGTGCAGCCCATCAAACTTGATTCTCACGGTCAAAGCTCCCCAACGGCTATTTCATATCATTCGCCTTTAGTCTCTCCATTTCCTTTTTTATAACTCTCAGCAAGGGAAAGTTTAGCTGGCCATGATTCACAAATTTACCTCTTTGCACCAGTCTTTATTTTTCTTTTATATATCATCACACTATACAATGCAAAATATAAAAAATAACATAGCATTTTTTTAATCCAAAACTGATTTATTTTTATGGTATCAGAGCTCATGAAACCCAAACGGGTATTCAGTCCAAAAAAAATTGAGATCCGACTCAAAAATTGTGAATCCAAAGAGGCACCATCTTGAGGGGGCATGTTGATACATGGGCTACTCCTCTTTTTGCCAATTAGTTTTGAGATGGAATCTCATGTAATCTAATACCCTTGCTAGCTCATATGAACAATAAATGATTAATTTCATTGAAAGAAAATTTGAAATGTTTAAATCAATATGTAATATATTTGATATATTAAATGAGAAAAAATATGTTTATTGTATATGATACATTAAATATCATAGAAATTATTGATGTATTTAGATACATTAAAGAAAATATATTTATAAAATTAGAATAAGATTCAAATAAAGAAATAAATGTCGTAGGAGAATTTAAAATATTTGAATAAGATTCAAATAGGTTAAATATATGTATTTTAATATATTAGATATTAAAATATATATTATTTAATTATGAAAAATATTTGCCTTAGGTTACTATAAATAGGAGCCTAAGGTTGAGTCATTGTGGGCATTCTAAAACAAGAGATAAGAGCTCTCTAGAAATTCTCCTCCAATTCTCTGTTCTTTCAAGAAGGTTCCCACAAATCCCGTTGGTCCATTGTTTGAGCCAAGTGAGGAAGGTTTTGTAGAGGAAATTAAGAACCGCCAGAGATTTTGTGAAGGAAATCAAGAACCGCCATAGAACTCTCTATATCATCTCAAAAGTATGGTTGCTTAACCTTAGTTTCTGTATAATTCTAAATATATTAAAAAATAATTCAATGTTTCCGTTGTGAGTATAATGTGATTTTTCCCTTTCAGTTGAACTTAGGATATCACATTTATTGATACTATATTTGATGAACCAAAAATTTGAGTTAAGACATTAGGATATATATTATATATCTGTTTTTAATATCTGAAGGAAAAAACTAGAAAGAAGAACCTGTATGATGGAAAAATGGTTTAGAAAAGGTAAATTAGAAAAAGGGATCTTTAGAAATCTCAAAGGAAAGGGAATTAGTTTTTTTTTTTATTTTAATTATGTGGTTATAAATTAGGCAGCACAAGACTTGGATGCAACCCAGGGTGCACCCAAGTTTTTTCCTTTATTAATTATGTCTCGATAAAGTACTTGACGTCATTTTTGAGGTTTTATTCAAATCCATGTCCAACTAAAATATATTCAAAGGAATTATTCTTTACGAAGAGATAAATGCACATTTGATAATATATAATAAGGAAACTTGCGTATTCCAGAAAAAGGTTTCCATGTCTCATCTTATCTTGTGAGGATGGATGATTGCGAATTAATGAAAAAGAGAGCTTTGAACACCCAAGTTTTTGCCTTTGTTAATTATGTCTCGATAAAGTACTTAATGTCATTTCTAAGGTTTTATTCAAATCCATGTCCAACTAAAATATATTCAAAGGAATTATTCTTTACGAAGAGATAAATGCGCGTTTTATTACGAGATAAATGTGCGTTTGATAATATAGAATAAGGAAACTTGCGTATTCCAGAAAAAGGTTTCCATGTCTCATCTTATCTTGTGAAGAATGGATGATTGCGAATTAATGAAAAAGAGAGCTTTGAAAAGATCAAAAATTATTAAAACTAACGCATTTTTAATTTTTAACGAATTTACTATAATATATAAATTTTTCATTAAAAAGTGAGTATATCCCATGAAAAAGAACAATTGACATTGACTTGAGTCTTCTCCATTAGTTTATTTAAAAATTATTGAATAGAAACTCGAGACAAACACACTTTTATTCCACTACTTGATAAACAAGTAGTGTATTTAGGAAGACAAGTGCTTGAAGTTTTAACTCAATATGTAGAAAGGTAGATATTAAAATTTTCTACTTAAATATGATTAATGAAAAATTAAGTACAAGGATGAATACCTTCTGCCCAAAGTTTACGAGCTAAAAAGATGCAAGGTTTCAAAAGTTTAGGCCCCGTTTGATAACCATTTTGTTTTTTATTTTCTGTTTTTGAAAATTAAAGCATATATACACTATTTCCATCTATAAATTTCTTGCTTTATTACTTACTTTTTAAAAACGTTTTAAAAATCAAAACTAAAATTTGAAAACTAAAAAAAAAAAAATAGTTTTTAAAAACTTAATTTCATTTTTTAAATTTGGCTTGAAATTCAAAACTGTTTTTTAAAGGTGAAAAATTTACCCAAAAAAAATGTAAAGAAACAAATATGATTTTCAAAAACAAAATAGTCATCAATCATGGCCTTAAAAATCAAAATAAAATTTAAACTTAAAATTCATGAATAAAAAAAATATTTTTATAAAAATATAAAAACAGCGACACTGATGGATTGAATATAGTTGAATGTTTTTTCTTACCTTAGAAAAATAAGTTCGTGGCCTGGGGAATTAGAGTAGGACATTTAAGGTATGAAAAGCCCAAAAAGGTCAAACTTGGTCATGGGAGATTGAGACCATGAAGTGAAGAACATCCGAGGAAAATTGGGTTGAATAATAGAAAATGAATCATATTTCAACGGTCTTTATTACATTTCACATGGCAACTTTTAAGAATGTGGTCTAGAGTTTTTAGTTTCCATTTTCTCAAAATAAAACCTAACAAAATGTGCATATTTGTGGAACAGGAGGACGATATGATGTTTGTGTCTTGCTATTTCATGGAAAGTCCTCACAGGGCCAGCTTGTTTGTGTTATGTATCTTTCTAGTTATAAATTTCTATAACAAATAAATCCACAGCCGATTAATTGAGTATAGGACCCGCATCTTTTTTTGTTTTGAGGGGAACGAAGATTCATCAATTCACACAATGAACCCTACATCCTACATGTGTTATCTTAATAATGAAAAGGAAATTCTTCCTAGTTAAGTCTAGAAATATCACACCATCACGAAGCGATTGTATAGAGAAGTTTAATTATTTCCCGAACTTAACATTAAAAATAGTAAACTTTAAGCCCCATTTGGTAATTCATTAGTTTTAGTTCTCTGTTTCTAAAAATTAAGATTATAAACACTATTTTCATCTAGGTATGCCTTTGCTTTACTATCTAATTCTTAAAATGGTTGGCATAATCTATACCAAATTTTGAAAGTTAAAAAAAATAGTTTTTAAAAACTTGCTATTTCTTTTAAATTTAGCTAAGAATTTAAATGTATTCTCAAGAAAGGGATAATATAAAGAATTAAGAGGTAGGCATAATTTTTTGGCTAAATTATAAAAAATGCTCCTGCTCTTTGTCATTTGTTTCAAAAGTATCCATATTCTTATAAAAGTTGTAATATTATCCTTGATCTTTCATAAAAGTTTCAAAACTACCATTAGAGTAGAAAAACCATTAGAATGTTGGACTAAAAGTCGATGTGTCTGAATGTCTTTTTATTAGACTTAATCCAAACAAGTGTCCTAGTCACCGTCACGCTATTTTAGGTCACGGCTACATTGATTTTTCATTCAATATTCTAATGGGTTAGACTCCAAAAGTAGTTTTGAAATATTTATAAAAAGTCAAAGGTAATATTACAATTTTTGAAAGAACAGAGGGCATTTTTTAAACAAATAGCAAAATTTAAGGATATTTTTTTTATAATTTAGTCTTTTTTTTTTTTTTTAAAGAAAAAACTGTAAGAAAATTATTGAGGACCTGCTGATGTTGTGTTTTGTGCGGCTGAAGTTTAATACGTAGGAAAATTATTGACGAATCTCATGGGTCCTCAACATCTTCCATCAAATATAGAATATATCTTTCCGAAATATCTTTTTATAAATTTTACTTTTTACGTGTAACACGCATGAACACGGATCCTTTATGCCTATTACCAATTTACCACACATAAATACACAAAAGGACAAGAGACCCAAAATATTATTGCAGTCTAAATAGACCCTCCTTAATGTATAGAACTAGAACTGAGGAGGCATGTTCGATTGTTTTTTTTATTTTTTATTATTAATTATTATTATTTGAGTTCAACAATTGTGGGAGGTAGGATTGAATTATTGACTTTTAAGATGAGTAATTGATGTTTTATCCAATGAACTATGCTCAGATTTACATGTTCCATTACATGTTGATCGAGTGGATTAAGGTGTAGACAAATTAAATTAATCAAAATTTGTTTAATAAACTTTTAAATTTGTGTCTAATAAATCTGTAAATTTTTTATGTTATATTTAATATATCTCTAAAGTTTAAAACATGACTAATAGGTTTTTACACTTTTAATTTTTTTAATAAGTTATTGATTTGTAAGGCATTTTTTTAAAGTTCAATTTCTTATTAAACGCGAAATTAATTATTCAAGTACCTATTTAGATACTTCCTAAATTTATTGAAGAGGCACCTAGCTGGGGACTGACATTCATGATGGGATACATGGCTTGGACTTTTTGTGTGTATTCAAACCTTTGTGCAAGTTTGTCCATATAAAAAAAAATGGTTAAATTACACCAAATGCTCCTAAAGTGAGGGGCAGATTTCAATTATGCTCCTAAACTTTGAAATGTTTCATTTTTACTTTTGAACTTTTAAATTTGTTCCAAAAAAATACCTTTAGAGGTTCTTTAAAATAATATGGAAATTGACTCAACAAATAATGTGTAAAAATTAAAGGGCATACATGACATCATTTGCAACACCATTCATGTAAAGATGGGTAGTTGATGTATAAAAGTTGATTGAGATGAAGTAGATAGTAACAATGATTTTAATCTTCTATATAGTTGTAAATAATATCATGTATGCCTTCTTATTTTTACCCACGCCAATTTTCATGCTTTATTTTAACAGATAAGATTTTTTTGGGACCAATTTCAAAGTTCAATGGTTTTTTTTTTTTGGAACAAATACAATAGTAAAAATGAAACTTTTCAAAGTCTAGAGACATAATTGAAACATACTCTAAAGTTCAGGAGTATTTTGTATAATTTTAACAAAAATAATTACATGGATAATTTGGACAAAATATTGAAAGTTCATGGAGCTACTTTTTAAGTCGATTTATTAGACAAATTCGAAAATTCATGAACCAAGTTTGTTATTCAGCACCAGAATAATAATAATGATGATGATGATGGTACAAATTATCCTGCTACTTTGAGAGAGAAATTACACAACAAAAAGTAACTACAATTTATATATAAATTATAGTGGGTGGCAAAACTAGTTTACATATGCCAACAAGAGCATAGCTCAACTGATATAAAATATGGGCTTATGAACAAGAAGTCATAGGTTCGAATCCCCCCACCTTCAAATGTTGTTGAACTAAAAAAAAAGTTTACATATTTTCAAATTTATTGAAAAAAAATAATTTTAACCCTAAACTTGGAAAGGTGTATCAATTTTCATACTAAACTTTCAATTTCATCAAATTATACACCTTAAACTTTGATAAGTATTGCAATCTTAATCTTAAACTTGAATAAGCGTTGCAATTTGTATGCTTTAATTGACTTTCATTTGAAAAATCGTCAATGAAAATATTCTCATGTGCATTTAACAAATATAAAACGCATGTCTAGTGCAAAATTAAGTAAGTTTCAAGGAAATTTGACAATAGAACTAAATTTTTATTGAAATTTGTGAGTTTTGCAATATTTGTTCAATTATCGATCTTGTGCGTTAATTCGATTTAATTATTGCAACGTTGGATTTTTGTTTAGTTAGTGAGTTTTGTTAGATTTTTACTTTACTTTTTTGTTAAAATTTGGGACAAATTTATTGAAAATTGAACATGGGGTAAAAGTTGCATCACATGTTTAAGTTTAAGGTTCAATTTGATGAAATTGAAAGTTTAGGTGAAAATTGATACAATTAGATGAGTTTATAGGTAAAAAATAATTTGTAAATATGACAATATTTCACTAATATGCCATTTTTGTATTATTGATAAAGTATACACTGATATACCTCATATAAAATATATCGTTAAGGCCATTTTAGCAAAATAATTTTATCATATGTGATAAATTTTCTATTATTTAGGTTAGATCTCTTAGTATCGCAAAACCCCATTCTACTCGCAAGTAGTGAGCAAGGTTCAAGTTTTAAAAATAGATTTGAAGGGCCAAATGTCAATCATTATTATTTATTTTTTTTAAAACATTTGGTTAAATTATCAAAAATATCCCTAAATTATGGGGTTAGTTTCAATTATACCATCAAACTTTGAAAATTTTCATTTTAACCCTTGAACTTTGATATTTGTTTCAAAAATACCCTTGAAGGCTTTTTTACATTAAATTCATGGTCTAAAAATGATGTTTTTGCATTTATATTGTTGCTTATGTGAACATATTTGAACATATATGTTGAAAGAAAAATCAAAACATATGCAAATACGTCATTTTTCGTCAATAAATTTAACAGAAAAAACCTTCAATGATTGTTTTGAAATAAACTGCAAAGTTCAAAAATTAAAATGAAACTTTTCAAAGTTTAGGGGTATAATTGAAACTAACCTCATAGTTAAGGGGTATTTTGATAATTTATCCAAAACATTTTAATTGGATGCGGAACGTGCAACACACACTGAAAGTGACATAAGGTAGGATGAGTGTGTTTTAGAATAATTCCAACGGTAATCAGCTCGTTTGTTTCATTTTTCACATTAAAGAATTAATACTTGCAGCCATCTTTGTGCATGTTCACACCCATATTTCGTCGTTCTAAGCTTACACATCGTTGAAATGACGACAATGGATTTTGTCAGCTTGGGCCACGCGTTATATGATCTCTAAACTCTCACATCCTTCATTTCACTATTTATCGCTTAACTGAGCACCTACCTAAGCTTCCCACTATAGTTTCTCCCGATTCTATTACTCTTAAATATTCCCATACCAATAACTTACTTTAGAAACCACTCGAACAAATAGCGTTACAAGCCTGGAATAATTGTAACGCTACAGGATAATTACAGCAATGGTGCGAGCACCGATTGTTGATAAGGATGGAGTCAAGAGAGGTGCTTGGAGTTTAGAAGAAGATGATAAGCTCAGAGCATATGTTGAGAAATATGGCCCTTGGAAATGGAGGGAGGTTCCCAGGCTTGCAGGTACATATTTATACTAATTTAATTTAATATGATTTCCAAAATCTTGGGATTCAATGCTTTAATTAATTCATTTTAATGATTTCTGAGTTGGGTTTGGGTTTTTGGCAATTATATATGCAGGGTTGACAAGATGTGGCAAGAGTTGTAGATTGCGTTGGTTGAACTATCTCCGCCCTGGTCTTAAGCGAGGAAACTACACAAATGAAGAGAATGACTTAATCTGCGAATTGCATGAACAACATGGCAATAGGTATCAAAATTACAAATTTTGAGCTATTGCGTACATTTAATTATATATTGTAATTTGTATGGGGAAAATTAAGTGCATTTAAAAAGAAAAAAAGAAGAAAAAAAAAATCACTGTTTGTAAAGTCGTCTCTCCGTACGTTGTTGTAGATGGTCGACCATCGCAGCGAAATTGCCAGGAAGAACAGACAACGAGGTAAAGAACCATTGGAATGCTCACCTAAAGAAACAAGCGAAGCCAAAACCAGAATCAACAACTCAGCCAAAAAAAAAGCAATTAAGTCCCAACATGACGTCCAATGTAGTGGAAGGAAAAACAGAAGACTTTACGAACTATTGTTCCACCACATTTGGGATTCTAGAGAGCTCTTCTTTATCCCAACAAACATCTTCGACTTCGAGCGATGACAATTTCGGGAGCCTAAATTGGGCAGTGGAAGATCATGGTCAGAGTGGATATGGAGATCTCTGGAATGAACCATTATTCATTTGGGATCATAACGATGTGGACGATGTTTTGGACGGCTCCTTGCAATTGTCAGCAGACTATGGAGTATTTTCACCTCAACATGAAACAACCTACGATGATTACGTAGATTTGTTCTGCTCTGTACTTTAAATAAATGACACCTATTTGTTTATAAATACAAACACCCAAAATAGGGTGATGTTTCGGCTGATTTTTTTGGTAAAAAATTTTCCATATCGCCAAAAGTTTTGGAACATATCTGCTTAGGTAAACACAGAGAAACGGAAATGGTATTGGATTTTGCAAAATTTCAATGCAGTAATTGGAGATGGGAGCACGTTTGAACACTCCAGAAAAAAAAAAAAAAAAAACTAAAAAAATTGTGGCTAATCCTAATAACTGTTCAATTCAACTTGAAAATCTACATCTCTCTAATAATCGTTCCTTACAAGTTAGGAATTGAATTTTAGACTCTGTTATACATTGGATGTTGTAGAATCATTAGCTATATTGTTATAACTCTCTGAAATAAATTCTGTCTTACCCACCAAACCTCTTGAAGTGAGGGCATTGAGCTAAAAGAAACATCCGCCAAGTGTATAGTCTAAAGTTTTATTCTCTTAATGATATCCGAGAAAGTATCTTTAGAGGGTTGGCGATTGAAATTATTGAGCAACCCATTTATGAAAAAGTATTTTATTCTTTATATTATTATTTAAAAATGGTATTAATAATTTGGCTAAATAAATAAAATGGTCCTTGATCTCTTAGTTTTATTTTTGGATTTGGTTTTTAATTTTTTGAAATCTTCAATTTTACTCTTAATATATTAAAATTTCTCAATTAGGTCGTTCCATAGAAAAAAAATTGTTAAAATTTGTGAATAAAAGGTAGATGTATCATTAATTCATTATTTTATTAACATATTTGAACACAAGAGCATACTCTCAAGCTTCAAATGCTACTTGACACATATAACTCAATTACTTCATCAACAAAATTTAACCTGCCGATAAAAAATTTCATTTCTTATAAGTAAGACTATAAGACAGATATATATATATATATATATATATATATATATATTGAGCTCATTCTAAGTGAGACATATGCAAGCAATATGTCTAGATGTTCATGTATGTTAAAGAAAATAAAAATGTATTGATACATTAACTTTTTAAAACAAAGTTTAACAATTTTGTTTATAGAATGCCTAAAAAAGAATTGTTTACAGAAGTAAATATTAAACATAAAAGGTAAAATTGAGAATTTTAAAAGATTAAGGATTAATTACAGACGATTTGATATATGTGGCCAAAAATTAAAAGGAAAAAAGATTGCCGTCAAGGGCTCGTCTGGTGGTACAGACATGCCTAATCATAGTCTAGTCAAATGTGCAGTGAAGTGATTATATGTTAAACCCCATGTTTCTTATCCGGTCCTACCAAAACATAGATGATAATACTGGCACCCGGCAAAAATCATACCAACCATATGTTTTAATTATCTATTTATTTTTAAATAATAATAATAATAATTTATTTTTCTTTGCTACCAAATGGGATCAGGCGGGTGGATATTTCAACATTATTTAAGCTTAAGACAAATATATATAATGCGATAATCAATTTAGTTATCCTCAAGTTATTCATTTTTATCAAATTTTGGTCAAAATTAGTTTGAAATTAGTTTGAAATTAGTTTTTAAAGAATCCCCGAGTAAAGTTGAGTGTTAGTTGATATAATGAATGATGACATGACGACAGTTACACTACAAGAAAAATCACATACGATAACGTTAGAAAAATGCTATCGTAGACTTTTGGTAGCGTTTTTCGAAACGTTGTCATAGCCTATGTTATTGAAAGTCTTCAACACTATAAAAAATGCTATAAAAATCTATTTTTGATTGCGTAATTTTAATGTTATGGAAACATTTTATAGTGTTTGTAAAAACGTTATGATTTCTCTTTCATAGCGTTTTTTATAGCAATTAAAAAATGTTATAAAAGACATATCATAGCGTTTTTAGACATGCTGTCGTAGCCAATGTTACTGAAAGTTCCTGACTTTTCATAGCATTTTTTCAATGCTATAGACAAAGCTATAAATAGTTCATTTTTTATTTCGTAATTTTAATGTTATGAAAACTTTTCATGACGTTAAAAAAACGCTATGATTGATCTTTAATATTATTTTAATAACAATAAAAAAAAATCTATAAAAAACATATCATAACATTTTTAGCCTTGCTATGGTAGTCAATATTATGTGCAGTAGGTAACTTTTTAATAGCATATTTTTTAATACTTTATTGTTTTGTTTACATTTGTTATATTTTCGAATAGTACGTAGCAGTTTAAAATTATTAAATAGCTATCAAACCATATCAAATAACATTTAATTAGCACCATATCAAATAAAATTGTTAAAATCACTCTAACTTTTTGTACTAATGTAATTACATATAGCGAAACTTAAAACTTAGACAATTAAATTCGTACATGAAACAATTAACATTAATTGTTGAAGTGTTTGGACACAATAATGTGATTATTCAATCACTACAACCCTCCATAGACATAAATAACCACTATTTTTTTGTGGGATAGCCATCTATAGTTTAACGGGAAAAAAAGTAACCTCTCTAGTTTGTTAGGTTGCATCCTTTAGTCTTCACATCCAACTCTCTATATGACTAGTCTTTTATCCTTGACAGCTGCAAAAGAAAAATAATTTTAGCATCAAATTCACTTCAAACTTTTTAATCAAATATATATTTGCACAAAAAAAACAAATAAAGTCTACAGTAAATTTACTATCCAAAAAGCAAACTAGCTAGTAATTGAATCAGAGATGTATAGGAATTAAGATTTTCTTGATATATAAGAAAATAAAGACATGAAAAAAAAACCTAAATCTAACCTTTAGATTTGCAAAGAAAACACATAACTACACACAATGCAATAGGACAACCAAATATAAAGCCTCCAACTTCAACTCTTTCCAAGCAATCCTAGATTTCACAAATGAAAGGAGACGTATTAAGTTGGTTAACAATATAATACTTTGTAGAATGTAATCAAGGCGAAAATATAGTACATAAAGAAACCATAAAAACTTCCAACCAGAGCAAAAGAAAACCCCAAATCACAACAAAGAACCGAAAGAACATCTAAACACCAACCTAACAAAAATTCAATCAAGATGTCTTCCCTTGCAAACATTGAATTATACAATGTAGGAAAAATCCAAAGCCCAACCATCTTAGAGGAAACAAAGCCTCGTAGAACAAAAATACCCTTCACACTAATAGCTAAAAGCAAGGTATTATACACTTGCCATGTAACAAATTCAATAATATTTAAGCCTCTTCAGCTAAGAGCTCTTAATTATCAACCGATGTAACCAAATATATGAAACAATCAACTCATGAAAACAATGCTATACCAATCTTTCCTGTTAAACTATCTACGAGGTGATTATATAATGCCAACAACATTAATGCAAATAGAATAACAATTTAGCACATAAAAATGGTTACTTTCAACCTCATAAAGAAAAAATTACTAAAAGAATAGAATAGTAGATTTGAAAGAAAAGACCAACATGCCATAAGGAAACAACTATTTCATTGAAAATGATGAGTGGCTACCCTTTTTGTTTCCTTAGAAGTTGGTTAAAGCAAAATACCTATCTCACATGGTCTTCTGTCAAAAAAAATTTCAATTTTGCTCCCTCAATAGAAATCGAAATCTTGACCCGATATAAAATAGTCAAATGAGAGCCCCAAAAGCATTGATTTACATCTTAAATTCATGAAAAAAAAACATGAAATTGAATAAATAAACTATTGGATTTTTTTATTTTTGAAGAACAAGTTATGTAATATCTTGAGCAAGAAAAGACAATTTCACACAAGTCAATGAAACTATTTTTTACACTACTATCTAATTCTATGTAGAAAATGTTATTAGTATTTAAAACTATGTGTCCAACATAATAAAGTTAGCATACTTCCAACCGTATAACTCTATTTCAATCCAACATAATAGTCCAAGCCTCACAACTGTACGCTTCGTAAGAGTATGTAGCTATGTTAAGCACAAAACAAACTACTTTATTAACTTTTTTTAGTAGAAGAGGACAAAATTTTAAATTTATATGAAATAAATTATGGATAAAAAATGAAAACAATCAACAACCTCTGGGAGATATAAAGAATTGATTCAAAATGCTATGTGAAACAGAGAAAACAAATCACATTCACCTTGTATATTTTGTACAGACAACCAAGCTTAAAAACACATAAGAAAATGGTGCACAAAAGGTAAAAAATTGAGCAAGGAAAAGAGGCTGAAGATGCTCTTGAAAACTGCTTGATTGTAGCCAACGGATAGTTGGTTGATTGGCCAATTGGCTTTCCTTGTTGAAAGTAGGAATTGAATTTGCCGAATTTCAATGATCTGAGGAGCTGTTGGCATGTGAATTTGGAAAGTATTGTAGCAGGTGAATATGGAAAGATTTGCCCAATCAATTCCATCAATCTCACGACAATTACTCAATAAATTTACAGCAATTACACTTTGTTGTGTAATTTACTGCAGTAAGTGATATTTACAATTGTGTATGAGTGAGTTGTGGACACTTGTATCAACTAGTAGGTACCTTATCATCTTTCCTCAAACTGGGATGAGGTGCACGAATGCCAAGTTTGTTTCTAAGATCTTTGAAGGCTGATTTGGTGAGAGGTTTGGTGAATATATCGGCGATTTGGAGGTTGGATGGTACATAATGAGTTATGAGGCTTCCTAGTGCCACTTTTTCCCGTACAAAGTAATAGTCCATCTCAATGTGCTTTGTTCGAGCATGAAACACTGGATTGATTGTCATGTGGAGGGCACTTATGTTATCACAAAATAATTGAGGTGGTTTACAGGGAGGTATTCCCATATCTTTGAACAAAAAAGTTAGCCATGTCAATTCAGCAGTAGTGGTTGCCATGACTCGATATTCAGCTTCGGAGCTAGATCGTGCAACAGTGGGTTGCTTCTTGGATGCCCACGAGATACAGTTGGAGCCAAGAAAAACACATAATCCTGTGGTGCTCCGTCGAGTGTCAAGACAACCCCCCCCAATCTGCATCACAGAAAGCATATAAGTTAAGTGAGCTATGTTTATAGAAGGATATACCATAGTCTATTATACCCTTTAAGTATCGAAGGATTCGCTTGACGGCCTTGAGATCTTTGAGTTTTGGTTGTTGAAGGTGTTGACATGCTTTGTTAACAGCATGGATAATGTCTGGTCTTGTGAGAGTGAGGTATTGGAGTGAGCCAACTAGGCTTCGATATTCCGTGGCATCAACTAGATCATTGTCATTTGGAGCCGTTGCAATAGATGTGGAGAGTGGGGTGCTATAGTGTGCAGCCTCTAACATTTTGGCTTTGTCAAGTAAGTCCTTGGTGTATTTTCTTTGTGTGAGCATCATCCCTGTGGAGGTTTGATGAACTTCAACGCCAAGGAAGTAATGAAGAGCGCCTAAGTCTTTTAATGAAAATTCTGAACTCAATGTTTTAACGAGTTGCATCATGTGTCCAATATCGCTCCCTGTAAGAATGATGTCATCCACATAAACCAACATTAGTAATAAAATAGAGTCTTGCTTAAAAATGAATAAAGAGGCATCTGAACGTGAACAAGTGAAGCCAGTATCTAGTAAGAACTGAGATAGTCTTTCAAACCATGCCATTGGGGCCTGTTTAAGCCCATAGAGCGACTTCTTGAGTTTGCACACATGATGTGGTAGTTGAGGGTCTTCAAAACCAGGGGGTCAGCCATGAATACTTCTTCTTTGAGTAAGCCATGAAGGAATGCGTTTTTCACATCTAGTTGTCTGAGAGACCATCCAAAGGTCAAAGCTAGGGCCAAAACTAGTCGAATAGTGGTTGGTTTTACCACAGGACTAAAGGTTTCCTCATAATCTATGCCCTCAACTTGAGAGAGCCTTGGGCCACTAGGCGTGCTTTGAATCTTTCAATATAGCCATCTTCCTTGAACTTTGTTTTGAAGATCCACTTGGAGCCTACAACGTTTGTATTGGCTGGTCTTGGGACAAGCTCCCACGTGTGGTTATCTTTTAGTGCTTTTATCTCCTCTCTCCTCGTCCATAGCGTCCTTCCAGTGTGGAATTTTCATGGCTGTCTTGAAGCCTTTGGGTTCGGTCACTTGATGAAGAGCTATAAATGCTCGGTTCCCTCTAATTCGTTGTATCTCTTGATGAAGAGTAAGGTCTAGTTGGGGATCAAATTGCAACTTTCGTCTAGTCACCATGTGATGAGTGTTTGTGTTGTTGTTGTTAGCTGAAGGCATCAGTTCCTGATTTTCGGTTGTTGAACCTTCATTATGTGCACCTACAGAGGGAAAACAGAGGTCAATGTACAAGTTCTCACTAATGTTTGGGAGTGATGTTACCTGTTCATTGTTAAGTGGTTGAGGATCTTGACTTGTACTAATGTTATCCATGGAAGGATCAACTAATTGATTTGGTTTGTTTGTTCGAGTGGTGCTACTTCTTGTTAAATCCTCATTTCTTTCCTCAAGTTGAACCTGTTGTTGTTCCTCAATGTGATCATCCTGCTGCTGCCTGCTCTTTGGGTCGGTGTTTTGTTGACCATCAGATAGTCGTGAGGAGTTATTTCTTTCCTGAAAGGGGGCATCTTGTGAGGTTTCTTTGAAGTGTGGTGTGGTTTGTACATTTGTGTCCCTTGTGGCTTGCATGCGATGAGCATCAAAAGTGGGAAGTGAGCAATCGGGTTGGCCATTTTGTTGCAAGCGCTCTTCAAGTGACTGTTGTGTTGGTTGAAGTGTTAGGTCCATTACTGATGCGTGATCTTCAAAATGGTATACCCTGCAATCACAATCTGCTACCTGGATGGATTTTCTAACAGAGTCATTTTCTTTGTTAGCCAAGTTATTCTCCTTCGTGTGTTCCTCCATATCAGTCTCCCAATCTGTAAAATTACTAACAGACAACAACTTGTTCTCGTTCTGAGACATTAGTTTGTGAGAGCTAAAAGGAAAAACATCTTCATCAAAGACTACATGTCTGGAGATATAGACTCGGTTCGTTTTTGGATCTAAACATCGAAAACCTTTGTGAATTGGACTATAACCTATAAAAACACAAGGATATGTCTTTTTCTCAAACTTGTTCTTATTGTACATTCTCAAATAAGGAAAACATAAGCATCCAAACGTTCTAAGGAAATTGTAAGTTGGTTGTTTATCAAAAAGAGTTGTGTAGGAACATTTCATATCAAGAGTTGGGGTTGGCATTCTGTTAATGAGATAAACCGCAGTTAGGAAGGCATCTACCCAATATTTTGTAGGTGTTTGAGATTGATAGAGGAAAGTCAATCCAGTTTCAACTATGTGCCTATGTTTTCGTTCTACTAGGCCATTTTGTTGAGGTGTATGTGGACATGAAAATTGATGGTGTATTCCATTACTTTCTAGATGATGTTTTAAAGCTAATGAAGTAAACTCTCCTCCTCCATCACTTTGAAAAATTTTAATTCTTCTCTCATGTTGATTTTTTACAAGTTTTTGAAACTTAAGAAAGCAATCAAAAAATTCAGATTTCCTTTTAAGGGGATAAAGCCAAGTATACCTAGAGTAGTCATCAACAAAGCTAACATAGTATCTATAATTTTGACAATAAGAGATGGGTGCGGCACCCCAAAGATCACAATGTATTTTATGCAAATGAACCAAAGAAATATTATTTGATGATGAAAAAGGTAGTTGGCAACTTTTGCTCATTTGACATGTAATGCAAATAGATTCTTTCTTCCAACTAGAAACATCTAATAAATGAGATTCATGAAGATGCTTTAGTGCTTTATCAGTCAAGTGCCCCATACGTTGATGCCAGATAGAGTATGAAGCTTTATTTGTGCTAGAGGTGGTCACATATGCAGAGAACTGTCCTTGGTTGTATTCTTCCAAAGCATATAATCCAGCAGTCTTATAGCCTTTGCCTAATATCATTCCCTGTTTGTTCTTGATGACAAAATTGTTAACATTAAATGTAATAGAACAATCATTATCATGAGCTAATTTACTAATAGATAACAAATTCTTTTTCATTCTAGGAACAACTAGAACATTTTTAAGTGCTAATGTACTATTGTTTATGTGAATAGCATGTGAGCCAATGTGTGATATTTTAAGACCTTCGCCATTTCCTACATAGATTTTTTCATTTCCATAATAAGGAGTTTTGTAAGAAACTTTACCCGGATCGTTCACAATGTGGGCAGTAGCTCCTGAGTCGGCATACACATTTAGATCAACTTGTTCATCCAAAGTGAGGGCAGCTAATGCTTGTGGAATATCTTCTGATTGGTAAGCATGATCAAACCGATTCCAACAATCTAAGGCGGAGTGATTCATCTTACCACAAATTTGACACACAATGCCTTTAGACTGCTTAAAGGAGCTGCTATCTTGCTGTTGTATAGGTTTTACCCCTTGATTTGTGTGAGTTAATTGACCTTGCTGCTTGCTGGTTTGTGGAGATGAGGAAGATAAGTGAGATAGACGCCCTTGCTGAAAGCCACGTCCTCTTGATGAGAAATGTCTTCCTCTCCCTCTCACTCTACCTCGTTGACTATAAAAGGTATGGTTGTGATCTAATTGAGCAGTTTTTTCTTCTTCAATATCAGTTAGAAGTTGTTGCTCATGAGTTTTTAAAGCCAAAACAAACTGATTATAGGTTGGGTAGGGAGCTTTAGATAGCATAGCTGTCCGAAAGTCTTTATACTTACCTCCAAGACCTCGTGCAATGTGAAAAATCTTTGTAGTGTCATCCACGGGCCTTTCATTGCAGCTAATCTATCACAAATGTGTTGGGATTTATGCCCTAAAGCCTCGTAATTAATAATTTATTTAATAATGAATAATAATTTTGATTATTTTATTTGCAATATAATATTATCCATTATATGAAATCCAAGGTTATTAGTGTAATCTTGAACAGTATGTAGTTGACATACGAGAGGATCATGTTCAAGAAATAACCTAAAGGGTCATAGTATATGGATAAGGTTGGGTGCCTTATCCTGGTAACACTATTGATATGGCCCACTTTGTAATAGTTACAAATGATTTGATCCAAATCATTCATGTGGAGACATGTGAGTGGGGGTATCTTATACAATGAGTTTGTATAAGACTGGACCACGAAATATTTAATCTCTCTTTATAAATCCGTTAATTAAGAAGATTAATATTTCATCAGGATGATCATATGCGACTCGATCTTAATCCTGAGTGAGTTATGAACTCCTGCCTGTGAGGGCTTGTCCTTTGATTTGCATGGGTGAGAGTGGCTTTTGTAGCCGATTCAATATGCCTACCATTTTGGGGACTTGACCAAATAGGGAGCTGGAAACATAATCTCAAAAGATGGAATTCACTCCTTCCTATATAGGGTAAGTAGATGAGTAGTTCCCTTAAGTGTTGATTTCGAGACTTGAACAATGGGGCCCCACCCTCTCATTGGCCCGAGAGGGACTTAGTTTATAATTAGATTATAAACATATTGTTCATTAGAGAATCAGTGGTACTTAAGGTGCAAGATGTAATTATAGGGGTAAAACGGACTTTTGACCCAGTTGTAATTACGAACAACTCGTGAAGGATTGACTTGCATGTAATGATTATATCAATGGACACAACTTGTCCTACAGTGCATAAGAGTACAACTTTAGGTCTATAGTGGAGTGACCCTAGAGTTAATGAATGAAAATTGATTAATTAAAGAGTTTAATTAATTAATTTTGTATCATTGGAGCTTATAATCTGTAGGTCCATAAGGTCCCCTTGCTAACTCATAGTAACACTAAAAGATTAATTTAGTTGAAAGAAAAATTTGAAATGTTTAAATTCATATTTAATATATTAGATATATTAAATATAAAAGAGGAAAATATATTTATTGTATTTTATACATTAAAAATTAAAATAATTAATGTACATTATATACATTAAAGAAAAGATATTTATTAAATTTGAATTGGATTCAAATTAGGAAATAAATGTCGTAGGAGAATTTTGAAAGGTTTGAATACGATTCAAATTGGTTAGATAAATATATTTTAATATATTAGATATTAAAATATATTATTTAATTATCTTCCCTAGACCACTATAAATAGAAATCTAGGGGTGAGCCATTAGACATTCTTAATAGAACACACATCTCCTCAATAGAGAATTAGAGAATTCTCTCTAAACTTTTCCTCTCCAATCCCTTGAGGATTTTCTTTCAAGAGGCTCCCACAAGCCTTGATTTTGTGTTAGAGTCATAGCCAGGAAAACTTTGTGGAGGAGATAAAGACCCGCCAGAATATTCTCCATATTTATCTCAAAAGTAAGTTTTCTTAATTAATATTATTTGTAGTTTAATTTTAAATAAAATCAAAGAACGATCCAATGCTTCCGTTGCGGGATGAAGAGTTCATTCCTATCAAAATGGACTTGAATTTCTTTAGGAATTCATCTAGTCCTTGATTACCTTTTTTCATACTTACCAACATCTCATTCAAGTGGATTTCATTCTCCTTGGTTAATGTTAGGAGTGGTTCCTCAAGGGAGTTCCACACTTGTTGAGCATTGTCTGTTCCTTCAATCGTTGCAAGAACTTCCTCGGTGATAGTTCCCAACAGCCACAAAGTTAGCAATCCATCATTGTTGAGCCATTTGGTGTAGCAAGGATTTGAGGACATTTTTCCTTCTTTGTCTTTGAGTTGTTCCTCTGGTG
The DNA here is from genome assembly GCA_033996785.1 of Trichosanthes truncata. Classification (NCBI taxonomy): domain Eukaryota; kingdom Viridiplantae; phylum Streptophyta; class Magnoliopsida; order Cucurbitales; family Cucurbitaceae; genus Trichosanthes; species Trichosanthes truncata. Next base: position 24,665,979 of record JAWPNB010000008.1, on the reverse strand, counting down.
GGCAATCATCTTGTAGGTGGTGTTCCACACCCAAGTTGCGCACAAGAGGTAATATTTGAGATCTCCAAAGCAGGTAATTGGAATGGGTGAGTTTAATAGACACCAAGCTTGAGCATTGATGAAATAATTGAACCGTAAGTTCGGGTTCTATCTTGGCCATGAGAGATGTTTTTCAAAATTTCAGCTTTGACAGAATCTTTTTGTGCACACTGCTCTGATACCATAAAGAATTGATTCAAAATGCTATGTGAAACAGAGAAAACAAATCACATTCACCTTGTATATTTTGTACAGAGCTTAAAAACACATAAGAAAATGGTGTACAAAAGGTAAAAAATTGAGCAAGGAAAAGAGGCTGAAGATGCTCTTGAAAACTGCTTGATTGTAGCCAACGGATAGTTGGTTGATTGGCCAATTGGCTTTCCTTGTTGAAAGTAGGAATTGAATTTGCCGAATTTCAATGATCTGAGGAGCTGTTGGCATGTGAATTTGGAAAGTATTGTAGCAGGTGAATATGGAAAGATTTGCCCAATCAATTCCATCAATCTCACGACAATTACTCAATAAATTTACAGCAATTACTTTGCTGTGTAATTTACTGCAGTAAGTAATACTTACAATTGTGTATGAGTGAGTTGTGGACACTTGTATCAACTAGTAGGTACCTTATCATCTTTCCTCAAACTGGGATGAGGTGCACGAATGCCAAGTTTGTTTCTAAGATCTTTGAAGGCTGATTTGGTGAGGTTTGGTGAATATATCGGCGATTTGGAGGTTGGATGGTACATAATGAGTTATGAGGCTTCCTAGTGCCACTTTTTCCCGTACAAAGTGATAGTCCATCTCAATGTGCTTTGTTCGAGCATGAAACACTGGATTGATTGTGATGTGGAGGGCACTCATGTTATCACAAAATAATTGAGGTGGTTTACAGAGAGGTATTCCCATATCTTTGAACAGAAAAGTTAGCCATGTCAATTCAGCAGTAGTGGTTGCTATGGCTCGACCACGAAATATTTAATCTCTCTTTATAAATTCGTTAATTAAGAAAATTAGAATTTCATTAGGATGATCACATGCGACTCGATCTTAATCTAGAGTGAGTTATGAACTCCTGTCTATGAGGGCTTGTCCTTGATTTGCATGGGTGAGAGTGGCTTTTGTAGCCGATTCAATATGCCTATCGTTTTAGGGACTTGACCAAATAAGGAGCTGGGAACATAATCTCACAAGATGGAATTCACTCGTTCCCATATAGGGTAAGTAGATGAGTAGTTCCTTTAGATGCTGATCTCGGGACTTGAACAATGGGACCCTACCCTCTCACTGGCCCGAGAGGGACTTAGTTTATGGTTGGATCATAAACCAATGTTCATTAGAGGATCAGTGGTACTTAAAGTCAAGATGTAATTACAAGGGTAAAACGAACTTTTGACCTAACAGTAATTACGAACAACTCGTGATGATCGACTTGCATGTAATGGTTATATCCATGGACACAACTTGTTCTACAGTGCATAAGAGTGCAACTCTAGGTCTATAGTAGAATGACCTAAAGTTAATGAATGAAAAATTATTAATTAAAGAGTTTAATTAATTAATTTTATATCATTGGAACTTGTAATCTTTTGGTCAATAAGATCCCCTTGCTAGCTCAAAGTAACACTAAAAAATCAATTTAGTTTAAAGAAAATTTTGAAATGTTCAAATTAATATTTAATTTGAAGTGTTCAAATTAATATTTAATATATTAGATATATTAAATATAAAAGAAGAAAATATATTTATTGTATTTAGATACATTAAAGAAAATATATTTATAAAATTTGAATAAGATTCAAATAAATAAATGTCGTAGGAGATTTGAACTAGATTCAAATAAGTATAAGATATATTTTAATATATTAGATATTAAAATATAATATTTTAATTATGGAAAAAATTTGTCATTGGTCACTATAAATAAGACTCTTGGGTTGAGTCATTAGATACAACACAACACACATCTCTTCAATAATTAGATAATTCTCTAATAAACCTCTTCCTCTCCAATCTCTTGTGGATTTTCTTTCAGGATGCTTCCACAAGCCTTGGTCCTATATTCGAATCATATCTAGAAAGACTTTGTGGAGGAGATAAAGACCCGTCAGAAATATCTCCATATTTACTCCAAGTAAGTTTGCTTAATCTTATTTTTTAGTTTAATTTTAATAAAATTAAAGACGATCCAATGTTTCCGTTGCGGAGTGAAATGTTCATTCCTTCATCTCTTTCTTAAGAGATTTTGTCTACACAAGAGTAATAGGAGGAGAAAAGGAAAAAATGGATAAGAGAACAAAAATGTGAGCAATAACATTCTTAGCACCAGAAAACCTTTGGTTACATAGAAAACAAATTAACCAAATTGATAGATCTGCAACAAACAGAGACAAGAACTTATTGTGATGATCCAATTAGCCTTAATTCATTAGCACATATCAACTCTTAGAACTTACAGAAACATAAACAGCCAAGGATCCAAAACTCACACATAGAATAAAAGCTGAAGTTTATTACCTTTTGTGGACCACTTCAATAATCAAATGAAAACATAAACACAATATGCTTAAGTTCTTTTTCTTAGTCTTTATGTCATAAGTTAAGTTATACTTTTAGTTTACTAATTAATCTAAGTTAGGTGATTCTTAGTTATGAATTATTTTCTTTAAATCTACCTTAAATACAATGGTTTGTATCAAAACATTAGAAAAAAAATTTAGATTTGTTCAAAAATAGACTACATACTAAAATTTAAATAATTTAACATTCTATTGAACACCAAAGCTTCAAATTTTCATCACTTTTTACCCAAAAATTATAATGGAAGGAAAAGGAATAGAAAAGGACAAAAGTTAGATCTTCAAAATGTTCATTCATTTATAAACAAAAGCAAATAGAAGGAAAAAAAAACACTCTTTAAACTTAAGGAGGTATAACAAAAGTTATTAACTATCAATTATAATGTTATACACCTTTCTTTTTGTGGGTGGGGGTAATGGACAGTAACAAGAAGTATATACTCACCAAATCTTTCTTCAATTCTTCAAGATAAATTCTTTAACATAACATTGAATATCTATCTACATAACATTGAATATCTATCTACATTGTAAATAAAACTTTAGACCTGAAAATTTTCAATTAAACAATTTCAAAGTATGTACAAGTAAAAGCTAAACTTGAAATCACAAACATCTTATAACATAACATTGAATATCTATCTACATTGTAATAAATTTCCTCATTAAGCAATAAATTTCTTGAATGTCTAATGGTAATAAACTTCACATAAGAAGGATTTATTTTTAATGTTTATACATTTCCTAAGTACTAATAACTTGTAGGCCTAGACAATTTGGCCCTACTTCTTAAGCTCTAAACAATAAAAAAAACTTGAACAAATAGATGAAAGGGCAAAATATCTTTTTGGTTCCTCAGTTTTGCATTTGATTTTCTTTTGGTCCCTGAGTTTTCAAACTCAACAATTTAGCCACTAAGTTTTGGATTTAGTTGCACGGTTAGTCCTTTCATCCAATTTTCTGTTAACTAGTAACAGAATGCTGACGTGGAATTTGTAAATTAATAAAAAAATATATATTATTTTTTATTTTTTAATTAAAAAACATTATTTTTTTTCTTTTTTCTTTCTCTCTCTTCTTTCTCCCTCCCTTCTTTCTTCTCTCTCTTCTCGTGCCCAAATCCCCCTCCCTCTTCCCCTTTTTCTTTTCTTTCCCTCAGTTTATAGCAACCCTCACTGCCGCCCAGCCATCGTCGTCACCTGATCGTCGCTCTGGGTCACGCAGCTTGAATGCCACTCGCCAGAGTCACATGTTGCTGCACCGATTCGCCCAAATCCTCACACTGCTATCTCGCCTCCATTACTGCACGCTCTGCCACCAACACCAATTCGAAGAAGAAGAAGAATGGAGGTATTTTGTCCAAAATTTTTCCTTTTCTTCTTCTTCCTCTTTCTTCTCCTCCCCTCTTCTCCTCTTTCCCTCCGTTCTTTCTTCTCTCTCTCCCAACGAATCTATGCGTGGAGGAGAGACGGCGGCACGTAGATATCTAGGAAAATCGATGTAGTAGCGAGCAGTGGCTGGAAGCGTGGCGATCGGCGGGTGGGTTCAAGAAGCACGACCCCAGAGCGACGATCAGGCGACAACAATGGATGGGAGGTGATGAGGGCTGCTGTAAACCAAGAAAAAGAAAAGAAAAACAGAAAGGGGAAAGGGGATTCGGGCATGGGGAGAGAGAGAAGAAATAAGGGAGGGAGAAAGAAGAGAGAGAAAGAAAAAAGAAAAAAAATGTTTTTTAATTAATAAATAATAAATAATAAATAATATTTTTTTATTGATTTACAAATGCCACGTCAGCATTCTGTTACTAGTTAACGAAAAATTGGATGGAAGGACTGAAGGAATGAACTTTTCATCCCGCAGCGGAAGCATTGGATCGTCTTTGATTTATTTAGAATTAAACACAAAATATATAAGGTTAAGCAAAAACTTACATTGAAATAAACATGGAGATTCTTCTGGCGGGTCTTTATCTCCTCCACAAAATCTTCCTTGCTATGACTCTAACAAAAGATCAAGGCTTGTGGGAGCATCTTGAAAGAAAATCCTCAAGGGATTAAAGAGGAAGAGGTTTAGAGAGAATTCTCTAATTCTCTCTATTTAGGAGATGTGTGTTATTCAGAATGCTTCAACCCAAGGGTTCTATTTATAGAGACCAAGGGAAGATCTTTGCCATTATTAAAATATTATATTTTAATATCTAATATATTAAAATATATCTTTTATTTATTTGAATCTCATTCAAATCTCCTACGATATTTATTCATTTGAATCTTATTCAAATTCTATAAATATCTTTTATTTAATATATCAAATATATATTAATTATTTTAATATTTAATGTATCAAATACAATAAATATATTTTCCTCTTTTATATTTAATATATCTAATATATTAAATATTAATTTGAACACTTCAAATTAAATATTAAATTTGAACATTTCAAATTTTAATATTTAATGTATCAAATACAATAAATATATTTTCCTCTTTTATATTTAATATATCTAATATATTAAATATTAATTTAAACACTTCAAATTAAATATTAATTTGAACATTTCAAATTTTTTTTTCAACTAAATTGATCTTTTAGTGTTACTATGAGCTAGCAAGGGGACCTTATGGACCTACAGATTATAAGCTCCAATGATACAAAATTAATTAATTAAACTCTTTAATTAATTAATTTTCATTCATTAACTATAGGCCACTCCACTATAGACCTAGAGTTGCACTCTTATGCACTGTAGGACAAGTTGTGTCCATAGATATAATCATTACATGCAAGTCGATCATTCACAAGTTGTTCGTAATTACAGCTTGGTCAAAAGTCCGTTTTACCCCTATAATTACATCTTGCACCTTAAGTACCACTGATCCTCTAATGAACAATATGTTTATAATCTAATATAAACTAAGTCCCTCTCGGGCCAATGAGAGGGTGGGGCCCCATTGTTCAAGTCCAGAAATCAGCACTTAAGGGAACTACTCATCTACTTACCCTATATGGGAAGGAGTGAATTCCATCTTGTGAGATTATGTTCCCAGCTCCCTATTTGGTCAAGTCCCCAAAATGGTAGGCATATTGAATCGGCTACAAAAGCCATTCTCACCCATGCAAATCAAAGGACAAGCCCTCACAGGCAGGAGTTCATAACTCACTCAGGATTAAGATCGAGTCGCATATGATCATCCTGATGAAATATTAATCTTCTCAATTAACAGATTTATAAAGAGAGATTAAATATTTCGTGGTCCAGTCTTATACAAACTCATTGTATAAGATACCCCCACTCACATGTCTCCACATGAATGATTTGGATCAAATCATTTGTAACTATTACAAAGTGGGCCGTATCAATAGTGTTACCAGGATAAGGCACCCAACCTTATCCATATACTATGACCCTTTAGGTTATTTCTTGAACGTGATCCTCTCGTATGTCAACCACATACTGTTCAAGATTACACTAATAACCTTGGATTTTTCATATAATGGATAATATTATATTGCAAATAAAATAATCAAAATTATTATTTATTATTAAATAAATTATTAATTACGAGGCTTTAGGGCATAAATCCCAACAAGGACTAACCGCGTAACTAAATCCAAAACTTAGGGGCTAAATTGTTGAGTTTGAAAACTCATGGACCAAAAGGGAACCAAACGCAAAATTGAGAGACCAAAAAAGTATTTTGCCCTTGATGAAATATAGTTGTCAATACTTCTTATATGCATATGAATATTGCAAAAATTATACAATTTCCATCATAGGAAGTTGCTATAGAAACAATGAAAGAAGGAAAAATAGAGCTAGAACAAAAGCGTTTTGTCTAAATCATAGGTTGGTCACTGATTTTGCCACAACTTCCTCCATCAATTCTCTCAACAAATACCTTTTAAGCGACACAAATAGATCTTAGTCATGCAAAGATTAGATATTATCGTAATAGTTGTTTAGACTATCAATTTCTAATACAATATCATATTCACTTTTTCTTTGAACACTCACGAGCACAAACACTGGTATATCATTATATCAACTTATGAAAGAAAAGATAATAATACCATACAATAAATTATATTGAATGCTTTAAGTGTAAAGTTGAGACTCTAAGTTTTGAGAAATAGATTTAAAAAGTTTCTAAGTTACCTTTTTTTTTTTTTGTATTTTTAATGTTGAGATAACATTTTAAATTTAAAAAAGAAAAAAACTTGGGTGCAACCCCATTTTATAACCGCACAAAATCAATTTTTGATTTTTTTTTTTTTTAAAATCTAGTGATTGTAAGGTGGGGCAGCACCACACTTTGGGCAGTTCATTAGGTATTTCATACTTTAACATGATAAAATCGCAACTTTAAGCCCCAATTTCCATTATAACCTCAACTTAGGCCACTTTAGCCCAAGACTACTTCTAAACATATCTACTAATCATTTCATATATCTCATAACACCGCTTTCAAGCATGCTTTCACAATTCACAATTTATCATACATAAATCTAAATCATTTAAGAATTTAAAGGGGCTTAAAATCCAAATAACTACTTACCTCGAATAGAATAATTAATATTATTCTAGCAGTGAGAATCTCCTCCAAACTCCGGTCTTCTGTTTAACCTTCAATAATCCAATAAAAATAAAGATTATAAAACTTGGTACATAATTCTTGAAATTTCATAATTGAGCTCCATTTAGTCCAATTTTGGTTAATCTTAACTGAACCAGTCCTTTAATTTAATTTATGTGAGTCTTAGCTCCATAGCCTCGTTCAATGGTCCAGTAATCTCAAAAAAATCCAATAATTAATTCCAAATGCAAAGGTTGTCCAACAATTTAGTCAAAGGGTCCAAAAGTAATTTTAATTGCAAATCAGTCCCTTTTTATTTTCTTAGACCATATTAATTTAGCACAATATCTCACCCAATAAAATTGACTGTGCGGAACCTTCAACCTTGCTGGAAATTTATATATTTGTCTCCAATTCCGTAGTTTGATTCTCAAATCAATATCCTGAAAATTAAATCCATTGATTAACAATCGGTCCCATTTAAAGTCCTTAATTAAAAACAATTGAGTAACGAATTACCCAAGTCAGAACACGATCGTAATCGGGACCGTTCGAGCCCAAAAATTGGAATCGGAGACGGCGGCGCGTGGCCAGAGCACGGCAGCGCGTGGAGCGGCGACGACGCGTGGAGGCGCGTGGCAGCGCGTGACTGTTCGCTTTGAGCAGATCTGGTTCCGGCGAGTCAGATCTGGACGAATTTCGACGAATTGCTCTTGCAGGTCTGGCTTGTTCGTGGCTCCGGCGAAGACCCGATGTTCGAACTGAACTTCGAGCTACTTCGTACGGTGAGCTCCGGGAGGCGTTTGCGAGCAGATCCGGCGCGATCTGAGCTCGTTCGGTGAAGACGAAGAAGAAGGAGGAAATGGTCGGCGGCGAGATCCTTGGGGAAGACGAAGACGAAGAAAAGAAGAGGGAAACGGTCGGCGGCTGGACGTTGGGCGGACGCGAGCTGTACCGGCGATCCGGAGACAGCGTGCAGCGGACGAGCTGAAGCGAGAGGCAAAGGGCTGGGCGGACGGCAGCGGTTCAGCCTCTGAGCGGCCGGCGTTCACGCGAGAGAGAGAGAGGGAGAGAGAGAATTCGGTGAGGGAGAGGGGCTATCGGGAGGAAGAAGAAGAGAAAAAATAAAATAATAATAAAATAATAATAAATAATAATAATAATAAAATAAATAAATAAATATATAGTGGATAAGGATGGGGGAGATTATTTTATAAAAAAAATCCAACTTCCAATTATGCCCTTAGACCAAATTCCTCTTTCTCAAATTGCCCATTTTAAAACTCCAAAATTTCAAAATAACCTCAAAATCAATATACTTATTGAAGAAATTTATCCAACTTGATTTCCAAAAATTTCAAAATTAATGCTTCGAAATAAACCGGCCGTTACATTAATAATATATCAAATCATGTATATTGATGGTATATCAAATTAGGCATATATATCAAATATATAAAGTATATCATTGTATTCATTTGAGGTAAAACATAAGTGTATCATTTTAATAGTATTTTGAGTATATTAACATCATATCATTGTATCGATTTTAGGTAAATTTTGGTATATCAGATAACTAGTATACTTTATATTTTGTGTATTAGTTGAATGATATATGGAATATAAAGTATATAAGATATACTATTGACATACCTATTGATAAATGATAACCAATAAGGGTAAAATTGGAATAATAAAAAAATGAAAATTAGATTCAAATTTTTTTGCTATATTTGCAAATCTCAAAAACCATTGTTAGATTTGTAAATATCCTAATGTTTTTTGCTATCCATTACAATTCCCCTTTTTTCTATGTAAAATCTTATCTTAAAATCTAACAAAAATCTATGTTTATTAACATTAGTGTAACATAGCAATAGCCAACCTGAACATAACTCAATTGATTAAGACATTATATCTTTGACCTAAAAATGTTGGAGGTTTAAATTCTCACTCCCACATGTTGTTAAATTCAAAATAATAATAATAATATAATACAATAAAAATAACATCTAACGTGTAACAAATTATTGAAATAATATATGATAGTATAGAGTTTATTTGTTATATAGAGACTATAATAATAAAAAAAGAAATTAAATATAGAGGTTGAAAACCGGTACACGTAATAATGAAAGCATAGAGAGTTCAATAATGAACAAATCATAATATAATATAAACCTTGGAAGATAGAAGCTGGGGAGCATGGCCTCCTTATCTATAGACATATATATGTAGGATTCTACTTTTGTGCCAAATCCTCCGTACATTCTGGATTTCGGATATTAAAGAAAAGGAAGATTCATTAACAGTGTCAGCAATTAAAAAAAAAAAAAAGCTTAGTCTAGCTAAGGTAGTGAAGGCTACATATAGTTAGCATAAAATCTAGCCACCAGTTTGGTTTTTGGGCAAACGAATTCTGAGAGCCATTAAATAATGAAACAGTGAAAACAATTAGTAGGCGACAAAGCGCCACTCCCACAAAGCCTAGACCCAACAAAAGGCCCAGGTCAGCCCCCTCGATGCATTTATGAAACACTTGGATAGAATAGATGCTAGATCAGCCTTAATATATCAGATTCAAATTTTCAAACCAAACCCCTATGGCCTGGCCTTATCTCTCTCTCTCTCTCTCTCTCTCGGTTTCCATGTGACATTGCTCAGGCTGCATTCACAACTGAACTACGACGCATCAATATGGGACAGCTAGCTACCACAAACCAAACTCAGTCCAATATTTTCAGCTCTAAATGACCAAATTCTGATCATATTTCTTCCATGGAAATGAAAGAAGGAGAAGAAGAAGATATATTGTTATTATGGTTTTGTCCCACCAGATATTAATTCTCTTCTCTTACCTTTCTGTGGGAATTCTTGGTTCTGTTATATCTCTATCCCTCTGGAGGATTTCATTTAAGGTACTGATAAGGGCACGCAGTATTGTCCCAACTAGCCAACCGCTGATTTCGATTACGACTGTACACTACAAACATAGAGCCTTGAGTGAGTTAAAAAGAGGACCATCTAGTATAGGATATATATTAACTCATTCCTATTATGATAAAATCTTCCTTTCTTCATCTTACAGAAATAGAAGCAATCTAAAGTGAACTTTTTCAGTAAGTCTTGGTGACTTTGTTTTCTATTTTATCTAAAAAAGTTTCTTACCAATAGAGATATTCTCGTTCTCTAGCCAATGTGGGACTTTGGTTGCATTCTCCAACAATAATTCACCAAATTTGTCATCACTCCATTCTATTTTTCAGTTTTAATTATATGATCTAGTTTAAGAATATATCATGTTCTAAACTTGATTTATTTCACACATGCTTCTTAAACCCTAAATCCTAGGGTACTGTTGTCTGCGTAAAGATATTGATTATATTAATGTAAAATAATGTATTGCATATATATTTTAAGTTTTTCTTTTTCTATGTACTTATTTGTTTGGTATATCCTAATTAATTGAGCTTTTCGGGTTTGAAAAGATCATATGAACAAATTCATATATACTTTAATTCTGTTAAAGATGAGTAGCCCAAATTTCTTTACGACCCAATCTGAAAAGTTAAATCAAAGATGTGATTATTGAAGTAAGAAAAACAAAGGTATAAATGGTAGCAAAGAGATCTGGCAAGCAACCCAGCGCAAAGCTTTTTTGAGTCTGTAGAACAAAGGTCTTTAAGGCATGGTTTTTTTATTTAGTTTTAGGATTTTTTATTATCTCGTAGATATTTATGTCATTTTGGCTTTTTATATCGACTTTAGTGGTATTTCTTCACTTTCTTGAAGGATATCTTCTACATAAAAATTACGCAGAAAAAATCAATTTATACATCTTGGCATATCCTATTATTATCACTATAAACTTTCAATTTAATCCATTCGAACTCTAGACTTAAAAGTTTCAATTTTTACTGAATTCACCTACAAATTTTAATAAAAAAGCAAGCAAAAGCCATCCGAATCTAATAAATTTCAACAAAAATCAAGTTTTACTAAAACTAAGCTCAATTAATGCACAAGTTCTCTCATAAGTCATAACTAACAAATTTCAACAAAAATGTAACTTTCGTATCATTTTTCTCTGAAATCTCATCAATTTCATATATAATGCATGTTCTATAATTCATTAAATGCAGGTAAAAAATATAATTTTTTTAAATGATTTTTCAAACAAAGTTTGTTAGAAGGTAAAAATGACAACATTTGTTTAAGTTTAAAGGAAAGATTGCAACGCTTGTCCATTTGAAAATGTAAAAATGACAACATTTGTTTAAGTCTAAAAGGGAAAGATTACAACGTTTGTCAAAGTTTAATGTCTATAATTTGATGACATTCGAAGTTTAGATTAAAAACTGATACACTTTGTCAAGTTTTAGAGTAAAAATAATGGATATTTCTTCTTAAATTTATAGGTTTCTTTTTGGTGTGATTCTTCTTTCTTTAACTTGATACACTTTAGGCGTTTAATATAACAAATGATTTCTTAAACTTGGACCACTAGCCACACCACTAATTAATGAAAACGAATCCATCTTTACGTGAAGTTCACTCCAAAGAAACTCAATCTCCAACCAAAAGGATTCTAATCCATCAACGAGGAGAGCTGGGGAAAAAAGGGTAAAGTTATAAAAAGAAAAGAACACTTGGAGAGAGAGAGAGACATGGGTTTTCAAATTTCAGTTTAATATTGGCACTTTCAGGCTAAGGAAAGGAAGCCGATGAATTTTCAAATACAAACTCACTCATCTCGAGGACCCATTAAGTCAGAGGAGCAAGTATACTTTAAAGTAAAACAATAATCCACATTATAAAACTAAACCAAAATCTAATTAAAACGAAAGTCATCCTTTGAAGTGAATATGGAGCTTGATGCAATTAATATCAAGTTTAAATTTAAATCCTCTCTCTCTCTCTCTCTAGTCTCTAATGGCTCCTGTGTGTACTGTCCCATTCCTCTGTCTAGTTGTTATCATCTTTTGGGTGCAGAGAGAACAGTGTTCTAAAAGATTAAGAAATGGGTCCAGATTATATTTGATAGGGAAATCTCATTATAGGGGACCATCAAATCGATTACATAATACCAAACATATTATATTTTTGTAATAAACCTTTCAAAACACACCAAATATTGTTCTTTTCTTTTCAACGTTTTGAACAGTGGAGAAAGAAAGATTAGGTTTTCTTTTTGACATCGTAGTTCACACATTCTTCTCCTAGGAAAGACTTTTACGAGTCTTGAAACCAAAAGAAAAATGTGTAACTCCTCCCTTTGAATTTTAAGAAGAGGGTGGAACAAAGAAGGAATAAGGGACTTGTCTCCCCTATTGATTAGTCAAAAAGTATATATATACAAAAGAAGATTGATCATTTTAAAGTTCTCTTTAATTTTGCCCTTAAATTTTAGAAGATTATATATATGTATGTATGTATGTGTATGTATATACTTAAGATTGTATGATGAAATATTTTTAGTTAATCTTAGTTTAATTATACAAAATACCTCTCAACTTTAGGTTAAGTTTCAATAATATTCCTAAACTTTCAAAAGTTTCATTGTTACTCTTGAACTTTAAACTTACTTCAAAACTACTATTTCGTCAACTTTTCTGTTAAAACAAAAATAGAAAAGTGAATGTGGCAGTGACTTGTAAAATAGCAGTACACGTGGAAAAGATGACTGGTTTTAATTATGTCCTTCAACTTTAATTAGGTTAGATTTCAATTATGTCATTATCCTTTCAAAAGTTTTATTTTAACCCTTAGACTTTGAAATTGTTTCAAAACAATCATTTCATTAACTTTTCTATTAAAATTAAGTTAGAAATATAATGTGGCGATTAGTTGAAAAATAAAGGTTACATCTTACATGTGGGTGTACTTTGGCGGTGAGTTGTAAAAAAATTGACGGGCTTTAACCATATTCAAAATGGTCTAAGATTAGAGAGAGGAAGCAAATTTAGGAGATAGAAATTTTGTTAAAATGGCAAGTAAGTCACATATTGTGAGAAAAATCATGCACTTAGTAAAAATCAACGACCTATTTGAATATGAAAAATCAAACACGAAAAATTAAAGTTAATGGTACGGTGGGATAAGTTAAGACAGAAATTTTTGTGAGAGGAATATATTTATGAGAGAAAAATTGTGAAAGTGTGGGACCGATCGAGAGCGTGGGTCTTTGAAAGCTATGAGAACAAGAAAGAGGATGTTGACTAACAAAGGAAGACATTTCATATATCTCCTCAAATGTAAGAAAATTATCGAGAAATAATAGTCCCCAGGTTCAATTGTCTTGATTTTTTTTTTTTTTTTTTTTTTGGGTCTTTCCTCTTCTCCATTTGAACATTAATTTTTGTCAATTTATCATGAAATAGAGGCCCCAAATTTTGTCCATCCTTCGTGGTTTACTTACTCTCCAAAAATATTGTTTTCTCCTAAATCTTTTGATTGTGAGAGGAAGAAAACAATTATATTTTACCATTATCTCCTAATTTGTTCTCTTTTTCCAAATTATATAATATCATTTTGAATGTGACTAAAACTCTTTCAATTTTTTTTTTTACAATTCAACCACATCATATTTCTATCTTCACTTTAAGAGGGAAAGCTAATGAAATGGTTGGTTTGAAATGACTTCAATGGTGAAGAATTCAAATTTGAAATTTGAACAACTATGGTATGGTTTGATAACATGATTTAGCCTTTAGTTTTCTATTTTTGAAACTTGTTGTTCCTCACAATTTCTTTACCATAATTTACATCTTTTTTTTTTAAAAAAAAAACATTTAACTTCTTAGTCAAATTTCGAAAACAAAAACAAAGTTTTTAAAAACTACCGTTTTTTTAGTTTTCGAAATTAGCCTTGAATTTTAAAAAGCATTTTCAAAAAAAGTAGATAACAAAACAAGTGTAGATAACAAAGCAAGTGTAAGTGACATTCATAACCTTAATTTTAAAAAACAAATAGTTATGAGCTCATTTGATAACGTTTCCATTTCATGTTTCTTGTTCTCATTTCTCATTTTTCAAGATAAACCATTATGTTTCTTTTTTCTAGATTTTTAGAAACATTTCTAAAAAATGGGCAAATTTTCTCTCTCTTCTTTTTATTTCTTCCATTCTATTTTTTTTCTTTTAATACTTTTTTATTTTTCATTTATTTCTTTCTCTTCTTTCTCTCTCTTTCAACATAATCTTTTTTCTTTTAATAGTTCCTTATCTTTTTTTTTTCTTTTCTCTTCTGAGTCTTCTCTCTCATTTTCTTTCTTTTTTTTTACTTTCCATTAACAAGCTTTTAGTTATTATTTTCTATTTAAATCTCTATTATTTTTCTTTTTGGTACGATTTTAATTTTTTTATTAAATAAATAAACTAATAATGTATTTTATGTTTACCATTAAATGTAACACACACACATATATATATCTTTTTTTTATTTTACTTGCGTGTATTATTGGCTAATGCATTTTTAAATAAAAAAATAAAAATAAAGTTTATTATTAAATTAAAGAAATGTGGGTATGCTCAATTGTTTAACCTTAGACAATTTACAAATTAGTCTGATTGAACTAACTCGTGTAAGCCAAAACCATTTAAGGTGAATTGATTGGAGTGAGCAATGACATTACAAATCAAATTTGAACAACATTTGAAAGATAAAATTTATTATTATTATTATTATTATTAATTTTGTGTTGGGCCTATAAACTCTTTATACTTGTTTTATATTTATTTTAATGCATGTTACATATTTTATTATATTATATGTACTAAATTTTATTTTTACTAAAAAAATAAAAAATAAAAAATAGTTATCAAATACATGTATTTTTTTATTTTTTTAAAAAAAATAAAAAATATAAATAATTATCAAACATGTTTCTGTTTTTAGTTTTTAAAAAACAATAAACAATAAACGAGAACATTATATTTTATGATGCAGAATGAAAGATATGCGAGGGTAGAAGGGTAACTTCACAGGAACAAGTAAAACGACAGGGATGGAAAGTGAGAGAAGGAGAGAAGCATGGCAGGACAGAGCAAAAATAGGAATGAAATTATTGAATTTGTTATTAAGTATAGAGTTATTCTCCTGCCAGAAACTAAGAGACAGAAGCGCCACACTAAAACTCAAAACAGAAAAACCAACAAAAAAAAAAAAAAAACGCCAAAACCCAAATCCAACTCCAATTCCCCACCACCACCAGCTCTTCAAAGTTATGTTTTGTCTTTCTTTTGGTCCCAATATCCAACCAAAAAGGAACAAAAATTCCCTCTTTTCCCTTTCCCCCTTTTTTTCCCCGTTGCCCCGTACGTACAAAATACAACAAAAACAAATTATTTATATCAGTTCCCTCTTCTTCTTTTTGCCGCTCCGATGAGTAGAGCCAGTCAACTGTCACTTTCCTTCCGTCTTCATCATCTCAATCTCATCAACATTGCTGGATCTGAGACATCTGGACCGTCTGATTCTTGCAGTACCCAACAACAACTTTTCTCTTCTTTCCATCCTTATCTGCTCTGTTCATCAGGCTGGAGGAGGCTGTTGCCATGAACGTGTTTTCACTTTCAGAGCTCGAAAAATGGTGGTCGAGCACATTGGCCGCCGTGTCTGACCTCTGTTCCATTTCCAATCCCCTTTCGTACCCATTTATTACTATCTCCTGCATTGCCTTGAAGCATTTCACCAACATTTCCTCCTGCACCCACATCCTGTTTTTATCAGAATCTCCCAATAATCTATCTCTCTAATTTCAGATTGCATTTATTGGCCATGTGCTTTTTTTTTTTTTTTTTTTTTGCTTTTAACATAAAAGGGGAAGGTGGGGTGTTTACTTTTTTTACATATGAACAGTTGAGGATTGCTTTTCTGAAGCAAGGATATTGGATTGGGAAGAGCTCGTGTGAGGCGGAGAGCAGAGCTGATGCTGCAATTACTGACGGCTTGAACTTCAAAAGCTTAATCCCTACAAACAAACAAACAAACACAATGTTTGTTTATTGATATAGGCAGAAAGGAAAAAAAAATTGTTCCTTTTTTAGATGTTTAGTGAATTACCATTTTGAGCTGTGAATATGATCTCTGTAGCCCTGGCTTTGAGGTCTTGTAAGAATGGTGGGTCTCTGAGTTTAAAGAGGGAAATGAAGAAGGGAATAAAAGAGAAGGGAGTGATTGAGCGCATTCTCCATTTAAGAGCTCCCAAGATGAGAACTTCCATTCTGTGAACTGTTTGGGGATCATAGATGAAGCCCTCATTGCCCTATTCCAAAAAAAGTTCCAAAAATTGAGTTAGCTCTGGATTTGTCATTTGGGCATTGGCTACTTGATTCGATTAAAAGCAACAATACCTGAAATTCGAAGAGATTGTGTTCTGTTTGCTTCATTTTCGCAGCAAGTGAAACACAAGAAACAGCAAGAAGCCTCAAGACCCATGGCTTTGGTTGCTGTAGCACCACAGAGAACGCAAGTCAAATAAATAATTAACTTCAATTTTCAAAACAACGAAAACAGAGGAAGTGGGAAAAACGAAAAAAAAAATGCCTCCGGAGGACATTACCGGCACTCCCTGAAAGGAGAAAAAACGATCGAGATAATTGACGGCGAGGTAAGACAAGTGAGGATCGATGTTACAGTTACGGCAGCACTGCAAATGGCAGAGTAAAAAATCATGGGAAAGAAGCAGATTTGGTGGAGTAAAATAGAAAAGAGAAAAAGAAGAATGGTATACCTGTGAGATAAAAGAAATGGTGTCTCGTCGGACGGCGAAATCAGAAGGAGAAGCTCGAAGGGAGTGGAGGTAAGTTTGGGAGAGCATGTGATCGGATTCAATGAGGAAGAGAGAAGAAGCGTCAGAGGAGTGAAGGTCGTGGAGATGGGTTAAAGGGTTTTCGAGATCAAACTCCATGGACCTAGAGAGGGGGAAGGAAGTGGAAGAGAAGAAGGGAAGAGAGGGGAGTTTCAATTCAAAGGGATTGAAACACGAAAGGCATCGTAGTTTAAAGGGTGGGAGAAGAGAAGAGAAGAGAAGCGATGAGAAAAAGCTGAGTGGATTGCTGTTTCTTAAAAGAAGTCGAGGAGACTTGAATTTTACTCTCAGTATTGGGAAGGAAAATAGGGAAGAGGGTAGTGATCGAGTGGGGTCGTGTCTCTATGTGAGGGCGATAATATGTCGGAAACGTGATTCGTGGACACTGGAGACTCGCTCGCATCGGCTAGCTTAGTTTTCTTTTTAAAACTTCACACTTCCTTTCTTCCTTTTCCCTTCTTTTTCTGTTTAGGTGAACGACTCAACTCAAGGCTTTCAAAAGGGAATACATTACATCTTCTTTTTTTTTTTTTAATTCAACAATGTGGGATGGATATTTACACTAGTTGAAAATATATATCTTAGTCAATTGACCTATGTTCAGTTTGACATAAATTACAACTTTAGTCCTTGAAGTTTTAGCGTCATGTTTAATAGATTCTAAACTTTTAATTTTGTATCTAATAGATCCTTAAAGTTTAAAAGTGTCTAATATGTTATTAAAATTTCATTTTTGTGTGGAATAGATCTTATGCGGAAATCTGACAGAGCAAGTTGGGGTCGGATCGGTGTGTGTAATTAGTTTGAAGGTATCCAAGGCCTATAGGATAAGATCTTGCACCGATGTGGTGTTGTGCCCAATACACTCTGATCCTTAAGTTAGCTAGCAATTAGAGAAGTGTCAAGCAGAGTAGTGTTAGGTTTTGTACCTTTAATGAGGAGGCGTCCCCTGTATTTTTAATGGTTTGACCTCAACATTAGTGTATGGGTGTATAATCAATCGACCGTAATCTTGGGGAAGGAGATCTCGTGGGTTGGCTCAGTTTTCACCAGCTCAGTTGGTCTTCCTTTCTTCTTTGGGGCTAAGAGTTCTCAGCTCGGTTGGTTGCCGACCTGGACACTTTCAGTCTTTCTTGGGCCCACAGGCCGAGTTGGCCCTATTAGGCTTTAGGCCTTTGGGCCTCAATGCATTCTCCAGCAACACCTATCATATTCAACATTTTTTTAATTTGTCTTATATGACCTTTCAATTTTATTTTCTATTTAGTAAATCCGTAAATTTTAAGAAATGTTAAATATAATAGGGACCTACTCTCTACAAGAAATTAAAAGGTTGGGAACATATTAACATTTTTAAACCTGCTGTGAAAATTGAAAATTCAAAGATCTATAGACACTTGCTGTTAAAATTCAAAGACCTATTTCATATATTTTTCAAAGTTCAAAGACTAAACTTATAATTTAACTCATAAGATGTAATCAACATTCTAATTTTGATTATTATGTCTTCGCTATTGTATTCTAGTGTGGATAAATCTAATTAATAGATAATAATTTATTCTTCATTCTTCTTCTTCTTCTTTCAATTCAACAAATGTGATGCAGGTATTCGAACCTTTGATCTTAAATAAGGAAATAGTTCCTCATCAGCTTAGCTATATGCTCATGTTGGCATATTTAATTTTTTTTTTAGGATTGAAGAATTTAAAAAGAAAAAAAAAAAAGATGTCTCATATACCACTTTCCATTTTAGTTTTTAAAAAAAATTAAAAAGAAAAAAGAAAAAATAAGAATTGACCTATTTCTAATTACTTTCAAAATTATAGAATAAAGTTGGCAAAAAAAAAATTCAAGAATAAAGAAATTTAATATAGTGAAAGAAAGTGCGTTGAAAGGGAAAAGTTGTTGGCAAAATTATAATTAAATAAATTGATAAAATATGAATATATATAAACTTTAGTAGATGAGGGTTGCTAGAGAACATATGATGTAATCAACAATTATACGTAGTGGACTTTCAAAAATAAAAATATACATTGATCCTCCCTCTCTCTCTAATTCTTGTCCGGTTTTAAATTTTTTAACATTAAAAAGTTGTATAAGAATTATTTGTTGAACATAAATGGGTCAAATTATTTTCTTGTAATATTTTCAAAATTATATACCAACATTTCTTTAGTAGATAGTAGAGTAATTGGGAGACAAACAAAAAGGAAAAAAAATACACTTGTCCAAAACTAATGAGCTTGATTAAATTATATTGAGTTGTCTATTTGATCCATTTAATTGACTTTAATAATGTTGTTAAATTTTCCAACTATAATTTTGTACAGAAATCAATCTAGATTCAAAATTGATACGTCATACGCATAGATAAATATTATCAATATTTAAAATTAAAATGTAGATGATTAGAAAATAAATACAATTCAACTCTATCTTCATCTTGATTGTTTGTTAAATATTGAGTCTTTAATCAAATTGGCAACTTGTGATGAGCAATCTAATTATTTGATTAATTATGACAACACAAAATGATCAACTTAACAATTTTTTTTACGTAATCGACTTGTGATTTAATTATTGAAGCGAAAACAAAACAAAAGAGAGGTAAAGATTTGAGAAGAGCAATTTGTTGCAAAGTGACAAAATTGAATCATTAATTTTGAAGAAAACTACAAGAAGGTGTAGGGTAACAGGCTAAGTTTTGCTACTCCTCAAGGTTAATTAAGATCCAATCTGCCATTACCATAATCCAATGCTTCCAAACTTTACAATATTAATTAGTTTTTTTAAAACAAATGTAAATTGCATTTACAGGTTCAGAAGTCAGATTGCATGTGAATTCGAAGAAATGCTAAATGCTAAAATCACGTTTTTTAAGGTCCAAAAATCACGTTTGGTTTGAGAAGAAGAAAGTCAAGTTCCAAAAAAAGTAACGATGGTACATAGATATTGTTATTGGCACATCCGTTCCATTTTTTTTTTTTTTTTTGAGATGAAAAAAAAACTAGTGTTTTTTTAAGTGAGGTATTAAACAAACAGTTTTAAAATGAAATATTGTTTAAAGATGTTTAAGCTTATATATTAATTTTTAAAAATAATATATAATTATTCGTTTACCTACTAAATAAAAAGAAGATCGATCCTTTGATAG
The DNA here is from genome assembly GCA_033996785.1 of Trichosanthes truncata. Lineage (NCBI taxonomy): Eukaryota > Viridiplantae > Streptophyta > Magnoliopsida > Cucurbitales > Cucurbitaceae > Trichosanthes > Trichosanthes truncata. Next base: position 24,645,815 of record JAWPNB010000008.1, on the reverse strand, counting down.
AGAAGATATGAACCACACCAATGGTAATCATTTTGATGTAACCAATCTATTATCTAAATTTTTACAACCAGTTTTAACATTTATTGAGGGACAGTATAATTGGAAATTTTAAAACATAAAAAATTAAATTAAATTAACTTTTTTAACAATAAGAATTAAATTGAAAAGGATATCCAAACATTAGTGACTAAAATATATATTTATTTTTAAAAAAAATATATCATGAGGGTGAGACTCAGTTAAAAAAGAACCACCACAAAGTGAAGGCAAATTATATTAAATAAAAGTTAAAAATATATTTTAGTTATTAATGTTTGAGTGTTTTTGGTTAAAAAAAATAGTCTCTAATCTTTCAAAACTCCAATTTGATCTATTATATATTGATTTTTTTTTTCCATTTAAGTCGTTATCATCACTAGATAATATTATAAAAATGAAGATATATGAATGGAAAGTTGGCCATTTTTATGAGTATACGAACATTATTTTAATGAATGAATTGACTATAACAACCAATAATTTTGAGTCAAGTAAGTCATTCTACATATTAAATCATACAAAATGAATTGACTATAACAACCAACAATTTTGAGTCAAGTCATTCTACATAATAAATCATACAAAATGAGAGTTTTGTTTATTTTATGGGTAAGTATTAATTCTATTTCATAAATTAAACGTAACTTACTTTTAACTCAATTAATAAATTGTATTTTTTCATTGTATTATTATTATTTTCAGTTAATTTTAATGTAGAAAAAAAATCAAATATAACTTTTAAAAAACTTAAAAACCAAAATTTTAAAAAAAAAAAAAAAAAACACCTAAAATCAGATACTAAGGCTTAGTTTGAGACTGTAGCTTTTAAAATAATTATTAGTAACTTTGCTTGTAGAAAAATCAACTTAGCATGAAGTAAATTAGTGTTTGGTCAAATTTTAATTTTAAACGTGAAAGTATTTAGTAAAATAATATAAAATTGTTGTGATTTAGCTATAATAACCAAAATAGACATATTATTTCAATTATTTTTATATTGATATTTAACCATTATTTTATTATAAGTTAATTATTTAAAAATTTGTATGATATTTAAATTGCAAGTTATTTTGTTTAATCTAAGTTATTTGATAAAAAATTAGAAAAAAAAATTGTTACAAAAAAAAATTAAATCAATCAAAATTTTATTGATATAGGATGAAATATATGGGAAAGAAAAAAGAAGATATATAGAAAGATAGGATTGAAATTTTTAAAAATTAATTAGAGAATAAGGCAGATTTTTAGGGAAAGTTGCTAGGTAAGTGAGCTTACACCTAAGGAGAAATTAAAAAGTGATTATAAATTAATTAATAAATAATCAACTTTATCAAACATGTAAATGGTTAAGATTCTCTTATAATTACTTTTGACCCTTGTTAAAGCAAATATGAAATGCACCCTAAAACATACAAATTTCACTAGTCAATGCTTCTGAAATATCAGCATTTGATGTTGTTTCTAGCACCTTGATTTCTCTTTCATTTCATTTCTTACTTATTTACACACTCTGTAAAATGTTTTTTTTTCTTATTTCTTTAAAAAGTAAAATGTTATTTATATTTTTAAAAAATAAAAATGAAATGCTTGAATTTATGTTTTTTCTGCTCAAGTAAAAAATACATGTCATTTTTTTTTTTTTTATAAAGTTAAGGTTGCATGTGATAAACATTTTATTCTTAATTTTTCTTGTTTTAAAAAATAAGCTTATCTTTTCACTGTTTTAAAATGCTATTTTTAAATCTTAGCTAATTTTTTTTAAAATAAAGCATATACATTTTTTCTAAAACTACTTTTTTTTTTATAAAAAAAAAACCTTGTTCGATAACAATTTTTTTTTCTAATTTAATTTTCTAAAAAATCATGTTTGCGTAGTAGCAATTTTTAATAATTGATTTTAACTTCTCAAAAGTTTTTTTTTTGTTTGAATTCAACAGGTGGAGTGAAGGGATTTAAACATTTTACTTAAACTATGTTCAGATTGGCAAAATCTAACTAATTAGACAAAGGAATAATTAATTTAAATAACTTATTTTAAAAAACATAAAATTTAAAATAAAAATATTATCAAGAAAATTCACAGTTTTTACCATTAGGTTACAGTTGTAAACATGTATATATATATATATAAAGGAATCATAAAACAAACAATATTTTAAAAAAATAAGTTCAATAATTAAACACAAAAAACGAAAAATAAAATACTCCAAATTGTGGGCAATGATAAAATTTCAAGAATAATAAAATTCCAATTGTCAAAAAGATATTACCCATATGGCTTAAAGTGCATTATTGGCCAGCATTTTTTTTTCAAAAAAAAATATATATATGGATGAAAATTATTCTTTTTAATGAATGGTCCCACCTTAAATTGAAGATATAAATTTAAAATTGATCCACTAACCTAACTTTTTTCTCTTCATCTTTTTCGTCCAAATTTTAAAAACTCTAAATTAGGCTATCTATCCTTTCTTCACTAAAAAAAAAATAAAGTTTACAAAAATAGTGGATAAATTAATTAAGAGTTCACTTTTGAAATAACATATATTATTTATAGATTAATCTCTCATAAAGCTAAATGATGAAATTGACACGCCTTTTGTACTTTGATTATGGTATATAAGTAGAATTGGTGAATTTTAGTGTGTTGGAACTTTCCAAAGAAAAAGGCATCATATTTTAATCACATATATATTGTGGCCTTAATGGTGCCATAAATTTCCCACCCTATTTTTTCCAATCCTTAACACTCATTTTCCAAAGAGATCCAACATCCTAAGCTTGTTTATCTTTCACATGTCCCCACTCAAATTGCCAGGCTCAAATACTTAAAAATATTAATAAAATAATTACTACTTCCTAGTTCTTTCACACACACATATATATTTGATACAGATTCTTTCACATATTATTGCTTATTATAATTGGCCATGTATAATTGCTGTCCATAATAATCAATAAGTGAACTCCATTTTTTCATAACACCTTTCACATAATTAGTGTATTGTACAACTTGATATAAGACTTTGTTAAGTCAATTTGAGAATATAAAGCTTCAAAATAAAAAGTGTGAGAGACTAAAATGTCTGATACATGAGTTGAAGAAAATTGATTATGACATGTTTATGTGCAGTATACACTTTCATTAATAAAGAGAATTATAGATTTAAATTTGAGTAGTTTTAACTGTGAATTTTTATAGCTCGAACATGATTATAAAAACCCTTCATAAAGTGTGGATTGATGAAACAGTTAATAATGAGATTGATTGGATTAAGATAATAAGAGGCTAATAATGATGTTTTTTCAGTCATTCAATTTGAAAATTAGTTGGGGTACTAGAGAATTAAGTTACGAGCTCATAATTTAATATACTTTGCATTATCAACAGAATTAATTATTTGTACAAAAAATAATGCAATTAATGAGGGACAAAACCTTTTCAAAAAAGAACATCTCTACCCATTTCTTTCCTCTCCTATATCTTCTTTTTGTATTTTTAGTACAACTCTTCCGTCCTTTTTTTTTTTTCTTTTTCTTTCTTTTTTGAAATAGAATATATCAACTTCTTCCAACCATAGGATTAAATATCATGGTGCATATATTTGATAACGCGTCTCAAGACTCAAAGCATTGAAAGGAAAGTCCATTTATTTGGAAAATAATTCAAAAGCCAATTTCGGCCCTCACATTATGGAAATTAATTATGACCAACACATCGCATGAAAATAATTCACTCCTGTTTTATTACGGTTCCTTTCTTTAATTTTCTTCCAATCACAAAATTCCATTGGATTCCAACAGAACAGTCAATCCCTTCATTTCGAAGAAACTATTCAAATTAAAGCGCGGGAGGCTCCATTGCATATCATATATAATTTCAAAACCCAATTCACACTAAATTAAAAATAAAATAAAATAAAATACTTATTAGAAGCTGCCAAATCTTTAAATGAAGTTGGTTTTTTTTTGTTTTTGTTTTTGTTTGGAGTGCCTTCCGAATGCGTTTGAAGAACGTTCCAATAACTTTAATTTAGAGGGGGTTTGCTTCCTTCACCTGGAATTCTCTGTTTTTATAATGATTTAAATGTTGACCAGACCACTTTAGAAAAAAAAAATGAAACCCAATTTTTTTTTTTTTAATAATTTGTGACCCTTTCACTTTCCTTGTTGGGTATCTTTCTCTGCATTGATTTGAGAGAAAGTCTAAAGAAACTAAATTAGAATCTCCATTGTCACTTGTTAGTAAACTATTCTTCTTCCACACCCAGCCCCCACAATATATCCCCTCATGCACCCCTTTTACTTTTCACCTCTCTCTCTCTCTGTCTAGTTTTTTTTTTTTAATTGTAAAAACTTTATAAATGACCATAGAAATAAATAAATATAGTATATGGTAGAGATATTGGGAAGAAGGAAGAGATGGGAAAAAAAAAGTTGAAGATAAAATTGCAGAGATTGAGTGAGAGAGAGAGAGAGGGGACAGATATGATGAGTGGATATTTCACGCGAAACCCCCCATGCAGAATACACCATGATTGATATTGTAATAATTTTGATAGGTTTGGTTTGGGAAGTCTAAAATATTGTAAACTCAAACACACACCAATTCTGAATTTGTGGGGCTTCCTCATCCTACGTCTATTTTATTTTTGTTACACTTACACTTCTATTAAAAAAAAAAAAAAAGACCTAATAATTTAACCTCTTTATCTCCCAACCAAACACAAATAAACCCACATCCACCATTATTTTTTTCTCCCAACCTAATTATTATGTTTCACTTTTACTACAATTATTTTTACATTAATTCTCTTTTTTTCTTTTACTGGCAATTTTTGTTTAATTAAGTTTCTTTTTATTCGTTCATCAACTTTTTATGTTTATTTCAAATTTTTTGAGCTCAACAACTTCTGCAACAATGCGATCAGATTATTCGGAGTTGGAGAGAGTAACTAGTGTGATCGAGTGGCTAACCAAGTAGTGCATGAAGTTGTGAAAATGGCGATCTCTACCCATGAAGAAAGATGGATGGAAGACATACAATCAAATGGACTTGCGTCCCATGTTTGAAGCAGATCATTTCTTTACAAATGGGCCACTTTAGCAGAAATTATTCGATGATGGTTGATAATTTTTTACCGTTAGATGTAGAGAGAGAAAGCAACTTCATTGAATAATTTGTCCTACTTTAGTTATTAAGTGGTTAGGATTGTATTTAATTTATGTTTAATGTTTGTATCTCAACAAAAAATGTGAGGGAGGGAAATTGGAATCTCGAACTTTTTGGTCGAAAATATAATACTTTAACCAATTGACCTATACTCAAGTTGATTCCTTATATATATATATATATATATTTTTAAAGTTTGGAATGCTATTTTATTTATTATAGTTAATTATTCATAAATCGTCAAACAAAAATCTGTCTTTGACATGTCTTTCTATTTGTTTACTTGATAATTAAATGGGTTGTGTGTGTGAAGAAGTGTGTTTCAAGCCAAATGAGGTGGGTCATGTGTTGAATTTCAAAACAAGACAAGATTAAGAAAATTAATGACAAATACTAAAATAGGTTTTATATAAAGTTTAGAGTCTAAAACATAATATATTTTGAAACTCATATAAGAATTAACACAAGAAAATCCTATTTGCAATATTGGCCCTTTATCTAAACATATTTTATTTTATGCCAAATTTAGCCATATACGTTAGCAGTCATGAACCTTGTACATAGTTTGATCCAAACGTTTAATTAAAAGAAAAATAGAAAAAAAAAATTGAGAAACTTGGATTCCAAAGTAAAAGAAGGTCTCCCAAGACTGGTCAAAGAGACATGGTGCAAATGTCGTTAAAGGGACCCAAATAAGCTTTTTGATCAAATTTTGTGGCTGCATTTTTCTTTGAACAAGCTGGCTTGCCAATGATTTCTTTTTTATTATCCATTTCCATGTGCCATGTGCCGTGTGCTTTTTCTTTAACGTGTTTTAAAGAGGTTAATTAAGTCTATCCATAATTAATCCGCCCATTTAAAATTTGAATATATATATCCTCACTTACAAATTTGGTCGGGTCAGAAACATAGTTTTAATGTCATGTACATTAGGCTGAGTTCAATCTGGTTCACATATTTTTAAAAGTTTCAATTTGGTTCTTTACCCACTAAAAAATATAACCTATTTTATTCTATTTTTTTACTTAACTTTGAACCTTAATACAATCAACTAATATAGTTAACTAAATGACAAATATGAGCTTATTGCCAAATGCCAAGTAAAAAAAATGTATCCACATAATGACAGAGACAATTTGTGAAATCTAAATTTGTGAAATCTAAACCTAATGTAGGATGAGATGTTAGTTAATATTAGTTTAGTTATTAATTTTAGATTAATAAATGCTTAATTAGTATTTTAGATTTATTTAGGCCCCATTTCATGCATATAATCAATTCAGCTTTTGGTTTTTGAAAATTAAGCTTATAAATACTACTTCCACCTATGAGTTTCTTTATTTTGTTATCTACTTTAATTTCTAAAAGTGTTTTCATAATTCCAAGCCAAGTTTTAAAAATTAAAAAAAAAAAAAGTAGTTTTTAAAAACTTATTTTTGTTTTTGAAATTTGTTGTAAAAATGGTGAAAAACATACTATTTATAGGAATTGAGAGGAAGTAGGCATAATTTTTAAAAACAAAAAACGGAATGGTTATTAAACGAGGTCTTAGTTTATTGTTTATTTTATTGTAAGGCAATAAATAGCCTCTTTTTAGAATTCTAAGAGAAAGCTTTTGAATATTATTTTGAAATAGAACTTTAATTCGTTCTTAGAGAGTACACGTTCTCTAAATTCTTGGGATATGGGTTTTCCTTGTTTGGCTATGGATTTGACACCTAATCTCAAATCTACTACATCAAAATTATAAGAACCAAATTGAAATTAAGTGATTTTGTCAACCTAAGCCAAACTCAACGTGTTAAAACTTATATCCTAGACTAAAAAGTTAGATGTTCAAATGCTAGATCCCCTCCCCCCTCCATGTTGTTGAACTAAGAAAAAAATTGAAACTAAGTCACAATTGTAGGAACTAAATTGATACTTTTAAAACTATAAAAACCAACTTAAACCTATCCTCAAATCATAGAGACCAAATTTGTAATTTTTAAAATTTTGTTTCTTTTAAATTATGAATTACATATATATATAAAATAAAATTTCGTGAATCTAAGCATAGATCAACTAGTTAAGTCATATACCATCAACCAAAGGTCAAAGATTTGAATCCTCCACCTCTACACGTTGTTAACTCAAAAAAAAATCTACCAATTTAAAATGAAGTTCATATGTTATTCAATTACTTAGACAGTCACTCATAATCATATATATATATATCCAACAGAGGATTGGCTTAAGCTTTTGTAAATTTAGATTATTATACAGATGATGGGTCAACTTGAGCCTAGCTAAGTTAGAGATTTGAATTTTCATCTCCATGTACGGTTGACCCAAAAAAAAATTGTTGCTCAATTTAGGGAAATTGTGACCAGGTAACTACAAAAAAATAGTCATAATGAAAAATAGCTAAAAAATTGTGTTATTCAACATTATGACTACTAAATTATTAAGAGAAGAAAGTGAACAATTTTTTATTCTGTTTATAGCTCAGGTATATACAAATATTCACAATCAACCCCTCCAACCACTAGTAGATTTTTTTTTAAAAAAATTATCAACCATCTCCAACCGAATTGGATTCTCCCTTAATTTTTGAATCTATCAACTTTCAAATTGTTGAATTTTGTTTCAAATTGAAGACAAGAGACGTGATTTGTGTGTTGTCATTTTTGTCCAATAAAACAAAAAAAAAATCAGTTTCTTGAATTTTGATCATGTCATGAAGAAAACGTCGTCCTTAAATAGAAATATAATTCCTAATGTCAGCCAACTTCAAACATGTTACACACATGCATAAGTATATAGTATTATATACATATAAAACTACCTCCATATACATACAATATTCAAATATGTTTGTCATGCGAATGTATCCAATTTTATGTACTTGAAAACACTTTTTTTTTCTTTTGCCATAGCTTCTCAAATGAAGAGGGTATATCATGATGTATGGTAGTATATAAATCGTATAAAACTAAAACAAAAACTGTATATTTAGAAAATAAATCTTATAAAACATTATAAAAAAAAAAAAAAAACTGTGTTACGTCAGTCCTATAAGTCACATCATTTTCAAGAATTCAATATTCAGCAAAATCTCTAAAAAAAGGGGTAGAGTTTTAGATTTAAATAAGGTAGGTTTCGTTTTTAAATTAGCTGAAAAACAAAATCTAAAATGCAAAAATCAATATGCAAAGTTTGTCCAAAGAAAGGAAAAAGCTGTATTCAAGCCTCAATTTCTAGAATGCAAAGTTCGTCCAAAGAAAGGACAAAATGTGTACATTAAGGTAAGCAAATGGCTGGTAAATGTATGTACATACCTCGCGAATGTTCATCGAGTATCAACAATTTAGAGCAAGAGATGTAGAGCGTATATATGGGTGAGTAGAGAGGGTCGTGAGAGGTTTTGAAGAAGACGAAAGAAGATGGAGAAATTCAAAAGTTAGTACAAGAATAAACCCTAACACTCACAATATGGAAGATAAATTCAAATCAATGGGTTGTAGTTATTAGGTTGACAGGTAGGTGATTATTGATTTTATTTTTCTTGTTTGATTTTGGGGAATCACAAACCTACTAGTAAGTTGCATAAGTAGTGTTTTGAATTTTCTGGGTTTTTTGGGAATCACATATGAAATTTTGCATATATACCCTGTGAGGGCTTCTATGGGGTTTTGTTCTTATTAGCATTTTCTTTGAAATTACATGCTAAATTTTTTCTCGGTAAATTCAACAAGCAGCCTAATTAGTGTCTTTCAATTTTTTTAATGTTAATGGTCCAACGGTCACGGATTAGGGTTACTGATATTAAGTTAAATGAAGGTATATATACACATATACATCATAGTTTATACCCACCTATATGTAGTTATACATGTAACTACAAATATATACGCACACTATAAGCTATCTAAAGCACCATATTTACCAATGTGTTCATCTGAAAACCATCACTCTTGATCCCATCATTTTTACAAGCCTTTATGCACATTTTTAGTCATTGATATATATATCATTAGGCTGAAAATTAATTCAAATTAATGTTATAGATTACGATTTAGTATTGTTTGCTACTTTTGTTTTTGTCAGTTTCCTCTCTCCCTCTTCAATATACTTGATTTTGTTAGCCTTTATTCACGACCGTATTTTCGTCCTAGTCCAATTTAAAGATTCTATTAAAAAAATACATTTAGCCACTTTTTTAAAATCAAATACGTTTAGCAATTATTTTTAAGTTGGACTATTTAAAATTAACTATTCTCCTCGGGTTAGCCCCTCAATTTACTAGGGTATTTGATTGTAATGGGTTGGGCAGTTGGGCCTTGCCACATCAAGAAAGAAAACCAATCATGGATCACTTTCATTTCTAACATATGAATAGGATAGGAGCTGTATATATAAGGGGATGAGGATTTTGAGGGGTGACCAAATCAGAACTACTTGAAGGTCCTAATTCCAATTGACCTTTTCTAATATTCTCTTTTTTCTTATTTGTGTTTCAAATATGTTAGAAAAAGAAAACTTGAAATAATTTTTTTCAAGCAAACAATCTCTCATAATTTAGAATAGGACATTTTTTGTAAACAAATCAAGTCATGACCATGTTTATGAATTAAACCTATCATTTATACTATAATATTATTTTGAATCTCTTAATCTATAATAGTAATGTGAACTTTTGTTTACATTTTTTCAATACCACATGCACTACATAAACAAGAATAATTAAATTTTTAAATGCAAATATCTACCTACAAGATTTAATAGTAATAAAAAAAATTATTCAAAACTTGAGCTAATACATGTTTTTATCGAAATGACTATGCTAATCAAAATATGTGACTAACCACAGATGAGAGAAAAAGTAATATAGTAGTTTAGGTTAAATGTTATATTAAAAAAAAGGGTTAAATTACAAGTTTAGTACTGAACTTTCAGTTTGTGTCTATTTGGTTCATAAACTTTAAAAAGTGTTTAATAGGTCTTGAACTTTCAATTATGTGTCTAATAAGTCTATGAATTTTCAATTTTGTGTCTAACGAGTCCTTGACCTATTCAATATTTTTTTTTATAATTCGTGAACTTGTTGAACATAAAATTGAAAATTTAGAGTCGTATTAGACATAAAATTTAATTTTATATCAAATAAATAAGTTAATTTTTGAAAATTTAAATATGTCAATGACCTATTAGACACAAAATTAAAAGTTTAGGGATCTATTAAACATTTTTAAAGTTTAAGGACATATTAGATACAAAATTGAACGTTCAACAACTTATTAGACATCATACTATCTTAAAAAGTGGCTTATTTGGAGAATCATTTTTTGTCTTCTTTGCCCCTTCTAAACTTTGAAATTATCAAATATACCCTTAATTTAAGTTATCTTTTCCTGTTCCTTCTAGATTAATGACATTCCATTAGAAAAATATGTTCTACTTCCTTCTAAAATCATGACATCCATTCATAAGGAACGTAATTGGTCCAAATAAATTCTAACCTCATTAATTAATAATCTACTAATGACACAAATAAAAAGAAGACGTTACAACATCTATTGAATGTGCCTCTCTCTCTTTTGTTCCTTTTTTTTTTGAGAAAATACTGAGTGCGGCACTCATATACCTATGTAGTTTTTTTTTAAAAAAATTATTATTAGTATATACCTATGTGGTTTAGTAGATTACAATATGTGCAAAATGATACTTCTAGGTCACTGTTCGACAATTAATAGTTATATTGGGGCACTTGGTCCTCCCTTAATGTTTGTTTTAATAAAGATTTTTCTTCTAAAAAACGTTATAAATTAAACATGCACCTAGAAAGTTGTGGGTGAATCACACCAAATAATTAATAGTTGAAATCTCAACAATTTGTCCGTTTCTTCCCTAATTTATTCATTTAAATAGTTGAAATCTTTAGAATAATGCAATACAAAATGAGAATTGGACGATGGAAGAGTTGTGCTAATGAAGAAATATATGTAGAAATTAAAATAAAGAAACTCTGCAAGAACTTACCATAGTGCTTTGGAAGGTACGCCAGTTGCTACGCCCATTGTTTTTGAAATTTTTATTTTTATGTAAGAGATCAAAATTTGTTCTTCTTCGATTATCCATGGCCCTTTTTCAGTCTCATTTTCTCATAGCTAAAAGCTCTCACATAAATCTGGTGAAATTGTAGGCATTTTTCACTAAGATCAATGTTATTAGTAAAAAAAAAAAAAAAAGAAAGAAAATAGTCTTTGACAAACTCTATTCTCAGATTCATATGAAGCATAAGGATTAGAGAAAACATACAAGACTACAATTTGAACACCAAAATGTTTATGGTATTTACATGAACAATATTTTGAATGGAATCTTCCACTGCAATGTTGAACCTTAAAAAATATACTGAGGAGGAGGTCTAAAAAAATAAAATGTTATTTAATCATGGTTCTTTCCATCTTTCTATTTATTGTTATATTATATGAAAAAAATTCGTCGAAGTAAATTTTGAATAATTGAAAGAAAAAAACACAAAAAGAGAATATCTGGTAGTTATAAAATAAAATGTTTTTTTTAATCTAAACAATGATGTTTTTTATTTAATATTTTATTGTTTTTATATATAATTTAATTATATTTCATCACCCTTAATATGTTAATTCAAAAAATTATAGTTGTTCACCTAGAAAAAAAATCAAACAATTGAATGTTTCATTCTTAAAATGCATTTTAAAAGAACAACAAAAGTTTTATTAAATTTAGATATATTGGCATTTGTGACAAAAACAAATATCTTATGCAAAATACTTTATTTTGTGAAGCGGCAATGATATCAAATTTGTAAGAATTTTGATTGGATATTAAAAATATCCATGACAACTGATCAATTAAAATATTATAGACAAAAACAAAAATTAAAATACATCTCACGTGCAGAGCACGTAAAATTATTCTAGTCTTTTAAAATTAAGGGACCAAATAGATACAAACTTAAAAGTTCGAAAACTAGACTTGTAATTTATCCAAAAAAAAAAGTTTAGGTTAAATGTAAGTGGATATATCTTCACAATTGCTACAACATGATGTTATATATATATAAAATAAAGAGTTGTAGTTGATTAAAAAATAAATTTAAAAAAAAACTATTATTCAAAGTAAAAAATTTAAGATCATTATAAAGTCATCAATGTAAAAGCTAGTCTTGACCTGAACATAGAAATTTGAAAATAAGGGATTCAATGAAAATATTATTGTATTTCATGTTTTCATACATGTGTGCAGTAGCAAATTTAAAAATTGAATCTCAATTAAACAATAGTTCAAATGTGTTTGATAATATATTCATAAACCATAAAATTAGTTGCAGTTACCAATTACATATTAGGTTGAATATAACTTATTATTAATTAATTTATGAATATGTTTTATGTTATAAATTTTATATAATTATTATTTTACAATACCATACTAAATATATTATATTATACATATTTTAATTTAACAAACAAAAATACTTGGCTACATACCAGTGTGCAGAAATCTTTCTCCTTGTTGTCAACAATTGAATGGACAAGAAAATTTCTGCATTGTTCTTTAACAAAAATGAATTAATTTTATAATATGAACTACTATATTTCATAAAGTTTTTATAATTTCTAATAAATTTCTCTATTTAAAAATTTTAAATTCAAAATCTAGATACATTGAAAACATAAAATTGTTATTTTCAGAATTTCTACTATTTGAATTATACAATATGAAAACAATTTTAAAAAACAATATATGTCAAACGCATATTCACTGAACTTAGTATTCAATCTTAAAAGCTCAAATTTGATTGGTTAGGTTTAGTCTGACCTAACCTCAAATGCTTAAACCTATGAATTTGACCATTGCAAACATAAATAGATCAAATTTAGATATATTAATTGGATTAAATTTTTAGCAAAATAGATCAAATTTAGATACACTATTTGGATCAAATTCTTAGATCGGTTTGTATAGTGAAGCTATCAATTGTTTGAATAATTATTTTATAATTTAATTTTAAGTATGTTTATTCTAAAAAATAATTCATTAAAACTCAAAATTTTAAACAAAACTTATAAAACTATCGATAACAATTCAAATATTTATAAGGTCTTTGCCAGAGAGAGAAAAAAAACCTTTCAAAATTATTCATTATTATTTGGTTAAAGTATTTCTAAAAGTAACTAGACCATTAAACCTTAATATTTTATTTCGTCTCTAAACTTTAAAAATATCAAATAAATCTTCAAACTTTTCATTTTGTGTCTAATAAGTCTTTGACATTTTTAACATTTTTAAAATTAAGTTTAAAGATTTATTGCACAAAAAACTTAGAAGTTTAAAAATTTATTTAACATTTTTTCAAGTTCAGAAACTTATTTGGCATAAACTTAAGTTTATAAACTAAACTTTAAGGTGCGTTTACTTACCCATAATTGGAATAAGCTGGAATACATAATAAAAATCAATCGGAATGAGAATATTATTCCTTTGATATTGTTTACTAGGAGATGTCTGAAATTGGAATTAAAAATCATGTTGTTTACTTCTATCTAGAATTGAGATGAAATATAAATGATTATCAAAATGCCTTTTTATATTTATAATAAAAAATGCATTAACTAATTAATATGCTGCATAATTAAAATTTTCTCTTTTATTTTTATTTACTTATTCAATTTTTTTTTATTTAATTTTATACATGAAATTTTTTTAATACCTAAATAAAAATAAAAAAGATAGGATTTAAAAAAAATAAAAAAGTAATTATCTTAAATTTCACTCTTTAATTCAAATTTCAATTTCGTTGTAGATTTTTGTTTTATTTCAAAATACATAATCTTTATATAAATACTCTTAAAAAAATCTATAGTCACACATTTGATTTAATAAGATAATATTATTTAATTTATTTCAAAAAGATAACATTATATTATTTAATTTTTTAAATGATATTACTTATATTTTTAGAGTAGATTGAGCGAGAGCAATCACTAAGATCAAAATAGAGTAGATTGAGAAAGCATCATAACAGATTGAGTGAGAAAGAGAACGAAGTAGACTAAGCAAAACGAGAGCAAGCAATATTTTTCTCCTATTTGTGATTATTACAATTCAATGGTGTCAAATTTTGTTGGCTCTTTGGTGGAGAATATATGGCAACAGACCAATATAATTTTGACCATTCTCCTATCTATTTCCAATAACAGCCACCCATGTTCTAGTTTCTCTTTTTTCTTAGAGGGAACCATTTCAAATCCTCCTTTAATTTTCTTGTGGGGGTTTGTCTTTTTTCGTTTATTTTGGTTTATGTATCCTGTTGACACCTTTTCTTAACATAAGATTGATTAATTTTTGAGTATCTACAAATTTGGAGATGCCAAATCCAATTCCCTTTTCATTAACTGTGGCTCAAGTTCAAATAAAATTGTTGATGGTTGAAAATGGATTGGCGACCTGACTAGGTGTAAAGTAAAAAAAAAATAAAAATAGTGCAAATCCCACATAAATAAAGGATGTGAATGAGATCGATACCTTTATGGAATGAGGAATGAGAATAGGAATGAAATTGTATATTTTGGGTGGCGTTTTATTTCCTATATTGGTAAAAGGAATGAAGTGTATCTCACAATCTTCATTTTCAGCTTATAGGTAATTATTTTAGAAAAAATAGTTGTTTGATGAAAAAATATCTCTGTAAACTGAAAAAATAGTTATTGCGGGTAGAGGCATACTGTGAGGTCAGCTTTCAAAACCTTTATCATTTACGGAAAGTTATCCCACGTTTTGAGAATATCCACGAGCCAACTCAGTTGAATTTGAAGCCCAGGCCAAACGCAACGCACATTTAAACTCTGGTAAACCGTACCTTTTCGGATTAAAATTCCTTTTCCTTTTCCAATTCCACTGTGATTCAAGGAACAACCAAACTACAAAATTGAACCCAAAATATACATATATATATATATATCAAAATTTTCCTCCTTTGCCGTGGGACTCTGCTTTCAATTCCTCCTCTGTTTGAAGATTTTAGAAAGGTCTGTTCCTTTAGATATCTCTGCTAGTTTATTATACCATCCATGTTTTCTGTTGAATTTAAAGTCAATTGTTAACAACTTCCCGTTTTAATCGGCAGTGGGTTTGATTTCTTCTAGCTAGATTATATTTATGTGAGATTAATGACGCCATTCTTTGTCTTCTTCATTTAATTATTCTAAATTTAGATAATCTCTAGTTCAATAATTTTACTCACGGCGGCTTCTAAAAGCTGTTGAGGAACTCCAAAAAAAAAAAAAAAATGCTGTTGAAAGCGAGCTCTTTCTGGAGTTCGTCCATATGATTGCATCTTTGGCACTGATTTAGGCCTTAACTGATTTGCTGTGCAGATTGGCCATTAATCACAACAGCTGCTCGAAAGGAAGTGAATATGGCAGTGACTGATGAAAATGCACATGTCGCAAGGCTTAAGGTTTGTAATCAAAATCTTTCTTAAAAGTGAAATTGTTGCATTATAAACACTTGGTTTTTGATTTGTTAAAGGGGAAATATGCTGCAATGGTTGTGTGTTGGCTTCTTGGAAACGGATGCCTTTTTTCGTGGAACAGCATGCTCACCATTGAAGATTACTATGGCTATTTGTTCCCGGTAATATTCATCCCCAACTTTTTCATTCTCTTGACCAATTCAGTAACCTTAAAGTGGCCATTCATGAACTTGAAGGATTACTAATTCATTCGGAAACCTCAATGACATTTTTCCCCCTTTCAAATGTTCTACAGAATTACCACCCTTCAAGGGTTCTTACTCTTGTGTATCAGCCATTTGCCCTTGGAACAATCTCGATACTCGCATATTGGGAAGCAAGGATCAACACCAGGAAACGGAATCTATTTGGATATGTCCTGTTCTTCATTTGCTCCCTCTTGGTTTTAGTTGTAAACACGGATTCCTTCTTTCTTTTCATGTTCTTGAGTTCTTGATTTACGAGATTTTTATGAAACATGGTTTGATTCTATTGCTGAAAGAGTGAATCCTGTAATATGGAGTGAAAATTTTGTGGTCTGCCATTGTCAATCTCTTGTAGTTGGATTTAGCAACATCTGGAAACGGAGGGCTTGGCCCTTTCATAGGAATTTGTATCATTAGTGGTGCTTTCGGAATTGCAGATGCTCATGTTCAAGGGGGAATGGTTGGGGACCTTTCCTTTATGCAACCTGAACTCATGCAGGTTAATGATCCCAGCATCCATGGCTGTGCATTGATTTGTCTTATCATCTTTCCCTGTCTTCAGTTTTTCTTTACCTAGTTTCAAATTTGTAATGTTTTTTTTGTGCTTTTTGATCTTGAATTCCTCAGTCTTTCCTGGCTGGCTTGGCTGCCTCGGGCGCTCTTACATCGGGTTTGAGATTAGTTACTAAAGGAGCATTTGAAAATTCTAAGGGTGGCCTTCGCAAAGGAGCTCGTAGGTGTTCTTGTTTCTGGTTTTTGGTTTCTTTTAAAGCATATTGGTGTGTACTTGGATTAGAATTTTGAACTGCTATTGATATGAACATATTGCACATGGGTTTTGTTAGTTGTTCTCTATAGTAGGTCAATGGCTGTAAAAATCAACATCAATTTATCTAATAACTATTGTTTTGCTAATGTCATTGCCTACCTGTTTTCAATTTCATTGGATTTTTAACAAAGAAGTAAACAAAAGCTTGGTTTCCTTTAAACTAGTGTGTAATACAGAGAGCACAGTTATAGCCATAATGACATCTGATTCCTTCCTAGAGACTGATTCTTCTACTATTCTCTGCAGTTTTGTTCTTTGCAATCTCAGCATTTTTTGAGCTTCTCTGTGTTATCCTCTACGCGTTTACTTTTCCAAAACTTCCAATTGTGAAGCACTTTCGGGCCAAGGCGGCTTCGGAGGGATCAAAAACTGTTTCAGCTGACCTTGCCGCTGCTGGGATCCATAGGGTAGCAGATGAGGTATGTAACATCTCTAAACGTAAACATCCAAGTATCTTCTTATCAAACTTGTTCAAGTAACGCATAAGAATTACCTGTAGGCCATGGGAAAAGCAACCGAAGTCGAGCGACTGAGCAATAAAGAATTACTGTTACAGAACATGGACTATGCAGTTGACATTTTTCTGATATATGCCCTCACATTATCCATTTTTCCTGGATTCTTATCTGAGGATACTGGATCACACAGCTTAGGAACCTGGTATGTTTTTCATTCACATAATTAGCATTACCTGTATTACTTTGGTTGTATTTGTAACTAATTTTGTTATATTAGTTTAGTTACCAAGTTTTTTAAACTGAAGTTTACTTCTGTTATTTTCTCCTGTATTTATAGTTGAGGAGTAACTTTGTATATGATTAATCTGGGCGTATAATACTCATAAATAAAACTCTCTCTCTCCTCAATAACCACATGTTATGGTATCAGAGAAAGAAAAGTACGTTTATGTGTCTAATTGAGGATAATCAGTGGGAAATATTTTTTTCCTCACTCTCACAGAGCATTTTTTTGGAGTATTCTGATTTCGTCTTCTTCCTAAAGCTGCAATGACTGTTTTCTTCGCCACGGCAGAAGGTTTTTCTTCGCTTGATTCATCGGTCATCGAAGCTCAGTTAAACCCCTATCTCTTGCATCATTCTGTGGTTCCTACATCTGTGTTAGTTACTCAAGTTTTGGTTGGTGAGAGTAACTACATTTCATGGAGAAAAGCAATGCTTATAGCTCTATCAGGGAAGAACAAATTAGGTTTTGTTCCTGGTTCAATTAAGAAACCAGAAGGAAGCTTGCTTACGGCTTGGCAGTGTAATAACGATATCGTAACATCTTGGATAATCAATTCCATCTCCAAAGAAATTGCTAGTAGTCTCGTCTATACTGGACGCGCCAAAGACATTTGGAATGCATTGAAGGAACGATTTCGCCAAACGAATGTGTTAGGTATCTAATTGATCCACCTGAGAATTAGCAAGGAAATAGCCAACACACGAAGAAGAATTGCCTTGGAAACACAGTTATATTGATAACTCAGCAATAGACAGTGGTTATATCATTAAAATGGAAATGCATTACAAGATGAAGATGACAGAAAACACAGAAAAAGGTCAAGATAACTCCAGCTATTAGAGAGAGCTGGTTCCCTCCTTAGACACAAGTCTACCCAAAATTCAACACCCCCCTCCCCCCTCCCTCAACCGTACTCTATGTATGCCCTCAACAAGCCCTGCACGCACAATCACACAACCGGGCCCACACAACAACTAACTAACAATTTACTTTCCTTTCTTGCCCCTTCTCGAATATGTAGTCATAATCGGGGGTCTCACAGAATGGTCCAAGGATTTATCAATTGGGGAAGCAATTGGTCACCGCTTCTCAAGGATCAATGACGATTGAAGCCTATTACACTAAGTTCAAGATGCTATGGCAAGATCTTTCCGATTATCGTCCATTTGAAGAGTGTAATTGTGGCGGTTTGAAATCTTTGCTTTCGTATCTCGAATCTGAGTACGTAATGATGTTTCTTATGGGATTAAACGAATCCTATGCAATGATTCGTGCACAAATCCTTTTGATGGATCCTTTACCATCAATTAATAAGGTGTTTTCTCTCTTCATTCAAGAGGAGCATCAAAGATCTGCGGGTGATCCAACTAAGATTGCTGAAGCGATTAGTCTTTTGACAGCAACTGATAATTCTAGGAAAGCTACTCAGGATCGTGTTACTAAAAAGAGGGAAGGTCAGCGCCCTATATGTTCCCACTGTGGAATCAAAGGACATATCATTGATAGATGCTACAAGCTACATGGATATCCTCCCGGATATCATTTCAACTATCAACGATCTCAATCATCATCTTCTCACTCCTTGAATTCTGGAGGTTATTTTGCTGAGAAGAATACTGATGTATCAGCTGGAAGTTCTAAAGGTAATAATCAAACGACCTTCTTTGCTAGTCTGAGTAGCGACCAGTACAACCACTTGATGAACATGCTACAATGGCATATGTTCAGTGATGTAAAATCAGGCAATGAAGTTAATCATGTCTCAGGTACCTGTTTCCCTGTTTTTTCTTCACTTCATAAACAGCATACTGATTCGTGGATAGTTGATTCGGGTGCTTCTAGCCATATTTGTCATGATAAATCTGTCATGGTTAATCTGCGTCCTGCACATAATATCTCTGTCCTTCTTCCTAATCAGTCTCGAATTACGGTGCATTTTATCGGGGGCGTTCATATAACACCGGTTTTTATTCTTCAAGATGTGCTTCTTCTGCAATTCACTTACAACCTATTATCTATCAATGCATTGCTCAAGAATGAACGATATTGTACCTGTTGTTTCCTCTGATGTTTCTTTTGCCAATTTTACCTCCCGGGTATGTTCTACTACTACTAATAATTGGCTTGACGCTTGGGACATTTGTCACGTGCAAGACTTAGTTCTTTGAAGAATTATTTGTCATTGCCTGATTCTTTTTGAGATCATGTTTGTCAAATTTGTCCATTAGCTAAGCAAAGACGTCTTTCCTTTCCAGCAAATAATCGTGTATCTGAACATGTTTTCGATTTAATCCATTGTGATATTTGGGGACCCTTTAACACCCCAACATATGCTGGTTATCCTTACCTCTTAACCTTGGTTGATGACTGCTCAAGGTTTACATGGGTATATTTGTTAAAACACAAAAGTGATGTTCATCATGTTGTACCGCGTTTCTTCAAGTTAGTAGAAACTTAGTTCTCCAAAGTCATTAAACTTTTTCATTCTGATAATGCCCATGAATTGCATTTTGATGCTTCTTTGCTTCTACTGGCACACAACATCAATACTCTTGTGTAGCTACCCCTTAGCAGAACTCCGTTGTTGAAAGAAAACACCAACAGCTTTTAAACGTAGCTTGAGCCCTTTTATTCCAATCAAGGGTTCCTTTATCCTTTTGGGGGGATTGTGTTTTGACAGCAGCTTTTTTAATCAATAGAACCCCTAGGCCATTGCTTTCTAATAAAACTCCTTATTCAGTCTTGTATAATGTTGAGTTTGATTACTCTGTTTACGAGTATTTGGGTGTCTTGCTTATGCTTCAACTCTATTTGTTCATCGTTCCAAGTTTGATCTAAGAGCTAGGCCTTGTATTTTTGTTGGTTATCCAGCCGGAATTAAGGGGTACAAACTTTATGATATTCAGAAGCAGCAAATGTTCGTTTCCAGAGATGTCATCTTTTCTGAGGTGTTGTTTCCATTCCAGTCTATTTCACAGACATCTACATCCTCTACTTTGTCCTTCCTTGACAATTTAGTATTGCTACGGCCTATATCTGATCATGGTTCTCTGCCAAATTTGGTTGGTTTTGATTCTAGTGTTAATCCTCTAGTTTCTACAAATCATTCCACTTATTCTTCTGATCTTGGTATTTCCATTGATGATAATCATACTGACTGTGATACCCCTGCATCTCTAACTACTAAGGGGGTGTTTGGATTGAGAAGTTGGGGGGAGTGGAGTTGGGAGAAGTTCCCAACTCCTTGTTTGGCCCAATGATAGTCTAACTTCTATTGTGGGCCCCACAAACTTATTAACTTCCCTCCAACTCTTTAGTGTGGGTCCCACAAACTTATAAACTCCTCCTCCAACTTCCCACAACTTTCCTATCTCATTTTTTTTACCTCACCTCACTCCTACCCCTATCTCTTCTCTCCTTTCATTTCTCTCTCTATTTTTTTACATAATTTATTTTTAATTTCTTAATTTAAAAAATTATCTTTATTTTTTTATATAATAATTAAATATAACTTTTTATCCTTTAATTTTAATAAATTTTTAACAAAAATATTTTTCTTTTTATTCTATAATTTTATTTTTTAAATATAAATTATATAAGAATGTTTTAGATATGATACTATTATTTAAATTGAAATTCTTAATGTAAATTAGAGTACTACATAACCATTTTTTTAATTGATAAAAACCTCCCTATCTCACTTCTTCCACATGTCATCTACAATTTTTTTTTTAAGTTTAAACAAAAATTACTTATAATAAATAACAACTTATCTTTTTTTAGCTTTTTTTTTTTTATTAATAGCTAAAAAATATATATAATTTTATGATTTGAAGATAAGAAAAATATATTTTAAACTAACCCGTATTACTATTTAAGAAATTAGTGTTTAAAAAGGTTAACGTATTAAAAAAAATGATTTTCAAATTAATTATATTCAAAGTACAAAGATAAACGATTTCTCATTCCAAACTTAATAAAATAAAATTATTACAATAAATAACATAAATATATAGTAATCTGAACAAAAGTACTATATATGATATTCATTTTGAATGGTGTTAAAAACTATATATTCATTTTGAACTTAATTATTTTAAAATAGCATAAATATTTGATATTTACTTCAAAGAATATATTATTTACAAATTAATCAAACTTTAAATAATCCATTACATTGATTAGTTAGATAAATAAAATCTTAAATTATATAAAAAAAATTATTTTATTAAGCTTGAAAAATAAATCTTAAATTAAAATTTAACATTGACGAAAACAAGTCTTTAACAAAATTATAAAATATTCATAAAGTAATATAATGTAAAATCTCAATTTTATGATTGACGAAAATAAATTTATATTATTTCTAGAATTGAGAGAATAAAAACATAAAAATCTTAAAGTTTATTTGAATCCCTTTAAATTAATGAATTGAAATCTTTTCGAATCACATGTAATATTTAAAACGTATTGTAAGAATTTCTTTTATTTGAAACTATCCAAGACAAATGAATAATTAATGTGAGAGATATTGAAAAAAGAATATGGGGTACTTTGTTCAAAAAGAATTTTCTTTAAAGAAATTTGTAAAAAATATATAAATAAATAAAAACAAAAAATCTCAATCTTAGAATTCATGGGAACAAATTCTTAATAATGAAAATTTGAGAAATTGTAGAAAAAATTTGTACAAAAAAGAAGAAGTTAAAATCAAATCAGACTTCATAACTCTATGTTTAATAAATCTGCACCCCAAACATAGATTTCAGAACTCCTACGCCTTGCAACTCCTTGCCTCAAACACAAACTTCCTAACTCCAGACTAAATAACTTTGCACCCCAAACACAGACTTCCTAACTCTCCAGACTTCTTAACTCCACAGACATATTAATTCTTACTCCCTGCAACTCCTTGCCCCAAACAGCCCCTAAGGTGATTCCATCTCTCATTGTTGTACCAACGAGGAAGTCAAATCGTATTCGACATCCTCCTTGCTACCTGAAGGACTTTCATTGTAATCTTCTGGCTCAACCTACAAATATGTCTACGGCTCCTTGTGTTTTTGGTAAGTACTTAAACTATGCTTCTCTATCATCACAGCATAGACACTACATTGACAGTTTCAACAGAATATGAACCAACCTTCTATCATCAGACCGCTCCTTTTTGCCATTGGCGAATGGCCATGAGTGAAGAAATTGCAGCAATGGAAACAACTCACACATGGAGTATTGTTCCTTTGCCTAAAGGACAACATACCATAAGATGTAAATGGGTTTATAGAGTCAAGTATAAACCCGATGGCACAGTTGATCGACATAAAGCGTGATTAGTAGCAAAAGGCTATAACCAACAAGAGGGTATAGATTTTATGGACATTTTTCCACCAGTTGCTAAAATAGTTACAGTCAAAGTACTTCTTACATTAGCAACCTCTTGCCAGTGGCCTTTGGCCCAAATGGATGTCAACAACGCATTTCTCAACGGAGATCTTATGGAGGAAGTTTACATATCTTTACCACTGGGATATAGAGTCTCTGAATCAGCATCTTCTGGAAAGAAAATGGTATGTCGACTTAATAAATCCATTTATGGATTGAAGCAAGCTTCAAGGCAATGGTTTTACAAGTTTTCATTTGCCTTATTAAGCCACGATTTTATCCAATCAAAATCAGACTATTCCTTATTTACTTGTGGTTGTGGTTCCTCTTTTGTGGCTTTGCTAGTTTATGTTGACAATATTATTTTGATTGGTCCCTCACCGAGCTTGAGAAAGTAAAAGCTATTCTTCATTCTCGTTTCATGCTGAAAGATCTCGGCCAAGTGAAGTATTTTCTTGGTTTGGAATTAGCTAGATCACAGAGTGGCATATATCTTTCTCAAAGGAAGTGCTGCCTGCAAATATTGGAGGATACTAGCTTTCTCAATGCAAAACCATCTGCTCTTCCAAGGGATCCAAACATAAAGTTATCAAAGAACACTGGCACTTTATTATCTGATGAAGAGTCAACTGGTTACAGAAGGTTAATTGGCCGATTGCTGTATTTACAGATCTCACGGCTCTCGATATCTCGTTTGTCGTTCACCGATTGAGTCAGTTTTTACAACATCCCTCTACCGCTCATTTGCAAGCTGCACATCAGCTTTTACGATACCTTAAAAAGTCTCCAGGTCAAGGAATTCTTATTACACCAACTTCAACCCTTCAGCTTAGAGCTTTTGTTGATGCTAACTGGGGAGCTTGTCTCGACACAAGGAGGTCTGTAACAGGCTTTTGTGTATTCTTAGGAAATTCCTTAATCTCTTGGCGATTAAAGAAGCAAACAATAGTATCAAAATCCTCTGCAGAAGCCGAGTATAGAGCACTTGCAGCAGTAACCAGTGAACTTGTCTAGATTCATCAGTTGCTTTCTGATTTTCGGATTAAATCTTTACTTCCCGCTGTTGTTTATTGTGACAACCAATTAGCGATTTCAATTGCTTCAAATCCGACATTCCATGAAAGAACAAAACACATTGAAATAGATTGCCATTTCATTCAAGATAAAATAGTTGATGGTTTTCTTAAGCTTTTACCAGTGTGATCTTCATCTCAGTTAGCCGATATGTTTACAAAGGTTTTGCCATCCTCTGTTTTGCACTCAGTGATGACCAAGTTGGGCGTTTTAGATATTCACGCTGCAACTTGAGGGGGAGTATTACCTGTATTACTTTATTTGTATTTGTAACTAATTTTGTTATACTAGTTTAGTTACAAAGTTTGTTAAACTGAAGTTTACTTCTGTTATTTTCTCATGATTTATAGTTGAGGAGTAATTTCGTATATGATTAATCCGAGAGTATAATACTCATAAATAAAACTCTCTCTCTCCTCAATAACCACATGTTAATTAGCTAGATTTTATTCGGTTCAATTCAACCACATTGTCGATCGGATTCATATGATGATGTTTATTCGGATCGATTCAACCACATTGTCGATTGGATTCATATGATGACTTCAGTATCTCTCTTGCTACTTTCAGGTATGCACTTGTGCTTATTGCAGCATACAATGTTTGTGACCTTATTGGGAGATACATTCCGCTCATCAAATGTATAAAGTTAGAGTCACGGAAATGGCTTACAGTCGCAATTCTTTCTCGTTTCTTACTCGTCCCAGCATTCTACTTCACGGCTAAGTATGGGGATCAAGGTTGGATGATACTACTCACCTCATTCTTGGGCTTGACTAATGGTTACCTCACTGTTTGTGTCCTCACTTCTGCACCAAAAGGTTACAAGGTAAGATGGGTAAAATAGAAGTTAAAATGTGCAAGATTCTGAAGTAGTTAGTGCATTACATTGGAAATTAAGAATGGTCTTTGTCTTGTTGTGTAGGGACCAGAGCAGAATGCATTGGGGAATTTTCTGGTTCTGTTTTTACTTGGAGGAATATTTGCAGGAGTAACCCTGGACTGGCTGTGGCTTATAGGCAAGGGATGGTAAAAGCAGTAGATTTATGGGGTGTTTGAGAGTGCTTTTTAATAAATGCTTTTTGCAAAAGTACTTGGATTAGGAGTACTTTGTAAAACTTGCTTGATAACAAATCACTTGGACTTGGTTCCACATTTTTTAGAGTGTTTTTGATGCGCTTTCTTGTCAAAATATTTGGTTCCACAAAATATTTGCCAAAATTATATTATAGTTATTAAATTATCATATGTAAATGAAATCAAACAAAGTTATTTCTTTATTATAGTTATCAAATTATCATGTGAATGAAATTAACAAAAAAATATATATTTTATTTGTTTGTTTTAGTTATTAAAATATCATATGGGAATGAAATTAAGTAATCTAATTTAAATTAAATGTGGAAGGTTGGATTTTTTTTTTTTTTTTTTTGTGAGTTCAACCCTTATAGGTAGGGGTGTGCACGGTTCGATTTGGTTCGGTATTGGACGAAATCGAGGACCGAACCGCACCCTCGGTTTCTGAAATAGCTAAACCGAGTAAACTGATGTACTCGTTGGTTTTGGTTCAAAATAGAACCAGTTCACTTTCGATTTACTCGATTCGTTTCGATTTTTAACCAATTTTTTGAATGAATATCAAGGGTGACGACTATCGAGAGATCAAACGGCGATGGATTAAGATGAAGGTTTTCGACGAGAGATCAACGGTTGTGCACCCAACGACAAAAGAAAGCGGAAGATAGCAAGAGGAGAAGGAGGAAAGACTACCGTGAGTTATACCACCACTGTGGATTGTGTCGTCGTTGTTGCCGTCGTTGCTACCACCATGAGTTGTGTCGCCGTTGCTACCCCCGCGCGTGAGTTGTGTGAGAGAAGAGAGCAATAGGGAGGAGAGAAAGAGTTCTAAATGAAAAAGGAGGAGAGAAGAAGATAACAAAACATGAGAAAAAAATAAAAATGAAATTAGGTTTAGTCTAGCTTGCACGAGAAAAGAGGAAGGATAGGAAAAGATGAATTGAAAAAGAAAAATACATTGGATTATGTGAGTACTTGAGTGATTTGAGACTTGGAGAGAGAAATAGACAAATATAAAATTGATTTTTCTTTATGAGATGGGCTTTTTAGGTTGGGTTTAAAGTTTATTTAATTTTTTTTTTAATAATATTGGTTCTATTTGGTTTTTCAAGTTTTGAAAAAACTCAAACCATGAATCGAACCAAATTCTGCAATTATTTAAAGTTATAAATCGAGAAACCTATTTTTTTCAAAATAATCGAACCAAACCAGTCGGTTTGGATCAGTTCAGTCCGATTCCTTGGTTTTCTCAATTTATTGCACACCCCTACTTACAGGGAGTCGGGATTGATCCATCAACATTCGAAATGATAATTAGTATTTCATCAATTTTGCATAAAGTTGGAATTAAAGCTATATTCTTTTTCATCTCTTACATGCTTCTTTAAAAAAAAAACAAACAAGAAAAATAGGTAAAATAAAAATTGTGGTTATGTTCTTCAAGTTGGGTTGGGATGAAAATACCTCTGGTGTAGATTTTTCACTTTTAATCCTAAAATAAAGGCTAAAAAAATGAAGTATATTAAAGAGGAGGGAGGTGAAGTTAAGAAAAACAAAACAAACAAACAATATTAAATCGTAATCTGTAAAATTAATTCGAATTAATTTTCAGCATAATGATATGTATCAACAATTAAAAATGTACATAGAGGCTTATAAAAATTGTGGGATCAAGAGTGGTGGAAAATTGTGGGATCAAGAGAGGTGGTTTTCAAATGAACACACTGATAATGATGGTAGTCTAGATAACTTCTAGTTACACCTATAACTACATATGGATCATTAAAAAATTGAATGACACTAATTAGGCTGCATGTTGAATTTAACCAAGGAAAAATTTAGCATGTAATTCCACCCTTACATGGGTAAATATGCATAATTTTATCTACTATAACTAAAAACTTAGAAAATTCAAAACACTAATTATACAATTTACTAGTATGTTCGGGATTACTCAAAAATCAAACCAATAATCGCCTACCTGCCTAATAATTGCAATCCAATTTCTTACCGATTGTGAGTTT
This sequence comes from Trichosanthes truncata, assembly GCA_033996785.1. Lineage (NCBI taxonomy): Eukaryota > Viridiplantae > Streptophyta > Magnoliopsida > Cucurbitales > Cucurbitaceae > Trichosanthes > Trichosanthes truncata. The sequence continues at coordinate 24,618,724 of JAWPNB010000008.1, read as the reverse complement.
CAGGGTTCATTCTTATGCTAACCTTTGAATTTTTCCATCGTCTTTCATCTTCTTCAAAACCTCTCATAGCCCTCTTTGCTCACCCATACGCTCCATTTTAGATTCCATTTCAACTAATTTAAAAACAAAATCTACCATATTTAAATTTGAAACTTCACCCCATTTTTTTAGGAATTTTGTTGAATGTCGAATTCTTGAAAATGATGCAGCTTATTTTAGTTCAATAATATGAGGGTGGAGATTTGAACCCATGACCTCTTGGTCATAAGCAGATATTTTAGGACCTACATATCATAGTTTTTTTTTTTTAAAGTTTTATAATATTTATTTGCTAAATATACACTTATATTATATTTATTTATTTTACTTTTATACAATTTTACCATACATCAGCATATATCCTCTTCATTTGAGAAGCTATATGACAAAGGAAAAAAATCGTTTCCAAGTACATAAAACTGCATACATTCGCATGACATATAACACATTTGATACGTTTAGGTTACACGTATGTAATACAACATACATACACATGAACATTGCATATATGAGATAGTTTTTATGTATATAATACTTATGCATGTGAGTGACATGTTTAAAGTTGGTTGACAATGAGAATTATGTTTCTATTTAAGGACGATGTTTTCTTTATGACATGATCAAAACTCACGAAATTGATTTTTTTTTCTTTCTTTGAGCTAGATTGTTCATCGTATTTAATCTTTTTCTCTATTTGTATATATCATTCAAGAAATTTGAAAATTGGTAGATTTAAACATTAAGGAGAAATCCAATCGATTTAAAAATCCATAAATGTAGGAAATGTGAATCTTCGGTGGGAGATGATTGAATTTTTTTTAGAAAAAAAATCTACTGGAAGTTGGAGGGGCTGATTGTAAATATCCGTATATACTCGAGGTATAAACGGAATAAAGAATTAGTCATACTCCTCTACTAATAAATCGGTAGTCATGATGCTGAATAATGCAACTCTTTAGTCATTTTTCATTTGAGCTATTTTTCTTTTTGTAGTTACTCGTAACAATTTCCTCTTAAAAAACCATTAGATAAGACCATGTTTAAGTTAAATTCCCCAACCCCGTCCCCACCCCTACTTCATTTCCCGTCTCCACAAAATTTCCTGCAGGAAATTTTGTGGGGATCGGATTACCTGCGAAAAATTATTCCTCGTTTATAGTTTTCATTTTTTTTTATTTTAATTAAATAAAATATATATTTTTTAAAAATATATATTTAAATTATTAATTCATAATAAGAAATTCCTATTTAAAGAATTTTTTTTCAAACTTCCTTAGAAAAAAAATAATATTTTATAGAAGTTTAAATTTTTGATATATATATTAAAAAAAATTAAAGAAATTGGGGGCAGAGACAGGGACGAGGAATGCATCCCCGTCTCTGTCCCTAACGGAAAAAAAAATTTCCCGCTTTGAGATTCGGCAGGTTCCCACGGAAAAAGTGAAGATCTCTGTGTTTAACGGGCAGTTCGCTCACAATTCAAAAGCATGTGAATTGGGTCGAAAGAAAAAAAATGCAATTTTGGCTTGGATAATAATTTTTTAATTTTGTTTGTGACTTTTGAAAAACAATTATTAGGAGTGCGGGACCCCATCTTTGTGGATATTTGAAACGTTTCTCCAGCTCCAACTAAGATACATTTCACAATGATGAAATTAAAGGCTCGTTTGACAACGTTTATGTTTTCTGTTTTTTGTATCCGTTTCTCATTTTTCAAGAAACAAACCTGTTTGATAAACCATCCCGTTTCTTGTTTCTAAATTTTTTAGAAACGTTTCTAAAAAAAGCAGATTTTGAGAAACTTCAAAGTAGATTCTCAAATTCTGTTTCTATTTTTTTTTCAGGTTTCATGCATGTATTTTTATTTCTCTTTTTACCCATCTCTCTTCTCTCTCTTCTTTCTCTCTCTTCCATTCTATTTTTTTCCTTTTAATACTTTTTAATCTTTTTGTTTTTTTGTTTTTTTGTTTTTGATTTATTTCTTTCTATTCGTTCTCTCTCTTTCATCATAATTTTTTTTCTTTTAATAGTTCATTATCTTTTTTTTCCTTTTTGTTTTTCTCTTTTCGTTTATGTTTTTATTTTCTCTTATTTTCTTATTTTCTTTTACTTTACATTAACGAGCTTATAGTTATTATTTTCTATTTAATTCTCTATTATTTTTCCTTTTGGTACGATTTTATTTTTTTATTAAATAAATAAACTAATAATGTATTTCATGTTTATCATTAAATGTAAAAAAATATATACATTCTCTATCTTTTTCTGATTTTACTTGCATGTGTTATTGGCTAATGCATTTTTAAAGAAAAAATAAAAATAAATTTTATTATTAAATTAAAGAAATGTGGGTATGTTCGATTGTCTGACCTTAGACAATTTACAAATTCGTCTAATTTAACTAACTCTTGTAAGTTAAAATCGTTCAAGGTGAATTGATTAAAGTAAGAAATAACATTAGAAATCAAATTTGAATAACATTTGAAGGGATAAAATTTATTATTATTATTATTATTATTATTATTAATTAGGTGTTAGGCCTTAATAAAATACTATAACATCTTTATAATTGTTTTATATTTATTTTAATGTATGTTATATGTTTTATTATAATATATGTACTAAATTTTATTTTTACCAAAAAAATAAGAAACAAGAAATAGAAATAGTTATCAAACATATCTTTGTTTTTAGTTTTTAAAAAACAGAAATAAGAAACGAGAAACAGAAACAGGAAACAAGAACGTTATCAAACGGGGCCTAAATGAACTGACCATATATAAATTCATATACCAAATGATTAAATTCAATTCACTTCAAAACTGAAATATTTACTGCTCTATGAAGTAAAGTAAAAACTACAGTAGACCTCTCCAACCCAATTTTACTGTAGAGTTAAAAAAAAGACAAAATCAACAGCTTCACGTGACACGACGTGGGCTTCCCCCTTCAAAACAGTCCAAGAAATTACGTCCCAACGGAAGCCCATATTACGGATGTGCCAACAACCAAACGGAAGGCACTACCCATAAGGGCAAAAATGGAAACATGAAAATGGAGAGTGAAGGAGTGGAGGACTGTGCGTCCTCAAATTGAAGGGAATCAACGGCCAGTGGCATGTTTTCTTGATCTGGGCTGCACTTCGAATCGTGAGGCGGGTGGGCACTGTACATAATTGCCCTCAAAACCGCCGAAACGGTCGGAATGTACGCCGTTTTGTTTCGAGCAAGCAGCCACGTCAGCCCCATCAATTGGCAGTCTCTGTTGAACATTTTGGTTGCTCTTTCCGTGGTGCTGGTGTCTCGAGCCCCCTTTACCTAATCAAAAACATAAATCAATGAGAAAAAAAAAAACCCATTTTTCAGTTGCCCATTTCAATGCCAAGATCGATGAGAAAAAAACCGTTACGATTAAGTTGTTTTGCAGTACCTTTTGGAGTGCGCCAAGGCATTTGGTGCAACCAGAGTAAGATGCGTTGCGGCAATTCTTCTCCAGATCACGCACCGCCGCCGTTGGGATGGCGTTGTGGAAGCCGGAGAGATTGAATGCAGCCGGACAAGACAGGGAACTTATCTGGTGAAGTCGAATTCCGCAGAAGCACAATACGGCGTCGCAGCTGGAATTTGGCTGGGGAATTCTGATGTTTCGCCTCACCAATGAGTTCTGTAATGACTCCACGCATTTCTGGGAATCATCTGGCATCAATGGCAGATCTATTTCGGCTGATGGCGCTGGAGCCGACACTTCTAACGCCGACCTGGCGTGAGCCGCGAAGAGCCATGCGGCTAGCACCGGACAGCAACGGCTCCGGTCCAGGTTCCCGTTGCAGGCTTGGCTCACTCCCCCGAATAGCTCGTCCGATAGGTCCAGCCGGCAGGCTTGAGTTTCGGTCTCTACTGGGAGGGCCGGAAACGAGAATTGCCCTGTTACTCCAGCAAGAGAAATGTGGAACAGAGTCGATGAGATCAGAAGGATTGATGCAAGTATAGGCGTCAGAGAGATCATATTTTGAAGTTTCTTTGATGGGTTTTGTTTTTGATATTCGGGAAAGTGAGGAGGATGTGCGTGCGAAGTTGAGCGGAAGAAGATATAGACTAATGGGGAAAACGATTGTTAAAAAGAAAGAATTCGAAAGCGGATTTGACTAAAAAGGGGATTGGATTTTATGTCTTTCTACTACAAAAAATTAGTGTTTAAGCAACCTCAAAAAAGGAAAGCGTAAAGCGAAAGAAGAAAAAGAAGAAGAAGAAGAAGAAATTCTGAGGTATTGAAAAGAAGTAGAAGTTGGTTTGGTCCGAGAGATGGTCACGGAGATAATGAAAACAGGACATGACCACATGGGGTCTTCTAACGACATCTTCTAAAGTGAGATAGAGAGAGAGGGGTAGAAATTGCCTCTGGTTTTTTAGGACAAAGTTTTTGAGGCAGTGGAAGCTGGTGGAAATGGCTGACATAATATATTACCTAATTGTCATTGAATTATTAGGATTTGTGGGAGTCCCTGGAGGTGGATCTGAGAGGGGGGAAAAAAAAAAGGAAGAGATTCGTTTTGCTGGATTTGAGAACGAGAGATTTGGCAGTTTGTTCTGATGTCTTTTTGCTATTACAATGACCATTGGAAAAACGTTATCTTTGTATAAGAGGCCATGGAATAGCCTCTGAGTTTGGTGCAGCTCTGAGTCGCAGAGCACCATCGGACCACAGCATAAAAGCGACGGCCTTACTTTTTGGACTTTCTGGTACTGTGGTGGAGCAGGAGAACCTAACCTAAACTAAACCAAACCCATGGTTCCTTTTCTTTTGAAAAGGGAAGAAGAAAAAGAAGAAGAAGAAATGTTTAATTATTAGAAGGCAGCCCTGAATATATAAAATAGTGAAGGTGTATTTTGTATTGCCTATTAAAGCAAAGCAAGACGCCAAATTGTTGGCACTGGAAGTGGAAACCCATCATGTTATCTTGGTTTGGCATCGGCATCTCGTCCTCTTAAAAAAATGACAAATATAAAATACCCAATTAGGTTTCGAATCAAAGAAGAAAAATGAGGAGGAGTGTGTGACTGTGATAATAGTCCACAGCGACAACATTTGTGGCGTTGCCTTAAAAGACAAACTCGAAATGTCAATCAAGTAGAAATGATTCCAACGAAAAGTTGCCTTTCAGAAAAGCTCCTGTCTTGGCGGGGCCCTTCGTCTCTGTAAATTGCAATGCCACACGAAAAGAAAGGCCGTTTCTTTTTTCCTAACCTCTGACTTTTGTCAGCCCTGCATTATTGTTTCAATCATATGAAGATGTGTATATATATATATATATATATATATATTGAGCCAACGTGATGTATAAATTATGTACATCCTTATATGGGAAAATTGTAATATTATCAACTTTTTATTTTAAATGTCTTGGTAGCAAGATGCAAAAATCGATATCGATACCAATATTGGTAACTCAAATTTACAGATATATCGATGGATATTCTAAAAAAAAATTATGGATAGTGAAAACTTATAAAAATATTGTGATTTTTTTAATGAAACTTTAGAATAAGCTTGTTTAAGCAATAAACTACTATTTTATGCATATATATATCACTAATTATAAGCCAAATATGAATATTAATACAATAATAGGTAATATTAAAGACCAAAAAATAAATAAACTTGAATATTTCATTGATATAAAATTTCTATCAACAAGTACATGATTTAGTAATAAGATGATGACCTTGGAGGTACCAAACTAGCATTAAACATAAAATAAAATTAAAATTATAACATTAAAAAGAAAGTTAAAAAGAATGAGTTTTACAACAATAAGTGTTGGAAATGGAGAGTGATTTTTGCTTGAGAACTAGCATATTGTTGGAAATGGAGAAGAGTGTGGAAGAAGAGAGTTGTGTGGTGGGGGTATTTACATTGGTAAATTAGGTATTTTTTGTGGTTTAAAAAAAAATAAAAGTATTGGAAATGTCGGTTTTGGCTAAGCAAACAAGCAAAAGTCACTTCAACATTGATGTTGAAGTGAAAATACAATGAAAGCTTACAATATCATGTTGGAAATGAGAATTATTCATAAAAGTGTTGGAAATGTAAGTGACATTGATGTTGAGGTGAAAATACAATGCAAAAAGCTTACTATACTATACCATGTTGGAAATGAGAAGCATTCATAAAAGCGTTGGAAATGTAAGTTTTAAGGGGATTTTGTACGGATGACCCGTTTTCCAACGTTTTAATGACTGATGACCTGCGTTATGAAAATAATGAAATATGACACATTCTGACATGTCATAGCGCGCAAAATTACACATGAAGGTAGTATGAGACGGTTTTTCTTGTTCACGCTCTCGTAGGCGAAAACGCTATCGCTCTAGCTCTTTCGCTCTCGCTCAAATGAATGGTTGAAAATCTGGAGAAAAAAAAGACAAGAAAAAATTACGTTAGAGAAGAGCTAAAGCAGCAGAGCGAGAGCGAGCTGGAGTGAGAGCGAGAACGAGCGAGAACAAGAGAGAAAACGAGCTAGAGCGAGAACGAGCGAGAGCAAGAGCGAGAGCGAGAACGAGCTAGAACGAGAGTGAGAACAAGCTAGAGCAAGAGAGAAACAAGCTAGAGCGAGAACGAGCTAGAGCGAGAGCGAGAACGAGCTAGAGCGAGAGCGAGAACGAACTAGAGCGAGAGCTAGAACAAGCTAGAGCAAGAGAGAAAACGAGCTAGAGCGAGAGCGAGAACGAGCTAGAGCGAGAACAAGCTAGAGCAAGAGAGAAAATGAACTAGAGTGAGAACGAGAACGAGAACGAGCTAGAGCGAGAGCGAGAACTAGAGAGCTAGAGTTAGAACAAGAATGAGAGTACGATGCCCTCACTGTAATTTGGACGGGATGCAGAGTACAGAAAGGGTCATATGTCATTAATTTCAAAACACGGGTCAAATGACATCAATGCGAGTGAAAATGAGTCTTATATGCAAATTTCCCAAGTTTTAACCAGTCAAACAAACAAAAATCACTTCAACATTGATGTTGAAGTGAAAATACAATGCAAAAAGCTTGCAATATCATGTTGAAAATGAAAAGTATTTATAAAAGTGTTGGAAATGTAAGTGTTGGCTTCAACATTGATGTTGAGGAGAAAATATAATGCAAAATGTTTACAATACCATGTTGAAAATGAGAAGTGTTCATAAAAGTGTTGGAAATGTAAGTTTTAACAAATCAAACAAGCAAAAATCACTTCAGCATTGATGTTGAAGTGAAAATACAATGTCAAAGCTTGCAATATCATGTTGGAAATGAGAAAAACTCGTAAAAATGTTGGAAATGTAAGTGTTAGCTTAACATTGATGTTGAGATAAAAATACAATGCAAAAAGCTTACAATACCATGTTGGAAATTACAAGTATTCATAAAAATGTTGAAAATGTAAGTTTTAACTAGTACAACAAGCAAAAATCATTTCAACATTGATGTTGAACTAAAAATACAATGCAAAAAGCTTGCACTATCACGTTGAAGGTAATAAAATGAAACTTATAACATGTTGGAAATGAGAAGAACTCATAAAAGTTTCATGTTGGAAATGAAAACTCTCATAATAGCATAGAGACAAAAACGTGGATATTATGTAGATATTTCGAGATATTTCCACGATATTGTGTCGATATTCGACCGATATATCCACGATATCCAAAGATAAATCCATAATTTCTTTTTACGTGCAAAGATATATCTACAAAACAATATATCGGCGATATATCTTCGATATTGAGGATATATCGCTGAACACAAGGTAAAAACAACTATATCCTACCATATCTTTGTCAACCCTCCTAAAATACTGATATATCGACAAAATTTCGACAGATATCGGCGATTTTTGCATCCTTGCTAGATAGTAGGTAACAATACCCTCATTTCGAGTATAACTTATTAGATAAACACATTTTTTTTTTTTAAATGTTGAACATGTGGTGTGAAAATTTGAACATTTAATCTTTTAGTTAAACATATATCTTAAACAGTTAAGCTCTGCTCAGACATTTTTGTTTTCTTTGAGGTTGAAAATTCAAATTTTTACTTTTTATTATTATGTTAAAAAAATTTGACCATAAATTGAGATTTGGTGGTGAAGATGTATTATTAAGATTCTTGTTGTATGTATCTCAATCAAATATTGATGACAAAATATGAAAAAGTCATCATTGAGAAAATTGTAAAGAAAACCAGACATCAGGTTTTAGGAGAAATTATTTGATGTGCCACTCACTTTTTTTTTTTTTTTTGAACAATTTGATGCATGGTCTCAATAAAACGAGAGTGAAAGAAATAGTAATATCACACATCTATTCATTATTAGAGAGGGGGAAAAAAGTCAGCTGAACACATCACGATCATACCAAATAAATTTTAAAAGTTAAAGTTACTCCAAAAAAGGTCTTAAAATTTAAGGTTATTTGTGCCAATTTATGCTTAGAAGTAAATTTAAGAATATAGTGAGATATAATATAGCTGGAAGTGAAAAATGAAAGGAAAGTAAAGGAAAAGGTGGGTTAAATTGCAAATTGGGTCTTATCATTTCAACTTAATTTCAATTTGGCCCTTTTTTTAACTCGATAATTGCAAGGTTCGTGGATTGAACTATAGATCTTTGGAATGATAATTGATATCTATATCTACTAAGCTACGCTCGGATTGACTCAATTTGGCTTCTATCATTTTAAAAGTTTTATTTTGGTTACTATATTATAGTTTGACTAAACTTCATAAATTGTTTCTTAACGGTTTTAAATTGTCTTAGACCCACTCAAAAAATTCAATTAGCTCTATTTATTTTTTCAATCAACTCTAAAAGCTAATACTATCCACTAACACAATTAGCCAACTAAAAAAAATACATTAACTTCTTACCACGTAGGGAAAAGTATCGAATATGGTAGGATAGTTTTTTGTACTACTGGATATTTTTTTCCATTGGTTGCATGCCACATTAGCATCACTTTAAAAGTAACGTGACCACAAACATTAAAACAATTATGGTTAAATTACTAGTTTAGTCTCTGAAATTTGTGTCAATTTAGTCCAAATTTTAAAAAGTGTCTAATATAGTTCTTGAATTTTTAGATTTGTATCTATTTAGTCCCTAAACTTAAAAAAGAAAAGAAAAAAATTTAATAGTTCCTTAAACTTTCAATCTCTGTCTAATTGGTCATTGACCTATTAAACGTTTATTAAAGTTTATGGACCTACTAAACAGAAAATTGAATATATATATATATATATATTTTTTTGAGCCAATAAGTTGTATAAATTATATACATCCATATATGAGAAAATTGTAATATCAACTTTTTATTTTAAATGTCTAGGTAGTAGGTAACAATACCATCATTCCGGGTATAACTTATTAAAACATACTTTTTTTTTTATGTTCAACATGTGGAGTGAATGTTTGAACATTTAACTTTTTAGTTAAACATATATCATAAATAGTTAAGCTATGTTTAGGCATTTGTTGTTTTCTTTGAGGTTGAAAGTTCAATTTTTTCACTTTTTGTATTATTATATAAAAAAATTGACCATAAATTGAGATTTGGGGATGGAGATGTATTGGTAAGATTCTTGTTGTATGTATCTCAATCAAATATTGTTGACAAAATATGAAAAAGTCATCATTTAGAAAATTGTAAAGAAAACCAGACATCAAGTTTTAGGAGAATTATTTGATGTGCCACTCACATTTTTTTTTTTGGGAACAATTTGATGCATGGTCTCAGTAAAACGAGAGTGAAAGAAATAGTACTGTCATACATCTATTCATTATTAGAAAGGGGAAAAAAACAAGTCAGCAGAAAACATCACGATCGTACCAAATAAATTTTAAAAGTTAAAGTTACTCCAAAAAGGGTCTAAAAATTTAAGGTTATTTGTGCCAATTTATGCTTAGAGGTAAATTAACGAATAGTGAGATATAATATAGCTTGAAGTGAAAAATGAAAGGAAAGTAAAGGAAAGGTGGGTTAAATTATAAATTGGGTCTTATCATTTAAACTTAATTTCAATTTGGCCCTTTTATTTAGTTCAATAATTGTAGGGTTGGTGGATCGAACCATATATTTTTAGAATGATAATTAGTAGATCTACTGAACATCGTTAGAATTGACTCAATTTGGCCTCATTCATTTTATAAGTTTCATTTTTGTTACTATATTATAGTTCGACTAAATTTCATAAATTGTTTCTAAATGGCCTTAGATTGTCTTAGACCCACTCAAAAAACTCAATTAGCTCTATTTTATTTTTTTTACTCCACTCTAAAATATAGTACTATCCACTAACACAATTAGCCAATAAAAAAAACATTAACTTCTTAGCACGTAGGGGAAGTATAGATATGGTAGAACAATTTAATTTTTTGTACATCATGCCACATTAGCATCATTTAAAAAATATTGTGGGTCCACAAACATTAAAACAATTATGGTTAAATTACTAGTTTAGTCTCTAAAGTTTGTGTTTATTTCGTCCCAAATTTTAAAGTTTAGAGACCAAATAGACACAAATATAAAAGTTTGGGTATGTTTAACATGTAATTTAAACAACAATTATTAATAAAGTCAAAATCATAGTGTGAACAAAAAAAGTAGGTATTCGAGTAGTGTTGGAAATTTTCTCAAATCTAGTTAAACTTTTTGAAAAATACCTATGGATTCTAACCTCTCACCTTTTATATTAAAATATAATATCTTAACCAATAAAACTATGATGAACTTTTATAAAGACTAAATTGAAACAAATAGAGGAGGGAGTCAAAACCATGAGGATGAAATATTCTGTAACTTTAACCAAAGGGTAAAGCATCCCTTTGGTTTAGCTTTTTGGTAGTCAGAAAAACAGTATAGTAGTCATGGATTCCTAAAATGAAGCGTATGGACCCAATGACATCTACTAATCGGACAATTTCAGGAACTGCCAGCTCCCGTCCAGGTAAAAATAACACATGCACCCGCACAGCTTTCTCTTCTCCTCTTTCTACGCTCAAATGTCAGACATTTTCCCAACATTTCACCCTCCTTTTCTCTCTCTCTCTCTCTTTTTCTCCATCTAATATGATAAGGACAACGGACTTTCACATATCTCACAATAGTATGATATTGTCCATTTTGGGCATAAGTCCTCATCACTTTATTTTTGGTTTTCTCAAAATGCCTCATACCAATGAAGAGAATTGTTCTCACTGATATATCTATGATATCTCTCTTTCCTAGTTAATGTAGGACATTTGTTTGCACTTCTAACATAATAATCGTCCGCAGGCTGGTCAGGAAGGCGTTGTAAACTGACAAGTCGATGACCAACCGACCAATCTCAGGCACCAATGTCATAGCAAACTTAAAATAAATTAGAGGGCGTAAACCGACTTGTCTGCTCTTTCCAATTACTCTCACACCCTCACTATATTTCCGTTTGGTTTGTATGAGAACGTGACAGTGAGCTTCCAGTATGTACTCGGAAAATATGATACCTGAAAATCAAATCAAATGTATGTTTCTGTTCAGAATATTACAATTCAGATTGACATCAAATTCCATGTACCTTTTATTTCGAGTTGAACAGTGAAGCGTGGGAAAGGGAACACCTGACTTCTAGGATAAATATTTAATGTTTAATTAGTTTACCTATGTTACGGTTTACAACTTCATATACTTGGTTTTAAAAAAAAAAATCATTGTAGTGGCACTTCAACCACCATTTGAATTAGAGAGAAATGGGATTGACCAAAATACTAGGAATGGGATTTGGAAACCATTTTAAGGTAAGAAATTAAGAACTCCTTCGAGTTTTTGATGCATAAGTAGTGAAAATGTGAGCATAGTTTCTTATGGAATAAAAGTAGGAAAAATATAAGTTAGCATGAGTATAGACAACATTTGCATTGATATGAAGCTATATGGATGAAAAGTTAATTCATTTAGGCTCAAGTCCAAAATAAACATTAAGGAAAATATCAATTTATACCCCTGAATTAGTAGGTTGAGTGAATTAAAACTTAAACAAATAATTATGAATTAAAACTCTAAACCTGTCTCAATTTAATTATACTATGAATTAATCATTGTCAATTAAAGTTCTAAACTTGCCATAATTTATACCCTTCATTAAGTTTTGTTAAAAGGTTGTTAGTTTAATTGAGAGTACCATACGAAAGCTATCATTTTCTATTTATAGTAAAAAAAAGACATAAGGAAATGCACTGAGATATACACTAGAACGATGAAAGCCCACAATTATCACATTATCCACAAAAATCTAACATGCTAACATGAATAGTGCTCATAGACTATAGGATATGCTTTTGACTCCGAGCAAACTCCTCCAATGCATACACCATTAGCAATAACATATATATACCCACCATTACATACATTCTAAATGTCTTACTATATCTTAAAAGAGCGTACCTCATTGTCATGCCAATGGAATGCCAACCACACTAGCACCAAGAGATACGTTAACATAAACATTGGAAAAATAAGGTAATAAGAGAAGGGAGCCCATTGGCTGAGACCACCATAATAAAGACAACAAGTTGGAGTTCAATTACGTTTAAAGATCTCTCATTACTTTTGTGTTCTCTATTCTTATTTTTGCTAGCCAAAGAATTTCTATAGCGGCAAGAACTTTATCCTCACCGATAGGGCTTCCTCTATCTCTATTCATAGAGCCATCACAAAAGTTACACCTAACATGACTTTTTCATTTTTGAAGTTTGAAATTATCAAATTCTCTTGACACCTATCCAAGTTTCTTTTCAAAAAGTTTCCATATTAATTTAAAGAGATAATTAAACAAGCTAAAGCAACATCCATTTGAACTTTTTTTCCCTCTTTCTTTTGTAATATAAAATACAAAATAACAGTGTTCACACTTGTATCTCAATTTAATTTATGATCATCTAAGATAATTTACAAAATAACAGTGTTGACACTTGTATCTCAATTTAATTTATGATCTTCTAACATAATTTAACGAAAGGTATAAATTTAGACAAGTTTAAAGTTTTAATTTATAATTATTAGTTTGAAGCTTGAATTGATATAACTTGTAAAGTTAAGAATTTTAATTGATGATATTATTAGTCTAGAATTTTAATGGACTCATCCTAGAAAGAGTATAAATTGTTTTTTTTTTTCAAAATCCTGTCATACAATTATGAAAATATGATGATGAACGAACTAACAAAGAGAAAATTTTCTATACTACTTCTATTTATTGTTTGCCATGTGCATCCTTTTAAAAATGATGTGGGATCTACCAACATTAAAAAAATATTTATAAAGGAAAAATCATAGTACTAGAAATTCTCTCATTAGCCAACTTGAACATAGCTCAACTAGTTTAGGTATACATCATCGACTAATAGGTCAGAAGTTCGAATCTCTCTACCTTTATATGTTGTTGAACTCAAAAAAAAAATCTCTCATTAACAAGTATGATGCAAGACGCAATCAATGCAAGTATTTTTGAAGTATTTGGAAATTGAAAGGGCAATAAATGTTGGGGCCTTGGAAGTGGTTTGGGCATTTTGCTACAGATGCAATCATCCACAGTTACCCCAAAAGAAACTCAAATGGCCCAAGTCCAGCTCCTTCAACTTGGCTGCTTGAGTTTGGATCATTTGTTTGCTCCAAGCCTCTATTAGCTATAAAAAGGGCTGGGCCTCACGCTGCAATTTTTCAGGGGACTTGGAGTATATGGCCATATCGGTAGGGTTGATTTGAAATTTGTTCAATTATAGAAATTAAATGAAAAATGGCCACGCGTACGAGTCATGTGGCAATTACTTTTTAAAAATTCTATTTATGCCCCTTGGTATTTATGGTTTATATATAGTGTATCTGGCGGTTAATTTTTTTTCCATGAAATCCTTTAGATATTCAAATCTATTTTTGGTTGTTAAATTAGATTTGATTTTTGGATTAATTAAATTTTTTATACGTAGATTTTGGAGTAAATCTTAAATTAAATTTTTATTATTTCGAAATTTTGATTGTTTGAATATTTTATTTTTTCATTTTAAAATTATTTACATGATAATCTTTTTTTTTCTTTTTTGCTTTTCTTCTCCAGGTGATCTCTGTTGGGTTTCATACCGTTGGATAATTGATTACATTGTAATCGATTATGTCAATTGCATTACAATCAATTATTTTGATTATTCCATTGGTCATTTGGACGTTAGTGTTACTTCTGATTACATTATAATTAAGTTGTTGATCATTGCATTGGCATCATTTATTTTAGTAGTTGAGGTCACATTTTTTGTTAGGTACGTAATTTTGAGTTTTTCTTTGAATAATTGTTGTCTTTGTATTTGTTGTTGATCATCCCATTGTTGTCGTGAACTAATATATTTTTTCAGTTGTGATGTCTCTTAAGCAGGTTTGTATATTATATGGCGGAAGATGGGATGTGAATAATCGGTATCATGATTTTAGGTCTGCTGATGTTTTAATAGTTCCAGATTCAACACTTCAAAGCTTCATGGATTCCATTTGCAGCAAGTTATTTTCATCCATTAGTCAAGTTAGGGGTGCAAGTTAAACCCGAAAAACTGCTCAAACCGCTCAAATCGAGCCGAAACCAGTGGCGGTTCGGTTCTGGTTCGGCTCAGCGGTTCGGAGGCGGGTTGCCCAGTCTAGTAGCCGACCTTAATCGGTCGGTGTCGGTTTGGGCGTGTATTCGTGACTTTCCCAACCGAGCCGACCGATTCTCAATACTTTTTTTTAAAAAAAATTTAATATCATCGTTTAGTTTAGGGTCTATGCATCGGTGATAGGTTGTAGCTATGGAGCTATCGTGAAGTGAAGGAACTGTGAAGGCATGAAGTTGAAGGCCTAGGCGTGATGTGACATGACTGTGACTAGAGACTGGCGTCTGAGTTCTGATGGTTTGACTTCTCACTTCTCCTTCATTTCAATTGTCAATTTTTCATTGATATTCAACTCTTCTTCTTCTATCCTTCTTCTTCAACAATCAACCGTCGCCCAACGAGCAAACTCTCCTTCCAGTTCGAATGTAACAACAAGACCCAGTCGATTTCCAGTTCCAGCAGTAGCACAACGAGCAAACGCAAAGCAAACTCAAAACTCAAAGCACGAGCGCCTAGCATGAGTGTCAAGTGTCAACTGTCGACTTCGAGCGATGAGCAATAGCAGTCTCTCCCTTGGAAGTTAAAAAGGTTGGATTGGATTTTGGAACTAGATCTCCAATTCCAGATTGAAGATCAAAATTATATCGGTTAGTTACTATTCATTTTATTTTTAATAGTATTTAGATTTACTATTTAATATTTAAATTTATTTATACTGTTGTACTGTACTTGTCTGTAATTTATATTATTAATTAACAATTAAGGAAAATTGGAAAGCTTTTTTTTTAAAAAAAAAAAAAAGGAAAAGTAGAAAACGACAAAACAAATCAGTAATTTAAAAAAAAAATTAAAAAGGAAAAGCACACATGCGGGTCGCCCAAATGCCCTGACCTGCCTGATTCGCAACCCTCGCGCATAGGTAATCGGTGAACCGTGCGCCGAACCGACCAAACCGTCGGTCCATGCGGTTCGGTTGGCGCGGTTTATGCATTAAGCGGTTCGGCGTCGGTTTTTTATTTTTCTTTTCTCAAATAAGCGGTTTGGCTTCGGTTTTGAACAGTAACCGAGCCGAACCGAGCCGCTTGCACCCCTAAGTCAAGTTATCACTAGGTTGACTATGTATAGGAATGGATCAAACAAGTCTAATATTATTCGGATTAGTGATGATAGGGATTTTTTATGGTTTATGTCCACTGTGTTTGATGGTATCTCTAATGATATCTGCGTTGTTGTTGACCATTATGAGGTTGATAATAATTATGTGAATACCGTGACTTTAGAGGTTGGGAACAGTAAAAGTATTGGTAGAATCATTGATTCTATTGATGTGGATTCTGATTTATCTATATCTGGAAGTTTAGTTTTCCAAAGTAAGCTTCAATTGAAAAAGGTTTTATATTTACTTGCTTTGAAGAATAGTTTTCAGATCCGGACTGTTAAATCAAATAAGAAATCCCTTGTTGCTCAATGCAAAGAAGTTACATGTGGTTCGTATCTTTGGGCATCTCGTCATTTAGATGGTGATTTATGGGTTGTTCGTAAATTTATTGATGAATATGATTGTTCTCTTGACATTGTTAAGAATGACCATAGGCAAGCCACATCTTGGATAGTAGGGGAGTGTGTTAAGTCGTTTATGAAGGTCAACGATAAGGTGCAGCGTTGTCCTCATGATGTTATTAATTTTATTATGAGAATGAGACATAGAGTTAATATTAGCTATGATAAGGCTTGGAGGGGTCGTGAACTTGCTCTCAATACAATTAGGGGTTCTCCTGGAGTGTCATACTCTTTAATTCCAGCTTTCTCTGCTTCATTGATCTAGAAAAATCCAGGTTCAATTGTTTGTCATTAATTCGTATATCATTTTGTTGTCACAATTACCGTGTATTTACAATGGTGAATGTGTATTTAACGTGGGGCATGGTTGCAGGTTCATATACTTCATATGATGTTTATGATGATGGGAGATTCAAATACTTTTTCATGTCTTTTTCTGCTTTCATCCATGCATGGAAATACTGTCTCCCAATCATATCGGTTGATGGTGCGACATTAAAGAACAAGTACTTTGGTACATTGTTATCTGCTTGTACGGTTGATGGGAATTCTCAAATTGTTCCTTTGGCCTTTGACATTGTTGATTCGGAGAATGAAGCTTCGTGGACATGGTTTTTTAGGAATATGAAATCTGTCTTTGGGGAGCCTAAAGAGCTGGTTATTATATCCGATAGACATGTGAGTATATGATAAGCCTTAGGATTAAGGCTTAATTAACTCCCAATTGCTTAAAATATTCTTGTTTTGACTTAAGATCTTTTGAAATAGTGGAAGATTGCTTGAATTTAAGGAAGAAATGAATGTGATGACATTTGGAATAGAATTCTAAGTAAATTGATATTGTTTGCAGAAATTGTGAAAATTGTAAAATCAAATTGCAAAATCGTGATTCTGCAATTGTTTCTGGAGCAGGGAATGTAAAAATTGCAAAATCAAATTGCAAAATCGGATTCTGCAATTCTGGAGCAGTAGAAAAGTTCAAAAAAGGAAAAAAAAAATCTGCATTAAACCCATTCCGAAAATCTTCAATTACTGCCCGATTTGGAGGAATTGTAGCACGAAATTTGGGCAATCTTCAGCCCTAATGGAGGCCTATAAATGGGGTAGAAGAATTGGAGCTAAGCATCGGGATTTTGAGAGGCGAATTTAGATTGAATTTTGTGGGTTTTCTTCGAAGCTCTGTTTTTTTTCGTAGGACTGTGTTTTTGTTTTTCAGCCAAGAATTTCAATTGAGTTTAGTTTCTTCAAGTTTTTCTTGTATTACAAAGAGCTATTCATGTTCTTCTTTTGATTTACCCAATCGATTCAAGTGAAGAATTCAGATTTCGGGAGCGATTTCAAGGATCAAAATTTCGTGGGTTTTTAAGTTTTTCCTCGAAGGCTCTGTTTTCGTTCTTCTTCTGTTTTTAGCCAAGAAATTCAATTTTAATCTCGATTTTTCTTCAGTTTTGTATTATGGAGAGTTGCTTGAACAATCTCTATTCTTCAATTGATGTATTGTTGAATTAAGCTTAAGTTAATTTCAAGTTAAGTTGGTGGGTTTCTTAAAAAATGTTGCTCTGTTTCCTGCACTTTCTTAACTTCTTTTTGTTCACAAATGGTTACTGTTTTTTTTTTTCCTTCTTGAATGTTGAATAGTGTGGAAGTTCCCCTTTGCTCTCAGTCGAATTCAAGTGTGAATTAATCCAGTTTCGTTTGCAAGTTTCTTTAGAATTCGTTCTTGATTTCATCTTTATATTGATGCAAGATTGTCCCATTTAATTTATGCACTTTCCTTCGGTTTATCCAGTCCGATTCAAGAGTTTCTTGAATCGTTAAGATCAATTGTGTCCCTAAAAGTGGAGGAGATTGAATCGATTGGATTGGAAGGAGTTGTGTTAATTATTGAATGAATTTATGTTGATTTTATCCTCTGGTTTTGTTCAAGTTTAGTTTCTGTGGGAGCAGTTTTTTTTTATTTAAATTCAATTTCTGTGGGATTGTTTAACTTCATCAATATCCAAGGGCAGAGAGAAGAAGGATGAAAACTCATATAGATGCCTCTTGATATTGTTGCTTTAATTCCCATTAAGAATCCTTCCTTGAATTCCTTGTAGTTTTGCCAAGAATAACATTTCAAGTTATTATTCAATTATCTAATTTACACAATTTCTAATATGAACTTTTTCTCAAAAATTAGTTTTAAGATTTTTATTTTTATTATGAGCTAAGCTTCTCAAGGGGTTCAAGGATGTGAATTCCCTAAGAAGTAAATGTAGCCAAAAGTTCAATAAAAACCAAGCCTACATCTCAATTGTTTGCTTGTGTTGAATATATTTCCGTTGAGATCCTAGATTGATCAACTAGGGTATTAACTCAAGCTTAGATCTAATACCGACGGGGTTAGTGATAAGCGGATTTCACACAAGTGATGGAGAAAAAGAGCTTAGACATAAGCCAATCCTTACCCTAGACATAGGGATTAAGGACTCCAAAACCCATAAAATTGTTGAGCCGAATTATCTAAGATAGAGGGACTATAGACATATAAGTCACTCACTTAGCCTCCTAACACCTAAATTTAAGGTAAATAGGAGAAGCAATTTTGGTTTACAATTGAGTGTGGAGTATGTTGAAATTGCAATTTTGGCTTGCAATTACGACTTAGGGCAATGACATTCTTGAGCCCCATCTTTATCTAGAATTCCTTTTGCAATTTCATTTGCTAAGTTATTTAGTTGTTATTCCAATATTGCCATTTTAGATTCTGCAATTTCTGTTCTTTCGATTATTGCCATTCTAGATTCTGCAATTAGATTCTGCAATTTCTGTTTTTCATCAACACTCCAACCCAATTTTATTTTTGCATTTTTAGTTTTCAAAGTTGCAATTTTCCTTACACTTTGCTTTACAATATTTTTGTTACTCTGTTCCCTGTGGGATTTGATACTTGGTACTCAAATACCATTTTATATTACTTCGATTGTGTGCGCTTGCGTGTTACAACCGATCAGTATACCGAAGGGTATTAGGAACGTGTATGATAACGTCGAACATGGTATTTGTGTTTTTCATTTGTTGAAGAACATTAAAAAAAAATACAAGTCGAGATTGATTAATGAGACCTTTAATAGTTGTGCTAGGGCATACACAACTACTGACTTTGAGTATTATATGCGACAGTTAGAACACTTAGTCTCTTTGCTTAGGCCAGAGTTGGAAGAGGTAGATTATGCTAGGCGGGCAAGGGCATTTTGTGTTCGGAGGAGATATTCGTTGATGACAACTAATATCTCTGAGAGTATGAATTCGCTTTTAAAAGATGCGCGTGAATTGCCTATTATACCGCTTCTTGAATTCATACGCAGTACAATGCAAAAGTGGTTTTATGATCGTCGTAGTTTTTCAAGTTATCAACGAACAGACCTTAGTCCATGGGCAGAGAGTTTGCTTCAGTCGTTTTTGAAGGAGAGTCGGTCAATGGATGTGAGTTTTTCATTTTCTTAGTTTTTTTTTATATTAATCTTTGAAGTTAGTTTTCATATGTTTTTAATTATATTTTGTTGATTTTTGTTTTAGATAAACAATATCAATCAATATGAGTTTGAAGTTCATGATCGTTCGAAGCATTTTGAGGTCAATATTCTTAATCGTACGTGCACTTGTTGACATTGGGATTTGGATTTACTACCATGCTCGCATGCATGTCTTGCGTTGTCTCGACGGAATATTGAGTTTCATTTATATTTTCATGATTTTTATCGTTTATCAAGCTTGGTTCAAATATACATCAAAGACATTCATCCGATTGGTAGTGTTGAACAGTTTGTGAATCACACGGTTGTTGATGATGTTGTAATCCATCCGCCGAGTGCCAAACAGTCAGCTGGCAGGCCTCGAAAGAAGAGAATCATGTCTTGTATAGAGGGGAGACCAACCTTCAAATGTGGTCGGTGTGGACAATTTGTACATAATCGTAGATCCTGCAAGAACCCGATATCTAATTGATTTTTTATCTAGTTGTACCTAATTTAGGCATTTATTTGTTAGTTGTTTTACGTTGTGCATTAATTTATTTATTTTTAGATACACTGAGTTGCACTGTTGATTGAATGTTAGTTTTGTTATTTGTTGACTGTTATTAAATACTGAGTATTTAGATATTTTTATTCTATTGGTCAATTTCTTCTTTGTTCATTCGAACCGTGTTATTTTTTATAATTAGAAGGTATTTGTAGGAAAAGGATGAGTTAAGGTGATTTGATTGCATTACTTTTATATATTTTGTATAAGAATATTGGGAAAAATACCTTTTTGGTCCCTGAGTTTTTAACAATATGTGCGTTTGGTTCCTGAGTTTTGGAAATAGACATTTTTAGTCCCTGAGTTTAGGGAAAAATACATTTTTGGTCACTGAGTTTTAGAAATAGACCTTTTTAGTCCCTGAGTTTTGAGAAATAGGTTTAAAAGGTCCCTTGTATTATTATTATTTTTTATTTTTTAATATAAAATCAATATTCTTTATTAATTTTTAATATTAACGATTTTTTAAATTAAAAAAAAACATCTTTATTAATTTTAAATCTCTCAATATTCTTGATTAATTATAAATTTTTAATTTTTAATATTAACGATTTTTTAATATTGAGAGAGAGAATGGGGTAGAGAGGGAAGAGAGTTTTTTTTTTTTTTTTTAATTTAAAAAATCGTTAATATTAAAAATTAATAAAGAATATTGATTTTATATTAAAATAATAATAATACAAATGACTTTTTAAACCTATTTCTCAAAACTCAGGGACTAAAAAGGTCTATTTCTAAAACTCAAGGACCAAAAATGTATTTTTCCCTAAACTCAGGGACTAAAAAGGTCTATTTCAAAAACTCAGGGACCAAACGCACATATGGTTGAAAACTCAGGGACCAAAAAGGTATTTTTTCCAAGAATATTTATATTGTTGGTTGACTATGTATTTTGGATATTAATTTTTTCTCGATTATTTTTACTTTTGTGTAAATGTTGATTATTTAATGAAAATATAGGGTTAATTCTAGTTTAGTGGGTTGTAGTTAAAATTTCTAATTTTATTATAGGGTATTTATTCAGTGATATTGGTAAGATTAATTGTACTGAACACAATATAAATATTCTTATACAAAATATATAAAAGTGGTTGTATTTATTCAGTGAGGTTTTGGATTTTAGATTAATTGCAGTGTAATTGTAGTGTATATTCTTAATTTTAGTGTATTTATGCAGGTGTATTATATATAGAAGTATGTTAACATTTGTATTTACGACTTGCTATTTGTATTTAAATGGAATTTTTGGAATGAAGAACATTTTTTTTAATGTGACGCATGGAGGGACATTATTTTAATGTTTGGTCAATACTCTTATTTCATGATGTGTAATAAAGCTGCATCTTTCAAATCCTGTAGTAACATGAATATAATAAACCTTCATTTATATGTTGGTATTATCATTCAGAGTAAGTATCTAGATACTTTTTATCAGTCACATCATAACAAAATCTATCTAGGTTGTATAGTCCAAGAGTTAAGGTTCAGACAGAAAAGTAAATGAGTCCAAAAGCAAACATAAAATTGAAGGTTTCATATTCAAAATAAAATTTAGCGTTTCTAATCTTGGGTCAGGTGGAGATCGAAAGAGGGTCCGAAGGGGATTTCTGCAGCCTTGTAGTCCTTCTTGGTGTCAAGTGTCCCTCGTAGTGCATTGATATAGATTCTACTTGATTTGATTGTAGGCTGCAAATTCATCCCAGAAGTTGTGTTCTTTTGTATGTTTTGATTTACCTATTTGTTGGCAACAAATGTTAGCAAATGTACATGTCATTTATAAAATTTAAGATTCTTGGATGTGTATATGATGTGTACCTCTTTAAGAGTCGTCCTCATTTGGTTTCTTTCAACTGGTTCACTCAATTTTATCTTCAATTTTGGGGTCTGTTGAGGTATATGTTAATTGATGTAAATATTTACATATATAGTTAAATATATATTATAATTGAATACATTACATACCTCTGTAATAAAACTACCCTTACACTTGCTGATCTTTTCATCCTCATATTTCATATTCAACTTTCTTTTCACCTAGTTGTGTTACAAAGATAGGTTATTTATTTTACACATGATTTTCAGCACATTGATATTCATTCATTATTTCAAATTTTTTTCAATTTACCTCTGGTTGTCTCTTTGTGGACAGTTGTTTTAGGTACATGGTAACTGGTTCATGCTGAAATAGTTTGCCAACTGTCTGCGATTTTTGAGTTTCATCCTGCCAACAAATGGAAACGCACAAGCATAAATACAGTGTATTTTTATTGTCTAAATTGGTTTATATGAATTGCTTACCTTCATAATGGCCTTGCCCTTTAGTTCCCTTTTGAAGCTTTCATATATCTCCTTTTCATCTATTGATCGAATAACATCGTTTATGATGTCATCAACATTGTTTTTTTCTTCAGTTGCCTATGATAGGTTTTGTTGTTAGTATATATACATCGTGTTAAAACGATGAATCTATTTTTATCGCTTACCTGGGGCTGTGTCTTCTTGGCTGTTCCTGTGGCATCCTTTCTTTTTTCAGCTGGCCTTTGTTGGCCTATGTTTGTAGTGACCGTTATGTTTACTTGCTGAGTTTACAAGCTAATTCACTCAAAGACTAAGGGATATTGGGTGTGGATTATGAGTTTCTCTCAAAGGAATTATCTTTAACACCACGTTGTTCCTTATCCTATGCTCCCACTCAAAATCTAGGGTAAAAACAATTTTTCTGTCCTGTTTCATCCCTTCCTTTAAGCTCCACGAATCGTCCTTTATATAGGCTTTTGGAGGGTGAGTAGTTGCATATTTTCATACCTTGGACCTTGACTTTGAACCCTTGGAGTCAAAGTTGGAGGTAGGTTGCAGATTTGACTCAAACAGAATGGATTACGAAGCTCATAGATTTGATTGGAAATTAGGGCATTATGCAGCCGCATATTGTAAGCCTGCAAAACTTTGCAGTCACATACTCTATTTTGGAAGATTTCTACAAAAGAATAAAATAAGGTTAAATTCACCCAAAAATACCTCTTTTACCCCTCAAATGACTCAATAAACACAAAATGACTATTTTCACATGTCTAACTTACTTATGTATGCTTTTGAACAATAAAAGCACAAAAATACATGCAATTAAACACACTTTAACCAAGAAATGAACTAAATTGAGGGCCAAATATAGGTGATAAACATAGTTCATCAGTTGTAAATGAGTTTTTAAAACCAAATATAACACTGATGGTTCGATTGCTCATTATAAGGCCCGATTAGTTGCCAAGGGTTATCATCAGGTTGAAGCATTTGATTTTGCTTAAGCTTTTAGCTCAGTTGTTAAAAAAGCCAACAATTTGTGTTATTCTTGCTCTTGTTGCTCAATATCAGTGGTCTTTAACTCAACTGGATGTCAAAAATGCATTTCTACATGGACATTTAAAGGAGGAAGTTTATATGTCTCAACCTCGTAGTTTTCTGGATAAATCTTTCCCAACTCATGTTTTCTTACTTCATAAAAGTCTTTATGGTCTTTTACCTCATATTTATTAACTTTGGGATTTGTTGCTTTCTCTGTTGATTTATCATTGTTCATACGCTCTGTTGGATCTTCATTTTCATACTGTCGCTTTATGTGGATGACATCATTATTACAGGACATGACTCCACTTATTTCTCTATCTTAAAGAAGCAGTTGGCCACTGAATTTCAAATATCAGATCTTGGTGCATTGAAATACTTTCTTAACTTGGAAGTTCACAGTTCTTCTTATGGTATTTTCGTTAATCAAGCTAAGTATCTTGCTGATCTATTTCAAACTTCAGGAATGTTCTCTGCTAAGTCGTGCTTAACTCCTATGGCTACATATGTTGATCTCTATGTCTTTACACCTTCAACAATGCAACACTTGATCGTCGGATGGTTGGATCACTTCAATGTTTCACATCTACCGAACCTGATATTACTTTTGCAGTAAATCGAGTAAGTCAGTTCATGCATTGTCTTACGCTATTCAACGAGAAAATTTGTCTTACTGCTTTCTATGATTCTGATTGAGCTGATGACACTTCTGATCGTCAATCTAACTCAAGCTTTATTGCTTTTTTTGGTTCCAATCTAGTATCCTGGTCAGCCAAAAAGCATCCTATTGTTTCACATTCATCCATAGATGCTAAATATCGCTCACTGGCTACTATAACATCATATTTTATTGGTTACACCAGCTTCTATGCGATCTTCATTTTACCTTAACTGATCCTCCCACATTATGGCGTGATAATGTTTTTGTCATTTTACTTGCCAACAATCTAATTTTTCACGCCTGTACGAAACACATTGAGATTGACCATCACTTTGTTCGTGAGAAAGTTGTTCACAAGGATATTTCCATACATTTCATATCTTCTAAAGATCAACTGGCAGACTTACTTACAAAACCGTTATCATCACAGATACTTTTGTCATTTTGGGACAATTTTTTACTTCACTCCAATCTTCAGTTTGGGAGCATATTAGAGTATTCTTCCAAAGATTCTTGCCACAATTTGTGCCTCTGATTGTCAATATTAATTGTTGTATTTTACAAAACTATTTTCCTTTTATATCAGCCTTTGCATCACTCACATGCATATATATATATATATATATATATATTATCAGCCTTTGCATCACTCACATGCATATATATATATAAAGGTTCCATTTGTATGAATAAAAACAAGGCAATTACAATCTTTCTCTTGTGTCTCTCTTCTTCTTAGATCAACTGTTCCTCCTACCCAATCGCTTTCCCTCTCCTTCATATTTGTCCAAACAAAGTCGTCCATCTTCTTCCTTGTTTTCATAACTCCACTACTCCATCCCCTATGTTTTGATTTTTTAAAGCTCAATATTCACCAATCAAACACACACCTTTCAATTTCCAAACCCAACAAATTTAAATTACTAAAACCATGGCGACAAACGCCTGATATTCTAACTTTCTAAGGAAGTTTAATTAATTTATTATATTATTCTCAATAATAATAAAAAATAGCATCCTCATCTTGATACTTTTAAATTATTTATTTTAGTTTTCATAGTTTCAATTTTGTTCATTTAAGTCTCTATGCTTAAAAAAAGTTCATTTTTGTTCTGTATTTTTAAAAAGTGTCACTTTGGTTAGTGTTTGCAAAATTTTAATACAAATTCTATATTTTACAAAAATCCTTTAATATAAATTATGGCTATATTTAAAAAAAAAAATTATTATTGAAAAAAATGAGATGAACAAAGAAAATAAATAGACCAAAATAATAACTTTTTTCAAAGTATAGAAATAAAAAGGACGTTTGAAAAGTATAATGATTAAAATAGACCAAAATTTAAAGCGTAAAAATCAAAATAAACATCTCGAAAGTACAAGAAATTATTCAAAGAAGCTGCACAATGAAGCTGACAGTTTTGCACTGTTGGATGTATGAGAAAAAAATTATAAAACTACCTTGGACTTTGTATCTAGCGATTATTAGGAGGAAGATAAATTTTAAGATCTACATCTAATGCTTTTAGAAGGACAACAACATTGTGGCAGCTTCATCAAACGATTTAAGTAAGAACAGAACTAAAATCAACCAAAGAAAATACCGGCCAAAATAATCGTTATACACAAAAAAAAAAAAAAAAAAAAAAAACTTCATTTGTCTGCAGCTGGTTACAAATTACAATAATTTGAATATTTAACCACTTTATAACCACATAATTAAAAAAAAAATTGTGTAGTTGTGGGCATGATATTAAATTTCTGTCGACATATCGACATTTCCATCGATATTTCTACATGTCTTGGGTTCGACATCGACATAAGGGGAATCGACATTTCCACTATATCGTACAAAATTGATGAAATATTTAAAAAAATAGCAAGAAAATGTAACTTAATGTGAATATAATATTGTAATAAGTATTTTAACTCATTTAAAAAGTGTAAAATGTTCATTTATTAATTTAAATAATTTTTTGAATTTTTTGTTTTTAAAATTTTTCTAGAAATATTCATCGACATCGATATTTTATCGATATTTCCATCGACATTTTTATAAAATTGAGACTTCGACATTTCCGTCGACATTGACATTTTAAACCTTGCTTGTGGACTTATATCTTTCATCTTTCCATTTGTTTATCAAATTCATTTTCTCATCCTCCACAGGCCGGCTGACTTCAAAAGGAGGCTCTAAATTCAACGTCGTGTGTTGTATCCATTCCACTGGTTTTCATTTTCCGATGAAGGATTGTCTCTCAATGGCCGAGTACTCTCCTCTCTCAATGAAGCTTTTACACAACTGCTCGATTTCTCCACCGACGGGTTCAGTTCTCACAACCCATCTCCCTCTCAGTTTCTTCGACATATTCTGGCTACGACATGCACCCACTCGGCGCCTTTTCGTCTACAAATTCCCTCACTCCACCGCCCATTTTACCGACGCCTTTCTCCCATCTCTCAAACAATCTCTTTCCCTCACTCTCCGACACTTCTTCCCTTTTTCTGCCAATCTCATCCTCCCTCCACAACCTCACAAACCCCATCTTCTTTATACCCCTCACGACTCTGTCCATCTAACCATAGCCGAGTCTGATTCTTCCCATTTCCACGCCGTCATGCCCGACCATCCAAAAGACGCCAGAGACGTGTACCAATTATTCCAAGATTGGCCTAAGGTTTGCGTCTTGCCGGATGGGACTCAAGTGCTTCCTCTCTTGACTCTACAAATCACCATCTTCCCCTTTCAGGGCCTTTCCATTGGAGCATCATTTCTCCACGTGGCCGCCGATGGACCTGCACTCCATCATTTCATCAAATCATGGGCGTCCATCTCTGCAACGAAAGACCTCGATGGCCCATTACCATTTCACGATCGGACTGTTGTCCAAGACCCAGATGGATTTGAATCCACTTTTCTTCGCCTACACTGGAGCGTTCCTGGACCCATCAATTTCGATAGCGAGCCAATGAGTAAGCGTCTAAGCGGCAAGGTTCGGGCAACATTCTCGCTGTCCAAATCCCAAATTGAGGGACTAAAAAATTGGGCGAGTTCTCAGATATTAGAAATGGATCAATCTCCACATTTTTCGAGTTTTGTAGTGACGTGCTCTCTCGTTTGGGTCTCGTTCATCATATCACGTGAAGGAGGAGGAAGTGGCAAGGACGAACCGTGCTGCTTTGCATTCGCAGCAGATTGCCGTAATCGACGACTTGGATATTATATACCCCCTGGGTATTTTGGGAACTGCCTTGCGTTTTGCTATGCAGCAGTGAAGAAGAGTGAGCTTTTGGGGGAAAATGGTTTGATCGTGGGAATGAAGGCAATTGGGAAAAGAGTTGGGGAAGTGGAAAATGAGCCATTGAAAGACGCAGCCGGGGGGTTGTCAGTTTGGAAGAAGTGTGTAGAAAGTGGAGTTGCGTTTGCAGTTGCTGGGTCGCCGAGGTTGGGTGCGTATGATGCGGATTTTGGGTGGGGGAGGCCCATAAAGACTGAGGTGGTTCAAATTGATTCTGGGAGGTTGTTTTCTATAGGAGAATCGAGAAACAGCAATGAAAAAGGTGGAATTGAAATTGGGTTGGCTTTGAGTTCGGCTCATATGGCTCGCTTTGTTGCCGTGTGGGAACAAAATCTGATCAAGCTTTTCGGTTGCTGAATGAGGGGAGACTGCAGAGATCCGTATTCTGGTGTCGCACACAGATTGCGGGATCCTGGACTCCTGGCTGACACCTTAAGCTTTGATCACTTCTCAAAGATTATATATATTGTGCGAATTTTTAAATAATTGAGATGTCATCACTTGTTTGTTTGTTTTGTATTTTATTGTCTTTATAAAGTTTAAAATAATTGTGACTAGCATGTGTTGATGACGTTCTCTATTATAAAAAGATGGATGGATGAGCATAGAAGGCACTCTTCTTTTTTCTGGGTCCTTGATCCTTTGTACAAGATTTAGCTCAATATTTTATCGTTTAAATTTTATTTTCATCCTATCTCAAAATGACAAAAAACAAACAACACAAAACAAAAGAAATCTTCTGTGTGAATATATATTGAACAGTGAATTATGGTAGGTTCATCCTTTTGACTATGGAATATTTATTTACCGTGGTATTCAAATTTTGATCACAAAATTTATTGAGAACATTAGAATAGTTAATTGTGCTCCATCCTCTTTATCATGAATTTAAATTTTGAATTATTTCTAAATTGATTTCTTGAAATCAAACTCTCTGTTAAGTTTGATGAAATCATTATAGGTTTGATAGGATATTTGACTTTATGTCATCTATATTATTGTTTCAATCAATATTTAAATTCAAAACAAATTTTGCAAACCTGACATAGCTCGACCGTTAAGACATCGATTTCTTCTTTTAAAGTTGGAAGTTCAAAACGTCATTCCTAATTGTCTAAAAATTTGAAATAAATTTTCAAATATATGTGAACCATGGAAATAATATATGTGAAGGTTAAATAATTACAAGTTTAATTCCTAAACTTTCAACATGTTTGTGTCTATTTGGTCCTTAAATTTTAAAAAGTGTCTAATAGGTCTTTAAAATTTCACTTTTGTGTCCTATAGATCTATGAATTTTCAATTTTGTGTCTAATAGTTCATTTACTAATTTTGAATGTTTTGTTAAAATTTACGGACCTACTAGACACAAAATTAAAAATTTAGGCCCTGTTTGATAACCATTTGGTTTTTGGTTTTCGGTTTTTGAATATTAAGCTTATAAATACTATTTCCACCGATGGATTTACTTGTTTTTTTTATCTACCTTTTACCTATGTTTTCAAAAACCAAGTCATGTTTTGAAAATTAAAAAAAATAGTTTTCAAAAACTTGTTTTTGTTTTTAGAATTTAGCTAATAATTCAAATGCTTCCTTAAGGGAGATGAAAACTATTGTAGAGAAATTGAGAGAAAAAAGCTTAATTTTCAAAAACCAAATGGTTATCAAACGGGGTCTTAGAGTTTTACATAAAATTCAATTTTATATATAATATATCAATTAATTTTTTAAAAATTCAAATATGTCAAGAATCTATTAGACGCTAAATAGAAAATTCAAAGACACCTATTAAATATTTTTAAAGTTTAAAGACATAATAGATACTTTTCAAAGTTTATGGACCAAATAGACATAAACCTAAAAGTTCATAGACTAAACTTCTAATTTAACCTATATGTGAATTATTGTACAAATATCCAAAATATGTGAATCATTGTAAATTTCCAAATATGGAATATATGAATTCATTTGTCCACATGGAGCGTAACTTAGCTACTCAGCCCAGACACATGGGCCAATTTTCTCTTTTGTTTTTTTTTTAAAAAATTTATAATATATATATTATTTGCTTTTCTCATCTAAACAAAACCACACGTGGCACCCTGCCAATGACCCACGTGTCTAGGGCTGATGATGGGCTAATATGGTTTCATGATCGAACAGTGAGTTTGATCCAAGACTTAAATGGACTTGAATCGAACTATGGTACAAGATTGGGGGTTGGGGCAACATTCTTGCAGTCCAAAGCCCAAATCGAATTGATGGAGTGAAGAGTTGGGTGGATTCTGATACAAGCAAAACCCATCGGCTGGAATAATCTCTACATTTTTTGACATTTGTAGCAATATGAATCCTTATTTGAAATAGACAGCCGAATCACTATTTGTATGAAAAAGAAGGTAGAAAGAATTAGAATCTGGAGTTGTGTTTGTTGTAGCTGGGTCACCGACGCACCCCGGTTGGATGCATGTGTATCCTACATATTTCAATTTTACTTAAGCTGCGTTAGATGAAATTTCCTTCCTAACTACTCATCATTAACTCCCTCTTTAGAACTCTTGGATTTGTGCGTTTGGATGATTTCAAATCTTGTTTTTTTTTTAAAAAAAAAATCCCATTCCAAATAGGTCGGAATTGACAAAACTTTAAGTTTCAAAAAATATGTTTTCAATTTTACCCTATGCCTTACGATAGTTTCTATAGTTTTTCTTTATTTAACCTCATACCTATCGATAATTTCTTTTATATTCTGACTTAACGTCATTAAAGCAAACTCAATGTTAGGTTTCTGTTTTATTTTTACATTGTATTGCTATTTTTTAAAAATTGATAACAATAATTTTAATTTTTTCAATGCAACTTTTCAATTTTCAACAAGTTTTTTTTTTTTTTTATAGACAAGCAAACTAGAGGTGATTTTTTTTTTTTTTTTTTTTTTGCTTTGTTCATCTTCTTAAATATTTTTTTATTTATTGATTTGATAAGAATAATATGTTTTTTTTTCCTTTTTATATATTGATGCAATTGATATTTTTTCCTTTATGAATATTTTTTTAAGTTTCATGTTTTCATACATTGGGTTGGAGAAGAAATCAACAAAAAAATTGCTTCTTTTGATTTTTTTTTTTCCTCAATGGCTGAACATAACAAATCAAATATCTTTTAATGGATTTTGTTTAAATTTGGCTAAGTTTAGTTTTTTTTTTTTTTAATTTAAATTAAGACATTTACAATTAATTTTTTAAAATTTTTAACAATAATGATAACATTTGTAAATTTTAATTTAATAAGTTGATTTGTTTTGATTAATGGTATATTTTTATGATTATATATATTTGATATTAAAATATTTTGTTATTAATTAAAACAATCTACTGCAAAATCCATAAGGGCATAATAGTAAAATGTTATACTTTCTTTTCATTTATCGTGATCATCCAAACAAGAAATCTTAATTACGGTGATTTCAAATCAATTTGGTTCCAAACGCAAATAGGAATTTGAAATCATTTCCATCTTTTAAAATCCTGAAGTTTGAAAACATTCTTACCAAATCCATCGCCAAATAGAGCATAAGTGTTTTTTCTTTCCAATTGTTTATTTTTTAAAAACTAGGAAAAGTCTCCCTTCTAGTTTTCATACTCCACCTATCAAAAAACTTAAAAGTCGTTTGGTTTAAAGTTTCATAGATGTTTGAAGATAAGATTGTTGGGAATAAAAGATTATCGTGTTTGGTTTAAAGTTTCATAGATGTCTGAAAATAAGATTGTTGGGAATAAAAGATTATGTGCATGAGAATATTATCAGAATTTTATGGAAACAAATTATGTTTGTATTTATTTTTTGAAACTAATCATGGTAATCTTAAATAATTTTAATAGATTAATTAAAAAAACAATCAAAATTAATTCAAAGCATTAAAAAAATTAATTAGTTAATAATAAAATAATCATTTTAATTGGATAATTAATTATGAGTACTATTTAAAAAAGAATACTTATACTAAGTTAATTTAATTATACTAAAATTAATGAATTAATATTTTTAATAAACAGCTTTAATTACATTAATTTAATATATTTTTATCAATAAAAATGAATTAAATAAATATATAATTATTAATTTATTACAATAGAATATTTAATTAGTTATAGTTTTGTATTATTAATTATAAATTTTAATTTGAATCAATTAATTTTAATTAAATAACATAAAGAAATATATTTTAATAAACAATATAAAAAAAAGAAAGTTAAAAAAAAAAGAACAAAATATGATAGGTTAATAATGAATGTTAATAAGAAATATTAAAAAAAATGTTTAAAATTATTATATGTTAATAATGAATGAACGAATCAAAATTAATCCCAATAAATAATTAATTGATTATAAATAATCAATAAGTAATTAGTTATAATGGTTGAAAAATAAAATTTTACTAACCTAATTTAACTAATCTTAATTAACTAATTAAATATATTTAAGATATTATTAGCTAATTAATTAATAGTTTTAGTAAATAAGTAATTGCATTTATTTAATATACTTTTATTTGTAAAAACGAATTGAATAAATATTTTAATAAATTATTGTTGATTTATTAAATTAAATAATTAAATATATTAATTTTGGTAAATTAATATCAATTAGTTAATTAATTATATTCAAAATAAAAATATTATATAAAATGAAAAGCAAATGGAGAAAGGGCAAAGAAAAAACTCACTATTTTATAAGGGTAAAGAAAACTCTTGTCAAGAAGAAAAGATGATGCCTAGGAATAAGTTATTCCTAATTAAAGTATTGAAAACTACGTAATAAACATAGATTTAGCTTACCCATGTCCATTCTTACCTAACAAAACCTCCAACCAAACGCCCCTAATAGTGGTGGTAAGAAAGTATAATTCTTTTAATAATTTTGTGGATTTGAATCATTTGATTATGTTCTTTCTTTGAAGCTGATAATGATTTGAATATTATAAAACAATATTTTTCATTCGCCTGCTTTTGTAATTCTCTCTTTCAAATCGTTAGCATATCTGATATAGATAATAATGATGAAATTGATGCTATGTAATATGAACACTCTCACACAGATTGAGGAATATATTGTCATTGCTATTGCTAGAGCTCGAGCTCACAGTGAATGCAAGTTTTATACTTTAAATGTTAAATAAATTTTACAGAAGCTTTCTTGTTCAGTGGCAAGCCCTCTGGTTTTTTTCCTAAGGTCTTTATTATGCCCAGGTTCAAATTCTCTTTAAAAAAAAATCTTTTATATCATATTTTTAATGTAAATAATTTAAATTCTCTTAAAAAATATATTTTATATTATATTTTATATCTATATCCACCAATAAAAATATACAAACTCAGTTTTTTATGAAAAAGAATATAAATCCAGTTTTTTTATGTAAATAATATAAATCCTCTTTAAAAAAAATCTTATAAATCATTTTTTTCCTTTTTCTTGTACACTTATATAAAAAAAAATATTTCTTATTATATTTTATATGTATATCGACAGATAAAAATATACAAACTCAATTTTGTTATGTAAATAAGATAAATTTTCTTTAAAAAAATCTTATAAATCATTTTTTTCTTTTCCTCGTACACTTATATAAAAAAAATAGTCATACTGTTAATATCAAAATATATAAACAAAAAGGTTAAAATATCGTTTTTTTTTTTTGTTCATATACTTTAGGTCTTGTTATATTTTAGTCTCTATGCTTTCAAATATCCTAACTTAATATTTGTGCTTTCAATAAATCATAAAATTAGTTCACATTATTAGTTTATAGTTAACTTTTCAAAAAAAAAAAAAAGTAATATCTATTAGCTTTCCTGTCTATAAAGTTTAGAAACATATTCACATTGTATTTTTTTCTTAAATGAAATTATTATTATTATTTTATCAAGTTCGATAAAAATTAACTCTCAAACTAACAATAATGACTAATTTTAAGATTTTTTTTATAAAACTACATAGATTAAATTTAGACATTTAAAAGTGCAAAGATTAAAATGGAACAAGACTTAAAGTACAAGGACCAAAATAATATTTTAACCAAACTAATATATCAATGTGTTCAAAATAATCTTTATGCGAATTCAAGCCTCCCAACATAAAGTTTTGGATCGGCCATTTCCATCGTGTGGAATCTTGTTTATGAAAAAATAATGGTAGTGAGAAAATTTTATTTATTTATTTATTTTCAATTAATTTTAACTAACTGTTGTTAATTAATTTTGATTAATGCCGCTAGTTAAAATTGTAATATTATTCCTTAAACTATGTCATATTTATTATCATTATGGGTTAATTAATTCATTTAATATTTCTTTCATTTTATTTTAATCTAGTTCATTGTTTGTTGCCAAATAATTTTTTTTTGGAAATATGTTGCCCAATAAATTTCATTATTTTGTTTTTTTTTTTTTTTTTTTTGAGTACAATAGGGGTTGGGGGATTCGAACCACAGACCTCGTGGTCGTTAACACATTCAATATGCCAGTTGAGCTATGCTCTCTTTGGCTTCTTTTATAAAGTTTAATTTAACTATTTAGTATTAAATAATTTGAATTTTCTTGTACACTCTGCATAACTTCGTAATCATATAAAAACTGATTTTCTTTTTCAATTTTGAACTTTGTGGATTAAGTAAACAATAATTTGCCCTTCTACTTCTCTCCCTAGGCCACAAGCCACAATTTTATTTCAAGTTAATAAATGATATATTCTCCAAAACAATTCTCTATCTTTTAGAACATAAATGGACAAATAATAATGGGTGAAAAAAAAGTTGAGACAACCTTTTCTTTAATGAAAGTTGGGAAAACTTTTTATCTTTTAAGTCAGATCGACAGTTTTATTTTAGATTTTCTAGTGATAATAGTAGATCTATAGTCTAAATAATATTACTTTTGTTATGTAATAAAATGTTTTGCAAAAACTATATAAATGTAAGAATTCGAATATCAATGATATACTTTATCAACGGTAATATTAGTGATATACTTAATATTAGAAATACCAATTATACTTTATTAATGGCACAAACATAGTACAAAAAAGGGGGGAAAAATAAATTTACCCCTAAACTAGGTTGTTTTCAATTTTTACCCCTGGAAGGCTATTGGGAGAAAGTTGAGAGTTGAGACAACATTTTCTTTTCAATCCCACTTCCCTTATTGGAGACAAAAAAAAGTTGAGAAAATTTTTGTTTTTGATCCCTGTTTGTGAATATACAAGAAGGGCATGTTTGATAGGCAACCTGAAAACAGAATTTTAAAAATAAGGGATTCAATGAAGGCAGAGTTTTATTTCATATTTTCAAATATGTGTTTGGTAGCAGATTTAAAAATTGAATTCCAATTTAAACAATTTTTAAAATGTGTTCTATAATATATTTATAGACCATGAAACTAGTTGTATTCACAAAACTAAATATTATGTTGAATATAAATCATTATTAATTAATTTATGAACATGTTTTTTTTATTATAAGTTTTGTATAATTATTATTTTACAATATCATATAATTTATAATATTATATTATACATATTTTAATTTAAAAAAAATAAATTGAGTTTATAACCTCAAATACTATTTTTATTAATTTTTTTTTATCTTTTTAATATAGTTATGCATTTTAAAATTTCAAATTCAAAATTTGAATACAATGAAAACATAAAAATGTTTTTTTTTTCATAATTTTCACTATTTTGATCACAAAATCCAGAAACAGTTTTTGAAAATACATCTACCAAATGCATATTTACTGAACTCAGTGAATCCGAAAACATAAAACAGAATCTAGATTGCGTACCAAACAAATCCTAATTATTTAGGTTAGATTCTTGCTCATGTTATTAAATCTGTTTACTCAATAGTTATTCAATATTCTTTAAATAACATTTAATCATAGTCAATAAAACATTATTATCAACACATAAAATACCAAATATTTATTTTATTGAAATTCAAAACAAATATTAATTTTATTGTATATGTTCAAAAAAAAAACTAAAAACTATTAAAGGCTGTTTGGAATGAGGAGTTGTAGAGAGTAGAAGTTAGTAAGTCTAAGGAGTTAGTATGAAGTCTATGTCTATGATGCATAGTTGTCTAGTCTAGAGTTAGGAAGTCTATGTTTGGGGCAAGGAGTTGTTTAATATGGAATTCTGAAATCTGTATTTGGGGTGCAGATTTGTTAAACATGGAGTTTTGAAGTCTGAGTTGATTTTAGTTGTTTTTTTACAGTATTTTTTTAAATTTTCATTATTAAGGATTTGTTCCCATGAATTGAGATTTTATGTATCTCAAACAAAAAGTAATAATTATACAAAATATAATTATTAATTTATGTATATTGTACAAATTTCTATAAAGAAAAAAAATTGAACAAAATACCTCATATTTTTTTCAACATATGTCACATTAATTATTCATTTGTCTTGGATAGTTTTCAAATAAAAAAAAGTTTTACAATAATTTTTTAAATATTAATGTGATTTGAAAATATTTCAATCCATTAATTTAAAGTGATTCAAATAAACTTCAAAATTTTTATGTTTTTATTCTCTCAATCCTAGAAATAATATAGATTTGTTTCCGTCAATCCTAAAATTGACATATTATTTTATGAATATTTTATAATTTTATAAAATACTTGTTTTCGTCAATTTTAAATTTTTAATTTAAGATTTGTTTTTCAAGCTTAATAAAAGTTATAATATATTTTGTTTACATAATTTAAGATTTTATTTTTCTAACTAATCAATGTAATGAATTATCTAAAATTTGATTAATTTGAAAATAATATATATTCCTTGAAGTTTTAAAATAACTAAGTTAAAAATAAAATATCAAATATTTATGCTATTTTAAAATCATTAAGTTGAAAATGAATATATATTTTTTAACATCATTCAAAATGAATATCATACATACTTTTGTTCAAAATACTATATATTTATGTTATTTATGTAGGATCGAACAGCAACACTAAAGGGGAGTGAATAGGGTTGCTACCAAATTTTTTTTTTAATAACGATTTTAATCTAAAAATATAAAACTAGTTAAACGAAAAACACCAACAAGCAAGTTCTAGATTAAACACAATTCGCAATTAAGATGATTTATCAAGCAATAGAACAGGTTTAACCCTAAAATATGAGATCAATAAAAAAATTGCAAAAAATAAAAATTTGGTAGCAACCCTATTTACTCCACTTTAGTGTTGTCGTTTGATCCTACAATTGGTATCAGAACGAGTAGCTTGATTTTTTTGCTTCAGAAAAGAGCTTGGAATTTTTTTTTTAAATTTCAAAACTGTTTTTTTTTGTTTAATCAAATCTGGATTTTTTTTTTATTTTGAGGAAAAAGTTTGAAATTTTGCATTTTAAAAAGCCATCTTCACTAGAAAAAATTTTCCTTGAAAATTGGTTCTTAAAATCCTATTTTTCTCTACTTTTCAAACTCTGAATCAGTTTTGAAATTTTATTTTTAAAAAATATTTTTGCTAAAATTTATTCTTTATAAAAAGTTCCTTTTAAAAAAAAAATTTCAAAAAAAAATTTCTCACTTAAATTTTTTCTACCTTTTCTGAAATTATTAATTGTTCGAGCTTATGGTAAATACTGGAATAAATGGGTTTATTGAGGGTCAATCTACCATTAAGCCAACTTTTTTTTTTTTATGGAAATAACTATACTTGGTAGAAAACTAGGATGAGAATTTATTTGCTTTCCATTGAATACAGTTTATGGGAAATTGTCTCTAAGGGTCCTATAGTTCCAAGTCTGTTGCTAATCAGGATGTGCCTAAAAATGAAAATGAGTTAAATGAGAATAATAAAAAGAAAGTGTCAATAAATTTTAGAGCCATGAATTGTCTATTTTGCACTTTATGTCCTAATGAGTTCAATCGAATCTTTGCATGTAATTCTACTAAAGAAATATGGGATATGCTTGAAGTAACTCATGAAGGAACAAATCAAGTAAAAGAATCGAAAATTAGCATGTTGGTCCATAATTATGAATTATTTAAAATGAATGCTAATGAAACTATTTCTGAAATGTTTACTCGATTCACAAACATTGTTAATGCCTTGAAGGGATTAGGGAAAACATACACTACATCTGAGCACATGAGGAAAATCCTTAGATCGTTGCCTAAAAGTTGGGAAGCTAAAGTGATAGCAATTCAAGAAGCCAAGGTTCTCTCATAACTTCCATTAGAAGAGCTCATTGGATCTCTCATGACTCATGAGATAATTATGAAGGGCAACAAAGAAGATGATGTCAAAAAGAAGAATAGTTTGACATTGAAGTCTACTCATATTCAAGAGGACTCTGAAAGTGATGTCGAATTAAATGATGAAGAGTACGCCTACTTGACCAAAAGGTTCAAAAAACATTTCAGAAAGAGATACCTCTCCAAGAAGAACAACAGTCAAGATGGCAAAGGAGAAAAGAGCAATAGGGACTCCATCATCTGCTTTGAGTGCAAAAAGCCTGAACATGTAAAGTGAGATTGTCCTCAAAGGAAGTTATCCTCAAAAAAGAACAAGAAGGCCATGAAAGCTACATGAGATGAAAGTGATGAAAGTGAGTCTGAAAGTGAAGAAGAAGTAGCCAACATCTATTTTATGGCTTTTGGAGACGACGATGACGACGATGACGACAATGAGGTAATTCCTGAAAACCTTACTTTTGATGAACTTGTTGAAGCTTTTAATGAAATTAAAAATGAATTTGAAAAATTAGGCTACAAATACATGTCTCTTAGAAAGAAAAATGCTATGATAGCTCTCGAGAATAATGATTTATTAATTGAGCTAGAGAGTTTAAAAGAAGAAAATGCATGAAACATTAAGAAAAAATCTTAATTTGTCTAAGTCAAATTTGCATGCTTTAAAATAGGAGTACAAAATATTAGAAAATAAAAATGAAGATTTATCCTCTACCCTTGTAAAGTTTACTAGTGGGAAAAATAATTTAGATATCATGATGGGTAAGCAATAAGGTATTTTGATAAAAGTGGTTTAGGTTACCAACCTCACCAAAAGCAAAAGAAATTTACTAGTTATTTTGTGAAAGAAAGCGCCACGTCATCTATTGTCTGTCATGCACGTGGGAAACATGGTCATAAAGCTTATGCATGTTGAGATTTATGTCCTAAAGTCTCGTAATTAATGATTTATTTAATAATTAATAATAATTTTGATTATTTTATTTACAATATAATATTATCCATTATATGAAAAATCCAAGATCATTAGTGTAATCTTGAATATTATGTGGTTGACATACGGGAGGATTATGTTCAAAAAATAACCTAAATGGTCACAGTATATGAATAAGGTTGCGTGCCTTATCCTAATAACACTATTAATACTACCTACTTTGTAATAGTTACAAATGATTTGATCCAAATCGTTCATGTGGAGACATGTGAGTGGGGGTATCTTATACAATGAGTTTGTGTAAGACTGGACCATGAAATATTTAATCTCTCTTTATAAATCCGTTAATTGAGAAAATTAATATTTCATCAAGATGATCATATGAGACTCGATCTTAATCTTGAGTGAGTTATGAACTTCTGCCTGTGAGGACTTGTCCTTTGATTTGCATAGGTGAGAGTGGCTTTTGTAGCCGATTCAATATGCCTATCATTTTGAGAACTTGACCAAGTAGGGAGTTGGGAACATAATCTCACAAGATAGAATTTACTCTTTCTCATATAGGGTAAGTAGATAAGTAGTTCCCTTAAGTGCTGATTTCAGGACTTGAACAATGTGGCCCCACCCTCTCACTAGCCCGAGAGGTACTTAGTTTATAATTAGATTATAAACAGATTATTCATTAGAGGATCAGTGGTACTTAAGGTGCAAGATGTAATTATAGGGGTAAAACAGACTTTTGACCTAGTTGTAATTATGAACAACTCGTGAAGGATCAACTTGCATGTAATGATTATATCTATGGAAACAACTTGTCCTACAGTGCATAAGAGTGCAACTCTAGGTCTATAGTGGAGTGACCAATAGTTAATGAATGAAAATTAATTAATTAATTAATTAAAGAGTTTAATTAATTGATTTTGTATCATTGAAACTTATAATATGTAGGTCCATAAGGTCCCATTGTTAGCTCATAGTAACACTAAAAGATCAATTTAGTTGAAAGAAAAAATTGAAATGTTCAAATTAATATTTAATATAT
Source organism: Trichosanthes truncata (assembly GCA_033996785.1). Lineage (NCBI taxonomy): Eukaryota > Viridiplantae > Streptophyta > Magnoliopsida > Cucurbitales > Cucurbitaceae > Trichosanthes > Trichosanthes truncata. The sequence continues at coordinate 24,578,879 of JAWPNB010000008.1, read as the reverse complement.
TAGATGTATTAAATATATAAGAGGAAAATATATTTATTGTACTTGATACATTAAATATTAAAATAATTAATGTATATTAGATATATTAAATAAAAGATATTTATAGAATTTGAATAAAATTCAAATAAATAAATATCGTAAGAGATTTGAATGAAATTCAAATAAATATAAGATATATTTTAATATATTAGATATTAAAATATAATATTTTAATTATGACAAAGATTTTCCCTTGGTTTCTATAAATAGGACCCATGTGTTGAGCTATTAGACAAACACATATCTCCTCAATAGAGAATTAGAGAATTTTCTCTAGACCTCTTATTCTCCAATCCCTTGTGGATTTTTTTGATTTTATAGAGGAGATAAAGATCCACCAGAAATATCTCCATATTTACTTCAAGTAAGTTTGCTTAACCTTAATTTTTAGTTTAATTTTAAATAAAATCAAAGACGATCCAATGCTTTCGTTGCGGAGTGAAACGTTCATTCCTTCAATGCATGCAATTTAAAGAAATCCAATGCTATATATGAAAATAAAAAGAGATGGATTTCAAAATTTTTGTTGACTAACCCCCAAGGACCAAAACAAATTTGGGTACCTAAAGGTGACATCTTGAGAATTATTTTTCTTTCAGGTATGTTTGAGATCAATAAAGAATAAGTGGTACTTGGACAGTGGATGTTCGAAACACATGACTGGGGACCACACAAAATTTACATACCTAGAAAAGAAAGATGGAGGATACGATACCTTCGGCGACGACAAAAATGGTAAGATCATTGGCAAAGGTAACATAGGTAATGGTTCAAGTTTCTTTATTGAAGATGTTTTGCTAGTTGATGGATTAAAACATGATTTATTAAGTATTAGTCAGTTATGTGATAAGGGCTATAGTGTAATTTTTAGTGATAAAATTGCATAATTGAAAATGCATGTGATGAAAAAATCCTGTTTGTTGGAAATAGAGATAGAAATGTTTATACGATTGATTTGATTGATTGTCCTGTAGAGATAATAAATGTATGTTTGTCTTACATGATGATCTTTGGTTTTGGCATAGAAGATTAGGACATGCAAGCATGCATTTAATTTCAAATATTTCTAAGAAATTCCTTGTCATAGTTCTTCCAAAATTAAAATTTAAAAAAGATAAAGTTGATGATGCTTGTCAAATGGGTAAACAATCTAAGTCTTCTTTCAAACAAAAGAAATGGTCTCTACCTCTAAGCCTTTGCAACTATTACATATGGACCTTTTTGGATCTACTAGAGTTGCAAGTCTAAGTGGAAAACATTATGCTTTTGTTATAGTTGATAATTTTTTGAGATTTACTTGGGTTTTATTTTTATCTCATAAGGATGAAGCCTTAAAATCTTTTTATCATTTTTTCAAAAATAATTCAAAATGAAAAAGGTTTTATGATTTCAAAAATTAGAAGTGATCATGAAGGAGAATTTGAAAATGCTTCTTTTGAAATTTTTTGTGAAGAAAATTGTATTTCTCATGATTTTTCCTCTCCTAGAACACCTTAACAAAATGGTGTTGTTGAAACGAAAAATCGGTCTTTACAAGAATTAGTCACCTCCATGTTAAATGAATATAATTTGCCAAAATATTTTTGGGTTGAAGTTGTTAATACTGCATATTATGTAATGAATAGAGTTTTAATAAGGTCTGTTTTGAATAAAACTCCTTATGAGCTTTTCAATGATAAAACCCCAAATATCAACTATTTCAAAGTCTTTGGCTGTAAATGCTTCATTTTGAAAGACAAAGGGAAACTTGGAAAGTTTGACTCGAAAACTGACATTGGCATATATTTAGGATATTCTGCATGTAGTAATGCATATAGAGTCTTTAATAAAAAAAACTCTTATGGTTAAGGAGTCAATGAATGTTGTATTTGATGAAATACATGTTACAATTAATAAAGTTTCTATGAGCGATGAATTAGAAAAACCTTTTGAGTGTCTAAACATTCAAGATAAGGACACAGAAGTAGTAGCAAATGAGACTCAGAGAGAGCTAGAGGAAACCCTCCCTCAGGATTGGAGATTCTCTACTCACCATCCTCAAGAGCTAATTATAGGTTATGTATCTCAAGGGATAAGAACTCGCTCTTCTTTAAATGCTTTGAATAATCTTGCTTTTGTGTCTCAAATTGAACCAAAGTCCTTCGAAGATGCTGAATGTGATGAGTTTTGGTTAATTGCTATGCAAGAAGAGTTAAATTAGTTTGAAAGAAATAATATGTTGGAGTTAGTTTCGCATCCTAGTAATCATTCAGTTATAGGTACTAAATGGGTGTTTAGAAATAAAATGGATGAATCTAGTAATATTGTTAGAAATAAAGCTAGGTTAGTTGCTCAAGGTTACAATCAGGAAGAATGAATAGATTATGAGAAAACTTTTGCTCTTGTTGCTAGACTTGAGTCAATTCGCATGTTGCTTGCATTTGCATCTCATAAAAATTTCACTTTATTTCAAATGGATATGAAAAGTGCCTTTTTAAATGGTTTTATAATGGAGGAAGTTTATGTTGAACAACCTCTTGGTTTCGAAAGCTTTGACTATCCAAGTCATGTTTTCAAATTAAATAAAGCTCTTTATGGTCTTAAACAAACTCCTCGAGCTTGGTATGACCGATTGAGCAAATTTGTTATTGAAAATGGTTTTAAAATGAGACTTATTGATACTACCCTTTTTTATTAAAACTGTTAGTGCAAATTTGTGTTGATGATATTATCTTTGGTACCACTAACTCTTCTTTGTGTGAAGAATTTTCTAAGTGTATGCACAGTGAGTTTGAAATGAGCATGATGGGAGAACTCAAGTTCTTTCTTGGGCTTCCAATCAAACAACTTAAAGAATGGATCTTCACAAATCAAGAGAAGTATACAAGGGATCTACTCAAGAGATTTAAGTTTGATAATGCAAATGTTGCAAAGACTCCGATGAGCACCACTACAAAGCTTGACAATGATGAAAAAGGTAAAAACGTAGATACTAAAGCTTATCGAGGTATGATTGGATCTCTACTTTACTTAACTGTGAGTAGGCTTGATATTATGTTCAGTGTTTGCATGTGTGCTAGATTTCAATCTTGTCCTAAAGAGTCACACTTGCATGTTGTAAAAAGAATTTTCAAATATTTGCTTGGAACTGTTGACTTAGGTTTATGGTATTCTGAAAATGCATCTTTAGACTTGATTGCATATTTTGATGCTGAATTTGATGGTAGTTTAACCGATAGAAAGAGTACTAGTGGAACATGTCATTTCTTAGGTAGCTCACTAGTCTCTTGGTATAGAATAAATCAAAACTCTGTTGCATTATTCACTACTGAGGTCGAATACATTGTTGTTGCTAGTTGTTGTTCTCAGGCTTTATGGATGAAACAGACCTTGCGTGCTTTTGGATTAAATTTTGAACAACTATCTATCTTTTGTGATAATACCAGTTCAATTAATTTAACCAAAAACTCCATTCAGCACTCTAGGACAAAACATATCGATATAAAACATCACTTCCTCAGAGAGCATGTGCAAAATGGTCATATTGTCATTAACTATGTGCATATAGAGAAACAAGTAGCAGATATTTTTACAAAAGCTCTAAATGAAGAAGCATTTTGTAAAAATAGACTTGCACTTGGTATCTTTCGCATTTAATGACAGTACTATGTTTAATAGGGGGAGCATATTTTTTGATGTATGTTAAATTGAAGGAGAGCATTATCTTTCATTAGTTATGTGAGGAGAATTTTTTTTTTTTGGCATCTTTTTGGTGATAACAAAATGGGGAGAATTTGTTCGAGAACTTGTGCATTATTTATAGATTTGTCATCATCAAAAAGGGGGGAGATTGTTAGCTTTAGAGCTTTAATCAAACTAAACATTTTGATGATAAAAAAACTCAACTTTTTTTACTATTCATTTCAGTGTTTCAAAGAGTCTATCTTGTAGAGCTCAAAAAGACGAGTCCAACGCACTTTAAATTGTTCAAATCGGAGTCCAAACGAAAAAGATATAAGCAAAAGAAGATTGGAAGAAAATGCTGACATGGCGTGACACGTGGAAGATGACGTGGCATCAATGGTGCTGACTTGGCAATATCCTACCGACATGGCATCTGCCCTGGCATCCAACTGTTACTTTTTTGTTGATGTGATGATAACGTGTCATGGTGATGTGGTAGTGACGTGGCATACATGTACGAATAAGGAGAAGACATGTGGGCGAGAAGCTGTTTGAAATTCGAAAATTCAAATATATATATTTAAAAAAAAGGGAGAAAAGCAGCACTGCCGTCAGTCCACACGCTACACTCGCCTAGCGTGGCCTTCAGAAACTCGCGAGTACAGTGCAATTTCACACTCTCGCGACTGGACTTTAGGTTTTAGGTTGGTCAATGTCCTTAAATGCTTTACATATCAAAATCCTTTCCAAAAACTCCCTCCTTGAATCCTAACCCTCCATCACCTTTTGCCCTAAATCAAATGGCTCACATTACTCCTCCTATTCTTAATATTGAGAGCCTTTTTGTTCATCAAACAACCACTATTATGAAATTTTCCAACAGTAAAAATTCAACTCTAGCTCTCCAAAAAGGCTTCAAAATTCTCTAAAATTTTGATACTTTATTAACTGGCCTTTTGCTATTGTGTGAGAAATTTTAGAGCAATTTTCTTTGTGATCCAAAATTGGTGTATTTTGCTTTCAAGAAGCAATTTTGTTTTGTTGATTTTTTTTTTGGGATTTGTATTAAGGCGTGGGATACACCTTGGGTTGAGCGAAAATTAAATTGGTTTAATCTTGAACCAGTAAAATGATTTGGATTTCTCTTTAGCTTAGGAAAAAGAGAGTCGTGTCGGTTTTGTTCTCACCCGCAAGAGGATCACATAGTGAAATACCCAAGAAGGAGCCTTGGGGAGTGGAGTAGGCGATTTGTCGAACCACTATAATTTTTGGTGTCTTCTCTCCCTTACTCTTACTTTTGTTTTTATTTTGTACAATTTTTTATTGATCACATGCTTTAGGGTTAAACCTGTTCTATTGCTTGATAAATCATCTTAATTGTGAATTGTGTTTAATCTAGAACTCGCTTGTTGGTGTTTTCCGTTTAACTAGTTTTAGATTTTTAGATTAAAATCATTATTAAAAAAAAAATGGTAGCAACCCTATTCACTCCCCTTTAGTATTGCTGTTAGATCCTATAATTTATTGTAATAATTTTATTTTATTACGTTTGGAAGGAGAAATCGTTTATTTTTTTACTTTGAATATGATTAATTTGAAAATCAATAATTTTTTAGCACGTTAACATTTTATTTCTTAAATTGTAATATGAGTTAGTTTAAAATATGTTTTTCTTATCTTCAAATCATAAAATTATATATATATTTGAGCTATTAATAAAAAAAACTAAGCTTAAAAAAATAAGATTGTTATTTGTGATAAGTAATTTTAGTTTGAAATTAAATTTTTTTTTGTAGATGTCATATGGAGGAAGTGAGATAGGCAGATTTTTGTCAATTAAAAAAATTGTTATGTAGTACTTTAATTTACATTAGAATTTCAATTTAAATAATGATATCATACCTAAAAGGCTAAAACATTCTTATATAATTTATATTAAAAAAATCAAATTATAGAATAAAAAGAAAAATATTTTTGTTAAAAAAATTATTAAAATTATAGAATAAAAATAATAATAATTTTTATTTAATTAGTAACAATGACGAAAAAAATTATACAAAAAATAAAGAAAATTTTGTAAATTAAGAAATTAAAAAAATTTATGTAAAAAAATGGAGAGAGATGGAGGTAGAAGTGATGTGAAGTGAAAAAAAGAGGAGATAGAAAAGTTATGAGGCTAGAAAAGTTGGAGTCGGAGTTAATAAATTATGGGGTCCACAATAGATGAGTTAATAAGTTTGTAGAGTCCAAAATTAGAATTAAAATATCTTTAAGAGTTAGAGAGAGTTATTAATTCTATTCTCTAGCTCTTCCATCCAAACACTGGTTGATGGCAACGATAATTTTAGGTTAAAGTTCACATCAACAGCCTTTTGTTTCGTCTGTTCACATGAATGAGTGGATTTGATAATTTGTAATTTGAATGTAAGGTTTTACTGATATCTAATCTAATCGGTTTTGCACATGCCAAGAGAGGGGAAATCAATTAAGAAGGAATTAGGGTGAAAATTGTAGGTTAATATTAGCAACATTTAATAATGACGTGGGGTCCATCGTCAAAACTTCCGTTACAAAAAACTCCTTCCATTCCTTAACCAGGCGATTGAAATCCACGCGGCAGGCATGCTCTTGCTCACTGGAACTGGAAGATGAATATTCTTCTTCTTCTTCTTCTTCTTCTTCTTCTTCTTCTTCTTCTTCTTCCTCGTAAAATAATAAAATGTTTGTGAAGTGAAGTTTTAAAATAATAATAACAACAATTTTCTTTAATTTTAACTAACTGAAGAAAACAAGGGCGCGAGGGAGATGGATGTGTAACTATCTGAAGCAGTCAACGGCAACGCGCCTTTCTCCATCATCCCACCAATTTGCCCGTTTATATATAATATTTTGGTGCGTATGCACTTTAATTTTAAATTTCTTCCGTTCCGTCTTCGATTTGGTTTTCCGGTGGCATTTCCAGGTTAGTTGAAACTTTTTTTTATTTCCTCCGGAGGCTTTTCCTGATCCACTTTTTCTAGATTTCTCTATAATTTATTTTTTCTTCTGCCATTTTTACGGGAAGAAGACAGAATTAGAAAGTAGAACTTTTGTGTTTGGTCGATCTGTTGCTTCCCTGGAAATGTTTGAGTTCACTCCGTGCACACGACAATTTGGAATTTCCGGCTGATTTCTTTTCTTTTTTGGGGGGAATACAATGATCTTTTACAGGCCGCAGATATTCCATTCGCATTTTTATGCTTTAACGTCTTAATTATTCTGAATTTTGTCTATTTCGCTTTCCGAGTGGGGTCATTTTCTCTCTCCATATTCTTCTTTGCTGCCGAGCTGCGATTTTTCGTGCGATTTGTATGCTTGCAATTTGTGTGCTTAATCAACGATTCATCACGGGTGTTTCTCTAAATGCATTCGCCTTGTTAATATTATTTTTCTTAAAGATCTAAAATCGGTTAAGATTCTATACCTAGCCTGCTACGCCATGGTTCATTGAGTTTGATTCTGAAGACTGACCAACTAATCATAAGGATTGGGATCTATAATCTCTATTTGGGGACTGAATAAGTGATGGGATAAAGTTTCATCTCTTTTATGTTCTTTATGTTTTTCTTCCCTAAATGATTTAGGCTACTAGTGCAGAATGGGTGTTATCTTGAGCAACTTTTGGTATTCACATAACCTACTAATTCCCAAAACTTTGCAAATTATTGTTTTATGTGATTTAAGAATTTTTATTTTGCATTGTTGTCTGCATAAATCAGACTCATGATACCCATTTTACTACGAGTATAAATTTATGAACACTTTCCCAAAATTCGTTAATGATGATGCAAATCACGCAATGATGCAGCTGGGAGCAATGGCGACGAATTTTCACTATGATTCTGAATTTTTTAAGGATTTTCTCATCCCTAATTACATACTCCAACCTGAAACAGAAGTTGAGAACGTTCCTTATGTTCCCGATTGTCCTGTTTTAGTATTTATCAACTCCAGAAGTGGTGGTCAGCTTGGTGGCAGTCTCCTTAGCACATATCGTTCTCTTCTCAATGAGAAACAGGTGATTTTTTTATCACAAAGATTTTAGATGTTCCTTGTCAGCCCTAGGGAGCTATATGGGAAATTACTGAATCTATGGTCGGTTGACTTCTATCTGACTAATTGTAAGGTTTTTGATTTGGGGGAAGAAGCTCCTGATGAGATGCTGCGCAGATTCTTCTTGAATCTTGAAAGGCTTAAGCTTAATGGCGATGAAATTGCAGTCAATATTCAAAAGAGATTGCGACTAATTGTGAGTTTCTGTTGTGTTTTCCTATATTCTACACCAAGTTCATAATTCTATGATTTAGCAGCATACACTGTTAAATTCCATCCTTAATGCATTTGATCTTTCAGGTTGCAGGGGGTGATGGAACAGCTGGCTGGCTTCTTGGAGTTGTTTGTGATCTCAAGTTATCTCATCCACCTCCAATTGCTACAGTGCCCTTAGGAACTGGAAACAATCTTCCTTTTGCATTTGGTTGGGTAAGTTTTTTTCTTTCACACTGTCTGGTTACCATATTAACATGGTAGCATTGCAAAGGATGTTGAGCAAATGTAAATGAAGGGAGAACTAATATATTTGATTGCTGCTTTCTTAATGATTAGAATGATGATTATTGTCGAAAACCCTATTGATAGGCATTTGAAAGGACGAATGCATTTCTGTGAAAACTGTGCATTTTAGTTTGATCTCAGCCAGTGGCATCTATATAATGATTAATATCGTCCTGATATTATTATCAAACAGCACAAGAATTGAAACAATAATATTTTCCTAATTTCAGGGAAAGAGGAATCCTGGAACAGACCCTAACTCAGTGGTTTCATTTTTAGATCAAGTCCTGAAAGCAAAGGAAATGAAAATAGACAAGTAAGAAAATAGAATAGTAAGACTGACGCACACATGTTTGCAAATGTGCTCATGATAAACTCTGCATTATTATAATCAAAAGCTGTAATGGTTTGGCTTTTTGTTGTATGACAGTTGGCATATTCTGATGAGGATGAGAGCTCCGACAGAAGGCTCATGTGATCCTATTGCTCCTCTTGAATTGCCGCATTCCCTACATGCATTTCATCGCGTCACTGAGGGTGAAGAACACAACGTGGTAATACATATTATGTGGATCAGATTCCCTGTTTGTATTGCATTTTGACATAAAAGAGTGTTTCGATTTTCTAATAAATCTTAGTTGATTATCTTGTTTTCTCTCTCAAAGAAACCTGCATCCAAAATCCACTCATCACGTCTTAAGTAGTTACTTATTGGTTTAATTTAGCCTACTATCTCTTATCTGAAAAAAAATTTCAGCCGACTATTAGCTCTAATATTTCAATTTTCAACACCTGCAAAACTACATGGTCATACTTGAGGTTGAAGTTAAGTTCTACAAAAGATATTTGATAGCCAAATTAGAAATTCAGAACACTACAGGAGCAATGATGTATTTTGACGGAGCTTCCAGATCAACAGTATTGGATAAGATGACTAGATTGAATCACTGTCTGGACAAGTATGCTATTTTGGAACTAGTCTTGAATAAAGTTCTTCTTTTATGAAGAGCTAAGACTATATGGTCTCTCGGAGACTCAAGAGTATGAAAGTTTTTCCATATTTACAAGAAGATTGTTTCATTACCATCTCCTACTCCGTGATAGCAGAAGACCTGATAAATAACTCAATATATGTCCTTGGAAATGAGCATTTTTAACTGAACCCTGAAGTGTAATTGAAAGATACGAGTAATCAATATAAATTAGAAACCAAGTCTTATGGAAAGGCCAGTTGACTCTCTTTTCCTCAGACTCATCCTCTCTTGATTCTACTTCATAACTTTTTAACTCATTTTCAATTATGAGTTCTATTCTTTATTTTTTAGCAACATTCTTAACATAGATTCTGAAACTGTATAAGATTATGCACTCGACTCAACATGTAGAAAAAGTATTATTTCTGGGAAGATGGCCTCAAGTTCTCATTTTGTTTGATTTTCATTTATGGAAGAAATTTAATCTTCTCTCTTTATTTGCTGAATTATTTACTTGATTCTCAGGAAGGTTGCCTCACATTCCGTGGGGGATTTTGGAACTACTTCAGCATGGGTAAGACTACATCCATGACAGTTCTAGATAAAAGTTCAACCTGTTACTAAAAGTTGTAATATATCATAGGAGATACACCTAATATCATTTCCGGAAAGAAAATTCCTTACCTTGGTGATCTCTTAATGTGAAATTTATCCCGACGTTTAGCTTCTACTGTTTGAGATTGTGTACCCTGTTAATTTCCAATTTAGTTTGAAATTATCCTGGTAATGGTCTCTGACATGAAAATGCTTTCTTCGTTTTGATTATAGGAATGGACGCTCAAGTATCATATGCATTTCATTCTGAGAGAAAGTTGCATCCTGAAAAATTTAAGAATCAGTTAGTTAACCAGGTAGCATTACAAATTTCTTCATGAAGATTATATTGTTGATGGAATTTGTGTGATAAAATTTGCTTTCAGACTAGTTTTCAATCATACCAAAATCTTTATATGGAATAATAGATACTGTGAACACAATTGATTTAAAAAACGTTGAATCATACAAAATATAAGCTTCAACATGTAAGTTTTGTTGGATATATTTATTAAGCACATTTAACTTTTCGATTTATTATGGTATTACTGCTTATATACCAAAATTTAACCTTTTTCTCCTAATTTGTGTACCAGAGTACCTACGCAAAGATCGGCAGCACCTGGTTTTTTGCTCCTTTGTTTCATCCTTCATCCACGTGCGCATTCAAATTATTTTTCTTTTGTTTTCTTTTTTGTTGTGTGGGGGGACAAGAAATACTTTTTATCGACGTAGTGAAAAGTAGTAGGCTAAATTGACCATGATGAGGTACACATGGTCAATTTAGGCTAAATTCCTAATATATCACTCGTGAGGTATACAACAACTCTCACAATATTTGGGCTACCCATTAGGAGACTTTACAAAATGCACTTCGTATAAATTGCATTTGGAGAATAATATAAAAAGATGGAAATACGAGCTCCATATTGAACCATTTAATTAGCCAAGTCCACAACATCTTTCCCAACTCTCGTCATTAAGTACCCTCTCATTCTATTATTTCCAGAAACCCCAATGAGTTGCTTTAACTCGATCCATAATATTTTAGCCATCTTCTATTTACAGATTGCAGCAACGACAGCTTGAGAAACATGTTGATGCATCTATTCATTGTATTGGCTCCCCCATGGCATAACGTCCACACAAAAAAATTCACTTTTTTGGGCCTTGTAGTCACCATAGAATGGGTTAAACCCTGTCTTTATAACTCTGGTAGTCACCATACAATGATCTTTAACAAGGGCAAATCTGCTAGTTATCAAATTCGGGAATGAATAATTTACAGATACCAGAGCAATTGCACAACTCTTATTACCAATGGAAAATGCTTTTCAAAGTCAAACTGTAAAATTGTCAAATTTTAATTTAAAAAATGGGTATTTCTGCCTATTATTTCAAAATGGAATGCAAGAATGATATGTTGCATTAGCCCCCAGTTTGTCTTTTGATTCTGTAGTAAAGTATTATTTGATTGTTTGCAACCTTTGTTTTCCCCTTTTCTTTGTTTAACTAGTTTCCTGTCACTGTAGGAATATATCACAAATTGCTAAGGTCGAGATCATGAAATGTCATGGTGATTGGCAAAAGTTGCCTATACCTCGTGGGTAAAGTTTTTCAGCTTTCAAAGTTACTTACTGGACCCTTTTCCACTTCCTTCAAATGAATTCTGTTTTGGAACCATATTCAAAAGTTTTGTTCAAATTTCAAATAATTTCTGTCTGTTGATACTAATCTGATTTTCTTCTGAACTGCAATGACTCAGATGCCATTTTGCTCGATTGACATACCCTTTTTTCATTTTTACCTATCTAATGACTATAATATTTATCCTTCCAATTTTTTGCTGGACATGCAGAAGAACAAGTATGGAAGTATTGATGCATCTCATTTATTTGAGTTTTGCGTGTTTTACTGTTAATACCACTATTATTTTAAAATCTATAATTGGAAACTGAAATCAGCATCCTACATCCTCTCATCTGTTTTCTTCTTAATTACTACTGTACTACTAGTTTTGTGTCAATAGGGTCTTGCTAATTATTCTGGTAAGAAGATAGTACCCCTCCTCTCTCACCTCTCTCACCTCAGTTAGCGATAGTAGTTTTGGTCCCGTTTGATTGTCATTTTGTTTATAGTTTTCTAATTTTGAAAATTAAGCTTCTAAACACTTCTTTCACCTAAGTTTTTCTGTTCTGTTACCAATTTTTTAAAAACGTTTCAAAATCTAAGCCAAAATTTGAAACCTAAAAGTAGTTTTTAAAAATTTGTTTTTGTTTTTTGAAATTAAATTTGAAAAGTTTACTAAAGAAATTGTGAGGGAGCAAGCATAATTTTTATTTTTTAGAAACCGAAAACTAAATGTGAAATTGTGATCAAACATTCAGTAATGTATAGGACCCCTTTCTTAGGATACCATAGGCTTCTTTTTCTTATTATTGAACGTTGTACCCTGATGTCTGCTACAGAATCAGGTCAATCGTATGCCTTAACTTGCCCAGCTTTTCTGGTGGACTCAATCCATGGGGGACACCAAATAACAGAAAGCAGCGTGATGTTAGTCCCCGATCTCTTTATTTTGTATTTAGATTTGAAGTAGCATCCGAATCCTGATGTTGGTAGAATGCTTTAATTATTTTCACATGTTTCTCTTCTAGTACCTTATGTCATTCCTTTTTGAAATATGGTTTATAGAGAGACTTGACTCCACCATATGTCGATGATGGCCTTCTTGAGGTTGTTGGCTTTCGAGATGCTTGGCATGGACTCGTTTTGCTTGCTCCAAAAGGACATGGAACTCGCCTTGCACAGGTGAGAAATAGAATTAAGGGCTCAATTAGGTTCTTTTGTAAAAAAATTGTTAAATTTTTTTAACAAAAAGTTGATGTATCATTAAATTATTATTTTATCGACATATTTAGACACATGAATATGCATTTGAATGTTACTTGATACATGAAACTCACTCGGTCATCAAGAAAATATGACTTGTTCATGAACAAAATTCATTTCTTCCAAATGGCATATCCAAGTGGTATATCCCAGTTGCCAAATATGTTAATAAAACAACAAATTAATGATACATCAGTTTTTTGTTAACAAAGTTCAGTAGATTTTTATAGGTCACAATAGTTTGGATACACTAAAGATTGAAGTCAACAATGCAATAAAAACAAAGGGAATTAGTGATGATCTTGTGACAACGTGTATATTATCACCGTTAAGGGATTTCGTCTTGTGATTAAAAGTCAGGGCTTGATGCAGGTTGGATTAGACTTTCAAATTTGAGTGATACTCTTTAGAGGGTTCCAGTTGTAAGTTTGTCTTTAAGCTTGTGCTTGACAGAATCATACGTATAGATATTTGTTCTGAATTTGTTTTAGCATATTCATTCACTGTGTCTCTGTTCTAAACTCACACTTTGGCTTCGATTTGGTGCAAGGCTCATCGCATTAGGTTTGAGTTTCAGAAAGATGCAGCTGATCACACATACATGAGGATTGATGGGGAACCCTGGAAGCAACCCCTCCCCGCCAATGAATCTGTTATGGTGGAAATCTCTCATCTTGGGCAAGTCAACATGCTTGCCACTCATAATTGCAGATCAAAAAGTGTTAATGATCCCTCGACACCGAGCAGGCAGGATGAGGATTCAGAAGAAGAGGATTTTGAAGAAGACTCCACACAAAGTGGGGAAGAATTCAGGAAATTTGGTGCAGCAGCCACCTTTAAGGTTCCAGACGAAATTGATATTTCTCATCTTAGTTGAAAACAAACATTTTTACCTAGTTTTTTTTTCTGAATGATGATGATTTATTGTTATTCGAACAGCGGGCACATGTACTTATAGTGATCGGCTTGATTCCCTATAAATGTTGCCTATTTAATAACATTCATATATAGAGTGACTCTTCTTCTAGTCTGGGCCAGGATTTACAATGCAATTTTTTTCTTTTATTATTTTTTTAAAACACGAATGGCAAAAAAAAAAAAAAAAAAAGTGTAGACTTATCCTAATAAGTTGAAAAGTTGAAGCAAAACATTTTTTGGGTTAGATTATAAAAAATGTCCTTGAATTTTGCTCTTTGTTTAAAAAATATCCTATTATTTCAAAAGTTATAATATTATCATTGACATTTCATAAACGTTTCAAAACTATTATTGGAGCAAAAATTTGTTAGAATGTAGAATGGAAAGTCAACATGATAGTGACTTGAAACGACGTGACAGTGATGGAGACACTTGCCTAAACTAAGTGAAAGAATAGTGTTCGTCCAACATTTTAACAGATTTTCTACAAGGGTAATGTTAAACATTTATAAAAGGTCAGGGTAATATTGCAACTTTGAAAAGAATAAGGCTATTTTTCATAATTTAGCCTTTTTCTTTTTTGTAGTAGTAGCTCAAAGTTTCAAAATTTTGATGCAAATAAATGAATTTTCTTCTTGTCTTGGAAGAACTTTGATAACTATTTTCCACCATATAAAACAAAATTTGTTACACTTAAGTACACTTGTATTTGTTGTGTTTTTTTTTCGAATACAATAAATGTAGGATGGGAATTTAAACTACCGACTTCAAGAAAAGGAATAAATGTCTAAACCGTTGAGCTATGCTTTTATTCAATAACTAATCTTGTGTATTAGTTAGAAATCATAAGTTGTATAGTTAGAAAGCTGTTGTATTTAGTTTTGAAATTAGTTGGACTGTTATTGTAGAAGTTTATAAATAAGCCATGTACTCATTCTTTTTAATAAGAAGAACTATGTCATAATTACTAAGATATTATATCATGGTATCAAAGCACCCTTGACAAGCGTCACATTGATCCTATTGCCACATAATCTACCTCAAGCTTCTCTGTGTTCTTCTTCCTCGAAGCTTCTCAGAATCTTTCCCAAATTTTCTCATGGCCAATTCTGCAGCATCGAAGGAAGTTTCTTCTCAAATCTTCCTCTTGTCTAATATATGTTCTCTCGTCTCAATTTGCCTTGATGCTACAAATTTTGTTATCTGGAAATTCCAATTAACAGTGATCTTGAAGTCTCACAAACTCTTTTATTTTGTTGATGGAACGAAATCGAAGCCTGATGCTACTGATCCATCCTTTGATGATTGGATCGCAATTGATCAAGGATTGATGACAATTATGGTTGCCACTCTGTCACCAACTGCCTTGGCCCTAATCATTGGTTGCACCTCATCTTAAGATGTTTGGCAAACCTTGGTCAAGCATTATTCCTCAAGTTCTCGCTCAAATGTGGTGAGTCTCAAGACTGAATTGCAGTCAATAGTCAAGAAATCGTCTGAAACAATTGCGCAGTACATCCAGAGAGTCAAAGAACTAAAGGACAAATTGGCAAGCGTGGCTATCAATATCGAAGATGAAGACTTAGTTATCTATGCTTTAACTGGTCTTTCGTCTGACTACAATACCTTTCGAACGTCAATGCATATTCGAGCACAGTCGATCTCGTTTGAGGAATTACACGTACTACTTGTTTATGAGGAATTTGCTATTGTCAAACAAATTCAGCGTGATGAAGCCTTTTGTTCTCCTACAGCCTTAGTCATCTATCAGAGTTCAAATCGTAATCAGAATTCGAATCCTAATGTTAGTCAAGGATGTGGTTTCTCTAGAAAGAACATATCATACAATCGAGGTAGGCCCACTACACCAAGTAACTTCGGTCGAGGTCGTGGCCTCCTACCTCTCGGACCTTTTTGTTCTAAAAGCACCTCTGAAGGATCTTCTTTGAGACTTGTCTGTCAAATATGCCAAAAAGTCGGTCACTCTGTTCTCGATTACTTCAATAGAATGAACTATAGTTTCCAAGGACGACACCCCCCGATGCAGCTCACTGCAATGGTTGCCAATCAAAACTATGCCACAGTTGCTAATTAGCACAATCTCCGTGGCTTACTAACTCTGGTTGCAATGTTCACATGATGCCTGATTACAACTAACTCACAGCTGCTACTGAATATTCTGGGGACGATAATGTTGGAGTCGACAGTGGTCGGGCTTTGCCAATCACAAATACAGGTTGTGGTGTTCTTGCAACCTTTAACTCATCTCTACTATTAAACAATCTACTTCATGTACCCTCACTTTCTTCTAATCTTCTTTCGGTTCATCATCTTTGCGTTGATAACCATTGCTCTATTACGTTTCATGCTAATAGTTTTTGTATTCAGGACAAATATTCGGGCAAGATACTCTTCCAAGGCCCTAGTGTCAATGGTCTCTACCCAGTATCCTCTGTCCCTGCCCTATCATCTTCATTTTCTACCTCCGGTTCTGTGGTTGCTCATATTGGAACAAATGAGTCTTTCTCCATTTGGCATAATCGGTTAGGCCATCCAAGCACCCCTGTCCTTAATATTGTTCTCAAATCTCTGCATCTATCTCTTTGTATAGCCTCTACATGCTTTTGTGAATTATGTTTAATTGGCAAAATGCATAAATTTCCTTTTCCTTCATCCTCTACTATCTCTTTGTATCTGTTAGACTTAGTACATGTTGATGTATGGGGCCCTGCCCCTGAAACTTCAATAAATGGCTTCAATTACTACATATCTTTTGTTGATGACTTCTCCAAGTATACATGGTTGTACCCTATGCCTTTGAAATCTGTTGTGTCCTCTGTTTTTAAAAATTTTAAACCATTGGTTGAGAACCTGCTTAACTCTCACATTAAAATTTTAAGAACTAATGGGTGGAAGAGTTCATAAATCAATGCCTTGGTTCCTTCCTTCAAGAACATGGAATTTTTCATCAAAAGTCTTATGTCTATGCCCCTTAACAAAATGGAGTTGTTGAAAGAAAACATCGACATATAGTCGAGGTTACTTTAACCCTTATATCTCGAGCCTCACTACCAATCAAATACTGGCCCTTTGCCTTTTCTACTACAGTCTTTGTCATAAACCGACTTCCTTCACCAAACCTTGGTGAAAAATCACCATTTGAACTCCTTTTCCATAAAACTCATGATTACAAGTTTCTTAAAACCTTCAGGTGTGCATGCTATCCACTCATTAAGCCTTATATGTCTCATAAACTTGAGCCCAAAACAACTCAGTGTGTCTTCCTCGGGTATCCATTGGATTATAAAGGCTATCTTTGTTACAATATGAGCAACAGTTGTCTATACACGTCTAGACATGTCTTATTTGATGAATCTTTTTTTTCCATTTGCTAGCAATCCTTCCATTGACAATAATCAAAATCTTCCTTCTTCTTCTAATTCTAATCCTACCTCCTCACCTTTATCACTCTTTCTACTGTCTAAATCTTTAACACCACAATCTGATATTTCACTTGGCAAAGATTGTTCCACTCTTGCAGCTTCAAATGATGGTCCCTTAAATTCCCATCCTATGAAAACAAGGAGTAAATGTGGAATCTCCAAGAAGAAATTATTTATGGCCACCATTGAGTCAGACAATGTTGAACCATCTTCCTTCACTAAGGCGTCCAAGCACCTTGTATGGCAACAAGCTATGACAGATGAATACAATGCCTTGCTCAAATAGAATACCTAGACTCTTACTCCTTTACCAGTGGGCAAGAATGTAATCGGTTGTCGATGGGTATATCGTATCAAAAGACATCCTGATGGGAGTATAGCCCGATACAAAGCAAGACTTGTGGCTGAAGGTTATCATTAGGAAGAATGGATCGACTTTGAGGAAACATTCAGTCCGGTAATTAAAAAACCGACAGCTCGCATTATATTTTCTCTAGCAGCTCAGTATGGTTAGTCCTTACGTCAATTAGACGTTAAGAATGCATTCTCTTACATGGGAAACTCCAAAAAGAAGTTTATATGCAACAACCACAGGGATTTGTTGACTCTGACAACCCTAGCCATATTTGCAAACTCTCTAAATCTTTGTATGGGCTTAAACAAGCACCTCGTGCGTGGTTCGAATGTTTTACATCTCACTTGCTTATATTAGGCTTTCAAGCCTGTTTGGCTGACTCATCTTTGTTTGTTCGAGCCAGTAACGGGTCCCTTACATACCTCTTATTGTATGTTAATGACATCATTTTGACTGGCATTGATCCCTCATATATAACCAGTCTGATCTCTCAACTTCAACTTCGCTTTGATATGACGGATCTTGGAGCATTACATTACTTTCTTGGCCTAGAAATCAGTGTGACAAGAAATGGGATCTTTGTCCATCAAGCCAAGTACACTCGGGATATATTAAAACGTTTTGGAATGAGTACTGCTAAACCGTGTAACACTCCTTTGTCTTTACAGATTTCTTCTGACACTGGTGCTCCTTGTTCCTCAAATGATGCTCAGAATTACAGAGCATTAGTTGGAGTCCTCCATTATTTGACTTTTAGTAGGCCTAACATATCGTTTGCAGTCAACAAACTTTCTCAGCTTATGCATCAGCCCCACGACAATCACCTTGTTGCTGCCAAGCGCATCCTTTGGTATCTAAATGGCACCATTGGCTTAGGTATACTGTTCTGAAAGAGTCCAGTTAATTACTTAAGACTTACTACCTACTCTAATTCAGATTGGGCTGGAGATCCACATGATTGACGTTCAATGTCCGGTTTTGTGATACTTTTAGGCCCTAATCCTATATCATGGGGAGCAAAGAAACAAACCACAGTCTCTAGAAGTTCTACAGAAGCAGAATACCGTGCTTTAGCATCCATGGCAACTGAGTTGGCTTGGATTCGGCAAGTTTTAAAAGATCTTCATGTCTTTAGTGCTAAAGCTCCCTTAATGTGGTGTGACAATAATATATCTGCCATTCAGTTAGCAAGAAATCCAGTTTTTCATGGAAGAACGAAACACGTGGAAATTGACTTCCACTTCATCCGTGAGCGGGTTATTCGTAAAGACATAGACCTTGGCTACATCTCTACTTCACAACAGCTAGTAATTTGTTTACCAAGCCTCTTACAAGTGCTCGATTGTATTTTTTACGATCCAAACTTATGACACTGTGTGCATATGTTTGAGGGGGAATAATAACTAATCTTTTGTATTAGTTAGAAATCATAAGTTGTATAGTTAGAAAGTTGTTGTATTTAGTTTTGAAATCAATTTGACTGTTATTGTAGAAGCTTATAAATAAGCCATGTACTCATTCTTTTTAATAAGAACTAGCTCATAATTACTGAGATATTATATCACTATTGACACAAATTATACTTTGTTAAACGCCCGAGCAAAAGAACAATTTCATGTAGTAAACTAAACAAATATAAGAAGAAAAATTACTACCACCATAAATTATTGTGTTGTAGGGGAAGGGAATAATCTTTAACGAGCATGTTGAAGGAGAAAGAGAGAAGTTTTGCAAGAGGGGTCACAATCACATGGGAAGATGAGTGGATGAGCGATTTTCTTCTGTTACTTGAACATTAAAACACCTCAGGAACACACTAGTCTGTTCTATAACATCGCTGCTAATCATCATGCACCTTACTCCATGCACTAATGTTGTCTTTGTAAAGATAGCTTTATCAATTCTTTTCAAGCAAAAGTAGATCTCCATGTTTTTGAAGAAAGAGAAGAACAAATGGAAATGAGGAAAAAAGTGGGAAAGGAAGGGAGAGATGGTGGTGAAAATGATATCTTTTGGCCCCCCACTATTAAATATCAGAATATTTAGGATTGACCTTCCTCAAGCAACTTGCTCTTTGTGCTTTTTCTCGTCATTTTCTCTATTCTTATTATCGTTGTGTCTATCTTCTTTAGTACATTAACCTATTAAATTTTGATGGTAGTTCAACTTTTTCATAAAAAAAAGAAATAGAATATAGGATATACAATACAACAATAGTAAACAAGAGTCGTTACTTGTTAGCTAACAGCTCTTTTGATACTATTTGTTTATATTAAGCGTGGTTCAGTTGTAATGGTTTATGTAATCTAATAAAAGATTCGTAGTTAACAAATTTTCTTGTTTGTTTAATGAGGGGGAAAAGTGCAGAATAAAAACAGACCAACTGTTGAGCCAGGCGTTGCCAACCCAAATGCAACGATGATTTGAAGATCATTGCAACGGAACCGTATTCGTGGTTGGGTATCAAATAAATTTCAGTATTTCAAGCATACTTAACCGCACCTTCAGCTTCAGCCCATCAAAATTCTCAGCTATACAAAATTTCCCACAAACAATCCAAATAGAAAAACCAAAAATAGAAACGATCAAAACCGAACCGAAGTCGGAAGGGTTGTTTTCGCCAAACCCGGGTAAGGTACGGTAATTTCGGAGAGAAGCGAGTAAGCGAGATGTACACTTAAATCCCAAATCCCTGAACTTCTTGCAAGCAACCAAGGAATCTACCTCTGCTAGAAAGAAAACTTGGGAAGAGATAGAAGGGTCTGATTTGCAGGCTTCAATGGCTGTCGCCGATCAGAAATCAAGCCTCGATGGGAAGGTTTGGAGCCTTTGTAGTATTCCCTTTTGGCAAAACGGCAATGCCTCGTCGTCTTCTTCTTCGTCGACTGCTATTCATCGTGTTCATGTGCAAAGTAATGGTCATAAGCCAGCAGAGCATTCGAGTTCCCATCCTTCTGGCAAGGTTTCGTCAATTGCGAAATCTCTACTTCCTACCAGAAGAAGGCTTCGTCTCGATCCTTCCAACAAGCTCTACTTTCCATGTATGTCTCCGGTGGCTCTTTTCTCTTGTACTCGCTTGTTTTTTCTGCCTGAAGGGGTGCTTGGCTTTTGGTTAATTTATAGGGCTTAGAGTCTTCTTGATTAAGGTAGTTGATTGTTTCATCTGGGTCGGCATTTTTCTGGGTCCATAATGAGATTGTGTTGCCTTTTCGTTCTGTTCTTTTAACTGTGTTTGGTTTCTGAATGACAGCAAAGTTTTTGTTTTGTTTGCTTCTTCCCTCTTTATCAATCTGGAAGCTCTAGTTTTTGGTTCCTTGCTTTTCTGATCTGTCAATACTTTGAGTTAAAGTGAATTTTAAATTGTTCAATGGTCGTCCTCCCCTGTTCCCTGGCGATGCATACAAAGGATGATGATTGATCATTACTTCGTCACTCCCTAAAAGATGCTATCTAAATTCAAGACTCATGCAGCCAAAACTGATCTGTTTTTGCTTGGGTTTTGAGAATGTTTTTTCTTTTTGTTCATCTTTTCAGATCACTTCCTCTTTATTTGGTCATAAAGTTGCGTTTGTTTAGTCGACTAACAAGAATGATGCCCTTGAATTCCATATCTTGCCTGTTGCAGCATGTTAGTTGTTAACTAGATTTGTATGTCCTCTCAGCTTGTGCTTTGTTTTCATTCTTTTTTTCCCTTTTCCTAAAGATGAACCTGGGAAGCAGGTCAAGAGTGCTATTGAGATAAAGAATACGAGCAAGAATCATGTGGCTTTCAAAGTATGGAGTATTTCCCTCTGGAATTTTTATCAGCACGAATACTGAGTTGTTTCGAGTTATTATAGATGTCAATCTATGTGTTGTTTTAGTCTATCCAAGCAGCCATCTTACTTGTTACCCCTTAAATTGTTCTAGTTCCAAACAACCGCGCCGAAGAGCTGTTACATGCGTCCTCCTGGTGGTATACTTGCTCCCGATGAAAGTATTATCGCAACGGGTAAGACATTCATCCTACTTTTGATCTGTATCCCTTAAACTCAACATTACAAGTATAAACAGCATTCGGAATTTTTCTGAGGTTCCCATATCTGTGACTTGACTTCAGTATTCAAGTTTGTGGAGCCACCAGAGAACAATGAGAAGCCTGCGGATCACAAGAGAAGGGTCAAGTTCAAAATCGTGAGCTTGAAAGTGAAGGGCGACATGGACTACGTGCCAGAGCTGGTATGTCGTGAAATCTTAAATTCTGAAATTTACTAGTGTTTCTCCATGGTTAGAGTTTGTGGTCAATGCTTGTATCATTATTGTCTATGAGGGCATTTACTATTTCAATGATCTATTAAGTTCAATGTTTGCTGACATTTCAAGACAATTTCCTGAGGTATAGTTTTGTTGCATTCACAATGAGCTAATTAAATACTTTTAGTTGCATATTATCAATCCATGATGCAATTTTTCCTTTTATCAAGTGGTTCTGTGGAGATCTTCTAGTTTTCTTATGTGAAAGACCAGTTATAAATCATGCTAGGAGGAACTTTCTGATGGTAATTTCAAATAATGCCATTTCACAGTTTGATGAGCAAAAAGATCATGTAGCAGTTGAGCAAATACTGCAAGTTGTTTTTCTTGACCCGGAGCATTCTAATCCTGTAAGTAGTAGGAGGAGATAAACACAATATCAAGTACGGTAGAGACTGCATCTCGCATCAATCTTCTTACCGGTTTGGATTCTTCTCCTCTATTTTTTCAGGCACTGGAGAAACTCTTCCGACAACTGGCTGAGGCCGAGGCTGCAACTGAGGTGCGCCAAAAGCCAGCTGAAGAAACAGACCCCAAAGTTGTTGGTGAAGGACTCGTCATCGACGAATGGGTGAGATAACTAAACTATTCTCCAGATCATCTTCAAACCTTCCTGAGCTTTTAAATCTTTTGAACATTTACATTCTCTGACAAGCTATATGGTTCTCTTAATTTGTAGAAAGAAAGAAGGGAAAGATATCTAGCTAAGCAACAGGTTGGAGGTGTGGATTTGGTGTGAAATTGAGCTGCTTGTGTTATGAAAGTTAAAATCACATTCATGTGTGAACCCCTTTCATTGTGCCATTCATGGAAGGAGCGGCCATCGACATCGACGTTAGCAATCAAAGGCGAATGGCTTAATGACTTGATTTGTGATGGAGTTTCATGATCTTGTGTGTTGTTTGATTGGGTTGCTGTTTCTCGGAGTTGAAGGTTTTCAGTTGAATTGAAACACTGTCACCATTGATGTAAATAGTTGCTGCCTGTTATTTCGCCTTAAACTTTGCAAGACACCAAACTTGCCAATCTCATCTTCATTTTCTCTGAAAAGTTTTGCTCTTTGTGATAAAGTTTAGGGCAAATGAGCCAAAGAATCAAGTCCTCAAATAGAATATATCCTTATTCTTCTTTGTGAATTTTACCAAGAAACATCTCTAAATCAATGTTGAGAGGCATCATTTTAGCCCACTTGCTGTGTGGAATCTTGTTGGTCTATATGTCTCTTTCTTTGAAATCTTTCCCTCAGTGGTTTCCTATCATATAAGGCTCAAAATGACTGAAAATTGGTTTCTTTTTTTCTTTTCCCTCAAGTGGAGGGTATAATGGGTACAAAATTATAGCTATTCCACATCTTATGAATATATTCCAATGAATCCCATCTTCAACAATCACATTATCTATCTCTCATGTCAAACTTATTAATTCAAATTATGTAAATGTTGTTGTGTGGATGTGATGTATGGATAATGGATGTTGAATTACATATCCATTACTTTAAAAGCAATAATCTAATGGCATAGGAACTTGACATGAAATTCTTTAAAGCAAACTCATAGTTCTGTAGTCCAAAATGGAAATTAGCACAATATTTTTAATCTGGCTTTCTAATATTGAACCATCTATCTTGTTTATTATGTGTAGATGTACCATGTAAAAATGTATGAGAGCATTCTCAAACAAAATATTAAATTAGAGATTTTTTTTTTTTTTTTTTTTGAGTTCAACAACGAGTGGGAGTGAGGTTTCGAACCCTTTTGGTTGATGGCATATGCCTATATACAAAATACCCTTGAACTTTAGGGTGGGTTTCAATTATACCCACTTTGAAATGTTTCATTTTTAACCTTGAACTTTAAAATTTGTTCCAAAAAAATACCATTAAACTTTGAAATTGTTCTAAAAAATATATTTTTCCTTAAAATAAAGGATGGAAATTGACACTATTCTCATGCATATTACCTTTCATTTTACATGTCAATTTAGAATTTTATTTGTCTTTGGAACTAGAGTGGCTAGCATTATTTTGACAACCTTGTACCATTTTTTTAATTTTGTGATGGTTTGTCAATTGTACCATTTATGTTGTGGATGTTGATGAAGTGATAACTAATTTGTATGCGATAAGGTACACTTGGTGGTAGTATTGGATTTTGGAATAAATTATTTGGGAGTGTATTTTTCAATTTCAGGTGTGTTTTATTTGATTTTCATGAGAAACTCTGACGAAATTTTTATGAATTTTGGTTTCAATAAAGTTTTACTAGTCACTTATTGTTTTCAAAATGTGTTTAGTTTTCATAAGTTTGGCAATAGATTTTATAGCTTAGTTGGAATCTATTGTCATAGAATCTATTGTTAGCACATCATATCCTAAGTTGGTTAGGATAATCTAAAGTGGGATGTGGTGGCAGCTCAGGTGTAAAGATTAGAAGACGTATATGATATAATTATTTACAACTATATAAAAGATTAGGATCATTGTTACTATTTATTTCATCTCCAAATATATCACTATAATCATTTACCTAATCAACTTTTACACATCAGATGTCAAGTTAATTTACATAAATAATTTTGTAAATGATGTCATACATAACTTTCAATTTTTACACATTGACTATGGAGTCAATTCCCATATTATTTTAACCAAAAAAAAAAAAAAAAAAACTTTCAAGTATTTTTTTAACCAATTTTAAAATTTAGAGATAAAAATGAAACTCGTTAAAGATTAGAAGTATTTTGTATAATTGAACTTTTATATATATATATATATAATGGGAGTTTTAAAGGGAAGACATGGTTGTAAAATGGATGATTTTGTGGCATAAGTGGGTTTGGAAAGGCAGTTATCATGTTTGGTGGATGGGTCCTCCTGATTAAAGATATTAAAGATATAGAAGCAAATTAACTCCTTCAAATATCAAAATACAAATTATCTCTGAATGAAAAATTCTCTCTTAAAAAAAAAAAAAAAAAAAAAAACACTTCAGCAAGGCTTGTAAAATAATAATAATAATAATAATAATATGAAATAGAAATACAAAATTGCTAGCACAAAATTTAAAACATTGTCCCTTTTCCTTTCTCAGACTGTCAGTAAGTATAAGAAAAAGAAACACAACAAAACAAATTCAGTATTTATTTTGTTTGTTTGGCGCTGGAATCGATGATTTCATATTTAAGATACTTCCAAATACCAACTGCACCCGCACGTGACACCCATTGCCTACCACGTGATACTGTATTTACCACCGCCCCTGCCCTATCTTACCACGTGTCCCCATCACCTTCTGCGTTCCTGCCTCGTCATCACAACACCAATACTGCCCTTCCTTGTGGGACCCTCTTCCCATACCATTCGAATCATTGCACTCTTTTTTTTACTAGTTTGAAATTTCTTGCGTTGTTTTGGTGAAGTAAAAAATGTAATTTAGATTAGTGCGTCAATTTTATAGTAATCGTAAAAGTTGATCATCCAGTTTTTCTTGAGATAAAAATAATTTAGATAATTGTCAAAAAAAAAAATTAATTTTGACCATAAACTTAGTACGTTGTATCAATTTTAATGCTTAATTTTACATTTCATCAATTTAAACCTCAAACTTTGCAGATTGTATCAATTATAACCCAAAATTTTTAATTTCATCAATTTAAACCTCAAACTTGAATAAGTGTATCAATTTACACGTTTAGTTAAGTTTTTATTTCAATCATTGTTAGAAAGTTTTCTCACACATGTCAAACTCATATACACAATGGATTGGTCGTAGCCAACCTTGTCGACCCCATCGACAATCTTACGAAGGATTAAAGTGGCATCGATGTTGGAGAGAAGGGGACAAAAGATTCCAACGAGGGCAATTCCGCAAGCCCTGCATCTGTTGCAGCAGATGGAAGACAAATCGAGCTCGAGGCTGACGAGGAATTTTTTTTTTTTTTTTTTTTTTAAAAAAAAAAGAAGCAATCTTAACCACCGATTTAAGAATGGGAGTATCTTGAATCAATCAATTTGGCACAAAAGAAAAATAATTGTTCTTTGTTTAACAATGAGTATCATACTATCTTAAAAAGTGGCTTATTTGGAGAATCATTTTTGGATTATTATGTCCAAATGTTAATTTCCTAATTTCAAATATGTCCCTTAATTCATTTTTGGACTATAATTTATTGCCCTTATTTAATTCGTAAATTTACAAATTATGTCATTAACAATTAATTATAATTTCTAAATTACCCTTCATTTAAATTTTATTTACAAATTATAATTTTTGAATTTCTTCTCTCTCCCCAATGATTTCTCCTCCCTCATTCTTTCAAAATTGGGATATTTGTACGGATGACCTCTTTTTGCATGTTTTAAGGTCATTTGACATGCATTCTAAAATTAATGACACTTTTTCGTACTCTGCAACTTGTCCAAATTATCGTGAGGGCAACGTACTCTCACTCTTGCTCTCGTTCTTGCTCTTCTCTAACTTAATTTAATTTTCCTTCTTCCTTTTCAATCTTTTCTTCTTCAATCTCGCTCTCGCTCGCTTTCTTTCTTTTAAGATCCAAGTAATTTTGCTAACGTGGCAAGCGAGAGCGAGAACAAGAATTAGTAATGAAAGCGTTACCCTATTCGAAAGCGTGAGAAGCGAGACAATCTCATATTTCCCTCTTAGGTAATTTTGCGCACATTGTCACGTCAAAATTAGTCATACTTTATTATTTTCAACAAGCAGATTAGATAACATTGAAGTACGTGAGAATTAGTCATCCATACAAAAACTCCTTCAAAATTTCACTTTTTCTCTTTCATAATATTTGTCTCTAATTAACTATTGACTTTTCTCTTCCACTCATCCACACTCTCATTTCTCTCATTTTCTAACTCTTGAAATCACTCTCTTTCAAAATTCTCAATCATTTGAGTTTGCTAAATGGCATTTAAAATTATAATTCTTAAATTTCCAAATTACCCTTCATTTAAATTTCATTTACAAATTATAATTCTTTGAATTTCTTCTCTCTCCCCCAACGATTTCTCCTCCCTCAGTCTTCCAAAATTTCACTTTTCTCTTTCATAATATTTTTTTAACTATTGACTTTCTCTCTCCTACCTATCCACATTCTCCTTCTCTCATTTTTTAACTCTTGAAATCACTCTTTCAAAATTCTCAATCATTTGATTTTGCTAAATGTCATTTAACAGGTAAGAATACTATATATTTACTCATCATCATTTAATTATATTTAGTGTTGGAATTTCCAAAGGTTTAGAATCTCAAAAGTTTTCCAACATCTGTAGGATCGTATGACAATACTAGAGGAGGGTGAATATGGTTGTTTACTAAAATTTAAAACTTTTTCGAGGAATTAAACTAAATTAATTCAATCTAAACTAATCAAAATAAGCGCCCTAAAAATTCTAGAAATATATAGAAAATTTTCTATATATTTCACTACTCTCACAATAGTAGATACACAAATTTTGGTGCATTAGAAAACAATCCAATTTCTCAAAAAAAAAAATCTCTCACAAGAAAAGAAACAAAGTGAAGCTTAAGAGAGAATTAGCAATGGAAGCTTAGGAGAGAAAATTTTCAGCAAAAAGACTTTGTGATTTGAAGGAGAAGGTTGCTGAAATTTTTAAAGGAAATTCTTGGCCTAAAGTGATATTAATGTAGGACTTAAAAATGGCCATTGGATTAAGGTTAAAAAAAAATAAAGGTGGAGATTAAAAAAAGAAATAATCTATATATATATATTACTCCCAATGGTAATACTTCATCAATGCGTTCAGCTTTTCAATTTTTTTAATTAAAATGATAATAAAAGGAAAGTTACTGTTGGTTTTATGTATATTTCTTAACATAAAAGTCCACCACGTGTCACGTTCTCAGCAGCTAGACAAATTTTTTATTTAGACTTTTATTCTGCCACGTGTCATTGTGCGATTCGCTAAATCTACCATATCATCAAGTATATTTCCTTTAAACTTGTTTTGGTAGTAACTTCTTCATTGTAGCTCTTATTTCAGTGGTTCAAAATGCATTGGAATTATTTTTTCGAGTTCTACACTGTGGACACTTTAAAACACTAAAATAATCAATAATTTAAAGATTTGTTATCATCTAAACATATGATCGTATGATTGAAGCTCGTAAACTAACAACATCCTCATTTTCTACCACTATAAAAGGCTATATTCTTCTCATTTTCAACAAGAATTTGCGGTTTTTCTTTTTCTCAATCTTCAATTTTCTTTTATGCTTTTCTCTCTCATAATTTTCTTAAGGTTTCTTAATAATTGTAATTTATCGCGGGTTGTTCCAATTTTTTGGAGCAATGTTGTTTAGCAATCTTCAACATTGGTGAGAGGTAAATGTATTTTTTTTAAATTATATAATACAAGTATGACAATATATTTTCTCCTTCACAATTGTTGATTATTATTATTATTATTATTTATTCTTTTATATTTTAAATTACTATGCATATTTAAAATTTACATTTTTTTTTGTTAATTACATTTTTTCATATTTTGAATGTAGGTTGATGCTTAAAAAATCTAATAAAACATTGACAGTTTGTACTTATAACATAATATCAAATTAATATACCACAAACAAACACACAAAATCCATTATATAAATTATAAAAAAAAATTAAGAAAATACAAAATTTTAATATCAAATTAATTAATAAATAATGATTTATCATTTTATATTTGTTTCTTTAATGAATATATTGAGAATTATTTTTTTTCCTCATATGCATATATATAATTGAGTAATAATTATAAATTCATCGTGTTTTTAATTGAGTACTAAAATTCATAATTTATTATTCGTGTGTGTATTGCTAGATGTTAACTAAAGAACACTCACTAAATAAAAATGAAAATTGAATAACCACTTTTTCTCTCTTCTTATAGAAGAATAATAAGCTCAACATAATTTCAACATGGTTCCACATCTTATTTAACTGAGTTGCTAATATTTTTTTTATGAATAATAGTTTAAATTTCCACACCCATATACATGTAAATTTGACTAATTAAGCACTTACTAAATAACTAAAAGAAAAGCTATTTGCTTTTTCCTTTTCATTTTTCTACTTTTTTTAACACACTATATATACCATTCATCATATTAAAAGTTCAGTTATTGAATAAATTTTGTTTTAGACAATATTAATCTTGATCCGTTTAATATATTTCAAATGATCTTTTAAACATTTTTTAAAGCATTTATTTTATTGCAGATGTAACTTAATAATAATGACATTAGTTTTTTTTTTCAATTTAAATAGGGGTAAAGGAAAAGGACATGTAAATAATTAACTTTTTTACAATTTATTTTCCAAACTAAATAATTAATTTTTATTAAAAAAACATGTTAATTTTGTGTAGTGTTGTAATACTGACTATAAACCTCTTAATATTCTCATACTCCTACCTACATATTCATGTCTATTTGAGTAATTGAATGTAAATTGTTCAAAAGATATTCCACACCACACTGCATCTCACTTATATATATACAATATTCTATCGAGTAATGGAGCAATAAAACAAACCTTTCTACCTTTCCCACTTGAAAACATCAACTTTTAAGTTCATGACCATTCATTTTCTTCTTTTTTTTCTCTCTATTAAATTATTCATTTTCTCAACTTTTTTTTGGTCGGCCATCCAACACGCCACTACCCTTCCGTCTATTTTTCGATCTTAATAATATTAATAGGTGAAATTACAAGTTTTTTTTTTTTTTTGAGTACAAGAACAAAACGAAACTAAATTGAAATGAAATGATGTAGACCCATAGATGGTTCTCCATCCCAATAATCATCACTCATCACCATGTGTGCCCTTTGTGCCAACTTGTGCGCCTCAAGATTATTTGCCTTGGGAATATGAGAAAAAATATCATTTTCTCAACTTTACCATTCAATAAACTTAATATATTATTTTTCTCAACTTTACCATTCAATAAACCTAATATATTATTTTTCTCAACTTTACCATTCAATAAACTTAATATATATAAATCTCAAATCCTTAAGGTCCAATAAACATGTTGAAATTTATTTAAATTGATGAAGAGATAAAAAAAAATTACCTATATTGTTTTTCATAAATATTATTCTAATGGTGTCCACTTTTCTTTTTGTGTGTGTTATGCATTTAAATTCAACTATCTATATCACATTAAAAAAAAACTAAATATTTGAGAAATATAAACACTTAACGTCAAATATTTGATGAAAAAAATTACATCATTCATAACTATATTGTTTATTTTAACCGATAATTATATAATCATTGACCATACATAATTTTAAAATTATTTAATTAAATTAGTTTTTAAAAAGAAAAACCACGAGCAACGCACGTGAGAAAAAACTAGTCTTAACAAAAGCCAACAGGAACATAACTCAACTGACATGAAACATGTACCATCAACCAAGGGGTCAGAGATTTGAATCACTACCCCATTTATTATTGAACTAAAAAAAAGTATCTTAACAAATACATGAAACTATTTATAGGGAAGATAAGATGTCTATTTATAATGGACTATTCAATTTTTTGTGGAATATGAAAAGATTAAAAGAAAAACTTAAATGATTTAGAATGTGGAGAGAGTGCATCAACTAATTGTATAATAAAAAAAAATCACCTTAATTGTTGTAAAAAGTGTCTCAATTAATCAATTAATTGAAAGTCTTTTCAATTGGCCTTGTTAAGTTATATAGAGAGTATCAACTAATTGATATTAATGTTTACTACATACATATATCTTAAATAAAGAAAGAAAGAAAACTCCTTCAATGACTTGGTCGTGTGCGAAGGAAAATTTAGTTAAATAATAGGTTAAAGGATATATAGAAATTAAAGTAATAATAATAATAATAATAATAATAATATATTATTATTAAAATTTTAAAAAATAATAATAATAATTTAGTGCACTTTCATTACTTAAATATAAAATTATTCTTATAAAGGAATAAAGTCCACATAGTTTGGTTTGATTTTGCATTTTATAAATGCTATTTTACAATGTCCATTTAGTGAAATATGATTAAAAGATACCTTTCAAATTCTTATTTTTTTGGCTCAAATTTAATTTTAGTGGTATTTCATTACTTAAATATAAAATTAATAAAGGGACATATTTGAAATTACAAAATTATTATTTGGACAAAATAGCCCAACAATGATTCTCATCATTAGCCACTTTTTAAGATTTAAGATAAGATTAAGATAAGATAAGAGAGAGTAAGATAAAATAAGATAAGATAATAACAATTATTATTATTATAAAAGAAGTTAAATACATTTATAAGAAATAATACCGATGAATTTAACTTAAAGCATACATGCGTTTAACTTCAATTCACAATATATTATCTTCAAGCTTCCTTTCTTACGTTTCTTCAAGTTTTTCTTAAATTACAAATGATCGATATTGCAACTAAACAAAAGCAAGATAAAAGTTAGATTAAATAATCAAGCCAAAATTATGAGGCAAACCAAGACAATGAATAAAAGAAGAAAAAGAAAACCTAAACACAGAGAAAACTCGAATGTTTGTTAAAAAAAAAAAAAAAAAAAAGGTTGAAGAGAGCTCTACATATAGTTGTAGGAGATAAAAATTACAAAACTTTTGAAATTTTACCATTAAATATAATTAAAGATAAACTCATAACTTTTAGAAGTTAAATTATAGAATTAAAGAGATAAAACTTTTCATATTTTAACTTCTTCATCTCTAAAATATTTACATTGGTCATATACGAAGAAAAAAAACACTTAAATAGGTATAAGTTATATATGGATGTGAGAATGTGAAAAGAGATTAAACCATTAGGGAGCGTTTGGCCCATAGTTTTGGATTTCAAACTCAAAATCATGTTTGGCACAAGGTGTTCAAAATCTTTGGTTTTGAAATACAACCCCATGGGTTACAACAGTGTAATCTCATGGAGTTTGTGTTATGTTTTTCTCTTCCATTTGCTGTTTTCCATTTCCGACGACCACTTCGACAACGACTCCGATAACAATTCCAGCGATCACCCGACGACGACAACTCCAACGACCACACCGACGACGCAACCTCATGGGGTTTGTGTTATGTTTTCCTCTTCCATTTGTTGTTTTCCATTTTCGACGACCACTTCGACAACGACTTTAATAACAACTCCAGTGACCACCCGACGATGACAACTCCAATGACCACACCGACAACCCGACCACCACTGATGATTACCTCCAGCAACCACTACAATGAGAACTCTAGAGACCAGTCTGATGGCCATCCTTGCAACTTGACCACCCCAACAACTTGACACTCCGATGACCCAACCACCTCGGTGACCTGATGTTACACCTATTTCTACAATTTTGGAAAAATTATATAATTGGAAAGTATGAAATTTGAGAAATTAGGAATTTGGATATTTATGGTTTTGGTGGAAGATAAGGATTGGTTTCTTTTTATTAATTAAATAATAGACATTAAAGAAAGAGAAAGTGGGATAAATATAATTGTTTATTAAATAAAAACATGTGGCTTTAATAGATATTGTTTAATAATAAAAAAAAAGAAGATGGGTATTGTTGGAGAAGTTATCACGTAAGGAAGATGAAGAGGAAGAAAGTGAAGAGAAGGAGTGTGATTTTTGGGCTATTTTGAAGTGGAAAAGAAAAAATAAACAAAGAGAACCTCTCACAACCTTGGATTGAAGCTTTTGGTAAGTTTTCTAACTTTTGATTAAGGTTTCTCACGAGTTCTAGAACCTAATTTGGTGGGTTTCCTTATGGGTTTTCTTCCTTTAGTTGGAAACTCCATAAACTAGCTTGAAAACTAAGGTGGAGGTGATGATTGAGTAAAAGAAGGAAATTTGATGAAAGTCATGAGTTTTATCAAATTTAGATTGAAGGGGATTAGTTGTATGTAGAATTTGCAAACTTTTTAGGGAAAGAAAACCAATGAATTTATTCATGGAGAAGAAGAAATGAAAAAAAAAAAATGAGATTTCTTATGGAGAAGGATTACAATGGAGTTTATTGGAAACTTTATTTTGGGTTATGGTCTCAATTTCTTGGTAATTTGAAGAGTAAGATGATGAAAAGAATGGTTAATTCTTGGGTTAGTGAGAAATTTAAAGGCTTGGATAATTTAGTGTTGTTACACTTTAATTTTGGCATTAAGAGGTTAGTTATATGTTGACAAATTATGATTTCAGGGCAAGCGGAGATTGAAACCATTTACGACCCAAACAAATCTCGTTCGTAGTAGTTGTGAGTGGTTATTTTATAAAATATTTTAATTATTTTAGTAATTTATGAGATTTTTGTGAGATTTGAAATCAATTGCAATTTATATTAATGCAAATGATTTAATTATTGAAGATTTTGATAATTTGGAGGAAATTGCGTGTATTTCGTAAATCGTTTATTATTGAAATTGATGATTTACTAATTTGATAAGAAAGTGACATATGTTCACTAAGTTGAATTCATGATTTGACATATTTGAATTTGAAGAGATTTATGTTTATATGAAATTTTAGCTGAGCCTATAAAAGGTGAATTTATAGAACTTTATGGATTTTAGCCAATTGGTAAAAGTACATATTATCATATCAAGTATTTGAGATATTTCATGATTATTTGAGAAATTATAAGAGTTTTAATGTTTATATGAGGTTTATAAAATGTGGTTTTAGAGAAAGAACGATTTTGGAAATGTTCTATGAGAGATTTGATGATCATTTGAGGAATTATAAATGTTTGATGTTATTTTAGAAATCTCTCAAGTTTAAGAAAAGTTGTTTAGAGTAACAGAACACGATTTTAAGAAAGAGTTTGAGAATTAAGAATTTTATGTTAAAAGTGGATTTTTAAACCACTAGATTTTTGTACTCATGGTGATTACCTATGCTATGAGAATGTGTTTCCATAGTATGCAGCGTGCTCAGGTCGCAGGGGATGCAGGGGAATGCCGGGGCCATTAGGTGCTGAATTCGGATTCCGAATCCTGGTCCAAATCCTGGTCCTGAAGTATTACAGATGATAGAGTTTGCTCTATGTGCACGTATGACATAAATTTGCTATGTTATGTATCTGGAGATTACTCAATGCATAATATGACATGGATTTTGGTACAAGTTTGGTGATGAGTTTTGTTGGCCTATTATTTTGTGCTTTATTTTAAAAGTTATTGCTGCAAAATTTTGTGACGTTTTACTTATCTTGTGTATTCAGACTGTACTTAGTATATAAAGTTTTATTAAACTTTGAATTCCTGTTTAATATAAAAGTTTTCTGTCGAGAGGTTATTATTTTTCCTATTAACTTACCACTCACTAGGCTCTATTAGCTCATTCTTTCTTCCTAAATTTTTCCTCCAGGTAGCGATTGAGTTTCTAACGAGCCTACAGAAGTCGATATCTGCCACCAAACTTGATAGTTTGCATATCATTTTGTATGTACATTTTTACAAATACTTTTTGTGTAACTGATGTGGCTAGTACCATTTTGGGATTTCCCTTTGGTTTGTAATATGAAACCCACCTGTTTATCTACTTTTAAGTTTTGTGGGTTTATATTGAATTTCTGAAATGATGGTTGGAGTTTGAATATATTATTATGGAAGTATATATAATTCTTTTCATGTGTGTTTTACTCAGTTTTCAGGGGAAACTCTGCCAAAATTTTTATAAAATGGCTAGCCATTTGTGGTTTTAAAAAAAAATAAATAAGATTTTGTCATGCAAAGTTTGACATTGGATTCCATGGTTTAGTAGGGATCTAATGTCGGCACGCTACATCCCAGCTTGGTTAGGGTAATTTGGGGTGGGGTGTGTCACCCGACTTGCTGAACTTCCGACAACGACCATCTAACAACCACTCTGACGACCCCGCAACCATAGTTGATGACCACCCCAAAAACCTGACCACCTAGCAACCATTGCCGACGACCACTTAGTGACCACTCCAATGACCCAACCACCCCAGCAACCCGACCACCCCGATGACTACTTCGGCGATTACCCCGATGACCTAACCATCCAAAACCATTGTTGACGACCACTTAGTGACCACTCTAGCGACTTGACCACCAAGCAACCCAACCACCCTAATGACCACTCCGGCAACAACTCCAGCGACCCAACCACCAGACAACCACTGCCACAACCACCCAGCGACCACTCCGACGACCTGACCACCCTGATGACCACTTCAACGACCTGACCACCAGACAACTATTGCCAAAAACCACCCAACGACCACTTCGGCGACCTTACCACCGTGCTACCACCATTAACGACCACCTTGGCAACCCAACCACCCTATTAACTCGACCACTCCAACGATCATTCCAGCGACCCAACCGCCTAGTTAATTTTTTAAAATGTTAAAATAAAACTAAAAATAGCTACTAAATAAATTTTTTAACCCATTATATTTGAAATTGGTTTCAAAATACAGTGCAAAATAGAGTTTCTAATATTTTAATTTCTAAACTAGAACTCGAATTTTATATCTCATTTATCCTTGAAATAGATTTCAAAATAGAAATTTTGTTTAAATTTCATAATTTCTTAAATAGACCTCCAATATTTTAATTTTTAATATAGAGTTCCAAAAATAGGTTTATGAATACTTTGTGAAATAGAGTTTTAGATTCCCTAATTTTTTTAAATAGATTTCTAATTTTTTAATTTCTAAAATAGAGTTCCTAAAATAGTTTTCTGAATACTTTGTGAAATAGAGTTTTAAATTCTCTAATTTCTTAAATAGACTTCCAATTTTTTTAATTTCTAAAATAAAGTTTGATAGCTCTTCAATAGAAGAGTTATTCTTGTTTAAAAATCTCTTATTAAACTTGCTTGTTTGAGTATTTTTGGTTGTTAAAGCCCCCCAAGTTCTGTATGTGCATATTGTTAAGAGTGAACTCTTTTAAAATGTGAAAATGGTTTGCTTTTGGCTAAGACATGATCTTAATTTATTGAATTTTGCTTCAAGTGAAGAGCTTTGAAAACAATGTTGGGAGATGAATTTGGAAAGATAAGCAAAAATCATTGCTGAAACATCTCTTTATTAAAAGAACCACTTGATTCACACGTGCAAGAAAATTCATTAATTGAGTTGTCCAAAAGTGGAGCCAGTTGTACTTAAGTGGACTAATGGGAGGTTGCCTATGCATCAGAATTGTCCAATCAATCCTGAATTCAAGGCTTCGGATGAGGTATTTATAGTAGACACTTTAGATGGAGAAAGGAGGCTGAAAAAGTAAGGAATCTATTAAAAGGGAGAAAGAAGAGCTGAGCAAGACTGTCTACATTGGAAAAGGAAACATATCATGCTTTCTTACTTGTCCTAGGATTCGTACCCATTCGTTATTTGCATTCTCCCCAGATTGGAAGTATGATTACTGTGTGGAAGTGTTAGGGAGAGCACCTAGAACCCAACCCCCCATGGACAACAATTCAATGCTTTCATCACCTTTAGCTACTACTTAGTTTTAATTCAGTTTGTGTTTTGGACAACTACTGCTATTTCTTTTCTTCATTCCTTTCAGCTTATGTATTATGATATTATGAAATTTAGACCTTCATTTGCATTATGGGTTTCCTTTACTCCTGCAACACCATTCTTCTTTCCCACATAATAATTATTTAAAATATATGTCCTTACTAATGTTATTTAATTTTACATCATAATGAATGGAGTGAATGAGATAACAATATACTTATACAAACTACACATTTATATTTAACTATACTTGAAACAATTGATCCACATAATTGGTTAAAATATTAATATGCAATTCAACAAACAATTATCAAGTAACAAAAAAATGGATCTGAAAAATAAAACCGTCTAAAAAAATTGTTAAAAAAAACAATATAAACAAACCCAACCTAATCTAAGCATCCCAAACACATGTTTCAGCAAACCTATCAAACCCAACCTTACACTCCAAATGCAAGTTTCAATAAATCCTAAGGTTTCTAATTCTAGCCAAAGATTCTTAGGATTTCTAATTCTAAACCAGCGCACTAAATAGCCCTTAATGATAATTTAATTTTGTTATATCTTTTTAATTAATTAATAATAAGTGTTAAACACAATTGTAAAAAAATATATTTATGCAGCTTACTATCGTGGAGCTATGGGTATTTTGCTATTGTACGATGTCACGGATGGGACATGATTTAACAGTAAGCTGTAGATGTCGGTTGCTCTTCTAAGTTCATAGTAGGACTACAGTCGGTTCAGATATTTCTCCATCGAAGATAGTTGTATAACTCATTTTTTAATTTCAAAACAATTTATTAAAGACAATTTAGATATTTTTAAAAAAATTAAAGATAATATTGTAAAAAAAAAGTCTGATATTCTAGTTTTTTTATGAGTTAAATTAAATAAATTTTATAATTATTAATAATATATTTTGTAAATTTAAGATTTGATAAAGAGATGAAAAAAAATTATTTATCTACTTTTTAAAATAGTAAGATAAGATTTTTAAGCTAGTAAGAAGATATTGTTTAAGATAGTAAGATAAAGATTATTGTTTTATTCTTTCTTTATTATAAAATTTGGTGGGATGCTTGAAATAGTCCATGGTGGATCAGACATGCCATACCACCTGGCTGGTTGGCCCCGCAATTTTTCTCTTCATCATTACACTTCACTGTATTTTGATGGTAAATTACTCAAAATACTCTTTTAACCTTTGTTTTTGTCAATTTGGGCTTTTGAGCATAGTCCATCAACATGTATCTTCTATTAAAATGTCAGATATTCGAATTTCTTAATTTTTTTATTATTGTTGAATAAAAAGTTTTTAAAAAAATTAGTTCAAGAACATGTGGCAATAGAGCTTCAAACTACTAAAATTTTGGTCAAACACATATACTAGTTAAAGTTCTATTCAAGTTGACTCTTCTAATTTTAAGTTAAATTTGAATGAGTCTCTAAACTTAAAAAGTCTTCATTTTAACTTTTGAATTTTAAAATTGTCTAAAAAATGTTTAGAACTTTTTTTGATAAATTAATAGATGGAAATTAACACAGTAAATTATGTGTATAAATTAAAAGACATACCTGACATAATTTACAATATTATTTAGTATGTTAACTTATGTGTAAAAATTAATTCCGTAAATGATATTGTAAATTATGTCAATTATATCTCCTAAATGAAATGAATAGTTACAATAATTTTAGTATTCTTTATAATTTGTTTTTTGTAAAGGAAAATTTAGGTACTAAATAATCAATAAACTGCATATTTGCAAGATCGAACTCTATTGAGATAAGACAATTGTTAATATTCTATATAATTGAAATTGAACGGTAAATCGTATCATGTCTTTTAATTTGTACCCGTCACAATTTTCGTCTGTCACTCTAACGAAAGACTTCTCCAACAATTTTTTTTTTTTTTGACCCATTTTAAAGTTTTAACTGTTAAAATGCAACTTTTTTTTTTTTACAGAGGCATAATTGAAATCAATTATAAAGTAGAGGAATATTTGTTTTTTTAAAAAAACATGATTTAGTGCTTTTCACAGCAACATCCAAACTACATGGGATCTCGCGAGAAGTTCAGACGATATCAAGTCTCATTCTCG
Source organism: Trichosanthes truncata (assembly GCA_033996785.1). Taxonomy (NCBI): domain Eukaryota; kingdom Viridiplantae; phylum Streptophyta; class Magnoliopsida; order Cucurbitales; family Cucurbitaceae; genus Trichosanthes; species Trichosanthes truncata. The sequence continues at coordinate 24,540,474 of JAWPNB010000008.1, read as the reverse complement.
CAAAATCAAAACCACCGTCAAATTTCTGTTTCCGGTTTCGAAAACACCATTTCGAAGGTATGTCTATCTATATAAACTAAGCTTTCCCATCGCTCTTCCGAAGCCGAAACGATCAAAGCCGACAAACACTTCGTCCATTCTGCTTCTGCTAACTTTTTCTTTATTTTCAGATCGGAACGGAAAATGAGTTATCTTGGTCGGGTGTGGATGGCGGCGAGTGTAGCCGTTGTCCAGGGCGGCCAATCGAACTGCCGCCACGGGGCGACCAAAGGAGTCATTTCTCTGCACCAAAACCTTAGGGTTTCGACTGCAGAAACAACCGCCGTAGATCTCCGACCAATTTCAACTGCGACGAGTGGTCACTCGAATCGCGATGGAGACGAGAAGAGGCAAGCCGATGAGTCTCTTCGCCGAGTTATGTACTTCAACTGCTGGGGCCAGGGCTGAGATTTGAGAAGGACGGAAAAAGGACATGAGCAATCGAGAGTTTTTGCCCTTGTTTGGGGCTTTCTCCTGATCGGAAACGAGGCGAGGATCTGCTCTGGAATTCTTGACCTATTTTCACGGAACGATCTGATCGTTGATTGTAAATTACTGGAATCGGGAAGCGAGTGCCATGTACTTTTTTTTATTCCTCAAGTAGGATTTCTTGTTGCGTGTAATTAGAAGTAAAACCAAACGCCAGGAAGGAAATCAAACTGTTTCGGTTTTTTAGTGACTTTTTTTTTTTTTTTCTCTCTCAATTAACGTTGTTTATGATCCTTTCCTTTTGAGATGGGATTAATTATAATCGAAACGGAATTGATCTGGAGTTTCAGAATCAAAATTGCTCAACTCCTTCCTGATTGATGCCAATTCATCAAAGAGAAAGTAAACCTAAATCTCCCGTTTCTATACGGATAGTATTCTGACTTAATTACAATAAATGTGTGGAAATTGCCAAATATGGAAAACAAAAGGTGGTTTTTATTTCTATAGACTAATAGGACTTTTGAGTGTGAAATTACTACTTTGTCTTTTTTAAAACATCTAACGTCCCTCCTCTTTCTGTCGTTCTGACAGCACAAAAAATACCCAACTCCACTCTGCGACGGCTATGGCGAGGTGAAGACAGTGGCCAGGATACTGCAGTTGAAGGTACATTTTTGCTATATTTTGATTAAGATGCTTTAGGCTTTGGTCGGTTTAACTTTTTTAATTTTGAAAAAAAAAACATTTTAATAAAAATGGTAGTTTTGACAACCCCTTTTTTTTTTAAATGAGGTTGAAAAATCAGTTATTTTGAAAAAAACATTTGAAACGAAATTTAAAAAAAAAATGATTTTTAGGTATTTAACTTGAAATCTCCCTCAAATTTTTATGATATATAAAAATGATCAAAATACCCTCACACTTCACCTTCACTTACACCATAGCCATCGTCCACCATCATCCACTGTTGGCGACCACTCTGGTGATCATCGTCACTGCCTACCTTCGGGAATCACCGTCATTGCTCACCTTCAATGACCATTACTCACCCTGGCGACCACCACCTACTACCCCTCCGATGATCCCCCGCAGTGGTCGGTGATAGTCAGACAATCATAGTGTTTCAAATACAAATTTGAATTTTTTAGTTCATAGTGTTTAATAGTCATTTTGTATAGTAATTTGATATGTATAAGCATTTTGAATGTAGAACAAACCAACAAATTTCTGAATAAAAACATTTTTGAGAAAATGTAACCAAATATATGAGTGTTTTAATTTTAAACTGTTTTTATGGAAAAAAAAATGCTTGAAAGAAAATGTATTTTTCAAAAATATTTAAACTAAAAGGTAATCCCATGAGTCCTTAATTTTTCATACAGTTAAAAAAATGTTGAAATCGACCGCCAATACTCAACTTTTGTTTGATTGAGATGCTCTCGTATGGAAAAAATGTTGAAACTTGTCAAACAAAAATTACAGTGGAAGTGTTTGTTCTTGGATGAATTTTCATTGCAATTCAATCCATTTGGAAACCAATCAATATTTTTGTTAAGAAGCACTCAATTTTCAATATTTTTGTTAAGCAGCATTCAATTTTCAAGATATGACTGAAGTTTTTGAGGTAGATTTGTGCATTTCAGGCTAGAATTTTTCTCTATTTGTAAGATGATGGTTTACAATTGGCTTATTGTGAGTTGCTCAACACTTAACAAAACGATTGGAAGCAACGGTCTTTTTTAGTGATTTCTTTTAAACAGTATAGTGAGAAACTTTCTTCTACTGTTTTACACTTTTTTGTTAGGAAAAAAATTGCTTCTTTATGTTTTTGCTCGAGGAACAAAAATATTGAAGTGAGTTGTTTGTTTTTTTTTTTTTTTTTTTTTTTTTTTGGAGATATTTGACTATGAATGATTGTTAGCTTGTTTGGGCTCTTTTCTCACATTGGTTTACGAGTGCTAGATATTGAGAGGGAAAAAATGCAAAAGTTCTCTAATTAAGGTCAATTTTTTATTTATTGTATTTTTATTTGTTGTTATTTTAGAATGTTTTGCAATGGTGTGCATGCATCCTTCTGTAATGATTTGTGGCTTGCTGGTGCATCGATCTATTAAATCAACTTTTTCAAGGTTTTATTGTTTATCTACTCGACCATTGGATTCAGTCGCACATGTATGGAATTCAACTAACGAAGCTTGGGATTTGGGACTCCGGCTAAATCTCAATAAGGAGGAAGTTCTTGATTGAGTCAGTCTATCACATCTCTTTTCATCGACTACTTTGAGGAACACACATGACTTTTTGCTTTGGCCATTGGATTCTCTCATACCTTTACAGTTCGATATTTGACGGAAGATTTAGTCCATTCAAAAGGTCCGCCTAAGAAGAATCTTTTTTCCATGATAATTTGGAAGGATATCCAAGGAAAATCAAAATTTTCTAATGTGGAACTAACATAGCCAATAGACCACAAAGAAGAACGCTCAAAGTATAATCAGGTCAATTTTGTTCTTCCTTAGATTTTTGTTCTTCCTTAGATTTTTTTTTTCCTTGTTGTTTTAGGACGTTTATCTATACAAAGACCATCGCTTTTTACTTTTCTTGTAAAGGATTGAGTGTCCACATTGAGATGTTATCTAAACAGTTATATATTGGTGCTCTAGATCTCATCTATCATTTTAAACTTCTTTAGCTATTGTAAAAATATTGAAATTGGATATCAAATTTTGTTTTCTTGCTTTTTTCCTGAAAGATTCATCCCTCACTGTATAGTATACCTCGTGAATTAAAAGAAAATTGGCCTAAAGTAAATTATGCATTGGAGGGAGGACTCAATAATGCTATTCATCCATCAATTAACGTAATAGTGTCTGAGTTTCTAAGTTTGGCATGTCAAAAATGGTTTTCATTCTTCTTTCCCCAAAGGATGAATACAAGATTAAAGTATGGAACCATAAGACTCATAGATGTCTATTTACTCTTCTTGGACATCTTTGATAGCATCTGTATTGTGCAATTTCACTGCAAGTATTCATGGATTGTGAGTGCTAATGATGGCCAGACTATTCGTATATGGAACTGACAGTCACACACTTCCAATTATGTACCAATACCTCGATCTATTAAGGGGTTTAGATTGCGATTTCATGTATGTATGTATATGTATATGTACATAGAGAGAGAGAATCATGATAGTTCACTATAGAAAAAAAAATTACTACTTTTGCACGCTTCAAATTTTTCTCGTAATTTCTCGTACTAATAAAACAATGCAAGAAATTTGAAGGAAAGTCAGAATCAAGGTACCAAGCAACAATATGAAGCTACACATTCCAAAATAACCATAACAAAAATATAATACATAAGAAATTGACCACTTTTGCACTCTTCAAATTTTGCTCGCAGTTTCTCGTACTTACAAAACAATGTAAGAAATGGAAAGGAAGACTATAATCAAAGTACTTATTCTATTTTTTTTTTCTTGCAATTTCACGTACTTTAAAAAAAAGTATAAGAAAAAGGGAGGAAGGTCATAATGAAAGTACCAAGCAACAATTTATGGCTAGACAATCCAAAATAATCATAACAAAAGTAGAATACATAAAAAATTGACTATTTTTTGCATTATGTTTTTTTTATCCTCGTAGTTTCTTGTACTGCTTTTGCATTCTATTTTTTCTCACAATTTCTCATACTTACAAAAAAAAAATTACAAGAAAAAGGGGAGGAAGTCTATAATGAAAGTACAATACATCAAAAATTGACTATGCATGCATTATGTTTTTTTTTTTTTTTTTGCAATTTCTCGTACCTACAAAACAATGCAAGAAATTGGAGTGAAGGTCATAATCAAAGTATCAAGCAACAATTTATGGCTAAACATTTCACAATAATCATAGCAAAAGTATAGATAAAAAATTGACTACCTTTTGTTTTTTTTTTTTTCATAGTTTCTCACAGTTTTTCGTACTTACAAAACAAGACAATAAATAGGGAGGATGACCATAATCAAAGTTTCAAGCAAAAATTTATGACAAGACATTCCAAAATAACAATAACAAAAGTAGAATACATAAAAACTTGACTACTTTTTGCATCATTTTTTTTTCCTCGTAGTTTCTCGTACTTACAAAAACAATGCAAGAAATAGGGAGGAATGCCATAACCAAAGTTCCAAGCAACAATTTATAGCTAAACATTATGCAATAACCATAACAAAAGTATAATAGTTAAAAAAAATGACTACTTTTGAATTACGTTTTTTTTCTCGTAATTTCTCGCAATTTGTCGTAGCTAGAAAACAAGGCAATAAATAGGGAGCAACACCATAATCAAAGTACCAAGCAGCTAGACATTTCAGAATAACCATAACAAAAATACAATACATAAAAAATTGACTACTTTTAGATTATGTTTTTTTTCTCGTAGTTTCTTGTACTCACAAAACAATGCAACAAATAAGGAGGAAGGTCATAATCAAAGTAGCAAGCAACAATTTATAACTAAACATTTCAAAATAACAATAGTAAAAGTACAATAAATCAAAAATTGACCCCAATTAGAGACCTTGGCATTCTTTTTTTTTTCTTTTCGCAATGTCTCATACATGAAACCAATACAATAAAGAGCAAAAACTAACTAAAAATAAAGTATTCATAGTCAAATGCGCCTAAAAAACAACAACTAAAAAAAATTAGCAAACAACTCACATTTTAGTCCTCATGCTTTAATGTAAAAAGAAGCAAATTTTTTCATTAAAAAAAAACATAAAACTGTGAAAAACATTTGTCTAGCCTATCCAAAGAGAGAAATTTTAGAAAATGGCGTGAAGAAATTGTGAAGAAAGTTTGTCAAGCCTACCCAAAGAGAGAGATTCAGTAAACGGCATGAAGAAACTATGAAGATGTGGTGTGGAGGTTGCTGTCATCGCTGCCATCATCGTCCATCACTGTCGTCATCGTCGCTTGTGGGAACCGAAGCCGCCTAGAGTGGTTATGCGTGAGGAGGAGAATTTGCATGAAGGTTGAACAAACAAAGTTAAAATTAGGGATTTTTAAAAAATGGTAACATGATAATTTCATACCCTCAAAAGTCCTATTAGTCTATAAAATTAAAAACCATCACAAATCTCTTTAATACCCCTTTATTTGTCTCATTTTTTGCAATTACCCAATAAATGTGGGTATGGAGATTTTAACCTCCAACCTAAAGGGAAGGTGTATATGTCAATTACCTTGTAGAGATTAATGTTTTAGTATTAGAAACACACTTTTGAGAGTTTGCTAACTTCTCTGGTTAAGCCTTTTTTTTTCTTTTCTGTGTTCAACTAGTGGCGGATTCAGAACTTTATGCCGGAAGGCTTGACATATTTTGATATTAGTTTGTTCAATAAAAATATGACCGATACTTTTTAGGTTAAAATACTGTGCTAGTATACATTAGTAAATTATGTATTTTAGTTTATGCACTTTCAATAAATCTTCAATTAGTCTTTATTGTTAGTTTGAAGTTAATTTTATTGTAACTTGGAAAAATAATAATAATAAGGTCAAAATACCATTTTGGTCCATGTACTTTGGGTTTCATTCCATCTTGGTCCTAGGTATTCAAATTTAGTCTATGTACTTTCAATCAAGCTTAAAATTGTTCCCTACTATTAGTTTATTGTTAATTTTGTAAAAGAAATTTATTCTCTATTAGCCTTTTTCTCTATAAATTTTGAAAATATGTTCACTTTGTATCTTTTCTTACATGAAAATTATTATTATTATTTAACAAATTTCGATAAAAAAGTAACTTCAAAATAACAATAGGGGCCAATTTTAAGCTTTATTTAAAATAACAAATTATGGACCAATTTTAAGCTTTATTGAAAGTACATAGACTAAATTTGGACATTTGAAAGCACAATGACCAAAATGAAATGAAGTCCAAAGTACGGGGACCAAAATGACATTTTCACCTAATAATAATTTTCAAAGACACAATGTGAATATGTTTTCAAAATTTATAGAGGAAATGTTAATACAAACTTTTTTTTTTCGAAATGTGAACAATAAACTAACAATATAATTGATTTTAAGATTTATTAAAAATATGAGGACTAAATTTGCACACTTGAAAGTATAAGAACTAAAATAAAACAAGTCTCAAAGTAGAGGCCAAAATGGTATTTTAACCTATTTTTATATAAATAATTATAATTTTCCGTAGCTATGAGGTCTCGAACACAAGCTCTAGAGGGACTAGAGAGGTGCTTTGCCACTAGAGTATAATACAATGTGTTATTTAATATGAATTATTTATTACTAATAGAATATGTTCGAAAGTTTGGGGGCTCAAGTCCCTTGAGCCTACTGGAGATACGCCCCTGTGTTCTATTATGGGTAGAAGGGAGAATTCAAACCTATAACTAAATTTGAATTTCTAACTCTTGATCGAGAATATATGTTTTAAGTAAAGTTATAGGTCATTTGAATTTCTAACCTCTTGATCGAAAATATATATCTTAACTAGAGTTATAGATTTGCACAAAGCTAAACCTTCATCAATTATGTTCATTATCATAAATTTTAGCTATCGTATTATTAGTTTCTCTCTATGCAAAACACGTCTTTTAAGGATCAAAAACTAGATTTTAGTTTTTAATTATTTTTTAAAAGCTAACTAGTATATAAACTCAAGTACACCCATATCATATATGACATAGCTAACTATATTTTAAACTTTTAACTCTTTTTCAAAAATTAACCTTTAATAATATATAGCCTGTCATTAAAAGTTGCCCGACATTGTAACACGTAAAAAGATGTCGGGCACTTGTCCGACATCATTTCCCTACAATGAAGAGTAATGTCCATCATTAAATCCCAAATTTGTACTAGTGTATGATATAATTAACTATATTTTAAACTTTTAACTCTTTTTCAAAAACTAAACTTTAATAATATATAGCCCTTCCTTTTGTGGGGAAAGGAATGCTAATTGCTATTGGCCACTCAAACGTGTGCAATAGTTGAGGGGGTTGAAGATGGCTTTAGAGAAATTTGAGATAAAGTTAAATATAAGTATATAAATGTTATATATAATATCTCTACATATTGTCTATTTTGACATAAGCCCTCGTGACTTTGTTTTTAGTTTTATCTAAAAAACTTCATATCAATAGAGATAGTTGCCATTCATTATATACCCATGATCTTTCCATTATCTAATAAATGTAGACTTTGGTAGCATTCCAACAATATATATATATATATATATATATATATATATATATATATATATATATATATATATATATATATATATATATATATATTTTGAAAATTTAAAAAGATTTTAAATCTTAAAAACTTTTGAAATTTTTATTCATTGCAATTAAAGTTGAAATCTTTTTAGATTCAATTATAGATAATTTGCATGAGAAATGTTATAGGATATCTTTCTTTAGCGGACAGCACATTAAACAGTTAATGGGCCTAATATGGTAAGTAAGAAAAGAATGATGTTCCTTTTGAGCCAGGCCTGGTTACGGGCCCCAATCTTATCAATAAATCGGAGCGCGATGCCCTCCTAATCCAACGGCCAGGAATCCACGCGAAGAAGAAGAGCGCATTCTTCCAACGTCTATATTTCACCAACGGTCGAAAACTCAAAAATATAGAGAATTTCCCAATCCCTCTCCATCTCAATCTGCAGCTTATTGTAACTTTGAATCGAAGGAAAAACATTCTCTTCATTTGGCCCTTCTTTTTCTTCTTTTTTGCTGGAATCGCGCTTATTTTTTCATCAAAATTCGCCTACCCAGAACTAAAGATGAGTCTTCTTGATCACCCTGATGACATCGGGGCCCCAAACATTCAGGTCTGGAACAATGCTGCATTTGACAATGGAGAATCTAATGTTAGAACTCTTTCTTGGTCGACTGTGCAAGATCCTTACAAGAACCCCTCTTCCGAATCGTTGCGGACTGATTGCAGCAAAGAAAATTTATGCCCTTTGAGTACGAAGACCCCTGCATCCGTCAAGTACTCTGTTTCTGTGAAGCCGCTCCATCGCAATGGCGTCATTGAAAATTCACAAGGGAAGCCATTGAAAGCGCCCTGTATGGTCTCGGCCAAAAGCTATGCAATCAAAGGGAAGGAGGAAGAGGAGGTAATTAGTAAGGAGAGAAATATTGATGTAGAAATCGAGGAAACAGAGAGGGAAATCAATCGATTGTCGACTAGACTAAAAGCTCTTCAAATTGAAAAGGCCGAGCAGAACGCAGCAAGAACAGTCCAGAGGGGAGGAAGATTCGTGCCCATCAAATCAATTGAGCCGAAAGTGAGTACCAAAAATTCAGATGGGGTTAAAATGTTTGAAGACGCTGTAGTTGAACCGAAAATTGGTCACAACAGAGGCTTAAGTTTGGGGCCGTCGGAAATCCACGCCGGCGTCGGAGTTCGGAGGCAAGGAAAGACAGAACTCACGCCGGTTCAGCGGATGCAAAGCCGTCGGCAATCATGCCTTCCGAAATTACTAGATATTGGCGAAGAGAAGACGAAGAACAGAAGAGGAAGCAGCATGAGCCTTAGCCCCAAATCGCGGAGGACTATGATCAAGGCCCAAACTGCACGGCAACCAGCCACCACCGTCGTATCCAAAAGGCCGGCAAAAAAAGATGGGGTTCTCGAATTAATTCAGCCAAAGAAGCTCTTTAAAGACGTTGAAAAATCAGCACCACCCACCAGTACCAAAAAACCATTGAGGGCTGGTAGGATTGTAGCGAGCCGTTACAATCAGACAAACGAAAGCTCAACAGTAGCCACAGAGAATCGTAAGAGATCTTTGCCGGGGAATTGCAAAGACGACGGAAGTAGCAGATATGACAAGCGGCGGTCTTCGTCGGAGCTGTGCCGGAGCAAGGCGCCGCAAAGCAGAGTGAAGAAGCGGTGGGAAATTCCAAGTGAAATAATGGTTCTCCAACAAGAAATGGAAGAAAGATGCTGTGAGTCGTCCGTTTCAAAGGTGGGCGATATGCTTCCAAGAATCAGAACGACTCGTTGTGCGAATATGAGCCCAAGGGATTCGGGACCGGCCAAGAGGGTGGCTGAATTGATTGAGAGTAAAACAAATTTTTTTGCTGATGAGGAGATGGAGGCATCAATCTGTCAGAAGTTGAATTTTGCAGAGGATGAAGAGGAAGAATGAGCGAATGTGGGTGATAGAATGGTGTTGGGTCTCGTGTTCTTAAAAACTTTGGTTTTTTTTTTTTAATGTCAGTATTATGTGAACCATAACCCCTGTTATGGAAACAGGCAAAGCTTCTTCATTGTAGACTTGTGTTTGTGGAAAATAAAGAATCAAGCTTTCGTATTTCAGTAACTTTGTCAACTTTGTCTATGATCAAGACCTACAGGAGTTCCAAAATTTAAATTCAAATGCAATGAAAGTATAACAAAATTGGGATCTGAATGTAAGTTTTTAACTCTAATAAAATCAGAAGTTCAATTTGTAGAGTTGGCTGTTTTGAAGGAGATATCAGATTCTGCTTGAATCCCTGCCAAATATGAATCTTCTACCCCAATCTGACATGACCAGAATCCTTGTGCGCCAGCTTACTAGCTTGCTGTAAAAATTCATAAACAAAACATGAGAGCAGGAATTTTATGGATTGAATATGCTTCAAATCATGCTTGTGGTTTGTGGAATTTTACCTTGCATACACAGAGTACCAAAGCCACTGGGTGCTATGACCAATTGAGATCCAATCTCCAGGTAGTTGAGCTGCAGTTTGTTCTCCCCCCAGAGGAGCAAACTGCCCAAAATGCTTGTACCTTTCACAAAAAACAACCGAAGTTTCAGTCTGCAAATACCAAAAACTCACTCATTTGATCTGGTTTTTATGGTTTTTAAATTTTACCTGAAGGGGTGAAACCGATGTCGTCCCGTCCCTCTAAATCGAAGAGGGCCTTCAGGGTACTTGTCACATTGTTCCATCCTGTTGAAGCAGCTTGCAAGATATTCACCTTGTTGAGCAGCAACCTACAAGAATTTCCAAAGGAAAAAAAAAAAAAGACTGAAAGATATAGTAGTTGAAGCAGCACTAGAAAAAAGATTTGCCAGCCAATATGATTAGGATGTATGAGTTCACTTGAGCAGTAGCAGGCAGATTTTTCATCTGAGAATCGACTTCAGAAAGTAAGGACTTAAAGCTTTCGATATCGAGCTCGGTCGACTGTTTCTGTGTTTCCAATTGTGACTTCTTCAACAAAGCTGCAAAGTTCTTCATCTGCTTCTTCTTCAGATAGATCTCTACTTGAGGATACCTCTCACAAATATCATCTACCACGTCTTGAAACTCTTGCAGGGCTAAAGTTCCTGACTTGTCCTTGTCTGCCTTACTGAATATTACTGCAATATCTTCCTGCAAGTAACAGGATATCAAGAAGGAAGATCTATGAAAGTGAAGAATGAAATTCAATCTCCGATTACCATGACTCTTCTTTGATTTACTGTGGCACAATCACCAAGAGCATAGACACCATCACATCCTTCGACCCTTAGCCACTCATCAGTCGCCAAAGCTCTTCTGTTAGTCTGACCAATCTGCTTCATGAAATCGACAACTTGAGGCCGAGGGCCGATGCCGGTGGACCAAACAACCATTCCATAAGGAACAGACACAAATTCACCGGTTGCTCTTTCTTTGGTGGAGATTTCCGTATCAGTTACTTTCACAACCATGGAACCAGTTTTTAAGTTAATCCCATCTCTCTGAAATTTTTCTTCAGCAAAGGCAGTAATTCTCTTGTCAAACCTATAAAAACAAGTGCCCTGAATTTGATGCTCCAAAGTAACCAAACATATAATACAAAGCCAAAAGAATAGTAAATAATGCCCTTACATGTTCAAAATATGATCTCCTGCCTCTAGGAGGGTTATTTTCACGTAGTCTTTCAATGAAGGATACAACCCTGCTAAATCCTCAACAGCAAAGTCATGAAGCTCTGCTGCAAATTCCACCCCAGTTGGACCACCTCCAACTATTACAAAGTGAAGAGTTCTCTTCTTCTCTTCTTCACTTAGATTTGGAAGGCTGGCTCGCTCGAAACAATCGATTACAGTCTGCCGAATCCTCTGAGCATCTTCCACTCCCTATGTAATAGTTTCAATTTATTTCAGTTTGTTATAAAGAATGAATCTATAATATATCAAAGCCTTTGCTTGGTCCAAGATATTCATGTTACTTCAAATTAAATACCTTCAAGAAGTGAGCATTTTCCTCAACTCCAGGTGTGTTGAAAGTGTTGGATTTAGCTCCCATGGCTACTATCAGATAGTCATAGTCTACAGAAAATTCTTCCTTGCCACCCAAATTTGTGTCTTGACTTGATCGACAGAAGACCTTCTTCTTCTCTGCATCTATCTTGTAACACTCAGCTTCCCTAAATTCAATATTCAAACCTTTCTGCAATGTAAAACATCAAATGGGTTAAGTTAATCTTTGCAAAACACCGTCAAGAAGAATAGAGAAACTAGAGTCAAGGCAACGGTTAAATCACTACTAAATCCAAAAACGTCATAAAAGTATAGTAAGCTGAATTTTGATTCAGCTCAATCTTAAACAGAAACGAATTTGACCACCTTCTTTGTGATAGTACGAATTGGTTCGACAATGCTCCGTGCTTCGACTGTGCCACAAGTGACACTAGGAAGCAAAGGGGTGAAAGCAAAGTAATTATGAGGAGAAATAACATGGACATCATAAGATGAGCTCTTGAGGTTCTTCAAAAAGCTGGTGCCAGCCCATCCTGTTCCAAGCACCACTACCTTCTTCTTCTTGCAATCACCATCCTGTTGGACTGCATCAGCATATGCAGAATGATACAGAGATTTGCCATTAGTAGCTGCCACCAGTCCACCTCCACTGCAGATGATAACAATGTTATATGCATTCTCCATTATAAACGCAATTACATCCATATAGTTACTAAATGAAGATATACAATCTAAAAAACATTTGTGTAATTTTTCTTATCATACACATATCATTTGTTCAACAGATCAAATCCACTAGTCTAAATCTACAAAATTGGGACATCTTGAAGAATTACATACACCCTTTTGGCCTGATGCGACAAAAAGTTTATCCATTACAACAAACATAATTGAAGTTAAAACAAGAAAACAAGATCTCTAAAGATTGCAAAAGACAGGAACGAAAAAGGGTTGGTTAAAAACCTGACAGTGAAAACGATGAGAAGCTTGGAGATGGAAGGATGGTCATGAAAAGCCTTAGAGGCTCTGGTGTAGAAGGAATTCCATCTCATTGTGAAAGCCCTGAGTAACTTCTTCTCTTCTTTCTGTGTTTTTCCTTTTCCGGGAAAAAGAGAAGGAGAGAAAATCAGAGATTCAGGGAAAATGCAGAATTCAAGAGACAAAAGGAAGTAACAGTTATTGAAGGAATGTTTTCTTTATACAGCAGAGCGAAGACGAAGGAGTAACTGCCAAGTAAAAAAAGGTTTTATTTTTTTTTCATTAATGAATACGATTCACCATTTATTTTCATAGCCAATAAACTGGGAAAGAAGGACGTGTGTCATTGACTCAGACAGAGATCTCCTACACATTAGGAAAGTAAACACATGGTATTACATCTTCCATATATATATTTGATTTATTTCCGAGTTTCTGGGAAGTTGACGCCAGTGAATTTTAACACCCAACCATGAAATTAGGAATTAAAATCTCCACTCGACCAATTTATAGCCTAATAATATCACTTGTTCCAAAAAAAAAATAATTTCCAATGTGATATATTTTTCTCTTCCGATTTACTTCTTTTAGTTCCTTTGTCCAATATAAGAATTAAAAGAGATTGTCAATTCAAGCATAATTTAGTGGATGGAGTACTAATTATCATTTCAAAAGTTCATAGTCAGATTTCTTTCTCACCCTACCATTGTTGAACTAAAAAAAAAATGACAAGAGATTAAATGATTGGGACCATTGAATAGAATGTTGGGTCAAATTGGATTCCATGTCGATGAATTGGGATGAGTTGAGAGAATCTCTAATGTAGATAAGTACCACTTATAGAAAATTAATTTTCTTTTTCAATGTATATATTATACTAATAAATATTTGTAGAAGTATGTATGTTTTTTTTAGATGATCTACAAGTATGTATGTTAACTTAGAGAGAGAAAAAGAAAAGGTTAATTTTCAAACTCAAATCTAACAATAAAAGAATGAAATTATTGGAACATACCTCAATGAAGGAAGAAAAAAAAACAATGGATTCAATCCTCACTCTTACATCTCTTTGAACTCAAAATACATACAATATAAGCGAATTTGAGCGTAACCATAATAACTAGGACATTGGTATACTCTCCCAATACATTAACACAGGCAATTCCCTACCTTCTACCACACTTGACTAAGAAGATAAGGAATTCAAGAATTTAAATCGAAAACAAACTCTTTAATTCTTTTAAACTAAAATATATATATATATATATATATATATATATATATATATATATATATATATATATATATATATATACCTTCAAGATTAAAAAAAAAACATATCTTAAATAAATAGCAAAATCATCAAAATAGCAAAATAGCAAATGTTTTATGTCAAAATAGTTACTTTAAACCAAATTCAATAATATGTAGGGTGGGATTCAAACTTCTGACATCTAGGTTAAAGTCAAATGTTTTATGTCAATTGAGGTATGTTTATGTTGGCTATCTTTAAACATTATCACCTTTTTAAATACACTTCTTTTTAAAAATAAGAAAATTTTCTTTTGGAATGGAGGTTCGAATCACCCACTCCAAATGTTGTTAAACTCAATAAAAAATAATAATAATATAAAATATTTATATTTTTCTTTCTTCCTGGGAGTTGCAGTTTCCATTCTCAACATAATCACATAAACAATATCAGAATAAATCAAGAACATGGAGCTTCTACAGTGTCGAGCTCCAAGTTCCACTCATCCCAACGCATCCTGGGATCTGCAAATGGCTTTCTTTTGAATGATATGAATATTTGACACCGATTCAGCTTATTCCAAAGGAAACACAAGAACAACCCCTGCTTTAAACACTGAATTTTTAACATTCAAGCAGCCGGATCAACACCCTATTGTCCATCAGATCAGAACAACTCCAAGAGTTGCTTAGCCAGTGGATCAGAAATGTTCCGAAGTGATCGATTCATTTTCTATCGTGTCGAAACAAGTTCTTCCCACCAATGGATCTCTGAAACAATCAACAAATATCCACTTCATTCAATCCTGATAAACAACCCAGCTACTTCCAGGTACTACCTTAACTCTTCTCTCTTTCATTTCCCTTCTCATTCTTTGAGCCTCCTCATGCCTCCCTACACTCGCATACATTTTCGCCAACAGCACATAATTGGCAGCATTCTCAGGCTCTATCTCAAACAGAGCCTTCCCTGCAATCTCCGCCAGCTCTAACTCTCCATAAATTCGACAAGCCCCAAGAAGGGCGCCCCAAGCTTTAGCCGTCGCCCTCACTGGCATCTCACGAATGATGTCATATGCCTCGTATAATCTCCCTGCTCTGCTCAATACATCTACTAGACAAGAATAATGGTCGCTACTTGCTTGTAGACCATAATCTCTCTGCATACGACTAAAATAATCCAATGCTTCATCAGCCAAGCCCACGTGACTGCAAGCTTTCAACACCCCAATGAATGTAATCTCATCAGGCTGCACTTGTGCCAACTCCATTTGTTGAAAGATGTTTAAAGCAATTCTGGCCTCCCCATGAAGAGCATGTGCTGATATTAAACTACTCCATGCAACCACATCTCTTTCCTTCATACTATCGAACACATTGTGTGCATAAGAGAGACATCCACATCGTCCATAGGCCTCAACAAGGCCACTGCTTAACTGGGGATGACAACCGATATCACCTCTCACAGCATAACCATGAATTTGTTTGATCAAGTCCAAAGCCGCCACTCCAACACTTGCAGGTAATAATGCAAGAAGGGTAATTAGATTAGGCTTCAACCCACATTGTTGCATTTTGCGGTAGAAAGCAATGGCCTTGAATCCATCTTCCAATTCCGACAACCCTGCTATTATTGAATTGAAGGACGAAGTATTTGGTGGGACATCCATAGATTCAAACAACCGCAAAGCATCAAATAACATGTTTGAGTGCGCGTATAGAGATAACATGGCATTCCAGACGACGACACTTCTATGGGGAATTTCATCGAACAGCTTTCGTGCGAGTGAAACGGAAAGGCATTTGCCATACATGTCCACTAGCGCACAAGCAACAAATGGGCTTGAGAGCAGGGAAGATTTGGCCGCGTGGGCATGGATGGCGGTGCCCAAATGGGGTCGTTGGATGGCGGTGCAGGACTTGAGAACGAGAGAGAAGACATGGGCGTCTAAACCAAGAGCATGTGAGGCTTGCATATGGTGGAAAAGAGCAAGAGCCTGGTCGTGGTTGCCATGGTTGCCGTAAAAGGTTAATTGTTTAGTGTAAGAAAGCAACCGTAGAAAGTTGGAGTTGTATGAGCTCATGTTGTTCTGCTCGGGAAAAACGAAAGATGGAAATCACAGCTCTGAAGATCTGAAATTTTGATAAATTCACTAATTTCCTAACTTTTTCACCTATAAATTATTCGTTATGCTGATCCGTAAGTTTCAACATTCCAAATTTGTTCGAAGAAGAAGAAGAAGAAGAAAATCAGCATCCTCATCTACTATCTCATTTCAATTTACTCTTAAAAGAGAAGAAAAATAAACAACCTTTTTTGGGGGAAAATGTGATAGATAAATTAAAACCATTTTTTCATAGAAATATGTGCGGTAAAAGAAAATGTTTGAAGTATAATTTTGGCTAAATTATAAAATATTCCCCATTTATTTTGAAAATACCCCTTTTTCAAAAATTGTAATATTGCCTAGCTGTTATATTTTCATTTATTATGTTTTTCAGAAAAATTGTTGATGTGGAACAAAGTTTTGATTTTGATCATAATAAAAAAAAGATTTTGAGTATAGTGAATGAGCAAAATGATTTTCAATTGTTGAAACATTTTGTTTGTACATTTAATGTGTAAAGGATTTTGTTGAATTTGCATGATAAACACAAAGATGTTATGGAATGAAATTTAAGGAAAAAATGAATTCACAAGATAAATTATAAAAAATTCAAAAAGAAATTAAAGCATTCTAAGGATTGAAGACTTACCTTTTCGTTTGATCGTGAATTCTTGTTAATTTTCCTTCATGAAGTGGTGGAAATATAAGAAGAAACTTTCATGAAAAGTGAAAAAGAAAAAAATATATATGCTACAGAGAGACACGATGATCAAAATAGTAATTATTTATATATAAATAGCTAATATTTTTTTGGAAAATACATGATTAATGACGAATCTTTTAAAATTATATTTTGATTTTAATCAAATTGGTGCATTCATTTGATGTGTAAGTGTAAGGATATCCATCAGCATATAAACTTTCATCAAATTGGTAGTACATCCAACCTTAAATAATCACATCTCATCGTAATATAAATTGCAACTATTCGACTTAATTATATAATTTTTCTTAAAAATTCAATTTTCATATATACATTTAACTTGAATAGTCGTTCTGTCATGTATGAACAACCACCTCCATTGTACAAATTTCTTTGAATGGGCACCTCAAATCAAAGAGTTGTGTCCCAAACAAATAGTGAAGCAAAATAGGATTTTAATAGCATTGTAAGAGCAAAATAGACTTTTATATTTAGTATAGATTATAAATTATATTACAAAGTGTCCTCAAGTTGTTGAATTAAAGATTATAATATACAAAGAGTTAGAAATTTATTTTAAAAAATACCATATAGAGCCTCTTATTTGTTTCGTTTTAAAAGAATGGGGCATGAACAGCCTCTGAAATATAAATAAATGTTTTGGGCACTGAGTGGATTATAATAACAGGAGTTATAATAGTCTATGGGTTATAATAATCTGTGAAATAATATAATATTATTTAAAACACAGAATTATTTAGTCTGAAGTTATAATAGTCTGTGTTTGAAGTGCAGAGTATTTCATGGATTATTATAACACAGGTTATTATAACCCTTGCCCCAAACAGCCCCAAAAGATTTCGAGTTTGATAGTGTTAGTAAAAAATAAAGGGAAAAAATCGATTTTTACCCTCGTACTTGTCATGCTTTGGGTGCAAATTAATGAAACTGAACTTATAACAAAAATTGTTAGAGATAAAAATTAAACAAAAATAGCATATGATCAAGAGACTATAAGAACATTCCCTCAAAACAATTGCATAAATACATTAACAAGAGAGTATACGACGATGGGTCATCACATTCCGTTCTCGGATTATCCAAGAATGTATATACATTTTGTGTTACACTTCTGACAACACAAGAAAACCGGGGTTCATTGCTGAAGCTCAATTCAGATACCTTGATATAGTAAAACATTCATTGATTGAGCCACGAATTTAAAAATCCATAACTAATATAGATTTGAAATTATTGTAATTTACAATAAATCAAAATGATATAAAATCGTGATTTACAAGAACAAATTAGCACCCAAGATGGCAACCCGCATACTTCATGTAGAATTCCAAGACTGATAAAAAGTTGACGTGGCTTGCTATTTTATGGTCCATCACACAGATGGGTCGATCAAAACAGCTCCCTCGGAGGGGCCAAGGAAACATGAACATTGCAATCAATCTGCAAATGGAACATGGGAAAACAACAGACGAACCACAGCAAATCATAGGAGCAAGTTACGCCGACAATAAGAAATGAATATAAAATACTTCGCGCCATGTTTTTGTGAATTTAGTGCTGTTATTTAACTCCAGTCTCCTAAAATAGGCGAGAAGAAGCTGATGACAACACACAATTTCTGAGTTTTTCAGACTCCATTCCCACATAATACAAGGGAAGAGTATAGTTAAACTCAAAAACAACGGAACATGCGAAGCACAACTGGACATTCAAGCCAAGAACATAGTGGAATACAATTGACTAGTTAAATAAAATAAATTTTAAAACAAGACTTAAAAGATGCCTCAGCCAAATCCATATAACTCATATAAATGTTGCTCCACCAAGTAGGTTCTCCCTGAAACAGGGGCTTGACTTCACAACATCTCAGTAAGTTGGATTGAGTCATCACAGGCTTAGATCAAATTTAAGAAATTTCACTTTATTAAACTTGCTACTCATGCTGTAAACACGAAAAAGAGCATATTATTATTTGAATTAAATTATTGTGCCAATAAAATAAAACTGTTACGTTAGCAAAAGTTTCAATTACTGGGTGACCTCAGTTAGATCCATTAATATCATATGAACAACGTTTCACCAAGTAGGTTCTCCCTGAAACAGGGACTTTGGCTCCACAAAGTCTCAGACAAGATGGATTAAGTCATCACGGGCAAAATTAACTAATAAAAAAATTATTTCCCAGAGTGAAAAAAAAATACATGGTATTCAAATTGAAAACAAAAACATTGGAGGTTTAACCTTGACAAAATGAACAGAACTACATTACTACTAAAACTATCACAAGTAAGAAAACTGCATTTTGAAAACATGGGAGTTTAAGAAAATTATGAATAATTTGAAGGCTCAGATTATTTTGTAACAGCTTTATCGATCATCAAATTCTGAAGCAGAACTGGCATTTTAAGCTGAAGTTCAATCATCACTGCCAGACTTAAAACAATAAGGTAAAAAACACAACATTTTACGACACAATAATAGAAGAATGATGGCTCATATTAAGAAATTCAACCATTTATGTTAAGCTTGCTTCATCGTTTAACCTCGGAAGCGCGGATAATATGTAATCACAGCCAACGACTCTTCTATATCGCTACCAAAAACCAAATTTGAAAACTACAATTCAGAAAAAATTATTCAAATTGGGATTAGAATATCTATAGCGGAAGTTTTTAGAGGCACAAACATTGAACGGGCAGGCCCCCACGTGAACACCGCCGAAGACTAAATTTCGGCCTCTATGACTAGCTTCATTTTCATGTGTTAGATCTGCAGAAAACAAGCTAAAGGTGTAGTGAGGCCCTAAAAAAACCAAGAAATTTAACAGAAACAAAATCGAATATGCAACACCCTTTGATGGCGTTGTGACCATGATAGAGGGATTTCGCCGTTATTTTGACACAGATCAGCCGTGGAAAAACAGCAAGGCTAACCTGCAACACTAAACGGCGGCACTATAGCACGAGCAATGGGGCTATCACCGTCACGGAGATAATCAGAGTAGCCCGGGGTGCATCGTGCAGAAGGATAATTAAACTGTATAGAATTTGAAGAAGCGAAAAACCTTAATGCTAATACAGATCGCCCGCTCAGCCGATAAACCCTAAATCAACCTCGCAGTGGACGTATCTTGGATGGAGAATGGAGAGACCTTGCGTGGGTTATATAGGATAAAACCCTAGAAAAGCTGGCGGCAAGGCTTCTGAGATGCCTCCAATGTTTAATTGGGCCGTGGTCCATAATAACGATCTGGCCCATGTGTCGATGCCATTTTGGTTTTTTTCTTGGGGAAAATTTCAATTGTTATGATGTTGTATTGTATCATTTTTATTCTAAACTTTAAATTTTATCAAATTTAACTCTAGATTTGTTATAATTTCTATTTTCTATTCAATTTTTTCTATTTCATCTATTAATTTTTACAACAAAATATTACAAATTCACTTATTTTAATAGTATCAAGTTTTGCATCAATTTTATTTTTTTAAAAAAATTGTATAAATTTAAGTTTGATTAATGCATAAATTAATCATTGAATAACTTTGTCAAAATTCATAAATGATAACAAAAAATTAGCTCTAATGTCATTTTTCTTTGAAATCATATCAATTTTGTACTATACACACATTTTACAATTTATTGAAAGCATATGAGAATACATTTTTAACCAATTTCAAATGAAAACTTATTGAAAGGTAAAAATTGTAGCACTTTTTCAAGTTAATATTGCAACCCTTGTCTAAGTTTGGTTGGAGTGCAATTTGATGAAATTAAAAGTTGAGTGTAAAAATTGATTTTGCCTTTTTCAAATTCTTATATAGAATTTTAATTTGATTTTTTTAACACTTAATATTAATTTGATTTTTAAAGTATCTTTATTTTTGCATTTCTGTATATGTTACCGACTACCGTCAGATCTTTTCGTATATTACTTCATTACGTTGTTTTCGGGAAAAAAAAAAACCAAATGACAGTTATATATACGGTTGCCATTTTAAATAATAAATTAAAAATTAAAAATAATAATAATAAAGGAAAATAAAAGTTATATGGTTGGCGCAAAGATTTGATCTTTTCGTATATTATTTCATAATGATTATGTTTTTAATTTTTTGTTTTTGAAAATTAGACTTGTTTCTCACACTTTCTTGATAATGGTTTTCATCTTTCTTGAGAAAAATATTTGAATTCTTAGCCAAATTCAAAAAGCAAAGATAAATTTTTAAAAAACTATTTTTTTTAGTTTTCAAAACTTGGCTTGAATTTTGAAAACATTTTTAAAAAAGTACATAACAAGTAGTATTTATAGACTTAATTTTTAAAAAAAAAAAACTAAATATAATAGTTATCAAATGGGACTTAAATATTTAAAATTTATTTTTAATTTATCATTTAATCTTTGAAATTTTTAAATATGTCATGAACCTTTTGGACACAAAGTTTAGATACTTATTAGACACTTTTAAAAGTTTAAGAGTTTATTAAATACAAACTTGAAAGTTCATAAATTAAACCTGTAATTTAACTTTGTTTCAATCATATTTGTTGATGTTTAGTTTTGATACAAGCAAGTATTGTTGACATCATATTCAAAGTGGATATAACTCAACCGAGGTGGTTACTTCCACGAAAAAATCACACTAATGTGGTACTTTATCTAGTTCAATGCTTAAGTTAATACTTAGTGTGAAGTGGTGCCAAAGTGACTACATGGTTTTTTTGCGTACCTGAGTACAAGGAGAGCCAATTAGCTCCGTCTCCCCAACTGTTCAATCAAAAGACTAATTAACAACCTAGATCATATCGGTTTAATTAAGGCTTCTTGAACTCTTGACGTACCAAGCGATTGAGGTCTATTGATTTCAATATTATTGATTGAAATAAATCTCTATTTTACAATAAACAATACAAAGAAATATATATACAAATGATGTAAGTAAGGAAAGTCCTAAAATTAGCCTAAATTACAACAATTGCCTAAATTATATGTTAACACTCTCCCTTAAACTCAAGGTGGTAGAGTAACAACCAACTTGAGTTTGTGAAGTAACTGAGTGAAGCGACCTGGGGACAACGCTTTTGTGAAAATGTCAGGTGGTTGCTCTGTAGTGGAGATGGAACGTAAAAAGACAGTGTTGCTCTGAAGTGTTGGGATTTATGCCCTAAAGCCTCGTAATTAATAATTTATTTAATAATTAATAATAATTTTGATTATTTTATTTGTAATATAATATTATCCATTATATGAAAAATCCAAGGTTATTAGTGTAATCTTGAACAGTATGTGGTTGACATACGGGAGGATCATGTTCAAGAAATAACCTAAAGGGTCATAGTATATGGATAAGGTTGGGTGCCTTATTCTGGTAACACTATTGATACGGCCCACTTTGTAATAGTTACAAATGATTTGATCCAAATCATTCATGTGGAAACATGTGAGTGGGGGTATCTTATACTAGAGATGTCCACGGGGCGGGGCGGGGCCGGGGAATGGATTCCCCGTCCCCGTCCCCGTCCCCCATTTCATTTCCCGTCCCCGCGAAATTCCCCGTTTAATTTATCGGGGATCGGGGCGGGGATTCCCCGCGGGGAATTGGCGGGGATCGGGTTCCCCTAGGGGAATTTTTCCCGGTTCTTTTTTTTTTTTTTTATCTTTTTTATTTTTTAAATGTATTCTCAACCATAATAAAAATTATTTCTAAATGAATAATTTTCAATATAATTCTATTTAAAGTAAATGTTATAAAATTTCCTAATAAAAACAATAATATACCATAAGTAAAAATACTATAATGTCGAAACAACTTAATTTCTAAAAATTCAAATTTCAATATTACAACATAGACTTTATTTTTTTTTTTAATAACGAAATAGTCTTAAACTAATTCTTACTATAGTTTTTTTTTTAAAAAAAATCTATTTATAGGTAATAATATATATATATATTATTAATCGGGGAATCGGGGCGGGGAATATATTCCCCGTCCCCGTCCCCGTCCCCGTTTAGCCAACGGGGAAAAAAGCTTCCCCGCTCCCTCCCCCATTACCCGTGTAATCGGGGATTCCCCTCCCCGTTCGGGGGGGGTCCCCGCAGGGCCCCGGCCCCGCGAGTTAAATGGACATCCCTATCTTATACAATGAGTTTGTATAAGACTTGACCACGAAATATTTAATCTCTCTTTATAAATCCGTTAATTGAGAAGATTAATATTTCATCAGGATGATCATATGTGACTCGATCTTAATCCTAAGTGAGTTATGAACTCCTGCCTGTGAGGGCTTGTCCTTTGATTTGCATGGGTGAGAGTGGCTTTTGTAGCCGATTCAATATGCCTACCATTTTGGGGACTTGACCAAATAGGGAGCTGGGAACATAATCTCACAAGATGGAATTCACTCCTTCCCATATAGGGTAAGTAGATGAGTAGTTCCCTTAAGTGCTGATTTCGGGACTTGAACAATGGGGCCCCACCCTCTCATTGGCCCGAGAGGGACTTAGTTTATAATTAGATTATAAACATATTGTTCATTAGAGAATCAGTGGTACTTAAGGTGCAAGATGTAATTATAGGGGTAAAACGGACTTTTGACCCAGCTGTAATTACGAACAACTCGTGAAGGATCGACTTGCATGTAATGATTATATCTATGGACACAACTTGTCCTACAGTGCATAAGAGTGCAACTCTAGGTCTATAGTGGAATGACCTATAGTTAATGAATGAAAATTAATTAATTAAAGAGTTTAATTAATTAATTTTGTATCATTGGAGCTTATAATCTGTAGGTCCATAAAGTCCCCTTGCTAGCTCATAGTAACACTAAAAGATCAATTTAGTTGAAAGAAAAATTTGAAATGTTCAAATTAATATTTAATTTGAAGTGTTCAAATTAATATTTAATATATTAGATATATTAAATATAAAAGAGGAAAATATATTTATTGTATTTGATACATTAAATATTAAAATAATTAATATATATTTGATATATTAAATAAAAGATATTTATAGAATTTGAATAAGATTCAAATAAATAAATATCGTAGGAGATCTGAATGAGATTCAAATAAATATAAGATATATGTTAATATATTATATATTAAAATATAATATTTTAATTATGGCAAAGATTTTCCCTTGGTCTCTATAAATAGGACTCTTGAGTTGAGCCATTCTTAACAACACACATCTCCTCAAAGAGAGAATTAGAAAATTCTCTCTAAACCTCTTCCTCTTTAATCCCTTAAGGATTTTCTTTCAAGAGGCTCCCACAAGCCTTGATCTTTTGTTAGAGTCATAGGAAGGAAGACTTTGTGGAGGAGATAAAGACCCGCCAGAAGAATCTCCATATTTTCAAGGTATTTATTGCTTAACCTTAATTTATTGTTTAATTCTAAATAAAATCAAAGAAGATCCAATGCTTTCGTTGCGGGATGAAGAGTTCATTCCTATCATGAAGATGATGACGGATGAAGTGACAGTCATTCTCAATATGCTTGGTGCGTTCATGGACTACATCATTGTGAGCTATTTGGATAGCACTGTGATCGGGTGAACTTTGGGTGAAGAAAAGTAAATAAATATGTTCAACCATAGTGCAAGTGCATACTGTTGATGCAAGTAATAAAACATGAGTATTCTTGAGTATCGATCCCATAGGAAACGATGTAACAAAAATATTACATAGCAAAATGTAAGGAGAATTGCAACTTGGAACTAAAAATTGCAAAAACAAGGTTGGGAGGGTGTGTTTGTAAAAACAAAATAATTGTAGAATTTAATTGCAAGTTAAAGTGACAAAAACATTAAGTAAGGAAAACAAAGATTGCAGAACTGAATTGCATAATCAAAAATTGCAATATTGAATAGCAAAACAAAACGAACTTGATAAAAAAATGGTAATTTGAACAAAAACTAATGTTAACCAACTGATGAAAATTGTAAGGGAAATTCCTTAGACAAAGGAGGGACTTCGAGAATGTCATTGCCCTAAGT
This sequence comes from Trichosanthes truncata, assembly GCA_033996785.1. NCBI lineage: Eukaryota > Viridiplantae > Streptophyta > Magnoliopsida > Cucurbitales > Cucurbitaceae > Trichosanthes > Trichosanthes truncata. The sequence continues at coordinate 24,515,677 of JAWPNB010000008.1, read as the reverse complement.
TGTAATTGCAAACCAAAATTGTAATTTCAACATATTCTACATTCAATTGTAAACTGAAACTACTACTCCTATTCACCTTGAAATTAGGTTTTAGGAGATTAAGTGAGTGACCTATATGTCTACAGTTCTTCTATCTTAGGTAATTTTGGCTCAATAATTTCATAGGTTTTGGATTCTTTGATCCTTATGTCTAAGGTAAAGAATTGGCTTATGTCTAAGTTATTGTCTCCATCATTTGTGTGAAATCTACTTATCACTAACCCTATCGGTATTAGATCTAAGCTCGAGTTGCTACCCTAGTTGATCAAGCTAGGATCTCAATGGAATTTTATTCAACACAAGCAAACAATTGAGATGTAGGCTTGGTTTGTTGAAATTTTGGTTACAATTACTTCTTAGAAATTCACATCCTTGAACCCTCTAAGAAGTTTAACTCGTATTAAAAGTAAAAATCCTACAAAAAAAAACTCTAGAATTAAAACCCTTGCTTAAGAGAATTACTTAAAAACCTATTTGCAACCACAATCTAAAAGAATTAATTAAAATTTTCTATCCTAATCAAAATTGAAACATGAAGCAATCAAAGCAATAGAAAGGAAAACACAAGCTTGGCAACCCACAAACAAATCCAAGGAATCTTATTTCAAACTAAAACATAAGACAAACCCATGAATCAAGAAACTTCAAGAGGATAATAGTTCAACTTTTCTTCCTTTTAATTTCAAATCCAACAAAATTGTAAAGTGTAAAGAAAAAAGAATTAAATCGCTACAACTTATTGAACTTAAACAAATACTGAATTGAAAACAGAGCTATTACAACAATCATTCAATAAATCCTCACTTAATCTCCAATTAGGGGTGTTCACAAAATTTTCATAAACCGACATGACTAATCGAATTGGCGTCGGTCGGTCGGTTTTGACTAAGCTTTGATCGACGTCAGTTTTGCAACATGCAAAATCGACTCGTCGGTCGATCGGTGGATCTAGAAAAGCAACTTTCGACCAACCGACCGATTTACTTATTAAAAAAAATTGATTTATCCTTTATTAAACATCCATCTTTTGTAAGTAAAACCATCCATTAGATTCAAGAAAAACAACCCAAGTTTCAAGAAACACAACTTATTGTTTCAAGGAAAACATCCCATCCATTAATATCCGACAAACCCACTTTTGGGGTTTTTAAAAAAATAATAATAATAATAAACAATTATAATAAAGTTGTCACATCACCTTCTACTTTCCTTTTTTTTTCTTTTCTTTTTCGTCTCCTTCCCTCTCACTTTCTCTCTCATCTGGTTCTCTCCTCCCACCACTTTTCTCTCATCTATTCTCTTCTCTCTCAACATCTGAGTTTCTTCAACTCCTCGCTCTCATTTTCTTTTCCGTCTTCCTTTTTTTGTTTGTTTTTCATTTTCAATCTTCATCTTCAATCTTTCTCCTCTACGACCCTCTATTTCGAACTCTTTTGTGAAGCGTCGCCATGATCGTACATCAACCCACCTAAAAGAATTAGAACCGACCAACCAAATCGATCAATTGATCGATCGACAACAGACCCCTACCAAAAATCATCAGTAATGGAAACCGATTGATCGATTTTTGAAATCAATTTATGCCCAAAACTAACACCGACTGATCGACGAACACCCCTATCTCCAATCGACTCAATCCCCCAACTATTTCTAAGAAAAGATTGAGTCTTAACGACCCAAGTTTTCACTTGAATCAGATTGGAAAAATCGAAGAAAAACCAAACCAAACTTGTAGTAGCTTTTTCGTGAAAACATAGGAGAAATTGAAAGAAAAATATAGGAAATAATCGGAAGAAAACCCATGAGCAAAACTTCAAGAAAACGCCCCCAATAAACCGATACGAGCTCTTCTTTTATGGTCTTCCATTAGGGTTGAAAATCCAATCAATTTCGTCCATAATCCCATGAATTTCGTGCAAGTAATCAGTGCTTTCCATCTTTGGGTTTCTCGACATTTTTTTTTTTTTTTTTTGTGTTTTTCATATTGCTGCTCCAGAATTGCAACTTCATCTTGCAATTTCGGTTATACAATTTCCACAATTCCTGCACACAAGAAAATCTTCTTAATTTATCTTTCTCTTTCCTCATTCTTTCTTTCACATGCACTTTTCATAAATTATTGATGTTTTTCAAGCTTTCACCAATTTTCTCCTATGATTTCTAAAGCAAAGCAAGCATAAATTAAGCTTATGAGCAATTAAGTATAGTAGCAGGTTGTTGAGGAGTGCCCATATCAGCAAGAAGCCAGTGCAACCATAGTAACTCAGCAGCAGCATTAGCCAATGCATGATATTCTGATTATGTGCTAAAACGTGAAACAACAGCCTGCTTCTTATTTCGCCATGAAATGAGAGAATTGCTTAAGTAGAAGCAATAACCTGTTGTGGAACGTCGATCAGTGGGATCCCCAGCCCAATCAACATCAAAGTAGCCAATAACACCAAGGATAACTGAGAAGAGAACTGAAGTCCATGACCAAGAGTGCCTTTAACATAACGTAGAATGCGGAGGACAACAGTAAAATATATGGTTCGAAGAGCAGCCACAAAACTGACTAACAATGTGAACATCATATGCAATATCAGGACGGGTCGCAGTCATGTATATAACACTACCAATAAGTTGTCAATACAGAGTGACATCTTCGAGAGAAACACCATTGAAAAGAGTGAAACAAACATTTGGATCCAGAGGTGTTGATGATGTGGCGGAGTCGACAAGGTCATATAGAGCCAAGAGATCATAAGCATATTTTGCTTGAGATAAATAGTAACCATCGGAGCAGAAGGAGACCTCTAAACCAAGGAAGTAACTAAGTGGTCCCAAATCATTCATCTCAAAGTACTTCCCAAGGTAACATTGTAAATTCGAGATAGCCTGAGGATCATCACCTGTAATAATCATGTCATCAACATAAATAAGGAGAAGAACTATACCCCAAGGAGTCTAACGTGTAAAAAGTACAGTATCATGGAGATTGGAAGTAAACCCAAGTTGGGTTATGGTGGAACTGAACGTGGCAAATCAGGCTCGTGGAGCATGCTTCAAGCCATATAATGCTCGCCGTAGAAGACACATTTTCTAAGATGGAATAGAAGTACCGAGTGGTGGTTTCATATACACTTCCTCAGAGAGGGTGCCATTGAGAAACACATTTTTAATTTCCATCTGAAGAATGGGTCACTGTTTAGCAATTGTGACAACCAAAAGGCTAAGAACATATGACATTTTAGCAACTGGTGCAAATGTCTCTTCATAATCAATACCGTATTCCTGAGAGTAGCCTTTTGCAACAAGACAGACTTTATACCGTTCAATGGATCCATCAGCGTGTGTTTTGATCTTGTAAATTCACTTACAGCCAATAGGTCGTTTGTCAATGGGTAGATCTACGTAGTCCTAAGTATGAGTCTTTTCTAAAGTCTATAGTTCCTCATTCATTGCTTGCTACCAAAAAAAGTTAGTACTTGCCTCATATATGATATGATGAGGTTCAACCAGAGACATATTAGTGCAAAGGCAGTGATAGTCCTAGAGATGATGAGGAGTTTCTCTTACCCGAGTGGAGCGACAAGCGGTGGTGACAGATGTAGGTTCAGGTTCCACAAAGGAAAAGATATCGGATATGAGACAATAGGAGCATGAGCGGATTGATCAAGCTCAGAGATATGAGGAGGATCGAAAGATGAAACTAGATCATTGGAAGCCAATGTCGAGTCTAGATGAGCAAAATCAGGGGCTAGGTGTGTTGGAATTTATGCCCTAAAGCCTCGTAATTAATGATTTATTTAATAATTAATAATAATTTTGATTATTTTATTTGCAATATAATATAATCCATTATATGAAAAATCCAAGGTTATTAGTGTAATCTTGAATAGTATGTGGTTGACATACAAGAGGATCATGTTCAAGAAATAACCTAAAGGGTCATAGTATATGGATAAGGTTGGGTGCCTTATCCTGGTAACACTATTGATACAGCCCACTTTGTAATAGTTACAAATGATTTGATCCAAATCATTCATGTGGAGACATGTGAGTGGGGGTATCTTATGCAATGAGTTTGTATAAGACTGGACTACAAAATATTTAATCTCTCTTTATAAATCCGTTAATTGAGAAGATCAATATTTCATCAGGATGATCATATGCGACTCGATCTTAATCCCGAGTGAGTTATGAACTCCTGCCTGTGAGGGTTTGTCCTTTGATTTGCATGGGTGAGTGTGGCTTTTTTAGCCGATTCAATATGCCTACCATTTTGGAGACTTAACCAAATAGGGAGCTGGGAACATAATCTCACAAGATGGAATTCACTCATTCCCATATAGGATAAGTAGATGAGTAGTTCCCTTAAGTGCTGATTTCGAGACTTGAACAATGGGGCCCCACTCTCATTGTCCCGATAGGGACTTAGTTTATAATTAGATTATAAACAGATTGTTCATTAGAGAATCAGTGATACTTAAGGTGCAAGATGTAATTATAGGGTAAAACGGACGTTTGACCAAACTATAATTACGAACAACTCGTGAATGATCGACTTGCATGTAATGATTATATCTATGGACACAACTTGTCCTACAATGCATAAGAGTTCAACTCTAGGTCTATAGTGGAGTGACCTATAGTTAATGAATGAAAATTAATTAATTAAAGAGTTTAATTAATTAATTTTGTATCATTGGAGCTTATAACATGTAGGTCCATAAGGTCTCCTTGCTAGCTTATAGTAACACTAAAAGATCAATTTAGTTGAAAGAAAATTTTGAAATGTTCAAATTAATATTAATTTGAAGTGTTCAAGTTAATATTTAATATATTAGATATATTAAATATAAAAGAGAAAAATATATTTATTGTATTTGATACATTAAATATTAAAATTTGAAATGTTCAAATTTAATATTTAATTTGAAGTGTTCAAATTAATATTTAATATATTAGATATATTAAATATAAAAGAGAAAAATATATTTATTGTATTTGATACATTAAATATTAAAATAATTAATGTATATTTGATATATTAAATAAAATATATTTATAGAATTTGAATAAAATTCAAATAAATAAATATCGTAGAAGATTTGAATGAGATTCAAATAAATATAAGATATATTTTAATATATTAAATATTAAAATATAATATTTTAATTATGGCAAAGATTTTCCATTGGTCTCTATAAATAGGACCCTTGGGTTGAGCCATTAAACACAACACACGTCTCCTCAATAGAAAGAATTAGAGAATTATCTCTAGACTTAATTCTCTTTAATGTCTTGTGGATTTTCTTTCAAGAGGCTCTCACAAGCCTTGGTCTTGTGTTTGAGTCATAGCCAGGAAGACTTTGTAGAAGAGATAAAGATTTGCCAGAATATTCTCTATATTTATCTCAAAAGTAAGTTTTCTTAATTAATATTATTTTTAGTTTAATTTTAAATAAAATTAAAAACGATCCAATGCTTCTGCTGCAGGATGAAGAGTTCATTCGTAACAAGGTGATCGAGGTCAGGGGCACTTGGAAGATTAGACGACGAAAAAAATCACTAGAAAGATCAATAAAAAAAAAGGTTAGGGACTAGAGAGAGACATGGAAAGATGAGATACTGGAGAACATCCTATGTTCCCAAAAGGTAACATGTCGAGAGATACATAACCTTTTGGAGATATGATCCCAACAACGAAAACCCTTGTGCTTAGTGTCGTAGCCAAGAAAGCAGCATGGGCGAGTAAATTGTTCAAGTTTGGTATGTTCATGAGGTTGAAGAATGACAAAACAAACACATCCAAAAACTTGCCTCTACTCTAGTCCAAGTTTGTACCTGTATTTTTGCTCTTTTGCGATTCTAACCGACTTGCCTATTCTCTAGGCCAAGTCCCAAGGCTCAACCTTGCCTCTTCACTAGGCTAAGGTCATTAGAACACTTAGTCGCATCATTTCTCATCATCTTCAACTCATAGACATGTCCATAAAGCTTTTACATCAGTTCGGAACTTCACCAAGAAGTGTTCGGACCCTTCATTGGGCTAAAAAGGCCTTAAAATGCTCAATTGGAGCTTATCGTGTGATTTCAACCCTTACCGGGACTTATCGAGTGATTATAACGCTTATCGAGTGCAAACAATGCAAACCAGAGCTTTTCAGGGCATTATAATACAAACTGGGACATAACGAGCAAATATCATCCAAACCGAAAACTATCGGGTCCCACTGATGAATAGTGATAACCATCCCGAGCCTCAGGAGATCATCTAACTGAGCTGCTTACTCGGACATGCTATTGAAATCCTACCCATGGGTTTGTCTTCATCATCGGGGCCTCTCAAACATCCATCCATCCAAGTTATGTCGAGGCATGGACCCTTCCGTGTCCATGCCGAGTCATTCTCGCATTGCTGGCCGATACTGGGTTTTATATTGGAACCTCCAACCCATGGGAAGCGACGCAATGTCGACACACCCATGCCGCTTGACACTATCCATGGAAAACCCATTCCAATGAAAGATGCCCAAGACATTGTCTTGCAACGCTCGCCCACACCATGACACACGCATGTGTCATGGGGTGGCTCACTTAGGCCATGAGGCCCAAGGGTGGTGGAAAGCTAACACCATGCTTCCCCTACGGTAGACAATTGAGATTTCTTGGTTTGACTCCCATGCACGTCAATTTGGCGAGGAATCATAAGCCAACATGGAGCGCTCGTTTGGACTCTGATTTACACGAAATCTGGCGAGCTTACATCTTGCCCATATACGGACTTAACTCCAAAGCTGCTCATTAAAACTCATGACGAAACCCCAACTTTCAAGGCTATGGCTCGGAGCCCCATCTGATGCCCACTAAGCTTGTCACTGACACTCCTGGCGACATAGTTGCTTCCCACTTTGCTTGCATCTCAACTTGGCATTCAAGCCCACTATTCTTGGTGTGTTGGATGATGCACCGTCCTCCTCGGTAGCATCATGGCACTTGTCTTCTCTTGGCCCTCACGTGGCCTAACGGGCGATAGTCGCGTCCCGCCTTTGCACTGTCTTCTCGTGTGAGGGTCACAACCTACTCTCTTTTTAGTACTATTGTGACACAATGCACTTGCCACCTAATACTTTTTTTTTATTGAAATTAATTGGTATAATTTAAAATTTTTAAACCTTCTCATTAGTAAAGTAATGTCTTAACACGACTAAACTTTAATTGACATTTATTCATCCTTTTGATTTTAGAGTTTAAAACTCCATTTTCTATATTTATTGTACTAAATAAAAATTACTCTTTTAACATGTCTAAAATATTATCAAATCTAAGGCATGCTTATATTATTAATTTCACATGTTGTTGAAATAAAAAAAATTATTATTATTTTTAGTTCAAGAACATTTGAGATAAGAAAATTTTTACAAAAAAGAAGTTTATAACAAGTTTATGTTCCCAATCACAAAAAATTCAAGAGGTTTACGCACACAATTAAAATTTCAAGGATTTTATTTTTCTCTTTTTTCTTTCTTGGGAGAACGGCTAGAAATGTTGGGTGGGGGTAGAAAACGAATGAGCAACAGATTCACCGTCGGGGAACCCGAGCAAAAGTTCGTGCCAATTAAAATTCCAACTGTGTGCGTCCCCCCCCCAACAGCTTCCTTGCTTTCCAGTGATCGATCGCAGCAAAGATGAAGTTGTTCTAACCAAAGATTTCTGCCACAAAGCTAAACCCTATCTCACATCGTTCTACTCATTCATTCACCGGCTCCATTTCAGGATCTGAAACACCCACTCCCAAATTTCAACTCCGCTACCGATCCGATTCAGTTCATTGCTCCGACACTTTCGCCCCATTCAAGTGAAAAGTGTATTTTGGTGACGATCGGAAATCCAGCAAGAAAATGAGGCGGAGGCCCCCGGATTTCCGAAGGCCTGCGAGGAGAAGATTATCCAACGCGTTTTGGTGGACTCTGTGTTTTGTTGCGGTTTTGCTCTTCGTTTTCATTCTGAGCAAAGGAAGTCAGATTGAGTCCAGGCCCGCCTTAACTAGGGTAAAGATCTTTTTTCTTTTTTATCTTTCTCCCCATTTTTGGCCTATGTAGCTGGAGGAAAATGTGCGATGAGGTTCGATTAGAATGTCGATTACTGGTCTTGTTGTTCCAACAATTGGGTATGAATTTCCATCTACTACTGAAATACGCACTCAAGTGTTATGAAATTCACGGTTTATTCTACTCAAATAGCTTGTGTAGGTCATGTATTTTTGTTGATTTATGTCGTGCTAATCTGACAAATGGAAGTGCCATCTACGATCTAGCTTTGCGTCGTGTTACATCTTTATGCTTTTCCATCGTGGTCTGTCTTTAAGTAACTTCATATTTGACCTCATATCTCTGATCATCTGGCTTTTAAGCTAGTTTGTCTCGGTTTATTTGAGACATTGAAAAAATGGCAGGTAAAACGTGGGGCTAGGTGCAAGAACCAATTCAAGAAACATCAAGAAATTGATATTGCCATGAAAGAAGTACAGTCAAATAGAATTTCAAGTAATTTGAGGAGTTTGTGTGCCTCCACTTGAGCAAGTTCTAGCAAAAAAACTATAAAATTGCTTTACTGCCTCTACCCCCAACTCCACTTTATTTATAACTATTTCCTTCTAACAGACTCACTTTCAACACTTACATGGTCCATACTTCCATGTGGCATCTTGAGTTTTAACGATGTTTGTATTTATTAGAATAATATGCTTTCTTTATTGAGTAATGCCTTCTTGTTTTCCCATCGTATATAACGTATTGGTTAAGTTAGGCCTTTTGAATTGTTACTGCTACAGCGACAACCATTTGCTAAATTTTAATATTTTCTGCACCATTATGTAGAGATCATATAGACATGAAAGAATTATGGAAGGCCTCAACATTACTGAAGAAATGTTGAACCCCAGCTCTATTGCCCGGCAACTCAGTGACCAAATTTCTCTAGCAAAAGCATTCGTTGTGATTGCAAAAGAGAGCAGCAATCTTCAGTTTGCTTGGGAATTAAGTGCCCAAATTCGGAATTCACAAATCCTCCTCTCAAATGCTGCAACAAGGAGAGCACCTTTGAGGATTACAGAAGCAGAAACTGCAATACGTGACATGGCACTGTTGCTCTACCAAGCCCAGCAACTTCATTATGATAGTGCAACCATGATCATGAGGCTAAAAGCTAAAATCCAGACTCTTGATGAGCAAATGAGCTCAGTAAGTGACAAAAGTTCAAAATATGGACAAATTGCTGCTGAAGAAGTCCCCAAAAGTCTGTACTGCCTTGGCGTTCGCCTGACCACTGAATGGTTTCGAAACTTAAATTTACAGAGGAAGCTCAATGAAAAGAAGCAAACAGATATGAAACTCAAAGATAACAATCTCTACCATTTCTGTGTATTCTCTGACAACATCCTGGCCACTTCAGTGGTTGTCAACTCGACTGCTTTGAATTCAAAAAATCCGGATAGGGTTGTTTTCCATCTCGTTACTGATGAGGTCAATTTTGCAGCAATGAAGGCCTGGTTTTCAATGAACAGTTTTAGAAGGGTGACTGTTGACGTTCAAAAGTTCGAGGATTTTAGCTGGTTAAATGCTTCCTATGTCCCAGTACTCAAGCAACTCCAAGACTCAGATACTCAGAACTATTATTTTTCAGGTAGTGGTGGCGATAGTCGGACTCCCATCAAGTTTCGGAATCCCAAATATCTTTCAATGCTCAACCATCTCAGGTTTTATATTCCAGAAGTTTTTCCTGCGCTTAAAAAAATTGTATTTCTTGATGATGATATTGTGGTCCAGAGAGATATTTCTGGTCTTTTCAGCATTGATTTGAATGGTAACGTAAATGGAGCCGTCGAGACATGCATGGAGACCTTTCACAGATATCATAAGTACTTAAACTACTCCCACCCCCTTATCAGGGATCATTTCGATCCCGATGCTTGTGGATGGGCATTTGGGATGAATGTTTTTGATTTGGTAGAGTGGAGGAAGAGAAATGTAACCGGCATTTACCATTATTGGCAGGAAAAGAATGTAGATCGAACACTATGGAAACTCGGTACACTGCCGCCTGGACTGCTTACATTCTATGGGTTGACAGAACCATTGCATCCCTCATGGCATGTGTTAGGATTGGGCTACACAAATGTCGATCCTCAGTTGATTGAGAAGGGGGCTGTGCTTCACTTTAATGGTAACTCGAAGCCATGGCTTAAGATTGGGATAGAAAAGTACAAGCCCCTTTGGGAGAAATACGTTGATTATACTCATCCTTTATTGCAAAGCTGCAATTTCCATTGATTATATGAACATAAATTTGTTTTCCCCTGTGAAAGATTGTTGTTTAAGAATATCAGAAAATTTTGGGGACATGGTGCATGGACGTGCCATTTTATCACAAAATCAAGCATGGCAAGTTGCTGTGACATGAATATTTGAATATTCAATTTCCTGTTGTAGCACAGATGCTTAATAATAGATAGTTGGCCTGATGTTTTGAAGACAATTTCTGTCCTCATAGGTTAGATTGAACAACAGTATACCATTTTTCTTGTGCCATTAACAGTAATTGATTCTATCTTTGTATCAGTAGCAGTCACGTTCCCCAGGGATAGGCATCCTAACTTATTTGAATTTGGAAGTTTAGTTCTGGGGAAGTTTGCACTCCCTGTTATCAATGTATTGATGGATGCATTTTTCATTCCCTTTCTGAAATTTGGCTGTTTCTCACTTTCTCACTCATTTCTTCTCTTCCTAGTCTCTGGTTTTTTCACTCATGCCCCTACATGATTACAATTTACAACACAACAAAGGCTGAATATGTTGAGGTCTCACAGGGTGTGCATGCGAACTTTCTGATTCACTGAGGTTTAATAAATTGAACTTGTAAAGTTCGTCATTAATAAACCCATATTAATATTGCTTGAAGGAAACATCTTTATTTGTGAGTTGTATTGCCAATCAAATTTCAATAATTTTTACATCTATTTTTAACCATTTCAAATGCTCCATTGATCTCAACATAAGATTACCCAAGGGACTTTGCACTCAAGTTAAGGCCCTCGGTTGATTCAAGAAATGAACCAAAACATGGCATTGAACTTTTAGCAAATTGGGAAGCTTGTAATATATTATATATCTCTATGAATATCCATTGATCTCAACTTAAGATTACCCAAGCAAACGATGACTTTGCACTCAAGTTAAGGCCCTCGGTTGATTCAAGAGATGAACCAAAACATGGCATAATTAGAGAAAGCAACAAAGAGGGAAAAAAAAAAATAGCAAAATGGTAAGTAGAGACGTCAATTGGATTGTTGGCGACTCCCACCATTTTTAAATCGAAAGCATTTACGCTAACACCTTATATTTTCATGTTGGTCCATTCAAAATTTCAAATCTGTGCGTTTCTCTGGTTAGTGGTTATATTATATCATAAGCTTCCATTTCCATATTCATGTACATGACAGGTGTCGCACACCCACGTAGTCCACTGCGCAAGTCCAGAAGCCGGCTGAGTAGAAAATCTTACTCCAAAATCCTCCCAATTCAACCAAACAGCCCTCAATAAATTCAAATTTCTAACCGTCTCCATTTCGTTGCGATCTCCTCTCATCCCAATTCAACACTCTTTTTTGTCTTTTGACGGAATCCTCAAGGAACAGAAAACGATATATCCGATTTTGTTAAGTGATTTTTCCTTTGTAACTAACTCCCTTTTCCTTCTCCTCCCCCTCTTGATTCTTCTGAAAAAAATAAGACGTTCTGAAATTTCCCATTTTATTTTGAAGACAAGCCGAGTAGGCAGTGTTCATGAAACGATGAAGAATGACAATGAAACGCTGGTTTCCGATCAGTTTCAGAGACCCAGGAGAGTGAAATCTCGTGAAGTAAGTTCGCGATTTCTCTCGCCGGCCTCTGCAACTGAGACCGTCGTACCCCCGTCGTCTCCCAGTCAAGCTCTTTCACCCACTCATCGGAAATCGAGATTCAGTTTATTCGATGCTCGTAAACACCGGAGCCAAGAAGGGTCCATATTCGCTCATGGGCTTTGGCCTTCTTCGACTACTTCTTCGTCTACTTCTAAGAGATTCGATACTCTCGCTGATCATCTCGGAAATGAGCGATTGAAGGACGAAAAATCCACTTGTAGTATCGGTAATGGTAACCCGTCAATCAACAAACAGAGAGGTTCGAGAGAGTTGAGTAACCTCGAACCTGAAAAGGAATGCGCCAAAGAAAATGACAGACCCATTATTGGGGGTTCTTTTAGATATTGCGGGAAAGTACAGGGGAAATATGTAAGCTCTTCGTCGTCGAAATTACCAGTACAGAGTTCGGAATCTGCGAGACTGTCAGTGGATGAGAATGCTCTGTTTGGAAGATCATCAAGAAGGAGATCAGACAATTTCAAGAACAGTTTCGACTTAGAGTCCGATTACAGCGACATTGGGTCTCCGATGATGATGGGGAAAACTCCGACGATAATCTGCCGGAAATCGGGCATAATGGTTCCTTCCAAGTATATGAACGATGTAGCACCACGAAGGCCACAAAGAGGGTCTTCAGATTCAAGCCTCCCGAATCCTGTTTCATTCGAGGGATCGCCAACAGCGAAGAAAGCTTCTTCAAAAAACCCAATCCAACGAGCTAATTCAATTTCCGGACATGGGAGTTCAATGTCGCAGTGGGCATTATCGCCCGGACGGTCAGGTTCGCCGCCGATGTCGGTGGAGAGCAAAGAAAAGCCGATGTCGTTTTCCAGTTTAAAACCTGTAAGAACTCCTTCAAAAGGCGCAACGGGTATGGAGAAGTTGCTTAACTTGGGATTGGACTTGTTCAAGAGCAGAAAAGCTTCGATTTCCACCACTTCCCCAATAGGGCCTGGAGTTTCAGATAACGTTCATCAACTTAGAATGTTTCATAATCGATTGGTGCAGTGGCGTTTTGCCAACGCTAAAGCTCATTCTGTGAGTGGGAGCTTGGCTAATATAACAGAGGTGAAAACCGTTTAAAATTGGTTGAAATACCATGTGGGTATAGGCTAGAATCTAACAACAGGGGCTTCTTCTTTTGAGACTTTTGCAGAAAAATTTGGCAAATGCCTGGGATGATATTGCTAAATTGCAGCAGTCTGTGCAACAAAAGAAGTTGCAGCTCCAGAAAGAAAAGCTCCAATTCAAGTTGAACTTCATTCTCCTTTCTCAAGTGAGTGAAGTGAAAAAAAGAACTCCCAACACTTCTAATATGGCTGTGAAATTGCACCACTAAAGCTCATTCATTGGGTTTCTTTTGCAGCTGAAGACATTGGAAAGCTGGGGAGGAATGGAAAGACAACATTTAACTGCACTTTCAATGACCAAAGAGTCTCTACATTCTGTAATCTGCAGGGTGCCACTCATTGAAGGTGCAAAGGTAAAAAGAAAAAAACTACTAGAATTCTCTCTTGTTTGTTAGAGTAAAGATTCTAAATCATTGACACTCACATGAATTATACATACAGATTGATGCTGAAACAATCTCCATGGCATTCAGACAAGCTTCTGATCTCGCAATCTCTATCAAGTCCATGATGACTATATACGCGCCACCGGTAAAGGCCTTTTCATAATTCATTTCTCTATGATCATAATAGATTTGTCCAAGTGTTTTTAATGAGTTAGAATTCATACAGGCAAAGGAAATTGCTTCCTTGCTCTCAGAATTAGCAAAAGTGGTCATACAAGAGAGATTGATTTTAGAGGAAGTATTTGAACTTCACAAAACCATATCAGCACTAGAGGTATGAATTAAGAAGCTAGTAGAAGAAGTACCCATTTTGTTTCAATATCAGTTGTTTGTCTCTTGTGTGTTTTAGTGTTTCTGCTTGTTAATTCTCTTGTTTCTTTTATGGCAGATGGAAGAAATAAGTTTGAAATGTGCCATTGTTCAAATGAAAACTCGACAGCAGCATCTACAGCAGCTGCAACAACAAAATGAAGAAACTTCTGTTACATGACTTATTTTTCCCATTGATTTTGATAGGTGGCTCAGAAACATTCATGTACAATATACTAATTAGTTTTAGTTGGATTCTTCATACATAGGAAAGATGGGTATGATTAGGCTGTGAAAGCTCTGAGATTACTCAAATTACATCTTATTAATCTAATGAATAAATGCATTCGTTTTTTTGCAATGCAATTTTGTCTATTTTTAACTTCAATAAATGCAGAGTTGGAAAAATTATACAATAAATGTGGCTGCTTTTTAATAACTATTAATAACTATTCCTCAATTTCGAAGTACTTATTGCAATCTTTCTCTCCTACATTTAACGGTGCAAAATTGTCAACCACATTGTGGTGGCTTCTTTAAATAATTTCTTGTAGCGTAGGACGTGTCTGTGAGTTTCTTGAAGAACAGCTCAAAGAGGAGTGTTTTAATGAAGAACAAGTTGCCAGTTGGGGAGATGAGCAGCAGTGAAAGTCAACCCCTGCGAATGCCGGCCTTGGATTGAATGGGAATTAAGTTACAAAAATATTAATCTGAGTTGAATAAATCCAATCGTTAACATAATTTCTTTAATCAATTATATTGTCTAATTTAACATAAAATTGTTGACACGAATTATTATGTTAATTTTATGGTTTTTTTAGTTCAACAATTGTGTGTGATCGAACTGTCTTGACGTTAATTTTATGATATTGATTGATTTTAAAATGGCAAATTGAAATTGTTGTTAGTCCGAGGTTCAATAATTATTTTGTTATTGATGAAATTTAAAGTAATTTGAAAATATTTTTTTAAGGTTTTTGGCATTAGTTATATTTACCAAAATATTTTTATTTGAAGAGACAAATGTTCTTTATAACTTACTGACCAAATATGAATTTATAAATTTTATATAATATTTATCTCACACATACAACTAATTAGCTAATTTCATATACGGTAAGAACTATTAATTTTTTTTTAGTTCAACAACATTTGAGGGTAGAGAGATTCGAACCTTTAACATTTTGTCGAAATGTCAATTACTACTGAGATATACTCACTTTGACATCATTTAGAAAATTTGTCGTTTATGATAATGAAGATAATTTATAATAAAAAAATAAAGAATTAGGTACATATTATATTTTTAACAAGAATACAACTAATATTTATATTCCTCACTTGTTGAAGTGCTAAAAAAATTAAATACGTAACATTGCATGAGAAAAAGTTGATCCATTTAATTTCCATGCATGCATTTCTATTGAAATTTATAAAAATTATTGTTATTATTTTTTTATAATGTGAAATGATTGTCAATTAATGTTAAAGTGAGAATAGCTTAACAGTAATTGACATGTATTCTTGACCAATAAATCATAAGTTCAAATTTCTCACTCTCAAATGTTATTAAACTCAACAAAAAAAAATTGTCAACTAATGAACCAACATAGACAAATAGTTTCAAGATAATTATTGAAGATAGTTATAAAACTATTTTGTTCCCATAAGATATATTAATCGCGAAGAATAAGAACATAAAACATTTGAACATTAGAAATTAAAGTTTGATTAGAACATTATAACCTTTACTCTCAATATAAAAAATAATAAAAACAATAGAAAAAATGTCATTTTTATTATGAATTTGGTAAGGTTTATCAAATTTCACTCTACAATTTTAATTTAATCCAATTGCTCCTGGATACATGTTGCAATATGCACTTTATACTCTAAAAAGTGTTGCAGTATTTACAGCTGTAGTTCTTTGTTTGAAGGATAGTTGAAAAAAGTATTCTCACATGTGTCAAATTAATTAAAAAACTTTTTATTGGATTTAGACAAAAACAATATTAATATTGGGTTTTTGTTGAAATTGGTAAGTTTTAGCATAGTTATTTAACTATTGATCATGTGCTATGAATAAACTTAATTTTATACAAAATTGGATTTTTCATTGAACATCTAATCTTTTAGTCAAAAAATTAAATTAGTGATTTTTTGATTTTTTTTTTTGTTGTTACATTATTTTATGTACAAAGCTTAATTTTCATTTGATGAAATTGAAAGTTTATTGTTAAAATCCATAAAGTTTAAAGATAAAAATTGATTTTTTTCTGTAAAAAATAAAGTAGGGCAAAAATCTCTATACCCGTAAACTTTGAGAGTTATATCAATTAAAACCATAAACTAATAATTGTATCAATTTAAATCATGAACTTCCATAAGTGTGTCAATTTACATCATCTGTTAAATTTCGTTTGAAAAATGTTAGTTCACACTTGTGCAAACTTATAATTGTATCAATTAAACTCTTCAACATTTATAAGTGAATTTATTTAGACCTTTCGTTTCAAATTTATGAACGCTTTTCAAATAGAGGATCTAAATTTTTATGAAGTCTGTATACGTGTGAAAATTGATGCATAAGTGAATCAATTTAGACCATTTGTTTCAAATTAATTTATGAACGATTTTCAAATGGAGGGTCTAAATTTTTATGAAGTCTATATATGCTTGAGAATTTATGTATGAACAATTTTCAAATTGAGAGTCTAAATTGATTAATTCATGAAAGTTTCGAAGTTTTAATTGATACAATTATAAGTTTACATCTAACAGAAAATGTAAATTGATACACTTATAAAAATTGAGGGTTAAATTGATACAATTACATTGATACAATCATAAAATTTTGGAGTATAAATTTATTTTTGCCCAAATAAATAAATAAAAAGGCGAAAGAGGGTTAATGCGTCGTCGTCTGCCTTTGCTTGTTATTGTTTTGAAGCGCTCGGGGCTCGGGTCTTTATTTCTTTGTTCCGTTCCGCCGTATCAGCGTCATTGATCTCTCTCTCTCTCTCTAGGGAAGAAAATCTGAATCCATGGCTACCTTAGCGGCTGCTGCAGTTCGTCAAGCCAGAGCCCTAACTCGAGTTTCCTCTCCTCAGTCTACCGCCACCCTTATTCACAGGCGCGGTCTCGCTGGCGCTGCCGGTAGGTTTCGTCTCCCGATCTCATTGTGACGCATTTAGATCATCCGCTTAGACTAATTCCATTTTCGGGTTTGTTCAATCTTCTTTTGTATGTCGATTTCTTGGAGTTTCATTTCGAAATGGAAATTGTGGTTATATACTTTTTTCCCCAAGTTCTGTTTTTAGGTTTGGCCCTTTATTATTTCCAAGGCATGCATTGATCTAAGGATCTTGATAATATGAAATGAAGATGCGAATTATTTTTAGTTGTTGGAATGCATTTTACCTAATTAGAGAACCCAGATTTTCTAAGCGTAGATTTCACTCTTATTCTTAGATAACGAGGGTTCGTTGTCTGGAATTGAAATGAGTATGCTGCATACTGAAGTTTGTCAACTTAACTCAATTAGGCAATGGGAACTTTCCAAGATACGAAAATTTTAAACTTGTATTTTTCTCGCATGTAGTTACCTTATCATTTGGTTTAATTGGAAACTGTTGCTTTGCTATAGACCTTATGGTGAATAAAGAACATGGAAAAAGTGGTAAAGTGAAATATATTGAAGGCATATAAATAGTAATCACAAAGAAAATGGATTTTTTTAGAAGGCTTAGTTGCTTTTTAACGAGGCAACAAGTTTTTTCACATTGTATTCCACCACTTCATTGAGTGATTGATGAAGATCGTTGTTATGTCGTAAAAACTTTATAATTTGCACAAAATTAGCTTGCTAAAATTTGGAAGATATATCAACACCATACATGGTATACCTGTCGGCTGCCATGTAATAAAAATTAAAAATATAAAAGTTTCCGAAGAATAATCTGCATACTGAATGGAGCATGGAAAACCACCTGTCCACAAGATAGTCAGTTTATGATTAGTAAAAGTACTCACACTGGGGTATATAGTTTTCTTTAAAATTAAACCTTCAGGGTTTGTTTACAAGAATGCAATCTACCCATGCATTTGAACTCCGCATGTAGTTCCTTTTGTAATGTTTGTATTGGGAGAAAGATGAACAAATAATCAAAAGATGAAAGAATGATCTTTTTGCTTGTAAGTTTGACTCTCTTGGTTGATATTTGCAGACCACCATGGACCACCGAAGGTTAACTGTTGGCAAGATCCTATGAGCCCATCTAAATGGAAGGAAGAGCATGTGAGACCTGTTTTTTCATATGAAACTATTAGCTTCTTTTTCTTTTCGTTCTTTTATTTTTCTGTCTTTTTCTTTTTTGTTCTTCCTATTCTATCTCAGCAAGTAGTAGGATTTAAGAAGGAGACTAACAAAAATGTTAGCTTTTTTAGACTCTCTAATCAGGGTCTCTTAAATTTATAATCAACTCAACAAATCACTTGATTTTATTGTTTAAGAGTTCTTTTTGTACGTGGAATTTAATGTAGTTTCATCAGTCACTTGTAATGTTAGTATTAGATCAGTATTATTAATTTAGCTATAATTTGGAATTTATGGGTTCGATTTAGGGCTAAATGCAGCTGTTTGTCTCACTGTATTACTTGTTCTCTTTGCTCTGCATAGGATTTGAAGATGAAAATTCTAATATCTTTAAGTCAATAGTTTTACTCTGTAACTTATGAGTCTTATATAGATATGCCCTCTTTTCCTCAAGTGTTCTGGTCGTGGAGAATAAATAAACAATGGCCTAAATATCATACTTGTGCCGTATTTAATATTTATTTGTTTCTTCTTGTGTCTTTCAAACAGTATTTACTAATGAGCAAATTGAACTTGTTCTGACGGAATTGTGGACTTTTGCAGTTTGTGATTGTCTCTCTATCGGGATGGGGTCTACTCTTCTTTGGAGGGTACAAGTTCTTTACCGGGGGCAAAGGAAAGAAGGATGAGGTAGCACTTGTTGTCTGTGCGCGCTTATACTTAAAACCTCTTGGAAGTATTTACAGATGCTGTTAACTGAACATTATTTGATAGTCATTGATTGGTTTTGATTTATTTACAAGATTAACTTCTTAGAACAATTTGTTTACGCCTCTTACTTCTGAGGGAATGTCATCTTCAAAGTGTTGCCTTAGCCCTTTCCTTGTATTTACCTTCATTATAAGTTGGGCCATTTGCTAATTCCCATATCAGTTGCCTAGAATTTATGTCTGTCCAAATTAGATTATAATATTTTTAGGCTCCTTTTGGCCCCTTCTTGGTGAGGCCTCTGCGTAGTTTTATGCGGAGGAAGGTAGGAGTAGTGCAATGGTTACCTCGGCTGGAGAATGAAAAACATTTACCTGATTTCTCTCTTTTAATAACATTACATGGTTATATCTTTTGCAATGATCATAAGACATGGAGTATTAGTAACTCGTAACAGGATGTAGCTGGCGTAGTACAACCTAGATCTATCATAATGTAACTTGCACATGAATTTTTTCACAGCAAGTTTTTGCATCTCTCCTAATTTATTGCCCTTTGTTTTCAGAAACTTGCGGAAGCATCATAATGAGCTGAGCTATGGACATTTTCCGATTGTTCTGAAGTACTCCTCGTAATAATGTATTTCCTTGGACCTCATGCGTCTGCGGATTTCATTTCAATCTCGAATTGTTTCTCATACTAGTATATGATCTTATCTTGTAGCTTTTTCTTGACATTTTGGTTGTTTCATGCACCGAAGTCCTATATTTAATAATAGGATTTTACCAACATTTAAGACCCAACACCTCATTCATAGAATTTGAAGGGAGGGCATTTGTGGTTCGGAGTTTGTGATCGAACAAGGCATTTGAGTAAAAAAACTCAGGTTATTGCTTTCGTTGGGGTGATTCAGATAACGCCTGATCACTTGTTTGTATAAAGAAGAGTAGTAACGTCGTGCCATGTGAACTGCTTTTTTGTTTCTTCAGTTTCACAGGTAATATGAAAGTAGTTGAGTAAAAATTCTACTTGGTTTGATTACTCGTAATTTAGGAACATCATTGAGAAAGCTCTATGCACTGCGCCACAACTAACACCAACTAACACATCGCCCATTTGCCCACTCAAATAATGGAAAGATAAACAACAGTTGAGTATTTGATTTAAAACTCAGACTCCTCAGTCTCTTCCTTGTTTCCTTCTTCTTCGTTAACGTCTTCTACAACGTCAGAGTTGAATTCCCTGGTGAAACGTCCATCTGCATCCTGTTCTGGTTCTTGTTTTTCTTCTCTTTTCGAGTCTTTTAACTCCATCTCATCACCTGGGTCTTCGCCCGAAGTGTCACTGTTCTTTGAATTCAATTCTTCTTGTTTTAACATTTTGTTGTCCTTTTCTATCAGATTATATTTAGCTTCCTCTGGGTTATCCACATTGACGAACTTCCTATGGGTCGTGCTAAAGACTCCACTATCATCCAAATTTCTGTTGGTTTCTTGCTTCCTTTTCTTGGAAATCAGTCTCCATCCATTATCCAACGTCCTTTTCTTGGCTATGTATCTCCATCTTTTTCCTCTTATCTTCTTCGTATGCCCATATTTGCCTGTTTCCATCTTCATCCCACTCTTCAGGATCTTGTCAGCTCTCTGATTTTCACCTGCTTCAGATTCTTTAACTTCTTGCTCCTTGTGATCGTTGGTGATTTTAGACTCCTTGCCATCATCTTTTCTAACATCACCACCCACAACTTCCTGCTTCTCACCTTCGTCTTCCAAACTCTCTTGCTTCTGCCTTTCCTCTCCCTCTATCTCCTCCCTTCTTTCAGGGGCTTCCTCTGACTTCTGAGTTTCAGTTTCATCTCTTTTTGAAGTACTTCTCTCACTGAAATTCGTTGATTTACTCTCCCCTCTGTTATTCTCCATTGATTTATTATTCTGTCCTCCTTTACCACGGCTTGATTCAAGCAATTGCTCCATCTTTGGTTCTTCAGACATTGTTGAATCCACACGTGGGTCTGATGGATCATCAGCAGCCACAGCTATCAATTGCTCCATCTTTGGTTCTTCAGACATTGTTGAATCCACACGTGGGTCTGATGGATCATCACCAGCCACAGCTCCACGAGACTCAAGTCGATGTCTCAAGTCCTCTAACTCATCTTCCTTTTGCTTGAGGCTTTGTGTTAAAGCAACCACTTGAGAATTTTCATTCCCAGATTCAATTTCTTTTTCCCTCAACATTTTGATCTCACTCTGCTTCTCTTGGAGTGCAACATTTACGATCTTCTGCTCGTCTCTGAGCGAATCAATGGTCGATTGCAACTCCAGCAGCCTCCTGTCAAGCTCCATTTTCTGGGTTCGGAGCAAGTACAGCAATGCTTTCATGTCTTCATTGTTCTTCTCCAATTCCTTACTTCGATCTCTTTCCCTCTGTTCATTCAAAACAAGAAAAGTTAAGAAATGATGGTACTACACACACGTGGCATTCAAAGGCAGAGAGATAACACATGCATGAAAGAGAGAGAAAGAGATGAAGAGTTGACCTGGAAGAGGAATTGAAAGGAATGGAGGTCTTGGTCTGTACGTTTGAGGAGAAGGTTGCAAATGCGCCTTTCTCTGAACTTGTGAAGGAGCATCACTTCAAGCAAGGCTGCTCCAAATGCAATCAGCAACATCAGAGCAAAAGGCCTTCCTCTGCTGTTGCTGGCTTTGCTGTGAAGCCCTCCAGCCGCGCCCATCTTAGAAAGAAGAAGAAAAAGAAGAAAAAGTTTGATAATTTGGGGTGTTACTGAAGAAGGAGAAATGGGTTATTAATTTATATGGAAAATGGAGGGTTGCTTTGCTTGTCATGTAAAAAGGAACATGCAACCACTACTCTGTTTCGTATGGATGCAAGGCAGCGGAGTTAACAAGGTAGAGGAAGCATGGGGGCTGCGCCTTAACCGCTGATTTTGGATGCCCTTCTATTTCCCTTTTCTTTATTCTTTTTTTGTAGTCTTTCTATGTTAACCCCCCATTTTTTATGAGAAATTATTTGACGAGACTGTCACAACTATAGACAGTTTTGTAGCGTTGAATGTGTGAGAGAGAAACTTTTGAAAATACTTCGCCTTTGTATCTAATAGTTTTTAGGAGCATACATATTTTTAGATCTACATCAGATGATTATTAGTGGCTGCCTCATTAAATAATTTGTCCACTTTTATTCTACTTCTTGCAAAATTAACCTCGTTGTTCACAATCAAACCTTTGAGAACTTCATTAGAGTGAAGGATTCAACCTTTTGTACGTTTTTGTCATAGCTAAACTTGTATATTCTAAGATTTGCTTGGGATTCTTGTAAAGCTACTTTTGTTGGTATTTGTTTTTATTGTCGTATTTGGGTTTTTAATTTTTTTCTTTGCCTTGGTTTGCGCAATTTGGTGCATTATTTCAACCTTTTCTGTTTAAAATTGATTTTGTGGCTCCATTAAGAGAAATTGGCTAGGTTTGAAGTATTTATAGATTGAATGTTGAGTGATTTATTAGTTTTTTTGGTTTAATTTTAAAGTTAAATTTGGCAAAATTGTGGGTTTAATAATAAAATTGATTTGAGAAAAAGATGACATCTTGATTCATTTTCTTAAATATAAGAAGAGAAGAGTCTTAAGTCTCCTATAATAAAGATGTTGTTCAACTAGCTAGGCTATTATAAATCTTACTAAGGGTCAAACATTCAAATCTTCACTCTACTGTTGGTGAATCTAAAAAATTCTACCATAAAGATTGCATTTGTTGATCATAGAAGTGCCTAATTCTAAAAAGTTGTTACAGCTTGAAAATCATATATTGTGGTCTAATGTAGAAAGGTATGTGAATATAATGCATCTGTACGTTATTTCTATATACGAATTGAATTCTTATATTCTAAAAGTTTTAAGCTTTGTATAGCACATGGAATAGCTACATTTATGCTTTTGCTGAAAGCAATACCTCAAGCTTCTTTTGACATTGCTATTTCTTTCTTGAAAAACTAATCTTCAATAATTGGGTACGGCCAATGAAAAGGAAAAGGAAAATGTCAAGTTGTGTATATAGTTCAATTGGTTTAGATATTATACCCTTGATCAAAAGGTTAGAGATTCAAATCTCTATTCTTATATGTTGTTGAACTAAAAAGAAAAAAGAACATGAAAAAACAATTTTTTATCCCTAAACTTGGCAAGATGTATAAAATTTCACCATAAATTTTCAATTTCATTAAATTGGACCCTAAACTTAGATAAATTTTATAATTTTTACCATCTATTCAATTTTCATTAATTCACCCACTAATTTAACAAAACAATAATGTAAAAAACTCCAAAAACTCACTAATTTAATGAAGATCAAGCTCGACACAAAATTAAATTTGATTAATGCACAAAATTGCCCATTAAATAGCTTTGCAAAACCTTACAAATTTCAACCAAAAAAAAAAAAAAAACCCAGCTCTAATGTCTTTTTATCTAAATCCTATCAATTTCATGTCAAATGTACGTTTTATAATTTATTGGACGCACATGAGAATAATTTTTTCAACAATTCTTCAAATGAAAACCTACTATAAAGTAAAAATTGGAAATTTTTTAAAATTTAAGGTGAAAAATACAAGAATTATCCAAGTTTAAAGTGCAATTTTGATGAAATTATTTAGAAAAAAAATCAACACAACTTATCAAGTTCAAAGTTAAAACTGATCCTTTTAAAAATGATTTTTTTGAAAAAAAAAAAATCAATTTATACTCCTAAACTTTGGAAATATATCAATTAAAACTCCAAATTAATAATTGTATCAATTTAAACCATAAAATTTCATAATCATTTAGACATTTCATTAGTGATTTATAACTATTTTCACTTAATTCTATTTAAATTCAACTCAAAATTACCTAAATAAAATTATTATTCCCCCAAATTTGTACCAAAGTGGCAAGCCAAATTATCACCAATTCTTCCTAAATAAGCTAAACAAAAAAATAGAGGAAGACAAGAAGACGAAAAATCACTAATATTAATAAAAAAAATCGTTACTATTTGTTTGATTACAATGTTTCTCTTCTAATATTATGTTAATTCCTATATTTAAAAAAATAAAATTATGTATTAATGATTTAAAAATAAAATTCTATTGAAGAGTCTAAATTAATTTACTTATAAAAGTTTAGAGTTTTAATTAATATAATTTTTATTTTAACTTCAATTGATACAATTATTAATTTGAAGTTTTAAGTAATACAAATCAAAGTTAGGATAAATAGACTTTTTTTTTTCCCCTTAACGTGGACAGTTTCTTTGTCCTTTGCTATTTGATGGGTGGGCTTAGTCTGAAAGCGCTCGGGCTAGGTTACCTCAAAGCCCACCAAAAAGCTCTCCAATTTGGAGATTTTCCGGAAATCCCGTTGCCTCGAGGATGGAGCTTTCTTGATTTTGGCGGAAGAGAACCGCCCATGGGGACAAGACAAGACCCTCTCTTTGCCAAAAATTGAAGCCATCCCAGCAGTAGCCCCAACAGGTAAAATTTACAAACAAACAAGTTTTTCCATTTCTCGATAAATTAGTTTCCATGGACGACATCTTCGATTCCTCTCTCAATCTTGAAGAGACCCACTTGAAGGAAGGCTATGCCGAGGGCTACCAAGACGGCCTAGTCGCTGGCAAACAAGAGGCAAAACAAGTAGGCCTTAAAGTTGGTTTCGAGGTCGGCGAGGAAATTGGTTTCTACAGAGGGTGTGTGGACGTTTGGAATTCTGTTATTCGGATCGACCCGGAACGGTTTTCCATTCGGGTTCGGAAGAGTGTGAAGCAGATGGAGGAGTTGGTAGAGAAATACCCGCTTCAGGACCCTGAGAATGAGCAAGTTCAGGAGCTGATGGAAGGGTTGAGGCTCAAGTTTAGAGCGATTTGCGCTACTCTTGGTGTCAAATTGGAGTATAATGGTTATCCGAAGTCGGCTTCAGATGGAAAAGAGATTGCGTTTTGATGTGATTTTTGTGGAGATTGTGTAATAGGCTCTTTGGAGATTTCACAGTAGGTGATGAAATGATTGGTGAAATTTGGGAGTTGGTTAGATGATTGTTTGGTCTTATTATATCTAATAAGAAGTCTCTGTTTCATCTTTTGTGGAGAGATCTTTTGGTTGCGGTGCAAAGGCAGGCTGTATTATTTGTATTGCCGCATTTAGTTTGTGTATTAGAATTTGAAAACAAAAAATGTTGAAAGATTATTCAATATACATGATGTATAGGGCAGTTAAAGGTTCTTAGCGACAAGTAATAGAAAACTTTTGCTAGTGTCGAGTTTATCGCGATTAATGATATTCACTTAATTTTCCTTGAGCCGGTGCATTTCTCAATTCTCGCGAGGATGAACTCAAGTGCTGCATTGCTTCTCTTTTCAAATAATTTTGGATTGGCTTTCAAAATGTATAAATTTGACCATGAACCTTGTAGAAACTCGGATTAATCAGTTTTTTATCAAAGAGAAATTATACACACAAAGTTGCATCTTCTTACTACTAGTTGTTACATATTCTTATCATTTTGTGCAGCTAGTGAAGTGACCTGCAGTAAAGAGAGAGAAATGTCAAAATTGGTTCTTGCTTGCTGCAAGGTTTACATCTCTGAAAGCAGAAACAAGGCTGCGCTGGAGTCAATTGAACGAGCTGCCAAGCTCTTCCCTGAAGCACCCATCATCAACAAGTTCACGGATGAGGTTTACAACAGAGTTGGATATACCCTTGTTTCCAAGCTCCCATCAAAGCCATCTGTAAAGTCATGTTCCCTGAGAAGTGCGGTCCTGAACATGGTTAAAGCTGCATTTTCAGCAATTGACTTCGACTCGCATTGTGGCAGCCACCCACGACTTGGAGTTGTAGATCATATATGCTTTCATCCTTTGGCCTTTGCTTCCTTGGACGATGCAGCTATAATTGCAAAATCTCTGGCAGCTGATGTTGGATGTGGTCTACAAGGTTTGCACTTCTTTTCACAGCATATCACAATGTTATATTTTATCTGTAAAAATGGAAGGAATATGCTAACTTCAGAGGCATTGCATTTCCATTAATACGCTGAGCTGATAAACCAGTGGCATAAATTTCTGCTCTGTATTTCTCTAAACATTTTTCATGCAATTCTTAAATGCAGTGTTCACATGTTAAATATGATTTTGTTTCTTGCTTCCTCTCAAAGTAGGCATTCAATCCTAGTATGTGCAAAATTTCCCACAGTTGGAGGCTTGTACTTCAGCCATTGACTGTATTTTATTCTAAGAACTCCTCGCCTTAATGTATTGAATTAAGGTAGAGCCTCAATGCTGTGCTTTCAAACTTTAGAAGCTAAACATTGTTAAGAAACCAAATGTCCTTGTGTTGTGACTATTATTTGTGATCTGAGAATTAGGCATTTCCAAGATTTTCATGGCATCAATAGCTCTGTGTTATCCCTTCTGTCAATTATATTCTGTGGTGCTGATGATCTAAACCATAGCCTGCAGTCCCAACATTTCTATACGGAGCGGCTCATGAAGAGGGGAGGAAGCTAGCCATGATCAGAAGAGAGCTGGGTTATTTCAAGCCAAATTCTGATGGCTTACAGTGGGCTGGAGGGCTGAAATCAGAATCATTGCCACTGAAGCCAGATGAGGGTCCAGCTGAAGCAAGTGAAGCAAAAGGCATCGTTGTGATTGGAGCAACAGAGTGGGTTGATAACTACAACATCCCGATCTTCTCTACCAATATCTCTGCTGTTCATAAAATTGCGAAACAAGTGAGCGAGAGAGGAGGTGGTCTTCCTTCAGTTCAAGCAATGGCCCTTGCTCACGATGAAGGTGTAATTGAGGTGGCTTGTAATTTGCTTCAACCAAATAAAGTGGGAGGAAAAATGGTTCAGCATGAAGTTGAGCGGCTTGCAGAAAATGAAGGATTAGCTGTGGGGGAAGGATATTTCACAGACCTCTCGCAAAAGGCTATAATTGAAAGGTACCTGAAATTGCTTTCTGCTGTGTAATCTTTAAGTAACTTGGGATTTAGACCTCTCATATATTGTGTATCATATGCTTTGTATCTTATACGGGCGATTGACATCGAGCTGAAATTTGAATGTTTTGATCTTTTGAGTATGTCATTTTAAAAATTCTAAAGATTAATTTAGACTTCGCATTCCTATCAACATTGATTCACAAAGTCCTAAACAGAAAGTTAGACTCTGGGTAACAGAAAGTGATCGCAAAATGATTCTTATGTTGATGGTGATCGAAGTACAATAGCCTATATATAGGCCACTGACTAATACACTGATAATTACTCTTACAGCTTGACCAAAATCACAAAATGCCAGCTGTATTGTCATATTAAACCAAATTAAAACAGACTTTTCACAGATTTATAACACTAATTATCAGTACTTTCATTGTCAACGACTTATCTTAACTTAAACAGGCACCGTTTATTGTATGGTTTTTTGAGAGAAATATGGACAATCTATGAATCTAAATATGAAAGGATGATTTATGACTTGATTACAAAGTATTGAATTTTTATTCATTAATTATAATAATTTTTATGGGCGGTTGTAATTTTCTTACAATAAATGAAAAGGAAAGTATGAAAATATATAAAAACACATCCTTTAATAAATATAAGGACGTACTTCAAAAATAAATAGACAAATAAATAACTGTAAGGACGATATTTCTCTGCCATCACTCATTAGATGAAGGTTGCTTTTGAGAGCCTTTGGAAAAGTGATTGTAAACTGATTGTGTTTGATTTTATATATCTAGTATTTTTCTAACCCAACCAAATGTTATTTCCTAATTTTTCAAATTGATTAGATGAATGCAACTATTTTTTAAATAATTAATATCGGAATTTGTTTCCTTAAAAAACTACTGTGTTTCTTGTGATTTCTTTTAATACTTGACAAATAATTTAGAGCAAACAAAAAATAAATTTAAATGGAAAGGAATTAAAATTTTAAACAGTTATTTAAAAATTATAAATTATATTAAAAAAAATTATGCAAATTTTGATAGCATATTTTTTTAGTCATTATAGTTAAATCACAACAATTTAGGCTATGTTTGATTTTTTTTGTTTTTGAAAATTAAACCTAAATACTACTTCACCTCATGGGTTTTATTGTTTTGTTATCTACTTCTTGCATATGTTTTAAAAAACCAAGTCAAGTTTTGAAAACTAATAATAATAGTTTTCAAAAACTTATTTTTGTTTTTGGAATATGGATGAGAATTCTAATGTTTTCTTAAGAAAAATGAAATTCATTGTAGAGAAATGATGAGAAAACAAACATAATTTTTTAAAACAAAAAATCAAATAGTTATCAAACGAAGGCTTAGTATTTATTTACCAAACACTGACACTAATTTACTTCGTATTACAACTAATCTTTTTAAAAACATAGTTACCAACAATTATTTTAAAACTTACATCAATCTCAAACTAATTCAAAGAGAGGGAATAATGACTTTTATTTTTCGTTCAAAAATGTAAATACTAATAAAAGTTTAGTAGTTTTGTTACCCAATATGTCAAAAAATATATATATATTAGAGAAGAATGTTCAAAAATAATTGAAAATGATAGAGTATACGGTGGCCGACAGCACTAATCTTAGTTTTTCTATAACTTGTATTTCCATATGATGGATATTTAAGTAACGCATCAAAGATATTAACGATGTTATAAATTTGGCTCCACAGTCCATAGAAGATGAACAAGACACAAGGTTGAAATTGAAGGAGACGACTTTGGAGCATAAACCATAATCTTATCTATTGTTATTGAATGTCCCTTGTATGTATGATTCGCCGTTATCCACATCGCTATCCACATACTGATTTTTTTTTTGCCAACATGAATTTGTTTATTTTCCATGTGTCTCTCACATTTCGTCTTCTATCACGACAACCAACCGATCGGCGATCTGTATCTTCTGCAAAAGCGATCCTTCCCCATTCCTTTTTTCAGGAATCAAGATTGCTCTATTATAAATTAAAAACCACGTTTTCTTTTGCCCCACGTTGGTTATTAAATATTAGCTAACAAATACTCCTATTTCCATTGGTGCCTTGTTTATTAACATTCCCATTAAGGGGATGTTTTAAATTCCATGGATATCAAACATACAAATTTACTTCTTCAATTCCCAACTCCCTAAATTTTTAGGATTTTGTATATCTAATCTCTCTACTTCAAAAAGTTTAGTTTATTATTTAAGGAGTAACTAGTTAGAACCTATTAGACACAAAAATTTGAAAGATAGGAGAGCTATTCTCGATTATTTTAAAATATATTTACCAAATAGACACAATTATAAAAGTTAAACTTGTAATTGAATCAAATTTAAAGTTAGGTTAAATTACATATTTAATCTTTGAATTTTCATGTTTGAGTCTTATAGATCCTGAAGTTTAAAAATGTTAAATAGATCCATAAATGTTTAATAAAACTTATTAGACAACTTTTAAATTTGGAGACTTATTAAATTTAAAATTGATACCAAAATTTTCAATCTTGACTAAAGAAAATGGAGTACGAGGCACGGGGGTGGATTAAAAAAATGATGGTACTATGCTATCTGCGCAAAGTGGTTTGTTTTTGACCGGAGGGAAGCGCTGAATTCCACTGCCATTTGGCTCACTTTAAAGTTGTTGGCCTCACGGGATTTTATATAACCCCCAAAATCCCCCCTTTTAAATCCTCACCCTCACCCTCACCCCCTAATCTTCAACAAACAACCACGCAATCAGACCTACAAATGGCTTTCCATCTCACCGCCAAGGTAAACATTCTGTTTCTCTACGCCTACTCTATTCGCTCCACCAATTACCCATTTCAAAAACCATTGGTTTCTTCTGTTAATTTCAGGACAAGAGAATGAGCTTGGAGCAAAAGGTACTTTTATGCTGCAAATACTACGTTTCTGAATCCCGCAATCGTTCTGTACTGGAAGCGATCGAGAGAGCTGCGAGGCAAGACCCAGATTCTGTAATCGTCAACAAATTCGAAGACGGAGCTTACAATAGAACCAGATACACCATCGTCTCCTACGTCGTCCACGACACTAAAGGAAACGCCATCTACAGCCCGTTGCACCAAACAGTTCTGGCCATGACTGAGGTTGCTTTCTCTAACATCAACCTCGAGTCCCATTCTGGTGCTCACCCTCGTCTTGGAGTCGTCGACGACATCGTTTTTCATCCCCTGGCTCGGGCGTCACTTCACGAAGCCGCTTGGCTCGCTAAGGCCGTCGCTAAGGACATGGCCACTATGTTTCAAGGTCTCTATATGATTAAAAATTAAAGCAGGGTATTGGGAATTTCGTATTAGAGTTAGTAACATTGTGATTCTGTGCAGTGCCTGTATTTCTGTACTCTGCGGCTCACCCAAGCGGGAAGGCGCCGGACGATTTGAGACGGGATCTTGGTTATTTCCGTCCAAATTACAAGGGGAACCAATGGGCCGGGTGGTCGATGCCGGAAACTTTGCCGGAGAAGCCCGATGAAGGCCCAAATAATGTATCTCGAGCGAGGGGAATTACGATGATCGGTGCGCGTCCGTGGACGGCGATGTACAATATTCCGATATTGTCGACCGACGTGTCGGCCGCTCGGAGAATAGCGCGGATGGTGAGTGCCAGAGGAGGTGGGCTGCCGACGGTGCAAACCATAGGGCTTCTTCACGACGATGAGACGACGGAGATAGCTTGCGTTTTGTTGGAGCCCAACCAGATTGGAGCGGATCGGGTCCAGAGACGGGTGGAGGTTCTTGCGGCCCAATTTGGGTTGGAAGTTGAGAATGGTTATTTCACTGATTACTCGCCGGAGATGATTGTCGATAAATATTTGAATTTGATCTCCGGTGTCAAAAATTAACCAGACCCTTTTTGGACTACCGATGATTTCTGTAATGGAGATTCAGATTTCAAAATAAAACGGAAATGGAATGTGTTGTAAAAATATAGAATGATTGAAACAGTTTATTGAAGCTCCACGATTATCTGCTTTCTTTATCTTTTTTAATATTAATGTGATAAACAGGAGAAAAAAGTCTATGGATTATCATCAATGTGACTTTATGTAATGTCTCCATGAGTAGAAGCAAAATTGAAAGGTGTTATAAATAGGTTAAAAAATACTTTTGGTCATCAACTTTCATCAAACTCAAAGTAATAATTTAGTTTTTATACTTTTAAATTTGTAACAATTTAATTCCAAAACTATAGTATGTAACAATTTAGCCACTGTATTTTAACATTTGTAATGATTTAATTCCTAAATTTATAGTATGTAACAATTCAACCTTTGTACTTCTTTTGTAGCGATTTAGTCCATATCATGAAAAATATTATTCAAATTTGATAAGATTTCTTACATAAATTGATTAGAAACTAAACAAGTTTATAGACTACAAAGACTTAAATCATAATATAATACAAATTGACACTCAATTTTGATGGCATTTTCACTTAATGAATTAAATTGTTACGAATTTAAGAGAATAAAGACTAAATTGTTACATACGAAAGTTCAAGGATTAAATTGTTACAAATTTAAAGTATAGAGACTAAACTGTTATAAATTAATGTTTAAAGGTTAAATTGTTACTTGTATAAATTTGACCAAAAATAAAAATGTTTTTTAACCTTAAAAATATTATGAACAAAAGATTCATTTAGATATAAAAGACTCTTTGGAAATAGACCCTTTTTTATTTTTTTCTTTATGGCACTAAAATTTATTGAAAACGTATTTGTAGGCTTATATATGAAACTATTTAAAATTATCTTTTAAAACTTTGTTCTTGTGAGTCGTGACGACCTATGTTTAGAATAATTTAAACTGTTTTTAAAAATAATAAATTATTGTCGGTAGTGTCAAGTATAATAATTGAAACTATTTAATATATACATATTTTTGTATGTGTCATCAACTCTAAAAAACGAAGTTGTACTCAAATATGGTCTTAGTTTTTTGTTTTTGGAAGTTAAGTCTATAAATACTATTTTCTTCTATAGATTTCTTATTTTCTTATATGTTTACAATATAATTTATGTAAATTGACGTGATAATTAATGTGTAAAAATTGCTTATGTAAATAATTTTAATGATATATTTTGAGATGAAATAAATGGCAATAATAATCATAATCTTCTATATAATTATAAATAATATTATATATGTCTTCTAATTTTTACACATAAATTGGCACATTAATTTCTATCCTCTATTTTAATGAATTTTTTTTTGGTTAAATTTTAAAATTTAATAGTAAAAATGAAACTTTTTAAAATTTAAAAGTATAGTCTAAAACTAATTTTAAAATTGAGAACTATTTTTTTTATTTTTTATAATTTAATATAATTTAAATCACGGCTGGGTTGTGCAGTAGTGAGAGAGAAAGACGCCGTGGTTTGGGGAGCATGATGGTAAAGGTTAAAGGTTAAAGGTTAAAGGTAAAAAGCGGTGTCAGGGAGGAGGTGAAACGAGAGAGGGGATGATGAGATTGGACATGTTTTCAAAAAATGAGAAGCCAAGCCATCAGAAATTCACAGACGCTGCAGATTGCAATCAATAAACTGGGGCCTATCCAATTACCCTGCTCCCGACCCCACCCAATACTTTCCCTCCACTACATACTGATTCAGTCACCACTCACAATTTATGCACTCTCTATTATGTTTTTCTTTCTCTATGGGCAAAAAATCAAAATTATCTTATACACGTGAACCTACATCCACAATACATATTTGAAAAACTTTTTTGGTACTACGACTCTCCTTTATTATTTGTCACGTCACGCATTACTTTAAAAATGATTTGAGTGAAAAATTTTCCCTTAACCATTTTTGTTATTTCTAATTTTTTTTATACGATTTTGAAATTTTTTCTTGAAATGTGAAACTAGAAACCTAAACAGCTATCAAATGTCAATGTTTCTCAAAGATTTTAAACAAGAAATAGTTATCAAAATGTCGGTGTTTTTTTTTTCTTATTATTATTATTTTTTGAGTTCAACAACAATATTTGGAAGTTGGATAATTTGAACCTCTGACATCTTGGTCGAAAGTACATGTCAATTATTACTGAGCTATGCTCACTTTGGCAAATATTGGTGTTTCTAAAAAAAATAGAAACAATAAATAAAAAACATGCAACACTCTTAATCATCTAGTTAAACATAGTTCAGTTGGTCCTATATTACATTATCAATCAAAAGGTCAGAGTTTTGAATCTCACCTATCAAATATTGGCGTTGCTAAAAAAACTAGAAACAATAAATGAGAAACATGAAACACTCTTAATCGTCTTAAGTAAGTCAGTTTAAACATAGTTCAATTGGTTTATATATTACATTATTGATAAAAAAAGTTAGAGATTTGAATCTCACCCCACATGCTCTTAAAACTAAAGAAAAAAAGCATCTCATCTTGAATAAACTAATGATAAACACAACTTACATAAAATAATCTAAGAAAACTGCTTAGAATTTTCAATAAAAAGAGAAGAATGAACGACATATAGAGATGTTCATTTTCCCAGCGGGGGAGAAAAATCTTCTTTTAGTCTGGAAAATAAGAGAGGGGTGGGGAAAAAATTTTCACGAGCTAAATAAAGACGGAGACGGGGAATACATTACCCGTTCCCCGCTTGGTTTATTTTTATTATTATTTTTAAAAAAAATTATATATATATATATATACAAAGACATGTATATGGTTTTTTTTTTTTTTGTTTTGAAACAGGACATGTATATGGTTGAATCACTTTTGATTATAAATTGTAATCTTTAAATTTAAGGTTTTATTAATTGTTTAATGGCCTATGAGATATTGTATGAATAATTTGATATGTTTGGACCATTTTAAACTCTTATCTATGAATAATTAAATAACTTAATATGAAATATTATTTTATTTCATTTAAGATGTTTAAAAAAATTTCATGAGGAATTAATCATTTAAATGATGATTCATAGTAGAGAATTAACTATTTAATTGAATTTTTTCTTCAAAAATCATTTAATTAATATTTTCTCAAAAAAATTAAATGAAAAATAATTCCTCACGGGGAATCCCCGCTCCGATCCCTGATACAGAGCTTGTCGAAGGCTCTATCAAATATATTTATAAACCTAAACCTCTAAAATTTGTAATAATAGTGGCCAAGGTCGATCACAGGGATTAGATTTCTTAGTTCATTTAAATACCGCAATTACTCTCACTTAACTTTATTTAGAGAAGAAATCAAATGCAAACAAGCTAAACTAAAGAGTAAACCTAGAAAGCATAAGATAAATAGAGACACAATAGAAGAAAAATATCTTAAGGAATCAATTTCACCAATTAGACTTACAACCAAAGCTACCAAGATTTGTCATGCAAATATTCCATGAGCCAAGAACTGAGGGTATAACTGACTCCTTCAAGCACAATTAACTCTCATGCAATGTTATAAATCTAATATTTCTATCTAGATTTTAATAGCATACAAGACATTAATCAACTTCTTTTAAGGGCTTCTAAGAGAATTCTCCACTTTCATGCAAGAATTTACAAATAGTCATGCAATTAAATTCTAGCCTAAACAAGACTTTTTCAAGCACAAATTCAGACCAATAAAACAAATAATCCGTGATCAAGAGATTATAAACATTAAATACATTAAAAGCATGAATGAAACAAAAACATTCAATTAAGATATTTAATCAATTAAAACCTCAAGTCTAATAGAAATTAATTCAATTCATATAAAAATCCCAAGTATTAGGAACAAAGATACTTAAATTTATACAATTAAACATCTAAGTTGCCAATTTACAGCCACAAAACAGAAACTAAAACTAAAGAAAAAGGAAGAAATTAGCAAACGATGGTCGATCTTGTGTTCCCGTCATGACCTCCACGTCTCTCGAGCTTCAGATCTTAAAAAATGCTCCTCTCAATTCTCCTTAAACCCTCAATTTTAGCTTGGAATCGAGATTAGGGTTGAAACTCTCAGATTAGCCTCCAAAACAGCGCCTGTAAACCCGGAATCCCTCCTTGAAAATTCTTAAGAAAAAAATGTATTGGTAAGCTTGTTAAAAAAAAAAAAAGAGAAAGAAAGGTGGAATGTGTTGTATTGTTTTTTTCTAAATAAAAAAAAAAAAAAAAAAGAAACTAAAACAAAAGAGAAATGGAAAGTGGAAGGTGTATGTTTTGTTTAAAAAAAAAAAAAAAAAAAGAAAAGGAAAAAGAAATGTGGGAATGGATAAACTTTGGAGCACTCACCACCAAAAAATAATTAAATAAGTTTTTTTAACCCATTTTCTCCCATTTGCTTCTTTTTTATTAAAGAAAAACAGGGCATTTCGTGGGAGAGGATGAGAGAAAGAGAGGAAGGAGGATTTTCTTAGTTTTGAAGTTGAAAAAGAAAGGGAGAAGATTCAATTCAAGGTTGCATGGCAGATTTGGTGATCAATCCTGCCCACTGCTGATATTTGGGTTGTTTTGAGCTCCACAAGAAGAATTAAGAGGTGAGGTTTGATTTTCTGGAAATTTAACTCATTTTCAAACAAATTTCGTGAAGGAAGCTCGAGCAAAATCTGATGTTATGTTAATGATTTGTGAAGAGGGATTTGAAGGAATGTTTTTGTTGTCAAATCCGGGGAACCTCTGTTTTTTTGGATGTTCTGATCTGTGGACTTCGAATTAGAAGCTGTATTAGGTATGGTTGGAAAGATGATTTAATTTCCTATAACTTTCATGAAGAAGTCGTGGTTAGACATTGACTAGAAGTTGCTTTAAAATTCATGTTAAGTTCAGAGTGCAGCAGGGAAACGAGTCTGGAAAGTGCAGAAACCTATTTTGTAGGAAGTAGCTTTCGAGGTATTTACGGACATATCCTTTAGGAATTTCAATTTCATTCCTTCAGATAAGTTTTAGAGGGTTCAAAAAGGAAGAGTTTGGTATAAAGAACATCATTTTTGAGCAAGTAGTGGAAAAGTTATAGGTGTGTGAGTTTAGGGTATAAAATCTGTAAAGTGCAGGAAATAGATGGGAGGGTTTTTTTGCAAACCTAGGCCTTAAGTTCGTGAGGTCAAGATTCTAATGCTTAGTTTTGTTTATTTGGCAGGCCAAGAAGAAATAGGACAAATTTACGGACCGAGAATCTAATATTAACGCTGTGAGTGACAAAATGAATTATGAAAATAAATTCTATGCTTGAACTTGTGTTCATGAAAAGAAAAGACTTCCTAAGAATGATGTAGCTTAAAGATTTATGGTCTCTTGAACACATATTCATAAGCATATATGGTTTCCTAAAAATGATTTAAATTGTTCGTTGTGAGCATATGTTTACTGATTTTCTGAAATTAGAAGAAATACCTTAATTCCAAGTCTACATGTGTTAGCAAGAACTGTTAAAGGTTTTCATGTGTTTCTCTGAGACCTGAATGAGTTAATGGTTGAGATACTGAGCCCGAGGTTGTATAGTACCGTGTGCACACATGTCATTTTCTGTTGTCGACGTTGAGTGTACTCCGTGACAACAATGCTGTCGTGAGTGCTGGGCGAGCCCCACTACGACAAAGACGATGGGAGTGCTGGGCGGGCCCCACTACATCGTAGAATGAACATTGATTGTACTGAGCTAGTCTTACACAACTAATTTGTCATATGTTTAAAATGGTTAATATTTTTGACACATTTGCTGGACTTCTGTAAAAGCTATTGATGTTATATGTTATGATTTACGAGTTAATAGTTTTAAACTCAGTCACTCACTGAGCTTCCCAGCTCATTCTTTCAATGCTTTTCCAACTTTTCAGGTAGAGATCGAGCTCCCAGTGCCTGAGATCCTGCCATCGCCGCCGAGGGTTCTCAGAGTTAGATACTTTGTACGTGGGTGGTATTATATAGCGAGTCTGCTCGTAGTGTAGATAACTTAAAAGGAACGTATAGTTTCATTTGTGTATGCACTAGTGGTCGTGGTTGTGTAAACAACGAGTGGTTGTGTTTGGATTGTTCAAGTGAGGTTTTGAACTATATTTGCTCCGTGTGCATATGTAGAAATTTTCCAAGGTTCCACTGTGTGATATGTAAAGTATTTCGTTTACAGGTATAGTTTGTTTATCAGGAATTAAAAGGGTCATAGGTATCGTTAAGAAGTGAAACGATGCCTGTTGGCTTCACGCCTTCCTTCGGGCTAAGATAACAGGTAGTTCGGGAGGGGGTGTGACAGCGCCCCAAAATGATGCTTGTATAGAAAATTGCGAGGCAGCGTTAAGATGCTGCTTACAACGTCTCAACGCTATAAGAAAAGTGGTTTGCTCTCATTTTTGAGAGAAAAACAACGTTTTGCGTTTTTCGTAGCGTCCAGACGCTATCCTATAGACAGCACTGGCCATTTTTGCTATATTTCTTAGCTCGGGTGTCCGAATGACCTCCGGTTCGATGTGTTGGAATCGTGATTCGATGTAGAAACTTCTGGAATGTGCCTTATGCTCAAATAACATCTTTAATCTTCTTGAATTTTCAATTAAGCTTCAAAAGGCGCCAATATCCACCAAAATACTCCCAAACACTCGATTTTGCTCCTCACGCTCGATTTCTACAAAATTAAGAGAAATAGACATAAAATCTCACAAAATAATAAAAAAACTAGCATCAATAATAGAAAATAAGATAACATAATTACATGCTATCAGATCCATGCAAAATTAAATGGAAAATTTCATGAAGATGAAAAATGAAATAAGAGGTGGGGATGGGGATGAGGATCCTCCTCCTGACTCTGCCCATGGACATACTTTATACAATAATATTTTAGTAGAGAGATCCATTTAAAAAATTTGTTTAAGCAAAAGGGAACAATTTTGTAAAGATTATTATCTAAAATAGATAATTTATAAAATTATCCCACCACCAATCTCATGATGTGGCAACCGTCATTTCTCTCTTTTTAAATATAGAAAATCATAAACTTGATAATGATGGCAACCTTTAATTAAAGGGCACAACTTGGGTGCAGCCTGGGCTGCACTCAAGTGTGGTGTTGCCCACCCTACAACTACAAAATTTTCTTTAAAAAAAAAAAAAAAAAAACCAAAAGTTGGATTTGTGTGGTTGTAAAGTAGACAGCACCATATTTGGGTGCAGCCTAGGGTGCAACAAGTTTTTTCCTTAATTAAATTTTATCCATTTGTCTTCTTTTAGAGGATAATTCCATCACCATAAATCGAATCCATTAATTTAACCAATTTAGGCATCATATTGAAATTATGCTTGAACATTTTGATATATATTATTTTGAGCAAAATACATTATTGGTCTATGAGGTTTGAGTTTAGTGTCTATTTGATCCATGAAGTTTTTAAATGGATATTTTAGTCTTCCAAGTTTGAAAAATGCATTTAAATGGTCCCTAATCTCAGATCGACCATTAGTTGACTAAAGGAAAAGTGACGTGACAATTAGTTGATGATTAGACCAATTATATTAATTTTATATTAAAATTTGATGATTAGACAATCTTAGGTGGATTTCTCCCTCTTTCTTTCTTCTTCTCTTATCCGACTTTCCATCTCCCTTCTTCTGGTGAAAAAGGCTGAAGAAAAGTTTAAAAGGAAGCTCAGATCTGAACGAAGAGCGAAAGGGGAGCTTCCGTTCATTCAGATCTGAACAGAGGGGAGCTACCTCTCCCAGATCTGAAAATCTCAACCATCCTCAATTTGTCAAGAAATCAGTCAGACTAATTTTGATATCTCTAATCTAATGCACTTCATATGGGAGAGATAGAAAATTTTCAGCCCAAAATTATAATTTCCTCAAATTTATGATAAATATGGCGATAACCTTCATATTGGCTTTAATATGCCTTTTATTTAGTGCCTCTGTTTTTCATCGATTGAAATAGAGGACTTGAAAAAAAAATAAAAAACAATCATATAATCCTTTCAAATTTCCTGATTATCTCACTTGGAACTACACTATTGGTTGCGCTTCTATAAAGAATTTGAAAGAACAGTCTACTTCTTTGACGTTCTCTTTAATCGAAGCCAGATTTGGATTTCTTAAACACTTTAGTTCTATGATAATTTTCTACTCTCTAGTTCAACCGTGCAAGAATGGGATCAGTTAATGATTATGAAGAAACTGAGATGTTTGTGTTCGAGGCTGCAGCGATTCTGATGGAGATCGCCAATTCCAAACTTCATGCCTTCAAGTTCTGTAACGATGAAGTGAAAAAAATCGAGCCAAAAGAGAAAAAATGGTGAAGCCAAAAAAAAAATAAAAATCAAGCTGAATAATAATGTTGTTGTTATCAAAAGGTGAAGGAGATGAAGTGAATGTGGACTCCTAAGATATCGACGACGATGAGAGGCTGAGATCAGTGGCCACGCCCCCCTTCGCTCTCCATTTACATATGAGCTTTCCTTCATAGTTTTTTGTTCCACTCAAATATTAATGCAACAATGGTTATAGAGGAGCGTCAAAGATAAATATTGATAAGAAGAAGGGATATGAAAAGTCAGAGAGGAGAATAAGAAAGAAAGAAAAAAGAAAGAGTGAGAAATTACCTAATATTGTTTAATCATCGAATTTTAATATAAAAGTAATTGGTCTAATCAGCATGCCTAGTCATCAACTAACTGCCATTAGTCAACTAATGGTCAATATGAGTTTAAGGACCATTTAGATGCATTTTTCAAACTTCAGAGACTAAAGTGTACATTTTGAAACCTCAGTAACCAAATAGACACTAATATTAAACTTCAGGGACCAAAAGTGTATTTTACCCTATTATTTTTCTTCCATTTTTTAAGGAAATTATTTATCCTCCTTGATCTTTGGCTTTCTCTATTTTTTTATCCACTTTATACATTATTGCTATTAAAAGTAATTTTCAATTGCCTTGAAATATATAGTTTCTCCTCTTTTGCTTTATTTGCTTACTAGTTATGGTTTTGAACCTATTATGTTACATGAAATATAAATTTGGCAACATAGTAATTATTAATTAGGAAATTCAATGTATATGTCAAAAAAAAAAAAAAGGAATTTCAATGTGATGGATAGGGATAGGGAGTTGTTTTGTTCTATAGGAATGTTCAATTTCTATTTCAGTTATATTCTTTTTTTTTTTTTACAAAGAAGAGAATATAGAAGACATGTAAATGAAAAAAAAAAAACTTTTACTTTTGCTTTGTTTTTGTTGTTTTAGAAACCAAAAAAAAAAAATTTGAATATTCTTAAGTATAATAAAAACATATTTTTCGGCCCAAAATAGATACAATTATTTAACCTATTTACTATTCTAAATAAACATGTCTCAAGCCTTATTAGTCATCCAGAAAGAACAATAATGCTTATATATAATAGACACAAATTAGTCAATGATGAAGACAAGTTTGGCGTCAAAGTTGGGACAAGGATTCCATTATTCCTCCGTTGCACTGTAATTCTTTTTAAAAGAAAAAGTACATCAATTACTTTCAAATTAACATTTAACACGATGTTTACTAGATCAGATAACGAGGACTTCGTTTGATAATTATTTGATTTTTGAAAATTGTGTACTTATTCTTACAATTTCTTTAGCTTGATTTTCAAAAATTAAAAACAAAAAACCAAATGTTTATCAAACAAGATCCAAATTATTAACTCCTCTTCCCATATCTACAATTGATCACAACGATCCTTACAATGGTATGAGTTAGTTCGTTTCCATCTCTCTTGATATGCTTGAAAGATTTCACATGCATCCACATCCTTAGCAAGGAGCAAAATTTACTTGATTAACAAATATATCTCAATTAAATCTATATTCTTCTTCCATAGCAACTTAATGACTTTTAATGAGTTAATTTTTTGTTTAAATTGGTTGTCTTTTTCTTCCTTTGATTTAAGCCCATTTGCGATGACTATGTGCCTCTCCAAATTTAATTAAACGAAAACACATTTTGAAATTAAATTAAAGATCTCTTTATATAGTTAGGGTTTTGGGTCACCACACTTACTATATATCTTTAGAGAATTTTGTTCATTTCTATCCATGAAAAAACTTTAAAGTTATCAATATCAGATTAGGGCAGGAGTGACTTCATTTTCTAATATGGATTGTTATTGACAAAGTGTTTGTTGATGCTATGAAGTATACAAGTGCCCCCCCTTTTTTAAGAACGCCTTGAAGTACTTTTATGTGGGAAATAGAGCCACTTTTTTTGCATATATTTCAAAAGGTTCATATTATGGTATATCAGTTATTATAAGTTAAAGATGTCTTGGAAAGTATGTTTAGTTCACAGTAAAAAAATACGCCATTAATCTTTAAAATGGTAATTAGTATCTTATCCACTCAATTATATTCAAATTGACATGTTTTTAAATATCATTGCTTTAAAGAAAGCACATTAGTACTTTAAATTTCTTTATAAGTATTCTTTTTTAAAAGATGTATAAAAATAGTTTTAATGTGATTGGTTAAACACTAACCACATAATATATATTTTGTTGCTGTCAAAATTCGGCCAAAAGAATTTACTTGATCTTCACGTGACAACGACGGTGAATTTGTTTGAAGGAGGAAGATCGTGGCCTGCAAAACAAAAAAGATCTGAACACCGGTGTGGTGTTAGTCACACAAGCTCTGATGCTTAAGTTAGCTTTGGAGAATTTTGTAAAGTATAGTCAAAGTGGACTTAGATTGGTCTTACCTTCTTCATGGTGAAGAAGTGTATTTATAGGGTATTTTTAGGACATAAATGACGAATCCGTGGAGATTTAGGAAAGAGAAAAGGATGGTTATGCCCTAGATTGAGGCTAGGGAGAGAGAAGAGAATGACTTGACCTCATGGTGGGGTCAGCCTCGAGTTCGACTAGAGGATTTGGGCCTTTGGGTCCAAATTCTCG
This sequence comes from Trichosanthes truncata, assembly GCA_033996785.1. Taxonomy (NCBI): domain Eukaryota; kingdom Viridiplantae; phylum Streptophyta; class Magnoliopsida; order Cucurbitales; family Cucurbitaceae; genus Trichosanthes; species Trichosanthes truncata. Next base: position 24,473,853 of record JAWPNB010000008.1, on the reverse strand, counting down.
TCTCTCTTGTTGTCGGTAGGCCCAGTCCCTTTTGCCTTTTAGTTTGGTTTGATTCGTTTTGGCCCGTTTTGAGTCATTCTCTGCATATTTTCCCTTCAATTTCCTTTGTATTTTAAATTTGCTCCTATGGTCAAATTTTACCCCATAACATATATATATATTTATATATAAGACATGTTTTTAAATATCATTGCTTTAAAGAAACCACAATTGTAACTCTAAATTCCTTTATAAGTATTCTTTTTTAAAAGATGTATAAAAGTACTTTTAATGTACTGATTGGTTAAACACTGACCACATGATATATATATATATATATATAAAATTCAATAACCTGGGAAATTCGAACCTTTAACCTCTTGATCGAGAGTACATGTCAATTACCGTTTAGTCAAACTCACTTTGATCTTACCACATGAAATTTGACAATGAACATTATAACTTGACTACATAGTAGTATGTAGATATCTTCCTACATAACAATATTAAAATTTTGACAGCTAAGAGAGAAAGTAAAAACATTATTAGTTTCAAAAAAAAAAAAAAGTAAAAACATTATTTTTTTAAGTACAACAAATTTGGAGGAATGGGAATTCAAACCTACGATTTTAATAGAGATAGTACATGTCAATTACCACTAAACTATGCTCACTTTGGCGTAAAAAAAAAAATTCATAAGGGATTGGAATCAACATTTTAAAAGCATATACTTGAAATCAAAATTGTCAACTTTTATACTATTATGTTTTTCTCGAAATACAGATCAACTTTAACATCTCCATTTATATTTTTATAAATTCAAGTGATTTATCTTTTCATAACTTAGTATGCATAAGATTTATCTTTTCATAACTTAGTATGCATAAAAAATTAATTGTGATTAAGAGTGTTATAGAGTATTTTGATTAGTCTTTTTGGATAAAAACATTTTTGTAATAGGTAGTTCTAGGGGGAAAAAGATAGTCCATATATGTAAATTCACATCGTTAATGTTATTTTTAAAAAAAAATTTAATAATCAATAAAATATAATTGATTGCAGATATTGATGATTAAAAATAATGTTTTAGGCTGATTTAGACATAGCTCAATCAATCCAAAGTTTCAAATCTCCACTTTGTAATACTAAAAAAAGAGTATTATTTAAGAGTTCTTTTTATTTTAGACGTCTTTTTTTTAATACAATAAATGTGGAAAAATGGAGGTCAAAAGTCGTATGTACCAATTACTGTTGAGTTACACTCACTTTGGTTTTTTATTTTAGTTTCTAATTTCAATAAGAACACTTTTTATGTAGCTAGTTTTAGAAAGAAAAAATAACCATTCAGAATGTTTTCTTTTAAAAACTTTTAGAACATTTTTTTTTATATGTAATCAAATATGAATATGATTAAAAAAAAAAAAAAAGTGACTTAAACCCATTAAAAATTTTTGAGAAAAAAAATTACCTCTAAACTTGATGTATTTAATTTTTACTCTCAATTTTTAAATTTATCAAATTACATTTTAAACTTTGATAAATATTACAATTTTTACTTTAAACTTTAATAAGTGTTGCAAAATTTACTTTCTAATAGACTTTTGTTTGAAATTTTAAAAAAAAAATATATTCGTATGTATATTCTTATGAATGATAAAACATACATATGAAATTAATAGGATTTCAAAGAAAAATGACATAATTGTTGGCTTTTTGGTGAAATTTAAGTTTTGGAAGATTCATTTAATGGTCAATCTTGTGCGTCAATCAAATTCAATTTTATCATTTATGCATAATTTGATTTTTGTTGGTATTTGTGAATTTTGAAAGTTTTGTACTTGTGTTTTTAAATTAGTGGATGAATTTAGCAAAAATTGAACAATAGGTAAAAACTAAATTATTTGTTTAAGTCTAGAGTTTAATTTGATGAAATTGAAAGTTAATAGTATAAATGGATACATCATGCTAAGTTTAGGATATAAATTGATTATATATATATATATATAAAGAATAGAAAATTGGAACGATATGATGATACCATATGACTAAAGGTAGATTGGACGACGATAATAATAATAATAATAATAAAAGTTTCTTTTTGTTGTTTATTCTATATCAAAATAATAATAATAATGATCGATGTTTTCTTTCAACCTCTTCTTTCCAATTTTGAAATTTTCGTACATTTTGTGACCGTCTCTCTGGCTTTAACTCCCTAACATATCTAAATAAGAAAAAAGAAAACTGAAAACTAAAGTCTCGTTTGATAATTATTTAGTATTTTATTTTTTAAAATTAAATATATAATAATTATTTTTATCTATGAGTTTTCATATTTTTTTTTATCTACTTTTTATATATGTTTTCAAAAAAATCAAGCCAAAATTTTAAAACTAAGGTCTCGTTTGATAACCATTTGGTTTTTTATTTTTGAAAATTGTTCTTATTTTCTTATAATTTCTCTACAATGATTTTCATGTTCTCTATGATGCTTTCCATTTTTCTTTAAGGAAACATTTAAGTTTCTAGTCAAATTTCAAAAACAAAAACAAGTTTTTGAAAACTATTTTTTTTGGTTTTTAAAACTTGACTTGGTTTTCGAAAACATATGTACAAAGTAGATAACAAAATACAGAAACTCATAAGTGAAAGTGGTATTTATAGACTTAACTTTCAAAAATAAAAAACCAAATGGTTATCAAACGGGACCTAAAAAAGTAGTTTTAAAAAATTTATTTTTGTTTTCAGAATTTAGTAGAAACTTAAATGTTTCCTTAAGAAAGATAAAAACTATTGTAGAGAAGATGAAAATCATTGTAGAGAAATTGTGAGAAAACAAACAAAATTTTCAAAAATCAAATAGTTATCAAATGGGACCTAAAATTTGAAGAATAAAAAATAGAAGAGACAAGTATGATTGTAATTATTCAATTTCACAAAAAAAAAAAAAAAGGGACAAAACCAATGATTGAATTTAATTTTATGGAAACTTATCATATAACAATTTTTTTTTTTACTTCAATGTATAATGAATGCAATACATAGTTTTGCCTTGATTAGAACTTAACATATCTACCAATCCAAGCGCACATGTAATTAGTGGATATAAGACACCAATTACCACCTCAAAAATTGACCATTAAATCTCCACTCTGCATTGAACTAAAAAAAAAAATCTTAACAAGATCTTCATTTTATAAAATAAAAAAAAAAATAGTGTAATAGTTTCCAAAAATAAATGAATTTATGTATCTAAATTAAACCCGGAGTAAATAGAAACTATACCAATATGAAGATATAGAAGAATTGGGTTGAATAAAAGTAAGTCTACCGAGTAAATAAGTGGACAACTGAATATAAGTTTGAAATTGTCCTAAAAGAAAAAAGAAAAAAAAAAGGAAGAATATAAGTCTGAAATCGTTTAAAAGTAAAAAAAAAAAGGTGATTAACATCTACAATATTCTCTATTATTCTTATGAGTAATGAGAAGTAAACATGTTCTCCTTTTTATCAACTTTTTCCTTTAAACAGAAAAGGGTGTAGAATATAGCAGTGCCAGTGACCAGCGGATTTGTTGGAATTTGGGGCATATTTGAGAGAAAATATAAAAAGGAATAATTTTGGGTGACTTAACTTAGGTAACATATGCATATTCTTGAGCTAGCATGCCTTTTTTTTTTTTTTTTTTTCTATATTATTCCTCCTTGGATTTTATAATCAAAATGACATATACATAATAGTAAAAATGATGCAATGTAATCCAATTAAAAGTGGTAGAAGATAAGAATTAGGAATGCTATTTTTTTTTTTTAAAAAAAAGTGAGATCAAACATTCTACCTTTAAAAAGGTAACAGAAACTTTATCCATAATGAGATAAATGCATTTTTAACCTTGTATCTAAATATGATAGATGGAATAATATGACATGTTTGGAAATGATTATGAAATGACAAAAATCACTTTTGTCATGCTTTTTATAGTGATTTTGAACATAACATAAGTGATTTTGATTATTCTCAGGTAGTCTTTGCAAATTGCAAAAGAAACCACATCTTTTTGATCATTCTCATTTATATACAAAACTAGTGGCGGAGAAAAGAGTGAATAATTGAAGTGGCATTAATGGCAAAGGCATAGGAAGATGATTCTAGGTCCTATGGTAACTGGTTAAGTGAGTGAACACAAAAGTTAGTCTTTTCTTTTGAGCCCAACCCATTAGCAACTGTCTGCTTCAAATCAAACAATGTAAAGGCTGCTTCTTTCTGTACTTTGTGTCAGCTTAATACAAAAGAAAAATCATTTAAAAAAAAAAAAAGAAGTGGTTGCAATTGGAAATTTGGTCCTAATCTTCTTAATCTTAAATCAAGCTCACTACTGTTACTAACACAGAAGCCTCGTTTAGCACTCCATTGGTAAGAATTCCCATGCTAAAAATCTAAAAAGAACCCATTTTTCATTTTGCAGGTACCATTCATTGTGTCAGTCTGATATTATTCACATTCAGAAGTCGGAGGCCAAACAAAAACCAGTGTGTGTTTTATAATTAATTGCCTGTTTCATGGTTTGTCTTCTTTTTTTGCCCCCTTCCATCGTATAAAGGAGACGTCTTTGATTCTTATATGTTATAAAAGGAGAGACATTTTTGACATCACTGAAAATGATGAATGCTCCAAATCTGGGCTGGGGGGGGGGGGGGGGGGGGGGGGGGTTCCATTAAAGTGGCTTTTGTTGCAGCAAACAGTATCAACGACGAAGACCAAGATTCCATAATCAATCAGTTTTACAGAGGGGTGGGTGATCTGATTCTGATCAATCTCAACCATAATGATTGGTTTCACATCAGATAACAAAAGGTAAAAAGGATCAATAGTAATTAATCAGGGTGAAAGAATTGTGCATTGCTTAATAATGTGCAAACAGGGCGCACAGGGCATCATGCAGCGATAAATACCAAAATTCTTAAAGATCAATCGCAGAGCCCAAGACAAGGCCACACCGCAACTGCATGAAAACAAACACATCGCTATTGATCAAAAAAGTATGCATTAAATACTAATATATTGAATTGTTGAAGAAAAAAAGTGACTTTTTTGTGCTGTAGAGGATAAAAAATGAGCTCATCTGAGGAGACATCACTAATATAATGTGCAATGCCGCTAACCAATGTGATTATTGATGACAAGATTTAAGGTAGGCTGTGGTTGTCCATCATGCACCACTCCATGCATTGAACTCAACCATTCTCATTTACTTAAATTCAATTATGTATCAAATCTCGAGTCAGGAAAATGAAGAAAAGTTCGTTCATTTTCAATAATGGACAAAAAACTGCCTTGAAGACCTCAAAACTCACTTCTCGCTGATCTCTCGTGTCATAGCATATCATGCAAATACACATATTTTCAGTTTCTGGGTCGGCAAATGAAGGGGCTGTATTCTCTTGAGTTTGAATGTAACACATATCAAAATGGTGTCTTGAAGTTGAAGATGATACCCTTAAAAAATGGTGGGATTTTGAGACCCTATCAGCTGTGCTATTAAAACAATGCTTAAAGTTTAAGCTTAATGGCATCGTGGGTTGTGTGAGTTGTGATCTGAATCCGCAAAATTTTGGTGTAAGATGATTCAAAAGAAGGGGATGTAAATTGTAATGGAGCAGGCAGGCTGTTATAAATTATAATTAATAGAATTGGTAAGTTTGATTAAAATAAGTACTCTCGCGTACTGTGAAAATTGCATTGAACTTATCGAAAAGAGGTATCAGTTGCTAAAGTACATTTCCTGAAAACAGTGCGCCTTGGGAACAAATTAAATAAAAAGACAACAAATTAAAAGGGGGAAGAGAAGAACTGATAATAATAAGCAAGTGCCTAATTATATATATATATATAAAATAGAATAAAAATAAATAAAATTGAAGGGGGAAGGGGGAAACGCATTTCGATGGACCTCGTCTTCCTCTCCCTCTACAGAGAGATTTCTCCGATAAACGAAAAGCCACACAAAGAAAGCAAAAGAATAAAAAAGAGAAAACCCCAAGGCTTGAAATGAAGTGAAGTGAAGGCCCTTCTCTTTCTTTTCTCTAATGTCATATCATGCAAATAGCTCTCTAACCCTTTAACCGCCCCCCCACTCTTTCGCCCCACGACATTTGTTTTTCTGATAGAGCCAGCTCACTCTTTCATTCATTTTGTTCAACCCCATTACCATTTTCTATTTACCATTCCTTCTCTCTCTCTTTTTCTATCTTACTCTTTTATTCAACCCTTTTCTCCACCAGATCTCTCGGAGTGATCCTTGGCGATGCGTGCTTATTGAAACTCGTTGTGGGTTTCTGAAAATTTTCTCTCTTTTTTTTTTGCTTTATATGTTATTTCCCCAATAACCCATTTCTTAACGAGTACGAACCCTTTCATTCTCGAATTCTTTTGGGGTTTTCTTTGATTTCACTTCAATATTCCTTCTGGGTTTGCCGAGTTTTCATTAAAGGAAGCGTTTTTTTGAGCGAAAATGGCGAATGGAGTAGAGAGAGAAGTGGGGTTGACCATTTTTAGCGATGAGGAGCTGAGTGAGATGAGTGGGATTAAGAGAAGTGGAGACCATATAGAGGTTACTTGTGGATGTACTAGCCACAGATATGGTGATGCTGTTGGGAGGCTTAGGGTTTTTCTTAATGGTGACCTTGAAATCACCTGCGAGTGCACCCCTGGTTGTCAGGAAGGTCTTTCTCTCTCCTTCTGTTTCTATTTCTCTGTCTCTCCTCGCTCTTCCTTGGAGTGGATGTTTGCTATTTTGCATGTTAAATGCGCGTATATTACAGTTTCAGGTGAATCTTTTCTGTTTTCGAGACAATATGGTTTTGGATTTTTTGCATGTTGGGTTTGTGTAGTATTTGTCTGAGTTGTTGTTCAAATGGGGTTTTACGTTGATGGTCTTCAGTTTCCATCGTCAATTGCTACCTTAGCCTACCTTTGCTCTGCACGCTCTTCCTTGTTTCTACGTTATACACTTCAAACGTATGTTGTTTTGTCTGACCGAACGAGGTAGCTTGCTACTCGAAGATGGTGCTTGGGGGCTGCTTTTGTACGTCTTCCTTGTTGATTGAAGAGAGCTTAGGACTTTAGCTCACGCATTGTTTTGCTTGTTTACTGAGTTTTTGATCATTTGATTCCAACATCTGCACCTTGTGTTTGGCAGAGTAAGATGTTGTATGACTACTAGCCTTTTTGCTTACATGGATGTTTCATATTGGTTTTTGACTTCTTGTTCGTGAGGGTAATCTATTACAGCTTTTCGTCTTGGCTTCTGTTTGAAAACACAAGTCAATTTGAACCTTCATTCAATCTTAGATCAGTATATGGTGTGTTTTTAACTTTCCAATTAGGATGCAATCCATGCTAAGAGTATTGAGTAGTAGTAGTGATGTACCGCTGATGTCTGATTATTTTGAAGCTTGGATGGTGAGGATATGATGTCCAATTCTATGAGATTAATGTCAGAAAGTTCGGTGCTTTCTAACTAGAGAGAAGCTAACAATTTATGTATCCATCTAGCTTTAGTTAGTAATCCTGTTGGTATCATCCTTAGAAAATTTGTCTAGCCATTTAGATTAGCTGCAATCGAGGTACTTGGTTCTTTTGGACATAATTCCTTAGACTACAGCAGCAGCAGTTTGACCTTCAACTCTGCTTTACACAACCAGGAGGATTCTCTTTGTTGTATATATATGATGCTATTTCCATTTGTTTTTAAATTGCATTTTCCTACATTCTAATTATTAGAATCAACCCTTATTTGTTTCGATTATGGTTTTGGTGATTTAAACACTAGGAAAGTTGACACCTGCTGCATTTGAAAAGCATTCTGGAAGAGAGACAGCTAGAAAATGGAAGAACAATGTCTGGGTCATAGTTAATGGGGAAAAGGTTCCGCTTTATAAGACGGTGTTACTCAAATACTACAACCAGTCGTCAAAGACTGCTAACGGGTCAAGTAGATCCCAAAATGGACGAGTCTTTCATCGCGATGAATTTGTTCGCTGTAGTAGGTGCAGCAAGGAGCGTAGATTCCGTCTGCGGCAGAAGGAAGAATGTCGGACTTACCATGATGCCTTAGCAGATATGGATTGGAAGTGTTCAGATTGGCCTTATGATAAGTATATCTTTAGTCTAAACTCTTGATATTATTTAATCCATGCTTGATTCCATACAAATATTATTAACCTTGTCACTCTTTGATTTATTATTCCTAATATATATATAGAGAGAATGACTTCTTTCTTATCAGTATGCTGTTTATGATATTTTACTCACAGGTTTAAATAGATATTGTGTTGGATTTCATGTTTAAAGAGATAGTATGTTTTCTATATTAGCTCTGCTAGCCATCATAATTACTATTTCACCGTTTATTTCATTTTTATAGCCTATTTATTCCTCTCTATAGCTTTATAATTTCTCAACTTCTTGAATAATCTTCTGCTTGGTTATTCAGATTTATTCATTTAGCTTTGTGATAATGTAAGTTTAATATATGTCAATGTGAATAGCTTGTACTGTCCAAAAAAGCTTGGAACAAACACAACATTGATGAACTTTTCTTCATTTTGTCACTGCAACAAAAACTAGTAATATGGAAGTCTAAAACTTTTTATGGAATGCTTTTTACCTTGCAGTTAATTTGTTGCACCTATTTTCCATGGTGGAATGAGTTAGAGAATACAATAATGGCCTTTGACATGTCAAAATCATTATTAACATTGTTTGATATCGTCTGATTTTGCTGAAGCATAATATGATTTTGATCCCTTTTACACATTAGTTTTCTTCTCTTTCTTATTGCTCTCTGGAAATGCTGTATGAAACTACTAAAATATTTGAAGCCAGAATCATCCTCTTGTACCTTATGGTATCAGTCCTTTATAACTTGTTGAAATTCAACTTGAGGTAGGATGATGTTTCAATGCACAGATTTTAGCAAGCATGGGCTGGCTTCATTGAGTCAAGTTATCAAAACTGCTCTCATAATCATAGCATTCGTTTGGACTTGGAATATTGTAGTAGTTTAGGTCCGTACAAGTGATAAGATTTGATCCTTCTTTATTTACTTCAAAATGAGAGGTCTGCCTTCCAATGAAAGGTGGCATATCAGATATGAATCAAAGGTCGTAACTGCAGCAAAGTAAAAATTTCTAATTGATGCTGCTTTTAGGTCTTAATTACTGATTATTTAGCGACCGAGTAGCTATAACTCCAATTAGATACGAGGGGAAGGTTTGTATTTTATGTGCAAGTGAATATATGAGAGAGCTTCTACGACCTTTCTTGAACAGGATCTGATCTATAGGTTGTACAACCGTGTCCTTGAGTTCTAGAAATAAAAATATAGGAGTAGCATCTGTCTAAAGATTATCTGTTCCTTGAGTTTTGAGTAGCTATATTTCTGAGGGGGCGGTATGCAGCTGCCACTGCCCTCCTGTCACTGGTTGGGTTCTAAATCAAGAAGATGAGTTTCTTGCAAACGTTTAGTTGTTAGGCATGCAAATTAGAACTCCGGGCGTTAATTCCAAGATGCAAGGAATTTTCAGCAAATCAGAACTGATAGCCTGGTGCATGAACATATAGACTTATCACACACATCTGTATCTACATTGTAGCTGTATACATGTAACACTAATGAACGATACTGTTTTCTGTTGCTCAGAATAACATGTGATGATGATGAAGAAAGAGCAAGTCGCAAGGTGTACAGAGGCTGCACTCGTTCGCCGACTTGTAAGGGGTGCACGTCGTGTGTGTGCTTTGGGTGTGAGACATGCCGTTTCTCAGATTGCAGCTGCCAGACCTGCATTGACTTCACAAGAAATGCAAAAGCTTGAGGCTTTTTCCACTCAATTTTTTCCCCATCTGGATATTCCCTTGAATTTATTTAAAACTTGAATACCCAGTATTGTCTCTTCGAATTCAACGGTTTTATCTATTGATTGATTCTGAAATTTTCTGTCCAATCATTTACGCAACTACGCTCCCTTGAATACATTCGTAATATTTGATTCAGTAATAGGCAGGATATGGAGCGACCAAGTGATTAAAAAAGGAAAAAAGAAAAAGCCCCCTTCAAAAATTGGTTGAAATACAAACTTCATAATTCTCATCCAACCTGGACCGGTGGAACGATTTTACATGATAGATTAAATCAAAATGTAGTACTTGTACTTGCACATATGCAGCCAACCTATATAAAACGATTAAAGGTTCATCTTGTTTGACGCCCACCTCTTCTACCTCTAAAATGAGGTCCACCTCGACCATAAGATTTCCTTCCCTGGTTTGAAGATGATCCTTGGTTGAATTGCTGTGGTGCTACGTTTCCTGGAAATGTGACGGGTGGGTGCGAGTTTGCAGGATTGAATTGCTGTGTTGCAGGCTGCAAGTTTTGATTCTGTCCAAACTGTTGTCCACCTGAATGGATTCCTTGTGCCCCTATGCTTGTCAATGGATTCGGTAGGCCGGTTGACGTGCCTACAAACCCCTGCGGATATGCTGCTCCTGCAAACGTATTCAGCATAGGCATTTGAGGCACTTGTTGTGCAGGATTCTGTAATAGCCAGGGCATGCCATTCATTGGAAGACCGTTGGGAAAGAACGGATTCTGCTGCTGCTGAAACTGAAATGGCATTTCTGCTGGCCTAATTCCATTCATTGCTGGGGTAAAGCAGGGGTTGTACGCTGGTGGAAAAGATGGCATAACACCAGTTCCATTGATAAAACATTGTTCTGCAGCTGAAGGGTTTGGACAACCACCGTGATATACAAATGGCGCCAAAGGAGGGCCAGTGTGCTGGTTTTGATTGGAGGATGGCTGAACCATATCCATCTTTGCTTGCTGAGGTGTTGGCTGATCAAATTTGCTGCCTTCAGGTATTGTTGCTTGCTGGGGTGTGGGCTGGCCGTATTTTCTGGACTCATCAGGTACCTGTGCAGTCGCAAATGTACGCTGACCAAATTTCCTAGCTTTAGCGTTGTTTTTCTTCTTCCTAGCGTTATTTCTATTCCCATTAATCTGTTGGTTGTCATTCATAGCCCTCTTAGCCAACCTTTGCATTTTCTTGAACTCAAGCTCTCTCTCATCATCTGAAAACTCATCGTCATCTGACACCTCTTCATCATTCACTCCAGACGCATCATACCCCTTCTTGTACAGGTCTTTGTTGTTGAGCACATAATCGGCAAACTCCAGAACAAAGGAGACATGAGTGCCACCACTAATTCCAGTAGGAACTTCACTTTCAGAATTGTATCTTACTGAATAATAAGGATTTTTTACTGGTCCAAAGATCTCATCTACCAACCCCAATGGAGATCTAGCTTCAGTTATCCAGAGGATAGAGCCTTCGTTAAGAGGATTGTGCTTCTCAACACCCTCTACAATGACTTGATTGCCAATTATCTGAAAAGTAGAAACAGAACATCAAATTTATCACATTTCACAAGTACAATTGCATTACATCAATACTAATAGAAGCCGCTTCTTATATATCATTTAGTTTCATAAGTCAGGAAACCATGTAATGGGCAGACGTAGAAAGAATTGGAGTACTCTTTGCTGTATACTTCTATTAAAATTAAGGAACTTACTGACAAAACAACTCCTACAGGAATCATCTGGTGGTGTGGCTGCAGTGTTGCATGCACTCGAGGAACTGGAGGAAGAACCTGCAAGCAAGCCAACAAGAAGTAATGCGCCAATACTGATTATTAATCAATTACCCCAAGCAACATCAACCATGGGCATCCAATACAGCCCCCATTTACTCATATACAAAGTGCAAAAAACTATTAGCAAGCATCAAGGATGAAAACAGAAAGCGAACCTTAAGCTCATTTTTAGAACTAATCGGCCCTCCTTCAGCCCCAGCCTCTTCATCTTCTTCGTCGCACGCAACCATGTCATTTGCAGAAGCCTCTTCGTCTTCATCGTCAACGTCCCTTATCTCACCTTCTTCAAGTTCACCGATTTCTCTGTGTCCCTCCGCGTTTACAGTGTACTCCTCCGCCTCTTCTTCATCATCGCAGCTGCTGTCGCCGCTACTTGAAGATGATGAATTTTCTTCCCCGTCATCTTTTTCATCATCGCTGCCTCTGCCAGAGCTACTACTACTAGACGTTGAAGCTGAACTTGTGGCCTCGGACTCGACATCACTTTCATCATCATCCTCTGGAGACTCCGACTCAATGCTCCCGTTCCTTCCTCCATCAATAACCAAGCCTCCAGACCCAGTAAGCAAACTAACCTTTGACATCCTTTCTTCAATGATGCAATTCAAATCCGTAGACTTACCACTCGCCTGCACGATCGGCTGTACTTCACTGACAATTGGAACAGACTTTTCGACGGGTTGATTCAAATGGGTTTCCGCTTGTGCATCAGCCATAACAGGGGATGTTAATTCGTCAATCCAATCGTTTAAAGAATCGTAATCGAGGAAGGAATCGGCAAAGGAGTAATCGATGGCCTTGGAATCAAAACAATCAAGCGGCTCCGAGTTCTTAAGCTTAGAAGAAGCGTGAAGGAGGCCGTCGGGGGCAGACGCAGTGGTGGAGTTGGGTGAAAACTCTACCATTGCAGAGCTCCAAAATTGGGACTTGCTTGAGAGAGAAGAAGAGTAAACATAGCTTCAAGAAGAAGAAAAAGACGGCAGCGGCAGAACTGTAAATAGCAGTGGCTGTGGATTTGTTTGGAGAGAGTTGGTTTCTTAAACCCTAGTGGGCTCTGGAGAAGCCGATACGAGGGGTTTTTGAGGTTTTCCATCTATGCGGCAGGTTTCCTTTCCACTAAATTGATAAAACTTTGCTATACAGCGACGTCGTTTCTCCCCTAGCATAATTCCCCCTTTAGGTTAAAATAACATTTTGGTCACTCGACTTTAGGTTTCATTCCATTTTGGTTCCTGTAGTTTTAATAAATCTTAAAATTAGTCCCAGTTTGAACTTAACTTTTAACGAAATCAGTTAAATAATAATAATAATTTTCATGCAAGAAAAGATACCGTGTGAACATATTTTCAAATTTTATACAAGGAAGACTAATGGAGACTAGATTTTTTTTAGAAAAGTTAAAAATAAAGACTAATTTTAAGCTTTATTAAAAGTATTGGGACAAAAATTGGACATTTGAAAGTACAAGGACTAAAATGGAATGAAATCCAAAATATAGAAACAAAAATGGTATTTTAACATTTTCATTTATTTTAGTTGGTTTTAAAAGTTTTAAGGAAAAAAAGAATCAATTTTTACCCCTAAACTTGCCATGTTGTATTAATTTTTAATTTTTTTACCATAAACTTTCAATTTCATCAAATTGCACCTTAAACTTAGATAAGTGTTGCAATTTAACCCTAAACTTTAAGAAGTGTTGCAATTTTAACCCTTTGATTAGTTCTCATTTGAAAGATTGTTAAAAAAAGTATTCTCATATGCATTTAATGAATTCTAAAACATATATGTTGTTCAAAATTGATAAGATTTCAAAGAAAACGACATTAGAGCAAATTTTTGAAGGTAATATTCAATGGATAATTTGTGCATTGATCAAGCTTAATTTTGTGCAAAGCTTGATTTATTGAAATTGGTGAGTTAATAAAGATTTTTACATTATTTTTTTTGTTAAAATTAGTGGAGATTGAATATTGGATAAAAATTGCAACACATGTATAAGTTTAGGGTCCAATTTTATGAAATTGAAAGTTTATGATGAAAATTGATACAACATGGCTAGTTTATGGGTAGAAATTGATTTTTTTCTCAATTTTTCTTTATACAGATTTTTTCTCAAGTTTTAATTTGATTTATATGGGTTAAATTTGATTTCAATTTGGTCCTTTAATTTTTAAAGTTTTAATTTAGTATTTTACATTTGAATATTTTTCAATTATACTCTTTTTGTTGGTCAATGTTAAAATTGGTTTATAATAAACTTCATGATATTTAGTGACTTAGTAAAAATCTAGGAAATGAATTATGCTACTTAAGAGAGGATAGTTTTTAATTACTCTTCCAAATTTCTACAGCCTTGTTTGATAACCATTTGATTTTTGGTTTTTAGTTTTTGAAAATTAAGCCTATAAATACTACTTCCATCTATGGGTTTCATTGTTTTGTTATCTACTTTTTACATATGTTTTCAAAGACCAAGGAAAGTTTTGAAAACTAAAAAAAATAGTTTTCAAAAACTTGTTTTTGTTTTTGGAATTATGGTAAGAATTCAAATGTTTTCATATGAAAGATGAAATTCATTGTAGAGAAATGATGAGAAAACAAGCATAATTTTTAAAAACCAAAAACCAAAATTTAAATGGTTATCAAACGGGGGCTAAATAATCTAGCCCATAGCCAAAGCCCAAAAAATCCCCTTTCTTAGGCCCATTCACCAAGGCCCATTCTTCTACTCTCTTCAGCACACCTCAAACCCTAATTCCACTTGCTTTTCTTACAACTGCCTCATCCCCCTCAAAACCTGATAATTCTCATTTATGAGAATTATTTGGTCTTTATACTTAGTTATTTTTGTTATTTTATGTGTATTATTAGATAAAAAAACTAGCAAAAAGTTGGTTTGAATTGAATTATTGTTGAAAGTCTTTTAAATTACGAAAGTAGAGAAAATAAAGCCAAAGAAGATGAAACCCGCGCTTACTTAATGTTTTTGTACAGGAAATTAAAGATTGCAGCAGAATTGCAATTGCAATTCTTCACAGATAGGGGAAAACGATTGCAGCAGAATTGCAATTGCATTTCTGCATAGATTTAGAAAATGCACAAACTACGGGACTAGCATGATTTTTGAAATTTTTTTGAGATTTTTCTCCATGATTTCAGCAAGAAAAATTGACCATAATTGTTCATTGTTCAAGAAGGAAACCCTAACCCAAATAATCTATAAATATATGAGAAGAAGCCACAAGAAGGGGATCGAATATAAATGAAATTTTCATTCTGGTTTTGCAGTTGTTCTTCAAGTTTCTGCTGTTTTTTTTTTTTTTAAAATTTCTGTTCCAGCCCATTTGAACTTCAAAACTCAATCATTCTTCAACAAAAGTTGAAGGAAGTAAAGGCTCAATTCCCTTTGAAAAAAGTGAAATTGAGTCGATTGAGTAAGAAGTGAAAAAAAGGTTGTATTCTTTTGTTTTTTAGAATTTATTTTCTGCCTTGTTGAAGTTAATTTGTTCCAGTTTTAGGGAGTTTCACTACTATTTTTTTTCTTCCCATTTATAGTTCCTTTTGAAATTAAGTAGTTGCTGACTTATTTTGCTTCGTGGAATTTAGGTTGTTCTCTTTATAAATATTAATTTATTGTTCATTAATTATGGAATTTCACCTATTACTGCTTCTATTTTAGTAATGAATTTTAATTCTTTTAATTTACTATTTTCTATTCTTTCAATGATGAGCTAAGTTTTTCTTAGGGATTCAAGTTTGTGAATGCCCTTGAGGAAAGATGTAAGGCTTAATAGCAAATGTAATCTAGCTTAACACTTGACTTTATTTGTTTTTGTTGAGTTTAATGTTGGGTAAACCTAGTTGGCCACCTAGTGTTGCTTGTCAAGCTTAAACTTAATATCGAAGGGGTTAAGGGAAAGTAGATGTCACAAAAGCAATGGAAGAAAAAGGTTTAGAAATAAGTCATGAACATCGACCGCTTAGATATAGGGTGAGACTCCAAAATCACTAGAATTGCGTGCTAAACTATCTATGTTAGATTAGCTATACAAATATAGGTTCAATCACTTAGTCTTCTAAAGATTTTGAATCACAATTGAATAGGAGTTGAATTCGGTTTACAATGTTTTCTTGTGTTAAGCAACGATTGCAATTGCATTTTAGTCGCATTTCTTATCAAAGGAGCATGATCAGAATCCCTTTATCATTCTTATTGGTTTTTCAATTATTTTCATAAGAAAAACACCTCTCCACATTTTTATAACATTGGTTACCGAAATTGCAATTTGAGAATAATTTTTACTATCTTTTAAATTTTGTTGTATCCGTTCCCTGTAGGATTGATACTTTGGAATACTTCCAATTTTATATTACTTGCATCGACAATGTGCATTTGCACTGGACTGGAGCTTCGTTTTTAAACTAAAAATCTTTTTTTAAAGCCCCCACGTTTCAGTCGATCAAAACCCAATAGGTCTCTCGACCAAATCTCTTTCCTTCCTCACTTTTTTCACTTCCAACGACCTACCATCGTCTTACTCTCCTTTAGCAAACACCCAACCGCACCGCCTTCGTCGGCAACCACGATATTGCTCCACTCTCCCCCTGCAACCACGATGCCACCCTACTCCACTGGCATCAAAACCTTCATCGTAAGCTACTCCTTTTTTCACCTCTCATTTTCGAAGTCTTCGCGACATCTTTTCTCTCTAATTGATAGGTTCTTCCTGGCCTCTCTCTCTACCCTCTTTCTCTAATCGGTATCAATGACCATTGACCTCTGACGGAACTATGCACCTTGTTGGTGGTTAAAAATTGAATCGATCTGATGTGAACCGAGATCGATTGTTCAATTTTTAACCCAAAACTGATAAATCTTCAATTTTCTCAATTCATATGTTTTGAAAACTGCGGGGTTCGATTCGGTCACTGGTTTTGGCCAAAAACGAACCGTGAACACCTCTATTAGTTGCAAGTATGCAAAACAAATTCCCCAAACTCACTTTTCATATTCTCCTTTGCAACAACAGAGGCTACTTGTCAGCGATGTGCTACCCATGAAAACGCGACCCATAGTCAAACCTAAAGGTGACAACCCACACTCTCCAGCGACTACGTATTTCTCGGCGGCTTGGTGACAGACCCACGATGATTCCTCCCTTGGCATTTTCTCCACAGCGTCATAGCCCCCTTCGCTATCAGATCTACAATGCCCATACTTTGACGACATGGATTGCATTTTCATGGGTAGGACGGTACAATTTCTTCCATTATTTCAGATCTAGTAGTAGTGCTTGGGCAAAGGTCACCGGAAGGAGAGGAAGAAGAAAGGATGAAAGAACAAGAAAGGAAATATCACATCACATTGTCTAATCATTAAAAAAATGATATAGAATTAATATAATCGGCCAAATCAACATCTTCAGTCATACAAATAATGGTCATGTGTCGTCGGTCAAGTTAAGATTAGAGATTATTTAGAATCATTTTTCAAACTTCAAAAATTAAAGTATAACTTTCAAAATTTTAGGGACCGAATAGACATTAACTCTAAAACCTTAGGGTCTTGTTTGTTTCATGGGTTTTGCCATGCGTTTTTAGACATATTTAATATTAGTGTTTGTTTAACTAATTTTCATTTTTTAAAACCCAAGATATTATTATACAGGAAACTTTAAAACTCATCCAACATGGATTTTTTTATACCCTCCATATGAGTGGGATCTTTATTCCTTGGAGATGAACAGTAAACATATAACCTAATTAATTAGTTAACTTATATTAATTATCAATATGTTATTTAGACTTAATGAAATTATAACTAATACATTTATAATTATTATTTTATATTATCTTAACTTATCTAAAATAAATTTTATTAAAATTTTAATTAATTTATATTTATATAATTATTTATCGGAGAGATGAGAGAGAAACTATTCATTAATTACTTTCTAATTAATATTAAAATTAATTAATTAATAATTAATTCATTATTTTAATTATCTAATATACATATTTTAATTAATTAAAATATTTTTTTAATTAAATCTTTCCATAAGCAAACTTATATAATAATTTAATATATATTATTTTATTATGAGAGAGAGTTAAAAAGTGGGCATGAAATATTTGATGGCTTTGATAGGTTTATTATCTAATAAAATTTAAAAAATATATTAATATTTATGTGTTTATTTTACCTCTATTCCAAATAGATAAATGCAAATTTCCAATTGATAATTAAATAAAAAATATATGTTGATTTTAAATTGTTTTAATATAATTTTAATGCTCATTGATAAAAACCAACAGGTAAAGATAAAAGAGGAATTATGGAAAATTAGGTAGAAAATTCATAGTTGGAACTTTTATTTTTAAAAAATACTTTTATTTGTAGACCATGCATATAATAATGGTATAATTTTGATTTTATTTGGTTATAAGAAAAAAACAATTACTCAAATAAGATTTTTAAAAGCCAATAAGAGCATAGCTTAATTGGCATGAAGTATATGCTTATGACCAAGAGGTCATGGATTCAAATCTCCCTCATCCTCAAATGTTGTTGAATTCAAAAAAATATATATATATATTATTTAAAATTTCCTAAAAAATATTATTTAAATCAGGATAAACAAATCTTGCAAAATAAACATACATTTAGTTCACATTAATTATCATGCATATCCAAATATAAACATTTAAGTTTCAGACATTAATTATCTTATATATCAAAACACAAATATTTATTATCACATACATTTAAATTTGAGATATTTAAAATTTAAATATTTAATGCCCATACCTATCAAATAAAATCCGTGATCCAAATAAAATTCGTGATCCAAACGGGTTGTAAAGATTTGCGAGAAATACCAATGAATACGGCATGTCATCAAGCAAGAAAAAATTGAATGCAGCATTAAAAGCTGCTGTAGTTATTCGACCGTCTAAGATGCAGAATAGCGTGTCGCTCATATGAAATATATAAATGAACCATAATGACAAATAAATATTCCGATTAACGTTGAACATTGAAAAAATTTGAGGACCGAGTCAAATAAACCCATGAAAGTTCATAAATTATTTAACTATGGTTCAAATTTATTCATAACCAAACCCCATCATTCTCACAATTAATCAGCATTTAAGAAAACGCAGACAAAAGGAAGGCATATATATATATATATATATAGGAAAAATAAGCTGTTGAGCTTCAAGATGAACAATTCCGACTACAGAGACAAGAAATCAGACATGTTATGTTGAACACTAACCAGACTAGATCATCGATCAAAATTTAATGAAGAACAGATTAATATCAAGAAATGGAATCAATACGTCGTGAAGGAAAAAAAAAATTAGCGATAGGATCGAAGAACAGATCCACAAAAGGTACAGATAAGGGCTCTCCAAGATTTCCAGTAAAAGGGAACGTGACAGAATCTGGTGGCGGTTTTCATATCGGCTACACTGGCTCCTCCGCCGCACCTCGAGCAAATTCCTGGGGCCGGCCTACTCCGCCGTACCCTCCGCTTCTGATCCACCAGAAAGCAAAAGCAAACCATGGAGTGGAGGTCGCCGGAACTCCGATCACCTGGGGCAGCTACAGTTGGTTCGGTTGGGAATGACAGTAGTGAACCAAGTGACCGTCTTTATAGAGGTATGAAACGCGGGCAGTGTAGGTTAAAATTTTTAAAGCTCCCACCGCCCGATTTAAAGAGCTCATTTCTTTTTTAATGAAAAATGTCAAACAAGCTACGTTTAATCATCAAGGTCAATGTTTCAATACAGCTGGAGCTTTAAAACTATTGTCGGACGCTGGAAAAAACAGAAATTAAATCTTGACTTTACACATGGCAATGGTATGTGAATTACAGACTGACAAATTTTGAACCTTTGCAATTGATTTTTAATGTTGATGCCACTTGGCTTGGTGGGGTCCTTCTCTCTCGAGATATTTGTTTTGTTATTTTTTGGGTTTTGTTCGATTTTGAATCTTTGTTAATTAGTAACTAATGGTTGGGGAAATTCCCAAATGGATGTACGTGTAACCACTCTAACTCGATAGCTCTCTTGAATTTGGTGAGCTGACTCAATAGTTCGTGTACCTTTCTAGTACTATACTCTATTTATTTACATTATGTTTTAATACTAGTAGATTTCACATAATTTTCAAAAGAATACTGATATGACAAGCAATAAATGAGAGTAGTATGAAAAATTTTCCATACTACGAAAGTACTAGAATTTTTCCCGTACCTTCCATTGTCTGTCTCCCTGTATACAAAAAGCTCTTGTATTTTGGTCACATTATATTTCTGGTCCAGTTGTTATTAGCTTTTAGTTCCATGGCCCATCTTGAGTAAAGCTGTCATGGCATTGTTGCTTCTCAAAGGCCAACTATCTTAAAAAATAATGTATAAAATTTCTGTTGGGGCATTAAATTGAAACGTATATAAACCGCACAATAAACAGGCAGAGGAATGGTTGGAATGGTTTGGTAACCTTACATGAAGGCAAAAATATTCAAAATCAAAGACAAAGACTGCATGACAACATGAGGGAGAAATTTTAATATTGATATATCAATTGCGTGTGTACATTATTTTAAAAAAAAAAAATTGCGTGTGTACATTGATGCATAATATACATACCTACTTAGTGCCTTCAATCATACCAGCTTTGCCATAACAACCTACCAAATTTATATAAGTTAGTAGGTCTAGCTTAAGATTATTATCCTGCATTTTCATGAATATGTTTAAAGCTTTATCGATTTCTCCACCTGTCTCATAAGAATTTATGGCAACATTGTATGCAGACGAGTCAAGTTGCACTTCGGCGTTATGCTGTGTTAGTTTTTTTGTGGAGCCCAACCAACCCCTCCAGTCAAATCAAATGATGCGTGTGTTCATGATTTGGTTTAATGAAAGCAAAGCCCATTTCTGAGCTCTAAGCCCAAGTTGATTTAGGTTTTACGGCAAGTTACACACACATGCCGTAAGTTTGAGAAATTCGTGTGGCATTTTCTTGTTGATTAAAAGCCTTACGGCAATGAGTGATATTTTTCCAACTTATCGAGCTGTGGTACTTAAAAGTTAATAACTTTTGTCGGGATTTAGTTTGTAGTGCAGAGTTGAGTGTTTTTTGGAATTTTTTATTTTTATAAAATCTGCAGTTGTAGAAGACTAGACGTAGTTTCGAATCTGGGTGAACCAATATAGCTTTCTGTGTTGTCTCTCTTTTTCTATCTTTTTATATTTTTGTGTGACTCTAACTTATTTGGTTTATGGGGAGTAGGAGAATTAATATTTTAGTTTATTGCTTCCACACATATTATTATTTTATTTTTCTCCCAACAATGCTGAATATATTCTAGCTGTGTTACGGCTTCAAGTGGGATAACTTCTTTGTTTAATACAGTAAATAATAATTTGAAGGTTTCACTATTTTGGAAAAAGCTTCCTGGTTACCATCTCATCTCATGGAGCAATTCACCCCATTCTCAGTCAAAAGGCGCCTTGCTTTATCCACTAAATCACCTCCTGAGAACATATGAATCAGAGAATTGTAATTAAGCTCACTCATCAGGCCAAGTACCACGGTTTTTCATGCCCTTGAAGAGAAGAAATGCTTTGTCATAAAGTTTAGCCTTGCCATAAGCTTTTATCATGTCCATTATATATTCCATAACATCCATTTTTTGTCCTACCAAATCCTTTTTCCATAAAAAAAAAAACAGACTTAGCTTCAGACCTTAATCCCTTTTCAGCATAAGCATCTATAATTGCAGCCGATATATATCCTTGGTGACAATCCAATATCCAATCTATAATTCTCAAGAAATATCTTTGGTTCGATCAAGCAGGCCTTTATTAAATATATATCTTAATGACACGAGGAAGTGAATGCTCATCAAGAAGAATACGTGATAATTTCTCCATTTCTGCTATCTTGCTAAGCAAAGTTTCGGCCTCTGCAATATGCCAATGACTACCACAGGTAAATATACTTAACACCAAATTATCCAGCATCTTTTAAGACCTGAACTATAGTGTTCATGGTTACCTCATCTGGACAAATGCCCCTTACTCTCATATGTTTAATCCAGAGAAGTGCCTCTTTAAAAAACCCGCATTGCCATAGACATCAACAAGCATTCGCCATAAGTATTGTTAGTCGGGACTCGGGACAACGCCATTTTTAGCCATTTTATTCCAATAATGCCTTAACTCATCCCATTTTTTAGCTCGTCCCAGAGCTCGAAGTAACTTGTGGGATGAAAGATTCAAATCTCCTCTTGGTCCAGATATATGCCTTAATCAATTAACTATATTCATGTAGCTCGAGAACTATAATTTACATTTGTTGTTAGGTCAAATTATAAATATAGTCCTACTTTTTTTTCTAGCATAGTTTTCATTTGGTTTTGCGTAGTTTTGAAAGTTTTAATTTTTTTTTTAGTATAGACTAAAGAAACGAAAAAGAAAAACAAAGAAAAACAATTACAAAAGTGAATGAAAAACAGGGGAGTATCCTCCCTTAAAGCCCAAGGAGCCTATATGTGGGGCATTCTTCTATTCAAACTTTAGATTAGTGACCCATTCTCTTTGCATGTTGACCTAGCATATGGTGCCTTTATTAGGGATGTCCACGGGATGGGGTGGGGACGAGAATGGTTTCCCCGTTCCCGTTTCCACCTCCCATTTTAATCTTCATTCCTGCAAAATTTTCAGTTAAATTTTGCGGGGATCAAGTTTCCTGTGGAAAATTATTTTCTGTTTAGTTTCTTTTTCTTCTTTTTTTAAATCTCAATTGAATCAAATAATTCTTTTAATAAAATTTCAAATTGTTAACATTTCATGAAAAATATCTATTAATTTTCAATTAGATAGTTAATTATTCTCTGGAAATCTTCATTTAAATAGTTAATTTCCTTTAAAAAAATATCTATTTAAAGATAAAATATAATTCTTAAACTTCCTAATAAAAATAAAATAATATTCCATATCAAATGATCAAATTATATTTATATATAATTCAAATGTTTAACTAGATAATTCAAACATATCCCAATTATCTAAATCATTAACAATAAAACTTTCAATATATATATAATAAAATAAAATAATAGAAAAACATAAAGGGGCAGGGAACGGGAAACGAGGATGGAGAATACATTCCCCATCCCCGTCGTTCCCCAACTAAACAGGGATTCCCCGCGGGAAAAATGGATATCTCTAACCCTTATTCCAAGATTTGAAAATTAAAGTGAATGTTAAAATTGGTTGATAATAAACTTACATGACATGATATTTAGGGCATGTTTGGGAGAGATTTTGAAATGGTTAAAATTACTGTTTTCGTATTCAAAATTACTCCAAAAACATGTTTTTAATTATTCAAAACTAATTTTTATGGTATAAAAATCACCTTTAAAAGTGTAAAATCAAATATTAAGTTGATTTTGAATGGTTAAATGTATGTTTCAAAGTAATTTTGATTGAACCTGACAAAAGTGATTTTAACAATTTTAAAATCACTTCCAAACATCCCCTTAGTGAGTTAGTAAAAATCTAGAAAATGAATTATGCTACTTAATTAAGAGATGATAATTTCTAATTATTCTTCCAAATTTCTAAACATTTGCCATTTAATTTTGTCATCAGTTAACTTTGACATTCATTAATGGAATGAGAATCATTGAAAAATGTTATAAATGAGAGACTAAAATTAAAATTTTTAAATAATAAAGACTAAATTAGAAAAACACTCCAACAATAAGGACTAAAACATTTCAAACCATCTCCATTTTTTTAATTGATTTCAATTTATTTTTATCATTTTAATGGTTTCAATTTAATCTATATGATTGGATTAAATCTCTCAAAATTATCCTATTATATAAATTAGAATGTTCTCGCCTTACCTCTAAAATCAATTATGCATTCAAGGGTTGATACAACTAGCTTTCAACTCTCACAAATAAACAAAGAGTCTCTACTAAGGAAGATTAATGACGGAAAAATGGTCAGAAACTCTATACATGATGTCATATGAAACTATAAAAAGAAAATGTTGAAGCTTTAAATAGGAATTCACTATTGTAATTTTTTTTTTTTGCCATTTTAGGTCTTTATGTTCTGGCCATTGGTGGCTTTAATTAAGATTCTTATTTTATATTTAAGTTATTTGTGACACACATGCCGGGGTAGAAGAGTCTTTTACCTTATTAGCTTAGCAAATTACATTTAAATGATGTGAATGGAATGTTGGGTGTTTTTTTAAATGAATTATATTGCAAGTTGCACACTGATGAGTGATGACTGACAGTTCATCATCTTCTTTGCCATTCTTGATATGCTTGAACATTCAAATATATTTATGGACCTTTTTATGGAGTGTTCAACATTTTTGTGGAGTGTTCAACTTTGAGTAAGGAACTAGTTTTCCTTAACTCATGGTCTTTAATCATCAAAGTAATCGATCATCTAAACCTTCCATTGAAATTGGTTTTAAATTGATTAGAAGATTCAAGACTTGACAAAGAGACGTTGAGCTAACTTGCACTGCAATATATATGTAATCGATCATCTTGTATGCAATTTCCTAAAGTTTCATATTACCTATCCTTACCAAATGTTATATTATTTTTTTACATATGACACATTTGCTCTGAGCATGACAAAGAGACGTTGAGCTAACTTGCACTGCAATATATATGTAAAGGCAAATCTGTTACACAAATTGCTACTGCAAGTGTACGTACGGGTCCAGTTTTGATATAGTGAAAAGTGTAAGAGTGTCGTCCTCAAGATTGATTTTCTAGATTACTCAAGTACTGTGGATACAATCGCCCAATTTTATTTAGAGAAATTAATCGCATGATGAGAATGAAAACTAAAAAATAACTAAAATGAAATGTGAAAAAATCAAAGAGAAACATCATAGGAAATTGGTTTCACCAATTAGAAAGACGAATCAATTAATTAAACAACTAAAATTGAGCATACAATTATTTCACGTGTCAAGAAGGCATAGGTAAAAACTGTCTCTTCCGAGCACAATTAAATCTCAAGAATATTATGAACCCAATATTCCTATCTAGATTCATTAACATGAAAGGTCTTAAGTCTACCTTTTTTAACAACTTCTAAAGGAATCCTAAATCCCCCGATCTTAGGAAAACTCTAGTCATGCAATTATGTTTTAGTCTAAACTAGTCAATCAAGGCATTCAATTAATTAATTAATCAAATTTAACAGGCTACATCAATCCCTAAGATAATGAGTTTAGTTACTCATGTTAAGATACTGAGGTGGTGCTTTGTTAGGGATAACGACGTTTGACAAATCTCCACAATGCTAGTCTACTTTGGGCATAAGCCCCCATGGCTTTGTTTTTGGTTCCCCTCAAAAGGCCTCATACCAATGGAGATAGTGTCCCTCACTTATAAACTCATGATCTTCTTCTTATTTAGCCAATGTGGGAATACCAATGGAGATAGTGTCCCTCACTTATAAACTCATGATCTTTCTCTTATTTAGCCAATGTGAGACTTTGGTTGCACTCCCAACAATCCCAACAATCCTCCCCTCAAACAAAGTACCACCTCGAGCCTCCCCTCAAATAGTCATCCATTCGAATTATACTCGAGCAAATTACTATTAACTCTTCATTGGAGTACATTGCAGTGTCAACTCCTCATTGGAGCACACCGCATCCGGAAGCTTAATTACGGATTCTATGCCGTCGAGGCTCTCCTTCTTTGTTCGACATCTGAAGATTCTACCGACATTGCTAAGTCAGGGGCCTGGCTCTGATACCACTTGTTAGGGACAACGAACCTCGATAGTTCTCTACATTGGTATGATATTGTCAATTTTGAGCATATGCCCTCATGGCTTTACTTTTTGGTTTTATCCAAAATGCCTCATACCAATGGAGATAGTGTCCCTCACTTATAAATCCATGATCTTCATCTTATGTAGCCAATGTGGGATTTTGGTTGCACTCCCAGCAATCCCAACAAATTTAAATACAAAACTCAATAAAAATTACATAACAAAAATATAAAATTCAAAGTAAGAGAAGAAAAATTAAAGTTTGCATATCAATCGTCTGTCGTCGTTACGATGACCACGATCACGAGCTCACAAATCGTTGTCCCTACCTTCAATGGTCTCCTCTTGCTCTCTAAATCAAGTTGGTTTCGAAATAGGGGTTGTATCTCTCCAAAGTGGCTTTCAAAAAATGATTAAAAAAGATATATTTAAAGAAGGCAAGCCAACATTGAGACGCTATTGAGACGCTAGGGCCATCGTCTCAACGCTGCGCAGACGCTGGCCCTAAACATGTAAATAAAAAAAGAAATTGTGTAGCGTTGAGATGTTGTGTGTAGTATCAATACGCTACAGATGAAAATGTGGTGCGCGTGTGGCAATGAGCAATGTCGAGTGGATTTGTCTTCAACTTCTTAGTGTTGAGACGCTTGAAGTAATGTCTCAATGCTACTCACATGGGTAAAATGGCTTGGGCGTATACAACGTCTTGACACTGCCCCTTCGGGTCTTATAACTTGATTTCTTCCTTTTTTTTTTTAAATCTCCAACTCTTGCTCAATTTACACTTTTTTCGCAATATGTTCTTCAGAATCTCTGATTCACTCCAAAATGCTCGATTTCTACAAATTCAAAAAATATGTGAGTGAAAATAGCTAAAGAAACTTTAAAACTAGCAATAAATAAGTCTTAAAAAATAGCTCACAAAATGTGCTATAAAAAACTATTTAATTGTATTGACGTTTTGGGTAAGAAATAGAGAAATAGATAAATCTTCGGGCATAAGATAACCTAGTTGCTACTCATTGCTCTGCGAATTATTTGCCTCTCTATTTACTATCCAATTCAAATTCTAATATAATTGATCAATTTAACCTTTGCTTATACCTTTTACAAACACCAAATATTTGCCTCATTCCATTCGTTAAAGCTTGATAATTAAAACCACTCATATACTTATAATATATGTGTGTGTTATAGCAATTGATTCATATACTTTTAAATTAGTGATGATTGAGAGTCCTTAAATTTTAATATGTAACAATTTAGTTCTTATAATTTGTAAACACGTTTGGTTCCTAAGCAGTTTATCAATCTACCTATGCAAGAAACCCATTAAATTTTACCAAGATTTTACACAGTAAGGAGTAAAACATAGAAATCAGCATGAAAAATAAGATCATTGACCTTTACTAAAACATCTTCAACTATTCCTAAGGGTCTAACTCGAAAACGATTAGCTAATTGAATCATTAAGCCAATTTTATGTTTGTCTTTTAACTTAAGCACTTGGTAAATAGAAAATTGCATGACATTAATGGATGCACGTAGATCTAACATAGCATGCTCCATTTTCTTATTTCCAATCATGCAAGGCGGTGAAAACATATATAGACTCTTGCATTTTTCTACCATAATTCTTGTGAAAGAATGGCTGACACGTTCTCAGTAACCACATTCTTTTTCTCTTCCTTATTCTTACCTTTCTTGGTGCACCAGTTCTTCAGGAATTAGGCATACTTGAAAAGTTTCTTAACAACATACAATAGTGGGATGTCCACCTCCACCTTTCTGAATGTCTCTAGGATCTCATTCTCTTGTTCATCTTCCTTTGGCTTCACTAACCTGCTAGAAAAAGAAGCTACTGAAGTGTAAGAATTCAAAGACAAGAGTGGATTAAATGCTACCCCACACATGACTTTAGGAGAAGGTTTTTCTCCTTCCTTTTCATCACTCTACTCTTTTTCTATTGATGAGACTAATTTTAAAGGCGTCTTTGTTCTAATGACCAACATGATGGCACTGACATTCTCCCTTGGGTTCACCTTAGGCTGAGATGGTAGCTTTCATGAATTTTGGGCCTCTAACTTTCTAACTGAGGTGGCGAGCTGAGTAATTGGGGTGCCCAGGTTCTACATCCCAGCGCTCATCTCATGTTGGAATTTTAGAGTATTTTCAACAAGGTTTTTCATTATGTCCTCTAGATCGTTCCTGAACTTGAAGACTAAGCTTTAGGCTGCATTGATGCATGCAGTCGTTTGTTGAAGCTCTTAGGAGGTGGCCTTTGGTGGCCTCCATGGTTCCCGTAGCTAAAATTAGGATGATCCTTTCATCTTGGGGTGTACGTATTTGCGTAGGGATCATAGTGCCTCTACCACAGGTTGTTGGCATAACCTCCAATGGCATTCACCACGGGCATCGAGCCTTGTTATAATTGTGGGCATGCATCAGTGGTGTGTCTCGTGATGGAGCACATGCCACACGCCTTCACTGTCTACAACTGCCCTACAACCAACTGATGAATAAGAGCAGTTAAGTCATAAATTTGAGTTTTCAGCTCACTTACCTCCAGTGGCGGATCCAGGAATTTATGTCGGGGGGGGGGGGGGGGGGGGCACAAGTTCATATAAAGTTAAATAACTTTAGTTCATAAACTTTTAGATTTGTATCTATAGGATCCCTCAACTTTAAAAATTGTCTAATAGGTTCTTGAATTTTTTATTGTGTATTTAATAGATTTCTAAAATTTCAATCTAGTATCCAATAAGTCTCTTACATATTCAAAAATTTTAAAAATTAAATATTATATTAAACAAATTTAATTTTGTATAAAAAATCGTATTGGACATTTAATTTTTTTTTAATGTATCTATTAATTACAAAATCAAAAGTTTAAGGTTCAATTAGACTCAAATTTGAAATTTATACCAATAATAAAACAGTTAACTTTTAAAAAATTGGAATATGTCTAAGATTAGACCTGCAAGATTCAAAATTGAAAGTTCACAAATCTATTAGGCAAATAACTTATTAGACACAAAATTGAAAGTTTAGAGATCTGTTAGACACAAATTAAAAAATTCAAGGACTAAACTTGTATTGTAACCTTTATATAAATATAATTTTAAATGCATTGATATATAATATTTAGATGAAATAATATTAATTACATAATTATGCATTGATATATGCCTTAAGGGGTCGTTTGGTTTAAGGGTTCAGTGGATGCCCATAGATAATAGATGCCTGAGATTAAGATGTCTGAGAATAATAAATGACTGGAAAAAAATGATTGTGTTTGGTTTTACATGGAAATGCTATTAGATTTTTAATAAACAAATGATATTTATATTTGTTTGATGAGATTAATATATAAATTTTATGTAATTGTGATGCATTAAATAATGAATTAATATTCCAATAAATAAATACAATTCAATTAATGTACTAACAATATAGTTTAATTAATTAGAAGTAATAGATGAAGTAGTATAAATATGTTACGTTTGAAATAGAAAAAAAAAACATGTTACATCAATATTTTGCAAGTTTGTTTTATAAGGGTACGAATGTCTCAACCACGAAATAATGCTGAAGTAGACAAGTACGCTTCACAAATAATGTGCAAGTTTGTTTTATGAGATTGATCTTATAAATCTTATATAATTATGAGAAGAAACTCCAAGAAATGGAGAAAATTCATACTTTTGGGAGGGATACCCTCCTGGCCTCCTCCATGGGTTATATTCCTTTCCATTTCTAAACTTACAAAACTCAAACCAAACAAAGTAATTCTAAATTCATTTTCATTCCTATCCTCCCATTTCCTTGTCTCCAATGACTCATAACGAGTTGAACTATACTCAGGTCGGTACAGTTCAATTATTAAACCTATAATAATTAATTCATAAAAATAGGTACATACATATATATTAGAAGTTTGGGCTCAGATTGGATGATAGGTTGGGCTTCATGGAGCCCAGTCTAATGGGGCTCATCAAACAACAACTTCTGGGCCTGCTTGGAATTGGGCATCGGGCCTTGAGCCATACCCTGAACTCACTTTCGTTGTTTAGATTGGAATAGCTCAACATTGACCTCTAGAAATCTGTCGGCTCTAGCCTCTAATGCACCAATTTGTTTGAACTGACAAAAAAAAAAAAAAAAAAAAACAATAAAAATGTAGAAAATAAGAAATGAAAGTCTCTTTTGGAAAAATCCCTATTTCTTGTTTCTAATTTTTTAAACACAAATATCATTTCATTCGGCAGGCTAGATCAAAAGGATGGTCCTTATCAGCTGTCATTGAATGGAAAAAAGGTCTCTAAGTTATTTTTTTATTTTTATTTTTATTTTTTTAGTTTTACAATATGTGGGTGAAGAGATTCGCAGGTATATATATATCTTAATTAGTTAAACTATATTCATATTAACAATCTTGTAAAAGCTTCTGCTATGCTAACTATATAAACTAGATTGTTTGTTCCCCTCTTTGCATGTCTGAAAACAGCTTTAGAGAAAAGCCCAATCTCTTTTATATTAACAATCCAAATCCCTTCTTCATCAGTCTCCCCTTGATTGAGTTAATCATTTCTTTTGTTAGAATTAATCAGATTCTACATCTATTTTACTAAATCCCATATATGTTCAACGAGATTAATTTTGGTAGTGTAGGGTAATTGTTTTCTATTTCGTATTTCACACTTTTAACAAATACTCTCAAAATTGTTTACAAATTTTGAAAACAACAAAATTTAGCTTCTTATATTTAGTTCTAGTAATTCACGTAAATTTTGAATATTTTATTTTAAATAGCTTATTTTCATATAAAACATTTTCTTTTTTAAAAAAGAAAGCGTTAAAATTTAAGAATACAAAAAAGAAATAATTATCACTAATGAGTAAAGACATATCTATTTTTTTTTTTATAACATGGAGAGTGGAGGATTCGAACTTTTGACCTTTTGGTCAAAAGTATACATTTTATGCCAGTTGAGTCATGCTCATGTTGGCAAGACAGATCTATTTCTTATTCTTAATAAAATACATAAAAAATAATACCAAACCGTTACTTTGTTACCAAACACAATTTTATTATTTCATAAAGAAAAGGGGAGGAAAAAAAACAAACAAAACATAAAAAGTAAGTCTAAATTATATATATAAAAAAAACACTTGAACTTTGCCCCATGTTTCAAAAATACGCCTAATCTTTTAAAAGTAGCAATATTACCCTTGACCTTTCATAAATGTTTCAAAACTACCTTTTGGAGTAGAAGAACCATTAGAATGTTGACGAAATCTCGACTTGTCTGTGTTAGGGTGCAAACAAATGTCCCACATTGGCTAGGGAAGGGAGTGATTATGAGTATATATGTAAGGACAATTATCTCCATTGGTATGAGTCCTTTTGGGGAACCAAAAGCAAAGCCATGAGGGTTTATGCCATAAGTGGACAATATCATACCATTGTGGAGGGTCCATTGTCCTTAAAACGTTTATAAAAGATCAAATGTAATATTGTAACTTTTGAAAGAATATAATTTTTTTAAAATAAATGATCATGTTTAAGAGTATTTTTTATAATTTAACCAAAGTAAAAAAACCAAAGAAATAAGAACGGAAACTTTGATATAAATAATTATTAAATAGTTGGTGAAGAATTACTCTCCTGTCAATTTCCTTTTTCATTTTCTTGACAACTCTAGTTGGAAGCTAACTTAAGTTGTCAAATATAGGCTATGTTTGGTAATACGCTCTCTATAAAAGCTTTATCATAAATAATGAATCAATTTAATTATTTGTATTTAATTTTAAAACAACACTTCAGCTCTTGGTTTAAAAAAAAAAAAGAAAAAAACTTCAGCTCTTGTTAAAATTAATAATTTTGATGGAGACAACAACATAAAAATTTCTACTCCTTCCATTCATAATCTGACATACCATTAAATAATATATTAATTTATTTTATGGATCCCATACTTTTTTTAAATGTTATAATCGCAAGCAATGAAAGGAAGTAATATGGAAAGTTTTTCATACTACTATGGTACTAGAATTTTTCTTCGACAACAACTTAGCTTTTATTACCAATAATGAATCCAAGCGCTTGTTTATTTATTGTTTGTTGATGAAAAATTCTTCTAATGATTGCAAACATAAATATGAGAACAAAATGCAAAAACCTTCAAATGTGGTTGTAAGTTTGTACAAATTGCACTCCTAAAATTTTACTTTGAAAGGTGAAAAAAATAATCTAAGTAGCAAAAAATATTATGATATTTACAAATCTATCAATGATTTTTGAGATTTGTAAATATAGCAAAATTTTTAAAATCTAATTTTCATTTTTTTATTATTCTAAATTTACCTTCATTGGCGTATCAGTAGTATGCCAAAAATAAAGTATATTAGTAGTATATCAGTGATATATTTTATTTTAGGTATATATGATATACTGAATATGAAATACTGATATACTGTTAATATACTTCATATTAGGCATATCAATGAAATGATATACCTAAAGTGAAGTATATTAGTACTATATCATTGATTTAATTCACTATTGATATACTACTAAACAAGTGTATCAATTGAAAATCAGTGTATCAACAAAAAAGTTAGTGACAAAAAACTATTGATAAAGTCAATAACTAAAATAAAGTATATCACTAGTATATCGATATGTTTCATATTAGGTATATCCGATTTTCTGAATATGAATTATTGATATATTACTAGACAAGTGCATCGACTAAAAATCAATGTATCAATAAAAAACTAATGACCAAAAACCATTGATAAAGTCAAGAACTAAAAATAAAGTATATCAATAGTATATCACTGATATACTTCATATTAATATATCAATAGTATATCACCAATATACTACATATTATGTATAACTTATATACTGAATATAAATTACTGATATATTCTTGATATACTTCATATTAGGTATATCTGATATATTGAATATGAATTACTGATATACTGTTGATATACTTCATATTTGGAATGTCATTTCATTGATATACCTAAATAAAGTATATTAGTAGTATATCATTGATATACTCCATTTTAGATATATTTGATATATTAAATATGAATTATTGATATACTCTTGATATACTTCATGTTACGTATATTTGATATATTATTGAATATGAATTACCGATATATTATTGATATACTTTATATTTGCAATGTCATTTCATTGATATACCTAAATAAAGTACATTAGTAGAATATCATTGATATACTTTATTTTAGGTATATCTGATATATTGAATATGAAGTACTGATATATGATTGATATACTTCATATTAGGTATTTTTAATATATTGTTGGTATACTTCATATGAGGAATATCATTTCATTGATATACCCAAATAAAGTATATCAGTAGTATATCACTGATATACTTCATTTTGGTATATCACTGATATACTGTTGATAAACTTCACAATACGCCTATTTTTGACTTTTCACAGGTTTCGTTTGGACTGGGTTGACTTTTTTTTTGTCATATTTGCAAATTAAAAAAAAACAGTGACATGGTTGCAATTGAGCTATTTATTTTTGTCATCCTTGCAACTGACCCTATAATTAAAACCTCAAACTATTATAATGGTAAAAATTGGATCCATTTTATTTTAGGCGAATTGTAATGGGTAACAAAAATATTAAGATATTTGCAGATCTAGCTATGATTTTTTGAGATTTGCAAATATAGAAAAAAAATTTAAAATTGATTTATGTTTTTTTATTATATCAGTTTTACCCTCATTAGTGTATCAGCATGTATATCAATAGTATATCTGATTTACTTATTGGTATATCAATAGTATATCAGTAGTTCATTTGGTAAATCAGTCAATTGATATATACTTAAAACGAAGTATTATTACTAATATACTACTGATACACTTCTTTGTAGGTATATAAGTTTAATGATATACTCTATATGAAGTATATCAGTAACATATTAAGGATATTTTGCATATTTGGTATATCACTGATATACCTAACACTGAGTATATCAGTAGTATATCAGTGATATACTTCATTCAGTGATATGTTTCATCACTTTAAGGGGGCATTTGGCCCCCTAAGTTGAGTTGAGTTGAGTTGGGTTTTAAACCCAACTCACCGTTTGGCCCATGGAGAAATGAATTCCCCATAAAAAAACCTCAAATCTACCGACTTGCTACAATGTTAGGATATTAACTCCACCGACTTGTACAGTAACTCTATTAACATATTTTATCACCGCTTCTCCAATGATCGGCAGCCACCGCTAGCGACCGACGACCCCTCTGATGACCTTCTATGACGACCGTTGACCACCTCCAGCTGCATTCTCTGACGACCGACGACCATATGCGACAACTGACAGCCACTGTCGACTACCTTCTTCATGATCGTCGACAATCGTTGGCGACCATATCCGGCAACCTGCTGTCCTGCCTCCGGTGACTATCGTCGGCAACAATTTTCAGTGACCGACGACACTCCCATGGTTCAAAATAATATGAAATCCACATGTACTTAGTTGATTTGACTCTCTGCTCCAACAATCTTTCTTGAGACTTACGAACTCGATTCATTGTTGGCCATTTCTTATATTTTGTGAATCATGTAAATAGGTCATTGATATTTTGTGAATATTCTACTCCTACATGACACTAATGTTGAAATATATGATCATTTTCTTGTCATCTTGAAAAAGTAAAATACTGACATTCTCTTTTCCAAAGATGTTCAATTTAGTACACGTGTTTAAAAAAATGTAAACAAACAATGTTCCTTTGCAAAAAAAAAAACAAAAAACAAAAAACGTAATGATCAATGTGTTTTTTTTTTTTTAAATAAAAAAAACTCCCTCATAATGAAGTATCTATTAGTAATTGAAGAATGTAATAATCAGGTCCTCACTTGTAAGTTTCAAAGAAGTTCAATGTGTGTTTAGATAATGAAACCTTAGATTTCTATATTTGGATAGAAGTATTGTGTTTAAAGAAAAAAATACAGGTACATTGCCTTTTTTCCATTCATTAATTGCTATTTGTTGTGATAAAGAGTGCAACATTTGATTTCTATAAATTGAAAGAAGTCCAATGTGTAGCAGAAAGAAAAATCAAGGCTACATTGTGCCTATGGTTTAAAAGAAGTCAATTTCTAAAAAAAGAAAGATAAAGAATGATGTTTTTAAAAAAAGATCAACGTTGAAATATATTGTTTTTTTAAATGGACATTTGAATTCAGTGTTAGAAAGTTGGGAAAATATGTTTCTAGATGAATAATTGAAAAAAATAAAAATAAAGAAAACAAAAACAGTAAGCTTAAAAATCAGTCTACTTCGGGTTACCAAAAATTGCACAAGATACCTCAGACAACTCAACTCTGCATCCCAAACACAGACTTTCTAACTCAACTCAACCCAACTCTGCACCTCAAACACAGATTTCTGAACTCACTGGCAAACTAACTCAGCCCAACTCAACTCAACTCAGCCCAACTCAACTCAACTATGTGCGCCAAATGCCCTCTAAGTGACAAATACTATATCACTCATTCACTACTGATATAGTGAATCGATTAAAAATAAGTGTATCAACAAAAATGTAGTGACAAAAAATGATTAATAAAGTCAAAAACTAAAATAAGATAATTAGTAATATATTACTGATATAATTTATATTATGTATATTACGTATATCTCATTTCATTTTGATATACTTAAGTAAATAATATCAGTAGTATATCGCTAATATACTTTATATTAGGTATATCTGATATACTGAATATAAATTACTATTATATTCTTGATATACTTCATATTAGTTATTTTTGATATACTGTTGATATCCTAAGTATTAGAAATTCAAGTTCATTGATATACTTTAGTAGTATATCACTGATATAGTTCATATTAGGTATATCAGAGGTATATCAACAGTATATTACTGATAGATTATTGATGCATATCATATTGCAAACATGCAATATTACATGTGAGGGTTATTTTGGACACTTTGCAGACTCCAATTGGATTGGGCTGAATTTTTTTGCTATGTTTGCAATAGGAATAAAGGGTAGACACGCGCGCAATTGGACTTTTATTTTTTGCCATTTGTACAATTGGCCCTTTATTTTATTTATCATTCATATTTCCTCTTTCTGTCTATTTTGTCTCTCTCCCATTCCATCTCCCATTCCACCACCTTTACTTTCTCCGTACCAGACTTGGCAAGTTCTCGAATTCTGGTGGAATGATTCCAAAGAAATGATTATATGCAAGAATTCAAGAACTCTTAGCTCTTCCTTTTAGAGATTTTCACAAGCAATAGGCCTGAAAAGTTGTTGAAACTCAAGTCCAAACGAGCAACTCTTGGCAGCTTAAGAATCTCAGAAGAATAAATTCCTCCAGTGTGTAAAAAATAAATATTCCCATGAAGAACAAGAAATCTCACCAGTGTAAAACTCCCAAAAATTTCTTGAATGTCTCCTCCAAAGTTGTTCCTGCTCAAATCAAGAAACACCAGATTTCTCAAATTCAAGGGGGATTCTGGAATTTCCCTCGGAAACTTTTTCGAGATACACGTTTTGGAGACTCGAAATGCATCCTATTTCCACCGGAATTTTTCCGAAAAATTGGTTCCCACAGAATCAACGAAGACAAATCCCACAAGTAGAGAGGGTGGAATTAGGAGAGAGAAAATAGAGAGATCAATGAGGAAATATGAGAGATAAATATAATAAAATGGATCAAATTTTTACAATTATGATAGTTTGAGGGTTTAATTTTGCCATTCAAAGTTTAGGGATCTACATTGAGGTTTATTTTTTTACCCTTGAAAGTTTAGAGGTACAATTGTTACAACCACCATACTTCTAAAGTGGTTTTTGTATTTTTTCATAAATATAATAAATAAGAAATGTCTCCTACCCTTAGATTTGTTAAAATTAAAAGGACTCTCAATCTCAAACACATGCCAAAATATTTTTATACTTTTCAAAATCATATTTTTAACCATATAACGCCCAAAGCATGATAAAACTAGTACTTTTCCATATCTTTAATCTCAATTTAAAACTTCTTATATGATGTATAAGTAAAGAAAACAATTCCATGGATACCAATCTAATATAATGATAGGGAGTGATGGAATAGTGGATTAGAGCTCCCTCAGAGTATAATTATAATTAGCTAATACTCTAACGGGGTGTTTGTTTTGGGGGTTGGGTTTGGGTGGGTTAGCATTCCTAAGCCCAACCCTTATTTGGGACAAGGGTTTCCTAAACCCAAACCCATGGGGTTGAATAGTAAATTCTATTCAACCCCTTTTTTAAATTTTATTTTAATTATTATCTTAGTTGTAAAAAATAATTGTTTTATTTTTTTAAAATATTATTTCTCTATCTTCCTCTTATTCCTTCTCTATCATTATTATTATTATTTTATCTTTTTAAATATTTTCTTTCTTCTTCCTTCATCCATTTCTTATCTTGATTTTCATCTCACCAATATTAACAACTTTTTTGATAACTTCAAATGTGTTGTCTGTAACTTTTGAATTTTTTCCGTTAGTCAATTTAACTTAAAGACTTATTAGAATCATTTTTTTTAAACTTAAGAACTAAAATGTTGTTTTCAAAATCTTAGACGCCAAATAAAAATTAAAATAAAACTTTAGGATTAAAAGTATAATTTGGCCAAAAATATATAATTTTTAATGATTGAGTTGAAGATAAAAACATTGTTTTATTTTGAACTTGCTAATATTAAAATACAAAAATAGTATTTAATTTTAAATTAGTTAAAATAACAAAAGTATATGATATTTTGCTCAAAACGGAGTAAAACAATAAGTCTACGAGATTAAATCAGATTATATAGGATAAACTTTCTTTCACCATTTTGCCCCTCTTTGTTAAAATAATTTGTGATTATTTTTCTCTTTCATTTCTTATTATGGTTTTCATAAATTAATTATCTTTTTTTTTTTTTGAGAAAAAAAAATTAGACATATAATAAAAATGGGCAAAATGGTGAAAGAAAGTTTATCCCATATGCTCAAACTTTTTTTTCATTTGTTGAGTTGAACTCTACGAGACAAATAATAAAAAATAAACTAATTTACATTAGAACTGTACCTCTAAATAAAATTTTATTTTTAATATAATTATCTAAAAACAAAATGAATAAGAAATTAGATAGTTCATTTTCTTATTAGTTAGTAAAATTAAAATCTCAAATTATGCAATATATATATATATATATATATATATATATATATATATATATATATATATATATATATATATATATATATATATATATATATATATATATATATATAATTTTAGTCCAATCTCAATTTCAAATTGATGGAAACAAATATTGGTTTAAATTTTTTTGGAAAAGTAATTAAAATTGAGTTGAATTCGAATTACAAACTTATTAAATTAAATTAGTAAAATAAATAATATTTAATTTTAAATTATCCATATTAAAAAATATTTTACTTACCAATGAGTCGTATTCAAAGTAAAAAAAATAAATGTATGATATTTAATTTCAACTTAGTCATATATTTTTTACATAGTCAATTAAAAAAATCTACCCAATGTTATTTTTTTTAGTTTAGTCATTTTTATATAATTAAATTAGTCAATTTAAAATAACAAAAATATAAGAAATAATTTTAATTTTGAATTTAGTTATATTTGAACCATACAAAATTAATTAATTTTTAACTTAACTATATTAAAATAAAAATAAATAAATAATTAGAATGAAAATTGAAAATAATTTAAAATTTAACCATTAATTAAATACAATCAAACATTTCATAAATTTAATATTTTAAAATCTGCATTCCAAACCAAGGTTTCTTAAACATGCACTCCAAGCACAGACTTCCTAAACCCAGATTTCTTTAACCTGCATTCCAAACACAGCATGCTTAAACCCATGCTACTTAAACCCCAAGCTTAACCCCTTAGGTTTAACATTCCAACCCTGCGCGCCAAACAACCCCTAAAAGGCAGAAAACAAGAACAATTTGCCTGTGTCAGCCTGATCTACAGAGACCCAAGGAACAATTTTTGGGGGCCGAAATTATGTTTTATAAATACATATATTAAAAAAAAAATAATCATCCTTAAACACTCATGGTGACAAGAATAAGTAGGTATACCAAACCACAAAAGTAAACTTAGCTAAACAGTAATTGACATGTACTTTCGATTAAGAGGTTAGAGATCCGAATTCTCCACTTTCAAATGTTGAACTTAAAACATAATAATAATAAGTATACCAAGAATTAAGTTAGAACAATCTTAGCACCATATTCATCAAGTCCATTTCTTAATAGAAAAAAGTTACAATATACCTGAGATAAAATAATATAACTCAAATGGTGAATTAATTTTTTAAAAAAAAACTAAAAGTTGTGTTCAGCGCCCTAGCGCCCTTTTAATGAGTAAAAATTATCTATAACTTGATTTAAACTAAAAGTCTTAAAATATTTTCTTTTAACACAAACACTCAATATAATTTATAAGAGACTCATCTTTCACTTTACAACGATTATTAATTGTTAATTATTGATTGTATTGATTGATTAGTTGCATTGTCTTACCATCACTATTCACTAATGTGAAATAGAGATACATTAACGTAACATATGAAAAAATTTGCTCTACTAATATGATTTTAGAGACAACACATTAAATATCAACATAGAAAAAATCTTGGTGAGCAAAAATTGGACTCTAAAGAATAAATTGATGTCTAGCCGCACCATCATTACGAATCTATATATGATTTAATATTTGGTTAATTACTTAAACCTATTTGTACAATTCCAACCACTTTTTTTTTTCAAAAGAAAAAAAAGATGCAACAATAGCAATTAAACAGAAAGAAAACAAAACTAATTTAAGAAAAACGCATTTTAAGAAATAAAACATGCAGCAATAGTGATTAAACAAAAACAAAAAAAGAAAGAAACTAGATTCAGGAAACAGTGTGCCTCACAAGCGACAAAAGCACACATATATATGCATAAAGTTTTTTAACAGACTTGGGCCCCCTAGTGTACATGTACGTCTGTCCTAAAAAATTTAATGTTTGAAATTTAGAAAAAGACACTTTAATCCTTAATATTTAGAAAATAATTCTAAATGATATCTAGGAAAGGCTAACATAACAGTTAATTTGGTGGTTAATTCTTAATGACATTTGTTGATTGGACGGTTGACGTGGCGATGATCTCCATCCTTCTCTCTCCCTTTTTTCTGCTACACGTCTCGCCGCCACCTTCATCTTGCAGTTCTACAGTAAAATATTAGGGACTGTTTGGAACACTGAGTTGGTTATAATAACATGGGTTATAATAGTCTGTGAAATAATATAATATTATTTAAAATGCAGAGTTGTTTAGTTTGGGGTTATAATAGTTAGTGTTTGGGGTGCAGAGTACTCTACGGATTATTATAACACGGATTATTATAACCTTTGTCCCAAACAGTCCCTTCATGATAATAATATGATAAGTTATTACGTATCTGTTTGATGAAGGGTGAGCAGGAAGGGCAAAGGGTAAAGTACAATAAGCACGTGCCGTAAAGTAATGACATGATGTGACGTGTCACATGTTAGTTTTGAAGTTGAACAAAGGGGAAGAAGGAGACACAAAAGGCCAAAATAAATTGGCGCACATGCCATAATATAATATACTCTCCTTCCCAGCTCAGTTTTCTTTCGGTGGGCCCCTTCTTGTCAGTCTGGATTCTGAAACCCACTTCCCGCTCAAACTTCAATTTTCTTACGTGCCGTCCTTTCCATTCCCAATGCCTTTTTCCCTTCTCTTTCTTATTTATATTATATATGACATAACTTTTTTTTTTCCTTTTCTTCTCGTTCTTTAATCCTTACCGACTCAAAAAAAAAACAGGTTGAGTTGGTATGGGTTAGGAATCGGTTGACATTTTTATAGCTTATATTTAAATAAAATATTTAAATTTTGTTATTTTCCCTCCAATTTTTATTTTTTTATTGTCGGTGGCTATTCTTTTCCACTTTTTCTATAGTATGTAATATAGAATCTGAAGGTACGTTTGAAAGTACTTGATCTAGAATAACTGAATGAATTATTTTTAGCAAAAAAAACAAAAAAAATTGTAGCTATAGGTGCTTTAGAAAATTGTGTTTGATAACACGTGGCTTTAATATTAGGTTTTTTACACTTATAAAGATTTTTTTAGTCAAGCACTTACACTAAAAACAACGCTGCAAATAGTTTCTCATAAAAGCACTTTAATTGTTTTTTAACTTTTTCAAAAACAATTATATGTTGCTTTTAAATATGTTAACTTTGAATGATAAAATACTTTTGGTCATGCTAAAAAGCACTCCCAACACAAAGAACCAAAATAGGTATAACCTAATTGATTTTAGCATGATTTAGTCAAAGTTTAGTAACTTAAAAATAATTGGTTTGAATCTTTCAACTACTCCTTATTTGAATTGTAACACTATCAAAAAGAATACTTAAATTTTGTTACTTTTCTCTATCTAAAGGTGCCTTTGAATTTTGAAAGTACTTGATCTAGAGTAAGAGGTTTTTTTTTTTTTTTTTTTTTTTTTTTTTTTTTTTTTTTTTTTTTAATAGCAAAAAGTTGTAATTATAAGTACTTTAGGAAAATGTGCCTAATAGCAAATGATAATTTTAATGTTCGATTTTCTATATCACTATAAGTATTGTTTTTAGTCAAGCACTTGCACTAAAAACAACTCTACAGATGCTTTCTCACAAAGCACTAAGTGTGTATTTTAATTTTGTTTTTCAAAAGTAATTTTATGTTATTTTTAAATATTGTTAACTTTGAAAGAGAAATACTTTTGTTCATGATAAAAAGCACTCCTAACACATAGTCAAAATAAGTATAATTACCTAAATGATTTTAGCATTATTTAGTCAGATTATTGGTAACTTTAAAATCGTATAGGTTTGAATCTCAACTACTCCTTATTCGAATGGTATTACCCTAGCAAAAAAAAAAAAAGGAAAAAAATTTATTTCCCCTTCAACTTTCATTGTGGGTGGCTATTCCCTCCACTTTTCAATATTATGTAACAAAGAACCTAAAGGTACATTTGAAAGTACTTGGTTTAGAATAAGAGCCTTTTTTAGCAAAAAATTGTAATTATAATTACTTTAGAAAAATGCACCTAATAACAAATGATTTTAATGTTTGATTTTTTGCACTCCAATAAGTGTCTTTTTTAATTAAGCACGTATATTAAAACAACTCACTACAAGAAATAATGCCTTTAGGGATGAAATCAGAGTGATAAAAGTCACTCGTCGTAAACGTAGCGACGAAATATAGTTTTCG
The DNA here is from genome assembly GCA_033996785.1 of Trichosanthes truncata. Taxonomy (NCBI): domain Eukaryota; kingdom Viridiplantae; phylum Streptophyta; class Magnoliopsida; order Cucurbitales; family Cucurbitaceae; genus Trichosanthes; species Trichosanthes truncata. Next base: position 24,431,895 of record JAWPNB010000008.1, on the reverse strand, counting down.
TCGCAAACTATATTTTGTCGCCCAGTTTCGTCATTGGCAATAAAAATTTGTGGCCGTTTATGAAATTTGCGACAAAAATGCGTTCATGTCGCACATTCCTGCAACGTTTTATCATTTGTGTCCAATAACCCTTGCAACGAAACGAAAGTTGCGTCGCAAACCCTTGCGACGAAATGAAAATTGTGTCGCAAACGAGTCGATTACATAGGTGGTCAAAAAAAACTATTCACATTAGTAACGATATCTTGTTTTCGTCGCAATTTCTGCAACATTTTTTTGGTTTCGTAGCAAGAAATCATGCAATGAAAACTATTTTCATCGAAAGGGCACGTGCAACGAAAAGGTATTTGTGTCGCAAACCTCGAAAATCGCGATTTGTCAAAATGTAATAATGAGGTTTGCAACGTTTTGGTAATTTTGTCGCAAGAAGTTGCGACCAATTGGCACTTTCATCGCAACCCCCATTTATCCTTCCCCCTCTTTTTGCCATTCCATTTTACCAAGGGAGAAATAGAGGAGAGGTTCGGGGGGGCGTCTTCTTCTTGTTCTCGAAAACTCACCGAAAAACCACTGGAGAACGAACTTTGTGGCCGGAAACTCACCGGAAATACGTGAGTTTGATTTCTAGAGGCTTTTTAGTTAGTTTTGGTTTTTTTTTTCTTACATTTTCTATGTTTTTGTTTCGATTTTTCAAAACTTTGTGGCCAGAAAACTAATTTTTTTTTTGTTTTCTCTGTGAGTTTCATTGATAAAGCGATTGTTGGCAAGTTAGATAATTTGTTATTTTTTCATTATATAGTTTATTATTGAGTTACAACGCAATACTGACGAGTGATATTTATTTATTTTTTAGAATAAATTCGATGTGGACTACTAGCAGCGACATTTTTAGGATTTCATTCATTAAGAGATTGGTACTTGATTTAAGGATTACAGATCGATGTTATATCAATACTACAAAAAATTGGGTGATCCAAACGTAGCTCGTGAACATCCACACAAGGATGTTACACCTGAAGATTGGCAAATATTATGTGACAGATGGGAGACTCCTGCGTGGAAGGTAAATATTAGCTGAATTTAAATAATAAATGAATCTCTTTTATAACTACACATTCTAATGCAGAAAAGGTCGACAAAAAATAAGGTCAGTAGAAGCAAACTCCCATTCAATCATTGCGCTGAAACAAAATCATTCCTTACTCATAGAGAAGATAAGGTATGATATATATACTTTATTCCCAGTTTTCTATACTGTATTATTTAATAACATTAATATATCCAATAGAAAAGAGATGGTACATATTTGAGCCCCATTGAGATCTTCCATCAAACTCATTGGTCTGTTGCAAAGTGATGGACGGACGCTGCAACAAGTGAAGCACATGTAAGTATTCTTTTAAATGTTTTAATGGATACTATTAGTTTTATAGGATAACAATGTATATTATATTTTATATATAATTTATTTTGACGCGTTTAGGCAAAAATTGTAGCATTAACGCAAGAGAAAGCGAGCTCAAGTACACCGATAAGTGACGAAGAAGTTATGGCTACTGTTCTTGAAAAAAGATCGTCATATGTTAAAGAGATGGGATATGGACCAAAACCACCACCAACTCAGAAGAAATCTTACTCACAAGATTACGTTCAATCTATAAAGGCTCAACTTGCAAAGACTCAAGAACTATTAGAGAGTCAACGACAGGAAAATGAAAGAATGGAGCAACAAATGGAACAACGAATGGAAGAACGAATGGAGATGCAACGCCATGAATATGAAAGAAGATTAAATGAGTGAACTTTTAGAAAGATTTACTGGACCAAATTCATCTCTTAATAAGTGATAGCACTGTAAAAGTGCTACTTTATAAACTTATTTCATGCTAGTTTAGTTGCCTTCACGCGTTTATTTGTCTATTTTGTAGGTATTGAGCAATTTAGAGATGTTTAGAAGACTTTGGATGAATCAGGCTTTAAAGAAAGCTAATTGGGTCTATTTTGAGCATTCGAACTGAGAAGGGAAACCATCCAAGTTAAGGGAGTTGAGTACAGAGTGTCTAGACGTTGTTTTGGGCATCAATATGCCACTACACAACCAGATTAAGCTTGAAGATCCTCAAGAATAGTGTCTATACGCTATTCCAAGCGTCTAGACGTTGGAAATTTAAAGAAGCAAGGCTCGCTCGATGCTGCGGAGAGGTTACCCTCAACGCTGGCAGTGTCAAAACGCTATTTCAAGCGTCTAGACGCTACCCAAATTTCGCCATATTCGTTCCTTATTTGTGAAGGCAGCGTCTCGACATTATCCCAAGCTTCTAGACGCTGCCTTGCCTTATTTAGACAATTTGTCACTTTAGGGTTAGCATCCATCTTTTTGGCCTCTTGGCCTGCACGTTTTTTAGAGAGTTTTTAGACCTTTTCCCATTTCCCCTTAGACAATTATTGAATCGAATCAAACCAATGATGAACCTTGGCTACGTCACCATGAGCAACTAAGGTAAGTGTTCCAATTCAGAGGTCGGTTGCAACCAGTTGCAATGTTGTGAGGCTTAGACCTAGATATAGTTTTCTTATAATTGCAAGTATTCTTTGATTCCTATGTTTATCCCATGAGCATGTACTGTTGATTGAATTAACGCCTTGATCACTTTATATGCTTGATTGCTAGTCATGATGCATGATCCGTAATTGTCGTGTTGATTGAACCTTGTAGCAATAGGATTATTACATGTGTGTGTTTTATGGGTTTCCATAATTGCATAGCTTGCATGTTTAATTCTAGGAATTAAAGAAGCATTTTGATTAGATTAAAGTTATTTTATCTAATTGGTTGTCTTAGTCCTTCCAAAACACTTAATGCCTTTACCCAAGTAATTTGGAACGGTTTCGTTAGAATTGTTTAGGTAATTAGCATTAACCTTGACGTTTGTTAGAGTTAATGACTTTAGGGAATTTTTTACTTTTGGGGTTTCCTAAAAAGTTGACTAAGTGCTTGCATAATTAAGTTACGCGTTTTGTATGTCTATGATCGATTTTGCAATTGGACAAAACCGTACCTGTGAATTGGATTTTGGTAAGATTTGATCTACCTTTATTTTTATTTGCTTATGTTTTATTTTATTTATAAAAAAACAAAATGCTACAAGTACCTATTTTTATTTGTTTTCTCCTTTGCAAATTTATCTTGAGAAATTAATATTCGGCTCCCTAGGATCGACCTGGTCCACTAAATGCTACAAGTAGCTTAGGATCGGTTTATAAATTGTAATTTGACGAGCCCTTGACAAGCTTGCTTCAAATTTGGCACCGTTGCCCGGCAATTGTCAATTAAATTGATTTCTTGATTTTGGTTTTCTTATTTCAATAAAAAAAAATTATACCTTCTTTCTTTTTATGGCTATTAATTTCTTGAATTTCAGTGGAGCTGCTCCGCACGATGAAGAGGTTAATGGTTTAAATTTTAAAATTTATAAATTAGCCTCTTCAGTTTCTCTATTGCTTTAAAAGCAGGAGCAAATGCGACATACAATCTCCAGTCTTGGAGGATTTCCTTTCCAGAACAACACGAGCCATGATCTTCACAGTCCTAAGTGGGATCGATCATATGGATGCCAAGAAGAGCAGCAGAATCCGAGCCCCGAATCTTTAGTTACAAGTATGTCTTTAGAGAATTTAATTAATCAAATTGCTATTAACAATCTATGAATTTAGCAGAACAATCTCCAATTTTGAGAGGACATGATTAAGTGGAGAGCATTCAAGAGCAACCACCTATCAACATCCTTGAGGTACGAGAATCTGATTTGGTTGGCTTAGAGCTCAACGATGAAGTTTGTTTGCCATATGAAGAATAGGTTTGTGAGGCTGAGGAGACCGTGCTTCAATGCGAGGAAGTCCAAGTGATGAGTTAGAGGCCAAAAGGCCTGCGTCTATTCTGTACCTTGATTCCCCCTTCTTTTGTGTGTGTTCCTCTAGTTCTCACGAGTCAGAGTCAATTTCTTTTGATTTTTTTTTGTTTTTCTTTTTCAGAGACGAAAAATCCCAAAAAGACCTGTATTTCTGTAGCCCATCAAATGTTGAAGAGCTTGCTTAGTGCAGTGGGCTTTGTAGATTCGAGGAGGGAAGAGCTGAAGAAATGGGAGAACTTTTATGTGCCCTGACATGTGCCTCACGACAAATCGAGCAATCGACTATAAAAATTTGCGCTTCCTTGAGGCAGCTAGACTTGAAAATTTAGTTGCTTTCCTTTATTGATTTCTGTTTTTATTTTTCCTAGCTTAGCTTTTTTTACTTTGTTTTGTAGGTAACAAATTGACCTTTGAGTAGAAGAATTATCATTCTTGGAGGTTTCTGTCACTCCACCACCCACCTATGTGCTCAGTTTTCATGGGAGGTTTTCTGTTTCCCTTTCTTTTTGTTCTTTCATTTTCACTAATTTTTGTACATTGAGGACAATGTAGAATTTAGGTTGGGGGTGGATGTTATTATTGTGCTTTGATAATGTGTTTAGCATGATTGGTTGAGTCCTTGAGCATTTAAGCTCGGACCTATTTTTAGGTTTGATATTTGCACTTATATGTTGTCCTTGAGCACCTGAGCTCGGACTGTTGATTAATTATGTTAAATATGATTCTTGTGTGAATTTCTTTTCAAAAATTTTGTGTGAATTATGAACTTGAATGCTTGATGATGTGTTTGCCTGTGGCTTGATGAGGACAATTGATGACATGCATGGTATGTTCTTTAATTGCATTAGCTGAAGTATATGAATGATATCCTGCTTTGAGTCTTTTTATGCCTAACATTCAACATTTTCTAGTCTTTCCTGCACGATCTGAGCATGTTAACCTTTCCTTTAGTAGTCTTTAAGGCTTAGGGTGGGATTATGGAGCTTGTGTGTCTGTTGTCACCTCGATAGGTGTAGGGCTAGTTGTTGAGTGGAAAGATTGATAGCTTGTAATGTGTTGCTTAGGAGAAGTAAAAATGTGATTTGCCTAGAAAAAGAAAGAAAAAAAAAGTGTGCTTGAAAAGAAGACCATTTTTGAAAAAAAAAATATAAAGAAGAAAATAAAATAAGCTTGTAATGGATTTAGTGAATCAAGGGGTAAAAAGAGTTACCCATGTCGTGATCAATTAGGCCATCCATTGAGAGAGTGCTCTAGATACGGGCCCCTGCAATAGGTGCATGAAAGTTAGCACCCTTTGGTTTTTAAAGTGATACAAGTTTATCCCGCGGGTTTGAGTTCAGACACTATTACTTGTTTGATGGTGTGGAAGCTTCGTAGCTAGTGCTGGTGCCAATGTAGGGAGAAGATGGATTAAGAGCCTTATAGATCTTCTCCGAACTTGTAGAGACTACTTTACAAGGCCACACACACACGTTGGAAAGAATCGGAAGACTTTTTAAAGGTGTCCCAAAACATGGATATTTTATATATGCTTCTCTTTTATGGTTATTGCAATATTCCTAAGTATTGAAATTAGAGTCACGTGCATGCAATTATTTGTTGGGATTTATGCCCTAAAGTCTCGTAATTAATTAATTATTTAATAATTAATAATAATTTTGATTATTTTCTTTGCAATATAATATTATCCATTATATGAAAAATCCAAGGTTATTAGTGTAATCTTGAACAGTATGTGGTTGACAAACAGGAGGATTATGTTCAAGAAATAACCTAAAGGGTTATAGTATATGGATAAGGTTGGGTGCCTTATCTTGGTAACACTATTGATACGGCCGACTTTGTAATAGTTACAAATGATTTGATCCAAATCATTCATGTAGAGACATGTGAGTAGGGGTATCTTATACAATGAGTTTGTAAAAGACTAGACTACGAAATATTTAATCTCTCCTTATAAATCCGTTAATTGAGAAGATTAATATTTCATCAAGATGATCATATGCGACTCAATCTTAATCTTGAGTGAGTTATGAACTCCTGCCTGTGAGGGCTTGTCCTTTGATTTGCATGGGTGAGAAAGGCTTTTATAGCCGATTCAATATCTCTACCGTTTTGGGGACTTGACCAAATTGGGAGCTGGAAACATAATCTCATAAGATGAAATTCACTCATTCCCATATAAGGTAAGTAGATGAGTAGTTCCCTTAAGTGCTGATTTCGAGACTTGAACAATGGGGCCCTACCCTCTCATTGGCCCGAGAGGGACTTAGTTTATAATTAGATTATAAACAGATTGTTCATTAGAGAATTAGTAGTACTTAAGGTACAATATGTAATTATAGGGGTAAAACGGACTTTTGACTTAGTTGTAATTACGAACAACTCATGAAGGATCGACTTGCATGTAATGATTATATCTATGGACACAACTTGTCCTACAATGCATAGAAGTGCAACTCTAGGTCTATAGTGAAGTGACCTATAGTTAATTAATGAAAATTAATTAATTAACGAGTTTAATTAATTAATTTTGTATCATTGGAGCTTATAATCTGTAGGTCCATAAGGTCCCCTTGCTAGCTCATAGTAACACTAAAAGATCAATTTAGTTGAAAGAAAATTTTGAAATATTCAAATTAATATTAATTTTAAGTGTTCAAATTAATATTTAATAATATTTAATATAGTAGATATATTAAATATAAAAGAGGAAAATATATTTATTGTATTTGATACATTAAATATTAAAATTTGAAATGTTCAAACTTAATATTTAATTTGAAGTATTCAAATTAATATTTAATATATTAGATATATTAAATATAAAAGAGGAAAATATATTTATTGTATTTGATACATTAAATATTAAAATAATTCATGTATATTTGATATATTAAAAATAAAAAATATTTATAGAATTTAAATAAGATTCAAATAAATAAATATCGTAGGAGATTTGAATGAGATTCAAATAAATATAAGATATATTTTAATATATTAGATATTAAAATATAATATTTTAATTATGGCAAATATTTTCCCTTGGTCTCTATAAATATATAAGACTCTTGGGTTGAGCCATTCTACACAACACACATCTCCTTAATAGAGAGAATTAGAGAATTATCTCTAGATCTCTTCCTCTCCAATCCCTTGGGGATTTTCCTTCAAGAGGCTCCGACAAGTCTTGGTCCTGTGTTCGAGTCATAGTCAGGAAGACTTTGTGGAAGAGATAAAGATCCACCAGAAGATTCTCCATATTTGAAAGGTATTTATTGCTTAACCCTTGTATTTTAGTTTAATTCTAAATAAATCAAAGACGATTCATATGCTTCCACTGTGGGTTTAATTCGATTATTCCCTTCATTATTAATTCATATCTTTATTATTTTTTTTAGGTCTTGCTTGAGGACTAACAAGATTTAGGTTGGGGGTTATTTGATAGGACTAACATAATCCTATATTTTTATGTCTAAATCATGTTAGTTTAGAGGTTTTAATATAATTAATTGATCATTTTATAGGGATTTGATCATAAGGCATGTTTCAAGAGATTCTACGTCGAATCACAGTTTCAACGCATCAAACCGAAGGTCATTCGACACCTAAGTAAAGAGTTAGAGCAAAAATGACCAGTGCTGCATGTTGGGTAAAGTCTAGCGCTGTCCTGAGCGTCTAGGTGTTATCGACAGTCCCCTGAAGCCTCACTCGATGCTGTAGAGAGCCCATGTGACGCTGGGAGTGTCTAGACGCTGGCCAAAGCATCTAGACGCTTCGTCGATTCCTATAAATAGTTTTTTTCGTCCTCTAGGTCATTTGTCTCCATTTTTGGCCGCCAAGAGACCATTTAAAGGCTATTTTCTCTCTATTTTTCATTAGAATACGTTAGATTAGGAGTTTTTGATCTAAATCCGATGTTTGGAAGGCTTGATTCAATTATGGCTAAGCATCTGTCGTGCGTTTCAAGGTTGGTTTGGGATTTTTATATAATTTTGTGAGATTCTAGCACTTTGAATGTAAATTTTCAGTATCTTTATGGCTTTTAATATTTGTGCTTATACTTAGTAGCATGTTTGCATGGTTGATTTGACAAATTAACTGTGCAAACGTGTTCGTAGCTATGCTAGAAGTACTCGTAGGTGTCTTCGGTCTCTAGCTTAATTTGAGTAATAAATAGGTCAGTTTCCACGTCAGTTAATTAGGTAGAATTTGCTTAATTATGTGTACATGGTAAGCTTTAGATTAAAATGCACGTGCCAATTAATTTCGATTGGCCAGTCTTAATTAATTAGCACGTTCTTACCTATCCCAAGAGCTTAATGTTATTAATTAGATAGCCTGCTAGATAGTTAGTTGAATAACTGATTTAGACGTTGGAATTTTGGTTCCTTAGGGGAGGCTCCTACAGGGTCCCGAGGAGTTCGATCAATCTTAAATATCTAGAAACTGCGTGATTGGTTGAATATCTATGATCAAAGTTGCATTTAATCCTTAATTTCCTCGAATCAGTGTGTGGTTAGATCATTAGCGTTTATTTTTACTGCTCTCTGTTTAGTCCTTATGTCTCTATTTTATGCTTAATCCCCCCCCGTCCGTGTCAGTCTGTGTGATTAAAAAAACCAATTAATTGAAATCAATTTATTTGGTTCCATGTGGTTCGACCCAGTCCACTATTAATTACTACAAGTAGTTAATTTTAGACCGGTATTCTAAATTGTATTTGATTGAGTCTTCGACAAGCTCGCTTCAATAACGTATAGTTTTTTATAACTTTGAAACTATTTTCATATTCATCTATATATATTTTTGAAAATTTGTCCTATGTATATAGTGATTCTAATTCTGATTTATTTTTTAGATTGAGATTCTGATTATATAATTGTTGGGACTTTGATTATGTTTGAGAGTCTGATTAATAGCTTTTTTAGGACTCTGATTATGTTTGTGATTCTCGATTGATAGTTGTTGGGACTCTAATTATTATAATTTTAATTTTCTTAGTGAATGTGGTTGAGGTTTGGATGGGGGAGGGGAGGGAGAGGGAGAGGAGTGTTTGTTTTTATTGTTTGTGGTAGTAGGTTATTTTTTTTATTATTAGGCATGTTGTGGTTTTCTTTCTAAAATTATGTGGTTTGGGAGAAAGAATTGCAAGCATGTGATTGAGTATGATTTGGAGGGAGGGAGGGGGAAGGTGTTTATTGAAGAATGATTTGTAACTTATGTGTGTTGAAAAGGATTAGCTTAAAGTTGTGATAGATCATTGGTTTGTGATCATTATGCATGTGTTTTTTTAGAGGGGAGAGAGGGAAGGGGAAGGAGGAGGGGGAGGGGGAGTGTTTTTTTATGTTGTTTGTTGTAGTTGGTTATTTTTTTACTTAGGTTTAAGAATGACTTGTAACTTATGATTTTAAAAAGGATGGTGACTTTTTTTTTAGCTTCAAGTTGCGATGGTAATTGTTTTAATTTGTGATTTGTTATGCATGTATTTGTTTTAGTGAATTTGGTGGAGGGTGTTTATTAGGCATATTATGGTCTTCTATGTGGTTTGTGTGAGAGAAAATCAAAGGATATGAATGAGGATGATTTGGAGAGAGAGGAGGAGGGGGAGAGTTAATATTATTTGTGATTGAGAGGATAATTTGTTGTTCATCCTTACTTATGTATATTTGTTGTTCATGTGTTCAAGATTAAAACTGATCTTTGTTAACGATATAATAGGTGATGATCATCGTCTTTTTGCTCATTTTGGGATGGTATAGTGCTAATGAATTGAATCAACTTAAAAACTTGTCTATGTTTTGTAATAGTTTAGATTTATTGTTTTGTGATAGTAATGAATTATCATAACAATTGTTCTCACTTATTTAGAACTTTGTAACTTTATAATCCACCACAAACTTCGGTAAATGTTATTGTTACTTATATTGATTACTACATTTGTTCTATATTATTTTATTTGATTATTTGTATATAATTTTTATTAGAGTGTGTGTAATTGTTTAGATATAAAATATATACATGAACGATGAGAAAAAAAGTAAATTGATACATATTTGAATTTTTAGATTTGATAGAGTTTTAAAAAATGTATCAAGAGAGAAAATATATTTTTTTTTATCAACTAAAAATTTTTTCGACGAAGCTAGCTATTATTGCAAAGTATAAGCGACAAAAATCAAATATCGTGCAAACATATACGACTAAATATAAATTTTTGTCGCACGGTCCTTTGCGACGAAAAAAAGTGTATGTCACATATATACTGTGATGAAACCGCTTTTGTGTCGCTATATACTTTTGACGAATCCTGATTTGCGTCATGGTCCTTTGCGATGAAAAAAAGTGTTTGTCGCATATATACTGCGATGAAACTGCTTTTGGGTCGCTATATACTTGCGATGAATCCTCATTTGCGTTGCTAGATTTTTGCGACGAATTCCTATCGTGTCGCATATTCTTGAGACGAATATGATATATTGTCGCAAGCTACAATGTACGCATATATTCGTCACATGACTGCGACGTTTCTTCCCAAAACGTCGCTAAATAGTTCTGAGACTATGTTTCAGCGACATTTGTTATGACGTATTTAATTTTGTCACTAAAACGTTTTTGTGTCAAATTTATAGTTTTAGCGACGTTTTTTTTCCATTGCTAAAGGATGTATTTCTTGTAGTGACTCTAAAAATACTTTTCAAAGTACTTTAATTGTTCTTGACTTTTTTTCAAAAGAAATTTTACGTTACTTTTTAAATATTATGATTTTTTCAAAAGGAATTTTATATTACTTATAAATATGATAACTTTGAAAGAGAGATACTTTTGGTGATGCTAAAAACCATTTCCAGCACAAAGCCTAATTAAGTATAGAAATTGAACTAAAAAAGTGCAAAAATTCAATCCTTAATCTGCTACATATAATCTTATATATTTGTTCAATGCAACGCTTATAAATAAAGTAATTGAATATGGTATTTATTTTTCTAAAATAAAATGTGTAGTTCAAGAACTAAAATAAAATAAACATGGAAAATTAAATCATACTTTTTAAAATAGATTTTATATATGTGGATTAAAGGACACATTGTATGCTTGTGCAAGCTGTATGGATCTATAATTTGTATGCATATAGAAAACATAATATTACAAATTAAATGATACAATTTTGACATGTCAAAATGCAACAGCTCATAAAGTTTCATTGGATAACGATTTCATTTTCAGTTTTTTTACTGCATTTTAGCATTGTCGATAACACATCCAAAAATCAAATAATTATAAAATGAGCTCCGCCATTTTTCATTAGGTTACCGATATGGATGCATCCAAAAACAAGCTCCCAACGTGTGGTCAAGAATGGTAATAAAAAAAGAAAACCCATAAATTAATCAATTAAATTATATAAATGGTGATAAATTGAAGAAGCTGCCGCTCTCTTTCATCAGCAAAAAGAAAACTTTTGGTTTGTGTTGTTTTGATACATTTGTCAAACATGTACGCGCCTCTGATTAAGAAAGAAAGTGAGATTTAGGAGTCCCCAGAAAAGAGCTTTCGAAAATTGAAACAAAGGGTTACGACCAATCCACATGTATTTTATAATATGGGGGGTGGGGTTTGAAAAGGAGAGAGAGATTGTATAAAGACAAGCAATTAATTAATACATAAATTAAGGAAGGAAATGGGGTTGTAGCAGTAGATGCATCAATGGAGGATTTGACAAGAAATTAAAGGGAGGCATTATCAGTGACCAGTAAAGAGTTGAGCAGCTTGTTGTTTTTATGATAAAAAGAAAAAAAAGAAAGAAAAAGGTGGAAGTAGAAGGAAGAAGCATGGCCATGTGGATTGTGGAAGGTGGGGTAGGGGGCAGATTTGTAATTAAACATTTACAATAATTGCAGTGGTGGGCATGGGGTTGGGACGTGAATTTTGGATGTTTATGGGGGTGAGTTGAGCATCCACCATGTGCTATGTGCGCCCAGATAAAGATGCCACGTTCATTATCTCTCCATTTTTAGCCAATTATCTTCATTTCATGTATCCCTAACTTTCTAAACTCATGCAACGCAATCCTCTTAGTGGAGGGGGCGTCACCCACCTAAATATTTATATACGTCCACAAATTTAAATCTTCACTTTTTAATCTCCCCCCATTTTGCATCTCTCTTAGTTGTAAAAAAATATAGTAATGGTTTTTGTTGCCAAATTTTGGACAAGAGAATCTCACTTGACCTCTACGTGACAACATGACAAATTTTTATTTATGAGGAGAAAGAGGAAGAAAGTGTATCAAGCTAGAATTTAGTGAATGAGAGTTAAGTTCAACTCTCATTTCTTTGAGTTATAATGGCGTATTTAGAGGATCATTAACCTAGGTTTTCCATATTCCTTTTTAGATAAGGAATTGAAGGGGTTTCCTCTTCCATCTAGGAAAAAGTTAATCTGTGGGCCTGCATGATTCTCTTAAGCTTATTTCTCCTTTGGGCTCTTATCATTTTGACTTCTATCTTGTTTTGGCCTTATTTCATTAGGTCCAAATTTACCCAGAACAATGGTCAATAAGAGATACTTACAAAAAATTTGTTTACCTAGACTACTATGCGAGTGTCATGGTTGTTATTATTGTTATTATCATTTTAAAAAGAATAATATTAAAGACTCATTTGGTAAGATTTCTGTTTTTGTTTCTCGTTTTTTACGAAGAAAAAAAGAATTACGTTTGGTAATTATTTTTTGTTCTTTCTTTTAGTAATCATTTTTTGTTTCCTATTCTCTAAAATTTTAAATTGAAGATGTAAAAATTTTATATGAAAATTAGTTTTAAAAATTAAACATGCAAAAATTTTATGTTATATTTGGTTATGCATTTTATAAATACAAAATGATAAAATAATGGCTTTATTTATGTTTTGAAAAAAAATTGAAAACAATAAACAAGAAACTAAGGTCCCGTTTGATAACTATTTTGTTTTTTATTTTTGATTTTTGAAAATTAAGCTTATAAATACTACTTTTAGCTATGAGTTTTTTTGTTTTATTATCTACTTTTTACCTATGTTTTCAAAAACCAAGGCAAGTTTTGAATTTTTTTTTAAAAAAAAGTAGTTTTCAAAAACTTTTTTTTTTTTTTTTGAATTTGACTAAGAATTCAAATATTTTGTTAAGAAAGATGAAACACATTGTAAAGAATTGATGAGAAAACAAGCACAATTTCCAAAAACCAAAACCTAAAATTCAAATGGTTCTCAAACGAGGCTTAAATTTTGTTGTTTCCAAAATTCCTATACAATTTTGGAAACGTTTCTAAAAAACAAGAGATCATAAAATAGAAACAGTTACCAAACGCTTAATTTTTTTAAAAATGGAAAAAAAAAGACAAAAAACTAAGAATCAGAAACGTAATGAAATGACCCCTAAGGTCCCATTTGATAATGTTCTCATTTCTCGTTTCTTGTTTCCTGTTTCTGTTTCTTGTTTCTTGTTTCTGTTTCTTAAAAACTAAAAACAAAAACATGTTTGATAACTATTTATGTTTCTTGTTTCTTGCTTTTTGGTAAAAATAAAATTTAGTACATATACTATAATAAAATATATAACATGCATTAAAATAAGTATAAAACAATTATAAAGAGCTTATAGTATTTTATTAAGGCCCAACACCTATTTAATAATAATAATAATAATAATAAATTTTATCCTTCAAATATTGTTCAAATTTGATTTACAGTGTTATTTCTCACTTCAATCAATTCACCTTGAACGATTTTGACTTACAAGAGTTAGTTCAATTAGACAAATTTGTAAATTGTCTAATGTTAAACAATCGAACATACCCAAATTTCTTTAATTTAATAAGAAACTTTATTTTTAGTTTTTCTTTAAAAATGCATTAGCCAATAATACACGCAAGTAAAATCAGAAAAAGAGAGAGAATGTATATATTTTTTTACATTTAATGGTAAACATGAAATACATTATTAGTTTATTTATTTAATAAAAAAATAAAATCGTACCAAAAGAAAAAATAATAGAAAATTAAATAGAAATTAATAACTATAAGCTCGTTAATGTAAAGTAAAAGAAAATTAGAAAATAAGAGAGAAGAGAAAAACATAAACAAAAAGAGAAAAGTAAAAAGGAAAAAATAAAAAATAAAAAGATAATGAACTATTAAAAGAAAAAAGATTATGATGAAAGAGAGAGAACGAAAAGATTAAAAAGTATACAAAAAAAAATAAAATGGAAGAGAGAGAAAGAAGAGAGAGGGGAGAGATGGGTAAAAAGAAAAATATGAATACATGCATGAAACCTGAAAAAAAAAAATAGAAACGGAATTTGAGAAACTACTTTTTGAAGTATCTCAAAATCTGCCATTTTTTTTAGAAACAAGAAACATGATGGTTTATCAAACATGTCTGTTTTTTGAAAAATGAGAAACATGAACAAGAAACAAGAAACATGAACGTTATCAAACGAGCCCTAAATAATCTCAATTTAAAAAATATACTATGTTTTCCGAACAATATTATGTTTCAATATATTAACTTTTATTATGTTGCATTCTTGTTAAAAATAAAATAATGGTACCTTGCTGAATAAAAATTTCAAATCAATGGAACTTTGACATTGAGGTTATCACCATCCTAAAAAATACCTGCCACTATAAGACTCGTCATTGATCATTCTATGACATGTCAAATAGCCATAGCACTCAGTGTGTTTCTTTTGGTCTTTTAAAGGGCCATGCGCTTGTATTCTTGGTTCAAATGGCTAAGGAGACCCATCATTCTTTTTGTGCCAATCGCTCACATTCTTTACCAATGTCTCAGCATATTTCTATCTGGCTCTTTTAAACAAGTCTTTGACTAAATATAACATTCATTTCATGAATAGCGTGAGATATTAGATATCCAATGACATTGTAAAATATGCATATAAAAAAAAATTAATAACCATATATAGCTATGTATTTGATTAATGAAATGCACTGTCATCGTAAACAGCATTGCTAAAAATTAGTAATGAAAAGTTTCAGCAGTGCAAAGATAAATTTCGTTAAAAGGGAGCTTTTTCAGTAATGCGCCAATAATGAGCTATTGAAAATAACCTCTTCTTCTGACTCATTGTGAAAGTCACTATCTCAAATTATGAGTTTGTTGAAAATTTGAAATAGTCTCTCCTTTTATGACGAGTACTCTAGAAGTATATTTTTTTAGGCCACACATTTCCATTATCCAACAACAAATTATGAGTTTGTCGTTCACCTAACAAATTATACTACAATAAACAACATGTCAATCCAAACATAACTTATTGAATAAGGTACCAATTACCATTTTAAAGATTAATGGTTCAATCTTCCACTCTTGTAATAATTGAACCTAAAAAAAAAAAACATAAATAAATTCATCTTTTAAAACTATACACTTACTTTCATATATAAAAAATTGGCCACAAACAAAAAAGAAAGCTACTTAGACCACTAGATTTCTAGATATCAATTATATCTAAACCTAGACCATGTAGATAGTAGACACCTAAACTTATTAAAATCCCGAACTAAACATTTCTAAATTATATTAAACTACACAAACTTTAACTTACTAATGACCACCTCAACAACGCCAACGCCAACACCTCTAGTCCTGGCCAACGCTAACCATTCTAATTTTTGGTAGAAAAATATGTTTTAATTTCTTAACCATATATTAAGTTTGGCTAAGTACTAACATTTCTCTCTAATTGATATGATTTTTTAATCTAAATAATTAGGTTCATGATTTCTACTTTATAAAAACGATAATTTTGAGTTGTCAAAAAAATAAAAAACCCAAATTGTATTATAAATCACAAACTTTGCGTTTTGAACTACAAATTATAGGAAAGGTCATCTCACTTTACCAAGACAGATATTAACAAAAGTTATATATTTATTTATATAATTTGACAACAATATATATTAATGACACAAAGGCAGATTTATCAATATTAATTACTTCATCAATATGATATTGATAAAAGTTAAATTAAAAGTTTAGTCCCAAACTTTTAAGTTTGTGTCTAAAAAGTTCGAATTTGAAAGAGTGTCTAATAAGTTTTAAAACATTCAATTATGCATCTAATAAGTTATTGACATATTCAATTTTTTTTTTAAAACTAACTAATATATTAGATATATAATTGAATTTTGTATCTAACAGGAACTTAACTTTCAATTTCGTGTCTATAGTATGTTGATGAATTTTGAA
This sequence comes from Trichosanthes truncata, assembly GCA_033996785.1. Taxonomy (NCBI): domain Eukaryota; kingdom Viridiplantae; phylum Streptophyta; class Magnoliopsida; order Cucurbitales; family Cucurbitaceae; genus Trichosanthes; species Trichosanthes truncata. The sequence goes on along the minus strand of JAWPNB010000008.1, from coordinate 24,415,736 downwards.
AAATGTCAAATAGGTCATCAAAATATGTCAAATAAGTCAATGATCTATTAGACGTAAAATTAAAAATTGAAAGACCTATATTTAGACATAGAATTGAAAGTTTAAAGACTTATTAATATTATTTAAAATTTAAAGATATATTGAACACAAAATTAAAAGTTTAGAAGCTAAATAGACATGAACTTAAAAGTTTAGTGAGAAAACTTATAATTTAACCTATTAATAAAATATGAAAGGATGATGATGAATATTGTAAGTCGAATTCTCACACAACTTTACATACAATGATAACACAAAGGAGCAAGTCATTTTTATTGAAACACTAAACAAACTAATTTCGTTAGAATCAAATATGATTTTTTTTTTCGATATCAAGGAAGAATAATAATAATAATTCGAAAAAGAACTCAGATCCGAACTGATTCAAAATTCGTAAGTACTACAACAATACTAAAAAAGAAGTAAAATATCAATTGAGTCCGATACTTTAGATTTTATTCCATTTTAGTTCTTATATTTTTAAATATTCAAATTTAGTCATTATACTTTCAATACATCTAAAAATTGGTCCATACTATTAGTTTATAGTTAACTTTTCTAAATTTTGTTTGTCTCTATTAGGCTTCCCTTTATGGATGTTAGAAATATGTTCACATTGTCTTTTCTTTCATCAAAAGTATTATTATTATTTAACCAATTTAAATTAAAAATTAGCTTCAACCTAACAGTATAGACCAATTTTAAGCTTTATTGAAATTACAGTAACAAAATTCAAACATTTAAAATTATAGGGAGATGACTAAAATAGAATGAAGTTCAAAGTATATAGACTAAAATGATATTTTAACTAAAAAAACAAAAACTCAGGCGTATGCAGTGCTGCGAAAGGTTTTGACGGTAGAGAGATTGAGAATGGTGAGAAGAACCTGATTTCTAGTGCATCTTGGGGTCTTGAATTGGCTAAGCGCAGCTCCATTTCGAATATAATGTTCCAAAATCTTGTTGAAAGTGCCTCTCTCGACAATCCGAAGCTCAAGGGGTCCGATGGAATTGGACCTTCTGGACACCACGTAGCCATAGTCGACGAAAGCAGCGTCCATTTCTGAGCAGCATCTTCTGAAAACTATGTCTTCCACATCTCCTTTGACTTCCCAGAAGATGACGTAGTGGCCTGGTTGGTCGGCCAGGTCAGCGTGGCTCGTGAAGTCAACTAGTTCGGCTCCACTTTGGTCGGCCAGTAGCTGGGTCCCTCTTTCAACTACCAATTGGAGATCCTTCTCGGTGTTTTTGTCAATGTTTATAGTTAAGAGAAGCTTTCTTCTGCATATAAAGTTTAGTTTGGGCGTGTTGTTGTGAAACCCCGCTACTTCTACTACGTCTCCTAATCTGCATCTATAAAGTCCTGCCAATCCAATAACATATATATGTGTGTGTAACTTAAATAATGCTCTTTCATAATACTATTTCATTATACTAAAACCCAACATCGAATCAACATTAGCTTAATCTCACAATAACTCAACTAGTTTAAATATATATTCTCGACTGAGCAGTCAAAAGTTTGAATCCTCCCACCCCACACGCTGTTGAACTCAAAACCTTAACTCCAAACACATATATGAATTTACGATTGTCTCTCTCAAGATATTATTTTTTGAGTTCAACAACACGTGGGGTGGAAGGATTCAAACCTCTCGAAATTATATGTCACGACCAATGGTAATCTATACTTAGGATGTAAAAATAACCTTGTTGGCTCCTATATTTTAATTATTTGATGTAACTTTACATATAAAAGGGTCAATATATTTTTTTTTTTTAGACTTTCCAAATTCACTCACTAATTTTAATGAAAATATCAATCAATGCACAAAAATTTAGCTTCTGACAAATCAATGCAGGTACCCTTATGGATCATAGAACAAATCTCCTAAAAACTCACTATTTAAAAAAAAAAAAAGATCTAATGTAATCTTCCTTGGAAACCTCATACTCCATCTATGTTTGTAATCCACAAAAAGCATGTGAGTAAAACCTGACTTGGGCAAAAATTGATTTTTGTTTTTGGGTTATATGCTAATCAAACTACAACATGTGGAACTCCTAGTGGGGGTTGGTCCATGAAAATCAGAAGACAAATATGTTATTGTTAACATCCAGAATATATTGAAATAACTGAACTCATCATGGTCTACTCGTTGTTTAATTTAGAAAATAAGGAGAGAGTAAATTCTGTGATGATTTCAAATTCAAATTCATTTTACATAGAACCAAATAATGATCCATCATTATCATAAAATGGTACTAATATTCTTCTTCTCCAAGATATTTTGTAATAGAAAGAAACACATCCACATTTACAAAAAGCGAATAATTAAAGTCGTTGGCAGTGAAAGGACATAATTAAGAAGGAGAGAAATGGAGATGCAATACACACACAGAGATATTAGATTAGATATTTAATGTTGGGATAAGAGAGATTGAAAAGACAACTGACCTGTGAAAGTAGTGAGAACAACCTCATACTCTTGTCCAATCTTGACTTGAGACAAGGGTAGGGGTTGGCCTTCCAAGAAGTCATGGTCATCAATGGCTCTAAGGGAGGAACTGCAACAATCATTTTGTTGGTGTTGTCTGAAAAGTGGGATGAACTCAAAATAAGAGAAAGTGGGAATCACCGCAAAAGTCACATTTTCAGGTGGTAAACCAGGATCCACATTAACCCCAATCCAACTCTCCGTGGATCCATAATCAGCACTCACCAACGGCAAACCCCCAGCGTAGTGTCTCAATTTCTTCACATACGGCTGCATGGACCCCGTCATTATGGAATATACGTACTTGCAATTCGGCCACAGCTTCGGAATCAAACCTAACCAGTCCTGGCTTTGAAGCTGTCGGCAGTGGGCTTGTATTGTGGAACCCAGACCTGCGTTCGGAGTCAAGACGTTCAAAACAGCCTTTCGGATTTTGCGAAGAGTGATTTTGGAGCAGAGTGAGGCATGGGTAATGTCGTGGCAGATTTGGGGCCAGTTGTCTTCCAATTCGTTGAAGGCTTGGACTATGCTGTAGGCGAAAGTGGAGGTGACGAACTCCACTTCGTCAGAAAAGAAGAGGCCGAGAAGGAGATGGCAGTAGGTGGATTGCTTGTAGTCGCCGCCGGAAATCACTTCTTGTGGGCTGCAAGTGAAGGATTTGGTTTTCAGCTGTTTGATTTTGAATTGTTCACTCGCGTAGTAATGGGTTGTGGCGGTTCCGGTGGTTATGCCTCCTTTGGTTTTGGTCTGTTTGCTGCTGTAAATGAACTCTAGAATCTTCCCTCCTTCCCTTATGGGATAAACCCTAGTTTAACCAACCCATTCCAATTACCATACGCGTTTGTTTGTGATCAGGAAAAAGAAAAATAACAATTAAAAAGAATGGCCATATCTAATTGTATGTATATGATGGTTGGTTTTTTGGTAGTACCTGGATCTGTAAGCAGCAGCTAAACGAAAGATAAGAAGAGTAGTCTGTGCACTATGGGGAGTAAAAGGTACGTACTTTTGTCTGCCTTCCGTGGTGCCAGAACTGCAGCGCGCGGGATATAAATTAAATTAGGCCATGGGCTACACGCTCAGTATCAGTAACAAACAAGTAAGAAGAGAACGTACCATTCAACAACAGCAAAAGAGCGGGAAAAACAAAAAACTTTTAAGTGCATGAATTTTAAGGGGGGAGGGGGTACCTTAAAGAGAGAGTTTTTATGGGTTGTTGAGTAAGTAAAGGAGCGGAGTCGCCGTCTGCGATTCGTTGAAGATAAGGCTCCAAATCGGCGTGGGAAGAGAGGGGGACTAAAGAAGTGAAGAGAGATTCCAATTTAAAGTCATCAGGGATTTCATTGACATTGACATCATCTCCCAGCCATTGCTTGAGGTACTCCACACCAGAATTCTGTTGGAGAATCTGACGGAGAGTGCGGGATTGAGCCAAGGCTGCGTGTGTCGACACTTGCTCGAACCAATCAATGATGTCTTGGTCGTTACCCAACTGCTGTCGTCCTAATTCACCACCTTCCACTTCCATTATAAGATGCCCTTTTTCTTTTTTTGGGCTGTATATCAGATAGCTAGCTAGGTAGATATATTGATTACGGCCACAGGGAAAACACGGTGTGTTCGTTGCCTAAAACATGGTGCCTGCCCTTTGCTCCTTTCTACAACACACCACAGGCGCAGGAGAAGGAGGAGCAGGATCAGCACACTAATACAAATGATCTCTCTTAAAGAGGGAGTGATTTGGTTTTCTATTGGGAACCGAGCTTACGTCTTGGGGAGGGGTTAAAAGGCCCATAACAAAAACCTTCTAGTCCTGCAAAAAGTTACACTGCCCGAATTAAATGTACGAAAGGTTACTGGCCACAAAACAAGACCAATGGTGTTATCATCTTTAGATAGATGGAGAGAAAGAGAGAGAGATTCGTATTTGAAAATTTTAAAAATGGGAGAAGGAGTAGAGTAGAAGAGTAGTGTATGGCCCTGCGGACTGAAACCCACCAGCCAGATTTTGATGGGTTGGCACCACGTATGTATGGGCAAATCATATTCAAGCATCCATCGCTTCGTGGGGACCTCTTTCTTATCTCCCTCAGCCATCATTTCCTTACAAAAATATTAAAAACCAAATAACTTATTTATTTTTTTAGAGTTCAACCACGCGTACATAACTAGAAATATTCCAACTTCGAAAAAACTTGGGTTAGCCTCATTTATAACCATAGATTTTTTTTTTTAAAAAAAAAAACTAAAACTTTTTTCTACGGTAGTAAAGTGGGTAGGACCAGATTTGGGTGCAGCCCATGTTACACTCAAGTTGTGCTCTTCCAACTTGTGACCTTTTAATAGAAGATACGTGCGTTAATTAATGGCTAAATTATAAAAAAATTATTCGTGAACTTTTTTCTTTATTTCAAAAATATTCATATTCTTTCCAAAGTTATTTTAATATTACTTTTGATATTTCATAAACATTTCAAAACTATCCTTAAAGTAGAAATCCGTTAGAATGTTAGACAGAAAATTGTCATAGCAAGTGACTAAAACGCTTGTTTGAATTAAGTTTGAAAGAATAACATTTAGACACATTGACTTTTCATCTAATATTCTAGTAGGTTTTTTACTCAAGAGTAGTTATGAAACGTCTGTGAAATGTCAAGAATAATATTGCAACTTTTTAAAAATATGGTGATTTTTGAAATAAAGGACAAAGTTAAGAGATTTTTTTTTATATATATAATTTCACTTTAATTAATTCTGCTATTTCGGATTGGCACAAACAAAAAAGAAAAGGCGAAAAAAAACTTTTTGCTTCTTAAACTCACTGCCCAAAACATACTTCTTGTTTGTTGTTTATTAGCTTTTTTCTGTCTTACTTTAAACTTTCTAATTACACTTCTTTCTTACGAGTCATAATTAGCATAAAGTTTTCTTTTAGAAAAATATTCCCATTTTTACCCTTGCATATTTTTACTACTTTTTGTTGGGTAGGTATAGACCGTATAGTGCTGTTGCTGACTTACTTTTTCTGTAAAGCTGGGAAAATGATGCTTAAATATAACTTTTTTTCATTTTTATTAAACTATTCTATTGTTAATTCAAAAAATGCAAGTTTATCCTCACTATGGGATAGGTATTTAAATGTAAGACTTTTAAAAGAGATAACTAGTGTCATTATCGACTAAATTAATGTTTGGTTGGTTGTTAGATTCCAAAATTTTAAATTGTCACGTGAAACAAAGAAAAAATGTTTCAAGGAGATGAAAATATCTAGAAATTGAGCATGAGATCCACTCTAAAAACATTATCTTTAAGAAGCATTAGGTTTGAATCCCTGTGTGTGATATAATATTCTAAAAAAAATATAACAAGAAATGTGAAAACTCATTTCTTTACTAACCTATTTAACATCATTAAAAAGGCTAACTAATAATTTCTTTTTTAATTCAATAATATGTGGGTGAAGATTGTGAGTATAGAGAAAGTTGAATATAAGGTAAAAATTAGAACATTGTCTAAGTTTAAAGTTAAATTTGATGAAATTGAAAGCTTATCGAGAAGATTAATTCACTTTATTAACTTCAAGTGATAAAAGTTTGAATTTTTTTTAAAATGAATAAAAATGGATTTTTTTCAGTAATATATTTGCGACTAAAATTCATTAATCTATTAGCCAAAACTAAGAGACATAAAAAAATTGACAATATTTAACAGTGAAAAAGCTTACAACGCAGTTAATGAGTGACAAAAATGATCAATTAGGCTCCGTTTGATAACGTTCTCGTTTCTCGTTTCTTGTTTCCTGTTTCTGTTTCTCGTTTCTTGTTTCTGTTTCTTAAAAACTAAAAACAGAAACATGTTTGATAACTATTTCTGTTTCTTGTTTCTTGTTTTTTTGGTAAAAATAAAGTTTAGTACATATAATATAATAAAACATATAACATGCATTAAAATAAATATAAAACATATATAAAGAGGTTATAGTATTTTATTAAGGCCCAACACCTAATTAATAATAATAATAATAAATTTATCCTTCAAATGTTGTTCAAATTTGATTTGCAATGTTATTTCTCACTTCAATCAATTCACCTTGAACGATTTTGACTTACAAGAGTTAGTTCAATTAGACGAATTTGTAAATTGTCTAAGGTCAGACAATTGAGCATACCCACATTTCTTTAATTTAATAATAAAATTTATTTTTATTTTTTTTTTCAAAACGCATTAGCCAATAATACACGCAAGTAAAATCAGAAAAAGATAGATAATGTATATATATTTTTACATTTAATGGTAAACATAAAATACATTATTAGTTTATTTATTTAATAAAAAAATAAAATCATACCAAAAGAAAAAATAATAGAGAATTAAATAGAAAATAATAACTATAAGCTCGTTAATGTAAAGTAAAAGAACATACGAAAATAAGAGAGAAGAAAAAAACATAAACGAAAAGAGAAAAGTAAAAAGGAAAAAAGAAAAAAAAAGATAATGAATTATTAAAAGAAAAAAGATTATGATGAAAGAGAAAGAACGAATAGAAAGAAATAAATCAAAAAATAAAAATAAAAATAAAAAAGAAGAAAAAAACAAAAAGATTAAAAAGTATTAAAAGAAAAAAATAGAATGGAAGAGAGAGAAAGAAGAGAGAGGGGAGAGATGGGTAAAAAGAGAAATAGGAATACATGCATGAAACCTGGAAAAAAAAAACAGAAACAGAATTTGAGAAACTACTTTTTGAAGTTTCTCAAAATCTGTCATTTTTTTAGAAACGTTTCTAAAAAATTTAGAAACAAGAAACATGATCGTTTATCAAACATGTCTGTTTCTGAAAAATGAGAAACATGAACAAGAAACAGGAAACAGGAACGTTATCAAACGAGCCCGTAGTAACTCGCATTTGTGGACTCAAATAATCAAATTTAAAAAAATATAAAAGTCTCCAAATTTTTTTTATAAATATATCTTGTTCGTAAAATTTGGCTTGGATTTAAAACAAACTCTTGAAAATTAGAATATGAAACAAAACATTCTTACTCAAGACTAATATTATAAGTGTATATATGTATATAAAAAGACTAATATTATAAGAGACAAAGGGATTAACATAAATTGGGTATAAAAGAACGGAGTTCGATCATTGAAGTTGTTGTTGCCAAATTTTGGACATGAGAAATCTCACATGACCTCCACATGACAACAACGGTGAATTTGTATTCATGGAGGAAGAACGCGGCCTGCAAGACAAGAAAAACCTGGACACCGGTGTGGTCTGGGTCACACAGGTTCCGATGCTTAAGTCAGAGAGGGTTTTGAGAGAATTAAGGAGTTTTAGGAGAGTGTTGTAAGCTGGAATGAACTTACCTTGCTCTCCCCCTGAGAGAGAGCTTACATAGCTTCCTTCCTAGGATTTTTTGTGGGTTTCCGTCTTCGAATGGAGAAAGGAAAGATCGAATTCGGCTAAACAGAGGGCACACGAGCCATGAGGGACCGAGGCAAGGCCCAAATTGGGCCTTGCCAAACTGGTCGGCCTCAGCCGGTCTGGTTGGCCTCGGCCGGGCCGACCACGGGCTTGGGCTTTCTTCTCCCTCTCATCTTGGGTTAGTCCTATGTCTGTTTCAGTTCGTTTTGACTTCGTATTGGGCTTCTTTCCTCGTCTGGTCGTTCGTTGCAGCCCTTTAGCCAGCCCATCTTATTGGTCCAATTTCACCCATAACAGAAGTCATGTCTTGTAAAAAAAAAATATTTAAATTGTATATGTTAGGGGTGATTGGACCATATGAACAAGCTAGAAAAATCATAGAAATTAAAGGCAAAACAAGACTAAAGAGCCTAATACGGATCAAAACGAGCCAAAACCAAGCTGAAATTGGATCAATGCAAGAAATGAGCAAGGAACGGACTTGGGCCGAAGCCCAAGTGGCCGAGGCCAACCACCCTACAATGCCCTCTTTTGGGCTTTGCCTCTTCTCCTCTTGGCCCGAGAAACCTTCATCCATTCAGATGCAGTCCTTTTCCGTCTTGGTCCTACGAGGAATACTCCAAAAACCCTAGAAGAGGAGTATTTAAGCTTTCTTCTCAAGAAGAGAGGAGTAAGTTTACTCATTCTCCATAACTCTTGCTGAACTCTTTAAAAACCTCCTAGCTAACTTATGCATCGGAGCCTATGTGGCAAGTACCACACTAGTACATACCCAGGCTTCACTTGTCTTGCAGGTCACACTCTTCCCCTGAACTACAAATTCACAATCGTTGTCACGTGAAGGCCATGTGAGTTTTTCTGTCCAAATTTTGTTAGCAATAATTGGTACCGTTTGTGGGGAAGACAAAAATGCTTGCTTGTGAAACCTGAATACGAGATCCAAGACAATGAGCAATTGAGTCAATGAAAACCATCCAAATATCAATGGAGAAGATTCAGATGGTGACCATCATCCACGGAGGATGAGGCCGACCATCCCTCCTCGGTCTCGCTCCAATGGCTGCCAATTCGAGGCTTTAAAAAAGCAAGTCGATGACATCGACTGAAATCTTGCTCAGATTCTGGACATTCTAGACAAATATAATCCAGCAATGAAGACTCAAGAATATATACTGGTGAGAGACCCTGCCAAAGGAAAAGCCCCAATGGTGAATAAAGAAGTGGGTGAAACAAATGTTCATATCCTAAAGCCAAAGGATAAACTAATCCCTAGCTAGCAGGAACCAGTCAAGAAAACTGCAACCTGATGAGCACACCAAGACAAGCAAGGTGAGCAGATTGAAATCGATGATTCAGGTCATCGCAGGAAGTGCCAGCCGAGGCTGACCCTCTGGTTGGCAATCCAAGGAAAAATATAGGACAACAAGCTCTGATCTATAGATCTTAATCAAAGGAAAACGAAGGTTGAAGGACAAGGTTGAGGACAAGGCCAAGGTTGAGGACGAGGCCAAGGTCGAGGCTAGGGCTAAGAATACATCATGGAAAGTCGAGCTTCTGAAGATTCAAAAAGAGTTGGGGGCTATCCAAGAAAACGTTCAAAGACCTTGAAAAGTTGAGGGTTTCAACTTAGAAATTTTAATTGAACAAATAGATCCATCATTCATTGATAGGATCATGGAGTACAAGGTACATGAGAAATTCGAGGTGACGGAATGAATGTTTCACTATGCAGCGAAAACATTAGATCGTCTTTGATTTTATTTATAGTAAAACTAAAAAAAAATTAAGCAAACTTATTTAGAGTAAATATGGAGATATTACTGGCGGGACTTTATCTCCTCCGCAAAGTCTTCCTAGTTATGACTCGAACACAGGACCTAGGAGTGTGGGAGCCTCTTGAAAGAAAATCCACAAGGAATTGGAGATGAAGAGGTTTAGAGTGAATTCTCTATTTCTCTATTGAGGAGATGTGTGTTATGTCTAATAGTTCAACCCAAAGGTCCTATTTATAGAGATCAATGAAAAATCTTTGCCATAATTAAAATATTATATTTTAATATCTAATTTATTAAAACATATCTTATATTTATTTGAATCTCATTCAAATCTCATACGATATTTATTTATTTGAATCTTATTCAAATTTTATAAAAATATTTTATTTAATGTATCTAATATACATTAATTATTTTAATATTTAATGTATCAAATACAATAAATATATTTTCCTCTTTTATATTTAATATATATAATATATTGAATATTAATATGAACACTTCAAATTAAATATTGATTTGAACATTTCAAATTTTAATATTTAATATATCAAATACAATAAATATATTTTCCTTTTATATATCTAATGTATTAAATATTAATTTGAACATTTCAATTTTTTTTTAACTAAATTGATATTTTAGTGCTACTATGAACTAGCAAGAGGACCTTATGAACCTACAGATTACAAGCTCCAATGATATATAAATAATTAATTTTTGTTCATTAACTTTAGGTCACTCTACTATAGGCCTAGAGTTGCACTCTTATGCACTGTAGGACAAGTTGTGTCCATGGATATAACCATTACATGCAAGTCAATTATTCACGAGTTGTTCGTAATTACAGTTGGGTCAAAAGTCCGTTTTACCCCTATAATTACATATTGCACCTTAAGTACCACTGATCCTCTAATAAACAATTTGTTTATAATCCAACCATAAACTAAGTCCCATTGGACCAATGAGAGAGTGGGCCCCATTATTCAATTTCTGAAATCAACACTTAAAGGAACTACTCATCTACTTATTTTATATGGGAATGAGTGAATTCCATATTGTAAGATAATGTTCCCAGCTCCCTATTTGGTCAAGTCTCCAAAATGGTAGACATATTGAATCGGCTACAAAAGTCACTTTCACCTATGCAAATCAAAGGACAAGATCCTACAAGCAGGAGTTCATAACTCACTCAGGATTAAGATCGAGTCGCATATGATCATCCTGATGAAATATTAATCTTCTCAATTAATGGATTTCTAAAGAGAGATTAAATATTTTGTGGTTCAGTCTTATATAAACTCATTGTATAAGATACCCCTACTCACATGTCTCCACATGAACGATTTGGAACAAATCATTTGTAACTATTACAAAGTGTGCCGTATCAATAGTGTTGCTAGGATAAGACACCCAACCTTATCCATATACTATGACCATTTATGTTATTTCTTGAATATGATACTCTTGTATGTCAACCACATACTGTTCAAGATTACACTATTAACCTTGGATTTTTCATATAATGGATAATATTATATTGTAAATAAAATAATCAAAATTATTAATTATGAGGCTTTAAGGCATAAATCCCAACAATCTCCCACTTGCACTAAAGCCGGCAAGACATGTATCCTAGGGCATACTCTATACCCAACATCTTCTCCCACTTTCCCTAGCAAAGATGAGACATGTCTCGTAATCTTAGACATTCTAGGTAACCCTTAAACACTTTAGTCTGGAGAGTCTCTTTATATAGATCCAAAAGACTATCGTTAAAAGCCATCTTTGTCACTACCATGATGCTTTCTCTCTCTCGATATGATTTCCTATACATTGGTGTTTTCTGATTTCCTTAATATTAGTCTTTGTACTACTATTATCATAATAAAGATGATATACTGAATCATATTTGAAACACATTTCAGATCTTCAATGAACTATTTGAGTCATACAAGTCTTTTTGTTGCCTCACAAGCAAAACAATTTAACTTGTATGTCATACTCCACCACTTAGGGTAAATTTTATCTTTATATAGATTTCATAAATCTTTGTAAGAACCATTGTATCTTGTAAAGATCAAATTTTTAATTCTATACACAAAAATTTCTCATCATCCTCAATGGTCATACCATTCGTTTAACGATATATGTTAACCAATTGTATATTAAATATTCAGTCTCATTTATGCATATCATATACTCTCAACATTTGAGGTGTCTTAGGATACAGTTTCTTAGACATAAATATCAAATATTTGACAATAATTTTGTCAATATAAGATATTTGAGACAAAATTAACATTTTGTCCTTAAAATCTTCATTTTGGACATGTAAAATATACTGAGTCATTCCAAATCACTCATTTAGAGTTGATTACTTAGTCAACTTTTTATCTTAGATAGACATCTTACATCATTCATAATGAGAAGAATATAATCAACATAAAACAGGAGAAAAATCCACTAAACAATTAATGATTTTCATTTCTATACAAACTTTATTAATATTTATCCAAAGTCATAGGTTTTGATACTTTTATCAAACCTTATACTCACAAATCTAATGGTAAAATTCATTTCGTAAATGAATCTTTACTATTTCGCAAACCTTTTGCTTTTGATCTTTGAAAATAAATCTCTCTAATTGATTTGTGTAAATGCATTATCTAAGATTTCTTTTCATAAAAGAATTTTAAATATTCATTTTTCATATCTCATATGCAACAATGAATTAAAAAATGCTTACAGACTTCGGTATGACAACAAGTGAGAAAGTTTACTTGCATTCTACTTTCTCCTATTAGGTTTAACCATGTGCCATTAGTCTTAATTTGAGGACAATAAGTCTTAAACTTTGTCATCTAACATGACAGTTTGGGCTTCAATTAAGTCCTTGTAAATGTTAAGTCATCTCATAACTCTCCTACTATGATGAGGCTTATCCAATTCCTGATTAGGATCCATTTGACTTTCAAATGTAATTAATTGTTAACTATTTAGTGGCTTCACTTGGAGTCAATTTATTAACACTATCTCACCTTATTAAAGGTTTATAGTCTTTTATTTGACATTCCTTATAAAGATGATATTTGTCATACTAATACCTCATTCGTTTTAAGACTAGATAAAAGACCATTTTGTACTCCTTAGAGGTGGCTTACACTTAAGCTTATCTTTGAACATATACAAGCTTTTTAGGCTTGTTTCAACATGTGAGCTTAACATTTCCCAATGGTGAAGTGTTGTAAACTAACTTTAATACTCTTCTATAATCTTAAAATTATCTCGTAGACACTTTTGGAGGGAATCATGTTCACCATGCAATCTCTATTGCATTTCCTACCCGAAGTTTAGTAATGGTGTGTAACTCACTACTGATGTGACCATGTCTAACAAAGTCTTGTTTCTCCCCTTGCAGCAATATTTCACACAATTGTACTTGGTATTAAGATAATTGAGAAGAAAAAAAAACATGTTATATCAGTCAATCTTAGTACGTTAAGGTTCTTATACTTTCTATTATGATCTGAACATAATATATTGATAGATTTACCTAATTAATTTTTAACTTTAATCTTAATTTTCTTGAACTTTTCAAAAATTTAGACTTATGTTGTATTAGGTAAAGATACTTGTACCTTCAATGATCATCAACTAGAGTGATGAAATATTCATGACTTTATTTGGTCTTTTACATTCATTAGACCACTTGGGTCAAAATGTGTAAGCCTAAAGTATTCTTTGGCCTTTTAGCTTTATCAAATAAAGGCCCAATGAATATTTTGCATGAAAGTCAAGATCTCCAGACAGCTAAAGTAATTAACTTTAACTTTTAGAGAATTACCTCTTACTAGTTTTTTCATTGGATTCAAGTTGATGTTAATCAACCTTAAATACCAAAGTCAAGTATTGTCTTTTAGGAGAAAACAATATGTCTTTCTATTCTAGATTCTATAATTATGAATATCTCAGTATTTTATAGAATGATATATGTCAACATTTTAACATATACAAATTGTTCTTATTTTCAGCTGAATGTATTTTTAAACAATTTTGAAAATATAAAAAAAAATAATTCATACTATATGAACCTTTTAGTAATAAAGTTTGAGAAATTGAATTTCTCTTGTGGTAATAAAACACCACATTCAGTATTAATTAACAATTATTACTTAATGACATCTTAATATCTCCCATTACGCTAATTGAGATGGGCTTCCTGATGCCAACATGTAGAAACTGTTGGGATTTATGCCCTAAAGCCTCGTAATTAATAATTTATTTAATAATGAATAATAATTTTGATTATTTTATTTGCAATATAATATTATCCATTATATGAAAAATCCAAGGTTATTAGTGTAATCTTGAATAGTACGTGGTTGACATACGAGAGGATCATGTTCAAGAAATAACCTAAAGGGTCATAGTATATGGATAAGGTTGGGTGCCTTATTCTGGTAACACTATTGATACGGCCCACTTTGTAATAGTTACAAATGATTTGATCCAAATCATTCATGTGGAGACATGTGAGTGGGGGTATCTTATACAATGAGTTTGTATAAGATTGGACCACAAAATATTTTATCTCTCTTTATAAATCCGTTAATTGAGAAGATTAATATTTCATCAGGATGATCATATGCGACTTGATCTTAATCCTGAGTGAGTTATGAACTCTTGCCTGTGAGGGATTGTCCTTTGATTTGCATGGGTGAGAGTGACTTTTGTAGCCGATTCAATATGCCTACTGAAGGGGTGAATATTAAGAAAGCGGAAGCAATTTTGGATCTTAAGCACTCTAATTTGATCAATTTTATCAAACAAAAAACATGCTCAAAACTGGAAAAACAGAGAATAATAACACAAACATTTGTAGCTCAAAATTCTCTTAATCCTTTGCAAATCTTGGATCACCAACACTACTTGGACCACCACTAGAGTCTTCCCTACTATTCTCAGCCCTTGGAATGGATTGTGGGATCTTTGATTGAGAGAAATTGGGAGAAGAATGAGTAAAGATCTAAATAAAAAAGCTAGAGAGTTTTCTACAAAAATCTCTTGTTTTTCTAATCTTCTTTCTACATTGTGTTTCTTCTCTATTTATAGAAAGCCACAAGCTTAGTGAAGAAGCCAATTGAATGAAGATAAACTTCAAACAAGAAGCTTTGTGAAGAAGCCAATTGAAAGAAGATATGCTTCAAACAATAAGCTTGGTGAAGAAGTTATGAACTTGGTCCATATTTCATTTCCAAATGAATTTGAATTCTTTTTTAATTTTAATTCAAAATTAATATAAAATTAATTTTAAATTAAAATCAATTTTTAATTAATTAAACAATTTAATTAATTTTAAATAAATATTTAATTTAATATCAAATATCAAATTAAATAATTGAACCAATCCTAATTTCTCAAAACGAACGTTCGAACATGAATCCCTATTCATGTTTTAAACCGAACGAATATTTAAATCATATTTAAATATTTCCACTTCTTTATCATAGTTTAATTCATAATTAAATTATAATACGTTAAGTATATCGCATATAATTAACATTTACTCCCAAAACCGAATTTGAACAATTCAAATTCTTTTCTCTCAAATTATTCCAAGGCTTAGTCTGAGCTAGTAAGGTGACCTAATGGACGGCCAAACTCTTTAGCCTAGCTAATCAACATTCGTTAACCACCGGGACACTCCACTAAAGCCCAGTGGCTGCACTCTCCTTACTGTAGATATATTTCTGTCCACTCGATATAACCATGATTAGTAAGTCGATCCTTCACAGGTCGTTCGTAATTACAGCTGGGTCAAATAAACCGTTTTACCCATGTAATTACTTCTTGTTCCTTAAGTCCCACTGATCCTCTAATGAACAATTGGTTTGTGGTCCAACCAACAAACCGAATCCCTCTCGGGCCAATGAGAGGGTGGGCCAATTGTTCAAGACCCGGAGTCAGCACTTAAGGGAACAACCTCTCTACTAATCTTTAAAGCAGGTAGGAGTGAATTCCATCTCGCATGACTATGTTCCCAACTATCTATTCGGTCTTATCCCCAAAATGGGAGGCTTATTGAGTCGGCGATCTCGGGCCACTCTCACCCATGCAAATCTAAGGATAATCCTGAATAAACAGGAGTTCATAGCACGCTCAAGATTAAGATCGAGTTACCTAGGTCATCGTATGAATATAGTCAGTTAAAACAGTAAACGGAGTTATAAAGTCTAAGTGACTATTTCGCGGTCCGGTCTTATGCAAACTTATTGCATAGGACGCCCCCACTTGCATGTCTCCACATGAACGATTCAGGATCACATCGTTAGTACTATACAAAGTGGGCCGCGTCCATAGTGTCCCCAGGATAAGGTACCCAGCCCTATCCCTATACTATAGACCGTTCTGGCTATAACTCGAACTTGATCCACTTTTACGTCATACATAAAGTTCAAGTATACATACTATAGCCAAGGGTACTTTGTTCATTGGATTTGGGTTATAGAATACACAATTCACTTTATTCAATAACACATTTACTGAATAAACCTCAATAACATCTTTATAGTAAAATAGAATATACATTCAGTTTACAAAACCACGAGTTTTAGGACATAAAACCCAACACCTACCATTTTGGGGACTTGACCAAATAGGGAGCTGGGAACATAATCTCACAAGATGGAATTCACTCCTTCCTATATAGGGTAAGTAGATGAGTAGTTCCCTTAAGTGCTGATTTCGGGACTTGAACAATGGGGCACCATCCTCTCATTGGCCCAAGAGGGACTTAGTTTATAATTAGATTATAAACATATTGTTCATTAGAGGATCAGTGGTACTTAAGGTGCAAGATGTAATTATAGGGGTAAAACGGATTTTTGACCCAACTGTAATTACGAACAACTCGTGAAGGATCGACTTGCATGTAATGATTATATCTATGGACACAACTTGTCCTACAGTGCATAAGAGTGCAACTCTAGGTCTATAGTGGAGTGACCTATAGTTAATGAATGAAAATTAATTAATTAAAGAGTTTAATTAATTAATTTTATATCATTGGAGTTTATAATCTATAGGTCCATAAGTTCCCCTTGCTAGCTCATAGTAACACTAAAAGATCAATTTAGTTGAAAGAAAATTTTGAAACGTTCAAATTAATATTAATTTGAAGTGTTCAAATTAATATTTAATATAAAAGAGAAAAAATATATTTATTGTATTTGATACATTAAATATTAAAATTCAAAATGTTCAAATTTAATCAGGGTATTAAATTTCCGTCAACATGTCGACATTTCCATCGAAATTTTCACATGTCCATGGGTTCGACATCGACATAAGGGGGGAATCGACATTTCCACTATACCGTACAAAATTGATGAAATATTTAAAAAAATAGCAAGAAAATATAATTTAATGTGAATATAATAATGTAACAAGTATTTTAACTCATTTAAAAAAGTGTAAAATGTTTATTTATTAATTTAAATTATTTTTTTTGAATTTTTTTTTTTTTAAAATTTTTCCAGAAATATCCATCGACATCGACATTTTATCGATATTTCCATAAAATTGAGACTTCGACATTTCTATCGACATCGACATTTTAAACCTTGAATTTAATGTTTAATTTGAAGTGTTCAAATTAATATTTAATATATTAGATATATTAAATATAAAAGAGGAAAATATATTTATTGTATTTGATACATTAAATATTAAAATAATTAATGTATATTTGATATATTAAATAAAAGATATTATAGAATTTGAATAAGATTCAAATAAATAAATATCATAGGAGATTTGAATGAGATTCAAATAAATACAAGATATATTTTAATATATTAGATATTAAAATATAATATTTTAATTATGGCAAAGATTTTCCCTTTGTCACTATAAATAGGACTCATGAGTCATTCTTCACAACGCACATTTTCTCAATAGAGAGAATTAGAGAATTCTCTCTAGACCTCTTCCTCTTCAATCCCTTGGGGATTTTCTTTCAAGAGGCTCCCACAAGCCTTAGTCCTGTGTTCGAGTCATAGCCAGGAAGACTTTGTGGAAAGATAAAGATCCGCCAGAATATTCTCCATAATATTATTTTCAAGGTATTTATTGCTTAACCTTTGTATTTTAGTTTAATTCTAAATAAATCAAAGACGATTCCTATGCTTCCGCTGTGGGTTTAATTCGATTCTTCCTTTCAGAAACGATTCTACATGTTAAATATTTTCCAAGAATTACATATTAAATGTAATAAAAAATAAATATTGATAGTAGATCTTGTATCAACTGTCAAGTAAGCATTATTTATTCTTCACCAAAAATCTAGTAAATTAAATTTATTTTAATTTATATTTTTCTTGCTATAGAGGTATTTCAAAAATTCCTCTTACTAGGACTGTCATGGCTAATTTAGGAATTATTTCCTTATATATAGCTTTAGTCATTTGGTTTCTTTTCTTGGATTTTTGTAATAGTTAAATTCGAGATCATTTAGACAATTATCTAAATTTTGCTTCTATTGACTTCAACATATCATATGTTGTTGTCATTTTTTTTAAAAAAAATCTTCTAAGGTTGACATCTAACATGTCAACTAGAAGATATGTACAAGCTATCTCATTTACTTTTGATTCATTAATTATGTGCTTCATGAACAATTTGATTAGCATTAGCAACAGGTTTTGAAAACATTTCTCAATAAAGACAAATAAATATTTTACATAGCCATTATAGTGTTAATGTTACTTTTTCAAGTAATAATATTTTCTCAATTTTAACTTATCAGTAATAAAATTAAAAATTATGAGAGAAATTGACATTATATTGAAATATATAAAATATAATATTTAACATCATGCAAACAATTATCCATTCAATTTTAGCATAGAAATCAAACAATTAAAAAAATGAACCCTATAAATCATTTCTAATGTTATGGTACTGTAGTGAGTTAAAACAAGTGCCGCCATAGGGTAGGTCAAGTGTTCATTTACTAAATTGAGACAATCTCCACCAAATATTATACCAGAATAACTCTTATTCCTATAATATTTAGTTACCATTAGTTTGGTCAAGAACATTATTAAAAACCTTAATAAGCCATTTGTAAGTGTGACCCATCATTTTAGATCTCATAGTTTTATCCCAACAAGTGCTGTCGTAGGGTAGGTCAAGTATTGGAGACAAAACTACAATTCTATCTTTCTCAAGAGTTCACGCTGATATTGACCCATGCAAACACCTTCCGTTGACCCATGCAAACACCTTCCGTAGGGGGACGGTCTAAAATCCGCTGTGAGGCCCCACATGGATCTCACGTTGTGGACTAATGATGGAGACCGTAAAATATGTTGACACATTTCCTTCTCCCACTTACTATTTTGAAATATGGTTTTCTCTTGCTTAGACAAATTAGGCTAATCTCATTTATCTAAATTCCTCAATCTACAATTCACAATCCTTATGTTGGTTAGATTGATTTTAATGTGAATTATCAAGTTTTTAAACTATTTTTTTTTTAAAAAAACTAATCACATTATGAGCATGCTTAGTGAAATTAAATAAAATTTGACTAATTCAACTCCCAGGTCAGTTCCTAGTTAGTGGTGTTCCCTTTCGGTAAGCTTAAATACCCCAGTCTAGAACGAACTTTCCGTAGACAGAGTTCCCGTATAGTCATTTTAATTTCAAATTCATTAATCTTTAATTTACTATTAATTACTAAATTAATGAACCTAAGTGAATTTAAGCACTATTTTTAATCATATTAAAAACTAATTCATTTCATGGATAATCTTAAAATTCTACATTTTGAACCCTTTAAAACTAAATTAAAGATTATCCTAAATTCTAATCTTATTAGAAACATATAAAGATAAATTAAATTTAAACTATTTTAAACAATAATTAAGAATATTTTTAATAAAAGGAAACCCTAATCTCATTAGAAAATATCCTAATCCTATTAGGAAATATGAATTCCAATTATGAAATGAAATATCCTAATTTAATTTTCTAAATATAACGATTATCTTCAAAGATATAGAAAATATAAACTTATTAGGAAAGGATTTCAATTCTATTAGGAAATAACCTAATCAATTTTTTAAATATAACAATTATATTCAAAAATTAATTAAGATGCATGATCATGTTTAACCTATGGTGAGATTTTAATCTAAATGACATACTTTATGCAATAGTCAAATAATTTAAAATATACATCACATGAACAATTAAATTAAAATTAGCAAAATTGACCGGTATATTTGACATATCCTAGAAATTAAAGACTAAATTCAAAATTACACAATTTGAATTTCCAAGACATACCTTGGTCTTCAACTTCTTTCCTTGGGCCCACCAAGTTAAGGGTTTGAATAATAAATCAATTGTCTTTGTAGTCTAAATGTGTGCAATAGCTGACACTAGCAACTTAGATTTGTCGAACGCATAAACTGCTGCAATCTAACTTCAGTCTATTAGGGCTCGTTTGATAACGTTCATGTTTCCTGTTTCTTGTTCATGTTTCTCATTTTTCAAGAAACAGACATGTTTGATAAATGTTTGATAAACCATCATGTTTCTTGTTTCTAAATTTTTTAGAAACGTTTCTAAAAAAATGGCAGATTTTGAGAAACTTCAAAAAGTAATTTCTCAAATTCTGTTTCTGTTTTTTTTTTTTTTTTTTTTTTTCCAGATTTCATGCATGTATTCCTATTTTTCTTTTTACCCATCTCTCCCCTCTCTTTTCTTTCTCTCTCTTCCATTCTATTTTTTTTTCTTTTAATACGTTTTAATCTTTTTGTTTTTTTCTTTTTTTTTTTTTGATTTATTTCTTTCTATTCGTTCTCTCTCTTTAATCATAATATTTTTTCTTTTAATAGTTCATTATCTTTTTTTTCTTTTTTCCTTTTTACTTTTCTCTTTTCGTTTATGTTTTTCTCTTCTCTCTTATTTTCTTATTTTCTTTTACTTTACATTAACGAGCTTATAGTTATTATTTTCTATTTAATTCTCTATTATTTTTCCTTTTGGTACGATTTTATTTTTTTATTAAATAAATAAACTAATAATGTATTTCATGTTTACCATTAAATGTAAAAATATATATATACATTCTCTCTATTTTTCTGATTTTACTTGCGTGTATTATTGGCTAATGCATTTTTAAAGAAAAAATAAAAATAAAGTTTACTATTAAATTAAAGAAATGTGGGTATGTTTGATTGTCTGACCTTAGACAATTTACAAATTCGTCTAATTGAACTAACTCTTGTAAGTCAAAATTGTTCAAGGTGAATTGATTGAAGTGAGAAATAACATTGCAAATTAAATTTGAACAACATTTGAAGGATAAAATTTATTATTATTATTATTATTATTAATTAGGTGTTGGGCCTTAATAAAATACTATAACTTCTTTATAATTGTTTTATATTTATTTCAATGCATGTTATAAGTTTTATTATAGTATATGTACTAAATTTTATTTTTACCAAAAAACAAGAAACAAGAAACAGAAATAGTTATCAAACATGTTTCTGTTTTTAGTTTTTAAGAAATAGAAACAAGAAATGAGAAACAGAAATGAGAACGTTATCAAATGGGGCCTTAGTTGCTAAAAAAAAATCTTTCAATTGTCGACCTTAGCTATTGCAGCAATAATAGGAGAGCACAAATCCTATGAAGAAGAATTGGCATGAGCATAACCAACACATCACTTCAATTGTCCCAATCCATAATGAATTTTGCTTCATATATATTGAAAATTTGCATAAAAAATACAGCAACTTAAAATTATAATGCTGCATGAGGACAAAATTATTGTCAGCTTTCACCATACTCATGAATTTGTGCTACTTGGTTAAGAATCCACACGCTGGTATTACGTCTGAATGACACCGAGGACTCCAAAGATCACCACGATCGAAAGACGGTCTCCTTGCGAACTTGTAAGACGAACCACCTGTCTTCACACTCGCCAACAACTTGAACTTTTCTTTGCCGACAACAGATTCAACTTACCACCAACTTTGGAGTATGTGCATAATCTATAGTGAAGTGATCTATAGTTATTAAATAAAAATTAATTAATTAAAGAATTTAATTAATTAATTTTCTATTATTGGAACTTATAATCTGTAGGTCCATAAGATCTCATTGCTAGCTCATAGTAACACTAAAAGATCAATTTAGTTAAAAGAAAATTTTGAAATGTTAAAATTAATATTTAATATATTAGATATATTAAATATAAAAGAGAAAAATATATTTATTGTATTTGATACATTAAATATTAAAATAGTTAATGTATAGTTGATACATTAAAGAAAAGATGTTTATAAAATGAAATTCAAATAAGTATAAGATATATTTTAATATATTAGATATTAAAATATAATATTTTAATTATGGAAAAGATTTGTCCTTGGTCTCTATAAATAAGACTCTTTGGTTGAGCCATTAGACACAACACACATCTCTTCAATAGAGAATTAGAGAATTCTCTTTAGACTTCTTCCTCTCCAATCCCTTGGGGATTTCTTTTCAAAAGGCTCCCACAAACCTTGGTCCTATGTTTGAGCCCTAGTCAGGAAGATTTTGTGGAAGAGATAAAGACCCACCACAAATATCTTCATATTTAATCAAAGACGTCCAATGTTTCCGCTGCGGAGTGAAACATCCATTCTTTCAAAGGAGAGTTTAAACAAAACTTAGAAAAACTTAACTAGAATAAAAACTTGAATAAACTTAACTCGAGAAGGAAGGTGAGCTCGAAACAAGCTGAAATTTTTATTAAGTAATAGGATCTCAATGTCGAACTACAATGAAGCTTTAACAACTATTTTGAATCTCAAAATACTACTAAAATAAGCAAAATACAGAAGCTAAAAACTCCTAAAACTGGAACAAAATAAGCTTTAACAAAGCAGAAAATAAATTCTAAAAACGGAAGAACAACAACCATTTTTCCTCTTCTTACTAGATCAACTCAACTCCACTTTATTCAAAGGGAATTGAGCCTTCACTACCTTCAACTTTCCTTGAGGAATGACTGAGTTTCAAAGTTCCAAGGGGTTGAAAAATAAGAGGAAAAAAAGCATAAGGAAATAAAAACATCAGCAAAACGAGGATGAAAACGACCAGAAAATTGATTCCCTTTCTTATGGCTTATTCTCCTATATTTTTTGAGAATTTGAGCTAAGGTTTCCATCTTTGTCCATGTACGGAGTTGGTCAGTTTGTCTTGCTGAATTTGTGGAGAAAAATATCACAAATGCCCTAAAATCACGCTGGTCCTATATTTTGTGCATTTTCCAGATCTGTGTAGAAATGCAATTGCAATTTTGTATTTGCTCACAATCTTGCACAAAAACCATCAAATCAACACATTTCTAACTCTTTTCAGCTTCTTTTTCTCTCTTTCATTATTCCAACAGGCTTTTATGAATATTTCTAATAAAACCTACATTTGGCTTGCTCTTTACACAACAAAATACACAAAATGAGAAGAATAACTTAAGTATAATGGTCAAATTATCCTCATAAATGAGAATTATCAGCCGACCACCCTACAAGACCCTCTTTTGAGCCTTATCTCTTCTCCTCTTAGCCCGAGCAACCTTCGTCCAGCCTAATTTGGTCCTTTTCCGTTTGAGGAATTCTCCAAAAATCCCAAAATATGAGTATTTAAGCTCTCTTCTCAAGAGGAGAGGGGTAAGTTCACTCATTCTCCATATTTCGTGCTATACTCTCTTAAAACTATTCAGATCTATCAACAATTATTGTCTCTCAACCTCGAATTATGACATGAAATCGATGCAAAGAGCGGCCAAATCTAAATATGTATTAAGCTTAGAAAAAGTTTGCACAACAAAATATGAAATTGAAATATCAACTATTAACTAGGAAGTATAAGATTTGAATAGCGATTACATCAAAGCTCTAGAAAGAAAAACTTAGTTCATAATGTAAACTTAATAAAAGTCCTAACTAAAACTATTGAAGTCGTTACAACCAATAAAAGAAAAGAAAAGGGAAAAGAAACAAATCCTAGCAATTCCACGAGTTTCCAATCGTCGCTCTACCTCCTTTCAGTTGCTCGGATCTTCCAAAATACTGTCCAATCGTCTTCCTTTTGTTCTCCCCCTTCAATCCTCTTCAAATTTGACAAAGATGAGTATTTATAGGCCAAAAAACCCTGGGCGCACGTCTCAGATTCAGTCTTCAAAGTTCGTAGTTGTGTTTTTTTTTTTTTTTTTTTTAGCTTTCAACTTGAAAATATTTACCAAAAACTATAGGAAAATTAACTAAAAATAACCTAAATAAGAAATAAGAAATATATATATAATGAACTTATCAAGCACCACACCGGTACCCAGGTTTCACTTACCTTGTAGGCCACGCTCTTTCCTTGAACTAAAAATTCATCGCCGTTGTCACATGAAGACCAAATAAATTTTTGTTTAGATTTTGGCAACAACAGTATCAATTGGAAGAAGACACTTAATTAACAAGTTGAATTCTCACCAGACATTCTTCAAAAGTTAACTAGGCCTACAATGTATTGAACAAATGATATTAGAAGGTTACTCCAATTCATAACCCCAAATATGTGAGAATATTAGTTTTTTAATATGCAAAAGAAATAGGTAAACGTATAGTGTTAGTCAAGTTAATCTATCATTAGTTAAAATTTGACGGAACACTTCATTTCATATTTCAAGTGATATGAAAAATCATTTATAAAATATTCTTATGTGCATTCATTACAAGAAATATGACTTATTATAGCTTTTTAGGAAATAGGCTATAAAATCCTAAAAAAAAAGCGGTAAAATGTTAAAGAAGAAATTGAGTGGCACTCAAAATTTCGGAAGTATCCCTCCAAAAAATGCAAAACCCTTTTTTTCCTCTCCCGGATTCTCTTCTCTCATTTCCTTATATTTGCAAGCATAATCCAACTCTTCTTTCTCTCAAAAGCTAACCCTCATCGCTCGAAGCTCATCCTTATATTCTCTCAACTCGATTGGAGTGGCACTCAAAATTTCGAAAGTCAACATCAGCGAGAGTATGATAACGACATTATAAAGATAAAAACAATATTAGAGTTTGATTTATACTTAGAGCTTTGTTGAATAAATGAAATTAGTGATCGATTTGAAGAGATTTTTCTTTTGTTAAAATTAGTGGATAAACTTAGCAGAAATTGAAAGAAGGGTAAGAATTTAAATACTTGTTGAACTTTGGTGTGAAAATTAATTTATTATAACTATTTTAGAGTAAATGTTTTTGTTTCTAAAATAATAATAATAATTATTATTATTATTATTTAAAGAGTCACAATGTCATTGGTCCACTGGAGCTGTCTCAACTAATAATGATGATTGATTCAACTTGAGGTTGACACATATTGAGCTCGAGTGGTTTTTTTTTTTTTTTTTTTGAAGCAATTCTTCTTTGGAATATTATATTTATAACATATTTCAATCACATCAACATATTTGGCAAATGAGGAAATAAACGGGTTTGAGAAGGTTTTTTACTTAATTAAAAACTTAATGTTATCACTTCTATGATCAACCTCTCATTAAATTATATAAAAAAAATTAATTGAACATAGCTCACCACCTGATTAGTGGTTAAGGTACCATGAATCAAAAGATTAGAAGTTCGAATCTCTCCAATCCACATATTGTTATTGTAAAAAAAATTAAGAAAAATGTTTTATTATTTAAGAAAGAATTAATAACTATTAATTTTTAAAAAATTCTAATAATCATTTTATTTTAAAAGGTGATGTTTTTTTTTTTCTTTTTAACTCTCCCTTTTGTATATTTTTCTGTTTCTTATTTGAACCTTAGAAAAACAATAGTTATTAAATGAATATATTTATCTTTCTGCATTCAAGAAAATATTCTAAAATTGTAGAAACTGTGAGATGCAAAATCCAAAAGAAAAATGACTTCTTAATGAAATAAGTTTTTTTTAAAAAGAGAGTAAACCAATTCCAAAATAAATTTCTCCTTCAATAGTTGAAATTTATTATAAAATCTTTTCTTGACCAATGATTCAAAAACAAGACAAGAAAAAAAAAAGGTACATCCAAATAATTCCTTTTATTTGTGTGTGTATATATATTCCATCCATAAAATATAATATATAAACCGTAAAAAGTCTCTAATTTGTTGTGGTTGGTAGTCATCTCATGGCATCTCTTCATTCTTGATTGTGAATATGCAAACATCTTCACTATATAATAGATATATACACTGTAGATATATTGCAATAATAAATCGAATTAATGGATAAATTCCAATTTAAGTTATGTTCATATTAATCAATAGCTTTAGTTTAATCATCAAAGGGGTGATCCATTATCGTCATTAATTAGTCTAAATAGAATTTTCCCACGTAAGTGAAGTAATGAACTTCTATTCCTTTTCAAAATTCATTAGGTACCATTGAAAATGAAACCTGACATCATATGTGGTACTAATATGATATGAATTTCCTTCTTTATGCAAGCAATTGATTGAAGCACAAAGTTCTAAAAATTAGGTGAGCTATACGAAAATTAGGTTACTTTATTAAATAGTCATAATAGCAACATGTCTGTATGTATGTGGTTAATTATTTTTCTTTTAAAAAATACAAAAATAGCATAAGAGAGTAAATTTACGATGCTACTGCATGTCTTATTTTAATCGTATATTTAGATAAAGTTGTTTTTTAATAGCTGTTTTGTATTGTTTTCTTTTGGTATATTTTTACAAATAATTTATATATTGGGAAAAACAATGCTATTCCGTCAAAGGTCATATATTTGTAACAGTGATTTCATGTGTATATATATTGATTTTTTTTAAAAAAAAAAAGACGAAAGAATAAAACCAAATCCACAAACCATTAGAAATCAAGTTTCTGAGGCAACCAAACAGAAATAAGAGAACATGACAAAAAAAGGAGCGATCCAAATTTCTTATTTGACTGTATACAATGGCTCAACAGCAATGTGATGAACCTCTAAAAATGAAAACAAATTCAATGGTTTATAATCAATGACGGATCCAAGAATTTTATATAGGGGCACAATATACATACAAATTTAATAAGAAGAATCTATAATGATAATTGTAAAATTATGCATAGCTTCATTAATGAACTAATTTAATATATAATACATTATAATTGTCCTCTACGAGTTTTCATGTTTTGAAATCAATCCATGATAAATTTATTATCTAACTTGTCAAATAGATCTTTCTCAATATATGCTATGAGACAATCATTCATCCATTGATCTCCCATTCGATTTCGCAATCGAGTCTTTACAATATTCATGGTAGAAAATGTTCTCTCTACAGTATATCCTGACGAGTGACGCAAAATTATATCTCCTAGTAAAAACTTTGAAAGTAATGAAAAATACAAAATCAATTATGTAAATCAAAAGTAAGAAATTACTTGCAAATAAAAAACAAGGACACCTTTTTAGCTTTTTTATTACAATTTCCAAGATTAAAAATTATAAAAATTAAAAGTCTAGAAAGAATTCGAATCTTACTTGTCAAATGTCAATGGTATATTATGTATATCCCAACGAGTGACGCAAAATTATACCTCCTAATAAAAACTCTAAAAGTAATGAAAAATACAAAATTAATTATGTAAATCAAAAGTAAGAAATTAATGGCAAATAAAACAATAAACGATATCTTTTTAGCTTTTTTATTACAATTTCCTAGATTAAAAATTATAAAAACTAAAAGTCTAGAAAGAATTCAAATCTTACTTTTCAAATGTCAATGGTATATTATGTATATCCCAACGAGTGACACAAAATTATACCTCCTAGTAATAACTCTGAAAGTAATGAAAAAGACAAAATCAATTATGTAAATCAAAAGTAAGAAGTTACTCGCAAATAAAAAAATAAACGACACTTTTAGCTTTTCGATAGAGCTGAATACGTTACTCAGAAGGTGAAAATATTTCTAAATTGAAAAAAAAAAAAAAAAAAAAGAGAAACTACCCCGCCAAAACAGTTGGTATTGTGTTGGTTCTAAATAAGAAACTTACTTACCATATACAAAATATCATATGAGAGATTTGGAAGGGGAGGCATAGCCAAGCCCATATAGAGAGATTTGCAAGGAAAGAATATAATGTAGAAAATCAAACATAAAAATGCATCCCACGTATTTTGATGCCTAATTCTCATAGGATACTTGGTGCCCCCCTTGCAACTTTTCCAACTTCAATTTTGATACTTAGTTTGTATCTAATATATATATATTATTAAATACCTCTTATAATTTATATTAAAAATATAAAGACGAGAAAATTTGAGGGGGGCACGTGCCCTGGCCTCCTGGCCCCTATGTGGATCCGCCCCTGTTTATAATCATCGACAATGGAGCCCATCTTAGCTACTTTTGTATTACTCGATGGGTTAGTTGTTAGGAATAACAAATCTCTCCATATTTGTACAATTATATGATATTGTTTACGTTAGGGTATAAATTCTCATAGGCATGTAATTTTCCCTAATGTCACTAAAAAAATCTTGTATCAATAGAGATAGTTGTCCTTACTGATATATCATGATCATCTTTGTCTACTAGCTAGTTAATGCGAGACTTTTGTTGCATGCTCCACATACACTAATAGTAAATATGATTGCTTTCTTAACATACTAATTTGATGCATTTATAACATATATGTTAGGGATAATGAACCTTTCCACATTTCTATAGTGATATGACATTGTCTATTTTGAGCACAAAAGACCTCGTACCAATAAAGATGTTGTTTCTCACTTATATACCCACGATCTTCTCATTTCCTAAACCAATGTGGAATTCTGGTTGCATTTCAAATACTTCGGACACATTTGATAACCATTTGATTTTTGAAAAATTAAGCTTATAAACACTACTTCCACATATGAATTTCTTTGTTTGGTTATCTACTTTAATTTTTACAAATGTTTTTAAAATTCAAGTCAAAATTTAGAAACTAAAAAAAAAAAGTAGTTTTTAAAAACTCATTCTTGTGTTTTGGAATTTGGCTAAGAATTAAAATATTTCCTCAAAAAATATAAAAACATTGTAAAGAAATGAAAATCTAAAACAAAAAATCAAATGGTTATCAAACGACCTTTACGAGCAACTTTGCTTACAACAACAAAAACATTCTTACAAAAAAGGGAAAGAAGAACCTTTTAGCTGCTAGAATTCTTTCATTAATTAGTGTCTTTCATCAAACCACACACCAGCTCCCTCGGGAGCCAAAGTTGCATCCAAAAAATCGTTGAAATATGCACGATGCCAATTAACTTTTACAAGGAGGAGGAGAGTTTGAAAACACACAGATATAAGGAAACTACTAAAAATGGTTATTGAAAAATTTTGCAAAATTATTGACCCTACATTTTACCCTACTCGAGTGTTTTCAGTTACCCTTGGCCTTTTCAGTTGTCTGAAACAAGCTCTGCCAAAAAGAGATAAATCTCTCAACCCGTGGAAAGAATGTTACTGTAGAGCGTTGTTAGGTAACCGATGGGCGAAAGAGAAGTCTCACAACAGAACATGAGACAATTTTTTGGGGTATGATGCCACCATGTTTCAGCTTTTAATTTCTTCCAAAAAGTTGGCTTGATCTAATAATTCAAATTTTTTTCCGATTCCCCAGTAAAACCTATAACCCTAATATCACTTTTTTTCCTGATCAGATTCATCCCTAGTTAATTTACACTGCTCAAAGCACCTGGTGTGATGTGGTGTGACAGAGTATTAGATGTTGATAATTTAGACCACAAAAACATTATGCTTCAATTAATCATCGAATTTCAAATGTTTTGTGTCATTATAATTCTTTGCATAATTCAACTGGTTAAGACATATATATTTGCGATTAAGAATCAAAAGTTCGAATTCCTAACCCCCTCCAAATGTTGTGGAACTCAAAAGAGCAAAAAAATTTCCTTGTAACTCCTTTCTAGAGGAGCTTTAAGTCTTGAAATTCTTCTCTATTAAGTGTAGTTTGGATTATTGAAGATGGTAATGGTGATGGTGGTGGAATAATAATTATATGGATATGGGTCGTTTTAAAATTTCTGAATAAGATCAGAGCTAGGCGACCCACTTCATTGATGGGTGCATCTGTGGACTCAGCATTGATGATAATCGCCAAACGAACATGAGCGGCAGGCCATGCCAAAAAGCTGGTAGTGACGCACCAGCCAATGAAAGATTATTCTCTGGACTCAAATTTATTGATGGATTTTAAATATATGATCATGTTGTTATTTATGTATATCTTTGTTTTTAAGTTTGGGATAATATATTTTAGATTCATTTGCTTTAGGCAACAGATAAATGTAGAAATGTGGTTGAGTTTTTGCCTCTCTGTTTGTGGGGATTCATATTTTTCCTTCTTCACTATTTATGATCTAAATTATAGGTGGGTTTTTTAATTTTTCAACAATCCTCATTTTCAATAATTGTGGCCATAACTGTTTCTTTTCTAATCCTTCTAAGGCCACCCAACTCATCAATTTCTTTTGGACCAATTTGCTCTATTCCTTGTTTTTTTTTTTTTTTTTTTTTTTTGTTTCCCCTTTCAATTCCTAATGCTAAGACAACCCATATTTTCCATATTATTATTCTCCCCCAACCTTTCTATTACAACTATTTTTAGGATGACAATTTTGATACCACTTGTAATTAGGTCATTCTTCATTCTTTATTTTTTATGATGCTATATTATCTATTACAACTAGTTTTAGGATGACCCTTTGATGCCACTTGTAATTAGGTTATTGGACATTCTTTATTTTTTTACGATGTTGTATTATCTCTCTCTCTGAGACTTTCCATTACAGCTATTTTTAGGAAAATGATTTAAGCCCACTTGTAATTAGGGCATTGGTCATTCTTAATCATTTAAGATGCTATATTATCTCTTTAAAGATAAGAACAAATAGGTTTTATTTTATTTTATTTTATTTTTAAGTTTCCACTCAACAAACTTCATACCAAGAAGCAAAGTTTGATTTTTTTGGGATGCTAGTGGAAAAGTTGATAGATAAATCTTTTGTTTTTTAGGGATATTAGTCATCCTTATTGCAACACGACATAATTGTACAATGAGACTTTCACTTCATATAGCTGTAGGATCGTATGACAACACTAGGAGAGTGAATAAGGTTGTTTACTAAAATTTAAAACTTTTTCAAGAAATTAAACTAAAATAATTCAACAAAAAATTAATCGAATGAACACCCAAAAATGCTAGAAATGTAGAATAATTTTTTTTATGCATACAATCTATTCAAATAAATAATTAAATAGCGGAAATTAAAAAAGTAGAGAGGAAGAGGTGATACCGAAAGTTTTTATGGTGGTTTGAAAATCTCTACTCCACTCCCCAAGACATCTTCTTGGGAATTTTACTGTGACAATTCTCTTACGGGTGAAAACCAAATCGATTGCCACTCTTTTTACATGTTCAAGAGTCAACCCCCAACCGATCCTTTTGCAAGTTCAAGATCCAACCTATATTGATCCTTTTAAAGGTTTCAGGATCAAACCACTACGATTCTTTTATCGAGTTCAGGATCAAACCACTACAAATCCTTTTTCGGGTTCAGGATTAAACCACTACAATCCTTTTTCGGGTTTAGGATTAAACCACTCACTCAAAATCCCAAGGTGTACCCACACCTTAATACAAAACGCAAATGAAAGATGGAATTAAAACCCCACAAAAATAAAAACTCACACAAGAGTAGATACCCAAGTTTGAAGCACTCAAAATTATCTAATCCTCACAAAAAGATTATAATAAAAAATGGATCTTTGAAGAATGGATAATAATGGAGTATTGGGAGAGAGTCTTTCAATAAGTTTGAGAGAAGAGAGATTTTGAAAGGAGAGGGAAAAAGATATTTAAATAAGGTTCAAAATTAGGACAAAATTTGAGCCATTGGATTTAGGTTAAATAGATCAAGGGTGGAGGAAATTTGAGAGAAAAAGGGTAAAAGAATGATTAAAAAATAATTTAAAAAATGTTTCCAACGGTCTTTTAAAAATGACCATGTGTTGCAATGTTAATCGTTCGCATCATTTCAAAATAGCAGTTTTTCTCAATCTTCTTTTGGTCATAACTTTCTCATTTGACGTTCGATTTAAGCGATTCAAAATGTGTTGGAATCGTCTTTTCGAGCTCTACATTGTGGATACTTTAAAGCACTAAAACTATTAGTAATTCAAAGGTTTGTTATCATCAAAACATATAGCCGTATGATTGAAGTTCGTAAAGCTAACAATGGCTTCTCGTTCAATTCTTTCGAAGTCATTGGATCATTTTCCTCATTCAACCTAAGATAATAAGCTCGTGAACTTAATCTTACTTCACCGTCGAGAAACGAAAGACGACTTGAACACTAATATTGTGTAGGATTGATTTTGTGCTCTCCCCAACACTAAATACTTCATGTTCTTCAAATATTCTCAGTAAAATGCTATATCTAAATCAACTTCTAAAGTTTATTGGTTTATTTATTTATTTGTCAAGAATAATTGACATGATTAACCTAAGGATGATGACCTAAGAAGTTATTGCATGAATGGATAATTGCTCTTTGTTGGACTATGAATTATATGGTATTAACTTAAATTTGACATAGAGATGGTTTGTATGTTTTCTTGAAATTGTTATTATGAATTATGGTAAGATAATTTTTTAAGGATTAATATTTATTACGTACAATGAATGAAATTATTATTTAAAAGTTGATAATTTTAAAAGAAATAATCATTTTATTTATTATAAAAACGAGTCATTAATGAAAACGCGCTATAAATTTTTTTTTAAATCCAAAAGTTAAAAAGTATTTAGGTAAAAAATTCTACATTATTAGTCCAACCCTATCGAAGGAGCTCAAATAATTATTTTGTGAAGATTAATTGTATTCCGAATTGAAGTATCATCATCTAATGAAAAATGACCACTTGAAAAGATAAAAACGAATAAAAACACTAAATTATTAATTTGGACATAACCGATCGCAATTGTTGTGATGTAATATTCTAGAGAGAAAAAAAAGGAGCCAAACTCTTTTGAAAGTGAGAACACAAACTAGGCTCGATGTTTGACGATTGACTTCTTTTTGGTTTTTTTGTTTTTTTGTTTTTTTTGTTTTTTTGAATGATAATTTCCATTGATGTCTATAAAAGTAGATAGAGATTGACAGCACCATAAGGTAGAAGCATCTATCAAAATGTGAAAATGGGCCATGTGGAAACGAAAAGCACAAGAAGCATCAACTAAAAGGGGAATTCATTTAATTTACGGATCACCATAAAATTACCAAGCATATGCAAAAATTCATTACAATCCAAACAATCAATTCCTTTTGATATCCACAAATGCCCACCATTTACTCTCACTCTTAATTGTTAAACATTTTCAACGTTTTACTTAAAAATTTCAAAATCAATTAAATATCATAGCCATCTACAAACCAATAAAGGGACATGCCCTTTTTTTTTAGAAGAATAAAAGGATATGCCTTAGTGCATATGATATACGTGCACATATGCCTCCATGCATCTATATATATATATATATATATATATATATATATATATATATATATATATAACAGCAATGCATGTGCTAATTGTCTAACATTGTTTTATTTGACTTTATAAAAAAAAAAAGTTATTTCTTTGTTATTAGACACTTCCAATTCTCCTCCTATATATAGATATTTTTTTTGCCTTTCAAACAATGTCAAGAGAGTTTCAGAACTTAGTCGAAAGATCTTGAATAAGTTTTTTATGTTTATTGTCAACACAAGCATAGCTATTAAGATATATACCTTCGATTAAAAGATCAAAAATTCGAATCTTTACTCTACATGTTTGTTGAACTAGAAAAAAAAAAAAGGAAATTGATCTTCATTGCTGTTTGTAAGGTAGGTTGTTTAAACGTATGATGGACAAAACATTGGCGGCATTGAGCATCTCCCTCGTGTGGATGGCATTGTATATGAATAGATTCCCCATTCATTCTTCTTTCTTTTTATCATAACTTCATTGAACTCCTATACATGAGCTGCAGATCAGTATAGTTGAAGCTCAATATTATAAAAATAATTCATTAAAGAATCAATTTAATTGTAGCATAAAATGTAGAATTCGTATCAATAAAAAACTATAATGAATAGCAATTTCTGCAATTTCAGCGTTTATTAGAGAAAGTTTTTTTTTTTTTTTGATAGGAAACAAAACCATTTCATTGATGAGTGAAATAGATACAGGAGAAAGTCCTATCTGAGATAGTTACAAAAAAGATCTCCAATGAGATAAAAGGGTAGATAAACCATAGTTACAAAAAGGCAGAGAAAGTTTGCTCCAAGAAAGTGTCAAATAGGATGTTGAATCTATGAAAGAATGTATGTTTTGTTGCTTTTCTTTGAAGACCCGAGCATTGCGTTCTAGCCATAAGTTCCAGAAGAAAGCGAATATAAAATTGTTCCAAAGAATCTTCTTCGCATTCTTGAAGGGATGCCCCAAGAGAGCAACATTTAGTAATGTGAATATATCTCCAGGCCTAATAAAAAGCCATCCAAAAGCTTCCTGAATGTAAGACCAAAAGGCAGAGGCATAGGAACAATTGCTGAAAATATGAATCTGGGACTCATAACTCCTATGGCAAAGATGACAGCAGCTAGGGGAAATGCATAGCCAAGGAGATCTCCGCTGCAGAATGTCAAAGGTATTGATGCAAGCATGGCTAAGTTCCCATACAAAAAAAATGGACCTTTTTGGGGGCATGTCCCTTCCAAATCTGATGGTAAAACTTTCCATTGGTCTCAATTCCGGAATTGGCTAATTTGCGAATCAATGAGCTAGATGAAAAGATCCCCTCCTTATCAAGGGTCCATCTCCACATATCCTCATTGTTTTGGGAGGCAAAAGAAGATAGATGATGAGATAGAATAGCCCATTCTTGTATTTCAACCTCATTAATATTTCTCCTCAGATACAGGTTCCACGAACCCCCCTCATGATTCCATAGGTCTCTGATGGAAGCCTCTTTTCTTTGAGATAGCTGGAAAAGAGATGGATAAGTAGATTGCAAGCTAAAGTCTCCCATCCATTTGTCTTTCCAAAACAAGGTTTTTTCACCATTGCCAACGTTAATAAAGATATGGCCATGAACCAAATTCTGCAGATTATGTATTGTTTTCCATGGTCCCTTTGATGTTTTCAAAGATACCATACCTGGCTTTAAATCAAAATGGCTAGTTCCAAACTTTGCGGAGATCACCCTACGCCAAAGAGCATTCTTCTCCATATGGAACCTCCAAATCCATTTGGCAAGGAGGGCAATATTGCGTTTGTGAATGTCAAAAATACCCAAACCTCCTTCCTCGATGGGTGTTTTAATAATAGACCATTTGAGAAGGTGGCAGCCTGTTTTCTCTATACCACCTTGCCATAGGAAGTTTCTGTATAATTTCTCAATACTTTTTGTGACCTTTGGTGGAGCCATAAAGATGGAGAAGTAGTATATCGGAAGATTAGACAGTGTAGCCTGGATAAGAGTGAGCCTACCTCCTTTAGAGATGTGCGAGGTTCCCCAGATGTGAAGCCTCTTTTCAATTTTTTCAATAACGGGGGTCTAGAAACTGATTGTACGGGGGTTACCATTCAAAGGTAAACCAAGATAAGTAGATGGCCAACCACCAAGAATGCAACCAAAGGAGGCTGCAAGGGAGCGTGCCTTATTTGAGTCTAAACCGATGCCTATAAGTTCAGACTTCCGAACATTGATATTTAAACCGGAGACCATCTCAAAATCATGTATAGTCTGGAACAAATTTCGGAGCTTTTCATCATTTGGTACGGAAAACAGAATCGTGTCATCAGCAAATTGGAGATGAGTAATAGATATTTTACACTGGCCTTTCCCAACATGGAAGCCTTCGTTCAGACCATTCTGTTCAGCCTTGTTTAACATTCTACTGAGACAATCAACCACCATAATGAAGAGAAAGGGGGAAAGGGGATCCCCTTGGCGAAGGCCTCTAGTAGCTCGAATTTTTCCCCTAGGTTTACCGTTGATAATGATAGAGAAATTTGCTGTGGACATACACCCACGAATCCATTTCCTGCAATTTAGCCCAAAGCCTTTGACACGGAGAATCTCCTCAAGAAAGTCCCAATCAACCATATCGAAAGCCTTTTCAATGTCGAGCTTTAAGACCACCCCACTCCTTTTCTTTCTAGTCCATTCGTCTATAATCTCATTAGCAATGAGGGAAGCATCAAGGATTTGACGATTGGCCACAAAAGCTGATTGTTGATCAGTGATAGTAAAAGGAAGAACTCTCTTCAATCTCTCTGATAACACTTTAGAAACCACTTTGTAGAGACTTGTAGTGAGGCTAATTGGTCTGTAATCATCCACTGTCTTTGCATCATTCTTCTTCGGGATAAGGCAAATGTATGTTTCATTTAGACTCGCA
Organism: Trichosanthes truncata; assembly: GCA_033996785.1. Classification (NCBI taxonomy): domain Eukaryota; kingdom Viridiplantae; phylum Streptophyta; class Magnoliopsida; order Cucurbitales; family Cucurbitaceae; genus Trichosanthes; species Trichosanthes truncata. The sequence goes on along the minus strand of JAWPNB010000008.1, from coordinate 24,379,428 downwards.
TTTATGATCCCATTCTTAAAAAAATCATTGAACACCCCTATAATATCATTTTTTAGAGTGTTCCATGATTTTTTACAGAATTCCATCGTGAAACCATCGGGTCCAGGAGCTTTGTTGGTACCCAAATCAGTGATAGCCTTGTAGATTCTGCTTCGGTGAAGGGAGTTTCCAGTGAAGTCGATTGCTCGGATGAGATTGGGCTCTATTCAGCAATGTCAGGCAGCCTTCTGTTTCCAGGCTTTTTGGTAAAGATATTCTGGTAAAAAGCAATAAACTCACCTTCAATATCACTATCTTGTACCAAACTTTCATCATTTGCCGAGAGAACCTCCACTATTGTGTGTTTCCTTATGTTTGCAGCCATTAATCTATGAAAGAAAGCAGAATTTCCGTCACCCTCGAGTAACCATTTGGTTTTGCAACTTTGACGCCACATGACTTCCTCATTTGCACTGATGGACATCAATTCCCCTTTAATATCGAGCCTTCTTTTAATTTCACCGGGATTTAAAGTGGAGATCTCTTCCTTGTTGTCTATTGTCGAGAGCTCTAAGAGGAGGCGAGCTTTAAGCTCCTTTAAATGGCCAAATGTATTCTCGTTCCAATGTTTCAATTCCTTTTTTAGACCTTTCAACTTTTGAATGAAACCGTGCCCTGGCCAACCAGTAATCTGTGTCTCTGTACACCATTTGTCAAGCATCTGCCCAAAGGAGTGATGATTCAGCCAGGTATTTATAAATCTGAAGGGAGTGGGGCCCCATGATTCCTTACCCAAAGTGAGACAAATGGGATAATGGTCAGAAGTAATCCTCTCCAGTCTTCGAGCAGTGGCAGTTGTAAATTTGTTGATGATCTCATCCGTGATTAGAAATCTATCAATAAGGGTCATAATGGCTGTCGAACGCATATTGGACCAAGAAAATTTGCCATTTCTTAAGGGGATATCCAACATGTCGGCCAGGTCTATGAACTTGTTGAATCTCCTCATACCTAGGGTTGGATTAGAAACAGTGGATTTTTCCCAAGACCATTTGGAAATGTTGAAATCACCTCCCAGAACCCACTGTGGTAGACAAAGAGCCTTAAGATCGTCTAATTCCCGCCAGAAATATTTCCTATCGATGGATGAGTTGGGGCCATAAACCCCTGTGGTCGAAAAAGAGAAACTGTCAGCTAGAGTAAAATGGAGAGATAAAGAATAGATACCTTCAATCACTTCAGTAACAGTAAGGACAGATTCCTTCCACAATATGGTTATCCCTCCTGAAGCTCCAATAGCATCAATGGATGACCAAGCGATGCCTCTAGAGCTCCAAAGAGATTTTATAAAATTCCTGTCAATCGCCTGCATTTTTGTTTCCTGTAAGATGATGAGAGCTGGGTTGTGGTGCCGAAGAAAATCTTTTATGAGAGCTCTCTTCATCCAAGATCCCAAACCCCTAACGTTCCAAGAGATAAAAATCATCTAGACAAAGACGACCCCTGGGCCTTGTTGGCACAACTGCTACTAGGCTTGTTATAAGTGATCGATGATTGCAAGTTCTTAATCTCTCTTTTCCATTTTATGCATTTCTTTGCCGCTGTAGAATTCTTTTTTTTTTTTTGCTGAGAGAGGCATAATGCACATACCATTTTCCACGAGCCAAGGGAAAATAAAAGGAAGATATGTGGCTGGATCACCATATTGTATTCTATCCCCCTTTTCCACTCCAATGGGTTCGGCAACAATGGAGGTTTCAGGAGAGTATTCAACCATACAGAGAGGAAGCTCATTTTCCTTGGTTCTCATGGGCAAAGGAGCAGAGTTCAGGGCGGTCAAAGGTATGGTGTCTTGGGCAAGGGGCTGGGTCTCGGTGGGAAGGTTAAAAAGGCTGGAAATATTAGGCAGAGGAAATTGTGGGGATTCCGACAAGACCAAGGTTAGAGAAGGAGAACCTTCACAAGATTTACTCGGAGAGGAGAGAAGACCTTCCGAGTCAGAGAGGGAGAATTCAAGGTTGGTAGAGAACTTGGTACCTGTAATCAAAGTTGTTCGTTTGTCATTTATAGATATGGGTTTTTTTAGAGAGAGTTGTGTAGTGGGGGGCAAGGATTGTTCGATGGGTGTGTAAGAGGATCTGGGTGAATGACCAATGGGTAAATTATCTAAGGTTGGTTTGGAAAGTGTGGCAGAAGGGTTGGATGAAAGACAAGAGACCAAATGGTCAGGGTTCGGGAGAAAATCTAGAGTAGTGGGGGATAAAGTCAAAGGTTGATTAGATGTAGTGTAAGGGTGGGGCCCAGGCTCCTTGCTTGTGTGTGAAAATGATAAAGGTTGCGTGTGGATATAGGAAGCCGGTGGGCCCAGCTTTGAAAAAGATAAAGAGGAGGATGAGGGATTAGAAAGGTCTGTCACCCGTACCTTTGAGTCTGAGAAGTGGGCTGCTCCATGGTACTGTGCCTCGGGTTTAACCACAATCGCTCCCATGGTGGCGCGTGTGGACTTTTGCACCGGCGGAATCTTGTCATGGATCCCAATATTGTACCCAATATAGTATTCTTCTTCGAAAAGAGGATCAATCTGCACTTTCAAAGGGGATGAGGATGGTGATGGAAGGTGTAGTTCGGCTGGAAGGAAACCACTATGATTCTCCTTTACCTTGATGTTGACCTCCATCATGTCCATTCTAGAGAGAGTTTTGTTTGCTGTTTCCAAGTAGCCTCCACATTCGTCACCAATTTTTCTAAAGGTATCAACAGACCACCTATCTAAAGGCAAGTTACGAACCTTTATCCATCCTCCATAAGAGGGAACTTTTGGTTCAGCAATCATATGTTCGGCAGACCATGGGTAGAAACGAACTTGAAATTTACCAACCTTGTACCAACCTTTGATATTTGCAGTGACACGCGCTTGCTCTGCATCTTCACAAGAGAGAAGAGCCTTGTCCGGTTGTATGGGGCTAACAGAAGAGAATGCTGAAACTTCTTGCTGTAGGGCCCGCATGATTTCATGCCAATTGTCGTGAAAGTGTTCTCTTTGGATGATGACAGCTTTATCCAGATACAAGGAGGCAAAAGTTGGGGGGGAGGGTGCTGAACTCTCTTCCGTCAATGGAGCCTGGTCAGCAAGATCGTTTTCATTAATGTTCTTCTTTAATGCATCCTTGTATGAAGAAGTGTGTTTTTTCGTATCCGACTGGTTACTGGTGAAGGAGTTAATGAGAGAGAGAAAGTTTTTCCATCTCTTTCTATTTTCTCCCCCCGAAAGAATCAGTTTATTTAATCCTCCAGCAGCTCCAAGCTTTGCAATCTCAACACAATGACCTTTCTTGTTGGTTAGTTTCTCTACCCAAAAAAAACTATCTCCCACTCTCTTCTCAGTGAAAAACTTCTGTGTCAATGGGAGTTCACATAGTCGACTGAAACAATCACAGAGCCAGGGTAGAGTTTCAGGGGAAAAAGATAAAGAGAAGCTCTTTTCGTTAGGGGTTTAAGTGATGCAAAAGGATCTTGGTTTTCTGTGATCTCTGGTTATCGAGAAGGATTTTCTCTCCACCCTGGTGGAGAGGGGTGGGGCCATGCGTGAAGGCGTGAATATTAAGAATGCGGAAGCAATTTTGGATCTTGAGCACTCTAATTTGATCAATTTTATCATACAAAAAACATGCTCAAAACTGGAAAAAACTGGAAAGTATGAACACATACCTTTGTAGCTCAAAATCTCCAAATTCTTTGCAAATCTTGGATCACCAACACTACTTAGACCACCACTAGAGTCTTCCCTACTATTCTCAGCCCTTGGAATGGATTGTGGGATCTTTGATTGAGAGAAATTGGGAGAAGAATGAGTAAAGATCTAAATAAAAAAGCTAGAGAGTTTTCTACAAATATCTCTTGTTTTTCTAATCTTCTTTCTCCATTGTGTTTCTTCTCTATTTATAGAAAGCCACAAGCTTAGTGAAGAAGCCAATTGAATGAAGATAAACTTCAAACAAGAAGCTTTGTGAAGAAGCTATGAACTTGGTCCATATTTCATTTCCAAATGAATTTGAATTCTTTTTTAATTTTAATTCAAAATTAATATAAAATTAATTTTAAATTAAAATCAATTTTTAATTAATTAAACAATTTAATTAATTTTAAATAAATATTTAATTTAATATCAAATATCAAATTAAATAATTGGACCAATCCTAATTTCTCAAAACGAACGTTCGAACATGAATCCCTATTCATGTTTTAAACCGAACGAATATTTAAATCATATTTAAATATTTCCACCTCTTCTTTATCATAGTTTAATTCATAATTAAGCTATGATACGTTAAGTATATCGCATATAATTAACTTTTTCTCCCAAATTCGAATTTGAACAATTCAAATTCTTTTCTCTCAAATTATTCCAAGGCTTAGTCTGAGCTAGTAAGGGGACCTAATGGACCTACAGATCATGAGCTCCAACGATACGAGATTAACCGGCCAAACTCTTTAGCCTAGCTAATCAACATTCGTTAACCATCGGGACACTCCACTAAAGCCCAGTGGCTGCACTCTCCTCACTGTAGATATATTTCTGTCCACTCGATATAACCATGATTAGTAAGTCGATCCTTCACAGGTTGTTCGTAATTACAGCTGGGTCAAATAAACCGTTTTACCCCTGTAATTACTTCTTGTTCCTTAAGTCCCACTGATCCTCTAATGAACAATTTGGTTTGTGGTCCAACCAACAAACCGTATCCCTCTCTGGCCAACGAGAGGGTGGGCTCATTGTTCAAGACCTGGAGTCAGTACTTAAGGGAACAACCTCTCTACTAAACCCTAAAGCAGGTAGGAGTGAATTCCATCTCTCATGACTATGTTCCCAACTATCTACTTGGTCTTATCCCCAAAATGGGAGGCTTATTGAGTCGGCGATCTCGGGCCACTCTCACCCATGCAAATCTAAGAATAATCTCGAATAAACAGGAGTTCATAGCACGCTCAGGATTAAGATCGAGTTACCTAGGTCATCGTATGAATATAGTCAGTTAAAACAGTAAACGGAGTTAAAAAGTCTAAGTGACTATTTCGAGGTCCAGTCTTATGCAAACTCATTGCATAGGACGCCCCCACTCGCATGTCTCCACATGAACGATTTAGGATCACATCGTTAGTACTATACAAAGTGGGCCGCGTCCATAGTGTCCCCAGGATAAGGTACCCAGCCCTATCCCTATACTATAGACCGTTCTGGTTATAACTCGAACTTGATCCACTTTTATGTCATACATAAAGTTCAAGTATACATACTATAGCCAAGGGTACTTAGTTCATTGGATTTGGGTTATTGAATACACAATTCACTTTATTCAATAACACATTTACTGAATAAACCTCAATAACATCTTTATAGTAAAATAGAATATACATTCAGTTTACAAAACCACGAGTTTTAGGACATAAAACCCAACAATGCGGAGCAGGTTGATCAGATCGGGCAAAGAACATGGTGGGGAAAGTTGCCGACAAAGGTAAGGAGGATGAGAGAACGAAAGAGGAGAGAGCAAAGAGGAGAGAGCATTTTTTTACTTTATTAGAGAAAGTAAAAAACAATAGATTATGGTTTTCAAAAAAAAAAAAAGAGAGAGAGATTATTATAGTTATTGTCAAGTTAAAAATTAAAAAATGGATTGGTATTCATTTGGTTCATGAGGTTTTAAAAGCGACACTTTAGTTCTTAAAGATTTAAAAAATAGTTCTAAATGATTCCTAAGCTCTTTTGACATTTAGTTGACTCATGGTGAGATGATGTATTGGTTAAATTGTTTTTTTTTTTTTTTTTTTTTGCAAAGGTAAATATATTCACTGCAAAAATGAGCGATCTCACAGCCCGAGGTCAAGGCACAGAAAAACTAAATCACAAACAATAAACAAAGGTACTTAGCAAATGAAAACAAAACAAGCAAAGCATAAACACAAAACACTAACACATGAAACCAATAAATCAAGAGAACCAAAGCCAAGGAAAATGAGGAGGAATTGAGATATGCCCCCCAGCCAAAAACACCTAGTGGCCACATCAGCTTGAATAGCATAAACAACAGACTGGAGAGACCGATCTGCTGACCAATGAAGATGAAGATTACGATACCTCCAAAAATGATAAATGGACGCACACTAAGCTAGCCTCCAAACACGACATCTGTGACAAATACCCTACTCTCATGACAGACCCACACTAACTCAAAGGCCCAACGAGAAATTCGATGAGTAGAACATCTGCAAGAAAGTACACTACCCTAAATTGCTCGAATGAAAGGGCACTAAAAAAATAAATTATTCTTGGACTCCGCAACAAACAAACAAAGCAAGCAATGAGTAAGAATAGATACCATCCTAGCTATGAATCAGTCCTTAGTGGTTAACTTTATCACACATTGCCAACAAGGAGATAAACAAATGCTTTGGAATGTCCCCTCCAAACAAGAGGAGCCTACCCCATGGCACTTTAGGTTTACGAGGTTGAATAGCCTCCCAAGCACTAGCCACAAAAAACTCTTCAGATCTATCTGCGCACCAAATAGAACTATCCACTAAAGTCAGATTAAAACCTAAATAACTATTTGCAGTAGTAATGGCCAGTGTCGATCTCAGGGATTGGATTTCTTAGCTTAATTAAGTACTATAATTACTAATGCTCAAATTTTATCTAGAGAACCAACAATAAAAGAAAAATCAGATTAAAACTTAAATAACTATTTACATGGTTGGAGACACTTAGAGGGAACCTTCTTGAAACAATGATTTAATTTCATAAACCCAATTTGGCCCTATAGAAGAGATAATTTACATAAATAAAAGTTACAAGCCAGGAAATTATCCAATTTATTAGTTGACTTTTCCAAGCCCAACTAACCCTCATATTTAGTGATAAGTCAACAGTCCAGTCTATTTTTATAACTAAACATGGTATTGAATAAAATTCTATGTGACTTCTATTAGCAAAACTTCCATTCCCATGCAAACATTCACTAATAGTTATACATTCAGATCTAAGTTCGAGTTCATCTTTTTCAAGCAAAAACCCAATTTTATCAGAAATAAACGTTGGCCAAACGGTTAAGCAATAATTTCTAGAATGCATAAATAACTTGCTACAATATAAATGTCTCTAAAATTAAACCAAATAAGTGGAAATAAACCAAGTTCAAGACATTTAATCTCTACGAAAACTTAAGCAACATCCAAAAACAACGACTACAAAATAAATAAGGAAGAAGGAAAGAACTCTCTGACGCGTGCCATACTCGTTCCCGTCGTGAAACACCGTGATCTCAAGCCTTGAATGTCTTCCTCAGCTCTCAAAAGTGCTCCCTTGATCCCAAATATGATGTAGAAATCGATTCTAGACTGGTCCCTCTCCAAATGGTCTCCCCAAAATCGAAGCCAAAATGTTACTTTTATAAACCTCGATACAACGTCGAAACGCTAGGAACAGCGTCGAGACGCTGTACCCTAATTCGCATAATAAAAATGGTAAAATGGGGTAGCATTGAGACGTTGTACGCAGCGTCTCAACGCTACGGATAGAAATCTTCTGGCGCGCGCGTTTCTGGCGTCGAAACATTATAAAGCAACGTCTCGACGCTGCTTCTGCAGGAAATTGAAATTGGATAGCTACAAAGATAGTGTTGAGACGCTATGGACAGCGTCTCAACGCTATCCTCTCGGGTCTTCTCACTTGTAATGCTTCTTCTACTTTTCTTCTTTGCTCCAAAGTGTGTCTTTAAGCTCAAATTAAGCTCAAATAGCTTCAAAAGTCCGGTTTAGCTCCAATTGCTCGAAATCTACAATATAAATAAATAAATGCTCGAAAGCTCACTATAAACAACCAAAACCAACACAAATCTAAGCCTAGAAATAGCATACATTTGAGTGCTATCAACTACAAACTAAATGAGTTGTAATCTTCCCATATAGAACATAGAAGGCGTAGACCAGCTGTTCACACGAGCAATAATACGATCTAGCAAAGGATTATAGTTATGATAGATCAACCGACCCAAGATAAGAGGAAGCCCAAGATAACGCACTAGTAGAGATACCGAAGGGATCCCCAACAACTCATCCAAACTCAGAGCATCATGAGCAAGCAAGCCCGCACAGAAAAACAAACTTTAACTAGGATTCACGTGCAATCTTGACAGCGACTCAAACTTCTGTAAAGAATTCAAAACAAAACTTAACAAATTTTGATCAGCATGACTAAAAGTCATTAAGTCGTCCGCAAAAAATAAATATGTCAAATGAATTTTCTCACACCGATGGTGAAAACCAAAATTTACAGGAGGATTATTCAACAAACGAGAGATGACTTCCATAACCATAACAAACAAATACGGAGAAAGAGGGTCACGCTGATGAAGACCTCTATGGCCCAGAAAAAAAATCCCTGAAGAGACTTATTGACTAAAATAGAAAACATAGAAGAAGTAATGCACGCCCTAATCCAACTCACAAATTGAAGTGGAGTCCCAATGGCCAAAAGCAAACAAAATATGAAGTCTCAATTCACAGAATCAGAGGCTTTCTGCAGGTCCACCTTATGCACACAACAAGAAGGACCACGATACATATAGTACCGACCAACCAACTCCTGACATAACAAGATATTATCAATAATACTCTTTTCCTGCACAAAAGCTAATTGATTAGAGCTAATAAACCTAGGAAGCCAAACACGTAACCTATTATCTAGGATCTTTGAGATGTACTTGTAAATGACACATTACAACAAAGATAGGCCAAAAATCTCCAAACTCCACCAAATTATTCTTCTTAAGCCCCAGAGTAATGATTGTAGCATTTAACCCTAGTATAAGTTTTAAAAAAAAATGAAGCACAACCAAGCAAAAATATATTAATTTTAATAATTGTTTGGTGACTGAACTTTTTCCCTCCCCCTCTACTCATTTCTCTCTCTTTCTCTATGTCATCTAGTAAACCTTGTTGTCATCTCACCATCTCCCTCCTTGTTATGGCCACCATTGTCGTCATCAATCTATAAGGAACAAGGAACAAATGTTTCTTGTGCATATCTAGAAAGATCTGGAACAAGTTCCAAATCTGCAAGGAGGAATGACCATTCCTTGTTCCAGATTTAGAACGAGGAGAAACTTGTTCCTCAATTTGGAACATTCATCACTTCAAATCTAGAATAAGGAAGAACAATGTTACTTCTAGTAGATTTGGAGTGAGAAACATTCTTCTAACTAGATAATTCGACAAGGGCTTCTAGCTACGACAACTAACAAGGAAGGATATGTCAGATGAGGGCGAGGGAAAGATTCATCGAAAGAAAGTCCAATCACTAAAAAACTTATTGCTAAGGCTCATTTGACAACCATTTGGTTTTTAGTTTTTGGTTGTTGAAAATTGTGCTTGTTTTCTCATATCTTTTTTACAATGGTTTTCTTTTCATCTTTCTTATGGAAACATTTAGATTCTTAGCTAAATTTCAAAAACAATAACAAGTCTTCAAAAACTACTTTTTTAAGTCTTCAAAATGTGCCTTGGTTTTTGAAAACATTAGTAAAAAGTAGATAACAAAATAAAGAAACACATAGGTGGACGTAGTGCTTGTAAGCTCAATTTTCAAAAACTAAAAATCAAAAACCAAAAATCAAAGGTCTATTTGGGGCGCTGAGTGGGTTAAAATTGTTTGGAGTTGTTTAGTCTGGGGAGTTAAATAGTTTGTAGGATTAGATAATCTGTGTTTGTGGTGTAAAGTTGTTTAATCTGGGTTAAGTAAGTCTGTGTTTGGGGTGCACAGTTGTTTAGTTTGGGTTCAAGAAGTCTGTGTTTGAGATGCAAAGTTGTTTAACATGGAGTTCTAAAGTTTGTATTTATGTTGGCTATTTTTTTCTACATTTTTTGTTGTACTATACAATTAGAGCTATATTAGATATCATTTTTTTCAAAATTTAAATAATAAAGATTTGTTCGGAAATATTTTTCATTTCCATTTTTACTTATTATCTGATTTAGATAACTAGAGGCATTTTTCAAGAAATTTCTTTCAGAATTATCCTAATAGAAAATCCTTGTGTTTAATTAATTATATTATTTTTTTAAATATATAGTTTATTAAAGAAATTTGTTCTAATGACCTAAGAGGTATATATATATAAATTAATTTCATAACAACGTCTGATGTTTAATGTAAAAGATTGTTGAGGAAAATCTTTTGTTCTAATTTTAACTTCAACTCCATTGCATATCTATTGCCTATAACGCTTATAGAAATTTAGCATTTTATGGTTAAACTTAGTATCTATTGTAACTCCATCTTTTATGGATAGTTTGTTTATCTATAATTTCAAAACCTAACGAGTTTTAAGTAAATTTTGTTGTTTACTATCATATAAAATTAAATGATACTTTTATATAAGAAAAATTACGACAAGGACAATCATATTTTGCTAGTTTTCCTATAATTTTAAAATGATCATTTAAACACAAATTTGAACAACCTAATGTGCAAGTATTTCACATTTGTAATAATCACTAATGAAACACAACCTTAGCATATTTATAGCTAAACTTTATCTCTATATTGTAGCTTCATTTTTTTTGGTCTGTTTATGTGTAGGATTTTGAGTGACTTCAAATTCTAACGAATTTTAAATGAACTTTGATATTTATTATCATATGAAATTGAATGAAAATTTTCTGTCAAAAAAGGCTCTTACCAAAATAGTCATATTTTGCAAGATGTCCTAGAATTTTGAAGCACTAGTACAATTTCGGGATTCATGACATTGAAAATTTGTCATAAACACATTTCATGACCTTTTTTTTTTCTGTCCTAGAATCCCTCATCAAGAAAACTTTATACATGACACATCAAAAAAATCGTCATAATTAACTATTTTATAACACTTAATTGTTGTAAATAAAAAACATATTCAAGACATTTGTTAATTGTCATAGTAAACTTTTTATGACAATTAAACATTGTCAATAAATAACTCTTAAAACCCACGTTTCCATCAAGATATATATATTATGACAATTTTTAAACGTCATAGAAATTCTTTTAATGACAAGATTTCAGTGTCAAGCATGTTGTTTCTATGACAACAAAAAAAATGTCATGACAGTATTCTTATATCAAGCGTTTGCTTCCTTTGATAGTTTGTAGTTGTCAACGAAAAACATGTCATGACAGTTTTGAAAGTCATAGAAATGCTTATAATGACAACAAAAAACTGTCACACAAGAAATTTCTATGACATCGATGAACCATCATAAATAGTGGTAAATCACTATTTATTTATTTATCAAAACCATAAAAATAAAGGGAATAATCTAATTAAACCCAAGCGGAAGCGTAGGAATCGGTTTGAGTTTTTTAGAATTAAATAATAATATTATGGTTCAGCAAAACATACTTTGAAAATAATATTATTGAGAATATTCTGGCGGATCTTTATGAAAGAGTTAATATTAAGAAAACGGAAGCAATTTTGGATCTTAAGCACTCTAATTTGATCAATTTTATCATACAAAAAACATGTTCAAAACTGGAAAAACAGAGAATAAGAACACAACCTTTGATGCTCAAAATTCTCCTAATCCTTGGCCAATTTCTGATCACGAACACTTAGTGGATCACCCTTAGGATCTTCCCTATTATCCTCAGGCCTTGGAACGGATTGTGGGATCCTAAATTGAGAGAATTTTTTAGAGAGAGAGCAAAAGTCTAAAACCGAGAATCACTCCAATTTTCTGCAAAATTCTCCTCACCCATGGTGTTTCTTCTTATTTAAAACAAACCACAAGCTTCTTTAAGCTTTGTGAATAAGCCAACACATGAGTGATGAGGATAAATCAAGAAGGAGGTGGGAAATTTTGGTGAATTTGAAAAAGCAAGGAGCTTATTCATGAAAAAATGAATTTGGTCTAAAACCCATTCCAAAATGAATTTGAATTTCTTTTTAATTTTAATTCAAAAATTAATATAAAATCAATTTTAAATTAAAATCAATTTTTTTAATTAATTAAACAATTTAATTAATTTTAAATAATTATGTAATTTAATATCAAATATCAAATTAAATAATTGGACCAATCCCGATTTCTCAAATCGAACGTTTGAACATGAATCTCTATTCATGTTTTAAACCGAACCAATATTTAAATCAAACTTAAATATGTCCACCTCTTCTTTATCATAGTTTAATTCATAATTAAGCTATGAAACGTTAAGTATATCACATATAATTAACGTTTTCTCCCAAAACCGAATTTGAACAATTCAAATTCTTTTCTCTCAAATTGTTACAAGGCTCAGTCCGAGCTAGTAAGAAAAACCTAATGGACCTACAGATCATGAGCTCCAACGATACGAGATTAACCGGCTAAACTCTTTAGCCTAGCTAATCAACATTCATTAACCACCGGGACACTCCACTAAAGCCCAGTGGCTGCACTCTCCTCACTGTAGATATATTTATGTCCACTCGATATAACCATGATTAATAAGTCGATCCTTCACAAGTCATTCGTAATAACAGCTGGGTCAAATAAACCGTTTTACTCCTGTAATTACTTATTGTTCCTTAAGTCCCACTGATCCTCTAATGAACAATTGGTTTGTGATCCGACCAACAAACTGAATCCCTCTCGGGCCAATGAGAGGGTGGGTCCATTGGTCAAGACCTGGAGTCAGCACTTAAGGGAACAACCTCTCTACTAAACCCTAAAGCGGGTAGGAGCGAATTCCATCTCGCATTACTATGTTCCCAACTATCTACTTGGTCTTATCCCCAAAATGGGAGGCTTATTGAGTCGGCGATCTCGGGCCACTCTCACCCATGCAAATCTAAGGATAATCCCGAATAAACAGGAGTTCATAGCACACTCAGGATTAAGATTGAATTACCTAGGTCATCATATGAAAATAGTCAGTTAAAACAATAAACGGAGTTAAAAAGTCTAAGTGACTATTTCGCGGTCCAGTCTTATGCAAACTCATTGCATAGGACGCCCCCACTTTCATGTCTCCACATGAACGATTCTGGATCACATCGTTAGTACTATACAAAGTGGGCCGCATCCATAGTGTCCCCAGGATAAGGTACCCAGCCCTATCCCTATACTATAGACCGTTCTGACTATTACTTGAACTTGATCCACTTTGATGTCACACATAAAGTTCAAGTATACATCTTATAGTCAAGGGTTCTTCGTTTATTGGATTTGGGTTATGAAATACACAATTCACTTTATTCAATAACAACTTTACTGTATAAACCTCAATAACAACTTTATTGCAAAATAGAATATACATTCAATTTACAAAACCACGAGTTTTAAAACATAAAACCCAACACTTTATGACTTCAACACAAGATCAAGGCTTGTAGGAGCCTCTTGAAAGAAAATCCTCAAGGGATTGGAGAGGAAAAAAGTCAGAATTCTCTATTGAGGAGATGCGTGTTCTATGAAGAATGCCCAATAGCTCACCCCAAGGGTCCTATTTATAATGGTCTAGGGAAGATAATTAAATAATATATTTTAATATCTAATATATTACAATATATTTATCTAACCAATTTGAATCTTATTCAAACATTTAAAATTCTCCTACGACATCTATTTCCTAATTTGAATCCAATTCAAATTTAATAAATATCTTTTCTTTAATGTATCTAATATACATTAATTGTTTTAATAATTAATGTATCAAATACAATAAATATATTTTTCTTTTTTATATTTAATATATCTAATATATTAAATATTAATTTGAACATTTCAAATTTTTTCTTTCAACTAAATTGATCTTTTAGTGTACTACGAGCTAGCAATGAGACTTTATGGACCTACAGATTATAAACTCTAATTATACAAAATTAATTAATTAAACTCTTTAATTAATCAATTTTCATTCATTAACTCTAGGGTCACTCCACTATAGACCTAAAGTTGCACTCTTATGTACTGTAGGACAAGTTGTGTCCATTGATATAATCACTACATGCAAGTCGATCCTTCAATAGTTGTACGTAATTACAGTTGGGTCAAAAGTTCGTTTTACCCCTGTAATTACATCTTGCACCTTAAGTATCACTGATTCTCTAATAAACAATCTGTTTATAATCTAATTATAAACTAAGTCCCTCTTGGGCCAATGAGAGGGTGGGGCCCCATTGTTCAAGTCCCAAAATCAGTAATTAAGGGAACTACTCATCTACTTACCCTATATGGAAATGAGTGAATTCCATCTTGTGAGATTATGTTCTTAGCTCCCTATTTGGTCAAGTCCCCAAAATGATAGGCATATTGAATCGGCTATAAAAGCCACTATCACCCATGCAAATCAAAGGACAAACCCTCACAGACAGGAGTTCATAACTCACTCAGGATTAAGATCAAGTCGCATATGATCATCTTGATGAAATATTAATCTTCTCAATTAACGGATTTATAAAGAGATATTAAATATTTCGTGGTCCAGTCTTATACAAACTCATTGTATAAGATACCCCCACTCACATGTCTCCACATAAATGATTTTGATCAAATCATTTGTAACTATTACAAAGTAGGCCGTATCAATAGTGTTACCAGGATAAGACACCCAACCTTATCCATATACTATGACTCTTTAGGTTATTTCTTGAACACGATCGTCCCATATGACAACCACATATTGTCCAAGATTACACTAATAACCTTGGTTTTTTCATCAAATGGATAATATTATATTGCAAATAAAATAATCAAAATTATTATTAATTATTAAATAAATAATTAATTATGAGGCTTTAGGGCATAAATCCCAACAATCTCCCACTTGCACTAGAGCCGACAAGACGAGGCATGTCTCGTAATCCTAGACATTCTAGGTGGCCCTTAAACACTTTAGCATGGAGAGTCTTTTTATATAGATCTAAACGACTGTCATTAAAAGCCATCTTGGTCACTACCATGATGCTTTCTTTCTTTCGATATAATTCCCTATACGTTGGTATTTTTTAATTTCTTTAATATTAGTCTTTGCACCACTATTATCATAATAAAGATGATAGACTAAATCATATCTGAAACACCTTTCAGATATTCAAGGAACTATTTGAGTCATAAAAATCCTTTTGTTACTTCATAAGCAAAACAATTTAACTTGTATACCATACTCTACCACCTAGGGTAAAATTTATCTTTACATAGATTTTCTAAATTTTTGTAAGAACCAATGTATCTTGTAAAGATCAAATCTTTAACTTCATATACAAAAATTTCTCATCATCCATAAATAATTTGAGAAAGTTTTTTTTTTTGTTTTTGTTTTAAATTTTCTACTCAATGGTCATACCATTCGTTTAACTGACGTAAGCTAATCAATTGTATATTAAATGTTCAGTCTCAATTATGCATATTATATACTTTCGACATTTGAGGTGTTTTAGGATACACTTCCTTAGACATAAATATAAAATATTTGACAACAATTTTGTCAATATAAGATGTTTGAGACAAAGTTAACATTTTGTCCTTAAAATCCCCATTTTGGACATGTAAAATATATCGAGTCATTCCAAATCACTCATTTGGAATTGGTTACTTAGTCAACTTTTTATGATAGATAGACATTTTACATATTTCATAATGAGTAAAATATCATCAACATAAAACATGAGAAAAATCCATCAAGCAATTAATTATTTTCTTGTCTATGCAAGTTTCATTAATATTTATCCAAAGTCATAGGTTTTGATACTTTTATCAAACCTTATATTCACAAATCTAATGGTAAAATTCATTTCATAAATGAACCTTTACTATTTCGCAAACATTTTGCTTTTGATCTTTGAAAATAAACATATCTAATTGATTTGTGTAGATGCATTATCTAAGATTTCTTTTCATAAAAGAATTTTAAACATTCATTTTTTTTATATCACATATGCAACAATGAATTATATAATGCTTACAGACTTCAGTATGGCAACAAATGAGAAAATTTACTCGCAGTCTACTTTCTCCTATTAGGTTTAACCCTTTGCCATTAGTCTCACTTTGCAGATAATAAGCCTTCAACTTTGTCAGCTAACATGACAATTTGGGCTTCAATTAAGACCTTGTAGAGGTTGAGTCATCTCATAACTCTCCCACTACGATGAGGCTTATCCAATTCATGACTAGGATGAATTTGACTTTCAAATATAATTAAATTGTTAACAACTTTTGTTAACTATTTAGTGGCTTCACTTGGAACCAATTTATTAACACTATCTCACCTTATTAAAGGTTTGTAATATTTTATTTGACATTTCTTATAAAAATGATATTTGTCATACAAATACCTTATTCATTTTAGGACTACATAAAAGACCATTTTATACTCCTTAGGGGCGGCCTACACTTAGGCTTATCTTTGAACATATACAAGCTTTTTAGACTTGTTTTAGCATGTGAACTTAACATTCCCAAATGGTGAAGGGTTGTAAACTAGCTTTACTACTCTTATATAATCTTAAAATTGTCTCGTAAACACTTTTGGAGGGAATCATGTTCACCATGCAATCTCTATTGCATTTCCTAATCGGAGTATGGTAATGGTGTGTAACTCATTACTGATATGACCATGTTTAACAAGGTCCTGTTTCTCCTCTTGTAGCATAATTTCACAAAATTGAACTTGGTATTAAGATAATTGGGATAAAAACCCATTTTCTATCAATTAGTTTTAGTACATAAGGTTCATGTACTTTCTATTATGATTTGATCATAATATCTTGATAGATTTAATTACCTAATCGATTTTTTTTTAAACTTTAGTCTTAATTTTTTTTTGAACTTTTCAAAAATTTAGACTTATGTTGTATTAGGTAAAGATACTTGTACTTTGAATGATCATCAACTAGAGTGACGAAATATTCATGACTTTATTTTACCTTTACATTCACCATACCACTTGGATTAGAATGTGTAAGCCCAAAGCATTCTTTGGCGTTCTAACTCTATCTAATAAAGGCCCAATGATTATCTTACATGGAAGGCAAGATCTATAGACAGGTAAAGTAATTAACTAACTTTTTAGAGAATTACCTCTTACTAGTCTTTTCATCCTATTCAAGTTGATGTTAATCAACCTTAACAGCCAAAGTCAAGTATCATCTTTTAGGAGAAAACAATGTCTTTCTATTTGGATTCTATAATCTTGAATATCTCAGTATTTTATAGTATGATAGATGTCAACATTTTAACATATAGAAATTTTTCTTATTTTCTGCTGAATGTATTTTCAAACAATTTTGAAAATATATAAAAATAATAATTCATACTATATGAACCTTTTAGTAAAAAAGTTTGAGAAATTGAATTACTCTTGTGATAATAAAACACCACATTCAACATTAATTAACAATTATTACTTAATGACATCTTAATGTCTCCTACTACGCTAACTGGGATGGGTTTCCTGGTGCCAACTTGTAGAAGTTATTCTACATGTTAAGTATTTTCCAAGAATTACATATTAAATGTAATAAAGAATAAATCTTGATAGTGGATTTCGTATCAACTATCTAGGTGGCGTTATTTATTCTCCACCAAAAATCTAGTAAATCAAATTTACTTTCATCTATATTATTCTTCCCATAAAGGTATTTCAAAAACTCCTCTTATTGTGACTGTCCTGACTAATTTAGGAATTATTTCCTTTTATATAGCTTCAGTCATTTGGTTTGTCTTCTTGGAATTTTGTAATACTTAAATTCGAGATCATTTAGACAATTTTCTAAATTCAGCTGATGTTGACTTCAACATCTCATATGTTATTGTCATTTTCTTTATCTTCTAAGCTTGACATCTTTCATGTCAACTAGGAGATACGTACAAGCTATCTCGTTTACTTTTGATTCGTTAATCATGTGCTTCACGAACAATTCAATTAGCATTGGCAACAGGTTTTGAGAACATTTCTCAATAAAGACAAATAAATATTTTACACCGCCATTGTAGTGTTAATGTTACTTTTCCAAGTAATAATATTTTCTCAATTTTGACTTATCAGTAATAAAATTATAAATTATGAGAGAAATTGACATAATATTGAAATATATAAAATATATAATTTAACATCATGCAAACAATTATCCATTCAATTTTAGCATAGAAATCAAACAATTTGAAAAATGAACCCTATAAATAATTTCTAATGCTATGATACTTTAGTGAGTTAGAACAAGTGTCGTCGTAGGGTAGGTCAAGTATTCCTTCACTAAACTGAGACAATCTCAACAAAGTATTATACCAGAATAATTCTTATTCCTATAATATTTAGTTACCATTAGTTTGGTCAAGGACATCATTAACAACTTTAATGAGCCATTTGTAAGTGTGGCCCATCATTTTAGATCTAGTAGTTTTATCTCAACAACTAATCGGGGTCGGGGCGGGGTGGGGAATCGGGGTCGGGACCCCGTCCCTGTCCTTGTTTAGCTAACGGGGAGAAAAGTCTCCCCACTCCCTCCCCCATTCCCCGTGTAATTGGAAATTTCCCGCCTCATTCGGGGCGGGTCCGTAGCCCTGCGAGTTAAATGGACATCTTCAACTGTGTTGTGAAGTATATGAACCAAATAGGGAGTAGAGTATTTTAACTCACTCCACCTAACTCCAAGTTGGTGGGCTAAATACCCATCAAAATTGGTATCAAATGGGATCTACATTAATATATTTTGTCAAATTAACGAGATATAGTCAACAATTTAACAATTACTTCATCTTATTATTAGTCAACTAATGGTAAAAAAGTTTAGGATCATTTAGAACCATGTTCTAAGCATCAAAAACTAAAGTGTCCTTTTTAAAATTCAGGAGACCAAAAATTGCATTTTAGCTTTAAAATAATGATTTCTTTTTTTTTTTTTATAAAGAAAACTGAGGCTCAAATTCTCTGTTCTCATATGAATCACTCCAAAGAGTTGGGTTGACGTTCTTTTCTCATAGTAATGGGCTTGAAGCCCAAATCCATGTAAAGCCCAAATTGACGTGAAAAGGAGGCCCAAAAGTACAGATGCGATCCGTTTGGGAAGCGTTCGTGAAGATGGATGTTATGATGACCAGAGAATAGATCTACTCAATTGTGTTCTACATCCTGCAACTCTAAGCTTCAATAATGGCGAAACTGGAGCCGCTTGACGGGCTAGCCAAAGATAACAGTGTCTCTGGAAAGAAGCAGAAGAGAAATCACGGGTCAACGTCATTTTTCGTCTTTGTGGATTACCTTTTTCTGTTCGTCTTTCTTGGGTTCCTCTGCTTCATCCTTTTCAAGATGTTCGGCGTCTGAGGCTCTCCAAATACATAGAGAGAAAGAGAGGGAGTGTGTGTTCTACATTTCATTTTGAAGATTAGGTTTTAATTTCTTCTTTTCGATTTTACTTTATCATGTTCATTTGATTCTTGACACACGTGTTGAGGTTTTTTGAAGTGCTTATGGCTACTGATGTAAATGAAAATCGAGGAATGGTTTTAAAGTTGCCGCGTTTCTTTTGAAATGTGTCTGCTTTTATGCTTATTCCTGTTATGATGATATCTTCTGAGTTCTGACATTTGAGAACTGGACATTGCAATTTGATTGAAAACGAATTCAATGTATCCATCCTTCTAGAGTTCATTTCCCAACTCATTAAAATTTTGGGAGGACGAAATAAAGTCAATGAGCTGTCTCATTCCTGTTAACTTTTTTCGATATGTTCTCTTTTTGGGGTTCCCTAAATGTTGACCTAAAGTATCTTCAATTGATCCGTACCCTGCTGTTCCCACCAAAGTAATCGTAAATTTATTGCTGCAATCTTAAATGATTTCTTTATGATTCTTAAATTCAGCATCATAACACAAGTGAAAGAAATGCAGGTAAGTTAGAACTACAGGTTTGGTTCTTACACCTACAAGGACTTAGGATCTAGACTAGGCTGTATCATTTTTATACATGTTCATAATCTTTTTTCTTTCTCGATCTAGTTTGGTTCTCTGAATGATTCCCTTGTTGCAGTTCCACCTGTTTTTTGCTGTATTAATTGATATCATCATAAAGAATCATGTTTGATTAATTGCATTGAAGTATCAGTTTTACTGAGTTACTTGAT
This sequence comes from Trichosanthes truncata, assembly GCA_033996785.1. Classification (NCBI taxonomy): domain Eukaryota; kingdom Viridiplantae; phylum Streptophyta; class Magnoliopsida; order Cucurbitales; family Cucurbitaceae; genus Trichosanthes; species Trichosanthes truncata. The sequence continues at coordinate 24,359,305 of JAWPNB010000008.1, read as the reverse complement.
CTTGATCTGCTAAATGCAATGGATGGGATAATCATTTGCTGAGGAACTAGTACAAACATCATCACTATTTTCTTCACTAGATTCTACTATTACGCCATGCTTCATTGTTATCGAAAAAGAACATTGTACATTGGGATCCTTTTTCTTTTTCTTGAATGAAGCATTAATTGTCTTGCAACAAGTGCAAGTTCATTACTAGACCTCTACATCATTAAGACACTGAGACATTGACTCTTCAAAGACAGCAACTTTATTTCTCTTGACTGGAAACCATGCATAAATGAACTGGCATGAACGTTATTGCAGACTTATTCTAATGATTATTGCTAGATGAACTCAAGGATAGGGTGTTTCTTTAACACCATCAATTTTGGCAGGGATTGGCACCTCAAATCCAGGATTTGGAATGAAATTATCATCCTCACCTGGAATATATTGACGTCTTGGAGCTGAGTTACTGCCATATGAACCTGCATGCCCTCCTCCAGAGCTGCCTTTGTCATATGGTGACAGTGTGATGCGCCCAATGCCGGGAATGAGCACACTCACCCCATCATATCCAACCAGCCACTGAGGCTGTTTCTTACCATCAATGCTGGACCTTTCGCGAACGTTGCGAGCTGCAACTGCTTGTCCAGACATTGAGAGGATCACGAGGAAGATAGGAAGCAGAGAAGAAATGGTTCTGTAAGCCATTTATCTAATTTTGTGAGTAATGCAGCAAAAAGTTTGTTTGTTGATGGAGAAGCAGGAAGAAGAGAGGGCTTCTTATAGATATGGGGAGGGGAAACTAAGAACTGGTAGATGAAGTTTTGGCGGTGAGTTAAAACTAGATAATTGCTCCATTTATTGGATTTTGAAATGGTAGGTTGAAGAATCAAATGGTAAAACATGGATGGACGAAAAGAAATGAAATACAAGAGAAAAGGGTCGAAATCTTTGCATATGAACAATAATTTGAAGTGAAGGAACAGGGTCTGGCATTCCCTGTAAGCACTTAAAAGCAGACTAGAAAGAGTTTGGAACTCGTCAACAGTTTTTACGGCTTATAAATGCACTAAGGACCTCGATCAGAATGTTAAAAATACGGAGTCACTTTCTGTTATTGAAGACTATACAACGGAGGAAGAAGAAACCTAAAGAACAGACAGATGTGTATATCAAAGTTCGTGCAATTAAAACAGTGATTTTGAGGATAAATGATTTACCCAACCCACAATAACTCAGATCACCAGTATAGAGATAATGGCGGCCGGAAATGTTGGTGGTGATTTAATCTCACAATTGGGAAGCTATCAAGAAAGGCTCGTGGCTATGCTGTGGTCACTGAAATCTGCAACTTTCATGATGAATTGGGTGAGGAGTGGGCGTGGAGGTGTGTGTTTTAGCCATGTGAAACGAGGTACTTTGTTAATTTGCAAATTGCAAACTAAACCATGATGTCTCTGTTGTCACGGCCGCTTTGGTTGAGTAAACAAAAGATTTGTTTAACTCAAAAGGTAACTTTTCTCTTTTTTTTATTTATTTATTAATATTTGTATATTCTTTCTTTTTTTAGTACCAATTTGATTATTTTTAAGAGCACAACTTGCTTGGGTTCCAAGTTGTGCTCTTAAAAATAATCAAATTGGTACTCAAAAAAGAAAGAAAATACAAATGTTAATAATAAAAAAAAAGGTTGCACCCAAGGTACAACCCACTTTACAACCACAAGAACAAATTTGTGGTTGTTAAGTGAGCTACACAACACTTGAGTGCAGTCCAGGTTGCACCCAAGTATTTTCTTATTTTTAATCTCGATCACTCATTGTTTATCTTGGATTTTATAGACACTTTAGTTTCATTGCTTTCTAAGACATCGTGTGACAAGAGCGTGATAGCTTGAACAAAGTATTCATTGCTTCTAAGATAGCCTCTACTCTTCACATATTTAAGCTGAATACAAACATGTCATGTCTTTCGCTCAATCAATCTTCTCAAAAGATAATAGTTGGAAAAATTTTATGAACTGCGAGATTATAGATACTTCTTTTGTTTATTCTTATCATGTATGCAGTTTTTTAAAAATAAAGTGAGGTGCGCCAACATTAAAAAAATATTTATAAAGATAATTATAGTGTAAACAAAGAGAGTTGATACTCTCATAGTATTAAAAAAATTTCTGACAATAGTTACCTGCTCAGTTAGATGTGTCATTCTCATCGTAAGACTTCATGTGAAGCAAGTACCTATTTTTCATAAATTGTAATTCACTTATATCTCTACCTGTAGTAGCTACTCTGAGGTATGAATTCTTTCACATCATCTTTGTCGTTAACCATTGACATCATGAATTTAGATGAATTTTCAAACCTTCTCTTTTGTAATATGTTTTCGAGTAGTTTCGGGCTTTATAAGGTTTCTTTTTCATTTCTTTTTAGTTTTATTAGTTTTTTTTTTTTTAAATAATAATAATAAACAAACAAACAAACAAACTACGTTTTTGGTTTTTCATTTGGTTCTTGAATTTTCATGTCAGATGAAGAAATGGTGTCTCTTTAATTTATGATACGAAATAACTGGCAGGAGAGTTCTAAAATTATACAAAATTCAATATACTTTTACATCCTTATTTAATGGAATATTAAGATGGCTTATGTACTTGTTAAAATAAACAACGGAGGAAAATTAGACCATTCATACCATTTATCACCAGACATCTTTATGATTAGATTGAACATGGATCATACATTCCCTGTTCATAGGGAGTTGAACTTATGAATCGAATTCTTCCATGGAAGCTCAAGCCAAGTGTTTCTGCATTGTAGTGATACAAAATGGTGGCAGAAATTGACTTGTGCATCCGCTATTACAACCTTCAACTTTGGTCTTAGTTCAAGAAAATCTAGGGAGTTGAACCAGAGAGTTTACTCTTGTTACACCCTCCAGTCCCAACCAATTCTCATCTTCAGCAGACGTTGATTCTCCATTCTCTTCACTATGTGAAGGAAATCCTCCAATTTGGTCCTTTTCTTCCGATGATCGGACCGTATAATTCCTTTGCAAACATGGCTCGGACCTCTGCTCTTCATCTGAATCTGCAGTGTTACCCATTTGATTGGCTTGAAGAGTTGCAGAAGGAGCTTGTTCTTCATTTTCTGATTCCGAATCCATTTTCCCGTCCAAGAATAAGCACACAACTGCACAGTCATCCATTTTTGAAGTAGGGTACTTGAGCTTCCATTCACGAGCAGCCGAGTCTACCACCATTCGGGCTGCTGATGATCGAGTTGAGGCAGAAGATACTATCTCAACCACCTCTTCATTGCTCAATACGTCCCAAACCTGCAAGGGAACTGTCTTGAATTCTCGAGATTGACATTGACAATTGAAATAAAATTCAAACGCAGGCTGCAGCATAGACAATGTTCCTTTTAAGTGAATGAGAGGAGGATTAGGGAAGTTACCCCATCTGAAGCAAGGACAACAAACAGATCATTATCTGTAAGCACGCGGTGTGAGAATTCGGGAATAGAGATAACTCCATAGTCCTTCAAACAGAAGTCGCCAAATGCTCGAGCCATGGCTAATCCAGGCGCGTTGTCAAATGGCAGCCACACTCTTGGCACTTCTGGCTCATCTTGCAATGCAAACACCCTTCCTTTACACTTCTTTATCCTTTCAGCTTCTCCTACAAGGCGAACAAACCAAGCAAATTAGAATCATACATTAGTTCATGAAAGTAAAACAATGGATTGGACATACTAGGCAGATCAGGCTTTAGATCCACTGTCAATTGGGTTGCTACAAGGGAATCACTGCAGTCTTTAGATCCAAGAATTGCTCGAGAATCCCCGATACTTCCCACGAATAGATCTGAGCCCTGCAGATAAATCGAAATTAGTAACCGACAGAAACAGAGAGAAAATTGAAAACCAAAGCTGGCTTAGGATGCACAAACAAAACTTCCTCATTTGTTAGTATTTACATGTACCTGCTTCACTAGAGTGACCGCAGTACTGCCACTACAGAAACAATCCAATTTGGGATGAGATTTGAGCTCCTTATCCATGGCTTTATATGATTTGAGGAAAGCTCTTCTCCATAAAGAACTTGATTTATCCTCCTGTGAACCATCCATGTCCTGTCCTTCACCATCTGCTGAATTCTTCCGACTCCACCGGAGACAAGAAGTTCTATCCGATCTATTATGCTTCAACTGAGATGACTGCCAAAATGACACTAGCTTTCTTGGCAGAACATCTCTAACCTTTCGTGCAACGACATGACCAAGCGGGCCATGACCATCAAATATCCCACAGAAAATTGCACCATCTGATATGAAGTCCTAGAGAAATTGAACCCCTCATCAGGAAACGTAAAACAACAGAACGTTGAAATTTTTTAACCTTTCAAAGCTGAGACATTGATCTAACTAAATGACCATATATTTACGATATCTTCATAAATTGTTTAAACCAAAACCAACGATCCAACAAGAACAGATAGAAGAACTTACTTCCCATACAACCATGGCATCCTGGTTTATACCCTTGCGACCTTGCTGAGTAAAAATGCAAGAATTTCGAGTCTTTCCATTATAAACAAGTCTGTTAGGTATAGAATTCAAATGCTGCAGAGAAAAAATATGATCTGAGAATGTTCTCTTTCTTTCAATCCGGCCACAAACTCCAATCCCCAAACAGGATCCAGAAACTCTCTCTCCATTGGTTCCACCATTGCAACTACACTGATTGCCAGTAGACAAACAGGTCCCCATTTACTCAGCTCCACAAATTAAGAAGACATCTGATTGAAAACTTCAAAAATATCAGATCTGGCATCAAGTTTCTGATTTACTCAAGAATAATTAGAGAAGTAGAAGGGTCAAGAATTTTACTCATTCAAAGACTCAAATGTTAAAATATTTGAAGTTAAGCTCAGTGAACACTGAGAACAGTGGAAGAAAGCTAGTTAAAGAAAGTGCATGTGGAGTAGAAATAGAATATACTAAAAAGGGAGCTGTCTTCATCATTTTGTCGTTGACAGAAACGATGTGGGCAAGAGACTTTTGTCTTAAAATAAAGGGTAGATCTCGGTACACGTTCATAAAGACAGACATATACAAGCTATCTGACGAAACATATACAAATTCAGAACATGTCCAAAAGCCAATACTTCTGTCTTTTCTGCCAATACATTATTAACGGTAATGGAACCACCAATTCTTAGCCCCAAAAGATAAAACAATACACAGAACTGGCCAAGCTTATACCATGAAAGCCAATCATTTAGCAAAGAAAGGCAAAAAAAGAAAAAAAAAAAAAAAAGGTGAAGGCTTTGGAGTTAATTGGGAAATTGAGTGGAAAATATGAAGTGGGTATGATGAATTGAAGAACGTATATGAAGAAAAAGTGACGTTTCAAAATGGTACGACCAAACTAAGCCAACAGCTGCCTCCATTTCTTAGTCAACAGAGCTCAAAATTCAAAGAAAAGAGGGGGAAATAGAAAACGCATAAAAGCGGCGGTGCAGATCTTCGAATAATCAGCAAATAACCAAAGAAATATACAAGGACAACAAAAAACATAAACCATACCCAGAAAAGTAAAAGGAAAAAAATATGGAATTCACAAAGGGACTTGATAATCACTACGATGTGAAATGCCTGAAATCTAAAAGACAAAAATTTAGTCCAGAAGAGGGAAAGAAGAAGAAAAAGAGAAATGGGTTTAAGAAATTTACCTGGACAGGGAGCGAAATTGTGAGCAATGGGATGGAACAAATGGAAGAGGAGTGGAAGCAGAAGGGTTTGTTAATTTTCTTTTGTTTTTTGTTTTTTTTTTTTGCTTATTTTGGTTTGTGAACAAAGTGGGCAGATGGTGCATTAATTCAAAAGCAGAGCATAAAGTAGAAAAAGAGAGAGATGGGCATTAAAAGCCCCCACCGTCTTCTTCGTGATTAAAAAGACTACCTATTAATAAAAGATTGATTTTTTTTTTTTTTTTTTTTTTTTGCATGTAAAATAAAAAATATAAATAAAAACAGAGGGCTTGAATTTTGAAACTGCAAAACAGAGCAGAACAAAACCCCAACATTCAAAAGACAACGCACGCCAACTCTGACACAGAACTTCGGTCACCATATTCCTAAAATGCCCGACACTCTTTTTCCTTCTTTTTTTTTCAATTATTATTTACAAACCTTTGTATCATTTGCCTATACGGAAATCACATTATAATATTAATAAATAAATATAATAATAATTATAATGTATAGTGTTTGAGTTGGTTTTACTTTTGTAGAAAGAATGTATGTAACAAGTTTAATTGATTATTATTAAGGTTTATTTGTTGGAAAGAAAAAGAAGGTAATAAAATGTATGTATTTTGTGGATAATAATAATGTTTTGGTTAAAATATCATTTTGGTCCCTATACTTTGGACTGCGTTCTTTTTTGGTCCATGTACTTTCAATTGTCCAATTTTAGTCCACGTATTTTCAATAAAGCTCAAAATTGGTCATTACCATTAGTTTATTGTTAATTTTTCTTTAAAAAAATAGTCTCTATTATCTTTTCCTCTATAAATTTTTGAAGTATGTTCACATGGTATCTTTTTTTGTATTAAAATTATTATTATTATTTAACCAATTTTGATAAAAATTAACTTCAAACTTATCATAGGGACTAATTTTAAGTTTTATTGAAAATACAGAGACTAAAATAAAATAAAACCCAAAGTACATAGACTAAAATGGTAATTTAACCTAATGTTTTATATGTATAAAGAGTGATTGCGGCCGTTCCCCACCTAACTAACTACTCAAAGGAGTGGGATTGTGCATGAGAAATGCCGGATCTTCCGATCTACTCTACGTCCTTTTTTTTTTATATATAAATAATTACAATTAGTTTTTTTTTTTTTTTTTTTTTTTTGGGGGGGGGGGGGGGGGGGACCTACTCCATATCTCTCGCTAAAGGGCAATTAATTATAAATTATAAGTGGCAGCTACATTGATTAAAAATATAAGTTGAATTACAAATTTAATCTCTATGATTTTAATATAATTTCAATTTAGTCTCTATGTTCTTAAAGTCAGCCCCCTTTATTGAGTTTTCGCTTAGTTTCAATTTGATCTCTAGTATAATCAAACCTCAAACATTAATTATTCTTGTCGTTATTATATTGACAATTTTTAATGTGACAACGAAATGATATTTTCTATTTTAGTTAACTATATTAAGGTTTGAAGTTGAGTAAAAAATAGAAGAAAATCAGTAGACTTTTCATGTAGATAAAAGAGAATTTAAAGACAATATTTGTGAGATTTAGCCAAATTATAGGGATCAAATCAAAACTTTTAAAGCTATATAAGGACTAAATCGAAACTAATTTAAACTATACAAACTAAATTAAAAGTGTTATAATCATATGACCAAAATTGTAATTTAACAAAAAAAAATTAATTTTTTATAGTTCAAAAGAGTAATTATATAATAAGGTAGGTCATATTTTGGAGTAGTAAAGGTAGTATAGCTAGGAAGATGATGGTAGCAACTTGTATATACTAAAATTGACTTCCTGGGCATGTAATGTAATGTAAACATCCAAGGAGAGAAGAATATTGAAAAGGTTTGAAAAGGAAACACCAATTGGGGAAAATGAGAGGATAGAAAATTTTACCTCCTCTTTTGTAAGTATGTGTAATGCATGCATGGTTTTGCAAATTGCAAATTAAAGCTACTAACTTTTCTACGAAAAAAGCAAAAACGATGTTAATTTGATTGTTTTGTTTAATTTCAAACCAATGTTCTCCTTTGGCGTTTTTCCCTCTTATCTTTCTTCGAGAGAGTTCCAAATTTCAACATTTTACACTCCATATTTGTCTCTCTTTTTAATCTTTTCCACTCACTTTTTTAATTAATTGTTGGCCATTCCCATACTAATGCCCTCTTCCTTTTTTCTCCCTCAACATCACTACATAGTGGACCTTATTGATCACTTCATGTTCTTACTTTTTATTCACTTCTTTTTAACGACCCAAATCATTTTTAAATTTTGAATATGATTTTCATCCTTAATTTCCTTTAATTTCTGACCTTTTCTTCACAATGTTTCTTTTTCTTTTTTTCCTTTCAATTAAATAGACTATGTATCTCTTCAATCATTAAACATTCCAATTTATGAATTTCATGATTGGTCGCATGAGCCGATAACCAGTTACTAAATATTCCAACGAAAGGAAATTTCATGATTATTGGTTGCATGAGTCGATAATTGTTGCCTGTTCTAAAAGTTTCTTCTCCATCACTTGTCTCTCCTTTTTTTTCTTTAGAGAAATTGGACTAAATAGTCACATATACACCCCCATCTTAAAAGATGGCTTAGAAAAAATCTAAAGAAATATGGCCACTAATTTTTTTGAAATTTCTATTCTTTTCTATTTGTTTCATTTGGCCAATTTCCTAAATTGGTCATCAATCTCCGGAGTATATCATCTATACTTTTCAAGTTTTATTTCCTAAAATCATGAACATCTTTAATCAGCAGTTTAAGCCAAGTTGGAGCAGAAACATGATTGCTCCAACTCTCTTAAAGATTCAACAATGTGGTTGGTTTTGCTAGAGGTCTCAGCCATCGTGTTGCTTTCTCGTCCAATATGTTATGTTGTTACCAAAATTTGGATAAGGAAACTCACTTAACCTTCATATGACAACAACGACGGTGAATTTGTAGTTCAAGAGAAGAATGTGACCTACAAGATAAGTGAGAAACCTGGGTACCGATATGGTATTTGCCACACAGGCTCTAATGCTTAAGTTAGCTAACAAGTTTTTGGAGAGTGTAGCAAGAGTTATAGAGAAATGAGTGAACTTATCTCTCTCCTCTTGAGAAGAGAGTTTAAATACTCATCTTTTAGAGTTTTTGGAAGATTCCTCGCAGGAATAGGACGGAAAAAGACCGGATCAGGCTGGACGAAGGTTGCTCGAGCTAAGAGGAGAAGAGATAGGGACCAAAAGAGGGCCTTGTAGGGTGGTCGACCTCAGCCTAGGCCGAGGCCGACCAAGTACTTGGGCTTCGGCCCAAGTCGGTTCCTCGCTCCTTTCTTGCGTTGATCCAATATCGACCCATTAATTTGATATGTATTCGGCTTTTTAGTCTTATTTTGCCATTAATTTCTGTGATTTTTCAAGCCTGTTTTTATGGTCCTATTTCACCCATAACATGTTCCATTACAATGATGTCACTAATCGCGTGTTAGAGTAAATTTTCCTTTCATGAATAAAATTATGAAGTTCGGTAAGATCTCTCTCTTCCTAGTTGAGAATTCATGTGGTGTGAAGAAGGTCATTGGATGACTTTGAAGAGCTTGTATTCTATCTAAATATTGCCATGGTTTTCATGAGATGATACTTTCGGCTGCAATATTTTTGCCATCGCCGATTTCCACTTGCCGTAGGACAAGATAAAATATGAGTTTTTTTTTTTTTTTTTGGATTACACAATATGTGCGGCCCAAAAGAAACTGACACCTTTGAGAAAGCAGGTTAACATTTAATTTGTTTTTCTTTTTTCTTGTTTTTAATATCTCGATTTTTTTATTTTAGTTTAATTTTAATTTAAGAATCAAAATTTCCATAATATCTATTTGTAATTATAGATTTTTGTACTGATGCCTTAAATTTAGGGATCAGTTATTTGTTTAAAATTTTGCTTGAATTTTTTTTTGATTGGATATGCTGGAGTAGGCGTGTTGAGTAATGGTGTAGTTGTCAAATTGTAAATAGGGATAATTCTAGATATGGCAAAAAAAAATTGGCGGATTTGATTAATGGCTATGTGCATTCTTTTTTTAATTATGGCCACACGTGAGGTGCACATGTGATGTACTCTTTTAAAAATGCTTGATTTGCCCATATGTATCTACACATTCTGGATTTTTTTTATAAAAAAAATCATTCTCTCTCCTATTTTATTTAAGGTGTATCTAAACTGAAATTTCAAATATTTACATTGCAGTTAGTATCTTTATAACTATTTAAAATTGTTTAAAATTCGGGATTTATAAAGATTTTATTTTACAAGATTCATTTTTTTAATCCAATTTTCTTATTTTCAAGTCCTTATCGATATACAAATTGGTTAATTTACTTTCTTTTATTATTTTTCGTATCTTTACTTTTTGTTTTTTTCGCTTCCATTCATTGACTTGTATTTCGGTTTCTTCCTTCCAATTTTCAGGTTTGTTTATGTTTTTTTTCCACTGTTTTTGGTTTTCCTCTTCTTCTTTACGTTATTTTTCAGGTTGTAGCTTGATACATTTTTTTTAGGTTCATATATCTTTCCAATCCGTAAGTATATTGTATGACGGGATCTGTGATGCAGCTAATCGATACCAGAATTTTAAGGTTGCTAATATATTGGTTCGTTTGGATTCTAGTTTTCTGCATTTTACTGATTGTATTCGTAACAAACTTCATCTTTCGAGTCATCAAATTATTACTCGGTCGACTATTTATAGGGATGGTTCGAATAAATCCAGTATAATTAGAATTACTGAGGACAAGGATGTTATGTGGGTCCTTTCTATTATTTCAAAGAGTGTTGCTAATAATCGTCATGTTGTTGTTGATTATTCAGAAATTTCTGAATTAGACTGTTCAAATACGGCTACCTCTAATTACAGTGCAGGTAAAAATTTGGATCATTCTAAGAAAAATTACAGTATACTTATTATTTCTAAAATTCTCTATTTATCTCTTACAAATACATAGTATTTCCTCATCCTTTGCTTTCCTAACTCAATTCAGCTTTTGTTTTTTTATGTATGCATGATTTAGTTACTATGTAATTTATATTCATTGTTGTGTACTAATATTATATGTTGAAATTTCAAATTCATAGGGAGTACTTTGTTATTTTTATATAATTCAAATACATTGTATTTCTATGTTTTTTTCTTAACTCAATTCAGCTTTTATCTTTCTATGTATGCATGATCTAGCAAATGTATAATTTATATTTTTTGTTGTGTACTAATATTATATATTGAAATTTCAAATTTGTAGGAAGTACTTTGTAATTTTTATATAATTTAAATACATTGTATTTTCATGTTCTTTTGTTTAACTCAATTCAGTTTTTGTATTTCTATGTATGCATGATTTTCATGTTCTTTCGTTTAACTCAATGCAGCTTTTGTATTTCTATGTATGCATGATCTAGCTACTGTATAGTTTATATTTTTTGTTGTTTACTATTATTATATGTTGAAATTTCAAAATTGTAGGAAGTACTTTGTATTTTTTATATAATTCATAGTAATAGCTGCTCTATAATTTAGATTTTTTGTATTTTCTGAATACTTTAGGTTGACATATACTACTTTCAGAAGTTTATATCACTTCAAAACATTAACTAGCAAAATAAGTTAAAGACACAAAATTTATTAATAACAATTCATATTATAAACTAGCTTGTCAATAATCCCAAAATACTATAAGATTCAGTATATAAATTTAACAAAAGTATACTAAAAGCAATTCAGTCTAAATATTTAACAAAAGTCTAATTTTGTGATCAAAAGTGAAATTCTTAAAGAGTCTTGAGTTTCCTGAATTTTTTCATTAATTTTTTGTCGGCTGAGGTGGAGGTCGAATGTAGGACCATATGTCAAGGATGTGCCCTGTGCGTCATCAGTTGATTTATACGTTCCACATAAAGCATCAATATATATCCTGGTTGGCTTTAGACCATTGGATGCATCCTTTGGTATGTTGTGGTTGATCTAAACATTTAAAACAAAATTAATTAACATAAAATTTGGTTATTTTGTAAAAAATTGAGCAATGGAATTACATTTTAAATAATAGAAGATAACATTACATAATATAACACGAGTAATGAACATAATATGTAGTTTGCATCGTTCCTTTTACCATACCTTCAAATGTTTATTCAAAATAATTTTAATCTCAGTACATTAGGTATAGCAAACTAGCTAATTTAAAATATATAATAAAAAAGTATAATCTATTTATATTTTAATATATTTTTACCTTGTATCTTCTCTAAAGATCGGAGAATATTTTAAAATTATTTTTTGTAAATACCTTAATCTTCGGTCTCAAAGGTCTTTGTTGTCGCTTCTTCCTTCTCTTATCCATTGTTTTTGCTCAATGAGAATACTTTTCCATTGGAGCCAAGCTTTAACTAGTTTCTTACTTTTCTTATACCTGAGTTTCACGATTTCCCAATGGAGGCAAGATTTTATGTTTTAAAGGAAGAAATAGTGAGTATTTCTTACCTTTTTTGCCGGACAAGCCTAGGAATCACCTTGCTGAACGAGATTTCAAGCTTTGCCAAAGAAGGAGATGGGTTCAATGATCTGAGGAGCTTTGAAGCTTTGAAACTCGATTGAAATTGTGTGAAGAAACGCAAAAAAGAAAAAACCCTAGAATCACTCATTCGATTTGCGATGAAAGGTAAATCTCTCTCCAAATGTTTTCAATTTTAATTAGTATTGTACGGGGAAACGTGTAAATGATGATTTACTTTGATTTTGGGTTTAAATTATATTTCATGTTGCATGTGATTTTATTGGTTGTTTAATCTATTCTTTTAAGTAGTTTTTTTAATCTTTTTGTTACGTAATCAATTATTAATTGTTGTGTTTTTTTTCTATATTATATCCATTTTTTTAATTTATCGTTAAGAATTTTTGAATTTTTGTTTAGATTTTAGATAATGAATCCTAACATCTTTTGTTGTTTAGATAATCCATTTTATTTTAGATTTAGTTTTTAAATTTATTATAATTACACGATAATTAGGAAATCTTAGATATGAAAGTTGTTAGGGGTAGTCTGGTCATTTAATAATTAATATTTAAAATTATGAATAATGATTTGGCCATTTTTAAAAACCTTAGATCGCTTGGCCATTTTTCAAAACGGGAAATAAAAAATGGCCATTTGTGTAGTCGGCCCTTGTAAATATAGGGTTAAAGGGCTATGATGAGACGTCAGCCTCATTAACGGTCCCGAGACTCAAAGGCCGACCTTAGCCTGATCCAAATTCGGTTCAAAGTCAAAGTTTGACCTGCCTGACTCAACCCAACATATTTACTTATTTGGTTGGGTATGGATCACCTTTTTGAAGAGCGGGCTGGCCTATGGGTTGGCCCGTTTGGGCCATATTTGGATGAGTTGACTACACAAATGGCCATTTTTTATTTCACGTTTTGAAAAATGGCCGAGCCATCTTAATTTTTTAAAAATGGCCAAATCATTATTCACAATTTTAATTAGTAATTATTAAATGACTAGATTACCTCTAACCACTTCCATTACGAAGATTCCTTAATTATCGGGTAATTAAATTTAATTTAAAATTAAAATCTAAATTTGAATAGATAAATTCGGTAATCTAAACAACAAAAGTTGTTAAGATTCATAAACCAAACAAAAATTCAAAATTCAAACAGATTATCTACAATTCAAACAAAAATACACAGCAATTAAAAATTGATTGCATAACAAAAAGATTAAAAAAATAGTTAAAATAATAGATTAACAAACCAATAAAATGACATGCAATATGAAATACTAAACTAAAAAAATAAAAGTAACCCAAAAACAACGAAGATTAACGTATTTACACATTTAAATAAAAATATAACTAAAAATTGATTGCATAACAAAAAGATTAAAAAATTAGTTAAAATAATAGATTAACAAACCAATAAAATGAAATGCAATATGAAATACTAAACTAAAAAATAAAAGTAACCCAAAAATAACGAAGATTAACGTATTTACACATTTTTTTTAAAATATAATCTGATATTTTGAGAAGATACAAAGTACAAATATAATAAAATATAAATAGATTCGGTTTCTTTATTATAGAGTTTAAATTAGATAGTTTGTTATACCTAAACCTACCATTGTCATCTATCTCTTGAGCTGTGTATGTGTCTGAAATAAATATAGAGTAAAAATCAACTGAACAAAATACCTAATTCAAACATATTATCTACAATTCAAACAAAAATACACAGCAATTAAAAATTGATTGTATGACAAAAAGATTAAAAAAATAGTTAAAATAATAGATTAACAAACCAATAAAATGACATGCAATATGAAATACTAAACTAAAAAATTAAAGTAACCGAAAAATAACGAAGATTATCGTATTTACACATTTTTTAAAAAATATAATCCGATATTTTGAGAATATACAAGGTACAAATATAATAAAATATAAATAGATTCGGTTTCTTTATTCTAGAGTTTAAATTAAATAGTTTGTTATACCTAAACCTACCATTGTCATATATCTCTTGAGCTGTGTATGTGTCTGAAATAAATATAGAGTAAAAATCAACAGAACAAAATACCTACAGAGAAATACACCGTACATAAAAAAATAAAAAGTTCGAACACTACCACGAACTCATCTACCTCTTGAGTTGTGTATGTGTCTGAAATAAATATAGAGTAAAAATCAACGAAACAAAATACCTACAGAGAAATACACTATAAATAAAAAAAATAAAAAAAGTACGAACACTACCACGTACCTGGATTTTTATCAATAAGAGCAGCATAACAGGCATGAATAATAAGCGAATAGAAGGCTGCAGGTGGACAATGAATAGAATCCAAGGCAAGTTCGCGACCCCTCTATGCCTTCCCGTCAATGGAACCAACAACCACCGTGTCCCCGACTAACATTCTGCTCTTCATCTTCTTTAGCACCGCCTTCACCACGCATAGCAACTCAACTCCAAGCCTCAAAGATTCCTACGAATCACCTTCTAAGCTTCCAAAAAGCTCCGAATCACCTTCTAAGCTTCCAAAAGCTCCGAATCGTTGTTTGAACAGTCAGAAAGTTGAGAAGTAAGCGACTGAACAATTATGCGCATGAAATTGGCTTGTGCAATAGCGACGGTGCCGATGGCTTGACATTTGAGATTCGGAAAGAGGAGGATTGTCTTGGGGAGAGAAAATCGAAAAAATAAGTATAAAGATACTAACTGCAATGTAAATCTTTCAAAATACAAATTAGATATAGTTTAAATAAAATAGGAGAGAGATATTTAGATTTGAAGAGAGGAGGATTGTCTTGGAGAGAGAATTTGGTCGAAAGATTTTCTTGGGGAGAGAGAATCGGAAAAATAAATATAAAGATAATAACTGCAATGTAAATATTTCAAAATACAGATTATATACAGTTTAAATAAATAGGAGAGAGAGATTTAGTGTACGAGGACAAAACGAGAATTTAAAAAAAGAAACACCACACGTGCACCTCACGTATGACCATAATTAAAAAGAAAAATCGGATGACCATTAACCAAAACAACTCATTCTTTTTAGTCATTCTTAGAATTTTCCCTATTTGAATTGACTCATTGGGTGGGCCCCATGATAGGCCAACCTAAATATGTAAGCTTATATATAATTCTTTATATATTATATATTTTAAAAAGTAAACAAAAAATATTCTTTTCTTAAAATATTTTTTTATAATTTAAATATCATAGTTTTTAGTTAATAAATTATTTTAAAAGTTTTAAGAATTTATAAAAAAAAAATAAAATGCAAAAAGAAACCTTATAATATTGATAATTTCATAGGTAAAAAATACCAAAATTTTAAAAACATTACATAAGAAATATAACTCCAATAAATTTTAATAAAATTTGATTAAGAAATTTTTTTAAAAAATAATTAAATAATTAATATTCAATGAGCTGAGCTGAGCTGACCTAAGTAAGGCTCAATCTCAACCCAAATTTTGATTCAATGATTATGTCCATGGGCTGGGCTATTGAAGGTTGGACCAACCTAGCCCAAGCCCAAACAGTGTCTTAAGTTCACTGGGCTTGGGCCTACACTTTTTAGGGTCGAGCTGGGCCGAATGAGCCCAATAATGAAAGTGAATGAGATGTCCCAAAATGATGTTGAATGAGATGTCCCAAAATGATGTTATGTTAAATGTAAAGGTAATCGAATGAAAAATAATTGAAATGCTCTCAAAATTTAAAATATTTGCATGTTTAAAATTGTAAAACTTTTTAAGTTTGATTAAATATTTTTATTATTTAAAAGTTCAAATTTGAAAATTTTCAAATTTAAGTTTTTTTTTTCTTCATTTTCAAGTTTTAAATTTACTTCCATTTAATGAGCTTTTAATTTCCGCATAATTTTAAGATTTGGTTGTTTAATTAGCCATCAGATTTGGTCCTTTTATATTTGTTTATATTTATTTATTTTTAATGACCTCCTAATTTTAGGATTTTGTTTTATCCGATTTGGTAGAGAGGGTATACTTATTGTTTGGCTATTTATCAGGGGTTTGGCACGACCATTTAAATTTAGCCATGTATGTGTCATCCGTTTTTTTATGCTTCATAAGCCTGTTTCTTCTCGGCCCATTATTCATATCCCTACTGGCAAGCCCATTGGCTCCACCCTACTAATTTATAAAAAAAAATTAGTACAACAAAGTGAGAGGTATAAGGATTTGAAAGGAAATGAGTACATGTCAATCATCACTAATCTATAAAATTTTCTATATAGCTAAATTTCAAAGTCAATTAAAGTTTTTTTTAAAAAAAAACTATTCTAACAATTACTTTTTGAAATATAAACATGGCCCAACAGTTAAATTTAATTAAAAAGATGAAAAATTTCCATTCCAATATTCTAATATAAACTATTGATTAATAAATAACAGAAATTCCTAATTATTAATCAAACGGTTTTAGCCATATTCCAAATCTTACAAAATTAAAAGAGTTTTCGAATTAAATGTTCATTCTAAGTCAAAACACCCAAAAGTGAAATATAGTGGTGGCCCAATAATTGAATGTTGGGATTTTGTCTTCTTGAGCTCCTCGAAATATTCAGGTTGGGCCCATATTTTCATGCTAGCCCGTTAATTTGTCCATGTATATAATTACCAAAAGTTTTAATACACGAGTGGCACATTCTTTATATAACATATGATAATTTTAATAATGTATTAATTACTAATGCACATTGCATAGTATAAGATATGTATATAATGAGTTGTAAAGAAAAAAAGGGATGAAAAATAAAGAAAAAGACAGAAAACGTTGACGAAAGGAAAGGGGGACAAAACACATACAAAAAAAAAAAAAAAAAAAGGGCCTCCGCCCAAGGTATGGTCAATTTCCAATTCAGACATTTAAAATTATTTTGGACCAGCAGACTTAAAATGTGCAGTGCCCCCCCTTTTTTTTTTTTCGAATTATAAAGATAAAATATCAAACAAACGACAAGATGAATTGGTTTTCAGTATAGAATTAAATAATAATCAAAGAAATGTATACATCATATGGAAGACGATGCAGAGAATATATAATAACCATTGTATTGTGCTAATTAGGTGTAAGTTTAGAAAAAGTAAGAATGACATGACATTTTTATTAAGGTTATAAAACTCAAGATTTGTATGACTGGCCTTAGGGTTGTTTATATAAAGAGATGTAATCATTTTTAACAATCAATTTGGAAATTGAATCTTCCAAGTTCCAAGTTCAAATGGTAATTAGAGATTTGTAACTAATGAATTCTTTTTTGAAAGAGAATTGATTTAAAAGATATCTAGAGATGTTTTCAAGTCTGTTATTTTCAGTCTGGGTTGATGAAAAGAAATATAAGCAAAAAAAAATCAACGAAATTCACTGAACTTGGATACAAGATGTATTGAAAAGGAATTCGCGTAGTATGTACAAGGTACAAAATTCAAAGATTTTCATATAAATATTCAAGAGTATCCTTTTTTTATTAAACATATCTAAAGTACTACATTTTTGGGTTAGTTTGAATTAATAGGAACTTCGGATCAAATTTAATCATTTGAAGCTGTGAATTTGTTTAATCCTAATGACCTTTTAAAAAATATTTCAACGGATGAATAGTGAATAAGATTTTTGGAATATAAGAGTGTGTTTGGATTAAGTTCTTAAGGGATTGTTTAGTTCAAGGAGATTGTGTTGGGAGAAGTGGACATATTAAGCTCACTCCCCATTTGGGCCAAGGAGTTAAGAAAGAGGAAGTTAATTAACTCTATTTGACGGACTTCAACAGTATTCACTGTTGAAGTCTACACTCCTCCCAATAGGGGTGTACAAATGAACCGATAACCCGACCAACCCGGCTTACCCAACCCAAATTAGAAGGGTTGGGTTGGGTTAGATTTTTTTTTGGGTTGGTTTGGGTTAAAATTTGAAAAAACCGAAATTTCGGTTCGGTTCGCGGGTTGGAAGAATCTGGGTTCGGTTCAACCCGAACCGAACCGAAATTTCGTTTTTTTTTTTTTTTTTTTTTTTTTTTTTTTTTTTTTTTTTTTTTAATATATATATATATAAGTAAAAATTGGAAACCCTAACTGCTCTCATTATCAATCCTCAATTCACGCAGCTCGACTTCGACTTCGACTTCACCATCTCTTCGCAGTTCGACTTCGACTTCGGTCTATCTTCGCAGTTCGACTTCGACTTCACCTTCTGCCTCTCTTTCCAGTTCAACTTCGTCCTCTCCTCATCCCCTTGCTTCGCAGTTCGACACCCTCTGCCCTCTCTTTGCAGTTTGCCCTCTGCCCCTCTCTTCGCAGTTCGCACAGTCATTCCGGCGGTAACAATCGCAATCGCAACACCCCGACCGTCTCTCCTCTCCCTCTCTGGCCGTCGATCCTTTCTTTCTCCCCGTCGTCGACATCTAAGCTTCCGGTGACTGACTGTGAGACACTATTCTTCTTCAGTTTTTTTTTAAACAGATTTCTTTTTCAGTTTTTTTTTTTTTTTGAAACATGGTATAGTCTTCTTCTTTTCTGCTGTGAGTATTCTTCTTCAATTTTTTTTTTGTCTATTTTTTTTAATTTTAAATTTTGTGGGATGGGAGAGGAAAGTTTCTACTATTGCTATTCTTATACTAAGTGTTTTTGTTTCGTTGGAATATGTCTGTTTCCATTCTGATTCGCATAGATAAGTCTAACCTTAATTATCAGGAGATAAATATTAGGAAAGAATTGCTGAGATGTTTATTATCAGTAAGCCTTGTTCTTACCTCCCTTGAGAAGATCTTTCACAGCTTTCTCAAATTACATTTCCTTATGTTGAATTTATGTTGAATTGGTTGAAGTTTGTTAAGAGTTACTTTTATGCATAAGTACTTGTATGGACAGTTTGTGTTTTTTTTGTTAGATCGATTAGCTATTAGTATTGGTTCAAGGGAAAATTGAATCTTTTCTTCTTTGCATGAAGGAAATTTGAATTTTGAGCTGATGATTTGGGATGGGTTGTTACTATTGCTTATAGTTGAGCTAATGATTTGGGATAATTGAATCTTTTCTTCTTTGCTTGATGGAACTTTGAACCAAGAAACCTATTGAACTGAGTTTATTTGTGTTTATGCAAGAATCACCCATTTTAAATGTAAAAGGCTTGTTATCTATAGTTTATGGCTTTATATACTTGGGATGTTTGATTTTCTGATTCGTAAATTTGTTGATATTCATTATAGTTTAATTTATTATATAGATGGACAGCAGTAGTGGTACTGCAAATACAAGTGGATCAGAATCAGGATGTAATTATGAAACTCCTCCTTCCAATCCTAGCCAAATTCCTAAACCACCTTTACCTCCAAAGTCTAGGAAAAAAAGGCCCAATAAACCAACCTCTTCTATTTGGGACCATTTCACAAAACTAAAAGTGACTGCTAACAATGGAGCTAGGTGCAAGTGTAATTATTGTGATAAGGATTATGCTTGTGACACTAATAGTTGTGGAACTAGCACTTTATGGAAGCACTTAAGAAATCAGTGTAAAAAATATCCATATAGAGAACAAGAAAAAGGACAAACCACCTTAACTCTTGTCCCTTCTAATGATGGAAAAGGAGGAAATGCAAGTAACTTTGTGACTACGTTATTTAGTCAACAGGCATGTAGAATAGCATGTGCTAAGATGATAATTATTGATGAGTTACCTTTCAAATTCGTAGAGAATGAGGGTTTTAGACACTTTTGTAGTATTTCATGTCCTAAGTTTGACCTTCCATCAAGAGTAACAATTGCTAGAGATGTGTTTCAACTTTATCTTGAAGAGAAAAAGCAGTTGAAATCATTTTTATGTAAAAACTCTCAAAGGGTTTGTCTTACAACAGATACTTGGACTTCATTGCAAAATGTTAACTACATGGTACTCACTGCACACTTCATTGATTATGAATGGATTTTGCATAAAAAGATTTTGAACTTTTGTCAAGTTGCTAATCATAAGGGAGAGACTATTGGCAAGGTGATTGAGAGTTGTTTGTTAGAATGGGGGATCGACAAAATTTTTTCCATCACTGTTGATAATGCAAGTTCCAATGATGTGGCTATTGTTTATATTAAGAGAAGACTCCAAAGTTGGAAATCTGTTGTCTTAGATGGAGAACTATTACACATGAGGTGTTGTGCTCACATAATTAACTTGATTGTCAATGATGGGTTGAAAGATATGCATGACTCCATTGCTAGTGTTCGCAATGCAGTGAGATATGTTCGATCATCACCTAAGAGATTGGAAAAATTTAAAGCTTGTGTGAAACAAGAGAAAATTGAGTGTAAAGCTCTTGTTTGTTTAGATGTTTCAACTAGGTGGAATTCTACTTATTTAATGCTTGATCATGCAATGAAATTTGAAAAAGCTTTTAAGATTTTAGTGGAAGAGAAAGAGGAGTCTGATTTTGTTGGTTATTTTGAGGAAGATGACCATGGAAATAAAAGATTGGGGCCACCATCTGTACATGATTGGGCAAATGTTAAGGTGTTTATCAAGTTTTTGAAGAAGTTTTATGATGTCACTACAAAAATCAGTGGATCTTTATATGTGACTTCTAATGTGGCTTTTCATGAACTTTATGGTATTCAATATAGTTTAATCAAATGGAGCCAAAATCCCAACTCTATTCTATGTACTATGGCTTCAAATATGAAGAAAAAGTTTGACAAGTATTGGGGTTCAATTGAAAAGATTAATAAGTTGATATTTCTTGCTGTGGTGCTTGATCCTCGTTACAAGTTGGATTATGTGTCATTTTGTTTTTCTAATGTTTATGAGGATGCTGTGGTTACAACGATGATTGATGATGTCAAGTCATATTTAAGTCGAATGTATGACTTTTACAAATCACGTGACATTGGTGCTCGAGGTACTAGTAGTAGTGATTCTCAGCAATCAAACACTATCACTAGTATGGGCAGTAGTGATGATGGTGAAGAAGAGGAAAGTCCGATGCAATTAAGGTATAAGAAAAGGAGAGAAGAGAAAAGTTCATTGGAAGTGAAGAATGATGTGGATCGATATTTGTCTGAGCCTAATGAAGAAGTTAATGATGATTTAGATATTTTGTCTTGGTGGAAATTGAATGGTCATAAATACCGTATTTTAGCAAAAATTGCCCAAGATGTTTTGGCGGTTCCTGTATCTACAGTAGCTTCTGAATCTGCATTTAGTACGGGAGGGAGGATTCTTGATTCTTTTAGGAGTTCTTTGACTCCTAAAACGGTGGAGGCTTTGATATGTGCACAAAACTGGATTCGTGGCAGCTCAACGTTATTAGATCTATCTCCACAGCTTGAAGAGTTAGAGGCTTGTGATAAGATTGAATCAGGTAATTAAATTGTTTTCTAATTATTGTGAACTTAAGTGTATTGTGATCAAATAATATATATTACTTTTGTTGTGTTTGTTTTTTAGAGAATGTACCGTCCTTTGTTGTTGGGAAATAGGATTCGAGCATATTGATGATTTTAATTGTAAGTTTTCTATCATTATATTGATTAATATTCTTTTCTTTTCTTAGGTACAATTCTTTATAATCTAAAATTTTGTTTGTTGTTGTATTTGTAATTTCAGGACTTATCATTAAAAAGTGAAAATTCAATATTGAAGAACTCGTGGTGCTGTCAATTTTTGTGGTGCTTCAATTTTCATGATTGTAATAGGACTATTTAAATTCTATGATTGTTATTTAGTGCGAAGACATTTGGAGTTTTTTAATTTGTGGTGCTTCAAATTTAAGACTTTGGTATTGTAATAGACATCTAGTTACATTATTGAATTTTGAACTTTGTTTTAAATGATTGTGATTTATTTAGAAGTTTATTGTGATGATAGTAATAGAATCATTTAAATTTTATGGTTGCTACTTAGTATAAAGACATTTAGAGTTTTTTAATGCTTGATTTTTTTATATTTATATTGATTTATATAAAACTTGAAGGTATACAAATAAATTTTAAATTGAAATTTAAAAAAAAAAGGAAAGAAATTGATCCAACCCGATGACCCAACCCAACCCAACCCGAAAATATTGGGTTGGGTTGGGTTGGGTTACTCTCTTGAATAGGGTTAGTTGGGTTGAAGGTTTTACTAACCCGAATTTTTGGGTTGGTCCAAAAAACTACCCTAACCCGGCCCAACCCAACCCATGTACACCCCTACCTCCCAAGTAAACCCATGTGTGTTCTCACTTCTCTCCTTTCAATAATTTCTCTTCTTTCATATTCTCTCATCACTCTCATCGATGGTGTGAGGTTTGTTTTCTTCACCTATTGGTTTTATCTGTCTTTTCGTTTTCTCCCCCTCTTTCGAATGTTCTGTGAGGTCCGTTTGCTTCATCTCTCTTGTTTTTCCTTTTTTTTTGTTTTCCTTTACCTTCTCGAAATCTTCTTTGGTGCGAGGTCTGTTTACTTCATCTCTCTCTCTCTCTTATGTTTTCCTTCACATTGAATTCCCTGGTGCCAAAACCCTAACCATCTCCCTCATATTTCCATCGCAACGTTTTTCCCCTACGGCTAAAACCTTAACCATATCCAAATCTTGAACCCACTTACGATTCTAGTTCTGTACTTTTTTCCAAATCCGAAACCCAACTACGTTGTCGAACGCTACGAATCCACCTCTGTTTGTCCTCTTTTTAGATCCGTAACTCTAAAACCTCTTTCCTCAACTTTATTTTTTTTTCTAACACGTAACCATAAACGCTACTTCACCTTCTGTATTTTTTTTCAAGATCCGTAACCCTAACTACTCCTCTCGCCGCTTCAAGATCAACCCCCATAGGAGTCCCTTGCCATTTTCGATATTATTTCGGTAGCTTCTTGGGTCGTTTGTGTTGGCTGCGAGGCTATATGTTTCTTTTGAGTGAAAGTAGCAAGGAATTACTTGGTAGGGGACTTGTTTCTACAGAGTTGAAGCTTGGTGGGGGGAGCCTACTGCTAAAAGATTTGTTCTCTAACTCTTTTTGGTTGGTCAATGGTGAGTATATCCACTGTTGTTCTTTTAATGTTGATTTCCTTAAGGTGTTTTTTTGTAATTGTTAGTTTTGTTTTTTCTATGATTCATTGTCATATTAGTTTTGAATTTGCTTTGTGATAAATTTCAACAATTCATTTATTAACCACGTCTTCTGTTTCGTCTTTGCTTTTTCCTCTTTTATGCTCTCTATTTTTTGCTCACTTTTCGTCTCTTCTTTTCTCTCTATTGTGCTATCTATTTTTTGCTCATTTTTTTTTGTCTATGCTTTTTCCTCTATTATGTTGTCTGTTTTTTGCTCAATTTGTTCAATAATGTTCATTCTGTCTCTGTTTTTGCTCAATTTGTTCACTAAAATTTCATTATGTGTCTTTCATATTTGATTCTTATTTGTGGACAACCCTTTCATATGAAATCTCATTCCTATGAATGAATATTATGTATCTCTGAGTCTGGTTTTAGAATCTTACTCCTATTTGTGCATTACTTTAGTGTATATGTATGTTATAACATTTCAATCCATGTTTTCTTTCCATTTTTGTTGGATTTTTTTCTTAATTCAGTTGTATTAGTAGTCTCTACTATTTGATAAATTTGAATCATTGATTAATGTCTATGTTATGTTATAACATTGGTTGGTATGTAGTTGGTACATGTGTTTAATGTTGTATAAAATATTTTATATATTTTATACTTTTATTAAATGCCCTTCCTTTAATTCCAACAACTTTTATTTAAACTAGAAAACTTTTACGCGCGTTGCACATATAATTTGTTTTAACATACGTTTCTTTTTAAATTTTAGAATTTGAAAATATCATTTTAATTTTAATTTTAATTTAGATATATTAATATACATGTATATAACGATAGTAATTATATTGTTATTATATTAAATGTTTATTTAAATAAATCAATCTTGAATTATGAAAAATAAAATTTAGAAACAAATATAGATTGCGTCTTTAGATATGATAATGAATTTCAATACTTCTCATTTCTTAGTTTGATACTTCTCAATAAAACTTTTACAAATAATACTTGCTATGAAACTCCAATTATTTAGTGATAGGTTTGAGATCCCGCATTAACATACACACTTCATTGTATCTACAATTTCACAATTATGAAATAATTGGTTTGGAATTAAATAAGTTATAACAATTTCAAATTGTAGCCTAAGAAGAAATAATGGAAAAAAAAAAAACTTTGAATCAATTTGGTATAAAAGAAAGGCAATCATTGTATCCGCTTAGCATGATTTTCTTTTTAAAAAAATAATAACAACTTGACATAAAAAAACAAAAATTACATTTTATTAACGCGACTTTAGCAAATGGCAACACAATGTAACATTATAAATTTTAAATAAAATTAATGTGAAAGAAAAACATAAGATGGAAATATACCTTGAATCAATCAATTTGGTGGAAAAAAAAATCTTTACTTAACAATTAGTCTCAATGCAAGTGCATAGAACTATTTATTGGAGAAGCAAGATGTCTATTATAATGGATCACTTGATTTTTTGTTATGGAATTTGAAAAGATTGATATTTATTGCATCTACTTTAATATACTATTTTATTTTATTTTATTTCCACGCTTTAATCGTGGATAAAACTCTTACACTTCACCCTAAAAAGACACTTTATCTTCCTTCACCGTAATAAAATATTTCATATGCCATGCATTTACTTAAAAAATAAAAATAAAATTAATGTCCATTATAGCAATAGCATCAATCTAGTTAAAGAAAAGAAATCTTTCATATTTCGTAAATACATCGTCTCAAAAGAAAATGGAGAAAAAAACAAAAACAAAAACAAATTACGGTCATTCATCTTTCTTAATCATCTTTTCCAGCCACAAAAGGGTTATTCTTCCAAAAGGTGTACATTTGCATACTTAGTCCTTGCATGTGTTGTCAGTAATAGACTAACATTACTACCCTCGCTTTAAATATGCAGGTTCCTCTTAAATGAGTTTATGTCTCCAAATACTAAATATAGAGATTTCAAGAGAAGAAATTGAGGTAGAAAGAAAAACAAAAGAAGAAGAGGAGACTCAATATTTTGTAGAAAAAAAGTAGGATAGAACTCTTATATAGTAGTAGAGGTTGAAGAATGTTACAAAACTTTTGAAATTCCAACATTTTATTAATAGGAATCAAATGTAAAGTCATCAGTTTTAAAATTAATTTATAGAAAATAAATGAATAACTCATCTAACTTTTCACCTTCTTTAAGTCTTATTTAAAAATTATTTTATAAATTTCAATATTGATTGTGAATAAAAACATTACACACACATATATAATTGATAATATATACGAAACTAAAAATTTAAAGATTATTGTATTTGACAAAAACTTAATGCACAAAATAAAAATCTAGTTTCGTTAGAAATTTTTGCATGCAAGTTTTTTTTTTTAATACCATTCAAATTATTATATTAATTTTATAAGAACTCACCAATGAATTTAACTTAAAACATACCTACGCTTAGCTTAGAACGATAGTATATCATCCTCAAGCTTCTTTTTTTGCACATTTTCAAGTATTTTCTTAAATTTCAAATGATTAACACTGTAGCAAAAGAAAAAGCAACATGAAGTTTAAATTAAGTAATTCAACAAAAAAATTATAAGGCAAAGCAAGACAATGAATAAAAGAAGACAAGTAAACCTAAACATAAGAAAAAACTCAAATGTTTGTACAAAGAATGTTGAAGAGAGTTCTATATATAGTTGTAGGAAATAAAAGTTACAAAACCTTTGAAATTTCACCATTAAATATAATTAAATATAAACTCATAAATTTTGAAAATTAAGTTATAGGTTATATATGAATGTGAGAATGTGAAAAGACGTTAAACACAATTAATGTTAATTTTATTGTATATTTTTAATTAAATAATAATAAGTGATAAAATAGTTCTAAAAATATAATTAACTTTTTTTTAAAATGTTGAAACTTGATGCACCTAGGGATGGGGTAGAACTTGTTTTTTTTTTTTTTTATTAATCCATTTTTTAAGTTTAAAACATTTTTGTATGGTTATTTCAAAATAAAAAATAAAAACCAATTTAGTAAGGTCAATTTAGGTATTATTTTTAAAATTAAAAATAATATTGTCAAAAAAAAATGTTCCATGTTTTAGCTTTTAAAATACTATTTTATGAGTTAAATTAAATATATAA
Source organism: Trichosanthes truncata (assembly GCA_033996785.1). Classification (NCBI taxonomy): domain Eukaryota; kingdom Viridiplantae; phylum Streptophyta; class Magnoliopsida; order Cucurbitales; family Cucurbitaceae; genus Trichosanthes; species Trichosanthes truncata. Next base: position 24,332,776 of record JAWPNB010000008.1, on the reverse strand, counting down.
ATTTTATAATTATTAGTGGCATCTTTGTAAATTTAAGATTTGACAAAAGGGCAAAATAGTCTAAAAATGATTCTCCTCCTTAGCCACTTTTTAAATAATAAGATTGATGGACAACCCTCTCTTTTCTCTCCTTTCCCACTGGTTGTCATAAATTGAGTAGGTGCACTTATGATAATAAGTGCACCCATCATTTTACTAACTACCACTTCCTCTTTCCTCTTTATATGGTCTTACCACTTTGTTAAACATTGAGGACAACTCCACTCCATCACCAATTATTTATATTCTACTTGGTGAGTATTTTCCTAACACTTGTTTCTCTCCTTCCTTCATGTATATGCTTTGGTATTACCTATTCTTTTCCTCTCTTACTAATGTATTCTCTCCCATTGCTATAGGGTTGTTCTTCTTCAAAATCCAGCCACCTCCTCTGCCATCTCGATCATTACCTCTAACTAAGGTGATATTGTTTTTCTTGTACGTTTTTATTTTTACTTCTTTAAACTTTACTAATATGTTTTCCCTTGCATGTCTCTAAGTTTAGTTTGGTTAAAAATTAATAATATGTTTCCCTTGTCTATACATTGTCTATACAGTTCGTAGGATTAAAAGTATTACACTCTTTGACATTAGTTTGAGGTACGTTTATTTAAAGATTGTAATGATTTGGTTATGTATTTCTATCACATGTTTGACACATTATTTTTTCCTGTATTCATTTGACACTTTGGACACCTTATTTTCTTATGTATAGTTGACATTCATCTTTCCTTTATAATATTATGTTGGCATGATATTAAGGTTGAATGTGATTATTGACCAACCATTTCTATGTATTTTTTAAGTTAAAAACTTATAATGTTAAACATTAGTTTCAATTGTTGTCACGCTTGCAAAAAATTGATAAATATACTTGTTAAAATATATATATATATATTTTTTTTTTGAGACATTGAATTTGTTGTTTTCGAATTAAAACTGAAAGATTAAGATTGAATCAAATAATTTGATAAATATACTTCTTAATAAACCAAAAATTTGAGGACTTCAATTTTCAGATTGTGAATTAAAAGAAAGGTTTTCTAAAGACAATTGGCTGATTTTCGAATTAGAAGTAAAAAAATAAGATTCAATACAAAAATTTACAAAAAAAAATACTTTTTAATAAAATAACACTTCAGAGCTTCAGTTTTCTGGTTTTCAATTAGGACAATTTTGAGATTGCACTTGGTTAATTTAGAATTAATTTTTTTTAAAAAAAATCAGATTCAATATAAATATTTGAAAAATATACTTCTTAACAAAACAACAATTTTAGAACTTCAATTTTCTGATTTTCAATTAGAAGGACAATTTTGATATATGCAATTGGCTTATTTTGAATTAAAATAGGAATACATCAACTCAACTCAAAACAACTTTTCTTTCTAAAATAACCTAACTCCAAATCCCCAAAATAACCTAACCCTTAAACCCTAACCGCCCAAAATAACAAAACTCCAAATTAACCTAATTAACCTCCAATTTTGAGATATGCAATTGGCTGTTTATGTATATTATTGGCACTTTTGACACATTGTTTATGAAAGTTAAGTTTAAAAAAAAAAAAAAAAAATGTCACTGTCCTCCGCACATATCTCTTTTGTACACTTTGAGACAAATTGTGTGAAAAAGATTTTAAGTACAAACAAAAAAAAATTTGAAACCCTAAAAACTCCAAACCCTAAACTCAAAATCTTAAAAATATTTAAGATATGCAACTTGTTGTTTATGTATATTATGGGAGGATCGCAGGAATATTATATTTCAAAACCCCCTGTATTTGACGCCACACCTAATGCATACGAGGAAGAACTGTTGAAAACGCCCACCAATAGGTCGAATGCAGCAGGAACAACATCGCAAGAAAACAAGAGGAAATCAACGTCGTATCACATAAAAATGATAGTTGTCGTACGCCGACAATGGACATGCAAACAAGCCAACTCAAGAGGATTGCATCTTGGCATGAATCATAAACAAGTTTATGATGGAGGACACATGTTGCAAAGTGTCAGACATTCTCTACCCAAATAATGGAGTTGTCGAACCAGGACAGAGTTATGTTGATGGACATCATATTCACTAATGTACAAAAGACCAATAGTTTTTTTTATCTATCCCAATAGAGCTCAAAAAGAATTATTACGTGCACCTTTTGGAAAGATGTGAATGACTTGCCCTGCTGCAACTACTTTTGTGAGAACATGAATGTGGCCAAAATATGTCTTCGAGTATTTTTGTTTGTAATTATTGACCTGATCCCTTCTTAGCCATTATACATCTTGATTTTTTTTTGTTCTAATCATGTACTCGGCCCTTGTTGGCCATTAGACATTTAGATTGCATGTTATTTCCTATTATATTGGCATAATGTTCGTAATGTTATAAATCTAACTTATTTTATATTCATTTTAATTAAAATTGATACTTAAAGAAATTTGTAAAATATACATAAAATAATAAAAACAATAAATATCAATCTTAGAATTCATGAGAACAAATCCTTAATAATGAAGTCTTTAAAAATTGTAGAAAGAAAAAACAACTAACATAAATCCAAAATTTCAGAACACTTCAGGTATAACAACTCTGCACCCCAAATACGGACTTAATAAATCCAAGTTAAACAACTCTACACCTCAAACACACAGACTTACTAGCTTCATATTAAACAATTATACATCCCAAACACAGACTTACTAGCTTCATATACAGACTTTATAACTCCTCAGACTAAATAACTTCAGATTTAATAACTTCCTCTTTGCCCCCAAATGCACCCTAAGTGATTTTAGATAACCAAAAGTGCTTCTTGTTTTTTTTAATCTTAAGTTTTGGGTAACAAATAAATCCACTTTTGAAATAATCAAATTTTATTAAAATCTTTTTGTGAAGAATCACTTTAAAGTTGATTATGCAGAAAGTGGTTGACCAAAAATCACTTTAGAACAATTTGATTTTTGTAAAATCATTTTTTTAGATAAAGTGCAGTCAAACATATACTTGTGATTAAAATCACTTTTAAGAAAATATAATCAAATACAAAAGTACTATTATTATAAAAAGAGTTTTAAGAAGAAGAAAAATAAATAAATAAATGAGAAGACAAGCCAAACTCACCTTAAAAAACATGTCGTCCACGAGAACTATAAGTCTTTTGAGTTTTTATCAAAATGTACAATTATGCATCTTAACGCATTTTAACTTAGAGATGTAAATTTTTTTCACGAGACCCGTGCCGTGGGGGTGGGGAATCCTTGTTTAAGTAGGAAATGGGCTAGGAGGGAGTGGAGAAAAAAAATTTCCTGCGAGCTAAATACGAGGACAAGGATGGGCCATGTATTTTGCATCCCCATCCTCGTTTATATTTTTCTATTATATTTTTTTAATAATAGCAAACCACACAAAAAGTTAAGAAATAGAGTTCACATCCTCTCGAGCTAGTTCCCTAACCCAGAATGGGAACTTATGCTTCCACCAGATGAAATTTCCATGCGATAACTCTTGGTTTGCCAAAGTATGAGCCAAAGAATTTCCTGTCCTTCCTTTATGAGCAAACGTGACTGATGTAAACTGACTTGATATTCTTCACGATATTTTTCGCCTCTGTAAAGTCCTCATCCAAACCTTGCAAAAGTCGTACTACAGAGAGGGAGTCCGATTCAACGATCAAATGCCGAGGCTGCCTCTCCAGAATTTGTTGGAGTCCTTCTTCGATAGCTAACAATTCCAAAATCTTTACACTCCAATTTCCTGCTATCTGACTACCTCCCGCACAAAGCAAGTCGTCAGATGTATTTCTGCATACCCATCCAAGTCCGCCGGAATCTGAATCCGTTTTCATTGCCGCATCCACATTTAGTTTCCAGTCGTAGAAAGGTGGCGTGTCCATCTCCTTGAAGAAATATTTAAATTATATGTATGGATAATTACATAATTTAATATGAAATATTATATTATTTCTATTAGGAGTTTAAGAATTTTATCTTTAAATAGAGATTTTTTTTCTTTAATATGAAATATTATATTATTTCTATTAGGAGTTTAAGAATTTTATCTTTAAATAGAGATTTTTTTTCTTTAGTAGGAAGTTAACTATTTAAATGAAGATTTCTCATTAATAATTAATTATCTAATTAAAAATTAATTGATATTTTCTATAAAAAGTTAACTATTTGAAATTTTATCAAAAGAATTATTTTATTCAATTAAAAAGAAAGAAAAAAAAAACTAAACAGCAAATAATTTCCTGCGAGAACTCGATCCTCACAAATTCTCTACAGGGATTCCTGCCCCGATCTCCGTAAAATCTCCCTCTTGTCCCGTCCCGTGGATATCCCTAATCCACTTGGGGGCATACCTAATCCAACCTAATCGACCCAATCCAAGTAAACCTTGCCATTCAAACTTCTTACATTAAAGGGGAAAAAATCATAATCAACCAAACAGTACATGGTATTGTTTGGACTTTATCAAACTGGAGGCTGCAAGTTAAAGCCAGTGCACCATATATGGTTTGGACATGAGAATTGACCAAGCCCACTTTGTTAGACACAATCCCTCTCCATTTATTTTCTCTTATCCATTCTTTTCTATATTTGACTTCCTCATATATAATTTCCATACAAGACTTTCATCTAAATATCATAACATTTGGAATGTTCAGCCCTTTTTTCTTTTTGTCCTAATCCTTCTCCTTGATACCCCACCCATCTGTGTTATCCTACGGTCTTGTTAGTTATACCATAAAAATAATAGACGTTTTTCTAATTTAGCTGTTCATAGTAAACAAATACATAAGTTTTAAATTCGTTCTAATACCATGATTTGAATATTCTAAAAATATAACTCATTAAAATGTTGATTTTGGTAGGAAAGAAAAACATAAATATTAGAAAAAATTGTAAAAACTACTTTTGAATTATGGAGGTTATTACAATTGTACCTTTGAACTTTCAATTTGATCAATTACCTCATAAACTTATGAAATTGTTGCAATTAAAACTTTAAATATAGAAAAATTCACAAATTATCTCTTGACTATAAGTGTTGATCTAATCAAACTCTCGAACTATAAGATTGTTATAATTAAACTCAAAGTCTTTATATCAATTTTTTTTTTAAATGGAGATGACAACTCAACATTGATTGAAAACCAAATATTTTTAATGGTTAACATATTATAATTTTCAAATATATATATATAAAGTTAAATTGTAACAATTCAGTTCAAAAGTTTGATTGCAAGAATTATTATATTTCATGGCAGTTAATTGTCAAATTTTGTAAATTCAGGGGCTAGTCAATAAAATTGAAAGTTATAACTCCTATATTCTTGAATGGTTTTTACAATTTCTCTCAATAAATAAATAAAACCCTTGGTGACAGACATGATGAAAAAGGAAAATTTGTGTTTTGGAAATTGGAATGACTTTTTCTTACGTAAAGAAAAAGGAAAAGGAAAAGTAGATAATGGATAATTTGGTTGACGAAATGGAACGCACGCATACACAAAATTAAGGCAAGGAAAGAGGGAAAAATATGGTAAATTACAAATTTAGTCTAAGTTGTGTCAAGTAAATTCAACATTAAAAATTGTTTAATAAGTACTTAAACTTTTTTATTTTATTTTATATCTAATAGGCCTCTAAAGTCTCTAAAAGAATTCATAAACTTATTATTTTGTATCTAATAAATCTCTGAACTTTCAATTTTGTGTCTAATAAATCATTTAACCTATTAAAAAGTTTTCAAAATTCATGAACTTATTAGACACAAAATTAAAAGTTTAACATTCAATTAGACACAAAATTTAATTATATGTCTAATACATCTATTAATTTTAAAAAATGTTGCATATGTTAGGGACCTATTAAATATAAAATTGAAAGTTTAAAGACTTATTTGACATTTTTAAAGTTTAATGACCTATTAAACACAAAATTGAAAGTTTAAGGACTTATTTGATACTTTTTAAAGTTTAGAGACTTTACTAGACACACATATCAAAATTTAGAAACTAAACCTGTAATTTAATCAAAAAAACAATATTCAAACCGTGGAATTTTCAATCACCCAAACATGAAAGTTAATTTTACAAAAAAAAAAATTACAAAAATTATTATCATTAATAATATTAATTTCTTCAAAACTTTTAATGTTGGGGTTTAAAGTAACGCAAGAATTTAGGTTTAGCACGAAACATAAATACCGCAATATGAGGGGATAATGTTTTGTTTTAAGCATGGAAACTTCTTAATCTTATGCCGGCCTGCTCTTTATTTATTCTCAAAACGCCTTTGATTGCGGGGAGAGGAAGAAAACCCCTTTTTCTTATATTAAAAAAAAGAAAAACTCACGTTTTTCATTTATTAATAATATATATATATTCAATTCCACACCTCGTATTTCAATCTTAAACCCTTTCTTTCATCATATTTCTCAACAAATTTTGACCATTCATTCTCTGCTTTGGGTTTCTTTATTTTTATTGTCATAATTTTCTTTTTAAAAAGAGTATTCAATAAGAGTAGGAAATTGAAACTTTTTTATATATATAGGTGGAGCTATATAATATCTGTTTTATTTATCGTATGTTTAAGTCATTTTAAAGAAAGTTTAATGAGACTACTAACATGTGATTATAATAAATTATAGAAATAATAGCGGTCACTTTTCAATAATTTGTTGGCCGAAGTCAGATACAATACAATAATGGAATATTGGTCGAGAAATATTTTCTGTACAACATTAAATTAAAATTAATTAATGAAATTAATGAATCCGACCTGTGTTTAATTATGAAAGAGCCAACTAAAATTAGCTAGCTACAACATTAATAAAAGACGAGAATGGAGGAGGCAGGAAGGTGGGTTCGGTTAATAGCTAACTTAGGAGCATATATTATTTTAATTAATTAATGTAAGCAAAATTTGTTTCACCATAAAGTCGAAATGTAGACCAAATGCATTTGTGATTGGATTAGATATTTTGGGGTCGCTACCTAATTAAAACCACATGTATTGTATTCTATCCAACTCCTTTTATTGCTTTCCCAAAAAAAAAAAACAATAAACTCCGTTTATTATTCAATGACACCCTTCTTACTTTAATTACCAAATTAATAATGCCTTTAAGACTCGCCTTATATAATTATTATCCCTACTAAATTCAATTTTTAAAACTATATCATTTTTTTTTTATTAAACAAAACTTCTATTATGTTTAGTACTATCGTTTTTTTAGGTTAAATTATCATTTTCATTCTTGTGGATTGACATTCATGCTTGGTCTATAATTCAATTTAGTTGCTATTATTTAAAATCTTCATTTTAAACTCTATAATTTTAAAAGTTAATTACCTAAAATTTGACCATTTTCTTTGAACATTAGTTCACTATGTCTCTCTAACATATCTAAAGAAAACATATTGTCACGTTAGATAAATATTAACTTTTTATTGATTGTCAAGGATATTTGAAAAAATTTGACAAGACTATAAGGATCTAGATAAAACATTTTAAAATAATTTAGACAAAATTGAACCCAAAACGACTAAAATGATAATTATTTAACCTATTTTGGTCTAATCAATTATCAAAATTAGTCTTCACCAATCTATTAGGAAGAACAAACGCTGTGTTTTTTTATGACATTGATTCACGAAGCAACAATTTAAGTCTAAATTGGGACAAGAAAGTGGTTTGAAAAATGAGGATGATAAGAAAGTGGTTAATTTGCCTTTTGTTTTTCATTTTTCATAAATATTGACAAATTTTGATTGTTTTGTTTTATTTTTAAATTTACAAAAACACATTTATGGTATACACACACACGAAATATCATTATTTTGTTTTGACGTCTAGTTAGTAAAAAAGGGGACAATTTAGAGAACTTTTCCTTTCTCTAATTTCACATGATATTTATTTATTTATTTGTTTTGCGAAAGTAATTTCGCATTATATTGAAGATTGAGAATTAAAAAAATTGGCTATACATTAGGGAAAATATGAAGCATGCTTGTGTTATTATAATTTCATTTTATTAATTTTAGATGCAATAAATGAATGGCAAAAAAAGTGAGAAACATGAAAAAGTTATCAAACAAGCTCAGATTTTTTTTTGGGTAACCATCCCTAGGTATTTTAATGGCTAAATTATAGAAAATACCCTTAAACTATGAGTTTTGTTTCAATAATACTCTTAAACTTTAAAAAGTTTCAAAAATACCATTGAACTTTCAAAAACGTTCAAAAATACCCTTACCGTTAAATTTTGGATGGAAACCGTTAACGTTTCGTTTCAATAATACCCTTGAACTTTAAAGTTTTAAAAATATTCTTGACCCTTAAAAACCATTCAAAAATACTCTAACCGTTAAGTTTTGGATGAAAAATGTTAAAATTTTATTTCAAGAATATCATTGACCTTTCAAAAAATTTCAATAATACCACTCTTATTGGAAAATGTTTCTTCTTCTTCCTCTCTATTCTTCCACTATAGAAATTAATGAGGATGAATGGATTATTAGCATTTGAAAGGTCGTAATAACAATTTGACAAAATAAACTCCAAAAACCTGATCCATAACCATAATCATCCCTCGTAACTCTCCAAAGACACCAAAAAAAAAAAAAAAAACTAAATTGTTAGTGGGATCGATTTCTAACTTGAATTCGTTTAAAATTCAATTACTCATATGCTTGAATTATTGACACAAATTCTGGGGATGAAAAATAAACTCTTGATGACCCACCTATCACTTCCATTTTCAGGTTTGTTGTTTTTCACTACATCAAGATTAACACTCGAATTTGAAGTTCATTTGTGAAAGTATCGTCCACGTGATTTGTGTTCTAGTTCACTTAATTATCATGAATATAATAATCCAATTTTATTTAGGAGAAAGAAATAGAGAGATGAATAAAATCAAAACAAAATAAAAACATAAAATAAAATATGGAGAACAATCAAGAGAGATATATCTTAGGCAGTTGATTTCACCAATCAGACTAACAATTCAATTAATTAAACAACAAAGATTGCCATGCAGATAATGCATAAGTCAGGAAGATAAATGTAAAAACTGCCTCTTATGAGTACAATTAAATGTCAAGGGTATTAATGAAACAAAACTTTAATGTTTTTCATCCAAAACTTAACAGTAAGGATATTTTTGAATTTTTTTTTAAATGTCAAGGGTATTCTTGAAACTTTTTAGAGTTTAGGGGTATTATTGAAACGAAACTTTAATGGTTTTCATCCAAAACTTAACGGTAAGGATATTTTTGAACGTTTTTTAAGGGTATTTTTAAAACTTTTTAAAGTTTAAGAGTATTATTGAAACAAAACTCATAGTTTATGAGTGTTTTCTATAATTTAGTCTATTTTAGTGAGTATGCAAGCTTTTTTTTTTTTTTTTTAGGTTATGAGTTTGCAAACTTAATTCCATGCATCTTTTCAAATTAATCAACATTATGAGTTATTTCATTTAAGGATTTTTACCAAATGCAAATCTAGTCAAATTGATTATATAAAACAAAAAAAGTTAAATTATACTGAATATTTCTAAAATTTAGAGTAGGTTTTAATTATGCAACTAAAATTTGAAAAATTCATTTTAAAACTTGAATTTTAAAATTGTTCTAAAAAATATTTTTGAAGAGTTTTTCATTAAAATTAAGGCTGAAAATTGACGAGACGTTGATGTGTAGAAATTGGACGGTATGTGACATTATTTATAACTTAATTTTAACTTTATAGTTGATTAAAGTCGTTATTATCATTCATTTACAACATCTTTCACATAATTTTTATACATCACCATATCATTTTATGTGAATGATGTTGTAAATGATATAGCTATCACCTTAATTTCTATCAACCATTTAACAAAAAAAATCTTTAAGGATATTTTTTGAAAAAATTTCAAAGTACAAAGGCTTGAACGAAACTTTTCAAAGTTTAGAAGTATAACTGAAACTTACTATAAAGTTTAGAGATATTTTAACCAAAAGATAAAGACAAAAACAAAATAAAAGGACAGTTAAATGATGAAAAATTCATAATGCTTGATTCACGTGGATAAACAACATTTATGTGGATAAGAACTAGGTCTCTTCAACCAGAAATGACTACACATGCTCTATAAAAAAAAATAATCTAATTTGAATGTAACTTAATAGATATGATACTTATTATATTCTTAAAAACCAACAGTTTGATCTCCCACTCATACAATTATCTTGAAGTAAAAAATAAATGTTTTTTCTTTTCTATTACATTTTGTAGAATAAAAATAGCTAATAAATGTTTTTTCTTTTCTATTACATTTTGTAGAATAAAAATATATGAGCTAGAATAAGAGGGTTAAAATCAACATTTTTATTATACAATTAAAAATTAAAAAATAAAAAATGGTAATAAAATATCATTCATATATGTGAACCTAAATACAAATAATGAGAAGCTTTAATTATTTTTAAAATATGAAATGCTTATTAATTTAAATTATTTTTTGAATTTGTTATTCTTATAGTTTTTTTCAAGAATATTTATAAATGTCGACATTTACTAGAAAATTTGTATGTGCATTGCATTTTGTGATGTATTTTAACTTGTTTTTAAATTCTAACACTTCATTTTTTTATGCCAATTTTATGTTTTGCGTTAATTTTATGTTAAAATTTAAATCAATTTAAAACAAAACATGGGTTCTTTAAACTATTTTTTGTTCATAAATTTTATAAAATATAAAGACTTCCCATTTTAATAAAAGGAATTGAATAGATAAATCGTAAATTAGTACTATTAGGATGAGGAATAAGTTTGAGATTTAAAAAGTATATATAGGATAAATAAGTCAAAAAAATGATTCTCATTGTCTCATACTTCAATATTGTAAAGATGAATTATATAATTGATAAGTCTTAACGAAAAAAAATATATTATTATATTATAGTTATCAATCGAAGAGTGAGATAAAGTTATCGAAAAATAATAGCTAAATTATTTATTTATTTATTTTTAAAATAAAAATCTTTGAACTTTGCTTTTTGTTTAAAAACTACTCTTATTTGTTTAAAAGTTGAAATTTTACTCTTAACTTTCATAAACGTTGCAAAATTATTCTTAAAGTAGAAATCCATTAAAATGTTGGATAGAAAATCGACATGATGGTGACCTAAAATGCATCACAGTTACTTGAATGCTTGTTTGAATTAAATTTAAAAGAACAACATTCAAACACGTTGACTTTTCGTTCAATATTCTAATGATTTTTCTAATCTAAGGGTAATTTTGAAATGTTTATGAAAAGATCAAGAGTAATATTGCAAGTTTTGAAAGAATAATGATATTTTTTAAACAAATGACAAATTTCAGAGTATTTTTTTTATAATTTAGCCAAAAATTAACTCTCTAAATTATATATATATATATATATATATATATTTGTCAAACATTTTAAAGGAATGATATCTAATAATATTAATTAACATTAAAAAAAAGTTATTTTTTTTAGTTCAACGATAAAGAATGGAAGATTCGAATCCATAACTTTTTTATCATAAGCACATATTTTATATCAGTTGAGTCATGTTATTTCTAGAAAAAAAAAATAATTTGGGTCTGAATGGACAAAATTCACCATTCTTAATTTCCTCTTTGTATGTGTCTCTGTGTGTATATATATATATTAAAAAATCCATAGTTTGACCTTGACACCTTCTTATCTGAGATGTGGCCATTTTTTTTTTTAACTGGAGATTTGACTTCTTTTAATGGGAAAAAATTCTTTTTACTACGACTACCATAGTATGGAAAAATTCTTCATACTACTTTCATATATTGTTTGCCACATCAGTATTCTTTCGAAAATTATGTGGGGTGTACTAGTATTAAAAAATTATTTATAAACCTAAAAACATAGTGTGAACAAAGAGAGTATGGTACTCCATAGTACTAAAAAAATTTCTCTTTTAATTTAAGAGTTCATATAGACACGTCATTTGTTATTTATTATAATTGAAATTTACTTTCCAATTTTAATTTCTCCCTAATCTTTTCTCTCATTTATTTATTTTTGTTTTTAAGGTAAATCTTCTCTTTTGTTTATTATTATTATTTTCTTGGTCATTTATATACCCTTGACTTTTATTTTTATTTTTATTTTGAGTTCAACAACATTTAGAGTGGGAGATTTGAACCTATGACCTCTTGGTCAAAAGCTTATATTTTATATACTCTTGATTTTCTATCATATATATATATACACACACACACACACACACACACACATACATACATACATACATACTTGATTTTCGCAATAAAAATCAATGCAGCAGTCTTAGGTTTAGAATTCGATTCTTCTCATCTTCTTTTCCAATTCCAACCGCTACCCCTTGCAAAAAGAAATAGAGAAAAAGAAATGTTTTGTTGTGAACAAGAATAACTTGTTGTGAACAAGAACAACTTAAGACCTTAAGAACACAATGTAGAAAAGGAGATCAAAGTAGATAGATTACTATTGTCAAGTGAATTTTCCTTTTGGTGTATCTCACTCTTGTTTAAAACCTTCATACTACACATATTTATAGTCTTCCAAATGAGTATGCTCCAAGCAATCAAAGTAGGCTCCAAGTAATTCAATGTGAGCTCCAAGTAATCTAATGTGAGTAGGCTCCAAGTAATTTAATGTGAACTCCAAGTAATCCAATGTGAGCTCCAAGTAAGTAAGCTCCAATGAATATCTACCATATAATAGTGTATTTATAACACTCCCCCTTAGATATTCATTGTATATAAATTGTATGCCTCGTTAAAACCTTATTAGGAAAAACCCAATGGGAAAAAAACCTAATTAAGGAAAAAGAGTACATTATTTATATACTTCAACAACTGCCTCATTAAAAAAACCTTGCTAGGAAAACCCAGTGGGAAAAAACCATCGTCAAGGAAAAAGAGTGCAGTACTTTTACTCCCCCTCATGGAAACATCACTTGAAATCTCTGAGTCGTCTCATTCCAATGTTGTGCACCAACTTCTCGAATGTTGCGGTAGGTAATGTTTTCGTAAATAAGTCTGCTAGGTTATTTTTTGAAGAAATTTGTTGAACTGTGATTTCACCATTTTCTTCAAGATCATGGGTGTAGAAGAGCTTTGGTGAGATATGCTTCGTTCTATCTCCTTTAATATATCCTCCTTTGATTTGTGCTATACATGTTGTATTGTCTTAGTATAATATTGTTGGACAATCTTTGTCACAAGGCAAGCCACATGTTCCACGAATGTGTTTAGTCATTGATCTCAACCATACACATTCTCGACTAGCCTCATGAATAGCAAGAACTTCAGCATGATTTGAGGAGGTGGCTGTAATGGTCTGCTTTACAGACCGCCATGATATAACAGTTCCTCCACATGTGAATAGATAACCCGTTTGAGATCTAGCTTTATGTGGATCATATAAATATCCAGCATCTGCATAACCAACTAGATCAAAATTCGATTTGTTCAAATAAAATAAACCCATATCAATCGTCCCTCGAAGATAACGGAGTACATGCTTAATTCCATTCCAATGTCTTTTTGTGGGAGAAAAACTATATCTAGCTAATAAATTTACTGAAAATGTTATATCAGGTCGTGTATTATTAGCAAGATACATAAGTCATCTATCGCACTAAGATATGGTACTTGAGGACCAAGTAGTTCTTCATTATCTTCTCGAGGTCGAAATATGTCCTTTTTCATTTCCAGTGATCGAACTATCATTGGAATGTTCAATGGGTGTGCTTTGTCCATGTAAAACCTTTTTAAAATCTTTTCTACAGAAGTTGACTGATGAATGAATATCCCATCTGCTAAATGTTCAATTTGCAGACCAAGGCAAAACTTTGTTTTTCCAAGATCTTTCATCTCAAATTCTTTCTTAAGATATTCTATTGTCTTTGGAAGCTCTTCAAGAGTTTTAATTATATTCAGATCATCAACATATACAGCAATAATTATAAATCCTGACTGTGATTTTTTTAAAAAGACACGTGGACAAATAGGGTTATTTTTATATCATTTTTTCAACAAATATTCACTAAGACGATTATACCACATTCGTCCGGATTGTTTTAATCCATATAAGGATCTCTGTAATTTGATCAAATATAATTCTCTAGCATTTGAATTATATGATTCTGGTATCTTTAATCCTTCAGGAATTTTCATATAAATATCATTATCTAGAGATCCATATAAATATGATGTGACTACATTCATTACATGCATGTCAAGCTTTTCATATACAGCCATGTTAATTAGATATCTCAATGTTATTGCATCCACCACAGGAGAATATGTCTCGTCATAATCAATACCAGGTCTTTGCGAGAATCTTTGTGCAACAAGTCTCGCTTTATATCTTATGACCTTATTCTTTTCATTTCTTTTTCTTACAAATACCCATTTGTATCCCACAGGCTTGACATCTTCTGGTGTCTGGACTATTGGTCCAAAAATCTCACGTTTTTTAAAGTGAGTTTAATTCTACATGGATTGCTTCTTTCCACTTAAGCCAATCCTTTCTATTTCGACATTCTTCGACATATGTTGGTTCAGAATCATCATTTTCATGAATAATATCACGGGCAACATTGTAAGCAAAAATGTTGTCAACAACTATATCATTTCGGTTCCATCTTTTCCCTGTATCTGACTTTCTTCAATATTTTTATGAGTAGTCGTATTAAGGATTTCTTCTGGAATATCCACATCCTTAATTGGATCATTTTGATTATTGACTACCTTTCTTTTTCGAGGATTTTTATCTTTGGAACCCATCGGTCGACCATGCTTCTGGCGTGCTATAGACTCATTAGTTGTAGCAACTTGCTGTGTTAGGATTTCAATTATAGATGGAGCATTTGCAGCTGGTATGTGTGACTTGGTCACTTTCTTAATATTTGTAAATGCATATGGCATTTGATTTGCAATATTTTGCAAATGAATTATCTTTTGAACTTATAGTTCACATGGATCTGTTCGGGGATCCAAAATGAAACAATGACGATGCATTCCATTTAATTTCATTTTCCAACTTCTCCATTCCTCCCCCTAATGTTGGAAAATTTGTCTCATTGAAATGACAATCAGCAAATCGTGCAGTAAATATATCACCTGTCAGGGGTTCGAGATATCTAATAATTGATGGGGAATCAAATCCAACGTATATTCCTAACCTCCTTTGGGGACTGATAATTCTTATTTATGAGGATTATTTAACCCTAAACTAAGTTATTTTTGTCATTTTTGTATGCTTTATTGATTACCGAGCAAGCTAAAAATAGCATTTATAAGATATATTCATGCAAGCTTGTCGGAGTATGGAAAAAGAAGAATTAAGTTGAAAAGATACAAGAAAGTTGGCTAAAATTGTTGTTTTGTGCAGATTTGAAGAAATGAAGAAAATGCAAATGAAATGCAATTGCATTTCCTTGAGAAAGCAAGGTGGTCAACAAGAGGGAAAATGCAATTGCATTTTCTAGACATATCAATTTATTGTGAAAATCACGAAAATGCTCCAAAACCCACAGCGTTTGGCTGGATTCTAGGAGACTTTTCAGCCCAAAAATGCTGATGAAAATGCAATTGCAATTCTGGAAAATTTTGGTAGAGCTGAAACATAATGCAACAGAAATGCAATTGAAATGCAATTGCATTTCTGAAATTTCTGGAAGTTGCGGGAATTTCGAGAAAACACCAAAATCCACGGGATTTGCTCGATTTTTGGAGAATTTTCAGCCTAATCTCATGCCCAAACATTGACCCATGATTGAAGGAGCACAAATATGGAAACCCTAGCCCTCAATGCCTATAAAAATGAGGAAAACGATCGAAAACGTGGCTGGGTTTTTCTGCTACTCGCCCACAGTCTGTACTCACGTTTTTTCTGTCATTTACAGCAGTTTTCTCTTCTGTTTTTGTTCATTGTTTAGTCTATAGTTAGTTTATGTTTTGATCTAAATGTTGTTAGTTGTTAAATTTTCGTTAAACATTGAATCTTTGAATTTCGTTCTTCCTTTTTTTTATGGGTTTTTCTGCACTGTTTTTATCTCATTTTCTACTGATTTTTTTTTTTACTTTGCGACTGTTTTCTTCTTCTTCATTTTTAGAACCTTCAACGTTCAAAATCTCAATCCTTCCTCACGAAAGTGATGGTTGTTATGAGCCAAAACCTCTTGAAAGATAAGGAATTGAGTTCGATTGATACATGAACCAAAAAAAAAAGGTTTAGTTTAGTTTGTGTATTTTTGTTATCAAGTCTTTGGTTGAAGTTTCTGTTTTTCTTAGGTTTAGTTACTGCAATTTTTATTGTTAAAATTTGTTGCTTAAAGTTGTTGAATGTAATTCAATAAAAGGTTCTTTCATTCAAATCTTTATTTTAATTTTAGTTGTTATTCCCTTCCCTTTACCAACTTTGTTATGGATTTTCAATATTCTAACTTGTTGGTTTTCATTTCTTTCATAATGAGCTAACTTCTTCTTTGAGATTCAAGCATGTGGATGCCCTAAAGATAGGAATAAAGGTCTAATTGTGAGGGCAACCTTGCTTCCTCTATAGCTTGTTTTCTTTTATTGATTTTAATGCTTATTATTAGTCTAGATTGATCACCTAGATTAGTATATAAAAATTGAGTCTAATTTTGAAAATGTTAGATGAAAATTTGGTTTTCATAAAAGCAATAAAGGAAAATAGCCTAGACATAGGAATTTGTTTTTGACCCTAGACATAGGGCAAAACCTTTAAAACCAAAAGAATTGTGTTGCAAAATTAACTAAGTTCGTATTAGCCATAGAAATATCGGTTTAATCGCTTAGCCTCCTAAAGATACTTCATAGAAGGTCGAATAAGTGTTGAATTCAGTTTACAAAGCTTAAGTGTTGAAGTCAAAGAAATGCAATTGCAATTAGGCCGCAATTTCTTTCAATGGAGCAAAAACACGTTTGAATCCCTCTTTTATCATTTTTATTTATTTTCTTTAGAAAAAACAACCACTCAATCATTTTCACACCATTGGTTACCACAATTGCAATTTGCAAACATATTTTGTGTCGTCTCAGTAGATTTTGTTAAAACACGTTCCCTTGGGTACGATACTCTGGAATACTCCAGTTTTTATTACTTCGATCACGTGCACTTGCGTGTAGCGAAAAACATAGCGATCAGGGACCCATCTTAGTATGCTGAGGTGGAGCAATTGGAACATATACTGCACATCCAAATATGCGTAGATGAGAAATATTTGGCTCTTGCCCATAAGCCAATTGCATTGGGGAGTACTTATGATAGGCTGTTGGCCTAATGTGTATAAGTGATGTTGCATGCAAAATTGCATGACCCCATACATATATTGGAAGCTTTGCTCTCATAAGCATTGGTCTAGCAATTAATTGCAAACGTTTTATAAATGATTCCGCTAAACCATTTTGAGTATGAACATGAGCTACAGAATGTTCAACATTTATCCCAACATACATACAATAATAATTGAATGCTTGAGATGTAAATTCACCAGCATTATCAAGACGAATACTTTTAATTGTATAATCAGGAAATTGTGCTCTTAATTTGATTAATTGAGCAATTAACCTTGCAAATGCAAAATTTCGACTTGATAATAAACACACATGTGACCATCTGCTAGATGCGTCAATTAGAACCATAAAATATCTAAATGGTCCACTTGGTGAGTTAATAGGTCCACATATATCACCATGGAATCGTTCCAAAAATGTAGGTGATTCAATTCCCACTTTAGCTGGTGATGGTCTAATAATTAACTTTCCTTGAGAGCAAGCATCACATAACAATTCATTAGTTTGAAGAATCTTCTGGTTCTTTAATGGATGTCCATATGAATTTTCAATAATTTTTCTCATCATTATTGACCCAGGATGACCTAATCGATCATGCCAAATAGTGAATATATCTAGATTCATGAACTTCATATTCATTATTGCATAGGTTTCAATTACTCGTATATGAGTATAATATAATCCAAAAGAAAAAGCAGGCAGTGTTTCTAATATACGTTTTTCATGTGAAACAATAGATGTGATATAAAGACACTCTATATCATCTTTACTATTAGTCTCAACATGATAATATACGTTATAACCATTGTCACGTATATCTTTGAAACTCAATAAGTTTCTTTTTTATTTGCTAGAGAACAAAGCATTATTAATTGTGAATTTTGCTCCTCTAAGGAAGATAAGGTTTGCTTTTCCAAAACGTTCAATCAAGTTGCAGAACCTGATATAGTATTGTCATTTGCTTCAAGCATTGTCAATTTGGAAAAGTATTTTCTACTTTTAAATATGGTGTGCGTAGTTGCACTATCTGCCAAGCATAAATCTTCATTGTTCATCTTTGGATAAGCTAAAATATGAAAAGTGGTCATGATTCTTCATTAAAAAAAAAAACGATTACAATAAGTCTTAAAACTAAACTTGAAGAAAAAAACTTACACTAGAAATACATACAAGAAAGATACTGAAATTAAAAGCAGTATTAATATTGGACATTTTCATATGAAGTATTTCCTACTTCTTCATTGCATCAATTCTCTCTTCAGGAGATTCAAAGAAGTCAGCAACATCTAAATGTGTCGTGTTGAAAGGGTCAAATACATCATTTTCTTGAAATGTGAAGTTTGCTTCTACATTTTTTCCTTTCTCCTTCAATGATGCTTGATAGAGGTCTACTAAGTGCTTAGGCGTACGACAGGTACGAGACCAATGCCCTTTCATGCCACATCGAAAGCATTGATATTCGACACTTTTAGAACTCTTTCCTTGAGAAAATTTTCCTTTATGATCTGTTGGGATTTATGCCCTAAAACCTCGTAATTAATTAATTATTTAATAATTAATAATAAATTTGATTATTTTATTTGCAATATAATATTATCCATTATATGAAAAATCCAAGGTTATTAGTGTAATCTTGAACAGTATGTGGTTGACATATAGGAGGATCATGTTCAAGAAATAACCTGAAGAGTCATAGTATATGGATAAGGTTGGGTGTCTTATCCTGGTAACACTATTGATACGGCTCACTTTGTAATAGTTACAAATAATTTGATCCAAATCATTCATGTGGAGACATGTAAGTGGGGGTATCTTATACAATGAGTTTGTATAACACTCGACTACGAAATATTTAATATCTCTTTATAAATCCGTTAATTGAGAAGATTAATATTTCATCAGGATGATCATATGCGACTCGATCTTAATCCTGAGTGAGTTATGAACTCCTGCCTGTGAGGGCTTGTCATTTGATTTGCATGGGTGAGAGTGGCTTTTATAGCCGATTCAATATGCCTACCATTTTGGGGACTTGACCAAATAGGGAGTTGGGAACATAATCTCACAAGATTGAATTCACTAATTCCCATATATGGTAAGTAGATGAGTGGTTCTCTTAAGTGCTGATTTCGGGACTTGAACAATGGGGCCCCACCCTCTCATTGGCCCGAGAATGACTTAGTTTATAATTAGATTATAAATAGATTGTTCATTAAATGATCAGTGGTACTTAAGGTGTAAGATGTAATTATAGGGGTAAAACAGACTTTTGACCCAGCTATAATTACGAACAACTCATGAAGGATCGACTTGCATGTAATGATTATATCTATGGACACAACTTGTCCTACAGTGCATAAGAGTGCAACTCTAGGTCTATAGTGGAGTGACGTATAGTTAATGAATGAAAATTAATTAATTAAAGAGTTTAATTAATTAATTTTGTATCATTGGAGCTTATAATCTGTAGGTCCATAAGGTCCCCTTGCTAGCTCATAGTAATACTAAAAGATCAATTTAGTTGAAATTTTTTTTGAAATGTTCAAATTAATATTAATTTGAAGTGTTCAAATTAATATTTAATATAAAAGAGGAAAATATATTTATTGTATTTGATACATTAAATATTGTTCAAATTTAATATTTAATTTGAAGTGTTCAAATTAAATATATTAGATATATTAAATATAAAAGAGGAAAATATATTTATTGTATTTGATACACTAAATATTAAAATAATTAATGTATATTTGATATATTAAATAAAAGATATTTATAGAATTTGAATAAGATTCAAATAAATAAATATCGTAGGAGATTTGAATGAGATTCAAATAAATACAAGATATATTTTAATATATTAGATATTAAAATATAATATTTTAATTATGGCAAAGATTTTCCCTTGGTCACTATAAATATGACCTTTGGGTTGAGCCATTCTACACAACACACATCTCCTCAATAGAGAGAATTAGAGAATTCTCTCTAGACCTCTTCCTCATTAATCCCTTGTGGATTTTCTTTCAAGAGGCTCCCACAAGCCTTGGTCTTGTGTTTGAGTCATAGCTAGGAAGACTTTGTGGAAGAGATAAAGATCCGCCAGAATATTCTCCATAATAATATTTTCAAGGTATTTATTGCTTAACCCTTATATTTTAGTTTAATTCTAAATAAATCAAAGACGATTCATATGCTTCCGCTGTGGGTTTAATTCAATTATTCCCTTCATGATCATCATTATTTGTGGTCCTTTTAAAATTTGAATGACGACCACCACGAAATGAATTATTATTTCTTCATCTACCATGGTCACGTCCTCTACCATGGTCACGACCTCGACCACGACCACGACCTCGACCACGACTATTGGACACTACAACATTCACTTCAGGGAATGGTGTTGCTCCATTTGGTCAAGATTCATGATTTTTCATCAATAGCTCATTATTTTGTTCAGCCACAAGAAGACATGAAATAAGTTTGGAATATTTTTTAAATCATTTCTCTCGATATTGCTGCTGCATGAGCATATTTGAGACATGAAAAGTAGAGCTCTAACCTATCTTCATCAGTAATTTTCTCTCCACATAACTTCAATTTTGAACTAATTTTGAATAATGCGGAATTATACTAGCTTACTGATTTAAAATCTTGCAACCTCAGGTGCATCCAGTCATAACGAGCTTTTGGAAGAATAACAGTTTTTTGATGATCATACCTTTCTTTCAAACTTTGCCATAAGTTGTAGGGATCTTTTACCGTAAGGTATTCTATTTTTAATCCCTCATGAAGATGATGACGAAGGAATATCATGGCTTTTGCTTTTTCTTGAATAGATGCATTATTTCCTTCTTTAATTGTTTCTCCAAGATTCATGACATCTAAATGAATCTCAGCATCAAGGACCCATGACAAGTAGTTATGTCCATTAATATCAAGAGCTGCAAACTCTAGTTTTGTAAGATTTGCTATTGTAAAACTATCAGAAAAAAGTATACTTACATTAGAATTTTAATAAGTACACCATGCATGCATACTAAAAAAAATTGTAGCATTGTTATATTGCATTCTGCTTATAAAACATATATCCAATATATATAACATGCTTTCTCTATGAAAAGATTACTAAACTTCTTAAAAGAAATCCAATTAACTACTACATTACCTAGAACACAAAATTGACTAATTTACAACTCCCAGGTCAGTTCCCAGGTAGAGGTGTTCCCTTTCGGTCAGCTTAAATACCTCAGCCTAAACAGAACTATCCATAGACAGAGTGTTTTTTATAGTCAATTTTTATGTTAAGCATTTGAATTTTATGAATCGAGCTACACATCAAACTTAACATGTAAAATGAGATGAATCATAAACCATGAATTCAAACTTACCTTTAGTAAAGAAAATGGTAGATCAGGCTCGTGTTGATAACGTGTTGTGAACAAGAACAACTTAAGACCTTAAGAACACAATGTAGAAAAGGAGAGCAAAGTAGATAGATTGCTATTGTCAAGTGAATTTTCCTTTTGGTATATCTCACTCTTGTTTAAAACCTTCATACTACACATATATATAGTCTTCCAAATGAGTAAGCTCCAAGCAATTCAATGTAGGCTCCAAGTAATTCAATGTGAGCTCCAAGTAATCGAATGTGAGTAGGCTCCAAGTAATTCAATGTGAACTCCAAGTAATCCAATGTGAGCTCCAAGTAAGTAAGCTCCAATGAATATCTATCATATAATAGTGTATTTATAACATGTTTGACTTTTCTTGTCGATTTATTATAATAAATACTCTTCCCCCACACCGACAAAATATGTTGTATTATTTTAAAGAGAAAACTAATATATTTTTAGAATGAAATTAAAATGGTAATGCTTGGGCTAGCTTAACATGTGACCATTTAATTTAATTTTGATAAATTATAATGGGGTAAAATTAGTTGCCATATTTATAAAATTGTTACAAGAAAAAAAAATAATTTGTAGGCTAAATTATAGAAAATACCCCTGAATTTTATCATTTGTTTAAAAAATACTCATATTCTTTCAAAAGTTGCAATATTACTCTTGATCTTTCATAAACATTTCAAAACTATCTTCGGAGTAGAAATTCGTTAGAATGTTGGATGGAAAATTGACGTAATGATGACTTGGAACACGTGGCAGTGTTTAAGACCCTTGCTTGTATTAAGTCTGAAAGAATGACATTTAGACATGTTGACTTTTCATCCAACATTCTAACGATTTTTCTACTCCAATGGTAGCTTTGAAACGTTTATGAAAGATGAAGAGTAATATTGCAACTTTTGAAAGAATATGAGTATTTTTTAAACAATGGACAAAGTTCAAGGGTATTTTTATATAATTTAGCCTAATTTGTAAATATAGCAATCTTTCCATCCTATATCTTTGATATACTATTTTTGCATCATTGATAATATATATTGTTATTGCCAAATTTTGGACAGGAGAAATCTCACCTGACCACCACGTGACAACGATGGTGAATTTGTATTCTTGGGAGAAGAACGTGGCCTGCAAGACAAGAAAAACCTAGACATCGGTACGGTGTAGGCCATACAGGCTTCGATGCTTAAGTCAGAAAGAATTTAGAGAGAATTTAGGAGTTCTATGAGAGTTTTGGAGGTTGGAATGAACTTACTTGGCTCTTTTCTCAAGATATAGCTTAAATACCTTCATTCCTAGGGTTTTTGTGGGTTTCCGTCTTCGATTGGGAATGAAAGGACCAAACGGAGCTTGACCGAGGGTATATGGGCCATGAGGAACCAAGGCAAGGCTCAAAGGATGGCCTTGCCATGTGGTAGGCCGCAGTCAGGCCGACCACAAGCTTGGGCTTTTGCCCAAGCCCGTTTTTTTGCCCTTTCGCTTTGTGGGTTGGTCCCGTGTTGGTTTCGGT
Organism: Trichosanthes truncata; assembly: GCA_033996785.1. NCBI lineage: Eukaryota > Viridiplantae > Streptophyta > Magnoliopsida > Cucurbitales > Cucurbitaceae > Trichosanthes > Trichosanthes truncata. The sequence continues at coordinate 24,309,446 of JAWPNB010000008.1, read as the reverse complement.
CCGTTTTGACTTTGGATTAGGCTTCTTTCCTCGTTTGGATCTTTATTGTACCCTTTTAACCAACTCATTCTTGTTGATCCAATTTCACCCATAACATTAGCCCTCACTCCCTAGTTAGGATTCAAGATTAGGAGCGTGTGAAGTAATTGCATGGAGCCTGACTTGGAAGTAGCCTATTAAGTTTTGTAGTCATTTGTGACATTTCGAGGTATGCCTTGAATTTTCTCTAGTTATTATTGTCCATTCTTATGTGAATATTCAGTTTCCTAGAGTGTCGGTTTCTCCATTATAGGAATTTTAGGGTTCTGTGATGCTTATTTTGCATCTCAGATCATCCCCAGGATTGTCGTCTAACCCCGTAAGTCGATCTCTTCCTAATAGATAAGATTCTCCTCTAGATGTGTGTGTTAGGATTTGTGCCCTAAAGCTCGTTTTTTGTAATTAAACATTTTCTCATTTATTAATAAAATAATTTATTATTTTACATTATGTATAACATTATCCAATATTGTGTAAAATTCAAAGTTATTATTGTAATCTTGAACAGTATGTAGTTGACATACAAAAGGATCATGTTCAAGAAATAACCTAAAGAGTCTATAGTATATGGATAAGATTGGGTGTCTTATCTTGGTAACACTATTGATACGGCCCACTTTGTAATTGTTACAAATGATTTGATCAAAATCATTCATGTAGAGACATGTGAGTGGGGGTATCCTATACAATGAGTTTGTATAAGACTGGACCACGAAATATTTAATCTCTCTTTATAAATCCATTAATTGAGAAGATTAATATTTTACAAGATGATCATATGCGACTCGATCTTAATCCTGAGTGAGTTATGAACTCCTGCTTATGAGGGCTCGTCCTTTGATTTGCATGGGTGAGAATGGCTTTTGTAGCCGATTCAATAAGCCTACCATTTTGAGGACTTGACTAAATAGGGAGCTGGGAACATAGTTTCACGAGATGGAATTCACTCCTTCCCATATAGGGAAAGTAGATAAGTAGTTCCCTTAATTGTTGATCTCGGGACTTGAACAATGGGACCCCACCTCTCACTAGCCCGAGAGGGACTTAGTTTATGATTGGATCATAAACAAATTGTTCATTAGAGGATCAGTGGTACTTAAGGTATAAGATGTAATTATAGAAGTAAAACGGACTTTTGACCTAGCTATAATTACGAACAACTTGTGAAGGATCGACTTGCATGTAATGATTAGATCGATGGACACAACTTGTCCTACAGTGCATAAGAGTGCAACTCTAGGTCTATAGTGGAGTGACCTATAGTTAATGAATGAAAATTAATTGATTAAAGAGTTTAATCAATTGATTTTATATCATTGGAGCTTATAATCTGTAGGTCCATAAGGTCCCATTGCTAGCTCATATGAATAAATAGAGATCAATTTTGTTGAAAGAAAATTTTGAAATGTTCAAATTAAATTTTAATATATGTGATATATTAAATGAGGAAAAATATATTTATTGTATATGATACATTAAATATCAAATAAATTATTAATGTATTAAGATACATTAAAGAAAAGATATTTATTAAATTTGAATTAGATTCAAATAAATAGATGTCGTAGGAGAATTTGGAAATGTTTGAATTTGATTCAAATCGGTTAGATAAATATATTTTAATATATTAGATATTAAAATATATTATTTAATTATTTGCCCTAGGCCACTATAAATAGGACCCTAGTGGTGAGCCATGGAATTCATTCCAAATAAGAGAAAGAGACTTTAGAAAAATTCTCCTCTCATTCTCTCATTATTTTCATGAAGGTTCCCACAAACCTTTTGATCTTTTGTTCGAGACATAGTAAGGAAGGCTTTTGTGGAAGAGACCAAGTGTACAAGAAGAACTTCTTTTATTCAAGGTATGTTTATGCGTAACCCTAACTTTATTATTTTGTTCTAAATAAACTCAAATCGATTCCTACGCTTCCGCTAGGGTTTAATTTGATTATTCCCTTTCAGTGTGTTCGTCCACATCCTAGAGAAAATTTAGGGCTCCAAGGTCCCTCCTTGGATCTCTCCAAGATTGTCGTCCAACCCGATAGGGAACATTTGTATCTTTCTTGGGGGCTAAGACTCTTCTCTAGATTCGCGATATGTGCCATTTTCCTAGATAGAATATGTAAATTCGAGAGCGTCCTCAAATTTAAGTAGGATTGCCATCAAACCCCATAAGACTATTCTAGACTTCTTAACCTCCCGTGGGAATTTTGGTCATCTAGTAGTCGTGTAGCTTCATGACCTCTTGTTGGAGGAAATTCTTGGCTATTCAGTAGTCTCGTAGCTTCTCGCTTTTCGTAAGTGTTTTCTGAACAACTGTAGTTTCATTTCAGACGGATACTGTGGGAGGAAAAGAGAAAATTAGCCACGGAGTAAAAATTGGGGGAGAAAAATGCATCCATACACGTTTGACACTTGTCTGGTTAGGCATATCGGCCTATTCGATCGAACGAACTTGGTCGACCTCAGCTAGACGTCGACTGAGGCTGAGGCTTACCTGTTAGGCCTATTGTGCGCAGACCCTCCTCAGCCTTGGTGCCCAATTGAATTTTGTTTTTTTAATTTGAATTTCAAATCCAAATTTCCCTCCAATTTCTCCTTATCCTTCTCCTATAAATATGAGTTCATTTCTTCACATTCTCACACCATTCTCATCTTCTCCTTCTCTCTTTAAAGTAGCTTGTTGTTTTACTACTCTTCTATTTTCTTCTCTTTTTTGCTTGTTAAGATGGCTAGTGAATGTTCTGACAGTTCTCCTGAGGTTGATGGGCCTTCCTTTGATGATGAGTCTCTTAGTACCAGTTATTATGAGGCTCAATCATCTTCTGATCATCTTTTCAACGAGCCTTCTGTATATTTTAAGGCTATATCATCCTTCGATGTACAATTGACGATTCCTAGATCTGATGATCACATCAAGGTCCCTCCTCTAGGAGAAGTTTCCTTTTATTCTGCTATTTTTAAATTTGGAGTTCATCTTCCTTGCCTTTATTTTTACAAAACTTTTTGATGTTGGTTGGGTTGGCTCCCGTTCAACTTGTCCCAAACATCTGGAGTTATCTCATAGGTTGTTATGTATTATGGACAACATATGGTGATGGTAAGCCATACACACCACATGTTTTTATGTTTCTCTACATTTTAAGCCATAACCCATCTTTTGGTCGCTTCTTTTATTATCTAAGCTCCTCTTATGGTAAGCTGATTGATGGACCAAGTTCGATTCATGGATAAATAAATAAATAGTTTTTTGTGAGTGGAAATTGATTAGCTTGTGGGCCCCAAAATTCTACCTACGCAGTTTCATGAAATTTGGAGATTATGGTGAGTTACTTTTTTTATTCTCCCTTTCTTTTTGGAAATTGCTTTTATAAATCTTTATCTAACCACATTACATTTTCTCATTTTCAGTTCCCACTGAGTTTCGCTATTTCGCTGCTGCTCGAGCATTTTTTATAGAGCGGTTAGGAGTTTGGAAGCTCCAACTTGTCTCGGTCTTTCTCTTGCGAGTCAAGAGAACATAACTGGAATCGGATTTGTTCCACCCCCTCTTCTTGGAGGTTGGATTTAGATTCAGATTCTTCTTTTAATTATTGTGTTGGGAAGAGGTTGGCCTTGGCCAAGGTGATCAACCTTGGCCACCATGGTCGGCCTTGGCACTCTATCTCATCTTCTCTGTTTATGCTTCTGCTTCGTGTGTTTTCTATAACTCACGATTTTTGCTTCTGTCTTTTAGATATGCCTCAACGATCTACTTTTTTGTTTGAAGCTCGAAGACAAAAGAAGAAAATGAAAGCCATTAGGGGAGTTTGGCCCTTAAGGACTGGCTGCTCTAGCTCAGATGTGGGAGGTGCTTCTGCATTTGAGACTTCAAACCTTCCTCCTCGACCTTTCAGTGTCAATACTCATCGCACCAGAATGAGCATTCCCTCCTCTCCTGGAGATGATGTTCCTTCTGATCTTTCCACTTTTGCTCTTCCTGAAGATTACTCTACGGTAAGTAATGAGATTGACACTCTGGGGTGAAGTTTTGAGCTTTGGAGGGGTGTTGGTCATGATTATCCTCCAGGTTACAAAATGGAAGATCCTATAGAGGCTGTTGTCCAAAGGGTTTGTGAGTTGCGTCATGTAAGTCATTTCATTCATTACTTGTCTTCTTTTTATCTTGCACATGCTTCTTTACAATTGACTTTCTCATTATTTTATTCAACAGGCTTTTGGTCGGCTCACTATGTCTGCCATGACCATGATTGAGAAAATTTCCTCTCTTCAACAAACTAGTGTTCCTAGGGCAGACCTAGTTCAGGCTCATGCTAGCTTGGCTCATGCTAACTATCTTTTAGTTTAGGCTAGGATTGAGCTTGATTCTACGAAGGTTGAGCTCCAATCAGTTCGTACCCAATTGAATGAAGCCAAGACCCATTTGACCAATGCATAATATCTGGCTGAAGAGTTCAAGAAGACTAAGGAATATGTTGTGATGCAGGATGAGATCTTTGACTACGGATTTAATTGGGCCATCAAGCACTTTTCCAAGCATCACAAGGACAGATTATGAGATCGTTCGAAAAGACTATGCTTCTTTTAAGAAAGATCTACTTGCCTTCCCTAATTCAGATGACTCTAATGGTAGTGGAGGAGCATACATGAATGAAGGCTAGTATTCTTACATAATTTCTGTGTTGTATTTTGCTTATCCTTTTATCGTTTCAATCTTAATGTAAGACTTTTTTCTTTTGCTATTCAATGAAAGTTTAATTTCTATTTATCATCCTTGTTTCTCTATAATGAATTTTACTTCAAAGAGATGAACTCTGATAAATTGATAAAAATGGGTCCCTCATTCATGAACTCAAACCACCAAACCAAAAGAAATGACTTACTTACAACTAAGAAGATTTTTGCAACTTGCTCGGCCTCGACTTCTTCTTTCTGGCTCATTTTGCGTAGCTTTTGCCTTTTGTTCAATTAGATAGACATATCTCTTTAGTAGCTTCGTTGCTTTTTGTTTCATAGAGAGACATATCTTCTAAGTAACTTTTTTATTTTTTGTTTAATAGAGATGCATATCCCTTTAGTAGCCCCCTACTCAAGTAGGAGTTTCAGTTGTGGAAATCATGCTTGAGTCGACATAATTTGTAGCTTGCAAAAGAGAATTTTATTGCTAATAAAATTTGAATTTTTATATGAATTGCTGGAATTGACAAAAATAAATCTATCTAAAGAAAAGATAAATAGAGAGAAGCCCCCTAATGATCCATGGGGGTGTGGTTGGCCTCAACCTCGACCTCGGACTTGGCCTAGCCAAGGTATGCCTCCTACTCGTTTCTTGATATTTTAACTTCTTTGAGTGCTATGAAGTAACACTCCCTTGAAGCTTTCTGCTCCCATTTTACTATTCCCACTCCATTCAAAGTAGGAAATTTTATTAACTGATGATAGGTGGAAGCTACAGCTTTCAGTTGATGGAGTGTTGGTCTTCCTAATATGGCATTATAAGTGATGGGCACTCTACTACCAAGAAGTCAATCATCTTAGTAGTTGCATTCAGTCTATCCCCAAAGGTGACTGTGAAGGAAATAATCAAATTAAACTCACATCGAAAGCGTTGGAATTGACTTTGATTTTATTTATAATTAAACAATAAAAATTAAGGTTAAGCAAAACATACCTTAAAAATAATATGAAGATATTTTCTGGCTGTTATTTACTTCTCGTGTTCCAGTACTTCAACAAAAGTCTTCCTTGCTATGACTCGAACACAGGACCAAGGCTTGTGGGAGCCTCTTGAAACAAAATCCATAAAGGATTAGAGAGGAAGATGTCTAGAGAAAATTCTCTAATTCTCTATTGAAGAGATGTGTATTGTGTCTAATAGCTCAACCCAAAGATCCTATTTATAAAGACAAAGACAAATTTTTGCCATAATTAAAATATTATATTTTGATATCTAATATATTAAAATATATCTTATACTTATTTGAATCTTATTCAAATCTCTTATGATATTTATTTATTTATTTGAATCTTATTCGAATTTTATAAATATCTTTTCTTTAATTTATTTAATATACATTAATTATTTTAATATTTAATGTATCAAATACAATAAATATGTTTTCCTCTTTTATATTTAATATATCTAATATATTAAATATTAATTTGAACACTTCAAATTAAATATTAATTTAAACATTTAAAATTTTTCTTTCAACTAAAAATTGATCTTTTAGTGTTACTATAAGCTAGCAATGAGACCTTATGGATCTACAGATTATAAGCTCCAATTATACAAAATTAATTAATTAAACTCTTTAATTAATTAATTTTCATTCATTAACTATAGGTCACTCCACTATAGACCTAGAGTTGCACTCTTATACACTGTAGAACAAGTTGTGTCCATAGATATAATCACTACATGCAAGTCGATCATTCACGAGTTGTTCGTAATTACAGCTGTGTTAAAAAAGTCCGTTTTACCCATATAATTACATTTTGCACCTTAAATACCACTGATCCTCTAATGAATAATTTATTTATGATCCAACTATAAACTAAGTCCTTCTCAGGTCAGTGAGAGAGTGGGGCCCCATTGTTCAAGTCCCGAAATTAGCACTTAAGGAAACTACTCATTTACTTACCCTATATGGAAATAAGTGAATTATATCTTATGAGATTATGTTCCCTGAAGCGAGCTTGTCGAGGGCTCGTCAAATTAAAATTTATAAACCGATCCTAAGCTACTTGTAGCATTGAGTGGACCAGGTCGATCTCAGGAAACCGAATATTAATTTCTCAAGTTAAATTTGCAAAGGAGAAAGCAATTAAAAATGGGGGTTTTGTGTTTTTATAAATAAAATAAAACATAAACAATAAAGATAGAGATAGATCAAATCTTACCAAAATCCAATCCAAAGGTACGGTTCTACTCAATTTCAAACATTGATCATAGGCATTCAAAATATTTAAACTTAACCATGCAAGTACTTGGTCAACTTATTAGGAAACCCCAAAAAGTGCAAATTCCCTAAATTTATTAACTCTAACGAACGTCAAGTTAACGCTAATTACCTAAACAATTTTGACGAAACCGCTCCAAATTATTTAGATAAAGGCATTACGAACCTTGGAACGACCAAGACAACTAATCAGGTAAAACAACTTCACCTAATTAAGAAGTTTCTTTAATTCCTAGAATTAAACATGCAAGCCATGCAATATGGAAACCCACAAAACATACACATGTGATAATCCTAATGCTACATGTTCATTCAACATGACAATTACGAATCATGATCATGATTAGCAATAAAATATGTAGAGTGATTAAGGCGTCAATTTAATCAAAATACATACTTATAAAATTAACACGGGAATTAAAGAATACTTGCAATTGAAAGAAAACTAAGTTAAGGTTCAAGCCTCACAATGTTGCAACTGATTACAATCGACCTCTGAACTGGAATCGCAGAGTTTAGCCGAGCATCGTGATAAAATTTGATACCATTATTGTCTAAAGAGAAAAGAGAAAATGAGTCTAAAAGCTCTCTAAAAACGTCTAGGCCAAGAGGCCAAAAAAAGATCCCCCTTGCTGTCCATAAGAATGCTTAAATAGCCTTCAAGTAGACAACTTACACAAGTAAGAAACCCTAAATTCTAAAAAGATGTTTTCCCAAAACAATTAGGGAATAATATTTAAAATAAAATAAAATAAAGTAAATAATGTTCTCTCTTGTAAAATGCTGGAAAATACATCTAAAACTCGAAAATCATTCCCTAAATTCTTAAAACAAACATAGAATGTTGCAAATAAAGAAAGTTTCTGGATTGCTCAGTCTTCATTATTTTGCCCATAAATTCTTCTCCAGACCTTGGATCAACGCGATCTTTATATTGTTGGAAAGATCATTCCGAGATCTTTAAAATGATATCTAATTTGAATATATTCCAAAACGTGAGCAGCAAGATAATGGGAACGGAAGTTGGCACAAAATATTCTCGGGTACAGCAGTTTTCCAGCAGGAGCAGTAATCACTCAAAATGTCATAACTTTCATAATACTTATTGGAATGCAATGAGTCTTATACCGTTAGAAATATAATTCAATAAGCTTCGATTTGATACAAAATTTGAATATATTTTCATCTCGAAATATCATGATATGACCGGTCAAATTTGGTATAGAAATTCAGTTGCTCGAATCACCTCCAATTTGGTCCGAATTAATTCTGAAATGGTGCAAACTCTTCAAAACACGTGAATTGTTCGAATCCCTAAAAAATAATAATAAAACACATAAAATCCTTCTAATTAACAAGAAATAAGTGTAATTAAATAGGACTTTATAGGTCCTATCATTCCCAGCTCCCTATTTGGTCAAGTAACCAAAATAATAAGCATATTGAATCGACTACAAAAGTCATTCTTACTCATGCAAATCAAATGACAAGCCCTCACAGGCAGGAGTTCATAACTCACTCAGGATTAAGATCGTCGCATATGATCATCCTAATGAAATATTAATCTTTTCAATTAACGGATTTATAAAGAGAGATTAAATATTTCGTGGTCCAGTCTTATACAAATTCATTGTATAAGATACCCCCACTCACATGTCTCTACATGAATGATTTGGATCAAATCATTTGTAACTATTACAAAGTAGGTTGTATTAATAGTGTTACCAAGATAAGGCACCCAATCTTATCCATATATTATGACTATTTAGGTTATTTCTTGAACACGATCCTCCAGTATCTCAACCACACACTGTTTAAGATTACACTAATAACCTTAGATTTTTCATATAATGGATAATATTATATTGCAAATAAAACAATCAAAATTATTATTAATTATTAAATAAATCATTAATTACGAGACTTTCGAGCATAAATCCCAATAATCACCCACTGGCACTAAAGTCGGCAAGACATGTATCCTAGGCATACTCTATACTAAAGTCGGCAAGACATGTTTTTTTCCTTATTATTTATAATATTTTGCAGTTCAACGGAAAAAAAAATTGAAAAATATGGTATTTAAGACATTAACAAATTGATCTATGTTTTATTTGATTAATAGTATTATTATTATTGTAACTTAATATTAAAAAAAGGATAAAATTACAAGTTTAGTCTTTAAAATTTTAAGTTTGTGTCAATTTGGTCATTGAATCTTGAAAAGTGTCTAATAGGTCTCTAAAATTTCAATTTTGTATTTCATAGGTCCCAAACTTTAAAAAATGTCTAATAGGTCCTTAAACTTTTAATTTTATGTCCAATAAGTTCATGAACTTTCAATTTTGTGTCTAATAGATCATTGACATATTCGAATTTTTTTAAAATTCTCGGACCTATTAAACACAAAATTGAAAATTTAGGGTTTGATTAGATATAGAATTCAATTTTATATCTATAGATGAATTAATTTTTAAAATTTTTGAATATTTTACAGATCTATTAGATACAAAATGGAAAGTTTAGGACTTATTGGACATAAAATTGAAAGTTGAGGGGCTTATCATACATTTTTTAAAATTGAGAGATATTTTAGACATAGATTTAAAAGTTGAGGGACTAAACTTATAAATTAACCTTAAAGATATTTTGAAAAAAAAAAATAACCTTAAAGAACAAATAAAAGAAAGACGCACACTTAGTTTTGGGAAAATTTCTAGTACTATGGTACCTACTCCTCCCATTTATAATCTGACACATTATTAAATGATATGTTAATTTATTCCATGGATCTCACACTATTCATGTTAAGGTAGGAGTAGAATTTTTTGACAAATTATTTAATGAGGCGGCAACAATATGGCAGCTTCCTACTAACTGTCGGATGTAAATTCAAAATATGTTTGTTCCTAATAATTATTGAATACAAAAGTATAATACATTTATAATTTTTTTCCACATCCAACAGTATAAAATTATCCGTCACATTATAGCGACCTCATCCAACATTTGTTCGAATTTTCTCCCTTAGTTTTGATGGTGCTACATGCTAACGTAACGGTCAAACACTGCTACACACTCACGAACTGGGAGCAAACCCTTCTGTCGTTTTGGACTCAATTTCAATCTTTTACTATTATTATTATTATTATTATTATTATTATTATTTTGTCTTCTTTATATTTAATAACTTTTGGTTATCTGGCTGTGAATGGATTTTTTTCCTTTCTTCTTCGGAACTAGCTGTGAAGAGTTTTAGTTTAAGCCATATAAATATAAAATAATATAAAGTTTAATTTATTTATAGGTTAAAATATCATTTTAGTTCTTGTACTTTAAGTTTTATTCCATTTTAGTTCATGTACTTTTAAATATTCAATTTTAATCTTTGTACTTTCAATAAATCTTAAAATTAGTCCCTACAATAAATTTATTGTTAATTTTTTCAAAAAATATTTAGCCTCTACTAGTTTTTCCTTTATAAATTTTGAAAATATACTCACATGAAGCCTTTTTTGCATGAAAACTATTGTTATTATTTTACCAATTTGATTAAAAATTAACTTCGAATGACTAAAATTAAGCTTCATAGAAAGTACAAGGACTAAAATTGGACATTTGAAAATACATTGACCAAAATGGAATGAAACCCAAAGTACATGGACCAAAATGGTATTTTAACCTTGTTTATATAAACAAAACAGAACAACTTTATGTCTTTTTTTTTTTTGGAGAAAATATGACTTTATGTCTAGGGACTGTAAGGGTGATCATTAGTCAGCCGATGTCAGTTTTGGGCTCAAATCGATGCTTACCACCGACATATCTGTTCTAATTAGTTCTAAAGGAGTTGATTATGTCGATCGACCGACTCACCGATTAGTTAGTCGATTTTTGTTGGTTTCATGATTTTGACGAAGTGAAGGACAAACATGTGGGAAAGAAAATAAAAAACATAGTAGAAAGGAAGAAGAAAAAAGAAAATATGCAGAAGAAAGGGAAAGATGAAGAATAAACAAAAAAAAAAAGGAAAGAAGAAGAAGAAACAAAAGACGGAGAAGAAAAAAAAGGAAAAAAGAAGAAAAAAGAAGAAGAAAAGAAGAAAGAAAGAAAAAAGAAGAAAAATAATGAGGAGAGAGGAAGAAGAAAAGGAAAATGTAGGTTAAATTATCAAAAATACCCCTAAACTATGGGGTTGGTTTCAATTATACTCCTGAACTTTGAAGCGTTTCATTTTAACCCTTGAACTTTGAAATTTGTTTCAAAACAACCCTTGAAGGCTTTTTTTTGTTAAATTCATAGACGGAAAATGATGTTTTTACATTTATATTGTTGTTTATGTGAACATATTTGAACATATACGTTGAAAAAAATTCAAAACATATGCAATCATTTGACTCAACACTTAAGCTTTGTAAACCAAATTCAACACCTATTCGACCTTCTATGAAGTATCTTTAAGAGGCTAAACGATTAAACAGATATTTCTATGGCTAATACGAACTTAGTTAATTTTGAAACACAATTCTTTTGGTTTTAAAGGTTTTACCCTATATCTAGGGTCAAAAACAAATTCCTATGTCTAGGCTATTTTCCTTTATTGCTTTTATGAAAATCCAATTTTTATCTAACCCTTTCAGAATTAGACTTAAATTGTTTATACTAATCTAGGTGATCAATCTAAACTAGTAATGAAAATTTCAATCAATAAAAGCAAACAATGCTATAAGATTAAGCAAGGTTGCTCTTACATATTAGGCTTTTATTTCTTTCTCTAGGGCATTCACATGCTTGAATCCCAAAGAAAAACTTAACTCATAATTAAAGAAAAGAAAATAATGATTTAAAAGAATCAAAGTGCATAACTAAAATAGAATTAATAAATACTTGAATAACAATTCAACAATAATGAAAGAACAACCAAAATTCTATTAATCAAAATAAATTCAGCAACTAATTACTTTCAAGAACAAAATGGAAGAATAAAACAGTAGCTAAAAACTCAAAATTACATCAGCAATTAAGTTCCGAAAATAGAAGCAAATAACTTAAATAAAATATAAAATAAATTCTAAAAACGTGAAGAACACAGCCCCTTTTTCACTTCTTATTTAATCGACTCAACTCCACTTTTTTCAAAGGGAATTGAGTCTTCACTTCCTTCAATTTTCGTTGAGGAATGATTGAATTTTGAAGTTGAAAGGGGCTGGAAAACAGTAGCAAACAAAAATAAAAACAACAAAAAATAAAAACAGTAGAAAATCGTGGAACAGCAGCAACCGTGACTGAAACGGTAGAAAACTAATCCCCTTCTTGAGGCTTATTCTCCAATATTTATAGAAGAATTGGGCTAGGGTTTCCTTCTTGAATGATGCACAAATATGACTACAATCTTAGCTAAAATCATGGAGACAATATCGCACAAAATTCCTAGATTTTAGGAAATTTACAAATTTTCCTTTAATTTCCAGATCTCTCGAAATTTTAATTGCAATGCAATTGCATTTCTATTGCATTCTTCAAATTCCTACACAAAAACATCAAGTAAGTGTGTTTTTCATTTTCTTTTGCTTTCTTTTCTCCATTTACTTAATTTAAAAGGCTTCCAACAATAATTCAATTTAAACCAACTATTCTCTAGCCTTTTTATCTAATAACACACATAAAATAACAAGAATAAATAAGTATAAAGGCCAAATAATTCTCATAAATGAGAATTATCAATAAACATGTTTTATCATAATGCCAAAAAAATGATCTGGTCTATAAGGATAATAGAGAGGAATACATAGTGGCCTCCGCTTCATCTGGTAAGAAAAGATCCTCAATCTTTGCCATATCCCAATGACCTGCACAAATCAGACTACAAACACGGTTGTCAATCAGCGACCTAAGAGGAGATAATAGTTTGAAAATTGTTTCCCTAGAGAGCCACTGGTTAGAGTACACATCGATAGATGAACCGTCTCCTACTCGTCACCTTCCCTCTTTGATAGCCAATTCTTGACACAACAAAATGCCCCTCCACATGTAAGAAGGTCGCCCCCCTAAAGTAGCAGAAAGGAAGTTGCCTGTGGAAAAAATATTCTGCTTTCAGAGTTGTAGCTAATAAAGATTGATCTTGATACAAGATTTGCCAAGTATGTTTAGTCAACAGAGCTTGGTTAAACAGATGGATATCCCTGAAATCAAATCTCCTCTATCTTTTAGGGTTGTCATTCTTTTCCAACTGACCCAGTGAAACTTATTACCTTTGTTTGAGCTCCCCTACCAGAAATTTGCCATGAGTTGATTGAGTTCCCTGTAAAGTCTTAAGGGGAGTTTAAAATAGCTGAGAGTATAGATGAGAATGCCTTGTGTCACTGCTTTAATTAACATCTCCTTGTTGGCTTTTGTTAAAAGATGACTTTTCCATCCCTAGAGAACTTTATACACTTTTTCCTTAATAAAAGATAGAGAAACCTATTTGTTTTTGGAAAGAGTTGATGTGGAACTTCTAGATATTTGTCATGATCACGAACCACTCGAACTTGTATAATATTAGCCAATTGTGTCTTAGTCAGTTCTGGTATTCTAGTCTCAAAGATTGTTGCCGAGTTATCAAAATTAATAACCTGGCCTAAAGCTTTCTCATACACTCCCAAAATTCTCTATAGCTCATGAAACTTAAGTGACTTGGTTTTGAGAAACAGAAGACTGTCATCTGCAAAGAAAAGATGGGTGATGGATGAGGCTGATCTACCAACTTTAAGACCTATAATTAAATTATGAGACTCAGCTTTATGAAGAAAGCTTGACAACCTCTCAGAACAAATAAGAAAGAGATAGGGAGATAATGGGTCACCCTGCTAGGGATGTCCATTTAACCCGCGGGGTCGGGGCCCCGTGGGGACCCGCCCCGAACGGGGCGGGGAATCCCCGATTACACTGGGAATGGGGGAGGGAGCGGGGAAGTTTTTTTCCCCGTTGGCTAAATGGGGACGGGGACGGGGAATATATTCCCCGCCCCTCCCCACCCCGATTCCCCGATTAATAATATATATATATATATATATATATATATATATATTATTACCTAAAAATAGAATTTTTTTTTTAAAAAAAACTATAGTATGAATTAGTTTAAGACTATTTCGTTATAAAAAAAAAAAATTAAACTCTATGTTGTAATATTGAAATTTGAATTTTTAGAAATTAAGTTGTTTCGACATTATAGTATTTTTACTTATGGTATATTATTATTTTTATTATAAAATTTTATAACATTTACTTTAAATAGAATTATATTGAAAATTATTCATTTAGAAATAATTTTTATTATGGTTGAGAATAAATTTAAAAAATAAAAAAGATAAAAAAAAAAAAAAAAAGAACTGGGAAAAATTCCCCGCGGGGAACCCGATTCCCGCGAATTCCCCGCGGGGAATCCCCGCCCCGATCCCCGCGAAATTAAACGGGAAATTTCGGGGGGACGGGGACGGGGAATCCATTCCCCGGCCCCGACCCGCCCCGTGGACATCTCTACACCCTGCTTTCAAACCGTGAGTGGGCCAAAAAATTGTCTTGTATTCTCCATTTATTAGGATTTGAAAAGAAATAGAGCGGACACACATATTTATAAGATTAATTCATCTATCGTTAAACCCCATTCTACCCACCATGCAACTCAAAAACCTCCATTCAACTCTATTATATATAAGCCCTACTCATATCCAGTTTTCGTGAAGCAAAACCTTTTTTAGCACAAGAAAGTTTTATATGGTGAAGACATTCATAAGCCACAATAACATTTTTAGCAATTAAACGACCAAAGACAAAGCATTTTGGTTTATCGAGATAATATGACCAAGAATAGTCTTTAACCGATTAGCTAGAACTTTAGCAATATTCTTATAACTAACCGTGCATAAGTTTATGGATTAGAAGTCTTTCACTGTTTTTGAGTTTTAAAAATATTAAAATTCCTATAATAATTTTTTTTTAAAAAAATCCTATAATAAACATTGGTTCTACGTGTCAACGACTCAACGGCAAAATTCATTACCATGCATGTAGAATAAATAGTCTGTAAAAGTTCCTAAAAAAAAGCCTGGTCTATAACTTTTTAAAAGTTTTAATTTCATCTTTTATTAAACTTTTTTATTAAGTTCTTACCGTCACTAAAAATTATAAAAGCGTCGATATATAAATTTTAAAAATAATTATTTTTATTAGATAGTTAGCGTACTAACATTTTAATATACCAATTATTTTTTATTAATTCAAGAAAACACATATCAATTCTATATAATAACGAGCCATTTTAAATCAAGTATATCACTTTATTATATAAAATGTTTCTAAAAAAAGTTATATAAAATGAGTAATTTTTTTTAAAATTTTATGAGTAATTAACATGCTTATTTCATTAAATTAAAATATACAAGGTATTTTCAGCTTAGTTAATAAACTATATTTTGACACTACAATATCATTTTATGGAAGGCTTATTTAAAAAAAAAAAAAAGAAGAAGAAGAAGAAGAAAGAAAATCAATACGAATAGAAACTTTAAAAAAAGAGAAGGTCAAATGAAAAAAAAAATTCTCAATAAGGAATAAAATGAATATTTAGCCAAAATAACATAGAGGACAAAAGCATAACTTTGTGAAAAAATTAGAAACCAAAACTCAAAATATATTTTTTTTAAAAAAAGAGATACCCAATTAGAGTTTTTCTTACTAGTTTTTTTCTAAAAATTTTGTCAAATGTCAAATGGGATCAAAATCAAAACATATCCAACGAAAGGTGACAAAGGTATTATTTATGTTAATTATGTCGTATCGTAGAGC
This sequence comes from Trichosanthes truncata, assembly GCA_033996785.1. Classification (NCBI taxonomy): domain Eukaryota; kingdom Viridiplantae; phylum Streptophyta; class Magnoliopsida; order Cucurbitales; family Cucurbitaceae; genus Trichosanthes; species Trichosanthes truncata. The sequence continues at coordinate 24,293,613 of JAWPNB010000008.1, read as the reverse complement.
AGAAAAAAAATAAAAAGTATAAAAGAAAAAAGAAAGTATAAGATTAGCGTACCCTCCCCGCAACGGGACGGAAAGCGGAAATATATCAAACGCCGTGACGGATCGTCTGCTCACAGTTGCACAAAAGAATCCGTACACATGTTCTCCACGGTGCGGACGGTGACTGAACGGTTACTTTCTACTTTATTTTCTCGCGTAACTTTAGACTCCGTCCAAAACTGTTAGCTAACGGAGTTGGAGGCTTCCTTCAACCGATACTCATAAAACACACTTTTTTATTTAACGACAGTTACTGATACGATTGACCAAGTTAATTTCACTTCACGCGGTTTTGCCAACTAACCCCCCAACAAATTAATCTTTACATTTTGCCCCTTTTTTTGTGTTTAAAATACACTCACTCACAGTTATATCTTTTTCTCTTTAAATAAAGCAATTTGACTCTCTTTTTTTTTTCCTTTTTTTTTTTTTCCTGTTAAGTTTGTTTTAATTTAGATTATTTTAGTTTCACCGGCTTTTTGGGTTTTTTTTTCTCTCTCTCTCTTCTCTCTTGGTTATGAAACGTCAACGTCAAGATCTGGTTTCAAGTATTTACGTTTAATGGTTATTGAAATAAAGTAGTTTATTTAAGATAGTTGGTATGAAACCGAAAAGAGTTAAGACAACATAATTTGTGAAGTAGTATAACTCTAGTTGGATGAGTTTTTAACAATCTTGAATTTAGTTTTGTAGATAAAATATCAATTATTATTATAGAAGTTAGATAGTTCAATTCTTTAATACGCAATTGTTGAACTAACAAAAAAAAAGTTTTGTTTTATTTATTTTTATTTTCTCATTACAAGTTTAAAATTTTTATTTTAAAAAAAAAAATTCTTTTTTAGTTCAACGATAATGGAGTGGACTAATAGAATAACTTTTAAAATGATCATGCTTTATTTATTGAGCTATGTTTGATTTAGAAAAAAAGAAAAGGATATTTTTTTAAATACTTTATAGGTTCAATTATAAGTTTAGTTCATGGACTTTCAGGTTTAAGTCTATTTGGTCATTGAATTTAAAAAATGTCTAATAGGTCTTTAAATTTTTAATTTTCTATCTAATAAGTCTTGAAATATTCTAAAATTTTTAAAATTAAGAAATATATTAGATATAAAATTAAAATTTATGTCTAATAAGACCTAAAATTTTTAATTTTGTGTTTAGTAGGTTCGTAAATTTTAAAAAATATCGAATAGGTTAAGAATCTATAGACACAAAGCCGAAAGCTTAATAATTTATTAGATACTTTTTAAAGTTCATTGACTAAAATAGACACAAATATAAAAATTTAGACACTTTTTAAAATTCATGAACTAAATAGACACAAATTTAAAAATTTAGAGACTAATTTATAATTTAACCTACTTTATAATATAGAATCAAAGATAAAAATTGCTCAACTGGTGAAGACTTACGCCCTACATATTGCCTCTCTCTCTCTGCACATTGTGGTTTGTTCTGTCTTATCACATTTTGTAGCTTTTAAAAGAGCAAAGGAGAACCGAAAGACTGGAAACTTGAGGCAAAATGAAAAGATTGCATTCAATCAATATAAGTACTTTTTTTTGAGAATCCCAATATATTGTTGATTTTTAGACTGGTAACGTTTTTTTGTTTTTTTTTCTCTTGATAAATGTGTATTTCCTAAGGTTTTTATGAGTGTGTTTCTTAAATCTTACTTTTGGAATTATTTCCAAAACTTTTAATGAATTCTATAAATAAATAATTCTAGTCCTGTTTGATACTAGTTTCATTTTTATTTTATTTTATTTTTCTAAAAAAGTAAGTTTTATTTGTTCACAATTTCTTTATTTTCACATATTCAAAAATAATTTCAATTACGACCTGAATTTGAAAAATAAAAAAGTTGTTTTTCTAGAAACTATTATTTTTTGTTTTTAGAATCAAACTAAATTTAAAACGTAGTTTATAATGTGTAGTTTTAAAAAAAAAAACTTGAATTGAAGGATTATCGAAAGGTTTATCCTTATTTGTTGTATCTAGTATTTTAAGTGTTTATGAAGTCGCTAATTTTTCATTTATGATACATAAATTGCATAGATGATTTTTAAAAAAATTATCAAACACATTGATGTTGTAATTAGAAATGGAAAAAAAAAAGACTTTAAATAACTTTTTAAAATTTAATTTTTTAAAATAAGAAACAAGAAAAGAATTAATTTCAAATGAGTCTTTTAAAAACTCGCTCCTTCTTCGTCTTCTCTTTTTTCTCTATTTCTTTGAGTTCAACAATATGTGAGGGAGGAATTTCGAATTTCTCACATTTTAATCAAGAATATAATACCTTAACAAGTAAAATATATGAAAGAAAGATAAATTAGGAGTATAACACAATTCCATAGTGACTTTGTTTTTTTTTTAAAACAGTTTTACGTATAAAAAATAAGCTTTTTCTTTAAATATCTATTTTAGTAGTTCATTATAATGTAAATTTTGTTCAATATAATCTATATTTTAAAAATAGCTAAAAAATCTTGGCTAAATTCTAAAGCCTAAAAAGGACAAATTATTCAATGAAACTTCCAATATGTGTCTACCTCATTAAAACTGTTGGAGGTAGATCTTAAAATTTGTTTATAAGGTACTTTTATAATTTCTCTCCTAGTGCAAAATTATTAGCTTAGTAGTAGCTTTCTCGAATAATTTATAAGAAATTTTTTAAAGAAATAAATTTTCACAATAATAATAATAAAAAAAAGAATTGAATCACAGTGGTAGTTCAAACCAATTCTCCTTATATTTTATACATTCTAAAAAGCTTCAGAACTATTTGGTTAGAAAATTTGCCAAGAAGGCAAGTTAAATAGCCTGAATAAGTATTTAATAAAAAGACACATGTAATTACATAAAATATTTAAAAAAAAAACAGCATAAATTCAATGATATAAACTTATAATTCAATAAACATCAGACAATTTCCTCATTAAAATTATCAAATTCTTATTAAACTAACAATTTTTTTTTAGTGGACATGAAAAATTCAAAGACCACATGCTCCCTTATGTTCAAGAAACTGACCAAAGACCCATTAAACTTTACAAAAGAAAAGAAACTAAAGATCAATTAAAAAATTAAAAAATTAAAAAAAAAAAAACGGAATAAAGAAAAGGGTTGTTAATTGGATGCTGATTACCGGATACGCATTCTTCCATGGTTGAGGACTGGTAAAATCCCATAAATGAAAATCTAGTATTCTCATGCCTTTATAATGTCCTGTTTTAATTCCTTCCAATACCCTCTTTCTCGCCCTACATTTCTTCTCTCTAGAATCCGTAGCATAGTCCCCTGCTGCAAGTTGAATAGTTCCCTCGTTCCTTTTCTCACAATCTGTTTGGTTTCTCCTCTGCCCTTTTTTTTTTTTTTTTTATTGTTCTTTATGTTTCTGGGAATCGAGTGGATGCTTGTAATCTGAAGACAACGAAAAAAGAAGATCTCATTTTCGGAGCTTTCGTTTTCTCATCTGCGTTGATTCCGGAGTTGAGATAGATTTAACTTAAAGATTTTGAGAGGCTTGGATTGCTGCGACTGTTTGCGAAGTGGGCGTTTTCTTGTTTAATGAACAAAGTTAAGAGTCCGTGTTGAGTTTCCTTTACGGTTAGTTAAAAAAGCAGAGGAACCCTTCACTTTACTTGCGGGTTTTGGCTGAATTCTCAGCTCGACGAGAACCAGAACGGCTTCGCATTTTGACAGCATTGACAACCAAGACTCACAAACAGAGAGAGTAGAACCAAAAAGAAGAACAAAAAAAAGGAGGGGGCGATTCTAATTGTCCCGTGAAATTTGGTGGTTTGGAATTCTAATATTAGAAAATCTTTCACACGTTTTTGGGTTTATCTCAATTTTGGGTCCTATTTTTCCCCAATCGGATTTTTTTTTTTGAAAGGAAAAAAGAAAACAAGTCCGATAATCTCTCTCCCTCTTCCGTTTCTGTCTTTCTAGTCTTTCTCGGCGCTCTGTTCTTCGGTCTGCTTTCCGGGAATCCTCTCTGCTTTTCAGGGTTTGGGGGAAGACTCTGAAAATTTTGTCTCTCTCCCTCTCTTCCAAAATTATGATTCTTGACAAAGGGTCAATGCAATCCAATTTGGGTTGCTTTCTTCATTGCACGACGCCGGTTGTCAATTCCCAATTCTTGCCCAAGGTTTGTCATTATTCTTTCTTTCATTCATTCATCCCATTTCCCCTTTTCCGTTTTCCGTTTTGATTTATTGATCGATCTTTGTTTCTTTTGTTAGAGTGAGATAAGGAATCTGAATCGTCTGTGGCATCCATGGGAGAGAGAGAAGGTTGAATATTTCACCCTCGGCGATCTTTGGAATTGTTACGACGAATGGAGCGCCTACGGTGCCGGCGTTCCCATCGCCGTCAACAACGGTGAGACCCTTGCTCAATATTACGTTCCTTATCTCTCTGCAATCCAAATCTTCACCAGCAACTCCACCGTCAATGGTTTCAGGTACTACCCTTTTTCTTTTCATTCTTCACATTTTACAAAAAATTCTGCTTTACCCATTTCTGTATCAAATTTTCAAGGATCGTTGCGTTTTTATGATCCGTTGATTGTAAAAGAAAAACCCCAAATGACGAATTTTCCCTCTGTGTAGAGATGAGTGCGGTGACAGTGAAACAAGGGATTCGTTCAGTGATTCATGCAGCGATGAGAGTGAAAGTGAAAAACTATGGAGATGGGACGGAAGCTCATCGGAAGAGGGAGGATTATTAGAGCAAGACAGCCCTCTGCCTCTCAGTGACAGATTGGGATACCTTTACTTTCAATATTTCGAGAGATCAACTCCATATGGAAGAGTTCCATTAATGGATAAGGTAAAAATTTTCTTTCTTTCATTCTTTCTTTCTTTTACTTCTCTGGATTGTTCCTGTACTTCAGAGTTTTGTATTATATTATCAGTAGAAGAAAGAAAATGGTGCCTGCTGCTTTTTTGGCTTTGAATAAGGTTGCTGAATCTGTCCTGTGTGTGTCCAGTTCTATATTCTCATTCTGATTCTATTTGTTTTAAGACTAGCATGCTTTTAATGGGTTTTCAGATCAATGGATTGGCTCGAAGATACCCTGGCCTGATGACATTGAGAAGCGTGGATCTTTCTCCTGCTAGTTGGATGGCTGTAGCCTGGTCTAATCTCTGTCTCTGTCTCTGTCTCTGTCTCTCTAAATGAAGCTCAGATTCTGATTGTGTGTGTGTATTAATGGGATCAATTTTCAGGTACCCAATTTACCACATTCCAATGGGGAGAACCATAAAGGATTTATCAACATGTTTTCTGACTTACCACACGCTTTCGTCTTCATTTCAAGGTACAAAAAGTGGTGTGTAAATGTATGGTTTTGAAGTAAGTGGGATTTGAAATTGAATTGAATTGAATTGATGTGTAGATATGGACCTAGAAGATGAATTTGAGAGTGGAGAAAGGAAGAGAAAAGAAGGTGAAGAGATCTGGCTGCCTGCATTTGGTTTAGCAACATACAAGATGCAAGGAAACGTGTGGATTTCTGGTAATTATGGGCGGGACCAAGAGCGAGTGGTGTCCCTCTTGAGCGTGGCAGATTCTTGGCTAAAGCAACTCAGGGTCCAGCACCACGACTTCAACTACTTTACAGGGATTCGTCGTGGCTAAAACCAAACTCCCTTTTTTTTTTCCACCTTTCCAAAAGGGATTTTTAACCACTCGTAAAAAAACAAACACCCATCCATTTCCCATGGATTGATTGACCTCCAAAAACACCCAAAAAAAAAAAAAAAAAAAAAAATCCTCCTTTCGGTTGGCTTATCTGCTTTTCTGCACTTACCATGGAGTAAGTTCCTTCTTTTTTTCCTTTTCTTCTTCTTCTTTTGTGGTTTCCTTTAGAGTGTGAGCGAGGATTTTTTAACTTCTTCAACTTCATCTAAGGCGCATCCATGCCTGAGTTTTCATGTTGTGTATGACTCTGTACTCAGTTTTTTTTCTTCTTTTTTTTTTGCGCTTAGTGGTGGGGTGCTTGTGCATAGAAAACTACTTACTGATTACTCATCAGGCTTGTTGAAAGGGAGAGGGAAACCACAGAGAGAGAGAGAGAAACAGAGAGAGAGAGCCTAGATAAGTGTGACTGTTGAACCATCAATTGTGTTATGTTTCTGTGAACTGTGCTACATTTTCCAATTGACCCAAAAAAAAAAAAAATGGACTCTCCCCATAATGAATGATGAAAATTGGCCTACGGGCTTCTTGCATTCTTCCGCTTTCAGAATGATTGATTGATCAACTCCACGACCCATTAATTTCTTTTTTTGCAACCTGTTGCTGAGTCTTGTTTGGCCACCAAGAACATTCTCACTAGATGAATACAGATTTGTTTAAGATATTTTTTTTTGGGTGCTAAGTCTCGGTTTCGAAGTGGGTCCTTAGTGTTTGACATTATATCATCCTTTCTGTGATTTTGCTTCTAAGTCCAACTAAAATCCTACACTTTAATAAAGGGACTCTGACTTCTTTATCCACTCAATTTGACGAAAGCTAAGAAGAAAGTTGAAACGTTTTGTGATATACAGTAAAAATTAAAATGAGAATTGGTTTTGTGTTTGTTATTCAGTTTTGGTTAAATTTGAATAGCAGTCACGTTTTGGAAATGGCATTGAATTGGAACCATAGGAAATGAAATGAGGTGAAATTGGGGTCCATGGGAAAGACAGTGATGGGTTGGAACAACGTGGTGTTCAATTTGATAAGATAGGATAATAAGAACAATGTCCAAAATAATACCACGTGGACGGACGCGGCTTTTGTAAGTGTAAGATCAGATATTTCAAGTTTTCACTTCTATTTCAACTTAGTTCGTGCCTTGGCTTGGCCCTTGCATCCATTTTGAAAATGGGATTCAATGATCAATTTTAAAATGATTTAATTAAATAATCATCGAGGATTTGCCCTTTTTTTTTTCTTTTTTTTTGTAGGATTTGTGGCGAGTAATTACAAAGATAGAATTATGAGCTAAGTCTGTAAGTTGAGATTTCTAATTCGAGTTGAACACGTTATCAGTAGTGAAATTGGAATATTTGTCATGCGCCATATATGAATTAAAGTGTCTTGAAGTGGACATAATTCAAGTATGGATCACGTGCATTCAAGAACTCTTTTATTAAGAGAATGTTGATAAAGATGAAGTACATTTTGTTTATTTTTTTTTGAAAAAGGTAAAAGATCCATTTACAATAATGTGGGATATGAGTAATCATATTTGAATTATAATTAGTAGGTTTTGTAATCATGTTGAACTATAAAAGCATTGATTTATTTATTCTCTAAAACAGAAATGATGGATATGGTTGATGACATTAAAAATTAGGTTTATCTCGTCCTAATCCTTAGAAACAATAAATATTTCACAACAAGTATTAGGTTTTTAGTTGGATTCCCACATCCCCAAAATTTCCCTATTTGAAGTGTTACTTAATGGATGATTAAAAAGTGAGCATAACACATGAACCCTATTGGTATATTTTGACATATATCCTAAAACTCATGTATCTTTCTCCCCTCTTTAATCTAGTGCCAAACAACAATGCTATATCCACTTTATAAGTATGAACATAGAGAAAAATGAAACACTCCCCCTGCACATTGAGAGGAGTGAAACTTCCATCATATCTCAAAAGTGAAACCCCACAAAATTAAACTACACATAATCTATTTAATGAAATTGATGACTTTGGTGTCCTGACCTACAAACATCACTACCACCAACACATGGGAGCCTTATTCACGGAGAGCTATTTCAAATACTATATCTAAATAGATGTTATATAATGTGCATTTTTTTCATGGTAAAAATATAAAAGTTCTGAGATATTTATCACAGTAAATTTTCTGCGTATAATTTACAACACAGATATATGTTTTTTTTTTTTTTTTGAAAACAACAAATATATGTTTTTACTGCATAATTATCTGTGTCTGCCACATATCATAAATTTTGGTCAATTTATTATTATTATTATTATTATTATTATTATATATATATATATTTTTTTTTGAGACGATTGTGTGATGAATATTAGATGAGTGGCTATGCTTAATCATAGTGCATTTGTGTAACACGTTGATATAATTACTTATTGCGTATCGAAATTAGCTAAAATAGTCTTCCTTCTTCTGTCCCCTCATGAATGTGAGGAATATAAGAAAGCATAATCATTACGTACGGGTGGAAGTATATGAGGAGAAGAATCTCAACAAGATTGATGGATAACAATAATAATAATAATAATAATAATAAAATGTTTGATACAATTTTTTAAAATTATATTTCTATTTCGTTAACAATTGGTCGATCAACAAACTAATAGTAAGGACTAATTTTAAACTTTATTGAAAGGACAATGACTAAAATTAGAAGTTTGAAAGTATATAGACCAAAATGAAACAAAGTCCGAAGTACAATGACCAAAATGATATTTTAACAAATTATTTATCATATTACATTAATTCAACCCTGAAATAAAAAGTTTTCCATCAAATATCATAGTACATTAATTCAACACTGAAATAAAGAGTGAAAACATACCCGATCGAATACCAAAATATTCAGATCCAACATAAAACAAGTAACCAACGCATCTGTAAAAATATTGTCGTTGAATCACAATTCTGATCAAACCTAACCACAGTAATATATATATATAAACTCAACTTTCAGGACCATCTATTTTTAGGAAATCTAAGAGTGCGTTTTATTGGTGATCTGAAAATCGAAATTTGAAAACAATGGATTCAATGAAAATCATAGTTGTAATTCATGTTTTCATGTTTTTGAATTTGTGTTTGGTACGTAGCAGATTTAGAAACTAGATTCCAATTTAATAATGATTCAAAATGTATTGAATAATATATTTATAAACCATAAAAATAGTTCTAGTTACCAACTATTTAGTTGAATCTCAACTATTATTCATTAATTTATGAATATGTTTATGTTATGAATTGAGTATAATTATTATTTTATAATATAATATAATTTATAATTTATTATACTATACATATCTTAATTTTTTTCAAAAATGAAATGATTTTATAGTATGATTCTATGAAATACTAGTATCAAATTTTTTACCTTTTTGAATGTAGTTCTCCATTTTAAAATTTCAAATTCAAAATCTAGATACACTACAAACACAAAAATATTGTTTTTATAATTTCTACTACTTTCAATCATATAATCCAAAAACAATTTTTAGAAACAAATTTGTCAAATGGATATTCATTGAATCCATTTGATTTAGTGAATCTGAAATAAATTGCATACCAAACAGTTCTAAATGTTCAACATATTCAAATGCTTAGAAATATAGAGAATATCTAACATCTTTAAATAATCACATTCATTTCAAGAAATTTATAAAGATATTTGAGAATATTTAGATATTCATGTTCGTTTTGCATAATTTTTGTATGAGAATGTTTTAAAATTATGTTTTATTCTAACAATACTCTTACCTATGTTTGGATAATTTAAATATTAATTTAATATAATTTGAATTCGCATAACATTTTTATCTTTAATAATTTGTTTTTATCAATTTAGTTTATATTAATTTTAAATGTTATTCAGTAAAATAAGTTAATTTATATTATTTTGAGATTTTTATAAAACATTTATTATTAAATATTAATTTCGATTTTAACTTGGAATACTTAAACTTATTTTAAAAGAAGACAATTATATAGTTTGATAGTACAATTATATAATTGATAATGTTTTTTTAGTTGATTAAATTTATACTCTAAAAATTTGAGAAATAATACCGATTTGTGATAGAATTTTTTTAAATATTGATGATCACTATTAGAAAAGTAAAATATATAAATTTTCACTTTAGATTTAAATGGAGTTTATTTTTATATGTAAATGAACCATTTAAATATATACTAAAAAGAATGAAACATATAAATGTATTTAATTTCTTAGAGTTGCTTATTAGTGATTGAGTGCGGTAATTTATTTTAATTATAAAATTTTGAAAAATGAGAAATAAAGAGAATTGACAAAGAAAATATATGTAAAAGAAAAACAAAGGTAAAAAATGTCAAAAGATCATTTTCTTTAACATAGGAATCTTAGAAATCTACGGATCAAGAGGGCATCAAAAGTTCCTTAGATGCTATTACATATGAGTATCCTAAGATATTTAGATATCTTATATTACTACAAAATAAATAGAGTATTCTAAATGTTCATTCCATGAAATCTTAGATTCCTACCAAATAAATAGTCTCTAAGATAGAGTATTAATTATCCACTATTCATGTTTAAAGTTAAATTTGATTTAGTCAACTTGAACATAACTCAATTGATTAAGATATTATAATTTTTATAAAAAGATTATCGATTCAAAATCTCCCCATTGTGGTTGAACAAAATAATAATAATAATAATAATAAATTTGATTAAATATAGGGTAAACTTTTCTTATGCATGACCTCCCACACACACTTACTTTATCCAACGGTTGTAACACTTCCTAAATATGTCAATGGCAGCTGCTTATAAAGTACTAATCTTGTATATTCTTTAATCAAATTAAAAAAAAAAAAAAAAGATTTACAGATTCAGAAAGAAGATTTGCGGATTGAGTTTAAGGCATTTGCAAATATAATATATATTATGACCCAAAATCATACATCATCAGTGGCTTAACTTGCCCTACTAATCTTCAGCTTTTACTAGTCGAGAAAATTAGTGGTATTACGTTTAATTCACTAATGAATTATTATTATTATTATTATTCACTTTAATTATGTTAATCTATTCCAATTTAGTAACTGACGTAGAAGCATAAATATCTACTCAGTGATAAATGACAAACAACAGTACTAGCCATTATTGTGAACTCAAAAAAAAAAAAAAAAAAAAAAAAGAAAAGAAAAGAAAAGAAAAAAACACTAACCATTATTGTTTAGGCGTGCTTGAGGAACCTTGTTTTTTAAAATTAATTTAAAACTTGGATTGACTTTCTTCTAAAATGTGTTGTTTTATTGTGTACTTGCAATTAGGATTCATTTGTTTTATATTTTCGAAAGAAGAATAATATTGTAAAGTTAAATTTTTTTTGGGTAACAAAAACAATTTATAACTTTAATTTGGGATTGGATTGGTTAAAATCAAAACCTAATTGTATCAATTTAAACCTTAAACTTCCATATGTAAATCAATTTAGATCCTCCATTATGATTTCGTTTTAAAATCGTTACTTCATATTTTAAGGCATGTACAAGACTTCTTAAATGAAGGATTAATGTAATATTACATAAAAAAAAAGAAAAAAGACTCAAATGGATATTAGTAGCTTGTCATTAACATGAGTGGTTTTTCATCTTCTTGTTTTCCTCTATTTTTCTCCACTAAAGAATTATGTGATAATTTTTCTTACTAATTTGGTAGAATTTTAAGAGAATAATAGTTTTATTTAAGTGATTTTGAGTTGAATTAATTTATTTTTAAAAGGTTGGGATTTAAATTGAATTTGACGTTTTAATTGATATAACCTCAAAGTTTAGGGGTATAAATAGATTATATAAACGAAGTAAAAACAAGCTAAAAAAATAATTTAAAACAAAACAAAACAAAGACAATATTTTGTTTTAGGAAACAAGATGTAAAATTTAAACTCAAACTTTCGGCAATGACTTTTATTCCTCAGATTCGAAGAGGATGTGTTTTCAACCCAAACAAACAAGAACGTAACATGACAAAATAAATAATATGAAATAATGCAACAAAGTAGTGACAAATCACCCCAAAAAAAAAAACAAAGGATAAAGAATAAGAATAAGAAAGAAATAAAGAAAGAAAAGACAAGCGAAAGGATAGGGTAGAAATGAGATTTTTGGGACCATCCATGGTAGAACAAAAAACAAATCTCTATAAATAGAAAGAAGAAATATATCAAATCAATTAAATGAATGTTACTAATCTAATCTTTTAGCTCTCGTTTGATAATTATTTGGTTTTTTAAAATTAAATTTATAAATATTACTTTCGCCTTTAAATTTCTTTATTTTGTTATCTACTTTTTACAATGTTTTCCAAATTTTGAAAACTAAAAAAAGTAGGCCCCGTTTGATAACCATTTGATTTTTGGTTTTTGGTTTTTGAAAATTAAGCCTATAAATGCTACTCCCACCTATGGATTTACTTGTTTTTTTTATCTCTTTTTTACCTATGTTTTCAAAAACCAAGCCATGTTTTGAAAACTAAAAAAAATAATTTCCAAAAACTTGTTTTTGTTTTTGAAATTTGGCTAAGAATTCAAATGCTTCCTTAAGGGAGATGAAAACCATTGTAGAGAATTTGAGAGAAAATAAGCTTAATTTTCAAAAACTAAAAACAAAAACTCAAATGGTTATCAAACGGGCCGTAGTTTTCAAAAACTTGTTTTTGTTTTTGAAATTTGGCTAATAATTCAAATGTTTTCTTAAGAAAAATGGAACTCATTGTAAAGAAATGATGAAAAATAAGTATAATTTTCAAAAATCAAAACCAAATGCATGCTTACCGATGGAGACTTTAAAAAACATAAATTTTAGATGATCATATTTAGTACCGACACTCCATATAAAATAAATGTTGTCTTTACTAAGAAAAATTTAAAATTCAAGAATAAAACAAATATTAATGATGAAATAAATATTTTCATGTTGGTAGAAATTAGAATTCCTAATTAAACTACCCATTTCGAATTATTTTTTTTCTTTAATATCAACCATATATCAAACTAAAATTTTCATATCTACAAGTTACAACCTTACGGGCTTCTACCAATTTGAGCATAGCTCAACTAGTTTAGACATATACCTCTTGACTAAGAGATCAAAAGTTGGAATCTCCCAGTCTCAAATGTTGTTAAATAAAAAAAAAAAAAAAGAAAGAAAACCTCCCAAACTTCTTAATTTGATTTATCACGTTCAATTTGAATATAGAGACAAATCTAAAATTAAAAATAATATGATATTGACCATTTAATTAGAAATTTAATAATGAACCAACCTAAACCTAACTAATTGATTATATTATATCCTCGACTAAGTGTTAGAGGATTGGTTCAAATCCCCCACTTCATATATTGTTGAACTAAAAAAAAGTTAAAAAGGAAATCTATAATTAATTAAAAAAGAAAAGGACTATTATGCCAATAATGAGTTTGGAATGACTTAAAAATGTTAATTTTTTAGTGAAAACGTTTCTTTTGTAAGTAGTTTCAAGAGAAACAATACTTAGGTGTTTTCTCTAAAATAAATTTAATCGTCTTTTAATGTTTTTAGAACTTTCAAAATTACTTTTAATTATTTAACCAAACACTATGAAAATTTTTAAAACATATTATCTTAATAGACTAAAAGCATTCTACCCTTTCAAATGCGTCCCACCTTAAATGTTATCATCTAAAGGGTTAATTACTATAATTTCAATAATAAATTTAGAATACAACATTCACTGAATTGAACCAATGAACTTCAAAACCCTATGACCATCGTTTTAAAAAATGCAACCTTAAATATTACAGGTCATTTGGTAATATTTTTGTTTCGTCGTCGTGGATAGTCAGATTCTCAATAATCAATTAAAGCAATTCAAACTTACAACTTTTAGAACTCTCCTCAGAGTGTTATTCTTGAAGAAATTCGTGTATTGATGTTTAAGCTCCAAATTTAGGAGAGAGTAATGTTCAACAACTAGTTAATAAAGTAGCCCACAATCTAGTAGCTAAAGCGACGAGTTTTGAATTGAGCCAGAGAATTGGACTGACAATCTACCAAGCTAGCTATCTTCTCTTTTATCTTTTGATATTCTGAATTGTAGCCCAATGGACATAGTTGTGAATTAATGAAAGCTTCTTGTTTCCATGTAAAACATTGATATTTTTAATTTAAATATTGAAGGAAAAACAATAAATAATCACCAAATGTGTTTATGTTTTTTTTCAATAAAATAATAAAAAAAAAAAAACGCTTCCCGTACATAATTTTATTTTTCTTTCTTGAAAATGAGAAAAGAATAAACCATAAATGAAAAACAAACAACAGAAGTAAGAACATAACTAAATGGGCCTTTCAAATTCAAGCCTGCAAATCTGCAATAGCTTACAGCCCAACAACAAAAAAATAGCAAACAAAGAAATTTACTTAAAAAAAGAAAAGAAAATTGTAAGTAATGTCTACAAATAAATACCTATAATGATAAAAATGTTTTATATTTGAGATTATGGCTATTGATTTTTCAGGGAAGCATGTGAATAAAAAAATGTGTCCATCTTACCCCTGGTGTATATTGTTATCTACATTCAGCCCAAAATGTATGGGATTGAGTTTTAAAAATGAAAAAAAGGTGAATAATTTATATATACATATCTAATCATGTGCTTTATGTTTGGGTGAAGACAAAAGAATGAAAAAAAAAGGGTGAATGTAATCGGAGAAATGCAACTTTCAGTGCTCTTCCGGTGAACGGAAAGAATCTTGGTTGAAGAATACAAGACTTAGAGAGGAACCACATGCCTTGATACCTTTTACGCTATGGGACCTCAACACAAGAGGAAGCAGTGAGGCAACGGGAATATAGAAGAATGAGTTCGGGTACTTTCCTCACCGTCAATAGTCAATGTAGTGAAAGAGAATCAAGGGGAGGAAGAATTATAACGAATTGAGAGTAGGGCTAAGGGTTTCAGTGCATGCGATTTTTGGGGATATTCAAATTCGTTCTTCAAGGAGAAAGGTGATGTGGGTTTTAGGTGGAGCATTAATGGCATACTCAGGTGAATAATTACACCTATTTACCTTCTCTAATAGCACATGTGAGTTAGAATTAATTTTTTATGTTTATTCTTGTTTGGTGGATATTTATGCATATTTCTACCCGTTTATTATGTTAAAAAAAAAGAGAGATGAATGCTCCAATATATACATTAAGTTGGAGAAAGGTGAATGGGTTTTAGGTGGAGCATTAATGACGTCAAGTGAATAATTACACATATTTACCTTCTCTAGTGGCGCATGTAGGCGGGAATTAATTTTTTCTGTTTATTCTTGCACCTTGGGTGAGTATTTATGCATATTTCTACTCATTTATTACATTAAAAAAAATAAAGATGTATGCTCTAGTATATACATTAAGTTGGAGAAAAGTGAGAGGGTTTTACGTGGAGCATTAATGGCGTTAGGTGAGTAATTACACTTATTTATCTTTTTTAATGGCGCATATGGGTGGGGATTAATTTTTTCGTTTATTCTTGCACGGTGAGTGAGTATTTACGCATATTTCTACTTATTTATTACGTTAAAAAAATAGAGATGTATGTTCCAGCATATACATTAAGTTGGTTTGGAGATCGAGTTCATCATTTTCATCTCTAGTCCTCTCTCATCTATGTAATTTAACTATTTTAGTTGTCTTCTGTTCTATTTTAGTGTTCTAGTTCAATTCAGGTTGATTGGAAGTGTTATATTAAATTCACGCTGGGTGGATATTTACGCATATTTTTATTCATTTATTACGTTAAAAAAAATGTATGTTCCAGAATATACATTAAGTTAGATGGTTTAGAGAGTTCATCATTTTCATCAAAATTCCTCTCTCATCTGTGTAATTTATCCATTTTAGTTGTCTTTTGTTGTATTTTAGTGTTCTAGTTCAATTCTAGTTGATTGGAAGTGTTAGATTAAATTCAAGATTGTTAAATTACGTCTACCAAAAAATCATCCTCCTCTTTATGTTGTTGCTGTTTTTTAGGCTTTCATCTTTTTTTGTTCTTGACAATTTTTGGCTTTCATTTGGTTGTTATAAAAGTAGAAATTATAGTAAGGGTATTTTCGTCTACTAATAATTATAAAAAATTATTAAAAATATTTAAAAATTAAGTTTAGACATTTTTCCAAAACTAAATAGATTTAGCTATTTTTCAAGTTATCCTATTAGATTTTAGTCATTCTTCTAATGGCCCCAAAAGGAATTGTGAAAATGTTGTGATTCGAATTCAGGACCAGCTGGACTTCTTAGTATAATTGTGACTAACAACTGGGCTGGAGCCCATTTTTAAAGCCATACCAATTTGGAAATAGGCTCGATCACTAGTTGTAGAAATTACGGTTGAATTAAAACAACACAACAATAATAATAGGGAATTTGGACTGGATAGCTACGATCTTGTTTGATAATCATTTGGGTCCCGTTTGATAACCACTAATTTCTAGTTTTTTGTTTTTGAAAATTAATTCTATAAATACTACTTCCACCTATAGGTTTCTATGTTTTTTTATCTACTTTTTATATATGTTTCAAAAACCAAACCAAGTTTTGAAAACTAAAAAAAAATAGTTTTGGAAAACTTGTTTTTTTTTTTTTTAGGAATTTAGTTAAAAACTCAAATGTTTTCTTAAGAAATATGAAAACCATTGTAGAGGAGATGAAGATCATTGTAGAGAAATTGTGAGATAAACAATACAATTTTCAAAAACCAAAGACTAAAAACTAAAAACCAAAATGGTTATCAAACGGGGCATTGATTTTTAGTTTTTGATTTTTGAAAATTAAGCTTATATATACTACTTCCACCTCAAAAACTTATTTTTGTTTTGGAATTTGGCTAAAAGTTCAAATGTTTTGTTAGGAAAGATGAAACTCAGTGTAGAGAATTGATAAGAAAACAAACACAATTTCCAAAAAACAAATGGTTATCAAACGAGGCCTGCAATTATATCATCATTTTGCATTTACTTTTTTTTCCTGCTTTACCCTTACAAATAAACTAGACGTCAGTCCCTTAATTTATGAAAGCTAAAACTAAAGATTTACCCAAAAATCTTGTGTGGTATGAATTTTAAAATTCAAACTTCATATATTTTCAAATCTCCTAAAATCATGCATTTACATATTTATATATTTGCATAGTTGAATTCTGTTTTATTCTTTTAGTTTCTCTTTCTTCATCGAATGTTTTTATCGTTGGACTTTTTCTAATTGCATCCATGGCGTTGAGAGGTGCAAAAAAAAAAAAAAAAAGATGAGATAGTTGAAGTTTATCATGAAGGATGCTCGACTATATATGGCGAAAACTTACAAACGACAGTGGAGAATAACCTTTGGTACCATTTATTTCACCAGAGATCTTATTTCTCTATTGTGAAAAGTTGTTGGCTACAGGTTTGGCGATCTCTTGTGCTTGTTCTCCTATGTTGCTAATGATGTGTAGCCGAATGATGATAATAGGCTGCATTTTTTAAAGTTGATCGAAGGGTTTTAATTGCATGGTGAGAGAGAATAATTATGGGAGTTTGGATCGAATTGGGGTGTTGAAAGATTGATTAATCCTTCTTGAAACTAAAGCCAATGGAGATATTAGTGAACCTAATAATGATTTAATTTTCATAAAAAACGATTTAAGAGCCAATACGTATTCGGAGCTTCATGAGTTTATTTGATTGGAGCATTCAATGATACAACAATCTTGCTAACAAGAATGAAAGTCTTCCGTAAATGGAAGTGAAAAGGCCTAAGAAGGAAATACATACACTGTATATTAGTATAAAAATACACAATATTTGCTAGACGTTCGTCTCTCGAGTCACAATTTTTTTTTCTTTGTGAGTATAAGGTACTTGTTTTGCTCAATGTTGAATACATAGTATTCTTAAGTTTCATGAAGAAGAAATGCTTATGAGTAGATGGTGGGAGCAAGCACAAATTTTCTAGTACAAGGTATTTGTGTGGCTTAGTTTGATAAAGATTTTACCTGGTTTTGAATACGAGATTTTTGTGTGGCTCATTTTGACAAAGATCTTAAGTTTTATAATAAGAAGAGTGATATATATAAGGGAGATGTGCCATGATTACTTTACACTAGAGTTTAAATTCCTCCTAATTACAAGATATTTGTATGTTTGAAATTACAAAAGTTTCTAAATTCGATTAAATCTTCTAATTATTTTAAAGTTTGATTTTGAAAAAAAAATTCAAATCTAAGTTTTTTTTTTCTTTTCGTTTTCAAGTTAAAAATGTACTTCCATTTTGAATCCATTTTTAATGATCTTATATTTTTAGGATTTGGTTGTTTAATTATCTCATCGATTAAATCTACTCGTTATTTGGTTGAAAATAACATTTGTGGCCCATCTCCAATAAGTTTCTCTACAACTAGTTGTAAATTTGTAATGTTATAGCATTATTGAAATATGCAATTATAGAATAGTTCTAAATTTTTTTATTTCTTCACGGTTTTCTTTTAACCTGCATGAAGTTTCTACCAAGATGATCTTGCATATGTTTTCTACCAAGATGAGATTTCTACTTATTTTTCAATACCTAAATCAAGCGCGCCCGCGCATATATATATATATATATATATATATATATATATATATATATATATATATATATATATATATATATATATATATATATATATATATATTCAATTACTTTGCAATGTTCTTCTTTCAAAGTTTTTTATTATTATTTTCTTTTAATATATATATATATATATATATATATTCAATTACTTTGCAATGTTCTTCTTTCAAAGTTTATTATTATTATTTTCTTTTAATAATCTTTCAAAGTTTAAATTGAGCAAATAGATTTTTGATACTTCATGATTAATTATTTGGTTGTTACCAATATTAATTTCAACTGCTGTCACATTCCAACTCAAGTAGGTGCATGACTCACTAAATCAGGTAGTTATATCCATACCGAAGTTCAAAAGTCCCATTATTTTGTGCATTAAAATATATATAGTCAGAATAAAATAATGTGCATCAGAAAATTGGAAAAGTGCTCATAATCATAATATCTTGACAAAATTGTTCATTGCCCTTTAGCTTCTATGATCCCATAACAATGCTTAATTGCTACTTATATGTTTCAAGCAGACAAAAAAATCATTCTTAACTTAGGCTACGTTTACATTTTCGTAATGAAAACGAGCTTCAATTTTAATGAAAATCAATCATAATACAATTCAATCACCATCGAAATGAGATGAGTTGGCTGAAATCATTTTTCAGAATCTCATTAGTGTTATTTACTTACATATGAAATTAGAATGAAATATGTATGATTATCATAATGTCTTTTTATATTCTTAATAAATTAAAATGCAGTAAGTAAGGAATATACTACAATAATTTAAATGTCATTTTTCTTTTTTATTTATTCAAATTTTTATACTTGAAAAAGAAATTTAATACTTAAAATTTAAAAAAAAAACTGTAGGATTTTAAAAAATAAAATAGTAATTATCTTAAATTTCACTCATCTAATTCAAAATTTAATTTGGGTGTAGATTTTTTTTTTCCAAACACATAATCTTGATATAAATATTTAAAAGAAAAAATATTTTATAATTTTCAAAACACAATCTACAATTATTTGATTTAATAAGATAATATTATTTAATTTGTTTTAAAACGATATTTTTCTAACCGATCAAATAAAAAATCTGAGAAAAAAAAGGCCTAATTCTCCCTATATGGGCCAAATACAAAAAAAATCATGAACAAAAAAAAAACATGATGTCCTCGCAAATATGGCAAAAAATGATAAAAAAAAATCACCAATAAAAATCAAAACACGATCTAGATCTCAATCTTGATATCGATGGGCCAACAATGGCCAAAAATGATGGATAAAAGCAAAAAAGGCTAACTCTCAATCTAGATCTCGATATTAATCGAAATTCTAGAAAAAATAATCGTGAGGGAGGTTAAAAGAGAGAGAAATGACAAATTATGGAAAGTAAGCCAAAAAGATGGTGTGACTCCCACCTAATAATCAATGGAAATGAGATTGAGTGATTACGGATAGGATTAGATTTAAAGTGGGCCACAGTTGATTCCCATTACAAAGTGTGGTAAACACAATCAAATGTAATGAGGTAAGACCCACAACTTTATGTTAGAGGACTTCATAATTTTGAATTCATTTATATACAGCAGGCAATTTTAGAACTTTATGTTGAGCACAAATTTGTATAAAGATAATTTTGAACGCATTAATATATATTGATATTAATTTATACATCTTTATATTAGCTTTTTAATATGTATTTTTATATTAGTTTGTTGAGTACAAACTATGACTTTTTATTTTAACATAAATATACAAGAAAAAGAATGTAACTTGAAATAATAAGTAGATTTTTTTTTGGAAAAAATATATTTTTACCTCGAAACTATGCATGTTGAATTACTTAAAATTCTAATATTTGTATCAATTAAAACCCTAAAATTTCACAAGTGAATCAATTTAGACCTAGCGATTCATAGTTATTTACACTTAATTTTATTTAAAATTGACTCAAAATTTCATTATTCTTCCCTTTTCATTTATAAGTATAGTAGTTTATTCTTTAGAATTATATAATTTTTTCAAAAAAAAAAATGATTTACACGTTACCAAGTTCTAAATTATTTACTTTGAATTAAAACATATTTTCCCCCCTTTTTTCATTTATAAGAATGGTAGTTTATTCTTAAAATTATAGGATTTTTTTTAAAGTAAATATGCTTTACTCGTTACGAAGTTCTAAATTATTTACTTAGGAGTAAAACAGAGATTTTTTTTTCTATATATATATTTTAAATTAATAAAAGAAGACAAATCATTTTCTTTTAAATTATAGATAAAAAAAATGATAAAAGGAAACAAAATAAGTAGAATGGGCTCAAACACGCGCATCCGGGGGCTGATGGCACCCTTGCTACCAAGCCAAACGTTGATCATTCTCATTTGTGACAACCAAATGAAATCCTAAAAAATAGGCAAATCATGAGAAAGAGAGATGATGATTTTTTTGTTAGAAGCAATTTAACAACCTTGAATTTACTCCAACACTTCCAATTAACTCCAATTAAACTAGAACACTAGAATAAACTGGAAGGCGATTAAAAATGAGTAAAACACACAAATTAAAGATGACCGAAAATGAAAATGATGACTTTAATTATGTAAGTAATATATCTACCTTTTTTTCCTATGTTGGATGATTATAAATGTATCTACCTTCTTGTATCTACCCTATATATTTACCTCCCATGAATTCCAAAAAATATTTATATCAATGAGCCTCCCACTTTCGTCCCTTGTCATCGGCGAGAGCCGAACGAAGCTCTACTGTACAGATGCTTGTTGGACCCGATTAACCTCGATTGGGTATTTCCTCTCATTTACTTGTTCCTCTTGACGACCCACAGTATACATGGACCTATCTTGATGGTATTTCCTCGACTTACCAGTTCCTTTAGACTTGCCTCATTCCTGTGTATATTAGTATATAGTGTATATTAGTATCTACAACGACAAAGCAGCAATCCTTGTACATCCCATTCGATACCCCGACAAGCATCCAGGCGAGGTCTCTATCCTCAAAATAAAAATATGTGTAAGTATCTACTAAATATGCACTACAAGAATTTTGGTTTCTCCTGACGTTTTTTTTTTTTTCGACAATGCAAATGTCGTCAGGAGAAACGGCTTTTCCCGACACCAACTGAACGGCATCTAAAAAAGCACCTTTGCCGAAGCCATGTTAAAGTGCGTCGGAAAAGGGTGACCTTTTGCCGACGTCAGGAAAAGTACCCTTTCCCGACGCCATGTTAGAGGCGTCCGCAGAGGGTGACCCTTTGCCGACGCTGTTTAAAATGGTGTCGGCAAAGGGTGACATTTTCCCTACACCATATAAATTGCGTCTGTAAATTGGAAAAAGGTCACCTTTTTGCTGACGCCGTTTTAAACGGCGTCGGCAAAGGGTCACCCTCTGCTGACACCTCTAACATGGCGTCGGGAAAGGGTACTTTTCCCGACGACGCATTAATACAGCGTCGGGAAAAGTTTCACTTAGAAAACCCTAACCCCCTTTCTTTTTCTTCCCTCTTTCTTTCTCCCTCTTCGATTTTTTTCTTCTCCTCTGCTGTAGCCACCATACATTCATTGTTTGCACAGCCACCCTCCGCCAACGTCGTCGCCGCCCTCTGCCAACATTTCTGCCTGCTGCCGCCACCGTCTCGCCGCCGTCGCCACCACCACCCATTTTTCCGTTAGGTTTCCTTTTTCTTTTTCTTTTTTTTTTCTTTTTCTCCCTCAACATTTGAATTAGAACAAACTCTTATTTTTTTTGGCTATCTAAAATCTTGATAGAAGTTTGAGTGCTTTGAGTTGTTGTTTATTTGATTTTGTATTTATTGATGGCAATTTTGTAATGGTTTATGCTTTTGTGTGTTATTGATTTTTTGGTTTTGGTTATCTAAAATCTTGATAGAAGTTTGAGTGCTTTGATTTGTTGTTTATTTTCTTTTGTGTTTATTGATGGTAATTTTTTAAGGGTTTATGGTTTATGGTTTTTTTGTTTGTTTGTGTGTTTTTAGTTTTAAATTGGAGAATGGATTTCTTGGTGAAATATTGTTTAATGGATTTCTTGGTGAAATACTGTTTGGCAAATGATTTGATTGTGGTTCGATTGAGCATTTTGGGGGTGTGTTGTTTGAATTGGCATTGATTATGCATTGGTTATTGTAATGGGAGGTTTGTTTCTTTCTTGAATTTTTGTTTAGGAATTCTTTTGCTTTTTAGCCTAAAAGCTTTGGTGCCAAATAAAGAAATTAAATCAATAAGTTAGTAGGATTCGAAGTGAGATTTGATGAGTTAGGCACATTTTTTTAAAGGTTAGTTTGAGTGAGTTTGTAGGGTGTGAAGTGTGTAATAGGTGGTGAAGTGCTAAGAGATTGTTTTGGTTGTAATGCTCCTAAGTTTAAGTTTAGTTTTGATATTATGTTCATAAGTTTAGATAAGTTAGTTAAGTCTAGTGGTTTTGATTGTTTTGATCCATTTAAATGGATGATGTGTGCTAAGAGATTTGTTTTGATAAGTTTAGTTGTTTTTTTTAATTAAATGAGGTTAATATTCATTTTAATGTTAAGTTTGTTAAGGTATATTGTTTGTTTTAATTTGATGAGTTAGTATTCATTTTCATGATAAGTTAGTTAATTTTTTATGTTATGTTCATAAGTTTGACATGTTAGTTGTTTGTTTTAATTTGACTAGTTTATTTGTTATATGTTAATTGATAAGTTAGTATATTGATCTTGTAGTGATCATATAATTATATAATTACTATTAGGTTTTGTTTTTCATAGATACTTCGAGGTCGATGTTATTCTCAAAGGCTCGGGACAATGGTTCCAACGAGATGCCTTGAGGTTTGTCTCTTCTTTTTTCTCATGAACTTTTTACTTTTTGGGGCAAACCCATATGCATATATATTAGCATCTTTTGCCTTGATTTTATACTTGGCTTTGTCAATTACTTTGTCTCACATAATTCTTCTTTGAATCAATTGGTTCTGCTTTGATTTGTCGTTGAAATATTGGGATGAACTGACATTTTGTTTTTTTGTAGGTGTTTCGGGGTTGATGTACGTGCGAGTAAGATTATAGACGAGATTTAGGATGCATTTACGAGAAATTTTGTTTTTCCTAAGTGTTTTATGCAATTTTAGTTTTATTTCTAATTTTATATAAACAGAAATTGTATGAACAAATTTTGTTGTTTGGTTGATATAAAATTTGGCATAAAATTGTTATTATATTCGAATGAAATATGGAATATTTTGTTTTATATACATTTATTATCAGGTAAAAAAATTGCATTACAATAATATTCGAAAGAAAAAAAATGAGATTTAAAAAAAATAATATTAAAAATCAATACCAGACTTTTGCCGACACTGAAATAGGTGGCGCAGCAGAAGCCACTTCTGCCGACGCTGAATTATTTTCATCGGCATAAATGACTTTTACCGACGCTGATTTTTGCGCGTCGGCAAAATGACTTCTGCCGACGCCCGTAGTTAGCGTCGGCAGAAGTGGGTTCTGCCAACGTCACCTATTTCGATGTCGGCTAAAAGCTCTCCCTACGGATCAATTCTGACGCCCTTAGCGACGCCCATTGTCCCGTCAGAAAAGCCTTTCCCGACGCATTTTGTGACTTTTTCCGACGCTTTTGTGAGTCGGAAAAAGTCCAAATTCCTGTAGTGATGGGTGAGAAAATAAGGTTTAGAATCCCTAAATCACAACCATTACCTACCAAATGTTGATTAGGGATAAATAGGAATAATTATCTACCTGTCCCCATTAATGATGGATTTGAAAACCTCATCGTCTCCACCAATGAACTTTATTTTGGTTCATACATTCGATTCCCCAAAAAATATCATGCATTTGAACCCTTATCCTTCATACCTTTACGCTTGAGATGGAGGGTTCCCGATTGCCCTGTTGAATGATTTCGAGGTCGATTCCTTAGTCCTCAGCTACCCCCAACTAACTTCTTCAAGTACTCATTTACCTTCTCCGATATGTCGTTTTCTTCCTTGATTGGTCGCTTTCCTTTTTCTGCTTGTATGTCTTCAACCCAACAAAATATGCTAGATGAACAACGTGATGTTTTTTTCAAAACTGTGATTTCCTTTCAAAATAAAATCTAGTAGTTAGTTAAAGGTTGTAGATATGATGATGGCATGACTATATATATGAATGTCTACCTAGGGCAATATTGAAACTATTTTGGTCATATTTCATTAACCTCTTTATTTGTAGACATTACTTACAATATCCCTACATAAAATATATTTTTTCATACTTCAAGGAGGGCTCGCCCTTGGGCCTGTGATAAATCTGTCACTGCTTCTACTTATAGTTTTCTTACCTTATCATCTATTTTTGAAAAATGTTTTAAAAAACCAAGCAAAATTTTGTAAAGTAAAAAACTAGTTTTTTAAAACTTGATTTTGTTTTTAAAATTTGGCTTAGAATTCAAATGTATTATTAAAGAAGATGAAAAGCTTATAAAAAAAAAATTGTGAGCAAACAAGTATAATTTTAAAAAAAACAAAAACAAAAACTTATCAAACGAGACTTTATTTTGTTAGTTATTTATTTAGACCCTCATTTGATAACTATTTTGTTTATGGTTTTCTATTTTTTGAAAATTATGCTTGTTTTCTTAACATTTTTTTTGGTAATCTTATCATCATCTTTAAAACAAATCAGAATTATAAGTTGCATTTCAAACAAAATTAAGTTTTTAAATATTACTTTTTTTTAAGGTCTCGTTTGATAACCATTTAATTTTTTATTTTTAGGTTTTAAAAATTAAGTTTATAAACACTACTTCCACCTATGAGTTTTTTATTTGTTATCTACTCTTGACAAGTGTTTCAAAATACAAGTCAAGATTTGAAAAATAAAAAATATATATAGTTTTTAAAAATTTATTTTTGTTTTCAAAAATTAACTAAGAATTCAAATTTTTTCTTAAGAAAGATGAAAATCATGTAAGGAAATTGTGAGTAACCAAACTTAATTTTCAAAAACAAAAAATCCAAAATCAAACTATGGTTATCAAACAGAGTTTTAATTTTCAAAATTTTACTTGATTTTTGAAAATGTTTTTAAAAAATAGATGATAAAGTCAGAAAACTATAGGTCGAAGTAGTGTTTGTAGTCTTAATTTTTTAAAAAAATAAAAAATAAAACAATTATCATAACTAGGGGTGATAGTCCTAATCGAAAACCGACCAAACCGAATCGAACCAAACCAATCCAATGGTTTGGTTCAATTTTTTAGAAGAAAATTGGACATCTCGGTTTTTGTTTTGGCAAAACCGAAAAATATTAGTTCGGTTCAATTTTTGTCCAAAAAACCGAACCAAACCAAACCGAACCAATGTATATATACCTCAAAAAAGCCATAAATTGAATCTCACTCCATTCTTGTGTCGTTTCATTCGTTTTCTTTCAATTAATTTTAAAGTAACAAAATAAGATTGTTAACTCTATGAATTCTTATTGAGGTGTTGAGAAATTTTAGGGCAAAAAACACTAAAATAGGAGCTCGAACTAGGAAGTAAAATAGCAAAAAACTTGTTAAAAAAAAGACAAAAAAACCGAGAACTGAACCAAAGAGAAACCGAACTGATGGACAACCGAACCAATGGTTTTGTCCTTTGTTTGACATTGGTTCGGTTCCTCTTTTGCTAAAATCGATTGGATCGGTTCGATTCTCGGTTTGGCCTAAAATCGATGAAAATCGAATCGATATCACCCCTAATCATAACGTTAGAGATATAAATTTAGAACTTAAAATAAAGATATTCGGATTTGGGTTTTCTGTTTTTCTATTTTATTCAGTTATGTGTATTGTAAATTTTCAGCCTCCAATGAGTCAATAATATATATTGTCAAACTAGGAAGCAGATAAGAATAGGGCTAAGTCATCATCCCGTCTAAATAGATAAGCCGGGTATGAAATCAAAACTCTCTCTTTTTTCTTTTGGATAATGAAATCAAATCCTTTTTTTTTTCAGAAGAGAAATCAAATCCTCTTATTTATATAACAAGTTGACTTTTAAATAATAGAATTTAGTTTTTTTTATATAATTTTTTCAATAATAAGAAAATAATAGCCAAAATAAATATAACTTATGGTTGTTGGCATGTGTATCTTATTTTATTATTAAAGTAAATGATTTTTTTTTTTTGAAAACTATTGAAGTATATAATTTTTTTTGAAAACTATTGAAGTATATAAATTAATAGGAAAATAAACACTTCTTTTATGTGAATATTGACGTCATTAATAATTAAATTGTTATGATAGGTAAATAATTTTATACACCAAATGTTTCACAAGCATATTTAATATTATGTTTTAATAGATAATAAAATTCGATAATTATATATATATCCGGTAGTCTTCATTATTTTTTTTTTGTAAATTTGATTAATGGCCACCATATATCTTATAAAATTTAACATAAATTTTGCCCCCATGACAATAGCCATACACGTCTTAGAAAATTCCGCCAATCCCCACCTAATATTTAGAATATATATTTGATGATCGGATCATACTTGCACTTTTTTCAACGAGAAAAATGTATAAAATTCAAAGGATATTGTTGTAATTTAGCTTTTGTTTTTTTGTGTGAGGATATTGTGACTTAATGTATACAACATGAATTACCATTAATAAATAAAAACGCTTTTTAAAAAAAATTAAATAAAACCTTCTAGAAACTTATAGTAGTTGAAATGGAATAAAACAATAAAGCCCCGACCAAATTTAACATCAAGTCTTTACAGAATATATATATATATATAAACAAACAAACGTTGAAAATTATCACAAACTGCTAAGTGCTAACTACCCCATCAGTTATCAGTAAGCCGCCAACAGTCAAAAATTTCAACTCTTTTTCAAGAAGGTATTATTCTCTTAGGGTGGTTGGTTTATTAGGAATTTGATGTCCTGGTGCGTTTACATGTCTAGAAATATAGAATCTAGATATTCGATATTTTTTATAACTATTTATTTACGAAAATTTTATAGAGATCTTTGAAAATATTTAAACAGTTAAGTTTGTTTTGCAGATTTTTCTTATGAGGATGTATTCAAATTATGTATTGTTCTAACTATACGATCTTTAGATAGTTTATATATTAATTTAACATAATTCTAATTTATATAACTTTTTTAGTATTTAATAATTTATTTTTATCAATTTAGTTTATAGTAGTTTTATTTGTTATTTTGTAAAATAATTTAATTTATATTGGTTTGAGACTTTTATATAAGATTTGATATTGAATGGAAAAAAATTGAGAAGGATAATATCGATTTGTGATAGTTTTTCTTTTAATATTAGATGATTATTGGAAAATTAAAATAAGTAGAAGATTTTACTCTAGATTTCAATTAAAAATAAACTAAAATATATATTGTACAATTTAAATGGAGTTTATTTTATATGTAAATGCAATACATAAATATAGTTAATTTCATGGACTTGTTTATTAGTGAATGATTATGTCAAGAGATGATGCCCTGATCAACATTAGAAATCTTAGAAAATCGTGGATCAAAAAGGCATCAAAAGTCTCCTTAGACGTCCTAACATGCTTGTTTTTTTTTTTTTTTTTGAAAGGAAAAGAATAACAATAAATCCAAAGGAAGAGTTAGTTACAACCACTGGCTTCACTAAAACTATGAAGCCTTCGAGAAAGGGAGAAACAATCCCACAAAACCCCTTCATCTTCCTCCTCAGAGACAAGAGAGGAACCAAAATAATTAACAGGCTCAACACCCACAACAGAGGAAAGCATCGAACACAAGAGCTCCATCGAAGAGAAATTCGCAGCAGAATTTGCGAGTGAATGGGCAGCTAAATTCGTTGAACAGGGGTAGTGAGCAAAGGAGATGGGACCCAGATCACACGCCAAAACTTCAATTTGTTTGACTATTGAATTAACAACCGTAAGGTCTTCATAGTTTTTGCATATTAATTTAATAATTTCAAGGGAATCCGCTTCGACAATAATCGGAGGGAGAGGGAGAAGAAGAAAGCTTGAAATATGAGAGAGACCTTCAAAAATTGCCAGGGCTTCTAGATTTTGGCCATTTTCGCTTGAAAACCTTGCTCCTTGCACATATGAGAGATCCATCAGATTCATGGAAAATCCAACCAAGACCAGCTTGGTTTCTTGAATCAATCCAGGATGCGACTGTGTTTAGCTTCCACATTCCAGCAGGCGGGGGGTACCAGACTTCATGACTCGATGGCTCTCTAATATGCCATTAAACAGGTTAGGTACTCTGCCTCTGCCCTCCTCAACATATTTAGCAATCGATCTGTTTAAACTCTCAATATAAGTCTTCCTTGTGGTAATCTTGTTAGCTATCAGCTGATTCCTGGTGTTCCAGATCACCCATAAAATTATAATGGCCACTTTAAGATCATCGGCTGATAGGTGATCGACCATCCACTCCCAATAAGAAAGAGGGGTCCAGCCTTCCCTACAAAGATCGAACAGTCTACATAAGTCAGGGATAAAATGGAACCCAAACCCCCTTACACAACCACATGATATGCTCCACAGTTTCCTCATATTTCCTGCAAAAAGGGCACAAAGTATTAGTGACAATCTCTCTTTTAGCAATGTTAGACTTTGAAGGAATGACATTATGGATGATTTTCCAGACTAAGATCTTCATTTTAGGGATGGCCTGGATGCTCCAGAAAAATTTACATCCTTTAAAAGAGACCTACAAGTTTGAAGGAGAAGGGTCATTAGCATAATAATTTTTGATAGTAAGATGGTAATCACTCTTAACCGTAAATGTCCCTTTTGGATCGAGGTTCCAAATTATCTCATCCTTAGTGTGGGGGCCTCACGTGGCTTGATTGAGGATTTGGTCTGCATCATGCTTAAGAAACACACTTTTAATGATCTCCTGCTTCCATCTACCTCTCTCATCAATGAGGGAGCTAACATACTTCCCTTTCTACTTATCATGAACCTAAATAAGTTTGCAATTTCCTTGCCTGCACATCCAAGGGTCTTCATCAATCTTAATGTACTTGCCATTGCCCACAGCCCACCTATAGCATTTTAAGAAAAGCTTCTTGCCCCACTGAATGCTTCTCCAAGTGAGCGACAGGTTGTTGCCAAGAGTGGCATTTAAAAAGTCCCCATCCTTGAAGTAACGACCTCTAAGAATTTTTGCAATAAGGCTATCGGGGTTGCGAAGGATCCTCTAGCTTTGTTTCTCTAGAAGGGCTTGGTTGAAGGTCTTTAGCTCTCTAAACCCCAGACTTCCTTTGTTTTTACTCTTGCAGAGCTGGTTCTAACCAACCTAGTGGGCCTTTCTTCTCTCCTTTGAGGAACCCCACCAAAATTAAGTGTAGAGACTGTTGATTCCATCATTGATCTTGTTAGACAATCTGAAACAACTCATAGTGTAAGCGGGAATCGCTTGGGCTACAGCTTTTATCAGAACCTTCTTTTATCCTTGTGAGAACAGGTTGCCCTTCCATCTTTGCAGCACCTTCCAAACACTCTCTTTGATCCTATTGAAGATATTGCACCTGTTTTTTCTCACATGGGAGAGCATCCTCAAATAATGCCCAAGGCTTTCCGTGTGTTTTATACCCAGGACCCTGCTAAACTCCTCAATACTAACTCTCCCCATATTTCTGCTATCCATGAAGGAAGACTTAGTAGGGTTTATGGTTTACCCAGAAATGTCCTCGTAGATCCTAAGCATCTCCTTGAGACATATGCACTTTTTGGGATTATCTTTGATAAGGATCAAACTATCATTTGCAAAAAAAAAAAAAAAAAAAAAAAAAAGTTAGAGTAGGGCAGTAATTATTAATCCTAAAATCAGGTATATTGCCAGACAATTCTTCCCTGTTAAGAAGAGTCGAGAGCCCTTCAGTGCATATGAGGAAAAGATAAGGAGAGAACAGGTCACCCTGCCGCAGACCTTTTGACGGTATGAACCCTTCTTGAGGATCCCCATTGATTAGGACTGAATAGCCTACCGTCTCCACACATTTCATCACCTTATTTATCCCAACAAATTCATAGATATTATGAGGAAGTGCCACTCGATCTTATCGTAAGCTTTGCTCATGTCAAACGTTAGGATGAGGTTCCCTCGGTTACCCTTTTTCTTGTTATTCATAGCATGAATACACTTGTACCCAATAAGGACATTATCGGTGATGAGTCTACCTGGGATGAAAGCAGCTTGAGTGTGGGAGATTACACCTCCAAGAACCTTTTTAAGTCTATTGGCAAGAACTTTCACAATAATTTTATAGATCACATTACAGAGGCTGATCATTATGAACTCCTCTATAGTAGCAAGCCTCGCAACTTTCGAGATGAGAGCAATCCACATCTTATTAAAGGGCTGATATCATCCTCATCATTAAAGATTTGGAGGCAAATCTTAGAAGTTGTGTCGCCCACCACGTCCCAAAACTTTTGAAAGAATAGAGCATGAACGCCATCAAGACCTAGCGCTTTAGTGGGGTTTATCTCCTTAAAAGCCCCATCTACTTCCGCTCTGGTGAAAGTGCTAAGAAGTACTCTGTTTTGCTTGGTCGTCACTTTCTTTTTTATGCTGCTAGTCAAGATGGCTATCGAGTAGCCATTAGCCTCGATCGAGCTAAACAGACCTTTAAAGTAGTCAATGGCCACTCTATCAATAGCCTCATGCCTCTCCACCCACCTGCCTTCGCTATTTTTGATGCCCTGAATTCTATTTCTTTTCTTTCTTTGATTGGCTTTAAAATGAAACCATTTTGTGTCTATGTCACCCCAAGCAAGCCAATCCTCTCTAGATCTAGCCCTCCAATATTGCTCATCTTCTTCCAGGAGAGCTTCCAACTCCTTTTCTTCTCTGCTCAACTCAAGAGAATTAGAACCATCCAACATGAGTTCTAACTCCCTAATTCTTTTCTCTTTTCGCTTAATAGCTGTCTTGAGGGGTCCCTTTAGCCTTTCCTTGTTCCAGTTTGTTAGGCTACCCAAGCACTTTTTCAAGTTTGACATAAAAGCTCTAGCATTACTTCTCTCTCTAGCTTGCCACTCTATTTTTATAATCCATTTGCAATCTTCAGAATGGACCCAATGTTGCTCAAATTTTCGTGTGTGTCTACCCTTAGTCAAAAAAGGTGTGGGGAACTCAAGGGAGGCCACAATTGGTCTATGGTCTGAAGTATGGAAGCATCTGTGATCAACCACCACCTTGCAACCTGAAGCTTGGAATGTAAAGTCAATAAAGAATCTGTCTAGCCTTTAACGAATACCATATTTGCCCCTTCCTCTATACCAAGTAAATCTATTGCCTTTAAACTTGGGATTGATCAACTTACATTCTTCGATGATCTTTCTGAAGTTTTTCATCTGAGATTGATTTCTATTAGCACCTCCTTGCTTCTCATTATCAAACATAAGCTCATTGAAGTCACCAAGAGGATCTAGGGGAAACCATTGTCTATTCTAAGTCTCTCCAGGAGCTTCCACGAATCAACCCTCTTTTCTGTTTTAGGGTTCCCATAAAACCCCGTGAATCTCCATCTTCTCCAGTTAAAGCTAAATGTAGTATCAATGTGGCCCTTAGAGAAGGATTGAACGTTCAAATTTAAACCATTATCCCACAACAGAGCAAGGCCTCCTCCATTTCCACAACGAGAAACCGAAAAAGCAGTTTTCGAACTTTAAGTCTCTTTTTAATTTTTCATCTTGTCTTTCATTGCTCTTAGTTTCTAATAAGAACACAAATTGGGGTTTAAGGCTACTCACCTCATGATGTAACGCTCGGAACGATCGAGGATTCTCCAAACCTCAAACGTTCCAACACAAGATTTTCATGCTCCCGGCGGGGCTGGTTTCCAGCCTCCGCCGATCTCCCTCTATTAACCTTAGAGTAGGTATTTAATTTGTTCACTTTTGTGTTGGACTCTGTCGCCTCCCTTTCTTCCAAGCCATGCTTCTTCCCTGTCAAACCCTCATAACCGTTTATTATGTTGCTGCCTCCTTTTGCCTAAATTTTTTCCCACACATGCTCTTCTTTTCCAACTCTCGAGACTTTCCTGATTGTTAACTCATTTAGTGGTGGGCCCTAATTCTTTATCTAACTTCTTTGAGTGAATTGGATTTTGATTTCCTCCTTTAATGGACTTTTCAAGATATGGTTTACCCTAGTTCAGGTTATCCACCTAACATGGGCTTATGTTTGGTACAACAATGACTCGGGGCCCACTTCCAACACAGGTAATGACGATGGGCTTTTTTTCCCACGACTATATTCTCTTTTCGATCTGCTGAAGCTGTCACAATTCTGTCATTACTGGCTTTCTTCTCAATGTTCATGATTACATCCCTTTTGTCCTTTTCCTCACTAGCCGGAGCTTCTGAACTCTTCATCGGATCAGTAGAAATTCCCTCTATACAATATAGTGTTTTACGTGCAAACTGTTGTAATTTCTCACAGTAGTGGTCGGTTCTTCCACCTCTTTTTCACTAGAGCTTGAGGTGTAGTCATTCCGAACATGTTTACCTTTACCTAGGTTACCCCTGCCTGACTCTTCCACGCATGGATTCTCATATGCCATCCAAGCTTCTGATTTTTGGTGTTGCATTTATGCTTGTGGAAGAAGCTCGTAGCCAATTCCCAAATTGAAATTGTTCTTCTTTGTTTTCACCTTCAGCTTCCTCGCAATCTTTTAACAGGTGCCCCATTTTTCCACATCTGAAACAAAACTTAGGTAGCTTTTCATAGGTTATCTGCACCCATCGTTCTTCGGTCATAAATCCCACTCTCATTCTTGTTGCTCTTTTTAGAGGAGCTTGCAAATTCAGCTTAATTCTAACTTTCATTGTAACGCCCCAACATTTCCCTTTCTCATTTAAATCCACTTTTTCGACCCTTCCAGTAGTGTTTGCCAGAGCCACTGCCAGCTTCTTTGACCTGCATGTTAAAGGGATATCATGAAAATGAACCCATAAACTTGCGTACTTGAACTCTAGCGCAGACAGAGTCTAAGATCCATGGGCTTCTTCAAACACCCGAAGGGCTTTGTCATAAATCCATGGGCCCCAGTCAATTACCCTTTTCTTCTCCCTAGCGTTACTAAAAGAACATAAGAAGAGGTTTCGTCCCACTAGTTCAATTTCTATGGGCTCGTTTGATAACGTTCATGTTTCCTATTTCTTGTTCATATTTCTCAGTTTTCAAGAAACAGACATGTTTGATAAACCATTATGTTTTTTGTTTCTAAATTTTTTAGAAACGTTTCTAAAAAAATGGCAGATTTTGAGAAACTTCAAAAAGTAGTTTCTCAAATTATGTTTCTGTATTTTTTTCCAGGTTTCATGCATGTATTCTTATTTCTCTTTTTACCCATCTCTCCTCTTTCTCTTCTTTCTCTCTCTTCCATTCTATTTTTTTTCTTTTAATACTTTTTAATCTTTTTGTTTTTTCTTCTTTTTTATTTTTATTTTTTGATTTATTTATTTCTATTCGTTCTCTCTCTTTCATCATAATCTTTTTTCTTTTAATAGTTCATTATCTTTTTTTTTCTTTTTTCCTTTTTACTTTTCTCTTTTCGTTTATGTTTTTCTCTTCTCTCTTATTTTCTTATTTTCTTTTACTTTACATTAACGAGCTTATAGTTATTATTTTCTATTTAATTCTTTATTATTTTTCCTTTTGGTACGATTTTATTTTTTTATTAAATAAATAAACTAATAATGTATTTCATGTTTACCATTAAATGTAAAAAAATATATACATTCTCTCTCTTTTTCTGATTTTACTTGCGTGTATTATTGGCTAATGCATTTTTTTTAAAAATAAAAATAAAGTTTATTATTAAATTAAAGAAATGTGGGTATGTTCGATTGTCTGACCTTAGATAATTTACAAATTCGTCTAATTGACGTAACTTTTGTAAGTCAAAATCATTCAAGGTGAATTGATTGAAGTGAGAAATAACATTGCAAATCAAATTTGAACAACATTTGAAGGATAAAATTTATTATTATTATTATTAATTAGGTATTGGGCCTTAATATAATACTATAACCTTTTTATAATTGTTTTATATTTATTTTAATTCATGTTATATGTTTTATTATAATATATGTACTAAATTTTATTTTTACCAAAAAAACAAGAAACAGAAATAGTTATCAAACATGTTTCTATTTTTATTTTTAAGAAACAGAAACAAGAAACGAGAAACAGAAACAGGAAACAAGAAACGAGAAACGAGAACGTTATCAAACGGGACCTAAATGTTCTTCAAGAATCCAAATTTTGGGGACGATAGTCTTGAAATGTCAGGGTAGATCGGCTTTGAAGTTAATGGCTTATAAATCAACGCACTTTGCAAATATTTCTCCGCTTCGTCTAACACATTATCATCCACCTCGACGATGTTTGTTTCATCCTCCCTTATTGTAAGTTTCTCTAACCTCTTCGTAAAACTTTCCACCTCCATAGTGGTATACCACAGAAAGGACACTCCTAGAAAGCTCCTCTACTAAAAGATCATTGAGGATCCCTTAAGCAGACTGGATGACTATCCTTATGCCCATAGCACTCTTGAAGATGAGAGCTCAGAGAGAAATTAGGGCCCATCCCTGACATGCTTGTATATCTGACAAAATAAACTGGGTAATCTTGATGTTCCTATGGGAATCTTGAATTCTTACTAAATAAATATGCCTCTCAGAATTTCACATCGATTCTATCAAAATTCAATAATAAATTAGCATAGTCCAATACTAATCTTTTTTCTTAGGGTGCTTTACAGGGATTGGACGTCAGCTAAATTTATTTTTTCAATATTCAACTCTTAATATATAATTTATAATTACCTCATTGTAGATCATCGAAGATATTTAACCTGCAGTCATTTATTTAAGATTAGAAATATTAAGAAAATAAAAACAAAAATATATAATAAAAATAAGAGGTAACTACAAACTTAGCATAATTTGTCTCAAATAAGAAAGAAAAATAGAATCTTAATTATTATTTTTTTAGTAAATATAGAAAAAACTATAACACATATGTGTCAACAGTTAACCTAGGTATATTATTACAATTAATGAAGGCATATGAGTAATTAGAGTAAATGAATGGGTAGATTTATAAGTAATTACAAGTAATCGATATTTAGGTATGACTAATGAACTCAAAAAAAAGATATGATTGGTAAATATGTAAAATATTATATTTATAGTCAATTTGAGTTAGTCTAGAAAAAAGTTAATTTGAGTATAGTTCAATTGATTAAAGTATATATCTTTTACAAGGATATTAGAGGTTTGAATCCCTATATTATCATTGTCATTATTATTATTATTATTATTTATTTCAACAATTATGGGATAGAGATCGAACTCTTGACCTTTAAAATAGTAATTGGTGTCTTACTCACTAAATTAAGTTCAAATTGACTACTTTAAATAAATTATGGTGCCTAGTCAAATTCTCTTGAAAATAAATAACTAGGGAATGTTTGCGTACACGACTATCAAAATTAATTGATTAAATAATATGCAAGATAAAGTAATTTATTTATTATTATGTTCTTGTTATTTTTTTGTGCACGATGCTTTATAAAGTTAGGTACATTAATTAATATTTTTCTCTAGTGGACAGATATTTTAAAGATTTGAAACGGTTTTCTTGCAGCAAGGCGTTGATCGAGATTCGAAACAATGTGCAAACTTCGCCTCTTCTACGAGATTAGGCTAGTGAGATGTTTGGCCACGTTTGGTTTGAGATCCGTTTTTAGTCTTATGTTTTTGAAAATAAAAAAGACAAAAAAAAAATGATGAAAATGTGTTTGGTACAATTATTTTCAAAAACAACTCTGAAAATGGCCTATTTTCAAAAACGACAAATTATTGTTTTCTTTGTTTTTGAAAATTATGAAAACAACGGATATACTCCTCTAACAATACGATTTTCATCAAAACAACAAAATTGAATATTACAATTTATATTTTTTCTTCAAAACTCATAAGCGTACTTCTCTATCTACATAATGAATCTCTATTAAATTTTTATGAATAAATTTTTATTACAAAAACCACAAAAAATAAAGATCAACAAACCAAAGTTATTGAAAATATTTATAGATGATTATATTATTGATTTAACTAGCACAACGTTGTATAAACATTAATCATTTTCGATAAATTATTTTTTCTTTCTCTCTCTTTTACTAGAAAGAATTTATTTTCTTTTTTCTGGTTGGAAAAGTTGTATTCACTTTATAAATTTTACTACTTGCATTTCAAGAAACCAAAAATCTTTTGAATCATATCTCATTCTGCTTTCTCCACAATCTTCCTTTTTTCTTTTCGACAACAATAAGTTCAAATTTGCTATAGTAAGAAATAATTATATTAGGTTTTTCTTAAAGAATTGATTCTATGAAACACATATTTATCTTTTCCTACATTTTCAAATTTCAACCAAACACAATTTTCAAAATTTGAATTCAAATTTAAAGTTTTTAAATTGGAACCAAACATATTTTCAAATATAATGAAAATAAGAAATTTATTTTTGATTTCGGCTGAATTCTTTGTTTTCAAAAAATATTTTTGGATCACAAACCAAACGGGGCCTTTTAAATTTTTATCTCTCAAATTTGTTATACTAAAAAAATCACAATTTCAACATTTTTATTTTTAAAAATATTACTAATTAAATTTTTTAAACAAAGAGATGATAATTCAAATTTTCTAATACCTTAACTAGTTGGATCCTACCTAGATTGACAACTTTAATTTAATTCTTTTTTTATTTTTAAAAATATTACAATTAAAATTTTTAAACAAAGAAATTATCATTCAAATTTTCTAATACCTTAACTAGTTGAATCGTTCTTAGATCGACAACTTTAGTTTAATTGTCTCTATATGTTTTTAAACATTGGGTAATTGCATATATAACAATTTAACCCGAAATAATAGTAAAATCTAGCCCAAGATAAAAATATTTGTAAATATAGCATAATTTTAAGTCTAGCCTTGATAATAAGTTATAAAAGTAAAAAATACCCATCAATATATCTCAATCTCACATGTCTATTAGTAGACATTTATCATTGATTTACATCTATATCAACCTATAAGTGATAGAGGTCTATCAATAGTTTACATCTATAATCTATAAGCGATAGATGTTTTACTAATAGACATAAAAATAGTATATTAGTGATAGACTATACAAATGGTATATAAGTGATATATGAAGTTAAAATGAAATTACATTAAAGAAAAGTCTAAATAGCCATGTGGATTTTTTTTTAAAAAAAGATAAATTAATTTATACCCTTAAACTTTGGGGTTGTATCAATTAAAACCTCAAACTAATAATTGTATTAATTTAAATCCTAATGAACTTTCACAAATGAATCAATTTAGATCATTCGCTAGTGATTTATAGCTATTTTCACTATACTCCATTTATAATTAACTCAAAATTATCTAAATAAAGTTATTCTTCTCCCAAAGTCCTGCCAAAGTAGCAAGAAAAACTATAGCGTAATTATTCCTAACGAAATAGAGAAAATTAGAGGAAGATGAAAAGATGAAAAATCGATACTATCTATTTAATTCCAACATTTCTTTATAATTTACGTTAATCCCTGCATATAAGACAGTCTTATACACGTTTGAAAGTTATGCATTAACAGTTTTAAAAAAAAATTAATAGAGAATCTAAACTGATTCACTTATGAAAGTTTAGGGTTTTAATTGATACAATTATTAATTTTAAGTTATACAACCTCCAAAGATATAAATTAATATTTTTTCATAAAGAAATTATATATATATATTTACAAACTATTTTTTTGTGGGATAAATTTACAAATATGAAAACTAATTTTGCCATCAATTATAATTTTCCATTAAACATTTCATTATCATCATTTTGCATCGTCTAAAATTTACTCAACGCCCTTACTGTTGGTGCAAATTAACAAAAATAAACATAGCAACTTATTTATAATTGTACCCAAAAATAGTAAAAACAATAACTGATACTAATCATTACTCGAGAACTTAAAAAAAAAAAAAAAAAAAGAATGATTGTACGTAAAAAACACAAAGATAAAAAGTATGAGAAAGGGACAAATATCAAAGTTAGCGTAGATCAACAGTAATTGACACGTCTTGATCATCAAAAAGTTAGAGATATTTTATTTCCATAATTATTTCTTAAAAAAAAGTATAAAAAGACATATCAATAATACTACCTTAATGAACTTACATGTGATAACTTTAATTATGACCAAATGAAAGGAAATACACTGATCATATCAAATCATCTAAACTTATTGGTGGGACAAGTTCAAAAGAACAGTACTCAGTGATGGATAAGCTTCAATAATGGCAGTTAAAGCAGGAAGTGCAATAAACTCTGTAGTCTGTAGCGAGGAAAACCAGCTTCCCCCAGAACAGAATTCATGATGGATAAGCTTCAATAATGGAAGTTAGAGCAGGAAGTGCAATAACTCTGTAGCGAGGAAAACCGGCTTCCTCCAGTATTTTCTTCCACTCCTTCTCCGTTCTCTCTTTTCCATTGGTATGCGCCAACATTAGCAGATCAAAATAGAATCGTGTGTCGTCAAATGGGCCTTCCCCATCTGGCTTCAAAACCACTTCTACTATAATCACTTTCCCTGTTTTCTCCGGAATCGCTTTCTTGCAGTTCTTCAGAATCCTCACGCAGTCCTTGTCATCCCAATCGTGCAATATCCACTGTATTCATCCATTTCAGTCCAAAAAAACTTAAGTCAAATTACACGAAAATTTTCAAACTCTAAGAATCAATCAATCAATCTAATCACATCACCTTCATAAAAACGGCGTCGGCCTTGGGAATGCCCTCGAACATGTCTCCTCCGACGTGGGTCACTCCTTGATGCGGCGGCGCCGTGCTGACCACGTGGGGCAGATCGTAGTTGATGCCCTTGATGTGGGGGAATGCTTTGACGATCTCCGAGATGGCGCCGCCGATTCCGCCGCCGACGTCGGCCAGTGATTCAACAGAGCTGAACCCATCTGGGTAAACGGAGAGAATCGCCTTCAAGACGACTTTGGAAGTGGAAGCCATGGCGTTGTTGAACAATTGGTTGAATTGGGGGTTTTTGGAAGCGAATTCCCAAATGTCTTGGCCGTGGGCTTTTTGGAAGTGGTCCCCGCCTTCTTTGACGCCTTGGGAGAAACAGAGCCATGGATCGACCATCCATTTGTGAAGCTCCGACAGCACCATCGGAGCGAGGCTGACCTCGGAGTCGCGAAGGAGCCATTTGGAGGAGTGGGTCAGCCCGTAGAGGGTCTCTCCGCCGTCTGATGGGTGATGAGCAGCGAAGATGTTCCGACGAACCAACAGTCGCATGATGCGACTGAGGTAGGAGATCTCCGGGGAGGCTGAGGGATAGGAGGCGGCAACGGAGGAAGAAATTTGAGAGAGAGAGATGGGAGAGCCATGAGAGTTGATGATATCGGCTAAGTGAAGCTCGACGGCGCATTTTAAGGCCATTGAATCTGCAAAACAGAGCATGTATTTCCATATCTCTGCTTGCCCTTTAAGCAGCGACTCTGCTTCTTTGGTTTCGTTGGTTTCCATATCTCTCCGTCTCTCTGTTTCAATCTTTCTGGTTCTGTTTTGTTAGAGAGAGATGATTGAGATTTATAAAATGGGATGTGGTTGGTGTAATGGGGGTGACATTGACAAAGGGTGGCAAGATATATTTTTTTATTTGTTATGGTTGCTTTTTTCAAAGGTCTTACCCTGCTTTTCTATTAAGAGCAAAAAATCCATAACCAAAGGGCACTCAAATTTTTTCCTTTTATTAATATCCATAACCAAAGGGTATTTATTTAATTTTACTTTTCTTATTCATACACAAATTTATTGTGTACTTTAGAAAATGTTACAATTTTTCGTTCTTTTTTTTTTTTCTCAAATGTAATAGAAATTTGACTTTTTTTTAATGTGTTTTACATTATATTTCAATTTGACTTTTATTTAGATCATGCTATTTTGTAAAGTTTTGAACTTTTTGCTACATTTAAAAATACATATTCATCGCCAACATGAGCATAATTCAACTGACATAAAATATATATCATCGACCAATAGGCTATAGGTTCGAATCCCTCACCCTACATATGGTAAAAAAAAATGTATTCATCTTAGGGTATTTATGTAATTGCCTTCAACAATGTGTAGATTAGTCAACCTAAATATAGCCCAACTAGTTCTCCGTCAGAAAGTATGCCAAATAGACTATTTTCCAAACTATATTTCACAAATGTCAATTTTTATGAAAATTTTCAGCTTTAGCTTCACTGTATTTTCTACATCATTTTTCATACAATTTTACCCTTGATTGAACTTTCTCACTCTATATTTATGATATTATGATTGTTCACATGTAATTTCGTAAGAAATTAGACACGTGAAATGAACTTGAATTTGTATTCATTTGGTGGGTATGGTACAATTTCTAATATATTCCTCTAATTCTTTCTTTCAAATGTACAAATGTCTCGAGGGCTAGATATCTTGTTCTTAAGCACGTTTGTTGATCTTTTTTGATCGGCCTTCTGGCTTATTGATCTGCTTAGATTGGCCCTTGGCTTTGTTGATCTTCTTGAAGAATTAATCAAAGTCTTGAAATCTTGTGTGCTTCATATGCCTTCGACTTATCTTCAAAGTCTTCAAATCTTTAAACAGGTTTTGGTTTTCAAAGCCTTTATGATCTTTAAAGTCTTTAGGTCTTGAAGTCTTCTAATCTTCAAAACGTCTTTAGTCTTCAAGAGAGAGTTTTCTAATTGAATTCTCTCTAAGCTCTCTTGTCTTTTAGAGAGTTTGATTTCTAAACCTTTATCTTGAATGTACATTTGTCTCGAGGGCTTTGCAGCTTGTTTTCGAATGTGAATTTGTCTTGAGAGCTTTGCAACTTGTTATCGAGGTTGAAGCCTTAATTGAATCTTTAGAGTCTTGAAGTCTTCTGATTCTCAAAGAGTCTTCAGTCTTCAAGGGTTTTAAAAGAGTCTTCAGTATTTAAGAGAGTTTTCTGACTGAATTCTCTCTAAACTCTCTTATCTTTTAGAGAGTTATCTGATTTCTGAACCTTTCTCTTGAATGTTTTTGATCTTCAAGGAGTGTTCATTGTTCAAGACCTTCAGGGAGTCTTCTAACTTCTTTTCCTCTGAATTCTCTTTGAGTTATGTGGTTCTTTTTGGAAAATTTCATTTATCAACCATTCAAATGAAGGAGAGCTCTTCTATTTATAGAGCTTTCTATAGGCATGTGAGCTTGGGCTTTAATGGCTTTTAGGCCCAACACTGGATTTGGATTTTGTTGACTTTGTGCCTAGTTCTTTGGACTTGGACTTTTTTAGCTTGGGGTCTATCCTTTGGACTTTGTTTAAGATTGACCCGAATACTGTATGACCCAATTTAATTATTTGATCAAAGGGACATAATGAAGGCATGTGATCTTAAAATTTAGGATTTACCAACCTTTGTCTTCAAATTAAATTTGGGACAAATATCAATTTATAATTAGTCTCAAATTTATTTGTTTTTTAATCTTGTCATTAATTTGGAATAATGACGTAACAATTTGGGATTTGCCAAAATTTCTCATTCAATATTTTATTGTACTAAAACAAACAATGATATTTTATTTTTTTTCCATAAGGGAGATTCTTGTTTTATGGTAAATGATTGGTGTATTAATTACATATCATTATTTTCATTTTTTTGCGAAGGATTTTAATTGATTTTAATATATTTACTTTCATTTTGACATTCATATATAACTTCATATATACCTCATATATACCATACATACAGGTTTTTTTTTTTTTTTTTGTTCATTGTAGCCATATATACCGAGTTTTTTTTTTTTTTTTGTAATACATATAGTTACAAACACAACAATACAAGTGATATTAATAAATTAATATATAATCCAACATATATATATTACATTTATATATATTATTCCATCTTGTGCAAGTATGTATTCTACCTATTACGAAGTTCGTCAATACTCAGTATATTTAGTCATTTTTATATTTGTTTGTCACCACCATCACATTATTTGCAAATATATATATTTCAAAAAAACTGTATAAAAAACATATACCTCTATTATTAAATATATCCCTACGTTTAGAAAATATAAATATGACATGAAACCACTATATAAAAATCACTTTCAAAATATAAACATGGTTTGAAACCATATACAATTTCAGAAAATCCTACCGATGACGCCTGAACATACGGTTTTCAAAAGACCCAACTAATGTCGTCGGAGTCGCTCGCGAGTGGCAGTATGAGCTTTTAGTTTTAAAAAGATCGAGGAATAAGCAGAGAAGTGGAAGATAACGGAAGACAACCCAAAAAAGTAAACCAAATAATACTATTGGATTATTGCAAGGTATGACAACTGTTGTCCGTGCTAGAGCTTCGAATGTTTGCAGTTGTGGCGTACAAGAAATGGGAAGCTTTTGGGGAAAGATCGGCCAGGTGCAATGGGCAGTGGAGTTACTGGAAGGAGATAGACGAAAATATATAGTGAAGCACGACGAGACGCACAGAATATGCCATGACCCATTCGCGAACAGTGATTGGAGCTGATTTGACAAGATGGGAAATCCCCTCCTGTTGACTCGTACAAACAAAATTCTAATGCAACAAAGATTGATGACAAGGTGGGGATGGGGGCTATTATTATCTGAAACGACGAAGGCAATGTTTTGCTTGCAGCGGAGACTTTCAGACATGCTAATGGATTGGTGGAGTTGGCCAAAGCGATGAAGTTATGCAATGGAATTAATTTTGCTGCTCATGCTCTACCTTCTCGCGCACGTCAGCATTGTTAGAATGAAGTTTGGATCCATCCTAGGCTTTTGGTGCAATCGG
The DNA here is from genome assembly GCA_033996785.1 of Trichosanthes truncata. Lineage (NCBI taxonomy): Eukaryota > Viridiplantae > Streptophyta > Magnoliopsida > Cucurbitales > Cucurbitaceae > Trichosanthes > Trichosanthes truncata. Next base: position 24,250,182 of record JAWPNB010000008.1, on the reverse strand, counting down.
AAATGATGCATCCCTTTCAATTTCTAAACCTCTTTTGTTTCTTTTCTCCTTGTTTCAGTTGTACTCAAAAAGAACTTTAAAAAAAAAAGGTGTGGAATAACATTCACAAATGGCATTAAATCCTCAAACTTTGCAAAATAAAGGAAAAGAAATAATGCCCTAAAAAAGCTAAGTAGTTGATGATATAGTGGCATCCTGTCACGGGGTCAGTCGTGGTGTGACACCTCCCCACTTTCAGGGGGGATTCCAAATGTATGTCTACATCCATAAACTGCAACAAATACAGCTAGAAAGAAGAGGAAAGGGTGAAAAATGTTGGGTAAATTTTGGTTTTCATCTAACTTTTGCTTGACAATAAACTATTTTTAAAATGTCTATTTTAGCTTTTTTTTTTTTTTTTTTTTTTTTTAGTTCAACAACATTTGAGGATAAAGAGATTCGAACATCTAACCTCTTAGACTAAGGTAAATATCAATTATCATTAAGCTAAACTCAATTTGACATGTAATTATAGAATTTGAACTAAAGTTTAAAAAAAGTAATAATATTTGCACGTATCTTTATTTTACAGCTTCTAATATATATACATATGTTATTTTAGGCATGTAATTAAATGCCACATGGTGAAAGTAAGTATTGACTTGGTAACAAAGTTATATAGTAATGATCAAAATAATTATTTTTTGAAGCTTAATGACTAAAATAGACACTTTGAAAATTTAAGAACTAAAATAAAACAATTCTATATGTTTGAGGACCAAAATAGAATTTGAACTAAAGTTTGGTACGTATCTTAATTTTTTTTCTTTTTGAAAAGTATAAAATCTAAATATGTTTGGAAAGTTTTTTAAAAAAAAGAAGCTATCGCCTCTACAACTATTATTAAATATGGATATTATTTTCAAAGACATTCTGAGTTAGAGAAAAGAAGAAAAAAAAAAGTTAGAGAGAGGGAAAAGAAAAGCTATAGAAGTTAAGAGAGATTATGTTAAGAGTTTTTATGCATACAGTAGCAGAAGCAGCATCTATTTCAAAAATCATGAGATAAGATAAGTACAAAAACCCAATACAACAAAAGGTGAGAGTTCCCAAGTTCAAAGTCAAACAGTCTCTGTAAGTGGCTGGCATTGTTCAGTGTACAATCTTCTTTTTTGCCACCATCAGGACAACAAAGCTACTGGTGCAACAGATTATAAGCTGGAAGATCTTGTATTCTGTGAATATCCTCCAGAGATAGCTCTCTTTCCAGCTGCGTTCTGGTTACTTGCAGGACCTCCTGATAATTACAAAGTATCAAAAAGTTCCAACACTTCAATTCAACAATAGATTTACCAAATTCTTCACGGATACAAATTTTAGGTACATGATGATAATGATGCTAATGTGTGTGTGAGATAGAGAGAAAGAGGGGGAGAATACATTGAACTCCATATAGGAAGCATGCATGGCAAGCCACTGAGCATCCATCATTTCGAAAGCTACGCAATATAGTACGTCGAATGCTTCTTCGTTTTCTGCAACGAGTAAACAAAGTATTGCATGGGCGTCGTAGAAATTTAGCAATGAAAATATGTGTAATATGTTATGGTAAGAACGAAAATGATATAGAGCCAGTACCTCCTAATAGTCTCACAAAATTGAGTCCTGGAAGACACCTTGGTTTTTCTGTACAGAATAGAAGAGATAACAAGAATTTTCAGTTATTAGAACGAATCTCAATATCGTTGGGCAAAGTTCAACATAGTCTCCAGCAGATTACGTTTATGAATCAAGAGGTTCAAAACTTGTTAAAGGTGTTCTGCATTTTTTCTATAATAATTAATAATAGAAAGAAAACAATAGATTAGTTTGTTGCTGGGATGGAACAGATTAGACAGGCTATTTCGTGATATCTATGCCCCATCAAGCATCTCGGTCAAGATTGTTCTTTTGCTTTCTTTCAGGAGACAGCATCATCATTTCAATTCCCAGTGAAACCTATATTTGTTTCATTTAGAAGAAGCAGAAGCTCCATCAAGATTGGAGCTACTTGACAGAGTTGATTTTGAGAAGGCTCTAAGTTCATGTTTTGTTACACATTTTGCAGGGGAAAAATATGAAGTTGGGTTTATAAATTGCAAGACCTGCAGAGATCGACAACATTGTTATTGCAAACCTATGGACAATTTTAAAACAAATAAAGGACTGGCAACTCAACTACAGCATGCACATGAATCTTATTCAGTTCAAGGGAAGCTCATAATGTGTGGATCATTAATACTCTGATAATGTTACACTGTCTTCTCATTCTGGGTACTCTAAACTCAGGACTACAAAGCATTTAGGACACTATTCTTTCACATCATTCCCTTTCATGATTTGCTATCCAAATGATAAGTCCACTAGCAGGAGCCAAATTCCCAAAGAAAGTATTCTTCTTCATTCAGTTCGGTAGCCCAGAAGATTAAAAATGAAGATTGGATTCGAGATAGAGATTTTGTTCTGTATTTTCAAACCCAAGGCTAGTAAGTTACGTGCAAAGGAGAAGGAAGACGTGCGAAGGAACAGAGCCAGCCACTTCCCTAAAAGGCTCTGCACCTCATGAAATGGGTCAACTGTTGTTTAGCCTCCGTTTAACAAGCATGAACTGATGGAAACTTGAATTTCGAGAGGCCATCCTTCTCAGTACCATGCTGCCCCAATTTGCAGGAAGCTTCTCAACTTAATTTACAGTGCTTGGACTTCTACCAAGAAATGCTAGGATTTTTTACCATCCATATTGCTTCCGGCCCAGCTTTTAAAAGTAATGCGAAAGAAAAATATGAAGGAATGTGAAGAACTTTGTGCCTTGTTAATTATTGGTGATATGTCCTCTTAGCCCTTCCACTGAGCCAGGGACTATTAACAGATCACATAGGTTTTTTTTTTTTTAAAAAAAAATCTTCACGCACTTTGCTCTAGTGGTGTAAGAAATTATTTTTACTAACGTTTATGAAAGTTCTTCTATTAAAATATATGTCATGTCAAAGCAACAAATAGACGTGTTTGAGTAGAAAAATTCAGAAACATACCTGAGTTTAAATCCAACATCTGAATCAACATAAATGATACATTTATGCCAGCAACAGCAAACGGATATTCCCAAGTTGCTCGATTACCATCTTCCTTCAATAATAACCTACGAAAAGATGCCTTCATTTTGAATTTGTATGTGATTAGTGATAACTCACTCAGGCATTAGGGAAATGAGACAGAGAAAACATAGAATAATTAAACTGGAATATTTCTTTGTGGGAGTGATACAACAGAATATGACATACCGGAAACGTCCTGGAAAAAAACAGCAAATTTTCAAGGGAAATAAAACCGCAACCCCTAAGAAAGCAGCCCACTGTGAGAAAAAAATTAATTTTAAATATCGAAAATAAAGTATTCAGCGAACATATGAACAGTTTCTCTCAACAAACTAATATTTTTTTCAAAACTACTTAAAGATAAGGAATGGGTAATATTTTGTTATAAAACAACCAATTAAAAATGTAATTGCACCTACCTACTTCCCCACCTCCCCACCCCAAAAGGTAAAAGAAAAACCAGGAAGTGTACTGCATTGAGAAGATAATGAATTCCTCTCAGTCTCCCTCGGACGTATGCACATGCACGAACCTTCACTGTCTCGCACTCTCAACCTCTCTGAACACACACCCTGCATGCATGCTTCTCACATCTAATCCCCGAACAAGGTATCCTTATCTCCTAGGATAGCTCTACTCTTCATGATATATTTTAGATGGGTTGATTAAATCTAACTTTTAAGTACAAATCAAAATAAATTTTTTGATGAATCTTAAGATCAACATCTACTTCACTGTCACCATCAATAAGAAGATAATAAAAAAAAAACTTATATATTGAAATGTTGGCTTGGACTGTACCTAAAGTCAGTGGATGGATTAGGACCTTGCCAACCCATTTCTTTCCATTGCTCAGATATCATCCCTTTAAGCTCAATATTTGGAAAGGCAGCATCCCACAATGCTCTCAGAGCTTCCTATCAACAATGAAGGATGATTACTTGTGCTCACAGATGATGAAAATAAATCATAGATGGGAGAAAGGGTAAAACTTCTAATTGTTTGCTTGCAGCAGAGAAGTTATGGATACAATGGAAGTTTGAGATGCAAAGTGATAAATATAAATATTTATAAATGATCTAAATTTGATGTAATGAAAGAGACAACAAAACTCCATTTTGTGTCTAGGAATTGAAGTATATGAAAGACATGAATGATTAATGAATTTCAATGAAAACTGAAATCGAGGCAGAGGTTTTTGTCGTCTAAAATGGGGTGTTTTGAATGAAGAAAATGCATTGAGTTCATTGCTAAGACTAATAAAGACTCATCCCACAGCACTCCAATAATCTTTGAAGAAGTTTAAAACCTGAAGAGTGCTAAAACAAATAAAGAAAAATACTTGATGATCAAGTCGCGTCTCATCAAAAGGTATGTGCATCCGGTCTTGTAGCCTCTGAAGCCTTTCCTCCTGCTAGCATAAATCCCACGTTAGAACATACATACTCAACCTTCATACCCCACTATTAATAAGCCAATAGAAAAATAGGTTAAATTTTAAAAAAAAAATACCCCTAAACTTTATCATTTATTTTAAAAATACCTCTACCCTTTAAAAAGTTGCAATATTACTCTTGCCTTTTCATAAACGTTTCAAAACTACCCTTGGATGGAAAGTCGACATGACAGTGACCTGGAATGACGTGGCGGTGATTGGGATGCTTGCCTGGATTAAGTCAAAAAGAACGACGTACCGCCACTTAGATCATTTAGTTTTGAAACGTTTATGAAAGATCAATGGTAGCATTGCAACTTTTGAAAGAATAGAGGTATTTTTTAAACAGAGGGCAAAGTTGGGCATTTTTTATAATTTACCCATTTTAAATATAACTACATTTACTTGAACATTAGAAGGTCTTATCCAATAAAAAGGGAACCACAAGTTTTAAATTAATAAACAGAGAGTGAGGGCATAAAGAAATCGATCGAACAAACATAAGGTGCCATAATCCATGCATATGGACATTCTCGGGAACACAAGGATCTATTGTTTTTTTAAAATCATTACATCACATGTAGGGGGTTGGGATTCAAACCTACAACCTCTTAGAGAAATTAGAGATGTCTTAACCACTAAGCTATGCTCCTGTTGGCAGGAATACAAGGATTTATTAGATGCATAATCTATAGATAGGTGGAGAGAAAGGAGATGCAAAGCTCAAAGCGCATCCTTTAGGCAAAAATAATTTAAGGACTAAACTCTTGGCACAATTGGCCTTCATACCTTAAAAGTTCGATCAAGAGATGAGGTCTTCCCTCACACTTCTAAACCAAAATCCAAGCCCTTCCACCAATTATATGGGATAGCCCAACAATCTCCCCCTCAAACATTAGGTCTTAATTTGAATTGAATCTCACAATCAACCTAAACTCCTGTGGACTGTTGAGTTGAGTTGTTATAACCTTTTTTTTTTATAAGAAGCCAAGCTTGAGAGAAATAAAAGAATATACAATGGCACAAAAAAACGAGCCCAACAAACTACAAAAAAAGACTCCAATCCCAAAAAAAAATGAAACCTAACTCATAATTACAAAAGTCCTTAACCACCAAAGCTCAAACCGAGGCATTAAATCTAACACTTTCCCACAACTCCCCCTCGGAGGTTGTTATAACTTCAACTCTGGTACCACTTGTTGGTGCCAATGGGCCTTCTCATGCCAAAAGCTAGCTCAAGAGGTAAAGCTTCCCTCACACTTACGAACCAACATTTAACCCATTCTACCACTTATGTGGAATAACACAACACAAAAAGGGACAAATGGACACAGTACACATAGACCTACAGTACCAACACATTATTATTGTTATTTACCTGAAGAGGACTCAACGGGTAGTTAAGAAACTTATCATTCTTTTTGTTGCCTGAGCGATTGAAGAGTCCTACGATCCATGATCGTGGTCCAACCATAGCATTAGCTACATTTACCACAAGCTAATTCGTAAACAACAGGGTGACACTGAGACATGATGAGCATATAAAAGCACATGTGAATTCCACAAAATCATAATTCTAAAAGTTCATCTCAATACCATAAAACGAGATTCAAACAGAGCTCTATACTCACTAAAACATTGAGCTAGCTGTAAAAGTACATGGGTGGAACTATGTGACCATTCTAATTCTTCGTCACCCCTTCTCCTTCTCCAATATATTTCATCTTCATCAACCTAGAAGAATTTTCCACAATTAACTGTCAATAAAAAGATTTGCAGAAAGAAGTGATGCAATGCCAGTTGCCAGCAGAATGTTGCCAATCATAAACACACTGGTTAACTAATATGAAGATGATAGTGTCCAATACTCCCTAAAACTGTCAAAAAACGAACACAGTCATCGAGGCTTCAAACAGTAGTTTCTCTGTATGCACAGTTAAAACTTAAACATAAAAAAGAAAAATAGACACCGAATGAAAGAAAGAGTGTAGCTTTGACCATTTGACAAGGACATTACACTAAGTAACACTCAACATTTTGCACAATGGCTCCCATTAACCATTAATCTAATTAACAACTGACATTTACTTTTGAGCATTGAAATATGTACTATAAGAAATTCCAGTACTAAGACGTTGATTTTCACCAAAGATACTCCTCTTTTCACACGAGGAAAACGACTACAGCAGAAAATCAGAAAATGGACATTCCCAGCAAATTCGGAATGATCAAGACATTGAATTTTAGTGTTAATCTACAGACAATTGATAAAGAGAGCTGAACACAGAGAAATTGATGGGTGGATTACTTCGTGGAGGGAAGAACAAGATGGAAAGCATTGTCTTCTCCTCCTGAATCTCATTAAGAAACCAAAATCAGCTATGAGAGGCAACCGTTTCTTTAACTCCAAGCATCACGCGAATAGAAAAACACAAATTTTGAAGAAATGGACCACAAATAATTGCACCAAACTCATGCTCTCATCGTATAATTCATTCCTCTCTCACTTTTATCACAAAAGAAGTCCAACAGACGCACACATAGAAACAGAGATGGAGAACAAAAGCAAAACCAAGTATAAATATAAACGTAGGAGGAGAAGGTAAGAAGAGTGAGACATTTGAAAAAGAAATAGAAAGAGAACAAAGTGGAAAGATTACAAGCGCAATTAAAGGGATCTTTTAGGCATAACTTTATAATGTAAAAAAGTAGAGCAAAATCATGAGCATTGAAAAACTGGGAAAAGATAGAACTAGATGTCTCTTCAATGAGTAGCATTGTTAGAATTAGAAAGCAAGACCAAAAAAAAAACGAAGAGCCGACAAAAAGGCAGCAAGAAAGAAAGCAATGGGGAAAGAGAACAGTACCCACCCACTATGGCATCTGAGGGAACAAGTGGGCGGTGCAGAGCGGCGGCGGTGGTGGTAGCCTTGGCCGTCCTGATGAGTGGGTCCGGGCGGTGGGCACCACACGAAAAAGGGTTTTGAAGGGGAAACAATAAGAACCAGAGAAGAAGAAGAAGAAGAAGAAGAAGAATGAATGAATTTGGGCAAAGGAAAACGAGTGACATTTTTTCCCTTTTGGGTTGACAAGGTGGAATTTGCAATTTCTGGGAGCGAAGTATTTGTGGGTTTGATTTGTGTCTGTCTGTCTAAGGCATTGAAACCAATCAAGGTCCTATGAAGTTGCCTATCCCGTAGCACTCGGGGCTTTTTCTTTCATCGAAGTGTGGCCACCGCCCCCACGTTTGGAAGTTTTGCTATGAATTATTATATGCTTTTTCAAAGTAATTCAAAATTATATGGTACTTCCAAGGTTCAAAATGTCGATTTCGATGAAAATGTCGATAAAAATTTCGAGAAAATTTTATAAAAATCATAGAAATTGATGAAAATTGTTTGAATTAATCAATAAAACTTTAATTGTGATTCAATTAAATTATAATTGACAATTTTTAATCACCATATCTAAAAATTAAGACAATATATAGATGTAAATGTCGATGCAAACAGAGATTTGGGAAAAAAAATGAAAATTGATTATAATTGTTTGAATGATTTCATGAAACTTTAATTATGATTATCAAGGTTCAAAATGTTGATGTCGACAAAAATTTCGAGAAAAATTAAAAATCATGGAAATTGACGAAAATTATTTGAATTAGTAAATGAAATTTTAACTATGGAATTAGGCTATAATTGACCTTTATGATCATCATATATCTAAAAATATAAATAATATTTATATGAGGAATGTCGATGTTGGTGAAAATTTTGAAAAAAATCATTAAAAACGTAAAATTTGATGAGACTTATTTTAATTAATTAATTAGAATTTAATTATAGGTTAATGATGATATAATTCATAATTTTTATTAATCATAATTATAAAACTATGAATTTAGTATTTATATATATGCCGACATTTTCGTAAAATCAGTATCTATACATTTCCGTCGACATCAATATTTTGAACTTGAACCTTGATTAAGAGAGATATCAAATGTTGATAAATGACAAATGATTGTAAAAAAATATAATAAAATCATAAATATTAAAATTTTTCACAAAGATAGATATAAAAAAACTTAATACAACATTTTGTAGATGCATGCACAATTTTCACGATACTATATTAAACTTTTAAAAAATAACTATATAACTATAAAAGTATATGTTGAGAGGTTGGAAGGGACAAAAAAAGAATAATGGAAAGAGAAAGAGATGGGAAGCCCAGAGATAGAGATAAAGAGAAATTATAAGAATTACCAAAATTTCCCAAGATTTCCTCGACATTTGTCAACATTTTCTCGATATTTATCGACATCTCAACATTTCCTCGACATCTTAGAAAAACGATATTTTACCCCTCATCGAGATGTCGAACCCTCCAACATCTGGAAATGACGAATGACATTTCGAGATGTCGTTCGACATTTTAGACAATGGGTACTTCATTTTCATATTATACGTTTCACTCCTCTTTTTCTCTTCTTTTCTTTTCTTTTCTTTTTTTTTTTTTTTGACAATATATGAAGTGGGGAATTCGAACCTTTGACCTCTTGGTCGAAAGTATATACTTTATGCCAATTGAATTATGCTCATATTGGCACGTTACACTCCTCTATAATTGATTATTCCATATACTTTATGCCAATTGAATTATGCTCACAGCTAAAACATATGTCATCAACCAAAAAGTTAAGATTTTTACAAGCATTGCAATTTAAAAGTGGTGATGACCTACAAACATAAGCATAGCTTAACGCATAAGTCATTTACTTTTGCTCTTGAAGTTTGAAGGTTCAAATTCCAAAGTGAATATAATTCAACAGTAATTGACATGTACTTATTTTTCTTGAAGTGAGAGGTTTTAATCTTCGTACTCTCACATGTGTTGTACTAAAAAAAATTCCAACTCTCACATTTGAGGTAAAAAAAATTGGTGATGATCTATTTCTCAAGAAAAATTTTTAAAAAATGGGTTCATGTACTTTGGATTTCATTCCATTTTAGTCCATATACTTTCAAATGTCCAATTTTAATCCTTGTACTTTCAATAAAGCTTAAAATTGGTCCCTATTGTTAGGTTAAAATACTAATAGTCTTCCTTCTATAAATTTTGAAAATATTTTCACATTGTGTTATTATTATTATTATTTAACTAATTCAAAAAAAAATAACTTCAAACTAACGGTAGGGACTAATTTTAAGATTTATTGAAAGTATATGAACTGAAAATGGATACTTGAAAGTATAAGAACTAAAATAAAATGAAGCCCAAAGTAGATGGACCAAAATGATATTTTAACAAAAAAATAAATAAATAGTGATGACCTACCATCTTTAAGAAAAGTGACTAATCTTTTGACCACTTGAAAGTGATGTATTGATATGAGAAATACTTGGGTGCAGCTTGGGTTATACCCATCTCCATGTAGCCTAGTTGAAATACATAACAGTAAAAAAAAATTGTTGTATAGAAAAAGTAGGTTTCATGGAAATGGGTGCAGCCCGGGCTGCACCCAAGTATTTTTCGATTAATATTTAACATTTTATATATTAGGTAAAATATAAGTTCATTATAACTATAGATATAATCCGCTACATGGTAAATATTTTTTTTTTTAGTTCAGCATATAAGAGTGAAGATTCGAATATCTAACCCTGTGATTGAGGATATATGTTTTTTTTAAATGTTTGAGGATAAAAATGACATATAAAAATGTAATATTCATATTCGCATAGTAATTATTAATCTCAATATTTTGTGAATGATGTTGGGAGAAAAAATAATAATATAATAATAATAAAATTACTACAATATTAATTCTCCTATTCCACAGGATAAGTCAATCAAGCAAGAGTCACAAATAATAAATATAAAATAGATAGGAAAAAAGAGAACGACACCGAAAGTTATACTGGTTCGCCCCAAACTCGGAACTACGTCCAGTCTTCTACATCGACATGTTCTACTATAATGGGAGATTACAATAAGCCATCAACTCTGCGCTACAAACTAACCCTCAATAGCACAACAATGGCTATTGACTTCCAAGTATCACAACCTAATAGCTTGGGATCAACAATAGAAGAAATACCCTAAACCCACGAGAGAAAACACTTTTTTTTTCTCTCACAATACCTCACTACCACACACAGTTCACGAAATACACTGTATTCCCACTAAAACAAAGCACGACCACTCGGTTTTACACAAAAAAAATTGTCGCAAACTTACACATATATATGTATAACAAATAAAACCTAAAAAAGTTAAAGTGAGCCATATGAATGGGCCCAAGCCCAATTACTTCAAAGAACAAATCTGACGCGCGTCAATTTATAGGGTATTATTTTGGCTTCATAACAAAATAAAACCTAACAAATGAGACCACTCTTATATTTTTAGGATAAGTTCTAAGTTCATTCGTCTACTAATTTATTTTAGGTTAAATTATCAAAAATACCCCTGAACTATGGGATTGGTTTCAATTGTACCCCTGAACTTTGAAAAGTTTCATTTTAACCGTTGAACTTTGAAGTTTGTTTCAAAACAACCCTTGAAGGCTTTTTTTTGTTAAATTCATGGATAGAAAATGAAGTTTTTGCATTTGTATTGTTGCTTATGTGAACATATTTGAACATATACGTTGAAAAAAAATCAAAACATATGCAAGTATGTCATTTTTCGTCCATAAATTTAAAGGAAAAAACCTTCAAGGGTTGTTTTGAAATAAATTTCAAAGTTTAAGGGTTAAAATGAAACTTTTCAAAATTCAAGAGTATAATTGAAACCAATCTCATAGTTTAGGGGTATTTTTGATAATTTAACCTTTATTTTAATATAGTGTTCTCAATAGTTCTTACACTTAATAAGCGACTTTAAATGTAATGAAAATTTGACATTATCTTAGTTACCTTATATCTTAAAGTCAACAACGAATAATTATGGTCAATATAAGCATAGTTCACTTGACATAAAGTATGTACCATCGATCAAGAGGTCAAAGATTTGAATCCCCTCATTTGTATATTGTTGAACGACTTAAAAAAAAAACATAACTTTGAAAAATGTAGAAAAAAGGTGATGGCATTTAACACAATACTTGAGATAAATTTCATATATTTAACCAAGAAAACATGCATTCCTTCCTAGTACTACAAACTGATCTTACAAGATGGCTGATAATAACAAGAACGCCTTGATTATTAATAGATGATACACACAGCCCAAAGGAAAAGATAGATAGAAATCTAATTAAAAAAACAGAAGAGGCATTGAAATTAAATCATGGAACAGGAAAGGATTTGTCGCTGCACATGCACTTGTAAGCCAAGGGACAAGTCTCTGAGTCTTCAACCGAAGCACAAAAGAACCTAACCATCACAAGCCTGCATGGCGAGCACGACCCACAAGCATGAGAACAATCTGGTAACCTCGATCCTGCAATTTCCACTGTCTCACCTCTCATTCGTTTCCGATTATTATCTGCATAACCAAAAAAAAAGACGCCTTTTTTAATAATGGGCACAAAAGAAATCTACTTTTATGATATGGATTTGTTTAAAAATGCAATTTTGTTTGTCAAATGATTCGAAAAATGTTATCTTTGTAATGGGTTTGAGCTAGATTCGTACGAGGTGGGAGTTGTCTGGCGGGCATGGCTGTTGGGACAAGAAGGAGAACAATGAGAATTACAGCGACGACCAGAATTGAAGCCTTTATGGATTTCATTTTCTTTTTTCAACTCTTTTGAAGAAGATTAGGAAATTGGTGAAATTGAGAGGATCGGATGAAGCAAAAGGGCATATAAAGACGAGGTGAAGAGGGCGAGATTGCAGCTCATATTGAAGCAAATCACAGGAAAGATGGTGTGAACTGGATTTGTGTCACATGAAAAAGGAGAAGAAGTGTTTATGGTTTGATTGCAAAACTCGAATTTCTTGTGGTTCGATGGAATATTTGGGTGCATGCAGGTGATGAGATTGTGTTGATGTTGAAGAAAGACTGCATAAAAATTGCTCCATTTACGTGAAAAAATTGGACGCAAGTTCTTGGCTTTGCCTTCTGTGGGCATTAATGGAGAGGGGGTCTTGTAAATTTTGTCACATCTTTCAAGGATGTGTTGTAAATTGTAATAAATTGTGCAGTGGCGCTGTAAGAATGTTTGCCATGAGACTATATCGACAAAGGGGTACTTGGCATAAAACTAATACAATAATAGTTTGATCTGATTTTTTTTTTTAATTCCTATAACTTATACTATATATATCTATATATATATTGAAAAGCTATAAACTTATACTATATTTGAACTATATATACAAGAAGAAGAAAAAAATTCTCCTTACCCTATCTCAATATCTTCATTGTGGGATTTTTTTTTTCTTTATCAAAATGACTCACATGATTAGTCAAATGCATGTAGTAGAAGAGTGTGTACAAAGAAAATTCAATAGAAATTTTATATTGCATGAAAAAGAACACATACTTCAAATAATCATGAAGATGTTGTTTGATATTTATTCTATTAGTTTTGATATGGAACTCTTTAAAATCAGATAATTAGTTTTATAATGAAAGAATTATGATGGGTATGATGGAGATCAAACTCACATAAAAGAATTAGAGATAAAGTCATGTCGGAAAGGGTCCATTGTACAAATAACAAAGGTGGAAGAGAACACTTAATCTGAGTAACTAAAGTACAAGAGAAAAGACTTGCCACCTTATGTGACGTCAAGAGGATTCTTTGAGTTGGACATGTTGAAGTTGTGTCTAGTTTTGTGTCACAGTTTAGACACGGCATCATTTGAAGAATTAGTTTATCTTTATCCCACAAATATTTTTAGGGGTCTATTTGTTTTTTAGAATCTAGATAACAGAAATCATTAGATGCGTGAAATCATAGATACTCAAAAATATAGATGTCCAACATTTTAGATAACTGTGTTTGTTTTGAACGAATAATTTATAAGAATGTGTGTAAATAAGATAACTATGTTTGTTTTGCAGGATTTATATATGGAAATATCTTAAGATTATTTGTTATATCAATAATGCCCTTACTAATTTTTAGATAATTTATATATTAATTTAATATAATTTAAATTTATATCACATGCATTTTTGTCTTTATTAATTTAATATTATATTTGTATATCAATTTAATTTATACTAACATTGATGTGTTATTCTGTAGAACAAATTAATTTATAGGCTAAATTATAGAAAACACCCTTGAACTTTGTACTTTGTTTTAAAAATACTACTGAACGTTCAAAAATTTCATTAATACCTCAAACTTTCAAGAAAAGTTCAAAAATACCCTTACCATTAGTTTTGGATGGAAACCGTTAATACTTTGCTTCAAAAACACCTCTAAACTTTGTACTTTGTTTCAAAAATACCCAGAAACTGTCAAAAGTTTCATTAATACCTTTAAACTTTCAAAAAAAGTTCAAAAATACTCTTGCCGTTAATATATGGATAGAAATTTTTAGTACGTTATTTAAAATACACTTGAATCTATTTCCTCTTTCTCCTGAATTTGTTTCAATCTATGACTTAACACTTCTCTATTTTTCCTTTTTTTTTTCCTTTCTTTTTCAATACTCTCTTACTATTTTCTTCCATTTTTCAATCTCAAGAACTTCCCTCATTTCTCCTATATTATTAAATATTAGAAATTTAAATTAATAGGAAGAGCTTTCCCTCATTCTAAGCATGTCAAAACATAAATATAAGAAATTTCAACATCCAAATAGTCAATGTCTTTGAAGTTATTTTGAGTTGACAAAGAACCAATTTGAAAACAACTCATATAGATACACTCTTTTTTTTTTCATATAGATACTCTCATTTTTTTCTCCATTTGTCCAATTATCAATCATGAGGAACCTTCTTAATGGACCACAACAAATAGACTAATTTGAACTACAAAAATGATTAATAAAATCTTCATCAACTACAAATTTGATAATGCATATGTTTTCTTTCTTTTACCTCCCACTAGATGTCCACAAAATTATGACCCAAATTCTCAACATGTCTCTCTTTTTGTGTAGTAAACCCAAACATACTAACACAAATTACTAACGTACAACCTTGTTAAAGCATTTAAGTCCTATGGTCCCTTGGTGGTTCAATTATTCTCCTTTATTCTTGCTATAGTATATATACCTTGATTGAAGATGGTAGTTTTAGAGATTGAAAAATGGAAGAAGAGAGTGAAGAGGGTATTGAAAAAGAAAGGGAAAAAATAGAGAAGTGTTAGGCCGTAGATTAAAACAAATCAAGAGAGAGAATAAATGGAAGAGAGAGGGAATGAGGTGTAGATAAATGTTTTTTGTCCATACACTAACGGTAATGACATTTTTAACTTTTTTTTAAGGTTAAGGGTATTAATACAACTTTTAAAAGTTTAAGGGTATTTTAAAATGAAGTACTAACAATTTCTGTACATATAGTAACAGTAAGGGTATTTTTGAATTTTTTTTAAAGGTTAAGGGTATTTTTGAACTTTTTTTAGAAGTTTAAGGGTATTAATGAAATTTTTGAAAGTTTAGGGGTATTTTTGAAACAAAGTACTAATGGTTTCCATCCAAAACTAACGGCAAAGGTATTTTTGAACTTTTTTTTGAAACTTTAAGGGTATTAATAAAACTTTTGAAAGTTCAGAGGTATTTTTGAAACAAAGTACAAAGGGCAAGGGTATTTTTTATAATTTAGCCTAATTTATATTAGTTCGAAATTTTTATAAAATATTTAATATTTATATTAATTCAATTTTAACTATTTTTTTTTCTAAAAAAAGACCATTAATATAATTGATGGTGCTTTTAGTAGATTATATTGATCACAATGTCAAATTAGAATTCTTTAGAGGAATGATATTTATTTATAATGGATTTGTTTGTGTGTGTTTTGAAATGTATAATTAGTAATAGTCTTAAGAAATTACAAATAAATAACTAAAACAAATCATTTCAACAGATGTGTACAAGAGAGAAAACTCACTACAATGGTATTAGGCAAAAAGTAAAATAAAATGAATATTGCATTTTAAATTTCAATTGAAAATAAATTGAGATATTATTCAATTTAACTAAAGTTTATTTTATAAATATAGCTAATTACACACACGATCTATTATTAGTGCATAAATACATTAATTTATTTTTAAATACAAATAAAAATGTAAAATAAAGAACATTGATAATGGACAAAAATGTCATTAAAGAATGTCCTCAACATAGAAATCTTAAAAATCCATGTTTTAAAATGGCATACAAAATTTGGTTAGATGCCCCGTATGGACATCTTAAGATACTCGGGCATCTTAAAATGCTAAGGTATCTTGAATTCCTACAAAACAAACAATGAGTAATCTAGAAGCCTATCTCATGAGAATATTAGATTACCACGAAACAAATGTCCCTTAATATCCACCATCCTCAAACCCTATTACATGATTTGAAAAATCAAAGTTGGAGTGGAGACATTTTTATATTCTATATAATTTGTTGTCATATTTAGGTTGGAGCTAGCGATGTCTATACCTACATGCATGTAAGTAAAAAGTGCATATATATATATATATATAAACACACACACCATAATGATTTTGGTGAAAGGTGGACAATACGATTAGAGGGTATGAGGAAAATGTTATGTAAGTATGAATATTAAAATCAACCATTTATTATCTAAACAAAACTAAGTCACAATTAATTGTGATTTGCATCATCCTGCACTATAGCTCTTTTCCACTTGCAAATTAAAAAGCTTTTTCATTTCGTTGTCCCATTTGTGCGCATGGACTGCTTGTCAACGTTAGGCCACCAGACCAAATATCCATATCCCACGACACACCATGTCTCTGTTGGCTGTCGCTTTTTTATCTGCTAACAACCTCTCAGCTATTCCCTCCTTAGCCAATACATACAGTGCTTTTGTTTAGATTTCCATTGTTTGTGATTATAAAATTCATACCTCTTTTTGTCAAAATCTCTCTTTTTATTTTACTTTTTGAAAATCAAATTACTTCTTTTACATAAAGTAGTGTCATTATTTTCATATTTTATTTATATAGGGGAAGTAAGGTAGATGCTCCAATTTGCTGGTGAGTAGATTATAATTTTTTTTTTATTCTTTTATGTCTTATTTTTTACTGGTTCATTTATATATATTTTAATAAGTAAATGGATACGGTACTAATCAACAAACAAATAGAAAGTAGGGAGAAAAGTTTTTTTTTTTCTTCTCCTTTTTTCTCTGTCATGCAATCAAAATTTCTTCTTACAAATTAAGAAGAATTTCCACTAGCTCGGTT
This sequence comes from Trichosanthes truncata, assembly GCA_033996785.1. Lineage (NCBI taxonomy): Eukaryota > Viridiplantae > Streptophyta > Magnoliopsida > Cucurbitales > Cucurbitaceae > Trichosanthes > Trichosanthes truncata. The sequence continues at coordinate 24,233,294 of JAWPNB010000008.1, read as the reverse complement.
GATTTCGGTCTAAAAAAATATAATAGGTCAACTGAGAATCCTATTTTTTCTTCACTTCTATGTCATTTTACTCTCTCTCTCCTACTCTTTTTCTTCTCTCTCTCTTCTTTAATATTCTTTTTTATTTTCCAGCATTAATTTTATCACGCACAAAATAAAATAAAGTCCATGTAAATGATGTACGGGTGGGAATCATTATAACCCTCATGCTTTCTACTCCTTTTTGCAGCCTTTTCATATGAAAAAATTTAGCAAATGCTTACCTTTTTTTTGTAAATTTCCAACTTCATCATTTACTTCAATCACAAGCATCTTAGCATAACCACACAGATGCTCTTCTGTTCATCAGCTTTTTGTTTAATGTAATGTATGAAATCAATGTCAATCTTAGTTGTTGTTTTTTTCTTTTCTCCCAACCAAATTCACGAAAAAGATGGGTACTTGTTGCTTCTCAATATACATCTTCCTGTTTATGTCTGTTTTCTAGATGGTTCTCAAAAAATTGAAGAGTAATAGTTAAATTATAAGTATGGGGCCTGAACTATAAGGTCGTGTGTCTTATAAGTACATATAATTTAAAATTTTTAACGCATCTTTATCTTCACTTTTTGTCATTTTTTAGTGCTTACCCAATACATTAATTATATATATATAGAATAACAGAATTAAGTGGCGAATTGACTTTAGACAACTTTAGACATTTAGTGTTATAAGCCTCAAACTAACACACTTGATGACACCAATCTATCGTAGATACAAAATTGAAATTTTTTTAAGTCAATTATTCTCAAATTTTTAAATTATAAAAACTTGGATAAACACAACTTTAAAAATATTTCTTAGACCTCTATTAAACACTTCTTAAAAAACAAAAGACTATTAGATATAACTCTAAATGTTGGAACCAAACTTTGTAATTTAAGGAGGGGAGGGGGGGGGAGGAATCATAATTTTTACCATTAAACTTATCATGTTGTATCAATTTTTACCCTAAACTTTTAATTTCATCAAATTGCACCCCAAACTTTTGGTAAGTGTTGAAATCTTCACTTTAAACTTTAAAAAGTGTTGCAATTTTAACCCTTGATTAGTTTTCATTTGAAAGATCCTTAAAAAAAAGTATTATCATATGCATTCAATAAATTCTAAAACATATGTATGACAGTACAAGATTAATAAGATTTCAAATAAAAACGACATTAGAGCTAAATTTATGTTGAAATTTGTGAATTTTGGTAAAGTTATTCAATTGTTAATTTGTGCAAAGCTTGATTTTGTTGAAATTAGTACGTTTATAGAGATTTTTACATTACTTTTTGTTAAAATTAGTGGGTGAATTAGCAAAAATTGAATATTGGGTAAAAATTGCAACATTTATCTAAGTTTAACGTCTAATTTAATGAAATTGAAAGTTTATGATAAAAATTGAACTCGACAAGTTTATAGTAAAGATTGAATTTTTTCCAAAAAGAAAAAAAAAACTACTATGCTCGTGGTTTGACATGTGTTCTTGACACCTAAGGAGTGAAGAATTGGGAGAAGGTTTCCAACTAGACCTTTTTCCCTCATTCTCTCCCACGACCTTTTTTCTCTCTCTACAATTTCATACCCACTCTTCCTAAATACAACTCCCCCCCTCTTATATCAACCCAACTGTCACCACCAGTCCTCTCAAATTCATTAGGCATCTTTTTATTCTTCCTTATCCCTCCAACTTTGGCATAACAAGCAAAAGCTACCCTCTTAACTTTCCTTCGATCTTTATATTATCAGTATAAACCCCAAGTTCATTCCTTAATTCCCTCATAATTTGCTGAAAATTCTCATAATCTTCTGCCCAACATGTTTGGCATCTTCTTCGGGTGGCGAAAAGCTTCCAAATGGTAACAAAGAATTGCAGAATTTCAAGCTTGTTTTTGTTAAATGGGTTTGTCTTTTTGATTTGGCTTTCTTTTCTGGCTGCAGTAAGAAGTTGATCAAACAGGTTCAATGCCGCCTCAAGCTGCTGAAAAACAAAAAGGGTGTAATTACAAAGCAATTGAGGGGAGATGTTCTGCAACTCATTAAAAATGGCTACGATCAAACCGCCTTCAACAGGGTACGTCAAAAAACAACCAAATAGTTTCAAAAGTCTTAAACTTTGATCAATTTGCCTGATTACAAAGAACACCCTTGAATTAAAATTCTCTCTTTCAGGTGGAGCAGATAGTGAAAGATGAAAGCAGAATGGCGGCGTATGAGATTTTGGACAATTTCTGTGAATTCATACTCCTAAATCTTTCTTACATTCGCAAACACAAGTAACATTTCTACAGTCGATTCTCAATGAAATGAAATTATTCGCTTTTTTAAACCATTTTTTATTAGCAGAATTTGGTTTTGTTTTAGGGACTGTCCCAATGATGTTAATGAAGCGGTTTCAAGCCTCATGTTTGCATCAGCGAGATGTGGGGATCTGCCTGAGCTGCAGCTTATAAGGAAGCTGTTTGGAGAGCGTTATGGTCGTAGGTTTGAAAGTGCTGCCGTTGAGCTCAGTCCAGGCAACCTTGTAAATCGCCAGGTACTGTCAACTTCATATTATGCTCTGTTTTGATCCCAACTTAGTTTGAGGATTAGCTAATTAACCAACTAATTTTGTTTGCCAGATAAAAGAGAAGCTCGTAACATATTCTGTGTCGGATGATGACAAACAGAGAATGATCAATGAAATCGTTAGAGATTGCCTCCAACCTGAGCTTTTAGCTCTTGAATACCGTTCAGACTGGCACCAAAATCAGGTTGTTTGACTGGTAATTAATGTTCTGTTAAATTATGAGTATGTTTATACTTAGTCCCATGCCTTAAAAAAATTTCTTCTGTCTATTTAATCTTTATAATTTTAAAAAGAATCCAATAAATTCACCTTTATGTCTGGTTAAAATACTTATCCCACCAGAAGCCGTATTCTGCTCCAGAGCAACTCCCACCTAATCCTAGATAAGCATGCCCCAAAAATGTTAAGGTACTCGATAAACATTTGATTTTTTGTTTTAAAAAATTCTGCTTGTTTTTTTTTACAATTTTTTTACACTAGTTTTCATCTTCTTAAGGAAATGTTTGAAATCTTAGCTAAATTCCAAAAATAAAAACAAGTTTTTTAAAAACTACAAACTCATATGATAACCATTTTGTTTTTGATTTTCTTTGTTTTGTAAATTATATTTTGTTTCCTCACCATTTTGTTTTTGGTTAAGTTTTTAAATTCTTAGCCAAATTTCAAAAGCAAAATCAAGTTTTTACAAAATACTTTTTTTAATTTATAAAATTTGGCTTGTTTTTTTAAAACATTTTCAAAAATAGGGGTAAAAGCAAGAAAACTATACATGGAAGTAATATATGTAAGTTAATTTTCAAAAAGAGAAAACAAAAAATAAAATGGTTATCAAATAAGGTATGTTCTTTTTAGTTTTCAAAACTTAACTTGGATATTGAAAAATATTTGCAAAATGTAGATAACACAACAAAGAAATTCATAAGTACACATAGTGTTTATAAGCTTAATTTTCAAAAATCAAATGATTATCCAAAGGCTAAATTAACAAAGTTATCGATAGACTTAATAAACTCAAAATCAAAAATTTGAGAGATTTATTATAAACTTTTTGAACTAAAAAAAAAAAAAACAGATAGAAACAATATTAAAAGTTCAGTCACTTAAGTTCAAAGACTGTCTTTTTTTTTTTTTTGAAACTTCAAGGACAAATGTCTTTAAGGCAACAGAATGTAATTCTTTAGCTTTAACCCTCCCTGTTTCAACAATTTTCTTGTTTAACGAAAACAGGTACTGCCCAGGGCAGTTCGAGTTCATAATGATGAAAAAACAGACCAACACAAAAACCAAACTGTAAAAGCCGATGAGACAAGAAGTGAAGACATACATGCTAATTCAGCAACAAGCACTTCTTGTGAAAGTTTGCCTCAGTTCCCAGAGGACAGGATTGTTTATCTTGACGATGTGGTGGAGCTTTGTTCTTCCACCAACACAGAGGGAGATCAAAGACTCTTCAAATTCAAAACAGCCCCCACTTTGCCAAAGACACAGATTTGCAAACACAACCACAACCAAACTGATGTGGATCAAAGTGAATCTTGCAGTGACATTGAGAATTCCAGCTCAAAAACCTCTGTCAAAGGATCAAGGAAGAGATATGTAAGCGAGGGAATGAAGAAAACAGAGGATAATGGTCAAAAGCAGCGATTGGAGAACCAAATCAAAGGTAACAACAACTTTAGCAGAAACGTTCAAAATAGATCAGAAGGAGAGAATTGGGCTTCAGAAGGGGCAACAGATAAGGAAATGGAATGGGCAAATTTCTATAAGAAACCAAGGAGGAGGAGAAAGAGAAGGGAGCTGCCACCAAGCTCTGATCTGAAATCTACAACATATGATGTCTTCACTTATAATGGCAACAATTCCAACACAAACAACAAGAAAGTTGCAGCAAAGGAAACAAAATCAAACACCATGGAGAATTGCGAAAAGATGAATCTTTCAAGTTCAGGGAGGAACAAAAGGGAGGCCTTTTATTTAAGGGCAGTGACATTGCCACCAGAACGACCAAAAGAGAGTCAGAAAGTGAATTTTCCTCGTACAAATTCATGCCCTTATAAGCAACCTAGCCATGTTCATCCAAAGTTGCCAGATTATGATGATATTGCAGCAAAGTTCATGGCTTTGAAAAGAGAACATCTCCAAAATAACACCTACCTCAAACCTTAGTTTTGAATTCAGGCCTCTGTAAATGTACTTTACCAGATATCTTACTTTTAATTTCAAAAGGACTCAACTAGCAAAAGGGTGTTAATTTCCCTGCAAATCATGTAGAAATATGTGGATAATTGAAGATTGTACATTCGTGTAGTTGAAGGAATTGAATAATTGAAAGCGTACGCCAAGACAAACTGCAATGGGTCTGGCTTGTAAGGCAAGTGTGGTGAAGTATTTGTTTGGTTGAATTCAGTGCAAAATTGTGGGAGTGGGGAACAATTTTTGTCAGACCCCCTTAGGAATATGGCCCAAAATATGAGATTGTGATAAATGATAAATGTGTACTGGCCATGTTTTTTTTTTTTTTTAACCAAACCAAGCTTCATTTTCAATCATTTTTTGTTACGTTGCTTTGTGGTCTTACCAATTGGTGAAAGGCACCTTGCAAAAATGTTTTGGGTTTTGGGCCTTGGTGGTGTGCCCATTGCACATGAACAGAAAAAAAAAAAAACAAAACAAAAATTGAGCATAAAAGACATAATTCGACACAATGTTTGAACAATTCAATTTGTCAGTTATGCTCACGTGTTTAATGTGGTTGGTCAAGTGTCAACTTTGTCTATTTGATAGGCAAGTTCATATTTGGAAATCCTTGTATATATTAAATTATTACATCATCATCTTAAAAATGTTATATTATTCAGCTTTGAATTATTCTATCTTATGCTTTTTCTTTTGGGGAAAACGAACAAAAACATGTCAAATTTAAGCTTAGTTAACACAACTACAAGGAAAAGAATTAGAAGAACAAAATAAGTTAGATCTAAGGCTAGTTCACACAATTGAGTGGAGAAGAATTAGATGATGATCTCTCTCTCAATATGAGTTACATCCTATTTTTACGGACGACTCTGTAGAGTTCTTAAGTATTGATGAAGATTACACAAGAATAATAGAGAAACGTGCAAACTCGCCTAGATGCTAGCTTTGGGTTCAAGTGGCATTTTACCTACTAATCATAACTCATTTGTTGATTCTTCAACATTAGTTGGTTTGGACCTCCACTTAATTTCACCCAAGCGTCATTCTAGCCATGGATAGATCACTCAGGTTCGAATACATAAGTAGTGACAAATTTTATATGAAATACTTGCTTTGGCTATGACTTCAATGGGTTCCCTTTAACCAAGCCACTACCTATGAGTTGCCAGCTCATTCTTCAATAGGCATGCAGTTCGAATCTTGGTCTCCTCCCGCTACTTGGAAGCTTACGATTTCATGGTCTATTTCACTCTTTAATGGGGATTCTTTTCACAATTTCCTCGCAGTAATACTTTACTATCAGTCACCTGGAAGTATTTACCTTGCAAGGTAGTCATTTCTTATTTACATGGGATTCTATATGCCCCATGCTACTTAGATCATAGACAATGACACTTTCAGCTACTAGACTCACCACCATCTAAGGTGTAGCACTCTACTACTTCACCTAGTAGCACAACGCTTGTATTACTCTTCCACTTTCTACGAATCACACCAAAGGTTTTTCCTTCCTCTTGATTTTTTCTCAATCCAATCCTAATCCACTCTAGAATAGCTCTTTCAATCTCCTACTTTATTCCTCTTACATTGCTCACAATAACAACAGCTTAAAAAGACCCGGGAAAATTTTTTCCCTTTCTCACACTTAGCAAAAATCTGCACTATATATGGTGCAAGAACCATTCATTTTGCAATTTGAGTTCATACCTTGCAAATCACTACCAGACAAGAAAAATCCTCTTCTGGAGCTTCAAATATGTTTGAACCAAGTCTACTTGATGATTAGGCTTTGCCAACCCAACAAATTAAGAGAAATAAAATGCAAAAATTCATTATATTCAAAATATTGTTTATATAGAAATACGATCTCAAAATATACCATGCATATATACATTCCACATCTTCTGTTCTCAATCAAATAGTGACAATTACTCATTCTATGTTTGAGATGCACAGTTAAGGAACAGCTTTGCTTGGTTTGTGGCTGTTGATCTTATGCTAAGAGACAATAACAAGCTAATGGATAAAGGCTAATTTGTTCTCTTCTCTGTTTTATTTTGATTCTAATCATCACGGTATGCATAATCTTAGCTTTGTGGCTTTATGATTTAAAGCATCTAGATTTTGCTTTTGCTTCAAGATTAAAGATTTATTTTCTTAACCAATAAAAGGTAGTCCCACAAAGTTTTTCTTTAAAAAGATTATTCTTTTCCAAACATTAGCAATTAAAACAATCAAAATTCTTTCTATTCGGTAACTCATTTAACTTTGATCTCTTTCTTATATGTGTGTGGTTTTCTCTGGCTTACTTGAAGAGTGATCTAAAATATAATCAAAGTCGAATTTGTTAGTTGCAAACGTTCAAATGGAGGTCATATATTTCATTTTCATATGTATTGAAAAAAAAATCAAATGATAATCTAGTTTGCAAAGTCTAGAGCACTCCAACGCACAAGCACCGTCCTTGGCTGTTCACACACTTTCTGTCTAATGGGAAGTGTAGAGCTAAAGAAATGGTATGGAATTATGGGAGTCGTCGGCAAACTTGGAATGGCAATGCATAATTATTATCCCATTCTTAACTTTGTCAAACTCATGCATCGTTCCTTGTCATTTGTGCTGAAAAAAGCCCCCAACAAAAACAAAGAGTTGGTGACTATGTGCCCACAAAGAGGACACCAACCCCTTGACCCTAAGGGATCCATTAAATCACATTGATAAAGACTTAAAAGAAAGCCAACCTAATCAGAAATTATTTGAGGAGATCGTCATATTGAGGTTGACGTTTTACATCGTTAAATATATCCCGTGGTTATTAGGAGGTAGACCAATTTTAAGATCTATTTTCGATTGTTTGTGGCCAGAATAATTTGTCCAACCTAAAGCATCTCACTTAAATTTTTGCCACGTGTATCTCAAGCACAAAGGAGAACAATTGCATCCATAATATTTAGAGAGGTTAACCGTTATTTTTGTAACCACTACAAATCATTAATATTGAAGAAAATAGCTTTCGCCCCACCTAGAACCCTCAAACCTCAAAGGGTCGTACTCTCCATTCTCAACTTTACAAACCTATCTTCCTATGGTATGGTTCGTCTCTTTAGAGCATAGATATAGGGCTTGACATATAGTTAGTAAGAATGAATTAATTGCATTTCATTATTTGGAAACATAATGGGGATAAGTAGTTCAAACATATTTTTCTCAATAAACACTAGGAATTAATAATAAATTTTCACCAATTTCATTCCAATATTGTTTTGGAGGAGCAAATAAAAGGAGAAAATCTTTTATTTTAATAAAAGAGAGAATAATCTTTGTAGTGTTTCAATTTATCAAAAAAGTGGAGATAATTCAAACTTCAGTCATATAGACTAAGATCCTGTCAAAAATTACTATAAAAATTAAATTCTACTACCAATTCTTTAGAATTCAAATCAATCACTAACTTGTCAATTTTTTAGTAATACAATGTGTATATTTTTTTTAGTTCACAATGTATATTTGATGTCAACCATTTTATTTTATTCTTTGGTTTTGACCTATAATAAGATTTTTTTTTTCCTTTTCGAGTTCATACTAAGATTTGTTCTAAGTTCATATTTATTGTATTTTTTTTCTTAAGAAATTAACACATATTCCAAATAAAACAAATATGTATCTAAATATAAATAATAATCTTAAAATTATCCTCTTTGAGCTATGCTACACCCCTAATTATATCCTAAACAACAACTCATGATTCTAAAATGTAGTAAAAGGCTTCTGACATGGCTTGTTATTTAAACTTCAAAGCAAGCAAACGATTGTGGTTTGATTTAACTAAATAATTCTATAATCCTAAAATTATAACTTGAAGACATGATTATACATATGTTCAATTCAAATCATATTTTAAATTGCACTCAAAGTTCCATAACAAAGTTTCCCTCAAATCATTCCAAATAAATGCCATGAAACTTTTTCCTTGCCCATGATAGACGTCCATATTACCAACCACAAAATCCAAATTATTTTTAATAATACACAATTAATAATTCTAAATTTCGCTCAAGAATTTAGATATTTTTTCGGTAAAAAGCTGAATAATGAACTCTTTCAGCTTAGTGTTTGACCGAGACAAAAATTGAAGAGCATGGGAAAAGGAAACCCAAAATGATTGAAGGGACCAGGCCCAGCACTACGACACGTGTCAGTTTCTTCACCGACTTTGTAAGTTTTTTTGACTTTTTTTACGACAAAAGATCTACAAGTTTCTCTTTTCTTTTTTTCTTCCTCTTCTAAAGAGAAGGATTCAACACTTCCACCGAAAGCAAAGCCCCCCGCGGCTTGATATTTTGTTTAAACAATACGTAATAATCATAAAGTTTAATTTTTATTTTGGCTACATAAATTTTACATTTTGTTCTTAATGTTATTTAGAGCTATAAATCTTTTTCTTTTAAATTCAGTGATCGACAATGAAAAGAAACTATATATAAAAATACGTTTAAAATAGATGGAAAGTAATTCAATCCAAATGATTGGTTTTCATTAATTTAATCAAGACCCTTGCAATACCCTTTCTTTTATATTCAAAATTCAAACATTTTATATTTTTGTATTACCTTATTTAATCAAATAAAACTCTATAGGCCATTCAAGTCTCAATGTAATAATTACATCATTCAACTCTAGAAAAGACAAGAGAGAAGTTTCCTAAATAAATAAAAAGTATTTCACACATTTGAGGTCCAGTGTGCTAAACTTAGAGCCATCAATCACAATTATTTATATCTTATAACTAAATAGATGTATTGTTTGAGAAAAGAACATTCCTATTATAAGAACAAGACTTCATTTTAAAAATCCTAAGAAAACTTCGTACCAAATGTTTTTGAAACACAACTTAGAAAAACAGTTGAAAGTTACTGTTTATTATTGATTCAAAATCTCGTACTTGCTTTAATGCTGGCATGGTTTGAGGCTTAAGTTACAGAGGCCATAAAGAGAGAAAGAGAGAGACGTAAAAAGAAAATGCCGAAGAGAAGGAAAGATGCGGCTTGGATTCGTGGGTCCAGGGGCATGACCATTCGTTCAAAGGCGAGTTTCGATTCAAAATCCTCTTCCTCTTTCTCCCAATATATAAACCCATCCTCTCTTCAGTTTCTTCTTCATCTCTCTCAATACCCACGTGGACTAGGACTCTCCTTCTTCTTCTTCCTTTTCCCCCTCTTCTTCTTCATGAGATCTTCTCATCGCTATCAAATTCAATACTCTTTCCACTTCCCCTCCTCCTCTCTTTTGTTCTGTGCATAATGTCCGATTTCAAATCCAGTGACAACTCCACGTTATCTCTGAGAAGAACTGAAGATATGGATGAAGATAAAGACATTGATCACAATGATCTCGGATGGAGTTTTCGCCGCCGACAAGGGAAGCCCGTGCCGGAAGAAACTTCCATTTCACCTCGGCCTTTTAAGAAGATCCGTGACCCTGAAAATCATGACCCAATTCAGCCATTGGATTCTACTTCTCATCAGTCATTTCCTTTCTTGAATCCAGCCTCCTCTGTTTCTCACGCTTCCCCTTCATCTGCAAGAGCATTTCCTTTTGCTTTGGAACCTTCCCAATTTCCTCATCAATTCAAAACAGAGGCTGTGGCGCCTATGGCTCATCGCCCATCTGTTTTGCCGACACATAATCAGCAGCAATTGGCGCCACTTGCTTCAACCCAATACGGATTCGGCTACCCGCCCTACTTCATGGGAGAGTTCGCATCGTTTCAACAGCAGCAGCAACAGCAACAGCATCAGCAACTTCTTCAGTATTGGAATGAGTCTCTTGATTTAAACTCAAGGGCAGGGTTTAGACCTCAGATGCGGCCTTTGAACACTACGAAGCTGTACAGAGGAGTGAGGCAGAGACATTGGGGGAAATGGGTAGCCGAGATTCGTCTTCCTCGAAACAGGAACCGTCTCTGGCTTGGCACATTCGACACTGCAGAAGATGCTGCATTGGCCTACGATCGTGAGGCTTTCAAATTGAGAGGAGAAAATGCAAGGCTTAATTTTCCCGAACTGTTTCTGAATAAAGATAAAGAAGAAGCCTCGCAAACTTCTGGTGGGGAGCTGCCTCCTCAACAGGATCTAGACAATAACAACAATCTTGACATTGACTTAGAATTAGAGTCAAATAATGAGGCCGAGGCCGCAGCAGAGGATAACATACACGAGGCAGAGGGTGCGGAGGACGGTGTCTCAAAGTCACAGGAGATGGTTTGGAGAGAAATGGCAGAGGCTTGGTTAAATGCGATGCCAGCCGGTTGGGGCCCTGGTAGCCCTGTGTGGGACGATTTGGACACCACCAATAATCTCCTCCTGCAGCCACAGCTTCCTTTTGCTAACCCAATTCAGCAAGAATCATTTAGCTCTGATCTTCAGAGGCAGCAATTCAACTTAACATCAGCTTCACCTTCTTCATCCTGCCCCATGAAGCCTTTCTTTCTCAAGGATGAAGATTAAACCTTGACCATATACTTTAAAGCTTCATTTTTACGTAAATTCAGTAGTCCACATTGCATCTGGTATGGTGGGGAAAAAAAGGCTGCATATTTACCCCAGTCTTGTGGGGATGGCATCAAATCAAATCTAGGCAGTGCACTCGTGGGCCATTTCTTTTTCCTGGTTCTTATTGTTAGTATCAGTTGATAAATATGTCAGTAAAGGCACAAGATTCTAGAGACTATCGCTATCACTGGCAAGCATGCTTCTGATTTAGTTTTTCTTTGGCTTTTTGGTTTTTGTTATGTTTTCTGTTCTCTACTGCACTGCTATGTTTAGTTTCAGCGCCGACCAGCGTAGCAGGAGACAGTTTGGTGATCTCCTCTTCATTGGGTCTATCATCCATCAGGGGCTCTGTTTTTCGGCCAAGATGATGGCATGGAAGCACATTCTAATTTTGATATTTGACAGCAACTTTAGCTTCCCACCCTACTGTAATATAATATTGATTATTACATAATATATTTTCTTTCTAATTTTACGCAGATTTTGTTTGATGAATAACCAATATGATAAGTTTTATTATGTCCATATACACTTCTTTCTTTTTTTCTTTTTCTTCTAATTTTCTGTTGTTTGACTGATTCTCTAATAAACAAGGTTTTTCAAATGCAACTAAAACTAAAACTAAGTCGTAGCAGAGCAAAAAGCTTCTCATAACTTCAGCTATGTTTAGGAGTTCTTTTGGCAAAAGTACCTCTCCTTCAAAATCATGTTTGAAATTGATATAAAAGTGTTTTTTAAAAAATAAAAAACACTTAAAGTGTTTTCTAAAATTATATTTGTAGAGTGCTTTTGACTCAAGTATTTGATTGAAAAGCCCTTCAAGGCATTTTCAATCATATAGAATCAAACATCAAAATGATTTCTTACAAAGTACTTTTAAATAAAGTAGCTACATTTAAAGTACTTTTGCTAAAGGTATTTATTCTAGAACTCCCAAACTCACCCTTTGTGTGCTATGACAGCCTAGGCATATTTATAGAAACACTATATTGGACTAAATTAGCATTATCAAAACTGACTAAAATGGGTTCAATAACTGTCAGGCATTTATACGACTTAGTCTGTAATGTTTTTGTATTTTTTCAATTAAGTCTATATTGTTAAGAAAGATTTAATTTAGTTCCTTATGTTTTATCATTTTCAATTTAGTTCCTCACTGTTAGTAAATGTTAATATTTGCATTATAAACTTACATGACATAATATCTAGTGAATTGACAACAAATTTGAGGAGGAAAAAAGTCATCTAGGAGACAAAAGTTTCTGTTTCTAATTCCTCCAAATTTATGAGAAATGGGTAAAACTTTCGAGTTTCCTTCTCTTAGATAGCTTTTTTTCTCCCTTAAATTTCCATCAAATTCACTAGGTATCATCATGTCACATAAGTGTATCATCAACCAATTTTAACATTCACCATCCACCTAAACTGAAAAATGATATAAAAAAATTAGGGACTAAAACGTATTATTTAGCCTAACTTTTACCCAAGTGTAGCTAGCAATCTTTTTATTTTTAATCTACTTTCTAACAAAACCTACTATTTTCGGAACTATGCGTAAACATTATGGTTGTAAGCTCATAATTATAAAAGAAGAACAACGATAAAGGAAAAAAAACATCCATGAGAATAAACAAAAGAAAATATCTTTTGAAAAGCAATTTACCAAAGTGAGGTCGGAGCTCAAAATCCCAAGAAACTTTTAGCACGCATGGACACAGTGGCGCCAATTAAAACCATGAAAAGCAACAACACCCACCTGTAGCCAAAACTAGCAACCTCCATTGCCAGTTCCCTCCCTTCTTCGTAGTATATCCTACAACAGTAGCAGAAAAAAAGTTAACTTTGTATACATTTATAAACTCTTCTCTCTTCCCTTCTCTTTTGATTATTGTTCTTTCCTGTCAGGTTCAACTTAACTGTGTTTTCTTCTGAACTGCTTTCAAATGACTCTATTATTCCTCAATAAATTAAAACATTATCAAACTCAGCCCTGTCAAACTAATAATAATTAAACAACAATTAAGTATAATATATCATTTCAATATTGAATTGAAACCTACGAGTGTGGTATCCTTTTTACTTTTCCTATCCCAATAATGAGGTTAAAGACAAAAACAAAAACAAGGAAAGAACAAAAAACACGATTAATAACAATCTCCCAATGAACAAGAAACAAAAGTAAAGTAAAAAATGTGAGAAGCTTTATGAGAAAGAATGGGCCCCAGCAGCCGGCCTATTGGATGATGTCCATTTCTTATCTGTGACGCCAAGATAACAAAAGAATCGTCCTCGCTGATTACAAAAACATGACATTGGCAGTCATAATAATGTAGTGTGCAGCTCCAAATAAAGGACCGAAAGTGTTACCATATCATATAAATATAACATAGATTATTAAGGTCCATCATTTCTAACTGCAATTAATTAGCTTCTAACCAAACCCAATATTAATTTCAACGCCAAGTTCAAGCTCATCTTGATTTTGGGATTTACCCGGTAAGTTACATGTCCATGTTAAAAGATAAATATCCATGTAATTACACCTACTCATTGTGCAAGCAGCCATCGCCCTTTCCTATTTTTCCAGCCTTTAATTATGACCCACTAATAATGAGTTGGTTTCATTTTTTATTTTAATCGTGCGCGACGAAGAATTATTTAATATGATTAACAGAGTGTGATTATCCTTTTTATAATTATTGGATGAATAGAGGGGAAGAAATTTTTTATTATGCATCCCATAATTACAAAGGTGAACACCACATTGTAACAATCCCTTTCAATGATTTATCGTGTGTGATTGTGCGATCAAGATGACGAATATCTATTTTCTTTTCGTTCAAACGTTGTTTTTTTTTTAATATTTTGAGATGAAAATTAAGTTTTTATCTAGAAGAACATATAAGGTGGGAAAAATTGAACCATCAATGGAACTAGTTAGATTTTAATATCTTAAGAGGTTACAAAGGGACTTAAACTCATTCTCCCAAAATCCCTTTACTTTTTTCACATGTCCCAATGTCACTAGGGGTCAACCCATGGCAGTTCACGTGAGACACCAATTAAATCCAACCTTCTCATTCATAGGCATATGAGAAGACTACCAAAATGGTTTAAATAAATCACCCCACACATCATGAACAGTTGAAAGAAGTTTAAAAAACTACAATGATTTTTTTTCATATCCATGAGTGTCCGAGCCAACTTGCATGCACCTCAACTATATTGGATTGTCAAGGAGATCCGTAGGATATTAAATGGCCACCATTACTTGAACTCATTCTCTCTAAGCCTTTATTGATCACCAAGCCAACCTATAGGTGGTTTTAAAAACCACCATGATCAGGTAGTAATCAAATTATATTAGCTTGATGTTTAGACTATAATATTGATTAGGGTTAGAGGGGTACAATGTAACGAGAGAATTATTAAAACCCCATGCTTGTCCTAAGGGAGTTAGATAAAAGTTTCATAAAGGTTTTAGAGTATATAAGGATGTGGTCCATTCCCACACCCCCTTGCCCCACTGCTCCAATTAGTATATGATGCCTCTTATTTTTTTTCCGTGGAGGAGGAATTAATATTTTGTTGTCTTAAACGAGGACCTCAGTATTTTTGAGTCGACGTCTGATCTTAAACTCAATGAGGACAAGTGTTTTGTGATTGGGCTTAATTGTGACTACTCTAAGTATTAAGTCCCCAATGGATGTTACAAGTCTCCTTGTTGTTTATCGTGCATTAAAAAATTCTTAGAAAGATATTTCATAATCTATACCCAGTTTACTCCATCAAATTTTCTTTTGGAGATGGACCAATAAATGATTTTGGGAGGTTAATTTGATTAGTGATTATTATTTTCGATGTGCTGTGTAGTTTGTCCTAATCTCATAATCCTTCCCCCAAAAAAGATTCTATATTTCCTTTTTTATCCAACATCCTAAGATCTCTATTGAATTTCTCATAGATGGGATTTGAATATCATACAAGAGATCTGGTTAAACCCAAAGTTCAAGGGATAATCGTTTTGGATGTCAAAACTGGACCATTTGGACCCAACATTACCAAGCTGGGCCTCCAGTTAAACGGCCCATAATCATTAGAATAGTCTAGACGACTGACCTTCAACATGTTAGTATAAAATGCAACAAAAAAAAAAACATATCTATAGAGGATTCCAGTGACAAACCTGATTGGATGAAGGAGGCCAACGTGGCAAGTACAGGAGCAAGATCATTCTTTACCTCGATAAGAAACAGATACCAAATTTTCAGCTCCTTCCATTCCATAATTGCTCTTGCAATTATTTCAAGGGATCTGCTCTCTACAACTCTCTCAGCGCTTCTCCTCTTTGCTGCTCATGGCTCTACAAGCAGCCTCTTTTTCTCCCACGACTTCCATCCACAAAGAAGTATATGCAGCTGGTACTGTTGTCCTGAAGAACACTGGCCTTTCAGGAGTTCCATTTTCTGTACATGTTGAAGTTAAATCGAAATCTCTCATATTGAGGAATAAGGTAATATGCCCATATTCAATTTTCTGGCTTTATCAACCCCCCCCCCCCCCCCCCCCCCCCCCCCCCCCACACATCAGATATCAGTTGGACATTAAGAATAAGATAGGATGAAATGTTTGGAATATAAATTATTCATCAACATGTAGCAAGGAAGACTACCTGTTGGAGCTGTTAGAGCCCAGACTGCGACAATTTCAGAAATCAACCAGGTGCCATCGGAAGGAAACAAAACCCTGAGGAAAGGAAACGTTATAATCACAGGAGCCTCCTCAGGACTGGGTCTAGCCACGGCCAAGGCTCTAGCTGAAACAGGAAAATGGCACATAATTATGGCATGCAGGAACTTCCTTAAAGCTCAAATGGCAGCAAAATCAGCAGGCATAGCTAAGGAAAACTATACTGTTATGCATCTAGACCTTGCCTCGCTTGACAGTGTGAGGCAATTTGTGGATAGCTTCCGCCGCTCGGGTATGCCTCTTGATGTGCTTGTATGCAATGCTGCTGTCTACTTGCCGACTGCAAAGGAGCCAACTTTCACTGCTGAAGGGTTTGAACTCAGTGTTGGGACGAATCACCTTGGCCACTTCCTCCTCACACGGCTGCTACTCGATGACATAAAGCAATCAGATTACCCATCCAAACGTGTTATAATTGTAGGCTCCATCACAGGTACTAATTGAGAGTATTCAACCCAACATTTATTTGGACTTCTAGAACTAAAACATATCGCTGAAAAACTACCTCACCCTTAAAGATTTAAATACAACAAGAGGATGTAGTATCACAAATTTTAAGTTTGATTCCAGGAAACACAAACACATTGGCCGGTAATGTTCCCCCAAAAGCAAACTTGGGTGATCTAAGAGGCCTAGCAAGTGGTTTGAATGGTCTGAACAGCTCGACCATGATAGATGGAGGAGACTTTGATGGAGCAAAGGCCTACAAGGATAGCAAAGTATGCAATATGCTCACCATGAAAGAGCTCCACAGGAGATATCATGAAGAAACGGGAATAACTTTTGCTTCTCTCTACCCTGGTTGCATTGCCACAACAGGGTTGTTTAGAGAGCACATTCCCCTGTTTAGAGTTTTATTTCCACCCTTCCAGAAGTACATCACCAAGGGCTATGTATCTGAAGAAGAAGCTGGGAAAAGACTTGCACAGGTCAGTCCATGTCCTGAGAAACTAAAGAACTAATAATTTGAGTCAAGTAGTTAAATGTATAATTATTAAGATCAAGGGAAATTGACAGACTATGGAATGAATCTTTGACTTCAGGTTGTAAGTGATTCAAGCCTGGAACAATCAGGTGTATATTGGAGCTGGAACAAGAACTCAGCCTCATTCCAAAACCAGCTATCCAAAGAAGCCAGTGACGCAGAAAAGGCCCGCAAGTTGTGGGAGATAAGTGAGAAGCTTGTTGGATTGGCTTAAATGCACCAATCAACAGCACCGTTGCCTACCGTAGAGAAAAAGCTAATCTCCCAGTATATAAGCTAGAAAGTACCAATGACATACATAATTATGTAATCCTCAAATATTTGTTTGAGAAAGTGCAAAGACATACATGGTTAAGTTACCCTGAAATTTTGTTTTTGAAAGTGTAATGAATTTGTTGTGGCGAAAGGCACTATGTGTGTGTTTGTGTGTGAAAATGTATGAATTCAATACATTACATCCAAATATTTAGTTCTTAGAATACAAAGTTACCCCAATTTGTGACCGGATGGTAAGAACCTGAGATGTTTGAAAATACCCTCAAAGGTCTTGGGTGAAAATTAAATAAACTCTTTCTGGTCTTGAAGCCCTCCCAAAGATTCATGTCAGTTATACAAACTCAAAAGTTTGTCAAATGCCCCACTAGAGTGTGTTTAAGAACACATTTGAAAGCAATACTTTCACGAGTATTTTTCCTGGAATCAAGCCTACAGAGTTTTTGAAGGCCTTTTGAATGTAACCTAATACTGTAGACAATTGAGTTATAGTAATTAGTTAAAAACTTAAAAGTACTCTTCGTACACACTGTTAAAGTTATGGCCATCTAATCAGGGTAAGCATGTCCAACCTCGATCACATTTTAACTAGTAACTTCCTGTGAAACATTTTCCTGACATTGCAGCATACATGCTTCTAGTAGCAAGGTTAACAAACATGCAGTATTCCTATTCATGGTGGTTAAATAAAGAAGTGATCCTTCACATACCTTCCACCTTTTAGACTTTTTGAAAACTAAACATATACCTTCCGCCTTGGTACACTAGAATATACTTGTAACAGTTAGGGCAATGATCATTACAGAGGCATGGTGGAAATCTGATTAATTAGTGAAATAAGTAAGAGAAGTTCCAACAGCAGATCCATCATCGACAGTCTATGAAGGGTTAACCACGTGTACAACAAACCAGATAACAAAACAAATTAACATAAGCCACAAATTTCAGTCATTGGTTAAATAGTTCAACAACAAAACTCAGGCTCTTCTTACAAATCGTACATGCCTTAACCAGCATAGGGACTCAAGAAAAATCTAATTTCTGCTATTTTCAGCAGCCCCCTCCTCCTTACCTAGTGCAACTACTACTTTTTTCAAGATCGCTTCAGTTGGCTGATGGGAGTTCTCCACAGCCTTTGAAATCGTTTGCCATTTCTCACCATGTTTGGGTTCTGCAGCAATACATCTCTTCAGTACGTCCTTCTGATTCTCGTCAGTACCATGCTGTAGTTCGAATTTGTAGTACAAAACCCAGAAATCACCAACATCAGGAGCAAGAGTTACCGCCCTGTTTAGCCAAGTTCTAGCTTTGTCAACCTTCCTGTCATGCCAAAACAACTTGGCCACAGCAGCAATAACGTGTGGATCATGATCACATTTTTTAAGTGCATCCATGCTCTTGGTTTTACGTTGTGGACGAGGTACCATCTCTATTGAGGCTGCCCACAATATGCCACTATTTGGACATTCTTGCAGTGCCTTGGCCATCAAAATATCAGATTCTTTCTTATTGCCATGCCTCAATTCAGCTCGCACTGCAGCAAGCCAAAGTTCAGGGTTTTGAGGATTCTTCTTCCTGGCCATGGTCAAAACTGCTCGAGCCTTGCTCAATCCATTCATTTTCTCTTCCAGGTGAGCAAGAGAAAGCCACAGCGGTATGCAGCTAGGACAGTGCTTCAAACCAGACTCATAAGCTTCCTTGGCCTTCTCCAGGTGCCCCATACGTTCCTCCAACTGCCCAAGCATTAACCACAATTTAAAGAAAGATGGAAAACGTTTAAGCCCTTCATTCAGTAACCTGCTCTCTTCCTCAATGTTTCCTAGTTCTCTCTCGACAATAGCAGATTTCATCCACACTCGTTCTGTACCTCCTCTTTCCCGAGCTTTAGCAAGAAGCATTCTAGCTCTTTCAGGTTCATGATTCTCAAATTCAAGCTTGAATGCTGCAAGCCAAATCTCCTCAGAATTGGGAATGGCTGCATAGGCTTCTTGAAGAATTGATCTAGCAGCAGGGACATCCCCAGCAAGCCACTTCTCTTTGGCACCCATAAGCCACAGCACTTCAGCTTGTGGCCTGTAAGTGACAGCCTTACGTAGTAAAGCATCAAGAGATTCCCTGGTACCGTGGCTCTTTTCAAGCTGTGCTGCTTTAAGCCATATACTCTTCTTAGTCAAGAAGACGGTAAGTGCATGTGCATAAATTGCTCTTGCTGTTTCAATCGAACCCCTCTTCTTACACTCTTCCGCATCCGCAACCCAGGTTCTCTTCCTATCTTCTTCCTCAACCCCAACTCCTATAGTGTTATGAATAATGGCTTGGCAAGTAGCAACAGACCCTGCACGCTCTGCAGCCTCGGCCTCCTTCATCCAAGCCTCTCTATCAATCACCACGCCTACTCTCTGTAAAGCTCTTATACCCTTTTCAATAATCTTTCCGACCATGGCAGTATTCCCATTGGCTTCTTCCAACTTGGCGGCTGTTATCCATATTGCGGGCTCCTTGGGCAGCTTCTCCCTTGCACTATTAAGAACCTTTTTCGCACGATCATAAGTTTCCAGCCTCGCCAGTGCAAGCCACAATTCAACATGCAAAGGACAACATTCAACAGCCCTATGAAGGAGAAGCCTGGCATCCTCTTCATTAGCCAGCTCCACAACTGCCTTCCACAACCTAACAGAATCGGGAATATGTTCCAAACCTTTCCTCAGAACCCTACTCTTATTTGCAGTATCATGCTCCAGTTTTGCAGCCTGCAACCATAATTTCACTGAATTTGGTATCGACTTTGCCCCCTTAGCAATCACAGCCTTCGCCTCATCTGGGCTAGCCAGCCTACAAGCCTCCAACCACACATCCTCATTCTTGGGACACTCTTCACATCCTTTCTGAATCAATTGCCTCGCTGCCTGAATCTTCCCTGCCACCTCCTCTAACCTGGCAGCTGCAATCCAACCAGGCGGATGCTTTGGATTTGTTTGGGTAACACTCTTGAGTAATAATCTTGCCTTTTTTATATCAGAAATCTCTGCATCACTAGTTATCTTCATACTCTTCAAATCAGTGAGGTACCCTTTTGGGTCTACAACCGTCAATCCTGAGACAGAGTCGGATAACCTATCCAATTTCAACGACAACACTGTACCTCTACCCTCACCCACGGCTGTCAAGTCTGTAACTGGGGTTTGTGCCCAAGGTGTCTCCGTCCCGCCTGCAGCTCTGCTCTTTGGATCCAACGCTGTCACATGTTCTTGCTCTTGCCTAGCCTTCTCAAGTAAGGTATCTGGCACAGGTACAAAGCTCTCAAATCTCTTCTTCTTGTTCCTCAATGAATAATCCCCAATTTCCGGAATGCTTTCCCACTCTTGCGCCGATAGAGTATACAATTTCCGCTTTAGGTCTGCAAACTGCTCGGTGATTTTCGGGTTCGAAGCGCGGTACTTCTCGATCTCCTCCTTCAATCTCGCCTCTCTCCTATCTTTTCTTCTTGAATCCATCCGCTTATCGATTGCCTCCCATACTGCATCAGCCTCCTTATCGTCCTCATCATATTCAGCCGATGCGAACAACCCTACATCGTTGCCTTCAAATTCATCAAACTTCTGATTTTCATCATATCCTTTGTCCTCTCCTTCATCTTCTTCCTCTTCCTCCCCGCCTTTTCCACGCCCTCTACCGGCCGGAGCAGCGGCGGCACCACCAATCGTGGTGGCCGACCTATCAGGAAGGTCTGGAGCAGCCCGAGCAGGACCAATATCAGACCTAGTCGTGAATCCCGTCGCACCACGTCCCAACCCAGCAACATAATTCGGAGGCGGTTTGGAGTTCAAGAAATCCAATCTTGGTTTCGGGATAGTCGGAGCTTGCATACCTCCGTATAAGGGAACGTGAAGGGTTAGAGTTGAATTGGGTTGGACTCGGACATGGGAAAGCAGCGTAGAATCATTGAAATCTGAAAATTGAAAGCTTTGGGATAAGAACAGGCGCTGAAACGAGACGGGTATGTGGGAAACCTCTTCGATTGCCTGCTTCAGTTTAAGAATGGAGGTAGTGGAAGGGTTTAGGTTAAGGAATAGGGTTTTTTGATTTGGGATCGAAAGGAACACCATGAGTGATATGTGAAGCACACAGAGATTGATTTCAGAACGAATCAGCTGAGGAAGAGAAGACGATCGATTTGAGTTTTAGAGGAAAAGAAACAAAAACCAACTCTCTGACGCAGACTCGTATTTAACGCCGCGCTGCGAAAGTGGAATGTGGATTACTTCTCAAACGCGGCCCTTGAAATATGTAACAAATGGGCTTTAGGCCCACATTGGACCTTGGGCTCGGCTCCTACTTGAGGCCGGAAAATAATTACAAAAAATAGTATATAGTCCATAGATGTAAATGTTTGTTTAATACAATAAATGTAAGGTATAAAGATTTAAACTTCTAACTTCAAGAAAATGAATACATGTTAATTACTGTTGAGATAAGATTTTTTTTTTAACATTGTATTAGGTAAATTAATTAATAAAATTGTTGACTTAATATTGTCCTTTTCTAATTCCAATGTAATGATAGTAATTAATTTATCTAAAGTAAGTTTTGATTAATTGATTTTTATTGGGATAGAAAAGTCATCATAGTAGAGTAATACATATATATTGGAAGAACAATTGTAATAGAATAACACGTAATTGTAGTTTTCTTTTTAAAAAAAAAAAAAAAACACACGTAATTATATGAAATGTGCATGACTTTGTTACTTATTTCACACAAAATAATATCATTTAGATTGAAATCTAAAATCTCTAAAAAAAAATGAATCTAATTTTTTTTAAAATAATTCATTAAGAAATGGAAGTAATTGCCACAGGAGCTACATTGAATATAGACTCAGATTCCACCAGACCTGTAAGCCAGGACATAAGACTGCATGTTTTAATCTACCACGATTAGCCAAAACATCAGTAATGCTATTTTGTTCTCTAGGAATATAAGTAAAAGAAATATCTAAGAAATTAGCTTTAACAGTATGGATGTCCTGAATAATAGTAGCCCCTTCACAGACAATGTCAGTCGCACCATTGAGCATTTGGACATTCATCAAAGAATATGTTAAAACTGAAAGCTCTTTGATATTCATTCGATTAGCCAACCTCAACCTTTTAAGGATCACATAAGCCTTGACACACAGAGGAAAAGAAATACTAAGTTTAAAACCTTGCATCGCTGCTACATGATGATCATCTTTGTCTTTCATGAAAGCGCCAACACCTGTGATACTATTACCCACCAGCCACGAAGCATCAACTGACAGAATCCATCGATCTCGTCCTTGTGTAGTAGACTACAAAATATATAGCCCTCCCAATTGATCCTTGAAATTCCTACACCTCCTTCACGCTTTTGATTTCATGCATATAATGCAATATCCAATCACATTAGAACTGGTGGAGCTCATCTCTTGGTGTAATAAACAAAAAGCTTTATAACCACTCTTTACACTATAATTCCCATGTGTTATCAAAATGCAAAACCCAAGAATCATTTTTCCCTAAACAGCTAATAGGTTGGCTCGTAATCAAATTCACATCTTCTTGACAAAGCACCTGTTTAAGCTTATGAACATCCCAATTAAGAGAATGAGTTATAAACCCAGCTACCATTACATCAGACCCGCTAGTATGTGGGGATATGACCTTAAAAGTAGTAGGCCTGGTAACCAAGTGTTGTGGAATAAATTAATAGTATTCCCACTTCTCATTCTTTTCCTTAGACCCACTTTTAACATATCCAAACCCCACATAAACTCCTTCAGAAATAAGATGTATTAGTAGAAATTGAGACATTTAGAAGATCAGAGTGGGAAAAATACCAACCTTTCAGAAACAGTGAAACTATTAAATCCAGTTGTTTCAAAACTCTCCAAGCATGTTTTGTCAACATTGCTTGATTAAAACCTTCCAAATCTTTGAAATTTAAATCACCTAGTTCCTTAGGCCAACATAGTTTATTCCAACTTTTCCGATGAATTTTATTCTTGTTCGAACATGAGCCCCATCAAAATTGAGCCATCATTTATATATTCAACAGACAAAAAATATAAATTAATAGTCTTGATTAATAATGTAATGGCATGAAATGTTCACAACATTGGAATGGCCTAAACTACACTCTTCGGCAACACCTTCTTTGCCCCACTGAAAACATATGAGCCTTGTCAAACCTTTCATATACGATCTTTTAGGGGTTATTTGGGACAAGAGTTATAATAACCTGTGTTATAATTATTTGTAGAGTACTTTGCACCCCAAACGCAGACTATTATAACTTCGGACTAAGACTATTATAACTCCAGACTAAATAATTTTGCATTTTAAACAATATTATATTATTTTACAGACTATTATAACTCATGTTATGAGTGCTCCAAATAGTTCCTTATTGTCTAGAAATCCGTTTCCTTGCTTTTATTAAAAAATGAAGGCAATCCCAAATAAGGTAATGGAATCCAAAATTATACGGAAGCAATTCAACTGATAAGGAAAATTCTACTAGTAGTCAAAAAAAAAAAACAAAAAAGGAAACTTCTACGATGTTTAATGTCTACCGAATGAATTATTCAATGCGATTAATAATGATGACTCTTTTTCTCCTTAAAACATTTATGATGATTCTATTACTTCGATAAGCTTTGAGAGATACAGACAGGGGAAAGATCATAGATAGGGACAAAAATTGCTTTGTCACTTTCTATATACGCAGCATTTAAAATTTTAAAATAGCGAGAGAAAAAATTAAAAAGAAAGTTTGAAAATCTTAGGGTGCGTTTGATAAATATACTTATTTTTTCATCATTTCTCTATAATAGGGTTCAATTTTCTTAAGAAAATATTTGAATCATTCACCAAATTTTAAAAACTAAAAATAAGTTTTTGAAAACTATTTTAGTTTTTAAAACTTGGCTTAGTTTTTGAAAATATATGTTAAAAATAGATAACCAAACAAGGAAATCCATAGGCGTGGAAATTTTATTTATAGAGTTAATTTTAAAAAACCAAAAACAAAAATCAAATGGTTATCAAATGGGACCTCAGTTTTTTTGTTTTTTGTTTTTGAAAATTAAGCTTATAAACACTTCTTTTATCTATGATATTCTTTGGTTTGTTATCTCTTTTTACCAATGTTTTCAAAAACTAAGCTAAGTTTTACAAACTAAAAAAAATTAGTTTTTAAAATTTTGTTTTTGTTTTTGGAATTTGACGAATAATTCAAACCTTTCTTTAATAAAGGTAAAAACTATGATAAAAAATGGTAGAAAACAAACATAAATTTCAAAAATTAAAAATTAAGGCCCCGTTTGATATCATAACCATTTAGTTTTGGTTTTTGGTTTTCAAAAATTAAGTTTGTTTTCTCTCAATTTCTCTATAATGGTTTTCATCTCCCTTCAGGGAGCATTTGAATTCTTAGCCAAATTCTAAAAACAAAAACAAGTTTTTAAAAACTATTTTTTTTTAGTTTTCAAAACATGGTTTGGTTTTTGAAAACATAGGTAAAAGGTAGATAACAAAACAAGTAAATCCATGGATGAGAGTAGTATTTATAGGCTTAATTTTCAAAAACCAAAACCTAAATGGTTATCAAACGGAGCCTAAATGATTAGTAGTCTTAATATTTTTTAATCAAATATAAACCAAGAGGGGCAATTGCCCCCTTCCTTTATCACTCCATCCATGTAAACAGGGAAAGAAAGGGGTTTGTATCTTTTTTCAATAATGTAAAAATAGTTAATAATTAATTTATCAAAAGCAAGGTTTGATTAATTGACTTTTATTATGGTAGAAAAGTCATTACAAAGAGTAACACTTCTATATTAGAATAGAAGAAATATGAAATTAAAAGTCTTTGTTAAATTTATAGTGTGTTTGGAATAACTTGAAAAAGGAAAGTTTTTTTTTAACAAAATCGATTTTTTCTTTTAAGTACCTTTGAAAAAATTAATAATTTAAAGTGTATTTAGGCTTATTGAGTGATTTTATGTGATTAAACGTAGGTTTAAAAAATCATAATAAATAAAAATGTTTTAAAAAATTTGATTAATTTAAAAACGTTTTTTGAATAAACATTTAATAGATGAATTATCAAAAAAATGACTTTAAAATGATTAATAAAAAATGCTCCAAATATATAATAAAAAAATAAAAATAAATTTATAATTAATATAATCACTTTTTGAATATAGTGCAACCAAACAAATTTTTTATTTAAAATATTTGGCAAGATATAATAATATTTTTATTTTAAATAATATTTTCAAAAGCGTTTAAATTAGAAGGTATTTCAAGCTAACCCTAAATAAGTGAGTTTCGATTAATTGACTTTTATTAGGGTAGAAAAGTCATTACAGTAGAGTGAACACGTATATTAGAAGAAATATAAATTAATAGTCTTGATTAATTAATGTAATGGCATGAAATGTTCACAACAATTTCCATTTCACACAAAATAATAGGGTCTAAATTGCAACATTCCAGTTAATACGAGACCAATTATATATTCAACAGACTCGTGCATTTGAGATTTATATTCAACAAATTGATCTAAAATTATATGGGCGCAATCCAGCTTATAAGGAAAATACTACGCTGTTTAATATATGCAGAATAAATTATTTAACGTGATTTATAATTTTTTAGGTTTTCTTTTTCTTGAGAAGATAGGATGGCTATTATTTTGATAACTATTGAGAGATATAGACAAAAACGAAACTTTTTTTTAAAAAAAGTTCGACAACATGTAAGATTGGAGATTCGAAATTGTAGGAGTTGAAATTCAAATCTCTAATATTTTAGTTGATTATATAATGTCTTAATTAGTTAGATTATTCTCAAGTTGGTAAAAAAAATTCATAGATATGGACAAAAATTTACTTCTTTAACTTTTTATATATACAACAGTTCAATTTAAGAGATGGGTAAAATACACCTTCATTGATGTATAAGTAGAGTTTAGTCTTGATGTATAGGAAACGGCTCTAAAAAGTTCCTGGAAAGTTAACTTGTTGACTAAAAAAGAAAAGTTGAATACGAAATAAATTTTTCTCAAACTTATTTAAGATGTATTAAATAGCCTTTAAAAAACAAAATTCGTAACTCCAAAACAAAATAAGAATCTAACCCAAACATCAAATTTTATTGAGTGAATCGATTTAATGGTATACACTATACATGTCAATTCCTGAGAATTATGAATACATTCAATAGGTTAAAATATCATTTTGATTCATGTACTTTAGAGTTCATTCTATTTTAATCCTTGTACTTTCAAATGTCCAATTTTAGTCTTTTTACTTTTAATAAATCTCAAAATTAGTCTTTTAAAGTTAATTTTTATTGAAATTGGTTAAATAATTATAATAATTTTCATATAGGGGTGTACACGGGTTGGATTGGGTCAGGTTAGGAGATTTTTTTGGACCTTCGGGTTGGTCGTTCCCCAACCCGATCAACCCTGTTAGTGAGAGGAACCCAACCCAACCCAACCCAACTTAACTTTTATATTTTCGGGTCGGGTCGGGTCCAACGAGTTGTATTTTTATGCAAAGTTACAAACTGGGAAGGACATCAAAGCAGATCGAACAAAAAACCTAAAATTTTGTGAAAGCAAAATCCTCACAAAGGCTTCTTCTTAGACCTAAATCCATACATTAGAAGTCTAAAACTATATATGGATCACAAGAAAAGAGAGAAATTGTGCTGATGACAAGAGGAACAAAAGAAATAACCTAAAATGAAATTAAAAGCTCCCTTCATAACAAGTTCAAGAAAAGAGAGAAATTGGTGCAAATTTGAAGAAAGAAGATGAATATCATTCTAAAACTTATTATGCCTTTTTAATTCCACACTTTAATTTCAACACCACATTTAAGAACAGAAACAAACCAAAAACTCAAACAACAATTACATGAAGAAGAAGAAGAAAGGAGAAAAGTTGCAGAGACAAAAATAGAGGAGTCGAATCTTTTCAATATTTGCTTAGGTTGAGAGAAGAGAGACACCATCCTTATATCTGGCCACAATCTCTTTCTCATGCTTAGGCTCAATATTTGTTGTTGTTGCCCTCAACTCTGGAACGAACACTGTCAACTGAGAGATGAGGGATGGACGGAGTACAGTGAGGTGAAAACGAAAGTAAGGGGCAGCGAGATGCGAGAAGAGAATGTATGTTATCAGTTGAGGTTTGTACGAGATGTGAAGATGCAAAGAGAAACAAGTGTGATGAAACCCTAAATAATATATATATATATATATATATATATATATATATATATATATATATATATATATATATATATATATATATACACACAAAATCGGTTCAATTCAAGTTGAACTGATTTTTTTAATCTTCAACCTGAGAACTGAATCGAACCAATCAGTTCTTAAAAAAATCAACCCAATCCTTATGATTTGGGTTGGATTGGTCGGATTTTTCGGGTTGTTGGATTTTTTGAACATCCCTATTTTCATACAATAAAAGACCCCATGTGAACATGTATCTAAAATTTATAAAGGAAAAATGAATAGAGACAATAACATTTTTAAAAATTTTTAACAATAAACTAAATGTAATGACTAATTTTAAAATTTTAAAAAACACAAAGATTAAAATTAGACATGTAAAAGTAAAAAAATATAAAATAGAAAATAATTTAAAAGTATAGAGATCAAAATAATATTTTAACCACACCGATAGCTGAAATTTTTTTTTTTTCTTAGAAAAGAATCTCGAACTTATTTATTGTCAATCATTCAAACCCCACCTGAATATTTTTTTTTCTTAGAAGAGAATCTTTTTTCTTTTTTTTTTTTTTTGAGCTGATTAAAGAATAAAGATAATACTTTGCGCATCCACGAAGATGGCCAATATTTTAATTTTTTTATCCATGAGTTTTAAAAAAAAACATATAAACAAACTAAAAAACATCGAACATCGGTAATGGTGGAGCAGTTGGCGATGAAAGGAAAAAAATATATTCTTTTCCTTTTTTGAGGTAAGAAATGAAAAAAAAAAAACTCAAGAAGGTAAAGAAAACAGTTCCAAACAAATTGGTACAGCTGTTACTCCGATTACAACATTTCATCTTCGTTCAGTCAAAGGTCAATGCCATTGAATACTGTAGCAAGCAACCCATTTGCACATTAAGAAATAGGCGGCTCCGTTTAGGGCGCGACGAACGGAAACTTGGGCTTCACAAAAAGAGAATGAGACGACCCACTTCCCCAGTCTCTTTTATTCTTGTCTCCTCTCTTTCAGATCTATAATCCGACTCCCTTTACTCTACTCCCTTCCGGTTTCCGATTCGATTGACCGGCGAGCACAGCCATGAGATTGTTCAGCGTCCAAGAAAATGGGGCCGGAGATTTGGGCTTTTCCGGCGTTTCTTTGGGAGCCAAGAATAAGTACAAGAGAATGGATTCTGAGCTCGATGAGGATCACGATGACCACCATCATCATCAAGCCGATGCGAGTTCCAGTACCAGGAAATATGTATTTGCCTGTGCTGTTTTCGCCTCTCTCAACTCTGTTCTTCTTGGATACGGTATGCTCTCTTCTTCTGTCGGTCGCTCCAATCGTTCTTTACATTCGAATAGCTTTCTGGACCAATTTTCCGATTACTTCTATGATTTTTGCGGCTTGAAATGCGACATAATAGGCTCGATTCAGTGAGAGACTTGTTTAAGGTAGTTGAAAATATCTGTAATATTTCCTTGTTTGTTCTGATTCATTGCCATTTCATACGATGCGATGCTTCTTTTCATCGTCCAAGTATTTTGTACTCATCCTCCCTTTATTAGCATTGCTGCTTGATCAAGCTTATTGACTTTTCAATTTGCTTTTCTGGAAATACTAGAATGGTCAAAATTCATATCTCACTGTCTTTACATCTTGTTTCGATTTGCAGACGTGGGTGTGATGAGTGGGGCAATTATCTTCATTCAGGAGGATCTAAAGATAACTGAGGTGCAGGAAGAAGTTCTGGTTGGGATTTTGAGCATTCTTTCCCTTTTGGGAAGTTTAGCCGGTGGCAAAACATCTGATGCCATTGGCAGAAAATGGACGATGGCCTTGGCTGCTCTTGTCTTCCAAATAGGTGCGGCAATTATGACACTGGCACCTACTTTTCAAGTGTTGCTGATCGGCAGAATATTGGCTGGAGTTGGAATTGGCTTGGGCGTCATGATTGCCCCTGTTTACATTGCAGAGATTTCCCCCACCATTGCCAGAGGCTCACTCACTTCCTTCCCAGAGATCTTCATAAACCTTGGGATTTTACTTGGCTATGTCTCCAATTTCGCTTTCTCTGGTCTACCTGCCCACACAAACTGGAGAATCATGCTTGCTGTGGGAATTCTGCCCTCTATCTTCATTGGGTTTGCACTCTTCATCATCCCAGAGTCTCCCAGATGGTTGGTGCTGAAAAATCGAGTTGACGAAGCGAGATCTGTGCTTCTGAAAACCATAGACAATGAGAAGGAGGTGGAAGAAAGATTAGCAGAAATCCAACTAGCTGCTGGAATTTCCAGTGCAGAGAAGTACGAAGAAAAGGCTGCTTGGAGAGAGTTCTTGAACCCCTCTCCTGCACTTAGACGAATGCTGATCACTGGCTTTGGAATCCAATGTTTCCAACAGATCACCGGCATCGACGCGACCGTATATTACAGCCCCAAGATCTTCAAAGAAGCTGGAATCCATGGTAACTCCAAGCTTCTTGCAGCAACCGTGGCAGTTGGTATTGCAAAGACAGGATTCATACTGGTTGCCATTGCCCTCATTGACAAGCTTGGTAGAAAGCCATTGCTGTATCTTAGCACAATTGGAATGACAGTTTGTTTGTTCTGCTTGGGTTTTACGTTCACTTTTCTTGGGAACGGGAAAGTTGGTGTTGGTTTGGCCATTTTTTGGGTGTGTGGGAATGTAGCATTCTTTTCAGTGGGAATTGGCCCTGTGTGTTGGGTTTTAACCTCTGAAATTTTCCCATTGAAGCTACGAGCCCAAGCAGCCGCTCTTGGAGCAGTGGGCAACAGGGTTTCCAGTGGGATTGTGGCCATGTCTTTCTTGTCAGTTTCTCGAGCAATCACTGTTGGTGGAACATTCTTCATCTTCTCCTTCATATCTGCTCTGTCGGTTGCCTTTGTGTACAAGTTTGTCCCAGAAACTAAGGGGAAGTCGTTGGAACAAATAGAATCTCTGTTTCAGAACGAAATTGGATGGAGAGAAAATGAAGTGGAACTTGGAGATGTTGAGCAACTTGTTGATAAGAATGAACAAAAATGAGCCAATACCATTCTTCTCTGTCTTCCACCATGCAAAAGCTGGAAACTTGAGTGGCTCCCTGCACTCTCAGAAGGATCATCAGAAGTCATTTCTAATATTGTTTTTTCAGGTTCGATCTGAAGATAGTTTTTAGGAAAAAATGGATGTAGATTTGGCTGCATGAGAGAAGCTCTCTCTTTGATCTCTTCTACTTTCCAAGTAAATTTTTTTTAAAAATAAATTTACCGAATGTCAATGCATAAATTCATTTATATATTAAGTGACGTACAGATAGAAATATAAAGTTAATATTGTAATATAGAAGTATATATATTATAGAATTTTTTTTCTGAAGAAACATTATATATATATATAGATATTATAGATTTGAATATTAATGATTTTTCTTCTTTCAGATTTTTGTCAATTTCAGTAATACTATTATTATTATTATTATTTATCCACTTAATAATTGACAGTAATATCTTTCTTCTTTAATTATATATAGAAATATAGGAGAGCATACATACACAATTGTTTGAAATCCATGAAAAACTTGAGTTTTAAAACATTAAAGAGAGGTCAACTTATCAATTTAAACTATCTAAAAAAAAAAGCCATAATGAACATAGCTCAGTGATAATTGGCATGTACTCTCGACTCAGAGATTTGAGGTTCAAATCTCTCCATTCTCACTAAAAAATTACAATTTAAACTTTTAAACTTAATGATAATTTAATATAATATTAAAGTAGACTTCGAATTGTAAATCCTTTCACAAATGATTGAGGGAACATTAAGAATATCAAATATATCATCACCAAACTTAAACTCTTTGGGTTAGAAAGAAAAAACTTATTATTTTTTTATTTTTCCATGCTTAGAACAAAGTCGAAAACCAAATTTAAAAAAAAAAAAAAAAAAAAAAAGGAAATCCCCTTATTATGCAAATCAAAATACATACATCCTATTTGCCGTGCTTCTATCTGAGTCCTTCCATCCTCAGAGATCGTAGCCCGGAAACTTGGCCATGGAGGGCAAAATCATGTCAAGAAAAAGATAAGCCATCCCTCCAACACCTTCAAACAAAGAGTGACGGCTATCGCCTCCATGCATTTCTCCCTCTGCAATCAGCCTGTGAGCTCTATCAAGCAGAAAGCAAGCAAAGGCTTTGGCCCTGTACAAGTACTCAACATTCCCTGTCAGTTGGTAGAGTGACAGAAACACATAAGAATTCCCACTTAAGCCATGACATATCCCAACTCGCTTAAGCAGCCCCCGCCTCCACACTACCTCTCCTGCATCCACAGCCGCTCGCACAAACTCTTCTTCTCCAAAAACCTGGTGTCATTTACAGAGCAATGGAACAGTAATGAGTTGTTAAACTGCACTGTGTCAAAACATCCCATTGAAGAAATCTACCTGTGCTGCTTTGACAAGCGTGAGGGCGATTCCAGGAGCACCATGACACCAATGCACAAGGATATCTCTGTTCCTGTCTTCTTCACTTGAAGGGTAGTTTCCACTTGGGAAGCGGTTTTGAATCATGTATTTAAGAGTGCCTTTCACGTCTTCAATCTCATCTGGCTTGAGATCCATGTCCATCAGAATATGCAAAATCCCTGCCAGTCCATGTGCAGCACCCCAATACCTCTCACCATACCATTCAAACATCAATGGCGATCCCCCTCTCTTTGCCAGTGCCCTTCCTCGCCGGATAATTTCCTCCACAATTGCCCTCTATACAATTGTTTTGCAAAATTTTAAATGTCAAAACTCATACATCGTTGACTAAGATGAGCTCAGGGTGATCATGGTAGCCAATCTTACATTGTGAACTGACGCAATTGTTCCTTCACCAATGTGTTTGTTTAAAAATAGACACGCCCACAAGAAACCCACTCTTCCATATAACAACTCATCCGGGAGATTCCTTGGGAGCTTAATCTGTTACAGTCCAGAAAACCTTTCAAATTAAAAGCCAGAGATAAAAAAACAACACCAATTTAATGGGGAAAATGATTTTTTTTACCTTATTAAATTGAGCAAGATAGTAACTGAGCAACTGCACATCACCAGCACGCTTTGCTGCCACAGCTCCAATAGCGCAGACACCAGCACGCCCACAAATGAAAGTCACATCCCTATCACCATTCCACAAAGTACTCTAAAGTCTAACGACAATAAAGCGACAGACAGTTATCCATGTGTTCGTTCAGGGCATAAACAATTGCAGCTTTATCATCTTTCATTTGGGAAATTAATATCTTCCTACAGAAAGGTGCAAATGAAAGAAGAAAGAAGAAAGAAGAAAAGAGGGAAAACATTACGTGGACATGGAAGATGCTTGATCACAAGCCTTAACAATTTGAGCACAGAGACTGAGATCAATGTGATTTGAAGTGACCTCGTGAGCTTTTAACAGCAAGAAAGCCGTTCCAAGAGCGCCAGAATAGAGTGTGAAATCTTGCACTCGTTGCCAAGTTACTACCCATGTCTCCAAAACTATCTGAAACATTAACACAAACACCTGGTGGGCATTTCAAAAAACACTCAAATTAAAGCGAGATACAATTCAGCAAGAGGATTACAGCTTCTTTAAGGTCCAAAGCCGCCCGTTTAAAGCGCTCCGAGATAATTGAGTAAGGCATCGAGAGATCCTTCAGAAAAGAATCTCCAATCGATTCTACAGCAGCTGCAGTTTCTGGTACGAAGTCCGGCATCGAGTTTGGAAAGAATCGGTCTCCCATATCTGCTTCAAGAACTCCACTTCATCCACCGCTTCTTCAGTTCGACGGGATTGAAGCAGAACGCATCATCGCAACCTTCGTCGAGCACGTCCTTGAAAGTGTTGCTTGGGTGGCACGTGGCAGCCGCTGGATATTTGTATAAATTTTTAAATTTTGGAAAAAAATCAATTTTTACGGATGAACCTTTCACTTTATATCAACTTTCACTCCTCAATTTTCAATTTTATTAAAATAGACTGACTTAGTTAAATGTTTCAATTGCTATCATTTATTCAATTTTTGTTAACTCACCTACTAATTTTAACAGAAAATAATGTAGAAATTAGAGATCTTCGTAAACTCACTAATGTCAATAATGTCAAGTTTTACACAAATTTAAGTTTGATTAATACACAAATTAACCATTGTAACTTGCCCAAAACTTACTAATTTTAATAAAAATTGAGCTTTAATGTCAATGGTCTTTGAAATCTTATCAATTTTGTACCATACATATGTTTTATAATTCATTAAAGGAATATGATAATACTTTTTTAATGAATTTTTGAAATCTTGCGACACTTTTTCAAGTAACACTTATCTAAATTTAGGGTGTAATTTGATGAAATTAAAAGTTTAAGATAAAAAGTGATACAACTTGACAAGTTTTTTATACAATAAAACTATATTCTATAGTACTTTTCTCTAAAAAGAACATTTCTACAGTACTACAATTTTTTTTCTCTGATTTTTTCCCATATGCAATGTTCTCTTTTTTAAGCTTTTTTTTTTTTAGCAAGAAAACAAATGTTCATTTTTTTTTAGAATTATCAACACATAATTTATCTATTATATCAAATTGTGTAGGAAAACAAAATCAAACAATATCAATTTGAAATTTGAAAGTCTAAAAGTAGTTGGTCACTTTTTAGAACTTTGTGTGGAGGTTTAGTTTATTTGCTTAGTGCAAGTCTAAAAGTAGTTGGTCACTTTTTAGAACTTTGTGTGGAGGTTTAGTTTATTTGCTTAGTGCAACATTTCATACTTGAGACAGAATAACACATAAAAATGAAGTCATATGATGATTATATAACCTAAATTATTTGGGCACCATGACTTAGACAAAGACTATTTGATGGGGAAAATATTAAAATATTATTTTTTGAAAAATAATTGTAAAAAGAATTATTGTTTTGAAACTACTTAGAAGAGAAAAGTTAAGTTTGAAACTATTTGTAAAATTATGATAGTTTTTGTCGACATGTGAAATTATTTTTTCAAAATACAATTTCAAGTATCCTTAAAAAAATTTATTGTTTTGAAGTTAATGTGGATTTAATTTATGCCTCACAAATCATGCCTTCAAGATACAATTTCATTGTGTAGGTGTAGTTGGTCACATCACTAAACTACTATATTTTTCAAAATACTTGGTACCAATTGTTGTAATTAGCTTAAAAATAATAGAGTATTTTTTATAAATATTATTCAAATATACATCATTAACATAAAACAAATTCTATCAGATGGTATGTTTATATAGGCCTAATTATTTATAAACTAACTCAAAATTAAGAACTTAAGCATAACTCAACTAATTAAGATATATATTGTTGACCAAAAGTTAGAAGCTTGAATTCTTAATCTCATATATTATTAAACTACTCAAAATTCATGATCTTACATAACTTTGAATTTGTCCCGCCATCAAATATGATTAGAATTATGTATGTATGTATGTATGTATGTATGTATGTATGTGTGTATATATATATATATATATATATATATATATATATATATATATATATATATATATATATATATATATTTATTTATTTATTTATTTATTTATTCAATAGCATGTTAAGGTGGATATTCAAATTTCTGACAATATTAAAGATATATGTCTTAACCAATTAAATTCACAACCCACGTTGATATATTTATATTATGTTATATATTCTTAAACCTAAATGTCATTTTTGAAGAAAGGATACCATAATTGATACCACTTCTCATTTCTCAAACAAATATGGGTTATTTTTCAGATCAAGTTTGTGAAAAAGGGAATGCGACACGTCGTTCGTTTTAAGGGACTATTCGTCGTTTTTTAATGGAATTGGGAAAGCTACCATTTGTCAATCCACGAATATTTTCAAATGGCTAACACGTTTCGCTCGCAGATCGAAACACGTCTAATTAATCTCTCTCTCTATCATTTATTATGGCATTTTCCTAAGGGCACCACTTGGTACAGCCAAGGTTTGAAATATCGATGTCGATGGAAATGTCGAGGTCCAGATTTTATGAAAATATCGATGGAAATTTTGGAAAAATTTATGGAAATCATGGAAATTAATGGAAATTATTTGAATTAGTCAATGAAATTTTAATTTTTTAGCATCATACCTAAAATTGAAGACAATATTTAGATATACATGTCGATGCGGCGAGTAGAAATTTTGAAAATAAATATGAAAATTGATAAAAATTTTAAATTATTTCATGAAACTTTAATTGTGATTTAATTGTACTATAATTGATTGTTTTTAACTATCATATCAAAATATATATAATATTTATATTAAAATGTTAATGGAAATGTTGATGTTAGCAAAAAGTTTGGAAAAATTATGAAAATTGTTTGAATTATTAAATGAGACTTTAATTATGATAACTTAATTAAACTATAATTAACCATTCTAAATTGACTATACAAAATAATATTGAATATTGATAAATAGTTACAAAATTAGAGATATGAAATTGATGGAAATTGTTTGAATTAGCTAATGAAACTTTGGTTTTGACTTAATTAGACTATAATTGACTATTTTTAAGCATCACATCTAAAAATTAAGATAATATTTAGATATAAATGTCAATTAAAAATTTGAAATGTCGATGCAAGTAGGAATTTGAAAAAAAAAAAAAAAGGAAATTAATTAAAATTATATGAATTATTTCATGAAACTTTAATTGTGACTTAATTATACTATAATTGATTACTCTTAGCATCGTATATCTAAAATATATGTAATATTTATATTCAATGAGAGAATTATGAAGGAAATTTGAGAGAATTGAAATGAATTTAAGAGAATTAGAGGAATTTTGAGAGAATTGGAGGGAAATTAAGAGAATTGGAATTAGAGTGTAGAAATGCCTTGAACTTGTTATTTTTCGTAATTTTGGGCCTTTTGGGCCTATTCAATATTAGAGTTAGATGGGTGCCATATATAACCCTCTAAACTCTTATCTAATTACTGTTTGTCTCTCTCCCTCAAGATATAGGCTATTACTTATTATGTATTAACAAATAAAAAATTAAATTTGAAATATATATATATATATATATATATATATATATATAAACCCTGCACGTGCCTTTCCAAGTTTCTCATGCATTTTCCATGTGCATTTCATGGCTTGACATTAAAAAAGAAAATATATATATATATATATGGACGACATGTCGTCGAAATGGGGAAAAAACGACATTCCTCCTAACGACATGTCAACATTTTCTTCTATGGGTGCAGCAATGTTGTGCATCCTACTTTACAATGATAAAGAAAAAAAAAAGGAAAAAATCATTTTTAACCCTGAACTTTGCATGTTGTATCAATTTTAACCCTGAACTTTCAATTTCATCAATCTAAACCTCGAACGTATCAGGTTGTATCAATTTTAACCCCAAACTTTCAATTTCATCAATTTAAACCTCGACTTCACGAAGTGTATCAATTTACACCCTAGGTTAAGTTTTCATTTCAATCCT
Source organism: Trichosanthes truncata (assembly GCA_033996785.1). NCBI lineage: Eukaryota > Viridiplantae > Streptophyta > Magnoliopsida > Cucurbitales > Cucurbitaceae > Trichosanthes > Trichosanthes truncata. The sequence continues at coordinate 24,196,129 of JAWPNB010000008.1, read as the reverse complement.
CATTAAAAAGGTTTTCCACACATGTCCAAAACCACGTGTTGTTCTATAGCAAATACATATTTGTTATTTTTTTAAAAAAAATAAAATTACTAAAGAAAATTGGAGTAGACTCGTCATAATGTTTTTCAATTTTAGAGCATGACTTTTTCTTCACTTCTTATTTTCTCTGATTTTTTTTTTCCATTTCATCAATCAAGAGTTTTCCAATTTTAAGATAGGATTCTACTCGATCCATCGGCTTTTAGTAGAAACAAAACTTATTTGTATCATATTTTTCCTCAATGGAGTACTCTCATTCTTGAATCGGTTTTCAATATTGTTTTTTTTTTTTTTAAATTTTTCATCAGTCTTGAGCTTGATTTGTCCTCCATTTGGCGCCTCGTCAGAATTTTTGTCCCCTTCCTCTCTAGCGTTGATGTCACTTTAATCCTACGTAAGACTGTCGATGAATCTGATAAACTTGGCTATGACCAGTTCATTGGTTCATGGTGCCACTTTGTCCATCACTGTCTTTCCTGTTCTCTCTTGCATTTTAGTCGAGCTTAAACTCCTCACCACCAAAGTCGACGAAACCGCCATGGCTTGGATCTTTGTTATACTTGTCGTTGTTGGTATCGACACCAAAAGCGAGGGAAAACATAAGAGTTCATTTGTTTTCGTATGGGTCTTACTTTCGAGAGTCAAGTTTGTAGTTTTCATAATGGTGGCGACCCGATTTGGAATGATTTAATTATTTTTTGGTAATTTTTTTTAAAAAATAATAAACAAGTACATATCATACAGCAATAAGTGGCTTTGGGCATATGTGAGAAACCTTTCTAATGGTGATTGAAACATAAATTTAATCGAGGGTGTAAATTGATACACTTATTCAATTTTGAGATTTAAATTGATGAAATTGAAAGTTCAGGGTTAAAATTGATACAATCTGCCAAGTTTGAGGTCTAAATTGATAAAATTAAAAGTTTAGGATTAAAATTGATACAACCTGCCAAATTTATGGTCAAAATTGATTTTTTTCCAAAAAAAATAATTTTTTTTTTAAATAAAAAAAATTGTGGCACCGTCTATTTTCGTTTTTGTGATTACTCTTCATCGATCCGAACACTGCGTTCATCAACTCTGTTCCCCCTCTACCTAACCTCAACAATCTCAGAAATCAATCAACCCCGTAGACACACAGAAAGAGAATTCACGACAATGGCTTCCTTCGACACTTTCAGCAACGACGAACACGAAGAACAACACCACCATTCGCCTTCATCGCGACCCTTTGACGACGATGGCTACATCGGTTACGACCCTCGTCTCCCCTCCCAGCGCTACGACTCTTCTACCACTTTCTCACCCTCCGCCGACCAACTCCCTCATGCTCCCGCTTCCTTTTTCGAACAGGACGTCATTTCCGACATCCACAGCGATGGAAACACCAACAATCCCAATTTGTCTGACGTTTACGACTTCGGAGTTTCCAATCCTAATCCGGGCTATGTTTCTCCCTTTGATCCTGTTGACGCCGATGGAGATAATGACAATGCTGCCGCTGGTATTGGTGGTATTGACGATGGTATTTTTGTCTCCGATGGACCGGTTCTCCCGGACCCGAGCGAAATGCGGGAGGAAGGCTATGCTCGACGCGAATGGCGACGGTGCGTTTTTTTTTTTTTTTTTTGTTATTGTTAATGTTATTTCTTCAAGAGAGATTGGATTGTTTTTAGATCTGTGATTTTATAATTTTGGGGCCGGATTGAAACGTTTCCTCGTGTGCCCGTATCATGAATCTAATACGAAACTGTTTGTAAATTTTGGGGCCATTGGAGTTGATGGATTCAGTTTTCTGCTGGAATCTGAATTGAAAGGTTTAGAGATTTTCCGTTCTCCGTTTAATGACATTAAAATTTTACCCAATAGCCTCAGTTGTTAGCGCAAGCGGTGGTTCAAACCTTCTTTAATACTAAATTTCATTTCGCCAATCCCATGCGTGCCAATTGTAGAGCTCTGTGTTAATTCAGCTCAAGCGTAGTCTTTTGATTTATATAGGGGTTTCGTAGTTTTTATAATAATTACCATCTGACTTGTGTTTATAGTGGCTTTCACTATTGACATTATTGAATCCCTTACTGGTGGAATTTTTGGAATCTCATTTGCTTCTGGAACTTGGAATAGTTAATCATTTGTTGCAATATATCTGACATCAAATATGTAGGTGTATTTGTTTATTGTAAATTGTAATTCACATTTGGCCGATACTGGAATGTCCAAATAATATTGTTCTGTGCCTGGTACAATACAACTTACAAGACAGATATTTGCTGCAGATTTGTCCTAACATCACGTGTATGCATAAACGTCCAACACATTAGTAGGACCAGCTAGATGCAATTTTATTACAGTATTTTATATATTGTACCAATGGGGACAGGCAATAGGGATATGCTTATTTCTGTCTGCTTGAAGAAGTTATTACCTGATTCGTTGTGAAGTTTGATACTGTCAAAAATTCTTATCTCTATTATGTATCCTTTTTGTGAGCTGCGTTCATGGGCAACAGTAGTTTCATCTTTCAAGTTGCAGGGAAGTAATGGTTACCCAGGTTCTGTTTGTTTTTGATCCCTGTCTAATTCTAAAGGTTAGCACCGTGATTATTTTGTTGAATGTTCTGTCTTGTTGCATAATTTGAGTTAACTGAGGTGGAAGGGGAATTGTTTGGGAACCGTTGTTCTCTGCTTTCTCTTGTTTTCAAGAGAAACCATATTTCTCATGATTTTCAAGCTGTTGCTTAGCTATTGTTTGATAATCTGAAAACTTTATGGTGCAGTCAAAATGCCATAGATCTTGAAGAGAAAGAGAAGAAAGAAAAGGAGATGAGAAATCAAATAATTAATGAAGCTGAAGAGTATAAAGCTTCCTTTTATGAGAAAAGGAGGATCAATTGTGAAACAAACAGGGCTCACAATAGAGAAAGAGAGAAGGTGAAATCTTTGAAATTTTTTTGTATATATATTCATATTCTTTACCATGCATCCTTTCAATGTCTCCTTCCTATCTTGTGTTATTTATGTTCCAATTTCTTGCAGCTTTACCATGCAAACCAGGAAAAATTCCACAAAGAAGCTGACAAACATTACTGGAAAGCAATTGCAGAGATCATCCCACGAGAGGTCCCTAATATTGAGAAGAGAAGAGGAAAGAAAGATGCTGAAAATAAACCTTCAATAGTGGTCGTTCAGGGTCCAAAACCTGGAAAACCAACCGATCTGTCACGAATGAGGCAGATTCTCTTGAAGTTGAAACAGACTCCTCCACCTCATATGATGCCTCCTCCACCCAAACCGGCCAAAGATGACAAAGATGGCAAAGATGGAAAAGATGGCAAGGACGGAAAGGATGGCAAGGATGGTAAGGATGGCAAAGGTACGAAGGAAGGGAAGGAGGAGGACAAAGGTGGAAAAGAAGCAAAGGAAGGGACAGAAACCAAAGATGCTAAGGAAGAAGGGAAGGAAGTTGAGGACAAGAAAGCTTCTTCACCAGCTGCAGGTCTCACACCTACATCTCCTGCAAAAAATGTGGACGTTAATGGTACTCCCGATCAACCCAAAATAGAGGTTGAGGCTCCTACTGTTGCTGATGCCGAACAACCTATTCTGTTGGTGTCACCTTCTGCAGAGTAAGAAATTATTAATACTTCATCTCATGGTTATTGTAATTGAATGATTTTTTTTTTTCTGTCCACAATTTATCATAGGGAATAAGGAAGCTTTTGTTATAGCCATGCTGCATTCCCTGCAGCGTGGGATTGTAACAGCTCTCTTCTTGTCTAGATTTAGAATTTAGGCTGATTTATCATTGAATTTTATCAACTCTTCAACTTATCACCGTCTTATCTTAAAAACGCCCCAGTCCTCCTTTTACAAAGACAAGAACGGTATGTAAGGATTATGGAAATCTTCAAATTTTCGAGGCAGAGTTTCTCTTATATTCTCCTTTGCTAACAGTGGATAGAAAAGTTAATAATACAGACTTGCAAAGTTGTAGTAGAGCAGCCAATGTTGTTATTTGTTATACATACTTATATTCACAGGTAGCAATGATGATTGAGCCAATCACTGTGGATGATGACCTGACTGTGAATAGGATAGGCGCCCCATAGGTGGGGCAGTTTAGTAGTTTGACCGTCTATTCATTCCCTTGCTTTAACATCTTTAAATGAACAGGAATTTCGACCAACCCAAGTTTACCATTTTTGGGACAGAAAATAAGAGTAGGAAACAAACTTGGTCTGGCTGGTTAAGTACTTCGATCAGAGTCCAAAGCAATTCTAATTATATTATTACAAGGATCTAGGTTTGCAAGTAGGGAAACTGAATTTATGTAAAACAAGTTCTGATTAATTAAGGTCCGTTTAAAATGACTTCCAAGTGCTTAAAAACATTTTTTAACACTTAAAAATTCTTTTTCAAGCACTTAAAAAGTCATTCTAAATAGATTCTTAAGCAATGAAGTTTGCAAGGGTACAATATTCGAGTATTGTAGTTATCGAGCCACGAACTAGGATATTAAAGAATTATCAAGATGTAACACAATATCCAGCCAACAACTAGATCTTTATTAGGAGAAGAAGCTCAGTCAGCATAAAGAAAAAGGGAGTGATGGCCATAATGCACAGTGCCCTTAGAGCAAAAGCAATGTCTGGGTGTTTGTTTGTTATATGTGTTTGTTTGAATGGGGACGGACATATGGGTGGAAAATCTTTGTTCCCGTTTCAATTTTGGAAATGTTATAATGAACCACTTGTATTTAAGTCACGTGAAGTCTGGAAATGAATAGCTTTCACATTTATGTCAAATACAATATGAAAATTCAACAGTAAGATTCAAGCCATTTTTCTTTTTATGGAAGTTATGTGGTTAGACTATATTTTAAAATACTGTAAATGCTCTCAGCAACAGGTAAATAAAGAATGGTCTTAGAAATTTAACTAATAGAGATCCGCATAGAGCTAACTTAAACATAATTCGTACTCAATTGGTTAAAACATATATTCTCGAACAAGAAGTCAGAAGTTTGAATACTCTCACTCCAACATATTGTGAGAAGATCCAAGCACTTAGCGTTGAGAGAAAAAGATAAATAATGAAACCAAATGCAGGAACGCTGTATCCAAGGACCTGAAATCCAGCGCCATGCCCCTATTTAGATGAGCATAGATTGACTGAAGGTCCAAGTTTGATTAAACATACAAACTTGATAATTAATAGCACATTACACCACGCTCTCTCTCCGCTTTGGAGAGGGCTATCATATTCAATACCCACCACACAATAACAAAATAAAAAACCCACACACACACATAAAAGAGACATTCATTGGATGCCATTTCGCACTCCAACGGTCACTTTTGCTACTAAAGAAAACGGATAACGGCTACTTTTCCCTAAGAGAGAAGGGACATCCCTTTAGGCATAAAACAAAAAGGAAGCAAATGCTTTTGTGCATAATAATATCGCCTTCTTTTGTCAAAGCTGATAAGGAAACAAAACCCAAAAAAAAAAAAAAAAAAAAAAAAAGGCTGCTTCTTTTTCTTCTTTCTCCTCTTATCTTCCTTTATCAAGAGAAGAAATTAAGGCGGGAAGTGTAAGTGGCTTTTGGAGACCAATTCCTTGGGATTATATCCCTAGCTGAGAGGCTTCTTCCTGTTGATAATGTTGTTAATCTCACTGAAAATGGGCCCTTTAAAGGCCCACCAATAATGCACCAATTTGCTCCCCATAAATGATTCATATCCAGCCACTCCCCTGAATTTGCCTGCCATTGTTGTTATCATTCTCATTCATTATCAAACACGACGTGGGAAACGAAAGAAAAATTAGTCAACAAAATTTCAAATCTGCCCATTTACTACTTTTCCTTTACCAAAAAAATGCACTTCTTTGTAAATATGTTTAGTCAATGAGAGTTTTTATAATCATGTGGGAAACTGCATGCTTTTTCTTCTAAAAGATACTTCTTTTTCAAAGATTCTTCGAGTGGGATTCGACTTTCTACGTGTAATTAGGTAACATTCCCTGTAAAAGATCCAGCTTTTCTATCTTTTTCATCTTAAATTATTGTGATTTAAAGCGAATGGAATATGCTTGAGAAAGCTCTATCAGTAATTAAATCGGCTAAAAGGGTTTTTTTTTTTTTTTTTTTTTCACTTACTTCTTTTATTTGCATTGAACCGATGTCTCCATCTCCATCCTCGAATTCAACCAAGACTGAGAGCCAGTAATCTGTCGAGCCTTCATTGACATGGAAGGCGATGTTCTTGCCTGGGTACTTACAGGGAGTCCTACAGATTTAGGACAAACAAAAATAAGCGACAAAATAGAAGGCAGAGGTTGATTAAAGAAACAAACAAATCGTAAAGTGACAAAAAACAGAGTGCTGCCCTGCAAAGAATTTATACCGTCGGTAAGTTACTGGGATTTCGCCTTTGTTTCTGAGCTGCCCACCTTCGCCGGCGATGGCCATACGGCCAAAGGCGGCGCCGCTGAGATCGAAGTGGGTATTTCCATTGGAACAATACCCGCCGGGACACTCGTCGGTGACGATGATTGTAACGGCTCGTCTAGAGCAAATGCTCTGGTCTAGACACTTCACTTTGTAACATGCTCCACAGCCTTCACCATTTTTGAACAGAACTGGACTCACAGCCCCAACTCTGGCCTTTAGAGGCTTCACATCCACTAAATTTCCATACCCACAAGCTCCACCTGCAATTTCACATTGTCAGATCCCTAAATTTCTACCAGCAAAGAACTCAAGAAAAGTGGAATTTCGGTTGACTTTAAGCGATTTATGAACTGGGTTTTGGTTAATTCAACCGTCTGTAATCACATTTTGACCGAATTGACTCAATGGCGGAAACTTCCAGACGGTATTGCACAAAAACAGAGCAGACCCATTCATTTACAGACCCTAAGAACCCCAAAACGAAGAAAACAAAACAAGAAGATGTAGGGAAATGGAGCCGCCGTACCGTCGCTACCGTCGCCCTCGGGGCTTCCATACCATGTGGCGGTGGCCGGAAGCCAATGTAGATCCGGCACACGGTGTTGGAGCTGAGCCGCCGCTTTAAACCACTCGAGCACGACCGCTGCAAAGAAAAGAGCCCTTATGAGGCCAAAACCACGGCGGAGGAGGAGGAGCTGCATTTGTGAGTGTGTAGGCGGCGACACCACCTGCCCACCGACAATGTCAGTTTCCGGCGAGCACAGTGACCGAGAAAAACAGTTGAGAGAGAGAGGATAGGAGGGTGCGGCCGACGGTTTTTGTTGAAGCACAAGTATAAGCTGCTGCAGTCTGCAAATTTTGAAGGGGGCCGTTAAGTAAATATAAAAAAGTGTCAAGTGTTTATCAAATGGACCACTTATTTTGACTTTAATTACAGAATGCCCCTCGTGTGGGACCCTTCGACAGTTGAGGCGTTAATTTCGCATAATCGTACGGAGTCTAAGAAAATAGTATTTTCTAATTCTACCGTTAAATAGGGCAACATGTTACCAACTTACCATACCAATTAATTTATGAAAATAATTTTTTTATAACATACAGTTTATTAGATATTAATGAAATTTGGTAATATACAATTAGAACTTTGAAATTTATTAAATTGACTAGTATCTTTTTCCATTAATTGAAAATAAAATTGTACTAAAAGATAAAACAAAATAAAAATTAGGTAATCCTCTTATAGACATTTTTTAATACCTACCTAAAAATATTTTTTTAGTAGATTCTAATTTAAACAAGGTAGTGAAAATCTAGCAAACTTATGCACAACTCAACTAATTAGGCTACTATATCCTTATCAAAAGGTTAAAGATTTGAATCTCACCTCTTATGTTGTTGAAAAGAACAAAAAAGTAACAACTTAAACTAAGAATTAACTTATGCTTAGATTGATGGTTAAAAAAGATTGAATATCATAGACGTACAAGTAGAAAGTTGAAAGAATAGAGAAGGTTCATATTGTGTCCTATCATACCAATTAATTAATTAAAAATTATTTTTATACACGTATTAAGTTGATTAAATATGAATAAAATTTGGTAATATACAAATCTGCATTTTTTCCCTTAAATGATAGAAGTTACGTAACCCTATTGTAGTGATTGCAATATATATATATAATAGAGATTTTTTTAATGCATAGCTAAATAATTTTTTTTCCTTAGTATATTTCAATTTAAATTAGGAAGTGAAAATTTGAACTATGCAAAAAAAATCATAAACACGTAAATAAAAAAAAATGAAAGAAGATATAGAACACTATTATATATTTAGGAAAATGTTCAAACAAACCCCATATCCTACCCCTACAAATTAATTAATTAAAAATCATTTTTACATAAAAAAATAGTGGACTGAATATTGATTTAATGAAAATTGGCAATATACAATCACAACTTTTTTTTTTCCCCAACAAATAGATAATAAAATTTAGGTAACCCTATTTAATGGATTTTCTAACACGTAGCCAAAGTTTTTTTTTTTTTTTTAGTATATTTTTGGGGTGTTTGGCCACTGACTTGAGTTGGGTTGAGTTGGGTTTAAAACTCAACTTCTCCGTTTGGTCCATCAACAAATCAACTCCCCACAAAATAACTCAATCTCACCGTTTTGAGTAATTAACTCTCCACCATTTTGAGTAATTTCACGTAGTTTCCATTCTACAAAGTGTTGCTCGTTAACTCTCTCCAACTCAATTCTACTCTGCCCAACTCAACTCAACTATGCGTGTCAAATGCCCCCGAATTCTAACAAAGGAGTGGAAAATCAATCTAGAGATACAATATGCTCAGGTTGTTGGTTAAAAAAAATATCATAGACATACAAATATAAAAGTTAAAGAAACAGTCTTATTTAGAAACATATTCACGGATGTCAATCTGAGACTCAAAATATCATCCAACAAAAATTAGCTATAATTATTTTTTTAGATTTCAAATAGAAAATATTATTAAAATCAAAATGAATATTATAATGCAATTTGTAGTTCTTTAAAGTTCCTCTTTTTCAATAATTATTACACATACATCAACATCTTGATATTAGTTAAGATGAATGTTATATGTTATAAATCATTTTTACATATAGGTTATTAGATATTAATGAAATTTGGTAATATACAATCAGAACTTTAAAATTGATTGAATTGACTAGTATTTGTTTCCATTAACAATTAGAAAAATTAGGTGATCCTACCATATACACCTCTTTAATACATAGTTAAAAATGTTTCTTTTTAGTAGATTTCAATTCAAACAAGGAAGTAAAATTTTAGTCCCACATGAACACAACTCAACTAGTTAAGATATTATTATGTTTTCGATCAAAAAATTAGAGGTGTGAAGCACCACTTCACATGTTGTTGGGCTCAAAAAAGAAAAAAACATTGAAAATTTATCCTAGGAATTGAACTCTACTTGGATGGTTAAAATTATCTTCATTTTTAGTGCCCTTTTAGGTGTGCTATTTGGGGAAATGTTCTCTCTTGGGAAGGGTCTCTCATAGTTTCTTTGACTGGGCTTTTGAGTTACTGTGGATTTTCGGGTGAGTAGGGGCAAACGTTGTCAGCATCGTGTTTGGCAGCTTGCTTGGTATGCTTTCATTTATCATATTTAGAAGGAGCGTAATCTTCAGCTTCATGGGTCAGTTGAGCACTCTCCCCAGTCTAGTTTTTTTTTGCTATCAAGGCAGATGTGGCTACTTAATGTCCCTCTTGATTGGGAGGGCATCAGTCTGTTACCCCTACTTCAACCCGGTTTGCTTGATTGTTTTGTTTTTATTCCTATTGGTTTGTTTTTCTGGTTAGATTGTTGCTTCTATATGTGGTTTAAGCTTTGTTTTTTGAGCGTGCTCTCATCCTTTCTTAGTTTGTGCATGTACTTGCCTTTTTTCCCTGACCTCAGGCTGTGAGGTCTCCTTTTGCAATAAATACATTTACCTTTGCAAAAAAAAAAAAATATATATATATATATATATACACACACACACACAATAAGAACTTCTTTTCCTCAATAATAAAATTTAAGTTTCTCTATTTAAGACATTTTCTTAATACATAGCTAAAAAAAAATTGTATATTTCAATTCAAACAAGGAAGTGGAAATTCAAACTAAGAGTTGAAGTATGCTAATGTTGATGGTTAAAAAAATTGAATACCACAGATGTACAAATAAAAAGTTTAAAAAAGAGATAACCCTCTTAGTTAGGAAAACATTACCCATCTCAATTCGGCCTCAAATGTCATCTACTAAAAATTAGCTATAGTTATTGTTTTAGATTACTGTTATGGGTAAAATTAGACTACAAGGACAAGTTGAGAAAAAAGTGACAATTTAAGGCTGAAATAAGGTAAAGAAGTTCATTATGGATCAAGACGGATCAAAATCGAACATATATGGACAACGAGCGAAAGGAAGGAGAAACGGGCTTGGACCAAAGCCCAAGCTCGTGGTCGGCCTCAACGGCTGATCGTGTGAAACTTGTGGGTTAAAAATAAAAGAAAAAATTCAGCTCAGTGCAAGTACATACTGTTGATGCAAATAATATAAATTTGGAAGTACTCCAAAGTATTGATTCCACAGGGAACGAATACAACAAAATTTTAAGATAGCATAAAGATGTTTAGAAAATTGCAACCAAGTAACCAAAGTAAAACAATAATTTGGGATGGTTGGTTTGCTAAACAGTAAAATAAAAAAATTCAAGATAATGAAAAGAGGGATTCAAGTATGATCATGCCCTTTGGTGAGAATTGCAACTTAATTACAATTGCAATCGCGCCTTAACACAAAATAATTGTAAACCAAATTGATTCCTATTCAATTTTGATTCAAAATCCTTAGGAGGCTAAGTGATTAAACCTATATGTCTATGGCCAATTGTACTTAGACAATTTTAGAGCACATTCTAGTGGTTTTGGGGGCTTGTCCTATGTCTAGGATCAAACTTTGCTTATGTCTAAGCATTTTATCACATTGCTTTTGCGAGATCTGCTTTCATATAAGCTTGAATTGATATAAAGCAAACAATTTTTATGTTAATTTGGATTACCCTTACATGTAAGCTTCACATTCTCACTTCTAGAGCATTCATACACTTGAATCCCTAAAAGAGAGATTTAGCTCATATTGATTAAATAAAACCAAAAAGCAATAAAGTAAAGTATTGCAGCATCCATAAGAATTGAAATATTATACCACAAAGGCTAAATAAGATTTTTTAACCTACCACTAGACTTGCAATAATAACAAGAAAGATAACCCAAATAAAAATCAAACTGAATTCTTATTGCAAAGGCTCTCTACCAAAAGCTTATTCAACACAGAAATTCAAGGAACAAAGAATTAACATAACCTTACTAGAATTTCAACAAAAACAAACCAAAAAAACTACTGCGATAAAATCTAACATAGCAAACATAAAAGAAAAAAAAATTCTCCCAACCTATTCTTCTTCCTTTTAATCTCTTTCGAGTTGAGTTGAATCTTTACAACCCAAGAGATCTCCTAAGTTGGATTAAGATGGAAGAATTCGAGTTGGGCAGAAAGTTGTTACAAAACAAAATGGACAGCAAGATGAAAAGAAGAAAAAGTGCAAAAAATGAGTTTTCGTCCAATGAGGAATTCCACTTTTTGCACTCGTTTTCCTCCATTTTATAGCCTTCAAGCATCTAGGGTTTCTTCACACTCCATATACGACTGGATGTATGAAATCGTTGCTTGATTTAAGAAGAAATAAATGCTGGAATCTTCTAAATTTGGCTAATCTCGAAAATTCCATTTTTTTGCCTTCTAGGGTGCAATTGCAATTATATTGCAATCGTTTCCTTTTTACTAATCTACACAATAACCAACTAAATCAGCCAAATTTTAATATTTTAATCTATTTCTCCTAATCTTAAGGGTTCTCATCATGTTCAATGATTTCTTAACACTTTACTCAAATTCAAGAGTTTTTTGGGGTTCAATGAAAAAGAAAAGACAAGAATAACCTTCCTTTGGGAGCTAAATAATTCTAAAAAATGAGAATTATCGCCGACCACTTGGCAAGGCCAAGTTTTAGGTCTTGTCTCTTCTCCCCTTCCCGTGTACTCCTGGTCTAGCCTGATCTAGTCCTTTTCGATCCCAATTGAATGAGGAAACGCTCGAAAACCCTAGGGACGAGGTATTTAAGCTCTCTCCTGAGGAGAGAGAAGGCATGTTCATTCTAGGCACCAAAAACACTCTCCAAACCTTAATTCGCTCTCAACTCTTTACTGACTTAAGCATTGAAGCCTATGTGGCTTACACCACACCGTTGTGCAAGTTTGTCTTGTCTTACAGGTCACGTTCTTCCACTTTCAAACAAATTTACCGTTGTTGTCACGTGGAGGTCAAGTGAGATTTTTCTGTCCAAAATTTAGCAACAACAATTACAATTACAAATTTTTTTTAAAAAAACTATTATTATTAAAATCAAGATGAATGTTACAATCCAATTTGAAGTTCTAGGCCCTGTTTGATAATCATTTAATTTTTTGTTTTTGAAAATTAAGCCTATAAATACAACCCATGAGCAATGGCGGATCCATAACTTTATGCCGTTTTGGGGGGGGGGGGGGGGGGGCACAAGTTCATATTAGGTTAAATTACAAGTTTAGTCATTGAACTTTTAATAGGTCCTCGAATTTTTAATTTTGTATCTAATAGATTTTGAAGTTTCAATTTTGTATTCAATAGATCTCTAACGTATTTAAAATTTTTAAAAATTAAATGTTTTATTAGACATAAATTTCAATTTTGCGTCTAATAAGTTTTCAACCTATTTGATATCTTTTAAATATATTTATTAGTTACAAAATTACAATTTATGTCTAATAGAACAATTAATTATAAAAACATTTAAAATTTAAGATGTATTAGATATAAAATTGAAAGTCTGTGGATCTATTAGATGTTTTTAAAGTTTAATGTCTTATTAAACACAAAATTAAATAGTTTAAGATCATAATTTTTAAAATTTCAAGAACTAAATATGAAGTAAAACTAAAATAGCAGCATTTTTTTGGGTGTATATCTATACAAAATTTTTAAAAAAATGAAAAACTAAAAAGAGCAAGCGATTTTTTTGGTGTATATATATACAAAATAAAAAAATAAAAAAATAAAAAAAAGCGAAGCTAAAAAAGTAAGGAGAAGGGCGCCTCATAGGACTTGATCGGGACCTCCCCCAAGCGCAAAATTTCACTGACCACCCTCTTAGCCAATAGACCAAGAGATTATTTGGGTTGTTAATCTGAAACGACTATTACATACATACATACATATATATATATATATATATATATATATATATATATATATATATATATATATATATATATAACGCATAATATCAGGGGGGCCACGCACCCCTTCTAGCCCTAACGTAGATTCGCCCCTACCTATGAGTTTCTTTGTTTTGTTATCCACCTTATGTTTTCAAAAACTAAGCCAAGTTTTGAAAACTTAAAAAAAATAGTTTTCAAAAATTTCTTTTTGTTTTTAGAATTTGGCTAAGATTTCAAATGTTTTTTTTTAAATGATGAGAAAATAAGCACAATTTTCAAAAACTAAAACTAAAAATTAAATAGTTATCAAAAAGGCCTTAATGTTTCTTTTTTTTTCCAATGATTATGATTTACATGTCAACATCTTATGCATAAACATTAACTTCACCATATTCACTATGTTAGTTAGTGACAGCTCTAAGTCACATGTGATAACGATTTTATTTTCAAAATTCTAAAAACTATTTTAACTAAGGATCTGAAATAACATCCCTCGAGACGAAGAAGGAATGAAAGGAAGAAAAAGATAATAAAGGAGTATGATGTTTAAAAACAAAAGAATAAAATATAAAAAAGGCTTAAAATAAAAGTGAAAAACTCTCCACTCCTATTGCAGTAAAGAAACAAAGATAACATAATTAATTGATAAATGTCATTCAAAAGACTAGACAAGAGAAGCCCACTCCAAAAAAGAAAACAACATAGGTATGCATGTCAAAATAAAGTTAATTAATTTTTAAAAAAAAAAAGAAGACTAAAAAAAGTGAGAAATAATATTTGTTTTTGTTTCGAAACAATGAAGCGGTGGGTGAGAAAGGCATTTTGATCAGATCAGTTGCGTTGAATACGGCGACTGAGGCAGTGGGAAAGGCAGTGGGAAGTATCAATAACATAATTAGGCAATTTGCATTAAACCAAAATTAATAATAAATAATAATAACAAAGATTTTTCTTTTTTAAACCCTTTTTTTTAAGGGATTAAAAAGGGGGTGATTTTCAGGACAAATAATCCAAAAGTTTGTTTCAAAGTGGACAAATAAATCCAATATATCCATACAAAAGTGGACCACTTTGATTGGATGTTTGTAATCAATTCCTTAAATCTCTAGGCCCTCTTCCCTGTCTCTTTTCACATGCAAAATCACCCCATTTTCATCTCTTTCCTCTTACAAATTCAGCATTTGTACTTCCCAACTATAAAAATCACCCCCAACAATTCTTATTTAGACACTTTAAAAGACTATATCTTTTGTAAAAATGGATTCTAGAAACAACTTCGGTTTTAGAATACCGGTGAGTTCGACATGCCTACTAGTCTAAATATTTTTTTTAAAACTCTTTTTTTGTCAAAGTGGTTTAAATTTAAAGACTTGTGTGTTTGGTTATATCTTCTTAAAAGTAATTTTAATCACAATTTTGTTTGGTTACACGGTAACTCTACGATTGTCAAATGACCATAAAAAAAAAGAAGAGAAGTGAAGAAGCTTTAAATTTGAGGACAATTTTATAGTTTCAACATTGTTTGAATTTTTTTAATGTGAATTTCAGAATTTTTTTAATATGAAGAGTTATTTTTAAGTGATTTTAAAGTGCTTGATCGAAAATCACTCTAGAATCATTTTTTTATAATCACCTTTAAATTGATTATTGAGAAAATGACTATTAAGACCTTGTTGGATAATGATTTTGTTTTTAATTTTCTGTTTTTAAAAAATTGTGCTTGTTTTCATTACTATTTTTTAACGATGTTTTTCTCCTTTCTTAAGGAAACATTTTAAAGACTATTCTTTTTAGTTTCCAAATTTTGGCTTGGATTTTGAAAACATGTTTAAAAAGTAGAAGTAGAAATAGAAAAAAAAAAAAAAAAAAAAAACTTAGAGGTTTTGTTGTTTGTATGACGCTTAATTTTCAAAAACCAAAAATAAAAAATCAAATGCCTATCACAAGGCCTAACCGATCTTAATTATTTGAAAAGTGATTATTTTTTTGTTGCAAAGCACTCTAAATTTGTTTTTTTTTTTTTTTTAAAATCTTTTTGATCCCCTAATAACCACTTACAAAGATCATCCAAACTAGTGATGACAAAAATACACATAGGTTCGAGTCCTCGGGTGGGCATGGATGGGGAGGGTATCCTGAAACCACCCCGAATATTTTTTTTCCTTAATTTTTGAAAAAATATATATATAAATATATTATAAATAATATTTTTTATATATTTTTTAAAATCCTTCAACGATTTACTTACTGTATACACGTTTTTTTTTTAGTTTATATTTATATTTTTCTTTTTTAAAAAACCTAATTACATTAGTATGTATGTGTTTATTATATTTAATTTCATAATATAATAACTTTTTATATTAAATTTATAATAAAAATGGTAAATGTTTTCAAATTATTTATTAAATAAATAAAACAACAATAATACTAACTTTCAACATAAAAGTATATATAATTTTAATATATTTATCAATTTTTAATTAAAAATAAAGAAAGAAAAACGGGGATTTTTCTCTGCAAGGACCCAATTTCCAAACTGAGATTTTTCGACCTCTGACTTTGATTCCCCGAAATGGAGGAATAGGGCAGCGACAGGAATTGAAAATCTTCATAGAGATGGAAATGGAGAGTGTATCCCAAACGGTAGCCCCACCCCGCCCGTTGTCATCCCTAATTGAAACACACCCTAAATTTCCAAACTACTTCACTTTTCAGATATATCCTTTCCTATCCTCTTTTATCTTGGAAGATCCGAACAAATGGCTATAGTGATTTGTAAAATTTTGTAAGATCTGAAGTGAATGGCTATAGTAATTTATAAGATCTGAAGTGAATAAGATATTTTGTTATTCTTATTATTAAAGTTTATTGGTGCTCAGAGTCAGAAACAAGATTACTCAAGTACTATAGACGTTTAATACTTGATCCCATGATACATGCAAACAAAGATGCAGCAAAATCAAGACATGATGAAAACACAAGTGGCTAACGAATCATATCTGTAAATGATTTTTAAAAACAGATACCATTAGGAAACTGTTTTTAGAAGAGTACGTGAACCCCAATCTCTACATATTATTTACATGTAATATTGTCACATCTGAACCCATCAGGAATATTTTTCTGCAAGAGAAAATTTCGGGTTTAAATTTTAAGAAGCTCTAAACTTGATCTTATTCAATTCTACTGACATGATCTACAATGTTCAAAAATAAAATAGCTCAATGTAATCGACAGAGAGGATTCGTTTACATTTTGTTGACTAAAGTGAAATCAATGTCAAATTCGCGCTTTCGGCTCGACTCTCTTTCCTGAAAGGAAAAGGATGAAAAATATGTGAATCAATATAAAGCCAAGTAAATACCATAAATGAATGAGCCCAGTGGAGGAAATGACGCACCTAATATGCAATGGGAGGATTCAATGCAAGTTAATATCCTGCTTCTGTTGCAGGTTTACTGCAAAGGTCAAAGAAATCAGATCAATTTCGTAGATATAGATTTTATGGAATCAACAGGGTAATTAATAAGCTCAACAACTCGGGCTGAATTAAGAAAATGTTGGAAATCGATATCTCGAACGCACCAGTTAGCTATCATTTCATCTAACAATACACTCAAGATGGATGAATGAACAGTTCTTATCAGCTTAGACAAGATGAAAATCACTTCTAGAATGGGAAATCAGCAGTAAAAGTTGTTCTAATGACAAAATATCAGAGCAGAAATTGAGAGCAAATGAAGGTAATTGCAAAAGGGATGGAAAGAATTCAATATGCTTGGTTAATTGTAGCTTATTAGCAACAGAGCAACAATTTTATGGTAACAAGTGACAATAATATGGAACAAGATATATGATGTAGAGCATCATATTCATATATATGACACGCCTAACAGATAGCAACATGATTGTGTATTTATACCTTGTCGTCAGTTCGTTTGTTCCATGCATCATTTTTAGATGGAAAGACGGGGTCCCCAAAAACACATGTAGTTGGTGAATGAAGAGCATTCTTAAGAAGTGGAAGCCTCTCAGGAGCATACTCATCGTCACTGTCATAATATCGACGTGATCCAATTGCTTTTAGTACCATTGCCAAGAAGAGAGACAAGCTCTGAGACAAGCCAATCAACATTACAAGCTCGTCAGAAGGAATCCCCACCTCAAGACAGGCCAACATGAGAAGAGAGAGAGAGAAAGAGACCTGAATAGACACCGTAGAGATCCCTATCCATTTGCAGATATTGAAGTTCAATCTGATGAAATGTTTGAACTGATCAAAACTTCCACTTGGATCCTCTGGAAAGTCCTGGCGTAAAGTTAAAAGTTATCAGCAAGAGGTATAAATATCTGGTAGCAGCCAGTTGCATTGGAGATAGACGACGCATGAGCGCTTTAGTATGTAAAATCTTCACCTCCTCCCAGTCATGATTCAGAAATACATCAGTTGCCACCCCAGCCTCCACCATGAGAACCACAAAGACCATCACCACATACTGCATCCATTGAAATGTCAAGTAATCTATTGAAAAAAGGAAAAGAGAAAAATGGTGGAAGGGGGGATTCATATCATTTAGTCAATTTAAGAATAAAGTACCATATGAAGGCAACAACCGTTAGCAGTTTCAGCAGCAATATGACCCATGCATGTGATCACACATAAAAGAATGCCTAGGCCAAGAAAACTGGACATGAACCTGAAATTTAAGCAAGACCAAAGATGTAAGCTACATCCTAGTCCTGGTGGCATCCCATTGTCTTCCCATTAACCAACTGCTGCATAACCCAAATCTCAACCATATTAACTGCTATAATACTCCTTACAATACAAGTTTGTTTAAATTCATAGATGCATCTTAATCTATTCCCCTTCATTGAGGGAGAAACTAAAGGTTTAGAAGATATCCTACAAAGAATCATAATGCAGAAAGAATAAAGAATATGAAGATAATTCCTACATTTTGCCTAATGAATAATGAAAGCGATGTAAGATTTGAAAGTCATGAATTTCTTTCTTCTTTGGAATACAAAGACATGCTCTACTTCGTTGCATTATTTCAGATCATGCTCCCTAGAACTCAAGGACACAGTTGTACAACCTATAGAACAGATCCTGTTCAAGTAAAGTCGTTTCAGATCATGCTCCCTAAAGAGCACAGGTATCATGCTTTCCTCCTTTCTCCAGTAATGAATGACTTTTCTCTCCAGACACAGGCCCCTTTAGAGAGATTACTAAGGGCAAGCAGAAATAAGAGAAAGCAATTTAAAACTTTCAATTTTCCACAAGAAACTTAAAGTCTCCCTCTCAAGTCCCAACCCCAAACAAAAGAAGCAGCAGCTTTCTTGTCCAGAAAGTTTTTGGGGACAAAAAACCTGCAGGAGATATAGAAATCACCAAACTATAATATCCATAATGCTCTACATTGTTCAAGCTGAAGTTATCTTCTAAGAGAACCATTTCGATTTCAATACTCAGCCTCAACCCTCCAAAATAATATATGAAACAAAAAGAAACCCAGAAAATGGAAGAAAATCCCAAAGTATATAAGCCCTGCATAAGAGCCAGAAAGTAATACCATGGAATTGGGTCATCGGGTCTTTCAAAGGGCAAATGGCCCAAATGCCTCTGCCAAGCCCTCATCAACCAAATCCCGTACAATATCATGGCGATTCCAGCCATCCCATTTCCAGAATTCACGGACTTCAACAAAGATTGCATGCAGGCCCTTAACATTCTTACCATTTGTTGCCAATTACACAATTGGCCAGACAAATACGCAAACAACTGAAATTTTGAAAATGAGAAAACAGATACCCAGGAGAAGCCTAATGAACGTAATATTCAACCGCCAGAAATATCCGCTGCGCGCCAAGATTTTAGCGCTTTTTCTGGCTTTAATGAACTTTGCATCATAAGATGGAACTAGATATTTCAAAATTTCAAATGATTTAGGGAATTCTTTCCTATTTCCAAGGAACAGTTTACCCATTTTCATCAAAGCCCGTTCGTCCACCGTTAGACATATGACGATGGCTTTTTTTCCTAATGAAATTTGAAAACCGAATGTGGGGAATAGAAGTTTTAGAAGACGAATAGCTTAAAAAAGAAAGGAAAACTCGGTAAAATATGGTAGAGATTACATGTCAGAGTTACAATTAAATAATAATTTTTACTTCAATTTAAGTTTTTGTTTTTGCCCACAAAAAGAAACATAGAATAATTCATTTCAAAAAAAAAGAAAAAAACATAGAATAATTGTTTATTAATGAGAATAACTAACAAAAGCTCATTTATTGGGATGCATATGATGACGAGGATGTTAAAATTAGAAGTTAGTTGGGGTGTCTCCATGTTTCTAATTCTAATCATTACAAGTTACATCAAGGTACGTAAGAGAGAATTAGGAAACAACTACCTCTTATTTCCACTATTCTTTTAATGTAATAAATTGTTCATTGTTCTTATCTCAGTTTGTGCCTGTATATGATCCATAAACTCATCATCATCATCAAGTTTTTACCCACAGGCATGATAAAATTACAACAGAAGTGCCCAACACTTCTCTCTAATATAAATATATCATCAAGATATGTAAAACTTAACTTAGAAAATGTCTAGTCTAGTCTAGTAGCAAGCTTAAGCCGCATTAAAATTCCAAGTACATTCTGTAGGCATCTCGATCAGCAGAGTAGTATCCTTCTATCAAGCTATCAACTTGGAACCCAAGTTTCTTATAGAGAGTCACAGCCGCAGTCCTCAGGGGATCAACATGAAGACCTATGCGTTGAATGTTTCTGGTTCTGCACTTCTCAATGGCTGCCTTCAGGAGTGCCTCTCCATGACCTTGTCTTCTACAATTCTCCTTAACTGCACTTTGTTACAACCCACATGCCAGGAAAGGTCATAATGGCTGTTGATTAACAAAAAGGAATGCAGACGTTTGAAATTCACGCACAATTTAACTGTCTTAAAAAGCTTTCTTAGAAACCCCGGATGGGAAAAGGGGGAAATTTTCTCTCGGCCCATTTATCAAACAGGTCATGTGCATAAAAGAGTTGCAAAATCGACAAGACAGAGACTGATACAGTAAGTTAGCTAGATTGCAGACTTATAGTTACAGTCCATTTAAACTAACCCAGATCATTTACAAGCTGAATTGGAAGTACTAGATAATTCAAAACATCGGCAGATTTCGCATTCAACGCAACATATACAATATCCGAAAAAGTGGGCGTGAAGATAATTTAGGGGAGAGAGGAAAGAAAACGAGGATGGAACCTGCGAGCTTGGCGATCGTAGCGCTCAGGGAAGAGGGCCAAGAATACATGACATATCCTACGACTTCTCCATCTAAGTCCACAAAAAGCAGTCCTGAATTCTTTTTCTTCAATTCTTCGTCGAAGAACCTGGCAAGAGACTCGTGTTTTGGGAATATCTTCTTCTCGAGCTTCACGATGCCTTCAACTACCTTAGCACAGTTGGTGGAGTTTCTTTGCAGTTCAACGATGACCCCATTGTTCATTGATGAGAGCTATGGCTTTTGTTCCTTTTTCAGGTGTCAGGTTTGGTGATTCAGAAGCTTTTCTTTGATTTCTTGAGACCTTCTATTTGCCCTTTCATATGTATGTATGTATATAAACACACACTTGTAGGTTGTAACCAAGGACGAAAATATGACATTCGCAGCAATATTGGCAACTCAAATTTATGATATATTGCCAGATATTTCGAAAAAATCACCAATTCCACAAAAATTTATAAAAATAGTTTTTTTTTTTTTTTTTGGGTAAAACTTTAGAATAAACTCATTTAAGTAATAAACTACTAATTTAAACATATATATCAATAATTATAAGTCAAATATGAATAGTAATACAATAATAGATAATATTAAAGTTCGAAAAATGAATAAACTTAAATATTTCATTGATAAAAAGTTCTTATCATACAAGTACATAGTTCAATACTAAGATGATGACATTGGAAGTATTAAACCAACAATAATGTAATTGATTTGATAGTGACAATACTACTCACAACTCTTGGTATGTTCAAAATTACTGACATAATGAACTCAAAAAAAAAAAATACTGACATAATTTTAAAAATGTCACGAATGAGTATCAACATCGCCTCTAATGACACAAATAGGATGACATATTTTATCAAACCATGTCTCATCTAAATAATGATGCTCTGAATAATGAAGATAATACAAAGATTATGAATATGAGTATGGATCATCCTTAGGTGGAAAATTGTGGATCTCGTGTATAAATCAATGTATTTTTTCATTGACTATAACTATAAGTATCGTAATCACTCTATTGATTATAGTTACTATTGTTATAGTCATAGTTACTATTGCTATAATCACATAATCCATGTTAATACTCGGTGTCTAAACTCATTGCATCCATACTTGAAACTAGCGAGTTCTCATCAAATCGAGCATCATAATTTGTAGATCTTCCACGGATGAAAGATTTTCCTATTGCTCCACCAATTCTATGGCCATCATCGAAGTCTTGTGTGGCATAAGTGAATGGAGGTGAAAATTTATAACATTAAACATAAATATGGTAAAATTTATAACATTAAACATTAAAAAAAAAAATAATAGAGGTAAAATTTATAACTTTTAACATAAATAAAGGTAAAAATTATACCATTAAACATAAAAATAATAAGGTGAAAGTTATAACATTAAACATAAATAGAGGTGAAATTTATAACATAAAACATAAACAATGATAAAATTATAACATTAAACATAATTAGAGGTGAAATTTATACCATTAAGCATAAATAAGGTTTAAATCATAACATTAAACATAAAAATAATGTACGTGAAGCATTAAACAAAAAAATAGTAGACGTGAAATTTATAACACTAAACATAATTTGAGGTAAAATTTATAACATTAAAGTGAAATTTATAACGTTAAAAAAAAGAAGAATTAGAAGGAGAGGGCCCAAAGAATAGAAAGAGATTGAGAGAGTGGAAGATAGCAAAGATAACAAAGATTGAGAGTGACGTGGGAGAAGAGTTGTGTGATAGGACTAGGAGGTATTTATAGGTAAATTAGGGTTTTCTTTAAGGTTTTTTAAAATAAAAAATTTGGAAATGAAGAGGGAACCAACGTTTGGCTGGTCAAAAATCAAATCAATTTTCAGGTTGAAGTGAAAAAACAATGGAAAAAGTTGAACATTGATGTGAAAATTCATAAATCACATGCACCCAAAATCCATGAATTTTTTTGCCTATATTTTGGCAATAAATCCACTATAAACTGACGGTTTCTTCACGATTCTTCTTTCCTTCACGCGATAAGTCGTTGAAACGATATTTTGTCCATAAATTGGAGATAACTTGCTCATCATTAAACAAAATACAAAAAAATGACAAGAATAATATAGTATAAGGATCAAATAATTCTCACATCATATCTTAACAGTGTTGTGATGCTTGCCACATATGCTTTGATGCTTAAGTCAGAGAGTGAATGGATGTAGCAAGTTAGAATTTAGAGAATGAGGAAGAACTTATCCTTCTCCCTTTATGAAGAGAGCTTAAATACTCATCTTCTGGGGTTTTTGGTTGATCCGATTTTGCTTGGTTTCAGCCCATTGCGATCCGTATTGGGCTTTTTAGCCATGTTTTGCCTTTAATTTCTGTGATAGGGCCTTTCTAAGGCATAATGATGAATCTGTGCCGAATTAAGAAGAGGAAAAAGTTTGAAGTGGGCTGAATGAGGACCAAGAGTCGTAGGGGAGTTGAGCTTCAGGCCTGAGTTCTCTCATTCTAGTTGCTTAGAGGCCTTGTTCCTCTTGCCTTTAGGTTCGTTTTGACCCATCTTGTCTCGAGTTGAGTTCTTCGTTGCATATTTGCCATTCCACTTCCTTTATATTTTAAAATTGTCCTCATAGTCAAAATTTACCCATAACATTAGCCCTTACTCTCTAAATTGGAGTTCATGGTATGACTTACTGCTTATGAGCCTAAAGTACGAGGTCCAATTTTAAGATCGTACATCATTCATAATGAGTAAAGTATCATCAACATAAAACATGAGAAAAATCTACTAAGCAAATTAATGATTTTCTTGTTTATACAAGCTTCATTAATATTTATCTAAAGTCATAGATTTTGATACTTTTATTAAACTTTATATTCAAAGATCTAATGGTAAAATTAATTTCATAAATGAACATTTATTATTTTGCAAACCTTTATTCTTTTGATTTTTTAAAATAAACCTCTCTGAATGATTTGTATAGATGCATTATTTAAGATTTTTTTTCATAAAATAATTCTAAACATTCATTTTCATATCTCAAGGAAAAAGGCTGGAGCGAGCTGAATAAGGACCAGGGGTTGCAGGGGAACAGGCTAAGGCCAACCCAGGAACTTGGGCTTCGGGCCGAGTTCCCTCCTTCTAGTTGCTTGTAGGCCTCGTTCCTCTTGCCCTTAGGTTCATTTTGACCCATCTTGTCCCGAGTTGAGTTCTTCATTGAATATTTTCCCTTCCACTTCCTTTATATTTCAAAATTGTCCTCATATTCAAAATTTACCCATAACACATTCATTGGTATATCAATATGTATATCAATAGTATATATGATATACTTTATATTTGGTATATCAACAATATATCTGATATACTGAATGTTAGTATATCAGTGAAATAATATACCTAAAATGAAATATATTTGTAGTATATCATTGATATACTACTGATATACTTCTTTTTAGGTATAATAGTTAAATGATATATTGTATATGAAGTATATCAATAGCATATCATAAATATTTTACATATTCGATATATCATTGATATACTTCGTATTATGAATATCAATGAAATGATATGTCTAACATTAAGTATATCAGTAATATATCATTGATTACTTCATTTTAGGTATATTTGATATAATTAATATGAAGTATTTATACACTATTGATATACAATATTCGTTATATCACTCATATACTTCATTTTAGAAATATCATTTCACTAATATACCTAAGTAAAGTATATCATAGTATATTAGTAATATCCTTCATTTTAGGTATATCTAATATACCGAATATGAAGTGTTAATATCATGTTGATATGTTTCATATTAAGAATATCATTTAATTGATATACCTAAATAAAATATATTAATAATATATTACTGATATATTTTATTTTAGGTATATCATTAGCATATCAACAATATATCACTAATGTTGATATACTTTAAAATGTTGGAAAGGTTACATTTGACTTTTAAAAAAAAAATTGGGCTAGGCCGTTTTTTCTTTTTTTTTTTTTTCCCATGTTTGCAAACTTGAAAAATTAGAGACATGGCTGCAACTAGTCTAATAATTTTTGCTACCATGGCAACGGGCATAAGATAAATGAATTTTGTTGCATGGTATTGGTAGGTATATTGGATTTGATGTAAGAGGTAGCATGGAGTCATACGTTTCAGGATATATATATATATATATATTATTTTACATTTTATATACTTTGGGAAAAAGGAAAATATTTTAGAGTTGCTACGTTAGACGCGATGGCGTCCCGGGCTTACGCTACAAGCAAGCCACGTGGCGACCGATCCTTCAACAATCTGTCTCTTTAGCTTATCTCAACAACGAAGCAAACTATCATTTAGGCATCTAGATCTCCTTATATTCGAATCTACTTCCTCTTCCCTACACCCGGTTCTATCTTAATCCAATCAACCACCGTTCATCACAAATCAAAACACAACAAACTTTCAATCCAACGGCTCAGAACGGCTGACTTTCATTGTTCCGATGCTCAATCACACAACACAAATAATTAATTATTTGCCATGTTCTTCATTCATTGCTTGCCTTCTTCCTTTCGATTCAACTAATTTTCGGTTGTTAGTATTTTGCTTTTCGGCCAAATCTTCGAAGAAATCCGTTCAGTTCTCGTTTCTCACCTGCTGAATCCTGGAATTTGTAAGTTTCCCATCATTTTCCCTCCAATTCTTTTCAATTTTCCCTCTCCTTTTCAGAACCAGCGAGTTCGATTTTCTTTTTCGTTTTCCCCTCCCTCTTTCGCCCTCCGATTTGTAACCAATGGAGATGGCTATGGAGTTGGACGATTCATATTCGCACGTTTTGCTTTCCATTGCCCGCGTCTTGCTCACCGAGGATGGAAGGACTCCTCGGTTTTCGATTAATCCATTACGAAGTATACTGCGAATATGTATACCTGCGCCCTTTTAAGTTTTCTCTAGGGTTCCTTCAATTTAGTAGGTTTTGGATGTGTTCTGGTCTGCAATTTCGAGGGTTCTATTTGGATTCTTGGCCTATTCGTTGAATTTCGTTCGATTTGAAGTTTGATTGCTCGTGTTATCGGACTCCTCGAACTTTTCAAGGTTGGTGAAATTTCTTCGCCCTTATTTCCAAACCTTACCTAGGCTTATGCTTTTGCTATCGAAGAAGTTTGAAGAATTATCGTGTTCGTCTATTTTGAAATATTTCTTTTCGATTATAAGTGCTTTAGGGTTTCATATGGTTCTTATAAGCTGTTGTTTCTATGCTCTCTGTCGTTGAAGAATATTACGGATTCTACGTGAAACTCGGCTCTTTTGTAAGGAACTTTTGAATTTAAAATTTTAATACAAGCTCTTCAGCGAGAGTTATTGAATGGCAAGAAGGATGGAATTGGGGTTCCCGAAGTCTGCTTCATATAGTCTTCGAGAACAAGCTGCTAGGACGATTCTACGCAATGTAAGGTCACAAGGGCACACATACGTTGAGCTACGAGAAGACGGGAAAAGGTTTATTTTCTTTTGCACTTTGTGTCTTGCACCATGTTATAGTGATTCAGTGCTCTTTAACCACCTGAAGGGTACTCTTCACACTGAAAGATTATCTGCTGCTAAGCTGACTCTCTTAGGACCAAATCCATGGCCTTTTGATGATGGCGTTCTTTTCTTCCACAAGCCAGTTGACGGAGATAACCCGATTGGGATCTCAAGTGACAATCATGAAAGGTTGTTGGAGTATCACAACAATGCTAACAATCTTGCTATTGTCAGCTATGTTGAAAATTCGAAAGGCAATGGCAATGGACATGGTGAGTTTAATGGAAATATAAGGAACATGGATGTTTGTTCCTTTGAGAATTTGAATGATGGTGGAGACAGTTGTCCTTTGGTGATACCTGGTGTACTGATTAAGGATGAAATTTCTGATATAAAAGTGAGGGAGTTGGGTTATGGACAAATTGCAGCTAGGTTTACTGAGAAGGATGGAATCTTATCTGGAGTTAGCAGAATATGGTGCGAGTGGCTGGGTAAAGTAAAGGCCGGGCTTGAGAATAAGGTCAAAGTTCCTGGACATGATTATGCTATTGTTACTTTCACTTATAATGTTGATTTAGGTAGAAAGGGCCTACTTGATGATGTCAAGTTATTACTTTCATCTAGTCCTGGAGCTGAACTACAGAATGATGAGAACTCTAGAGTGAAAAGAAAGAAATTTTTCTCTGATCCTGAGGATGTTAGTGAGTCTTTGAGACATCAATATGATTCGTCAGGTGAAGATTCTTCCGCTTCAAATTTTGTCACTTCATCACTGTTGTTGGATAGATATGATGATCGAATTTTGAGTACAACAGTCATGTTGAATAAGGCAGTAAGGCGTGAGCTGAGAAGGCAACAGCGTTTAGTCGCAGAGCGGATGTGTGATATCTGTCAACAGAAGATACTTACTCATAAAGATGTAGCAACACTCTTGAACATGAAAACTGGAAGACTTGCCTGCAGTAGTCGAAATGTTAACGGGGTAATGTCAGTTCTTTCTTTCTCAAAATTGGTGATATGATTGTCAATTATGATATGTATATTGGTATGGGCTTAGGCGCTTATTTATTCACAACATTTTCTGATTTAGGTGTTTCATGTATTTCATACCTCTTGCCTTATACACTGGATACTTCTCTGTGAGTATGAGATGAATGTGAAGGATCTAGGTGGTTCAAAAGTTAGACGAAGGTACAGGAGAAAGAACAAGACTAAGGGCAACAAATGCAGCAAGGACAGTGAAACAAGACAAATAAAAACTCAAATTGATTCTCTTTTCTGCCCTGCATGTCAGGGTACCGGTATAATTGTTGAGGGGGATGACCTAGAGAAACCAACTATCCCTCTTTCTGAGGTAAGTGCAACATGAAATAGGTTTTTGTTTAGATACCTTCTTATTCCTGTTGGTTTTTATGTTCATGAGTCATGATCATTTGGCTTATAATTTTTTTTATTATTGCAAGTTAACATGTTCATGAATTGATTTTTCAATTTAGAAATAGTTGAAAATGTCTTTATATTTCTGTTGGTTCTTATGTTCACGATTCATATCATGATCATTTGGTTTATTAACAATGTAACATGTTCATGATTTGGTTTTTCAAATCATATTTTGGTCTTTAAATTTACAAACTTATTTTAGTTTGGTTCTTAAACTTTCAAATGTTTTGTTTTGGTATATAGATTTTTCATAAAAACCAACTTGAGCCTAGCTTAGCGGTTAAGGCATCTACTCCTCTTGAGGTTGAAGGTTCAAATCCCCATAGATTTTGCATGAAAATCTGTTTTTGCTTTTGTTGAAGCTCTATGACGTATTTAACCATACCATAAAGCTAGGTTGAAATCATAAGGACAAAAAAAAGGTCATATGTATCAAATTTGTATCCAAGTGAGTGGCTTAAGATCTATGTTGAATGCAACACCAAAACAGATTTCAATGGAAGTTTGTAGAGAACAGAACTAGACATTTGAAATCATGAGGATACTTGTGAAAGTTCAACAACCAAAGAAAATTTAAGCTTGAATTTTGTTCCATTTGTTAAATTATTAAAAAAAAAAATTAGACCATAGAAAAGGATAAGGTATTAACTTATTCTTATTTTAAAATGAACTACGTAACAAGTACTGGAATAATATTTTACGTTACTTTGCTATTTTGTCGTTAATAAGTATTTTAATTGATAATTAAAGTAAGAAAAACTTTGAAATTAAGTTAGAATGGTTGGCATAGGTAATTAAAAGTCCTATTCTTTAACCTTCTATACAAGCGTATAGATATAATCTTGGATAGCATTTTCCCTTGGCAAATCAGTGAGAAATGCATTCTCATCTTTTGTTATTATCATTAAATGAGTTTGATCAGATAGGATTGACTATCATTTCTAAGCTTTGTTTGAAAGAGATTTATGTAGGAGAATTTTATGGAGAACATGTTTTAGATAGAATGGAGTGAGCCGAAGATTTTGTCTTAGGAAAGATACCTTCATTACCTGCTGTGTAACAATTAACAACCATCTCATCTCTGTTGGACTATAGATCTTCAAATACAAAATAAAGGTGAGTGATGCCCGAAGAGCGTGGATGAAAAGTCCCGAGGTTCTGCAGAATTGTTCGACAGGTTTCCATTTCCCTTACCAATCTGAAGAAACTCTACAGGTAGTACCCGTTCTGTCTAGAAACTGCTCCCATCTCATACATCGATTCCTGAATTTTAATTACTCGATTGCAGGAAAATGTGAAGCATCTCAAATTGCTGCATTTTTATGGAGCTTTTGTATAGAAGTACCCTTCAAATTCGTAGGATGGAACAGTAGGCTTCAAGCATGCGCTGAAGCGTACAGTAGATCTTACTTTCTTAATAGCTACTAGACAAACTTCTGAACATTCATGATCCATTGTAAATGAAATGTCCACAAGTCTCGTAAATAATATGAAGGGCATGGAGTATCTTGATATAGATTGGTCCTTAACAAGTTCTGCCTTTTGGAGTTGCAATTACATCAAAAAATTTATGTACCATGTTGGTTCAGATATGTGTCAATATTACTTCATCATATCTTACAATTGCAGTTTAACATGATCGCTCTTCCTTTCCTTTAAAGCCCTTTTTTCGACTTTGCTAACACGTGTGCTGTGATTAAATCAGGCATGCGAAAATAAAACCAAAATTAAATGCTTCTTGTCCATGATTTGATGTTAATTTTAGAATAATACTTATCTGTTTATTGGCCACCTGTGAAACAGGTTGGAGAGAGATGCACTAGGAAATGAGAAAAGAGATATTTTTGTTTTTTTTAGATAAAAGTTTAAATTCCACTTTAGTTCTTAAACTTTTAAATTTGTTTCATTTTGGTCTCTAATTTTTTAAAGGTTAAATTATAGTAAATACTCCTCAACTGTGTACTTGAATTTTCAAAAGTTTCCTTAATACCCTTGAACTTTCAAAAAAAGGTTCAAAAATACATTTACGGTTAGTTTTGGATGGAAACCGTTAGTATTTTGTGTTCAAAAATATTTCTGAACTTTCAAAAGTTTCATTAATACTTTTAAACTTTAAAAAAAAAGTTTAAAAATACTCTTACTATTAGTATATTGATAGAAATTGTTAGTACATCATTTTAAAATACTCTTGAACTTTTAAAAGTTGCATTAATACCCTAAACCCTTAAAAGAAAGTAAAAACAAATACCCTTACCGTTAGTATATGGACGAAAAACATTTATCTGCACCTCATTAACTCATTATTTCATTTCTTCCCTCTCTTGATTTGTTTCAATCTATTGTCAAACACTTCTCTATTTTTCCTTTCTTTTTCAATACCCTCTTTACTCTTTTTCCATTTTTCAACCTCTAAAACTACTCCCTTCAATCAATGTATATATACTATAGCAAGATGAAAGGAGAATAATGGAATCACCAAGGGACCTTAGGACTTAAATGCTATAACAAAGTTGTATGTTAATAATATGAGTTAGTACGTTTGGGTTTAATACACAAAAAGAGAGATATGTCGAGAATTTGAGTCATAATTTTGAGGACATTTAGCGGGAGGGAACAGAAAAAAAAACATATGCATTACCAAATTTGTAGCGGATGAAGATTTTATTATGCAGTTCAAATTAGTCTATTTATTGTGGTCAATTAAGAAAGTTCCTCATGATTGAGAATTGGACAAATGGAGGAAAAATGAGAGTATCTATATGAAAAAAAAATTAGGGTATCTATATGAGTTGTTTTCAAATTGGTTCTTTTCCAACTCAAAATAACTTCAAAGAAGATTGACTATTTGAGTGTTGAAATTTCTTATATTTATTTTTGGGCATGCTTAGAAATTAGAAAGAGCTCTTTATGTTTATTTAAAGTTCTAATATTTAAAAAGATAAGAGGAACGAGGGAAGTTTTAGACATTGAAAAGTTGAAGAAAAGAGTAAGAGGGTATTGAAAAAGAAAAGGAAAAAAAAAGAGGAGAAATAGAGAAGTGTTAGGCCATAGATTAAAGTCAATCAGGAGAAAAATGAAATAGAAGAGGGAGGTATTCAGTGTAGATAAATTGTATACGTCCATATACTAGTGGTAATGATATTTTTTGAACTTTTTTTTAAAGGTTAAGTGTATTAATGTGAAAGTTCAGAGATATTTTTAAAACGAGATACTAAAGATTTCTGTCTATATATTAATGGTAATGATATTTTTGAACTTTTTTTTTAAGTTGAAGGTATTAATGAAACTTTTGAAGTTTAGAGGTATTTTTGAAACAAAGTACTAACGGTTTCCATTCAAAACTAATGGTAAGGGTATTTTTGAACTTTTTTTTTTTAAAGTTTAAGGGTATTAATGAAACTTTTAAAAGTTCATGGGTATTTTTGAAACAAAGTACAAAGTTCATGGGTATTTTCTAGGTTAAATTATCAAAAATACCCCTGAACTATGGGGTTAATTTCAATTATACCCCTGAACTTTGAAAAGTTTCATTTTAACCCTTGAACTTTGAAATTTGTTTCAAAACAACCCTTGAAGGCTTTTTTTCATTAAATTCATGTACGAAAAATGATATATTTGCATATGTTTTGATTTTTTTCAACGTATATGTTCAAATATGTTCACATAAGCAATAATATAAATGCAAAAACATCATTTTTCGTCCATGAATTTAACGAAAAAAAGTCTTCAATGGTTGTTTTGAAACAAACTTCAAAGTTCAAGGGTTAAAATGAAACTTTTCAAAGTTCAGGAGTATAATTGAAATCAACCCCATAGTTAAGGGGTATTTTTAATAATTTAACCTATTTTCTATAATTTAGCCTTTTTAAAATGTTTGTTTTGGTCCTTAGACTTCTATTTTGTTCTATGTTGATCATTGAACTTTCAAAATGTCTATTTTAGTCTCTAAACTTTTAAAAATAGTTATTTTGATTCTTGTTATGTTACTTTTCTACTTTGAATTTACTTTGCCTAATGTTATGTAACTTATTTGGTTTGAGATTATGCTCATATTAATATGTTAGCACACATACTCAAAGTTATATCATTAATTTGTTGAAATTAAAATAAAAGTAAGGACCAAAATAGTTATTTTTTGAAAGTTCACACATCAATATAGAAAATTTAAAAGTTAAGGGACTAAAGTGGAACAAACTTAAAAATTCATAGACTAAAATGGACATTTTAATACTTCAGAGACCAAAATAGAATAAATTTGAAAGTTTAAAAACCAAAATAAGATTTAAACTAAAAAATAATGAATAGCAGTAAGAATTTTAGTTGTGGTCAACTAGAAAATTTTTAGGAAATATTACTATTGATATTATTTTAGTAATTTAAATATGTTAAAGATATGTTGTATTGTATTTCCTTACTTGCCATTAAAGGCAGAGTTTCATATGCATGGAAAAATTAATATGTAGATAAAAAGCTAAGACAAACCATCAGAAATTGATGTTAAATGAAATCAGGTCCTTGTCTATTTTGCCATGGAAAAAGTTAAAAAAGGAATTTGTAACGTAACCCCGATTATCACGATCTCTCATCTCCTAATTTATATCCATAATTATTTTCATGGGCTGAAATGTCATTTAGACGACCTTAATTCAACTGTATAATTCTGCATCTTTCATGCAAGAATTGAACCCATTGCCTCAATTCCATTAATATCTATATATATATTTCTTGCTTTTGATGGACATGTACTTCAATATTGAATTAAATAGCCATATTTTCTTGCTCTTTTAACTTTAATCCACACGATTCTGTATTCAATTGATTTTGGATGGCCGAAAGTATTTTTATAAAAACCTAGAGTGTTTGGTAAGTTGGTAACAAGTAAACTCATTTTTTAAGTAATCAAATTGATTTAAAGTTGATTCTTCAAAAAAGTAATTTTAAAGTGATTGACATGAAATCACTTTAGATCACTTTTTACTAATTTAGCATTTCTAGAATCACATATAGATGTAGTGCAACCAAACAAATTAACTTACGACTAAAATCACTTTTTAAGAAAATGTAACCAAACACACAAGAATTTTAAGTTAAATAATTTCTATGAAAAGTATTTAAAGAAAAAAATCTTGGTTTACCAAGTATTTAAATTAGAACGCATGTGAAACTCACCAAACACAAGTGAGATTTATGAAAGCACAACAATTTGGCTAGTGTCTTTGTCAGACTCTTGAACAATCCAACTCTTGTTGGACATGTATCCTCTCCATATTTTGTATTCTTATCTGTTCTTTTTTTTTCTTTTTTTTTTTTTGGTTTAATTTCCTTGTATGAAAGATACTTAAAAGTTCGATCATGACTGTGACTTCACTACAATGTGAAAAAGACAGAAAGGGGCCTCTGATCAGCTCTTTCAAATGCAAAAGAAGGGGCATTTTAGAGATTGAAGGAGATATTTTTATATGATCTATCTTCTTTGAAGCTTATTCATCTCTATACTATCTTATTCTCACCGGCCACCGCCATTATTTATCGTCACATTCCTTTAAATATTACGAGACATTACATTTTGTAGGTGAAATTGACTGCTCACTTTCTTAAACTAGTCATTCCTTAAACATCTCAAATTTCCAATATGGTGATCTTCCTTGCGTACAAAGATCAAAATTTATCCATAATAGTAACAAACCACATCCAATATGATACCATTATAAAATTACGAACAGTTCAATTGTCCTAACCATTTCAAACTCGGTTCGATTTGGATTGCGGTTGCTTAGTAAATATCCAAACCAAACAATATGAAGCCAAGCCATTCACGGAAGTAATTTGTTCCTGTGGACAAAGACTTGTTCGATGCATCAAAATATCTTTTTCTTTTTACATAATTTTATATTGAAATGGATCAAGTTTGCTTTGGATAAATAACACCCACAAAAAAGAATGGTACGAATTTGGATTTTAGTATTCTTTTATCCAAGCTGACGAACCCAAATTAAAAAAATATATTGTAAACTTCCTCTCTTCATTTTTATTCTTTTCCTGTATTATTTATAGGAGATCCCAATGATAATGCCCATCTAATTACTTTTTTTGTGATAATGGGAGTCCCACTCCAGAGTTTATTATATATATTGAATCCACAGTATTTGAAGCTTCCACAAAACAGATTCAAGGAAAGTTCTACCATGTTTTTTTACTCTAAGCTCATAATTACATGTTATGTGTGTGTGTGTGTGTGTATACATACAGCTAACTGAGCTGAACCCTCTTGGTTCATAAATTATACTGGATATCAAATCCAATGGCTAGAAATGATCTAAAGGAAGCTACTTAGAATAACAGAAGACACAATACTAAGCAACAAAAAAGGAAGAAACAGATTCTGCTCAGCGACTCATCAGCCTGCGTTATGTGTCTCCTCAGCCTTGCACTACTGTTGCTCACATGACCATATGAATTTGGATATGTATATAGGTTTGTTGTTGCGTTTCCAAATGTTCTTGAGTAAATCGCTTCACCGAACATTCCAATCACTGGATGGATAATGTTTGTTGTAATGCTGCCCGAGCTGAGCATCGACGAAGCGATGTAGTCGTGTGTTTGTGGGTGGTATGAGTGAGACCGAGGAGAGTAGTTGTGGGGATGAAGTTGGGGGCTTGGAGATGTGGGTGTCTCTGCCCCACAGGCAGGACCAAGAGGCCTGCGAGGGATGGCTTGGCCAAGATGTGATGCTTTAGTTTTGGAGGGATTTGTAGTCTGAAACCTGCCGTAAAGCGGGACGAGAGAGGCATGGGAGACTTCAGTCTTGCAAACGGGACAACGACACTCCTCTGGTTGGCATTGTTGCTGTGCAGATAAGTTCTTGTAATGTAGCCATTTATAAATGCAGGGCCAACAGAAGAGGTGACCACAAAGTGTTACAACTGGATCTTGAACTGACTCTAGGCATATGTTGCATTCAAAGCCATTGGAAGCTCCATCATCAGCATCCGAGACATATGTTTGGTTATCTGAACATAATTTGTCTTCTCCTAATGAACTGTTGTTTTGTATCAAAGTTTCTTCAAGGTACTGCTGCTCCATGGCCATGTTTATGTTTCACCAGTCTTCTTTTTCTAATGCCTCAAGCTGAGAAACATGTCCAAAAAACAAGGTCAGAACAAGAAGAAGATAACAAAATTCCAAGAGAAGATCAATGAAATCTTGCAGAACTTGACTAGAAAATCACAGAAAATGGCTGCAGTTTGTAAATACAAATATGCACAGAAGCAGCCAAAAGAATCAGCAATTTAGATAAGATGAAGCTCTGTAGCCACGCCGCACTAAGGAATTCACCAATGTACAAAATATATTCCTTCCATTGTAGTAATAAGATAACTGATGAAACAGCCAAACAAATCATCCTAATCTATTGATTAGAATATATTATTTATTGGGTCCCAGAATTGACAAGAATATGGGTAAACATCATCTCATAGATTATTGTATTTTCAGTGGCCGCTTCTTGAGAATTCTTTCACGAAACCTCCAACTGGAGAATGATGAAAATGATCTCTGAAGTTGTCATAAATATCAGAACATGCTGTTCGTGACGGACCCAGATTCAATTTTTTAAATTATAAGAAATTAAAGTAATGGAGTTTCATTAATAAATCTTCCCAGAACTGCCCTAGATTATGTTATGCTAAAACAATGGTTAAAAATTCCAGTGTACTATGGAACATGATGAACGATGAAAATTCAGAATCTTCAGCGTTCATAAGCTATCTTTAGAAGCAGATAAACTCATGTGCAAGCAAACCACTCGAAAAGTGAAAAGATCTATCAATCTTTATGCACACAAATAAATTCAGATTCATTATTTGGAAAACAGATCCAGGAGGCATAACTAAGAATTTTCCTAAACCAAGACAAACCATAATCCAAGCTATTCATAACCGAAAGTAATATACAAGTGAATCCAAGCCCAAGTTACAATACTAGCAATAGAAATCAAAACTCCCCTACAAGACCATGCCGAATCGATGTAACCACTCTTCAATTTTCAGAGAGTTGGAAAAACCATAGTGTACTTTTTATTCAAAAGAGGCAGTAAGAACACCCAGGAAACAAAATCTTCGTTATTCATCACTATATTGGCATATTATCTTTGGCACGAACAAAATAATTGAAGGAAGCCATGCCCACACCCCACTACACAAAACCTCTTTCAAAAACAGAGCATGAAAATTTGCCTTCTGCACAGCAACTAAAACCGTTTCCAGAAAACAAATAAAACCCAATAAAATTCATACACGAGAACAGGGGATGGAGTTCGAAGCGATGAAAAGATTGCGTTCAATTATTAAAAAAAAAAAGAAAAAACACAAAGAACCCAATTGAACGTCTGGTTACGAAGAAACCAAGTAATTACAGACTGACAAAACCCCATCTCCATTGAATCACACTGATAAACACATACCCATGTAAGAGCAATACACAGAGAGAAAACAACGTGGGGTCGAATCGAAACGTACCGAAAATTAATCGCCGGATTGCTATCTGGGTGTGAGTAAGAAGCTTAGTTCAGAGAGGTTGAATGAGCGGGTGAGTTAGAAGAGAGGAAGAATTGGTGTGGATTTGAAGAAGGCGATGTTGAGGCTTCAAGGGTGTTTAAACAAAGAGCGAAAGAGAGCGAAAAAAGGGGCTGAGCGAAGGAATCTGTAATTCTCTGTAAATAGAAATAGGTACAAAAAGGTCGATGATGAGACGATGACGATGCGGCGTCACAGCTTAAAGCAAATAAGTAAAGGACGAAAACATTGCTCTCATTTCCAAGTGTGGCTTCTCTTCAATCAAATCTCCTTCTCCTTCTCCTTCTCCTTCTTCTTTACTCGTTTATTGTCCCACCTATAAAAATTCTCCTATTAATTTTAGGAGAAAAAAAAACTAGTCGTGTATTAGCTTTTACTCTAAACTTTCAATTTTATTAAAGTAAACCACCAACTAACTTTGATAAGTATGGGTGTTACAATATTTTTCTTAAATATGAAAATAGATCAACTAGTTAAAGTATATATCATCGATTAAAAGTTAAAGGTTTAAATTTTTATTAAATTTTTGTTGAAATTTATGAGTTCAAATAAATTTTTACCTTTTTTTTTAATTAAAATTTGTTAAAATTAGTGAGTGAACTCAACAAAAATTTAAGAAAAGGTAAAAACTGAACCAAGATAAATTTAGGGTTTGATTTGATGAAATTGAAAATTTATGGTCAAAATTGGTACGCCATATAACTTTAATGTAATAATTAATTTTTTTTTCTTCTAAATTTTAAAAAGGTCAGTTGCACATATAGCAATCTGATCCAAATTAATGACATATATAGTACAAGCGAAAAGAAATTGCAAATATGACAAACTGATTCGAGCCCATTTAAAAAGACGAAAAAGCACATTAGTCCATTAGACGCCCATTTCAGTCCTAATTTGATTTCAACCCACGATTTCGCTGCTCATGTAACATGATTTTAGCCCTGATTGCCATTTCTCGAATTTTCTCCCTTCATCCTTCATCCATTTCTCCCCTTTTCTCCCTAGAGTGATACACCCATGTCTGATAGTCTAATGATGTACATGAAATTTTGATTGAATGATACACTAATGTTTGATAACCTGCTAATGTACATGAAAATTTGATAGAAATGATAGACCCATGTCTGATAGCTTACTGATGTACTTGAAAATTTCATAAAATTATACACTTATGTCTGATAGCCTGTTGATGTACTTGAAAATTTCATAAAATGATACACACATGTCTGATATCCTGCTGATGTACTTCATCAATGAACACAATCGCTTTTCCCTCTAATTCAGCTATATATGTGGAGAATTCACATATCTGAGTGTATCACATTTTAAAACTATTTGTAAATATAGCACAATAATAGCTCAATCCATAAGTCCAAAAGTCATTGATGTCTGATATGCTCGAAATATTAATAAAATGATACACTTATATTTTAACTCAAATGAATGTTTATTGATGTCTGATATATTGCTAATATACTCAAAATACTACTAAAATGATACATTCATGTATTTGTCTCAAATGAATGCTTATTGCTATCTGATATACTTCTGATATACTCCAAATATTAATAAAATGATACATAACTCAAATGAATGTTGATTGGTGTCAAATATACTACTGATATACTCAAAATATTACTAAAATGATATACTCATGTTTTACCTCAAATGAATCCTGATTGATGTCTGATATACTGCTGATATAATTGAAATATTAATAAAATGATACACCCAGGTTTTACCTCTAATGAGTATTGATTGATGTTTGATATACTGTTGATATACTCAAAATATTATTAAAATGATACATCCATGTTTTACCTCAAATAAATGTTGGTTGATGTCTGATATACTATCGATATACTTAAAATATTACTAAAATGATATACTCATGTTTCATGATTTATCTCAAATGATTGTTGATTAATGTCTGATATATTATTGATATACTCAAAATATTACTAAAATGATACACTCATGTTTTACTTCAAATGAATGTTGATTGATGTCTAATATATTACCGATATACTCAAAATATTAATAAAATGATACACTCATGCTTTTACCTCAAATGAATGTTGATTAATTTTTAATGTTGCTGATATACTCAAAATATTACTAAAATCATACACTCATATTTTATCTCAAATGAACCCTAATTGATGTTTGATATATAGAATATTAATAAAAGGACACGCTCATGTTTGGGGCAATTGCATATATGGCAATCTAACACAAAAGAATAGCAAATCTAGCACAAGCTAAAAGTATTTGCAAATATAGCACAATTGTAAGCCCAACAAGATTAAAGCATGTGAAAAGTAAAAAATAGTCTATCAAACATGAAGCAAGGTCACTAGTCTATCAGTAATAGAAAACTATCACTGATGGACATATTAATGATCTATCAACAATAGACACAAAAATTATTTATTAGCAATAGACATAAAAATGGTATCTATTAATGATAAACGCTATCAATGATAGAAATAAAAATGATCTATTTGTGATAGATAGTGATAGAGGTTTATTACTGATATCGATAGATTACTATAAGTGATTATAGTCTATCAACAAAAAAAGGAACTACAAAAATATATTTCAATAGATGCACGAAAATTTGAAAAAATTGTCGTATTTACAAATTATTTATTTATGTGATATATTTGCAAATATGACAAGCAATTTTGACACCCATTACAATTTTTAAATATATGTTTTGCTTCAATTTTTTTTTTTTGTTTTTTTTTAAACTGCTTCAAAAGTTGTTGTTGTTTTTTTCTTTTTTCTTTTTTATTTTTTTAAATTTGTGAATATAAAAGCTTAGTGGTTGGTTCTAGGTACGAAACTCATCCATATTATTATTATTTTTTTTTAAAGGAATCTCTTCCATATTTGTGATTCAGTTTTTTTAAGAAAAAGCTTAGATAATTTGAAAAGTAAAATATAAAAGTTGAAAATGATTTTAAAAAAAAATTGATTAAGGTTTTAAGAATGTTTTTAATGCATCGGATTTTTGGAGATAAATAGTACTTTAATAGAATAAATAATGTGGTTACTTGAGAAGTTATTAGGGATATAATTGAAACTTCTAAACTATCTAAAAAGACAAATAGACATAAATGGCCAAAGTGAGCTTAGGTCAGCGGTAATTATTGATATGTACTCTCAATCGACATGTGAGAGATTTGAATCCATCATCTCAAATGTTGTTGAACTAAAAAAAAATATAATGATTCTTGAGCATCCCAATTTTAATATAGCAAGATAAGATAAAGAAAATTAGATATTATTTTTTTTTATAATTAAAGAAAAAACAATCTGATGTTGGTTAAAATATATAACATTGTTCTTTGTATTTCTTTTTAAATCTATTAAATTTTCGTTTTATACTTCTATTGGTAAACAATTTAATTAATTTTAAATACATAATTATCAAGTACTGTAGTTAAATTTTCATTAATTTTTTTTCTTTTGATTGGATAGCTATCTATCATGAAACATAGATGAGTGAATAAATTTGATGTACCTTCCACAATCTGAAATTGAATGTGGTTTAATTATCTAGGCATTCATGTATAATATTGAAATTGAGTGTGGTTTAATTATCTAGGCATTCATATATAATATATCTCAATTACGATAAAAATTTTATTTTATTTTTATTTAGAATATAAAAACTTTAATGTTGAAAACTCAATTGTTTTTTTTTTTTGTTTTTTGAGTACATAGACTAAATTGCTAGAAAAAGAGATATATGACCAAAAAAAAAAAAAACTAGAATTAAAGTAAGAGTTAAGAAACGTGATTTTCTTTTATTTTAATTCAATAATATGTAGGATAAAATTTTGAACCTTTAACATTTTGGTTAGAATAATTTAAAAATGTGTCGCAATATTGGGTTAGTAGAAATATTAATATATACTCAATGTTGGAATAACTGATTGGCCTTTCCAAGAGAAGGAAAAAAATAAAAAAAAATTGATTGGAACGTCAACAGGCTCAAGACTTAAAATTCATTGATTTGTACTTTAATTTAAGATATTTAACTATCCAATTGATAGAAAACCTTCAAGACATCATCATTAGAAAAAAAAAATATAAATAAAAGAAAAGGCCTAAACTGAACAAAATAAAACAAACAACAACTGTAATGACAGAGGAAATGTGAAATGATTATGGAGTTGTATTAAATTGAGAACTGTACAAGTCTCTATTTAAGAAGAAAATATCAAAAACAATAACTGCTCTAAGTAACATATTTACTAACTGGACTAACAGCTTTGTAACTAATTACAAAATAATAACAATAATATTACTCAGCTAATACACCCCCTCAAATTGAGGCAACCAAAGGAGGCAGAAGTTTGAAGCACAAATCAGAAAACCGCGGTCCAGATAAAGGCTTGGTCAGTAGATCAGTAATTTGATGGACATAAGCAACATAAGAAACAACAAGATCACCTCGGACAACCTTTTCTCGGACAAAATGATAATCGACTTCAATGTGTTTAGTGCGGCCATGAAAGACAGGATTCCGAGCCAAAGCAAGAGCAGACATATTATCACAACAAATCTCAGGAACTGAAGGCAAAAACACATGTAACTAACAAAGCAACTGTCTGAGCCAAAAGAGTTCAGCAGCAGTGACAGCAAGGGCTCTATACTCTGCTTCAGTGGAAGATCTGGAAACAGTAACCTGTTTCTTGGAAGATCAGGAGATTGGTGAATCACCAAGAAAAATCAGAAAACCAGTAGTTGACCGTCTATCCCTCGAGTCACCAGCCCAGTCGACATCACAGTAGGCAGAAAGACGCAAGGACAAGCCAGAAAAAGAAATTCCAAGAGAACGTGTGCCAGATAAATAGCTCAAGATACGCTTTACAGCAGTGTAATGAGTAGTAGATGGATTGTGCATATACTGACTGACCTTATTAACTGCAAAAGTAATGTCCGGTCGAGTAAACAACAGATATTGCAGAGAACCAACCACCTGGCGGTATAAGAGAGGATCACTGAATGGAGAAGCACCATCATTCATATCACAAGAAGTAGACATGGGAGTTGGACAAGATTTGGCATCTAACAAGCCTGTTTTCTCAAGAAGATCATGAAGATATTTGGACTGATTTACATAAATACCTCTTGTGCTGCGATGGACCTCAAGTCCCAAAAAATACTGTAAATGCCCCAAGTCAGTAATATGAAATTCCCGTTGCAATATAAGTTTTAACTCACTGATATAGGCTGGATCATTACCAGTTATGATGATATCATCAACATATAAAAGCAAATATGTCAAGGAACCATGAGCTCGTCGAACAAATAAAGAAGTATCAGCAAGTGAGCCAACAAAATCAAGAGTTAAGAGATGAGAAGTAAAACGCTCAAACCAAGCACGAGGAGCCTGCTTCAAGCCATACAAGGACTTATGTAATTTGCAGACATGATTAAGGAATGATGAATCTTTAAAGCCAGGAGGTTGAACCATGTAAACATCCTCTTGAAGAAAACCATGTAAGAAAGCATTCTTAACATCTAATTGAAACAAATCCCAATGAAAATAAGTAACTAAGGCAAGGATTACCCGGACAGTGGTCTTTTTGACAACAGGACTAAAGGTTTCTGCATAATCAAGACCCTCAACTTGATTAAATCCCTTAGTAACCAGTCGAGCTTTATAAGGAGAAACAGAGTCATCAGAATTATACTTAGTCTGAAAGACCCATTTGCAACCTATTATATTCATATCACGAGTATGATAGACAAGACGCCAAGTACCTTGATCTTGTAAGGCCTTAAACTCTTCGAGCATAGCTTGTCGCCACTCTGGAAACTTGGAAGCAGCGGTGTAAGAGGTTGGTTCTGTAGGAATAAGAGAAGTAGCAAGGACTTTCTTCTTATAGATCTCGGATTTAGATCTGGTTTGCATTGGATGAACACTGCAAGTGCTATGTGACTCAGGGGGAAGATAGGAGGGATGCTCCAGGCTTGCATAATCAATATAACTAACAAAGGTATCATCAGAAGAACGAGAAGAACTCACATACACAGATCTCTCCGACAGAAATTGACTAACAAAAGATGGAAATAGAGGATCTGTAGTCGAGGCATGAAAATAGACAGTATCAGAAGAAAAGTTTATATCAGAGAAAGGAAAAACACCCTCATGAAATATAACATGCCGAGAGACAATCATCTTTTTCGTCAACATATTATAGCATAGATAACCTTTTTAGTCAAGAGTATACCCCAGAAAAACATGTTGCAGTGTCTTAGGTAAAAGTTTATGAGAGTTATAGGGCTGCATAGAGGGGTAACAGGCACATCCAAACACCTTAAGATGCATTATATCAGGATTGTAACCAAACAACTTTTGAAATGAAGTCGAATGATGAAGAGAACTAGATGGTACTCGATTAAGTAAGAACGTGGCAGTAGCAAAAGCATGGTACCAAAAACTGAGAGGAACAAAAGCATGATAAATCATGGACAAGGCAGTATTGACAATGATCCTATGCTTACGCTCAACAACACCATTCTGTTGTGGCGTATGAGGACAAGATTTCTGGTGAAGAATACCCTTGGAAACAAAGAAAGCAGCAAGGGTAGTGTTGACAAACTCACCCCCACCATCTGATCTAAAAACCTTCACCTTAGAGGATAACAAGTTCTCAATAAACAAGATAAACTTTTGAATTATCAGTATAGCAAGCATAGGAAATATCCACGTGTAGCAGCTAAAATCATCAATAAACGAGATGTAATATCTATGTCCCGTGATTGACGGAACAGGTGACGGCCCCCACACATCACTATGCAACAATTCAAGAGGTTTAGAAGACATATTTGTAGATAAAGGGAAAGGTAATTTGCACATTTTGCCTTTGAGACACCCAATACATTCTTTTGTATTAATAGTAGAACCAATAGAGATGCAATACTGAGACAACAATCTGTTAAGGGCATCAGGAGAAGGGTGTCCTAATCGAAAATGCCAGAGATCAAACGGCTGTTTATTAGTAGTAAAAGCAGTACAACCAGATTTAGAAGCAGAGGAGGAACAAAGAGAATTGTTCGAAGGTTCAGTAGATACAGGAACGGACTCACCAGAGTGCCCACGATGAACTATAGGAGAAGCAGAAAAAGGAAGTGGATATAAACCATCCTTACTCTGTCCTTTGAACAGAACTTTGCTCGTTGCCTTGTCCTGAATAAGAAACCAGTGAGCATAAAAAATAAAGATGCAATTGTTATCATGACAGCATTGCGAAACAGAGAGAAGATTTGTAGATAAGTCTGGCACACATAATAAGCTGGATAAAGACAAATCGCAACCAGAGAGTGGAAGAGTACCAAAACCAGCCTGAGCGACGGGAAGAGTTTGGCCACTAGCAACCGCTATAGACTCTTCTCCATTATAATTGTCGTTTAGACTCATAGTGGAAAGATCAGGAGCAACGTGAGAGTTACACCCGCTGTCAGCAAGCCAAAATGCAGAATTATTTGCAGCATCAGAAGCAATAGCCATGGCGGCAAGCTGAGATGAAGGATGCTGTCCTTGATAGGAG
The DNA here is from genome assembly GCA_033996785.1 of Trichosanthes truncata. NCBI lineage: Eukaryota > Viridiplantae > Streptophyta > Magnoliopsida > Cucurbitales > Cucurbitaceae > Trichosanthes > Trichosanthes truncata. The sequence goes on along the minus strand of JAWPNB010000008.1, from coordinate 24,152,344 downwards.
AAATTCATTCGATTGTAGCAATCGAGAGCACCATGGCCAGGTTTGTTACAGATCTGACAAATAATTCGTCCAGAACCATTCGAATTAGCATGAGAGGTAGACGAAAATGAGGAATTAGGGTTACCAGCTCCAGTCGAAGGAGAGGAGAATCGAAAATTTCCACTGTCAGAGTAATTCGGAGTAGAGGAATAATTTGTTCCAGAATTCCCATTGCCACGACTACGGCCACGTGGTGAGTGATTAGATCCAAGACTTCCATTACCACGACCACGTTCGCGAAACGAAGGTGCAGCTCCTTTGCCAAATGTCGCAGCTATCGCCGTAGGATTAAAAGGAGAATTGACCTTATGATGCTGTTCAATAAACTTTGCCTCGGATTTAAGCAAGCCATACAGTTCAACCAGAGACACTGGCTCACTACGAGTGCGAACTGAAGTTCGAAAGGAATTATACTCCGCTGGAAGACCATTCAGAGTGAAAAGAAGGACATCTTCATCATCAATAACCACTCCAACATTGCCCAGTTGATCAAGAATCTCCTTGATGCGAAGAAGATAGTCTTCGATAGACTCAGTAGCAATCTTCGATATATTGTGAAGAGCCGATTTGAGTTCATGGATGTGAGACCGAGTGAGAGAAGAGAAACGCTTCTCCAAGGTTATCCATGAAGGGGTGAATATTAAGAAAGCGGAAGCAATTTTGGATCTTGAGCACTCTAATTTGATCAATTTTATCAAACAAAAAACATGCTCAAAACTGGAAAAACAGAGAATAAGAACACAAACCTTTGTAGCTCAATATTCTCTTAATCCTTTGCAAATCTTGGATCACCAACACTACTTGGACCACCACTAGAGTCTTCCCTACTATTCTCAGCCATTGGAATGGATTGTGGGATCTTTGATTGAGAGAAATTGGGAGAAGAATGAGTAAAAAGCTAGAGAGTTTTCTACAAAAATCTCTTGTTTTTCTAAACTCTTCACCTATTGTGTTTCTTCTCTATTTATAGAAAGCCACAAGCTTAGTGAAGAAGCCAATTGAATGAAGATAAACTTCAAACAAGAAGCTTTGTGAAGAAGCCAATTGAAAGAAGATATGCTTCAAACAATAAGCTTGGTGAAGAAGTTATGAACTTGGTCCATATTTCATTTCCAAATGAATTTGAATTATCTTTTAATTTTAATTCAAAATTAATATAAAATTAATTTTAAATTAAAATCAATTTTTAATTAATTAAACAATTTAATTAATTTTAAATAAATATTTAATTTAATATCAAATATCAAATTAAATAATTGGACCAATCCTAATTTCTCAAAACGAACGTTCGAACATGAATCCCTATTCATGTTTTAAACCGAACGAATATTTAAATCATATTTAAATATTTCCACTTCTTTATCATAGTTTAATTCATAATTAAATTATAATACGTTAAGTATATCGCATATAATTAACGTTTACTCCCAAAACCGAATTTGAACAATTCAAATTCTTTTCTCTCAAATTATTCCAAGGCTTAGTCTGAGCTAGTAAGGGGACCTAATGGACCTACAGATCATGAGCTCCAACGATACGAGATTAACCGGCCAAACTCTTTAGCCTAGCTAATCAACATTCATTAACCACCGAGACACTCCACTAAAGCCCAGTGGCTGCACTCTCCTCACTGTAGATATATTTCTGTCCACTCGATATAACCATGATTAGTAAGTCAATCCTTCACAGGTTGTTCGTAATTACAGCTGGGTCAAATAAATCGTTTTACCCCTGTAATTACTTATTGTTCCTTAAGTCCCACTGATTCTCTAATGAACAATTTGGTTTGTGGTCCAACCAACAAACCGTATCCCTCTCGGGCCAACGAGAGGGTGGGCCCATTGTTCAAGACCTGGAGTCAGTACTTAAGGGAACAACCTCTCTACTAAACCCTAAAGCGGGTAGGAGTGAATTCCATCTCGCATGACTATGTTCCCAACTATATATCCGGTCTTATCCCCAAAATGGGAGGCTTATTGAGTCGGCGATCTCGGGCCACTCTCACCCATGCAAATCTAAGGATAATCCCGAATAAACAGGAGTTCATAGCACGCTCAGGATTAAGATCGAGTTACCTAGGTCATCGTATGAATATAGTCAGTTAAGACAGTAAACGGAGTTAAAAAGTCTAAGTGACTATTTCGAGGTCCAGTCTTATGCAAACTCATTGCATAGGACGCCCCCACTCGCATGTCTCCACATGAACGATTTAGGATCACATCGTTAGTACTATACAAAGTGGGCCGCGTCCATAGTGTCCCCAGGATAAGGTACCCAGCCCTATCCCTATACTATAGACCGTTCTGGTTATAACTCGAACTTGATCCACTTTTATGTCATACATAAAGTTCAAGTATACATACTATAGCTAAGGGTACTTAGTTCATTGGATTTGGGTTATTGAATACACAATTCACTTTATTCAATAACACATTTACTGAATAAACCTCAATAACATATTTATAGTAAAATAGAATATACATTCAGTTTACAAAACCACGAGTTTTAGGACATAAAACCCAACAATCCAAATATCGCGTGCAAATTTGCAACCAACAACAAATGAGAAAGCAGCCTTCGATAGCGTAGCATTGATCAAAGTGATCAAGGCACGATCCTGAGCAATCAATTGCATATAAGCAGGATTGATCATTGTAGATTGAGAACCAGCTTCATCAGAAAGAAATTTGTCTGGACAGGGAATCGTTCCATCGATGATTCTGAACAACAAATGTGCTTGCAAGATAGATTCAACTTGAAATTTCGAAAACATATAGTTAGACGAATTGTGCCTAACTGGAACAAGGTTGCAAATATTTGAGAGAAGAAAAATTGAGGAATTCATTTGAGAATTTCCAGAAAGAGATGCAGAGGATTCATTTGAAAGAGAGGAATCCATTGACGCTAGTCTGTCGAGCTCTGATACCATGTAATGGCAGAGGAAATGTGAAATTATTCTGGAGTTGTATTAAATTGAGAACTGTACAAGTCTCTATTTAAGAAGAAAATATCAAAAACAATAACTGCTCTAAGTAACAGATTTACTAACTGGACTAACAGCTTTGTAACTAATTACAAAATAATAACAATAATATTACTCAGCTAATAACAACTACTACAATTTTCTTTTTTTTTTTTTTTGAGTTCATACCAGGCTTAATTTGATTAAGGTGTAGGTTGTTACTTTTAATATTTATATTCATGAGGATGTCATATAAGTGATTGTATTTACACTAACCTTCTAAAAATAGGTGTATTTATATTAATGTAAAGATATAGAATTTTAAGAATAATGTAGACACAGTTGAGATAAATACCTTCCCATAGATAATCCATCGAGATAGTATCATAAATTTCTATAAGAAGGAAAAAATTTACATTTTAATTTTGTTACATATTATATTTCAATTCTAAAAATGAAAGAGGTTAAAACAAAGAAAAACTTGGTTAAATTTTTACATATTAGAATTTTAAACAAATTAAATTAGAAGACAATTATCCCTCTAATATATCAGCTCTGCCTTGAACGTCATATAAAGCGTGTTAGGATCAATCATTTGATCCTAACATATATAATATGTTTATTATTTTGTCCTAGTGTAAAAAAAAATGAATGGGGACGAAATAATTTTTCATCTTCTTCTTCATTCCTCAAATCATATTTCATCTCTATAAAAATATGCATTAGATATCATGAGTTGGCTTAGTTGTTGGCCATGAAAATAATAAAGTGCTTAGAGAGAATGAATTCAATCCATAGTGGTCACCTATCTAAAATTTAATACTCTACGAGTTTCCTAACAACTAAATATAGTAAGGTCTGATGTTATTTGAGATTAGTTGAGGTGCACGCAAGTTAGTCCAAACACTTACGGATATATATATATGCATTAGATTGATAAGGGATGAAAGTGGAATAAAACAACAAATTATACCATCTAGTTTTAGGAATTTTTTCTTTTTTTAACCTTGGCCAATTTATATATTTATTAAGCACCAAGTCAGTCAAACAATCAAAACAATGGCCTAAGTTTTAAACATTGTCAAATAGCGACATTTGAACTTCCTCGGAATCCAATTCCATTCCCTTGTCATTGAATTTATAATGAGAGAGTGTCTTAATTAATTTAATTGGCCAAACAGACATTTAATTTGGTGGCCAGTCCCTTTGATTTGATACTCACGTAATTAATAGATTTCATTAATAAAATACCAAAACATTTTCATCTAAAAAACCAAAACATTTTTCACCCATAAATGGGGAGTAGGAAAGCCTAACAACTCTTTCTTTTTCTTTTTGAATATCAATGTCCCACCAATAAATTCTTGAAAATTTTTCAATTTTATTCTGTTTTGCTTATAAATTATGACTTAAAATTGAAAAAAAAAACTATATCTTAAACTTTACATGATGTATTCATTTTCATTATAAGCTTTTAATTTCATCAATTTTTGAGTTAGATAAGTGTTGCAATTTTTGTCTTTTGTTCAATTTCGCTAAATTCACCCACTAAACTTAATAAAAATGAAGTAAAAAAATTTCAAAATTCATGAATTTCAACAAAAGTAAAAACATACACAAAATTGAGTTCGATTAATGTACAATAACAACCATTGAACAAGATTTTCAAAACTCAAATATTTTAACAGAAATCCCAACTTTTTTATTGTTTTTCTTCCAAACTCTATCAATTTGTACCTGATTCTATTGTTTTTCTTCCAAACTCTTTCAATTTGTACCTGATATATATTTTGTTAGCAATTTCCAAACAAAGGTCTATTAGAAGGTAAAGATTGCATCACTTATCAAAGTTTGATGTGCAATTTGATGAAATAATTTGAAGTTTAAGGTAAAAATTGATACACATTGATAAGTTTAAGGATATAAATGGATTTATTTTCCTAAAAAATACTATGACCAACTATTAATAACTAAGACCCCGTTTGATCATTTAGTTTTTGATTTTTGGAAATTGTGTTTGTTTTCTCATCAATTGTCTACAATGAGTTTCATCTTTCTTAAGAAAACATATGAATTCTTAACCAAATTCCAAATTCCAAAAACAAGATTTTGAAAACTACAGGTCCGTTTGATAATGTTCCTATTTTATGTTTCTTGTTTCTATTTCTTATTTTTGGAGAAACATACATGTTTGATAATTGTTTCTATTTCTTATTTCTAAATTTCAAGAAACATTTCTAAAATTATATCAAAATTGGGGCTCGTTTAATAACGTTTTTGTTTCATGTTTCTTGTTCCCGTTTCTTATCTTTCAAGAAAAATACATGTTTGATAAACCTTCATGTTTCTTTGTTTCTAAATTTTTAGAAACGTTTCTAAAAAAGGAGCAAATTTTGAGAAACTACGAAAAGTAGTTTATCAAATTCTGTTTCTGCTTTTTTTTTTTCAAGTTTCATTCATGTATCCATATTTCTCTTTTCTCTTTCTACACTCATCTCTCCCCTCTCTTTTCTTTCTCTCTCTTTCATTCTAATTTTTTTATCTTTTCATTTTTTTTTCTTCTTTTTATTTTTTCATTTATTTATTTCTCTTCTCTCTTCTTTCTCTCTCTTCCATCATAACCTTTTTTCTTTTAATAATTCCTTTTCTTTTCTTTTTTCCTCTTTTTGTTTATGTTTTTCTCTTCTCTCTCATTTCCTTTTCTTTTTTTTTTTTTTTACTTTCCATTAATGAGTTTTCAGTTATTATTTTCCATTTAAATCTTTATTATTTTCCCTTTTGGTACGATTTTAATTTTTTATTAAATAAAAAACTAATAATGTATTTCATGCTTACCATTCAATGTAAAAAAATCTATATATTCTCTCTCTTTTTCTGATTTTACTTGGGTGTATTATTGACCAATACATTTTTAAAGAAAAATAAAAATAAATTTTATTATTAAATTAAATTAATGTGGGTCTGCTCGATTGTCTAACCTTAGACAATTTACAAATTATTCTAATTGAACTAACTAGTGTAAGCCAAAATCATTTGAGGTGAATTGATCAGAGTGAGAAATAACATTGCAAACCAAATTTGAACAACATTTGAAAGATAAATTTTATTATTTTTATTATTATTATTATTATTAGTTTTGTGTTCAGCGTGTATAAAATACTATAAACTCTTTATCTTTGTTTTATATTTATTTTAATGCATGTTATATGTTTTATTATATTATATGTACTGAATTTTATTTTTATTAAAAAACAAGAAACAACTATCAAATACATGCCTGTTTTTATTTTAAAGAAATAAAAAATAGAAATAGTTATAAATATATTTTTAGTTTTAGTTTTTAAAAAATAAGAAATAAGAAACAAACATGTTTCTTTTTTTTAGTTTTTGAAAAAACAAAAAATAAGAAATAAAAAACGATAATAAAAAATAAAGAACGAGAACATTATCAAACATGTAAGAAGAAACTCGTTTCTGGTGCATTTTAGGAAGGCTGAGAAATGGTCCTCTGCAGGCACAAACACCACTTTTTATTGGGTCCCACTTTCCACGCATGGACGTCATGTCTTTTTTTCTTTTTTCCTTTTTTTTTTTTAGTTCAACACCTAATTTTTAATTCTATGCACATAATCAAGTAAGAGCGCCTATAAACTCTTCGCAAACAGGCGATTAGAGGCTTCTAGTTCACAAAATGGCAAGATGGAGGGTTGGTAGAGGAGATTATGGGGATTGAAGATTCCAAATAAAATTAAAATCTTTTTGTGGAAAGCATTTCATAACATATGACCAACAAGAGGAAATTTATGGAGTAGACACATAATTGTTGATCCTAGGTGTGTGATATGTGGAAGAGACAGCGAATCAGTGGAACACATCTTGGTTAAGTGTAAAAGGGCAAAGCGAATATGGTCTTTGATGTATCCACGGTTTCTCGACCAAGCAAGTGGACAAGTTTCTTTCCAAGATATAGTGGTTACTACTTTTGAAAAAGTATCTAAAGAAGATGTTGAACTAATTAGTATATGTTGTTAGGCGATTTGGTCCGACCGAAATAAGGTAGCTCTAAATCAAACTATATCAGGGGAAGAACTGAAAGCAGAATGGATAAGGGATTATTTTGAAGAAATTAAAGCAGTCGAAACGGAATCGGGTATTACCTCCAAGCAGAGAAATGAACCTGTGAACACCGAACATTGGAAACCTCCGGCTGAAAACCTATATAAATTAAATGTTGATGCTGCATGTCATCCTACAAGTAATCGAACTGGGTTAGGAGCAGTGATTAGAGATTCAAGAGGGAATTTATTGTGTGCTGGAACAGATTACCTTCGAAATGGCCTAGACGTGTTATCAGCTGAAGCTTTGGCGTTGTTATTTGGGATGAAAATGGCGGAAAACAACGGGTTTCGCAATCTGTGGATAGAATCGGATTCGCAATCTCTGGTCAAAGCTATTCACGAGCATGGCCTTCGATCATCCCCTCAAGGAACGATTTTGGAAGCAATCAGGGAGCGTATGATAGTGAATAAATTTGTGGGACTTAGTTTCAGCCCAAGATCTTCGAACCAGGTCGCACACAATTTGGCAGGATGGGCCATTTCATCAGAAACGTCTGAGCATTGGGCTGGTGTTGGGCCTGAATGGTTACTTTCTCTTATTTTGAAAGACAAATTGTCTTGTAATTTAGTAGATAGTATGCATTCCTAAATAAAATTTCTTTTTTTTTGAAAAAATAAAAAATAAAAAATTCTATGCACATAACCACCCCTGGGTCCCACTTCCATTTTTTGTTTTTTTAGTTCACCAACCCAATAATTTTTTTTAATTGGATTGCATTGGAATTATAAATATATATTTACCCATTTTTAATCTTTACTTTTTAATTTTATTTTCAACTCTCTTTCAAATGAGCATTGGCTATTATTGAAATTAATAAATCGAGTGAATTCTACTAATATTTTTTATTCATAAAAAATAAAACTATTTAAAAACTAAATTAATGCTGATATGAAGACAAATCTTTCTCGTAAGTAAATTAATATTTTTTCAAGACTAAATTAATAAGATTACTAGTGAATCAAATAATAACAAGTCTCAAAATTCAACTTAAAAAAATTCTCAAAATTAATGTACATAAATATACTCAAAACTAATCAAAATTTACGCAGCATTTGAAGAATAAAAATAATTTTATTGTTGTTTTTTTAAATTTATTTTGCATCGAAACTTATTTATATTAGATACTCTAAACTTTTGATAACTGCTTTATATATGTCTTTTAATGCATGTTATCTTTTTTATACTATATATTCTAAATTCTATTTAAACTATAAAATAAAAAACAAGAAACAGGAAACGAAAAACAAGAAATAGGAAACGAGAACGTTATCAAATGGGGCAACACTTTTTTTAGTTTTCAAAACTTGACTTGGTTTTTGAAAACATTGATAAAAAGTAGATAACAAAATAAGGAAACCCATAGATAAAAGTAGTATTTATAGCCTTAATTTTAAAAAATAAAAAACCAAATAGTTATCAAATGGGGCTTAAATTATCTAAAAAGTAAGTATACAAGTTATGATATCGCATTTATAGGAAGTTTTATATTAGTTTTCTCTTTGTACTATTTTTAGTACAATGAAAGTGGAAATTTAAACCTCCAACTTCATGAAAGATGTAGATGCCTTAACCGCTAAGCTATGTTCAAGTTGACAAATTTTATTTTAGTTAACTTCCTATGATATGGGCCATCTACACTGTATATTGTTTGAGATTTGATTAGTTAATCATCTCATGTGAATAAAAAATTGTTCAATAAAAAATTCTTTAACAGAACAATTTTTAACAAAATTCTTTGAAGTATAATTTTTTATTGAACAATTTTTTTATGCACACATGAGATGATTAATTAATCAAATCTACCATTTTTTTGAGCTTTTGTATGAACAAAATTCTTTAAGAACTAAGAGTAGAGAATATTCTCAGGCATTAAATTCAATAAAAAAAATAATAGGCATGATGCCTAATAAATTTTAAGGGACTAGTTAGTACAATAATCAAGTGTAGTGTATAACTAAAAATTAGAATTACTATATAATAACAGTAGTTAATTAATTAATCTCGTGGTTAATTATCGTTATAGTGGTTATGTATTTGATTATTTTGTTTCAGCTAATTAATTGTATTCAACTATTATAAATACACTTGTATCCATTCATTAATAAGATAAGTAGCCACAATTATTATAATTCATCAGTCAGTTTATGATATCAGAGCTTGGCTCGTATCAATGGATTTCTCCATGTTGAACGCTTCTTCTGCTTCCTTGAGTAGGAATTTGCAATTGAATTCTTCAAACTCCTCGATTTTTCTTCTCTTAAATATCTATAACCTAGTTCTAGTGCGTTTTGATTCCATGAAATTTCTTTTCTGGCGATTTCAAATTCAATCGATCCTTCAGGCACATTCTTTATTTAGAGTCATTGATGGATCTTTTCCATGTCACGATCAATTTACGCTTCGAGAAAATGGAGTTCGTTCTAAAGTGGTTAACCCTAATTATACTCAATGGATTGCTCAGGATCGCGCTTTGATCATACTGATTAACGCTACTTTGTCGAAAACCATCTTTTCCTTTGTTGTTGGCTGCAAAAATTCAAAGGAAGTCTGAGCAAAACGTTTTCCGTTTCTTACTCGTTCTCATATTCACGAGCTTAAGTTTGCACTTCATACTATTTCGAAGTTGTCTACTGAAACTATTGAGGATTATCTTCTTCGAATGAAGATGTATTGCTATACACTTTGAATGGTCTTCCTACAGACCATAATTATTTTCGAACTCGCATCGAAACTCTCTTTGGAGGAATTTCATGCCTTACTAAAGGCTGATGCAAAATTCTTTGAACATCAGCAAAAGATTGTCTCACCTTTTAATTTTATTATAATGGCAACAACACTTGGTCGAGGATCTAATTGCTTTCGTGGACGTGGACGTCAGTCTTTTAATGGTCCTATTTTTGCACCAAGTGGTAGAGGTCGTGGCTATGGAAATTTTGTCCCTAATTTCTCTGGAAATTCATGTTGTGGTAATATGTCTACTGACTCCTCTTCATCTGATAATTCCTCGACTTCATCTTCTTTTAACTCTCTGCCACAAATTCGTCCTTTGGTCGAATTGTGTGTCAAATATGCAATAAGCCTGGCCATGGAGCTCTCAACTACTACAATTGGATGAACTTCCCATTTCAAGGTCGGCATCCTCCCTCTCATCTTGCTGTTATGGCTGCAACAAGTGATATGCGACTAACTCTATTTTTTGGCTTGCCAATAGTGGTTACAATTTGCATGTTACTTTGGATGTTTCCTCTCTCAATCTGACTGGTACTTTTAACAGTTAAGAAACGATTGTTGTGGCTAATGGTTAGAATCTTCCTGTTACTCAATCTGATTTTGTACGTTTTTACTTCTGACTAACCTTTATATCTATCTCAAGTTCTTTTGTGTTCCTAATATTTCTACCAACCTTTTTTATGTGTCTCAATGTTGCCATGATAATAATTGCATCTTTAGATTTGATGCTAAATGGTTTATCGTTCAGGACAAGTCAACAGGCAAGATGTTGTTCAATGAATTTTGCATCAACCTTTAGTAAGGCATGAAATTCCTCCAAAGAGACAGTTAATTCGATGCGAGTTCGAAAATAATTATGGTCTGTAGGAAGACCATTCAAAGTGTATAGCAATACATCTTCATCATCAACGACAACACATAATAATCATCCTATGCAAACTAAATCGAAATCAAGCATCATTAAGAAGAAGGTTTTTACTTCTATTATGCTAGTTCTTCTTTAAATATTACCGAACCACAGTCTTATACAACAACTTCAAAAGTTCCTGAATGGCGTCAAGCTATGTTAGATTAATGTCTTGCTCTTCAAGATCAAGATACTTGGAGTCTTGTTCCCTTTACACATGATATGAATGTTGTTGGTTGTAAATGGGTATTCCGAATTAAGTATAATCTTGATGGTTCTATCTCTTGATATAAGGCGAGATTAGTTACTAAGGGAACCAAATGGAGGGACTCGACTTTAATGAAACTTTTAGTCCTGTAATTAAGAAGACAACAATACGTGTTATTATTGCTTTAGTAGCTTATCATAATTGTGGTTTATATCAGCTAGATGTTAAAAATGCATTTTTACATGGTTTTCTTAAAGAATACGACTATATGGTCCAACCTCCAGGATTTAAGGATTCTTCTTATCTAGATTATGTGTGTAAATTACATAAGTCGTTATATGGACTAAAGCAACCTCCCCGTGCTTGGTTTGAGCGATTTACTTACACTTGGGTTCGTTGGCTCACTTGTTGATTCTTCATTATTCATACGCAATACAAATGGATCTTTGACTTACTTCTACATGTGGTTGACATAGTTATAACAGGAAATGATATCGTTTATGTTGCTGAGTTGAAAACTACCTTACAATCTAAATTTCATATTACTGATTTAGGTAGTCTAAGATATTTTCTAGGGCTTGAAATAGATAATTCTCTAGTTGGTTTATATGTGTATCAAGCAAAGTATCTTACTGATCCTTTTAACTAGACTAGTTTGTTAAGTGCTAAGTCATGTTCAACACCTACGTCTTCATCTTGTGATCTATATGATGGAGCGCTGCCCTTTCATGACCATATGTTGTATCGTCAGATTGTTGGATCATTGCAATATTTGACCTTTACTCGTCCGGATGTCTTATTTGCTATTAATAAGGTTAGTCAATTTATGCATTGTCCATCTATTACACATTATTCAGCTGTTAAACGTATCTTCAGATACTTATCTAGTACTTGATCTCTTGGTCTTTTATTCTCTGGGCATTCATTGGATCTTCGTGCTTATTGTGATGTCGACTAGGCTGGTGACTTTAAGGATTGACGTTGTACTTCTGGCTATCTTATTTTGTATTGGTAATTCCCTTGTTTCATGGTCTTCCAAGAAGCAGGTTACTGTTTCCAGATCATCTATAGAGGCGGAGTGTAGATCTCTTGTTGTTACTTATGCTGAGCTATATGGTTAAGGCAATTATTACAAGATTTACATGTTTATCTTCCTTCTCCACCAATTATTTGGTGTGATAATGTTTCAGCACTAGCCTTAGCTTGCAATCCTATCTTTCACACTCGAATGAAGCATATCGAGATCGACTACCATTTTGTATGTCAAAAAGTTGTTTATAGTGATTTGGATGTTTGATACATTGCTACTACAGCTCAGTTAGCTAATTTGTTGACCAAACCACTGTCTTATGATGTTTTTACTGATCTTTGTTCCAAACTTTTGCCTCGTTTGGTGGCATCAGTTTGAGAGGGTATTATAACAGTAGTTAGTTAATTAATCTAGTGGTTAATTATTGTTACAGTGTTTATGTATTTGGTTATTTTGTTTCAACTTATTAGTTGTATTCAACTATTATAAATATGCGTGTATTCATTCATTAATAAGACAAGTACTCACAATTATTCTAATTTATTAGTCAATTTACTATAATCATCAATAGTTTCTTCTAACTTTAGCAAACTCAATAGGTTAGAGATTAATAACATCTCTAGAAAGTTAAAGAATTCAAATGCATGCTACTATCTTTGTTATTTATTTTTAAAAAATATCACCAATATAATTAGATTAACTGGGTTAGCTAAGTAACTAATCTATATAATATGAGCCTTTTTTCTTCATTCTTTTGTATTTCAGTCACACATACATCATCAATGTCTCCTCATTTCTCACCCTCTTGATTTAAAGACTTCTTCAAATTATGGATATTAGGAATAGGTAGGTACATAGACGAATTTGAAAGTTTAAAGTTAACTAAATATCATATTCAAAATACAACAATTAAATATATAATTTAATCAATAATGAGTTAAAACACAAGAAGAAAACATTTATGGAAAAAAAGAAAGAGGCAACAGTTTTTTTTTTTTATCAATAAAATAAAACAAGTATGAGAATAAATTTTTTTAAAGAGTCGAACAAAAAACATTTATAAAAAAGTATAAAAAAAATTTAAAATTATAAATAAATAAATAAAAACTTGGGATTATTTATTGAACCTTTATTTACCCGTTGACGGTTGACTCCCAATCCCCCGCCACGTTCCCTTGTTATTGGTCTCACAGTCGTCTACCATGCAATCAAATCATCGCTGTTCATTTGCTAGAGAAGACGACAAGATCAACGGTTGCAAATGGATGATCGAGTATCTCCACGTCAGATCCACCGTGTCTGATCACTATTCGCAGTATCAAATTCCTCGGAAAGGACAGTTGCACACGTGGCATGCAAGTATTCGATCTAACAAAACGGCGCACGAGAAGGCACCGTCCCACGAGAAATTCAAACGACCGACAAGTCGGACTTGACATGCTCCTTCGACCAGCCGACACGTAGGTAAATCAACTAATATTTTTTAATTAATTAGAGGTATTTATTTTATATTTTTTTTCTCTTGACATATATTTTTCTTCTACGTACCGCCACTAGCTTTATCCACATTTTATTATTATATTCGCCTTCAGGTCCAGAGACGATAAGACTTGACTTAGGATAATAAATATAACGAAATAATAGAATAGGAGAAATTCAACTATAAAAACTTTCCATAAATATAACCCTTAATAATCTTTTTTCTTTTTTTTTTCTTTTTTCATTCTTGACCCTTAATCATCTTCAAACCACTTTTGATAAATTATTAATTGACTTATGGTTCATAATTATTTGATCATATTTAATACCTGTTGAATTATTAAAGTTGACATAAATATATCTTATTTTGCCAATGCCTAATGGTATATACAAATTGTTAACTAAATTATTACATTTTGTCAATATGAACATAACTCAACTGACATAAAGTATATATAATCGATTAAGTGATAAGAGGTTTGAATCTACCACCCTTTATGTCATAAAAAAAAAAAAGAACTAAATTATTACCTTTTATAGCTTAAAAATTATACAAGTAGTCTAATGACTTAGAACATTTTAGAAACAATTTTATACATTTGCGCTTCCAAAATTAAGGCCATTTCCTTATTGTTCTACTCCTACCTATCTTATTTATTTTATTTTATTTTTACTTGAAAATTATTTTAGAAGAAAATGAGCTTAAGCTGAGAGATTAGACTAAATTCCAACCATTTTAGTAAGTGCATTGTGATTTGTCAACACGACTATAGCTAAATTATTAAAGTACATGCATTTTTCTTTGAAGACAACTAGAAATCTTTAACCCACATATATTATTATTATTATTTTAAAAAAAGTGAATAGTGATTTAAATTTTTTTATTACTTATTTTTCTTTATCTTTTTCCTCTTTTATATATTTGTAGGATGGTTATTTTAAAAAATATTTAAATTAGAGATAGACATTCGAAAAGAATGAAGCAATAAATTGTGCGCATGTATTGAATCCATAAAATATAAATAATAACTTAAATATTTGTGAATAGTGCAAGAACTAACGCATAGAAATATAAGTTAACTTAACAATAACTTGATAGTTAAGATATTTATATATTTTTAGAGGTCATAAGTTCAAATTTTTACTTCTTATTTATGATGTAGAATTGCTGTCTCATTCATTCATTTAATTAAATCACTAACTACCAACTAATTCAAGCCAAAATGTCATTAATTAACTGACACAACTAACTCATCAATAAATTTTAGTAAGTAATGTTTATTTATATATTTTTTGCTCCCACCCATTGTATTTTAATTGGATTTGGACATTTTATTATTGAATTTGAGCATTTATTTAAAACTTTTTTTCAAAAAATGATATTACATTACAATCACATGGTGAAAATTTCGCACCTTTAACTTAAAGAAAAGTTGATATTCTAAATGTTGGGTTTAGTTCAAGTTTACTATTATCTTACCTATTTAATTTTGGTAGATAAGTTTAAGTATTTTAATGATTAAGTTTAGATATTTAGACGCTTTGACTTATTTGATAAAATTTAAACAAAAATAATTATGACCATATTTAATTATGGTAGAGACCATGAAAGAGTGGTCATCATTTAATACTAGCTAGCACTATGTGGATACAATGAATACCCCAAAACAAAAGCAATAAATATTTATCACACTTCGTGATCGAGAAAAGCCAAGATTGTGAACAATCATGTGTCGTGGTGTGACAATATATCTAGAATTAATTGTAAGAAACAAAAATAAAAATCTAGTTTATAAACTTCAATGATTATTTATTAAGTCTTTACGATTCAAAAAAATTAATAATTGTTTCTTTAAATTACGATTGTTAATATAAAAAAAAAAGTTAGAATTGTAATTCTAAGTCGCTCTTATTATTAATATTGATAATTTAATAATAATGCTATTGAACAAATGTTTGTTGATTTGACACGACTGAACTAGAAAAATAAATAACACGATCGATAAAAGAGATCTTATACTTCAGATAAATGATGCACATAATACTTTATTTTGTTCAATTATATCTAATTTTTTTCATTCATCTACTTACTATGGTGCGTTAAATCCATCTTTCTTTTATTATTTTCTTCTGATTTTTTTTTTTTTAAAATTGAATTACATGTGAGGCTGAAAATTCGAATATTTAACTTTTTAGTTGATGATATATTTATTAGCTAGTTAAACTGTCATTATATTAACAACTTTATATAGGTTAAATGGTGAAGTAATCCATGTAATTGAACTCATATTCAAAGATGCCTTAATTAGTTTGAAAATATCGTGGGTTAGGTTTCTAAAATCTTCCACTTTGAACAAAACTTTGTCCTACAATTCAAGTACTTCCAAACTTCAATGGGCTTGACTTTAGAGAGAGGAGAAGATATACGAAAAGAAATTTCATGGTTGACAATAAATAAATGGGACAAATCAAAAAAGAAATGAGGTCCGATCATCTATATTTATATTTTATATGCATTTTGTGTTTCAATTCAACATTTTGAAATTGCTATAGTTACTAAAATAATTGTTGTCCATTACACAAAATAGTTATAATATGAAGTAAATTTGTGTTTCATAAATTTTAGATTTAAACATAAAAAAATATGTTATAGTGTTTAGTAAAGTAATATTAAATTGATGTAATTTAGTTATAATGACTAAAATTGACATAATATTTCAATTATGCATAACATTGCATTCATATTTAATTTGAAACATGTTATAAGATGATTATGTAAAGTTTTATATAATTTAAATTACAAATGATATATTTTTATTTTAAATATTTTGATAAAAAATTTAAAAAACAATTGTTATAAAAAAAATTACATGGAACAAAAAGTTATTTTACTTTAAATACAAAAAAAAGTAAGAAAATTAAAATATATTGAATTAAATAAGAGGGTGAAAACTGAAAACAATAAATTAAATTAAAAAGAAAAAAAAATCAATTTATACCTCTAAACTTTGGGGTTCTATCCCTTAAACCCCAAACTAATAATTGTATCAATTAAAACTCCAAATTTTCATGGATCAATTTAGACCATCCGTGAGAATTTCATTTTAAAACCATTAGCGCATTACTGTCACACATGTATAAGACTTCTTTAAATATAGGAATCAATGTTAATTAGAGAGAAATGCTAGAATTAAATAGACAGCAACAATTTTTCATTAATATGAGTGGTTTTTCATATTCTCGTCTTCCTCTATTTTTCTCTACTTATTTTGGGAGAAAATAATTTTATTTAAGTGATTTTGAGCTAATTTTAAATAGAATCAAGTGAAAATAGTTATAAATCACTAACGAATGGTCTAAAGTGATTCGATTATGAAAGTTTAGAGTTTAAATTGATATAGGGGCAAAATACACTTTTAGTCTATGAGGTGTAAGGTTGATGTCTATTTAGTCCCTGAGGTTTCAAAAGATACATTTTAGTCTCCTAGATTTGAAAAATGATTCTAAATGGTCCCTAATTTAATTTGACTGTTAGTTGACTAACGGAAAAAATGATGTGGCACGTTGATGTGGCAAATTTTGAATGTTGTGAAAAATTTTACTAATTTATATTATTTCTTTAAAATTACATGATTTTTTCTTTTTGCTTTCGTTTTTTTTACTCTCTTCCCTTCTTTTCTCTCTCCCCTTCCTTCTTTTTCTTCTTCTGATTCCTCATTCTTTTCATCTTCTCCTAACTCTATGGTAAGATCCCAAGAACCATTTGTTTTGTTTCAACAAAAGGGAAATAATTGCAACTTAATTCTACCTCCAACTTCACTATTTGAAATTGAATGTTTTTTTTTATTAAACCGATCAGATCTCATATCAATCAAATTACAAACAAAGGAGATGAAATTCAACAAACCTATTACCGAAATGAATCGATGAAAAGAAGTAAAAAATCATTAAGAATGAATTAGAATTGTGCACAGTGTGAAGGCAGACCAATCTGATGATTTATCGCTACAATCTCAGAAACTTCGCATTTCAGAACATCTTGCCCTAGCTTGGCTCCAGTGGACTTGAGTCCCTTCAGCGAAATCGATTGATTGAAGAGGTTCAACGATTGCAGTCTCGAAGCTACCAACAATTTGCCATTCAGTTAAAAAAAAAAACTACCAAATGCATAGAGTTAGAAACCTCATTGGAGAAGACAAAGAGAATGAGGAAGGAGAAGAAGAAAAAGAAGGAAGGGAAGAGAGAAAAGAAGAAAGGAAGAGACAATTAAAAAAACAGAAGGAAAAGAAAAGAAAAAAGCCATGTAATTTTAAAGAAATAATATAAAATTAGTAAAATTCTCCACATCATTCAAAATTTGCCACATCAACGTGTCATATTATTTTTTTGTTAGTCAACTAATGGTCAAATTAACTCAGGGATCATTTAGAATCATTTTCCAAACCTCAAGGACTAAAATGTATCTTTTGAAATTTCAGGAACCAAATAGACATCAACTTCAAAACTCAGGAATTAAAAGTGTATTTTGCCCTTGATATAATTATTAGTTTGGGGTTTTAATTGCTACAACCTCAAAGTTTAGGGGCATAAATTGATTCTTGTCCCAATAAAGTTAATGTCACCCTATGAGAGAACCTTTATTGTAGATATGAAATAATAACATGAAAGTTAAGTTTGTTAGCATATCTGACATATTTTGATGGGTGCCAATTTCAAAAGCAATTGCTAACTGAATTTTGCAAATCAATGTAAGTAAAAACATGATTCAATTAAGTTAAAAAACAATGAGTTTCACTAAAAATAGTTATATTTCTTTCATCAACAAAGGGGGAAAAAGAAAAGGGTTAACTACATGAATAACACATTTGAAGCATCAAATTACACAAATGTCAAGTTTTGAAAAAATTTTCAGCTTTGTCTTAAGCCCAGCCATTTGAAGTTTAATAGAAGATTGAATTTACATATATGCCCATTATATTTGATAGTAATTGAGGTAAATTCGTGAGAAAAAAATGGAAAGAATAAAATGGAATATTTTCCATAACTGTTTGAATAATAGATTTGGAAAAATCCCCCAAATATCTCCAATAACCTCCTTCCAAATATGTTCGCAATTTTCACCATCAAAATTGAGGGTTTAGGGCCAAACCAAGCGATTTACCTCCTCACCTTCATTCAACCATCAAAAGCAAATGTTTCCAGTGACGTGTAGATGGAGAAGCTGTGTAAAACCGTGAGTTTCTTTCAATAGCGGCAATAGATGACGTGGCTTTCTATGGGTTTATTCAACTATGGTGGGTTTGCTTCGCCGGCTTCTTCTTCCTTTGTTGATACAGTTTCTTCTTCATTGCCGGTGGTTTACTTCGTTGGTTTCTTCGCCAGTGGGTTTGATTCGCCATTTTCCAAGTTTATGAATTTTTCGAATGGCGAACAATGAACATAGTACATAGAAGGTATAATATATATATGGAGTTTATATTCAAAGTTTTGGGGTACATATATTTCAAATTTCAAACATATATAGGGTTTATTTCGAATAATTCGAGAACAATGAATTGTATATGATGTGTGTTTCAAAGTTTTATTTTCCATAGTTATGCCCATTGTAGCTATAATTATTACTAGGTTAACATATTGTTATCAATGAGGTTTATATTTCGAATTTCAAACATATATAAGGTTTATTTAGTAATCAATCACATAGAAATGCTATATTGTCTCTGATTATATGTAACAAAAGGTATCTATTACAATAGACTCAGACCTATAATTTATATATTAGGTTTATGTTTTTTCTACCTGTCAAATACTAATTAACTATATTTTTTTCTTTTTTTTATAGTGAAAATTCAGAAAAAGATATGTCTTGTGTGTCAGTGGATGATATTGAACAGCAAAATGAGGAAGAAATTAGAGAAATAGGAGCAACCCAACTACTTACATAATATATGAGGTTTATATAAGGATGTAAATTAATAGAATATATATCTAAGTATATATTCACGTTTATATGAGTATAATATTTATGTGTACAATAATTGCATAATATATATTTAGCATGTGCAATGAAAATATTACATAGTTTATTATATACATCTATATATGATTATATATAATATAACTTATCATGAAGAACAAAGAGGACAAATTATATAATCAGGGTATGTAAACGAAGTTATGTATAAATATAGTTAAATTAAGTACCAAATGTATGTTATAAATGAAAGTATATAATATATAATAATGGTATGTAAATGAGGTATATATATAATCATGTATATTATATATAATTTGCATGTTGTAAATGAAAGGAATGTTGAGACACGCAGGAAAAAATTATTGGAAAATTTATAGGCGCATATACCATATATACGTATATTGCAAATCATCACTTAGGCACCAAGCTCTACAAATTAGAAATTCTCGCAAATAGAATTCACGACGATTCAAATAGGAGTTCATTTAGATCTGGAAAGTATGACATATTCACCAGCTTTTTAATGAATTTGATATTCAAAATTGAGTTACTTAATATACCAATATAAACATGGTATGAAGTATATAAAAGTCATATGGAAAATAAAAATCATTGTAATATGAAGTATATATAAGATATATATGAAGTATATATTTGTGAAATACTAAATTTCTCAAAATAATTTGTTATAGTATGGTAAAAAACAAAAAGAGGTATATATGATGAAGATTATGAAAACAATATGAAGAAAACGAAAGTGACAAAAATGAAATTGAAGTTATTGATGAAGAATACGTTTTTATAATAATTATGAGTTATTATGTGTAATAATTAAAAGATATATTTTTTTAAATTAGATCTATCATAAATGTATGAAATTAATTACTTGAGAATACATATTTTTTAAAAACAACAGGATTAATTAACTTACAAAACTTAAATAAAAAAAAAGTAACTGAAATTGAATAAAAAACTATATACTGGGTATAAAATGGCACATTGTAATTGAATAAAAAAAAAATTGGCGTTTCAAACATCACATTGAGAATTAATAAAAAAAAACTAAATGAAGAAAGATGGAAGTGAAATCATACTCCTTTGAAATTGACAGAGATAATTTCTTGGCACTTCAAACTTCAAACTCCACTTCCACTTACTGATGCTGACAGAAATAGCAAAACAAATATAATTCTCAAAGTAAATGTTATTAATGAAAATTTAAAATTAAAACATAATTTGAATATTAATATATTGGAGAATAAAATATATTTATCAATCTAAAATATATCTTTATGTAATTAATGATAAATTTATTTACCTAAATTGAATGATATGATTATGAAACAATAAATAATAATAATAATAACATTATTACAATAATGAGAAAAAATCGTAAGGGCATCAATGAAATAAAATGTTCTCATAAATGTGAGCCATGATAGAGCTGAAATTTATTTAATAATGAGTCATTTATAAAATATATAGGTGAAAATGTGCTCTTTGTCATAATTTCCCAAAAGAAAAATCGTCTCTTCTGCAGTCTTCCCCAACGAAGCCCAATCCAAATTTTATACTGTGAATTGATGGCCCAATTTGATCTCAATGGAAAGGAAATGTCTACGCCACTGTGAGCTAAAATGTAGCTAGAGAGAGACGATACTTACAAATTGGAGGACACAAGTCCACCATGCTCTCCACTTTAAGGGCCTTTCCCCCCACTTTCAATCGCTCTCCATCTCTCGCGTTTTCAATCAAAACCCAGATGGATTCCATCACCAGAAACTCCGACGCCCACAGCTCGAGGTGCGCTTCCACTTCTAAACCAAGAGAAGCTCGCATGAGTAGTGAAGGGCCTCCGATCACGTTGCAGGAATGGCAGGGTTGGGGCTCCACGTCGCCTGTTCCCGCCATGGTTACGGAAATTGTCGAGGAATTGAAGGTTTTGGAGAAAAATATTGATGCCCAAATGAGTTTTGGTGGTAATGGGGGCAAGCTTCAGGTATGCCGCAAACCCATTGAATATGTTTTTGGGTTGTTTTACTTCGTTGCATTTTAGTTGCTACTGAAATAGGAATGTGTTAAATCTTATACTCAATTGCTGTTTCTCTGTCTCTTGCAAGCAACTCATCTTAATCTAGATAATGTTTTTGTATATTTCTGTTTAAACTCACAATGGGGTAAATGATGACTTAAAAACAATGTTGGATTGATTTTTGTCTTTTTCTAACGTGAAAGTTTCAGCAGTGTATGAACAAATTATATTTTGTCCCTCTTTTTTCTTTGAGTTGCTGAAACTATTAATTATAATCGTCCTTAGACTGTAAGAGCAGTATTCCAAGGTGTGTTACAATTACTTGTAGGAGTCCTTAAGCCACTTGAGCAATATTCCCGACTTGAAAACTGTTTGAGAAAGTTTTAGGTGGCTTGGGCGTTGGGAGTTTAAGAAATAAAATTACGGCTCTTCTCTTTCAAAATGTTTGTGGAAGTAATTCAATGTAGAGAATGCCCTGTGCAGACGTGTTATTAAAAGCAAGTTCGGTTTAGATAATATCCGTTAGTCCACCAAACAGCTGCAAAAATCGCCTAGGCCCTTGGTGGATTGACATTATTAAAACATGGTCTTTCATGGAAAGAGGGATCACCTTTGAACTTAGCAATGACAGAAAACTCAGAATGTGGGAGCAATATGTTCCCTAAAATTTATGCAATCTCCGACACAAATCGGAAGTTGGTCAGAGTTGTTTTTCTTGGCTTTCCATAAGCTGGGAGCTTGTCTTTGTAAGCCGGAATGATAGTTAAGCTTGCAGAAAATTTGAAAACTCTGGTAAACTTTCTTGTAAATATGCTAATTTTCAACTTAACCACAGTGGAATTATGTTGGATCAGGATTTGGCCAAGCTGATATGTGATGTTAAATTTCCTAAAAGTGTAAAGTTCTTCCTTTAGACCTTGGCTTATAAAAGCCTTAATACCCAAGACAGATTGCAAAAGAAATTCTGTATCTGTCTATATCTCCACGAGTTTGCCAAAACTGCTTCTCTAGTGGGGAATCCGTAGACCACATTTCTATCCATCATATTTTTACTATAGAAAGTTGGAACTTTCTTTGCAAACTTCCCGTATGATATGGTTTCATTCTAATGACATCAGAAGCTGGCTTCTAAAAATCTCATCAGGCTGGTGGTTAAGGGGCAAAACTAGTGGTAGAAATATTAGCTGGACAGCTTTGGAAGCATCGGGCTCTTCAGGAGGCATTATCATTATGTGGAACGACCCTTCCATAGTTACGTCCGACATCACAAAAGGTTTGTACACGCTCTCCCTCCTTCTCACTCTGGCTGATGGTTATCAATTTTGGATCACGGGCATATATGGCCCCAACCAGTACAGAGAGAGACCACCTTTCTGGCAGGAGCTTTACGACCTCTCTTGTTTTCTCAATGGGCGATATACGTGGTCAGATAACCGTTTCCCCCCCACGATGACTCTTATCGATAGATTTCTAGCTTCGGAAGGGGTTATCGCTAAGTTTGCAAATGCTGAGGTAAGGAAACTTGATCGGCCAACATCAGACCACTTCCCCCTCATTCTCTCAATGGGTTGTTTTAAATGGGGTCCATACCCTTTCAGATTTGAAAATATGTGGTTACAGCACCTCACTTTCCTGCCTATGATTGAATATTGGTGGAAAAATACTCCTATGAGAGGATGGCCGGGTCATGGATTTATCATTAAGCTGAAAGAATTGAGAGAGGCTTCGAACCTAGAATAAAGAAATCTTTGGTTGTATAGCTACAAAGAGAAATCAATTATTGACCGAAATTGCTATCATTGATACCATGGAAGAATCCGACTCCATTACCTCAGTGCAGCACACACATCGTAAAACAATGAAGGCTGAAATTTTATCCTTAGCCGCATATGAGGAGCAAAGATGGAACCAAAAATGTAAGAAACAATGGATTAAAGAGGGAGACTCCAATTCTAGTTTCTTTCATCGTATTATGGCCACGAAGAAAAGGAAGAATACTATCATGGAAATCCTATCGTTAAATGGTAGAAGCCTACTTAGCGAAGACAAGATTGTCTTGGAATTCCTCGATTTTTACAAAGCTTTGTACACGGAAAAAGCTGACCAGGCAACCTTCCCACAGGATGTTGATTGGAGTCCTATCCAAAATCACTTAGCCAACGATTTAGAAGGGATTTTTACAGAGACAGAAGTATGGAATGCGATTAAGCTACTAGGTTCAGAAAAATCACTGGGCCCTAACGGTTTCACTTCAAAATTCTTCAAAAAATGTTGGAACATTCTCAAAGATGACATCATGTGTTCCAAGATTTTTTCCAGAATGGAATAATTAATGCTAGCCTCAATGAGACGTATATATGTTTGATTCCCAAGAAATTGGATGCTTGTACGGTGGCTGACTATCGGCCTATCAGCCTCACCACTTGCCTCTACAAAATCATTGCTCGAGTTTTATCTGAAAGGTTAAAAAAGGTTCTCCCCCATACTATTATAGATTACCAAACTGCATTTGTTGAGGGACGACAAATACTTGATGCATCTCTAATGGCCAATGAGCTCATTGATGAATGGATGTGTAAGAAGAAAAAAGGTGTCGTCATAAAGCTTGATATCGAAAAAGCCTTCGACAAGGTGGATTGGAATTATCTTGTCAAGGGATTTGGTTCAAAATGGAGAGCATGAATCAGAGGATGTATCTCCACAGCTAATTTCTCGATCCTCATCAACGGCCGCCCTCGGGGTAAGATATTAGCATCCAAGGGCCTTAGATAGGGAGATCCTTTATCGCCCTTCCTATTCATATTGATCATGGATAGTTTTAGTCGTCTCCTATCCAAAGCAGAAACAAAAGGGCACATTAAAGGTTTTCGGTTCGACCATGGAAATATTAGCATCAACCATATTCAATTCGTAGATTACACCATACTATTCTTTGAGTTTGAAGATGAGTCATCTGCTCAGTATATGTTTCATACGGTGGAAACTTTCGAACAGTCATCAGGACAGAACATCAATCTTCACAAATCTGAGATTATTGGCATCAATTTGGACCAACACAATATGGAGAATTTTGCTCAGAAATACGGTTGCATATTGGGTGGATGGCCGAATACATATTTGGGTTTACCACTCAATGGTACTCACAAAACTCGTGGTTTTTGAGCACCCATTATTGAAAAGATAGAAAGAAGACTCTCAACATGGGGCTCATCCTTTTCATCCAAGGGGGGAAGACTCACCCTCCTCCAGGCTACATTATCTAATCTACCTACCTACTATCTATCTTTATTTCAATTGTCCAGCCCGGTTGGACAAGAGATGGAGAGATTGTTCAGAAATTTCCTATGGAAAGGGGGAAAGAACAATAATGGTTTACATCTTGTCAGATGGAGTAATATTCTCCAACCAATCGATAATGGAAGTCTTGGTATAAGCTCTATGATTGATAAAAACAAAGCTCTCTTGGCAAAATGGATATGGTGATACAATCATGAAAAAAATGCCTTGTGTAGAAAGTTGATACAAGCTAAATATGGATCCCCCACCCACTCGAATTGTACGGCTCTTGCTAAATCAAAAGGCCCTTGGAAAAATATTGTCAAGCAACAAAACCTCATCTCTAGCTGCATTTGTCACCAAATTGGGAACAGAGGTAATACACTTTTCTGGAATGATGATTGGATCAATAGCACCCCATTGGCCACCCGTTTCCCACATTTGTATCGTCTATCACATTGCAAAAAGGCCACAATTAAGGAAGTATGGAGTGACGATCATCGTTTCTGGGATCTTCGTTTGGGGAGGAATTTGAAAGACATCGAGGCCGTCGAATGGGCGGATCTTAGTATTGTCCTCGAGCCCGTTACCCTTTTACAAAACGAGGACACTTGGAGTTGGCCCCTCGGTCCCAATGGTGTATTTACAACAAAACCCCTTTTATCTGACATGGGAGGTAACACTTGTCTCATTGAACCATCTTTGGCTAAAGCTATATGGAAGGACAATTACCCAAAGAAGATTAAAGTTTTCCTATGGGAGCTCGCTCACAGAGCCATCAACACTAAAGATGTATTACAAAGACACATGTCCTACATGGCCCTATCCCCTGGGTGGTGTTCTCTATGCAAAACAGATGACGAATCACAAAATCATATCTTTATGTACTGTTCTTTTGCTTGGAGATTTTGGAAATAGATCTTTAAATCCTTCCGTTGGTATTTTATTTGCCTTGGTAATGTGAAGGATCTTCTCCCGATTGTCTTGTTGGGACATCCCTTCAAGACTGTCAAAGTCTTGCTGTGGAAGAATGTAATTAGAGCTTTCTTTTGGGTGCTCTGGAAAGAAAGAAACCACAGAGTTTTCCAGGAAAAAGAGCTATCCTTCGAGGCTTTCTTTGATCTCGTTATATATTATGCTATATCTTGGTGTAAACTCTCATCTATCTTTGCTACTTACTCAGATGCTTCCCTTTTAGTCATATGGGAAAGCCTTTTGTAACCATCATGGATCTTGAATCCTTTTTGTAAATTTCATACATCAATGAAATTGTTTCTTAAAATAAAAAAAAATAAAAAAAGGGCAAAACTATAATTCTTTGGTTAAGTGCCTAAGGGCTTATTTTTGGTTCATTTGGAAAGAAAGAAAATAATAAAATTTCAATGGTAAATGCAAACGTTGGTTCATTTTGTAAACATGTAACATTTACATTACGGCCTCAAAACTACATGGCAGAGCTCCTTGCCTCTGAAATGGCATAACTATTCCTGCAGTATCTTTTCTGGCTATCAAACATGTGAATCAATTTTAGATATCCATTCCATGAACCGTAACAGCCAAGTAATGGGCACCTAGTGCTTTGTATGTTCATATTTTTATTCATTATGCAAAGATTGCCCTGTTAATCTCCGACCTTCAAAATTTCAGGGATATTTCAAAACTCAGGAGGACAAAAAACACCGAGCTACCTATCAGGCTCTAGGTAGTTCTGAGCAGAAACTCCAGTTCTTTTCAGCTCGACAAATAGCATGTCGTTTGCTTGGGAGCCGAGATTATCTTTGTCAGAAGGTATAATTTGTCTTAAATGTATCTGTATTTCTTGGGGTCCTATTCATATTAACACCACCACTTCGTTGAACAAGTTTGTCCAATCCATTTATTAAGAACTGATAGGTCGTTTAGTATCTACAAGTACAGACCTTAGTTATTACTTATTTAACTTCTCTACCTTTCTTGGATTCTTTTGGAGACTGTTTAGTGCTGGCTGCCTTTTGAGGATTGTATGTGTTCAAGAGTCAAGCACTGTCCCCTATGGTGTGGAGCACGGTTTTGGCTATATATGCATCCAAAGGTTTGTCTAGTGCTGCTCAATTGTAGGTCCTTCTGATCTACTAAACTTGACTTAAAGTTTAGATAGAGTTATTGTGCAGGATTTTCTGCGGCAGAACAACACAGGGAAGTTGTTGTTGCAAGTCCTTGGTGTAGAAGCCACAACTTTGTGCCTCTATGGTATCTCAGAGCATGAAGAAATCATGTGGAGTGCATTCAAGTCAGCAGGTAATTGTATTCCTCGTGTAAGCTTTAACAAGACTAACGATATTTTATTGTAGCAAGAACTAAATATAATATCTTACTCTAGGACTAAGAAATTTAGTATTTCTTGAGGAGATTTATGGTATTCCTCTGCATCTATGAGAAATATATATTGATCATTGCTATCGGCCATAGAACTTGGACATTATTATTACTTTTTATTTAGCATAGAATGTTATGTGATTTTCACATTGTTGCTCATTAGCAAAGTTGGCATGGCATGTAATACTTGATCTTCTTCTTCTTTTGTTTACTGTTATCTTTTAAAATATTACTCAGGTAAAAGCAAGGTTTGTTGCCTTTACCCCAACAAAAATGCAACTTCAAAAAGTGTTCAGGATGCCTTCAGCTCTGAACACTCGACTAAGCTAGCATGCACACAGCAAACGGTACACATTTTTCTGAACTGTGTAATGAATGTCCCTTTCTTGATTAAACTTACTGTGAAGCTTGAATTTGATTTCATATTATTAATTGGTACTGATACAAATCAAGACGACATGGTAGTAGAAATTTAACGTACCAGAATTCACAAATTATTTCTCCAATTTGATGTACTAGTTCACATGCATCCATGGCCTTATCATATTACTATTCTTGGTACATAACATAACTACAATGTGCGGCCTTTATGGCTGGACTACCTATGATACATCATTATTATTGAAAGACTTCTAGGCTCAGCTTTTCAATCCATGCAGTTTCAAGTAATGTAACTTGGTATTCTGGCTGATGTTTTGTTTTTTTGGCTATTGTTTTCTTTTTGTAAAATCTCGTGTTCTTCCAGTTGAACAAGGTCATAATGTTCTTGTTGATTCTACTCATAGACTGATGGAGATGGAATTCTGAATTTTATTTTGATTGATGGTACATGGAGCAACTCTGCAGCAATGTTCAACCGACTCAAGGTAAATGATGTAGCATTTTGTATTTATGTCTTCTTGGTGGGTCTTTGCTGGGTTATTACTGGAGAAAGCCAATGCTTTGCCTATAACAAAATGTCTGAATGTTTCATCCTGCATAATTGGGTGGCATTCTTGAACTAATACTTGTGGGATTATCTGTTAGTTTTACCTTTTCATTTTTTTTAACAGAAACTTGGGCGGATAGGAAAATCCACCCCAAGCAAATGGGAAAAACAAAACTTGCACTATGACATATACAAAAACATGATGTCAAGTACTCTCAAATGAGGCCGGCCATCTAGCTTTCTCCAATTCCCCTCCCCATCCATCAGCAATATTAAGACAGATTCTCAAATTTCTTTTATTCCACGATTCCCAAAGGATGACCTTATGAAGTTGGACAACCGGAGGATCTTGGCCTCTTGAAATTTTGTCCACGAAAGCCAGTTAAAGTATAACATCCTTACTTTCAGATGGAACTATCCAACAGAAATTGGTTTCAAACAGCTCCTTTCCAATATTTGATGGACTGCTACTATATGGTTATTGACTCGTATATTCAAATTGGCCAATCACTACAGTGAAACAGTGTACTAGTAACATCCTGACAATAGGTCCTTGTTCTAATTATCAGGGTCCTTTAGGAGGGCGTGAAATCAATAAAAAAAACATCATCCAGTTTAGATCTTTTAATGTTATTTTGGTTCTTTGTTCAAATTTGGAATGTTTCATTGATAGCTCAGATTCCATTGTGGTGAAAATATTCAGATTGAATATAGGTAGACCAAACTTTTGGTAACGACATTAAAACTACAGTCTAATGATTGTTGCAATTATGTAGGAGCAAGCCAAATCGATTTTGGGGGAGGACCTTCCATGCATATCATTGGCTACTGGCTCCTCTGCAATGCATAAACTCAGGTAAGAACTTGAGCTAGTTATCCAGTATATAAAATCGGATTTTTCTCGAGTCTGAGAAAGCAGGATTCGTTTATACAACATTGAACTCTTAAGAGCTTATCTGAATGTGAAGGCCTCAACCATCATGGGATCGTACCTGCACCGCAGCAGCAGCAGCTAGCCTGCTCTTTGAACTTCAACTCATTCCAAAGTTCAGTTCAGTTGAATTGGAAAAACAGGGCGAAGCGTTGGAAGATGCTCTGGAAATATTGTTGGAAGCTCTCACTTCTCGACGTATTCGAATGGGGCGATCCATCACTCGTAAAGTTAGACATGCAAGCAGCTTTTGCTAGTCAAGGATGTTCTTGAAACCCCTGAGGTGATTTCCTCTGCATCATTTTGTTTCTGTGCAACTTTGGCATTAAAAGTTGCTATGCCGTATAGTACGTCAAAATTTTCAATCCTTTTATTGGTAGAGCTTTACTAACATGCCGCTTCTCCTGCATCTGAATTTAAATCTTTTCGTTATGGTCTTAGGATTGTATTAAAACATTAATCTTGTAGCTTGTCATTTGATTATACATTAATTCACTATGTGGCATTTGGGGGCATGGATTGGGCTACATTTGAGGGGAGGATTTGTCTAACTTAGTGTTTAAGTGGAAAACCCAACAAACTTGACCAATAGTCACCATTCAAGCTTCCTACTTAATAGTTGTGGTTAAAATTATAAGTTTAGTCATTGAACTTATTGAGAAAAAAATGAAAGATGAAAAAAATATTGCGGAAGCAATAATCAAATCAAAGTTTCAATGTTTGTTGAACAAAGAGAGAAAATTGAAAATGAGAGAGTGGAACCCAATAGATGAATAGACTTCTATTGAAATAGAAAAAATTGGTGATACCAAAAATGTGGTACAAAATTGTGGTACAAGAAATGTAAGTACAAAAAATGTGGTACAAGACTTCCTAGGGAAGTTCACACTTATATAGGAAGAAAAATGAAACCTATTTGAGATCTAACAACTGAAAACTTAAAACAAGAAAAACAACATTAATGGTAAATGTTTAAATTGAAAACTTAGAACTTAAAACTTAACAATAAAATCTAAGCATAAATAAGAAACCTAAAAAACACAAAATTGAAATTTAATTAAGAAAAAACCTCAAATCTCAATAGAACTTTTAGGGGTTGTTTGGAGCGTGAGTTATAATAATTTGTGGAGTACTCTACACTCCAAACACAGACTATTATAACCTCAAATTAAACAGCTATGCATTTTAAACAATATTATATAATTTCACAGACTATTATAACTTGTGTTATTATAACCCACTCAGTGCCTCAAACAGCCTCTTAGATTTGTGTCTAGTTGGTCTCTCAACTTTAAAAAGTGTTTAATAGGTCCATGAACTTTATAAAGTGTCTAATAGGTCCTTTAATTTTTAATGTTGTGTTCAATAGGTCCATAAACTTTCAATTTTGTGTTTAATAGGTCTTTGACCTATTTGACGTTTTTTTTTTTCAATTCACGGACTTACTAGACATAAAATTGATAGTTTAAGATTCCATTAGACATATAAATCAATTTGATAACTAATAAATTAGTTAATTTTTTGAAATTTTGAATATGTCAGTGACCTATTGAAAATTCAAAGACCTATTGGACATTTTTAAGGTTCAATGATCTATTATATGCAAAATTAAGAGTTTAGAGATTAAATAAACACAAACATAAAAGTTTAGAAACTAAACTTGTAATTTAACCAATAGTTTTTTTTTTTTAAACACAAGCTTTACAAACCTTCGATCCAACACCATTTTCTTAAATCCAAACTTTTTTTAGACCTTTCCTTTGAACCTCAGGACTAAGATGTCAAACTTGCACCCTCGCACAACACCTGAAGCTTGAGAATGTTAAATGTGTTTGGAGTGCAAGTTTAAGAATGAATGAATGACAATTCTATGAGAGTGAATTTTGGGTACGGTTGAAATCTATAGGTTTGTCCAACAAACTCCTTGTTGGACAAACCTACGTTCGACACCTTAAGCCAAATCTACCTAAATCCGTATCCTCATCTCCAAACAATAGAAAGATATGCATTAAATTTAGTGATAGGTTATGACTTATGAGAGGGATGGAAATGTGGAATAGCAATGAATATGAATAAAATGAAAAATAAAGCAGATGCTGACGTGTACGCCAGTGGTGCATTAACATTTTACTTTCAAGTTTCATACTAATCCCCATTTCCTTTTCTCCATCCCTTTTTTTTCCTCTGCTTTCGGTGGCTTTACTTCCAAAAGCTTCTCATCATGTTACAATCTTTTGTGTCCATCCAATGAATTTCATAATTTCTCAACCTTTGGCACTACAATTTTATATGTGGACGATCTTGGCTTAGGATTTAGATTCTCTTCTATTTAATTGAGAAGGGAGAATTTTATTTTTTCTTGTTCAGCGATCGAAATGGAGAATGTATTCTTTGTCCTCACTTTGTTGCTTTCTTGGTCCTGATTTTTTAAAGTGCTAATATATATTTTATAAGTGATTTTTAACATGTGGGTAAGGTATTCGAACTTTTGACCTCTTAATCAATGGTACATTTCTTAATCAGTTAGCTATTTGATTGGCAAATGAAAGTTTTTCGTGATACATTTTTTATATTTATTAATATTTAACCATTATTTAATTATGAAACAATCAAAATGAAAAAATGTGTATGGTTTTGAACAAGAGAAACAAGCAAAGAATCCTCTTTTCTACTCTTATCATTAAGATTGTCAAACTCTCTAATTTTGCATCAAGATTTCTTGTAGGGTAACCCTATATTTGACTCACTTGAAATTAGAAAGCTAAACCAATATTGAGTAGGTTTATCCATTCAAACTATAAATTTGCTAACATACAAATTGCACGAATTCACATTCATCTTCATGTATAATACATGTAAAATTTTTATAAATCACAAATTCAAATTATAAATTACTGAATCATCTTGCTTAAAAAAAAAATATATTGTATCATTTGTTTTGGTAATAGTGGACTTGATTTGCGGCCGAATAGACCAAACATCAATTCCGCCTTTAAGGAAAAGCCGACAGCTACCTCGTTTTGTCACAAATCATTCAATTATCTCCACATCGTGATTCCAACATTAAATCAAAACCGATAGGCTTGGAATTTAAGTTATATAGTTTGTAAATTTGTAAAAACAGTCTTTTCTTTTTGCTTATTCAAAAGAAGAGATTCTTTTTATTATATGTACACGTCACTCTTTTTTTTCCTTTCAAAAGTTGTTTTTTTAACACATTTTTCGAACAGTCCCTACTTTTCAATTTTCAAACATGTCGTTTCCAATCCACGTATCGAGCGGTGAATTGTTCACCTTAACAACCAAAGCAAATCAGAGAGATATTAAGAAAAAAAAAAAATCCCCCCAAAGCCAAATCACGTTTTTCTTTCTTCCATCTTTTGGTAAATTTTATTAAAATAATGAAAAGTTAAAAACTAAAATTATTATTCAATCTGTTTGCAGGGCTGGCAACATCCCCTTTTTTAATGTACAAAATGAGAGACTTTTAACACTTTTCTCCATCATCTATCCTTCCTTTCCACAAGAAAAATGACATATTAAAAAAAGAAAAAGAAGGCAACATACAAAGTTGCGGCGGTGGTGGGTCCGGTCGCATCCAATGCAGCCACGGCCGACGCCGTCGCCGTCGCCATCGCCGGTGGAGCTCATCTGTGAGCCGTTACCAGAGTTTCAATAAATCTCAACCCATCAAATTTGGGAGCAAATTTATCCGCCGAAGACGACGACGATAAATTCTCTCCTTCCTTTCCCTCCTGCAAATTAAACTTCCCAAATCTCAAAAACAGCAAAAAAAAACGAGAAATTTACAAGCCCAAGGCCCCAAGGGACAAATCGAAACTTCGAATTCCAAAAGGGGGAAATTTTTAAAGAGGGAAATCGATGATTTTTCGGTCAAGGCTTACCTGACGAGGGAATTGAACTTTTGGGTTACAGACAAGGGTAGAGGAAGAAGGGGAAGCGGAGACGGCGGCGGCGGAGGCTGCGGCGACGGAGGCGGCAATGAAACCCGATTTCTTCATATTGGAAAAATGGAGGAGATTTTGGGATAAATTGGAGCGTGGAAGAAAGTAAAAGCACGTTGGGAGAATGAAGAAGAAAGCAATTTGGATGCAGCAGCGACGGCGTATAAATCAAATAAATAAATGTGGAGAGTGGAATTTTTGTAATTCACAAATAATTGGCGCGGCAATGTCCGCCAGTTCGATGTTATTAAATGACCTTCTTACCCCCCATTCTTTTTGTTGATTTTTTTATATCCTGTTACATGACGTAAATACCCTCGATTTCTTTTCACTACATCATGTGGGGGGGGGGGGGGGGGGGGGGGGGGGTCTGTTTGCAACTATAAAGTTTAGATTTGAATTTACATATATTAGATGATTCCAATATAATTGGTGTTCTTTTTATTATTTTATTTCGATATGAATTTGGAAATACTATTATTATTAAAAGTGTGAAATGAACTGCTTTATTGAGCTTCTTTTTTTTTTTTTTTTTAATTGTTGTATTTTGATATGAACTTTTGGTACTTTAGACAAAATTGAGCTTTATCTTTGATCAAATATTTCAAAATAAAGATATTGTTAGTCTTGTATTATAATAATAATAATAATAATAATAAATAGTTAGGGAAGCAGACTTTGTATTTATATAGCCAATATTTACAATAAAACTGACAAAATCAAGATTGAATTACTAGTTTGGTTATTGAATTTTCAGGATTTGTATTTTTTTTTAGTTCATACACTTGAATTTCTAATAAACTTATGTGATACATGGATTGTATAATCTAGAATTACATTAGTAACTGATCTGGACAAGTGTGATTGATAATGTAAACATTAAACTGACGAAGTTACTGTGATTTTAAAAAACATATTACGACATCACAAGTTAAATTACAAATTTGGAGAATGTTAGAATTTAGTTTCTATAATTTTAAAAGTTAGAATTTTGTCCTTATGGTTTGATAAAATCGGTCTATTTATGAGAGTTTTATCAAACCATAATGATAAATTTTAAATTTAAAATCATAGATACTAAATTCTAATTTTCTCCGAACTATAGAGATTAAATTTGTAATTTAACCAAACATCAAATAATCTAACTATATATGAATAAAATAGTCAGTTGCTTTTTATAGTAAATTTGTTAGAAGAAAGAAAAGGGTAAGTTTGTCAAATTGGCACTCTTGAAAGAGAGAAGAAAATGACAAGCAAGAAAAAAGAGGTGTAATTTCGTAAATAAGCTTATAAAATTAAGGCCTCTGCGGCACACCGACGTTGATTTTTTCGAGGCGAGCGGTTAGGAGTTAGTCCTCTGGCCTTACTCTGATTGGTCCATTTTTCCTTACGTGGCCAATAGGGCTTCTCCACGTGTATGGTGCTGATTAGACCACGTAACTGTACCTCATTCACTACCTACCCATCCCCATCATCGCCACCTAGATATTTAGAACGCACGGCGGAGCCGCCGTACTGGTGGAGGAGGAGGAATCCCAGCGTTTGCAATGTCATTTGACAATTATACCCTCACATGGATTTGAAGGTCGGTGCCTTTTAAAAACATTTTATTAAAATTTAATTAGTGATTTTGAGATTTAATTATTAGCATAAATACGTGATTGTGTATTAGAAAATTGGTAATCAATTACGTATTCATCAGACAATTAATTGTTATTGTGATCTAATCTAAAGCGTATTTTATGGATCTAAAATTTTAAATAAATCATTAAGCAACCATCATCTTAGGCAAGCAACTTTTCTATAAATGACTCAATATCGTGTCAGATTTCTAGAATTACATTCTAGTTTTTTTTTTTAATTTCTTAATTAATTTTTGTATTACAAAACAAGGAAATTATGTTTTTTTCCCCTGTTTCTCTAAAGCAATTTTCCCCACGGAAGAATTCCTTGGTTTGGAAAAGAAGTGATTTCATAAGGGCAGTGATGTCATAACGATTACTTTTTTTCTTTTTTTTTTTGGAGAAATATGTCATAACGATACTTGTAAAGCATTTTTAGCCCTTTTTTCGTGGGATCCCTGTGGAATATTTAATAAAAATGAGAAACCACATGAAACGTGCCACGTGTTCCATCCCTGCATTGTCGACCACTTCTTTTTTTCTCATTTCTTCTGTCCTTTTCATCCAATTCAACTTACACTAAATAGTGTTTATCGAATTGGAACTTACATTTGAAGGTATGGTTATTACTCTTTAAAATAAAATAAAATTAGGTGTGGAATCTAACATTTAATTTTTTAATTAAGAGTATATGTCTTAACCAGTTGAGCTATTCTCAAGTTGGTTACTCATATAATTACTAATAAATCATATTGAGTTTACTCAATTAAGTTTTTGTTTCAATCCCATTAAAAAGATTTCTCACATATACTCAAAGCCACATGCTGCTCTATGATAGGAACTTATTTGTTATTTTTTAAAAAGATAAAATTGCTGAAGAAAATTAGAGTAAACTCGTTGGAGTGTTTTTCAATTTAAGGGCATAGTTTTTTTTTTTTTTTTTTTCACTTCTTATCTTCTTTAATTCAGCCATTTTTTTAATTTCATTAATGGAGCGTTTTTCAATTTGAGGGCAAGATTCTACTCGGTTCATCAGTTTTTGGTAGAAACAAAGCTTATTTGCACAATATTTTTCCTCAATGGAGAACTCTCATTCTCGAATTGGTTGCCAATATTGGTTTGTTGTTCTTTTTATTTCTCGTCAACCTCAAGATCGATTTGTCTTCCATCCGTCACAGCAGGCGCATGGCTTTTAGAATTGCTAGAATCTCTGTCTCTTTCCTCTCTGGCATCAATGTCGCCTCCATCCTCTATAAGACCGTCGACGGGGCCGACAAGGCCAACTACGACCAATTCATTGTACTCATGGGCATTGCTCTATCCATCACCACCTTCCCTGTTCTAGCCCGCATTTTAATCGAGCTTAAACTCCTCACCACCGAAGTCGGTGAAACTACCATGGTTGTCACTGCCTAGATCTTCCTTACACTTGTCGTCGTTGGTAACGACACTGAAGGCAAGGGGGAACACAAGAGTCTTTTTGTTTTTGTTTGGGTCCTACTTTTGAGAGTCGGTTTCATGATTTTCATGATGGTGGTGGCCCGATTTGGAATGATTTAGTTATTTTTTGGTAATTTTTTTTATAACAAACAAGTACCTATCATAGAGCAACACGTGATTTTGGATATGTGTGGGAAACATTTCTAATGGTGATTGAAACAAAAACTTCATTTAGGGTGTAGATTGATACACTTATTTAAGTTTAGGGTTAAAATTGATATAATCTACCAAGTGTGAGGTTTAAATTGATGAAATTGAAAGTTTAGTGTTAAAATTGATATAACCTACTAAGTTTAAGGTTTAAATTGATGAAATTTAAAGTTTAGGGTTAAAATTGAAACAATCTGCTAAGCCTAGGGTCAAATTTGATTTTTTTTTCCTAAAATTT
Organism: Trichosanthes truncata; assembly: GCA_033996785.1. Taxonomy (NCBI): domain Eukaryota; kingdom Viridiplantae; phylum Streptophyta; class Magnoliopsida; order Cucurbitales; family Cucurbitaceae; genus Trichosanthes; species Trichosanthes truncata. Next base: position 24,115,896 of record JAWPNB010000008.1, on the reverse strand, counting down.
AAAATCATAATAGTCTTTTTTTTTTTTTTTTTTTTGAGTTCAACAATTATGAGGGTGGGAGATCGAACTATTGATATTTGAAATGATAATTGATGTTTTATCCAATAAACTATGCTCGGATTAGCAAAAAAAGGACTAAATATATCCTTTAGTCTTTAATGTTTGAGTAGACATTTCTCAATTATACCCTTCTTGTTGATGAATGTAAAAATTGACAGAAGATAAACTTACATGACATGAGACTTTTCCATTTGACTAAATTTTGTTGCTAATTTTTTTTTCAATTTAGTATCATGTTAAGCTAAAAGAATATGATTAAAAAATATTAAAATGTAAGAAATTAATTTAAACATTTTTAAACAATAGAGATTAGATCGAAAAATACTTCAACATTGAGAACTAATGCTTATATTTAAACCCAAAAAACAAAAAACAAACAAAATCCTAATTAATTTTGTCCTCCTACTCCTAGACTAAGAAGAGTGTAAATTAACCCCTTATAATGTGATAAGATCTTTCGTAGTTGGAATAAATAAAATCTTCTCTATTTTTCTTAACACATCGATGGGATTTTAGTTGAGATGAATGCCACGTTGCACACTTTTGCAAATATACTCTTTATCTTTTGATATAAAGCAAATACGTTTGTCAATGTCAAGTGTATTCTGTAAATAACTTTATCCATGAACATGAAGTATAAATAGTTCTTAAACTACAAAAGACAACTTCCGAACTGAATTTGCCTTGAATCTACATTTATTGATACATAATTGAAGCCTAAATTTGATAATCTTCATTAGAATTCAGATTTGGGTACAACTAGAATGAAAAATCTATGTCTCATCCATCACTGATGCCGACCCCGACCATCCCGACCACGACCACGACTCCGACCTCTCATTGCCTTACGCCATGTGGTACTAGTTGTCGCTCGATTATTGAGCCAGCGGTCGAATTATTTGTGTGAACCATAGTAGTTCCTGTAGCAGATTGGCTGCAAATATCTGGCTTCTCCTCAACCTCATATAAAAAAAACCAAAGATCTTCCATGCCCTGTATCCAACCAAGTCCTTCAAAAGGATAATACTATATAAAAACAAGGAAATTAAAACTAAAACAAACTTCTCTTTTCTTTTCTTAAATATCTTACAAGTTTTCCAATGTTTAATATTGCAGGGTAGGCGATCAATTGTCCTATAAGATTAGTATCTCAAGTCTCACCTAAACTATAGACACTTGCCAGAAATTCATGATTATCCATAAAAATAAATGAAAAGCAAAGATGGGTTACTTCTTAATGGTCAAATAATATACTGCAGGATATGCTTTTGAAGTAAGACAAATTGTAGACGAAACCTGATTACAGATCAGCACACGAGGGAACTCAAGGAATTAAATAATCGAGAAACTGAACATGAAAAAACATGACAAAATCCAGTTATTTCAGCACTTTTTTATTCTGCCCTTCTAATCAAACAATTGAATTGACTCTGAATATTTCAACAAAGACTTGACTCAGTTCGTCTTGGTCTATTGTTGGATATCTAGATTAAATATATTGAGCTAATTCATGCTTCTCTTGAAATTAATTTGGGTTGGATAATATCAATCGGAACAGATTAACTAAAGTTAAATATCAATAAAGTATAGAATCACTTGTCTTGACGCAACTCAATACTACCTATTAGCACTCCTAGTTTAGATTAAGAACAGCAATGTCCTGAGTCATCCATCGTTTGGCAACAACTCTTAGGAGTTCTGAGGCCAAAACTGTTGCATGCTTATTTCCAAGTTTTAGACTAGGAAAGCAAAATGGCATATCTTATAAGATCTACATTCAAGAAGGTAAGTATAATGTAGCACGTGCTTTACTTATACGTATGAAGATTCTATAATATACGTCAAATGATAAAACACGAACCGTATTGTGTTTGCCTCGTTGAATAAACTCTTATCTACCCACTAACCATGATCAGCCAACCCTCCTCTCTGAAAATAACACGCAGTCTTGAATAGTAGGACCAAGGAAATTTATCAGCAGTCAACACTAGCATCTGATAGAATGGAATGCAAACTTTACTGAGAATGTCAAAAGGTGCGAAATAATAGGGAGTCCATCTCAACTGAGAAAAAGAAAATAGAAAGACCAATTGAAAGAAGATTCCATGTGCTCAGCTAGCAAATGGTCAAAGAAAAAGTAGCATCTCAGTTAACAGAGCTAGAAAATACACCAGAGCAGCAAAAAAAGTGCACGTTCAACTCTTCGCCTACATATTCAATAAGGTATTCATCCTGGAGTTGAAGCCTGGAATCATTAAGCCGTAACTGTTCCATTGTAAAACAGAATATACACTCCATCACAACATGATATGCACCTTCTCCTATGGTCTCCATCTAGTTCAGGCACAAAAAATGGCAACGCAACATCAATTATCTTTGCTTGATTGAAAAAGTTATCTCCTTTGAGCTGTTGATCTAACCTAGATTGACCGACTTCAATACATCCGATTCAACTCTCACCTAGTTATTTATATCCATCATAATCTAATCACCTTAATAACGACAAACGAAAGCACCGAGATAAATTATTCTACTCAGATTTCCTGGAAGTATGTAACAGCAAAAATAAGGAAAGAGTATAGCATTACCTCGCTGAAAAAAAAAGATGAAATTCATATTACAAAGAGTAGTATCCTTGTCTAGTCGTGTTTCAAATACAACAGAGACAATAAGACAGTAGAACATAGGCCATTTATTCATCCCCAACCCCATGGAAAGTGAAAAGGCATTGCTTGGCTGGAAAAAAAAAAAGTTGAATTTCATAATAAAAAGAGCACTTTATGGAGAAGAAGATTGCAACTTTTAAGACCTTTTTTTTTCCAGGCTTTATTGTCACTGAGACTCGAGGGAATTGATGGCACCATTGCTGAGGAGCCTCTGCACATACTTGCCAAGAATATCTACCTCCAAATTCACCAACATCCCAACTTTCTTCAATGGAATGACCACGGTTTTCTGAGTATAAGCAACCAACATGAAGTTAAAAGCCTTTTCCTCATCAAAAACATCCACCACAGTCAAGCTGGTTCCATCCACTGCAATGAATCCTTTTGGTACAATGTAATTGAGCAAAGCCTCTGATGTCCTCACCTTTATCCACAACGAGTCCCCCTCAGTATCCATTGAGATTATCTCCCCAGTCCCATCTACATGCCCCTGCACAAAATGCCCACCCATTCTGCTAATTGGTTGAACCGCTCTCTCCAAATTCACAGGCGAACCGGGCACGAGTTCCACCAATGAAGTCTTCCTGAGCGTCTCAGGCGCTAACCCCACCTTGAATTCTGATAGTTGGTGATCAAAAGCAGTCACAGTAAGGCAAGTTCCATTCACAGCAATGCTGTCCCCAAGGTTTACACCTTCAAGAACAGTTTTCGCAGTAATCTCCAAATCAAAACCCCCATGTTCAGCAATACCCAAATTTTTTACACGGCCCATTTCTTCAACAATGCCAGTGAAAAGGCATCGGACGGAACTCCTCGGCCGAGATTTGCACCGCATCTGGGGCTTGTGGCTGGAGGTGAATAGAGTGAAAAGAGATCTGTTGGTATTGAATTTCAACTTGGGGCAAAACTGGGACGATACCGGATGAACATTGAGAATCGGATTCCTCCCCGGAGGAACCATTTTCGGGATATTGGATAGTGTGGTCGCAGTAGAGAGCGAAGAAAAAGTTGACATTTCCTCTGTTTCAACTACAGAGCCGGGAGTTTGAAACCAAAGAAAGATTAAGAACCCTAAACCTCGAGCAAAATATATGCGTTCAAAAACCCAATACAATTTACAAGCAATCGAATGCAGAGCAGATCGAAGAGGAACTTACTACCAACGTGGATGTCGTCAGAGAAGGAATTAATTAATTAATTGTTCATTGTTGAGGTTGAGGCATGGATTGTTCTGCAACTACAACCAGTAAGAGAACAGAAGAGAAGAGACCCAGACATCATGCTCTGTTACTTCAGTTTATTAATCCTCCCTTTTCCCTTTTTTTTTTTTTTTTTTTTTTTTTTTTTTTTTGAAGAACCTTATTCTTCTAGTTATAAGTTATTATAATAAAAAAATTAGGAAAATGATAAACGAAACAGAGAAAATAGAAAAATATAAATTATATTGATATAGGGCTTAATAAACTGAGTTTTAAATAATAATTTCAAGGGTACAATAATATTTTTCGAAAAATCTTCTAAAAAAATTAATATTTTTTGAAAATATATAGTGTATCATAATTCATAACTTTAATTTTCTATTTAAGATAATTTTGAGGAAAAATAATGCAACAACTTAATTTGGTGTTTTTTAAAAATAAAAGTATGATGCTTTTTTTTTCTTGTCTCGAGTAAAACGAGTTATATAATATAATGAAGAAAATCTGAATTATTTTGGAAAATCTTGAATTATATTATATGGGGAAAATGAAGAAAGAGAAAGTAATCTAAATAATAATGCGGCGTGTTCCACGACCAGAATATTTAATAGTGTGGGTGTCAAAAAAAATATATATATATATATATAAAAGTGGGCGTTTGGCTAATGATTTTGGGTTTGAATGGTTTCAGGTTTCAAACCCAAAATCATGTTTGGTACAAGATGTTCAAACTCTTAGTTTTGAAACACAATTTCATGGGTTACGATAGTGCAATCCTATAGGGTTTGTGCCATATTTTCCTCTTCCATTTGTCATTTTCTATTTCCAGTGACCACTTCAACATTAACTCCGATGACAACTCCGACGACCACCAACAACAAAAACTCTGATGACCACACCGACGACCCGACCACCGCTGACGATTACCTCCGACGACCACTGCGAATGAGAACTCTATAGACGAGTTTGACGACCACCCCAACAACTCGACACCCTGATGATCCAACCACCCTGACGACCCGACTTGCTCGAATTACCGCCAACGACCATCTGACAATCACTCCAACTACCCGGAAACCATAGTTGACGACCAACCCGAAAATTCGACCACCTAGCAATCACCTAGTGACCACTACGATGACCCGACCACCCCGGTGACTACTTTGACGATCACCCCGATGCCCTGACAACCCAACCACCCAAAACCACCATTGACGACCACCTGGTGACTACTCTAGTGACCACCCTAACTGAAGGGAATAATCGAATTAAACCCACAGCGGAAGCATAGGAATCGTCTTTGATTTATTTAGAATTAAACTAAAATACAATGTTAAGCAATAAATACCTTCCAAATATGGAGATTCTTCTGGCGGGTCTTTATCTCCTCCACAAAGTCTTGAGCCTCTTGAAAGAAAATCTACAAGGGATTGGAGAGAAAGAGGTCTAGAGAGAATTCTCTAATTCTCTCTATTTTAGGAGCTGTGTATTGTGTAGACTGCCCAATGGCTCACCCCTAGGGTCCTATTTATAGTGGTCTAGGAAAGATAATTAAATAATATATTTTAATATCTAATATATTAAAATATATTTATCTAACCAATTTGAATCTTATTCAAACCTTTAAAATTCTCCTACGACATCTATTTCCTAATTTGAATTCAATTCAAATTTAATAAATATCTTTTCTTTAATGTATCTAATATACATTAATTATTTTTAATATTCAATGTATCAAATACAATAAATATATTTTCCTCTTTTATATTTAATATATCTAATATATTAAATATTAATTTGAACACTTCAAATTAAATATTAATTTGAACATTTCAAATTTTTCTTTCAACTAAATTGATCTTTTTAATGTTATTATGAGCTAGCAAGGGGACCTTATGAACCTACAGGTTATAAGCTCCAATGATACAAAATTAATTAATTAAACTCTTTAATTAATTAATTTTCATTCATTAACTATAGGTCACTCTACTATAGACCTAGAGTTGCACTCTTATGCACTGTAAGACAAGTTGTGTCCATAGATATAATTATTACATGCAAGTCGATCCTTCACGAGTTGTTCGTAATTATAGCTGGGTCAAAAGTCCGTTTTACCCCTATAATTACATCTTGCACCTTAAGTACCACTGATCCTCTAATGAACAATCTGTTTATAATCTAATTATAAACTAAGTCCCTCTCGGGCCAGTGAGAGGGTGGGGCCCCATTGTTCAAGTCCCGAAATCAGCACTTAAGGGAACTACTCATCTACTTACCCTATATGGGAAGAAGTGAATTCCATCTTGTGAGATTATGTTCCCAGCTCCCTATTTGGTCAAGTCCCCAAAATGGTAGGCATATTGAATCGGCTACAAAAGCCACTCTCACCCATGCAAATCAAAGGACAAGCCCTCACAGGCAGGAGTTCATAACTCACTCAGGATTAAGATCGAGTCGCATATGATCATCCTGATGAAATATTAATCTTCTCAATTAACGGATTTATAAAGAGAGATTAAATATTTCGTGGTCCAGTCTTATACAAACTCATTGTATAAGATACCCTCACTCACATGTCTCCACATGAATGATTTGGATCAAATCATTTGTAACTGTTACAAAGTGGGCCATATCAATAGTGTTACCAGGATAAGGCACCCAACCTTATCCATATACTATGACCCTTTAGGTTATTTCTTGAACATGATCCTCTCGTATGTCAACCACATACTGTTCAAGATTACACTATCAACCTTGGATTTTTCATATAATGGATAATATTATATTGCAAATAAAATAATCAAAATTATTATTATTATTAAATAAATTATTAATTACGAGGCTTTAGGGCATAAATCCCAACACTAACGACCTGTCCACCCTAATGACCACTTAAGCAACAACTCAGGGACTCGACCACCCGACAACCACTGCCGCAACCACCCAGCAACCATTCCTGCAACCTGACCACTCTAGTGACCCGATCACCTGACAATTATTGTCGACAACCACTCAATGACCACTCGGCAACCTAACCATCGTGCAACTACCACCGGCGACCCAACCACCCCAGCAACCCGACCACCTCAACGACCATTCCAACGATCACCTTAGCAACCCAACCACCTAGTCAATTTTTTAAAAGGTTAAAATAAAACTAAAAATGGCTACTAGACAAATTTTTTAACGCATTGTATTTGAAATATGTTTCAAAATAATGTGCAAAATAGAGTTTCAAATATTTTAATTTCTAAAATAGAATTCAAATTTTATAACTCATTTATCCTTGAAATAAATTTCAAAATGCGATGCGAAATTTTGTTTAAATTCCATAATTTCTTAAATAGACCTCCAATATTTTAATTTTTAAAATAGAGTTCCAAATTAGGTTTATGAATACTTTGTAAAATAGAGTTTTAAATTCCATAATTTCTTAGATAGACTTCTAGTTTTTTAATTTCTAAAATAGAGTTTCAAAAATAGGTTTTAGAATACTTTGTGAAATAGAGTTTTAGATTTCCTAATTTATTAAATAGGAAAAATGAAGTTCCTAAAATAGTTTTCTGAATACTTTGAGAAATAGAATATTAATTATTTAAAATATATGCCTTATTTAATTTTATATCACAATGAATGGAGTCAATGAGATATCATTCTACTTGTACAAACTACACATTCATATTTAACTTTTCTTGAAACAATTTATCCACATAATTGGTTAAAATATTGATATGAAATTCAACAAACAATTATCAAGTAAAAAAATAGATATGAAAAAAAAAACAACCTCAAAAATTGTTAAAAAAAAAAATAACATAAACAAACTCAGCCCAATCCAACCATGCACTCCAAACATAGGTTCCAGCAAACTAGCCAAACCCAACCCTTAGATATGTTCATTTTTCCCGCGGGAATCCTCGTTTAGACAGGGAATGAGGGAGGGAGTGGGGAGAATTTTTCCCCGTCCCCTCCCCGTTCCCTACCCCGCCCCAATTACTTTATTATTTTTTTCATATGTATATTTATATATATAATAAATAATAAATTTAATATTTTATGTTGTATTATTTTATTTTTCTAAATAAAATTTTAAAAAATTCTCTTTAAATAGAAATTTACCATTAGAAATTAATAATTTAAATAGAAATTTTCTAAAAAAATATTTTATTTAATCAAAATTTAAAAAATAAATAAATAAATGAAAACGGGGAATAATTTCCCGCGGAGAATCCGATCCCTGCGAATTTCCCACGGGGAATCCCCGTCCCGGTCCCCACGAAATTAAATGGGAAATTTCGCGGGGACGATGAATGAAATGGGGGGCGAGGACGGGGATGGGGAAGACATCCCCGACTCCACCCTACCCCGTGGACATCTCTATCAACCTTGCACCCCAACACACAGTAATCAGGAACTTCAAGCTTTCTGATTCTAGCCAAGGAATCTCAGGGTTCCTGATTCCAAAACAGCGTGCCAAACAGCCTCTAATAACATGTGGCGGGCTGGCCTAAATTTTAGATTTTTTTTTTAATTTTTATTTTTAAATGGCCTAAATTTCAGAGTTCATACATCATTAAACTAATCTATATTTATATGAAAAAATTTCGAATAGGAATCTCTTTGTTTATATTATGTTTTGAACAATAAATTTTTTTTTTGAAAAATGTTTTGAACAAAGTTTTTAAGTTTATAAATAGTTTTTTTTTAATGTTGGTGAACTTGATGGACCCCACATAATTTTTAAAATGATGTTAATGTGACAAGCAATAGATGGAAGTCATACTACGTGGTACTAGAATTTTTCCATATCTATACTATAATCTATAATGTATATTAATAAAAATACTAATGTGTTAAGGTGAACATAGCTTGGTGGTGATTGACATTTACTCGGTACTCTTTCTTTGAGGTCTTGATTTTTTAAAAAATCACCACCCTTTAAGCATTTATAACTCCCTCCTAACTCTATATTTCTCTCTTATCCACCTATCACTCTCCTACCCATTTATACGTTTCTCTCGCAATTATATGTTTCCCTCCCTCTCTAAATTATACCTCTCTTCCATCATCTTTATGTTTCTCTCTCCAACCCAATTCTCTCTCTCACTTAAGGAAAATTTTAGTATTTCGATAGTTCTTTCGTTTAGCATTTGACACGTCATTTGATGATATATTATTTTATTTCATAGGTCCACACTATTTTTAAATGTTACTTTTATGGCAACAATCAATGGAAATAGTATAAAAAAACTTCTATATCCATCCAAATTCCTCTCTCTCCAAACAAATTACTCCTTTCTAAAACAATAATTCTAAAATTTTATTATAAAAAAGTTTTGTTAATCTATTTCAAAAATTAATTATAAAATTTTATGACTTTATTTTAGTAATAACTAATAAAGGAATTTTAAAATTTTAGAATTTTAATAGTTAGCTAATTTTTATAAACAAATATCGGAATTAATAATTTAAATGTATTCATAAATTTGACAAAGGACACCAATGTGAGAAAGTTAGAATATCAAAATATTGAATATAAAAAGTTTTGTTAATTTATTTATAAAAATTAATCATAAAAATTACTTTTAATTCTAACTAATAACAAAACCAAAGTTTTGGAATTTAAATAGTTTTGCAAAAAAATTTCAACTCGTGCGATTATATAAAGAGTTCTTTCTTCTACTTTTAGTTTTTTTTTTCCTTTAAATTTTTTTCTTAAAGTTTCTAGATTTAGTGCGGTGAGTATAATAACTCAACACATTAAAGTCCCATTTAATAACTATTTAATTTTTTATTTTTGAAAATTGTGTTTGTTTCTCACCATTTTTCTTCAATTGTTTTCATATTTCTTAAGAAAACATTTGAATTATTAGCCAAATTTCAAAAAAAAAAACAAGTTTTTAATTTTTTTTTTTTCAAAGTTTGGATTTTGAAATCATAGGTAAAAAGTAGATATTAAAAAAAAAAATCTCATAGGTGGAAGTAGTGTTTATAAGCTTAATTTTCAAAAACAAAAAATCAAATGGTTATTAAACGAGGTCTAATAATTTTGTACAAATTGCAAAGTAGAGTTATCTAGCAATTATAATAATAATTATTATTATTATTATTGTTTTTCTTGTATGCTTAGAATTCTTTGATTTAATTTTTACACAATTTTAATTATTTAGTATAAAGTGGTAAATTCATCCTTAATTTTATTGAACATATAATTGTAAATATCACCAATCCGAGCATAGCTCAATGGATTAAACACAAATTATCACTCCAAAGGTCAATCTCGTTTGATCTCTCACTCTAAAATTGTTGAACTCAAAAAGAAAATTGAGAATATCGTGTGTATAGCATGTGTTAAAGACTAGTTCAAATAAATGAAAAACCACAGTTTCAAATTATTAAAAAAAGGAAAAAAAAAAATTGTGCTCCAAGGGTTGTGTTCACACGTGTCACACCCCACCCTAGATTACTCTACCAACCTTGGACGAGTTGTGACGACAATAGACCCTCGAGTGTGCTATGAATCTATTGTCAAGTATCTCTTATATCTTATGACTCAACTTTGTCTATAGACATCTCATATTCAACACAACAAAAATTACACTCTTGGTTATAATAGATGAGACTAATGGTAGATTCTGATAAACTAACTCTGAAAGAAACTCAAGAGCAACTTGGTGGAAAAATAAGGATAAAAGAATAAGCTAAAAAGCCTAGTGAGTGGTAAGTTCATAAGAAAATAACTTTTAAGAAAACTTTTTTCATATTCAATTTAATTCAAAACTCTGTAAAAAATAATGTAAATCATGAACAACTTAGAAACTCTCGAGATAATTAAAACACAGTAAATTTTGAAACAATAACATAAGCTAGTAAAAACATAGAGAAATTTGCAATTACAGCTCTTGAAAATGCACACTAACCTAGTAAAACTATTCACCAAACTTGTACCCAAATCTTTGCCATACTGGTGTAGAGTAATCTCCATACATACAGCAGAGCAATCTTTGTCATATTATGCGTCGAGTAATCTTCAGATACATACAGAGCATATCTCTGTCATACTCAAGGTTTAAAATATCGATGTCGACGGAAATGTCGAAGTCTCAATTTTATGGAAATATCGATAAAATGTCGATGTCGATGTCGATGGATATTTCTGGAAAAATTTAAAAAAAAATTCAAAAAAAAATATTTAAATTAATAAATGAACATTTTACACTTTTTAAATGAGTAAATACTTGTTACATTATTATATTCACATTAAGTTACATTTTCTTGCTATTTTTTTTAATATTTCGTCAATTTTGTACGGTATGTGGAAATGTCGATTCCCCCCTTATGTCGATGTCGAACCCATGGACATGTGGAAATTTCGATGGAAATGTCAACATGTCGACGAAAATTTAATACCCTGGTCATACTATACACAAAGCAATCTTAAGGTACATAGTAGAGTTTTGTCATACGTGCACACAGAGTTGCCCCCAAAGGGCTAACCCTAACATATGTCTTAAAGCCTATGTGTGTACTAGAGCAGGTTCGAAAGACCTTTCTCTTTGATATGCTACAGAAACACATTTACGTAGAATACGCGTAATCACCATGGGTACATAAATCTAGTGGCTTGGAAACCACTTTTAACATAAAACTCTTAATTCTAAAACTAAAAATTGTGTTTTCCCTCTAAAATGACATTTCATAAACATGGGAGATTTTTCAAATAACATTAAACATTTATAAATTCTCAAATAATCATCAAATCTCTCAACTAACATAAAAACATTTCCAACATCATACTTTCTCTAACCACATTTCATACACCTCGTACATTTCTCCATAAACATTAAAACTCTTCTAATTTTTCAAACAATCCTAAAAAATCTCAAATACATCTAAAACAACAATTTCAACTAAAAGCATAAATACTAGAATTTCATAACAATTTCTGAAAATTCATAACAATATGTCTAAAATTATACATAATCATAAATTTTATGGAATTCTATAGTATCTTGCTAAATAATAAATATTTTATAAAATAGTCACTCACATAACTATTATCGTTGGCAACTTCATAAGCTAGTCCAATTCTTGTCCAACCTGAAATTTCAATAATTATACCATAAATTATGAATTATTTCCAAAGGAAATAAATATAAGCTATCCATGAATCAATTAAACTAATTTTCAATTCCTTTCTTTTAATTAAAATTCCCAAATTACATCCTTCAAATCAAGAAGCAAAATTTCCAAACCCCAAAAAAATCAACAAAATCCCCAATACGAAATAAACAAGATCAAAACTAAAAAATTTCACTCATCAAATCAAAAAGAAAAATTCTCAAACTTCCAAAAATCAACATGGTCCCTACAAGAAATAAACAAGATAACCCAAAATTTTCACCCATCAACTAAAAAGCAAAATATTCAAACTTCCAAAAATCAACACAATCCCATCAAGAAATAAACAAAATAAGAACCCAAAAATTTCACCCATCAAATCAAGAAGCAAAATCCTCAAACTTCCAAAAATTAACACAATCCCCACCAAGAAATAAACAATATAATAACAAAAAAAAAATAGTGTACGAAAGCCATGAAAAAGAATGATTAATGAAAAAAAAAAAAAACCTAAAACATACCAGACATGTAAACGACAAGCTAAGGATTTAAGATTTTACTTTTGGCCATCAAATGCAATGGAAGAATCCATAGAGGGTCACTTGACGAGAGAGGAGTGAAGAAAGGAATGTACAGAGAGTGAATGGTTTCACAACAAAAAGAGCAAAATGGCAATTATGATTTTTTTTTAGAAAAAAAATCAATTTTAACATCTAAACTTGTCAAGTTGTATCAATTTTCACCATAAACTTTCAATTTCATCAAATTACACCTCAAACTTAGATAAATGATGCAATCTTAACCTCAAACTTTATAAAGTATTGCAATTTTAACCCTCTAAAAAGTTCTCACTACAAATATCATTAAAAGAAGTGTTCTCTTATGCATTCAAAGAATTAGAAAACATATATACTATATGAACTTGATAAAATTTTAGAGAAAAACGACATTAGAGCTAAATTTTTTTGTTAAAATTTATGAATTATGACAAAGTTATTTAATGGTTAATTTGTGCATTGGTCAAACTTATTTTTCTGCAAAAATTTATTTGATTGAAATTAAAGTTTATGAAGATTTTTTACACTGTTTTTTTTTTATTAAAATTAGTTGGCAAATTAGTGAAATTTGAATTGAGGGTAAAAATTGCAATACTTATTTAAGTTTAGGGTTCAAATTGATATAACCTCACAATTTTTGGGGTCAAATTTCATCTTTTTCCTTTTTTTTTTTTTTTTTAAGAAATATAAGGAAGTTTCCTTATTTGAATTCCCTTTTAAAAAAAGGTCAAATTAGATGTGAAGGTGTTATTATAATGAAATTGGGCCTTTTATGTTATAAAGGACAACCACACTAAATTATGGTGAATTTGGACAGAATTAAGAATTGGATCAATTATAAAGTGTAGGAGACTCTTATGTGTAGTAAAGCCCCCCCCCCCCCCCCCCCCAAAAAAAAAAAAAAAAGGAAAATAAATCAAGGAACAGCACGCCCTGGTAAGTGGTAAGCCCATAATATTGAGATTAGCCCATAACCAACTCGTTCTGAAGCACTTGAAAATGTTGCAGCCCAAACTTTTCCTTAGGATTAGCAACAAGGGCCTCAACCTCAAGCATAGCAAGAGAGAGCCCCTTTAATTTAAGAGAAATTGTAAGTAATATCTATAAATAACTATAATAAAAAAGGATAAAAATATTTTATATTTGAAATTATGTCTACCAAATTTATAGGGAAGAGTTTGAATAAAAAAACTATCCATCCTACCCCTAGTGTATATCGTTATCTATATTCAGCCCAATCCAACAGCAAGATCTTCTAAAAACAAATCACCCTAACGTTTTGTAACAAATTTTGTTGATCGCCTTTTGTGTGGGAGAAAAAACTTTCCGCAACGAATTCTTTCAAAACAAATCTCAAAATCTTTCCTCCAATCTCAAACTTGAGTTCCGATGAATTTTTAAGTTTGCATTGACGTTGGATCAAATGCAACAGGAGCTGGGAAGATGTTTTTTTAAAGGAAAAATTCTACAAATAGCCAAACACGTCCTTCGAAACCTCTCTTCATACTTGTCCTTAAGGGTTTTTTGTATAGTTTCCATAATTCCACTCTTGCAACATAAGTTTATTTTTAGGGCTCTGCTTCTCTTAGATGCGGACATAAAGTAATCATTATCTTGTGCATATATCGTTGTACATAAAGGCACATGAGATTAACAGCAAACAAATACAAAGGTGTATATAAAGGCAAGACAACTCATAGATAATAGGTATACAGAGGATTAACAACAAATACAGAGGGTATATAACAACATGTATACACCATCTTTTTCCAGACTAAATGGTGTGTATATATCGTACATACAATGAAGGTGTGTGTAGATTAGTCTAACAAAGACACAATAACAAATATGATGTGTACATGCTATATATAAAGGTAGAACAACTCATATATAATTGACATTTAACAACAAATACAAATGATTAACAGAAAATACATGGGTGTATAACAACATGTACACAATATCTCTTTCCAGACTAAAAGGTGTGTATATATCGTACATACAATGATGGCGACCGGAAGGCCCCAACAGAATGGAGCAAATACAATCAGAAGGAAGGTTTCAACCACAGGGAAACGATTCGATGGAATGGGAGGGAGGAGGGTTCCGTGAGCCTCCTTTTTGGTTGTCAATATGAAAAATATTCAAATACTTGGAATTTGGTGAATGCTCCAATTGATGCATTTTAATGAAACTAAGCAAGTGTGACCCTGATTTGACACTTTTTCATCGTTTAAAGCAAGATGGTTTAATTAAGCAGTCATACTTATATTCACGGGGGTAATTACGTTTTTATAGGTATATGAGTCTTTGTAATTAATAGTATTGAGAGCATGAAACTTCTACTACATCAATCGTGTTCATGGAATTTTTGTACTGACTGGAGTAAGGTTTCAGGGTTCTATGTTCATTATGGGTCTGTGTCATTAACTATTTTAAATTGTTCTCATTGACATCTTATTTTAATTAATATCACCTGTTAATTATTTGAAAAAAAATCCGACGTATTTCTCTCCCGATGCACTGCTTTTTGTTAACTACACTTTTAGTTATAATAAACTTGTAAACATCCAATGGGGTATTTTCGTCTCAATGCAGTTAGTAGATTTTAGTTAAAAACGGTTTTAGTCATATTTACAAGTTAAAATTTGTTTAGACATTTTTTAAGTTGGGTGAGTTAAATTTAGACATTCTTCTTGTTGTCCCTTAATTTAAATTCAAAGTTTGTGGACTTTTAAATCATTTATTTCTTCCAATTACTTGAAAATTTTGCATCATATTCATGGTGATGGCTAGAAGAGAAGATATAGACAATGATATGGAAATTAAAGAGCCACATTTACATTAAACCAAATAATTTGTCGTCTTAAAAATTAAAATACTTTTTCAAGTTTAAAGTTAAGATTACAATACATATTTAAAATTGGGGTACAATTTGATGAAATTGAATGTTTATGATAAAAATTGATACACTTGATAAGTTTAGATGTATCTAAAATCAGTCAAATATAACTCAATAAATACCTATTATATTTTTTTGGATTGAAAATTTGATTCACTCCCACTGTATATGTATTGAAATGCCAAAAAGAAAAAGAGTTTTTTGTACATATAACCTTTTTTTAAAAAAAAAAAAAAATTGGGCCTAAAATTAAATATGACTAGGTCTTTCAGAATAACGATGGATAACTTTTTGCTTATGTCACACTGAGAGCGAGAGTACGAGAAAACTCATCGAGAGCCGTCACACCAAGAGTGAGAGTACGGAAAATTCCAACGAGAGCTAGAGGGACGAAATCGAGAAAAACAACATCAACTCACGTCAGTGCCCCCATCACCATCTTCAACCTTCTAGGTTCTGTTCATGCTGAACGACGTCAGAAATCCCATTGTGGGTGAAGAAGAAGAAGAAGAAGGTCGTTGAAAATGGATTCAGAAGATGATGGTTGAAAATGGATTCTAGATTTGATACTCACACAAATGGATTCCAAATTTGATGCTGATGGGATTTGCAAACTAACAGAATTTGTGTGGTTTGAGGAGGGTTGAAAATGGACTCTAGATTTGATACCTATATTTGAGATGGATTGGCGTCAGCATGTGTAAAAGAGGAGAAGAAGGTTGAAAATGACATCTGCAAGAAGAAGATTGAAAATGACCTCTCGCTCTTGTTGAATTTTATCGTACTCTCACTTTCGGTGTGACATAAGTAAAAGATAATTCATCGTTATTTTAAAATACTCAATTGTATTTCGTTTTGACCGCAAATAAAGGGCCATCCCTTTCAATTTTCCAAAGAAAAACATACTTTTTAAGGAGGTTATTTATATTTTATCTAGAAATATCCATCAAATACACAATTTTTCATAGAATTAAAATAATTTTGAAATCACCTCTCTCAAGTTTTATTTTTTTTCCTCCCAAAAAATACATTATATTTATATTTACTCTTATTTTGCCAACCTGGACAAGTATTTGGTTGTCCATGTCAAAGTCCTGAGCGTAAGCTTAAAGCTGACTTTGAGAGTCGCGCTTCGCTTAACCCAAAAGTACGGGTCCGTCTCCCTGCCCTTTCTACTCTTCAATTACTGCACTTTGAATTTTGAAATACATGACCGCCACGTCATATTTACGCTTTGAATAAAATATTTTCTTTTCTTTTTTTCAAATTTTTATAAAGTAAAAGGTTATATATAAATCTTTTCTTTTCTTTTTTTCAAATTTTTATAAAGTAAAAGGTTATATATATATATATATATATATATATATATATATATATATATATATATTTTGTTGGTGCACAAATTCGAACAAAGGAAATTCACCTGATTTGCACATGAAGCCAACTATGAATTTGTATTTTGAGGGAACGAGGTGGCCTGCAAAACAAAGAAAACCTGCTTGCTTGTCACATTCACTTCGATGCTTAAGTCAGAAAGAAAATATGTGTAGCAAGCTTTTTGAGAGTGAAGATTGAGAATGAGTTACTTCTATTGGAATTATAACAGAATATATATATGATGGACCTTTTCGTAGACTTAATTGGATTAGGTTTTTAAGATGGAGATGAGGTCCAATGTGCGGGGCATGTGGGAGCAAGCGGAGAGGGACAGAACCGGTTGAATCCGTTCAGCTCGGCCTAGTTTGGGTCGATCTGAGCATTTGGACCTTCTTACCCATTTCCTTGTTTTTTCCAACCTGATTCTATTATGGATCTTGAATTTGGCCCAATAGTCTTTTGTTTCTTTTATATATATATATTAGTTCAACGATGGATTGATATATGTGATCCATCAAGATTTTTATAATAACATAAAAATGTTTACCATGCATAAAAAAACATCCAGATGTATTGACTTTTAAACATTTTGACAAATACAAATATTAAAAAAATAATGACTATAATAATTTTAGGAGTTTATTGATTATTATTATTATTAGGTTAAATTACAAATTTGGTTTATATGGTTTTGAGAAAGTTAGAATTCGTTTCCTATGAGTTCAAATGTTAGAATTAGTCTTTATGATTTAATAAAACCCTAAAAATAGTTCATACTTATGGACTATTTATGAGGATTTTATCAAACAACTATTTATGAGGTTTTATCAAATCATTAGGATGAAATTCTAACTTTTAAAATTATAAAGACTAAATTCTAACTTTCTCCAAACTATAGGAAACAAAATTTTAATTTAACCTTATTATTATTATTTTAAAGAAATATTCGGCCGTAGTCAATAGCTTTTTAAAATTTAAGGAAAAAAAAATCAATTTTTACTCCTAAAATTTTTAAAATATTTAACATGTTATATCAATTTTTACCTTAAACTTTCAATTTCATCAAATTGCACCAAAACTTAGATAAATGTTGCAATCTTAACAAAAATACTTTAAAAATGGTTGCAATTTTAACCATCTAATAAGTTTCCATTTGAAAGATGGTTAAAAAAAAACGTATTCTCACATGCATCCAATGAATTCTAAAACATATGCATCAAATGAATTTTAAAACATATACATATGGTACAAAATTGATAAGATTTCAAAGAAAAACAATATTAGAGCTAAATTTTTGTTGCAATTGGTGAACTTTGAAAAGTTTGTTATATGGTTCCTTTGTGCATTAACCAAACTTAATTTTGTGTAAAACATATTGAAACTAGTGAGTTTATGAAGATTTTCACATTGTTTTTTGTTAAAATTAGTGGATGAATTAGTGAAAATTGACTAGATAGTAAAAGCGCAACACTTATCTAAGTTTAGTGTTCAATTTGATGAAATTGAAAGTTTATAATGACAATTGATACAACTTGAAAAGTTTAGGGGTAAAAATTTATTTTAAATTTAAAAATGCAAAAGTGGGAATTCAACCTTCAACATTAATATATTAAATTTAATTAACGTTTAACAAAAAATTATCGATGATTTCACCACAACCAATCTAGCAAGTGAACGAGCTATTGCACTTGCCTTCCTCTTTCCGTTAGATACATTTTGATGAAGTGAAAGTTTTAATCTCAGAAGAAAAATATGTTTTTACAAAAAGTTTCAAAAGAAAAAAAAAAAATAATGAAAATAAAGCATCCAAATTTGAAAATTTTCACCCTCCTCTTTGAGAAAATGCTTAAAGGATGTAGAGGGCATGTGGATTTAAGTTGCACCAAAGATTTAAATTAATGTTGGTAAAAGTCTCAAAGAATTAAATTACTGGAATTAAAAATTTAATGTTAAAATTGATCCCTTGACAAATAATAAATACAAGTTTAATAATGGGACTTTTCTTTAAAATTTTCTAGATGAAGAGATAAATGAACGCGGAAAGCCGCAGTCGTAATTGGCAACAGCCGGGAAATTTTTGCAAGGAAAATTGCCAGAGCCGTGTTCGACAAAATGCCTCGACGACGACGAGGGCAAATAATTCAGTCTCTTCTTAAATTTCCAAATGCCTTTGCAAATTTCTCACCTCGCCTAGCACCGTAGGTTTTGTTTGTGTCCACCAAGAACAAAAAAAAATCTTAATTAGTATTCAACTACACAATTAAAGTCAATTATTCATTTATTAAATTAAAGTCAATTATTCATTTATTAAATGGATTGTGACGGATTTAAGATTAAAGATTAGGCCAAATCCATGGCTGAAGAAGGAAAATCCATCCAAAAAAGAGAGAAAACTCTCAAAAGAATCAAATGTTCTATTCAAAATATGATATCCAAAATCCTCTTTACAATTCTAAGAAAGGGCTATTTATAGCCTTACAAAAAAAAAGACCTAATAACTACTTACATCTAAAATACTAATTAAGAACTAATTAACCTAAAATTAACAACTAAATTAATAATAACTAAAACTATACTAAATATCTAATCTTATCCTACATCAGATTCTATATATATACATACATTATAAGTCTTATTATGGGTTAAATCATTGATTAGATATTTCGAATATCTATCCCCACGTATTGTTGAACTAAGAAAAAATCATTGATTTGACTATTGTTGCAAATTGCTTACCGCGAGTGCACGATCAAGTTTTAATATAGTGTAATATAAATTACGGATAGATAACTCAAGTATCGTGGATACAATCGCTCAATTTTATTTAGAGAAATATTCGAGTAATGGAATTTAATCTAGAACTCAATTAGAAACAACGGAAATTAACTGTGAGACAAATCAAAGAGAAAACATCATAGAGATTTGATTTCACCAATCAGTCAAGCAAATCAATTAATTAATTAACTAAGATTGAACATGCAATTATTTCATAAATCAAGAAAATAAACGGTAGCAATTGTCCCTCCTGAGCACAATTGAATCTCAAACATGTCAAAAACCTAATATTTCTATCTAGATTTATTAACATGTAATGTCTTAAGTCTACTTCTTTTAACAACTTCTAAAGGAATCCTAAATCTCCCGATCTTAGGAAAACTCTAGTCATGCAGTTAAGTTTTAATCTAAACTATCTCTCCCAAGCATAAGTTCAGAACAATCAACAATTAACTCATGATTAATGGATTAAAATCATTACACACATAACAACATGAATGAATTAAAGACAGTCAATCAAGGCAATAAATAAATTAATTCATCAAAACTAAAGGCCTACATCAATCTCTAAGATTAAAAATTTTAGGCTCCGTTTGATAACCATTTAGGCCCCCTTTGATAACCATTTGGTTTTTGGTTTTTGGTTTTTGAAAATTAAGTTTGTTTTTTCCCAATTTCTCTACAATGGTTTTCATCTCCATTAAGGAAGTATTTGAATTCTTAGCCAAATTCTAAAAACAAAAACAAGTTTTTGAAAACTATTTTTTTTAGTTTTCAAAACATGGCTTGGTTTTTGAAAACATAGGCAAAAAGTATATGACAAAACAAGTAAAACCATAGGTGGGAGTAGTATTTATAGGCTTAATTTTTAAAAACAAAAAACCAAATGGTTATCAAACGGGGCCTTAGTTTTTAGTTTTTGGTTTTTAAAAATTAAGCCTATAAATACTACTTTCACCTATGGATTTCATTGTTTTGTTATCTACTTTTTACATATGTGTTCAAAAATCAGTCAAGTTTTAAAAACACAAAAAAAAAAAAAAAAAAAGTTTTCAAAAACTTGTTTTTGTTTTTGGAATTTAGCTAAGAATTCAAATATTTTCTTAAGAAAAATGAAACACATTGTAGAGAAATAATGAGAAAACAAATATAATTTTCAAAAACCAAATAGTTATCAAACAGGGTCTTAACTACTCATGTTCAAGAAATTAAATACAAAGCTCAATGAAAATCTCACAACAAAAATACAAAGTTCAGAGAAGGAGAAGAAAAACTAAAGTCCGTGTGTCAATCGTTCGTCCTCATCATGATATCCATGATCCCGAGCTCGAAAATCTCTTTTCTTCGCTCCAATGGTCTCCTCTAACTCTCTAAAGCAAGTTTGTTTCGAAAGTAGGATTTTGTCTCTCCAAAATTTGCCACTCAAAACAAATCAAAATATTGCATTTAAAGGAAGTAGGGTAGCGTCAAGACGTTGTACCCTATTGGCGATGTAAAAATGGAAAATCAATGTAGCGTCTCGATGCTACGGACAAAATGCAAGAGGCACGCCCTTTTGCAGTGTTGAGCGACGTTGGCTAGCATTGAGGCGTTGTTGGGCAGCGTCTCAACGTCACCCTTGTGGTTTGAATAGCTTGCATAGTGGCAGCGTCTTGATACTGTTACACTGCCTCATCAGCTCTTCTAGCTTGATTTCTTCTATTTTCTTCCTCAATTTCTCAATTCTTGTCAATTTTGCACCTTTTTTTTGCAATATATTCTTCACTATCTCTGATTTTCTCCAAAATGTTCGATTCCTACAAATTCAACAAATATGTGCATGAAGATAGCCAATAAATCCTCAAAACTACCAATAAATAAGTCCTAAAAATAGCTCACAAAGTGCGTTATCAACCATGTAAGCCCAATGAGCATTACATGTCTAGTTGGCTAGGAAGGATTGTCCTTTGTGAGATGAATCCAACCTTGTGGCTTGTGCCAAAATGTTAGAGAGGAAGAGTTGATCTAGACTCAAAGGAGTTCTCCATAGGAGGCATTGAGTTGTGTATGCATGCTTGCCCATGAACCTAGCTTTGAGGAACACTGTGTCGGTGAAAAATCTCGATAAATTGTGATGGGAAAAAACCTCTCACTTCTACCGCAGGAATAAGCAGAAAAAATAACGGAGAAATTAAAAGAAAGCAACAAAATAAGAAACATAAGAATTTACATAGAAAACCCCAAAATCGAAGAAAAAACCTCAGACAAAAAGAAACTATACTATGTGAAAATTTATTACAATCACACATAATTCTCTCATTGACCCCAAAGCTTTATACCACTCACACAACTAGAGTTAATATACCAGGCTTAAAGTATTTCGAATTGGGATGATTTGAAACCAAAGCCATATACTCCTTTTATAGTAGTTGAAGCCCATCACTTCCTTACACCTTTCAAAGATGGGATTACTCTCTTCTAATATTTTGTAAAAAACCCTACAAATTTCACCTTGGCAAGATATTTAAAGAATCTGCAGCTCCTGCTACACTTATTGTTTTTACTGTCAATCATAATCCTCAACTCAGAGAATTATAACTTACTCCACCATAAAAGTGAACTACTTGGAATGTCACATTCCAAGACTTTTCTTCTTCATCACATGTCAATAAACTCTGCTGAAATTTATGATGCAACTTCTGCCTACTTAGCTCACCCGAAGGTTCTTCAACCATCGACATAACTTTCACTATGCACACATTGCATAACTGCCAAGCCAATGCCAGCGTGCAAAACTTTGGAATCGCTGATCGGTGTACACTCAAGCGCACGCGATCAAAGTAATATAAAATGGTATGTGAGTATCAAGTATCGAATCCCAAGGGAACGGTGTAACAAAAATATTGTAAAGAAAAATGTAAGGAAAATTGCAAACTTGAAAACTAAATTGCAAAAATATTGTTGGGATGGTGTGTTGGTAAAAAATTGCAGAATCAAGAAATGACAATATTGGAATAAAGAAAATTTGCAGAATCAAATTTGCATAATCGAGAAATGGCAATATAGGAATAACAAACTAGATAGACTTTAATTGAAATTGCAAAAGAATTTTGAGATAAAGATGAGGCTCAAGAATGTCATTGCCCTAAGTTGTAATTGCAAGCCAAAATTGCAATTCCAACCTACTCCACACTCAATTGTAAACCAAAATTGCTTCTCCTATTCACCTTGAATTTAAGTTTTTAGGAGGCTAAGTGAGTGAATTATATGTCTATAGTCCCTCTATCTTAGATAATTCGGCTCAACAATTTTATGGGCTTTGGAATCCTTAATCCCTATGTCTAGGGTAAGGGTTAGCTTATGTCTAAGCTCTTTCCTCCATCACTTGTGCGAAATCCGCTTATCACTAACCCCGTCGGTATTAGATCTAAGCTTGAGTTGCTACCCTAGTTGATAAATCTAGGATCTCAACGGAAATTTATTCAACACAAGCAAACAATTGAGATGTGGGTTTGGTTTTTAGTTGGAATTTTGGCTACAATTACTTCTTAGAGAATTCACATCCTTGAACCCCCTAAGAAGTTTTAGCTCATGTTAAGAATAAAGATCTTAAACTATTTTTTAAAGAAAACATCATATTATAAAATAAATGAATTGCTAATGGTGGTCAAACAAGTAAATTAATACGTAAATTCTATTCTAATAGCGGTGCATGCTAGATGATTAGAGCAATAATAAATACCAAATTTTGGACAAGTAGCTGAAATAAAATCTCCAAAATTTCTCACTTTGCACAAAAAATAAAAGACAACTTGGTCTCAATTTCCAATCAAAACCTCAACCTTACGTAGAAAACAAAATTGCAACAATAATACACAAATGGCAGAAGCAACAAAATCAAACCCTTGCAATTAACAATCCATGGAACAAAAGTACATAAAATCAAAATTAAAATCTTGCAAGAAATAGAATCAACATTCTTTGCAAGAAACAGAGTTTAATAGAACAATTTTGATTTTTAGAAATAGATTCGCATTCTTCCTCCATTCCAATCGACTTCATCCTTTCACTATTTCTAGGAAACGATTAGCCTTAACAATCCAAGCTTGACTTGAATTGGATTAGAAAATCGAGAAGAAACATGTTAGAACTCTCGGCAGAAACAAAGTAAAAATGTGCAGAAAAACAGAGCCTTAAGTTCGAAAAATCACGAGCCAAATTTCTTTCTCCAAAATGAATTCTTGATTTCTTCACTTGAATTGATTGGATAAATCAAAAGACGAACAGGAAATGAACTTACAGTAGCTTTCGATAATACAGAAATGAAATTGAAGAAATATGAAAACAGAGAACAAAAAAAAAATGCAGAAAAAACAAATAAAGCACTACGTTGAAAATAAAACCCACAAAATTGACTCCAAAAAAGCCTCCAAAAACGACCTTAGCTCCTCCTCTTCTTCTCCCTTTATAGACCTTCATTAGGGTTGAAGAATGCCCAAATTTTGTGCTCAAAATCCCCCAAATCATGCTGTAATTGAAGATTTTTGAAATGGGTTAAATGCAGATTTCTTTATCCTTTTTTGAACTTTTCTACTACTTCAGATTGCATAATCACGATTTTGCAATTTCCACATTCCCAAGTCTGCTGCTCCAGATTGCAGAATCACGATTTTGCAATTTTCATATTTCATGCAAACAAGATTAATTTATTTAGAACTCTATCCCAAATGCCACCATATTTATTTCTTTCTTAAATTGAAGCAATTTTTCAACTATTTTCAAATGATCTTAAGTCAAAACAATAATATTTTAAGTAATTGAGAGTTAAATAAGCCTTAATTCTAAGGCTTATCAATCGCTAACATCACATCCTCTATCACAGTAAAACAGATATACCATGGGGATGAATTCTATCTTTTTTCAGAGAAAGTCACCATCTCCTCCGACAAAAGAGACAATGCCAACATTCGACCTAGATCACTTTGACAAAGCTGCTTTATTTGGACAATTCTTTTTCATGTGTCCAGATTGTCTGCATTCTCGCTAGCCTTTCTTTTATCTGAAGTCTTTCTTCTTCTTCTAATTGCTAGCTATGAGGGATGAATCCTCCTATGAAGTGCGCTCTTCAGTCTTTAGTCTTCTTTTCTCTGATAAAATTTTACTAGTAGCCTCAACAAAATTTAAAATCTCCTTCCCATACATCAAGATTAGCTTCATGTTTTCATAAGAAGGCGGAAGTGACAAGATGAGCCTAAGTGTCTTATCCTCATCTTCTATCATCCATCTCATAGACGATGTCATTGAAAACACTCAGATGATTTGAGATTTTAATACCTTCCTTCATTCTCAGCGTGTGAAATTGCTCCTTTAAGTACAACCGATTTGAGATGCTCTTAGCCTGATACATCGCTTTAAGGTTCTCCCAAAGCTCTTTAGGTGTCAAAATTCCATGCACATTCACAATAATATTTTTAGGTAAATTTAGTCTGATTGCACTTGCAGCTCTCAAACCCAAGTCCTCTCATACTTCATCATTTATGCTGGAATTCTTAGAACCTTTGATGGAACTACCATTGGACTCCAATGGACCACCATCACCACTTAACTTTTCAGAAGCACCACCACTCGATCTTCCTTTCAAAGCCTTGTGTAGCCCAGATTGTATCAGCACATTCTTTACTTGCACTTGCCACAAGTCGAAGTCCATCCTTCCATCATATTTCTTCATGTCAATCTTCATTGAACTCATAAAACTTGACATATTTGCTTCGCTCCTAGCGAATCTACAAATAGTGAACAAGCACACTATTCATAGTATCAGTCGTAACTTGTTTCAAAAAATCTTTTCAATTGTGGAAGTTCAAACAATGTTGCAACTACAGAGCATACTCAGAAATTCAAGAAACTATGAACCTAAAGCTTTGATATCACTTATTAAAAAAAACCCTCACACTTTTATTGCAAGAATAAACAGAAAAATAATTGAGAAATTAAAAGAAAGCAATAAAATAATAAAGACAAGAATTTACATGGATAACTCCAAAACCGAAGAAAAAACCATAGACAGAAAGAAACACTACAATGTGAAAAATTATTACAATCACACATAATTCTCTCATCGACCCCAATTACAGAGAAACACTCCCTCAAAGCAACTAGAATTAGTATACTGGGTTCGAAATATTTTGAATTGGGATGATTTGAAACCAAAGTCATAGACTCCTTTTATGGTACTTGGAGTCAATCACTTCCTTGCACCTTTTAGATGTGAGATTGCTCTCTTATAATATTTTGCCAAAAATCCTACATATTATACAGTAATAGACTAAGTGTATTAGATGATAGGACAATCATCACAACTTCCATTATAAATAGGAAGAGTTACCTCACATGTGAGCATGTAATTCTATCTCCTACCATAACTTAGATCTAACTTGAGCATTAAAGTGTATTGAGCAATGTTACTTGGCCTACGTTTCCCCATTCTCACGAGCCAAAATCTTGCATCTAATTAACATATTTAAAATAAATAGAAGTCTTACCAAAACAAAGAAATATATTGTCCGAATTTTTCGTTCCATTCCATTCCATCAATCATGTGCCATAGCTCGTGACCATCACGTTTAAAGTATTCCACCACTTAACACTATACAGAGAGCGGAGTAAATGACTCAACTTAATTTTTATTGAAAACTTGCATCTAAGTTGTGCTCATTTTTATATTATAATAAAATAATCTTAAATTTAAATATTTCCACTAAGAATCGTGCGTGGGTCCCCCCATAATGTTACTTAATCACAAGGCTAAATTTTAGGAAGCAAAAAAAAAAAAAAGCTCCGATTATTGTGCGGGGTGCAAATGGGCCGCAACTTCAAAGTAAGCGGATCGTTTAGTCAACTTTTCCTCCGCATAAAAAAAAACCTTCTTTACCAACTGCCAAAACAGGTGGCCAACGCTGATTCGACAGCTGGATATGTCTTTTTTGACAAAAACATATACAGACGGCCTTTTTCACTCAAATGTCCAAAACAAAGACATATTATTTCAATTCCGAGGCTTTGAATTCGTCTCCATGTCCATTTGAACTTTAGCCCTTCAAAGTGCATCCCTATTTTTATTCCATTCCCAAAACTTGCTTTGCTTTTATTTTAATTTAAGTCATTTCCATTAAAGTCTGAATTAAAGATTAACCCTAATAATAATAATAAATGCCAAATTTTATTCTAGATCATTATCTTTATATAATTAATAATTTATGTCCCTTCCATAACATTTTTTGAAAAAGTTATTTTATTTTATTTTTTTTGAGTTCAACAACATTTGAGGTGAGGAGATTCAAACATTTGACCTCTTAGTCAAAAGTACATGACAATTATCATTAAACTATTCTCACTTTGTCCAAAAAGCTATTCCTTTTAGATATGCTTATATGGTTAGAAACAAAGTACAAAATCTTTTTGTTAAGAGATAATAATAATGATTGAATTTGGTCATTTATTAAAATTAAAAAAATGGACAAATATTTGTTTAAAAAACTTTAATTTTAAACTGTAAAGACCAAATACAGAATGAAAGTAAATTTCAAGAACCAAAATTATATATATTTGTGTACAACAAATGTGGAGTATGGAGATTCAAACTTTCAATTTTAAAGAAAGGAATAAATATCAATTATCGTTGAGCTATGCTTATTTTGACAACTAGAATTCTATTTTAAGTTATATTTTGTCCATTTATATTTTAATTTATTTTAATTGAGTTAAATTACAAAGTTAATAGATGATGTTTAAGATAATGAATTTTAAAAAAGTATATTAGTTTCTAAATTTGTAATTCTACTCAAGTCTCCGAAGTTTGAAAGCGTCATAACCTTTCAATTTTTATTTTTTATTATTTATTTATTTATTTATATTTCTTTAGGAAAGCGTCATAACCTTTCAATCATATAAACCCTTCAACTTTTAATTTTCATATCTAATTTATCAATATTATATTTGACATTTTTTAAAATTGATGATAGTATAAAATTATGACTTTGTGAAGTTTAAAAAATGTCAAAGGTTAAAAACACTATTTTTGTCCATGTACTTTAGGATCTTAGGTTTCATTCCATTTTAATCGTTGTACTTTTAAAATTTTAAATTTATTTCTTGTACTTTCGATAAATCTTAAAACTAGGCCCTAATGTTAGTTTATTGTAACTTTTCTATAAAAGAAAGTTTCATTTAGCATTCCATCTATAAATTTTGAAAACATATACTACTACTTCAAAGGTAATATTAAGTTCAAGGGTATTTTATGTATATCTATAATGTAGTATAAAAATTAACTTCAAACTAATAATAAATACTAATTTTAAGATTTATGTAAAATACATGAACTAATTTGAAGATAATCTATAAGAGACTCATTAGACATTTTTATTAAAAATTATGAAGGTATTAAACACAAATGTGAAAATTTGGAAGGAAAATAGTAATTTGAGATATTTTGAAGTTCACGTCACACGAGAGGGAGATCATACGAAACGACTAGATGAGATGAACAAAACGGCAACGCGCAAGCCAGACCAGGACTCTTCCTCTCCTTCTGCCTCCTCCAGCCTTTCGTCTGCATTTCGTTTCCCAATGTGCTAGTCTGTCTGTCCGTCTTCTTCTCTTCTGCTCTTGACCTTTTATCTCAAAGCTTTCTCTATCTCTTCTCTTCTCTTCTATTATTCGACGAAATCTGAAGCGAACATCAGAGTTGTTTTTATTGAATCTAACCTTGATTTTAATGTCATGAGTACTCGCCAGCGCCCTCCGCCGCCCGACGAAAATGAACCCTACAATATAATACCGATCCACAATCTCCTTGCCGACCATCCTTCTCTTCGTTTCCCTGAGGTACGCGCCGCCACCGCTGCCCTGCGGGCGGTTGGCAACCTCCGGAAGCCGCCGTATGTTCAATGGCTCCCTCACTTGGATATCCTCGATTGGCTTGCGCTTTTCTTTGGTTTTCAAAAGGATAACGTTCGGAATCAACGGGAGCATCTCGTGCTTCATTTGGCCAATGCTCAGATGCGCTTAACCCCTCCCCCTGATAACATTGACACTCTTGACGCCACCGTTTTACGCCGTTTCAGGAAGAAACTCTTGAAGAATTACACCAATTGGTGCTCCTACCTGGGGAAGAAGTCCAACATTTGGATCTCGGATCGTCGCGAGGCGGATCAGCGCCGCGAATTGCTCTACGTTTCTTTGTACTTGCTGATATGGGGTGAGTCTGCAAATTTACGCTTCATTCCTGAATGTCTTTGTTATATCTTCCATCACATGGCCATGGAATTGAATAAGATTTTGGAGGATTATATTGATGAGAACACTGGACAGCCCATATTGCCCTCTATATCCGGCGAAAACGCTTTCCTAAATGGTGTTGTTAGACCCATTTACGAGACCATAAAAGCTGAGGTTGAGTGTAGCAAAAATGGTACTGCCCCGCATCGTGTTTGGAGGAACTATGACGATATTAACGAATACTTTTGGAGTAAGAGGTGCTTTCAGAAACTCAAATGGCCCATTGATGTGGGTAGTAACTTTTTTGTGACTTCTAGCAGGAGTAGGCATGTGGGCAAGACTGGATTTGTAGAGCAAAGGTCTTTTTGGAACTTGTTTCGAAGTTTTGATCGTCTATGGGTCATGTTAATTCTATTTCTCCAGGCCGCAATTATTGTTGCATGGGACGGGAGGCAGCCATGGTTTTCGTTGAGGGAGAGAGATGTCCAAATTAAGCTTTTGAGTGTGTTTTTCACTTGGAGTGGCTTGAGGTTTCTGAAGTCATTGCTTGATGCAGCGTTGCAGTATAGTTTGGTTTCAAGGGAAACTTTGGGACTTGGAGTGAGAATGGTAATGAAATCCATTGTTGCTGCAGCATGGACTATTTTGTTCGTAGTTTTTTATGGGAGGATTTGGACGCAGAGGAACCGAGATAGAGTTTGGTCTACACAGGCTAACAAGGACGTTGGCAATTTTCTTATTGCAGCCGGCATTTTTATTGTTCCAGAGGTTCTGGCGTTGGCTCTTTTTATCCTTCCATGGATTAGGAATTTTATGGAAGAGACCAACTGGAGGATCTTTTATATGTTATCCTGGTGGTTTCAGAGCAGGACTTTTGTTGGCCGTGGGTTGAGGGAAGGCCTAATGGACAATATTAAGTACAGCTTGTTCTGGATTCTGGTGCTTGCTACAAAATTCATCTTCAGTTTTTTTCTGCAGATCAAGCCCATGATTGGCCCGACCAAATCACTGTTGCAATTGGGGGATGTGACCTACGAGTGGCATCAGTTCTTTAAGAGGAGTAACAGATTCGCTGTCATATTACTTTGGCTTCCTGTTGTCTTGATCTACCTCATGGATTTGCAGATTTGGTATTCAATCTACTCTTCTTTTGTTGGGGCAGCTGTTGGGTTGTTTGATCACTTGGGTGAAATACGGAATATCCCACAGTTGAGGCTAAGGTTCCAGTTCTTTGCCAGTGCCATTCAATTTAATCTAATGCCTGAAGAGCAACTTCTGAATGCCAGGGGGACACTGAGGAGCAAGTTTAAAGATGCTATTCATCGGTTGAAGCTTAGATATGGTCTTGGCCACTCTTATAGGAAGCTTGAATCTAACCAGGTTGAGGCAACTAAGTTTGCTATAATATGGAATGAGATAATAACTATTTTCAGGGAAGAAGATATTATCTCTGACCGTGAGGTTGAGCTATTGGAGTTGCCCCTGAATTCTTGGAATATTAAAGTTATTCGATGGCCATGTTTCCTTCTTTGCAATGAGCTATTGCTTGCACTCAGTCAGGCTAAAGAATTAATAGATGCTCCTGACAAATGGCTCTGGCATAAGATATGCAAGAATGAGTATAGACGTTGTGCAGTCATTGAAGCCTATGAATCCATCAGGCATTTGCTACTCCAGATTCTTAAGCATAATTCTGAAGAGAAATCAATTATGACAGTTTTGTTCCAAGAGATTGATCACTCTATCGAAATTGAGAAGTTCACAAAAACATTCAATATGAATGCATTGCCAGAGCTCCATACCACGTTGATCAAACTTGCTGAACTATTGAACAAACCTACGAAAGACACTAACCAAGTCGTGAACACTCTACAGGCCCTTTACGAAATTGCCACTCGAGACTTTTTCAAGGAGAAGCGAAGCGGTGATCAACTAATAGTTGATGGATTGGCTCTCCGTAACTCAACCTCAACCTCTGGGCTTCTTTTTGAAAATGCTGTTAAGTTTCCTGATGTTAGTAATGAGAGCTTTTACCGCCAGGTTCGCCGTTTGCATACTATTCTTACCTCTCGGGACTCTATGCATAACATACCAATAAATCTTGAGGCCAGGCGCCGACTTGCTTTTTTTAGTAACTCCTTATTCATGAACATTCCTCATGCACCTCAAGTTGAGAAAATGATGGCTTTCAGTGTTCTGACCCCCTACTATAACGAGGAAGTATTATACAGCAAAGAACAGCTTCGTACTGAAAATGAAGATGGAATTTCAATTCTGTATTATCTGCAGACAATTTATGTTGATGAATGGAAAAATTTCCTGGAGCGTATGCACCGAGAAGGGATGGTGAAAGACAGTGAAATTTGGACAACCAAGCTGAGAGATCTTAGGCTTTGGGCGTCATTCAGGGGTCAGACGCTAACCCGAACTGTGAGAGGAATGATGTATTATTATCGAGCCCTCAAGATGCTGGCATATTTGGATTCTGCTTCAGAGGTGGACATTAGGGAAGGATCACAAGAACTTGGTTCTATGAGACAAGAAGGTAGTAATGATGGTTTTGCCTCAGAAAGGTTACCTTCATCTAGGAGCTTAAGTAGAACATGCAGTTCAGTAAGTTTGCTTTTTAAAGGCCATGAATATGGGACTGCTTTGATGAAATATACTTACGTGGTTGCCTGTCAGATCTATGGGACCCAAAAGGCCAAAAAGGATCCTCATGCTGAGGAAATTTTATATTTGATGAAAAGCAACGAGGCCCTGCGAGTTGCCTATGTTGATGAGGTTTCTACCGGGAGAGAAGAGAAAGATTACTACTCCGTTCTGGTAAAATATGATCATCAGCTAGAGAGGGAAGTGGAGATTTACAGGATAAAGTTGCCTGGTCCCTTGAAGCTTGGAGAGGGTAAGCCGGAGAACCAAAATCATGCTATGATCTTTACACGTGGTGATGCAGTGCAAACAATTGATATGAACCAAGACAATTATTTTGAGGAGGCACTCAAAATGAGAAATCTCTTGGAAGAATATAGGCGCAATTACGGAATTAGGAAGCCCACTATCTTGGGAGTTAGAGAGCATATTTTTACCGGTTCTGTTTCATCACTTGCTTGGTTTATGTCAGCTCAGGAAACTAGTTTTGTCACATTGGGTCAACGGGTTCTAGCTAACCCATTAAAGATTCGTATGCATTATGGTCATCCAGATGTGTTTGATCGTTTTTGGTTCTTGACTAGAGGTGGAATCAGTAAAGCATCCAGAGTGATTAACATCAGTGAGGACATATTTGCTGGCTTTAATTGTACGCTGCGTGGAGGTAATGTTACGCACCATGAATACATCCAAGTAGGCAAGGGGAGAGATGTTGGATTGAATCAGGTGTCCATGTTTGAAGCCAAGGTTGCTAGTGGAAATGGGGAGCAAGTTCTCAGTAGAGATGTATACAGGTTGGGCCACAGGCTCGACTTCTTCCGTATGCTATCATTCTTTTACACTACCGTCGGATTCTTTTTCAACACAATGATGGTAACTTTAACTGTATATGCATTCTTATGGGGGCGACTTTATCTTGCTCTTAGTGGTATTGAAAATACTATCGCAAGTGAATCTAATAATGGGGCGCTTGCTACAATCTTGAACCAGCAGTTCGTCATCCAGCTTGGTCTTTTCACTGCACTGCCAATGATAGTAGAGAATTCGCTTGAACATGGTTTCCTTCAATCAATCTGGGATTTTTTGACCATGCAACTCCAGCTTTCATCTATATTCTATACATTTTCAATGGGAACTCGTGCTCATTATTTTGGAAGAACAATTCTTCATGGTGGTGCGAAGTATCGGGCCACAGGCCGTGGTTTTGTTGTGCAGCACAAGAGTTTTGCAGAAAACTATAGGCTTTATGCTCGTAGCCATTTCATTAAAGCAATCGAACTTGGTTTGATTCTGATTGTTTATGCATCACATAGTGCAGTATCTTCGGACACATTTGTTTATATTGCCATGACCTTCACAAGTTGGTTCCTCGTAGCTTCGTGGTTGATGGCCCCGTTTGTATTCAATCCTTCTGGTTTTGATTGGTTGAAGACTGTATATGATTTCGATGAGTTCATGAACTGGATATGGTACCGTGGCAGCATATTTGCAAAAGCTGAACAGAGTTGGGAAAGATGGTGGTATGAAGAGCAGGATCATTTAAAGACAACTGGGTTTTGGGGAAAGGTGCTGGAGGTAATCTTAGACCTCAGATTCTTCTTTTTCCAGTATGGTGTTGTATATCAACTTGGAATTTCTGCTGGCAGTACGAGTATTGCTGTTTACCTGTTGTCTTGGATATACGTGTTTGTGACCTTGGCAACTTATGTGGTTGTAGCATATGCTCGGGATAAATATGCTGCAAAAGAGCACATCTACTATCGGCTTGTCCAATTCCTCATTATTATACTTGCAGTAGTCGTTATAGTCGCCTTGCTAGAATTCACAGCATTTAGATTCATAGATATCTTCACTAGTTTGTTGGCGTTTCTTCCCACGGGATGGGGATTATTGCTGATTGCCCAAGTACTCCGGCCCTTCCTCCAGTCGACCATACTTTGGGAAGTTGTTATTGCTGTGGCACGATTCTACGATATATTGTTCGGAGTGATTGTCATGGTTCCCGTGGCAGTGCTATCATGGTTACCTGGGTTTCAGTCAATGCAAACGAGGATCTTATTCAATGAAGCTTTCAGTAGAGGCCTTCGAATATTCCAGATTGTTACTGGGAAAAAATCCAAGGTCGATCAAGATTGAGGTAATTGCTTTATCTCCAATGTTTGCATACCAATTGCCAATAGGCGGCATTGATATAGAATTCATCTCTATTCAGTTGGTCCTTTTCTTTGAAATGGTAACTGACAAGAAAAAATTTCTCCATTCATTTCAGGGTTGAAACATCAACAGATGTAGAAAAATCATACGACTTGATAGCCCGTGTTCGTCCTTTGATCTACTGAGGTTCTTCGAGCGCCAAAATCGCTTTGCCTCGTTAGGCAGATGTGAAAACTCTTCTACTTGTGATTATATTTGGTTCACGTTTCAGATTTATGTATGGATCAGCTTTTCGTAGGTAAATTTGTTGGTAAATTTGGGGAAGTTTTATGTATTATATCCTCCAAAAGCACGGTTACACTGACGCAGAAAGAATACGTTGTAATAGATTTGTCTGATCTGATGATTGCTTGAGTTATTGAGATTCTTTCTTTCGCAAATGCAGTGATTTGTTGATGTAAAAATGAACACAATGCTTGTAGCTTTCTTTCCATAGGCATTTCCTAATGCTTCTACTTATTGAGATTATACATTCATTTCTATTTTTAGCTTTGCTGACTTGTAATTATTAATTGTATTAGAGAATTACTTATGAACTTCTTGACATTCACGAGTTTCAAAGCATGAACATTACAATTTGTTTTAAAATGATAGTCCATTTTTTACCATGAGAAAAACATTTGCAATTTCAGATTAAACACGTTTTTTATCAAATTTTTATTTTGAGATCTTCAAAGCAGCCCCAAATTTTTTGTTTCATGAAATCTGCCGACATTTTTCATTTTACTGATGTTCAAGTTCACGTTTAGTAAACTGATTCTACCTTCCATATAAGTTGCCAAACAGAAAACAGGACAATTCTTCAGAAATCCTCACAGGCAGTAGCTACAATGACATTAGCCTCACACCGATTTTTAGCTTACAACATCTTGGTCCTCAAATTCGTTCCTCTCACGGACGGAAGAAGTCGATGGTGGGCACGACTTCAAGCTCTAGTGTCTACGAAGCTAGAGAGGGTTGCTAAAAAGCTCCGAGACACTCACATTATGGGCTGATAATTTTGACCAAGGTCTGCATGGTAGAGGACTTGAAAGGTAAATAGATTATGACACATATATTTGCTCAAAAACATTACAGCTTGTACCAGTTCAAGTATAGTCTGGTTTGAAATTCAATACTATAGGTTAAACTAGCTAATCTATTCTGAATATGTATCAACAGAAGCAAAGGGTAGAGAGGCAAAATATAGCAGGAACAAATTGAATTCTCTCAAATAATAAGATATAAGTCAGATCACCATCTCTCAGCACACACATATTTCAATGCTTTTAGTTGTAGGGTGTCTCCCCCAATTCTTGCCAACCTGCATGATTGCTCTATGATAAGCCGATATATCGATGGTCTTTCCCATGGGACGATTCCAAAATCATCGTTACTCTCGTCCATTCCTTCAACAAGGAACTGCCATGCTAAAGAGCCGGCTCCTGATCGCTTCCTCTTGGCAGATTTGTTAATGACGTCGTAAACAGTTTTGTAAAATCTATCTCGCTGTTCTGGTGTGAAGCCCTTGTTCAGGTTTGACAGTCCAAATTCAGTAAACATGACTGGCTTCTTCATTTCTCTGTCACCATCTTCAATATGAGAGAGCATCCACTTGGAGACAAATCTCAGTTCGTCTTCGAAATCTTGATCATGGAACCTGATCGACACAGAATGTTAACTTCATGATATAAATAACAGGTTTAAGAGCATAGACATGATTTGAATCATTGAAATATTAGGAATTGGATGTTCTGGAAGACACAATATGTGCAACTAAACTTGGCATGCACAGCGCAATGACAGCCAACCAAGTTTGCAGTTGCGGTTCAATGCTTACCAATGGTCAGGGTAGATATGAACAGAGGCAAAATCGACATATGGGATATCAGAATTCCGGATGAAATCAGATCCAAGTCTCGACGCCCACTCTTCCGGGTTCACAGTAGATTTCTTGGGGCTATTTGGACCATAAAATCCTTCCAACCCGACAGTTAATAGATGCTTCTTGTCGATCGATTTAATGTAAGCCGACATTTCTTCAATCCACTCCTACAATTTCATTCCTCAAAATAAGTTTATGCATAGATATAAACAGGGAAGTCGTAACTTTCACAAGTACAAGATTGAAAGAAAGAAAAGTCGCATATAAAATCCCAGCTAAAATCAAAATTGAGCTATCGAAAAACTCAAACTGGAGTACAGTAGGTTCAATAAGGTTCAGTTTTCATTTGGTTCAACATTCAGAAGTCAGAAGAATCAAAATCTTACAACTTAATTGAGGAGTATCAAGATTTGAACCAGAGTCCAATTGTTTCAATTCTCATTTAGTTTAACATTCAGAATTCAGAAGAATCAAAATCTTACAACTTACTTGAAGAGTATCGCCTGAAGCATCAGTCATGCAACGTGGTTCATTAATCAATTCCCATCCAAAGATGGTGGGATCATCTCTATATTCAATTCCAGTGATAGAGTTCTTTCTTGTCAGGACAGTCTGCAAAATATAGTACACAATAAGAACCAGATATAGATCCACAAAACTGATGCCTTGTATGATAATATTATCGATACACTGTGCTACAAGGACAACCTAGCTATAGGATCAAATAAACTCAGAATCCATAGCATATCTTCAGGATGAATACCCAAAGACCAAAACATCAATGTTATGAAAAATATTG
The DNA here is from genome assembly GCA_033996785.1 of Trichosanthes truncata. Taxonomy (NCBI): domain Eukaryota; kingdom Viridiplantae; phylum Streptophyta; class Magnoliopsida; order Cucurbitales; family Cucurbitaceae; genus Trichosanthes; species Trichosanthes truncata. The sequence continues at coordinate 24,079,452 of JAWPNB010000008.1, read as the reverse complement.
GACAAACTTATTGTTAAATATGGAACGTACCTTGATATAATTCTTAAAATAAATGCGTATCGATGGATCATAGAAGAAGGAATCATTGGAAGAGCTTAAACCAACACCCTCTTGCCATGCCCACTTCACATACTGAGTCTTTCCACCATATGCCTGCAAGTTGTTGACTAAGCTAAGAAGAAGCCTAATCCCATGCTGTCTTGATTCTGCAATGACATGATCCAAAGCCTGCCACCAAGAAGAACCTGTTAAAACTTGAGCTGATAACAGTACAACTTCACATAGGCATTCGAGCAAGAAAAATATATGTATATGTATATTTTTCTTGTGTATAGTTTGGATAATGTGTCATTTCCCTTGTTTCTCAAACAGAGAGAGAGAGAGATGGTAATAGGAAGTTATCTGGTTCTTCCATGAATTCCAGTCCTCAATTTACGAACTTAAAACTATATTGTCAAGTAAATAATCAAAACCAGCTTGATCTTTCACAGAAATACAAGTTATAATGCTTTTTAATCGGCTTAAAGCACGTGAAAATTCAAATCATACTCCATTAATCCAACTTCAAACGCCAAAGGTACCAGTACCAAACAGGAAACTGACAGACAATTTATTGTACTCGGTCTAATTTATGTTTCTTAAATCATAATGAAAACTGCTGTTCCTTTTCCAAGAAAAATGATGTGAATTCCAAAGTAATTCCATCTTGTTTTATGACTACCGACACAGTTCTTCTGTCGGTGCAAGCACCCAGCTTCCATTCTTTGGCCAATGGAGCCTTTCAACCACAGCAGAATCACTTCATCGCTCTCTAAAACAGACATTCACATCAATTATCAGAAAAAGAAACCAATCAAGGACACAGAACCAAAGCATAGGAGAGACCAAGAATCAAAAAAGAGTTCAAGAAGTGAAAAATCCAATCACAGAAACAGCAGGAATCTCAGATGTATCAGGAAAATGCAGTTCAAAGCGAAAATCAATACCTTGAAGACTCGCTCATTAAACCTGCCGGGAGAAACCTGAAGGGCATTGTAACCGCCATCGTTGAAAGCCCAAGTCCGGCAAACCGTAAGCCCCATCTTCCTCGCCGCCTGCAGCATCGCTCTGACTCTGGGTTTTCTATATTCCTCAACGGCATGGTCCATAAACCAGTAAGAATTCCATCCATTGATATAAAACGCCTTCCCATTCACCATGAACTGAGTTCCATTTCTCTCGACAAAATCCATTTTGGGGGGCTTAGTATCCCCAAGCTTCAAGTCCCCAAATGACATGTAAATGAAAGCCAAACAAGATGCGAATCCGAGAATCGGATAAAAGAGCCCATTCCCGGCCATCATTTCCTTTTATGAACAACGAAACTGGCAGCGATGGAAAACTCAAAACACGAATCGAGACGATTGTTCAAAATTTCAATGTTTATGGCAATCTATCAACAAAAATCAAAGAATCGCTCATACCCAGATGCGATTTCAGAACATCGAACCACGAGGAACAAGAATGTCGGCAAAACCAGCCGATCTTATTGTAAACCCAGATCCCTATTTCCACCCCAAATGTAGGACACAGATTCTTCGTGGGGATAAAGGTGTAATGAGTAATAACAGTCCCACTTCAAGCTAATTGCAATCTTGGGCTGTTGGAATTTATAAAGAGAGAAGGAACAAAGAGGATATGATTGAAGAAATCAAACCAGTCAAGGAAAATTAATAAGAGATTAAGCAAAAGAAGCAAAAAGAGGTTGAGATTGAGATTGAGATTGAATGAGTATGGTGGAATGTTGGTATCTTTCGATGGTTAAATTAGATCTGCAAACCCTCTTGATTTTTTTCCAACTTTTCTTTCACGACCCCAAAAAGCAACAGTCTTGCTCAACCCACGTAAATGGGCTGTTTTCAAATTTCAACAAAACCAGCAGATTAAAATACTTCTCTTTCCTTTTCGCCATTTTCTGATTTGAAGAAGAAAATACCAGTTGAGTTAAATACTTGAAAACCAACATTAATTTCTTTTAATATACGGACAAAGATCACCTTACCTCTACAGTCGATCTCAAAAAAAAAAAAAAAAAAAAACAACTTATGAAATCTGAATCACTCACATGTTAGAGTTTTTCCTTGTCTCCCACCTTGATTTCTATTTTTTTTTTAAAGTTATTGCATCAATGCAATAACTTTAAAAAACATTAAAAATAGTTAGCAACTAGTACATTTGTAAATTGAAGTCCAAAAAGGGTAGATGGCGAAGATCGTAAGAAGTAATTAAATATGGAAAGCTATAAGAATCCAACTTTGTTTCTTAGATGCCACAATGGCAATCTTTATTTATGAATCAACAGACTTTATTTAGTAAATTATTAAGCATTGTTAATTATGGTGAAACTAATGAAAGAAGAACCTTATTTAGCAAAGAGGTATTGATTTTCATATCAATTAGAGATCTCCATGATTAATGTTGTCATTAGTGGTTGAGAAAGTGATTAGTAAAAGCTGGCAATTGCTGATTAATGCAAAAGTAATGTCTGATTAATCAGCTTTTTTTTATTAAGAATTTGGGGGGGGGGGGGGGGGGGGGGGTCTTTTTATTTTTTTTTTCCCCCTTTTTGGGGTAATTGGAAATTGAGACAATTTGGAATTTTGGCGTGTTAGGGACTTTAGAGTGGATTTGAATTGATTAATTATTTCTGAAAATTATTAAAATGAGATCCGTTTTTGAGAAGTATGAACCGACAAAAATGATGAATTGGGTGAGTTGGTAATTTTTGAACACTGTTTCTGTTGCGAAAGAAGAACCGAAAAGAAAGCAATAATTTTTGGATTCAAAAAAAAAAGCAATAATTTTTTTTTTAATTTTTATTTAGGGAAGAAAGATGTCCACACGCGTATCTCAAAAGGGAAACCAAATTCATTAATTAATTATTCTTGAATTATTGTTTTTTTTTTTTTTTTGTATGTGTGTTTGTCTCTTTTACTAGAAAAATAAGGACAAATACTTTGTCATAGGGGAAATATAATATATTCATCAAGTCTCATGAGTTTTAGATGGATTTTATTTTCTCTCTCTCTTTTTAAATCTTACCATTACCTTTTGAAGTTTAAAAATGTTGCATTTTTAGTTACTGTTATAGCTATCTACTTACAAGTTTTCTTTATTTTAAAATATTCAAATCATACCCTTAACTTTTAAAGTTTAGAAATGTTATATTTTAATTCTTGAAATACTTATCAACTCACAAGTTTTTTTTTTTTTTTTTAATTCTTTTATCTGTATGATCAATTAATTAAGACATTATATCAACAAATAGTAAGAAGTTTGAATTTCTATCTTCAAAGTTCAAATGTTTTTTAACTAAAAAAAACTTACAAGTTTTTTTTTTCAAAAATTAAAATCTTACTATTTAACTTTTTTAAGTTAAAAAAATGCTCTATTTTAGTAAAGGACAATGTATTAATCAGCAGAATATTAATTAATATTTCTATTATTTTTATTGATTTATTTATATAATATTTAATAAATAAGCACACCCAATTAATATTTTGATCCAAACCACATAAAAAACAACTTTTTAGATGCCCATATATTGAAAAAAAAAATCTCATAATTCAGTAATGTGGAGCGAAGTACTTTTCATCTTCTTGACTTTTCAGCAAGAGAATAAATTTTCACATTTTAATGGCTTTAAAAGATTTTCGATATTAGATACAAAAAATTCAACAAGAGAATAAATTTTCAGATTTTAATGACTATAATAAAAGGATATGCTCTCTGAAAATAGACTTCAAAATTAACCCTTTAGGCTCAAAGTCTTGAATCATAATTATGAAGGCAGTAATTGTGTCCTGCTAAGCTGGCTACCGACAACAGCTAACAAATTAGGAGAGTACGTATAATTAAAATAGAAGTTGTACCAACTTTATTCTAAATAACTTTGGGCAAACTTTTTGAAATTGTATATGTAAAATGCTAAACCAAACAATTATTAGATTTGGTTGCTAATCTCAGATTTAATATATATGTGCATTACTGGCTAAATTATCATAATCCCTCCTTCCAAAATTAGGTCAGAGATTTAATCACAAAAAAATTATTGGTGGACCTTATCTTTGCGTCTGCCTATCTAATATGCATGGTTGGTATTAGATTAATGAATTAAGACATAAAGGCTATTTATATTAACTGTCACTATTTTTTGAGATTAGATTTAGGCTTTTTTGCATAGCTTGGGTGGAACGATGGAACAAAGGATTAAGTGCTTCTTCACTTTTTTTTTTTTTAACTAAATAGTTCACTATTAGAAACACTAATAAAAACATTGAACAACACTGAGAAATCCTCTCTGATTCTTTTGGCTTTAATGTTTTTCAAACTAACAATGGAACTCAAATGCTTCCATGTTAGTCAAGATCGAAGCATATCCGATTTTACATCGTACTACGACAACTTTGAATCATATGAAAACCATCCTTCAATTCTCTTCCCCACAAGAAACGAATAAAGAAGCCCAAGAAGTTCCTCCATTAGCTTTTCTCTTTATCACAAGACTAATCATTTAAAAAAAAAAAAAACATTACTCCTGGTAGTAGTTAATAATTATCATCAAGAAAGACACCCATACAAAAAGATATCATTAAAAAAAAAAAAAAATCATCTCCAAAAGAGACTCAAATTTTAGAACAATATGGTTGGTAGTTTTAAACCGCAGGACATATGACAAAAATTACATAACATGTATTGAACCGTTATCACGAATATATCAGACTTTAAGTCTATCTCTATTAAAGAGCAATCAAATTGTGGCGGCCAAATCTAATAATTTATGAAAAGGATAGAGAAGACGCCAAGCCAACAACTTGATCCTTAGCCAATTAAACCCAATCCCAGGTTCACATCTCAACCAAAATAATTAGCAGTGGGCAGGAATGGACCCCAAGCCAACGCCAAGAAACCCAAAACAGTAGCGCAAAGGGCAGCCAAAACGTTGCCTTCCTTCAACAAAACCTTGACCACAAACCCCACCATTATCTCTTTACTAATCTTCCTCCCTTCCGCCACCAATCTCCTTCTCGGCCTCCCAATGAACGCCAACAAAACCACCACCGTGATCCACGTTACCACCGCCGCAGGCGCCACCACTGCAGCAGCCGACGCCATCGCCAACCAAACCAACAAACCACCCACCACAACCACACTGCAATAATTCCGCAACTGCACCAAACAAAACACAATCACTCCACACCCCAACACTGCAGCCCACAATTTCGGTCTGAAAAATGGCGCCTTTCTTCTAATATCTTCCTTCTGGGTTTTGTAATCTACAGCCATTTTGGGTTGCTTTGCTTTTTTTGATTCTTTGGTGGGTTTTTATAGAATTGGGGATTGGTGAGCTGAGGGAGAGGGAAATTTCGAAGTGGGTTTCTGAAAGTGTGAGTGGAGAACGCGGTGTGAGAGTGAGTGGAGAGGTTTATGATGATTATGTCCGCCATTGATGTTGCAGAGAAACAGAACAGAGGGGTATGTTCAGAGAATGACTGATGGGGCTTCTTGTCAGTTGGGTAATAGTGTAACTGTGGACAAATTATTCATGTGACTGTTTTTCTAAATTGTCATATTTAAATCTTAAAATTTATTTGTTCCTAATAGCTACTTAATGCAAAAATTGTCATATTTAAATCTTAAAATTTATTTGTTTCTAATAGCTACTTAATGTAAAAGTGTGGTAATTTTACAATTTTTCTTTCATATATTTAATAAATTTGGCGACTTCCTCAAATAATTTTTCGTAAACTGTGATGACGGCTATCTATTTCCTTTTCGTGTAATTTTGTAGCTGTCGATGAGTTTTGTTTTGAGGTAACTTTTCTTTTATGAACATGGCTCTGCCTTCCACTACTTTTCATGTAATGTTTAGGTTAAATAATGAAGTGTCCTACTCATCTTTACATTTTTTTAAAAGTTTAAAATGTAATGGTGAGAACTTAAATTTTCGACCATAAAAGAAAGGAAATGACGACTTAATTGCTAAACTATACTCATGTTGGCTATTATCTTTTTAATTTGATGCTTATTATTTCAAAAGTTTCAATTTAATCTTAGGTTAAATTATCAAAAATACCCCTGAACTATGGGGTTAGTTTCAATTATACCCCTGAACTTTGAAAAGTTTCATTTTAACCCTTGAACTTTGATATTTGTTTCAAAAATACCCTTGAAGGTTTTTTTTCATTAAATTCATAGTTGGAAAATGATGTTTTTGCATTTGTATTGTTGCTTATGTGAACATATTTGAACATATACGTTGAAAAAAAATCAAAACATATGCAAATACGTCATTTTTTTTCTATAAATTTAACGAAAAAAACCTCCAATGGTTATTTTGAAACAAACTTCACAGTTCAAGGGTTAAAATAAAACTTTTCAAAGTTCAGGAGTATAATTGAAACCAACCCCATAGTTCATGGGTATTTTTGACAATTTAAGCTTAATCTTATGGATACTTTTGGTTTTAATGGATTCTTTTTCTTTAAAAAAAATCATCATTATTTTTAATTTTTTATAGCCAATATTACAACTTTTTAAAACTATTTTAGTTCGCATTGTTGTTTTAATTGAGTTAGTGCAAGACTTCATGTTTGGAAGAGGCTTTTAGAGAGGAAAAATTATTTAATGTGTTCTCCATAATATAAACTATCAGATATATGGTAAAACTATAATTACTTTTAGCTTCTCTCTTCTACATCTAATAATATATAATTGTTAGTCACATTCATGGTATTAAATTTTCTTCGACATGTCGATATTTCCATTGACATTTCTACATGTCCATGGTTTCGACATCAATATAAGGAAGAAATCGACATTTCCACTATATCGCACATAATTGATGAAATATTAAAAAAAAATAGCAAGAAAATGCAACTCAATGTTAATATAATACTGTAACAAATATTTTAACTCATTTAAAAAATGTAAAATGTTTATTTATTCATTTAAATATTTTTTTGAATTTTTTGTTTTTAAATTTTTTCTAGAAATATCTATCGACATCGACATTTTATCAATATTTCCATAAAATTGAGACTTCGACATTTCCTTCGACATCGACATTTTAAACCTTGGTCACATTTTACCAATCTCCTTGAATAATTTTTTCTGTCAAAGATAATTTCTCCTATTATAAAATGGTTTTTGTAATTGAGTTATAGATCTCTTGTGCAAATCTTCAGGCAATGCATTATTATTGCAAGTCTTTTTTTTTTTCTTTACCCTCTATTCAATTAATGTCGTCTCTCTTTTCTTTTTTATAATAATTATTTAAAAGTATATTTGAACAAAAAAGAAACTACATAAAATATTTTCACTACATTTGATTGATTTAGCACCTCTTGATAGTTGAGCAAGGATAACCACTGCAACAATATAGTGATTTGATAAGTAAATAAATAAATAAATAATTGAGTAGACATTTTTTGATGTGGCACCTAAAATTGCCTCATCAAAAAATGAATTTTTTTTTTTTTTTTTTTGGGTTGAGTTCAACAATACTTGGAGTAAAAGATTTAAATTTATGACCTCGTCGCCATAATCACTTACTTTATGTCAATTCAGTTATACGCTCTTGTTAGCATCAGAAGATGATTTTTGATGTAGCTGTCATGTCATTTAATAAAACCATCTTTTAAAAGATGATTATTGAAGTGGTCCTGTTTTCATGTCATTTAAGAGATGATTTCTAAAATAATAATATTCAAGAAAATTATTTGAAAAAAAAATAGTTTAGTAAATTTGTAAAAAAATAATAATATTTTTAATTTTTGTCTATTTCAATTTGGTCTGAGTAGTTTTAAAAGTTTTTAGTTTGATTTGGATTTTAAAAATTTTAATTTGAATCTTATGATTTGGTCAAATTTCACAAAATCATCTCTCTATTGTATGTAATGAATGTAATTTTTTTTAGTTGACGTGGTTATAAATTGGTATTTATGACATGTTTGAGAGTGATTTTGAAATGCTTAAAATCACTTTTGCCGTATTCAAAATCACTCCGAAACATGCTTTTAATTATTCAAAATCAATTTTTATGATATGAAAATCACCTTTAAAAGTGTAAAATCAAACATTAAGTTGATTTTGAATGATTAAAGATATGTTTTGGAGTAATTTTAAACATGACAAAAGTTTAGTGACCATATTAGAATTTAAGCTAAGTATAAAATAGAGAAAATGAGTGGATTTTTTAAGTGGGTATAAAAAAGTTTGGAGACAATTTGTGAAGTTTCACTACACTTTAAAGGTGAAAATTTAAACCTCTAACTTTTGTTCAGAGATATAATACCTTAATTAATTGAGTTAAACAAAGATGGACAAACTATTGTGATAGAAAAAAATTGATTTTTTGATATGTTTTATAGTGAAATCTCGTTTTTTTTTAATAATTATTTTCATTAATAAGTAGAGTTTTTTTTTTTTTTTTTTTTTGGTGATGATTGTTAACAAGATTCCAGATATTTAGAAATAATTCTAAAAGTAATATAAGGTGATATATATATAAGTATAAAAGCGATGAATGCTTTTCTTCGTCTTGACAAAAAATGTGGTTCTCATGCTTCATTAAGTTTTGTATGTCCAACCTAATATATAACTAAGGATGTTACAAATTTATGTAATTAGGTAGTAAAAATATACTTTTGATCAATAATACTATTAAGTCCTTAGAAAGAAAGCCAACATGAACATGTTTCAACTAGTTAAAGTATATCGACCAAAAAGTTAGAGGTTCGAAACATTGTTGTTGAACTAGAAAAAGAAATATGGGAAGGATATAAAAAATCTTTTAAAGGGTGTTTGGATTGAGGAGTTGGGAGAGTTTAACTTCTATTGTGGGTCCCACAAATTTATTAACTCCAAAAAAAAATTCTAGTACTATCGTAGTATGAAAAATTTTTCATACTGCTCTCATTTATTGTTTGCCACATCAACATTCTTTTGAAAATTATGTGAGGTTCACCAAAAATTATCGGGATCCACTAGTATTAAAACACAGTGTGAACAAATGGAGCATGGTACTCCCGTAGTACTAGAAATTTTCCCTTTAACTTCCTATTATATGCCCCACAAATTTATTAACTTCTCCTCCAAGTTTCCACTGCGGGCTCCACAACTTTCCTATCTCATTTTTTTTTCACTTCACCTCATTCCTACCTCTTTTTCTTCTCTCCTCTCCTTTCTCTATCTATTTTTTATATAATTTTTTTATTTCTTAATTTTAAAAAAAAATTCTTTATTTTTTTATATAAATTTCCTAATCCTTATTACTAATTACTAATTAAATATAAATAATTATTAAAAAAATATTTTTATTTTTATCCTATAATTTTAATAATTTTTTAACAAAAATATTTTTCTTTTTATTCTATAATTTTATTTTTAAATATAAATTATATAAGAATGTTTTAGATATGATACTATTATTTAAATTAAAATTCTTAATGTAAATTAGAGTATTACATAACAATTTTTTTAATTGTTAAAAATCTCCCTATCTCACTTCCTCCACATGTCATCTATTTTTTTTTTTTAATTTAAACAAAAATTACTTATAACAAATAACAATCTTATCCTTTTTTAGTTTTTTTTTATTAATAGCTAAAAAATATATATAATTTTATTATTTGAAGATAAGAAAAATATATTTTAAACTAACCCATATTACAATTTAAGAAATTAGTATTTAAAAAGGCTGAGGTATTAAAAAAATTTGATTTTCAAATTAATCATATTTAAAGTAAAAAGATAAATGATTTCTCCTCCCAATATTAATAAAATAACGTTATTACAATAAATAACATAAATATATAGTAATCTGAACAAAAGTATATATGATATTCATTTTGAATGGTGTTAAAAAAATACATGTTTATTTTGAACTTAATTATTTTAAATAGCATAAATATTTGATATTTTATTTTTAATTTAGTTATTTTAAAGCGTCAAAGAATATATTATTTTCAAATTAATCAAACTTTAGATAATCTATTACATTGATTAGTTAGAAAAATAAGATTTTAAATTATACAAAAAAATTATTTTATTAAGTTCGAAAAACAAATCTTAAATTAAAATTTTAAAATTGACAAAAAAAATCTTTAACAAAATTGTAAAATATTCATAAAATAAAATAATTAAAAATCTCAACTTTAGGATTGACGGAAACATATCTATATTATTTCTAGAATTGAGAAAATAAGAACATAAAAATCTTGAAGTTTATTTGAATCCTTTTAAATTAATGGATTGAAGTCTTTTCCGAATCACATGTAATATTTAAAAAAGTATTGTAAGACTTTCTTTTATTTGAAAACTATCCAAGACAAATGAATACTTAATGTGAGAGATATTGAAAAAATAATGTGGGGTATTTTGTTCAAAATTCTTTTTTTTTTCTTTAAGGAAATTCGTAAAATATACATAAAATAATAAAAACAAAAAACTCTAAATCTTAGAATTCATGGGAGCAAATTCTTAATAATGAAAATTTGAGAAATTGTAGAAAAAAACTATACCAAATAAAATAAAATAAAATAAACTCAAACTTAAGAACTCCAGATTTAACAAATCTGCACCCCAAATACAGACTTCATGACTCATACTCTTGCAACTCCTTATCTCAAACACAAGCTTTATAATTCCAAACTAAACAACTCTACACTATAAATACAAACTTCCTAACTTCCTACACATAAACTCCCATCTCCTGCAATTGTCTGTCCCAAACAGCTCTGTTCATTTGAGGATATAAATATGGACACTTATTTTTTTTTTTAAAAAAAACGAAAAATTTATCGGGCTAAACTATAAGCTTTGGGCCTTCATGGGCTAGCTAGCACATGGGCCTTAAAATTCTAGTCTCCTGACTCCACTCACAAAATACTACAACTGGTTGCTTTGCATCACCATGCAAGGGAAAAGACAAATTTGACAATTCTAATCTTACTGATATGTGAGGATTTCTCTCTCTCTCTCTCTCTCTCTTTTCTTTCCATTCTTATAAATGATTTGTCAAAGCTTACATTGTTACACCTTTGATTAATAATTTATTATCTTTTTAATTCAAATTAGCTGTTGCTATCCATTGTATTAACTTTTTTTGTGATTTTTTTTGGAGGGGGGGGGGGGGGGGGGGGTGTTTAGCTGGAAATCTAGTTGTTTCCTTCTAGTCGGTGAGATTTATTTTCCTCCTCCATGAGTCATAATGTTAACCTTCATTAGTCTAGTCCACTAATATATTAAACTTCTAAAAATCTAATTTCATGACTAAGTTGCAATTGTTTCTTTTAGTTATTCTAACATATAAACATTGAAAGTGGAATTCTAAGTTTTGATCTGTAAAAGATGCTTTAGTTGATATTCAATAACTATTTTTAACAAGAAAATACTTACTAATATATTTTTTGGAAAAAATCAATTTATACCCCTAAATTTTGGGTTGTATTAATTAAAACCTCAAATTAATAATTGTATCAATTTAAACTCTAAACTTTCATTAGTAAATCAATTTAGACCATTCATTAGTGATTTATAATTATTTTCACTTGTTCCATTAAAATCAACTCAAAATTTACCTAAACAAAATTATTCTTCTCTTAAAATCCTACTAAAGTAGTAAGAAAAATTATCGCATTATTATTTCTAAATAAGTAAAGAAAAACGAGAAAATGAAAAATCACCACTATCTATTCATCTCTCTAATATTACAATCATCTCTACATTTAAAGTAGTCTTATACATGTGTGAAAATTATATATTAACATTTTAAAACGAAATTCTAATTAATGATTTAAATTGATTCACTCATGAAAGTTTAAAGTTTTAATTAATATAATTATTAGTTTTAAGTTTTAAGTGATACGAGTCTTTAAAAATATAAATTGATTTTTTTCCTAGACTTTCATTAAAACTAAAATGACTTAGAAAGACAAACACGCTAAAAAAAATTGGATAATATGACTTGCCAAAGAGAGCATAGCTCAATTGGAATATCGAATGTGTTAACGATTGCGAGGTATGTGGTTCAAATCCCTCAAACCTTATTGTACTAAAAAAAAGTGGACAATATGACTAGATATAAGAAGAAGAAAAAAAGTTAATCAGTGACGCTATTTTCTTTTTCTTTTTTTTTTTTAAGAAACACATACGTTTTGGCAATATTTTCTTTTTCCATTTTTTTTATAAATGCTCAGAATATTACATAAATTCTAAAAAATCGGTGATCAAAATCAGTGGCCCCAGGAGGATAACCACACTGTTGACTCTGAAGAGAGGAGTTTCCTTGACTAAAAAAAAAAATATCATTATCAGGACAGACACAGGGGTTAAAAATTCAGCCTACTTTGACCACAATTATTCAACATATATGAGCAACACTTCAAACTGAGAGAGATCTTATGATTTTCTAGAATGTCTATAATGGTAAATTACTTACCTATTCTTGAACCTGTGCCGGAAAAATTGACTTAAGAAATCACAAGAAAAAAGGGAAATTAAATTATATTGTATAGACTATAGCATCTCCCATGGTTTTTTAGAAGAAAAAAAAACAGGCGACACTGCCAAAAATTACAGTGGAATATACTTTAGATTCCTGGTAGGCTGTTCTTTTTAATTGGGCTACGCTATAAAACAACCAAGTTTGACATTTTTCCAGAATTCTGTGATTGAAAATTTCCCCACAATTTTCGATATATATATATAGAAGTCCTATCCACAACCACAACAAACAACAACTAACATGAATTCATCTTTTCATTAAAAAAAAAAAATCATAAATTCATTTTTCCCATCTCACTTTTGGTAGAAATCAATTCTCAAATTTAATTTCTTTTTTTAAAATGAATATAACAGTCCATTATTATTCAATATTTCTTAAACTCGCATGGAATATTAAAATGTAATTCATCTTTCAACAATATAACAAACGTGGAATGACCAAAGTGAGCATAGCTCAGTAGTAATTGACATTTATCTTCAATCAAGAGGTTGGATGTTTGAATCCTCCAAGCGAAAAATAGTAGAGAGTCAGAGAGTGTGAAAGCTTGCTTGAGAAGCTATATATGTGTGTGGAGTTGGAGAGAAGAATCATCGTAAAAGTGCAGTCTGTGTAGCAGCTGAATATGAAGAAGAATAAACCTTTGTTTTCTTTATTGGTTTGTGGTCAAATAAATTCGTTTCTCTTTTCGGTTGATTTCTCTGAGTCATCCTCATCGGTGAGATCTCTCCTTACGTTTATGTTCCATCTTTTATTGATGAAGGATATTTTTATGTATCGTTTTATTTGCCAATGATATATTTTGCTGATGATTGTTGTATCCTCTAGTTACGACTAGGAAAGAAACTCTTGTAACCCATTATTTTTATAGTGGAAGATTTTTGGAGCCGTCCCGTGGTATTTTCCCTTACACTGATGGGTTCTCCACGTAAATCTTGGTGTCACTATTTTTCTCTACTTTGTGCTTGTGATTTATATTGCTTTAAATCTATTGACTATGCATTAAAAACCCAACAAGTGGTATCAGAGCTTGGTGTCGCTATTTTTCTCTACTTTGTGCTTGTGATTTATATTGCTTTAAATCTATTGACTACACATTAAAAACCCAATAAGTGGTATCAAAGCTTGGGCTGGTGCAAAGTTGGCAAGCCAACAATGTTGGAGTTATTTCTGTTGGTTCAAGTTGATTAGTTAATTTTTTAGTGTGTAGCCATGGATGTGAACACAAGTCGAATGGTCAGTTTGAATGCAACAAATTGACAATTATGGAAGGAAAAAATGGAGGACTTACTCTATTGTAAAAAATTCCATGCTCCGATTAAGGGATAGTTGGCTAAACCAGAAAAAATGTCCAAAGAGTATTGGAAACTCTTAAATATGAAAGTTGTGGGATATATACGTCTGGGTTGATGATAGCGTATATTATCACAATGCCAAAGAGACAGAGACACATTCTTTATAGACAAAGTTAGAAGAATTGAATGAAAGAAAGACTGCATGCAACAAAGCTTTTTTTATACGAAGGCTGGTAAATTTGAAATACAAAGAAGGGACTCCAATTGTAGAACATTTGAATGAAATCCAGAGCATTGTGGACAACCATCAAGTATGCAAATGAACTTGGAAGATAAACTTCTAGCATTATTGCTCCTAAGTTCGTCACTAAATAACTATGAGACATTAGTGGTCTCTTTGAGTAATTACTCACCTGATGGTAAGGTCACTATGAGTATTGTCAAGAGTAGTCTTCTAAATGAAGAGGTGAGAAGGAAAACAACGAATCCTTCAACAAGCCAGTCATAAGCTCTTATCACATAAAACTTGGGGAAAAGCTAAAGTCGTAACAAGAATCAAAATAATAGAGGGAGGTATGGGAGTAGATCGAACAAAGATATTCAGTACTTTCATTGTAAGAAGATGGGTCATAAAAAGATATATTCCCGAAAATGGAAAAGAGAACAAACAAAGAAAAGAATGACAAAAGAAATGAAGGAAATTATGTTGCAATAGCCACAAATGTTGATATATTGATAGTTCGTGATGAAAATGTAGTTGATTTCACATGTCAGGATATTGATTGGGTGGTAGATAGTGGTGCGACAATCCATGTTACCTCCAGGAGTGAGTTCTTCTCATCCTACAAGTCAAGTGACTTTGGAATAGTAAAAATGGGAAATGATGATACATAAAAAATCATAGGTATTGGAGATGTGTGCTTGGAGACCAACAATGGTTGCCATCTACTTCTGAAAAATGTCAGACATGTTTCGGATATGCGGTTGAATCACATTTCCACAGGACAACTTGACGATGATGGCTATCATAGTCACTTTGGTGATAATCAGTGGAAACTCATTAGAGGCTCGTTGGTTGTAGCTAAAGGAAATAGAAACTCCACAATGTATGTGATAAATGCAAAGCTTGCAAAGAGCGCCATAAATGCAGTCGAAAATGAATTGTTGATGGAGTTATGACATAAACGACTTGGTCATATGAGTAAGAAAGGATTGGACGTTCTTGCGAAGAAGCATCTCATATCGCAAACAAATGGCATGACTCTTAAAACTTGTTCACATTGTCTAGCTGGTAAACAACACATAGTATCATTCAAAGCCCACGCACAAAGAGTTCCAATGTGTTGGATATGGTGTATTTCGATGTTTGTGGTCTTATGAGAGAGAAATCTCTAGGTAGTGCCTTGTATTTTGTCACATTCATCGATGATCACTCCAGAAAGGTGTGGGTGCATATTCTGAAATCCAAGGACTAAGTTTGAAATGTGTTTAAAGAGTTTCAAGTCAAGGAAGAAAGAGAGACAAGGAGACAACTGAAATGCATCAGAACAGACAATGGTGGTGAGTATAGAGGTCCATTTGATGAGTATTATAAAAGGCATGGGATTGGGCATCAAATAACAGTACCTAAGACTCCTCAACATAATGATGTGGCTGAAAGAACAAATCGTAACATTGTAGAAAGAGCCAGATGCATGTTGTCAAATGTAAAATTGCCGAGATATTTTTGGGGTGAAGTAATGAAAACCGCGATAGACTTGATAAATCTCTCTCCTACTGTTTCTTTGAAATGTGATATGCCACATAGGTTCTAGACAGGAAAGTATTCTTCCTATGATTATCTAAAGGTCTTTGGATGCGAAGCATTTGTTCATATTCCTAAAGATGAGAGATCAAAGCTTGATTATAAGACCAAATAGTGCATATTTATGGGCTATGGATATGATGAGTTTGGTTATCGTTTGTGGGATCCAGTTGAAAAAAATTGATTAGAAGCTGAGATATTGTATTTCTCGAAGATCAAACTATGGAAGATATAGAGACTGTGAAGAAACCAAAACTTGAAACAGGTGATCTAATAGATATGGGTCCTTTTTCTTCTTCTTCAGATATGGAAGATGATAATGAAGATAATCATACACCTTTAGACAATATTGATGATATAGCACCGTCTGATGAGCTACTAGTTCCAGAGCCAATAGTTTAAGAAACTGTCCATGTTAGAATATCCACCAAGGATCGGCAGTCCTCTAGAATGTACTCTCCGGATGAATATGTATTGCCAACTGATGGGAGAGAGCCAAAAATTTATGAGGAAGCAATAAGTGATGATGGTAAAGAGAAGTGGTTCGAAGCAATGTAAAATGAGATGAAGTCACTTCATGAGAACCATACGTACGAGCTAGTGAAATTGCCTAAGGGCAAGAGAGCATTAAAGAACAAATGGGTATTTGATAGCACACAAAAGTGTGCTATGTCTAGGATGATATTCTTGCTAGTTTGTGGTGTTAAAGTATGCTTTCATCTACATAATTTGTTTATTTTGTAGGATTTTAGCAAACAAAGTAAATTTATCATTTGGGGAAGATGTTGGAGTAAATGGAGCGCAAAGGCTTGTTTCAAAGCTTTGGAATTAAGGAGAAGATACGCTACAACTATGGAACCCGAGAGGACATCGTCTCATCGCTGTCAATGCAACCAAACCAAGCTTCACTTACCGCAGGAGTGGCGTTGATATGCCACTTTTGGGCGTCTCAATGCCCAAAACGTGTGTGCAAAGCATTCTCCATCCATAGCGTCTCGACGCTACCCCATATTTCTTTCTTTATTGTATGAATTAGGGCGTAGCGTTAGCGTCTCAACGTTGCCATGATAATATAGATTTTGCGTTTTGAGTACGGAAAATATGAGGCCATTTGGAGAGGAACCATTCTAGACTCGATTTCTACTCGGTATTTGGGACCAAGGGAGCATTTTTTAGAGCCAAGGAAGACATTCAAGGCTTACAATTGCGACATATCACGACGAGAACGAGTGTGGCACACGTCAGAGAGTTTTCCTTTTTCCTTATCTATTTTGTAGTCTTTGTTTTTAGATTTTTATATGAGTTAAGGTTTGTAATTGTGAATTTGAATGACTGAACTCAACGTTTGGACTTGGTTATTTTTGGATGCTTGGTTTAATCTTAGAACTTGTTATATTGCAACATCTATTTATGCATTCTTACATTTATTGTCTAATCTTTTGGCCAAAGTTTAGTTTAGTATAATTTGAGTTTTAGCTTGAAAAAGGATCCTTGAATTTAGACTCGTTTGCATAACTATTAGTAGACTCTTGCATGAGAATGAATTGTTTGCTAATAGAAGCCGTTAGGAGGAGTTTTGTAATGCCATGTTTAATTATGGGATTAGACTTGAAAGTTGTTCTATTAATTAAGCATGAGATTTAGTCGAGGCTTGGGAAAACCAATTAAATGTCTCCGTAACTTCTTTACTTATAATTGTTGCATATATGATTTGTTTTGTAAATTGACCAAGCTAGTGTTTAATTATTAAAACCAATGTCTAAAAAAAGGGTTCCCTCTAAGTGTCTCTACCTTGTAAATTTAGTTTAGTTTTTAAATATTTCATCTCTTGATTTTAGGTTGTCTACATAAAATTAGGTGTGAGTAATCATGATACTTAATTAATCTAAGAAATGCAATTAAAATGCAATTGCATTTTCTGGAAAATTTGGAAAACGCGAGATTGACGGAAATCATGAGATTCATGGAGATTTTTGCGAGATTTGGGAGATTCTTCAGCCTGATTTATACCTACACGTTGACCCAAGTTGTAGAAGAGAAAATATGGAAATCCTAGCCCTTGATACCTATAAAAACAAGAAGAACAAAGCAAAAACATGGCTGGATTTTTCTGCTCGCCCACAGTTCTTAGTTCATCGTTTTTCTAGCATTTTTCCAGCGATTTGTCTTTGTTTTTGCTCTGTGAAAGTCCGAATTTGATCCCTCCTCAACAAAGGTTAGAGGAGGTGAAGATCCATTTGCTTGTGAATGGGTATTTGGATCAATTGAAGCAAGGAATATACGAGCCCACTTTATTTTATGTTATGTTCATTTGCTTCTAGTTGTTATTTTTTCATTTCTTTCTTGTAAGTTCATAGATTTTTAGTTTATGTTGAGGTTTAGTTATTCCCATTTCATTCATAAGACAGTTTGCTCACTTGAATTATATTTCCTTAATAGTTTGAAAATTTCTAAAGTTCATTATTGCTTTTATTCTCCTTTGAGATTGTTGTGGGAGTGTTTTTCTTCAAGTCTTTTCTTAATAAAATTTCAGTTTGGGTTGCTTTTAATGTTGGAATTTTCTTCCCTTTTATTCGACTATTTAATTATGAGTTTTATATCCATTCATTTGTTATTTTTCATCCCCATCATAATGAGCTAAATTTTCTTTAGGGGTTCAAGTTGGTGAAAGCCCTAAGGAAAAATATAAAAGCTCTAAAGCATAACCAATCTAGCTAGCATGTGAACTTAGTTTGTTTTTGTTGAGTTTAGATTTGGGTAAACTTAGTCGGCCAACTAGTGTTACTTGTCAAGCTTGAACTTAATACTGAAAGGGTTAAGGAAAGGCGGATGTCACAAAAGCAATGGAGGAAAAAGCTTAGAAATAAGTTCTGAAACATCAACCATAGACATAGAGCAAGACTTCAAAACCACTAAAGTTGTGTGCGAAAATATCTAAGTTAGATTAGCCATTGACATATAGGTTTAATCACTTAGCCTCCTAAAGGTTTTAAATCAAAATTGAATAGGAGTTGAATTCGGTTTACTTAGTTTTCACATGTTAGCTTCGATTGCAATTGCATTTTTTATAGCATTCTTCTAAAAGGTGTTTGAACCACTTGAAATCCCTTATTTTCACTCATTGATTTTTCACCCATTTTTCGTTAACAAACCAACCTCATATTTTTATAACCTCAGTTATCGAACTTGCAATTTGAAAACAATTTTTGCTATCATTTGAATTTTGTTGTATCCATTCCTTGTGAGATCGATACTCTGGAATACTTCCAGTTTTATATTATTTGCATCGACAGTGTACACTTGCACTAGACTAGAGTCTTGTTTTGAATTAAAAAAAAATTCTTTAAGCCTCCACATTTCAGTCCGACCATGTACCATCGACCAAGAGGTCAAATCCCCCACTTTCAAATGTTGTTGAACTAAAAGAAAATAATGTGCTTTTTTTAGCATAAATAATAATGTAAATGTACTCACTCAACTATTTTATTTCCAACCCTAAGGATAAGGAAATTCAAAAACTTGATTTTCTGAAGAAAATAAAACAAATTCAGAAGTTTGACCAACGTGCTCCCAAAGCTAGAGTACTAATATTATTTACAAATACTAGCATTTGTGAATAATATTAGAAATTGTAGATTCATTGAGCAACTTTTGATTCATTGAGGAGTTTCCATCAAAGACAATGTTAATTTTTTAGTTTTTAAAGAAACCCTTTATTTGGGATCCAAGCAAACATTTTTATATTAGAATTGCATAAATCAATAATCGTTATGATGCTGTAATTTTATTCGTAAATTACTTCAATAATTATTAAAAACTATCGAATAATTTTTACTATTTTCTATAAATTATAAAGATAATTGCGACGAATGGAGAGTTCTAAATAAAGTGTAAATTTTGTGACTTTTAAAGTTGGCCCAAATTATACTCTTCTTGATAATCCTGCATGTTGGAATATTTCAACATGGGGGTAGGTTATCTACTAATATTTGTCCATCCATTATGACTTTCATATTTTTATTTTTATTTTTATTTTTTGCAATATAATTCTCCCCATTTCATACGAAATCTTGGTACCATTATAAGTTAAACATAGTATTATAGGTCAGGTGCTTGTCTAACCACTAATGTCGTAATGTAATTATTAAAAAAAAAAAAGTTAAGTTTAAATCTCATTTTAGTTCATGAATTTTAACGTTCATTTATTTAGTATGTAAATTTATTTTAGTCTTCGAACATTTTAAAAATAATCATTTTTTAATTCAATAAGAAGTTGGGAAGATTCGAACCTCTAACCACTTGATCGACGATACATGTCAATTACTGCTGAGCTATGTTCACTTTCAAACAATAAAAAATAAAAAAACAATCATTTTAGTCTCAAAATTTTCCATATATTTAATATAATTTAGTTGATAAAAACTTTGAATAACCTTTGGTCCTTGCGTTTTGCTACTTAATACCTACCTACCTAATACTGGTTTTAGCGACCTGTGTGGCCTGACTATATACGCATGTAGGCACATTAATACATATATTCGAAGAACAATTAACATAATTAACATAAAGCTAACAATAAGACCCAAATATTTTTTTTAAAAAAAAAAGTTTATCAACTATAATAAATATTTTGAAATTGTAGGGATTAAAAATGGAACCATTTTTTTTTTTTTTTTTAAGTTCAACAACATGTGGGGTGAGAGACTTGAACCTCTAGCCTCTAGTTGATGGTATATGCCTTAACGAGTTGAGTAATGTTCAAGTTTGCTAAAATATGGAACAAATTTGAATATCTAATGACTAAATCAGACATTTTACAAGTTTAAGAACCAAAATACAATAATTCTAAAAGTGGAAGTGCAAGAGTTAAAAGAAACAAAAGATTATTACGTCTCTTCTTTTATGAAATAATCCTAAATAGTACTAAATAAATAAAAATAGATGGCAAGGTTTAAATAAATAAAACAATAGAATCTTGGTTCTCTCTTTTGGCTTTTGTTTCAAATCATATTTAAATCTCTCTTTTTTAAATAGTACCCAAATCCATTCATCAAAATGATAGACTTATTGGGAATTTTATGGGAATTCAAAACATAAATATTGGATTATTTGAAATATCAAAGAGAAAAAGTGTTAAATGGCACGTACTCGTCAAACTATATTATACTAAGTACTAAACGCATCGCTGACTCTTACTAATTGGTTAATTTTTTTATATATTAAAAAAAAAAACTAAAAATCATTGGCTAATTATTATTATTATTTTTGATCTCGGCTAATTTACATTCTTAACCTACAAAAGCATAGTTTGAATAAAAAAAACAACATATTAAAAAAAGTTAAAATATCATTTTAGTCACTGTATTTTGAATTTCATTCTAGTTAGTCTCCGTACTTTCAAATGTCCAATTTTAGTTCTTATACTTTCAATCAAACTTAAAATTAGTCTCCACTGTTAGTTTGAAGCTAATTTTTATTGAAATTGATTAAATAATAATAATAATTTTTATGTAAGAAAAGACACAACATATTTTCAAAATTTATAGAAGAAAAATTAATAAAGACTATTTTTTATTTTTAGAAAAATTAACAATAAACTAACAATTGAAATCAATTTTAAGCTTTAATGAAAGTACAAAGATTAAAACTAAATATTTAAAAGTTTAGAGACTAAAATAGAATGAAACTCATAATTCAAAAACTAAAATGGTATTTTAACCTAAAAATTTATAACATGGTGTAAACTTGAGATTGAGAGTACCTAGATCTGACGTGAAGTCAGTTACTTCTTTTTCCCAGAAGGAAAAAAAAAAAAAAAAAACGTATTTACGAAATTTCTGTGGGCAGCCACTGGAGAAAAAGAACAGCGGCAAATTTGAAAATTCAACAGCAATTATACAATTTTTTTTTATGGCTATTCCATAGGATGATAGAAGTTAGGACTATATATATAAATTATTAGTTATTAAATATAAAAATGCAAAAATGATTAGGTTGTAACTGTAATCCCAATTTTGTCAAAGTGAACATAATTCAACAATAATTAGCATGTATTTTTTACCAAAAAATTACATGTTCGAATCTCTCTATTTTCAAATGTTGTTGAACTAAAAAAAAAAAAAAAAAAAGTGTAGTCCCAATTTTTGTTCCTTCAAACTCCAAATTTTCATATGAAAAATACAAACCGTTAATTTTTTAGACTTATATTCATTTCATGCTTTTTTTTATAATTAAATTAAAAATTTGCTAGTGTGAATTATGCTTCAATTGGCTATTCATTTTTCCCCTTACTCTACTCTTTATGGTTTAAAATATTTTATTTTTAAATTTCATCATTAATTTATTTTAAGGCAAAGATTAATTTATACTCTTAAACTTTGAAATGGTATCAATTAAAACCATGACCTTTCATAAGTATATCAATTTAGCCCTCTATTAGATTCTATTTGAAAAACGTTAGTTCACACGTGAGGAAACGTATAAGTATATCAATTAAACCTTTAAACTTTCATAAGTAAATTAATTTAGACTCTCCATTTAAAAATCATTCATGCATTAATTCTCACATGTATGTAGACTTCTTCAAAATTTTAGACCATTCATTTAAAATCGTCTAAGCATTAGAAACAGAGAATCTAAATTAATTCACGTATGAAAGTTTAGAAGTTTAGTTGATACAATTATAAGTTTTCACACATGTGAACTAACGTTTTGAAACAGAATCTAACGGATTGTGTAAATTGATACATTTAAGATTTTAATTGATACAACTCCCAAAATTTAATGGTATAAATTGATTTTTTTTCTTTGATTTTATTATATTAAACATAACTTGATATATATATATATATATATACTTAAAAAATATTGGTATACATAGTATATCAATTGTGTTGGTTCATTCACAATAGATAAATTACCATTGGAAAGGTACCGCTACCTTTATAAGTTAACAATCCAACATTACCTAACTTAAATGATATGTTTAAATTTACAAATGCTGGACTGGTCGAATGACTATAGTGATATTTTTTCTTGGGAAAAGTATTTATTAGGGAAGAGTTTGTTTACTGTTTAAGAAGGAAAAAGACGGTGATTAATGGCGGGGTTTGCAACATAAGTGGTTTTAATTAGCTGAAAATTGCAATGAAGAAGCAGAAAAAAAGAAGAAGAGAGTGTGGGGTTAGTGTTAGTTCAATCCATAAGGCCTTTAATCAATGCCGCATTCATAAAATCTCTCAACGACCTCTTTGAAAATCCATTACCCAATACTTCAACTGCTTCCAAACGCCTTCTCCCTCATCTCACATCAACTAGACACTGCGCCTTTCAATTCCCCTGTAATTTTCATCTCATTAATGTCTCCTTTAATTTTTCCTTCTCCATTTCTCAAGCTTTTTCTATTCCCATCCCCTCTCATACTCTACGATTCTATTCTTTGACATTTTGAATTCTGTTTTCCCCTTTCTAGACGCCTTCCTTTCTTTTCTTCTTCCCGTCGCTTTTCAGCACTCAACTTCATGTTTTAATTAGCTTCTTCTGGTTTGAATGAGTCCATGATCGATTTATTCCATTGTTTATGATGTTGTCTCTGGTAGGGCAGATGGATTCCATCATCTCAAGTTTATCCCTTTGATTTTTTTATTTTTTGCCCTTTTAGATTTGGGGTTTCGTTATCCATCCAATGTCTCCTTTGACACTCAAGTCTTACACCCTTTTTTAAAGTTTTATCCTCAACCGCTTACTTTTGAGGATTTGAATAGTATGAGTGGGGATTGGTTGATATTTTTGTTCTAGATTCGTACTTGAATAAGAACACGGGACATTGGGTTGAGTTTTGATTTGTTTTCTTCTTTTTTGAGTTTGGGAGTGGAGGGTTTCTTTCATTCTAGGGAAGGAAGAGATTTGTTTATGTGAAATTTAATCTTGACTGGTTCTAGTTTGGTTTGCAATATGGGCTGCATCTGTTCTAAGGTTTTAGTGGATGAGTGTAGTAACCATGAACATGATAGCTCCAAAAGAGCTTATTCCGCCAGAAAACAGCTCTCTGAATTGAAAATTTCGAGAGCTGGCTCTGTGAAACCGGAGAAGATTTGGGAAAAAGATAGACTGGATTGTGGTGATGTTACGGTTATGTTGTTCGATACGAAGGCGAATGGTTCTCTACGCTCACATGTTGAACTTCCTAATGAGAGGAAGAAGACAGAGATCCCTGATGTCACCATTTTCAATCATCCATCTATGGGAAAGATTCCGAAGGTTACTGAGGCCGAGCAGGTCGCTGCTGGGTGGCCGAGTTGGCTGGCTGTGGTGGCTGGTGAGGCTATCAAAGGCTGGTTGCCAAAACGTGCAAATAACTTCATCAAGTTAGAAAAAGTATGAGACTTTTAGTTGTATTGCTTATAAATCTGCAGCTGATTAGCTTACTAGCGCAAAGATGTTCTTGTTTCTTATATCTCATTCTTGCAGATTGGCCAGGGAACTTACAGCAGTGTGTATAAAGCTCGTGATATCATTCAAGATAAAGTTGTGGCCTTGAAAAGGGTCAGGTTCGACAATCAAGATACCGAGAGTATCAAGTTTATGGCAAGGGAAATCCTTGTTTTGCGAAGGCTTGATCATCCAAATATAGTTAAGTTGGAAGGGTTGATCACATCGCAAACATCATGTACCATGTACCTTGTTTTTGAGTATATGGAGCATGATCTTACTGGACTTGCATCACGGCCTGGCACGTCGTTCACCGAACCACAGGTAGCATATATAGCTCTCAAATAATAGTGATCCATCCATAACTATATATTATATAACCATTTTGATTATAAATTTTAAGCCCTTCCCCCCTATTTCAGATGAAGTGTTACATGAAGCAACTTTTGAGTGGACTTGATCACTGTCACAGTAATGGGGTTCTGCATCGAGACATCAAGGGCTCAAATCTTCTTATTGACAACAATGGCATTTTGAAGATAGCAGATTTTGGGTTGGCTGTTTTCTTTGATTCACAGTCAACGGTTCCCATGACGAGTCGTGTAATAACTCTCTGGTATCGGCCACCGGAGCTTTTACTTGGAGCATCTCAATATGGAGCTGAAGTTGATTTATGGAGCGCTGGTTGCATTCTAGGAGAGTTATATGCCGGCAAACCTGTCTTGCCAGGAAAAACAGAGGTACAATATAGCTTTAACTTACCGAGATCGTCTTCCTGTCTTCAAATATGAACGTTTAGATTGATCAGCAGTGGCTTTCAATGTTTTTATTTGTCAAAATAATGAAGGTTGATGCATCCACGTCTCAGGTTGAACAACTGCATAAAATATTTAAGCTATGTGGTTCCCCCTCGAAGGAATATTGGAGCAAATTGCATTTGAAGCATTCAACAAGCATGAAGCCTCCACAGTCGTATGAAAGATGTCTTCGGGAAATATATAACGATTTTCCTCGTGCTGCTGTTGAGCTTATGGACACCTTGCTGTCTATAGACCCTGCAGGGCGAGGAACCGCAGCTTCGGCACTCGACAGTGAGGTACGTCACATTTCCTATTCTGCAAAATCCCAATATCCAACAAGATTCAATTCTGTTGGAATTGGAAAGTGAAGATACTCATCCTCTAAAACAACGGTTTTATTCGAACAGTTCTTTACCACAAGGCCCTTACCATCCGATCCTTCAAGTTTGCCAAAATACCCTCCCAGCAAAGAGATCGATTCAAAAATGCGCGAAGAGGAAGCAAGGAGGTAAAAAATATAGGATTGCTTAAAAAGAAAATTAATGATTTGCTTCAGCTTCACTTTTTGCAGTCTCATAGTTCTATATTTTACACAGGCAACGAGGAGTAGTTGGTGGAAGAAACCGGACAATTGACTCAGAAGCAAAAGGACTGAAGCAATCTCGGGTAGTTCCTTCAGCAAAGGCTAACGCTGACTTGGTTCTATCACTACTGGTAAACTCCAAAATCAAATGAAGTTTGTAATTTATAAATGATCAGTTGCATTTTTGCTTCAGAAGATATTATCTTGTCTCTTTATTTTCTTAATCTATTTGATTTTGGATTATAGAGAAAACAAAGTCGTTCGAGCGCTAAGTACCAGAGTGAAACGTACCCTTACGGTTTGGTGTCCAAGAGAACCTCAAATTCAGGACCTATAACTCAGGGACCAAGATTTCCAAACTCCAAAAAGGAACCGAAACATGCGAATCCGAGTGAGTATTTAACATCATCTGGTCCTATCGAATTTGTTTCTTACAAACATGTCAAAGAAAGAAATGGAGTTTCAAAGCCAGAATCAATGAGTCAAGTCATAAATCCTCTATCCAGCTCTGCAGAAGAGTTCATCAAAAAGCTGAACAGAGACCAACTTGAGATGAAGAAAAGTACAGATTCTTGTAAGTTGGAACATTCAAAAACCTCAGCTCTGATAGTTAGCTAAAGTTCTCCCTTCACGACGCTGTCTCACTTGAAGGCTCTCTCGGGTTAATCGGACAAGAATTAAGGAAAAACATTTACTCTTCGTCATGTTTAGAGTCAAAGCAAAAATCAAATTATGTCCGATGGTCATTCTTGTTCCATCAGGCAATGTAGATAGGATGCTCAAAGAACACAATCATCAGATTCAAGTTGGCGAAAGTTTTGGGCGTTGGCTTCCTACAAGAGAAGGAAAGAAAAAAGAAACAGGAGACCACAATCAATTTTGTTCATTGAGCTATGTATATAAAATGTCAATCTCGGCTTTGTATGTAGTAATTAAAAAAGAGCTGCCTTCGTGTATTATAATTTATACTAAACAAAAGAGCAAATGGGTTGGTTTCAAACCTGGAGATGTTTTATTGGATGTGAAATTAAAAAAAAAAAAAAGAAAGTAAAAATGCGGTGAGCGTGGATCGAACACGCGACCTTCAGATCTTCAGTCTGACGCTCTCCCAACTGAGCTATCCCCGCTTGATGTTTCAATAAGAGAGAATAAAAACTTATAGGTTAAAATATCATTTTGCCTTTATTTCATTTTGGTTCATGTACTTTCAAATATTCAATTTTAGTCTGTGTACTTTCAATAAAGTTTAAAATTGATCTCTATTATTAGTTTATTGATAATTTTTCTTAAAAAAAAATAGTCTCTATTAGTTTTTCCTCTATAAATTTTGAAAGTATGTTTACATTGAGTATTTTCTCGTATTAAAATTATTATTATTATTTAACTAATTTTGATAAAAATTAACTTCAAACTTATCATAGGAACCAATTTTAAGCTTTATTGAAAATACAATGACTAAAATTGAATATTTGAAAGTACATTTACCAAAATAGCACAAAACCCAAAGTAAGGAATCAAAATGGGATTATAACCAAACTTATATTTCAAATTATTAATGCTGAAGTTGGGGAGTTTATCCTGTGTTAATAGCTAATGCCTGACTTTAATTTTTAGACAACGAGAATCATGGAAAACCTTTATATTATTTTATTGGAAAAAGGCTTTTATAAATTAACATTGAAAAAGTATTCCTTTTGAAGTTGAACTCCAAAAGAAACAAAAGTATTCCATTTTATTTTCTTTATTTTCTTTATTTTTTTCTCCCTATAGATAGTTGAGATGTATAAATTGATGTCTGATATCTATTTGATAAAGTTTTTTTCTTTTAGAAAAAAAAAAATCGCAATATTCTTTTAGAATGAAAATTTTTTTGAAAAAAAGTTACTGCAATAAGAGATTTTTTTTTAATAAATTTTATAAGTAAACAGTTAATGGAAAATTCGTCCAGATTCAAATGATGCAAGCAATAGGGAAATTGGTGACATTGGCTATTGGTTTACCTACTGACGTTTTAGGACTTGAAAATTCAAATTTTAGAAAAGATCATATAATTCAAAGATAAAGTTTTTGCTAAACTAAAAAAAAAAATGAAAAAAAGAAAAGGGGTTTATGTATTGATTAAAATGAAAACGATGGATACAAGGATTTGAAAAAAGTAAACCGACTTCCATTTCTGATTGAAATTTTAAAATGTAAATCAGCAATTAGGGGGTTGTTTAACTATGACTTAGTTTTGATTTTCTGTTTAAAAAACTATGTTTGTTTGGTAATAATTTTCTATTAGAGATTTTTTTTAAAAAAAGTATATCCAAATTTTAGCAGTAGAAAAACAATTTTTAATATATTTTTGAAATTTGGCTCTAAAAAGTAAACTGCTAAACAGTTGAATGTTCTTTAAGGAACTAAAAATAAATTTTATTTATTTCTCAAAAAAAATTATTTGGATTGATGAGTCAATTTCATCAAGTTGTTTGCTCTAAATTTGAATAAGTAATAAAATCAATCCCTTCTAAAAATTGAATTAAAAAATTTCCTATCTAGTCATAACATCTAATAGTTAGCCACAAATTCTAAAAAACATAAAACCTTGAAAATATAGATTTTACCTTCATTCACATTTAGAGTTAAATTTAATGAATTTTAAAACTTAAAACATAAAAATCAACTCATCAAACTAAATACATAGGAAAAAAATTTAAAAGAAAACCATAAAATTATCATCAAATTGAGTCTATATTAATATTTTTGCTTCCTACAAATTCCAACTTAGAATTGAAAACATTGCTTAGAGAGTAGTAAATTACTAGAAATGAAATCTTTGTAACCAAATTAAATTATGAGCAAACAAATTAAAGCTATCTCTTCCAAGGAACAATAATACTAACATGTTACCACAAAACAAGTTGGTATTATTTTTTCAAGTTAAAAGCTAAAGCAAACACTCACAACAAAACCCACTAATTTTGTTGACAAGATTATAGACAAAAGTTTGTGAACCTGCTCTTTCCTTTCAAGATATAAATTATAATGACTTTAAGAAATCCCAAAAAAAAAAAAAAAAACTTGGAATAGAAGCTGCTTAACATTAAGAAAAAAAAAGTGGAATTAGTGGAAGTACTCAATTGGCTTATGGAAAAAACAAAAAGCAGCAACAAGCAATAAGAAAATTAAAAGTTCAACCTTTTTTTAACAATTCATTGACTGTTGGCTTTGAACAGTGCTTTTGAACAAAAATGTAGAATAATAATTCTTGCTCTTGTTTTCCCTTGTTTTCGTCTCTTTGAATTCTTGAATTGTAGTCTTAAAATTTGGCCCTTCTTGCTTCGTAAATTGTACCTATCTTCCAAAAATCAAAAGTAGTTAAACTTCAAAAAAAAAAAAAAAAAAAAGGTTTGGTGGAAGTTAAGTTAATGTTATTCAAATCAAAATATGTATAATTAGTCCAATTCTTAAACTCTAAAAAACATGTACTATGCATTCAACTTTAGATTATGATTCAACATAAAACCCTATTGCTAAAGTGGTGAGCGTAGTTGACATGTATCTTCAATCAAGAGATCAGAGGTTCGAATATATATATATATATAACCCTATTAACACCATTAACTAAATAATGAGATCTCATAGTGTTTTAAAGAAAACATTACTGAATGAGGTCATTATATTGTAGTTGCCTCATAATAATCGATAGATTTAAGACCTGTTTGAAATGACTTTCTAAGTGCTTAAAAACACTTTTAAGCACTTTAAGCACTTATAAAGTCATTCCAAACAAACGTTTAGATTCAAAATCTGCATGTCTCTAATGATAATTTGATACAAATTTAAAATATATTTTGTAATGGTTAAATTACAAAATTGATCTTTATGGTTTGAAGAAAGTTAGAATTTATTCCCTAGAGAATTTTAGTTCTTGTGGTTTGAAAAAGCTTCATACATAACTAGTTTCTGTGATTTGATAAAACTTTCATAAATAGTCTCTGAAACCATAGAGACGAATTTTAGCTTTTTAAAATTATAGAAACTACATTATAACTTTCTTCAAACCATATGGACCAAATTTATATTTTAACCTTTTATATTTATCTTCTATATATCATAAAACTACTAATCACGTCTAGGTGATCTCCAATAATTTCTTGTTTTCAAAGAACTATGTACTATTTTTTTTAATTCAACAATTATTGGATAGATGATCGAACTATTGGATTGACTACGGTTATTTATGCATCTTCATAAAACCAACTCATTAATTTGAATTTCACTCATCACATCATATATGTAGTTGTATGTATGGTTAAATATAGAGTTGTGAAATGAAATGACAGAATAGAAAATAAGATTTTAAGCATAAAAAGAGATGAAGAAGAGGGGAGGGCCGGCCAAGGCCAAGTAGGAACATCTTGTCCCCAACTTGCAACAACTCATCTTTAACTGGAAGAAATAAAGATTGAAGGATAAAATGAAAACAAAACAGTTGAATTCAAACAAAGCTTACTATTTCTGAGTCGATTCTGCCATTTCACTTTCGTTGACTTTCTATCCCTTTGAACACTAAACTCCACGTAATTAACCCGTTTAAATTTGCTAATTTAGCATTCAAACGCCAATCCAAAACCTTAACTCATTCTATGATTCTAGTCGTCGACATGGGTTGAGAGAGAAACAGAGAGAAAAGAGAGAGAAAGTGGGTATTTTTGACTCCAAAAACAGCCGGCATTGGCCGTCTGAATATGATAATCATTTAAACTATAACGAAAATACATGTACGAATACGCGTTGGGAATTCAAAAGGTGAGCCCAATGTTCTTTCTTGGTAACTAAGCCTCTCTTCTCTCTATCATTCCCTATCTATTTGGGTTTTCTTTTTTCAAGATAATTGATCGCCAGTTTGTTTCCTCTGATTGACTGTCAAATATTCTTCTGATTGGTGAAAGGGTTTCGAAAAGTTTGTGGGTTTTTGGGCTTTTGTTAAAAAGTCGCCGTTGTTATTCGTTTTTCTTTTCTTTCTTTCAATTGATTCCGTGATTGTCCGTGTTGGGTCAGTTCAGATTCTGGAAGATGGGACTTTAGAAATTCGTTCTGAGTTTCTTTTTTCTTTTCTGAACATCATTCCTTCAGGGTTCAAAATCACGTTTTTGAAAGTCTGGTTTGACGTTCGTTTTTGGGTCTTCTGTGAATTCCGGTTTATAGGGAGGTTTGGAAATATTCAAAAATCTGATTGCATTTGATCGAATTTTGGTTCGTTATTTATGGGCTTAGAGAGGAAGGAGGTTTTGTGGAATATCTAGCGTTGGCTTTAGGAGGAGGTTGTGATTTCTGAAGAAAGCTACAGTTCTGTAATTAGTTCCTGGGTTGCAAAAATGGGTTGCCATTATTCCAAGCCTTCTGTTGATGAAGATGGCCGGAGCAACGCCACTGAGAAATTTCCTTCACAAAAGGTTCAACGAGTTAATTTATCTAGAAAAGAAGAGGATATGCGATTGAATTCTCTGAAAAGAGACGAAGGTGTTCGAACAAATTCCTTACAGAGAGCTGATAGTATTCGATCAAAGGTGAAAACAGATGGAGGTGACTTGAAAGTTGCTTATTTGGATAAGAAAGTCAACGGCTCAAACAGAGTACACGATGATCAAATTGAGAAAAAGAAGAGGGAAAGGTTGGAAGCAGCCATTTCTGCTCATTATCCTGGAAAAGGAAGCATCCCAAAGGCTGTGGAAGCAGAGCAAGTTGCAGCGGGATGGCCAAGTTGGCTCTCCTCTGTGGCCGGTGA
The DNA here is from genome assembly GCA_033996785.1 of Trichosanthes truncata. Lineage (NCBI taxonomy): Eukaryota > Viridiplantae > Streptophyta > Magnoliopsida > Cucurbitales > Cucurbitaceae > Trichosanthes > Trichosanthes truncata. The sequence goes on along the minus strand of JAWPNB010000008.1, from coordinate 24,048,223 downwards.
AGCGCTCGAGGGATGGCTGCCACGAAAAGCCGAAACTTTCGAGAAACTAGACAAGGTATGTTGAAGTTGTGAATCTGAGAGTTGAAAGTAGTTTGTTGATGTGATTGTGAGTCTGAAGATCAAAATGTGTTTTTGTCTGAGTTTTCTGTTGTTGGTTTGGTTTGGTGGTGGTTTCATTTTCACAGATAGGACAAGGGACATATAGTAGTGTTTACAAGGCTCGTGATGTCATTCATGGTAAACTGGTCGCTCTAAAACGAGTTCGATTTGATAATCTTGATGCGGAGAGTGTCAAGTTTATGGCCCGAGAAATCCTTATCCTACGTAGGCTTGATCATCCAAATGTTATAAAATTGGAAGGCTTGATTACGTCTCCGCGATCTTGTAGCTTGTACCTCGTTTTTGAGTATATGGAGCATGATCTTACAGGGCTCGCATCTCGGCCCGGTGTCAAGTTCAGCGAACCACAGGTAATCATATAAACTGCCTTTGGGATACCATTTTTTTAATATGGTGGCCTTGAGGGACGTGAGTATGCAATTTCGCTTAGAATTCATTTCTAATGAATGACATCTATCCGATTCTCAAGAACCTAACTTTATGCTTATGTTCATGCTAGGTTAAATGCTATATGCAACAACTTCTAAGGGGACTTGATTATTGCCACAGTCGTGGTGTCCTCCACCGTGATATAAAGGGTTCAAATCTCCTAATCGACGACAATGGTATCTTGAAGATTGCAGATTTTGGATTAGCAAGTCCTTTTGACCCGCATAATCGTGTTCCCCTAACAAGTCGTGTGGTCACTCTATGGTATCGACCACCTGAACTTCTGCTTGGAGCTTCCCATTATGGGGTTGCAGTGGACCTGTGGAGTACTGGTTGCATACTAGCTGAGCTATATGCTGGGAAGCCTATCTTGCCAGGAAAAACTGAGGTAGAACACCTTTATATGTACTCAACTGCAGCACATAATATTCCATATAAGAGATTTTCTTTCTTATTCATGATCTAGCTTAGGTTACTAGTGATAAAAAGAACATGATTAAAAAAAAACAAAAAAGAGGAGATTTGGTATCTCACAATCTTATGGTTTTATTAGGCTTTCAATGTATATGAAAGTTTGAAGCTATTTTCTGCAGGTCGAACAGTTGCATAAGATATTTAAACTTTGTGGATCGCCACCTGAGGATTATTGGAGGAAATTGCAGTTACCTCATTCAACTGGATTCAAGACGGCTCAGCCATACCGACGTTTAATCGGGGAAATACTCAAGGATTTCCCATCTGCTGTGGTCGCTCTTGTGGATAAGTTGCTTTCTGTAGATCCTGCTCATCGAGGAACTGCAGCTGCTGCTCTAAAGAGTGAGGTATTGCTACTTTTCTATGGCATCATTTGAAAATTACTCTGTGATGTTTAGCTTCTCACAATAATAAGAATATTAACAAACGTTTTTCACCAGTTTTTTACATCCAAACCTCTCGCCTGCGAACCTTCGAGTTTGCCTAAATATCCTCCCAGCAAAGAGATTGATGCAAAATTCCAAGGCTGTAGAAGGTAAACTGTTATAAATCATTAATTATTGTGAGGGAAAAGAGATATCAAGAACATAGTTATATTCTAAATGTAAAGGGAAAAACAAGTATTTGGGGCTGAGATGTTCATTGTAAGGGCTTACTCTCTTGGGTATAACTTCTTTAACCTGCTCTTCTTCCATTGCAGGCAGTTAAGAGTCGAGGGCAAAGACCCTAAAGATTCTGTGGAAGGAAGGCGATCTAAAGAAGCACACATTAATCTTGCTCTGAATGCCAAGGATGAAGCAAGCATGTTAATGCAGGTATTCTGAACACGTTTACATTTTGCATATCTGTTAATTCTTTTTGGTTTTGCGGTCCTTTTTGAATGATTTTCTGGACTCATTTAATTTTGAATCTGATTACAGAAAAGGCAAGGTCATTCAAGTTTGAAGGGCCAGAGCGGAGTGTTCAATCCGCGCGGGGACGAAACAGTTTCTGGTTTTTGGATTCCTCCACCCAAACAAAGCCAATCTGTCACAGAAATTTGCTCTGATACAGGCAGGATTTCACACTCAGGGCCCCTAATTAGTAAACCAGATTGGATGAAATCTGGAAAGCAACTCGATGACCATTCGATGGTGCTCGACCGATCCAATCTCTCAGTATTATCCCGTTTAGTAGCAACAAGGTCTAATACATCTGATCATCCCTACGATAGACCTGGCCCGTCACGATCAGAAGTAGGCAGATTGCCTGACTTCGTTAGGGAGTTGGAGTCATCGAGAAAGCAGGACCGAATATTTTATACACACCGAGTTGCAGATTCATACCGAATAGAGAACGAAAAAGCCTGTGCTAAAGAACAGTCCCTGGTTCGTTCCTTCTTTCCTCTTGTTAAGTTACATGCATCAAAATACAAATATTAGTGCTATCTTGAGCTGTTTTCTAGTGAATGAATGAATGACGTTCTGCTGCCTGAGAATGCTGATTTTTGTTCATTATGTGGTTCAGTTGGCTCATGGGACAGACATGAACAAGCTTTACACTTCTGGTCCAATCCTTGGTCCATCAAACAACTTAGATAAAATTCTGAAAGAGCGAGACCGTCAGATTCAAGAATACGCTCGACAAGCACGACATGGTAAAGCTGGTAACAGTCAGTTGAAGGGTGCAAGAACAACAACTGGAAAACATCTCATGTCGAGCTATGGCACGTGAGATAGATAGATTACCGAGATTGCGCTTGCACCCGGCAACAGAGAAGAGACAGTTGGAGATCAGACCTAAGGTCTGAGATGGCTTGAGTTGTGTAATCAAAAGTGATTTGGTTGTGTAGAATTTTGGTTAACAATGTTGTATAAAAGGTGGTTGTGAAGCACTACTACTTGATTTTTGAGTGCACCCGATACTGCCGTGGTGTTTACTATTTGTTCATCATTCTTCTTGTTTTTAGATTCTGATAATGTGTATAGAATTCGCAACCATAGATTTGTTAGATACTTTTCTTTTTTCAAAAATAGCATTTCCTTTTTTGAAATGAAGAGATTTGAATATTGAATGAAGATCAATTCCATATATCTGTGTTTTTTCCTTCAGCCCATTTAGATCATGAATATTATTTGACGGGTATAAATGTTAAATTTCTAAGAATTGTCAAAGTGAATTTAGTTTAACGGTAATTGACATATACTTTCTTTGAGGTCAAAAGTTCAAATTCTCATCACTCTACTTTGTTGTATTAAAAAAAAAATAAAAATTGTATATATATATATATGTATCTAAGAGTTATATACTTAGGATTTAAATGTTTAGGGTAATGAATGTCTATGTTTTGGATATATATGATAAATAAATGTCTGTTTATTTTATAGATTTTGTTTATGTATAAAATAATTTAAGTCATTAGATTTAGTTAAAAGAAATATTTTAATTAATAAAATATTAATGAATTAATTAATAAACAATAATATAAAGCAATTAAAATTAATTTGAACATTAACTTGAAATTAATTAATGAGTATTTTCTTTTTCCCCTCTCCTAATAATTTTTTGAGGAAAAAAAATCTTATCTCCAAAAACTTCCTAACATATTTTTATACTTGGATAATAATTGCCTAGGTTTCAAACAATAAACATCTATGAAACAAACTTGAATTTTGTGTATTTTTGTTAAAACTCATACCAAAACCAGTGAAACAAACAGGCTAAATCATTAATTCTTAATATTAAACATATATTTGGTTTGGGATGGAGAGAGTTTTTAGGGATTATTTGGATACTTACTACAAAAATCTTGATAGGCCCTATTTGAAAGTGATACAAATAGAGATTACATTGTGGTGGTGGTGGAGAGAGTTTTAGAGGTTGTTTCGTTAATAATGACAAAAACTTTCATAAAATCAGCTCCCTACCTTCTTAAAGTAGGGTCTAAGAGAGAAAAAAATTCCCATTTGAAGAAATTTCTCATCCCATCACCCCTAGCTACCTCAATCATAGATTGTTTTGAGATCATTTATGTAGACTTATAATGTAGCTAGGCACAATAATAAGCAACCAAATTCAATCCGACAAGTGTCACCTCACAACGTATCATTGTATGACAAACAAATTAAGCTCAACGAAATAGACAATAGCTCATCTTACGTGTGGTGCTACCATTTTTCCTAGTTAGGGTTGGGAGGGGGTTAATAATTCTACCATAAATAATGGCTTAGCTAAGTGTTTGAATATAATAGATCTACATTGGACTGAGGTGAAATATCTTCCTCCAAAAATACCTTGAATAATACTCGTTTTGTTTTTAATAGACTAGACAATAGACACTAAGAGACAATACATATTATTAAAAAATTCAAGGTTAGAAAGAAAGAATAACCTTTTGAAATCATCAATTTTATAAAATTATCTTATAATTTAAAATTTATAAATAAAAGGGTCAAATATATATTGGGCTACTAGATACACCATATAGTATATAATCTTTTATACCATTTTTAATTTGATCTTTAATCTTTTTCCTTAATACACTGAAATTTTCAATTAGGCCATTCTAAAAACTTTTGGTTAAAATTTATTAACAAAAAAACTCGTGTCATTAAATTTTTGTTTTATTAACATATTTGGATACTTGAGCATGAGAAAATGTCTAGTATAAGAAGAATATTTACTCTCTATATCAACATTATGATTTTTTTTCTTTACAAAATATTCTTTAATGCACCTCAATCTCGCATCATTTTAAAATAATGTTGACATGGCTGATAATCAATGGAAGTAGTATCCATACTACTAAATTTTCTGCCACTTGTAAAAAAAAAGCTCTATTTGATAGATGGATCAAATTTTGAGCATAAACTAGTTGAATCTCGTGCATCAAATATCCAAATAATATACCTATGTGTTCAAATATGTTAATAAAATAATAATTTAATGATCAATCAACTTTTTCTTAACAAGTTTCAAATAATTTTTTAACAAATGACCTAATTGAATAAAATTGAAAATTTAAAAGCTTAAATACCAAATTAAAAATTATCTAAAAGGTTAGAGACTATTGTCTATGTTTTTGCCTCTATATTAATAAAATCAAAATTTTAAAAAATACATTGGTCATCTTTTTCTCTTGATTTGAAGAAACACAACCTTTTTGTTTCTTCATTCCCTACTCTATTTTCAATTAAATCAAAATTTTCTCTCGTCCATATCAAAGTAGGCCCCATATAAGAAATGCTCACTTCTTTTTATTTTTAGTTCAAAGAAATGGTCACTTTTTATTATTATTATTATTTTTTTGAGTGAAAGAAATGGTCACTTCTCATTTTAGAGTTTATCACAATTAAATACCGATTAGTACTATTCATACCGCTTCACATGGCCATTTAAATTATTATTTTATTATGTAAGTTTCTGAAAATCTTCGATTCATGGGTATTTTGGTCCATTCAACTCTAGAAATTGACACCAGCACCATCTCATCGTATCTGGAATATTCTAGTACCCAAAAGAATATTTATATAATAGGCAGGCTGAGGCCGGGTAAACGGGTCGGATCCTCCATCTTCATCTGCCAGCTGGCAATCTTATAATATGGTTAATTTATATTAAAGATCTAGATTTTCTTTTTTTTTTTGAAACTATTAAAGATCTAGATGAATCTGGACCTGGTATACTTTCTAATTCATATCTTCGACTTCAACTCTGTTTTCAAAAAAATAAAAATTAGAAGATCTTCAACTCCAACCAATGGTGGCCGCCTAAGTTTAAAGATAAAAAAAAAAAAAACAATCAAGTCACTATAATGTGGTTGCTTACTAATAACCGTTAAATAGGTATTAAAAAATTTACATATTTTATAATAATTATTAGATATAGATTCAAAATATTTTTACAATTTCTCTCTCATATATCTAACTATGAAAAACTATTAGTCGGTGAAATTGGACTAAGAGTATAAACTAAAAATACTAGAGAAGTCAGATGTGAGAATTGATAGGGAGAAGCTCAATGAAGAATGAAAACGAGCCAACACAAACAAATAGGGCCAGAAAATGAAGAATAGGAGAGGAATTTGATGCCCTCGGCTCGTGGTTCCCTAGTTCAGTCTGGTTCGGTTCGCCATCTTCCTAAATCACGAAGGAACAGACCAAAACCCTAATCAATGTCATATAAATACCCCTTTCAATCTAAAAAAGATAAGCTATTCTTAATCCCTAAACTCTTGCTACACTCAAAGAAACTTCTAGCTAACTTAAGCATCAAAGTTTGTGTAGCAAATATCACACTGCTACTTAAGTTTTCACTTATTTTGCAGGTCACGTTCTTTTCTCTCAATACAAATTTTACCATTGCTATTACGTGAGATTAGATGCGTTAACCTATCTAGATTTTGGCAACAACAAATCACAATTTGATATTTTTTGAATAGAAATTGAGAAAATTTATAGTACTAAAATATTTCCTATATTTACACCATGACTTCTTCTGTATAGATAATTTTTTTTATGAAAGTATTTTCTGTTAAGAGAGCTCATTAGAAGCTCATTAGAAGCTTGTTATGTTTGTTATTTAGTTATGATTGTACAACTGACAGATGGATTAGTTTTTCTGTTTATTTTGTATTCACACAGTATGCCTATATATATAGGTCACTGTGCTTTTGATCACTTGACTAAGTAATAAAGAACTTCTTCTCTCTTCGTGATCAGATATGAGTTTCTTCTCTGTTTTGAGTAACTCTGTTATGGTATCAGAGCACGAAAAGGTCTAACGACCATTAAAGGACCTGTGAAAAGAAAATCAAGAATGGAGAGTTCATCACCAGAGAGAAGTTCGTCAGGCTTAGTCGATATTACCCAAGCTTCGAAAGTGATTAATCTTGGTAATAAGGTCACTACAGTCAAGCTTGAAGATGAAAATTTCCTACTATGGAAATTGCAGGTATCTACTGCTCTGCGGGGACATGGATTACTGCAACATATCAGAGAAGATAGTGAAGTTCCACCTAAGTACATAAGTACAGAGAATTCTTCGAATCAAATCTTGAATCCAGTGTATGATCATTGGGTTCGTCAAGATAGTCTGATCATAGCTTGGTTATTAAGTTCAATGTCAAATTCTCTACTCTCAGAGATGCTCGACTGTGAAACAGCATGTGAAGTCTGGAAGGTATTGAATGCAAGATTTTCATCAAGAAATCTGGCTAGGGTTATGGATTTAAAATCGAAACTCGAAACAATGAAGAAAGGGAATTTAAAGCTAGAGGAGTATTTTGTTAAAATCAAGAATCTTATCGATTCTTTGGCTGCAGCAGGAAGAAAAATATCGCATGAAGATCATATTATGCATATTTTGGCAGGTCTGGGATCGGATTTTGACTCTACAGTGTCAGTGATTACAGAGAAAGAAGAAACTCCATCGCTGCAGAAAGTGTATTCTTTGTTACTTGCTCAAGAAAATCGAAATGCTAGAAATATAGGCATTAATTCTGATGGGACCTTACCTTCAGTAAATCTAACTACACAGACAGCAACGAAAAACACCCCTGCTATGTCTTCATCTGCAAACAATGACTCTAATCGACGGAATAAGAATAATCAGGCCAATCAGGGAGGAAGAAGTCGACGATTTTGGAACAATAATAGCAATAAACCGCAATGTCAAGTGTGCGGACGCTTTGGGCATACTGCTCTGAAATGCTATTTTCGATTTGAGCGATCTTATCATGGTCCAAATCTAAATTCTAGTTTTTCTTATGCTCAGAATCAAGCTATGGCTGGTCAGAACTCAGTGCAACAGCCGATGAATGCCTTCTTGATGCATCATGACTTGAATCGTGAAAATCAATGGTATCCGGATTCTGGGGCATCAAATCATGTAACAAATGACTTCTCAAATCTGTCGACAGCCTCTGAGTATCAAGGTGACAATCGTGTACATGTAGGAAATGGCACAGGTTTGGAAGTTCTGAATATTGGATCTTCTTTCCTTAAATCTTCTTCTCATAATACTGTTTTTCATCTTCAGAATTTGCTTCATGTCCCTAAAATTACAAAAAAATGTTATAAGTGTTAGTCAGTTTGCTCGTGATAATAACGTCTTTTTTGAATTTCATCCTCTTTTCTGTTTTGTGAAGGAGCTATCCAGTGGCCGAATTCTTCTCCGAGGCAGATTAGTTGATGGATTATATGTGTTTAGTCTGGAAAAAGCTCATCCCAACGACTCCTTGTCTTCTAAATGTTTGTCCTCACCTATTTCTCCATCACAAGTTCTTCATACTGCTACCACCTCTTCCAATAATGATAAGAATACTTCTCCTTGTACTTCTGTTTTTGATATATGGCATAATAGATTGGGTCATCCAGCTATTGCCACTGTCCATTCAATACTCAAATCTTGTAATATTTCTTTTGAATCTAATAAGAAATATTCTTTGTGTCATAGTTGTGCAATTGGAAAGTCTCATTCCTTACCCTTCTCTGTTTCTACAACTGAATATCATGCTCCTTTAGAATTAATAGCTGCAGACGTTTGGGGTCCTTCTTTTAAATCTTCACGAAATGGCTTTCACTATTATATTAGTTTTGTGGATGTCTTTTCTAGATATACTTGGGTATATTTTCTCACTACTAAATCTGAGGCTTTCCAAGCTTTTTTGTTGTTCAAAACGCATGTTGAAAAACTCACTGGTCGTTCTATTCTTCGTTTTCAATCTGACAATGGAGGAGAATTTCGCTCATTCACTCCCTACCTTAAATCTCATGGCATTGAGCATAGGCTCACATGTCCTTATACTTCTCAACAAAACGGCATTGTAGAAAGAAAACATCGCCAAATAGTCGATATGGGTCTCACTTTGTTATCTCATTCTTCTTTGTCTTTAGAGTTTTGGGATGACGCTTTTTCCACGGCTGTATATCTGATTAATAGATTACCTACAGTGGTTCATCAACTAACACCTTTAGAGAAGTTATTTGGTTCTAAACCTGATTATACTTTGTTGAAAACATTTGGTTGTCTCTGTTTTCCTACTCTTCGATCATATAATGCTCATAAAATTGAACCTCGGTCAACACCTTGTTTGTTTCTTGGGTACAGTAATATGCACAAGGGATATAAGTGCTTGTCTTCAACGGGCAGACTATATATCTCTAGGCATGTTCAGTTTGATGAAACTAAGTTTCCCTCCTCTACCTTTTTGACCTCTTCAAAAGAGTCTTTTTCGTCATCTGTGTCAAATGATCTTATTATATCACCTTCTGTGATAGCTCCTGCTCCTTCACGTGTTGACTGTTCTTTGTCATCTCAAATAGCTTGTCCTTTATCAGTCCCTATTTCTGAAAAACCAGTTGTTTTCCCTACAGTCATTAATTCGTCTTCTGATCAGTCTTTGTCTCAGTCACACGCAACATCTTTTTCTTCTGTCTCTCAGTCTAGTAGTTCCTTACCACAGCAAGCTTTGCCTTCTTCAGATCAGTCTTCTTCATCCTTACAATCAAACCCGAATACCTTCTCTGATATTTCCAGTTCTTCTAAAATTGTGCCAGAACCTTCTTCTACACGAATAGTCAATCAGCATTCTATGGTTACAAGAGGGAAGAATGGGGTTTTTAAACCCAAAATACTGGTGGCTGAATATGTTGAAAGTGAACCACCAACAGTAAAAGAGGCCTTGAAATGTGCACATTGGGTTAAAGCTATGAAGGAAGAGCATGATGCTTTATTAGCTAATGATACGTGGACATTGGTTTCTCCTCCCAAGGATAAGAAGGTAATTGGGTGTAGATGGGTTTTTAAAGTTAAGAGGAATTCAGATGGCTCTATTGCAAGATACAAAGCAAGGCTTGTTGCTCAAGGGTTTCATCAAGAAGCTGATCTTGATTATACTGAGACATTTAGTCCTGTTGTCAAGCCAACAACTATCAGAGTGTTGTTTACTCTTGCTCTTGCTCACGGTTGGTCACTGAGACAAGTAGACATTAATAATGCCTTCTTACATGGCTACTTGTCTGAGGAAGTGTTTATGGTGCAGCCACCGGGTATGATTTCTTCTTCTACTTCTCATTTGGTTTGTAAACTCAAGAAGGCGCTGTATGGTTTAAAACAAGCCTCTCGTGCTTGGTTTGAAAGGTTATCTACTTTCTTAAATACACTTGGTTTTGTTCAATCTCGAGCCGATTCTTCTTTGTTCATTTCTAATCATGCTGGTCATCAATGTTATGTTTTGATATATGTGGATGATATCGTTATAACTGGTAGTTCATCTAAAGCTATTGATGATTTGGTGGATCTGTTACATAAGAAGTTTTCATTGAAGGATCTTGGACGTTTGAGTTATTTTTTGGGGCTTGAAGTATCATATCCTGCTGCTGGTCAGTTGTTTCTATCTCAAACCAAATATATTACTGATTTACTACTGAAAACTAATATGCATCAAGCTAAAGGAATGGCCACACCTATGGTTAGTGGCTCTGTAATTTCTGCTTTTCATGGGGATAAAATGACTGATGTTCGGTTGTACAGAAGTGTTGTGGGTGCCTTGCAATATGCAACACTTACCAGACCTGAAATTGCATATAGTGTCAACAAAGTATGTCAATTCATGCATTCCCCCACAAGTTTTCATTGGCAGGCTGTGAAACGCATATTAAGATACTTAGCTGGAACATTACACCATGGTTTATTGTTTCAAAAGCCCACTTCTTTAAATCTCCACGGGTTTGCTGATGCAGATTGGGCTTCTGACCCCGATGACCGAAAATCCACATCTGGTTTTTGTGTGTTTTTTGGAGGAAATCTGATTCAACGGGCTTCTAAGAAACAGAATGTGATTTCTCGATCAAGCACTGAGGCTGAATACAGAAGTTTGGCTCATGTTTCTGCTGAACTAGTTTGGTTAAAAGCTCTGTTCAAGGACTTAGGTATCGTTCTGTCTCATGCCCCAATTGTCTGGTGTGACAATCTTAGTGCTGTTCATCTTAGTGCTAATCCAGTGCTGCATTCTCGAACAAAGCATGTTGAAATTGACATTTATTTTGTCAGAGATCTTGTATTGCAGAAATAGATCTGTGTTCGACATCTTCCAGCTTTTGCTCAAGTTGCTGATGTGTTTACAAAACCATTACCTGTTTCTCGGTTTCCTCCTGTAATATCCAAGCTCAAGGTTTTTGCTTCCACAACCATTGGCTTGAGGGGGGGTGTTAAGAGAGCTCATTAGAAGCTCATTAGAAGCTTGTTATGTTTGTTATTTAGTTATGATTGTACAACTGACAGATGGATTAGTTTTTCTGTTTATTTTGTATTCACACAGTATGCCTATATATATAGGTCACTGTGCTTTTGATCACTTGACTAAGTAATAAAGAACTTCTTCTCTCTTCGTGATCAGATATGAGTTTCTTCTCTGTTTTGAGTAACTCTGTTATTTTCAACTTAGTCGTTAGTCGTTACAATATAGTTGTCTCTAACTATTAACCAAATTTTTTATTTTATCTATCCTGAATAATCGTTCAACATGTTTACAATACAGTTTCTCAATTAATAGTTGGATACGGGTTCAAAATCTATCTGCTTCTAATGACTATTCGATGTATGTTCCACACATCCACGCTGGCAGTAGAACGGGTCCCACAGGATGGGGTCGATTAACTACGCATTTTGGCTATAAAAATTTCAGCGACGTGTTCGACGAGCGACCAGAGCGTGAAATCGAACCAAGAAAAATCAAGCTAGTCGTCGGGATCGGAGCTCCGACGGAATTTTTTGAAATGTCTGACATATCGGCGAGCTTCGTCTACATATTCCCAGAAGAGTCCAAAAACGCTCCGGAAAGTTCGTATGATTCCGGCGAAGAAGAACATCAGGAAGGAGAAACTTCTTCCGTTGCCGGAGCGGAGTTCAGAGCGGAGTTCGAAATAGCGAGAGCCAGTGAAGAGTACAAGCGATTGGTGAGACGGTTGCCGGAGGTGTTCATCGGAAAAGCCAAGAAGCTTCGAGAATTGATAAAAATTCTGTGCAGCGCGGTGGAGAAGTGCATGAAGGAAAAGAAGATGCACTTAGGGCCCTGGAGAAAGTACAGATACATGCAGGCCAAGTGGTTAGGCAAGTGCGAGAGGTTGACGCCGGCGCCGCTGCCTGTGGGATTCTCCGACCGGCCGCCGAAGGCAAAGGCCTCCATGCTTACTTATGATCTGCTGCAGAGCTTGCCGCCGGCAATGCTCTGCTCTGTCTCTGCAGTTGAAGTAGTGTAACTGACTGTGACTGTGAGAGATGAGAAAGTCAGAGGAATTGCAACTTTGATGTGTTTTGTGTTTTTGCTCGTTCTATTCTGTCTCGTTGGAATTGTGCGAAAAGGCAATGAGAATTTGAGATTGGCGGTTAGTTTTATATTAATATGAAGTTAAATTACACAGTGTAGTCATTAACATTTTTTTTTTTGAGAAAGCATACAAAAGAAGACAACCAGAATTAACAGGAAAGAAATTGCTCAAGGCTTGTAGTCGGTCATTCGTTCCACATCTCATCCTTTCCAAGTATTTGAGCTTGACCTGCTAACTTATGTGCCGCTGTATTTTGAGTTCGCATGATATGGGAAAAATAATTTGAGGCCACTCTCAGTTTGATCTAAAGCACATCATCCATCAAAATTTTGGCTTCTGTGATAACTGTCACAACCCGCCCCAGATTAACTCTACCAAACCTAGGATGAACTGTGATGGCAGTAGACCCCAACTGTGCAATGGAATCTATTGCCAAATCTTTATCTCTTCTTTCATTATCTAACTTTATCTATGGATATCCCAATAACAACACAGTAAAAAAAATTTCCCTTTACTTACACTAGATGATATGCAATGACTTGATAAGACTGGTGGCAGATTCTGATTAGCAATCTCTGATTGAAACTCAAGAGCAACCTGGTGGAAAAATTAAAAACAAAAGAATGAGCTAAAAAACCCAGTGAGTGGTGATTCATAAGAAAATACATTTTCAAGAAAATTATTCTCTTACTAAATAGAAGTTCATAACTCTGTGAAATAATGTAAATCACGATCAGTTTAGAAACCTTCGAGATCATTTAAAGACATTAAAATATGTAAATAAACAACTCTTGAAACAACATCTTAAGTCAACAATTCTTGAAAACATAAGCACAAGTTCGTAAAAAACATAGATAGGGAAATCCGTAATTATAGCTCTGAAAAGCATAAACATAACTAGTGAAATTTATCACCAAATCTGTACCCAAATCTCTATCATACTATGTACCGAGTAATCTCCAGATACATAGCAGAACATATCTCTGTCATACGTACACGTAGAACAAACTCTAACATCTGTAATGCTTCAGGTCCAGGATTTGGAATCCGGATTCGGCACCTAATGGCCCCGGCATTCCCCTGCATCCCCTGCGGCCTGAGCATGCGAGCATACTATGGAAACACATTCTTATAGCATATCGGGTAATCACCAAGGGTACAAAGATCTAGTGGTTTGAAAACCACTTCCAGCATAAACCTCTTAACTTCTCAAGCTCTTTCTGAAAACCATGCTTTTTCTTTAAACATCTCATAAACTTGAGAGATTTCTGAAATAACATTAAATATTTATACTTTCTCGAATAATCATCAAATCTCTCAAATAATATAAAACATTTTCCATTATCTTATTTTCTCTGAGACCACATCTCAAAAATCTCATACATTTCTCAATAAACATTAAAACTCTTCAAACATCTCAATAATCATAAAATATCTCAAATATTTCTCAAATAATAATTTATGCTAAAAGCATAAAATATTGGAATTTCAATACCATTTTTGGAAATTCATAACAATTCTCTAAAAATCTCTTTGTAGTTTCTCTAAATTCACACATAATTATAAAATTATTAAAAATCTATAATAATAATCAAATAATGAAAACAATTCGTAAAATAAACCACTCACAAAACCATTGTCGTTGCCACCCTGAAACGTTGGCTATTTCAATTCTCTGTTCAACCTGGAATTCCAATCATCATACCAGAGCTTATGAATTATTTCCAAAGGAAATAAACATGCTTCACATTAGTCGATTAAACTAATCTATCAAGTTCATTCTCTTAATTAATAACCAATTGTCCAAATTCCTACTTAATATCCCATTTTCTCTTTCATCCTTTTATGACCATGGTATATTTGTCTCCACTCCAATTAAAATATATTTAATCAATTCCAACTCTTCTTAATTATTTTATCTTTTACCTCTAAATAAACAATTCTTTTCATACAAATGAACCAACCTCACTCATCAAAAACTCATTGACCAAGTTCTCTTCACTTTCTCCTCTTCCAATTTAAGTAAATGTATTATTTTATTTATTTTTTATTTTTTTCTATTTCTCCTTCCCTCCTCACGTAAGGTGAGGTGAGCCTTACCCTCAAAGTCCCTTCCTCTCTCTTCATTAAAAACAAATTGTACAACACCACTTCTTTTTTTTTTTTTTTATAAATTTATTTACACTTTTACTTTAATTTTCTCTCTCTTCTCTTCAATCATCTTCTTCCTCATTTTCTCAACTTCTTCCACAACACTCTATATTTCTTCCTTCCAACCCATACATTTACTTTTTCTTACAATTCTCTAATCTTTTAAACTTTCTTAAATTAAGTTTCTAGTAATTTCTCTTGGCATGACAAACTTTTCTCTTAACTAATTTATCTTTCTTTCCCTAAAATTAAAACAATCTCCCAACAAAATTGAACATTTCAAATACCCAAATTCCATTTCTTAACTTTCAACCTACCCAAATAATAACATAAGCAACAGAGGCGGATCTACAGTAGGCCCAGGGGGGCTGGAGCCCCCCCTGAACTTCATTATAAATCCTATTATTATATAAAAACTTATACAAATTAACAAAAGATTCCTTTGTCTCAGTGGTGTGAGTGTGCCCTAGCCCCCCCTACATTCCAGGTTCGAGCCTTGGATTACGTAGATTCATTCGAGCCTTGGATTACGTAGATTCATTCAAATCCATTCCGTTTTTGCATTATTTATTGTGGGCGCTTGAATTTCAAAAAAAAAAAGAAAAGAAAAGAAAAGACGACTTCAATTGGGCACTTGTTTTTTCCTTTATATATATATATATATATATATATATATATATATATAGAGAGAGAGAGAGAGAGAGAGAGAGAGAGAGAGAGAGAGAGAGAGAGAGAGAGAGATTAAAATACCATTTTGGACTTTATACTTTAGGTTTCATTCAATTTTAGTTCATTTACTTTCAAATGTCTAATTTTAGTTCCTGTATTTTTAATAAAACTTATAATTGGTCCCTATGGTTAGTTTATTGTTAATTTTTCGAAACAATTTATTCTCTATTAACTTTTATTTTATAAATTTTGGAAATATGTTTGGATTGTGTCTTTTATTGCATGAAAACTATTATTATTGTTTAACCAATTCCGATAAAAATTAACTTAAAACTGACGGTAGGGGCCAAATTTAAGTTTTATTAAAAGACAATGACTAAAATTTGACATTTGAAAATACAAATACTAAAATGAAATGAAACCTAAAGTACGTGGACCAAAATGGTATTTTAACCTTATATTTATAAAAGAGTATTATTTTCATTGATTTAAAAATATATAGAAAATTGTTCTTTTAATCTAAAATAAATAATTTAAACCTTTATTTCTTATACATTTGGAGGGTAAGTTGCATCCCCTTAAAAAAAAAAAGTTCAACCTATAAAGTATTTACAATTAAAAAAATATAAATAATAAAAAAATATTTTTAAATGTTAGTAAATTATTTTTAATAATTAATTCTATAAGAAACTATAATTATTATTTCAAGTTTCATTTTTTATATATATTTATATAAAAAATATCAATCATATTTTGTTTGTAACCGAGAGTCGGAGCTTTGCTCTCCTATACCCAAGGGCACCCGAGCTCGCTCCAAGGCCCGGACCTGGGAGACATCAATGGTTTTTATTTATTAAGCTCACCTGAGAAATTGAACCTGACATAAAAATATATGAAGGCCTTGACATAAATTTTTGTTTTTTTTTAAAAAAGCCATGACATAAACTTTTGAATCAGTACTAATATCAAAATAGGTTAAATTATCAAAAATACCCTTGAACTATGAGGTTGGTTTCAATTATACCCCTGAACTTTGAAAAGTTTCATTTTAACCCTTGAACTTTGAAGTTTGTTTCAAAACAACCCTTGAAGGCTTTTTTTTTTCCGTTAAATTCATGGACGGAAAATGATGTTTTTGCATTTGTATTGTTGCTTATGTGAACATATTTGAATATATACGTTGAAAAAAAATCAAAACATATGCAAATACGTCATTTTTCGTCCATAAATTTAACGGAAAAAACTTTCAAGGGTGGTTGTGAAACAAACTTCAAAGTTCAAGAGTTAAAATGAAAATTTTCAAAGTTCAGGGGTATAATTGAAACCAACTCCATAGTTCAGGGGTATTTTTGATAATTTAACCTATCAAAATATATCAAGCCCCCCCTGACATAAATTTCTGGATCCGACACTGATAAGCAAACTACAAACTTCATCCTCCTATTTCAAAGTATCCATAAGAATTTCACAAGCAAAAGAAGAAAAATCCATAAAACTCTCTTTAAAGACCACCTATTTTCATGGTTTCCCTAAAAAAAAACTTACCAATCTAAATCTTCTAGCTTGAGCCTCTCAACACCACTTTCAATTTCATGCTTGACATGCTTAAGCTCCTCAATTTCATTTATGTGTTGTTTCTCTCTCTCAAAGCAAAGTTTCTTTTTCTCTCTTTGGTTTCTCATTTCTTCTCCATCCTTCCCGAACACTCATTCTTTCCCTTTCTCTCTCTCTTTTTTTTTTTATATTTAAAATCAAAAGCTTCCACTATAAGTTTCTTTTATTTTTATTTATTTATTTTTTTTATAAAAAATATATATATATATATTCTTTTCCAACTTCTTTCCAATATAATACAATACAAACACCCATTTTCCTTTCTTTTCTAATATATATATATATATATATATATATTTACTACATACAATTTGTATTCCATTTTCAAGGTTTCAAATTTCTTGTATTTCTATTTTGTCTCAAACTATAATCTCTCCATTAACAATTTCAAAATTAAATAATCCATATATCAAATGCATATATCCAATTGCTAGAAGACCAAAATTAGGTCTTACAAATTATTACTCCCTTTTGAGAATTTCGTCCTCGAAATTCAATTAAGGAATGCATTGGAACTTCATTTTTCCATGTTGCATCTTTATTGCATGTTTTCTTTTTCTAAGTTCTTAAAGACATAAGAGGGTGTTACAAAATCTTTGTCAATTAAGTTCAGTAACCGTATTGCATTAAGGGAGTCAAACTCCACTATAATAGGGAATGACACCTATCAGTAATGGAGTGCAGTCCCGTCGAGATGGCTTGGAGCTCCAACATAGTAATTGGCCATCGCCTTTCAATGTATTTGTGACCTGCTAGGATAATAGATCCTTCAGAATTTCGTATAATCCAGCTTAGCCCACCACTATTATTAGCCTCACTCCATGATGCATCCGTATTAATTTTATGTTTAATAAAATTTTAATATTTTAATTTTATGTCTAGTAAATCTGTGAATTTTAAAAAATTAGTTTAATGATCAAATAGACACAAATTTTCAAGTTCATGACTAAATTTGTAATTCAACCTAATCCATTTTTTTTCATCTATCTATCTACATATTAAGTAATGAATATTATGTTTTCTTATTTGTTCAATCCATAAATACTAATAATATAAATTTGAAAATAAATAGTAATAATATTTGTCAAAATAAATAGTAATAATAGAAACTAAAAATAAAGACATAATTATGCTTTTAGTTTTGGGGGTCAGAGATGTGTTTACAATCTTACATCTCGCGACTTTTCGAAAATTGTCCGAGTCATTTGAGTAAAAATAATAATAAAAAGGCTAGATTATAGAAGATATCTCTGAACTTTGTATTATGTTTCAAAAATGTTCATAAACTTTCAAAAGTTTCATTAATACCGATAAACTTTCAAAAAAAAGTTCAAAAATACAATTGCCATTAGTTTTAGATAAAAACCATTAATACTTTGTTTCAAAAATACTCCTCAATTTTCAAAAGTTTCATTAATACCTTTAAACTTTCAAAAAAAGTTCCTTGCCGACAGTGTATGGATAGAAATCGTTAATACCTCGTTTTAAAATACCCTTGAACTTTTAAAAGTTATATTAATACCCTTAACATTAAAAAAAAAGAGTTAAAAAATGCTTTTTCCGTCAATATATGGACGAAAAACATTTATCTACACCCCATTACCTCCATCTTTCATTTTTTCTCTCTCTTGATTTGCTTCAATCTATGGCCAAACACTTCTCTATTTTTCCTCTTTTTTCCCTTTCTTTTTCAATACCCTCTTTACTCTCTTCTTCTATTTTTCAATATCTAAATCTACCACCTTCAATCAAGGTATATATAGACTATAGTAAGAAGAAAGGAGAATAATAGAACCACCAAGGGACCTTAGAACTTACATGCTTTGATAAGGTTGTACGTTAGTAATTTGAGTTAGTAATTTGAGAAAAAATGAGGGTATATCTATATGAGTTGTGTTTTAAATTGGTTCTTTTCCAATTCAAGATAACTTCAATGACATTGACTATTTTGGTGTTGAAATTTCTTATATTTATGTTTGGACATGCTTAGAAATGAGAGAGAGCTCATCCTGTTTATTTAAAGTTCTAATATTTAAGAAGATAGGAGAAATGAGGGAAGTTTTAGAAATTGAAAAATGGAAGAAGAGAGTAAGAGGGTATTGAAAAAGAAAGGGAAAAAAAAGAGAGAAAAAATAGAGAAGTGTTAAGTCATAAATTGAAGCAAATCAGAAGAGAGCTAAAATAGAAGAGGGATGTAATGGGGTGTAGATAAATGGTTTTTATCCATATACTAATGTTAAGGGCATTTTTAACCTTTTTTTTTTTAAAGGTTAAGGGTATTAATGCAACTTTTGAAAGTTCAAGGGTATTTTTAAAATGAGGTACTAACGATTTTTGTCCATATATTGACGGTAATGGTATTTTTGAACTTTTTTTAAAGTTTAAGGGTATTAATGAAACTTTTGAAAGTTTAGAGGTATCTTTGAAACAAAATACTAACGGTTTCCATCCAAAACTAACAGTAAGTGTATTTTTGAACTTTTTTTTTAAAGTTTAAGGGTATTAATGAAACTTTTAAAAGTTCAAGGCTATTTTTGAAACAAAGTAAAAAGTTCATAGGTATTTTCTATAATTTAGCCTAAAAACAAGTGTCGTGCCAATTTTTTTAAAATTGAGAAAAAAAATTTCTCTTATGCCATTGTTAAAAAAAATATATGGGAAATATTCATTTATACTCCCTAAACTTTGAGGTTGTATCACTTAAAACTCTAAACTAATAATCGTATCAATTTAAATCTTAAAGTTTCACAAGTGAATCAATTTAGACCTTTTGTTTCAAATCTTTTATGAATTATTTTCACATGTGTGTAAGACTTTTTGTTCTCCTCTAATTTTCTCTATGTACTTAGGAAGAATTACGTCGTAATTTTCTTTGGTACGACTTTGGTTGGATTTTGGAAGAAGAATAAGTTTAGTTAGGTAATTTTGAGTTGATTTTAAATGAAATCAAGTGAAGATAAGTATAAATCACTAAGAAATGATCAAAATTGATCGTACACTTATGAAAGTTTGGGGTTTAAATTGATACAATTATTAGTTTGAGGTTTTAATTGATACAACCCTCCAAGTTTATGGATATAAATGACACACCTCATCCCAAATTATCATAACTAACCTAGGACGTGGCGTGTCTACATTAGATCCCCACTAGACTACGGAATCCAATGTCAAACTTTGCAAGATAAAAGTTATTTTTGAAAACCACAAGTGGCTAGCCAAAACTTTGTTGATACAAAATTCATTAAAAAAAATCGGCAGATTATCCCCTAAAAACTGAGTAAAACACACCTAAAAGAAATATATACACTCCAAAATTAACATGTTCAAACTCCAACCACCATTTCAGAAATTCAACACAATCCCACAAACTTAAAAGTAGATAGATATGTGGGTTTCAAATTACAAACCAATGGAAATCCCAAAATGGTGCTAAGTCATTCAAAACGTACTAGCCCCATTAGTTACAAAAGAAGCATTTGTAATTATGTACATACAAAATGGTATGCAAAATATCAAGTCTGGTGGCAGATATCGACTTCTGTAGGCTTGTTAGAAACTCAGTCGCTACCTGGAGGAAAAATTTAGGAAGAAAGAATGAGCTAATAGAGCTCAGTGAATGGTAAGTTAATAGGAAAAATAATCTCTCGACAAAAACCTTTTATATTAAAGAGGAATTAAAAGTTCAATAAAATTTTATCAATTAAGCACAATCTAAATACACAAGATAAGTAAAACATTACAGAGATTTGCAGCAATAACTCTTAAAAGAAGGCACAAAATAATAGGCCAACAAAACTCATCACCAAACTCGTACCCAAATCCATGTCATACTATGCATCGAGTAATCTCCAGATACATAGCACAACAAATTATGTCATACGTGCACGTAAAACAAACTCTAACATCTATAATGCCTCAGGTCTAGGATTTGGACTAGGATTCGAAATCCGGATTTGGCACCTAATAGCCCCGGCATTCCCCTGCATCCCCTGCGGCCTGAGCACACTAGCATACTATAGAAACACATTCTCATAGCATACGGATAATAACCATGGGTACGGGGATCTAGTAGTTTTAAAATCACTTTTAACACAAAACTCTTTATGCTCAACTTTTTCTAAAAATCATGTTCTCTTGCTATAAACATCTTTTCATAAACTCAAACTTGATAATAAACATACGTTCTCTAAAACGTTTCATGATCATTGCATATTCTAAAAAAAATACTAAATACTTCTAAATCCGTAAGTAACATAAAGTCTTTCTAAATTCATACTTTCTCTATAGAAATTGAAACTCTTCTAAATTTTCAAATAATCATAAATATCCCAAATATATCTCTAAAATGAAAATTTTAGCCAAAATCATAAAATTGCTAGAAATTCATAAAATTCTTCCAGAAATCTCGTCATACTTTCTCTAAAATTATATACATCTATAAATTTCTTGAAATCTCATAATAATATTTAAATAACATAATATTTTGTAAATTAAACCACTCACAACTATTATGAACGAGGTTTGTTCGGGTCGTAAATGGTTCCAATCTCTGCTTGTCCTGAAATCATAATTTGTCAATGCATTATTAACCTCTTAATGCCAAAATTAAAGCGCAACAACGAAAAATAACCCAAATCTTTATTTTCTCCTTAACTCATGTGTTAACCAAAATTTTCATGATCCTATTCTTAAATTACCAAGAACTTAAGACCATAAACTAGAAATAAAGTTTCCAATAAACTCTATTGTATCCCCTCTCCATAAGAAATCTCATTCTTCTCATTCCTTCTTCTCCATGAACACAATCATTGGTTTTCTTTTCCATAAAAGCTTGAAATTTCTACATACAACTAATTCCCTTCAATCTATACTTTGATAAAACTCATGACTTTCATCAATTTTCCCTCTTTTACTCAAACATCATCCTCATCTTTGTTTTCAAGCTATTTTATGGAGTTTCCAACTAAAGGAAGAAAATCCATAAAGAAAACTCACTAATTGGTTCTAAAACTCATGAAAATTTTCAATCAAAAGTTAGAGAACTTACCAAAAGCTTCAATCCAAGGTTGTGAGAGATTCTTTTTGTTTAATTTTCTTTTCTACTTCAAAATAACCCAAAAATCAACACCCCTTCTCTTCACTTTCTTCCTCTTCCTCTTCTTTATGTGATGTCTTCTCCAACAAGCCCTTTTTTTTTTATTAAACAATATTTATTTATTTTCTAGACAAAGAACCATTTCCTTTTTTTTTTGTGTGGCTTTACTAAAGCCACATGTGTTTATTTAATAAATACATTTATTTATTTAACCCACTTCCTCTTTCTTTAATTTCTATTATTTAATTAATTTTTTTTTCAACCAATCCTTATCTTCTGAATTAAAACCATAATAATCCAAATACCTAACTCCCAAATTTTATAATTACCAATTATATATATATATTACCAAAATGTAGAAATAGATGTTACAATAAAATAATGTTTTCTGTTAGAATTTCGTTCTAAAACCTTTAATGTATCACTTTCACACATGTATATGACTTCGTTAAATATAAGGACTAATGTAAGTTAGAGAGAAATGCTGGAATCAAATAGATAACATCGATTTGAAATAATTATGTGATGATTTTTCTTGCTAATTTGATAAGACGTTGGGAGAATAGCAATTTTATTTAAGTGATTTTGACCCGATTTTAAATTGAATCAAGTGAAAATAGCTATAAATCACTAATGAAGGGTCTAAATAATCACTTATGAAAGTTTAGGGTTTAAATTGATACAATTATTAGTTTGAAGTTTTAATTAATACAACCCTCAAAGTTGAGGGATATAAATTGATTTTTACCCTAAATATTATTTAAAATTTAGAATTGTAATTAAATATAACAATCAAAATATAACAAGTATGTTAAAAATACTTTTGCCCTTAAACTTTTTATGAAAGTGACTATTAAGATTTAAGTCCAGTACTTTCTCCCTAAACTTTAGTATATAACAAATTAGTCGTTGTAATATTTAAGAATTTGTAACAATATAATCCTTTCTAGGAAAAACTCAATCAAAATTAAGGGTAATTTATTATGTAATGACTTAGTCTTTGGATACATTAGGTTCATAATCTATATACCCAAGAAATTTCATTAAATCATAACAATATTTTTCATGATACAAATTAAATCATAACAGGTTTTAAGTACAAGAACTAAATTGTTACATGTAAAGTTGAGGAATTAAATTGTTCCAAACTAAAGTCTTGAGACTAAATTGTTATTTTCATGAAAGTTCAGAGATCAAAAGTGTTTTTTCAATATTTTTTATGATACAGATTAAATCATTACAAATTTTAAGTACAATAACTAAATTGTTACATACTAAAGTTCAAGAATTAAATTGTTTCAAACTAAAATTTTGGGATTAAATTGTTATATATTTTCACAAAAGTTCAGAGATCAAAAATACTTTTTTAATATTGTTCATGATACAGATTAAATCATTACAAATTTTAAGTACAAGAACTAAATTGTTACACGATAAAGTTTAAGAGTTAAATTGTTCCAAACTAAAGTTTTAGAACTGAATTGTTATTTTTATAAAAGTTTAGGGATCCAAAGTGATTTTTTTTAACAAGTATTAGATATTTCTACACTTTTTAAAAACTTGAACGTGTTTAAAGAAAGTACATATATGAAGAGATAAGGAAAAAAATATGCTTGGTGAAGGAAAATGAATGAAAGGACATAAATGTCAACCGAACATAGTTTAACCGGTAGCATAGTTCAACTGATTAAGACATTATAATCTTGATCACAATGTTAGAGGTTCAAATCTCTGCTCCCACTTATGATCGAATTAAACAAAAAAAGTGAAAGGATATAAATAAAAACTAGTGAGGTAAAATGTCATAAAGAGAAATAAGGAAGCGAAAGAAATGTGTCTAATCGATAAGTCACTATCAAAACTAAAAAATCAAGAGATAAGTGCGGGGTAAAGAAAACATATAGAAAAAAATAGAAATATTTTTAAAAATTAAAAGGATAAAAAGTGTATATTTATAAAAATATAAATATAAAAATTTAGAAACCAAAATAAAATTTAATTAAAGTTCTTTTTTATAACAATTTTGTTTTCTATTTTCTCTATTTGAAAATTAAGCTTATAGACACTCGTTCTACCTATGAGATTTTTTGCTTTATTATCTAATTTTTAAGAAAAATTTAAAATCAAAATCAAAATTTAAAAACTAAAGCTCCGTTTGATAACCATTTTGTTTTTAATTTTTGGTTTTTGAAAATTAAGCCTATAAATACTACTTACATCCATGGATCTACTTGTTTTGTTATCTACATTTTACCTATGTTTTCAAAAACCAAGATATGTTTTGAAAACTAAAAAAAGTAGTTTTCAAAAACTTGTTTTTGTTTTTAGAATTTGGCTAAGAATTCAAATGCTTCCTAAGTGGAGATGAAAACCATTGTACCGAAATTTGAAGAAAAGAAGCTTGATTTTCAAAAACCAAAAATAAAAAATCAAATGGTTATCAAACGGGGCCTAAAAGAAGTTTGTTCTTAAAAGCTTGTATTCTTTAAAATTGCCTAAAAATTAAAGTGTATTTTTAAGGTGAAAAAAAAAAAAACTTTAGTAATTATACCACAAGAAAACTTAGATTTTAGAAAATAGAAATCTAAAATTTAAAATTGTCGTCTAATGGGACCTAAACTTTTCTATGCCTTTCATATCAAGAAGTTGAAATTGGGGCAAAAAGGAAAGAGGCTGAGAGAGAGCTCCCTTGGAAGATTGAAGGGTCAGGTTGGTTGTTGGATAAATTGATCGTTGTTAGGGAATGATATGCCAACAGCCAACTTATATTTCAAATATTTTGGTCAAGATCTTATTGATTAAATTTTCAAAGTTTATTATAGTTTCATCTTTTAAGTTTTCTAAATTTTTTCTATTTGATTAAATTATAAGTTTAGTTTCTCAACTTTTAGATTTGTGTCTATTGATTAAATTTTCTAAGTTTATTCTAGTTTCATCTTTTAAGTTTTCTAATTTTTTTCTATTTGATTAAATTAGAAGTTTAGTTTCTCAACTTTTAGATTTGTGTTTATTTGATTTTTGAATTTTAAAAAGTGTCTAATAGGTCTCTGGACTTTTATATTTGTGTCTATTTAGTCCCTAAATTTAAAAAAGTGTTCAATAGATCTTTAAACTTCCAATGTGTCCAATAGGTCTGGATTTTCAATTTTGTGTCTAATAATAGGTCATTGACCAATTATGAAGTTTTTTATAAAAAAAAAAATTCACAAACAATGCACAAAATTGAAAATTCGGGAATCTATTAGATACTATTTAAAGTTCAGAAATCAAATAGACATAGACCTTAAAGTTTAGGAACTAAACTTGTAATTTAACATTTCTATTTTAATCATTGATTTTTTTTTTTTTAAATAACAATTTTATGCTTTGAACTTTCAAAATATCAATTTATATCTAATTTTTTTAAAAAATAACTAATTTGGTCCTTATTATTATTTTGTTGTCTAACCGTCACTCACCCAATATGTGCTTCAATTAGGTTTATTGTACAAATTGTTTACCGCAAGTGTACGAGTCAAGTTTTAATATAGTGTAATGAAATTACAAATACTAACGTTCAATTTTATTTAGAGATAAATATGGAATGAGAATGAAATTAAAACAATAAAACTAAGTTAATGAGGAAAATCTATGGGGAAACATATCTTAATAGGTGTTTGGATTGAGGAGTTGGGATGAGTTAATAACCCCCTCTAACTCCTTGTTTGGCCCAAAGATATTTATGGATTCTACAAACTTATTAACTTCTCATTCAACTCTCTGTTGTGAGCCCCAACACTTTCTTATCTTGTTTTTTCTTCACCTTATCTCACTCCTACCTCTCTCTCTCATCTCCTCTCCTTTCTCTCTCTATTTTTTTAATTTCTTAATTAAAAAAATTTCCCTTATTTTTTATATAAATTTTCTCATCATTATTACTAATTAATAATTAAATATAAATAATTATTAAAAAATATTTTTATTTTTATTCTATAATTTTAATAAAATTTTAACAAAAATATTTTTCTTTTTATTCTATAATTTTATTTTCTATATATAAATTATATAAGAATGTTTTAGATATGATACTATTATTTAGATAGAAATTATTGATGTAAATTAGAGTACTACATAACAATTTTTTTAATTGATAAAAATCTCTCTATCTCTTGTCCTCCACATGTCATCTACAATTTTTTTTTTGAAAGTTTAAACAAAAGTTACTTATAACAAATAACAATCTTATCTTTTTTTAGCTTATTTTTTTTATTAATAGCTAAAATATATATATATATAATTTTATGATCTGAAAATAAGAAAAACATATTTTAAACTAATCTGTATTACAATTTAAGAAATAAGTATCTAAAAAGGTTAACGTATTAAAAAAAAAATTAATTTTCAAATTAATTATATTCAAAGTAAAAAAAATTAATTTTCAAATTAATCATATTCAAAGTAAAAAGATAAACAATTTCTCCTTCCAAACTCAATAAAATAAAATTATTACAAAAATAACATAAATACATAATAATCTAAACAAAAGTATATATGGTATTCATTTTGAACTTAGTTATTTAAAATAGCATAAGTATTTGATATTTTATTTTTAACTTAGTTATTTTAAAACTTCAAAGAATATATTATTTTCAAATTGATCAAACTTTAGATAATTCATTACAGATTAGTTAGAAAAATAAAATTTTAAATTATACCAAAAAAATTATTTTATTAAGCTTGAAAAACAAATCTTAAAATAACATTTCAAAATTGACTAAAACAAGTCTTTAACAAAATTGTAAAATATTCATAAAATAATATAATTTAAAATCTCAATTTTATGATTGTCGGAAACAAATCTATATTTTTTCTAGAATTGAGAGAATAAAAACATAAAAGTCTTGAAGTTTATTTGAATCCCTTTAAATTAATGGATTGAAAATTTTTCAAATCACATGTAATAGTTAAAAAAAATGTTGTAAGACTTTCTTTTATTTGAAAACTATTAAGGCAAATGAATAATTAGTATGAGAGATATTGAAAAAAGAATATGAGATATTTTGTTCAAAAAAAATTTCTTTAAAGAAATTTGTAAAATATACATAAATTAATAAAAACAAAAAATCTCAATCTTAGAATTCATGAGAACAAATTTTTAATAATGAAATTTTGAGAAATTGTAGAAAAAAATTGTACAAAAAAAAACTAAAATCAACTCGGAGTTCAAAACTTCAGGTTTAACAAATCTGCACTCCAAATATAGACTTCAAATCTCCTACTCTCTACAACTTCTTGTCCCAAACAAAGACTTCCTAACTCCTTAGACTTCTTAACTCTCCAGACTTATTAACTCCTATTTCCTGCAACTCCTTAAGTCAAGAACACTAAATGCAAAACAACAAACAAGCAATATTCCATAAGTCAAGAACACTAAGGTCATAAATGTCTCTCCTGAGCACAATTAATTCTCAAGCATATTAAGAACTCAATATTCCTATCTAGATTCATTAACATGCAAGATCTTAAGTCTAATTCCTTTAACAACTCCTAAAGCGATCCCAAATCTCCCGATCTTAGAACAATTTTAGTCATGCTTTTAAGTTCTAAACTAAATCCCCTCTCCCGAGCGTAGGATTTCGAACAATCAACATTCAATCAATCAAACCATAACATCCAAAGGCAACATCAATCTCTTAGAACAAATAATTTAGCTGTGCATAATCAAAGAATAACAACATAATCTCATGTTAAAATCCATGAAAAGTGACAAAAAGTCAAGGGAAAGGAGAATAAATAAATGCCATCGCGCCAATTATCTCCACAATCCCGAGCCTTGAAAATGTAGGATCGGTATGGCAACCCTAGAGGGGGGGTGAATAGGGTTTATTTAAACTTTATAAAACTTTTTCCTAATGTGGGCCCAATCAAACAAATTAACACACTTTTTGCAATAATTAATTTAAACAATAAATCATGCAAATAAATTCACCTCAAATTAAACAAGAAATTAAATCTAACAATTTCAAACACCCTATTTAATTCTAAAAGCAACATTGGTAAAGAATATGTAAAGATAAAATTGTACCAACCAAAATAGACATACAAGAATAATTAATTTTATGCAATATAATATAACAACAAATTAATTGCAAAAATGAAATAAGATAGGGATAGAGAAATTGGCACCGGAAATTTTATAGTGGTTCGGCACAACCCGGCCTACTCCACTCCCCAAGCTCCTCTTGGGTATTTCACTAGAACAACGACCCTTTCCACGGCTTAGAGTCCAACCGTTACAATGTTCCTTTTCCGGGCTCAAGAACAAAACCCGATCCTTTCCACGGTTTAGGATCAAACCGTTACAACCTCTCTCTTTTGGGATCAAGAGAAACCCTTACAATGGATTTGAAGTTGAAAGAACAAGATGGAGAAAACTCTCTCAAAGAGTAGATCTACAAATTTAACTCTCACAAATCAATCCTCACTATACAATAATTCTCTCTCAAGAAAAAATGAAAAGAAAAGTGAAAGCTTTGGAGAGAACAACAATGGAAGTTTGAGAATTTAGAGGATGAAAATTATGAAAACTTGTGTTTTTGAAAATGGGAGAAGAATGTAGTATTTATAGAGAGGGAAATGAATAAAAAAATCAACATTTAATTTGAACCATTAGATTGTTAAAAGAGAATTGAAGGGTGGAGATTAAAAGGTAAATATATTAATATAATAATAATAATAATAAAATAAGAGATAGTGGGGTGTAAGATGATTTGAAATGTGTAAGAAAATAGTGAGTGTGTAAGAGAATAGTGAGTGTGTAAGATGATGGTGAGTGTGTAAGAGAATAGTGAGTGTGTAAGAGGTTGTTTTGAAATAATTTTTTTTATTTAAAAAAAATAATATAATAATAATAAATTAATATATATAAAAAATATTTTTTTTATGTGACTAACGGTCATAAAGTTTTTTTTTTTTTTTTTTTTTTTTAATTATTAATATTTTTTTTAATAGCCAACGGCTATATTCATATATATATATAATAATATATATTTTTTAATTTTTTTTAGTTTTTATAAATAAGTTAAAATGGTAATTTATATAAAAATATATAATTTTATTTTTCTTTTATTTTAAAAACAACCAAAAATCCACCATATGTAATTTCTCCAAAAGGCTCCATGTGTCACCCTCTAATTGGTCAATATTACTAATTCAGCCGCCACATCATGCGACGGGAATTTTTCGTTCAGAAATTGTTTTGACCATAACTTCTTTATTTTAACTCCGATTTGAGTAATTCAATAGGCGTTGAAATCGTTATTCCGAGCTCTACGATATGGACACTTCAAAATACTAAAATTATTAGTAATTAATAGCAGATTTGTTATCATCAAAATATTAATTAATTAATTAATTAAAATTAATTAATTTGAGATTAAGGGCCAAAAAGCCAACAGAAAATCCCTTTCCTAAGCTCCTTAATGGTCTCCTTAGCCTCCAAATTAGTCAAAAAGACGAACTGCCAACTTTTCCCCTCAAATTTCCTCTCTTTTGTGGCACAAAACAAACCATACTTTATATAAAAACTAAGTAACAGGGTCTCAACGCTCTAACAATATCAAGACACTACAAGCAACGTCTAGATGCTACAACAAAATGTAACAACACCTTTTTTTGAGTGTTTCAAGCGTTGAAACACTATTTATAGCCTCTCAAAATTGTTCCCTCGAGCTTCCTCACTTGAGTGTATCTACAATCGTTGAGACGCTCAAAATAGCATATGATAATTCTCATTTATGAGGATTATTTAACCCTAAAACTAAGTTGTTCTTGCCATTTTTGCATGCTTTATTGATTACCGAGCAAGCTAAAAATAACATTTTTAAATAAATTCATGCAAGCTTGTTGGAATATGATAAGAGAAGGAATTAAGTGAAAAGATGCAAGAAAATTGGCTTAAGTTGAGTTTTTGTGCAGATTTGAAGACTTTGCAAAAGGGAATGCAATTGCAATCCATTTGCGATGTAACGTGAAGAACAGAGGAAGGAGAATGCAATTGCAATCTAATTGCATTCTCTGGAATTACAGACCAAGTCCGAAAATCACGCAAATCACGCAAATCATGGATTTTGTGCACGATTTTGGAAGATTTTCATCCCGATTTGATTCCTAGAAGTTAGCCCATGGATTGAGGATGATTTATATGGAAACCCTAGCCCTCAACGCCTATAAAAATGGTGGAAAACGAAGCAAATGGTGGCTGGTTTTTCTGCTGCTCGCCCACAGTTCATCTTTCACGTTTTTTCATTTTATAGCAGCTTACTCTTCATTTTTACTCTGTAATTTCCGAGGTTGATCCCTCCTCAACGAAAGTTGGAGGAGGTGAAGATCCATTTGCCTTTGAATGGGTATTTGGATCGATCAAACAAGGAATTTCCGTTAGCTTTTGTACTTTGTTTTTCTGGTTTTTACATTCTGTTTTTATGGGTTCTTTTTCTTCTGGTTTTTCTTTATTTCAGTAGCAACAAGTTGATGATTTATATTCCTTGTTTTCAGCATTTCATTCTTGTAGTTCACTCGATTAAATTTTGAGTTGATATACTCTGTTTTGCAAATTTATACTCTGTTTTCTGTTTTTTTTTTTCTATTTTGGACAGCAAGCTGTATTTTCGTTTTTCCATCTTTCTTCCAGCGGTTTATGCTTCATTTTGCTCTGTAAATCCCGAGCTTGATCCCCCCTCAACGAAGGTTCGAGGAGGTAAAGATCCAATTGCCCGTAAAGGACTTTTGGTCGATCAAAACAAGGACTTTCCGTTAGCATATTTCAACTTTGTTTACTCCATTATTAGGAATTTAATTTCGGTATTTGGGTTATTAATTATGAAATTTTTAACAAATAAATTTTGGATTTTCATTTTCTTCATAATGAGCTAATTTCTTCTTTGGGATTCAAGCATGTGGATGCCCTAAAGATAGGAATAAAGGCCTAATTGTGAGAGCAACATTGCTTAATCTTATAGCATTGTTTGCTTTTATTGATTGAAATTTTCATTACTAGTTTAGATTGATCACCTAGATTAGTATACAACAATTTGAGTCTAATTCTGAAAATGTTAGATAAAAATTGGGTTTTCATAAAAGCAATAAAGGAAAATAGCCTAGACATAGGAATTTGTTTTTGACCCTAGACATAGGGAAAAACCTTTAAAACCAAAAGAATTGTGTTTCAATATTAACTAAGTTCGTATTAGCCATAGAAATATCGGTTTAATCGCTTAGCCTCCTAAAGATACTTTATAGAAGGTCGAATAGGTGTTGAATTCGGTTTACAAAGCTTAAATGTTGAAGTCAAAGGAATGCAATTGCAATTAGGCCGCAATTTCTTTCAATGGAGCAAAAACTCGTTTGAATCCCTCTTTTATCATTTTTATTTATTTCATTTAGCAAAAACAATCACTCAATCATTTTCACACCAATGGTTACCACAATTGCAATTTGCAAACATATGTTGTGTCGTCTCAGTAGATTTTGTTAAAACCCGTTCCCTTGGGTACGATACTCTGGAATACTTCCAGTTTCTTTATTACTTCGATCACGTGCACTTGCGTGTTAGCGGATCAGCATCTCAACGCCATCCCCTTTGCTTTTAGGCTTCAATTTTTCTTCTTTTTGCTTCATTTATTTAATTCTTGGCCAATTGCTCTCATTTTCTCAGTATAAAGCCATTATTACTCTGTTTAGCTCCAAATGCTCAATTTCTATAAAATAAACAATTATGCACATAAAATTTGCCAACTAAGTATCAAAACCTAGTAATAAATAAGCCCTAGAAATAGCTTACTTTATGCACTATCAAGACTCCAATATATACTTACATGAACACGTTAATACTCATTATTCGTAGTAAGTTATCTATGTATTAACCAATTAACAACAAAATAATTAATAACATAACCAAAATGATTATTTTTTGAAAATTCAAGAATTGATGTAGACGTTTTGAAGATTTAGACACCAAATTTGAATATAAGTAGACATTTTTTAATTTTTTTTAGATTTCTTTTATTGTTCAATAAATGTGGGATAGAGAATCAAACCTTCAACTTGAGAAAAAGGTAATAGACTTCTCATTCACTAAACTAAGCTATATATGCTTGAATCAATTTTTGGGGGATAGTTCTAATTTTATAAGTTTAGTTCATGAACTTCTAAACCGATGTGTTTATTTCGTCTAATTCTTACTTTCAAACGTCTTTAAACTTTCAAGACTATTTTCATGATCTATTCTAAGTACTTTAAAAAGATTTTAATAGATTTATAAACTTTTTATTTTGTGCCTAATAGATCTATATCATTGACTTCCTTCGTTAACATAATTGACACGATGGCTCGTCCTAAATTATTCTACTCTCTAACAAATTGAATATGTAACGTGATGACAATAGATTCCAACTATGTTAAAGAATCGAAAGTCAAAATTGAAATATTTATTACGAACTTCCCAAAACAACTTCAGTTATAGCACACACCAAAGCCTGATAGATGTGGAAGTGAAGAAAGAAGCGTAACATGAATGAAATTTCAGTCAATGAAATTTGGTAATATAATCTAAATATTGTTTTAACAAATAAACTCATCAAACAAATATTCACTTGAATTCATTTGATATACATACTAAACAGATTCTAAATTTCTTGAAAATTAAAGATGAAATCATGTCTTCAACTCTTGTATTGTCCACGAAACTGGGCAAAGCTTCTGTTTATCATTAACGTATATAATATTAAAAAAAAATAAAAAAATCCCAATTTCACCCGCCATAAATTTCCTCTTCAACTCTCTGGTTAACAAAAGAATCCAAGGTTTCTTACTAATTGTACTTTTACAGTAAAGTAATTCATTCATTCTTAACATATAACCTGTTAGAAAATATACTTTCGACAAAATTTCAAAGGTTCAAAACTTCACGCACCACATGTGTTTTCTAAATTAAGCAGTCAAGTCAATAAATCACAATCACTTGAACAAATTGGAAAATTGTAAAAAAATGAGATAAATTTTACAATTTTTAAAAAAAATAAAATTATAGAGTTATAGGACTTTTTAAGAATCAACTTTTAAAAAACTGAACCCTAATTCTCCAACTCTCTTAAGATACCGCAATCGGGGAACACATTCCCCAGATGAAAGGGCCACATCTCTAGCTCATGGGCAATTTGTTTGTATTTGTGTTGAAGAAGAAGTGAAATAATTGAAATTTGTGCACGATTTTCTTCGTTTAAATTAAATTATATAGCAGTAGCAGGATGTTTATTAGTTAAACGGTATTGGATTGGGAGGTGTAATTCACAATGTCCATGGAACTGATTTGATTTGAGATGCCAATTGAGTTTCAAAGCTAATATTTTCTTGTTCTCTGATGCTTAATTATTATGTCCAAAAAGTTCCAATCAGCATTCAAATTGTCCATTGTTATGGGTGAAATTGGACCAACAAGAATGGGCTGGCTAAAGGGCTGCAACGAAGGGCCAAACAAGAAAAGAGGCCCAATACGAAGTCGAAATGGACCGAAACCGACAATGGACTCACATAGAATGAGTGGGAGAAGAAACGGGCTTGGGCTTCGGCCCAAGCCCATGGTCGGCCAGGCCGGCCGGCCGAGGCCGACTAGGCTGGCCGAGGACGACCAGGCCGGCCAAGCCCATGGTCGGCCCGGCCGAGGCCGAACAGGCCGGCAAGGCCCAATTTTGGGCCTTGCCTCGGTCCCTCATGCCACGTGTGCCCTCGGTCCAGCCCAATTCGATATTTCCTTTCCCCATTCGAAGACGGAAACCCACAAAAAACCCTAGGAAGGAAGCTATTTAAGCTCTCCCTCAGGGGGAGAGCAAGGTAAGTTCATTCCAGCTTACAACACTCTCCTACAACTCTCAAAACTCTCTCTGACTTAAGCATCGGAGCCTGTGTGGTCTACACCACACCGGTGTCCAGGTTTTTCTTGTCTTGCAGGCCGCGTTCTTCCCCCAAGAATACAAATTCACCGTCGTTGTCACGTGGAGGTCAGGTGAGATTTCTCCTGTCCAAAATTTGGCAACAACATCCATAATTATGTAACATGTGCTATCTTTGGTTTTAAATCAACTTCCATTCCGGGAAGGGGAAGTGATTATAATTGTTTCTCTCATTTGTTTAAACTAGGAGTGTTTTGGATGTTGTTTGTTGATGCACGTTTACAAGCTGCCAAATATAATTCTCTCTATATTAATTTTTTTTTTAAAAGAAAAAAATTATTTTTTACCCATAAACTTGTCAAGTTGTATCAATTTTTAGTCTAAACTTTTAATTTCATCAAATTGCACCTCAAACGTATATGAGTGTTGCAATCTTAACCTTAAACTTTAAAAAGTCTTGCAATTTAAAACCTCTAATAAGCTTTTGTTTGAAAGATTTGTTAAAAAAAATATTCTCTTATGCGTTTAATAAATTATAAATATATATATGATACAACATTATTGATAAAATTTTAGAGCAAAACTATATTATAGCTAAATTTTTGTTAAAATGGTAAAGTTTGACAAGGTTATTCAATGGTTAAATAGGTATTTGATCAAACTTATTTTTTTGCAAAGCTTGATTTTATTGAAATCAGTGAGTTTATGAAGGCTTTTACATACATTGTTTTTTTTGTTAAAATTAGTAGGTGAATTAGCAGAAATTGAATAGAAAGTAAAAATTGCAACATTTATCTAAGTTTAGGGTTCAATTTAATGAAATTGAAAGTTTATAGTGAAAATTTCATACAATTTGCCAAGTATAGCAGTACAAATTGATTGTTTTTCCTTAAAAAAGTCAGTCATAGGTGGATTTCTAGAATGGAATAGCAGAACATTGTCATGAGAGTGTATTTTTCCTTCAAATGAATTAGAAAAGTGTGCAGTCCGAGTTATGTAGTTTAGAAAGAAAGATATGGGAAATTTTAGTTTGAAAATTAACATCTTATGAGATTACTCTTTGGATTTCAAACACATTTAATTTAGC
The DNA here is from genome assembly GCA_033996785.1 of Trichosanthes truncata. Classification (NCBI taxonomy): domain Eukaryota; kingdom Viridiplantae; phylum Streptophyta; class Magnoliopsida; order Cucurbitales; family Cucurbitaceae; genus Trichosanthes; species Trichosanthes truncata. The sequence goes on along the minus strand of JAWPNB010000008.1, from coordinate 24,013,348 downwards.
ACGTTAATTTTTTCCCCATATTTACCATTGCTAATTTTGCAAAGAAATTTTAGCCAATATGAATTACCAGCACTTACTGGTTGCGTTAACTTTAACTATAATGTTTATAATGTCTTTTTTTACACTTTATCATACTTCACTACTACAAATATTGATATAGACCACAATCATATAACCGTGATTTATTCGATTAGACCATGGTTTTGTGACCGTGGTCTACTCTGATATAGTCTATAATATAGACCATGGCTAGCGTCAACCATGGTCTATATACCATGGTCTATATTATAGACCATATGTCTAATGTCAGTCGTGGTGTCTATGGTTGTATAGACTATGGTTGATGTTAATTATGGTCTTTATTGATAGACCACGACAAACGTCAGCCATGGTCTATGGCCATATAGACTATGATTAACATTAGCCCATGGTCTTTATTGATAGACCACAGTTAACGTCAACCATGGTCTATGCCAATAGACCACATAAAACATTAGTCATAGTCTATTGTTACAGACCACGGCTGATGTCAGTCGAGTCTGTATAATAGATTACTATTTGCAACAATTGTGATCTATTGATATAGACCACAACTAACATCAGTCATGATTTGTAACGACAGACCATAGCCGACATTTCTCGTGATCATTACAACAATAGACTATAGTTGATGTCCGTCGTTAGTGTATACATTAATATATCACTGTCCATTTATGTATTTTATTTATTTATTTCAATTTTAATTAATCCATTTTATTATTTGATCGAAATCTTCCATTGACACGTACAAATTCAACTTTAAATAAACTAAAACTCAATCCAATTTTATACATAAAAAGAATGTAAGAGCATAGCAACATTAAAATACTAAACCTAACAAGTCAACTAAAACTACTATACATAATTTTTGTGAAGTAATGTATTGTTAGAGAAATTGTCACCACTCATTGCGAACATCATCAATCTCAATTGATCATATTTCTTCTTTCTGATAAACTGGAAAAAAAAAAAAGAAGAAGAAGAAGAAGAAAAAAAAAACATGTGTATATATAAATATATCATTACGAAGTTGTTTAAAATAATAAATAAGGTAATTCAAATAGTTCGTATCATACCAACTCTTTAAAGGAATTAGTGTGTTGATCCATCACAATATCCCTCATAAATTTCATTACATAGTATATCCACAATATACAAACTCAAGTTAACGATTTAACCTCATCACGAGTAACATTTCAATATATATATTCTAGTTGTGTGACGCAAACTTGTCGAGGGCTCGTCAAATTACAATTTATAAACCGATCCTAAGCTACTTGTAGCATTGAGTGAACCAGGTCGATCTCAGGGAACCGAATATTAATTTCTCAAGTTAAATTCACAAAGGAGAAAACGATTAAAAATGGAAGGGTTTTAATTTGTATTTTTATTAATAAAATAAAACATACGCAAATAAAATAAAGATAAATCAAATCTTACCAAATTCCAATCCAAATGTGCGGTTCTACTCAATTGCAAAAATTGATCATAGGCACTCAAAATATTTAAACTTAGCAATGCAAGCACTTGGTCAACTTATTAGGAAACCCCAAAAAGTAGCGAATTCCCTAAGGTCATTAACTCTAACAAATGTCAAGTTAATGCTAATTACCTAAACAATTTTAACGAAACCGCTCCAAATTATTTAGATAAAGGCATTAAGTTCTTTGGAATGACCAAGACAACCAATTAGGTGAAATAACTTTAATTTAATTAAGATGTTCCTTTAATTCCTAGAATTAAACAAGCAATACACATGTAATAATCCTAATGCTACCGGTTCAATCAACATGACAATTATGGATCATGCATCATGATTAGCAATCAAACATATAAAGCGGTCGAGGCATCAATTCAATCAAAAATACATGCTTATAAAATTAACATAGGAATCAAAGAATACTTGCAATTGAAAGAAAGCTACATTAAGGTCCAAGTCTCACAACATTGCAATTGATTACAGCTGACCTCTAAACTAGAAACGTGGAGTTTAGCCAAGCATCGTGATAGTATATCTCTCGTTAAACATGGTTCGATTTGCTACCATAAAAGTATAAAAGTAGAAGGAGAAAAGCTATCAAAAGCTCTCTCTCAAAGTCTAAGCAAATGAGGCAAAAGTCCCAACCCTAGAGTGAAAAAATGCTATAAATAGGACTGGGGCAGTGTTGAGACGCCGTGGATGGCGTTGAGACGCTGCTCTAGCAAACAAGGAAAGAATAATTTCTCGTCCATGTGGCGTCGAGCGTGGCGTTGAGACGCTACCAGCGTTGAGCAAGCCAAATCACACAGCGTCCAGCAACGTTGAGCAAAAACAATAGCTTAGCGTTAAGCAGCATCAAGTATGGCGTTGAGACGCTGCTGGCGTTGAGACGCTGCTCCCTAGACAGATTTGGTAATTTTGCTCTAACTTTTCGCTCAAGTGTCCGAATGACCTCCGATTTGAATCGTTATTCAACATAGAGTCTACAAATACGTCTTTTGCTTGAATCCCTACAAAATAAACATGAAAACACATAAAAACTATCAAATTAACAAGAGTTAAGGGTGATTAAATAAAACTTTATACGTCCTATCATTGTGCCTAATATATTGGAGGCTAAAGAATGAATAAAATTAAAGTAGAGTCATCAAATGATAATACAAATAATGACATACATTATTGTTTACATTTGAAATATCATATGCCTAAATAAAATAGTCCTTTATATTAACACAAATAGAAATAAATAAATGTACAACAAAATTAAATTCATACTCTACCTAAATAGCATAAAACAAAATTATTTCGCAAATAAGTACTAATTATGTGCTACCACAAAATAAGTAGAATGATTTATTTTACTCTAATATTTCATTTGCTTCCTAGATCAATCTATAAGTGTATTCTAACAAAGCTAAATTCATGCTAGTAAATTGGTTAATAGTATAACACTACTAAAAAATTGGTTTTCCAAATTGAACATTAATAAACTTCTATTTTTTCAATCGCAAAAGTACATTGCCATACATAGAATTGAAAAAAAAAATGATTTTTTTTTTAATTATCTTGCAAATAAATTGCATTCCTTCTACTTTTTAGATTGTCTTGCGAATAAACTACATAAATATTTTATCAAGTGATACAATTGAGTTAGGAAAATATGATGGCAACATACTCAAAATAAAACTCACAAAGGTAACATTTTATATTTTGTATATATATAATGATTGATAAATATTTGACTAGGCGAATACATTAAAAATGACTATTGAGAGAGTTTAAAAATGCAATACAAGATCATAACAAATGTGTTGATTAAACATAAGACACAACAAACATAAGACACAACAATGTTGCATTACATATCATACAATAAATTATATGACCAATTTATTGTATTAGTTCTAATATATTTTAATCCCTTACAACAACCAGCATGTTACAATTCATATAAATCCCAAGAAAAGAAAAAAAAAATTGACCATAGATTACTCATAGTAGATATATTTTTCAAAAACAAATTGACTATATCCATTTCACAAAAGCAAATTGACTATATCTATTTCACTTTGATTTCCTTCCAATTCTCATCCTATATGAAAACTTCATTCTAAAATTTAATCATTTTGTATTTGAAACTAACTAAAATTATTAATATTTCATCTAACGATCTAAAAATTTAAACAACTAACCTATAAACTATGGTGTCAATGCTAAAACTAGATTGGGTGGAAAATAATATTTGCTATAATCATCATCAATTCCAACAACTCTAAACAAAATTTTAACATCAACTGCGCACTGAAAATTCTATCCTATTATCTAAATAAAAAATGGATCATCATTTACATTCTAAATTAAAATTATTGCATCAACTTTTTACAAGTCTATAAAGAGAGGTGGTAGATGTGAAGCTAAAGTAGCTTCTAAGTATTTTTCATGAGAGAACTAGAATAGCTCAAAAAATCTCTTCACCTAAAAAAGTTCCAATTGAGTATGAAATGGAAACTAAGGCACACACTACTCAACTCTTCTCATATTCTTTGGAAATTTCAACCCACTATTAAATTTACATTAGGTAGTAGAAAAATAATTTCATTGCAAAACTACGCCAAAAAAAAATTGATGGTAATAAAGAAAGAGAGAAAAAAATGAAAGAATAAAATGAGAGAGACACAAAGGTACCTCAACCTAATCACTGACCTCAGCATAATCACTCATTCCAAAATGAGAGAATTAAGAGATAGAAACAGGAGAAAAAGAATTTACCTCAACGTAAAATTTATTCATTTTCTCCATTGGATATCTCTAGTCGCATTTTTAGAACAAAAATTTTGGTGTGTACCCTTACCTCTTTGGAAATTTTCTCTCCTCCCTCTAGAATAGAAAGCAACGGAATTAAAATAAATAAATAAAAGAATTAGAAATGCAAATGTACCTAGTCAAGAGCGTCGGTGGCTAAACGCATGTGAGGGCGGAATGCTCTTTCTCCTCAACTGCTCCCTCCTTATTGCTAAATGCAACTGCACAAATAGTGAGGTGTTGGTTAGGATTTGGGTAGATTTAGATTTGAAAAAAAAAAATCCCCATTTAAATTAATTAATTTTTAATTTTTATATACGTATTCATTAGTTTTTAAATTATTTTAAATGATTAGATTTAATTTTTAATTATTTTAAGTTAAATATTTTTTAAATTAGAAAAAAAAAAGATTCAAGTGGAAATATTTAAAATTAAGTTTAAAATATCAAACTTTTAAATTAAAATTGAGATAGAGGGTTAAATTAAAAATTTATTCTCTCAATTTTCAAGTTTGTATATAATAAACCTGTCAAATTTATTTAAAATTATAGTTTATTAAATTTGAAAAAAAATCATTATTTGAATTAATTAATTTTTAATGTATTTATATTCGTTAGTTTTTACCATATACATACTTTTTAAAATATTTTACATGATCCCATTTGATTTTTAATTATTTTCAATTCTTCAATTTTTAATCAAGAAAAAAATTCACATCGAAATATTTAGAATTAGATTTAAGATATCAAATTTTAAAATTAAAATTGAGATATTATGTAACGCCCCATACCCACAGGATTCCAAATCCATAATTGAACCTGACGGCCCCAACATTCTTTTGTATCCCCTACGACTACCTGTTTGTCTTAAACTGCTTCTAAGAGTGAAGACTATCTACATAGACCAACACGGGTACTTTTAGCATCTAGAAAAATTTCCAGGAGGTCATGGAGTTATATATTAGGTTAAATTCAAAGTATAGTCTCTAAATTTTAAAACTTTGTTCTAATAGATTTCTAAACTCTCAAAATCATTTAAAATTATAGTTTATGAAATTAATTAATTTTCAATGTGCATGTATATATATGTGTGCGAAAACTTTTTAAAATAATTTACTAAGGATTCAAAAACATGTGTATATAAATATATGCGCCTAAAATTCAAATTGAACAAAATTCTAATAGCTAGATTTCAAGGTACAAAAAATTAAAATAATATGTAATTACAATCATTGCAAAAAAAGGAATTTAAAACTAAAAGAAACGCTAACTAAATATCAAACCCAACACCACTCATGCCCCTTCTAAGCAACAAGCAAAGCATTTGTTTTTTATATTTCATAAGAAGCCAAATATAAATATATAAAACAAACAATAATTTGAGAGGGGCTCGCGTGCCCCTCTGGCCCTTATGCGCGGACCTGCCACTGCTAAGACCTATTACACGTTTAAATTTCGACGGCCTATTAGATGAAAAATTAAAAGTTCAGAAATCTATTACACACTTTTAAAAGTTTATTAAGTATGATATAAATATACACTTTGACCATGATATTAAAAAACCACGGTCTAGTAAAACAACAATTTGACTATAGACCACAATTAACGTTCATCATGGTATAATTTTAATTTTTAGACCACAGTTGTTAACACTGTAGTCTATAGTTCACATTTAGACCATAGTTTTAATTGACTAAATTTAAATTTTAGACCATGGTTTTATATACCTATAGTCAATAGTATGCTTTACATTTTTTTTACTAACTGTTGTGTAAAGAAAATTTGTACGACACAAATTTAAAATTAAGCTTAGTATAAATTAAGATACACTTTCGACCATGGTGTTAACAAACCATGGTCTAAAGTAAAACAATAATTTGACTATAGACCACAGTTAACATTAGCCATGATGTAATTGTAATTTTTAGACCACGATTGTTAACACAGTAGTCTATAGTTGGCTTTTAGACAACTGTTTTAATTGACCATGGTGTAAGTTTAATTTTTAGACCATTGTTTTATATACTTATAGTTTATATAGTATGCTTTTAGAACATGGTTTTCACGTCATGAATTTAAAAACTCATAGTTTATAATAACAATAGGGTTTATTAAGCTTGGCATTAAGAATCACTTTTAACTATGGTGTTAACAAACATGGTCTAAAGTAAAACAATTATTTGACTATAAACCACGATTAATATTAGTCGTGGTATAATTTTAATTTTTAGACCACAGTTGTTAACACTGTAGTCTATAATTGGCAATTAGACCACAGTTTTAATTGGCTATAGTGTAAATTTAAATTTTAGACCATGGTTTTATATACCTGAGTCTGCAGTATTCTTTTAGAACATGATTTTTATTGATCATGATGTAAAGTAAATTTTTATGACACATTTTGAAAATTAAGCTTGGCATAAATATACACTTTTGACCATGGTGTTAACAAACCTTGGTCTAAAGTAAAATAATAATATGACTATAGACCACAATTAACATTAGTCGTGGTGTAATTTTAATTTTTAGACCACTGTTGTTAACACATCAGTCTATAGTTGGCTTTTAATTATATTATGGTTTTAATTGACCACGGTGTAAGTTTAATTTTTAGACCATGGTTTTATAAACCTATAGTTTACATTATGCTTTTAGAACATAGTTTTCACTAATCGTGGTGTAAAGTAAATTTTTATGCCATGGATTTAAAAGCTCATGGTTTATAATAAAAATAGGGTTTATTAAGCTTGGCATACATAATCACTTTTGACTATGGTGTTAACAAACCATGGTCTAAAGTAAAACAATAATTTTACTATAGACCAAGGTTAACGTTAGCCATGGTGTAATTTTAATTTTTAGACCATAGTTTTTAACATGGTAGTCTATAATTGGCTTTTAGACCATGATTTTAATTGACCGTGGTATAAACTTAATATTTAAACCATGGTTTTATACACCTATAATCTATAGTATGATTTTACACCATGGTTTTTATTGACCATAGTGTAAAGATAATACTTACACCACAATGAAAAAAACTTCTAGTCTATAACATACTATTAGACCACAGTTTTTATTAAATGTGGTCACTAAATTGGTGTATTTATTTTGGACCACGATTAATTAAATCTCTACAACATTAGACCATGGTTTTTAAAAAAACCGTGGTTTTATGTCTAAATTAAAGTGTGGTCTATACTAAATTTTGTAGTCGTGCTTGTGCTATTGGTTGAACCAGGCGATTGATACTCTGTATTTTGCTGTAATAATATTTGAGACCACAAAATCAAATAATAAATTCATAATTCTGAAGCATTCAAAATTTGAAGTATTCATAACTCTGAAGCACTGAAAATCACCCACCTTCACATCATCTGAGCAATAGGATTCGAATGGATTGATATAAATATTATATATATCAGCCAGCGTTGGAATTGAGTGATCATGGGTGCATCAGCCAGCGTTGGAATTGAAAGAAAAAATATATATTAAAATAACGCACAAATTGTTAGGAGTGCAAACAAATGTCCAACATTAGCTAGGGAATTGAGTGATCATGGGTATATAAGGGAGGAAAATTATCTCCATTGGTATGAGGCCTAACTATGGTCTTGTTTTCTTTTTTTATTGCTTTAAATATTTATAATTTTTTTCTACTGAATGTTTTTTGTTTTGAGATGGTGAAATTATGAAATTTGAATTCCCCCTTTTTTTTCTCTCTCCTTTTTTCTTTTTTAGGTTTTAGTAGTTTTCATATGATATTGACAAAAAAAAACCCTCCTACAAGATAAAGTCGTCACAAATCATTTTCAATCTCAATTAAGTTGTCTATCCCATCTCGGAAGACAATTACAAAATATTAAAGATAAGTTGAGCCTTGCTCAACTAGCTAGCGATGTTTAGACAAACGCGTTGTTCGCACGAGATTTTCAGAAAAATTTGATGTCGTGGAAATGAACTTGATTTTATTGAATTTGGAGTAGTGTTACAGTCTCTAATATATATAATCCTCTAATGCTTTCTCTCGAAATGTAGACTCTGATCTGAGGGCTGACGAGCTTGTTCTCAGATGGAGGGAGATTGAATCTTCGATCTGTAGTAGGTGAAGAGACGATCAATTTGTTGAAGCCTTTCAGTCGTTGAATCTTCTGAATTCTAAATCTTGAATCTTCCGAATTCTTTGGATTCTCTGACTGAACTTAAAGCTTCTGAATTCTGATTCTTGAAGACTCTGAACTCTCTAGCTAAATGCTCTGGATTCTGACTCTTCTAAATACCTCCAAATGAAAGGTGACATTCTCTATTAATTTATAGAGTTTGGTGGACCTTGCAAGGGCTTGGGCTTGGTTGACTTTAGGGTCATCTTTGACTTGGGCTTATTTGAGTTTAATTCAATCATTTTCAATAATCTTGAATTATTTAAATTTGGCCCAATTCCTTTTTTAATGGTCTCGGACTAAACTACCGTCAGGTCCAACTGTCATGTGTCATAATTTGATTTGACTGACTTAATTCGTCAAAAAGATCAATACTAGACATGTGGCATTATTTGATTCGCCAATTTTTCATGTCTTTTAATTTAATTTGAAGACACATGTTAATTTGTAATTGGTTACAAATTTATTTTATCACTAATTTAAATTAATGATGTGGCAATTTGTGATTGGCCAAAATTTATTATCCAACACACGCTTTGAAGATTTCAAGTACACATATTTATTATTTAGAAGGTTAAATTACAAATTGGTCTATGTGGTTTTGAAATATAACCTATTTAGGAAAAGAGTTGCATGATTTGTGCTGAGTTTGAATTCTAAGATGCTTGTGATTTTAAGTGTTATGTTTTAAGTGTCTTCCATATATGATGCTTGAAACGATGTTTTAAAGTCATTCCAAATATATGGAAGAGGGAAAAAAATGGAAGAAAATTTTCAACAACAAAGTATATGGTTGGAATAAGTTGCAAGAAATTAAATTCTAGCAATATAAAAAGTGCGTGCTGAAATTTTTCTTACAACTTTTGTTGCAAATTTCAACAACATAAAAAGTGACGCTGGAATTTTTCTTGTACTAGTTTTGCTGCAAGAAAATTTATCACAACATAAATGTTATCAATTTTCATTTCTTTTATTCAGACATCCACATCGCACAAAAAAATTCAAAATTACATAAAAAACCAAATCGTTAATTGCATTCATATCATGCATCAATATAAATAATAAACAATGACATAAAATCATCCATTTTTGCATCACTTCATATACGAATGTATATCGTCATGAACTTTGATTAATCATCCTCATTTGGTCAACTAATTAGTTTCTAACAAATTGCATGTGTCAAACTTTTTTCCTACCTTTTGTCTTTCAACTAGTTTCAAGCAATTTAATTCATGTGGGAGTTTTGCAAATTTTTTGCATTTTTTATCATTGGTTTCCATGTGGTTTCATAGAGTCAATTTCGTGCATTTACATTTACATGCGTGTTGAGATACTAGAACATAAGAATAATAAATAAATAAAATAAAAAAGAAAGAAAGAAAGAAAGAAGAAACCAATTTTTTTGTTTGCACTTTGGTACTCAATAGATATCAAGAAAAAAATTCAATCATTTCATGGGTTCAAGTTCACCAAACCTAATTGAAGGTTCATGTTTTCTTATAATCTTCGACGGGAGCTTATAAAAAAACAAAATTTTCGAGAAGAAATATGCAAAAAGAAAAGATGTTTTCTCCAATAAAGTTTTAAAAGCCAATCATATTGTGTTTACCGGACCTCATAAACAAATAGTGATCAAGTTTAACAAGAATTATAGACAAATAGTGTGAATCATTGTCTGGAAGAAGTAAGCAGAGAGAGAAGGCTAAAAAAAAAAACACATAAACAAATAGTGATCAAGTTTAACAAGAATTATAGACAAATAGTGTGAATCATTGTCTGGAAGAAGTAAGCAGAGAGAGAAGGCTAAAAAAAAAAACACAGACTTTTTCATTTTCGTTCTGTGTTTTTTTTTTTTAGTTCAACAATTGCAGCAAAGAAGAAACATAATGGAGTTGAGGACGTAATATGAATGCCTTCAATTGTGTGAACAAAGATAAGTTTGTCAAGTCTCAATCATCTTCTTGATATTTTTCTACAAACCGTATTATGCCAACTTCCAAGCTAGCTACCTCAATTTAGTTGGCGTATAATATGTTACCTTGATATATCATAATACCAACCCATGAATAAGCCTAATCACACTGTGGCAAACCATTTGTTTTTTATCCTTGTCATGTAATTTTGAGGTCAAGCACCTAAAATTGCATACCTTATGTGTTACTAAGAAAGTTTTGAAAGTAATGAAATGCGATGTTGAACTTTATAAGATTTACTGTTCCACAGCTCAATACTTGTAATTACTTGCATGATCCACTATCTTAACTCTCTCTTTTGATTCATACTCAAATTAAAATTAAAATTTTACATCCCCATTTTATGATTTAATTTATAAGCTCTCTTGTCTTTGTCTCTAAATAAAGGGTAAACCATAAATTTTGGATAATAATTTTGAGAATTTGGTTAAGTAGTAACTTGAGAGGTAATCTTGATATCCTCATCTCTTTCAATGTGGGTTTGCTCAAGATACAACTTTATCAAGATTGAATGGAGTATCAAACATAAATAGGAGTCTTCAAGCATATAGCACAAAATGGATGCTAGAGTAACAAGAGGTGACATGCACATGATCAATTATTCACACATGATTGTTGTTGATTGAGAAATTTCGGCTAATCTCCAATTGTCACGTTATTATTCTAAATTAATGAGGAAACTACAAATAATTAAATTTGGGATCAATTATAAATTGACAAGTGTCCCAAATTTAATTTGAATACAAAAATTGGCAAATCCTAAATTAAAATGCTACATGTCTTCATTTGACCAAATAATTAAAGTTAATTTGGTCAAATTGGGTCATATGAAATGTAGGTCAAGGTAAACAAAACCCAAATTCAAATCATTAGGCCCAAAACCAACAAAGTCCAAGTCCAATGATTGGGCCTAAAAGGACATTATGGCCTAAGCTCACATGCCCATGGAAAACTCTATAAATAGAAGAGCTCTCATTCATTTGAAAGGTTTAGAAATTTAAAACTCTCCAGAGAATTTAGAGAGAATTCAGAGCAAAGAAATTCAGAAGACTCCCTGAAGTCCGTAGGTGTTGAACACTCCTTGAATACTAAAAACTCTTCAAGACTTCAAGACTCTAAAGATCAATTGAAGCTTCAACCTCGAGAACAAGCTACAAAGCCCTCGAGACAAACTCACATTCGAGAACAAGCTATGAAGCCCTCGAATCAAATCTACGTCTGAGAACAAGTTGTAAAGCCCTCAGACAAATTACACTTGATAGAGAGAAAGAATTAGAGGATAAACATTAGAGATTGTACACCAATAACTCAAATCAATACAAATTAAATTTATTTACACGTGTCTCATTTCTCTTTTGAAATTACATGTGAACAATTGCATTTTATTTATATTTGTCACAAAAGTTTTGTTTGGGCTAAAAAAAAGCAAAAGCAAAACAAAATTAAAAAAGAGAGAGAAAAAGAAAAGGTCACAACAAGATCCATATTATAGATCGGTGCAATCAATGTAAATAAATTGATCATAACCACTACAAGAAATAATAGACTTAGTGCGAAATAGAAAACCCCGCAAAGTTTTTCGTCGCAACATTAGCTAGGAAACTAGCTTTCATAGCAGAGGGAGCAATGAAATAGAGGTTTCGTCGCAACTCTTAATATCTTTTAGGGGCTGTTTGAGGCAAGAAGTTACAGGAAGTAAAAGTTGCAAGGAGTAAGAGTTAGTAGTAAGTCTAGAGAGTTGTAGCCACATATTTTTGCCCGGCTTCTTTTTATAAAATTGATTGCTAGTTTTTTTTTTTTTTAATGTTTGTTATTAAATTTGCTCATTATTGGAATGTCTCAACTTTGATATTTGTTTGTTATTTGCCAATTTTACTTTTTTTAATGCCTTTTATTATTTTTTTTTCTTTTAAGTTGGAAAAGCCATAATTTTTTTGGATAAAAACAAAGTTTGGTTAAATAAGTAAGTTTGGTATTTTGTTTTGCTTGACCAAAAGTTGTTGGTCCTTTTTGGTGCTAAGCTCCTTTTGGCATGTTTTCAAAATTGCAAAAAAACTTGGTCTTTAGTTTAATACACAAAAAAGAAAGTTGTTTTGGGCTTTTTATACCTCTCTTTCCCTTCTTTAAATGGGGATCTACACTCACAAGAAACCCTACTTTCATCTACACTCACACTCAACACACCACTGTAGCCACGTATTTTGTCCGGCTCACTTGTGTTAATTATCAATTAATTAGTGTGTATTGATTTCAGTTGTGTAGATTATGCTTATTTGGTCAAATTTAGGTTTATTTCCAATTCTTGCCTTTTTGGTATAAGGGCTCATTTGTGAGAAATTTAGCCAGTTTTGTCTTACCCAAAAAAAGAAGTGGATGAGGTTTTATAAACCCTTGTTTCTCAGCCCTAGACCACATTCTGAGGAAGAGATACAAAAAAAAAAAACAGAAATCTCCTACAAACCTCCATTCCCTGCTCAACAAGCACATCACAAAATAAGAGTTATAGAGTAAGTTTTTTTTTTTTTCTTTTTACTTTTGAAAAAGTCTTTCATTGGAAGTTCCACAAATCTTAGAATACAGTGAAATAACCACAGCTTAGTTGAGGGGTTGCATTTGTCAAGACATGAGCTCACGTCTTCTCTGCTACAGTTGTGTCAAAGCACACTGTACAATATTGTACCCTTATGTGTGGTCTTTTCAGTCCCTTATCTTCTTTACCATTCTTTGCTCTTTAAAAGTGTCCAGTATTGTTTACCGATAGTTAAATACAAACACTGAAATATTACAGAGCTTCTCTGTTCTCTTCTTCTCTGTTTTTCTGTTCTCCTACCTCTTTTAGAACTGTAATTTGGTATCAGAGCTATATGGCTAACACCCAGGAATCCTCAACCTCCCAAACTCCTCTTACCCATTCTCCTGTCCTTAAAACTCCAGGGCCAGTTCACATTCCCAAAGATCCAACCACATATCAAGTTAGATCAGGAGCAGTACCGGTGGGCAACCCAGCTTTCACCAATCTTCTCAACCAAGCCACCTCCATTAAGCTCGACAGGAACAACTTCCTACTATGGCAGAATATTGCGTTGCCACTTCTCAGGAGCTACAAGTTGGAAGGACATTTAACCGGTGAATCTATCTGCCCTGAAATGTCAATCATAATTCCTCCCTCTGAAGAAGAACCCCAAGGTCTGTTATTACCAAACCCTGAATATGATGTTTGGATGAGTGCTGATCAACTCTTAGTGGGTTGGTTGTACAACTCTATGACCACTGAAGTGGCTTCTCAAGTCACAAGTTGTGGCACAGCTCATGAACTGTGGATCGCGCTGCAAGATTATTATGGTGTGCATGCTACATCCCAAAGGGACTACCTCAAGAGGATGATCCAACATACCAGAAAAGGGAGTATGAAAATGGGGGAATACCTTACTTTAATGAAAAGTTACTCTGACAACTTGTTTTTGGCAGGTTCTCCTGTAGAAACCAAAGATCTTATTTCATATGTGGTCGCAGGCCTAGATGAGGAGTATACTCCTATTGTTGTGGTGATTCAAAATCAGCACATGTCTTGGGGACAGGTCCAATCTCAGCTATTGACCTATGAACTTCGTCAAGAACAACTTCAAGCTCTTAAAAGAGCAATTTCCATTAATCAGCCCTCAGTCAATGTTGCCACCAACACTTCTTTTTCATCAACAGGGCAGAATCGGGGTGGTAACAACAACTACCAGAGGAACAATCGAGGAAAGGGCAAGGGAAGGACGTTTGGAAACTCTAAACCAATCTGTCAAGTGTGTAACAAGCCTGGCCACACAGCTGCTATTTGCTACTATCGATTTGATAAAGGCTATAACAACAATCAGAACCATTCCTACAACGGTCCGAACTTCCAGTTCAAGCACAACACAGTCGGCCCTTCAGCCTTACTTGCCACACCTGAGAGTGTGCGTGATGGTGCATGGTACTTGGATAGTGGTGCAAGCAGTCATCTGACCTCAGACCTTGCAAATTTGTCCCTCAAAACAGAATATACAGGTATGGAACAAATTACTGTTGGGAATGGGTGTCAACTACCTATTCATTTTATTGGAAACTCTTATATTCATTCCAAAGTCAGAAATCTCTTGTTGAAAGATTTGCTTCATGTTCCACAAATTAGCAAGAATTTAGTCAGTATATCTCGTTTAACCATGGACAACTCTGTGACTGTTGAGTTTTATGATTCCTTTTGTGTTGTTAAGGACAAGGTCACGGGGAAGGTACTTCTGGAAGGGAGTCTTAAGGATGGCTTGTATCAAATTCCAGCATTGGGAGCCTCTTTTCATGAGTCTGAGCAAGATGCCTTGAAGAAAAAGAAGCTTATTTTTGTGGCTTTTGTTTCTAGTTTATCTAGGAAAAACCAGGATGATCATCTGTTATTAACATCTCCTGGAAGTCATCTTGTTTTGTATTGTTCAAAGGATGTTTGGCATAATAGGCTTGGCCATCCATCTCTCAGAATCTTAAATCAGTTGCTGTCTTCTTGTAAACTGAATACTGGAATGAATGAAAAATTGTCTTTTTGTGAGGCTTGTTAGTATGGAAAATCTCATCAACTACCTTTTCCTAACTCCATTTCTTGTGCCACTAAACCTCTTGAATTAATACATTCTGATCTATGGGGGCCTGCACCTATTACTTCTCCTAATGGACACCGGTATTATGTTAGTTTTCTTGATGACTTCTCGCGGTATACTTGGATCTTTCCATTGAAATCCAAAAATGAGACTATTACTGTCTTTAAGCAATTCAAGGCTCAAGTTGAAAACTTATATGACTCCAAGATCAAAGTTGTAAGATGTGATGAAGGTGGTGAATTCAAACCAATTTTTCAACTTGCTTCTGAGGTTGGCATTCATATACAAGCAGCATGTCCCCATACCTCAGCCCAAAATGGGAGAATTGAGAGAAAACACAGACATATCGTGGAAACCGGCCTTGCTCTCCTTGCTCAAGCTCACATGCCTTTAATGTATTGGTGGGATGCCTTTCATACTGCAGTTTATTTGATTAACCGATTGCCCACTGCTGTGCTTAAAGGGAAAAGACCTTACACTGTTCTGCATAAAAAGTCACCTGACTACAACACATTAAGAGTATTTGGATCAGCTTGTTATCCTTGTTTGAGGCCATATCAGCAGCATAAGTTTGATTATCACACAGCTAGATGTGTTTTTCTGGGATATAGCAACAACCATCGAGGCTATCGCTGTTTAAGCTCGTCCGGACGAGTTTATGTTTCGAGACATGTCTGTTTTAATGAGGAAAATTTCCCTTTTGCTGACAACTTCATGAACCAACCTACTTTATCCAATGACTCTTCCCTTAATATTCTGTCTTGGCTGCCTTTTTCAGTACCTTCTGTCCACCTTCCCCTTGCTTGTCCTCCTGATCCATCCCCCAATCATCCTCCCCTTGCCACCAACCCTATCTCACCTCTTCACTCTTCTTATAATCCTCCCCCACCATCCTTCGTTCCCTCCTCACCCATAGATCCCAATCTGCCTATCCTTACTCCTTCTACTTCCAACATGTCTTCTGATTCCTGTATCCATCAACCAGCCTTGTCTTCCTCTTTCTCTACCCCCCTACTTCCTCTGCCCCTCCCCCTGCTCCTCATCCCATGATTACTCGTGCCAAGGCCGGTATTACTAAACCGAAACACTTCTTTGGCTGTTTTTCTCAGATTTCCTCTCCTATTGATTGGTCCTTGGCCGAACCGGTTAACTTTCATGATGCTGCCTCTATACCCTCCTGGAAACAAGCCATGGATGATGAATTTGCTGCCCTCATTCGCAATCACACATGGGATCTTGTTCCTCCTAGTTCACATCAACATCTTGTTGGAAACAAGTGGGTTTATAAACTTAAACGGAATGCTGATGGTGTCATTACTCGTTATAAAGCTCGGTTGGTTGCCAAGGGCTTCTCTCAAACACCCGGCATTGATTTTCATGAAACGTATAGTCCGGTTATTAAGCCTACTTCTATCCGGCTCGTGTTAACTCTTGCAGCAACTTGGCATTGGCCTGTTCGTCAGCTTGATGTTAGTAATGCTTTTCTACATGGCTCCCTTCGTGAGACTGTTTTCATGCCTCAACCTCAAGGGTACATTGACCCCACCCGTCCTAATCATGTTTGTCTATTAAAACGAGCTCTTTATGGCTTAAAGCAAGCTCCCCGGGCATGGTATGATCGACTCCGCACAACTCTTATTCAGTGGAGTTTCACTCAATCCAAGGCTGATTCCTCGCTCTTTTACCTTCGTCAAGGTGCACACTTACTTATTCTTCTTGTTTATGTTGATGATCTCCTCGTCACCAGCTCTCACCCTCCAATGATTGAGGGTCTTATTACTCGTCTTCACCATACTTTTGTTCTTCGTGATCTTGGTCCCCTTCATTATTTTTTGGGTGTGCAAGTGGTCCGCTCTTCCTCCGACTTTGTTCTCTCACAGGATGCTTATATTCATGATCTACTGGCTAAACTTCATATGCAGACTCTCAAGGCTGCTCCCACTCCTATCACACCAACCACTGCCTCACCCTCCTCTGCTCATGAGCTGTTTTCTGATCCTTCACTGTATCGCAGCACCATTGGATCCCTTCATTATGTTCTTCTCACACGCCCTGATATTGCATTCGCTGTTAATAAGCTCAGTCAGCACTCTCATGCTCCCACTCTAGCTCATTGGCAAGCTCTCAAACGCCTCTTGCGTTATCTCAAGGGTTCTCTGCATCTTGGCCTTGCCATTCGCCCTGCCTCCTCCTTCAGCATCACGGGTTTTTCTGATGCCGACTGGGCTGCCTGTCCCATTGATCGCAAGTCCGTCGATGGTTATTGTGTTTTCTTTGGTCCACGCTGGTCTCTTGGTCTTCTAAGAAACAACAGGTTGTTGCTCGCTCTAGTACTGAGTCCGAGTATCGTGCTTTGGCTCATGTTGCTTGCGAAATTCAGTGGATTACCTCCTTACTTTCTGAATTACAGATTCCGCTTGAATCTCCTCCAATTACTTGGTGTGATAATATTAGTGCTGCTGCCCTTGCTCGTAATCCCGTTGTTCAAGCTCGCACCAAGCATATTGAAATTGACATCCATTTTGTTCGTGATCAAGTTCTCCGTCATCAGCTCGACATTCGTTATGTTCCTTCTGTGGATCAGGTTGCTGATTGTCTCACAAAACCTCTCTCCATTACTCGGTTCCAGTTTCTTCGCGACAAACTTGGCTTTGCTTCCATGCCGCCTCGTTTGAGGGGAGATGTCAAGACATGAGCTCACGTCTTCTCTGCTACAGTTGTGTCAAAGCACACTGTACAATACTGTACCCTTATGTGTGGTCTTTTCAGTCCCTTATCTTCTTTACCATTCTTTGCTCTTTAAAAGTGTCCAGTATTGTTTACCGATAGTTAAATACAAACACTGAAATATTACAGAGCTTCTCTATTCTCTTCTTCTCTATTTTTCTGTTCTCCTACCTCTTTTAGAACTGCAATTGCATTTGGTAGGGCGCCGACCCAAGGATCCGCACCTCAAACAACGAGCTGGTTGTGTGTTCTCGACTCCCACCCTAGATCTTCATCTCCATCTCTAAATCCCCCTGAAAAACAATAGTTGAGTAAGGGTATTATTTGAGCTATAGATTTCCATTTTCATCTCTAAATGCCCCTGAAAAACAGTAGTTGAGTAAGGATTTTTTTTTTATGAGTTTTCTTTATCTTACATCTCTTCTTGCGTTCTACTATGTGATTTTTTTTCTTTACGCATATTCATTGGATCTTCGGTCTCGCTCTAAATCTTACTCGTCTATCTATGACTTTCATTTTTTTTATCTCCTATGAGTCTTATTTACTACAAAAAAAAAGAGGTGTTGAGAAACAAAAAAAAAATGTTACAAAAAAGAGAGTTGTGCGTACCTTAGATGAACGAATCTTCGCTTCTGTCGTAAAAAAAAAAAAAAAAAAAAAAAAAAAAAACTTTATGTTCTTGCTTTGCCTTTGAAGAAAAGGAATGAGATAGGCTGAAGAAGAAGAAGAAGAAAAAAGAGAAGTTAAAAAACAGAGAGGAAAAGAAGATGAAGAGCTTAGGAGAAAGGAGAACAAAAAAAAGGGGGGAAGTCGAAAATAGAGAAGAGGTGAAGATGAAGTGGTTAGGATGTTGAGTTTAAAAGAGGAAGAAAAAAAATAAAGTGTGAAAACAGAGAGAAAATTGAAGTGGGTAGGATGTTGAGTTTAAAATAAAATGGAAAAAGGTTAAGTTTTGTTATAATATATATGCCATTTCGTGGATATGACTTTATTGTTATTATAACATACATATATGTGTGGTTTGCGTAAAGACAAAAAGATTCCTGATTTTTTTTAATTGAATTGTCACATCAACAGTGCATGGCTGGCCTCTTTTTTTTCAAAAAACATTTATATTATTATTATTATTATATATTATATATAGTTACTAACGTTTCTTCTTTTAAAAAAAAAGTTATTATATTATTATTATTATTATAATATAATATACTTATATATATATATACATTTACTTTCCTGGGTGGCTGTTTTGCCGCCCAGGTGTTTGGATTTTATTTTTTTTTATTTTTTTTTACATATTTTCGTTTTTTTTATTATATTATTTTATTTCATATCCAGTACATTTTTTTTAGTTGTGTAAAGGTGTAATTTTTTTTTTTAAAAAAAAAAAAGATGCATTTACTTTATTTTATTATTATTTTTTTAGCACTTTTTTTTTGTGTGGTTTTAAATGTAAGTATGTTTCTTACTTGTTATTATTGTGAAATGGATATATGCATGTTAATTAGTACAATTCTTTTTTTAATCCATATTGTTTATAAAAAAACTATCCGACGACGGAATCTAGAAATATTTGGGAGTCCGATTTTCTAGTTTTTTCGAGGTGAGGATTCGATTCTTTGGAAGTCCAAGGTCAATTCCAATATGTTTTTTTTTTCCTTAAATTTTTAACATGCTTATACATTGTGTTTGCTTGTTTACTTGCTATGAATTATTTAATTTATTTTGTGAGCCTTTTTTTTTCCTTCAAATTGAATTTGTATATTATGCTTCATTTCTTAATTGTCTTGATCGTCCTTAGTGTTTTCAATTTTTTTTTTTTTGATTTCTTTTTTATATAAAATTATTTCCAAATCTTTTAAAAGTGCCCCTTTTAAATTTGTAAAAGATTTATAACCAAAGTGGTATTTCTAAAACCTTTTTGTAATCTTTTTCTTAAAAAAGAGAAGTTTTCAACGTCGTTTTATTTTCCTACGACGGAATCTAGAAATATTTGGGAGTCCGATTTTCTAGAATTCTTGAGGTGAGGGATCATTATCTTTGGGAGTCCGAGATTTTGATCCCAAGAAAAAATGAATTTAATTAAAACATTTTTTTTTTAAAAAAAACTTTCTTTTATAAAAGGCTATTCTATGACAGAATTGAGAAAATTGTAAATTTTCTCATATTCTTGAGGTGAAGATTTTTCCTAAGTTTTTTTTTGGGAATATTTCTAATATAGTCAAATTGATGGATATTTATCCACTTATTTTATGGAATCATGACTTCAAATATTGGAGAAATGAGAGGTAAAATAAGACATTGTTTTAATTTTTTTTTTTTAAATTAAGCTTTTTTTTCTAAATTCTTTTACAATTCAAGATTAAATTTGGCCACCGTTTTTTTTAAACGGGTGTTGTGGGGTGCTAACTCCTTCCCCATACACAAACAACCCCCGAGCCCAAATCTGGTTTTCGCATATCATTTTTTTATAAAAAGAAAAGTCGTTTTATTTTATTTTGGTGCCCAATCACACCATAAAAAAAAGATTGGTGGCGACTCCTTTTAAAATCCTTTTTTTTTAGGACGTCGGCCGCTCCGCGTCGCAGACACGTGGCGACAACCACTACATCCATCTTCTCAAAAAAAAAAAAAAAACCTACAAGCCCCATATCCATATACACATCCAAACACATATCACAACTACACATGTATTGAGAGGTAGAGAAAAAAAACAATGAGCTTCATTCAAAGCCAACAAAAATCCATAACACACAAAAAAAACCCTAACTTAGTTGGAGGTTGCATTTGGCAGGGCTTGTCCCAAGGATCCGCGCCTTAAACAACGAGCTAGTTGGTTATTCTTGATCTTAACTTCTAGATCTTCATCTCTATCTCGAAATGTCCCTGAAAAACAGTAGTTGAGTAAGAGTGTTATGAGTTTTCTTTCATTTTTATTGTTTATTATATATCTTCTTGACTTTATTACAATGTGAATCTTTACCTATCTTTGTGTTGCTTTATGCCTTAGATCTTTGTTTGATGCCACTGATTTTTCTTTATTTTTATGGTTCATCTTCCCTACCTATCTACCATTTTTTTCATTTCTTCTCCTTCTTGGCTTTTAAGTTATGGTTACTAAAAAAAAAAAAAAGAAAACGAAAAGAACAAAAAAAAAAAGAGAAGTAACGTTGTAAAATTAAAAGAAAATGTTGTTTACATACCTTGAGTGAGAGACTCTTGCTTCTGGTATAACAATGGTGAGAGATGTTGAGGTTGTAAAAGAAAAAAAGAAAAAAATAAGTTTGAAAACAAAGGGAGAAGAAGATGAAGTGGGTAAAGGAAAAGATTGAGCCAAAAAGAAATATGTTGGTTTAAAAAGAAAGGGAAAAAAATGTTAGTTTTATTATTATTATTATTATTATTATTATTATTATATTATGTATCCAGACAGAAGCTCTTTTTTTTTAATTATATATATATATATATATATATATATATATATATATATATCTTTTTTCATGGGCGGCTTTTTTGCTGCCCATGGATTTGAAATTTCTCTTTTATTTGTTATTTTTTATTTTTATTTTCTATTTTTTTTATTGTCTCATCATTAGCTGTGCCACTGACACAAATAATTTATTTTTTAAATTTATGTTATTATATTTTATTATTTTCTTTTTTTTATTATATCTATATGTATTTATTATTATTGTTATTATTATTATTATTATTTGAAAGGATGTATCTACTTTATTTTAAATAAATGTTGTGTTTTTTTATTAACACTTTTTTTTAATGTGTTATTTTTGTGTAGTTTAAATGTGAATATGTTTTTTATTTATTATTGTTGTGAAATTGATATTTGCAGGCTATACTATATGATTTTAATCTTTTAATCTATATTGTTTATTAAAAAAAAAAAAAAAAACTATCCTACGATGGAATCTAGAAATATTTGGGAGTCCAATTTTCTAATTTTTCCGATGTGAGAAATCGATTCTTTAGAAGTCCAAGATTGATTTCAATATATTTTTTTTCCTTAATTTTGTTAACATGCTTGCATATAGTGCTTGTTTGATTATTTGCTAATAAATAGATTATTATGTTAACTTAATTATCCTTAAAATACATTTATTTATTATGCTTAATTTCAATTTTCTTGATTTTTCTTAACTTTTTTGTCCAATCTCTCTTTATAAAAATTATTTTCAAATCTTAAATTTACTCTTTTTGAGTTTATGAAAGTTTTATAAACAAAGAGTCATTTCTAAAACCTTTTGTAATCTTTTTCTTAAAAAGTGGTTTTCAAGGTCGTTTTTTTTCAAACTCCGACGACGGAATCTAGAAATATTTGGGAGTCCAATTTTCTAGAATTCTTGAGGCGAGGGATCATTATCTTTGGAGTACGAGATTTTGGTCCCAAGAAAAAAATGAATTTAATTAAAAAAATTATTTTTAAAAAAAAAAAAAAACTTTCTTTTATAAAAGGCTATTCTATGACGGAGTTGAGAAATTGTAAAATTTCTCATATTCTTGAGGTGGGAGATTTTTCCTAATATTTTTGGGAATATTTCTAATATAGTCAAATTGATGGATATTTATCCACTTATTTTATGGGATCATGACTTCAAATATTGGAGGAATGAGGGGTAAAATAAGACATTGTTTTAAAAAATATCTTTTTCCCTAAATAGGCTTTTCTTCTAAAATATTTTACAATTCAAGATTAAAATTTGGCCACCGTTTTAAATGGATGTTGTGGGTGCTAACACCTTCTCCATACACAAATAACTTTCGAGCCCAAATCTGGTTTTCGCATACCATTTTTTTCTCTTTTTTTAAAAAAACTTGTTTTATTTTATTTTGGTGTCCAATCACACCATAAAAAAGATTGGTGGCAACTCCTTTTTAAAACCTCCTTTTTCGAGGATGTCGGCTGCTCCGCGTCGCATGTACGTGGCGATAAGAGTTAGGAAGTCTGGGGAGTTAGAAAGTCTATGTTTGGGGTGTAAAGTTGTTTGGTCTAGAGTTAGAAAGTCTGTGTTTGAGGCAAGACGTTATTTAGTTTGAAGTTCTGAAGTCTGTGTTTGGCGTGCAAATTTGTTAAACTTGGAGTTCTGAAATCGAAGTTGATTTTAGGTTTTTTTTTTTACAGGTTTTTTCTACAATTTTTCAAATTTTCATTATTAAGGATTTGTTCCCATGAATTCTAAGATTGAGATTTTTTTAAATTAATTTATGTATATTTTACAAATTTCTTTCAAGAAAAATTTTTTAAACAAAATATCCCACATTCTTTTTCAATATCTCTCACATTAATTATTCATTTCCCTTGAATAATTTCAAAATAAAACAAAGTTTTACAATAATTTTTTAAATATTACATGTGATTTGGAAAGATTTCAATCTATTAATTTAAAAGGATTCAAATAAACTTCGAAATTTTTATATTTTTATTCTCTCAATTCTAGAAATAATATAGATTTGTTTCTGCCAATCCTAAAATTGATATTTTAAATTATATTATTTCATGAATATTTTACAATTTTGTTCAAGACTTGTTTTCGTCAATTTTAAAATTTTAATTTATCCAAGCTTTACATACATACATACATACATACATATATATATATATATATATATATATATATATATATATATATATATATATACACATACAAATATACAAAATGGATATCATACATACTTTTGTTCAAAATACTATATATTTATGTTATTTATTGTAATAATTTTATTTTATTAAGTTTGTAAAGAGAAATCGTTTATCTTTTTACTTTGAATATGATTAATTTGAAAATCAAATTTTTTAATATGTTAACCTTTTTAAATACTAATTTCTTAAATTATAATACGGGTTAGTTTAAAATATATTTTTCTTATCTTCAAATCATAAAATTATATATATTTTTGAGCTATTAATAAAAAAAAAAGCTATAGAAAGATAAAATTGTTATTTGTTATAAGTCATTTTAGTTTAAACTTTATAAAAAAAATGTAGATGACATGTGGAGGAAGTGAGATAGAGATATTTTTATCAATTAAAAAAATGGTTATGTAGTATTCTAATTTACATTAAGGGGCTGTTTGGGGCAAGGAGTTGCAGGGAGTAGTTAATATGTCTGGGAAGTTAGGAAGTCTGGGGAGTTAGAAAGTCTGGGGAGTTAGGAAGTCCGTGTTGGGTTTTATGTCCTAAAACTCGTGGTTTTGTAAACTGAATGTATATTCTATTTTACTATAAAGATGTTATTGAGGTTTATTCAGTAAATGTGTTATTGAATAAAGTGAATTGTGTATTCTATAACCCAAATCCAATGAACTAAGAACCCTTGGCTATAGTATGTATACTTGAACTTTATGTATGACATAAAAGTGGATCAAGTTCGAGTAATAGCCAAAATGGTCTATAGTATAAGGATAAGGCTGGGTACCTTATTCTGGGGACACTATGGACGTGGCCCACTTTATATAGTACTAACGATGTGATCCTGAATCGTTCATGTGGAGACATGCGAGTGGGGGCGTCCTATGCAATGAGTTTGCATAAGACCGGACCGCGAAATAGTCACTTAGACTTTATAACTCCGTTTACTGTTTTAACTGACTATATTCATACGATGACCTAGGTAACTCGATCTTAATCCTGAGCGTGCTATGAACTCCTGTTTATTCGGGATTATCCTTAGATTTGCATGGGTGAGAGTGGCCCGAGATTGCCGACTCAATAAGCCTCCCATTTTGGGGATAAGACCGGATAGATAGTTGGGAACATAGTCATGCAAGATGGAATTCACTCCTACCTGCTTTAAGGATTAGTAGAGAGGTTGTTCCCTTAAGTGCTGACTCCGGGTCTTGAATAATGGGCCCACCCTCTCATTGGCCCGAGAGGGATTCGGTTTGTTGGTTGGACCACAAACCAATTGTTCATTAGAGGATCAGTGGGACTTAAGGAACAAGAAGTAATTACAGGGGTAAAACGGTTTATTTGACCCAGCTGTAATTACGAACGACCTGTGAAGGATCGACTTACTAATCATGGTTATATCGAGTGGACAGAAATATATCTACAGTGAGGAGAGTGCAGCCACTGGGCTTTAGTGGAGTGTCCCAGTGGTTAACGAATGTTGATTAGCTAGGCTAAAGAGTTTGGCCGGTTAATCTCGTATCGTTGGAGCTCATGATCTGTAGGTCCATTAGGTCCCCTTACTAGCTCAGACTAAGCCTTGGAATATTTTGAGAGAAAAGAATTTGAATTGTTCAAATTCGGTTTTGGGAGTAAACGTTAATTATATGCGATATACTTAACGTACTATAATTTAATTATGAATTAAACCACAAGAAAGAGAGAGGAACATATTTAAATGTGATTTAAATATTTGTTCGGTTTAATACGTGAATAGGGATTCATGTACAAACGATTGGTCATAAAAGAGAGGGATTGGTCTAATTATTTAATTAATATTTGATATTAAATTAAATAATTAAATTAATTAAATGGTTTAATTAATTAATCAAGTTTTTAATTTAATTTTGATTTAAATGAAACTTGGCTAATCCTATATATCCAACCTAGTGTTGTCTTCCATGGGAAGACAATTGTTGTCTTCCATGGGAAGACAAATGTTGTCTTCCATGGGAAGACAAATGTTGTCTTCCATGGGAAGCCTAATGAGGTTTCATTAGTTTCTATAAATAGAGAAGCAACACAATGGAGATTAGAGATTAGAAAAACAAGAGATTTTTGTAGAAAACTCTCTAGTTTTTTTATTGAGATCTTTACTCATTCTTCTCCCAATTTATCTCAATCAAAGATCCCACAATCCATTCCAAGGGCTGAGAATAGTAGGGAAGACTCTAGTGGTGGTCCAAGTATTGTTGGTGATCCAAGATTTGCAAAGAATTTGGAGAATTTGAGCTACAAAGGTATGTGTTCATACTTTCTGGTTTTTTCCAGTTTTGAGCATGTTTTTGTTTGGTTAAATTGATGTACTTTGAGTGCTCGAGATCCGAAATTGCTTCCGCTTTCTTAATATTAACTCCATCAGTCCGTGTTTGGGGTGCAGAGTTGTTTAGTCTGGAGTTAGGAAGTCTGTGTTTGGGGCAAGGAGTTGCAGGGAGTAGGAGTTCTGAAGTCTGTGTTTGGGGTGCAGATTTGTTAAACCTGGAGTTCTGAAGTCTAAGTTGATTTTATATAGTTTTTTTCTACAATTTCTCAAAATTTCATTATTAAGAATTTGTTCCCATGAATTCTAAGATTGAGATTGTTTGTTTTTATTAATTTATGTATATTTTACAAATTTCTTTAAAGTAAAAAAATAATTTTGAACAAAATACCCCACATTCTTTTTTTCAATATATCTCACATTAATTATTCATTTATCTTGGATAGTTTTCAAATAAAAGAGTCTTACAATACTTTTTAAAATATTACATGTGATTTGGAAATATTTCAATCCATTAATTTAAAGGGATTCAAATAAACTTCAAGATTTTTACGTTTTTATTCTTTCAATTCTAGAAATAATATAGATTTGTTTCCGTCAATCTTAAAATTGAGATTTTAAATTATATTATTTTATGAATATTTTACAATTTTATTAGAGACTTGTTTTCATCAATTTTAAATTTTTAATTTAAGATTTCTTTTTCAAGCTTAATAAAATAATTTTTTTTTACATAATTTAAGATTTTATTTTTCTAACTAACCAATGTAATGAATTATCTAAAGTTTGATTAATTTGAAAATAATATATTCTTTGAAGTTTTAAAATAACTAAGTTAAAAATAAAATATCAAATATTTATGCTATTTTAAAATAATTAAGTTCAAAATGAATATATATATTTTTTAACATCATTCAAAATGAATATCATACATACTTTTGTTCAAAATACTATATATTTATGTTATTTATTGTAATAATTTTATTTTATTAAGTTTAGAATGAGAAATTGTTTATCTTTTTACTTTGAATATGATTAATTTAAAAATCATTTTTTAATACGTTAATATTTTTTAATACTAATTTTCTAAAATGTAATACGGGTTAGTTTAAAATATGTTTTTCTTATCTTCAAATCATAAAATTATATATATTTTTGAGCTATTAATAAAAAAAAAAAAAAAAGCTTAAAAAAGATGAGATTGTTATTTGTTATAAGTAATTTTAGTTGAAACTTAAAAAAAAATTGTAGATGACAAATGGAAGAAGTGAAATAGGAAGATTTTTATTAATTAAAAAAATTGCTATGTAGTACTCTAATTTATATTAAAATTTTAATTTAAATAATAGTATCATGTCTAAAATATTCTTATATAATTTATATTTAAAAAATAAAATTATAGAATAAAAAGGAAAATATTTTTGTTAAAAAATTGATTAAAATTATAGAATAAAAAATAATTATTTATATTTAATTAGTAATTAGTAACAATGATGAGAAAATTTATATAAAAAATAAAGAAAAATTTTCAAATTAAGAAATTAAAAAAAATAATGTAAAAAAAAAAATAGAGAGAGAAAGGAGAGGGGAGAAGAGAGAGAGGTATGAGTGAGGTGAGGTGAAGAAAAAATGAGATAGAAAAGTTGTGGGGCCCACAATGAGAAGTTGGAGAATGAGTTAATAAGTTTGTGGGACCCACAATGGGGAGTTGGAGAATGAGTTAATAAATCTGTGGGGTCCACAATAGGAGTAAAATTATCCTTGGGTCAAACAAGGAGTTGGGGGGAGTTATTAACTCCTCCCAACTTTACTCCCCCAACTCCTCAATCCAAACACCCCCTAAGAGTTTCAATTTAAATAATAGTATCATATCTAAAACAATATCTAAAACATTTAAATTATAGAATAAAAAAATATTTTTGTTAAAAAATTCATTAAAATTATAGGATAAAAATAAAAATATTTTCAATCATTATTTATATTTAATTAGTAATTAGTAATAATGATGAGAATATTTATATAAAAAACAAAGAAAATTTTGTAAATTAAGAAATTTAAAAAATTATGTAAAAAAAATGGAAAGATAGAGGAGAGAAGAGAGAATGAGGTATGAGTAAGGTTAGGCAACGAAAAAAAGAGATAGAAAAGTTGTGGGATTCACAATAGAGAGTTGGAATAATAGTTATAAGTTTGTGGGACCCAGAATAGAGAGTTAGAGAAGAGGAATTAATAAGTTTGTGAGACCCACAATTGGAGTTAAAATATTCTCTAGCCAAACAAGGAGTTGACCTCCCAACTCCTCAATCTAAACACAACTTAGAAATGTCTTCAAAGATTCCTATACGGCGTTTGGCCCCCCTACTTGAGTTGAGTTGAGTTGGTTGGAGAAATTAACTCCCCATAGAAAAATTCAACTCTACCGACTTGTTACAGTATTAAGATATTAACTCCACCGACTTGTATAGTAACTCTATTAACATATTTTATCACTGTGTTCTTCTGCGACCGGCGGCCACCACCGGCAACCTTCTCCAACGACCACCGTTGGATACCTTATCCAACAACCAGTGACCACCACCAGTGACCTTCTCCTACGACTGGTGGCTATCGGTGGCAACCTTTTCTTCGACAACCGACGTCCATATGCGGCAACTGACAACCACTGCTGACTACCTTCTTTGATGATCGACGACAATTGTTGGCGACTATATCCAGCAACTTGCGTTCACTGCATGCGACCGTCTCGGTGACTATCGCCAGCAACAATTTCTAGCTGACCGACGACACTTCCATGGTTCAAAATAATATGAAATCCACATGTACTTAGTTAGTTTGACACTCTGCTCCAACAATCTTTCTTCAGACTTATGAACTCGACCCATTGTTGGTCATTACTTATATTTTGTGAACCATAATTATGTTTTGTGAATCATGTAAATAGGCCCTTGATGACCTACTAATATTTTGTGAATATTCTACTCCTACATGACACACTAGTGTTGAAATATATTGTCGTTTTCTTGTCATCTTGAAAAAGTAAAATATTGGCATTCTCTTTTCCAAAGATTTTCAATTTAGTACATGTGTTTAAACAAATGTAAACAAACAATGTTCCTTTGCAAAATAAAAAAAAACAAAAAACAAAAAAATAAAAAAAAAACAAAACAAAAACAAAAACAAAACAAAAACAAAACAAAAACAAAAATAAAAACAAAAACAAAAACAAAAACAAAAACGTAATGGTCAATGTGTTTTTTTTTTTTTTTTTAAAAACCCTCATAATGAAACCCTATTAGTAATTCAAAAAGGTCATAATAAGGTCCTCATTTATAAGTTTCAAAAAAAGTTCAATGTGTGTTTAGAAAATGAAACTTTAGATTTCTATATTTTGATAGAAGTTCAATTTGTGTTTAAAGAAAAAATAAATACAGGTACATTGCCTTTTTTCCATTCATCAATTTCTATTTGTTGTTATAAAGAATGCAACATTTGATTTCTATAAATTGAAAGAAGTTCAATGTGTAGCAGAAAGAGAAAATAAGGCAACATTGCCTATAATTTGGAACAAGTTAATTTCTAAAAAAAAAAAAAGAAGATAAAGAAAGATGTTTTTTTTTTAAAAAAAAAAAGGGAAAAGTACCTTTTTAGTCCCTCATGTTTCAAGTTTGTGTCTATTTAGTCTCTAGATTTTAAAATCAGACAATCAAGCCCTGAATTTTGTGAAATAATTCTATTGAGTCCCTCTGTCGTTTATTTTTTAACGGAGGGTTGACGTGGCAATTTTTAATGTTAAAATAATAAAATTTAAATAAAAATAATAATTAAAAATTAAAAATAATAATAATTTTTTCAATAAAAATAATTTTTAATAATTTTTAAAAAAATACTCACCATCTCTCATCTCTCTCCTTCCTCTTCCTCTTCCCCTTCCCCTCACATCCGTCGCCGACTTCACCTTCCCCATACCCTCTCCGTCGTCACTGTTGTAGTCGCCTTTAGTCCCTCCTCCGACGATCTCGCCGCCGCACAACCGACTGTGGTCTTCTTCTTCTTCTTATTCAAAATCAATCACCCCCTTCTTCTTCTTTCTTCTTCTTCAAAACCCACTGCCCCCTCTCAATCGATTTTCAGCAAGCTCGAAAGTGGAAGTAGCTTCCTTTTTAGGTTCCTCTTCTCTCTCGATTTTAATCGCCTCTTTCGATGCCTGTTCTGTGAGTTTTTTTCCATGTGGGTCTCTTGATTTTTGAGGGTTTATATTGAATTCTGTTTTGGGTTTTGTGTGTAGATTCGAATTTAGGCGTGTTTTTGTTTTGATTTTTGGTTTCTGAAGTGAATTTGAGGAGTTTTGGTTGTTTATGTTCAATGAGGGATATGTTGGAGAAAAAGAAGAAGAGAGAGCATAGGAGGGAAGAAGATGAGAGAGAGAAGAGAAAGAAACAAGAAAGAAGAAGGATTATGGTGGGTTTTTTGTTTGAAGAAGAAAAGGGAAACTGGCGGTGGCGATGGTGACCAAGCGGCAGGCGATGGCGACCGAAAAGGAAGAGAGGTAGGAGAAAAAGAAGAGGATGAAGGTGAAGGGGAAGAGTTTTCTTGAGAGAGGAGGGAGTTTTTATTGTTATGTTTTAATTACTTTTTTAATAATAATAATAATTATTTTATTTTGAAAATTCCTCCGTTAATTAATTAACGGAATCAGTTAATGGAGGGACTCAATAGAACAATTTCACAAAATTCAAGGACTTGATTATCCGATTTTAAAACTTAATGACTAAATAGACACAAACTTGAAACATGAGGGACCAAAAAGGTACTTTTCCCTTAAAAAAAGATCAATGTTGAAATAGATTGTTTTTTTGAAGTGGATATCTAAATTCAGTGTTGGAAAGTTGGGAAAATATGTTTCTAGATGAATGATTGGAAAAAATAAAAATAAAGGAAACAAAAATAGTCAGCTAAAAATTAGTTTACTTCGGGTTACAAAAAATTGTATCACGATGCACGTACTTTTACGTTTCCATAAGCGCATGGGTCAAGTATTATAAAACGATATTTCTACCGAGTATCGAATCCACAGATATTGATTAATTCAATTAATTACTATGAATACTCTCACTTAACTTTATTTAAAGAAAACGACTAAATGAAGATAAGCTAAACTAACGACAAGAAAATAAAAACAAGAAAATAATTGGGTGACACAAACACGAGGGATAACTTAGGAAATAATCAATTACTAAGCTAACAGACAATTATAACCCAATTGACAGTGAACTCATAAGTCTAGAAGCTCTAAAGACATGGAATCTCCTCTCAGTCTCTTCCACTCTCAAGTACTAATTAACTAACATAGGTCTCCCTAGCGCTAGCTAACTCATACAAGGCATTAAGACTTTTCATTACGAACTTCTAATGTCTATTTATTAACCCCGACCATCACTTAAGTAAATAAAACACTAGTTATGCAACTGAGTTATTGTCTAAGCTTCTCTCCGTCGAGTTTCCACTTAGAAAACTAGTCAATTAACCAATGCCCAACTAACTAATCTTCATCATCAACTACAATTAATTAACTATTAATCTCGTTGTCACTCGAGTAGTTAATTAATTACGCATTAAGCTAAACTAAGTATCCTCTTTCGAGCTCAACTTAGAAATACCTCAATTAATTAGAGAAACAATGATTAAATGCCTTAAGCAACAATTGCATAAATGATTCAAAACCCTAAAAGCAATAAACATCTATTACTTAAGAAATTAATCCAAAGTTTCCAATAATCAAGCATAAAACAATGTTTAACAACTCAACCCAAGTAAGTAGGGATTAAACCATACAAAATCAGTCAATACAACCCCAAAATGTATACTTTACAGCCACTAAATTAACTATAAATGAAAGAAAAATGGAAGAAATTACAAACAGATGACGATCTCACGTTTCTGAGGTGTTATCCCAAGAATCCGATCTCCAAATCTTCAATACCGCTCCAATCCGCTCACATAATGCTCCCAAAACCACTCAAAATAGTATGGAATCGAGTTTAGGGCAAAACCCCTCTATTTGGCCACCCAAAATCGAAGAGAATATGTTATTTTTATAGTAGGGATAGAGCAGCGTTTAAAAAAAATGTGTTCTGCTGGTATTGTAGCGCCTAGGCGCTGTCACTCTGCCCTTCCTCTTTATCTGTGGCGCCTGGGCACTGGTTTGGGCGCCTAGGAGCCGTAATTTTTTTTTTTTTTAGCTTCCAACTTGAAAAGTTTTGAACTTTGGCCTTGAAAATGAAATCCTTGATCACCCCCAATTTAGCCTTTTGTTCAAAACTTTATTATTCATCTCTTCTCTTCTTAAATCTTTAATAAGGCTCTAAAAGACTCCAATATCCATCAAAATAATCTCGAACATTCGATTTTGTTCCGTTAGCTCGGTTTCTACAAAATCAAGTGAAATACACATCAAAGTTTACTAATTCAATACAAAACTAACCAATAAATGGGCATAAATATAACACTAAATTAGTGCTATCACATCAAATACCCCTGACAACTCAACTCAACTCTACACCCCAAACACAGACTTTCTGACTTAACTCAACCCAACTTTGCACCCCAAACACAAACTTCTAAACTCACTGACAAACTAACTCTATCCAACTCAACTCAACTCTGTGCGCCAAACGCCCCTAAGATAAATTAAAGTTGCACAAGATTCATTAAGTTGGGGCAAAAATTATGAAAAAAAAAAAAGATGAGTAAACATGTCATCATCACTCTATTTCGTACAAAAGATCCCACAAACTGGGGTAGATACCAAAGTCAGGAATTCAAGAGTTCATCTTTCTGTCAACATTATAAGAGCTAAAAGGCTTGGAAATCAAAGAAGTCTTTTGTTGGATT
This sequence comes from Trichosanthes truncata, assembly GCA_033996785.1. NCBI lineage: Eukaryota > Viridiplantae > Streptophyta > Magnoliopsida > Cucurbitales > Cucurbitaceae > Trichosanthes > Trichosanthes truncata. The sequence goes on along the minus strand of JAWPNB010000008.1, from coordinate 23,980,715 downwards.
TTATAGTAAAAGTTGTGAAAGAAAGTGTTGGTTTGAACCATAAAAAATGAATTGATGTTTCATTTATGTTGTTGTTACTTGACTTGAAATTCAAAAGTTTCAAAATGGTTTGAAACATCAAAATGTGTTCATGTTTCTTTTACAAATTAAACTTAAAAGTTAAATTTGTTGAGTTATGTTTGAATTTTTACAAGTAACTACACAATTGAGTTATTTTTTATGTTTGTTTCATATTGTTTATATTAATTTTATTTTTGGAGAGTTACTAAATAGCAACTTGTTTCTTCATTTGGAGCATCTCATTCCATTTTGGAGTATCTCATTCCAATTGAAGAGTTATTCTCTCCTCACTTTCTTCTCTTTAATCTTGAGTCAAGTTGAGAGCAAGTGGAGAGTTCTGCCAGATCCGAGTAATTCAAGGTTGTCGTTCTATCGGAGTTAGTCGTTGTATCCTACTGAGACGATTGTTGTAGTCTACTTGCAACATGTGCAGAGCGAATAATTTTCTTCAGGACAATGTTTTGTAAGCATGCCTCGACTACTTATTATTTTTTGTTCTTGAGTTTTGAAACTGTTGTTACATACAGTGTCTATACTATTATTTACACTATAATTATTTGTTTCCAGTTAAGTTGTAATTAAATTTGCTAATGTTACTCAGTTCTTATACATAGCGTATTATTATTTTCCCAACATCTTTCACATTCAAAGTAATGAAAACTGATAATTCAAAGTTGAAGACTAGACTAGAATCTTTTGGTAGTCAAAGTTGAAGACTAGACTAGAATCTTTTTACCAAAGATCCTAAGCGTTCATAGAATTGATGAGATATATGAGATAAAATCTTGAAAAGCCTCGGTTCCACTCTTAGAAATATTATTTTTTTAAAATAGTGTCACTTTTGATCTTTCTATTTCATTCACATCCTAATAATTTCTTCCTAAATTTCAAAAGAAAAGGGAAAAAAAAAAAAAAAGAAGCAATCTCTTATTGTTCAATATTCAAGAGATTTATCTTCAAAGAAAAAAAAATTCTTAAGCCTTGTTTTCATCAAATTGAGAATGAATATTGAAATTAAAAATTATCTTCATTAAATAAAAGAAACATAATGTAATAAACATAATCAGAACCAATAATTTAATGCTAGTAGCAACTTTTCTGTATTTTAAAAAAAAGCCAAATTATTAAATTAAAAAAAAAAATCTCATACACTTTGCCTTTTGTTTCAAAAATACCCCTATTAATATTTCAAAAATTACAATATTACCCTTAACCTTTCATAATTCCAAAAATACTCTTAGAGTAGAAATTCATTATATCGTTGGACGGAAAATCAATGTTGTGCGACCTAGAACGACGTGGCAATGACTAGAACGCTTGCTTTGATTAAGTGTGAAAGAACGTCATTCAAACACATCAACTTTTTGTCCAACATTCTAATGATATTTCTATATCAAAGGTATTTTTAAAACGTTTATGAAAAATCAATGGTAATATTGTTACTTTTGAAACAATAGAGGTATTTTTTAAACAAAGCACAAAGTTTCGGAGTACTTTTTATAATTTAGCCTAAAAAAGCTTTTCAATAAAAAAAATATTAATAATTAAATATAGAAGAGTAAACCCTAGTATATATAAAAAGGCACAATAGAGGAAAAAAAATTTACCCTTTTATTTTAAAATCTATGTCAATTTTACCATTTTCTTTATGTTTTTTCTTATAACTTTTAGGCTTAAAGCTCAAAGAAGGCTGTCCGACTTCCAAAACTCTCACCATTTACTTCATTGTCTCATAGTCTTCTTTTCATTGCCATTTATGATGTTTTATAGGAAAACTTTCAGTATTATGGTAGTACATACTCCTTTCATTTAGCATTTCACATATCATTTGGTAGTATGAAAAAAAAAATTATACTACCGTAGTATATTTGAAAATTTTCCAAAACCATTTCTTTCTTTTCTTTTATGTTTTTTTTTTTCAGGCTTAAAGTTTAAAAAAAAAACTATCCAACTTCCAAAAATCTATATCATTGTCCCATAGTCTTTCATTGCCATAAATTCAATGCAAAAGCTTATTGGAACCAACCCTAATTTACGAATTATAAATTTTTCAAAACTGTCCTTACCATTATTCCACTGCATGATGATGTGAGCGATCCGGAACCAACAAAATAAAACATGGTTCAACATTTAAGATACTCTCAATAAAGATCCAGAACAATGGGCGTTAAAATGTCTGGCAGAAATCAAAAGGATTGAGGCTTGGGGAATTACAAATAACAGAGGAAAAATGGAGTAAATATTGAGATAAATATTGAGAAACAAACATGTGAACAATTAGGTTGAGGCGCGGGTATCTCACTCTTTTTAAGAAAATTCAAGCCCTCTGCGGTGTAATTTATTTATCAGCGGTGCAGCAATTCTTCTCTGGCATGTCTCCTCCAGGATACAACAATCCAACTGAAACGTTGTATAGCTCAAATCACTCTGCACTATGAGGTTGAGCTCAAAGCTCTACAACAAAGAACACCCTTCTTTTGGCCAATTTCTCTTAAAAGAGAAAAGTAGAGAAATATGAGAATTTAGAGAGCAGTGAAGATTGAAAATGTTGTGTCTAGAAAGTGTGGTAAGATAGGTATTTATACTAGAATTTTAGATCTAGAAATTTAATACAAAATTAAATAATTAATTTGTAAACTTTTTAACATCTTTTCAAATAAAGAACTAAAAACTTTCTTCTTTATTATATGAAACTCTCTCATTTAAAAAGATAAAACTTCTCTAAAATTAATAATAAATATTAAAATGTAACAACACAAAAATCAAACTACAGAGCAAAAACTCCATCCACCAGCAATTCGCAATCACAGAGAAGCACCAAAATTGGAACCCCCACAATGATGAACTTACAAATTGAACAATGATGCGATAGTAATTGGCAAAGAAGTGGGCTTCAAATTATATACTCTGCAACTTAGACAACCAGACTATTGTTTCGGCCGAAAATTATAATAGGCTCCGAGGTCTAATAGAGCTTGTCGAAGCATTAATGGATTCGACCATTGTGTAAAATTTGATCATAGAGAGAGAGCATTGCGAGAATGAAACTTCATACGATTATAAAAAATAAAAAATAAAAAATCATGGAAATTGGAGAAGAAAGATGTTGTGGGATTTCAACTTACTCCAAGAAATTGCAATGAAATCACACCATGCAGAAGAAGAAAACTTTGGAGTATGTGAGAGTGAGAGAGAGGGGACGAAAGCGTTTAGGAAGGAAGTGGAATGAGCGGAAGGGTTTACTATATATGTTTATTTGTTTCTATTTTACTTGAGTTTATTGGATTATGGTAAATAAATTGAGCTGAAGTATTATACTATATGGTAAATAAATTGGGTTGATGTTTTTCTTTAATCTTTTCTATTTGTGTTTCTTAAATAATATATTTTAATCTAATTATCTTTTAAGGACAATTTAAATTTAATTATTAATTGTCCATTTAAAATAATAATTAATAAATCATGACAATTATAAAGATCTCTCTTTCTTTTTTTTTTTTTTTCATAGCACTTGTAAAAATGTCTTTTAGTACTTGAATTATTAGAAATATAAAAATATTTTTCAAACCTGGCTACAAATGACTATTTTCAAATATTAAAATACACATGCAAATTCTTGGATCATATTCATTTATTATTATTATTTTCTTACTTTTGATGTTCATTTTAGTTTTTTTACATTTATCATTCTATCATTTTTAATTTTAAATAAGTATCAAATTTTTAAACTTTGTTTTCTTTTAATTGAGTAAATAACATTTTTAAAAAAAAACTATATAGATTTTAAACATTTACAATAAACCTTTGCAAAGAAGAATATATAAAATAACACAATAAAATATAAAATTTACAAACACATGCATCACACATGAGTTTGACTAGTTTTAGTAAAAAGCCCTTTTCTCTATCGTACTATATAAAGCAACTATTAAATTGTTGACATTTATGAAAGTTTAGGTATTTAAATGGATCCATAGAAGAACAGACCCAAAGAACATGTTTTGGGGTCGAATAAGTTATATTTTACATATAAATATAATAAAAATTTAATCAATCTTAAACTATTAGTGACAAGAATAATATGCATTCCAAAAAATAAGTTGGAATAATCTTAACACTATCTTCATCGAGTCCATCTCTAAATTGAAAAAAAAATTATAATATACTCGAGATAAAACAAGATAACTTAAAATGCTAATTGTATAAAAAAAAATCAACTATATAAGGTTTGTTTAACACCCGTTTAACGAGTAAAAATTATCTATAACTAAATTTGAACTAAAAGTCTTAAAACATTTCCTTTTAACACAAACACTCTACGTAATCTACAAGAAATTCATCTTTTATTTTACATTAATTATTAATTGCTAGTTGATAACTATTGATTATAGATAGTATTAACACGTACAACATATGAAATAGGAAAAAAATTTGCTCTACTAATATGATTTTAAAGACAACACACTTGTATCAAATCAGGAAAAAAAATCTTGTTGAGCAAAAATTTGACTTTAAATCGTAAATTAATGCCAACCGGCACCATACTTATAAATCTATATATAATTAAATATTTGGTTAATATTGTAAATATAAATGCCCATTTCCACATGCCCACCTTATTGCCATACCAAGTGGCTTTTTATCCATAGCCATAGTGTCTTCCATGTGTCCAACAAAGACCATTGATTGGTGTCCAATTGTTCCACTTCATGCTCTCCCTTATGCCTATATTAGATACATTTTGGTAAAGAAATAATAACAATTTTTTCTCTAATTTCTTGTGTTTTTAATTTTCCATAAATTTCCACTTTCTTTGTTTATATTATATTTATATATACTCCTTTTATATTCCTTTAATTGCATTATTATTATTATTATATATTATTATTATTATTATATGGTTTGGTAAAATTTTGGTGCCCGGTTTCGCCTCTCAATTTTACAACACGTTATCAGCACGAGACTCTGTCATTTTTCCCGCTAAAGGTAAGTCTTATAGGTAAGCCATTTTTACGCATTTGGTTTATGTTAAATTTCTAATATAAATATATTATTATTTTTGATAGTGTTATTATGGCAAACCTTACAAAGCTAGAATTTGCGGCCCTGGATATTAATGGAAATAACTACTTGTCATGGGTCCTTGACGCTGAGATCCATTTAGATTCTATGAATCTTGGAGAAACAATTAAAGAAGGAAATGATGCATCAAATCAAGAAAAAGCAAAAGCCCTGATCTTCCTTCGCCATCATCTTCACGAGGGATTGAAAATGGAGTATCTTACAATAAAAAATCCCTACGTTCTATGGCAAGGTTTGAAAGAAAGGTACGATCATCAAAAAACAGTTATTCTTCCAAAAGCTCGTTATGATTGGATGCACCTGAGGTTGCAGGACTTTGAATCAGTAAGTGAATATAATTCCGCACTCTTCAGAATTAGTTCAAAATTAAAATTATGCGGAGAAAAGATTACTGATGTTGATATGTTAGAGAAGACATTTTCCACTTTTCATGTCTCGAATATGCTCCTGCAGCAGCAATATCGAGAGAAGGGTTTTGCAAAATATTCTGAACTTATCTCATGTCTTCTCGTTGCTGAACAAAATAACGAGTTATTGATGAAAAATCACGAATCCCGACCAACTGGAGCAACGCCATTCCCTGAAGTGAATGCTGTGAATTTTAATAACCGTGGTCGAGGTCGTGGTCGTGGTCGAGGTCGGGACCGCGGTAGAGGAAGAAATACCTATTTTCGTGGTGGGCATTATAATTTTAAGAAACCCACACGAAGTGATGATCATAAAGGAAAGGCTCCACAAGATAGAAGTTCGAAAGGTGATGAACATAAATGTTTCCGGTGCGGAATGACTGGGCACTGGTCACGTACCTGTCGTACGTCAAAACACCTTGTTGATCTCTATCAAGCTTCCCTGAAGGAAAAAGGAAAAGGAAAGAATGTGGAGGTAAATCTTGCCATTCAAGAAGATGATGTGTTTGACCCCTCCAATATGATGCATCTTGATGTAGCTGATTACTTTGAATCTCCTGGAGAGAGAATTGATGCAATCAAACAAGTAGAGGATGATTTGTATGAAAATATATAATTAAGTACTGTTTAGTATGTTTTTGTTGTTGTTTTGTTTGTATATATATTTAAGACTCTTTGTAATCGTTTTTCTTTTCTTTTCAATGAAGAAATATGAACAATTTCAATATGTTGAGTAACTCGAAAATGAGCAATGAGGATTTATGTTTGGCAGACTGCGCAACTACGCACACAATACTCATAAATAGAAAATATTTTACTAGATTGACAATGCTGGAAGCAAAAGTCAATACTATATCAGGTTCAGCAAATCTGATTGAAGGTTTTGGAAAAGCAAACTTTATTGTGCCTAGAGGAACAAGATTTACAATTAATAATGCTCTGTTCTCTAGCAAATCGAAAAGAAACTTATTAAGTTTTAAAGATATACGTGAAAATAATTATCATGTTGAAACTGATTGTAAAAATAATATAGAGTGTCTCTATATAACATCTATTGTTTCACATGAAAAACGTATATTAGAAACACTGCCTGCTTTTTCTTCTGGATTATACTATACTCATATACGAGTAATCGAAAGTTATGCAATAATGAACCCGAAGTTCATGAATCCAGAAATATTCAGTGTTTGGCATGATCGATTGGGTCATCCAGGGTCAATAATGATGAGAAAAATTATTGAGAATTCACATGGACATCCTTTAAAGAGCCAGAAGATTCTTCAATCCAATGAGTTGTCATGTGATGCTTGTTCTCAAGGGAAATTAATTATTAGACCATCACCAGCTAAAGTGGGGATTGAATCACCTGCATTTTTAGAGTGAATTCAAGGTGATATTTGTGGACCTATTAACCCACCAAGTGGTCCATTTAGATATTTTATGGTATTAATTGACGCATCCAGCAGATGGTCACATGTATGCTTATTATCAAGTCGAAATCTTGCATTTGCAAGATTACTTGCTCAAATAATTAAGTTAAAAGCACAATTTCCTGATAATACAATTAAGACCATTCGACTTGATAATGCTGGTGAATTTACATCCCAAACTTTTAATAATTATTGTATGTCAATTGAGATAAGTGTTGAACATCCTGTAGCTCACGTTCATACACAAAATGGTCTAGCATAATCATTTATAAAACGTCTGCAACTAATTGCAAGACCATTGCTTATGAGAGCTAAACTTCCTACATCGGTATGGGGTCATGCTATTTTGCATGCTGCATCACTGGCACGTATTAGGCCAGTAGCTTATAATAAATACTCCCCAATGCAATTAGCTTATGGCCAGCAGCCAAATATTTCCCATCTAAGAATTTTTGGATGTGCAGTATATGTACCGATTGCTCCACCACAACGTACTAAGATGGGTCCTCAAAGGAGGTTAGGAATATATATTGGTTTTGATTCCCCATCAATTATTAAATATCTTGAACCCCTGACGGGTGATGTATTTACTGCACGATTTGCTGATTGTCATTTTAATGAGACAAATTTTCCAACATTAGGGGGAGGAATTAAGAAGTTGGAAAAAGAAATTACATGGAATGCATCGTTATTATCTCATTTTGATTCTCGTAGAAATCAATGTGAACTTGAAGTTCAAAAGATAATTCATTTGCAAAATATAGCAAATCAACTACCAGTGCATTCACAGATACTAAAAATGTGACTAAATCATATATACCAGCTGCAAATGCTCCATCAAAAGTTGATATCCCAAAGGAACAAGTTGTCAATAATGAGTCTGGAGCACGCCAGAAGCGTGGTAGACCAATAGGTTCTAAAGATAAAAATCCTCGAAAAAGAAAAGTAGTTGAGAATCAAAATGATTCAATAAAAGGTATGGATGTTCCAAAAGAAATCCAGAATACAACTACTCAAAAGAGTATTGGTGAAAATCAAACGCTTGAGGATAATAACGAAATTTCTATAAACTATGTTACAACAGGAAAGAGATGGAACCGAAATGATATCATTATTGACAACATTTTTTCTTATAATGTTGCTCACGATATTATTCATGAAAGTGACGATTTTGACCCAAAATCTATCAAAGAATGTCAACGTAGAAAGGATTGGCCGAAGTGGAAAGAAGCAATCCAAGCAGAGTTGAACTCACTTTCAAAACGTGAGGTTTTTGGACCAGTAGTCCCAACACCGGAAAACGTCAAACCTGTGGGATATAAATGGGTATTTGTAAGGAAAAGAAATGAAAAGAATGAAGTCACAAGATATAAAGCGAGACCTGTTGCACAAGGATTCTCGCAAAGGCCTGGTATTGATTATGATGAGACATATTCTCCTGTGGTGGATGCAATAACGCTAAGATATTTGATTGGTCTGACTGTATATGAAAAGCTTGATATGCATCTAATGGATGTAGTCACGGCGTATTTATATGGATCTCTCGATAATGACATTTATATGAAAATCCCAGAAGGATTTAAAATACCAGAAACATATGAATCAAGTTCTCGAGAATTGTATTCAATAAAGTTACAGAGATCATTATATGGATTAAAACAATCAGGACGAATGTGGTATAATCGCCTGAGTGAATATCTGTTGAAAGAAGGATACCAAAATAATCCAATATGTCCGTGCGTTTTTATAAAGAAATCTCAGTCAAGATTTGCTATTATAACTGTATATGTTGATGACTTAAATATAATTGGAACTCCTGAAGAGTTATCCAAGGCAATAGAATATCTTAAGAAAGAATTCGAGATGAAAGATCTTGGAAAAACAAAATTTTGCCTTGGTTTGCAAATTAAACATTTAGCAGATGGGATATTTGTTCATCAATCAACTTATACAGAGAAAATCTTAAAAAGATTCTATATGGATAAAGCACATCCATTGAACATTTCAATGGAAGTTCGTTTACTGGATATAAAGAAAGATATATTTCGACCTCGAGATGACAGTGAAGAACTACTTGATCCTGAAGTACCATATCTTAGTGCAATTGGTGCACTTATGTATTTGGCTAATAACACAAGACCAGATATTGCATTTTCAGTAAATTTATTAGCTAGATATAGTTCATGTCCTACAAAAAGACATTGGAACGGAGTTAAGCATATACTCCGATATCTTCGAGGGACAATTGATATGGGTTTATTTTATTCTAACAAATCAAAGTATGATCTAGTTGGTTATGCAGATTCTGGTTATCTATCTGATCCACACAAAGTTAGATCTCAGACAGGTTATCTATTCACATGTGGAGGAACTGCTATATCGTGGCGATCAGTGAAACAGACTATAACGGCCACTTCTTCAAATCATGCTGAAATCCTCGCTATTCATGAAGCAAGTCGAGAATGTGTATGGCTAAGATCGATGACACAACACATTCATGAGACATGTGGCTTGTCTTCAAGTAAACCTCTTCCAACGATGTTATACGAAGACAACACAGCATGTATAGCTCAAATCAAGGGAGGATATATCAAAGGAGATAGAACAAAGCATATCTCACCAAAGCTCTTCTATACTCATGATCTTGAAGAAAATGGCGATATCACTGTACAACAAATTTGTTCGAAAGATAACCTGGCTGACTTATTTACGAAGGCATTACCAACTGCAACCTTCAATAAATTAGTATATAGCATTGGAATGCGGCGACTCAAAGACTTTAAGTGATGTCTCCATGAGGGGGAGTGAATGTATTATAGTAAACTATATAAAATATGTACTCTTTTTCCTTCACTAGGGTTTTTCTTCCCATTGGGTTTTTCCCTAGTAAGGTTTTAACGAGGCATATTTTATATAAATGGGCATTTAAGGGGGAGTATTGTAAATATAAATGCCCATTTCCACATGCCCACCTTATTGCCATACCAAGTGGCTTTTTATCCATAGCCATAGTGTCTTCCATGTGTCCAACAAAGACCATTGATTGGTGTCCAATTGTTCCACTTCATGCTCTCCCTTATGCCTATAAATAGATACATTTTGGTAAAGAAATAATAACAATTTTTTCTCTAATTTCTTGTGTTTTTAATTTTCCATAAATTTCCACTTTCTTTGTTTATATTATATTTATATATACTCCTTTTATATTCCTTTAATTGCATTATTATTATTATTATATATTATTATTATTATTATATATTATTATTATTATTATATGGTTTGGTAAAGTTTTGGTGCCCGGTTTCGCCTCTCAATTTTACAACAGTTAAATAATTTAAAAACCATTTAAAGTCTATTTTCACAAATTCACTGCCTTTTTAAAAAATAATAAAAAAACATGCAAACAACCACTAAATCCAAAAAACAAAAAAAAAAAAACATACCTGGCATAAAATTTTCACACGCCCCCCTATCTACATTAAGATCCTCTCCTGTTCCATAGACAAAATAATTTCATTTTGTTTAAGTCAAAGTGAGTGCAGCTCAATGATAATTGACATGTACTCTCGATTATGAGGTTAGAGATTCGAATCCTCCCATTCCAAAATATTTTTGAACAAAAAAAAATATAGTGGTTGTTCATTTTTTGTTTTCCGCTCTTTAGTAACAATTGAATTTGACCTCATAAGAAAAATAAGAAGATTCCCAAACACATATAGGGGCAGAATGAGATATAGAAATTCAAGTATGAAATGGAGTTCAAATTTCCAAACGGTTTGGTAGTACTATTGTTGTTGACGGTCATCCAAAAAAACCAAAAGAGATATTTTCGAACATGTGATTATAGAGAAGCTTGAAGAAGAAGAAGAAAAAAAAAAAAAAAAGACTTTGCCGTAGTGTTCACTTTGCACTTTTGGATGGCCAAATTAGACTTGGTTTTCTGGATTATTGACGAGGGAAATTACAAAGGAACCTTCCCTTGAGTAGCTTGAAAGTGTATACTTCTATTGATGGATGCTTGACTTTGCATTAATTAATGTATTTGAGAGTTTGAGAGTCACCGTAGAAATAGTGATTTTAGTGAAAATGATTTATTTTTAAGTAATTTATTAAAATTGATTTTCATATAATCATTTTAATGTTTGGTTCTACACTTTTAAGAAGTGATTTTCATACCATCAAAAGTAACTTTGAAGGATTGAAGGCATGTTTGGGACACATGATAGAATTTTGGATGAAAGCCACGCAGCCTCCCCCAATAATGCTTCATCACCTTGAGGCTTGATGCGCCCAGCTCTCTAAAAATAGTTAATGAGACCACAACAATGTGGTAGTCTCTCTTAATAACCATAGGGTATAGATTAAAAAATCGGCATGCCCCTAATAACTATTAGAAAACAAATTTAAAGTACTTTACAGTTTCTCTCTTATATTCAATATGCAAAACTGTCAACAATTATATGACAGCCTTTTCTAATAATTTTCCCTACTCTCTGCTTTTCATCATGACCACAAGTTTAAGATTTTACATAGCGAATTAAATAGAAACTTTTGCGATAAGAATAAATTTATTCTAAATAATTTATCATATTATAATATATAAAATATTTTACAAAAGTAACGTAAGTATAAAAATACGTATGTTAGTGATATATTTTATATTAGATATATATTGATAATATACTTTATATTAAATAGTTATTAGAAATATTAATGATATACTTTATCGATAATATAAAATTAATATATCAATGATATACTTTTATCAATAATATAAAAATGGTATATCGATAGTATACTATTCATATAAATGGTATATGAGGGATATACTTTATATTAGACATATTTGGTGATATACTTTATCAACAAAATAAAAGTGGTATACTAGTTCACTCAATTTTGCTATCTATTATAATCTTCCCACTAAATAAATACAAACTTAAAAATTTAGAAACAAATTATTAAAAGATTTTAAAATTATCAGAGTAATTAATACCACATAATTTTTAAATTATAACTTGACGACAATAGTACTTTTGGAGATATTTTTTAGACACGACGAAAGAAAAATTCTAGTCTGCACTAGAGAAAACAAACTTTTTGTGTATTTGTGTCTTCGCTTGTTTGAACACGCTCGGAAGTCAAAGATCGCTTGGGCTTGGCTTTTGGTGTGGACTCTAATGTCAAATTTCAACTCTCTTTTTTCGTCCATCATTAAAGCTAGCTATGATGTGGCAACACAAGTAGGAATGTGAAATTATTAAAATATATATATTAATGTCTTAATCATCTAATCAGGCTAGCATTTAGCAATTGTAGCAACGTGATTTTTATTTTTATTTTTTTTTTAATTTTATAAATTAGTATTACAAAATGTTGAACCCTTCAAAAGGCTAGCATTTAGCAATTGTAGCAACGTGATTTTTATTTTTATTTTTTTAATTTTATAAATTAGTATTACAAAATGTTGAACCCTTCAAACTCTTATATTCTCTTAAACATTTGAATTTTTCTCTAGTTGATAATTTCAACAACACTATTGAGTTTTTTTTTTTTTTTTTTTTTTTAAATTACAAGTTTAGTTGGTCAAGTTTTAGTGTTCTATTTTTTGAAGTCCTTGAGCTTTAACAAAATGTTTAATAAGATCCTAAAGTGTAAATAAAGTTATTTTTCATGTTTTTGAGTTCCTGAATATGTGTTTGGCAGCAAATTTAGAAATTGAATCTCAATTTTAAAAGTTGTACAAAATGTATTTGACAGTACATGCATAAATCATAAAAATATTGTAGTTATCAACTAAATATATTAGGTTGAATCTCTGCTATTATCTATTAATTCACGAACATGTTTTATGTTATAAAATTTGTATAATTATTATTTTATAATACTATATAATTTATAATGTATTGTGTTATACATATTTTAATTTTAACATAAACAACGAGTTTATACATAAAATATTATATTCTAATATTATGCATTTTAAATTTTTTCAAATTCAAAATTTGGATATATTAGAAACATAAAAATGTTGTTTGTCTTCAAAATTTCCTTTTAATCACATAATCCAAAAATAATTTTAAAAACAAATCTACCAAATGAATATTCACTAAATAATCGACTTGATTCAATGAATTAAAAATATAAAATAGAATTTAGATTACATGCCAAACTAGCCCAAACTTTCAATTCTTTGTCTAATAAGTCCATAAAATTTAAAATTATCTAATAAGTCCATGAACATTCAATTTTGTGTCTAATATATGTCTTTAACGTGTATTTGACACTTTTAAAATTTCACAAACATATTAGACACAATCCTGAAAGTTGATAGTACTCTAAACTTATAATTTAACTTTTTAAAGAAACTGCAATTTTGAGTACCTTCTCACGACATGTGTGATGGAAAAATTACATTTTTTTTCGCCCAAATCATTTCTAATGACCAATTTTTTTCACAAAAAAAGAAAAAAGAGTTTGTACTTAATTAGATTTCAAAAACATCCAATTTTGAAAATTAAATAAAATTGGAGTATACGCAGACAAATTATTTAACGAGGCCGCCACAAAGTAGCTGCCTTATTCTAATCGTTTGATGTAGATTAAATAATTTTCATGCCCTCTAATAACCGTTGAATATAAATTCGATGTACCTTTTTCTCCACATCAAATAGTAAAAAATTGTCTGTTACATTGTAGCGGCCCCATCGAATAATATCTCTTATACGCATGTGTAATTAATTATAAGGACAAGAAGGGAAACAACAAACTTTGTTCCAGTCCCCAAAATAAAATGGAAAGAATTTCTCTCTCCATCTCTGTCTCCATCGCCCCCAACAACCCAGTTAGTGGAAAAATTCCCATCTCCTTTGAAACAAATCCTGCAGATAAAATGGGGACCCTTGCGCCCCAAGTGAATGGACAGAAATTTAATATGACATGACATCTAAACAACATGCTTAAAAGAACGATTATTTTTCTCTATGATTTAGTTTCTATAAATAGGTGAAGATCTTTTGTATGAAAAAATTATTCAATGAGACTGTTACAACATAATTATTTCTTAAGAATCATTGAATATTGATTCGAACATTCTACATGTCCCGTCTAAATAATCACGAGATACAAATTTGAAGCAGTGTCTCTCTCATAAATCCAACGGCCAAAACTGTCTACCACATTGTGAAATCTATTCAAATAATTTCTCCTATGCATGGAACATACGAGCAGTCAAATCTAATTAGTACCAACTGGAAAATACAGTTACAGTGTGACTGACTTTTAAAAATCATTGACTAATACATATTCAAATTAATTTTGGATGCTCTAGTAACCATTATTAAATACAAAATCAAAATAGGTTTTGTAATTTCTCACACACACATATATATCAAAATCAAACCATGTAAAATTACTACATTTGTTTCAACGCACTCCAATAATTTCTCCCAAAAAAACGGCCAATGTGTAATGTGTGTATTTTCTGCAGTTTGATAATATATTATTTTCCACCATTACGGCGGACCACGTGATGCCAATTTTCATCAAAACAATCCCAGATCTAATTACCTCACATTCGCTCTTCGCTATATATATATATATATATATATATATCACTCCCTTTTAAATTAGTGTCTCTCTGCCCTTCAAAAAAATATATAGTTTCTCTCTGGAATTTTAATCTGATTATTCCATGGAGAGTACTCGTGAATTATCTGGGAACCAACAAAATGTTAATACTAACAAGGTTGAAAGAAAGGTTATGGAGAAGAATCGCAGAAACCAGATGAAATTGCTCTACTCCAAACTCAATTCTCTCCTCCCAACCCATCACTCCAACGTTTGTTTCTTTTTTCAATCCTTTTCATCTTTAGTTAAGGTTTTTAAATTTTATTCTCAATTGGGTCTCCACTAAAATTTGCAAATTTGAAAATTTGAGGGTAAAATTTTAATTTGTTGTGGATTTTTTTTTTGTAGGAGTCGCCACTGACAGTGTCGGATCAGATAGAGGAAGCAATAAAGTACATAAAATCACTTGAGACAAAGCTGGAGAAGGACAAGGAGAAAAAGGAGAGGTTTCTGACAAGATCAAACATGTCGTCGGCGTTGTCATACACAGCGCCGACCAGGAGCCGGAGAAATAGTAATTCACCTGAATTGAAAATCAAAGAGATGGGTTCGGCCGTGGAGGTTGTTTTCACAAGTGGGTTGGAGTATCAATTCTTGTTTTACGAGATTATTCACGTCTTCCATGAGGAGCGAGCCGAGATCATCAATGTCACTTATTCCATTCTTGAGGACACTGTCTTTTATTCGCTCCATGCAGAGGTATATCGTAATCTATCATCTTAAGCTTTTAAGTTCAACAATAATTTTAACATGGTATCCAATGGTTTTCGGTTTGGGTTATGGGAGTAGATTGAAGACGTGATGTACGAATTTGGAGCAACGAAACTATCTGAGAGGCTAAAAAGATTAGTTAACAAATGGAAGAGTGATGCAGAAATGCAGGCTGCAGCAGCAACTTCTTCGAGCGGTCATGGGGGAACCCATCCGCCGGCGGACACTCCGACGACGAGTTCCGATTGCCATTTTTTGAGCCACTAGATTTGAAGTCCCAAATTGGAATTAAATTTTTGTTGATGTCTTTATAGCTTGAGAAGAATTCAGGAGTTTGCGAGTGGCTAAGGAAATGATTGATGCTTGGACACTCAAACATATGACCACCCATTATTTTATGTGTTCTATATTCTCTACGTCTCTCATAACCTCTCTTTTTTTTCGGAAATGCCCTTGGGAGCATATAGCTTAGTGGTTACGATGCTATAAGTTTGGTCTGTCTATTTAATAACAAATTCAATTTAATGAATTGTTTCGATTGTAGATTTTTTTGTCTAACTAGATGATGAACTTGACCTAACTCATCAGTGAAATTTTGGAGTTTTTTTTTCCCTGGGAGTTCTTGAAATTGGGATTGGATTGGTTTGGATTTTTGGTATCATTTATTTAAAATGTTTTTTAAAAAATTATAAGTTTTGTTGCAAACTTTTAAATTTAATAGACTCTTGTAGTCTTGTATTTGAAAAGAACTTTCGGTTTTATGTCTAATAAGTGTTCTTAAACTTTAATAAGTTAAAAATGTCTAATAAGTCGTTAGACTTTTAATTTTGTGCCTAATAGATATCTAAATTTTAAAAAAAAAAATTTGCCTCAAATAGGTCATCATTGACCTATTCAATTTCTTTTTTTATTCTCAAACTTATTAAACATATAATTGAAAGTTTATAGTCTTATTAGATATATGTGTATCTATTATTATTTTTTTTTTTAAAGTAGAATAAGTTAAAGGATCTTCTATTAAACATAAAATTGAAAGTTTATGGACTTAGTAGATATTTTTAAAGTTTAAAGAGTCTATTAAACACAAAATTCAAAGTTTAGAACCTAATAGACACAAATATCGAGGTTTAGTAATTAAAGTTGTAAGTTAACCTAAAAAATAGTAAAATGATAGTCTCTTAAGCATTTATTTATAAGTACTTCCAAACAATAAATTAAGAACTAAATACAAATTTATATTATAAAAAATCATATAATTCAAGTACATAAGAAATTATTTTGTAAATAATCTAAAAAGATTTATTGAATAAAATAAAATAAATTATACAAATGCATATATAATTTTATTGCAAGTAAATATATATATATATATATATATATATATTTAATTAATAATAAATATTTTGAGTTTGTGTTGAGCCCAAATTAATTTTACATGCCAAAGTAAGCCTAGCTCAACGACAATTGGCATGTACTATTGACTAGGAGGTCAGATGTTCGAATCTCCCAATGTTGTTGAACTAAAAAAAAAATAATAATAATTTTAGGTGAACCAACAAATTAATCTAGCTCAAATCAAGCTTATTATTATCTAATGTGGCACACAAAACATGGTGGTGAGGTTACCCCCTCTAAACCCTTAGTTGCATTATATATATACTCTTTCTTATATCCAATAGTATAAAACCGTCAATTCTAGCATGATTAGTTGGATAAGGCACCAATTACTATCCTAAATATTGATAGTTCGATCCCTTACCCCCCAATAGTTGAACTTAAAAAAAGAAGTAAAAACCCACAAGCCAACTCGAATAGTTTGAAGGTATATGGATCAAAATAAAATAAAGCTAAAAATTCAAGAATCAAAATAAGATTTTAACCTAAAATAAATACAAAATAATAGAAAAAAAAACGATTTGAGTCCTAGGTCTCGACTAATCGCAGTGGTTTTTTTCTTCTAAGGTTAAATTACAAGTTTAGTTCCTCAACTTTTAGATATGGATCTATTTAGTACCTGAAGTTTAAAAAGTATATAATAGGTCCTTGAATTTTCAGTTTTTTTGTATCAAATAGGTTTCCGAATTTTAAAATAGTATCTAATAGGTCATTTACTTTTAATTTTATGTCTAATAGGTCCCTGAATTTTCAATTTTGTGTCTAATAGGTCATTGACCTATTCATCATTTTTAAAAATTTAGGGATTTATTAGACACAAATTTGAAAGTTCAGGGTCCCATTAGTCATAAAATTCAATTTTATATCTAACAGATTAGTCATTTTTTTTAAAATTTAAAATATGTCAGAAACTAATTAGACACAAAATTGAAACTCAGGGATCTATAAAATTTTAAAAGTTCAGGAATTTATGACACAAAATTGAAAGTTTAGGGCTTGTTTAGTAGGAGATTTGAATCCAATTTTATGTTTTAAAAAACAAGGGATAAGATGGATACAATGGATTTGTGTTTGGAGCCCAACTTTGAAAATAGAATCCAAAAACATTGACTCAAAAAGCCTAAATTTTGAAAATGTTTTTTTTATTGTTTTCAACCTATTTAGATTCTACTCTCACCATTTTGAAAACACATGATTCACAATTTTGAAACACACGGGATTAATTGAATCCCGTCAACGATAATGCAAGGCTTTTTTTTTTCTTGTCGTTTTGTACTCTTCATTCTGTAGCATTCACTCCATTGCTCTAGGGTTTTATAACATTTTCTTCTCCATAAGAAGGTATGCTCCTTTTTTTTTCTATTAGCTTTATTTTTTCTTCTTTTGTTTTTTTATGAATAACATTTTCTCTATAGAATCACATTTTCTTTTCTTAGATTTTTTTTTCTTCTTCTCTAAGGAAAAAATGTCTAAGAAAATGATCCAAACTGTGAGCAGATAAGAATGACATAAGAAAAAATGAAAGTTATGGGATGAGTCTCTATTGTGGTATTCTTCTTTTTTTTTTTTTTGGATTTGAGATTTTTTTTTTTGTTATAGAGTGAGTCTCTGTTGTTCTGTTTTTTTTTTTTTTTTTTTGCTGGATTTGAGATTTTTTTTAGATTTGTTTTAGAGTATTAGATTTAGGTTTATCTATTCCCTATTTAGTTTTAAACAAAGAATTATTTTGACAAAAAGACTCTCATTTTGCATTTTTGCTCCCAAAAAGACTTCCAAAAAGGTTCTCTCTAATATTAATATGAGATGTGGTTTTATGAATTATCATCTTCAATAAATGAAATAGAATTAGAATGGTTCTTTTTTCCTTTTTGAAGATTTGTTTGGGAGTTGGATTTGGAGTTTCTTTTAAAGATTTATTTTGGAGTGTTGAATTTTGATTTTTCTATTCTAAATTTTAACCATAGTTGTTTATATTTTGAGCATCTAAAAAGACTCAAAAGTCTTTGTTTGATTCTAATATTGTTATATCATGGTAATTTAAGAAGAGATATCTTAATTGGAGTGAATTAAAATTTGTTTTAGAAGGTTTGTTTAGGGGTTGGATTTTTGTCTTTTGAATTTTTTTTTGAAAGATTTGTTTTGGAGTGTTGAATTTTAATTGTTTTCTATACAACTTTTAGTTTTAAGTAGCAGTTGTTTGCATTTTGTGCTCCCAAAAGGACTATGTTTGATTCCATTATTAATATAAAAATGGTATCTTGTAACTCTATGAAATATATGTTAAATTTATGGGAGAGATTTGATAGAATTTGAGTGATTTTTTTTTTTTTAATATTTGTTTTGGAGAATGGACTTTTTTTTTTTGTTGTTGAGTACTTGAAAAATGGACTTGAGTTAACTTTTGTTTGGGAGATTTATTTTGGGGTTAGATTTAGATTTTTCTATTATTATATTAAACAATATTTAATATCCTTCAATAATTATCAACAAATCCAATAAAATAAATTATATAGAAACCATTATGGAAATTCTTTTTTGTTTTTGTTTTTAATTTTAAATTTAATTTTCTTTCAATAATTATTTTTTTTGTATCAGTTGACTAGTTTTTTTTTTTTAATATACATTTGTATTATTCTGTTTTAATGTTTACGTCTAATGTGTATATATAAAAAAAAAATAGATGGCTCAAAGGCATGATGAATGTGATGAAGTGACTCAATGGCCTGCTCCAATTGAGACATATTTCATCCATTTATTACATGAGGAAGTCAAAAAATGATTGCAAACCTCAACTTTAAATAAAAAAGCTTGGGCAACTATAAACAATGCTATATGTACAAAGTTTGGCAAGAGGTATATTGTGCCAAAGTTTAGAACAAAATATAATAGGTTTAGGAAGTTACATCGTGAGTTTTCTATACTACTACAACAAACGAGGGTAGGATGAGATCCTATCACAAATACAGTCACTGTAGAAGAGGATTCATGGCAAAAACACTTGAAGGTACAAACTTGGCTATTACTATAGTTGTTGAATTTAATCTCCTAACTAATTATTATTTGTAATGGTTTCTATATTTAGAGGAATCCTTATGCCAAACGATTTCGGAAAAAAAATGTGACCATTGCGATATATTAGGGGAGATTTTCAATAACACCACTACTACTGGACAAATGCACTATTCATTTGACTGAGGTACCTCCTAACTCTGATGAAGAGAGGAAATTTGTTTCATCTGAGGCCCATATTGAGTTAGGTGCCGATGATGAAGAAACTGAGATCTATGGAGATTAGGGTGAGACTCCTACTCAATCATCTAAACGTCATTCAGTTGGCCCATCATTGGATAGTTGTGCTCATAAGACTGCATGAACTTCTCGACAAGCCATTTTGGATGATGCTTTTAAAAGTATGAACTTAGTTGATGTTTGAGAAGTCTGAAGTTAGGTCTTCTCGAAAACGTGAATTAGAAGCCACCGTATCCAATGCTAAAAAGTATAGCATTTGAGGAGTGTATGACCAAGTTAGGCTCTATTTTTTGACTACTTAGCACTGCTTATGTAAAAGCATGTGAAAAGTTTGTGTTTATATGAGTGGAGAGAAATGTTCATGATCATATTGGAGGAAAATATTCAAACAATGTTAGGTGTAGACTCATCTTCTTAATTTTTATGATGCTTAGCTTCATCTTTTGGTAAGAAATTCTGAATATCAAGTACACATTTTGTGTTTTTTTTTTTTTTGTACAAATGCTACCTAAAAGCTAACTTTTGTTTCGTAGCTTATAAGGAACTTTTGTATGTTGAAGTATGTAAATGTAAATGACTTATGTCGTAAACTATATATATATATATGAATGGAATATATGACAGCCTTTTGTTACTTACTTTTAAATTATTTTTTGTTTATTTATTTTATTAGGTACTATGACACAAAATGGTGATCATGATAGTGACTCATCGACATCTTTTGATGATATTGTTGGTTGAATGCTTATAGTCACTACAGTTATCAATCAATATGAATGTGAAATTCTTAAACACCCATGTCATACATCTTCATTAAATGGGCATGAATATATGTTGGAGTTGTTGAATGGACATCCTGATAGAATTTTTTATTCTTTTTGAATGGATAAAAACACATTTAGAGCTTTATTTGAGAGCTAAGACAATCATATTATTTAGTGAATGATAGGCTAATTAGCATTGAGGAAGCAGTTGGAATGTTCTTACTCACAGTATGCCATAGCACACATAATAGGATTGTAGCTGAACGATTTCAACACTCAAGGAGACTGTGTCTCGACAATTCTTTAGAGTTTTAAGAGCTATATGTATGTTGGGATGTGATGTTATCCAAGCGTCAAATATGATGGAAACTTCAACTGAAATTTTGAATAATCCCAAGTTTAATCCATGGTTCAAGATATGTGTATTAGCGATATTTTGTTTTTCTAATTTATTGTTTTCATATTAATATCAATTTCTTTTTCTCCTCTTTAGAATTGTGTTGGTGCAATTGATGGCACTCATGTAAGTGCGGGACCCCCAAACACCATATTGTAGTAGAAAGGTTATTTTGACTCAAAATATTATGTGTGCATGCTCATTCAATATGTTGTCCACCTTTGTCTACACTAGTTAGGAAGATACTGCTAAGTGAAAATTGAATGTGATTGAATGTTGCTTTGGTGTACTTAAGGCTTGATTCCCCATCTTAAAATTGATGCCAAACTACCGAAATAGAAAGCAACATATAATTCCAATTGCTTGTTGTGCAATACATAATTTTATTAGAATTGACTTCAACCAGATATATCTTATTTGAAGAATATCAAGTTGCTGACTTAGAAGTACCTGATGAAGAAAGCTTGGGTAGAACCCAAGAATTTCTTGATATGGACTTAATTCAGGCTTATATAAGCCGAATGAATGGTGTGAGGGATGATATTGCTGGTACCATGTGGTTAGATTATTGTGATGCATGACAAACATGAATTTATGTAGTATGTATTAAATATTTTCTTCTTTTTGTTACGTTATATATCATGAACTTTAAGAATATTGTGTCATGGTTGATATATTATAGTAAAATTATATTGTGTCTATAATAATAGGTCATGACTATTTAATTTATAATATTATATGAGGAATTCATGTAATTTTTATAAAAATAAAACAATAACATAAATTATTATTAGTTGTATGATGTTTTTAATTATCAATTAAATACAATTTACAATGTAAAATATGATAATACATTTATTAATAAAGTTTGAAATCCAACCAAACGCTTATTCTGTAATATATTCCAATTTCATTTTTCTAGATACATTACCAAATACAGTTTCAACAAATTCTTGAATCAAGATATAATTTTTAAATCTGCTGCAAAACACATATTTGAAAATAGTGAAAACATAGAATATAACTCTTGTTTTTGTTGAATCCCTTGTTTTCATATTCATGTTATTCATGTTTTTAGAACACCAACTAAATGGGGGCATGGGGGCATTGAGTATTATTAGATTCCAAATCAAATAAACACAAATTTGAAAAGTGTGAGAGTAATTTTGTAATTTAAGGGGCCGTTTGGCCCACGGAGTTGCAAAGCCCGGAGTTGGGTAGACCAACATTACCCTCGTTTGGCCCATAGATTTGCAAAACTCGGACTTGGAAGAAGAAAAAGGCGGACTTCAACAGTGTTTACTGTTGAAGTCCGCACAGTAATAATTATTATTGTTCCTTCTACACGCATGTTCTCGTCTCTCTCTCCCAATCCTCGAGGTTCGTCTTCTCCCTTCTTCTTCCGTTTATCTTCTCCGATGATTCTTTCGTGCATTTCTCCGATTTTTTTTTCCTTTCACTCCGATTCTTCCTCCGTTCATCGTTTCTCACTTTTTTCTGGTGGTATCGACCTCTGTTTTGCTATGTTATGACCTCATCTTCGCCGATTCTTGTAGATCTCCTATTTTTCTTCTTCTGTTCTTGTACCATGGTATATTTGAAACCCTAATCACCTATCCACTCTCTCCACCCCTTCATGTCATTTTCTTCTACATCTGAACCCTAATCGGTGGTTATTGACATATGTATTTTATTTTATTTTTCAGATCTAAACCCAAAATCATAACCCCTCGCCGCTTCATCCGTAACATCGACCCTTGTCGCCCTTGTTGGTATTCTTTCATTCACAGCAGTTTCCTCTCATTCGGTGCTTTTTCTTTGGGTTTGTGAGGCTGCATGTTAGCGAAAATGGCCGATATGGTGCTTGGCAGGGGTTGTTACGGATTTTGGAGCCTGGTGGGGGGGGGGGGGGGGGTTGGGTTGGAGGATTCTCAACGAGGTTTGTTTTCTTCCTCAAAGGCCGATGATGAGCAATTTTTTTCATGTATTTTTATATTATGATCTCTTTGAATTTATTGGGATTTTTTCTGTTATTTCAATCCTATGTTCAACTTCTGTTGTATACGTGATATTTTTTTTTTATTTTGCTTCTTTGTTACCAATACCTATTCTCTGTTTTTCAACCTCAAGTCATACTTTCATTGCTCTCTGTTTTATTCATTGTGTTTTGATTCATATGTTGGTTCAAATTATAGTCTGTGTTGTTTTTTTTTTTTGATGTAATAGTCTGTGTTGTTTATTCCTTTGGAATTTCATTTTCCTGGATGCAACACATGTACTCCTGAGGCCAATTTCAATATATTCATACTTTAAGATTTTTGATAATTATTATTTCTTTGATGCAATATGTTATCCGAATTGGTGTTGTCTCTGATGCCATACATTTTTCATAGTTGAGGTTATTTGATACAATCTGTGGTTGGTATTGTTTATTAAATGACCTGCTCTGTATTGATATGCTATCTGCTTTGACATTTCCTCTATTAAATATTCTGTCATGTATTGAATGGTATTATGTCATCCCAACCAACTTTTTTTTCAAACATATGTTTTAAGTTTGCTTCCTTCCTCCCTCTCCCTCTTTAATTACTGTTGTTAGGTGCACTTATGACAATAAGTGCAACCAACTACCATGTTACCAACCATTATTAATCCTCTATATATACACACTCACAAATGAGGATCATTTGAGCACACCTCCGAGGCTAGAAAACCATCCACTTAGTCCGTGAGTACCTTTGTTTGTTCTTTCTTTTTTTACTTCTTCACTATGCTATGATATGAAAGTCTCTTTGTTAAATTATTCTTTCTAATTGTACAGTTTCATCTCATTCGATTTCCAACCACATCTACATCTATGACCTCAACTTTCTAACTAAGGTGATCGTTCCTTACTCATTTCTTTCATATTCTTATGCTTTAAGTTGACTTTGCCATACTAATATAGTTTTCTTTTTAATCACTTGCAGGGTAGGACACTCTATCTACATCATAGACCTTAGTTTGAGGTTCGAAATATTTTTGTTTCATATGTGTATTGTATGAAATGTTATGCAACCCTCTTCAATTCTGTATAATATTCACACTTTGGACATTATTTTTTTACACATTGTTCTTGTCTATGTACGATATTAACTCTTCCACATGTCTTTTGACACTCTCTTGAGTAATGCAATGTTAGTTGTTTTTTATAAATTGGTCTTGTTATTCTGAAATTTATTTTTTGACATAAATATAGGCGTAATACAACATGGAACAATGTAATGTTACAAATGTTAGTAAATGTTGTGTTTAGGAAAAAAATAAGGAATGATTAACCAAAGGTCTTTATTCAATTGACTTCAAATTGAAGCTAACAGGTTTTTTTAATGGTAGAAATGTTAAAAAATGTTGTGTTTAGACAAATGTAATGCTATGCCAAAAAAATTAGGAACTTTTCAAATTGGGGCTGAAAAAAATAAAATCGTGAATTTGACTTCGAAAGGTTTTTTTTTTACCTATTGACCAAATATTTTTATTAAATTTGAATTCGATTTGGAGCTGAATTTTTTTTTTTAACGTTGTAAATGTTTAAATATGTAGTGTATAAATAAAATGTAGTGTTAGGAAATAAAATAAGGAACTTCTATTAAACAAAGTTTTTTTTTAACGATATAAGGAACTTGGGTTTTAAAATAAAGGTCTTTCCAATTTACTATTTTATTTTCTTAAAACATTCACTTGGAAGGTTAGATATGTATAACAAGAAAATGGTGCTTAAATAATGTATTTCAAAAACGCCACCACTATCAAAATATTATATTTTGTTAACTAACCAACTTGGAAAAAAATGCAACTCCAATATTTTTTTTTTCTAAACCATGTTTTTTAATTTCTAATCCATCGTTTGATAATTTCTAAACCAAGTTTTTTTGTTAACTAATTTCGAAACCATGATTTTAATTTCAATACAACTCTTTAACGTAATTGGAAAGAAAAAGTTTTTTTTTTCTAAACACCTTCAACTTAGTCAAGCTCAATTCAAATGCAAGGAAAAAAAAATGAATTCCCTTTTTATGAACTAGTCTAATTTGAATTAAAATATAGACAAGCATGTATAAATTAACAAAATAGGCCATATGTGGTGGTATAGAAAGTTATCAAATTAGCCCCAAAATGCATTGCCATAAGACTTAAAGCCCAAATCCCTAAACCATAAACCATAAATACGAAATCATAATCCCTAAAAAACCCCAAAAACAAAAGCCTTAACCCATAAAGTCATAACAACTAAACCCTAAAAAACCCTAATCCCTAAACCCCTAAAATAAAAAACCCCAAAAGCAAAAGACTTAACCCCTAAAGCCATAACCACTAAACCCTAATAAAATTCTAACCCCTAAAGAACCCTAATCTCTAAAACCCCTAAAATAAAAAACCCCAAAAGCAAAAGACTTAACCCCTAAAGCCATAACCACTAAACCCTAATAAAATTCTAACCCCTAAAAAACCCTAATCCCTAAAACCCCTAAAATAAAAAACCCCAAAAGCAAAAGACTTAACCCCTAAAGCCATAACCACTAAACCCTAATAAAATTCTAACCCCTAAAGAACCCTAATCCCTAAAACCCCTAAAATAAAAAACCCAAAAAGCAAAAGACTTAACCCCTAAAGCCATAACCACTAAACCCTAATAAAATTATAACCCCTAAAGAACCCTAATCCCTAAAACCCCTAAAATAAAAAACCCCAAAAGCAAAAGACTTAACCCCTAAAGCCATAACCACTAAACCCTAATAAAATTATAACCCCTAAAGAACCCTAATCCCTAAAACCCCTAAAATAAAAAACCCCAAAAGCAAAAGACTTAACCCTCTAAGCCATAACCACTAAACCCTAATAAAATTCTAACCCCTAAAAAACCCTAAAATAAAAAACCCCAAAAGCAAAAGACTTAACCCCCTAAGCCATAACCACTAAACCCTAATAAAATTCTAACCCCTAAAACCCGAATCCCTAAACCCCTAAAATAAAAAACCCCAAAAGCAAAAGACTTAACCCCTAAAGCCATAACCCCTAAACCCTAAAAAAATTCTAACCCCAACAAAAGTCATTCAATTTTCATATTGCTATAGGTAATGCACAATCATTTAACTAATTCATCTTTGAATTTAGGGTTATGGAGAATTCAAAATTCTATGTCATATTCGTTGGTCGTAATCCAGGAATTTACACATCGTGGGTTGAATGCCACAAAGAAGTGAAGGGATTTAGAGGAATAGTTTACAAGTCATATGCAACCTTTGCTGAAGCAGAGCACGCATTTAGGCAGATACGTTTAAGTTGAAACAAGTTCATCATACCATACCTTTAATGAATAGCGGTCAAGTGGGAGTATCTACTAGTATCGTGCAAGTATTACTAGGATTTATTGGGGGGGTGATCGCAATGTATATTATGGGAAGCATTTATAGCAGTCTTTAAGTCATATCCATTCGATATATAATCATGGATGAAATAAAGTGCTAATGAAAGATGTTGTGTATCAGGAACAACTGTGCGTTCATCCAACTATGGAAAACCATGAACTAATTACAGTGTTGACAGTAATTACGGCCACCCAACGTCAAACATTGCTATTGTTAGATCTATTACTGAATGACCATCGTAGGATAGAACACCAATCGCCATACCTGAGACATCAAATTAGGCAATTAACATTTTTTCGTCTGATATACGAAAGTGACATATGTTGCATCGAGAGCACGAGGATGGATAGAAGGTGTTTTTCCATCCTGTGTAGTATGTTGCGAACAACAGGAGGGTTAGAGGCAACCGAATATGTAGACGTGGAGGAGATGGTTGCAATGTTCTTGCACATCCTTGCACATGATGTTAAGAATCGAATGATTCGTAGACACTTTGCAAGGTCCGGTGAGACGGTGTCTAGACACTTTAACTCTGTACTTAAAGCAGTATTGCGACTACATGAGATTCTACTAGCGAAACCGGAGCCAATAGCGAACTCTTGTACTGATGGGAAGTGAAAGTGGTTTGAGGTACACATAATTCAGTTTGTCCTTCCATTATATGGGATTTAGAATGATGTACATACCTCCCGTAATGTATGCCTTTGCAACACAGAATTGTTTGGGTGCATTGGATGGCACGTACATCAAGGTGAATGTAACCGCCGCTGATCGACCGAGATATAGAACCCGTAAGGGTGAGATCGCGACCAACGTCCTTGCTGTTTGCTCTCCGAGTGGAGAATTCATCTTCGTAATGCCAGGATGGGAAGGGTCCGCAGCTGATTCTAGAGTTCTTCGGGATGCAATATCAAGACCTAATGGCTTGAAGGTTCCCAAGGGTAATAAACCAAACCATGTACTATTAATCTTTACATACACGACTTCCTGGGTCATGTGTTGAATGGTTCACATTGCACAGGATATTATTATCTTTGTGATGCTGGGTACCCAAATGCAGAAGGATTCCTAGTGCCGTACAGAGGGGAGCGATACCATCTCTCTGAGTGGCGTGGAGCAGCGAATGCCCCGACTAATCCAAGGGAATTATTTAACATGAAGCATTCATCTGCGAGGAACGTAATCGAGAGGGCCTTCGGTGTGTTGAAAGGGAGATGGGCCATTCTGCGGGGAAAATCCTTTTACCCTGTCCAGACCCAATGTCGAACCATAACAGCATGTTGCCTTATTCACAATCTTATCAGCCGAGAGATGGGTTCGAGTATAGCGTTGGAAGGATGGGAAGAGGAAGACTCACCTTCAAGTTCATTCAGTGGAGATCATATAAATTTCATTGAAAGTTCTACAGAATGGAGCCAACGGCGGGATGAAATGGCTGAACAAATGTTCGCTGAATGGACACAGTCATGATCCTGGAGGATGTTAATTATTATTATTCAGCTATTACTAAACTTCTTGCTTATAACCTTTTGAACTATAACTTTTTGCTTATAACCTTTTGAATTATGACTTTTTGATTATCAACTGAATTTATGCGTTATTCTGCGAACTATCGTACGTACTTATTGAGATATAACCCAAACAAAGTGAAATATGTGGCGATCTGTACATATGCATGTAGGACAATGGCAGGTGTGGAGAGAATGAAGAAGCACTCATGGAGCAGATTCGAGGATGCAAAATTAGTGGAATGCCTCGTCTCAATTGTCCAAGAGGGATGCTGGAGATCAGATAATGGAACATTCAGACCTGGATACCTATCACATCTACTACGATTGCTGAGGGAAAAAATATCGAACTGCACAATAGAAGCAACAACCACGATAGACTGTAGGGTGAAGAGTCTGAAGAAGCAGTACACAGCCATCTCAGAGATGCTAGGTACTGGGTGTAGTGGATTTGGGTGGAATGATGAGTTTAAATGTGTGGAGGCTGAGAAGGACGTGTTTGACGCATGGGTCAGGGTAAGATTTCTGATTTATAGCGTACATATCAGTCACACTATGAAGTACCTTAAAAATATTATTTGTTTTGACATACAGGGTCATCCTGCTGCGAGGGGACTCCGGAATAAGCCATTCCCCCACTTTGATGAGTTGGCATTCGTATTTGGGAAAGATCGTGCGACGGGGGCTGGTGCAGAGACCCTTGGTGACATGGCATCGAATGATGCCGAGCAACTGGGAGCAGATGAGGAGATGGAAGCATCTCAGGAACCTTATATACCACAACCCCCTTTGTTTGATGGAGCGGGCAATTTCAACGAGGAAGAAAATCCAGATACGCCAACCAGCAGGATTCAAAGATCAGGCACGACGTCCCGTGGAAGTAAGAGGAAACGCACATCCTACCACTCTGAAATGCTAGATGTCGTACGTACGGCGATGGACATGCAAAATACACAATTGGAGCGTATTGCATCGTGGCCTGTATCAAACTATGCTCTTGAGGATACCCGACGCAAACAAGTCTCAGACATCCTATCTAACTTGACACCCGCGTTGTCCAGACTTGACAGAATTACACTGATGGACATCTTATTTACGGATGTGCTTAAGACCGCTAGTTTCCTGTCAGTACCGATGGATGATAAATGTGCTTATTGCATGTACCTTCTTGGAAGGAGGGAATGACCCAACTTGCTTAAACTCAGTTTGTGCTCTTAAGAAGATGGACCAATATATATATTATCACTTGTTTTTTTTGTTTGTAAGTAACGACGCATATCATCTGTAACAACTACACATGTATGGCTTTTATGTTGTACCAATTATCGTAGCCATTCTTGTGTATTCACTATTTTTTGTTATAACTACTACAGATGTTTGACCTTTTGTTTGAACAATGAAATAGGCTCTTCTTGGGCATTTACTATTTTTTGTTATTGTTGTCATTTTAAATTAAAAAGTCTTATATAAATTAAAAAGTCTTATGTAAATTAAAGAGTCTTATGTAAATTAAAAAGTCTTATGTAAATTTTTTTACTTGAAAACAATCTCCCTATCTCTCTATCTCACTTCCTCTTCATGTAATATTAAAAGTTGTATTGTAAAACTTTTTTTTTATTTGAAAAATGTCTAAGACAAGTCAATAAATAATGCAGAGATATTGAAAAAGAGAGTGTGGGGGGTTTTTGTTCATATTTTTTAAAAAGAAAATTGTAATATATACATAAATTAATACAAATAAAAAAAAAATCTCAATCTTATAATTCATGGGAATAAATTGTTAATAATGAAATTTTGACAAATTATATGAAAAAAAATTGTACAGAAGAAAGCTAGAATCAATTCAGATTTCAGAACTTCTGGTTTAAAAAATCTGCACCCCAAACACAGATTTCAGAACTCTTACTCCCTGCAACTCCTTGCCCCAAACACAGACTTCAGAACTCCAGACTAAACAACTCTGCACCCCAAACACAGACTTCCTAACTTCCCAGACTTACTAACTCCCCAGACTTTCTAACTCCTACTCCTTGCCCCAAACGCCCCCTAAAACATTTTTCCAAATACCATATCTACCATGTTCCAAACTCGCGCGTCGTGCTCACCTTTCCCGCCTCTACTATTTTGTTCATTGCACTGCAATCTCTCCTGCCTTCGAACGGAATGCGGTGATTTATCATCCTCCTTTCTCGCATAATAACTCGACGATTTCCAGAGAGCAGATAATCGGCGTCGATCAAGCTGTAAGCAACTGTCCATTCTTGAGAGTCGTCTTTTTATTCAGTCCAAATTTGTGCTATCAAATTCGATTCTGAAGCAGGAAGTTCCGATGATCGGCCTTTCATATAGCTTTCAGATTGTGTTGTCAAGATGTTAAGTTCAAAACACTATTCCAGCCATAATTTTATTTTAGTTGATTTGTAAAATTCACAATCTCCATATTGTGCCCCTTGATGATCGATTGGTTTGTAGCGCTTTTATTTTGTCTGTAGTAACTTCCTTGTAAATGTTAAAACCTAATTTGATATAGGATATTGACTATATCTACAATATTCTTGGGGAATTTTACTGTGTTTTTTGATAGTTTCATCAAACCGTCAAACCGTCAAACCGTTCTGTTTCGGAGCCATTTCTTTCCCCGAGAACAAGTCATTACTGTAAATGAATAAATCTGACAACGTACGAAGGTTTCGAATCTCTAACTGTCTATCCCTCCTTGAAAACCAAATGGAGACATTCATATCTTATATTTGCTGCTTATTTCCTTTGTTTAACATTCATTATGCCACTTACATTCTACATATTGTATCAGCTATTGGTGTCTGTTTGATATTGTCCCAGAAAAAATAAATGACGGACGCGGAGGTTGGTAGGCAGCCGAATTTACAAGATGTAAGCGGTGAAATCCTTAGTTGTATTATTTCTTCGATTCTTTTGCGGACTCAAGTTTAATGTTCCTTATTAGATTACAAAATTTCCCCCACTCATGTTACTAACCTGTTATTTTCTCATCGTTTACCAGGTATCGATTCTAGAATTAATATTGGGTTGTCTTGTTAGAGAATTCTTTTCTTTTCTTTTTGCCCATAGGATAATTTTTTGGTTATTCATCATTTTTTTAAGGATATTTTTGTTGGTTATTGATTAAAGTGAAGGCCCGAGTAGTTTCTGTTGTTGAAATATTAGGTTTTACTTGTGTGGAATCTTAATAAGCAAAGCACTTGGTGTTATATTACTTTTGTGGGAAATGTTAATCAAATAGTTATTCGATCCTTAACATCATCATCTCTTATGCTTTCAGCGTTGGCAACTTTTAAGTTCGTCAATTTTGAATTCACTTTAGGGATTATATAGGACGATGAATAGAAAGGCATTAAGATTCTTAGGGCCCAATTATTGGGTCCGATTGCAATCTAATTCCCCCTTGTGTTGTCATACATACATTTCTGATTTCAGGATCCATTGGGTGATTGCCGAAGTTTTGGTAGCAACTGTCATCCATCAAGCCAATCGAGAAAGATCTCGATTGGTGTTATGGTAGAGTCACCAACTAATGGGAGATCTAGAGGCAGAAAAGAACTAAAATCTATGGTGCCAAATGCAGAAGTTGTTTTTTCCAGTTTAGAAAATGCCACGCAATGGAATTGGAAGGAAAAAGACACAAGCGCCTTTGGTCCTGATGTTAAATCAAAACTGTTAGAAGCTCCTCAACAATTCAGTTCACCATGGATTTCTACTCGATCCCTTAAACGAAATGCACCTGTTATGGAGACTATAAATGGAGCTGAACAAGTGTTCCATTCTCCAATGAGTCCTGGGAGGCAGAACAAGGGCCCTGGACTAAAGGACCCACCGGCTACATATTCTGTTCGTTTGTTTGCAAACCAAAGCTCAGTATTCAAGTCTGGAAACGGCAAGGAGAAGAACTTTAATGAGGCCAACTATCAAATGGAAGGAGGGAGGGATAGAACCAACGAGCAGTTGCATGAGTTTGCATTTGCAACAATGGCAGAGGTCCGGTCAGATACAACGGTCATTGAGGATCAAGCAAATAAATCAGAAAATAGAACCGAAACTCTGAAAATGAAGCTATGGGAGATTCTTGGAACCGTTTCTGTACCTAACGATCAACACTCCAAATGTCAGAACCACGAGCAAGATGCCAATCATTTAATAACTGAACAAATCTTTGTGCAGAAGCATGATAGAGCTGTCAGATTCAAACAGAATTCGGATACGATCGAAACCGATTCTGAAGGTCTTGATCAAGCTTTGAAGAGGCCTATAGTTCGTTCTATGGCACGGAAAAGATCTTGCACTTCTGTGCAGCCAAGAAAATCTAAGACCAAAGGAAAACATCAAGAGGGAAATATTTTTGTCTTTGAAGGATGGCCTGAAGGCACTCATGCTGCTACCAATGGGGCTTCATCAATGTGTACAAAAAAGAAGAGTGGCGAAAGGAGTTTCAAATTTCAGCCACGAAAAATTTCCTTTTCTCAAAAGGAAGACGGAATGGGAACTTTTCCTGAACCGGCTGGGATTGAAGAACTGGCACCTCGAGACAGACCCTCTTCTTTTAGAGAAGTTCAGGGTTTTCACAGCTCCCCCGCTAACCATGCTATCAATGAAAAAGATGAACAGAAGGAACTCAAACAATTTCCACAGATAGACAAGACACAGTTGCCAGAGCATATTCACAGCCCGGCAGATTATGACCAACAAGGAGACATTGGCAATCCATTCCTGAAGAAGGATGTGGACCCGCAGAGTCATATAGAAAGTCCAACATTTAGAATGGACACATCTGTTTGCAGTTCGCGTAGTTCAACTCCAAAAGCAGATAAAATAGTTCATGAATCTTCAAGTCCTGGCTCAGCAGAGGAAATGTTTTCCACGAGAAATATTTGTAGCTTCAGGAAGTTGCGGACTTCAGAAGAGGATTGTGACAGATCAAATGTAAAACCACACTTTTCAGTATCCTTGGTTACTAGGTTTAGGGTTTATCATCAACTATAGTCTTCCAGAAAGTGTCTTGTTTGCAGAAGTCTTTGAGCCTCATTGTCATGTTTCTATATTTTGTCTTTCCTTATTGACCCTTAAGGAAGATGATAAAGAGATTGAGCAATCTCCACCAGGAAAAGCAGCAACTGGTTTAGCAGGAGTAGCAGATTATGGGTTATCTGATTCATCATCTGAGGACGCCAGCTATGAGAGCTCTGCAGAAGGTTTATCTGCTTCTTAGTCCTACATTGAAATTAATATACACCTTACTTTCAATGTCATTGTTACTTAGTCATATATTGAAGTTAACAACATTACACTATCTTCTGCTTCATGAAAATTGCTTACTGATGCTTCGTTTTCATGGATTTTCCCATTATGATTTAGATTTGCTCATGCAGATACTGGTAGTTTGATAAATTGTGTGGTTGGTACCACTGGAAAGTTGAAGGAACATACCTTTCATTAGGAAAGGTTTCCAAGTTCCAGAACTCTATATAAAAACTTAAAGTTGTTTGGTTCTTCCGGGTCAATGAAAGATAAAATGGGAGTAATACGAGATTTGAAACTACCAGTTTATTTTCTCAGTTTGATGTAAAGGTTAATTAAGTCTGCCTTGGATGCAATGAAGCTGCATTTCACCTAATTCAGTTAATTTTAGTGTTTTGCAATAATCTAAATAGGAATAATACTACCAACATGAGCATAACTTAGTGGTTAAGACATCTACTCTTTCATTTGAGATCGGGGGTTCAAATCCCCACCCCTATATTTGTTGTACTAAATAACAAAAAAGAAAAAAAGAAAAAAAAAGTAGGAGCAAGACAGATAAAAAATTATAAAATTTGGTGGATTGCCTACATCTACAAGAAAAAACCAGCAGCTATTCTTCATTCAACTTAGGAGATTACAAGAACCACCATTCAAAGATACAAGGATCACACACGGCTGGAAAAAAAACAGAACTCAACAGCCTTGGACTCTTTTGATATATATATGTGTAATTAACTCAGCAAGCTTTTGCTCAAGTAACAAATTTCTGGTTTCCTTAACTGCTTTAGAGACCTGACTTGTATGCACGCATGTCTCAGTTCTCCTAGGTTACTATGCATATATCTGATATCCCTGATAGGATCTATATAAACAAATTAATCTGAACTTGAACATATACTACTAAAAACCAGTCTAATGTATAGATGATCCGTCTATGTTAGTAGGTTCAGCTTGTGTCACAATTATTTTTCACTCTGAGCAGAGAACTTTGTATGTTCTGGAACTAATGCCTGTTTTTTCCATTTTATCTCCATTTCTGTTTCATTCATATGAAAATTTCCATGTGGAGGTGTAGTTTCAAGTCAAAGAGATACACTCTCTCCACAAATCAGTGCGATTAAGAAGTTCAAGTCTATGCTTCGTCCAGCAAAGAGGGCCCGTAGCCTAGAAAACCATGAATTTAATTTCAATGGTATGTTCTTGCTCTTTAAAGAAATTAGCTTAACTTGCAATAGACGTGATTTTTGGTTGTCAAACCTGTTTATTTGTCTCAGCATTGTGGTTCCATATTTATGCTTAAAATTTTTTGTATAGAGATGTAGACATAAGCACAAAAGAAAACAGGTAGACAAACATATAAACTGTTTGAGTTTGCAGGGGCTAGAGAGAGTAGACAAACATATAAACGGGCAGAGCCTGGAGAAAGTAGCTGGGCTGAGGAAATTTTTGTGTCGAACGAAGAGGATGGGCTTGCAAGGTAATTTTCCCCTCCCTACTAACAGAATGAAAATATCTTCTTCTTCTTATCTCGGGGAGTTAAGAATCAACACATCAAATGTATCAATTGAAAGTTTTCTCCTTCATATTCTATTTAGGGCCGTGAAACTGTTTCTCTCAGAACTTGAGAAGCTGAAAAGTAAAATATCGTCAATATCTATTGAAAAATCCTCAGAGATTCTGTTGTCAGTTGCCGAGGGTATTCATTTGCAGTTGCAGAATGTTGAGTCTCAAATTCAAATGGACATGTAAGTCTATCAATTCACGCTTCTGGTTGGTGTTTACAAGATAAAAATTTCTAAAGTGATTTGTGACGGTATTTCAGGGTAAAGCTGTTGAGCTTTGGTAAATCAAGACGAAAAGTTCTAGAAACAAAATTTGAAGGTAGCATAACTATATGATGGGTTTTTAATTCATATGTCAATCTCTATCTCAACTGGTAAAATTAGCTTTATGAAATAGTTTTTTTAACTGTGTTTGCAAGCTTCTTCTGAACTGGACCTTGTTCACCACCTGATATTTATTGGGACGAATGTTCATCACCTGGACTAAATATTACTTACGAGATGTTCGTTTCCACCTTGCTTGGGT
Source organism: Trichosanthes truncata (assembly GCA_033996785.1). Lineage (NCBI taxonomy): Eukaryota > Viridiplantae > Streptophyta > Magnoliopsida > Cucurbitales > Cucurbitaceae > Trichosanthes > Trichosanthes truncata. The sequence continues at coordinate 23,945,313 of JAWPNB010000008.1, read as the reverse complement.
AACCAACTCAAACATATTCAAACTGTTGAGAGCTTTGACTTTTCTAATTGAAGTTCATGAAATCTGAATTCATAAATCATGAACTTCCTTCTCTTGCTCCCAAATGAACTTTCCAACTACACAAAATAATGCCATCACGTGTTCTGTTTATCTCTAAAATCTCTGAAATCTATAAGAAGGTAATTGATATGAGACATGAGTGTCCGATATACTTGGCATGTTTGGCATAAATTTTTTTTCTAAGCTCTCTGTTACATTAAGTGGCTGCGCATCCTGTCAAAAAAAAAAAAAAAAAAGTGGCTGCGCATATTTGGCCAATGGTTGGTTTACACTATGATATTTAAAATTCTTTTAGAGATTAATTTCATGTCTTGTTGTGTGGAGTAATTTTGCCATCTTTTGCATGGGTTTGATCTTTACTTTGCTCCGTATATGCTTGCGCATCAAAATTGTAATTTTGTATTTTTTGGAAGATTAACCAGTTTTTATTAAGCTCTGTTTATGCTTACAGAACAACAGCAACAACTGAAGCATATTAATAAAAAGTTCAAGGAGGAGGTTAATCAGCATCTCCTGGATTGTAGGAACTCACTACAAGAATTGGAAGCACAACAGATGGAGTTCAAGGGAACTATGGAAAAGCAAAGTATGTTCTGTTATGTTGCTTTAAATTTTCTCAATAACATGAATTGCATTGCACACGCTTAACCTTTTTGAAGTACTTTTTAAAAGAAATAAGAAGAAAATCCTAAACGTGAAGAATCTTTAAAAAAAAAGCTCTCTTTTCCTTTGTTTGTCATGAGATCATTATTCATCATGCTCTTTTTTAAAAAAAAATTATTACACACACACACATATTTATTATGTTTAATGTTTAATTTATTTAATCTTAGGGAGCCATTATACTGAGTGTGCTTGGTGTTTTAAAAAACTCCAATGGTACTCTCTAGATGTTATGATAAATGACTTATAGATGATGCCATTGCATCATTTTGTCTTGATGGTTCTTTTTGAACATGTAGAATAATGATAGAAACCTGATAAGGCTAATTTTCTCAGATCAATTATTGGTAGATTTGGAAAAGAATTACGGCTCGCCTACTTTTTACTAGCTGTCTAGTATGGTTTGCCTTAGGCTACGTTAAAAAATATGTTAGGGTTGTGATGGGTTGGACATTATACATATCTTGGTCATAACTCTAGAAGCCTATATTTTGGGACCTAGTAGTGGGCAAGATACAAAAGAGGCTTGCCTCTTGGAAGAGAAACTTTTTCTCAAAAGGAGGTAGACTTACTCTTATTTGGTTAGTTTTGAGTGGCATCTCGATCTATTTTATGTCCATGTTTAGAGTTTCTATTTCTGTTGGTAAGACTTTGAAGAAGCTTATGAGGGATTTCTTATGGGAAGGGGTTGAAGAGGGGAAAAACTCTTATTTAGTATGGTAGGAGGTGGTGATGATGTCGATGGATCTTGGGGGGTTAAATATTGGTAACTTAAGGGTGCGAAACAAGGCCTTGTTAGCTAAATGGTTGTGGCGGTTTCCTCACAAGTCTAACACTTTTTGGTATAAGGCCATTGTGAGCAAGTATGGACCACAACCTTTTGGATGGATCTCGGATGGGGTCAAATACACTTCTAGAAATCCTTGGAAAGGTATCTTTGATGAGCTCCCTTTCTTTTCTCAATTTGTTTATTGTTTGGTGGGAGATGGGAGGGATACTTACTTTTGGAAGGATAAGTGGTTGGGGGATAGACCCCTATACTTTTTGTTTCCTCACTTATATCATCTCTCCTCTATGAGGAATCATTTAGTGGCATCTGTCCTTTTTCACTCTGGGAGCTCTCACTCTCCTTCTTTGGGATTCTATCGTCCATTGTACGATAGGGAAATGACGGATATTGTTGTCCTTTTATCTTTGATTGGGGAGTTTTGTTTTAATTAGGGAGAAAGGATGTTCAACTTTTGAGTCATATTCCATTTGAAGGCTCTTCTTGTAGTTCGTTCTTTTTGATGTCTGGTGAATCCCTCCCCCTCAAGTGGTTCTATCTTTACCTCATTGTGGAAGGTAAAATTTCTTAGAAGATTAAGTTCTTTGTGTAGCATGTGATTCACAGAAGAGCTAGCACCTTGGATTGGATTTCGAGGAAGTTGCCTAGTTCGATAGGGTCGTTGTGTTGCATTCTTTGTTGGAGAGGGACAAAGGACCTAGATCATTGTTAGGCCTCCTATTACTAAAACTTATATGAGAAGGGGCAATATGGGAAAAGGGGCATAACAGTGGGTGGGGACCTTTTTTGGTATAGGGAGAATAACGGTTGGTGGGGACCTTTTTGGGTGTATGGGGAAGGGCTGCTGTACGGCCTTCGTGGGAGTGAGGGTTTTTGTAGGCCTTTGGGAGGGGAGTATGAGGTAGGCAGATTTTGGAGTAAGAATAGGATTGGAGGAGGGTCCTCAGCTCTCTCTAATAGCTGAGTATTGTGAATGGTCTTGTACCTTTTGTTCCTTGAATTCAATACTATCAGTTCATATCTCACTGTCTATTGAAGAACTCTCAATAGAACAGTGTTGTTTGTGATTACTATCGTGCTGTTGTGTATTTTTCTGCTTGATTAAACAGGGAACTAGTGAGATTCCTAACAATCATATTCTACCGAGCTGTGATTTTGCACACCGAGCTGTGATTTTGCACGTGCAGTCTAGAGTTGCTTCTTTGAGGTGTTTGGCTTTGCTAGATCTAGGGGATGTAGAGAGATGATTAGGGAGCTCCATCTTCATCCGCCCTTTTGCAAGAAGGTGAGGTTTATGTGGTGAGTCGGAGGGTGTGCGATTTTGTGGGACCTTTGGGGTGAGAAGAACAATAAATGGCTTGAAAGGACTTCGAGTGATATTTGATCCTTCACAAGGTTCTATGTTTATCTTAGGACTTTGGTGGTGAAGTCTTTTTGTAATTATCCTTTAGGTCTTAGGTCTTATTTTACTTGACTAGAGCTCCTTTTTATAGTTTGAATCCTTTGTGGACTTTGTTTTTGTATGCATTTGTATTCATTCATTTTTTCTCAATGAAAGTTCAGTTATATATAAACAGTATAGGTGAGAGAGGGCAAAGATTAACGATTTTATGATATTTAGGCTTGATGGTTCAAAAAGAAGGTAATCAAATTCTTCTGATTACTTCAAATTATATCTTACTTGACAAAAGAAATCCTTGATATTTGCTTCTCGAATTGGTTTGGTGACCTTTGTAAAAGTTTTGAAATGGTAGCAATTGTTTTGAATAATGGGATGAATGTGCAAACATTTGTTTTGTTGAGAATGAAATCAAAATCTTACATTGACTTAGACAAAAGGAAGATCATGGATATATAAGTGAGGAACATCACCAAGTGGACAACAATCCTCCCCTCATACGGAAGACCACCGAGCCTTCCCTCAATCCGATGTGGGATTTTGGTGTTGGATTCCTATTAAACTAGTATCAATGTGAGTTCTATCTTTGTATGTGTCAATAATTAGAAAATGTTGCTCTTAGAAATTGTTAGAGTGATTATGTTTTTTTTAAAAAAATATTACGATTCAATAAGGGTGAGGTTTAAGGAGGTTATGGATGTCTTGATGAGTCATTTAACATCAATGAGAGTTGTGAAAAAGGAAAAGAATCTTGGCTATTGGAAAAATCAAGTGATTCAGAATGTCAATGTAAGAAAAAGAAATGGTGAATGTGGATGAATTGAAGTTGGAAGAAACAAAAACTCGTACATTCAGTATTGTTGAATGCAAATTGGATAATATCATTGCTAAAGTAAGAAATGCTTTCAATTGGTGATACATTCAAACGCCGAACTAAAGCTTGGCAAATCAGATTGAAGTAGGGGAAGTCGAAACTGGCCTATGGTACACAAAAAGAAATCGTTTGTGACCAGAGGCAAAGCAAAGTGTTGTATTTGGACTGACAAGATGAGGGGTGTGGAATCAAAATTTTCTGGATCGAGTTAGAAAAATCCATAAATGCTTGAGCAGAGATATTCTGTGCCAGATGATCACACTTGAGTCAGTGTGGGGCAGTTTGATGCCATAAGGGTTGAAAATCATTGGAGGCGTAGGAGAATCAAATTGAAGAGAAATGATACATGCACAAGTCCAACAAGAAGAATTAAATGTGCTGACGAGCATAAATTTTGGAATAAGGAGTGGGTCTAAGACAAACCAAAGAGTAATGAGATGGAAGATTTACTATGGGGGAGAGACATTGGCAATAGAGGAGCCCTTGGTCGAAATTGTAGGAGTTATGGCATTGTTGACTTTGGGAATTTGAACCTCATGCGGAAGAAAACGAAGGGAGGCAAGTTTTCCGTACGGAAGAGATCAAAGTCGGACCAAAATGGAAGATCCAAAGAAGTTACACTCTTACCATCACTTCCATCACCATTCTGGATATTTGACAAATATCACATTTTGTGTCATTTGGTTGTGTGAACCCACATATGTCGCTCCATCAGGTCTCAATCCGATGGAGATACAATAACATTACACCAACAGTGATTAATTAAGTCGTGATAAGAGGGACCATGGGAGGATCTGAGATTAAATGATATTCCCATGACCTCAGTCAGGATGTGTTCAGGATATTTGGAAAGTACTCAAGTAATATCCATTTCGTTGTATTAGATAAACCTAGCATTCGAAATATGGATGAAGTCGGATTCAAGTTAATCAGAGTTCCATTTCCGGTCTTCATCAAGGAGTTATTCCTTTTGGAAAATTTATTTGATTACATAAAAGATGGACATGGAAGTTGTCTGGGAAGGAAACTCAAGTATTAAAGTCGCACTGCTTCATCTTGGTGGCGGACTATTGATAGGATTGTGATAGGTTGGACGTGAAGGCTCATTAGTTTTTAAGTGAGTTTGTTAATGAGGGGTGGTTAAAATTTAATAATTAATAATTAGAGTGAGGAGATAAAGGGGATCAATTTTATAGTTGGATTTTAGTTGATTGAGAAGATGGTATCATGTTTCGAATTATTTGAGATTATTTTAAGGTTAAATTACAAGTTTAGTCTCTAAACTTTGAGATTTGTGTCTATTTGGTCCCTAAATTTTCAAAAGTGTTTTATAAGTCTCTAAACTATCAATTTTGTGTATATTAGGTCCCTGAAAAATTCAAAATTTTTAAAAATTAATTGATCTATTAGATATAAATTTGAATTTTGTTAATGGAATTCTAAAATTTCAAATTTTTGTCTACTAGATTCGTGAATTTAAAAACTTCGAAAGTTTAGGGACTAAATTTGTAATTTTGAAAGTTTAGGGACCAAGGACTAAATTTGTAATTTAACCTTATTTTAATGTAGTTTTTACTCTAAATTTTTTATATGAATTTTAATTGTTGCGATTGGATTCCATGAGGATGCAAGGAGAAATCACAAAATATGCGATATAAATATGAAAAATAGTTTATGTGAATAGAGCTTGTCTCAAGATTCTTTTCTTTTTCTGAATCGAATCATCTCAAGATCCTTGCTCCTGTGGTGTGGGTACAAGCTCATTTCTAATATTGTCTGCTGTTGCGGCTGCAATATGGAGCATTTTCATTGGACCAGTTATCCTTGGATATTGGCCGATTTAATTCAATAACTATGAATTGGAACATGATAAATTATAACTAAATGGAAGCTCAATGTGGTGAAAATAATGTATTCTATTCTTTCTTCTAATATTGGAAATTACTGTCAGCTATTTTTTTTTTCAGATGGAAACAAAATAATTGTTCTCTTAAAAATTGGTGTCTTGGATCACTATATATAAATTTTGAAGGTTCTGGGCACTTCTAACGTTATTTTGAATTCGTAGAAGCATCACACCGTAATAATCTCTTGCAAGTGGAAGAAGCAGTTGACATGCAACTCACGGATGCTCAGAGAAGAATGGAAGCTATCCACGAGGTATGGTTTCATTTTCTTTCAGAGATGGAGACCAACCGTTGGGATTTTTTATTTTTATTTTTGTTTTATTTTACCACTGCCACATAGTCATACGGCGGGTCTGATATACATCACATGTTTCGCATGTTCACATTATGTTAGAAAAATTGGCTATTTAGAGTGAGTTTGGAAGTATGTTTTAAGAAAAATACTTTTGAATGAAACAACTTCTCTGCAAGTATTTTTGGGGAAAAAAAAGTTCATGTTGAGTATTTTCTTTAAAAATATTTAAAATGTTTTGCATCCTGCCATCACGAAAATTTTAAAATGTTTTTACCTTTAAGATGTCGAAATCAACTCCAAATATACTATTGACTACTAAAAGAATCTTACATCATATGCATGTTAAACTTACCAGGTTACTTTTATTTTTTAACTTTCTGTATGTTAACTGTGGTGAGACGTTGGCTGATCCTATAGTGGGTGCTTAATAATATTTCATGCATATAATTAAAGAATTGTTGCAGGTCTGGCCGTTTGGATTTTTAGCTGCAGCCTATCATTTTTTGTTCAGATTTTCTCGTACATGTTTTACTATGGTATTTGTTCAACGACACTTTTCTTTTAATCACCGAGGAGTTCATATACCTGTTTACCTTCAATTTATTGCAGTCGGGAAGAGGAAAGATAATGCAGCTGAAACAACTAATAGCAATGTGTTTGAAATAGGAATGTTAAACTGACACACTTTGCACAGCGAGGTATGCAGTTAGCGAGTTTGCCTAGGGCCCAGAGGGCAATTATCCCCGTCTAAAATTCGTCATTCATCTTTTTGCATTTTGTTTGTGCTAGAGTTCATATACCTGTTTACCTTCAATTTATTACTGTCAGGCTAAAATTGTATTTTTCTGCAATCCTTTTTCCCTTCATCTGTACAAGCATCAGTGCAACCTAGATTATCTACGAAACTAGATATTTGGATGCATGTTTGCTCCATTCATGCATGGTTCGGTAATTATCGAAATCATGAACTCCATTTTCTAGCCTAGTTTGTTCCAAGAACCCCTTAATGAACCATGAACTAACATGAAAAATAAAACTTAGAATATGTTTGTCGGCACGGTATAAATTAAAATAAAACCTGCTCTTCATTGGGGGAATGTGAATTAAAATGCAGACAAAAAGAAACTCCAGGTTATTCCTCCAATTAAATCCCTAAAAATTAATGGAGAAAGCAAAGCCCTCAACGAGTCAAATGCAAAAGTCAATTCCAAGCCCTTTAAAATTAAAGAACAGAACGAAACCCAAAAACAGTCGTGTGTTCTTTTGGAGGGAAAATTTCAAGTACTACGGAGGAAGTATGGATACTCTTTTTATTGATTGTTTGCTACGTTAGTATCCTTTTGAAAAATGATGTTAGGTCTACCAACATTAAAAAAATATTTATAAAAGTAAAATCATGGTGTGAACAAAAGGAGTATGGTAACTATTGCATTAGAAAATTTTCCATCTACACCCTTATCTTCTAAGGAAAATAAATTCCCAACTATGGTAGTATGAATACTTTCATTTATCATTAGCTACGTCAATTTAAAGAAGGAAGTGGGGTCCAATAACATTAAAGTACTATTTAATAAAGTAAAATTTATAGCGTGAACTAAGAGAGTATATACTATGGAAATATTAGAAATTTTTCTTAGCCTAAGCTTTTAATTAAGTTCCAACTCCCACTCCTTTGTATCTAGATATATATGCACTCTATACGAACCAAGTGTTTCCATATTTTTAGCCAATACTATTCACGAATACATAATAAAGAAAGGAGAAAATGGATATTAGAGGGAGCCATTATTGCACAAGAGATTTAACCGATTTCAATCTTCAGGTATATAAATTACATCCATCAATTAATCCAACTTACCATAGTAGAGCTATTACACATTTATGTAAAGTTCGTTCACCATGTTAGGACATGTTTGTGAATGATTTTATAAATAGTAATTTTAGCACAATTGATTTGTTTATAATTGGCTTATGAAAAGTGATTTTCATATAATCATTTTAATGTTTGGTTCTACACTTTTAATAGTGATTTTTATATTATTAAAAGTAACTTTCAATGACTGAGGGCATGTTTGGGAGTGACTTTAAAATAAGTATTTTAAGTTAAGTGATTTAATTATAATTAATTTTGTAAAAGTTTTAGTTATAAATCAATTTAATATTTGGTTCTACTCTTGTAAACGTGATTTAAATTTAATTAAAATTATTTTTTCAAATGATTAATGTTTGTTTTCAAAGGTGATTTTAGAATTATCAAATTACTAAAAAAAGTATTACATTTGAAATTAAAAAAAAAATTAGAAGGTGGTAGACAAAAGATATATCGAGAGAACTAAAAAAACAAGAGAGAAAATATAAAGCCAGAGAAAATTAAAGTTTCAAAGAGAAAAAAAATCTTAAAAACATGGAGGGATAGAAATTTTAGAGAGATGGACAAAAAATTTAGAGAGAAAAATTTAATAGAGAGCAAAAAATTCAAAGATAGAGAAATAAATTTAGAGAGATATACAAAAAATTTGGAGAGAATAATAAAAATTTTAGGGAGAAAAACATTAATGAGAATAAAAAAGTTAAAAGCCAGACAAAAAAATTCAAGAGCAAAAAGTTAGAGCAAAAGATAAAAAATTAGAGAGAAAAAAGTTAAAGAGATACAAAAATTATAGAGAGAGGAACAAAAAAATTTAGAGATAAAAAAAATTAGAGAGAGTTAAAACCATTGGGGAGGAAAAAAGTGAGAAAAATGAATAAAAATTTTTAAAAAATAATAAAGTAAGAGATAGACATTATAAAAACTTTAGAGATACAAAAATTGGTATTTTTTAAATAATGATGAATGATTTCAATGGTGACAGTTTTGAGAAAACAAGCTTTTTGAGGGAAATTAATGAATTTTTGTAAACGATGACGGTTTTTAACCGTCACAAAAAGTAAGTTTTAAAAAAAATGAAATAATAGTCATTTTAAAGATAAAATTACTTGGAAATCACCTCCTAAGTAATTAACCGGAAATCACTTAAAGTGATTTTGGATGTTTTCAAAATCACTTTCTTATCATTCTCAAATATCACAAATTTGAAGGAGAATTGATTTTGGGCATGTTAAGAGTAATTTTGGAATCCAAACATGTCCTTAGTGATACTATGCAAAGCAGTAACTGAAGCTGAGAAGGTCAATGGGCTCAATACACAGCTGACACATGTTCACCAACCGTTTGTAGGTACGCATTCCATTTGTATTTTAAAGATTTGATTTTTTTTAAGCCATTAAACATTTTTTTAAAGATTTGATAGAGATTTGATTTTTTTTTTTTAAGCCATTAAATGTTATTTAAACATTTGATTTAAAAAATACATAAATGAAGAGGTATAAGTAATTTTTTTTTCTTTGAAGCCATTAAACGTTTTTAAAAATTTAATTTAATAAATTTATAGTATGATCAAACAAATTTGTTATAATTAAAAACACTTTTTTAAAAGATAAGAATTAAAAAAAATTCTATTAAAAGTTTTTTTTTTTTAAAAGTGCTTAAATTAAAATATATGGAAAATTTACCCTAAATGTAATATAAAATATTCAACCATAATGTTCAAAATAAATTTTTTTGTAAAAATTTAGGAACTCATACAAAAATATACTTTTTATAGTATAAGATTACAAATGTGGATTGTACGTAGAGTAAAGATTTGAATCTTCGATTCATAAAAAGAAATACTAATGTCTTGGCCAAATAACTTATGCAGTTATGCTTACATTGAAACTAGTACAAAATATGAGATCGATTACTAACTAATTTAATTGTGGAGTAAAGATTTGAATCTTCAATTCATTCCACTTTGGTCCATATACTTTTGATAAAGTTTAAAATTAGTCCCTACTATTACTTTATTGTTAACTTTTCTTTAAAAAAAATTAGTTTCTATTAGTCTTCTCTATAAATTTTCAAAATATATTCACATTGTGACTTTTCTTTCATGAAAAGTATTATTATTATTTTTTAATCAATTTTGATAAAAATTAACTAAAAAATAACAATAGGGACCAATTTTAAACTTCATTGAAAATAGATGGACTAAATTTGGACATGAAAGTACAAGACCAAAATGGAATGAAACCCAAAGTATAGGGACCAAAATGGTATTTTAACCTAAAAACGATAAATTTACATATATCAATACTTTTATAATTTTACAATTTTTTTTTTTTTGAGTTCAACAACATTTGGGGTAAGAGAATTTAAATCTCTGACCTCTTGGTCGAGGTACATGCCAATTACTGTTAAGCTAAGCTCACTTCGACATAATTTTACAATTAGCAATTATAATTTTACATGTTGTAAACACATATTTTCCAATAAATTTAAATAAGTCTCAAAATTACATGATTAAAAAATAAAGAGAAAATATATAGCATTTCTTAAATCAAAATTTTAAAAAACATTTAATAACTTAAAAAAACAATTTACTTATGTATTTCTTCATTTATGTATTTTTTAAATCAAATCTTTAAAAAATGTTTAATGTCGTAAAAAAAGGTTAAATTATCAAAAATACCCCTGAACTATGGGGTTCGTTTCAATTATACACCTGAACTTTGAAAATTTTCATTTTAACCCTTGAACTTTGAAGTTTGTTTCAAAACAACTCTTGAAGGCTTTTTTTCGTTAAATTTATGGACGGAAAATGATGTTTTTGCATTTATATTGTTGCTTATGTGAACATATTTGAACATATACATTGAAAAAAAATCAAAACATATGCAAATGCGTCATTTTTCATCCATAAATTTAACGGAAAAAACTTTCAATGATTGTTTTGAAACAAACTTCAAAATTCAAGGGTTAAAATGAAACTTTTCAAAGCTAGGGAGTATAATTAAAACTAACCGAGGTATTTTTGATAATTTAACCAAAAAAATAAAATCTCTATCAAATCTTTTAAAAATGTTTATTGATTTAAAAACCAAATCTTTAAAATACTATTAATAACTTGAAAGGGAAAAGATTTGATCAATGAGTTCGTTTTTCTTTTTTTTTTCTTTTTTTTAATGCAATATTGATAATAAATAATAATTAAAAAAAAAAAAAAAAAAAACCCTGATTTGTTTTTTTTTGTTTTTTTTTGTTTTTCCCTTTTGGAACTCATATTATTTTTCAACAATTAATGTTAGTGCTTTGGACCATCTTCAATGCATATACCATTAATATAAAAGTGTTCGTACACTAAAAATGATAAAAGTCAAGTGTTCTAATTTGAACTTTTCTTTTTTTTTTTTAAAATAAAAATTGGGATGTGTTTGTTTGTTCCTTTCAATGCATGCATCCTTCATGAAAGGGGAGTTGCACTCATCTTCGTGCAGCCCCACCCCAAGCACTAAGCAGAAAAAAAAAATTTGAAATATTAAAGAAAAAAAAATAGTTTGCCAATGAGTGCAGCTCAAGATGCACCCAAATTTTTTCCTTCATGAAAATATTTTGAGATACATTCATGCACGTGCACCTCTCAAAGTTTGTTGTGTACACACAAAATACACATATTATATGTATGTATAAGCTAGGAGATGTGGAGGTGAGACGCATGTTATCATGTTCAAAGATACTTTATATTTATAAATTGGTAATATATTTTAGAGGGAAAATCATTTTTGACCCTGAACTTGGCACGTTGTATCAATTTTAACTTGAATTTTCAATTTCATCAATTTAAACCTCAAGCTTAGTAGGTTATATCAATTTTAACTCTAAACTTTCAATTTCATCCATTTAAACCTTAAACTTGAATAAATGTATCAATTTATACCATCGGTTAAGTTTTCGTTTCAATCCTTGTTAGAAAGGTTTCCCACACATGTTCAAAGCCACATGTTGCTCTATAACATGTATGTATTTGTTATTTTTTTAAAAAAAATAAAATTGTTGAAGAAAATTAAAGTAAACTCGCCATAATGTTTTTCAATTTCAGAGTATGGTTTTTTTTTTTTTTTTCACTTCTTATCTTCTCTGATTCTGTTGCTTTTTTCATTTCATTAATTAAGGATTTTTCAATTTTAAGGCATGATTCTACTCGATCCATTGACTTTTAGTAGAAACAAAGTATATTTGCACCATATTTTTCCTCAAGGGAGTACCTCATTCTTGAATCGGTCGCCAATATTGGTTTTTTTTTTTTTTTAAATTTCTCATCGGCCTCATGCTCGATTTGTCCTCCATCCGCCACAATGGACGCAAAGCTTTCAAAATTTCCTCATCTGAATCTATGTCCCCTTAATCTCTAGCATCGATGTCACTGTAATCCTCCGTAAGACTGTCGACGGGCAACAAGGTCGGCTACGACTTGTTCATTGTGTTCTTAGGCGTCACTAATATGTCAACCACAGCCTTCCCTGTTCTCTCTCGCATTTTAGCCAAACTCAAACTCCTCACCAACACTGCCTTCAATAACATCATTGCCTGGATCTTCTTTACATTCATCGTCATTGGTATCGACACCAAATGTGAGGGGGAACACAAGAATCCTCTTTCTTGTGTGTGTGTGTGTGTGTGTGTGTGGGTCTTACTTTCGAGAGTTGAGTTCATGATTTTCTGATGGTGGCGACTCGGTCTAGAATGATTTAGTCATTTTTTGGTTTTTTTTTTTTAAAAAAAAAATAACAAACAAGCACCTATCATAGAGCAACATGTGACTTTGGACATGTGTAGGAAACCTTTGTAACAGTGATTGAAACGGAAAGTTAACCGCATGTGTCACTACAAGAATTTTTCCATTTGTCGACGTTATTCATCCCGATGCTTTAAAAATGGTCAGAAAGAAGAGGTAATTCTGACGATTTAGTAAATGGTAGGCAAAAGTGAAGAGAAATCTCGACGATTTTATAATTGGTCGGCAAAAGGGAGGAGAAAGGTTGACCAATTTATATTCGGTCGGCAAAAAGAGGATAAATACCGACGGTTTTATAATTGGTCGTCAAAAAGAAGGAGAAAGGCCGACCATTTTTTATTCGGTAGGTAAAAAAGATGATAAATGTCGATGGTTTTATAATTGGTTGGCAAACAGAAGGAGAATTGCCGACCATTTTTTATTCGGTCGACAAACAGGAAGAGAAAGGTCGACCATTTATTAAATGGTCGGCAAAAGGTAGGAGAAATGTCTATCGTTTTGTAAACGGTCGACAAAAAGTAGGAGAAATGTTGATCATTTTATAAACAGTAGGCAAAAGGGAGGAGAAAAGACGATTGTTTATTAAACAATCGGCATTCGTTGGCCGAACGCCGACTGTTTGCAAAATGATCGGCATTTGTTGGCCAAACTGCCGACCGTTTGTAAAACAGTCGGTAGTTATGGCCGAATCGCAGATGATTCTGTTGAATCATTGGCGGTTCCTTATTATAGGGGGCCTCGAAATTGAGCCCCCCCATTTCCTTCTCAAAATTTCCTTTCTCTCATTTTCCCTTTTTTTCTCTCATCCCTTCTCTCCCACCATCTCCATACCACCACCAAGACCTATCCCTTTCCCTCCAGCCAACCGCCCCCATAGCTACCCACTGTCGCCGACAACTCCGACGCTACTGTTGCCACTCATCCATTCTCTTTTCTTTTCTTTTTTCATTTTTTCTTCTCTTCTACACTCACCCACTCTCTCCGGTACTGCCCACCCTGCCGTCGATTACCCCACACACTCCAGTGCCGTTGCCCTGCACATCGCTTCCATCGCCAGACCTTACAACCTTGTTGCCACTCTTGGATTTTGGTAATTTTGTAAAGTTTTTTTTTTTGAGTAGTCAATATACTTACATTGAAGATTATTTTGCAAATCTATCTAAGTTTATTGTGTTTGTATTTTTGTAAACTCAAATATGCATGTTTGAACATTTTTGAACCAACTCCAACAAAGTTTCTAGCTTCTTTGGTTAAGGTAAGTATATAGAAACCTGCTTTTGAACATTTTTTAACCCAATAATGTTGGATCATTCAATATATTACTTTTTTGTAGTTTCGAACACATTCGAACACTTTTTCGAATTCATTCGAACACTTTTCATCAAGTATTAAGTATGTTTTGGTGAATTTTAGGTGATAAATCTATGTTTACGTTTTTTCGAACTTAGTTACGGTATCTAACCTTTGAATTATTTTATTTTATGATTTGGTTTGGTTTTGGAGTAGTTTCGAATACATTCGAACACTTTCGAACTCATTCAAACACTTTTTTATCAAGTATTACGTATGTTTCGGTGAATTTTAGGTGATAAATCTATGTTTAGGCTTTTGTCGAACTCAGTTAAAATAGTTTAGATTGGTATCGAACCTTTGAATTATTTTTTTTAGGATTTAGTTTCGTTTCATAGTAGTTTCGAACACTTTCGATCTCATTCAAATACTTTTCATCAAGTATTGAGTATGTTTTGGTGAATTTTAGGTGATAAATCTATGTTTAGGCTTTTGTCGAACTTGGTTAAAATAGTTTAGATTGTGAAAGGTTTAATCATTTGGCATTATTTTTGGTTTGTCTAAATATCTTTTATTCTCTCTTTATTTTTAATCCATTGATATTATTTTTGTTTCCTTTTAAAATGCTCTAAATAATATCTTTTAATTATGAGCACCATATTAATGAAAAAATCTTCTCATTAACTATTACATTTATTTTATATTCCAACATTTTGAATATCTTCTCTTTTATGGTAGAATGACCAAATAAATGGTAAGGTGATTTTATCATATATGGTTATTGATATTTTTAAAGATGTGATTGAGTATATTTTTCCTTATATCAATAGTTGCCTTGTTATTTGATTGACTAGTGGGATCTTTCCCATATTTGATTGAGTGTTTTTTGTTTTAAATTTAAATTTTGCTAAAGTTGATGGAACAGAGAAAAACCTTGTAACACTTCTAGTTAACTCTTGAAGAGTTATCTTTTTGTGGTTTTTGTGTTAAATATTGAATTCTTGAGAACGTGCTTCAATTGGAGATTGCAAGCTACTTGAACGGTTGTTGAACACACTACACATTTCACAAGGGGAGCTTGTGAACGTGGATCGTCAAAGGGAGCAAGATTGCGGCATAAAATCCAAGAAGGGAGTTCTTTTAATTTTATGCATAAGACAATTTATATTGTGTACTAATCCTTTGATAATCTAATCTCTGAGCGTGGCCTCGTGGAGTAGGTTGGGAAACCGAACCACGTTAAAAATGTTGTGTGTTCATTTATTTTCATATTTCCGCATGTCTTTGACAACCATACATGTTTAGCTATTTTATGGATCGCTCATGCAATTAAAATAAATAAATATAAAATAGACATTATTATTCCAACGAGAAAAATTAAACAAATTGATAATTAGGTCTTTTCAGATTGGTATCTAACCTTTGAATTATTTTGTTTTATGATTTGGTTTCGTTTTAGAGTAGTTTCGAATACTTTCGAACTCATTCAAACACTTTTTATCAAGTATTAAGTATTTTTCGGTGAATTTTATTTGATAAATCTATGTTTAGGCTTTTGTCAAACTTAGTTTAAATAGTTTAGATTAGTATCGAAACTTTGAAATTTTTTTTTAGGATTTAGTTTCATTTTGGAGTAGTTTCGAACACTTTCGATCTCATTCAAATACTTTCCATCAAGTATTGAGTATGTTTCGGTAAATTTTAGGTGATAAATCTGTGTTTAGGCTTTTGTCGAACTCAGTTAAAATAGTTTGGATTGGTATCTAACCTTTGAATTATTTTGTTTTATGATTTGGTTTCGTTTCGGAGTAGTTTCGAATGCTTTCGAACTCATTCGAACACTTTTTATCAAGTATTAAGTATGTTTCGGTAAATTTTAGGTAATAAATCTATGTTTAGGCTTTTGTCAAACTCAATTAGAATAGTTTAGATTGATATCTAACCTTTGAATTATTCTTTTTTAGTATTTAGTTTTGTCTCGGAGAAGTTTGGAACACTTTTCGAACTCATTCGAACATTTTTCATCAAGTATTAAGTATGTTTTAGGTGATAAATCTATGTTTAGGTTTTTTCGAACTTAGTTAAAATAGTTTAGATTGGTATCTAACCTTTGAATTATTTTGTTTTAGGATTTGGGTTCATTTCGGAGTGTTGAAACAAAGTTTAAGGTAGGTTTAGGTTGATTTTGGTGGCGAATTCTTTTTTGAGTAACTCTTACTTTGAGTTTGTACTTTATAGTTTATTGTAAAGAAGTAGATATATATGTATTTGGTTCATTTGTACTTTAAAATTTATTTTTAGTTAACTTGTAATGTTGATTATTCATATTCATGGGTATGAAGTTAAAAATTACATGGTATTGGTTAGACTCTTTAGTATTAATTAGGTTGGTTAGACTTTTTAACTAGTTCTAATTGGGTTGTGTAGTAGACTAAGTTCTAGATGAGTTATATAATTTGTTGGTTATATAATTATGACTTATGTTGATTAGACTTTTTATGTTGTTTGCATTTACCTAGCCTATACTTTTGATGGATGACATGGTGATGGATTGATTAATTATGCAATAGTCAATGATTAATTAGCATAAATCAATAACTAACCTATATATTGATGGATGTAATGGTGGGTGGTCATAATAAATCATTGATGCACCAACGACATATTAACTTATGGTTTACTTGGAGCTTCTTTTTTCTATATTCGTAGTTGTATTTTTAGTTGCAAGCTTTTAATAAATTATTAAACTATATGAGTTTGTTTGTTTTGGTTTTTAGCTTATTATGATTGAAATCTTAGCTTATTAAGCTTATTAATTTAATTTAGCTTATTAAGATATTGTGAAAACTTAAGAATCCAAATTTAACTTAGCTTATTTAAGGACTAAAACATATGTTTCTTTATTTGAGGTTGGGTCATATCCTTACTCCTAACAAACCTATTAAGCCTCTGTATGAATAATTGTGGCTTGTTGATCCCAAAAACTAACAAACATTTTTAAATCCAAAAACTATAAACATCATTCCAAATGGTTATGAAATAGGGTCTACGATATTCAATTTAATATCCATCTTTTTTTGTCTAAGTTCTACAAGATTATTACTCACGAACAAGAAGTGGAGTTAAAAAGTGTATAGGATAAAGATGAATAAAAATTGGATTAAACTTAGAGACAAGTTGTCAACCGAGTATATAGAAGGAGTAACTCAATTTCTAGAAATGGCAAAGTTTCACGTGTTTGAAATTTTTGTTTTGAAAACTAGTTTCTTGTATAATTTTTAAACTTTGGTTTGCTTGGAAAGCTTAGATTTGGTTGTGTTTTGTTAAATTTTGTGTTATGCTTATAAAGTTTTGAATCTTTTAGTTTGTTGTAGATATAAATTTGATGGGTTGACTATTTGGCTTCTTTGAGTTTATGTTCATATGGTTGATGAGTTTTAGATGCTACGTATGTATATTGAGAAGTTTTAGGCAAAACTTATATATGTTTTGTAACTTTTTGACATGTCTAAGTCAAGTCTTAAGTAAATATGTTTGAAAATTTTGTTTTGAAAACTAGTTTCGTATGTAATTTTTAAACTTTGGTTTGCTTGGAAAGCTTAGATTTGGTTGTGTTTTGTTAAATTTTGTGTTATGCTTATAAAGTTTTGAATCTTTTAGTTTGTTGTACATATAAATTTGATGGGTTGACTATTTGGCTTCTTTGAGTTTATGTCTATATAGTCGTTGAGTTTTAGATGCTATATATGTATATTGAGAAGTTTTAGGCAAAACTCATATATGTTTTGTAACTTTTTTGACATGTCTAAGTCAAGTCTTAGGTAAATGTGTTTGTAATTTTTGTTTTGAAATAGTTGCTTTGTAATTTTGCAACTTTGATTTGCTTGAAAAACTTAGATTAATTTGTAAAGTTTTGATTGTGTTAGTTTTTGGAAAAAGTTACTTATTATGATAGACACATATGTTTAACCTTTGCAAGTTAGTTTAAAATTTTGATTATTTTTGCTAAGTTTGAATGGGTTTAGGTGTGAATATGATAATTTTTAAGTTTAAGGTTGGATTGTTTTAGTTCCTTATAATTCGTTATAAGTTAGATGATTTCATTGGTATATATATAGTTCATTAATTTCAATATTGGATGCTTATAAGTTTTGAATAGTTTAAGTAATTTTAGTTGTTATGTGTGTTTTGAATTTGGTAACTTAATTAATAATTTTGATATTATTGTTTATTACTTTTGAAATGTTAGTTGAATTCGGTTGTTACTTGATCATTCATATTATTGTCTTTGTTTTTCTTAGGTGGGTTGAGTCGATAATATTATTTTGAAAGCAGGCCGACGATTACATGAAGATAATGGAAGTTTGAGAAGATTTCACTTCTAGATTAGGTTTTATTTGTGTTAAAGTTATACTTCTATCATGTAAGAATTTATGAGAACAAAGTGTAATTGAACTTGGTTTGTTTAATATAAAGATTTTATTTAAGTTATTTTGTGTACAATTTGTTTTAGGTACAACAATTTTGAAATTATAGTGAAATTAATAAAAATAAAAATTGAAAATAGAAACATGGCCAACACAAAATTTTGCCAATGCTTTAAGGTGTTTTGGTTAGCATTTTCTGGAAACGCCGACCTAAAATGTACCGCTGGCCTTTGACCAAATTGTTTTTGGTCGGCCTTTCTTGGAAACACCACCAAAAATCATTTGGTCGGCCTTTCAAAGAAATGCCGACAGTACTTTTTGGTCGGCATTTCCTAGAAACGCTGACCAAAAATCATTTGGTCGGCCTTTCAAAGAACGGTACATGTTTGGTCTGCGTTTCCAGGAAATGCCGACTAGCATCATTTGGTCGGCCTTTCAAAGAAACGCCGACGGTACATTTTTGGTCGACATTTCCTAAAAAGGTTGACCAAAATTTGTTTGGTTAGCATTTCCGACTTTTGCCGACCCTAAACAAAAAAAAAAACGTCAGTAAAAGTTACTCCAACAAGGATTCGCCGACGAATGTGGCGACGACATTTTTTTCGTTGACGAAGCTTGTGCCGACACTTTTGTGGCTTTTCCCGACCAATTTTGACATTGGAAAAACTTGAAATTGTTGTTGTGTGTAAATTGATACACTTATTCAAGTTTGAGGTTTAAATTGATGAAATTGAAAATATAGGGTTAAAATTGATACATTGATGAAATTGAAAGTTCATGGTTAAAATTGATACAACTTACCAAGTTTAAGATCAAAATTGATTTTTTGGAAATATATATGGGAGAAAATTATCATATTTACTAATTATTTTTTCATATAACAAAATTTACAACTATAGCAATTGGTTTGCCATCCATTATAATTTTCCAACTAAATAAACTTATTAAAAACCTTTGCAATTGTCAGACTAAATAAGATTATACTTTGACCACAATGGTAATTTTGCAAATATCTTTAAGGGAAAAAATCAATTTTGACTCAAAACTTGGCAGGTTGTATTCAATTTTAACCATGAACTTTCAATTTCATCAATTTAAATCTCAAACTTGGCAGATTGTATCAATTTTAACCATAAACTTTCAATTTCATCAATTTAAACCTCAAACTTGAATAAGTGTATCAATTTACACTCTCGGTTAAGTTTCCGTTTTGATCACCATTAGAAAGGTTTCTCACACATGCCCAAAGCCATGTATTACTCTTTGATATGTACTTGTTTGTTATTTTTTTAAAAAAAATTACCAAAAAAAT
The DNA here is from genome assembly GCA_033996785.1 of Trichosanthes truncata. Lineage (NCBI taxonomy): Eukaryota > Viridiplantae > Streptophyta > Magnoliopsida > Cucurbitales > Cucurbitaceae > Trichosanthes > Trichosanthes truncata. The sequence goes on along the minus strand of JAWPNB010000008.1, from coordinate 23,925,646 downwards.
AATTAAATCATTCCAGATTGGGTCGTGACCATTGTGAAAACTACGAAATAAACTCTCGAATGTAGGAACCACATGAAAAAAATGGGCTCTTATGTTTCCCTCGCCTTTGGTGTTGACCAGCGACGATGAGTGTGAAGAATATCTAGGAGGTGAAATCATTGAAGGCGGCGACGACCATGGCAATTTCATCAACTTCAATGGTGAAGAGTTTGAGCTCGATTAAAATGTGGGAGAGAACAAGGAAGGTGGTGGTGGACAAAGTGACGCTCATGAACACAATGAACTGGTCATAGCCAACCTTATCAGCCTCGTTGATAGTCTTAGGATTTAAGTGACATTGATGCTGGAGAGGAAGGGGACAATGATTCGGACAAGGGTGATCCCAAAATCCCTACGTCCGTTGAGGCGGATGGAGGACAAATCGAGCTCGAGGTCAACGAGAAATTAAAAAAAAAAAATTCAATATTGGCGATCGATTCAAGAATAGGAATACTCCATTGAGGAAAAATATGGTGCAATCAAACTTTGTTTCTACTAAAAGCCGATGAATCGAGTAGAATCCTACCTTAAAATTGAAAAACTCTCAATTAATGAAATGAAAAAAGCAGCATAATCAGATAAGATAATACGTGGAAAAAAAACCATGTTCTAAAATTGAAAACACTATGGCAAGTCTACTCCAATTTTCTTCAACATTTTTTTTTTTTAAATAACAAATATGTATAAATACGTATCTGTTATAGAAGAACACGTGACTTTGGATATGTGTGAGAAACCTTTCTAACGGGGATTGAAATGGAAACTTAATCGAAGGTGTAAATTAATACACTTATTCAAGTTTGAGGTCTAAATTGATGAAATTGAAGGTTTATAGTTGAAATTGATACAATCTGCTAAATTTGAGGTTTAAATTGATGAAATTGAAAGTTCATAATTAAAATTGATACAACCTACTAATTAAGTTTAAGGTAAAAAATGATTTTTTCCCTATTTTTAAGAAACGTCTGGCCAGAATTTATTTCAAAGAAACTTTTGTGCCTTTAGTTGTGTGAACACGCTCGGAATAAATGATCGCCTTGCGGCTTCAGTGAACATGAAAACTGAAGACTTCAAAAGTCAAACTCCAGCAGCTATTGTGACTATTCAGGTGGGAAAATGAACGTACAGCCTAAAAAAAAAAAGGTATTAATCTGTCAATCATCTAATCATATATATGAGTTTTTTTTTTTTGTTAAATTAAATTTTTAATTCTTGAACTTTTATGTTTTTATCTCGTAGGTTCTTCAACTTTAAGAAGTAAAAACCCTAAGCTTTTAATTTTGTGTCAACAATTTCTTGGCATATTTCACATTTTTTACCATTAACATATCTATTAGACATAAAATTAAATTTTGTGTCTTATAGCACATTAAACTTCTAATTTTATGTTCAATGAGCTTGTAAATTTTAAAAAATGTTGAATATGTTGAGAACATATTAAACATAAAATTGAAAGTTTAGGAATTTATTAGACATTTTTTAAAATTTAGGAATCTATTTGACACAAACTTTAAAGATCAATGACTGAAATTGTAAATTAACTTAGACACAATTTGTTTTTTTAGTACAACAAATGTGAAGTTATGGAGATTTGAACCTTCCACCTCAAGAGAATGAATACATGTCAAGTACCGTTGCTATGCTCATTTTGGCCTATTAGACACAATCTTAAAGATACTAAATTTATAATTTAACATTTTTTTAAAAATACAATTTAATACGTGATGAAAGATTTTCATTTTGACCCAAATCACCTCTAACGGCCGTCTCTAAAATAAAATAGGAAGAATTTCTCTCCCATCTCTATCTCCATCGCCACCCCCAACCAAAATAGAAAATTCTACTCTTGTTGGAGACGAGTCTAGCAAGAAAATTGAAACCCTCATGTTGAACAAAAAATGAAAAAGCGAGAGATAAAACGGCCAGATATTTTATATGACATGTCAGCACGTGTAGTTTAAAATTCTTTTTTTTTTTAAAAAAAAAAGGTCCCCCTTTGTACTGTTCTGTTCCACCTTTACGGCCGACCACGTGATGTGTCAATTCATCAAAACAATCCCAGATCTTTACCCCACATGTATCACATCCACTCGAAATTATTGGGAGAAGTCGCAAAGATTTTCTAGTTCATAAGGAAGAAGTTATGTTGTAATGAAGTTCATTGAATAATTTATTCATTCAATTCTTTCGGTAACTAACTAACTATATACATATAATATAAATATCAGTCCCTTTTAACTTAGTTTCTGTCTGGAATTTAAATCTGATTATTCCATGGAGGGTACTCGTGAAGCTGGCAACCAACAAAATGTTAATGCTAATAAGGTTGAAAGAAAGGTTATGGAGAAGAATCGCAGAAACCAGATGAAATTGCTCTGCTCCAAACTCAATTCTCTCCTCCCAACCCATCACTCCGATGTTTGTTTTTGTTCTTAATTGGGTCTCCACTAAAATTTGCGAATTTGAAAATTAGAGGGTAAATTTTAATTTGTTGTGGGTTTTTTTTTTCTTTTTTTTTATTGTAGGAGTCGCCACTGACAGTATCAGATCAAATTGAGGAAGCAATAAAGTACATAAAATCACTTGAGACAAAGTTGACGAAGGACAAGGAGAAGAAGGAGAGATTATTATCATCATCATACACAACGCCAACGGGTAGCCAGAATAATAATAATAATAATAATAATTCACCTGACTTGAAAATCAAAGAGATGGGTTCGGCCGTGGAGGTCGTTTTAACAACTGGGTTGGAGGATCAGTTCATATTCTACGAAATTATTCGAATCTTCCATGAAGAGCGAGTCAAGATCATCAATGCAAGTTATTCCATTCTCGGGAACACCGCCTTTTATTCGCTTCATGCCGAGGTACATCATAATCTATTAGTATAAGCTATTGAATTTATTTATTATATAGTTGTAAATGGTTTTTGGTTTTGGTTATGAGAGTAGATTGAAGACGTGGTGTATGAATTTGGAGCGGCGAAACTAACGGAGAGGCTAAAAAGATTAGTATATGAATCGAAGAGTGATGCACAAATGCAGGCTGCAGCAGCTTCTTCGAGTGATCATGGGGGCGGCACTCATCCGGCGGCGAATACTCCGACGACGAGTTTCGATCCCCATTTTTGGAGCCACTAGATTTGAAGCCAATTGGACTGAAATTTTTTGTTGCTGTTATAGCTTGAGAAAATTTCAGGAGTTTGCTAGAGAGAGAATGTCGTTGATACCTTCTGTGTTGAAAGTTAGTTTGTAATTTTACATGTGTTAAGTGAATGGAAATTTGTGATTTCCAAGAAGATGTCTTTTGTGTTATTTTAGGAGACTCATTGCAATATTTACTCATTGAGTTATGTATTTTCCTAAATTGTTATTTCTAAGACATTTATATTGGCATCTCTAGAATTTCGTCTCTAAACATTTATAAATATCTGTGTTCTCTCCACCCATTTGTAGTAATCAAACAATCAAATTTCAATTGAGTGTAGTGTCAAAGCACTCAATTAAAGAAAAGTTTCTCTATATATTCTCTTCATTTTAAAATCTAGCCTACTTTCTTTCATTGCCTCTAACATTATGCTCTATATATGACTACCTATTATTTTATGTTTTTTATATTCTCTTCATCATGGTAACTTTAAACAAAGCTTAAATTTTTTTGCATGTGGATATAGTTTAGTGACTAAAATACTATAAATTTGGTCTGTCTATTTAACAAATAGACTCGATTTAATTGTTTGGATGATAGGTTAATTTCTTTTAACTCTAACTATAGATCTAGATGATGTGAACTTGGCCTAACTCAACGGCCAAAATTTGGGTTTTTTTTAGCTCTTGAAAGTTCAGGTTCGATCGGTTAGTTTGGATTGTTTGGATAATTTATTTAAAATGTTATTTAAAAAATGGTTAAATTACAAGTTTAGTCTCTGAACTTTTATATTTTTGTGGTAATAGATCCTTATACTTTAAAAAATATTTAATAAATTATTGAATTTTCAATTTCGTGTCTAATAAGTGTAGGGACTGTTTAGACACAAAATTGAAAGTTTAGAGTTTTATTAGATACGAAATTCAATTTTATGTCTAATAGATCAATTATTACTTTTTTTTAAAAGCAAGTTGATTGTGTCAGAGATCTATTAGACATAAAATTGAAATTTCAAGAACCTATTAGACATTTTTAAAATTTAGGGGCGTATTACTATCAGACACAAAATTTCAAGTTTAGAGACTTATTAGATACAAATACGAAGGTTTAGAGATTAAACTCATAATTTAACATTAAAAAATTAGTAAAATGATAGTCGCTTAAGTACTTACCTATACTTATTTCCAAACATTAACCAAAAAAATAGTAATTTATGCTGTGAATTAGGCTTATTAGGATACTTTTCCTTATTTACTTTTATCTCTGGTGTATAAGTTGCTATTTTTCTTGTATAATAAACAATCAATCAAATACAAAGAACATTATCAAACGATTCCTCAGTTTCCAACGTGAGATGATTTTCAACCCAAGAGATGGGATTATATTAAGCAGCACCTTGAGTTTATATGCTCCAAAATTCAGTGGTTTGGTTTCTCTGAGAATCTCTCAAACCTTTAGGGCAAGGAGTTGTGGGAAGTTGTAGGGAGTAGGAGTTAGTAAGTCGGATTAAAAACAATCTCTCCAATTACTCTTGAAAAGCCTAAAAAGTGACTCATTTAAATTTGGTTGAGTACTTGGATTGGTTTTCAGGTCTTCAAGTTTTTTTAATACCTCTCTAATTTTTAGATCACTAGACTTCTAAAGTGATTTAGTTTCTACGCTTAAATGTTGAAATTAAAGTTGTAATCTAACTTTTTTTTTTTTCACATTGACTTTTGTTTAGAATATTTACATCCCAATTCACAAATACATACAAAGGTATAAAGTACTTTAAATTAAAAAAAAAATGAAAATTTAATATACATCCCAAAGTAGGCGAATTAATTGTGTCATAAAATCTTATTCTGTCCACACAGCCAACCACATCCACCTTTCTATTTCTTCCCCCATACAGAATAAAATATCACACTTTTTATCTAACAAAAACAATGCAAAATTAAAGTTGGTATGGAAAGATAAAAAGTGCTTCCCAAAAAAAAAAAAAAGTTCACATTCAATAGCAATGGGATCGGAATTTTTCATATACCCTTTCCATGGATGGTAGCATTTATCTATATTGTTTCTATAATCAAATTCCTTTTAAAACTTGCCCTACAATTAAAAATAGTTTATGTCTAAGTATATTACATTTTTCCTTTTTTTTTTTTTTTATGCAAAGAGTATATTTTACAAATTTAATTTCATTTTAAATAAAACGCATAATTTTAAATTCAAAACAGATATTCAAAATTTAAATCCACTCAACAGTTAGAGATATCAAAATCAGGATTTTTTAAGAATAAAATCAGCCACTATGATTTCTTATAAAATTCCTCTGATTTTTAATCATCTCCTCAAAACTATGATTTCAATGGATTCCAAATAAAAACACAAGAGCCAGCATTACATCAAACTCGCATCATTTTTCACGTACTATTTTTTCTACATTATTTTACCATTTCATTCTATTTTTCCTTCTTAAATACATCTCAAGCTCAATTTTTCTCTTTAAAACATTGATATACCTGGCAAAGTTTGATTTAAAACAAGAGAAATTGCAATATATTTTTTTAACCTAACATTCCAAGGTTCTTATGAAAACTCTAATCATTCCAACACCTAACAAAAAGTGATAAATTGATAGCTATAATACCAATATATCAAAATTATGAAAACTCTAGCCACCATTGAAAGATATAATTGAAAATTCTATTATTAAGAGATATAAGACAATCTATTAATTGAACACCAACTATCCTAAGTAGTGATAGAGGTATGACACGGTTATTGCAAAATAATGAGAATTAAAATGCAAATAAGTTCTTCTCAAAAAAATGAAAATAAGTTAAAATATATTATAGATTCTTTCAAAATATATATAAGACTAATGTAAAATTTCATTTATTTAATTCATTAAGCATTTTTAAATATCTTTTAAAAACTAAAGAAAGTGTAGTATTTCAACTTGAAACTTCCAACAATAATTGTATAATAATAAAATTTAGAACTATAAAAATCCAATCACTGATTAAGACATATACCCTTGAGTGGCGGATCTACAGTAGGCCTAGGGGCTCAACCCCCCCCCCCCCCCCCCCCCTCACGGCCAGAGTTTGAATCCTGAGATTGTTTGAGTGCTTAATTTTTTCCCATTTCGCTTTTTTGACATATTTTGGTATTTCTTTTAATACTTTTTTTCCTGACATATTTTCTTATTCGTTTTAATTAATATAGTTTTTTTTCTGCGTGTGATTGATTTCATTATTACTCATGTTTTCTTACTTTTTTTTTTTAAATATTTTGTTTATAAAAGTTTATTACTTTTAATAATTTAAAAGTTTATGGAAAACTATAAGTTTAATTAAAGTAATTAACTTAGCCTTTTATTTTTTATAAATTTAAATGGTAAGTCATATTTTCTATAAATAATTTTATTTACAAAGGATTTACACTTTACAAATATAAAATATAAAAAATTTTAATTCTAATTTGTCCTTTAAATTTAATTTTTTTTCTTGATATCAAATATAAATTTTAAAAAAATATTTTTAAACATTAGTAACTTATGCTTTGATACTTAAATCTATAAGAAACTATAATTATTATAAAAAAAGTTATAATTATTAAAAAGTAAAAAATTATAATTATTATTTCAAGTTTCAATTTTTTTATATATTTATATAAAAAAAAAAGTTAAAATATCATTTTAGTCTGTGTACTTTGGGACTTATTTGACTGTAGTTCTTATACTTTCAAATGTCCAAATTCAATCCTCGTGCTTTCAATAAATCTTAAAATTAGTTTCGGCTGTTAGTTTATTGTTCACATTTCCAACAAAAATATTTAGTCTCTATTCATCTTTCCTTCTATAAATTTTGGAAAATATGCATATACATAAGAATTGATTTAAGATTTATTGAGAGTACATGGACATTTGAAAGTACAATGACTAAAATAGAATGAGACTAAAGTACAGGAACCAAAATGGTATTTTAACCTAAAAATATTAGTCATATTTTCTATTGAACAAACGAATATCAAAGTATATCAAGCTCCCTCTGCCATAAAGTTATGGATCCACCACGGCCTTGACTAAGAGGTTAGAAATTCAAAATTCCTCAACGTTGTTGAACTAACAAAACAACATTTCCACAATTTTTAAATCAAACCACATGCAAACGGAAAAAAGGAAAACGAAGGTTAAAAGATAGAAAAAGACAACACGGAGCGTATTCGCAAATGACCCCCTAATTTAGGACATTTACGTAAAATTGTCTAGCAAATTTTGAATTTTCTTTTCTCTCACTCTAATATTTTCTTTTTTCCTCTGAAATAATTACATACAAACAGAGATAAGTAAAAAAACAACTGCAAAGCCGGGTGAAAATAAAGAGAGAAAAGAGAAAAATTGCATCTTTTACAAAAACAAATTATATATTGAAACTCAGATTGAAAACCACACCAAAATACAACAAGAACACGAGAGAGAGAGTTGTGATTATGATAATTCACCATCAACTAACGAAAGTTGAAAAAAGAAAAAAAAAATGAAAAGACAAAAGACATTGACAAATTTCAAACGAATTCTTGAATGGATACAAAATCTAAACACAACCCAAACCACAAGAACAACCCATCAACAAAAATTTAAACTTTAATCGAAACTAAAAAAGACCCACAAAAAAACTGCTTAGAAGAACAGCATTGAGTATCCCTACACCGAAACTGAATGTAATAACTGGGCCTCCAAAAGCGGAATTTTTGGCCGGAGCCGGAACTGGCGCTTTGAATCCGACGCCGGAGTCCGGCGAATCAGGTTTTTCCGGCGACTCTGCATCCGGGGTCTGAGCTTGTGGCGGCGGCCCCACCGGAGAAGAAGATGACGGCGGCGGAGCGTGGTGTTGTTTATCATGTCTCACAGCGAGAACCACAACAATGAGCTTTTGGCCCTTTTGGCACCCATCAGCATTTCCACTGATGAAATAAAATGGACCAGAGTGACCAAATTTGAAGATTGATTGACCATCTTTTAAGGAAATAATTGGATTTTTGGTGTTGCATGAGAAATAATCGTCCTTGCTTACAACCAACACTGAATCCGTCTCATTTTTGTACTTGAAATCTGCAACCATAGAGTAAAATCATGTCCACAAAATAACACATTCAAATTTTAAAACAAAAACAAACAATAATATCCAAATATCGCTTGAGCTTAGTTCAACTAATCTAGGTATATTCCTCTACTATAAGGTTAGATGTTTGAATTCTTCACCGTAATAAAAAAATTCATGAAAATGTTAAAAAAAAAAAAAGAAAAAAAAACCTCTTAGCAAGAGATTTGTTTGGCAGTGTGCTCCAAAGTCCAATCAAAAAATGAAAGTGAATTATTAGTACTTAAAAAAGACCATCTATGTAGAGTGATTTTTACCAGAATGATGGTTAGAAAGGTAATTTTAGAAGTGTAGAACCAAAAAGTAAAGTAATTTGTCATTCAACGCAATTTGTTTATTACTAAAATTAATTTGAAAAGCACTTCTAAACCCGCCTTAAATTTGGCAACATTGATCAGAATATATAGAGAGATAAGATTGAGGTGTGATTTGTGGGATTCTTACAAAGAGTATCATTGACTTGAAACCTATTACGTTCAGCCCAATGATTGAAGCTCTCAGAAGGGTTCAAAACCCAGCCATCTTTGCCGCCAACATAGAATTTGTAAGCTTCAGACGAACAAACTATAGCCCCAAGTAAAGCCACAGCCACAAAACCAGCAAAGCTTCGAGACCCCATAATTCTGAAGCTGAAATTGAACAACTTTAGAGAAATTTAGAGAATAATTAAGATGATGCAAATTAGACGATGATCGAGTTGGAGGAAAATTGAAATATTTATAAGAGAGAAGGGGGAAAATATAATGGTGAAGCTGACGGGATGATTTGCATAAAAGGATGGAAGGGATTTTCTTTTTTATTGGGAGATATGCGTTATGAAATGGAGGAAATTAGGCGTTTCGAAACAGATGGGATAATAATAATTTGCAGAGATTCTTCAAAGGCTGTGAATGCTTTACACTTGACAACATGCAACTCACTCAATGGTAACTATTTGGAATGGGGCTTGTGCTCTTTTCGTGTTCTTGCTTTTATTTGTACTTTTCTTCCTACCCCATTCCCAAGCGCATTGCTATATGCTATCACCCTTCAAAAATATATATAGTTTTTCTTTGAATAATAATATAACAACAATTAATAAACGTCAATTCGAGTATAGTTTAGTAGGTAAGAACTGTATTATATCATCTCAAAGATTGATGATTTGATGCCAACTCGAACATAGCTCAACGGTTTAAGTCATATACTATTTATCAAGAGGTAAGAGGTTTGAATCCTCTCATCTCATATGTTGTTCAACTCAAAAAAAAAAATTGATTGTTCGATCTTTTTTTTTCTTCTTTTTTATCCCACCCCACAATTATTATTGAACTAAAAAAAAAAAAGCTAATATCTTGAAGGAAAAGAAAAAAAAGCTAATATCTTGCAGGTTGATTTTTGTTTTAAAAAAAAAAAAAGTTGATCTCACGAGTCACACCTCACATTTTGTCGAGAGAATCTGTAGGCTACGATTATGGGAAAAAAATTATACTACTGGGAAAAAAATTATACTACTTCTATTCATTTTTTTTAGTATATACTTCTATTCATTTGTTATGCTATAATTAATAGCAACATTTAGTTCTTTAGTTCGATAAACTTTTAAGTACTTACCTTGCTAATATATGCTCCATAGTTAACACTTATCAATAACATTTTATATAAATTAAATATTCAAATCTTTGTTCTCAAAAAAAAAAAAAAATCAAATCTCAAACCTAATGGTTGTGTAACACTAATATAAGAGTACAAATATCAAAATGAAATAGGTTGATAAAATAGGTAATAATTAATTCTTGAGCTTAAAAAAAAGTAATAATAATTATATTAGTTTTTTTTAAGCAATTAAATTAGTTTATTGTATTACAAACAAAGAAAAAGTTGATAGTAGGAATTTAAACTTATGTATTTATTTTGAGTTGAACATGTAAGAAAGAGAATTCAAACTTCTGACCTCTTAATCAATAATATATATATGTCTTAACCAATTAATTTATATTTAGGTTGGAAAAATATTACATGCTTATCTCTTTTTCTTTTTCTTTTTCTTTTTTTTTTTTTTTTGAGAACGTACATGCTTTTTTTTTAAATAATAAAAAACATGCTTATCTCTATGCAAAGCAAGATTTTGATTGTCATTAATGTGTGGTACCAAAAAGATTTAATGTATTAATTGGTTTGATTTCATCATTCATTATGTTAAATAAACACTTGACTAGAAATCATGCACTAATGATGCATTTCATAATTAGAAAAGATATATTGGTGGCGTTTTTAAAATCATATATTGCTCATAAAGAAGCATAAAAACTTGTCTATACATATATGGAAATCGGTTGCTTTTCTTTTTTGGGCAATTTACTTTTTTCTTTTTCTGGTAACTTGCCTAGCTAACGCCACACTAGCTAGTTTTCTTATTTATTTGATCCAAAGTTTAATCTTTTAACGTAAGAATTAAAAAAAAAAATTAAAAATTAAAAAAAAAAAACTATTTGTTCAATAGTAGCCGCAAATAGTCATTAAAAAAAAAATAGCCACAAATATGTGTCAAGTGAGGAAATAACTTAGTGTTAATTGACATGTCCTCATTCTTTTGAAATCGAAGATTGAAATTCTCATACCTACCCCTAGTACATTTGTTGTTCTAAAAAAACGCAAATATGTATAACTAGGACTAGTTTTTTTTTTCAATGACATATGATGATGGATATTCGAATCCCTGACCTTTTGATCGATGATATAATATTGATCAATGGTATAATATTTTAACCAATTTGATTTTATTTTATTTTTTTTTTAGTTCAACAACATTTGGGGGTAGGAGATGCAACATTTAGTTTCAGTTTGTATGCTTAGGTTAGCATAGAACTAGAACTATTGAATTAACATCATTCAACATTTTAATTAGGAAATATATACTTAAATTATATAATAAGTAAAAGATTTTTATCGCGGGGCATGTTATGTTTATATAAAAGACCATTTGACTTTTAATTCACTAGAGCTACTTTAAAACTTATCATTAACACAATACACTTGTGTCTTAGTGAAATATTTGGTAAAAATTAGGAAGGCAGCAAAAATTGAATGACTTGGAATACAATCTCATTTGCATGCATCTTTATAATTAATATTGGTTGGTAAGTAATGGGTAAGTGATTCTGCCAGTGCTTGTGTTTTAATATATGGATGAAAGACATGGTTTTCTTCAATTTATATTGATAATTCATATATTAGGCATCATGTTAATATATTCTTTTTAGTCTTTAAACTTCAATTATTATAATATTTTAGTTTTCATACTTTTTTTTAATAATTTAATCCTTTACATAATAAAAAAGAGACTTATTGTACTAGAGGCATATGAATAAGTATATATTTGTTGAACTACCTTTGATTTTAGATTGGAAGAGGTCTCTCAGCTTTATTGACTTGTCTATATTTCATGTATAGGTTGTTTTTCCAATCAAATTTTTAATGAAAATTTTACCTTAAAAAATTTTGATTTTTTACATTTCTAAAAAGTAGGACCAACACATATAATATAAGAGTAAAAGAACAAATGCTAATTTTTTTTAGTCAACAACACGTGAGTATGGGAATTCGAACCTCTAACTTTTTGGCGGTGAATATAATGTCTTAATTAATTGAGCTATATTTTAATTGACGTAAAAGTCCAAATACTAATTCTATATTTTAAATTTAAAATTAATATTAATTCAAGCACATGACATATAGGTTGCAGAGGTAAATGATTTTTTTTTTGGAAAAAAAACAATTTATGCTCCTAAACTTTGGAGTTGTAACAGTTAAAATCTCAAACTAATAATATTATATCAATTTACACTCTAAACTTACATAAGTGAATCGTTTTAAACCCTCAGTTGTGATTATAACTACTTTCACTTGATTCTATTTAAAATCAATTCAAAATCACCTAAATAAAATTATTCTTCTCCCAAAATTATTCTACCAAAGTAACAAGAAAAATTATCACATAATTTTTTCAAAATAAGTAAAAAAAAAATAGACAATAGACAAAGATGTGAAGATGAAAAACTACTCATATTAATGAAAAATAGCTAGCTACTATTCATTTGATTGCAGTATTTCTCTCTCTAATATACATTATATTAATCATTGTATTTAAAGAAGTCTTATACACATGTGCAAAGTATAGATAAACGGTTTTAAAATAATGTAATCCTAATGGAGAGACTAAATTGATTCACTTATAAAAGTTTAGTGCTTAAATTGATACGCCTATTAATTTGGGGCTTTAAGTGATACAATTCCGAAAGTTTAGGGGTATAATTTTTTTTTTTTTGTTAGAAAAAGATAGTATATATGATGAAAGAATATAAGAGTATTTTTTTAATTCAACAAAATTGTGGAGGCGAGGATCAAACCATCGACCATAGAATAGTAAGTAGATGTCTTATCTATTGTGATATACTCCAATTGACTTTTTTTTAATTATTATTTTTATTTTAGAGTTCACTGGACTATAACGGGTATTTTAAATCAACATAAATTGGCCAATGAATTAAGGGGTTGTTTGGGGCACTTGGTGGGTTATAATAGTCTAGGTTATTAATAGTCTGTAGGTTATAATAATCTGTAGAGTTATATAATATGTGTTTATGATACAGAGTTATTTAGTCTCAGTTATAATAGTCTGTATTTGGGGTGCAGAGTATTAAACAAATTATTATAACCCAAACTACTATAACTCACGCCCTAAACAACCCCTAATAGATAATGGATGAATGAATTGATTTTAAATTTCTACTAATTTAAAATTTTGAATATAATAATAATTTTAAAATAGTATTAAAAAATTGAGTTACCTCAGGAATTAATCGTTTTTTTTTCTTTTTTCTGACAGAGGGAATTAGTCGTCTTGATATAAGAGTATTGGTGACTCTTATGACGAATTAAGATGGTGTTTCGATTGAGGAGTTGGGGGGAGTGGAGTTGGGAGGAGTTAATAATTGCTCTCAACTCCTTGTTTGGCCCAAGTATAATTTAACTCCTATTGTGGACTCCTTATTAACTCATTCTTCAACTCTCCCACAAACTTATTAACTCCTTATCGAACTCCCCATTGTGGACCCCAAAACTTTTCTATCTCTTTTTTTTCTTCACCTTTCCTCACTCCTACCTCTCTCTCTTCTCCCATCTCCTTTCTCTCTCTATTTTTTTACATTATTTTTTTAAGTTCTTAATTTGAAAATTTTTCTTTATGTTTTATATAAATTTTCTCATCATTTATTACTAATTAAATATAAATAATTATTATTTCTTTAACCTATAAGTTTAATAATTTTTTTAACAAAAATATTTTTCTTTTTATTCTATAATTTTATTTTTTAAATATAAATTATATAAGAATGTTTTAGACATGATACTATTATTTAAATTAAAATTTTAATATAAATTAGAGTACAACATAAAAAAAAATTAATTGATAAAAATCTCCCTATCTCACTTCCTTCACATGTCATCTACAATTTTTTTTTTAAAGTTTAAACTAAAATTACTTATAACAAATAACAATCTTATCTTTTTTAAGCTTTTTTTTTTATTAATAGCTCAAAAATATATATAATTTTATGATTTGAAGATAAGAAAAACATATTTTAAACTAACTCGTATTACATTTTAGGAAATTAGTATTTAAAAATATTAACGTATTAAAAATTTTGATTTTCAAACTAATCATATTCAAAAGAAAAAGAAAAATAATTTCTCATTCCAAATTTAATAAAATAAAATTATTACAATAAATAACATAAATATATAGTATTTTGAACAAAAATATGTATGATATTTAGTTTGAATGGCGTTAAAAATATATATTTAAAATTTTAAAATTGATGAAAACAAGTCTCTAACAAAATTGTAAATTATTCATAAAATAATATAATTTAAAATCTCAATTTTAGGATTTATGGAAACAAATCTATATTATTTCTAGAATTGAGAGAATAAAAAAGTAAAAATCTTGAAGTTTATTTGAATCTCTTTAAATTAATAGATTGAAACTTTCTGAATCACGTGTAATATTTAAAAAAGTATTGTAAGACTTTCTTTTATTTAAAAACTATCCAAGACAAATTAATAATTAATGTGAGAGATATTGAAAAAAGAATGTGGGGTATTTTGTTCAAAATTATTTTTTTCTTTAAAGAAATTTATAAAATATACATAAATTAATACAAACAAAAAATCTCAATCTTAGAATTCATGGGAAAAAATCCTTAATAATGAAAATTTGAGAAATTGTAGAAAAAAACTAGACAAAAAAAGCTAAAAATAACTCCGACTTCAAAACTCAGTGTTTAACAAATCTGCACCCCAAACACATACTTCAGAACTCCTACTCCCTACAACTTCTTGCCCCAAACACAAACTTCTTAACTCCAGACTAGATAACTATACACCTCAAACACAAACTTCCTAACTCTTCAGACTTCATAACTTCCCAGACTTACTAACTCTTACTCATTGCAACTCCTTGCCTCAAACAACCCCTAAATGTGCTATAGTTGTTAGTGGACAAGGGCACATGACATAGTAGTTTAAACTTTAAAGATGGTGGGCATCCTAGAAGTGCAGCTTCTATACCATTTTTTGTTTTATATTTTGTTGTTTATTTTTTAAGAGGTTAAATCACAAAGAGGTAGAATTTACAATTCTTCGGGAGAGATAAAAATGTCCATCTTCATTTGATAATATTTGATTTTTAGGTCCCGTTTGATAACTATTTAGTTTTTTGTTTTTTATTTTTAAAAATTGTGCTTTGTTTTCTCACAATTTCTCTCAATGATTTTCATCTTCTTTACAATAGTTTTCATCTTTCTTAAGAAAATATTTGAGTTCTTAGCTAAATTCTAAAAACAAAAACAAGTTTTTGAAAACTACTTTTTTTTTTTAGTTTTCAAAAATTTAAAAAGTAGATAACAAAATAGAAAGTAGTATTTGTTGGCTTAATTTTCAAAAACTAAATGATTATCAAACGGGGCTTTAATTTTTTGTTTTTGAGTTTTGAAAATTGTGCTTGTTTTCTCACCATTTCTCTACGTTAGTTTTCATCTTCTCTACAATGGTTTCCATCTTTGTTAAAGAAACATTTGAGTTTCTAGCCAAATTCCAAAAACAAAAATAAGTTTTTTGAAAAACTACTTTTTTTAGTTTTCAAAACTTGGCTTAGTTTTTGAAAACATATGTAAAAAAATAGATAAGAAAACATGGAAACTTATAGGAGTGGATGTAGTATTTATATAGGCTTAATTTTTAAAAACCAAAAACAAAAAGTTGTCAAATGGGGCCTATTTTTAGTTTTTGAAAATTGTAATTGTTTTTCTTACAATTTCTCTAAATTGTTTTCATCTTTCTATGAAAAATATTTGAATTCTTAGCCAAATCTCAAAAACAAAAATAAGTTTTTAAAAACTACTTTTTTTTTTTAATTTTCAATTTTTTTGCTTGGATTTTGATAGCATATGTAAAAAGTCAGACAACAAAGCAAATGAATTCATACGTGGAAGTAGTATTTAATAAGTTTAATTTAAAAAATAAAAAATTAAACGGTTATCAAACAAGATATGAGCTATTACTTAGATTCATTTTATTTTGTTTATTTGGTATGTGATATCAATAAATCGTGTTTTTAAGAAACACAGAGCATCATACGAGCCATTTTATTTTATTAAGTTATATATTTTTATGTGTTATTTGTAGACCCTATGTTTGGTTTGGGCTTTTAATCCTTTTTCTTAATTATTTTATTTTTTTAATCATATTATTTTGGGTATTATTACCCTTTAATCATGTTTTGATTAATTGTATTAATCTTTTTTCTTATAAGAAGTGATAACCTTTTGAAAGGATTCAAACAAATTTAGGGAAAAAATAATTTTGACCCCTAAACTTGTCAAGTTGTATCAATTTTAACCCTAAACTTTCAATTTCATCCAATTACATCTCAAACTTAGATAAGTGTTGCAATCTTAATCTTAACTTTTAAAAAGTGTTGCAATTTTAACTCTCTAAGAAGTTCTCACTCCATATATCATTAATAGAAGTTTTCTTTTATGCGTTCAATGAATTATAAAACATATGCATGATATGAAATTTGATAAAAATTTAGAGAAAAACGACATTGAGCTAATTTTTTTTGTTGAAATTTATGAATTTTGACAAAGTTATTTAATGGTTAATTTGTGCATTGGTCAAACTTATTTTTGTGCAAAACTTTATTTTATTGAAATTAATGAGTTTATGAAGATCTTTACACTGTTTTTTTTTTTTTTTTTTTTGGTTAAAATTTGTGGGCAAATTAGCAAAATTTGAACTAAGGGTAAAAATTGAAACACTTATTTAAGTTTATGGTCTAATTTGATGAAATTGAAAGTTTAGTGTCCAAATTGATACATGATAATTCTCATGTTTTAGAACTATTTAGCTCACAAAGGAAGGTTATTCTTGTTTTTTCTATCTTGTTGAACCCCAAAAATCTCTTGAATTTGAGCAAAGTATGAAGAAATCCTTAAGCATGATGAGAATCCTTAAGATTAGAGGAAATAGATCAACATGTTGAAATTGGACTGATTTAGTTGGTTATTTTGCAGTTTTATCAAAACGAGAAGATTGCAGCACACAATTGCAATTGTGCAACCTAGAATGCAAAAAAATGTAAATTTTGGGTTTTTCCATAATTAAAAGATTCTTGCATCAATTCCTCCTTAATTCAAGCAACGACTTTCTACATCAATCCATACATGGAAAATGGAGAAACCCTAGATGCTTGACAGCTATAAAAAGAAGAGAAACATAAGAAAGAAAGTGAAATTCATCCTTAGAAGAAAACTCATTTTTCTGCACTTTTCTATTCTTCATCTTACTGTTCATTTTGTTTCTTCCTCTCTTTTCATCTATACTCAGTCCAATCTAGGTGAAAATCTTAGATTGTTAAGACCCACTTCACCTTGAAAAACGTTGAAGTGAGTTCGATTGGAGAAAATGGGATTAGAGGTTGTCGAGAAGTCTTTTTTTTTTCCTATTTTAATTCAGTTTTAGCTACTAGTTTTACTTTGGTTTAATTCCTATTTATCTTTCAGTCAGTGTTATTAGTTTGCATCTTACTTATAATTCAGTTTGTATTTCATTGGTGGAACAACTCTTTTTCCATAAGGTTCAGTAATAAAGTTGAGTTTTTTTTTCCTAGATTTTGTCTTTTGTTTTAATTTTGCTTTGAATCTCATGGTGTTGCAAATTTATATGTTTGAATTATGAAATTCCTATGAAGTTGATCCTATTTAGTTTCTCATCTTGCCATGAGCTACTCTTCCTTAGGGATTCAAATATGTGAATGCCCTAATGGTGAGAATGTAAGTTTAAATGCAAAAATAACTTAGCTTAACACATTGGCTTGTTTGCTTTTGTTGATTAACTTGTTTTTGGTAAACCTAGATTGATCAACTAGTGTTGCTTTTTAAGCTTGAATCTAATACTAAAAAGGTTAGAAGAAAGTGGATTTCACAAAAGCAATGGAGGAAAAAGACTTAGACATAAGTTCTTAACTTTGACCCTAGACATAAGACAAGACTCCAAAACCACTAGAATTGTGTTTTAATTTATCTATGTACGATTGGTCATAGACATATAGGTCCAACCACTTAGCCTACTAAAGATTTTGAATCAAAGTTGAATGAGAGTTTAATTCAGTTTACAATTATTTTGAGTTAAGTTACGATTGCAATTGTAATTAAGTTGCAATTCTCACCAAAAGGGCATAAGCATGCTTGAGTCCCTCCATTATCTTTATTGATTTTCACAATTTTCTTTCTACAATTTCACTCTTCTCAACTTTTTACTTGGTTACCAAGTTGCATTTTGAACACCATCTTGCTATTTCTTAAAATTTTGTTGTATTTATTCCCTGTGGGATTGATACTTTGGGTTACTTCCAATTTTATATTACTTGCATTGACAGTGTGCATTTGTACTGGGCTGAATTCTTTCTTTTATTTTTAACCCATAAAGTTCAGTCGATCACAAGTTTAGGGTCAATTTTGATTTTTTTTTCCAAAAATTTATGTAATCTTTTAAATTACAAAAAAGGTATTTAAAAAAAACACAAAAATCATTCTCTCTTAATTCTCTTAATCTTCCAATGGCTCTCTACCCTATGTGCATTTGAGTCCTACAAAATCACAACTAGGAACTCTATGCATGAGGCAATGATAGATTCAAATATAAAAGTCATTCTCTCTTAAGTCTCTTCATCTTTCAATGACTCTCTACCCTATGTGTATTTGAGTGCCTACAAAATTACATCAAGGAACCCTATGCATGAGGTAGGCAATGATGGAATCAAATTCAATTTCAAAATTTAAAATCTTTTTGCCCTATAAATAGGACTCAAAACTATGGGAAAAAGAACAAGGAGAAAAAAGAGGGAATTAAGGAAAAATAAAAAAAGAGGAGAAAAAAAGAGAGGAGGAGAAAGAAAGAAAGAGAGGGAACACAAAGAAAAAAAAAAGAAAGAAGAAAATTGGTGATTGCATCAGATCCCTTTGAAAAGAAAAAAAAAAAAGAGTAAGAATCCAAAAATGTTGAGGAAGCCCCAATATCCAAAAATCATAGAGAGTTTTTTTCATTTCGAGTTCCAAAAGGTGCATAAGTATGAATTCGATTCAAGAAAATTACCATCAACAAAATTGTAGTTGATCCATAAAAGTTTGCAAAGTAAAGTTTGTTTTTTTCTTACTAAAAGTGAGGCTCGAGTAATATATTTTATGGACTGCAATCCGTAAACTATATGAAAATCCTCGTAAAAGTAATTTTCTTTTTAAACTCCTTTTTCATGGAATCTTGCTAAAAAGGCTTTCAAAATACCAAAAGATCAAATATTTCCTTTTTTGCACTCTCTTTTAAAATAAGATGAATGTCATTTTTCAAATAATACTTTTGCTAAAATAACAAAGTAATGATTATCAAACTCTTTGATTTACACCCTTTCCAAACAAATTTTTGTATTTTCATATCTTTTAAAAATACCAAAGCTTTTTAAGCCTTTTATTTTCTTTCTATGAGATCAAGTATTTTCTCTAAATTACTTATGGCACTTTTTAAAACAATTTGAACTTCTTAAGTTCCCAAAAAAATATTTTTTTTAAAAAAAATATATATTTTCTATAACTCGCTTTTTAACAAAATTTTCAAATTGTACTTATTTTCTCTAAACTATATTAGAGGGTTGAGTAGTGCACTATTGAGGTACATGAAATCCTAAAAAAAAAGTTGTTTTTTTCTTTTTTAAATGCAACCCTATGAGGGATTTGAGAAAGAGAAATCTTCTCAAGTTCTTGAGATGAGGAGTTTTCTCAATGTTATGAAAATATTTCCATTATTGTTGCAACAATGAATGGTTAACAACCTCACCCATTAACGTCAATTACTTACTTCACTCTTGAAGTTTAAGACATGACAACTTGAAATATTTTTAAAATAAAAATCAATAAAACAAAAAAAAAAAAAATTAATCACAAAGGACTATTTTGCTATAAAATTAATCAAGATAACATGAGATAAACAAGATTTGGTAACCGTTTTTTTATGGATGTTGTAGGGCGATGCTAATACTTTCGCTAAGCACAAAAGATGCCCGGACCTAAACTTTGTTTTCGTAGACCTTTTCTCTTAAAATTAGGTGACCGATCACACCCTAATAATGATTGGTGGCGACTCCAAACATTTCTAAAAAAGATCCGTTTTAGATCGATGTCGGCCGCTCCGCGTCGTGATATGGTAGCAACAACTATTTACTTATCATGCACATACTATGCTAAATCAACAAGCATGCAAGATATATAGTTAATAATAATAGAAATTGATTGGCAACTTAAGCATAGGTCAAGTGGTCTACGTATATATATTTTCAACCAAAAAGTCAGAAGTTTGAATATTCCATATGTTGTTCAACTCAAAAAAAAAAATAATAGAAATTGATTCTTTAAAGCTTAAAGATGAAATGAAATATTTATTATAATTTAGGAAATAAATTTCTAATTAAATTATATCAAAATTATCAATATGAGAGCATAACTAATATAAATCATACCAATAAGGTTTTCTAATAGAGTTAAAGAATTGGTTTCAATTGTTTTATGCTTCAAGATGGATTTGTATTCAATGCACTCGAACTTCATTTATGACAAACTAAAGTTAAAAGCAAGTTGCATTAAATGAACTCATGTACATCTCACGCTTCATTTAGTGCTAGTCAAACATCAATTAATGGAAATACACTTCAAGCTACTTCTTTAAGGGGGTTTTATTTATTCATGGAAGGCTACAAGCGATGTAAGGCTGACCAAGAATTCAAATCTTATATTTATGGCATTCCGTTATGTAATTTTCAGTTTAAGTCTTCTTTTTCACAACTTTAGGTTTCATTTGAGTAGTGATTGATTGTAGATTTTAATGTTGTGAAGGTTTTATACTCCTAAATATGTCATTTTAGCCGAACGTAAGTTATACTTTGAGGCTATATTATAAAGACACATCTTGGTTACAATACAAATGAGATTATGTTTTTGAATGAAAGTTGCACGTTTTGCTTCCAAAGCCATGGGCATGAGCCTTTGTATTTCTTGTGATTAAATTTGTATGCTAGAATTATTAAGTAGCCTTGATCAAACTATCTTGTGGAATGATTCGAATCTTAAGGTGAGAAACACGTTTTCTTTACTCTTGATATTTGTCATCAAGGTAAATTCATTTCTTTCTCTTCCTAACTAAGATGATTCAACATGAATTTAGAGTTTTAGTGTTTTGTGTTATAGGACTCTACTCCATAAGAGGTTCTTATATATACACTTGCACTAGGCTTTTTTGTCAATAAAACTCAACTATTAAAGTATTAGTAATTGACTTTTTTAACATGTTGAAAGTGCGAATCTCCACCTCACCGGTATAACGCTCCTTTTCTTTAAAAAAACATATATATATATATATATATATACAACCAGCTAATCCAAGAAGCCGTAGCCCACAAGGTTGAATTTCTATTATTGTATTCATGATTAAATATGGGCTAAATTTAAACCATAAAAACTAAATTGAGGAAACAAAAAACATCTAAACATTAGCTTCAACACATATTTGTAGCCAATAATATACCAAAAAAAAACAGCTAGAAAGAAAAATTGTGATAATAAAAGAAAATGGTGACTTGGAAATGAATCATCTGAAAAATTCAAAATTAAGTAGCGTCACCAAAGCGCCATCCGATGTGGCAGAGAAAGATTCGTACGGCGGTTGTTCGGTTTGTGCTCGACGAAACGATGAAACATTTGGTTCATCGTTCTCTAAAATCAAGAATCAAGGGATCGTCTCTCCCAATTTATTGCAAATTCAATTATTTTCATGTCGTTTCATAGTTTGAAAGAGACCCTTAAACCCTGCAAAAGCCTCTCCTCATCCGCCTCCGCACCCACTTCTCCCATTTCTTCAAAGCCCTCGCTCTTCCAAGGATCTGAGGTTAATTTCCTTAGAAAACCCCCAAAATCCTCTCTCTCTTTGCAGCTTCTTCGCCTACAGGACTCCTTTCCGCCGCCTGAAGATCGAACGCACTGTCAAAACCAGCAGACCCAGGTTAGGGTTAAGAAAGGGGAAGGGGAAGAGGAAGAGGAAGAGAATGGCGTGGAGGAGCGAGAACCAGACGTGTTGAAGAGATGCCAATTGGGTCAGTTCCAATTTGATCATACAGGGCCATTTGAACCATTGATTTTGTCGTCGAAGGATGACAACCCGCTCGTACAGGTATTTTTTTGTTTTTGTCTTTCAATTCTTTTTGGCGAAATGGTAGTTCTTCGTCTTGAATTGCATCGGTTGAGGAAACCTGATGTACAGTTTTGAGCAGAGGAGAAATGGCTGAAATGAATGTGATGAGCACTAAACTGCTTCTAAAGTTTGATAAAATGAATTTAACATATTCATTAGATCAATGGGTGCAAGGTTTGCAACATTGTCAACTTTATCGCCCTGATTGATGAAGTTCTCGTTTACTGTATTTCGTTTTTTATAAATTAGAAAGTAATTATTTTGTTTTGTTTTTTTCTTCTAAAATATTTGGGTTTTTTGTCTTCTTTTTTTTTAGAAAAATATATTAGAAATTAGGGGGAAAAAGAGGAAGAGCTTTTAGTAAACAAGCATAATTTTTTAGAATAAGAAACTAAAAGCCGATTGTTATCAAATGGGCTTAAGGTGTTGGCTGATCTAACTTAGAATATGAAAATTCTTGCATTGGGAAGGCTTCCTTGTCTACATGAACTAACGATGTGGTGTGATGGTTTCAATTCTGATTTTAGATTTTCCACATGAATATGCTTGAAGATAACTAGATTGTTTTTAATAGTATGATTGAAGTTACTCTTAATCTATGCTCCATTGTTCGTTAGAATCTACGTTTGCTGTATGTCAGATGTAATGCAAGTTTCGGGTTTGAATTAGGTTAGTTACTACTAGGTGAAACTCCAAGGACTAAATGAATATCTCTTTTCTCTTTTTTGTGCCTTTAATTGGTTGCAGGTACCTCCATCTATCAATTGTAGGTTACTTGAACATCAAAGAGAAGGAGTCAAATTCTTGTATGGCTTATACAAGAACGGCCATGGAGGCATTCTTGGAGATGACATGTATGTATAAATATATCCAATCTAAGTTTCCTCATCTTAGTTCTTTTTGTTTCATGTGTACTTCAAGGTACCAAACCAACAATGACCCTGTGATCTGATATGTTCCACGTTTCAGTTGATATTTGTTATTTTCGTCCAACCTTTCCATTCTCATGGAAAAGGAATGGGAGTGAAGATGTCTCAAGTGACACAGTTAAAAACATGTCGATGAATGAGTACCTCCAGAAATTTAGATTTAGAAGTATCCAACTTTTAACTTTTGTTCGTTATAACAAAACTTTAATTTGGGGTTAGAAGCAAGCATGTAAGCGGTTAGACTTATCTAGTTACGTTAGATGCTAATGTTTAACTAAATACACATGTACTTTCTGTACTTTGGTCAATGATACCCACGTGGATCGGACTTCGCAAATTTTTCTTGTCTAAAAACATTTATAATTTTGGTGCTACGACGTAATTGTTTCTCATATTCTGAAATGGTATCAGGGGGCTTGGAAAGACTATTCAAACTATTGCTTTCCTGGCTGCTGTATACGCCAAAGATGGAGATGGAATCCACAAGGAAACTTATGGAAAGAAAAAGGGTCCTGTACTAATAGTATGCCCCACTTCAGTAATCCATAATTGGGAGAATGAATTCTCCAAATGGGCAAGCTTCAGTGTTGCAGTTTACCATGGGGCAAACCGCGAGTTGATTTATGATAAACTAGAAGCAGGTGCTATCGAGATACTTATCACTAGCTTTGATACGTACAGAATCCATGGTGGCATTCTGTCAGACGTCAAATGGGAGATTCTGATCATCGATGAGGTTCACCGGCTTAAGAATGAGAAATCGAAACTCTATAGTGCATGTGCAGGAATAAAAACCTTGAAGCGCTTTGGTCTTACTGGAACTGTAATGCAGAATAAAATTATGGAACTATTTAATCTCTTTGATTTGGTTGCACCTGGATCCTTAGGTACTCGTGAACATTTCCGTGAGTTCTATAATGAACCCCTTAAGCATGGCCAAAGGTCAACTGCTCCTGAAAGATTTATACGGATTGCTGATAAGAGAAAACAACATTTAGCCGCAGTTCTTCAAAAATATATGCTAAGAAGGACAAAGCAAGAGACTATTGGGCATCTTATGTTGGGAAAGGAAGATAATGTTGTATTCTGTGCCATGAGCGAGCTGCAAAAACGGGTTTATAGAAGAATGTTACAACTACCAGATATCCAATGCCTTATCAATAAAGACCTTCCTTGTGGCTGTGGGAGCCCTCTCACCCAAGCAGAGTGTTGCAAAAGGACTGTGCCAGATGGAATTATCTGGCCTTACCTTCATAGAGACAACCCAGAGGGTTGTGATGCATGCCCCTTCTGTATTGTTCTTCCTTGTCTTGTCAAGCTTCAACAGGTAAATATCTGTTTCACTTATATCACCATTAAAATTGTAGCTTGATTGATGTGATTTTTACGTTCTCTTTTTTGTGATAAGAAATGAGAAATTATATCATGAGGATATGGAGTCACTGAAGTAGTAGGATGAGAAGTCCCATGTAAGAATACCCCCAAATTACAATCTACAGCTTTAACCATGTGCTCTGTCTCCGTGTGACTTGTAGTTTCCTGTGCTTCAAAACACCATCCCTTGAACTTCTTTTACTTGAAAAATTATCAGTAGGAGAACGTGCATTTTCTTCTTGAAATGAGAGCAAACTGGGTGAGATCTTAGATATTATTTGGTGGATAATTTTGATAACATTTTGTTGAACACATTGTAGTTACATTGTGTATACTTTTACTGGTGAACTCTCCTCACTTTGTCATGGTTACCAGCCCTTATTACAGTTAAAGCATACATTCTCTTTTCATTCCAATATTTCAAATATAATTTCTCTGTAGCTAGCTATCTGTATAATTATGGATTGCTGCTGGCTGTTTATATTAAAAACTTCGGAAATAACTTTCAGATAAGCAATCATCTGGAGCTGGTTAAACCAAATCCTAAGGATGGCCTTGATAAACAAAGGAGAGATGCAGAATTTGCTTCCAAAGTCTTTGGCGCTGATATTGATCTTGTTGGAGGCAGCGCTCAGAACGAGAGCTTCATGGCCCTTAGTGATGTCAGACATTGTGGTAAAATGCGAGCTTTAGAAAAATTATTTTCCTCTTGGACTTCACAGGGTGACAAGATTCTTCTATTCAGCTACTCTGTCAGGTTATATGCTACAATATCAGACTGTCATTATCATCTCTAGAAAGTTAAAATGCTTATTACGATGGACTTCTTTTGGATTTCCATAAACTATGAAAATATCCTAGTACCTTGACTGAAAGTCTCCACTTTTTGTTGTTCTAGCTGAGTTTAGATACATCAGCTTCCTCTCCCTCCCGCAGCCCTTCTCCTTCCCAGTATCTGATGTTAAATAGCCATTTTCAGGATGCTGGACATACTAGAAAAGTTTCTTGTGCGTAAAGGTTATTCCTTCTCAAGACTTGATGGCTCCACTCCAACCAACTTGCGTCAAACTCTTGTTGATGAGTTCAACTCAAGTCCAAGCAAGCAGGTAAGTTCTGAAACTTAAAAATTGAACCCAAGTAGATTCAATATTTGTGAGATTCTAACATGTGTTTTCAGGTGTTCCTAATATCTACTCGAGCCGGTGGACTTGGATTGAATCTTGTCAGTGCAAACAGAGTGGTGATTTTCGATCCAAACTGGAATCCTGCCCAAGATTTGCAAGCACAGGACAGGTCATTTCGCTTTGGGCAGAAGCGGCATGTAGTTGTTTTCCGCCTGCTTGCTGCTGGTTCATTAGAAGAACTTGTATACTCTCGTCAAGTATATAAGCAGCAGTTATCAAACATTGCAGTCTCTGGGAAAATGGAGAAGCGATATTTTGAGGGTGTTCAGGTAAATTCTTCATTGTTATAGTTCAGATTTTGTGGTTAACGGTTCTTTCCACTTAACACTTGCGGTTCTCCCTTTTTTAAGGATTGTAAAGAATTCCAAGGTGAGCTTTTTGGCATCTGCAATTTGTTCTCAGATCTGTCCGATAAGCTCTTCACTAGTGAGATTATTGAGATGCATGGGGGAAAAGAAACAAAAGAAGGGCACGCCCCAAACACAAACCAGAACACCACCAAGGCTGGAACTTCTGTTCTTTTTAAAGAAACTGACGCAGTTGGTTCTGTAGTCCCCCCAAAGCCAACTCATACAGGGAAGACTGCCACAAGTAAACCTACGCTTGAAGACTTAGGTAATTCCTTTTTGTTGGCCCCCTTGCCCCCTGTATCTCCAGTTCTGAGCATTCGTTAGTTTTTTTTCCTTTTTTTCTTTTTTTCTTTTTTTCTTTCATGCATTTGAGGCATAAACCTGACCATCATATGAGGGTATTCTGGGTTGGAGCACGTATCCCTGCTTACTTTATCAGTATGTTTAGACATCAGAAACCTGGAATGTGGTCTAGTTTCATAAACTTTGTTGAATTTGCCAAGATCTCTGACATATAGTAACATGCAATTCTTACAATGAAGACCATCGTTTTGCAGGTATTGTATATGCACATAGAAATGAAGACATAGTCAATTATGGACCCGGAACACAAGCAAAAATGGCATTGCCAACGGCTCAAGATTGTGCACTCAGACAGTCACACGTTCCTGAGATAAAGAAAAGGAAACTAGATAATATTAGTGAGAAAGATGATGATTTCTCTTCATCCATGCACCGGAAGAAGATCCAATATCATAAGCTTGCTGGATTCAAGGGAATGAGCGAGCTAGAATTCAGCAAATGGTTACTATCTGCAACCCCAATGCAGAGGGAGAAAGTACTTAAAGAGTACAAGAAGATAAAGAAGAAGATACCAAATGGCTGAGTCGCTCTTCCAATGTAGGTTTCAACTCTGGCTCATTGTACAGAAGTAGTCAAAGTGTAGTGTGGCAGTGATTTTTAAATAGTAGCTGATGTAGATAATGAGGTTAGTTGTAAAGAGAATTAACCATGCCATAAAATTAAACAGAAGTTCAAAATTGTTGTTCCATACCATGAATTTAGTATGTTAATCACAACAGTTCATCAGCCTTTCTGCCCGTAGCAATCTAAAGCAATACTGATCTTTTTAGTTAATATTGTTATCTAAACTAGCCTACAAGAGCAACTGCTGGCAAAGTTTTCAACTTTTTATGTCATTGTACTGTGCAGTTTGTTATCTTCTTTGCATCTTGAATCTGGATACCGGTTTTGAAGGTTGAGAACCAGAAGGCTGCCAAATCAAAAAGTAATTAGCTTTTGCATCAAACGAGTAAAATGATGGCGATAAGAATGGTGTAAACTATGCAAACCTATCACCTGCAATGGAGTTTCTGTTTCTTGTTTAGAAGTTTTTGGTATAATACGAGGGCGCTCAATAATGGATCCTGTGAAAGCCTACACCCGAGGGAAAGGACACAACATGGATTAAAGAGACAAAAAATTATAACTCGCCACAAAATTATTTGATAACTATTAACAACCTCAAAATTAAGGGAAAATCCATATTTTAAGACCAACAGGGCATCTAAAAAATTTACATGACAAACAAGCTTTTAAAGTACCTCACTAGTAGATGAAGGCAATGTTTGATTCTTTTCTTTTACTTCAGCAAACGTTACTGACTTTGCAGCAGAATTAGAGTTTCTCACTTGTTGAGTCTGAGTAGAATTGTTGCCACGTGTGTCTTCTGAAAAAGTTAATGACAGAGAAATCATTCTAACAGTTATTTTATTTTATTTTTGGAAACCAGAGAAATCATTCTAAAAGTTACAGTTGGAATGGATAAAATATGGCGGTAAAAACAGTTTATCGATCCTATGACTGATATGATGCATGGTACATGGCAAATTACATTTGATAACAAGTGAAGGGGAATAAAGAGGTGAAGACTAACCTTTGGATGAAGATTGTACCGACAAACCCGAACACTGCATAATAAAATATACATAATATAAGACTGAATGTTGTTTTAATAAAACACTTATATTCAGTAAATAATAAATATACAGACAGTAAAGAAAGAAAAAAAAGAGCAAATAAGAACTTGGTCACATTTGATGGATAGGTAGAAGTCTTTTGTTGCTGCTGATACTTATTCAGTAGCTCTTTACTACTTATATTTTCTTCCCTCAGCCACGCAGATGTACTTGCCTGAAAAAGTTTCAAAGAAATCAATTGTCAGAAATGGTTAATGATACATCACCAATCCACCTGGTAAGTTTGTTGATGGCCATGTGTTTCTGTGAGCTTTAAACCTCTAAGTCAAGGCATTTAATCCTGACACTACCTTTGAATAGCTGTGCTTATCATCATGAAACTTCTCTAAAGATAGATTTGAAGTTTCTTTCTCTTCCTCGTCTTCTTCATCACTTCGGTCGCCATTGGCCGCAGCAAGTTCTTCTTCCTTCTCAAGTTCATCCAATCTGGACATTATACGGGCATATTCTTCATCTTCTTCACCAATCTTTGCCTTATTAACTCCAGGAACACTAGCAAGTTCTTCTTCCTTCTCAAGTTCATCCAATCTGGACATTATACGGGCATGTTCTTCATCTTCATCTGCAGTCTTTGCCTTATCAACTCCAGGAACACTAGGAACATCTTGCTTGTTTACTCCTGAAAAGAAACATTAACAATGGCTGATGTGAGCCATAGAGTTCATATTACCGAGATATCATCAGAATTAATCCCTTTTTACCTGCACTTACAAGTAGCTCATATACATATCCAAACATGCTTATGATGCATACAATAGAGGTGGGAACTCCAAAAGTTAAGTATATTTATTCATATGTGTAAAAAAGGTAGACAAGGCTTGTCTTACGATGCCAAATTGTCAATCCTGAGATACTTCATAAACAATACAATGGAGAGAAGCCAGGAGGAGAATCAAATTGTGGAAAGTCAAATATCAACTTAACTCACACAATCGACACAAGATTAACTAGAACAAAAACTTGTACCACCAGGAAGTCTTAAGCTCTTTACCAACAAAATCTCAACAAAAACATAATACAGCAACAAAAAGGAGGGAAAGGTATAAGAGCCTGCCTGATTCAAATTCCTGCTCACCAGAGTTTTCCTCCACATACTTCTCTTTTATCTCAACTAGCCCCTCCTGATGGAAATATGAAACGAACATCAACATGAGTACTGTATGATAATCTGGTCAACATAGCTAAAGTACATTTGACTAGCTTCTAGGTAAAGCTCATTGCCTAGAGACTTTTGTAATAACTCTTTTTTCCCCCCTTTTTCAAGCCGACTAGAGTTACTTTATTTTAAAGTTTATCACATGCCAATAATGTCATCATGCAGGACCTTTAGAAACTAGTATTTGAATAAGAAACAGCAGCCATAATAGCAATTTGCATTCAATTAGGTCCACGTCAATTAACAAAATTGTCTAGCAGATATTTTCAAATACTAGTTTCAACCGTCCATGCATTTTAAATGTCCAAGATTGGTTTTTGCTCTCTGGTTATTGGTTAAGATGGACAAGAATATATTGATCCAACTCTTCTCTTTGTTTCTCTCAGAAACATATCAAACAAAAAACTTGACTGTAAATTTAATTCTCAAGCATACATCATAACCGTTATCCCATCTAAACTATTCTCTCTCTCTCTCTCTCTCTTTCCCTTTTTTCTTTCTCTTTCTTTTTCGCTAATATACATGACACAAAACATTCATTAAAGAAATAAAACAAGAATCAACGGGGAAAAAGGCCTCAACCCAACAATAGAATATACAACCTATTGTTAAGGCTTTTAACAAGACATATCACAATTTCAGTGCCAGAGAGTTAGGCGGGAATTTATCAACTTCACATTAAGGTATAGTTTACGAATTAATTGCTAGACTTACTGCAGCTTCAGAAGCCGTAGCATCAAAAAATGAGGCCTGAGCTCTAAGATCGTCCATCATGGCCTTCAAAGAATCAACTTGAGAATCCAAAGCTTTACCTCTCCTTTTCAAGACCTCCACTGTCTGTTTGGATGTTCTCTCAGCATAGTAACCGTCGCCAAGAAGAACCTGCACTTGGATTTAAGCCTGGCTCTCAACTCGATGTCTTCAAAAGAAAACCTCCCACATATTCTGTTCAGAACTCAAAATTTTCCAATTTAGTGATCAAAACCTAAACATTGATCTAGATGCACCCACTACCGTTCTCTTTTTCCCTCAACTTTTAGAACTCAAGGACATAGTTACAACCTATAGAAGGCCGTCTTTTTCCCTCAATTCTGCAACACAGTTAAAAGCTGTACAAGGGGATTTAATGATGTACTCAGAGAGTAATATGAGTCGTTAGGCTAGTAGACAGAAGAAGAACAATACAAACTAGCCCCATGTGCTCCACTGAAATAAGCTCTTACTACTTGAAAACAAACAGACATCTACTTAATGAACCCAGGGGCTTATAATATCCTTGCCCCTTCTTAACTATCAATTAGAGGATAAGTTTCCAAGAAGTTAGTTATTAGAGAGTACAATACATTACCAGAAACTCGTTGGTATGAATCAAGCGCCCTGGGAAAAACGCTGCCTTTCCAAATGGAACCTTCCAAACAACAATCACAACAAACCCACAAATAAATTCATAAAATGATCAACACTATCAAAATCAATAACGCAAAAAACGCTCAACACCCAATACGAAGGAAGAACCAAAAGTACCATGACTTCATGGTAGAGCTCTTCAGGTAATTTCTGGACGAGGTTGATCAGGTTAGCATTATCAGAGATGAAACCTCGGAGATGCTCAAGCTCCCTCTGCTTCTCAGAAATCGCATCTTGGACGCGCGTCGCTGCCTTGTGGGCATCCTCAGCAGGAAACAATGAGGACAACGACGTCACTGTTCCCTTTGCTCCTCCCGCTTTCATGGTCACACCGCTCTATG
Source organism: Trichosanthes truncata (assembly GCA_033996785.1). NCBI lineage: Eukaryota > Viridiplantae > Streptophyta > Magnoliopsida > Cucurbitales > Cucurbitaceae > Trichosanthes > Trichosanthes truncata. The sequence continues at coordinate 23,894,697 of JAWPNB010000008.1, read as the reverse complement.
ACTCGAAGTCTAGCCCCAGAGCAACCCCTGAATTTGGGAGCGCTCCTCCTGCTTTCATGTTCTAATCAGTCATTTCACCTGGATGGAAGAACGAAAAAAAAAAGGGAAAAAATCATTTTTGACCATAAACTTTGCATGTTGTATCAATTTTAACCCTGAACTTTTAATTTCATCGATTCAAATCTCAAACTTTACAAATTGTATCAATTTTAACCCTAAACTTTTAATTTCATCAATTTAGACCTCAAATTTTACAAATTGTATCAATTTTAACCCTAAACTTTCATCAATTTAAACCTCAAACTTGAATAAGTGTATTAATTTACACTTTCCGTTAAGTTTTCATTTCAATCGCCATTAGAAAGATTTTCCACATATGTCCAAAGTCACATGTTGCTCTATGATAGGTACTTATTTGTTATTTTAAAAAAAATAAATTTACTAAAAGAATAATTAAACAATTCCATATCGAATCGCCACCATCATGAAAACTACGAACTCAACTTTCGAAAGTAGGATTCACACAAAATGAGCACTTGTGTGTCTCCCTCGTCATTGGTGTCGATACCAATGACGACAAGTATAAAGAAGATTGAGCTCAACTAAAATGCGGGAGAGACTAGGAAAGGCGATGGCAGACAAAATGACGCCATGAACACAATGAACTGGTCTAGCCTACCTTGTCGGGCCCGTCGATAATCTTTCAGGGGATTAAAGTGACATCGATGCTTGAGAGAAAAAAGATAAAAATTCTAACGAGGGTAATGATTCTGAAAGTCCCACATCCACTGTCGTGGATGGAGGACAAACCAAGCTAAAGGTCGATGAGAAATTAACAAAAAAAATATTGGCAAACGATTCAAAAAGGAGAGTACTACATTGAGAAAAAAATATGGTGCAAATAAGCTTTGTTTCTACTAAAAACCGGTGGATTGAATAGAATCATGCCTTACAATTGAAATAATCTCAATTAATTAAGTGGAAAAAAAATAGCATAATCAGATAAGATAAGAAATATTAAAAAAAAAAAAGTGAAAAAAAGTCATGTTGTAAATTGAAGACATTATGGAGAGTCTACTCCAATTTTAATTTTTTTTTAAATAACAAATACGTACCTATTATAGAGCAACACGTGACTTTGGACATGTGTGGAAAACTTTTCTAATAAGGATTGAAATGAAAACTTAACCGATGGTGTAAATTGATACACTTATTCAAATTTGAGGTTTAAATGGATGAAATTAAAAGTTTAGGGTTAAAATTGATACAATTTGCAAAGTTTGAGATTTAAATTGATGAAATTGAAAGTTTAGGGTTCAAATTGATACAATTTGTAAAGTTTGAGGTTTAAATTGATGAAATTGAAAGTTCAGAGTTAAAATTGATACAACATGCAAAGTTTAGGGGTCAAAAATGCTTTTTCCCCAAAAAAAATAAGAACGGGAAAAAAATCAAATTTTACCCTAAACCAAACTTGTGACGTTGGTCAAATTTAGACCATAAACTTTTAATTTCAGCAAATTAGATCTTCAACTAAAATAAGTGGTGTAATTTTTACCTTGGGTTTAATTCTGCTAATTTACACACTAGTTTTAACACACAAAACAATATAAAAATCATCATAAGCTCATTAATTTCAATAAAATAAAGTTTTCAACAAAAATAAGTTTCACCAACACACAAATTTGGTTATTAAATAACTTATCAAAATTTATAAATTTCAACAAGAAAAATTTATCTCTAATGTCATTTGTCTCTAAATTTTTATCAATTTCATATCATACATATGTTTTATAATTCATTGAACGCATAAGAGAAAACTTATATTTGAAGTGAGAACTTATTAGATGATTAAAATTGCAACATTTATCTAAGTTTGAGGTGCAATTTGATGAAATTGAAAGTTTATGGTTAAAATTGATATAAGTTGACAAGTTTATGGGTCAAAAGTGAATTTTTTCAAAAAAAATGTTAAATTATTAAAAATGCCTCTTAACTATGAGGTTGGTCCCAATCATACCCTAAACTTTAAAAAATTTCATTAATCCTTGAAGTTTGAAATTTGTTTCAAAACAACCTTTGAAGGCTTTTTTTGCTAAATTCATGGATGAAAAATGGCATGTTTGCATGTGTCTTTATTATTTTTTTCCACGTATATGTTCAAATCTGTTCGCATAAGCAACAATATAGATGCAAATACATCATTTTCCGTCCATAAATTTAATAGAAAATGTCTTCAAGGGTCGTTTTGAAACAAACTTCAAACTTCAAGGGCTAAAATGAAACTTTTCAAAGTTTGAAAGTATTATTGAAACCAACCTCATAGTTCAGGAGTATTTTTAATAATTTAACAAAAAAAAAAAAGAAAAATACATTGTTATCTAATATTAAAATGTTTTAACCATAAGGTAGTGAATCAGTTTAGACTCGGAGTAGTTTTTTTTTAATAATTTGAATAAAATTATTTAAGTGGTTTTTTTTTACAATATGTAGGATGAGGGATTCGAATCTCTAACCTATTGCCTATTGGTTGATGGTACATGTGTTCATACCAATTGAGCTATGCTCATGTTGGCTAAGTGATTTTTAGTTGATATTAAATATAATTAAGTGAAAATAGTTATAAATTAGAATCTAAATTGGTTCACTTATAAAATTTAGGTTTTAAATTGATATAATTATTAGTTTGAGATTTTAATTGATACAACCAAAGTTTAAAGTAGTATAAATTGATTGCAAAATTATAAGGGTATATGGTAAGCCTTAGAATTAAGGTTTATTTAACTCTCAATTACTTAAAATATTCTTGTTTTGTCTTAAGATCATTTGAAAATAGTTGAAAGTTGCTTGAAAATAATAAAGAAATAAGAATGAAGACAATTAGGATAAAATTCTAAAAAAGTTAAAGCTTGTTTGCAGGGAATGTGGAAATTGCAAAACCAAAATTGCAATTTCGTAATTCTGTAATTTTTTCAGCAGCAGAAGAATTCAAAAAAGGAAAAAAAAACTGCATTTACCCATATCCGAAAATCATCAATTCTTGCACAATTTGAGGGATTTTGAGCACGAAATCTGGGTATTATTCAACCCTAATGAAGACCTGTAAAAAGAGAGAAGATGAGTGAATAAAGCATATTGGTTGGAGGACGTTTTTGGAGTTAATTTTCGTGGGTTTTTCTCTATTTTTATGCAGTTCTTCTTCCTTTGTTTTCCAGTTTTTTTCATCTCTTTTACCAAGAGTTGATGCAAGGTTTTCTTCTGTTTAGCTTCAATTTTTTTCAATCCAGTTTAGTGATGATTTATGTTTTAGTTTTTGTTTTAAGACTCAATCTTGTTTTAATATAGTTATGTTTTAATATACTTTAGTTTCTGTTTTATAATTGAAGATTTGTTTTTGTCTCACTTCAAGTTTATGTTTATGTTTTTGGTTTCGATTTTCTTAGCTTGTTAATGCTTTTTTTTTTCTTTTTGCCCAATATGCAATAGTCTTTTTTATGAAACTTAATTAGTGAATTTGTTGGCATTGCATTTGGTTTTGTTTACTGTATGACAGAAAAATAAGTTTCATTTCCTTTAAGTTAGTAAAATAATTTTTGTTTCCCTTAAGTTTTATTCCTAAAATAATACAGTAGTCTAACCTTAATTTTACATAGATTTTATTTTAACTTTTAGTTAGTTTCTTATAGATTTATTATGAGCTAAACTTATTGGGGGGTCAAAGGATGTGAATTCTTTAAGAAGTAATTGTAGCCAAAATTCCAACAAAAACCAAGCCTACATCTCAATTGTTTACTTGTGTTGAATAAACTTCCGTTGAGATCCTAGATTGATCAACTAGGGTAGCAACTCAAACTTAGATTTAATACCGACAGGGTTAGTGATAAGAGGATTTCGCACAAGTGATGGAGAAAAAAGTTTAGATATAAGTCAATTCTTTGCCCTAGACATAAGAATTAAAGACTCTAAAACCCATAAAATTGTTGAGCGAAATTATCTAAGATAGATGGACTATAGACATATAGGTCAATCATTTAGTCTCATAAATCCTAATTTAAAGGTGAATAGGAGTAGCAATTTTGGTTTACAATTGAGTGTAGAATAGGTTGAAATTGTAATTTTGGTTTGCAATTACAACTTAAGGCAATGACATTCTTGAGCTTCTCCTTTCTCTAAAATTTCTTTTGCAATTTTCATTTACCAAGTCTATTTAGTTTGCTACTCAATTTTGCAATTTCTCAATTCTACAATTCAATTATGCAATCTTTATCACTTATTTTGCAATTTTTGGATTTTACAATTCAGTTTTGCAATTTTTTCCACTTTAATTTGCAATTAGATTATGCAATTATTCTCTTTTTACCAACACATCATCCCAACATTATTTCCCAACATTATTTTTGCAATTTTAGTTTTCAAGGTTGCAATTCTCCTTACATTTTGCTTAGCAATAATTTTTGTTATACTATTTCCTATGGGATCGATACTAAAGAATACTTCTGTTTTAATACTTGCATCGGTAGTGTGCACTTGTACTGGAGTTAAACGTATTTGCTTACTTTTCTTCACCCAAAATTCATATTATCAGTATAGTTTCATAATCAAATTGGTTCCAATGCAAATAGAAATCTAACTTAATCTATATAGCAAACGGAGCATAAAAGAAACTGGGCACAATAAAAAGCTTTAAATTGGTCAACACATTTGAAGCTCGAACTCGAACGTAGTTGTGATTTTAGGGAAATTATGAGTAGTGGCTACAAAAAATACATGATAATAAAAAATCGCCAAAACACAGTTTCATAATTGTAGTTATACTTATAGCTACCATTTTAATAGGGGCAACTGTCGATAATAATTCATTCCCACTTTGCCCCTGGTGCATATGCTTATTTACATCTATGGGTGTCCCAACTGCCAAAATGCACTTTTAAAAAGAACTCAACGTAAGATTTTCCTCTAACCGGTAGATTTGTTTAAAAAAAAACACAAAAAAAAAAACAAACAACTTCTATTTAAAAGCGTATATTGGCATGTTTTTCAGAGGGCTTCTTGAAAGAAAAATCCCACACGTGTCCAAGGCATGTTTTTTTGGAAGGCTTCTTCATGTTTTTCACCCATATTAGTGGCACGGATTCGAGTCATTATCCCACTTTTGCAGCAAGGGTTTATCTTTAAGGCTATGTTCCTCTTCGATACGAGCATAAAATAATCATTCTCCTATAACAACAACACATTGTATTGTCAATAAAACGAATAAAACTATTATGTCCAAGGTCATATATGAATACATACGTATACATCTCTAACCAGTAGGAAACCATAAATATTGTAAACTTGTATACGAGCATGGAAGGATATATAAATTATTGAGCACATAACATCAAGTAGTACGTGGAAAGAGGATTATATAGATTTACCTATGAACGAGACATATACATAAAGTTATATACAAAGCATACATATACGTGATATATAAGTCGTTGTTGTACCTAAGAGGTATATACATAGCACCTTCGTTTGAATATACAAGGTCCCATTAAAACGACGAAACAGATTGATAAAAAAGTTTGGAATGCATCGAATACCTCATCCTCGCTACTCAACTGTTTGGGTGACGTATGCTTCTTTTTATTTTTTCAGGATGTCACTCCTGCAGCCTTCAATCTGGCATTGGCCATTGTGTTTTTATGTTTGCTTCTCCTTTGCCATGGCTAAGAGATAGACGTTGTTATGTTAAGGTGCGAGTAAATCGTATACGAAAATGAGATCAAACGTGGTTCACAAGTTGTATATTAGATATTTTGCAAAAACAACGACATTAAAAAAATAATTCCTAAATTTATGGGATTAGATTTTAACCTCTTTTAAATGTGGGGACTGTGATCTATAATCATTTTTTTATACATATAAATCCACGAACTATTTAGGTGAAGACAAACGAACATATAAAAAAAAAATGTTTGATCGGTGAAGCGTGGATGAACAAGAAATCTGGAAAGCAAGTAATCGGAGGGACGTACCTTACAATATCCGTCTGGGAGATCAGTAGGGGGGAGAGCAGATGAACGATGCAAGAGGAAGCAGTGAGGAAGCAACGAACTTGGTACCTTCACACCATAGATCGTCAATGCATGAGGGAGCAGTGGGGAAGAGAAAATAGTAAATCGAGAGAAACTCGTCAATGCAAGAAGAAGTAAGAGGGAGAGTTGGTGTACATACCTCACCGTTGATTCAGCAAGGGGGAGATGACGATCTATAGAGAAGTGGGGTAGAAATAAGGGTTTAGGTGCATATAATTTTGGGGATAATCGAGGTTCAAAGAGTAATTATTTCTTCAAGTGAGGAGGCGAGAGGGTTTTTGGTGAAGCATTTAATGATGTCACGTGAATAATTACATCTATTTACCCTTTCTATTTGATGGATGTGATTGATTAACATTTAATTTAGTTTATTCCTACATGCATGCTTTTTGATTATGTAAACATATTTCCACTACTTTCTCTCGAGTTTTGATCAATATTTAATTTAATTTTTTTCTACACACTTTGTGGGTCCGTAATCATATTTCCATTACTTCCCTTCGATTTTTTTTTTATCATTAATGATGTATGTTACAGCATATACGTTAAATAGATGGTCATAATTAAAGAATTCATCATTATTCATCACTGTATCATCTTTGATGAGTAATTTATGAATTTTAGGAGTCTTCCATTCAAATTAAGAGTTATAATTTAAATCAAGTTTAATTTAGGTGTTTAGATTAAATTTAAGGTTGTTTGTCTATCAAAATTTGTCATCTTTCTTCCTTAGGATGTTGCTATTTTCTAGGGATCGATTTTAATTGTAAGTGGACGAGAAAAGGTAAGTAAGGGTATTTTCGTCCAATAGAAACTATAAAATTGAATTATAAATAATGGAAATATAGGTTTAGCCATTTTTCGAAAAACTTAGGGCCTGTTTGGTATGCAATCTGAAAACAGAATTTTGAAAATAAGGGATTCAATGAAAACAGAGTTGTATTTCATGTTTTCAGATATGTGTTTGGTAGCAGATTTAGAAATTGGATTCCAATTTAAACAATTGTTCAAAATGTGTTCTATAATATATTTATAGACCATTAACTAGTTGTAGTTGCAAAACTAAATATTAGATTGAATATAATCCATTATTAATTAATTTATGAACATGATTTTTATTATAAAATTTGTACAATTATTATTTTACAATATCATATAATTTATAATATATTAAATTATACATATTTTAATTTAACAAAAATAAATTGAGTTTATAACATCAAAAACTATATTTATTAAAGTTTTGGTATTTTCTAATGTAATTCTGCATTTTAAATTTTTAAATTCAAAATCTGTATACAATGAAAACATAAAAAAGTTGTTTTCAGAATTTTCACTATTTGGATCACAGAATCCGGAAACAGTTTTCGAAAACAAGTCTGCCAAACGCATATTCACTGAACTCAGTGAATCTGAAAATATAAAACAGAATCCAGATTGCATACCAAACAGGCCCTTAGTTGTAGTTATTTTTTGAGTTGGCGTATTAGATTTTACCCATTTATCTCGTTGCCCTGTGATTTTCTCATAACGAATCGAGACGTCATCGACGGGCCAAAACCCAAGAGTACACCAGACCCACAATGCTAATACGACATTTTGCGATACAATTTTCATATAAAAATCTGAACTTTCCTCAATAATTGTATTGTTTTGTAACATTTAGATTAAGAAAGGAAAAGTTTTTGACAACCGAAGAAGAGAACATTATTTGGTAAGTCAACCATTAGCAGCCTCTAATCCATCCAGCTTCACATCAATCAAAGAGAAACTCGCACGCGAGCTCATAAAATAATCAAGGAATAAATTACTGTATTTTTATTGTATACAAATTGCGAGGCTTGTAACTTTTGTACAGGGCTCGAATGTACTATTTGCATTTGTTTATAAGTAAAATTGGATCAGCAGCATCTGGGTGAGGTGAACTGAGGGCTTCGATTTTGATTTTGCTCTCGCTCTTGCTTGAGAAGCTTAATTAGTCGTTCAGCTTTCACCATCTGTATCCGACTGTGGGTGTCGTGCTTCTTGGTAGTTCTTGTGTTTGACTCCAATTGAAGCAACCCAATATCTTTTAAGCTCTGTGCTCGAATGGGCTTTGTTGTATTTCTCTTGGGTATCTGTCGCCGATTGGAATCATTAAGCTTTATGGTTAATAATTGGAGTTGAATTTTAGGCATCTTTTCCTGATATGGTGAGCAGCGAAGGTTTTGGTTGTTCGGAGTACCAGAGAAGTGGATTTGGATATTTTTCCAGGATTTTTTTTGCTCTGTGGGCTGTTTATTTTTTGGTTTCCCAGCCTGTGGATGGTCTGAGACCATTGCGGGAGAGGGCTCGATCATGGGGCGACGAGGTTGGTAGAGTTCACTTTTTTTTTCTTCTCTGGCTTAATGGTTGAGTTTATTGATTTTGATTAATGTTCTTGATTAAGTTCGTTGAAAATTCAGTATAGTTTAGTGTGTTGAAAATTTGACTACCCATATTCGTTGCAATTTGACTTGATTTCGTGAGCTTTAGATGATACCTGCTTTCTTTGAAATGTCTCAATAAGCTGCAGAAGCATGAGTTATGAGAGAGATTGTTTTCTGAAAATAACTTTTGAATGACTTGCTACAAATACCATATCCCCAGTCAAGTAGTCAGTTTCTGAGATGCATAATTTAGAAAGTGGCTGAGATTCATTGCTCGAACTATATCTGGACGTGGCAATGGGAAAGTGGCAACGTTGCGCACCAAAATCAAGGGACCGCCTACTTGCTTCTGTTGTGCTCAACTTTCTTATACGCAATTTGGAAACACGTTGTCTATTTTAAAGACTTAGCTTAACTGTTGTAGAAATCAGCTCTTAGCCTCAGGCTTACAATTAGCTGATGCCATTCCACAAGTTGTGTTGAATTATTGTTTCTCCTCTTTATCCTCTATTGCTAGGATTTCATTTCTTTGTTCTGTATTTAGCTCCTCCATTTAATTAAGCCTAAACTTTTCCTTTTCAAGAGCTCTGGTTTCATGTCATAGATATGTCTACGGATATATAATTGCATGGATTAATGAAAGCTTGGTTTCTTACCCAAAAAAATATATATAATTGCATGGATTATATAGGGTGGAGTTTAGTTGTTCAAATTTTTATTTAGCCAATTCCCCTAGTTGACATGTCAGTCAAATTTCCATACCATTTGGTACTGATATTGCATCCGTTTTATAATCGGATTTTGAATCTGTAACTATGAAAAATATTGGTGAACTTTGTTAATATGTTATGGTGATGTTATATATGTTTTTTTTTGTTTGCAGTGGTTGTTTGTAAGAAAAGATAAGAGTGATTTGGGTCCATTTTCTGAATGGAATATTACAGGAACGTATAGAGGTTTGTACTCATCCATCATGGTCTGATGATCTTCCTATTATCAAGTTTTAAACTTCAGCCACTTAGCATTTTTTTACATGATTTTGTCATGTATGGTAAATGTTTGAAGGCACTTGTGTCAAGTATAATATGTATATGGCTTATCTTCGGTCACTATGAATTGTTAGGAATATTTCTTGCAGAAATTTTATTGTGCTCGATTATTTTTTTATTGCTTAAAGAAGTCTGCAAATCCTTATTGATAATCGTGTCTTATGAGTTAAACACCCAATGAACCTGCTGTAGTGCTTTACTTCTTGTTCTGTGGCTGTGGAATAATTTGATCTATGTCAATGTGCGTATTTATGTAGACAGTTTCATTGATTAAATAAATGAAATGTACAACAAAAGGGAGTGAAAAGCTCTTCCAACTAGTGCAAAAAGCGAAAATAGAATAGCTTCAAAGGGGACTCTATTTCTCACTCTAAGTGGCAACTATAATAAGAACTAATTTCTTGCCTGGAAATGTACATTGCAGGCAGTTGGAGTTTTCTAGATTCCACAAATAACTCTTCCAGGTTTCCAGATTTCAGAAATTCCAATGGCAATTCAATCATTGAATTAATTAGTACACCAACCAAAATATCTGGTGTACATTATGTTCAGGTGAGAACGTTCAGTGTTAATGAAAAGATTAGACCATTCAACTATGTGTTGTGTAAGTGCTGTAGAGACAAATGTGATTATAAGTTCTGTAGAGACAAATGTGATTATGTTTATGTATTTATGTAGTCGAAATTGAACTTCTTTTTTGTTTTCTTTTGGGAAAAATGCACTTTTGGTCTCTAAGGTTTGGTCATTGAGGTTTTAAAAGAGATACTTTAGTCCTTGAAGTTTGCAAAATGGTTCTAAATAGTCTCTAACTTAACTTTAACCTAACAGAATGGTGATTGGGCCGTTATTTATGCTGATGTGGATGGGTGACATGTTATTTTGTTTAATTACGTGGCAAATAAGTTGGAAATTTAATTTTAAGTGAAAATTAAAATGGTTTAAAATATTCTAAAGCTAGCTCTCTTCCTCCTCAGTTTGTTGAAGTTCCGTCTGCCTCTGGCATCTTGTTTTTCAGTGATTGCTTTAGATTTCTTCTTTGTGAGCTATTTCATATGTCTACCATTTTCGTGGAGTCCAATTGTTTCTATTAGAAACTTTCTAAGAAACCATGAAGAATCAATCCTGAAATGAAATCTGGGTTTTGGGCTTTTTTGGACTGGTTTTGACTTTGTTTTGTCCATAATTTTCTACTCTTGTTTGCTTTGTGGTCGAGAAATTTTGGAAATGAAGGAAAATTTTGAAGTGATTCTCTCTCTCAAACAAATTCACGTTGTCCATTGTCCTCCTCTGCCAACCCACTCGTCTTTTTTCCCCATAAATATTGCCTCCTTTGCTTTCCCCCTTTGGATTTTAGAATTTGGTAGGTCTGCTCACTTCCTTTTCCTCAAAATTCTCCCATGCCCACGTCTCACTCTTACAATCTGGGACATTTAATACCCAACTCCACGCACCCACACCTCCGGCCGGATCTGGCCAAATCCTGAAGTATTTGACAGCTAGGGCGCATGGCTAGGGCGCATTAGCTAGGACGAGAGCTTTTGAATATGTTAAACTATTTAATTTTTACTTAAAGTTTGATTTTTGAATTAAATTTCCAGCTTTATTTGCCATGTAATTAAACAAAATCAACATGTCTCCTATCCACGTCTTCAGATAACGGTCTAGTCACCATTACATTAGGTTAAAGTTAAGTTAGAGACTATTTAGAACTATTTTGCAAACCTCAGGGACTAAAGTATCTCTTTTAAAACCTCGGAGACCAAATAGATATCAACTCCAAACCGTAGGGACCAAAAGTGCATTTTTCCCTTTTCTTTTTGTTTTGTTTTGTTTTTTGATAGTCACTAAGATTGGTAAATTATTGCAAACATTCTGGCTTTGGTACACAAGAATTTCTATGCTCTTGTTTTCCCTTGTTTCTCCCTATAAATCTCTTCCATGCGAAATGGATCTGTTTCATGCTTTGGTATTGAACTTCCTAAATTCAGACTTTAGACTAGGTTGGCCCTTAGAAAGTTATATCACAAACATTAATCTGGGATTTTAATCTGAGCTAAGTGACACTGTTATTCTACAATTTCCTGTCAGTAATTTCCATGTTGAAGTTTATTATACTTACAGTAGAATATGCCAGCTTACTTCTGAGAGTTCCTTTTGTATGCCTACTATCATCTACTTTGCATTCAGTCAAAGGTGTTTCTCCTCGCCCCAGTTCTCTGTTTAAAATTGAAATTGATGTTATTACAACTCAATAGACACTTGCACACCGCTTCTGTACCATTGATGGTGTTCGCTTGCCATGATATTTCTTTTCTGTATGCATCTCACATTTGTGCTCCTGCCTCTTGAGTATAGATGATATTAATGTATGTCAATTTCTTTATTCTTTTGACCTTTATTTTATTGCATCATTTTTTTTAATCTGGAGCTTGTTTTATGTCTTTTAATTTGCTGATGACAGGGGGTTGTTATTTTTCATGATGTAATTGGCAATGAACATGATGTTAGTGGAGTTCAAATTAAGGTTGAGGGTGTATATATTTGGCCTTTTAGACAGCTTCGCATGGTAGCTAACAGGTAAATTTCTAGTTACTCATCTTTTGACTAAAAAATTTTCATTCCTTAACTTTGTGTGTGTAATTGTCATCTTCATATTCTCCGTGTCCACTTATTACAACATTGTGAGGGAGGTGTGCTAAATGCCATTTCCAATTTCTCTTAGTGGTGGTTTTTGTGTTATCATGTTGATTGAACTATTAAAGCTGTTCTACTTTTGTCCTTTGAATTTTTACCATAATATTAGTCTCATTTTCTATTTACAGTGGAAAGGGAGGAGAATATAAACAAGAAGTTGACAGTATCTTATCCAATCCTTATCATTTGGTAAGACTTTCTCTTTTGAGAATGAATGTTGTTATTGTTGAAATAATACATTTGATTTTATCATGTGAGTTATCCTTACTGATGAAGCTTCTAAATAACTTCTGAACAGCTTGGAGTTTTCTCCTCCCAGGTGTTCCAAGAATCACCACAAGATAAGATGTGGAAAAGAAGTCACTGTAATTTTCTGTCTCGGACTTCAACCCACTTTCAGTTATGTTGGTACTGATTTTATCTTTCCTTATTGCAGCACCAATTTATGAAATGGAGAAGCATTGCAATATTGAAATAGCAGCTCAAATATCACATTTCTCTTCTGCACAAAATGGTACTTGATGTCTCAGCGTATGATTTGTGCTTTCTTATATGTTGTCTTCTCCTAGTCATGTTCTTCTCGAAAGGCAATATTGTGTGTTTTAGTTTCTAAAAGAAAAGGCAATTTTGTTTGTGCGTAGCTATATTTGTTTTGCCCAGTATATAAGAACGTGCCAACAGAGAGTATTTATGCAACTTGCCATGGCAAAGTTCTAGCATTTTCTCATGTACTCAGAAAGCCGGTGGATTACTTGGATATTACCATTAACGGAGAGTTCCATTAGAGAATTGGCAAATTTCCATTCTTTCACAAAGCTTAAGTGCTTGATTACTCATTTTATTACCACTGAGAAACTTGAGGAAACATTTTATTTAGTGAGAAACTAACTTTCATTTGAGAAACAATGAAAGCATACAAGGGGATACAAAAAAACAGCCCATCAAAAGGAGCCAAACTAAAACAAGAAGGGTCACATAACTATACCTGGAGGATGAAGTTTCTTTTACATTCTTCCAGAAACATGTAAGCCGTAGAACCTTTATGGCCAAATACATCCCTCCATTTAGTTCTCTTGATGCCGAGCTATGTAAAGAATTTAACATTATATATTTTCTTTAATCAAAACAAAGCCTATGGAGGATCTTGGAAAGTAAATCAGCACTTGAATGGATGTTCACTATGTTAAGAAGAGCATGAGATTAACGGGGAGTCCTGCAGTAGATTCCTTTATTCTTGATCTTTTCTTAATTCTTAACTTCTCTTGTTATTCGGGTTTTCACCTCATGACTTATATTCCTTGCAGTAAATGGAGAACGTGACCATTACCATATCGAAGGATTAATGGAGAGTCCTGCAGTAGACGATGATGGAGATTGCTTTTCGCCCTTGGTATTAAATGCCACTTCTGTCAACATTGAGATCTACTACAACAAAGCAGTGAATTATACCTTGATGGTCACTTTTGTATCCTTTTTATGATTTTTGGACCTTTTTCAAGAAAGATTTCCTTTTATATATCTGAAAATTTAGTTGGACTTCTTAACAAAATTTCATTAGATCTCTTTCCTTCAAGTACTTCTCTTAATTCGGCAAATGGAACATAGCAACACTCAATCTGTAAGAACTTTTACTTGCAAACATTTATTTTGGGGAGCTCCCATGGATTCTGATATTGATGATGTGTCAGATATTGATACTGTACTTGTATCACTTTCTTTTTAGCTATAGTTGCTGGGTCACTCAACTCATCTATACCTTTAACTTATCCATCCGTATCTTGCAGGGTGCTGCCAAAGTTTCAATACTAATGATCGGGCAACAGGCTATTATGGATGCTTATCTATGTCTGCTGCATCTGACAGCAGGAATATTAGTCGGTCAGTTTAAATTAAATTATGATTTACAGCTTCCTTTTTGTTACTTGTGTATTATATACTCCCCAAACTTGTTCATATTACATGTAAAATTATAATCCATCCTCTAGAATTCCTGGTAAAGAAGACTATATTATGGAATGAAGTTTTAATTGGTGATGGTGGTGGGGGGGCGCTGGTTAATCTTCAGATTATCTACCCTACCTGACTCTGCGACAGTTTTGGAAGTATCGTTAGGATATTGAGAGGAAACTGACTCTCTAGGGAATTACACTGATGATTATGTTTTGTGGATTAAGAAAACTTTGGACAAGAGAGGATAAGTGGAAAGTTACCAAGAGGGCTGTCTGAGAATGATAGAAGGGTATATTCCATGTTATTAGCCCAGATATAAGGGGAAAAGAATTTTTCAATTGAGGCAAGGAGTGATCTCGATGAAGACACTGGTTATTGGGATATTGCTATAGTGATAACCAAGAAGTTGTTCTGCCACGACAGGATATGTGCTAGTGGGTCTTACTCGAGTTTAGGTAGCGAAGATTGAGTTTAGGCAGTGAAGATATGCAGAGGGTAAGATGGAGAGGTTTTTGGGGAGCCTCAGTAGACTTTGCATATGGTATAGAAAAGGTGATGATCTCCATCCCATTTCTTCAGGTGGATATGTAGTTGAAATCAATGATTTACATTAAGCATTGGGAAAAATACCTTTTTGGTCCTTGAGTTTTCAAAATAGACATTTTTAGTCCTTGAGTTTTGAGAAATAGGTTTAAAAGGTCCCTCAAGTAATTTTTTTATTATTTTAATGCCTAATTGAAAATTAAAATATTAAAAAATAATAAACATAAACATAATAGTAATAATAAACCTTCTCTCTCATCTCACTCACCTCATGCCCCCACCCCCTCTTCTCCTCTCTCTCCCCTCTCTCCTCTCACAGACCACCCCTTCTACTTCCTCCATCTTCTTCACACTTTTCTTTTCTTCATTTCTCCAAATTTGCGCATAAAAAGAAGGCCTAGTTGAACTGAATGATGAGTTACTGTAGAATTGGAAGAAATTTTATAGAGAGAGAAATGAGGGGTAGTTTTTTAGAGAGAGAAAGGAGTGGAAGAAGAGTTAGGGTTGAAAAAAATAGTCTTTTTATGCTTGTATAAAATGGTGCAGCAAAAACAAAATGGTGCAGCAAAAATAGGGATGAGAAGAGTTCAACAAATCTTTGTATGAGTTCTTTTATGGGCAATTTTGGAAAAATGAAGAAAAGAAAAGTGTGAAGAAGATGGAGGAGGAAGAAGGGGTGGTCGTGTGAGAGGGGAGAGAGAGTGAGAGGAGGGAGACGGTTTATTATTAATATTATTATTATGTTTATTATTTTTTAATATTTTAATTTTTCATGTGGCATTAAAATAATAAAAAAATTACTTGAGGGACTTTTTAAACCTATTTCTCAAAACTCAGAGACTAAAAATGTCTATTTTGAAACTCAGGGACCAAAAAGGTATTTTTCCCTTAGGCATTTTAATGGAAATTGCTAGCGAAAGGTTGTTTTAAACAAACTAAAAACTTGGGGATAGAATGTAAACTTTTAAAATGTTAAGTGCAAAATGGAAATCATTATATATATATATATATATATAGGCTAAATTATAGAAAATACCCCTGAACTTTGTACTTTGTTTCAAAATACTCCTGAACTTTCAAAAGTTTCATTAATACTCTTAAACTTTAAAAAAAAAATAAAAAATACGCTTGCCATTAGTTTTGGGCAGAAACCGTTAGTATTTTGTTTTAAAAATACCCTTGAACTTTCAAAAGTTTCATTAATACCTTTAAAACTTTTTTAAAAAGTTCAAAAATACCTTTATTATTAGTATATGAACAAAAATCATTAGTATCTCGTTTTAAAAATACCCTTGAACTTTCAAAAGTTGCATTAATACCTTTAAAAAAAGTTTTAAAATGTCCTTATCGTTAGTATATGGACAAAAATCGTTTGTCTACACCCCATTATCTCCCTCTTCCATTTCCTCTCTCTTTTGATCTGCTTCAATTTCTGGCCTAACACTTCTCTATTTTTTTTCTTTTTCAATACCCGCTTACTCTCTTCTTCCATTTTTCAATCTCCAAAACTTCCTCAATTTCTTCTATCTTCTTAAATATTAGAACTTTAAATAAACAGGATGAGCTATCTCATTTCTAAACATGCCTAAATATAAATATAAGAAATTTCAACACCCAAATAGTCAATGTCTTTAAAGTTATCTTGAGTTGGAAAAAAACCAATTTGAAAACAACTCATAGATACCCTCATTTTTTTTTCTATATCTCTCATTTTTTCCCCCATTGGTCCAATTCTCAATCATAAGGAACCTTCTTAATTGACCACAACAAATAGACTAATTTGAACTGCAAAAAGGATTAATAAAATCTTCATCAACTATAAATTTGGTAATGCATATGTTTTCTTTCTTTTTCCTCCCACTGGATGTCCTCAAAATTATGACCCAAATTCTCAACATGTGTCTCTTTTTGTGTATTAAACCCAAACATATTAACTTAAACTACTAACGTACAACATTGTTAAAGCATTTAAGTCCGAAGATCCCTTGGTGGTTCCCTTATTCTCCTTTCTTCTTGCTTTGAAGCAGATCAAGAGAGAGAAGAAATGGAATAGGGAAGGAATGGGGTGTAGATAAACGTTTTTCGTCCATATGCTAATGGTAAATGCATTTTTTGACCTTTTTTTTTAAGGCTAAGGGTATTAATGCAACTTTTGAAAGTTTAGGGGCATTTTAAAACGAGGTACTAACGATTTCTGTCCATATACTAACAGTAAGGGTATTTTTTTAAACTTTTTTTGAAAGTTTAAGGGTATTAATGAAAATTTTGAAAGTTCAAGGGTATTAGGCACATTCTCTTTATAATTTAGCTTGGAGGCGATATCACCTTTGTAGCTGATTGGCCTCTCAAGTTTCCACGACTTCCCTCTGGAGGCAATCTGAAACACTAGGAGTTTAAAGCAGCCATAACATTGAGCCCCTATTCTAATCCTGTAGTATGAGAACTCCGTTAATCGATCTTTAATGTTCGCTGGTTCTCTGTGATTTTGGCTATGTAATTTTTCTGTAGAGCATTTATAAGGGCTGCAGCCTTGTCTGAAGACTTTCTTTTGTAATGTGTCCACTCTACCCAAAAAAGGAAAAAAGTTTTGTAGCCTCTATTTAATTTATATTGCCATTTTAGTTATAAAGTCATATCAGACACAGAAGTTGAAGTTCCTACTTGACATTTTGAAGATTTCTAATTCGTCTCTTTTAGATGGTTTGAATTCTTCAAGTGTAGAGATCATCGTTCCTTGGCATGTGGCAACCCTTTGTGCTTTGGATCATTTATTGCCGTAGTTTGATTTGGCCTCCTTTATTTATGTGTAATTTAACATTTTATATTAATTATCGTGAATTTTTTTCAGTAAATCTTATTAAATTTACCTCTTTTTTTCAGAATCCTTATTTAATGCTTTTGCAACTGCTGCATTTTTCAAGTTCGTTGTGTTCTCAATTTTTGAGATGAGATATCTTCTTGCAATATGGAAAGCCAGTAGGCCTATGAACAATGGAGAAGGTTGGGAAACCATGAGACGCGAACTTTCAGTTCTATATAGCCGTTTCTGTAAGTATTATATCTCAACCGAAATTTCTTTAATCTGCATATTGAAGGCATGTTTGGGAGTGATTTTAGAAATAGTGATTTTAGCAAAAATGATTTGTTTATAAGAGATTTATTAGAAGTGTTTTTCATATAATCATTTTAACATTTGATTGTACACTTTTAAAAGTTTCATGCAATTGAAAGTGATTTTGAATTAGTTTATTTTAAAATCGAAGTGGTTTTGGACCTAACAAAAGTAATTTTGATCAGTCCAAAATCACCCCAAACATGTCTTGAATACGTTCTATGATCTTGACTGGAAAGTTCATTAATTTGTTCCTTTCTACAAAGATTGCATATCATTGTGACTAATGCCATTTAGGTATCAAATTATGACCACCATTTATCTCTTCTAATATGCAAGCTTACCTGATTGCTAGTTCTATTTAAATTTTTGGACCTCTTAATCAGTCTTTCATGACTATCTGCAGATGGAATCCTTTTGGGAGGCATTTTTCTTATGTACGAGTTGCATCGTTTTATGAGACCGATTCTTCTCCTCATGTACTCCTTTTGGATACCTCAAATTGTCACCAACGTTACTCGCGACTCGAGAAAACCTTTGCATATATATTACATCTTAGGAATAACTATAACTCGGCTTGCAATTCCATTATATGTCTTCGGCTGCCCCCACAACTTCATGCGTATTCAGCCTGATAAAACTTGGTGCATTTGTTTGGGCGTCTTTACTTTTCTCCAAGTGGCCATTCTTCTTCTTCAGCACTATTTGGGATCCAGGTGGTTCATCCCCCGTCAGGTTAGGATCAACGAATACGTTCTCACTCTCTGTGATTGCTACATAAATAAACATCTTGGCGTACCCCCGGGGGCTTAATCCGATATACTTGGCAGCTGTCATGCCATGTGTATGGTGTATGGTTCTTTATCATTGATTTTGCATAATTTGTCACAGATTCTACCCGAGAAGTACAGCTACTACCGGAGGTTAGATCAAAATGGGAATCATGCCACAGATTGTGTCATTTGCATGACCGCCATAGATGTTTCTCGCTCTAACGATTGCATGGTATGCCTGCACCTTTTTTCGCCATAGTTCTCGATAACCTATTAGTTTCTCAATACACTATGTCATGATCAATTCTAACTCAGTGCCTCGTATCATGTAGATTACTCCATGTGATCATTTCTTCCATTCTGGTTGCTTACAAAGATGGATGGATATAAAGATGGAATGCCCTACTTGCCGTCGTTTGCTGCCACCTGCCTGATCGTACCTAGTTGTATCTACATATATTTACAATCAACTGACATTTCCTTGCCCCCAAATTTTGGTATGTATAATCTTGTTGGTTTGATACTTAAAAAAGCATTGATTCCAGGCAGGCATCTTTGTAAAAATTCAAGTATTGCACCTTGTTTTACAAGGATGTTTTTTTTAAAAAAAAATCATTTCAGGCCCTCTAATTCTTTTTCTTCAAATTCAATGATGTTGCAAGTGGCTTCATCTTCATGTTTCTGCCATTTCTCTCTCAGGTTGGGAAAACAAGGGCAGATTTGAAGCAGCTTTAAAATTTAATGTAGAGAGTTACAAAAGGATGGGCTTCAACAAACACATCCATTAGCTGATCTGTATTGTTTGTATAATGTATATCTTTTCTGTACATCGATACAATATCGGTAGTTCAGTAGGTAGTAGTACAAGTGAGTGAATTTCTTCATACTTTGAATCTTTGTATTATGTTTAAAATAATAAAGTAACAGTAAGTCTTAACTTGTCTCAGGGTCATTTTGGAACCCCGTTCACTATCTCATGGTAGGGGTGTAAGCGGTTCGGATCGGATTGGTTTTTAGTCAGAATTGATGTCGAAGCTAAACTTTTTGAATAAAATTGATAAAGTCCACGAACATTGAATTAACCAATATATATATATATGGTTCAAATAATCAAACCAGGTTGGTTTCATCAGTTTTCTTAGTTTATGCTTGCACTTCTAACTCGTAGAGCGTTGATTTTAAACCTTTCATCTTATTTCTCAATTTCCTAGTCTCGTAGAATTTTGTCTCATAGTCACTTCTAATTCTGCCATCATATTTTGTAAATTCATCTTGTAGTTGTAGCCCTTACTCAGCTCAATCTTTGCAAATTTCCATCTTAGAATTGCTCCCACTCCCGCAATTATCACTCTACCAATCTTGAAAGGGACATCTTGTAACCTTCACTCTCTTTTTTGTGTTTTTGGTTTTTTTAGTACAACATGGAGGTATGTAGGAAGATTTGAACCTTCGACCTCAAAGGAAGAAGTACATGTCAATTACTGCTGAACTATGCTCACTTTGGCTTGTAACCTTCACTCTCAATCTCGTATCCTTCTCTCTCAATCTTGCAAAAGAATCCCGTTTTTTCTAAAATCCAAGGGTAAATCAGCAATTTTTCCTCCCTATGAATAAAATTGAGGGATACTGAATAAATTCTAAAATAATTAAAGTCTTGTTTGATAACCATTTCGTTTTTTGTTTTTTGTTTTTTGTTTGTTTTTTTTTTAAATTATGCCTACTTCTTCACAATTTCTATAGCATGTTTCACCATTTTTTTGCAAACATATGCGAATCCTTTAGCAAAATTTCAAAAACAAAAACAAGTTTTAAAAGTTATGACCCCGTTTGATAACCATTTGATTTTTGGTTTTTAAAAATTGGGCTTGTTTTCTCACAATATCTCTACAATATTTTTCATATTCTCTACAATAGTTTCCATTTTTCTAAAGGAAACATTTGAGTATTTAGCCAAATTCCAAAAACAAAAACAAGTTTTTGAAAACTTTTTTTTTTTTTTTTTAGTTTTCAAAACTTGGCTTAGTTTTTGAAAACATATGTAAGAAGTAGATAAGAAAACATGAAAATCTATAAGTGAAAGCAATATTTATAGGCATAATTTTCAAAAATCAAAAACTAAAAACTAAATGGTTATTAAACGGAGCCTAAAAATTTTGCTTCGATTTCGAAAAACATTAAAAAAAATAAAGATAAAGCAAAAAAAAAACATAAATAAAAATAGTATTTATACTCTAAAATTTTTAAAATAAAAAATAAAAAACAAAACAGGTATCAAACCAGCTAAACTTTGCATTACTAAAAGTCTAAAATATGACTTTGACGATGTAATTCAGAATATTTCCTCTCAACTTTTTGTCCATTTCTAGCAAACAAGAAATCCAACTAAAAAAAGAGAAGAACAAAAGTTTGATATGACAAAGACAAACAGTTAGACATGTGTCTAGGGTTTGGCAAATATTGGCCCACTTCATCGTTTCTTCTTTTAGTTGCCTAGTCATGATTCGAATCTCCCATCATTCAACCGCCGTAAAACTCTACTACATTTTTTTCTTTTTCTTTTTTCTACTAATAAAAATTTATCATTATTTTTTTGACATGAAAAAAAAAAAACTATCATTATGTTAAATAATATATATTTGGTTAAATTATAACTTTTCTCTCCAAAGTTTCAAGTATGCATTTGATAGGTCCCTAAACTTTTAAAAAGTGTCTAATATGTTCTTATTATTTTTTAGTTCAACAATTGCAGAGTGAAAAATCGTATAATTGACTTTTGAAATAGTAATTAGTATTTTATCAGTGAGTCATGCTCATATTGAAATTTAATTAAACTTTCAATTTTTTGTTGGTGCCTTATTGACCTTTAGTAATGGTAATTGGTGTCCAATGTGTGTTTAAACATTCATTTTTGTGCCTAATAAGTTCCTGAATTTCAAAAAGTATATAATGTCTTTAAACTTTTTTTTAAAGTAGGTCTCTAAACTTTTAATTTTGTGTGGAATTATCAATTTTGTACCTAATAGGTCTTTGACCCATTAAACGTTTTTAAAAATTCATGCCTTTATTAAAACGAAATTGAAATTTTAGGGTTCTATTAAACACAAAATTCAATTTCATACTTAATAGATCTATTAATTTAAAAATTATTGAGATGTTAGGGACTTATTAAATGCAAAATTAAAAGTTCAAGGATCTATTAGACACAAAATTGAAAATTAGAGACTCTAACCTATATATTTTTAGGGCAAAAATCAATTTATACTCCTAAACTTTGAGAGTTGTATCAATAAAAACCATAAACTTATAATTGTATCAATTTAAACCTTAAACTTTTATAAGTGTATCAATTTACACCCTCTGTCAGACTCCATTTGAAAACGTTAGTTTACATGTGTAAACTTATAATTATATCAATTAAACTCATGAACTTTTATAAGTGAATCAATTTAGAGCATCTGTTTCAAATAATTGACGATTTTTAAATGAAGAGTCTAGATTTCTGGAGAAGTCTACACACGTGTGATAATTGATGCGTGGATGATTTCAAATTGAAGACCTAAATAGATTCACTTATGACAGTTTAGAGGTTTAATTGATAGAATTATAAGTTTGCACACGTGTAAACTAACACTTTTCAAACGAAAGCTAATAGAAGGTGTAAATTGATACACTTATGAAAGTTCAGAGTTTAAATTTGAGACAATTATTAGTTTAGGGTTTTTATTGATACAACTCCCAAAGTTTAAGAGTATGAATTGATTTTTGCCCATATGTCTTGACATTTCTTTCTTTTTTTAAGGAGTATTACACCACATGGAATTAGAGACTTGAACGGTTTAGAAAAAATAGAGATATCTTAACTATTGAGCTATGTCCCAATAAATTTTATTTTTTTTCGTTGCATTATAATTAATTTTATCAAGTTTTTAATTGATTAATTTATGGAAAAAAAAATTTAATAAATTCATGAGTAATAAATTTTTTTCTTAAAAAATAAACGTCTCCATCTTTAAATTTTAATTTGTTTAAAGAAAGTTTCATCATCAATCTCATTTAAAACATCACATAGGACTTTGCATCTCAATGTATGAAAAAGTCATTACAATAAATCCTTACTTCTACATATATCTTAAGAATATAGCATTACTATTGTAGGGTGAAGATTTGAGCTACACTTACGTCTGCTTCAATGTATGGTTGCTAAAACCTATTAAATTGAATTATTAAAAAAAAATCATCAAATTGAATTAAATCAAATCGATCACTTTACCTGTACTACTACAAGGTAGAGAAACATAAAAATGATAATAATATTATATATATTTTTTAGTACAATAATTGTGAGAGTGCGAATTTGAATCTCCGATTTCTAAGAAAAATTAGATGTCTTTAACATTAGCTATGCTATTGTTGGCGAAATGAGAATAATATTAAAAGCAATATTTAGTTTGAAAAGAATTATTCATTAGGAGGATAAATATTAATTTTAATTAGCAAACAAAATCTTTTTTAGTTCCACAAATGTGGAGATAGGGATTTGAAATCGAACATCATGATGATGAAGAGATGTCTTAATAGTTGAGCAATCATTATCAAACTTTTTTTTTTTTTTTGAGTTGAATAGCATGTAATGTCGAAAGATTTGAACATCTTATCTGTTGGTGGTATATGTCGGTTTAATTTTACGAGCATAGAAAAATATGAATTTAATTCCACTTAATTACAATTATTCTGTTAAACAAGCGGAGAAGTAAATTGACGAAAATACCCAAGGTGACGGTCGGCCGTCCACTGCGCCAATATGTACTACTTTTGTTGCCGCAACACATCTGATTCCGATCTTCTCTTAAAAACTATTAATTATTATAATTTTATGTTAATCAGCAAAAAAAAAAAAAAAAAAAAAAGCAAATGAAGAAAAAATAATAATAATAACAAAATAATAAATTTGCAGCGAAAATCTCCCATCCTCTTCTTCTTCTTCCTTCTTCATTCTCCTCTTCTCCTTCTTCTTCTTCATCTTCTTCTCTGTTTCCTTAAGAAAAACCTCACTGCTCGTACGCCAAAAACGAAATCCTTCTCTATTCGTAACGTTGTCAATGCCTGCACATAAACGTTCTTGGTCAGACAGTCTTAACGGAGAACAGCCTAGAGACCAACAATTCAGCCATCAAGATGCCAAGCAATCTCGAACAGAACGCGAGCCGAAGACTGAAATAGAAGAAGAAGAGGAGGAGAAGGTGGAGGAGAAACAGAAACAGCAGAAGGAAGGAGAACGAGAAGATGAAGGGCGCGAAGAAGACGAAGGAGAGCAACACAAGCAATTGGAAGAAGCGACCGGAGCGAGAGGTTACGTCACGTGTATTCCCTTTCCCTTCTTCTTGGATTTCGCTCGCTTCGTTGTTCTGGTTCCAATTCTACGCTTCTGGTTCTTGTTCTTGCTTGGTTTACCGTTTGCTGAAGCTGTTCCATGTGTTTTCAGATTCCGAAGGAAGCCAATCCTCTAGCTCTGAAGAGAAACCGGAGTACTTTCTCTTGAATCCTTCTACTTCTTTTTCTCTGCACGATTGCCATTTCGTTAGAGTTCTATTGTTCTTTCGGAGCTGGATTATGGTGGTTTTTTACGACCATTTTTTCTCTTAATGCGTTCCCTTCATAGTTATAGAAAAGAATGCGAGTTGATAGATACAGCTGCCAAGCTCTGCTATTCATTTCGACATTGCCGTAAAACGGCGCGGTTGACTTAATGAGCGGTAAGTAGCTGCATGTTGGGATCCGGGTCTAGTTAATGCCTGTCGATTGCTCCTCTTTCATGATTTTCAGAATTTTGTATCTCGTGATGGGTGCGAGATTTAGTTAAAGGTTCCGATTTACTATGTATCTACAGTCCGATCCATTGAGTTGGAATGAACGCGGTTCCTGTACCATGACTGGCAAGTTGTATGGTGTTTGATAGTTTATGCTATTCCACCCGTGGCATTCATAAGCAACCGCATCGAAACTTTGTTTGCATTCGCAGTGTTGTTTCCGGAGCCTCTCGTTAACTTTTGCAATAACCTGTTTCGACCATCTAGTAGGACTTCAGCAGGCACTTTGACTTCCAATCCTCTGCTAGAACCCCATTATTTGTAATGTAAGATCATCTTACTAACGTGGGTGTCTCATACATAAATCAGATCTGGAGCACAAAAAGAAATTGACATGTAGGTTATTTCACATGATCACCATGACCTTCATTTCGTAGACAATCAGATTTTCATTCTCAAACCTTTTAGCATGAACTTCCGTAGAGGGAAAAAAAAAATCATCTCTGTGCTTGAGGAGATTGTTGGACAGATGAAGATTGTTCCATGGAAAACCAATTCTTTTATTTGGTAAAGGATAGAATATCAGATAGCCTGTAAACAGCTTCAGTTTGGTCAATGAACTTATCAGGATGATTTAGAGAAAGAAATGCCCTAAATTATATTTTTCATGTGGACGTTGGTTCTAGGAGGCATTAGTAAAGATGATACAGTGTCGAAGAGGCTTTCTAGAATATACCTTTCTCCTGCTGGATCTTCAAAAATGCAGTGAGAAAACGTAAATCATTTGATTTTACGCTGCTCTTTTATTCAGAAGTGCTGGAGGAAGCTGCTTCAATGTTTTAGGCTAAGCTGGTACTTTCCTCTGCGGGGGCCAAGACACTTCGACTTAACTATTATGCATATTATTGGGTTTTAGCCTGTGTTTTTTATATGGCCTTCTTTGGTTATAATTCTCCATGAAAGCCGATTTTTTCTATCAAAATAAGTAAAGTATGGTTTGAAAGGATTCTTAGAATTTCCAATTGTTACTTTTAAGAGATCAGGTACAAGTTCACTATATTACCAGATCTACAGCATCTATATGGTGTACCCTATTCATAGTCTCCTTTGGCTAGGGTTTTTCCATTTTTATTATTTTTCATATTCTCAATGAAACGTTCTATGCAGAAATCAGGATCCATTTTTTATGTGAACTTTTTCCTGACATCTGGGATCGTCTGTTTAACACCTATATGTGTACTCTCATTCTTATTATTAGAAACTTTTTCCTGACATCTGGGGTCGTCTGTTTAACACCTATATGTGTACTCTCATTCTTATTATTAGAAATTGAGGATTTGATCGATCACTTTCCTTTTCCCCATCATTGCTGATAGGTAGACAAATATACTCGTCCTGACTAGAGCTTATCAACAATGTAATTGTGGAAGTTGTCTGCATGAAACTTGTAACAATCTAAGTCTAAACTTTGAAGTTCTAATCCTGCATATTTGTGGTGCAGATTTATTTTTGTGGAGCTGTCAGGCATTCGAAAAGATGTTCAGTGCCCAATTTGTCTTGGTATGTTTGCTTTAAATGTCGCAGATAAACATATGGTCTTTTAACATCAAAGATAAGAAAGTCGGCTCTTCAGAAAACAGCAATGGGAAATAGAGAGTTGTAATTAAGGGCACACAATTTTGGTTAGACAGAAACAGAAGAATCTTTAAGAACTCGGGGTTTTTCTAACAGAAGTTTTGGAGTTTGGCCATTTTAATCCTCTCTATGGGCTTTTACCTTTATTTATTTATTTCTTATTTTTCTTATTTTTATTTATTTATTTTTTAATCTTAATTCTAATGATTGGAGGCCCCTCCTTGTAATCTTTTGGCTCAAGTTTGTTTCTGTATGGCCCTTTACCTTTGGCTTTGGCACTTTCATTCTTCTGAATGAGAGTTGTTTTTTTATTTAAAATAAAGGAAAATGGCAACAGAGAAAAGAAGTACATGATAATTGACCATTGAATGGCATGTTTTTTTTTTTTTTTTTTTTTTGATAAGAAACAATTTCATTGATGTATGAAATTTACAAAAAGGATTGATAATCCATGGAGATTACAAAAGGCTATCAACAAGCTAAAAGGGAAGCATATGTGTATGATGCAAAGTGTGCAGATAATTTACACCAAGACATAGCATAGTAGATAATCCATTGAATGGCATATGTTTTATAACTTAAGATTTAGATAAATCAGCATTTGGCCGCTGTTAAGAACCAGATAGTTGTAAATTGTAAACGAACAACTCCGTTGGCTTATTTTTATTGGATTTTTGAGGTAGATCACTTTGTAACTTTTCTGCCTTAAAGAAACTAGCAACCTTGTTGACCTTGACAGGGATTATTAAGAAAACGCGAACTGTAATGGAATGCTTGCACCGGTTCTGTAGAGAATGCATTGACAAATCAATGCGGCTGGGGTATATAAATAAGTCCTTGTCGTTTCTATACTATTCTATTTGAACTTTATTTTGGTTTCATCTGCTTGCCTTATTGTTGAGTCTATCATGGTGAACTAGAACAAATTATATACCTATTGAGTTTATTTATGTAATTATGTTTGCAATTCTAGGAACAATGAATGTCCTGCTTGCCGCACACATTGTGCCAGTAGACGTTCTTTGAGAGATGATCCAAATTATGATGCACTGATTTCTGCCCTATATCCAGATATTGATAAATATGAGGAGGAGGTGTTTGTCACTTGTTCTTTTTCCTCCCCTCCCCCCCTCCCCCTTTTATCCCCCTAAAGGAAGCACTTCTTTTTTAATTTGGTCTCAGGAATTAACATTTCACGAGGAAGAAAAGAATCGTAATAAACAGGTCAGGTTCCTTGCCAGGCTACATATCTTCTATGCTCGATATTTTATAGAACTTCACGCTGAATTTTGAGATGTTATTTTCCTGGATGAGCTTTTTTCTTGCTGACTTTCTGAACAACATTTGAATTTTTGTTAGTATGGAGGAATTGGATAACTGAAGGTCATAATACTGTTTGCTTGCTTTGGTTGACGTGTCTATTCTGATACTAACAAGTAACAAATGTTGTCATGGAATGTCCTATTCTCATTTAGTTGAACCTATTACAACATTATTTTATCAATCCTAAGACAGCTTGTTCAGTTAACATTGTGATGCACTGATTTTGATATTATGAGATTCTTACAGTGCAGCTCAAATCCAGATAGCAATTTTTTCAAAGAGGAAAAATAAAGTCTTTTTGTCCAAGCTTGTGTGATTTCATGTTCTTCTCATGTTTTGTAGTACAGATTCAGGAATCAATTGCACAGATCTTTCAACGACAATCAGAAGCACTAAGTAAGAAGCGCATATTGGGCAAGGATACGGCTGGTGTGATTCTTACAAGATCACGTCGCAATCATAGGAATGTTCATCTAAGGAGACAAAATGGCCGAGGAGATGAAGTGTCAGGATATGAAGATAATGAAGATGAAGATGATAATAATGAGGGCAAAGATTCATCGTCTGCTGATGAGAGATTTACAGAAGTTAGGCAAAGGAGGAAGAAGAGACATTCCACTGTTAGATCCTCTCAGCCTTCTTCGTCAATAGCCAATGTAGATAGTGGATGCACCGATGGATGTGCTGAAAGTGATTTAGATATGAGCAGAGAAAATCGAACAGTTTCTCCTGGTCTTGTCTTGAACTCTGAAATGCTTGGTTGGGGGCGTGGTGGTGTACGTAGTAACACACGGCATGGTAGTGCTGGTGGGTCCAGCAATAAAAGTTCCAGAAGTAGTCGCTTAATGAAGTTAGTCAATTATCTGCGCGGCCTAGAAGAAAATAACAATGAGGTATGGAACAATGTCTGTTGTTGTGAGTAGGTCAGTGTGTCATACTCATGTCCCACTTTGATATTTTACTAGGCTTCATTTGTATGCAAATCAAGTTCTTTGTAATTCCTGGCTTCTCTTTGGACACCTTGACCACTTGCTGTGTGCCAATGATCCCCGTCCCTCCTGGATCACAATGATCGTCTTCTTATGAAGAGTTATTCTTTATTGCAGTTAGATGTCCATCTCCTCCTTATTTCAGTGGATAAAGAAAGTACTCCGAGTTTGCAGCAGCCACATCTCCACTGCCGTCCAAGTTTGACTGTTAAACACTTACGTGAAGTAAGTGCCGTTTAATGACCTTACCCTCCAATGAGAAAGTTATTTCTGCATGATGTTTTGCTCAATGATTTTTCCATTTTACTAACAACCATCATGCTTTCTCTAATTTTTAATGCACTAAAAACAGTATGTCTCACGGAATACACCTCTGCAAGCTGATGATGTTGAAATACTCTCTGTGAAAGGTCGTCATAGTACTGGCGATGATCAGTCAACCCCAAGTTCTTCAATCTCAATGGATGGCATGTATCCTGTTTTCGATCCTCTCAAGTATGAGCTACAAATATTGAAAGGCGAAGAAACTTTGGCAGGACTTCAAGCAGATTGCATTTATAGTAGGGACCACTTGGTGAGTACACAGTAATAACTTGGTTAATTTCTTGGACATTAATTATCAGAACTTAATTTTCAAAGTTGATTTGCTGGTTCACTGAATTCGTCATCCTTTATATGACTTCAGATTCTAGGATATCGTCGGAAGGGGCGGAGTTAACAAGTAACAACTAATACTTATACGCATATCTTATTTTAACTTGTTATTCAATTTTCCATACCTTTTACTTTAGAGATAGGAACATTTTTAGTATACCCGCTGATACAATATGAGGGAATCTGTAAATATGAATCCTGGAGGTTTTTTATTACAGTATTACTGTAGCTACATTTTTGAATTCTGGTTGTTGAACAACATATTGGCAATGTTCAAGGTGCGATTTTGATTGAGTGAAATTAATAAAGTCAAATTGTACCTGCCCACGGACTACCTTTTTCTGGGTGTCAAAACTGCTATATGCCAAGTAGTCCCTCTCCCTAAAGGAGAAACAGAACATAGATATCTTAGTACTAGGAGAGAAACCCCGCCTGGCCCCCAAGGAGGATCCCTTTAGTGAAAGTCCATCTCATTCAAGCAGCTGTACTGAGGACCTCGTTCTTGAATTCCTACTTGTATCCTTAGACATTGAAACTTAGGCCTTCGTCAGCTCCTTGTCTCCGGTCACCCATGGCGAGAGGCAAATTTTCCCATTTACACTGATGAGTAGACATTAGAAAAAGACAGCAAAAACCTTGAAGCTTGAGTTCAATTCTTCTGGGAGCAGAATAGATTATCAAAACCAGACAGTGGCCCTGCATGAAGTGTCTAAAAACCTTGAAGCTTGAGTTTAATTCTTCTGATCTCATATTCAATATCTCATTGCTGCATATTTTCACCGAGACAGGAACATTTCAAACGCTTGAACTATAGGAAAATTCTGCTATCCTGAAGGCAGGATGTTTGAGAGTGCAAAATATGGGCATGGGTCATAGTGAATTGTTCTTTTCGATTGGAGTTTGTTTTTTTTTTTTGTTAAATGCTAGTTCTTTTATATTCTTCTATAATTCTCAATGAAAATTAGTCTTCTTATATATATGTGTGTGTTGCGACTCCCAGACAAAACCTTGCTTAGAGAAACAAAAAGGGAAAACACTTGCGGTTGCTTGGGCAATTGAGTGGAGTTATTTGGGGTGCGTTGGGGATTGCTTTTACAAGCGTTAAAAGTAATTGCAGAAAAATCTTGATCATTTTACTTGTTTGGTAAAATAGATTATTCATTAATTTATCTCAAATCACTTTTCAATTTCTTCTTACGTGCACAATCACCTACCTAGTAGCTTTGAAAAATAGATTTCCTAAAAATTTGTCATATTCTCTAACTATAATTTTAAAATTCCAATCCCTTCTATATACTAGTTTATTACTACGTGCCTTGCACGTGTGTTTAGTATTATAAGTTCTTGATAAAATTAATTTTTCAAATTAATTATTAGTGATATATTTATTAGTTGTTGAATATTATTATTTTATATTTCTATTATGATTCCTATATTATTAATTAGCTTCAAGATTCTTTTTTCCTATTTCTATTATCATTTAGTATTTTTAATCTCACCAATTTTAATATAACAAAATTGTTTTCTATTATAATATAAATTTTTATATAATATAACATAATTTAAATATAATATAATTTTCAATTATGTTTTTAAGGTTTTTAAAATTTTATATCTATTATTATTATATATAATATATATTCTATGACACATAATATAGTTTTTTTTTAATTTTTTAAAGCTTTTAAAAAAAAATTATCTAAGTGTATTTTAGATTGAAGTCTTCATAAGTTTCCTTTATATAGAAGAACATTGAGATTATAATTTTACCAAAAATAATTTGAATAAATATATATATATATATATATATATATATATTTGTATTTCAAATAGCGAATTAGAAATATTATTCTCGATTATGAGAGATTATAATTTGATTAAAGTGAGAAGAGAAATATAATTTATCAAAAAACGACTTATATGATTCAATTTTATTGTGGTTAATTTGCTCAATTCCCCTTTATGGAAATGATTTTCTTCTTTTTAAGTATTTTAAGATGACGATTGACAAATTAATTAATAAATAAATTTAATTTTTAAATAACTAAACATTCAAATTGATTTACTTAGGAATTTTTTTTAAGTGATTTTGAAACTTTTAAAACTACTTACTTCGATTTAACTCTATAACATAACTTTTTATCGAATTTGAAAATTACTCTAAATGAGCTAAATAGTTATAAATTTCAATCATACATTATAAGATTAAGTTAAAATATTATATTAAGAAGTAGTCGTTTAAAGAAAGTAATTAATTTGATTTTTAGATTGAAAAAAAAAAAACAAAAGTAATGGGATGTAAGTTAAAAAAAAAACATATATATATATATATATATATATCAATTTTTTTAAAAAAAAAGAGATATCTAAAATAGATAAGATATCTACTTACGAAGTTGCAAAAAAAGTTGAAGCGTAATTTAATTGGAAAATTTAGATTCAAATCCTAATTTGATTTAATTTTGAATCAAATCATAACTTCGATTGAAAAATAAAATTTACAAAATTAAATTGAATTATGATCTAGTATGAGATTTGATCGATGTAATTAATTGAAATTTAAAGGAGTATTTGGTCTAAAAATCTAAAAATGTTTAAAGAAAGTAATTAATTGATTTCTAGATTGAAAAAAAAAAAGAAAACAGAAAGGAAGGGCATGTAAGTTAAAAAAAAATACATATATATCATTTTAAAAAAAGAAATATCTAAAGAGATATTTGGGGTGCTGAGTGAGTTATAAGAGTCTAGGTTGTATAATAGTCTATGGAGTTATATAATATTTGTTTAGAATGTAGAGTTATTTAGTCTAGGTTATAATAGTCTATGTTTGGGTGCAGAGTACTTCATAGACTATTATAACTCAGACTATTATTACTCATGCCCCAAACAACCCATAAAATAGATGAGATGTCTACTTATGAAATTGCAAAAAAAAGTTAAAGCATAATTTAATTGGAAAATTTAGATTCAAATCCTAATTTGATTTGATTTTGAATCAAATCATAACTTCGATTGATTTTTTTTAATCTTAATTCTATTTTGAATTCAAAATTAAATTGATTTATGATCTAATATAAGATTTGATCGATGTAATTAATTGAAATTTAAAAGGGTATTTGGTCTAAAAATCTAAGAATGTTTTATATAGTATAGATGAATGTAGATATCATAATATTGTTTGTAAAAGATAATTAAAAATAATTTATTCACACCATAAGAATTATTGATTTTTTTTAACTGTAGAATTAAAATACTTATCTCATTATAGAGATGAAGCCACATTAGAAAATTAAAAGAAGTTTAAATATATATCATATAAATAGTTTTTATTGATATTCATTTAATGAAACAAAAAAAGCTAAACCCAATAATTATTAAATTTCGAATCTGAAAGAAAATAATAATAATAATAATTTGTAAATTTCTAGCCATGATTAGAATTTAGAACAATTAAAATAATTCTAAAATAAATAATATGTAAATTATTGCTCCGTTCAGAGGGAAGATAAAGAATGTTGTTCATTTTGTCACAAACAACACCAATAAAAACCTAATATGTGAACAAATTAATTCATTATGAAAAAAGGAATTCAACTCAACATCTCTAATGGTCTAAGTAACAAAAAAATTAGCTATTATTTATCTTTGTTTCGGCTATAAAAGGCAGAAAAAAATGCGGGGCTAACGAAATTATTAAAAGAAAAAAAAAAGAGATACCTTAAACATGAAAAATTGGAGGAGATGCATATTTTTGGAGCTGAAAAATTTGGAGAAGTGCCAATTTATAGAGATATTTTATATTTAAATTTAAATTTAAATTTGATCTTTGTTTTTGGTATAAAAGGCAAAAATAAAAGTGAGACTAACGAAATTTAAAAGGAAAAAAAAAAAAGAGATAGCACAGATGAAAAAATGGAGGAGAGAGTTGCAAAAAAAATTGTATAAGTGCCAATTTATAGATAAATTTTAACGAAAAAAAAGAAGTGCAAATTGGAGGTTTTTGGAGCTGCAAAATAAATTGTAGAAGTACAAATTTATAGAGGAATTTTATGAAGGAAAAAAAAAAGAAAAAAGAAGAGCAAATTGTAGGTTTCTGGAATTGCAAAAAAAAAAATTGTATAAATGCCAATTTATAGAGGAATTTCAAGGAAAAAAAGTGCAAATTGGAGGTTTCTGGAGTTGCAAAACAAATTCTAGAAGTGTCAATTTATAGAGGAATTTTAAGAGAAAAAAAAAAAGAAGAGATACCATAAACAAATGAAAATTGGAGGAGATCCTATTTTTTGAGCTGCAAAAAAAAAATGGAGAACTGCCAATTTATAGAGGGATTTTAAGGAAAAGCAAATACCTAAAACAAATGAAAAATTGGAGGAGATGCCTATTTCTAAAGCTGCAAAAAAAAAATTGGAGAAGACTCATTTTATAGAGGGATTTTAGATTCAAATTTTAATTTGATCTTTGTTTCTAGTATAAATGGCAAAAAGAAAAAGAGAAAAAAAAAAGCGGGGGCTAATGAGATTTAAAAGAAAAAAAAAAGAGATACCAAAAACAGATGAAAATTAGAAGAAGATGCCTATTTCTTGAGTTCAAAAAAAAATTGTAGGAGTGTCAATCTATAGAGGAATTTTAAGAGGGAAAAAAATAGATACCTGAAATAGATGAAAATTAGAGGTTTGTGGCGCTGCAAAAAAAATTGTAGAAGTACCAATTTATAGAGGAATTTTAAGGGGAAAAAAGCAGAGATACCTAAAACAGATAAATTGAATAGGTGCCAAATTACAGAGGAATTTTAAGGGGAAAAAAAAGAAGAAGTGCAAATTGGAGGTTGCTGGAGTTGCACAACAAGTTGTAGAAGTGCCAATTTATAGAGGAATTTTAAGGAAAAAAAAAAAAAAAGAAGAGATACCTGAAACAGATGAAAATTGGAGGAGATACCTATTTTTTGAGTTGAAAAAAAAATGGAGAAGTGATAATTTATTGAGGGATTTTAGATTCAAATTTTAATTTGATCTTTGGATAGTGTGTTCTAAAGATGCAGACCAATTGGAATTAGCCCAATATATATAGAGAATTTAGATTCAAATCCTAATTGCATTTGATTTTGAATCAAATGATATATTCAATTGAAAAAATAATGTTCTAAATATCAATTTGAATCAAATTATACGTTCAATTTTTTTAATATAATATAATATTGATTTGATTTTGAAGCAAATTATATCTTCAATTAAAAAAAAAAAACTAAATGTATGATAATTGGATAACCAAATTGCATATCAAGTTAAGATTATTGATTCAAATTCATCAATTTAAAATTAAATCATTCATTCATTTTGAGTCTAATTATCAAATCGAATTAGGGTGTATTATGAAGATACAAACAAATTGTAATTAGAAGTGTATTATGGAGATACAAACAAAATAATGAAATAAAAATATAAAAAAAAATTGAGATATCTAAACCAGAAAATTGGAGAAGTGTATTCTAGAGATGGAAACAAATTAGAATTAGAAGAGTATTTTGGTGATACAAACAAGTTAATGAAATCAAAATCAAAATCAAATTAAAAAATAATAATAATAATAAGATACCTCAAGGGGAAAGTTGGAGACATCGAAAAAATTGGAGAAACGAAAAATTAGAGAAATGAAAAATTGGAGAAATAAAAAATTGGAGAAATAGAAAATTGGAGAAACGGAAAATTTGGATGAGGTGTGTTTTGAAGATGCAAACCAATTGGAATTAGCCCAATATATTTAGAGAATTTAGATTCAAATCCTAATTGTATTTGATTTTGAATCAAATGATATATTCAATAAAAAAAATGTTGTAAATATCAATTTGAATCAAATTACCAAATCAGATTAGGATGATTTGATTCATAAGAATTAATTCAATTTTTTTAATCAAATTATCTTGTTATTGTTGTGGATTTGAAATTAAATCCGATTATAATGATTTGATTGATGTAATTAACTAAAATTTAAAAGGGTATTTTAGTCTAAAAATATTTTTCAGAAACTCTTGCTTTTTAATATACTAGTTTTTTTACCACGTGTATTGCACGTGTAATCAAAATAGTATGAATTAAATTGAATTTACAATGAATTTTTTTATGCATTCTTATATTAGTTTTGTTTTTTCTATTTTTATTATGATTTTATATTTTTTTAATGTGACTAATATGAATATAATATAATATTTATATAATATTATATTATTTCTATTATAATATAAGTTTCATATAATGTAACATAAATTTAATATAATATATTTTTTTATTAAGTTTTTTTTTTAAAAATTTTTATTTCTATTATTATTATTATTTATAATATAATATATGTTTTTTTAATAATTTTTTTTTTTAAATTTATGCAATACTTGTTAATGGAATTTTATGACGATTATTTTTTATTTGAATTTGGCATACAATTATTGACAGAGAATTAATTAAAAAATACACACACATATATATGTGACATATCATAGCAATAGTCAATAATTATGCTAAATAATACAAAAATACATTTTAAACAAATTGGTTTACAAAGTCAAAACTTCTTTATAGACAATGTTTTTGGTCAAATTGTGATTTTGCACTACATCAAGTGAGGACCAATGGGCTATGTAAATTAAAAAACGTCATTAAATATAGTTGTGGTTTTTTTTTCTTTTTGAAATATTTTTTAAAAAAACAAGAAACTTTTTAAAATTAATAAAAATCCTCTTAAAATTAAAAGAATATCTTGTAAATTTAAAGTATTTACATTATTGCTAAAATTTTAAAATCAAAAGTAATATTTTAAAAATCAAACACAAAAATAAACTAACCCCTAATTCAAAACTTAAAATAATAATTTAGTTATAAATAAATTAAAACGATGAGTAAAAGAATATGTAAAAGAAAAAAACACGGGCTCTCGAAATTTATATTAAAAAAAGAAAGAAAGAAAGAAAGAGATACCTTATTAAAATTTTGATGAGATGGATATTTTAGATTTGTAAAAAAAAATGCGTCAACAACACAACATGAGTGGTATCAACTAACATAATTTTGTGTAAAAAAAACATGAAAGAAATGAAAAAAACGTGGCCTAATTTAAATTTATGAAAAAAAAAAAGAAATATACCTAATGAGAGTGTGAGAGACACCTTATCAAAAATTGGAGAAGATGGATATTTTAGATCTAGAAAAAAACAATCATCAACAACACAACATGAGTGGTATCAACTAACTTAATTTGGTCTAAAAAACGTAAAAGAAAAAGAAAAAACTAATATATTAATTTGCACAACATCAAGTGAGGACCAATGAGCTATGTAAATTAAAAAAATGTCATTCAATATAGTTGTGGTTTTTTTTTTCTTTTCTTTTTGAAATCTTTTTTTAAGAAAGCAAGAAACTTTTTAAAATTAATAAACATCCTCTTAAAATTAAAAGAGTATCTTCTAAAATGTCATTCAATATAGTTTTGGTTTTTTCTTTTCTTTTGAAATATTTTTTTAAGAATACAAGAAACTTTTTTAAATTAATAAACATCATCTGTAAATTAAAAGAGTATCTTCTAAAATTAAAGTGTTTACATTATTGCTAAAATTTTAAAATCAAAAGTAATAATTTAAAAATCAAACACAAAAATAAACTAAACCCTAAATCAAAACTCAAAATAATAATTTAGTTATAAATAAATTAAAACAATGAGTAAATATAAAAGCAAAAATGTGGGCTAATGAAATTTAAATTAAAAAAAAAAAAGAAAGAAAGAAATAGATACCTTATTAAAAGTTGGAGGAGATGGATAGTTTAGATTTGGAAAAAAGAATATCAACAACATAGATGATTATTTTAGATCTGGAAAAAAATTTGGAGGACATGTGAAATTTATAGAAGAAATTTATATTCCAGTTCTAATTTGATTTGATTTTGAATCAAATTAGATATCTTATCAAATTAAGAATAAAAAATAATTCAAATTCTTTTCGAATTTTGAATAAAAAAACGTGAAAGAAAAAAAGTTAATTCAATTAAATTAGATATCTCATTAAAATAGTAGGATATGAATTGACTCAAATTATTTTTTAATAAAAAGATGTGAAAGAAAAATAAATAATTCAATCAAATTAGATATCCTATCTAATGAGTAAGAATTGACTCAAATTATTTTTGAATAAAAAAAGGTGTAAAAAATAACTAATTTAATCCAATAAGATATGCTATCAAATATCAAATTAAGAATAACAATTAATTCAAATTATTTTTGAATTTTGAATAAAAAAAGCATGAAAGAAAAAAAAAATTCAAATTATGTTTTAATCAAAATATGAAATTAAATCGAATTATGATGATTTGATTGATGTAATTAACTAAAATTTAAATAAATATTTTGGTCTAAAAATGTTTATAGATTATAGATATACATTATAGATATTGATTCAAATTAATAAATAATTAATCAATTTGAAAATAAAAACAAATATTAATTTTGAATCAAATTATCAAAACGGATTCAGAGGATTTGAATCAGATTATGATGATTTGATTAAAGTAATCTGATTTGAAATTAATTAAATCAGATATTCATTTTGAGTCAAATTATCAAATCGGATTTGGATGATTTGATTAATGTAATTAACTAATTAACTATAATTTAAAAAGGGTATTGTGATCTAAAAATATTTTTTAGAAACTCTTACTTTTTAATATATTATAGAATTATAGATTATAGATATTACTACTAATATTATTATTATATTATAGATATATATATTTTTTTAATTTTAAACTAAAATAATTGGATTCGCAAAGATGTAATTAATTGGAGGTACCTGATTTTTTTTAAAGCCAAAAACTTAATTGAAAGAGAGATAGAATTATGAAAAAAAAATTGGAAAAGGTTGGAAAAAAAAAAAAGAGAAAAAATGTGGCAATATGATGTTCAAAAGTCATGCCAAAAACTTAATTTGAAAACAGACATAGTTCTAAAAAAATCGAATAAAAAAAAAGGAAAGATACGTGATCTGATAAAAAATTGGAGATGACCTAATGAAAAATTTGAGATAACTACTTTTAGACCTGAAAAAAAATAGTTATTACTAAAAATAAAAACCTCATATGAAAAAAAGAGGAAGATAATTGGATGCAAAAGAAGTTAGAATAATTTGAATACGTAAAGAATTGTATATATATATATACAAAGATGTAATTGTAACAAAAAAAAAAAAAATAGAATTAGCATTCAGTCTGCCAGTTCAAATTTTTGGGCTATTGCAACTCAATAGCATGAGAATTGTAATTGTGCGGATATAAGAACTAATAAGAACTATAAGAACTCCGGTTTAAAAAAAAGAAATATAAGAAGTCCAATTTCAAAAAATAATAATAAAAAGAACTATAAAAACTAAATAAGAACTATAAGAACTCCAGTTTCAAAAAAAAAAAAAAAAAAAAAAAAAAAAAAAGAAATATAGGAACTTTAGTTTTTTTTTAAAAAAAAACTATAAGAACGAAATGAAAAATAAAAACGTACATGAAGAAGAAGTCCAGTTTTTTTTTTTTTAAAAAAAAAAAGAAATATAAGAACTTCACTTTAAAAAAAAAAAAAAAAGAACCATAAAAACGTACCTGAAGAAGAACTCCAGTTTTAGAAAATAAAAAAACTATAAGAAATAAATGAAGAAAACATACTTGAAGAAGAACTCCAGTTCAAAAAAAAAAAAAGGAACTATAAGAATTAAATGAAAAAAACGTAGCTGAAGAATTGGATATAAGAATTCTGTATGATAATTAGATACAATTTATAGAATCAAATTTGATTTGATTTTGAATCTAATTGCTTATCAAATTAAGACTATTGATTCAAATTCATTAATTTGAGATTAAATCAGATATTCATTTTGGTCAAATTATCAAATTGGATTATGATGATTTGATTAATGTAATTAACTAAAATTTAGAAGGGTATTTTAGTCTAAAAGTGTTTTTCAGAAACTCTTGCTTTTTAATATATTATAGATTATAGATATATAACTTTTTTCTCACATTTATTTCATCCTATATCAATAAAATTTTGATTGACTCAATTTTTCATAACAATTGTTTTTCCTAAACTTTTATTAAATAGCTTATATTAAACAAAATAACTTGTAATTTAAATTATATAAATTTTTAAACAATTAATTTATAACAAAATAGATATTATATATATATATATATATATATATATATATAATTGAAATAATATGTCTATTTTGGTCATTATAGCTAAATCACAACAGTTTTGAATTATTTTACCAAACACTATAATCTGATTTTTCAAGTTTAAAGTTAAAATTTATCAAACACTAATTTGCTTCCTACGACAACTGTTTTTTCTAAAAGCAAAGTTGTTAGTAATTATTTTAAAAGCTACAACAATCCCAAACTAAGCCTAGTCTGTGAAGTTAAATAATTTGTGTTTGAGGTACTGAGTTGTTTAGTATGAGTTTATAAAGTCTGTGTTTGATATGCAGAGTTATTTAACATGGAGTTTTAAATTTATGTTTATGTTGGTTGTTGTTGTTTTTTTTTTTTTTTTTTTTTTTTTTTTTTTTACATTTTTTGTTATACTATACAATTAGAGCTATATTATGTATCAATTTTTTAAAATTTAAATAATAAAGATTTGTTCCCATCAAAGGAAATATTTTTTCATTTTCAGTTTCACCTATTATCTGATTTAGATAGTTAGAGGCATTTTTCAAGGAATTTCATTTGGAATTACCCTAATAGAAACTCCTTGTTTTTAATTGATTCTATTGTTTGTTTAATATATAGTTTATTAAAGACATTTGTGTGTGTATGTATGTATGTATGTATGTATAAGTTAAAAATTTGATTGCATAACAATGTCTTATGTTTAATGTAAAAAATTGTTGAGGAAAATCTTTTGTTCTAATTTTAATTTTAACTCCATTGTATATCTATTGCCAATAGCTTATAGAAATTTAGCATTTTATGGTTAAACTTAGTATCTATTGGAACTCCATCTTTTAGGGATGGTTTCTTTATCTATTATTTCAAAATCTAAGGAGTTTTAAGTAAATTTTATTATTTATTATCATATAAAATTAAATGATATTTTTATATAAGAAAAATTACGACAAAGACAATCATATTTTGCTAGTTTTCCTATAATTTTAAAATTATCATTTGAACACAAATTTTAATAACATGATGTGCAAGTATTTCATCCCTGTAATAGTCAGTAATGAAACACATCCTTACCAAAATAGTCATATTTTGCAAGATTT
The DNA here is from genome assembly GCA_033996785.1 of Trichosanthes truncata. Lineage (NCBI taxonomy): Eukaryota > Viridiplantae > Streptophyta > Magnoliopsida > Cucurbitales > Cucurbitaceae > Trichosanthes > Trichosanthes truncata. The sequence continues at coordinate 23,854,390 of JAWPNB010000008.1, read as the reverse complement.
TCGAGAATTTCTGAAATGTGCTTTTCGCTACACGCAAGTGCACGTGATCGAAGTAATAAAGAAACTGGAAGTATTCCAGAGTATCGTACCCAAGGGAACGGGGTTTAATAAAATGAATTTTAGTTGGCACAAAATTATTGACAAATTGCAACTTGAGGTAACCGTGGGTGAAAATGATTTGAGAGGTGTTTTGACTAAAATAAAATTATTTGAAAATTCAATGGAAATGAAAAAGGGATTCAAGTTGCTAATGCCCCTTTGGAAAGAAAATGCAACAAGAAAGCAATTGCAATCATAGCTACATCAAGAACTAAGTAAACCGAATTCAACTCCTATTCGACCTTCTATGAAGTATCTTTAGGAGACTAAGTGATTAAACCTATATTTCTATGGCTAATCTAACTTAGATATTTTTGCGCACAATTCTAGTGGTTTTGGAGTCTCGCCCTATGTCTAGGGTCGATGTTTCAGACTTATGTCTAAGCCTTTTCCTCCATTGCTTTTGCGACATCCGCTTCCCTTAACCATTTCAGTATTAAGTTATAGCTTGGTAAGCAACACTAGATGGCCAGCTAGGTTTACCCAACAATTAACTCACCAAAAGCAAACTTGAGTTCAAGAATTAGCTAGATTGTTTTTACTCTCGAGCTTTACATCTTTCCTCTAGGGCATTCACAAACTTGAATCCCAAAGGAAATTTAGCTCTCCATAATTAAATTAACAAAAACGGTAAGATTAAAAGTGATAAAATTCATTGTTACAACAAAGTAAACAATGCAATTAAATTGCAAATACAAAGCAAATCAGTAGCTTCAAGAAATAATTTCAAGAATTCAAGATACAAACTTAACTCAAAGAAAATTGTATATATGTATGTGAACTTCAAATACAGTAGTTTTCCAAAAATTCAAATAGCAGAAAATAAATTACCAAAACTTAAGTTAACAAGTTGTATCAAAATTCAATAACAGAAACTAAGATTGCTGAAATTAAAAAGATAAACCAGTGGCTATTCTAACCCAAATACAGAAATTCAAAACTTCACCCATCTTAAAACCCATTCTCCGTAACTCAATCGAACAAAGAAATTGTCCATAACCATACCCAATTCTTAGGTAGATGGGATTGAGAGAAGGATTCTGGAAGTTTTAAGATGAAGAACACTAGAAAAATAAAATCCACAAATGAAAACAAAAATGCTACTGTCGGGGAAACAATACCCAAAAGTGAAACAAAAATTCCTCCCAAAAATCGTGCTCTCTTGTTCGGCTTCTTTGTTCAATATTTATAGGGATCTCATGCTAGGGTTTCCCTCTTGGTTGATGGAAAATCATGGCTAATTATCTTGCTGAATTCGTGGGTCAAATTTCCTTCAAAATCCCGAAATTCTCGTTTTTTTACTTAAAGTCCAGATCTGCCAGATTGCAATTGCATAGCATTTGCACTGCTGTTGCATTCCACGAAAATTCTGCATCAAAACATTAAGTAAGTGTGAATTTTTTTCTTCTTTTGTTTTCTTTTCTCAACTTACTTAATTTAAAGGTCTTTCATCAATCATGTGATTAAATTCAAGCATTTTTTTTTTTTATTTTTCATCAAATAATATGAATAAAAATCACAAATATAACTAAGTTTAAAGGCCAAATAATCCTCATGAATGAGAATTATCAATTTCAAAGTAAGTTACTTAACACCAATGTTTAAAATCGACAGAAATATCCAGATCTCGATTTTATGAAAATATCAACGAAAATATTGATAAAATGTCGATGTCGATGGATAATTCTAGAAAAATTATAAAACAAAAAATTCAAAAAAATATTTAAATTAATAAATAAACATTTTATTCTTTTTAAATATGTTAAAGTACTTATTATTAACATTGGAGGGATGGAGAGAGAGGAAGATGGAGTGAGTGAAAGAAAGGAAGATGGAGTTCCTCGATAAATGTGCAAATTATTTATCCATTGTGTTGTGAAGTATGTGGGCTAAACAGGAAGTGGGGTATTTTAACCCACTTCACCCAACTTTAAGTTGGTAGGTCAAACACCTCCTTAGGGCCGTTTGGTTTAGGATTTCATTGGATGGGCAATAAATGCTTGGAAATAAGATGTTTGAAAATAATAATGCTCAGAATCTTAGATGTGTTTGGTTCTATATGAAAATGTTATCAGATTTTTATAGAAATAAATGATGTTTGTATTTGTTTGATAAAATTAATACGTAAAATTTATATAATTATAATACATTAATTCATGAATTAATATTCCAATAAATATATATAATTTAATTAATGGACTAAAAAATGTAATTTAATTAATTATAAGTAATAGAGAGAATAATTTTAATTGAATAATCAAGTATGATTATTAGAAAATTCATATAGTAAATTAATTTGATTGATTATTAAAAAATTCATATGGTAACTTAATTTAACAAATTAAGGTGAACTAACTTATATATTAATAAATGCCAAAGTGAGTTTAGCTCAGTGGTAATTGACATGTTCTATCGATTAAAAGGTTAGAGGTTCGAATCCCCCACCTCCAAATTTTGTTGAACTAAAAAAAAAAACTTAAATTAATAGATTATTAATTAATTAATATTTTCAATAAAGTACTTAGTTGTATAATTTAATACAGTATTATCTATAAAAATTAATTAAGTGTATATTTTAATCAATTAGTTATTATTAATTTATTACAATTGAATTGAATAATTAATTATGTTAATTTAATATATTATTATCAATTAAACTTTATATAATTTTGTTTGATTATAAATTTAATTGAAATATATAAAATTTTAAATTAAATTAAACTAAATTAATATATCAAATAGAAACAAGATATTAAAAAAAGAGAGAGGAGAGAAGAAGATATTAAGAAAATAGAGGAGAGAGAAGAGTACTTAGAACATCTTTACGTTTAGAAGGGTATCAAATGCCATTATACATGGGTATAAGAAAGTGACTCATTCCAATGTCCCATCTTTCAAACCTTGTGCCAGATAAGGAATTATATATTCATTCTCCATTTCCGTCTTCATTTTAGATCCATCTCTATTTTTTTTTTTGTGTATAATAGGTTCATGAACTTTAATAAGTCCTTGAACTTTAAATTTTGTGTTTAATAGGTCCTTAAACTATAAAAATGTCAAACAGGTTTTTGAACTTTAAATTTTGTGTCTAATAGGTTCAAGACATGTTTAAAAATTTTCTAAAATTAACGAATATAGTAGACATGAAATTGAATTTCTGTCTAATAGGACATTTAACTTTTAATTTTATGCTCAATAGATTCATGGATTTTAAAAAATGTCAAATAGGTCAATGACTTATTAGACCAAAAAAATTAAAATTCATGGACTTGTTAGACATAAACGTGAAAGTTTAAGAATTTATTAAATACTTTTTAAAGTTCAAAGACTTGTTAGACACACAATTGAAAGTTCAGAGACCTATGAGAAACTTTTTAAAGTTTAAAAACCTGTTTGACACAAACTTGAATGCTCATGTACTAAACTTGTAATTTAACCCTATATCAAATAGAAATAAGATGTTAAAAAAAGAGTGGAGAGAGAAGATGATGTTAAGAACAGAGAGGAGAGTGAACAGGATTAAAGGGTATCAAATACTCTTGCACACGAGTATAAAGTATGCCTGAGAATAACTTATTTCCATGTGTTCGCACGAGATTTCAATAAAGAAATAAGAACACGTGCAAATGAAACTTTGTATTTGTATAACTTTGAATGTGTGGAATACAATCTCTAATACTTGATCCTCTGATTCTCTCTCTTGCTTGTATGTTTCACTCGAGGGCTGTAGAGCTTACTCTCGAGATTGAAGCTTCAATGGATTCTTGGAGTCTCGAAGAATTGTTCTTGATCTTCGAGGAAGTGTTCTTCGTTCAGGAGGGATTTGATCTTCAAGAGCTCAAGGAGTCTTCTGGCTTTTGTTTCTGAATTCTCTCTGAGGTCTCAAATTTCTGAACCCTCAAAATGGAGGAGGGGCTCTCTATTTATAGAGTTTCCCAGGACCTCCAGATGGGCTTGGGCTTGACTATTGGACTGGCCTGGTGGACTTTGAGCCTGGTCCTTAGACTGAGCCTGATTAACCTTGGGCCTAGCCTTGTGGGCTAGGACTTATTGACTTTGGGCCTAAACTTTGCTGGATTAGAGCCTCCCATTTGGGCTTAGTCTAAAATTGACCCAAATTTCATATAACCCAATTGCATATTGGGATTTACTTTAATTTAATTTAGGGATACTTGCAAATTTAAATAATCCCTAATTAAATAAATAATTTTGCCACTAACTTTAATTAATGACATGGAAATTTCTTATTGGCCAAAATTTCTATTCCAACAAATGCTCCCTTTTCGAGATTTATGCACTAGTATATGTGAGTGAATCTCGAAAAAGATAATTTGGAATCAAAATTTAAGGTATTTGCTCCTAATTTGGACTCCATTTGATGTGCCAATTCATCAAAATATGAATTTTGGTCATAATTTTGATTTTCTTATTTGGCAGCCAACTTTGATTTGAATTTCGGTAAAAATTAATGTTCTACCTTAATTCTAATTTGAATTTTATTTGAATTTCAAGTGGTATTCAAATTATACCCATTTTTATTTAGGGCATAATTTAGAATCTACCAATGAATTTTGATTTGGAGCTTGAATTTGGAGTGCCCAAGTTTCACTTTTTTTGAGATAAAAGGCTACCCAATTATATTTTGGAATTGGAATAGAACTTGAATTTGAACTTTAATCAAATTTTGATTTGGGATAAAATTTGTATTATGCCCAAATTTCACTTTTTGAGATAAAAGTCTACCCAATTATATTTTGGAATTGGAATAGAACTTGAATTTGGATTTCAAATTTTTTTTTTCTTTTTTTTTTTATTTGGGATAAAATTTGGATTATGCTCAATTTTATTATGAAATAAAACCATCTAAATTTGACTTAGATTTCAACTATACCCCAAATTTCAACTTGGATTAAGATTCACTCATATGTATATTTTTATTTCCTTTCGCTTGAATAGAACTTGGCCTTTTATCTGACTTCCATTTGAACTTGGACAGCCAATTTTAATTCCTGAGCATCCCTCCAACTTTAATCTTGGAATAGAATTTGGTGGGTACCTAATTTTGAAGTACGATAAGGATCTTCCAAGATTAAATAGAGTTACCGATTCAAGATATAAATCACACGATCATGAAGAAAGGTGCATTCAAATCTTGAATTTTTATCTTATCAAAGTTGGATTTGGAACCCACAATTTTTTTTTCTGTTCAGATTTAAAAAAATTCAGTCCGCAAATCAGATAAAATCGGAATTTCAAACAGAGTCAAAATCCTCCTTTTCAAATAAGGATTTAGAAGATTTTTTTTTTATTCGAATGAGGCTGATAATAGATCTTAAAATCCTCTGCCTATAAAAACACTCAGAAGCTTTTACACCACTTGTCGAAGAAGAAGAGCAAAGAAAATACACGTCGCCGTCGCTGGATCTCCGAAGTAAACCACTCGCCGTCGAACTCGAACAGCCGTACGGAGTCGCCTGCTGCAAGAAGCAGCCGCCGCCGTCCAGCCACCAAAGACGAGCACATCGCCGCTGAATATACTGTAAGTCAGCTTCGCTTGAGACGATAGGCGTGAGAAAAAGAAAGTGAGAGGAAAGGATGGGGGTGAATGGGCTTTTCTTTTTTTTTTTTTTTTTTTTTCAGGAATTTGTTTTTATTTAATTATATTATTATTATTGTTTTAAGAAAAAAACGTGAGCATCCCACCCACTCTTCCTTCTTTTATATATATATATATATTTTATTACTTTAAGAAACACGTGGGGCTGCCCACTTTCCCTTCTTTATATATATATATATTTTAATTCTTGCCTTTTTTTTTTTTTTTGTTTTTAATTTTCAGTTTCTTTGCAACTCTCTCTTTTTTCAGAATTTGGCATTTGCAAGTGCTGGCAAGACCTACAAATATTTTCACCATAGCAGAAAATATCTTCATCCACTAAAAGGTAAACAAGTAGGTAATTTTTTGAAAAATAATACATGCCCCCCCCTTTTTTTTATTCTTGACTTGCAGCTAAGATGTCTCCTTCAACTTTGAGATGTCTTCTTTAACTCCGAAGGTGACCAACCCCTGATTCAGGCGGAATTAAGAATGGCACCTTTCGGCCGCTTTGACATCTTCTTTAATTTCGAAGGTGACCAACCCCTGATTCAGGCGGAATTAGGATGACACCTTTCGACGGCTTCGACTTCTTCTTCAATTTCGAAGGTGACCAACCCCTGATTCAGGCGGAATTAGGATGGCACCTTTCGACGGCTTCGACGTCTTCTTCAATTTCGAAGGTGACCAACCCCTGATTCAGGCGGAATTAGGATGGCACCTTTCGACGGCTTCGACGTCTTCTTCAATTTCGAAGGTGACCAACTCCTGATTCAGGCGGAATTAGGATGGCACCTTTCGACGGCTTCGACGTCTTCTTCAATTTCGAAGGTGACCAACCCCTAATTCAGGTGGAATTAGGATGGCACCTTTCGACGGCTTCGACGTCTTCTTCAATTTCGAAGGTGACCAACCCCTGATTCAGGCGGAATTAGGATGGCACCTTTCGACGGCTTCGACGTCTTCTTCAATTTCGAAGGTGACCAACCCCTGATTCAGGCGGAATTTAGGATGGCACCTTTCGACGGCTTCGACGTCTTCTTCAATTTCGAAGGTGACCAACCCCTGATTCAGGCAGAATTAAGATGGCACCTTTCGACGGCTTCGACGTCTTCTTCAATTTCGAAGGTGACCAACCCTTGATTCAGGCGGAATTAGGATGGCACCTTTCGACGGATTCGACGTCTTCTTCAATTTCGAAGGTGACCAACCCCTGATTCAGGCGGAATTTAGGATGGCACCTTTCGACTTTGTTTTACCCTTGGAAGTGACCAAACCCTAACTCATGTGGAGTTAAGGGCAGTCTTGTCTTATCTTCTAACTTTATTTGACCCTGTGTTAACCTTTTTTTTTTTTTTTTTTACTCGCTTTAGATTCTTTATTACTTTTTTTTTTTGGTCTTATTATTTATTTATTTATTATTATTATTTTTTTAGGACCATGGTGCACTTCCAAGAGCTTTTGGATCATGGGAGGAAAAGTCTGGTTATTTTAGATGATAAAGACCATCCCACAAACAGTGGAACCATTCTTCTAGTGGAAGACTCGATCAAGGGGTCAAGACTTGAGCTAGACAAGTCACATTTTTTGCCTGAATGGCCTTTAGGAAAACCCCTAAATCAACATTCTTCCTCACTAATGTGGATCTTACAGTCTTCATTGCATAAAAAGGAACCAAACGAAAATCCAGAACCGACGCTAGGGCGTCGAATTATTGAAACTCAGGTTCGCTGGGGTCCTCTTTTAAAGTTCAATGGAGAATTCACTTACATTCCCTACTATTGGGAATGGTTAGAGTCTGCGATTGCTAGAAATCAGGTAGTGCTACGAGGCTCTAATTTGTTGAACGCGGTTATGGCCTCTCTGTACTCTTATGATCGCAATAATGATGTGGTGCGAGCCTTTTGTGAAGCTTGGTGTCCTTCGACCAACACCCTTCATACTGCATCTGGAGAAACATCCATTTCCTTATGGGATATGTGGAAGTTCGGGGGTCTCCCCGTCAAGGGAAAGTTTTATGACGAAATCATCCCTTTTTGTGAAGAATTGATGGAACCACGAGGTCAGAATGAACAACTTCCAAAAAGTTGTAATTACCTTTTTTACGCCTATCATCGTATCGCATCCCAACAAATGGAGAAATTGCAAATCCCCATTCACTTATGGATTTCGTTTTGGTTCAAAGGTAAGCTAAGGTATGTAAAACCTTCAGCTCGTAGGCAGAAGAAAACTTCTCGTCCTCGCTCCACTCATAATCCAAATGGATCTATTCCTGATATGTGCGATTGGTCTAAGGACGAGCAGGAGTTGTTTCACACTCTTGGTGTTGAAGAAGGATGGAAAGAACAAACTTATTTGGCCGCCTTTCTGTCTTGTTGGCTATGTGTGTTTGTGTTTCCTTATAAGGGCATAAACTTTCTTCGACCGGGTGTATTTAAAGTTGCGGCACTTATGGCAGAAGGTGCTATTTTCAATCTTGCAGTTCCAGTTCTATCCAACATATATCATGGCCTTGACCAGATTTATAACACCCCTCACTCAACTGGGCGCTCTGATATTTGCTTTCCAATACACTACGTCTATGGTTGGCTTGCACACTATTTTGGCACACATTTTAAGCTTACCATAACACTGAAGGGTCCTTGGATGGTTGATTATTCTGGGACAGGCGGCGCCAAGTATTTTACCTGCCTTGAAGCTCGCAGATTAATTCACCAAGGTACGTCTATAATGTGGCATGTAAATCTTCCATCCCGCAATAAGGCTGAAATCCTACACGACATTAAAGGCTTATCATTCTCTTCCTCTTCCTATTTTATAAGCCTTCGGTCGTGTTATTTGTCTTCTCGCCATGGAATATTGATGACTATTGAGGCCTATAGCCCTAATCGATTCAGCCGACAGTTTGGCTTTTACCAGGATATTCCAAATGATTTACATGAGGATCCCCCTTATGTTAGTTTGGACAACGTTTATCATTGTTGGAGACTTTACACTGAAACTTTGACTTCATCACGCATATACCTCCCGGCCCGCGAGCTGGATCCCGATAATCACACTACCCATTCTTACAAAGGTTGGTGGTCACGAAAACATGGGGATTATCTTGATTCAGGCATACAACTTTTGATAGATAGCTTTACCCCTCCTCCAAAGAAGCAAAAACCTCATAAAGCTGCACATTCTAACGAGGCTGGTAAAAGCACTCACATATTAGCGAATGAGGCTCCAACCCCTCCGGTGGACATCTCAGATGACGACGACGGAAGCTACAGCAGTAATGACGACCGCCATTGGAAAAGGCCTAAAAAAACGAAGAAGTCGACCCATTTAAATGACAACACCTTTGATGGCAAGTCAGAGACTCCAAAGCGTTCTAAGTCTTCTAGATCTTCGGTAAGTATCTCATTTTATCTTACTTAACTCGTTTAGAGCTTTGTTCATTGACTAATTCCCTTTTTTCTCTTTTGTAGGCATCTTCGGAGAGTCACTCACTGACAAGTCCTAACGTTTTTGCCTCCATTATTGCGCGACCCGGAGAGTTCAAGGCTCCAGCTGAAAAAACGACCAGCCATTCGCATCCAAATGCGAAGCCTCAACAAGTTCGAGAGGGGGCAAAAATTGATATTCCTGAAATTTCAACTTTTAATGCTGAAACTGTAATCTCGACCCTACAACGTCAGACTGCCTTAGCCATGTGGAAAGCCGCTCAGCAAAAACTTGCCCGCACTCCCTTTGAGCATGTTCCTTCTCTTGAGCAAGAAGTGGATAAGATATTTCATGCCATTTCGACAATTGATGCAACTAATTTGGCCCCTCTTCGCGAATTGGTGAGCGAGTACTTTGAGAATGTAAGAAGGTACAATGAACTCCAACATTCGTTTTCCTCCCAACAGGCTGTGATGAATGGTGATCATGATTTGACAGAGCTTAAAAACAATCTTGAGGAAATTCTTTCCAGTGACCGACTTTCACAAGAAAAGAAAGGCATGCTTCAGCATCAATCTAGACAGACACTTCTGGAAATCAGAGAGTTCAGGGCTAAGCTTAAGACTTTAGAAGCTGAACACAAGAAACTCTCTCAGCTTATCTTGGAGGAGGAAACATCTTTCGAGCAACGACAGCGTGAGGCTTCCAAGCTCCGTGAAGAGATAAGTGAAGCTGAGAACACTCGAATTGTTAATGAAAATGAAGCACAGAATTTAGAAGTGCTTCGTGGAGTGCTAGAGACTGCGCGTCAGGAGTTGCGAGATTTCAACTAGACGCTTTGAGTTTTTTTTTTTTTTAAATTTATTTATTTATTCTTTATTTAGATGTCTTCACCATGGCCACTCTATTGATGTCTTATCGACCTAGTTAAATCACTAGTCTTTTCATTGATTCATGCTATAATAAAATATCAGAATTTTTTCATATAGCTTGAGCCTTTTTTTTTTCACTTTTTTTTTTCCTTTTTTTTTTTTTTGCAAATTTCTCTTGTTAACTTCTAACTTGCAGCGAGTGAAGATGCTTGAACCTTAAGAAGGTGAGCAATGAACCAAATTGAAGAGAACAAACTCTATCGTATGCATCAAACTCATCGTCTTGCTTCATAGGGGAGGAAATGCTTTTTTTTTAAAGAGAGACTGAACTTAAAGTTTTTTTTCTTCAAGCTGCCTACGTACCCTTTGAATGGAAGGGATCAAGTCATAACGTAGTTCAAATGAATACATTTTTTTATTAGGGTCGTTCACCTTTTAAGCTCATGCGGGCCAGGAGCATCATGTAGTTTATACTCTTACGATTAGGAGTGTTTACATTTCATGCATAAAACTTTTTAAGAAACTTTCCGTTGATTGGGCCGATCCTTAAGCCATCTTTATCCACGATTTTGTATGCTCCATTGGTGTAGACTTCTTTGACAACGTAGGGTCCATCCCATTTAGGCGTGAACTTGTTTCCTGTATGTCGTGTTGTGATGATGGGTCTTCGGACAGCAAGTACTAGATCACCAACTTGAAATGATCGGGGCCTGAGATTTTTATTGAACGCTTTGGTCATTCGTGCTTGGTAACATTCCAGCGCCTGTTGAGCATCTAGTCTTCTCTCGTCCAGCGCTTCTAGCTCTTGGAGATGCAGTCTTGCGTTGTCTTCTGTAGTCAACCCTTCTTGTACAACCATCATGAGTGATGGAATTTCTCTTTCTAATGGGAGCACAGCCTCCACCCCATAGATGAGGGAATAAGGTGTGACCCCTGTAGGAGTGCGATGCGTAGTTCGGTAGGCCCATAACGCTTCACCGATCCTTTCCTGCCAGTCTCTTTTTGTCTTAGAGACTACTTTCTTCAACAAGTTGCACAATGTCTTATTGAATGCCTCTGCTAGGCCATTTGCTGCGGCATTGTACATGGATGACTTGTACTGCTTGAACTTGAACTTCTCACACAACTTGTCCATTAAGCTGTTGGAAAACTGCCTTCCATTATCCGTCACGATACGATGCGGGATGCCGTATCGGTAGATAATATGAGTTCGAATGAAGTCCACAACATTTTCTTTCTTGGCTTCTCTTACTGCGATTGCTTCGGCCCATCTCGAAAAGTAATCTGTCGCTGTCAGAATATAGGAATGTCCTGCTGACGACTTAGGTGTTATTGGACCAACAAGATCAAGCCCCCAAGCTTCAAAAGGCCATGAAGCAACAGTTGGATGGAGAGGTTCTGTCGGTTGATGTATGAAGTTTGCGTGAAACTGACAAGCTTCACACTTCTTTGCATACTCCATCGCATCATGAATCATTGTGGGCCAGTAGTAGCCCATCCTTTTTAACTGGAAATGAAGTTTTGGACCTGACTGGTGAGCACCGCAAACGCCTGAATGCGCCTCCTCTAGTGCTTTGATCGACTCTTCTTTTCCAAGGCATCGAAGGAACAGTCCTTCATAAGAACGACGATAAAGAGTCTCCTTGTAATAGATGAATCGGGAGGCTCTTCTTCGTACATCAGCCTTACGTCGCTGATCTGTGGGAAGTTTCCCATGCTGAAGATATTCTATGATGGACTGTCGCCAGTCTTCCTCTTCAATGGCATAGACAGAGATCATTTTTACTTCTTGATGTTCACCATCGGTTGGTGGCACGATCCACTTATGACAAAGTGAGATGTTTATAGTCACCTCATCTGAGATCGTTAGGGCGGTGGCCAAATTTGCTAGCGCATCTGCCTTCTTATTTTCTGACCTTGGAACATGTTCCAGCATAATGCTGTCAAACTTTTCCATCAGCTGCCTTGCATAGCTAAAATAAGGCTTCAGGTCCCCATGCTTCACATCATACTCAAGCAAAAGTTGATAGATAATCAACTTTGAATCGCCATAGATTTCTATGTACGTTATGCCAATCTCTATAGCCATTTGGAGGCCAATTATTAGTGCTTGGTATTCAGCAACGTTATTCGAGCATAACTCACGGAGTGTGAAGCTATAAGGGAGCATGTGTTTTTCAGGCGAGATAAAGACAATGCCTGCCCCCGCTCCATTTCTTCGTGTCGCACCATCAAAATACATGGTCCAAGGCTCTGTGATTTCCACATAGAAGACTTCTTCGTCGGGCAAATCCTCGCATAACTTCCAGTCTGATGGAATTGGGTGATTTGTCAAGAAATCAGCCAAAGCTTGTCCTTTTACCACCTTTTGAGATACATAGACAATGTCATATTGCTGGAGTAAGATGGCCCATTTGGCCAAACGTCCAGAAATAATTGGTCTTGACAAGATGTACTTTATAGGATCAGCTTTTGCCACTAGGTGCACTGTAAAGGCTTGCATGTAGTGCCTTAGTTTGTCAATAGCGAAGAAAAGAGCTAAACACATCTTTTCGATTGGAGAGTAATTTACTTCAGCTCCATTCAGAGTCCTGCTCAAGTAATAAAGGGCTCGTTCCTTCCCTTTTTCTCCTTCTTGGGCCAGCAATGCTCCAAGCGACCTTTCCTGCGCAGCGATGTACAATATCAACGGCTTTCCTACTATAGGGGCGCCTAAAACAGGGGGATTAAGCAAGTACTTTTTGATGCTGTCAAAAGCGTTTTGACATGCTTCATCCCATTCGAAGTCTTCTTCTTTCTTCATTAACCTTTGAAAAGGCTGACATCGATCGGCTAAGTTGGAGATGAATCTTCGGATATAGGCCAAACGACCTTGAAGGCTTCTCAACTCGTGGAGATTTCTTGGCCTTGGCATTTTTTGAATGGCATCAATCTTTGACTGGTCTATTTCTATCCCTCGATGTCTTACCACAAATCTGAGGAATTTTCCTGAGGTGACGCCAAATGCACACTTGAGAGGGTTCATCTTCAACTGATACTTCCTTAGTCGATCAAATATCACTTTTAGATCTTCCAAATGATCTTGTCTTTTCTTGGACTTGACGACAAGATCATCGACATAGCACTCGACTTGTTTATGCAACATATCATTGAAGATCTTTTGCATGGCACGTTGATAGGTTGCACCAGCGTTCTTCAGTCCAAAGGGCATTACCTTGTAACAGTATATCCCTTTTGGAGTTCGAAAGGCTGTCATCTCTTCATCTGCCAGAGCCATTCGAATTTGATTATAACCCGATGATCCATCCATAAAAGATAGAGTTTCATGTCTGTAGTGGCATCGACCATGATCTCAGTGATAGGCAGTGGGAAGTCGTCTTTTGGACATGCATTATTCAAATCGCGAAAGTCAACGCAAACGCGAAGTTGCCCATTCTTCTTTCTAACAGGAACAATGTTGGCTATCCACGTTGGATATTTTACCTCGCAAATGAATCCTGCTTCAATCAACTTATTGACCTCCGTTTCGATTTGGGGAATAAGCTCTGGCCGAAAACGCCGTTGAGCTTGCTTTACTGGTCTATACCCTTGTTTGATGGCAAGATGATGGACAGCTACTTTTGGATCAAGTCCAGGCATCTCTTTATACGACCAAGCAAAGATATCTCTATATGACGTAAGCAAGCTCATATATTTGCTTTCTTCCTCACAAGTAAGCGATGCACTTATAAAAGTTGGACGCGACTCTTCTGGCGTACCCAGATTCACCTCTTTAAGCTCGTCCACTGTAGATTGGCTGCCATCTTCAAACGAAAATGGTGCCTCGTCTGTATCTTCTTCAGGTATTTCAGACTTCATTTCCTCTTCAACAGTGATATGGTGACAGGAGGTCTCACCCACCTCTTGTTCCAAATCCTCTCTTGAGGGGTTGGTGATGACGACATCACGTCGCTTTACCCTCAACGAACCTTCTGTGTTGACTGCAACAAAAGTTTTTCTCTTCATTCGAGAGGGAAAGGCGCTGCGAATTTCTCCATCATTCTTCGTTTCAACAAAGGACTTATCTTTTGAAGTCTCCACCGGGCAATCATGTTGAAGCTGGTCAAAGACTGATGATGGACAGTCCCCACCTCTTGACGTGGTTACACTTAGCCTTTGAAAAGCTGATGGTCGGGTCACGGTTGAAGTTGAAAGTGCATCTTTTCTCTCCATTGTAGGCACACTTAATCTTCGAAAAGCTGACGGCCGTGCCAAAGTTGGAGTTGATGAGGAACTCTCCCCTTCGCTTGTAGGCATACTTAACCTCTGAAGGACCAAAGGTCGAGTAGAATTAGAAGTTGGAGCTGGTGAAGCATTTTCTTCCTTAGCAAGCATACTTATCCTCTGGAGGGCCGAAAGCCGAGTGGAACCAGAGGTAGGAAGTGACTCATCTTCTTCTATCGGAGTCACTCCTAATCGCTGAAGAGCTGAAGGTCGCGCTACTGATGGCCTGACACGTCTAAAAACAGAAGCCCTTCGGCTGACGTCTTCCTTTTCATTTGAGTCATCAACTTCTTCTACTGTTATGTGGTTTGTGTCTGCCACCTTCGCCTTCCCTTTTCTCGTTATGCGAACTGGCTCAGGGGACTTATATCCAAGCCCTTTCTTTGACACTGGTAGAGCATAGCCCTCTTTCAGAAGTTTCTTCTGTGTTGAAGAGAGCTCAGGTCTTTCATCGAAGAATTTTAGACTTTTAAACTCGGTGTGAATCGTAAAGTCATAGCCTGCTTTTGCTAAGAGCTTATACGCCTTCGGGTCGAATCCGTCATTCGTTCGTCTTTCAGGCAGAAACGTCTTTGTTGGGTCATCCATAGGCTTCTTGACCTCTTGCTTTGTTATCTTTGTGAGAGGCGTGACAAAGTTTTCCTTTAGGATCTCAATGTCCCCGACTCTCAAATTCCTTGAACATTCGGCAAAAGGTGATTCACCCTTCTTGCGTCGAGATAGAGGGACATAGCGCAAGACAGGAACACTTGAGGTTTTCTCATCTTTCAAAGCCTTGGACTTTGCAGAGCTTGTAGAGGCTTCATCTCTTTTTGGGGCAGGCCCGTCTGTTTCCTCAACAGTCTCTTTTCTCATATCGACTTGTGGTTCTTCTTTAGGCTTACTACCACTTTTAATCAAAGGGATCTTTGCTGGTACAGTTTCTCCTATGCCATCACCCTTCATGTAGAACTTTGCATCAGCAAAATGGGACTCAGCTTCCGAAAATGGATTAGTGTCTGCTTCCACTTTCTTAATGCCATCCTGGTAAAATTTGAAACACTGATGCAGCGTAGAAGTTATGACCTCGTTTCCATGAATCCAAGGACGACCCAGAAGCAGCTTGTAAGTGGTCTTGGAGTCTATGACGTGGAACAGGGTATCAGCTTTTAGATCTCCAATGATGAGCTCTAAGCGTACCATGCCAATGGCTCGTTGCCCACCTTGGTTGAAGCCTTGGATCACCAGTTTGCTGTTTGACAGCTCTTCCGTCAAGATGCCTAATTACTTCATTGTCGACTTAGGCATTATGTTGACAGCTGATCCATCGTCGATAAGGATTCGACCAACTTTCTGCTCTCGAATGTACCCCGAGACAAACAGAGGTCTATTGTGGGGCTTCGACCCCAGCAGCAGGTCTTCATCTGTAAAACCTATTGACATACAACACGACGCGCATGTATGTGCCGTAGAAGTTGGAGTACTTGCACTGTCGGAGTCTATCAGCGCCTCAATAAGAGCGCTTTTAGCTGCTTGAGGAAGTGACAACAGGTCCTCTATACTGAAAGATGATTGGTTTTCCAGCTCAGTGGTCACCTCAGATGAGCTTGGAGGATCCTCACTTGTGCTGACAACAGGACATGCAACCACATCAAGTGCTTCATCTTGTCCAACACTTAGAAAGTTCTTTGGAAAGAATTCCTCTAGAGTCACTGGCTGTCGAGGACAGAAGAAATCCTCATCGTTTTCCACAATGCAGGCGAGCTTCCTTGCATTCTTTTTTTCTTTCTTCTTTTGCGACTTTCTTTTTCTCTTATGCTCCCGAAATAGCCGAGATTCCTTTTGAGCATAGCTTTGTTGCCGCTTCTTGTGACGAGTCACAACAGTCCAGCCTTCATCTTCATCTTTAGTCTGTTCATTCTTTCCTTGAACGACTTTCTTTTGGAAGTCTTTCTCTTGCTGATTCTTGCTTGGGGGTTCTTCCTTTGACCAAACAACAATAGGTTCAAAGGATCCAAACTGAATGAGGCTTCTTTTTCCCTCGTAAGACAATCTTGTAGGTGACTGGACTCTGGGCTGAGTCATTATAGCTGCATGATTCGTCTGAGCCACTTCATCAAGATCTAGCTCAATTTTCTTCTCGCGAGCTAATCTCATAATCACTCCTTTGAGCACGAAGCACTTTTCCACGGGGTGGCTAATGACTCGGTGGTATTTGCAGTAGTTAGGATCATTTACCTTTCCTAACTCCTCGGGTCGTTTACATTCGGGCAGCTGAATAAGTTGTTTTTCCAGCAACTGTTCCAGCATGTCTGGAACATCAGAATCTGGAAATGGGTAAACCTTTTCCTGTCTCTCTTTGAGTGTTAGGCGACGTCTCTCGCCTCCATCTTATTGTTTCTCTGCCTTGATTTCTTTTCCCTTCTGAGTAAACTTTAAAGGGGTCGTGTTAACGACCATAGATTGTTTGGCAGTAGCACCATTTGAAACTTTTTCGGTGCTTTTCACTTCTTTCTTTTCCCTTTTCACCTCGGGGACTAAAATGTCTTTACTTCCTCTAGCAGCAATGCTTAGCTCCATGTCATGAGCTCGAGTTGCTAACTCTTCAAAGCTGCAGGGTTTTATGCCCTGTAAGATGTAAAGCAATCCCCAGTGCATACCTTGGATGCACATCTCTACAGCAGACAGTTCTGTGAGTCGGTCTTTGCAGTCAAGACTTAGAGCTCTCCAGCGATTGATGTAATCGACAACAGGCTCGCCCTTTCGCTGTTTTGTATTGGTGAGCTCCATCATGCTGACAGTTCGCCTCGTACTGTAGAAGCGATTAAGGAACTCTCTTTCAAACTGTTCCCAACTATCGATCGTCTCAGGCTCAAGATCAGTATACCAGTCGAAGGCATTCCCTTTCAAAGTGCGGACGAACTGCTTAACCAAAAGGTCGCCGCGAGTTCCAGCATTCTCGCATGTCTCAACAAAGTGAGCGACATGCTGCTTAGGATTACCCTTCCCATCGAACTGCTGGAATTTTGGGGGCTGGTATCTGACAGGCATTCTTAAGTTGTCAACTCTCTTAGTGTACGGTTTAGAGTACATGAGAGAATTCTGGGTGGGTCCACCATACTGAGCTCTAATGGAGCTCATAATCATATCCTGTAGTTGCTGGACTGACAAAGAAGCAACCGAAGCTGAGTTTTGTGGTTGATCTTCCTGGACGATAGTCTTCCCCTTATCAGTCTTCTTTGCAGTAGGGGTCTGACTCGACTCAGCAACTTCTCGACTTTGCATCTGGTTCTTCAGGTAGGCAATCTCTTGGTCCCTTTCTTCGACTGCCTTCATCAGAAGATTGATCTTCCTTTCCATCTCCGCCATCCTTTCATCGGAGTCTACATCAGCCATCATTACAGACATCACATCTGGATTTGACGTCATCTTCGATTGACTGACAGCATGAGTGGATTGATCGAACAGCGGGTTGTCATTGACAACAACCTTATCCTTAGAGGATTCTTCGATCAGTTTGACAATTCTGCTTGCAACTGCATCAGGGGTTCGATCTTCATTTATTTCAACCCCTTGAGATCGACTGCGAGTAACTGGTCCCGCGTATGTGTTGCTTGGAGCAGTAACCTTGGATGCAGTTTTCTTTGGTGTCATTGCTGTACTTGAAAGAGAAAGAGATGAGAGGTAGAGATTGTCCCACTGGGCGTGCCAATTTGTTCGCACGAGATTTCAATAAAGAAATAAGAACACGTGCAAATGAAACTTTGTATTTGTATAACTTTGAATGTGTGGAATACAATCTCTAATACTTGATCCTCTGATTCTCTCTCTTGCTTGTATGTTTCACTCGAGGGCTGTAGAGCTTACTCTCGAGATTGAAGCTTCAATGGATTCTTGGAGTCTCGAAGAATTGTTCTTGATCTTCGAGGAAGTGTTCTTCGTTCAGGAGGGATTTGATCTTCAAGAGCTCAAGGAGTCTTCTGGCTTTTGTTTCTGAATTCTCTCTGAGGTCTCAAATTTCTGAACCCTCAAAATGGAGGAGGGGCTCTCTATTTATAGAGTTTCCCAGGACCTCCAGATGGGCTTGGGCTTGACTATTGGACTGGGCCTGGTGGACTTTGAGCCTGGTCCTTAGACTGAGCCTGATTAACCTTGGGCCTAGCCTTGTGGGCTAGGACTTATTGACTTTGGGCCTAAACTTTGCTGGATTAGAGCCTCCCATTTGGGCTTAGTCTAAAATTGACCCAAATTTCATATAACCCAATTGCATATTGGGATTTACTTTAATTTAATTTAGGGATACTTGCAAATTTAAATAATCCCTAATTAAATAAATAATTTTGCCACTAACTTTAATTAATGACATGAAAATTTCTTATTGGCCAAAATTTCTATTCCAACACCATGTCCTTTCTTTCAAAAGATTTATCAAAAATCAAGGTAATATTACAACTTTGAAAAGAATATAAATATTTTTAATATAAAATGTAAAGTTCAAGAGTATTTTCTATAACTTAGCCAAGATTTTACCCTTTTTCAAGTTAAGTAGGGAGATTAGAAATCTCAAGTCCGCAAAGATTAAAGATCAAGTTTAGTTTGTCTTTTCTTTCTTCCGATAATCGTCTTTTCTTCGTAAAGTTAATTTGATAAGAAGAAGAAAATGAAATTAAAAAAGGAAAAAGAAAAAAAAGGTTAAATTATCAAAAATACTCCTGAACTTGAAGGCTTTTTTTCATTAAATTCATGGTCGAAAAATGATATTTTTGCATTTATATTATTGCTTATGTGAATATATTTGAACATATATGTTGAAAAAAAATCAAAACATATGCAAATACTTTATTTTTTGTCCATAAATTTAACGAAAAAAATCTTTAAGGGTTATTTTGAAACAAACTTCAAAGTTTAAGGGTTAAAATGAAACTTTTTAAAGTTTAGGAGTATAATTAAAACCAAACTCCATAGGTAAGGGTATTTTGATAATTTAACAAAAAAGAAAGGAATATTAGGAAAGAAACAAAATTTAGTTTTTGGTTTGGCCTAATTCTTTTGCTTTTAGTTGACACCGACTTCTCAATATGCATTACGCAGTATAAAACGAATCCAGTGCATGAAAGATCATTTCACCGGAGCACCACCGGCGTCAATATTCCGTAGTTGTTCTTCTCTGCAGGTTTGTTGAACCTTCTTCTTCATCCTATCGCCGGTGACTACCAGTAGTGAGTATTTGGAAAAAAAAATTACAGGATCCGATGGAAACCGGATCGAGAAAATGGCGTTTCGAAGGCAACTCAAAACCCTACAAGCCGACGGAACTCTCAACCAACGCAGTCTTCGACTGGCTGATGCAGAGCCTCCATAAAGAAGACAAGAGAGCCGTCATTCCTCTTGGCCATGGCGATCTCTCTTCCGTTCCTTGCCATCATACTGCTACAGCGGCCGAAGACGCCATTGTCGATGCTGTTAGGTCTGCAAGGTTCAAACACTATTCTCCGATTTGTGGCATTCCCGAGGCAAGAAGGTCTTTATTATGAACAATTTGTCTATTTCCCCCCTTTTCTGCTTCGATTGAGGTGTACATTGTGTTAATCGTGCGAATTGATCGATTGGAAATGGTAATTTTAGGGCAGTTGCCGATCATCTGTCTCGCGATCTTCCGAATAGTTTATCGGCTGATGATGTATACCTAACTTCTGGGTGTGTTCAAGGGATTCAAACGATTCTCACAGTGCTGTCTTCTCCAGGCACTAACATTTTGCTTCCGAGGCCAGGATTCCCTGTTTATGAGATACGAGCTGCTTTCGCTCATATTGAAATTCGCCATTTTGATCTTCTTCCTGAAAAGGATTGGGAGGTCGACCTTGACGCCATTGAAGCTCTGGTAGATGACAACACAGTTGCGTTGGTTATCATCAATCCAGGAAACCCCTGCGGGAGCGTTTACACAAGAGGGCATCTGCAAAAGGTCACGCCACGTGATAACGTTATTGTTTTTTTGGGTTTAAATATTCTATTTTGGTCTCTACTATTATTTTGAAGTTAATTTTTATCGAAATTGATTAAAGAATAATAATAATTTTCATGCAAAAAATTATACAATATGAATATATTTTTAAATTTGACAGAGGGGCTACATTTTTTTTTAGAAAAGTTAATAATAAACTAACAGTAGGGATTAATTTTAAGCTTTATTGAAAGTAAGAGGACTGATTTTGGACATTTGAAAGTACATGAGCTAAAATGGAATGAAATCCAAAGTACTAGGACCAAAATGGTATTTTAACCTTGATTTTTGTTCTTGGTTTATACGAGCGTTTCTAACGTTTGTTTTTGGTTTCCCGTTTTCTCTTTTATAATAAACAAATGTTAGAAATCATTTTTAGTCCATAAACTTTTATAGAAGTAGCAATTTAGTTAACTTTGGATTGTAAAGATTTAATCCATGACTTTCAATTTTATAATAATTTAGTCTATGAACTTTAGATGTCACGATTTAATTTTGTATTTTAAAATTTATAACGATTTAGTCTATATCATGAAAATTATTGTTAAAATTTAATGAAATTTCTTACCTAGGCAGATCAATAAACTAATTAGGGATCCAATATGTTTATAGGCTACAAAGTCTAAATCGTTAAATAATAAAAATCGACATTTAATTTTGATGGAATTTTTTTACAGTAGAAATTCAATTGTTACGAATTTAAAAATACAAAGGCTAAACTGTTACATACTAAAGCTCATGGACTTAATTGTTACAAATTTAAAAGTAGAAAGACTAAATTGTTACAAAATAAAGTTTGACTAAATTGTTACTTTCTTGATAGTTTAGGACCAAAAAATGTTTTTTAACTTAAACATATTGCACATTCATTTCTTGTTTCTTTCCTTCTAAAATTTTAAAGTGAAAATGTAAAAATTTAAAATAAATATTAGTTTAAAATATTAAAATTTTTATGTTATATTTATTTGTAGGTATTTATTATGTATTTTATAAGTCAAGAATCCTAAAATAATACTTTTATTTATGTTTTGGAAAAACTGAAAATAGGAACCAAAAAAAAAAAAAGATTTTGTTGAAACATATCTAAAAAATGAGAAACGAACTTAAACAACGGGGGATTGAAAAACAGCGTCATCAATCGACCCACGTTTATCCATTTTCTTGTTGATAACTTGATTGGAAAGAAAGAAAGATGTTAAATTACAAGTTTAATTTCTGAACTTTTTAAAATTTGTGTCTATTTGATCTTGAATTTTAAAAAGTCCCTAATAAGTTCTTAAACTTTTAAGTTGGTGACTATTTAGTCTAACTTTAAAAAAAAAGTCTAATAAATCCTTAAACTTTCAATTTTGTATCGCATAGGTTCCTGAATGTGTCTAATAGGTCTTTAACCTATTCAATGTTTTTTTAAAATTCATGAAGCTACAAGATACAAAATCAAAAGTATATGGTCATTTTAGACATAAAATTCAATTTTATATCTAACAGTTCAATTAATGTTTAAATTTTTTGAATATGTCAAGAATTTATTAGACACAAAATTGAAAGTTGAGGGATTGATTAAACATTTTCAAAGTTTAAAATCTACTAAACACAAAATTGAAGTTTTAAGACCTCTTAGATACTTTTTAGAGACCTTTTAGAACCAAACTTAAAAGTTGAAAATTAGGCCCTCATTTGTGATTTTCTTTCAGATTGCAGAGACAGCAAGAAAACTTGGGATTATGGTAGTCTCTGATGAAGTTTATGCCAATCTCTCTTTTCGCAGTAACCCATTTGTCCCAATGGGAGCATTTTCATCAATTGCACCTGTTATCACTCTTGGATCGATATCTAAGACATTGGTTGTGCCTGGGTGGCGATTTGGTTGGCTTGTGGCTAATGACCCACATGGCATTCTTCATCACTCTGGGGTCTGATCTCTTTCTTTTGCATCTGAGAATCAGTTCTTGCATCCTGTTTTAATTATATTATATGGTCTTTTTCTTTGCTTAGATTGTCGAGCGCATCAAGAACTACATCGATTTCGCGATGGTTCCTGCCACATTCATTCAGGTTTGTTTCAGTTGATCATATCAGACATTGAGATCCAAACAAAAACACCCTTGGTTTGTAATCTGTTGTATGCGTTTATCAGGCAGCCATTCCTCAAATTTTGGAGACAACAAAGGAGGATTTCTTCTCCAGAATAAACAACATGCTGAGAGAGGTTGCAGATAAATGTTGTGAGGGATTGATGGAAATCCCTTGCATCAGTTGTCCCAGAAAACCAGAAGGCTCTATGTATATGATAGTAAGAGCTAAAACATTGTTGGTGAATATATCTTCAATTTTTAGAAGCATTTTCTGTTGCATTTTATTGATCAACCACCCACACATCAGTTCAATGGTCCAAAGACAAGTGTTGTGAGCTCAAATATCTCGGGACCTCCTGCCCTGCTGATGGGTTACGGTAAATCAATATTAATTGGAGGAAATGACATTACAAGAGTTTGAACACAGGACCTCCTGCTCTATACCATGTTAAATCACCGCTGAACTCAAAAACTTAAGAATTTAATTATATTTAACACTGAATGTTGTCGAGTTGTGTGCAAAGTGATCTGGACCCTCATAATCTTCTATAAATTTTACAGTTTAACAGAATAATTTCATTTGCTTTCAGGTGAAACTTGATGTGTCACTTCTGGAAGGCATTGATGATGATTTTGAGTTCTGTGTTCAGCTGGCTAAAGAGGAATCTGTCATTCTTCTTCCTGGTAAACTCTATATCGAACTTGCTGTTCAGTTTTTCTTCAGAAACGTATCTTAGTTTACAAAAAAGAAGCAAGCATAGCATTAATTGAAAAGTAAGGTCTTTATTAATCCAGGCATTATGGTTGGGTTGAAGAATTGGCTGCGGATATCTTTTGCAATTGAAATTGCAGCTCTTGAAGATGGCCTCCGGAAGCTGAAAGCCTTCTGCCAAAGGCATGCTAGAAGCAATCAAGCTTGATAATTAATTCAGTCATTAGATGCGTAAATAACATCAGAACCGTTTACTGGTTAAGAGTTAAAAGTTGATAATTTCTCTAATATTACTTCTGTTATGAAGTTTTTTTCATATAAAAAGATGGAAAATACTTACCAGTACAGGTAGAGGTATCTTCCTTGATCACCCTTAGTAAGTATTATCTTAAAACTATTATGAAGTTTCTTTTAGGTGCAATAAATGTAGAGTATGGAGATTTGAACCTTCGATCTCAGCAAGAGTACATGTCAATTACTACTAAGCTATAGGTTTAAAATGTCGATGTCGACGGAAATGTCGAAGTCTCGATTTTATAGAAATTTCAATGGAAATATCAATAAAATGTCGATGACGATGGATATTTTTAGAAAAATTTTCAAAAACAAAAAATTCAAAAAAATATTTAAATTAATAAATTAACATTTTACACTTTTTAAATGAGTTAAAATACTTGTTACAATATTATATTCATATTAAGTTACGTTTTCTTGCTATTTTTTAAAATATTTCATCAATTTTGTATAGTATAGTGGAAATAGTGGAAATGTCCATTCCCCCTTATGTTGACGTCGAACTCATAAACATGTGGAAATATCGATGGAAATGTCGACATGTCAACGGAAATTTAATACCATGAGCTATACTCACTTTAGCAAAATATTATGGTGTTTGGTACTATATTTTGCAAAGTTTGTAATGTTTCCAAAAAAAAGGAGGATTGTATAGAGTTTGTAAAATTTTATCCCTTTTCCAAATGGATTCAAACTCCACTATCAGAAGATGATTACGAGAAGATATTGTGTGGATGGGTGTGAACGAATTTTTTTAGATAGATAAGTTTCTAAATTTTAAAGAATCTAATAGATTTTTAAATTTTTAGGTGCATCTAATAAAGTTTCTAAAATTTAAAAAATATTTAATAATATTTAATTGATTATTAAACTTTCAATGCTTCATTTAGTTCAAATAAATGGAAATCAAAGAATCCTACCAATCTTGATGGAGTGTACAGAAATGAAATCAATTAGTGGGACCTATTATATCATCTCTTCAAATCTTGTTAACTTATTCTCATTTTTTATTTCGTGACCCTCACAATCTTTTTATTGATTATTTTACAACCTTAACGTATCTCTATCATCTATTATTGACACTTAATTATATTACAATTTTCACTCTCTCTTTTATTTACACTACTAATAATTTTCTTCTAACAGAGAAGTCATACTAATCTATTTTTTCATTACATGCAAATTTTTTATAAAATTAAAATTTTCAATTAATTTTTTTTTTTTTTTGAGTTCAACAACATTTGAGGGTGAGAGATTCGAACCTTTAATCTCTTGATCGAAGTACATGTCAATTACCGTTGAGCTAAATTCACTTTGGCTCAATTTAATTTGTTAAATATTTAATTATTGATTAATTATATAATTAATGAAAATAGATTATTTGTATTAGATAAGATATACAAATAAAATAAATCAACACTCTTCTAATAAAAACTATTTTAGTATTACTTTAGTTAGCTATTATTCATTATTATTAAATATTATAACAATACAATTAAATAATATTTTGCCTTAGTGATTGGTTATTATTTGTTAATAGTAAATAAATGGTTAAAGATAAAAAAAAATATTACTACACAATAAATTAGTAATAAAATACAAGTAAAATTTATTATTGATTTATTTCTATTTTAAATAAAAATTATATTAGCATATTATTTAATAATACATTTTAATTAGTTAAAAATATGAAAGGGGTATTCTAGTAATTATATTATATTTGCTTTCTATTCCGATTATTGACAATTTCTAGCAAACATTATCAATGGATTTTTTATTTCAATTCCAAACATCTCATAAACATTATCAAAGGAATAAAATTCTTATTTCGATTGATTTCATTTCGATTCTTCTTCATTTTGATTCTTTGTAAGTAAATTAGATCTTAATTTCAATGACTTATTAGACATTAAAATTCAAATACTCATTAGATACAATATTGAAAAATTAAGGATATATTAGATATTTTTAAAAATTTAAAAATCTATTAGACATAAAATTTAATGGTAAGAAATCTATTAATTTTTTTTTTAAAAAAAAACTTATTAAACACAACTCAGACTAAAAATCGAGAGGTTGGATAATAGAAGGATGGGATTGGCAATAAGACCCACCGATATCATTAGTGCGGTTCTCGTACTCCCACCATATATAAAAAAATAAAAAAAATAAAAAAATCTTCTAGGATGGATTTTGACTAAAAAATTGATGAAGGTGGTGTTTCGATTACTTAATCAAGTTATGGTGGATTAGAACATACAACTTTATGGACTCTATCTTTTTCATCTTGACTTAAAATCTTGATGGTTAATGAGTTCGAATTTGATGTAGCCCAAAAGGCATTTCCTTATATTTCGTATGATATTTCTTTTTAAGTAAAAAAAAAAAAATCATTCAGTCAATATGAATATAGTTCAACGGTTAAGATATATATTTACTAATTCTCTTGGGGTCAAAGATTCAAATCCCACCTCCACTAAAAAAATCAATTAATTTAGAATTAAGATTGAAAACAAAGTTAGACTTGAATAAAAGATCGTACTAACATAGATGGAGGAAAGTAATTTATAAAGATGACATTAGATACTTTGTTAATGTTATTTTTTTAGTTTAACAAATGGAAATGAGAGATTCAAACCTCTGATATTAGGAAAGGAAGTGATGTCTTCACCATGGAGTTGTGTCTTAATAATATATATTTATCACTTAATTATCAAGGTATATACACAAACTAAATTTATAGTTGTACTAAAAAACACTAAATTTATAATTTTACTGGCACAAGAGAGTGTTAACTTAAACATAACTCATTGATTAGATTTTTCTTTAATTACTAAAATTACTCATAATGCACTTGTCATTTTTTTTTCTTCAGACGACAACTTATTGTTCCTCAGAGCTTGTTAAGAGGAATTTTTGGAACTCCAAAGAATATTGGAAGTATATGAAAAATCTACTGGTCAGATCAGGAACTATAATAAGTCTGCGGTTGCGTTTGGGCAAGGAACAAAGATTGAGACAAAGAATATGTTGGCAAGCACGCTAAGAGTCAAGATTGTAACAAACCACATAAAATATTTAGGATGTCTTTCCTCTTTGTCTAGAAACAAGAAAGCACCTATGAATCACATCAAAACAAGAGTTCAAAAGGTTCTGCAAGGTTGGAAAGACCACTTGTTCTCAATTGCTGGGAAGGGGGTACTAATTAAAGCAGATGTACAAACAATTCCTACCTACATGCTTACTTAAGTTACCCAAAGGATCTTGTCATGATCTAAACAGACAAATGGCTAATTTTGGTGGGGTAGCTCCGAGCAAGATCGCAAGACCCATTAGTTGAATTGGGCGATTATGACAAGCTAAAGGACAAGGGTGGAATGGGCAGAAGAGATATAAGGGTTTTCAACCAAGCCCTTCTGGCAAAACACACTTGGAGAATTCTCTAAAGGCCAGGGTCTTTAGTAGCTACAATTTTAAAGGCACAGTATTTCCTCCAGGAGGATTTTTTGAATGCAAGGTTAGGTGGCAGACCTTCCTATGTTTGGAGAGGAATTTTGTGGGATAGTGAACCAGTCATTAAGAGCGGGCAGTTGCGAGTTGGGAATGGAGAATCCATTGATATCTACGTAGATCAATGTATTCCTTAAGAGATGACTTTCAAGTTGATTTCCATGCAAAGGCCTTTATCAGACCATCATGTCAAATGTCTCTTGGAGGGGAACCAAGCTTGGAATTGTGAGTTACTAACTGATTTTTTTTGTGTAGGAAGATGTGGAAAGAATTAAGGATATTCCAATTGCAGGCACTCACCACTTGAACACATTCTTCTGGTATTATGATAGAAAGTGGATCTATTTAGTTTGTATTGGGTATAAATTAAATTTTCAATGGATATGATTCATTAGGATTCATCGTCTTCAACTACTTCTACTTCGAAGTGGTGGAAGATCTTATGGAATATCAACATCCCAACCAAAATAAAGATCTTCATATGTTGAGCTAGTCTCAACATCTTACCCAATAGAACAAATCTTCTCAAGCGACGAGTCTAGTGTGATCCAAAATGCCCTCATTGTGGAAGGGAGAGCGAAACAACACTTCATATGCTTTGGGGCTGTATATGGGTAAGGCAGCACTGAGCTCAATGGAATCTAGTACACGACCTTTTCAATTCTCATTTTTTTTATATGTTGGATATATTTTGCAGGGCTCAATGATATTTCAAAAAGATGGTTTGACAATTTTTGTGACGGTTATGTGAGCGATTGGAGCAGTCGAAAAAACATGGTCTTCCATGGTCCAAGAAATTTAAAGAGGTTAGAGGAAGATTCAATCTATTGGGTTGCAAATTTCATGGATAAATTTGTGGCAGCTCACGTTTCTTCAAATTTTCCTACAGTTGTTCGAGATCGACAACCATGTAGTCAGTGAACTTCCCAGCCTTTTTATCTCAACTGTCCCATTCTGATGCCCATACCTACTCTGTCAGCAAATGGGCACGCGAATCCAAAACCAGTATAAACTAAAACGTGGATGCAACGGTTCTTAATGGAGATGTGGGTTTTAGGGTGATTGTTCGAAATTGTAGGGGCAAAGTGATGACTGTAGTAGAACTTTTCTCAATGACGTGTTGTTCTGTGGAGTGGGCAGAAGCTAAAGCTCTAGTGGAAGGAGTTCAAATTGCTTTGGAAGTTGGCCTAACTCCGCTTTGGGCAGAAATGGACTCTAAAATTGTTTGGAACTTTTTAACGGGTCGAGACCATCACTACAATGAGATCGAACCATTGATCAAGCACCTATAAAAAAACTCATCATATTTTGGCCTTTCTCCTAACCTCAAGAGAATGAAATGAAGTGACTCATATGTTGGCATACATATACACATTAAGCTAGACATTCTGAAATTTGGATTGAGGATTGTCTTCAGTGGGTCTAACGTAGTCTCTAATAGCTGTTAGGTGAGAATTTTTTTTTAAAGGGTTAAGTGAGAAAATTTGGTTGAAGGGAGGACTAATAACGTCTTTGAAATAACTTTTTAAGAACTTAAGAAAATGCTTTGAATAAATTTCCCAAGAGCACCGCCGGTAACTGACAATATTCCGAAATCATATTCATGTGAACAGTGAACTCTTAAACAATCCATATTCCATCCATCTTAAATCTTTGGGAAAAAAACATTTTTGACTCCTATACTTTGTATGTTGTATCAATTTTAACCCTAAACTTTCAATTTCATCAATTAAACCTCAAACTTTACAAATTGTATTAATTTTAACCCTAAACTTTTAATTTCATTAATTTAAACCTCAAACTTGTATAAGTGTATCAATTGACACATTCGGTTAAGTTTCCATTTCAATCCTTATTAGAAAAGTTTTCCACACATGTCCAAAGTCACGTGTTGCTCTATAATAGGTACGTATTTGTTATTTTTTTAAAAAAAAATTAAAATTGCTGAAGAAAATTGAAGTAGACTCTCCATAATGTCTTTCAATTTAGAGTATGACTTTTTTTTCACTTTTTTTTACTTCTTATCTTACCTGATTCTTCTATTTTTTTTTTCATTTAATTAATTGAGGGTATTTCAATTGTAAGGCATGATTCTACTCAATCCACCGGTTTTTAGTAGAAACAAAGCTTATTTGCACCATATTTTTTTTCAATGGAGTACTCTCCTTTTTGAATCGTTTGCCAATATATTTTTTTAAATTTCTCATTGGCCTTTAGCTTGATTTGTCCTCCATCCACTACAATGGACATAGGACTTCAGAATCATCACCCTCGTTAGAATTTTTGTCTTTTTTCTTTTCGGCATCGATGTCACTTTAATCCTCTGTAAGATTGTCGACGGAGCCGATAAGGTCGACTAGACCAGTTCATTGTGTTCATGGGCGTCATCATTGCCTTTCTTGTTCTCTCATGCAATTTAGCTGAGCTCAATCTTCTTTATATTTGTCTTCATTGGTATCGACACCAATGGCGAGGGAGACACACAAGTGTTCATTTTGTGCGAGTCCTATTTTCGAAAGTCGAGTTCGTGGTTTTCATGATGATGGCGATTCGATCTGGAATTGTTTAATTATTCTTTTAGTAAATTTATTGTTTTAAAAATAACAAATAAGTACCTATCATAGAGTAAAATGTGGCTTTGGACATATGTGGGAAATCTTTCTAATGGTGATGGAAACGAAAACTTAAACGAAGATGTAAATTGATACAATTATTCAAGTTTGAAGTTTAAATTGATGAAATCAAAAGTTTAGGGTTAAAATTGATACAATTTACAAAGTTTGAGGTTTAAATTGATGAAATTAAAAGTTTAGGGTTAAAATTGATACAATTTACAAAGTTTGAGGGTTAAATTAATGAAATTAAAAATTCATGGTTAAAATTGATACAATATACAAAGTTTGAGGTCAAAAATGTTTTCTTCCCTAAATCTTTTTCCCCTCGCCCCAGCTTTCTCTTCATCTTTTTACCCCCCCGCGCTACAACCAGTAGGGAGTATTTGCAAAATTGCTACAGGCCATGGAAAACGCCTCAAGAAAATGGCGTTTCCAAGGCGATTCGGAACCGAACAAGCCCATCAATCTCTCAATCTACGCAGCCCTCGACAGGATTAGACAGAGCCTCGATAAAGACGACCAGAGGATCGTCGTTCCCCTTGGCTATGGCGACCCCTCCACTTTTCCTTGCTATCACACTGACACAGCCGCTGAAGACGCCATTGCCGATGCTGTTCGCTCTGCTAAGTTTAATTCCTATTCTCCCAGTCTTGGTATTCCCGAAGCAAGAAGGTCTCTCTATTTCACTCTCTTCAAAGTCTTATTATCTCTTCCTTCGGTTTTTGTTTCCTTGAATGGATTGGATTGTTGAATTAATCGATTACGAAACGGTGATTTCAGGGCAGTTGCCGATTATCTGTCTCGTGATCTTCCGTATTGTTTATCGGCAGATGATGTTTATCTAACAGCTGGGTGTGTACAAGGAATTCAAACCGTATTAACGGCTCTATCTTTCTCTGGCCCAGGCGCCAATGTCTTGCTTCCTAGGCCAGGGTTCCCAATCTATGAGATGCGAGCTGATTTCGCTCATATTGGAACTCGCCATTTCGATCTTCTTCCTGAAAAGGATTGGGAAGTCGACCTCGATGCCGTTGAAGCTCTGGCAGATGAGAAAACTGTTGCCTTGGTCATCATCAATCCAGGAAATCCCTGCGGGAGTGTTTACACTAGAGAACATCTGCAGAAGGTTAGTTTATCCATTCTGTGGCTGATAATTTGATCGAAGAAAGAAAAAAAGAAGTGAAGTTCGTTTGTAAATTTCCTTTTAGATTGCAGAAACAGCAAGTAAACTCGGGATTATGGTAATCTCTGATGAAGTTTATGCTAATCTCACTTTTGGCTGTAAACCATTTGTCCCAATGGGAGCATTTTCATCAATTGCACCTGTTATTACTCTTGGATCAATATCTAAGAGATGGGTTGTGCCTGGATGGCGATTTGGTTGGATTGTGGCTAATGACCCACATGAGATTCTTCATCGATCTAGGGTCTGATCTCTTTCTTTGTCATGTTTGTTTGTGAGAAAGAATCAAAATCTTGTTTCCTGTTTTCATCTGTTTTTTTGGTCTTATTCTTTGCTTAGATTGTTGATCGCATCCAGAGCTATATAACTTTCACAATGGTCCCTGCAACATTCATTCAGGTTTGTTATAGGAAATTGAGATATAAACAAAAACTGCCTTGTTTTTAAACTGTGATGTGCGTTTATCAGGCAGCCATTCCTCAAATTTTGGAGACAACGAAGGAGGATTTCTTCTCCAGAATAAACAACATGCTGAGAGAGGCTGCAGATACATGTTATGAGGGAGTGAATGAAATCCCCTGCATCAGTTGTCCCAAAAAACCAGAAGGCTCCATGTTTATGATTGTAAGGCCAAAACTAAAACATTATTTGTCATTATCTCTTCAATAATGTTTAGAAGCATCGCTATGTCTAGTGATCATGTGTTTGTGTTCAATTTTTTTTATGCGTTTTTCCAACATCAAATGCTGTCGAGTTGTGTGTAAACCGATCACGGCTCGTGATCTTCTAAGAATTTTTACCGTTTAGTAAAACAATTTAATTTCCTTTTTCTTGCAGGTGAAACTTGATTTGTCCCTTCTGGAAGGCATTGAAGATGATTGTGAGTTCTGTGTTCAGCTGGCTAAAGAGGAATCTGTCATTATTCTTCCCGGTAAGATTTTATAATGAAACTTGCAGTTCAGTTTTGTTGCAGAAACTTAATCGTAATTCATGACAAAGCAAGCATGAGTTTAACTATAAGGTCTTTATTATAAATCCAGGCACTGCGGTTGGGTTGAAGAACTGGTTACGAATATCTTTTGCAATTGATATTGAAGCTCTTAAAGATGGCCTTCGGAGGCTAAAAGCCTTCTGCCAAAGGCATCTTAGAGGCAGTCAAGCTTGATTAATTCAATCAAAAGATGACATTAGATTTGAAATAATAGCAGAAACAGAGATGATAGGTTGGCAATTTCTCTCGTAGTACTTCTGTGATAAAGGTTTTTTTTTTTTTGTTTCATATAAAAATATTGTAGTGTTTGTTAATGTATTAAATACCCCTGTTAAGACATATGCCTTCGACCAAGAGTTCAAAGATTTGAATCCCTACCCCACATGTTGTTGAACTCTAAAAGAAAAACAGTTCATGAGGCGAATATAAGCATAGATTAGTGGTTAAGACACTCTTAACTCTTCTATGATTTTGTAGGTTCAAGTTTCATTCCTTATTTGTGATAAAATATCTAAAAAAGGGTAAGATAGGGAGGATTGATCTAATAGATTCCTTAAACTTTTGTCTATTAAATCTTGTAAGACTTAAAAGTGTTTAAATATTTCTGACTTGAGGATTTTACAAAATTCAAGGCCTTAATTGTAAAATTTTGTAAGTTTAGAAGGAGAATTGGTCAAATTAAAACTTAGGGTGTGATTGTAAGAACCTATTTAATTCAAGGGTGGTTTTAGCCATTTTTCAAAAAAAAAAAAAAAAAAGAGTTCATGAGATATTGTAAATTTGAAATATACTGAAAGTAGTGTAAATATATTTTCTTTATCTTTTTGATAATAGTATAAATACATTTTCAAAAGTGCTTTTTTAAGTGTTATGGTTTGGTTAAATTTTATAATTTTTTTCTAAACCGTTTTTTACCCCCGGGAAAACTACACTTCTTTCTTCTTTTTTTACTCAACCTTAACCTTAATACAATGTTGAATAACTACATATATGAACTTAAAAAGAGAGCCTATTTTTAATTTTATCAAACTTCGCTATTATTTACTCAAATGTCGGGCGTTTATTCTAAATAATACCAAAAACCCAGTCCATTTACAATAAAAACCCGCCCATCTAATATGCCATTTTTAAAAATGGAAAAAAATAAAAAGAAAAAAGAAAAAAGAGAAATAAAAAATAAAAAAAAAAAATCTTTTTCTTGCTCTCAATGTGTAAACCGTGTGGTTCCTTTTGTATTCCTTATTTCAAAAACCAAAATCCTCCGTTGCGTGGATAGAAGCCTATGTCGTGTGGCCAGATGCCTACGACGCAAACTCATTTTCATTCATTTATGGTATGTTTTTAGTTTCTATTTTTAGCGTTTCGATTAGTGGTCTATTATTTCTGAAAAAATCGACTATTGGTGTATTTGCTTTGTTTTGGAGATCTTAACCACTATGGGGCTGTTTGGGGCACTGAGTGGGTTATAATAACAGGGAGTTATAATAGTCTGTGGGTTATAATAGTCTGTGAAATAATATAATATTGTTTAAAATGCAGAGTTGTTTAGTCTGGGGTTATAATAGTCTGTGTTTGGAGTGCAGAGTATTCCACAGGTTATTATAACCCTTGCCCCAAACGGCCCCTATATGTTTGATATATATTACAGGGTATATATGGAATGATATTAGGCACGATGCAGGGTATATATGGAATGATAAATTATGGGTACATATTACGAAGAAGAGGGTAGTCGCAAAGAGAGTTTTTTGAAAACAGTAGAGTTCTTTATGGTTTATAGTTATTTCCATGTATATATTTATTAAATATATTCTTACATTTAGTAAATATATACATGGAAATAATTATACAACCATAAAGAACTCTAATGTTTAATAATATGATATATTATTAAACAGTAAATTTATTAAATCTACTGTTTACATTTAGTAAATTTATTTCCATGTATATATTTACTAAATGTATGAATATATTTAATAATATGAGGTATATATATATATACCGAGTATATATTTGAAAATGAATGGTGATGAACAAATATACTGGGTAACATGTTTGCAAATAACTAAATATATAAGTGTATATGATGAAATTCATGATAAGTGGAATACATATCTCAATAAAAATAAAATCATAAATATAAACGTAGCATATATGTTCCAAGGCCGAGGTTGACTCCGCCTTCACACGTCTCATTGGTTCGGGACAACCCTTAATGGTTCCGACTCAATCTCTTTTGGTCCCAATTCGAGGATGAAACCTAACTCTTAGGTCAATCCTCATGTGAATGCATCATCATGACTCAAAGAAGGTAAGTCCAATTGAGTCTTTTTAATCACGGCTTGCTACACTCTTTCTTCTTCTCTAGCTTAAACATCAGATTGTGTGTAGCAAGTAGTACACCGGAGTGCAGTTCTTTATTTTGCAGATCACCTCTTTTCCTTACTAAACAAATTTATCGTTGAAGCACGTGCAAGTTCGGTGTAGCCTTTGTGTGTATCAACAACTTATATTGTTATGACAACAAAAAAAAAACCATTGGCCACAATTTTTGTACCATTTTTAAAGTAAAATTCTTAATATAGTTAGTTATCACATTAAACCAAATAGAAAATACTAGCTCATCACTACATAAATAAATAAAAATGTGTCACAATTTGTAAGTTTGACCAAATATGGACCATGAATTAATGTTTGCTTCTCCGTGATGAAAATGAGTTCCAGTCGTAATAGAAAATCAATCATAATGCAATCAATTGGGAATGAGATTCGTTTGATTGGGTGTTTACCTGGAGTTGGCTAGAATCGTAATTAGAATCTATAAAATAGGTATAATTACCAAAATGCTCTTTTATATTTTTAATTAATTAAAATGTAGTAATTAAGGATTATGCTAGAAGAATTAAAATGCTTTTTTTTCATTTTTATTTATTTATTCAAATTTTTATTTTTATTTACTTATTCAAATTTTTATACTTGAAAAAAAATTAATACCTAAATTAAAATTAAAAAATGTAGGATTTTAAAAAATAAAATAGTAATTATAATAAATTTCACTCATCAAATTTAATTTTCAATGTGGGAAAATACATAATCTTGATATAAATACATTTAAAAGGAAACAAAATCGCAATTTTTAAAACAAAATCTACAGTTATTTGATTTAATAAGATAATATTATTTAAAATAATATTTTTGTAACCGATCAAACCAAAATCAGAAAAAAAAAAGAAAAAAAAAAGAAAAAAAGATTCCTCTCGATCTCGTTGTAGCAAATGTAGCAAAAAAAATGGCAAAAAAATCAAGCATAAAAGACAAAAACGCTAACTCGATCCTACACAAAAACGCTAACTCTCGAGAACGACTATGAAGCGAGAATCGACTTCCAATTCCAAATCCTTTCTTCCCTAGCGCGTTTCATCCAACTTTGTTTCTATTTATAAAAATGGTCACAGTTTATGAAAATGGTCACGATTTATGAAAATGGTCAGTAAATGTGAGACCATAAATTTACGGTGCTACAAATATGGCTTTTGCCATGGCCAAAACGATAGCCAAAAGTGCCATTAGTATTGCACCATATAAAGAAACAAATGAAATTTAGGGGAATTCCATAAAACAGATAAGAAAAAAATTTAAAATAATTATGAGTTTTAATGCTTTTATCAACATGAAGAAATTTCAAGAAAGAAAAAACCGGAATGAGATTGAATACCATTTTGGGTGTAGGAAAATTTCTAGTACTATAAAAGTGTAATGAGATTATGGGATAAGATTACGGATTTGGGAGTGAGATCCATAGTTGATTTTTATTACAAAGTGTGGTAAATACAATCAATCACAATGAGGTTGTTCCCACAATTTTAGATTATCATTGATTGATTATGATTACATGAGAGTAAACATGATCTAAATTCAAATCATAAAAGTCAAACTTGGTAATTAAACATTCTTGGCATTTTTCCCTAAATAATTGCATAATTGACAATGCTTGTTAAAATTTTATTAGGGCCACTTGCATGAATAATAAAATTTACTTAAATTGCAGTCGTGTCAATTATTTATTCAATTTGCAGAAATAGCAAAAAAAAATGGCTCAACCCAAACAGACCATGTGAAAAGTAAAAAATACCCCTATATTTTTCATGCGCTTTTTCAATATGAAGTATATCAGTAGTCTATTAGTGATATACTGCTGGTATACCTTATATAAAGTATATCACTAATAAACTACTGATATACCCTATATGAAGCTTATCAAGAGTATATAAGTATGCCACATATGATATATGATATATATATATATATATATATATATATATATATCACTGATATACTACTAAAATACTTTATGTTCCGCGCGTTTTTCAATACGAAGTTTGTCAGTAGTCTATTAGTGATATATCGTTGATATAATAATGATATACCTAATATAAAGTATATCACTGATATACTACTGACATACTTATATGAAATTTATCAAGAGTATATCAATAATTCACATATGATATTTACATAATATAGAGTATATCATTGATACACCACTGATATACTTTATTTTTACAAAACGCATTTTTCAATATGAAATTTGTCAGTAGTCTATCAATGATATACTGTTGGTATACTAATGATATACTTAATATAAAGTATATAACTGATATACTATTAATATACTTATGTTAAGTTTATCAAAAGTATATCAGTAATTCACATATGATATATACATAATATAAAGTATATCGTTGATATACTACCAATATACTTTATTTTAGTTTTTTACTTTACTAATGGAATATATTCATTAGTTTTTTTGTTGATACACTAGTTTTTAGTCCATAGACTTATTTAATCGATACACTTGACTAGTAGTATATAAAAAATTCATATTTAGTACATCAGATATACCTAAAATGAAGTATATCACTAATATACTACTGATATACTCAATGTTAGGTATATCAATGAAATGAACATACGTAAGATGAAGTATATTAGTGATATATCAAATATGCAAAATATCCATGTTATGTTACGGATATATATAGAGTATATCACTTAACTAATATACCTAAAAAAAGTGTATCAGTAATATATCAGTAATATACTACTAATATACTTCGTTTTATGTATATATCAGCTGACTGATATACCAAATATAAAGTATATCAGATATACTACTGATATACTTGCTGATATACCAATTAGAGTAAAATTGGAATAATAAAAAAACGAAAATTAGATTTTAAAAAAATTTGCTATATTTACAAGTTTCAAAAACCATGACAAGATTTGCAAATATCCTAATATTGTTTGCTACCCATTATAATTCCTCTTTTTATTACTCCTTTAAAGTTCAACCATAAATACATAAGAGGTATACTTCCCTCCTATTTCCACTACCTGGGCAATGTCCCATTTTACATTTCAGTATTGATCGTTAACCTGAGCATAAGATAACTCAATTGGTTAAGACATATGTACATTTTAGATTTAAAAGTAGTCTTTATTATTAGTTTGAAGTTAATTTTTACCAAACTTGGTAAAATAATAATAATAATAATTTTCATTCAAGAAAAGATACAATGTGAATATAATTCCAAAATTTATGGAAGGTAGATTAATAGAGGCTATTTTTATTTTTATTTTTTGTTGAAAAGTTAACCATAAATTAATAGTAGAGACTAAATTTAAGATTTATTGAAAATATATGTACTAAATTTAGACATTTAAAAATATAAAGATTAAAATAGACAAACCTTAAGGTGAAATGATATTTAAACCTAAACAATGAGCACCTGTTTTTTTTTTTAAAAGACAAATCGCATTGGGCTAATATCTTCTTCAATAAAAATATTATAAAAATTAATACAACCTATTCGTCAAATTGCATTGTGCCACGTGCCTAGGAGTAGGTTCCTAGAAAGGGGAATTTTTGTTGTGAATCATAGGAGGATTAAATTAGAAAGAAAATTAAAGTGGAATAACCAACTCCACTTCCGTTATTATATTTTGTCCCCTTAATTTTTGTCACAAGCCACATATTTGGGAAAAAGTATTCAATGAGCTGGCTACAACAATTTTTTATTTTGGAAGTTCAAAATGTGGGTGCCTCTTAAATTCTTAATAATGGTTGGATTTAGATTAGAAAATCTACATAATTCTTAATATGCATTGATACAAATTCAAAGTATTTTTACCATTTCTCTTATGTACAATCAACGGTACTTGTTTTTACTCAATTAAATAATCTTTTGTAGTAGCCACCATGTGTTTTTTTAATGAGCGCATTTCAGATGGACTGCACCCAAGCGCTGTGCAGTGAGCTGCATACTCATCTCCGGCCCTACCATCCACTGGTTCCGTCTTATTGCTCGTTTGCGTTCCTACAAATTCCATGTACCAACTTCCATTTCCTTCTCACATCAGCACTGCGAGTGAGTGAGAGAGAGATAGAGAGATAGAGAGATAGAGAGATAGAGAGCCATGGAGATGAACGGCAACCAGCACTGGAACTTCCAGGGCAACGAGGAGCTCAACAAATCCTCCATTTCAGTCCGTGGTACTCTTAATCTGCTCTGTAACTATCTCAATACTGACAATCCTCGTCCCGTTATTGCTTTTGGCCGTGCCGACCCTTCTGCCTACCCCAGCTTTCGGACTTCTTCATCCATGGTTGAAGCCCTCGTTGATGCTGTTCAATCCTGGAAATTCAACTCTTATTCTTCCACGCACGGCGTTCTTTCGGCCAGGAGGTAACTTACTCTCGTCGCCTTTATGTGTGCGAATCGTAATTTCATTTTTCTTTTAGTAATTTCTCTGCGTCTTCTGTAATTGTTACCATTCCCTGCGGTTTTCTGTTTTTGTTTGCTGTGTATGGTTTCTTTCAGATTCTATGTAGTTTTGCTTAAAAGGCTTGAGGAATGGATCTAACGACCCTGTTTTGTTAACATATAAGACCTTCAGATCTCAAACTCAAACGCTGAAGGTTACCTTATTGACTTTTTTCTTCCTTCTTTCTTTTAATTTGAACATTTGACCAACCTTATAGACAGATGGATAATTCCTCAATCAATTTAGCTATAAGCAAGTTAGAAAATCGCGTTCACTGATCCTCAACATGTAAACTATCTCATGATTGCAAGTCTATTAGCTTTGGGCTAAAATAAAACAGATAGGCTCATTTTCATTACATCTTCAAATTTGAGGATAATAAAAACTTATAAGGCTTTATATAACCTCAAAATACAACGTTAATGTTTGAATAGTTGTAAGTGTAACTTCCAAACTTTATGGCCATAACTATCCTTGTTTTTTTTTACAATACGTGGAGGTGGAACCTTAACCTCTTGGTCAAGTACATACTTTATGCCACTTGAGTTGTGCATGTGTTGGCTGCCATAATTATCCTTTTTCTAATTGTGAACTAAAAAGTAAGTGACAAGTTTTAAAACTGAAAATACACTCAAAAGACACTAGAAATCCTAGAATTGAAGTTTCTAATCAGCCAATCAAGAGTTTGTAATCATCCAAAAGTAAATGAGGCTCGGTTTGAAGTAGATTAAAGTCCTAATTTCATAAATGAAGCTTGATCTGGTGGATGAAACTTGAGTTCGGCTTAAGTTTAATTTGATTAAATGTTTCTTGATTTCAACTTTTAGTTTCATGAATGTAACTATACCCATTTTAAGTTTATCATAAATGAAGCCAAAGTGCATTTAATGCACTTTGGGACAGCACGTCTAATGTTTTTTTTTTGAAGTCCATGTGGCATGACTAAGCCACCTCGATTAGATACTCAACCAGATTCTTCAACCACTTGGGCTGGCTGCTTGCAGTCCTTTTATCAGTATCGTGAACGACAACACAAATGCCTCAATTTCCTCTTAAACAGAGAACAGGAGAAAGAAAACAGGTGTAAACGTTTAAAAAGGGCTTCCCTCGAAACCGTTAATAAGCATCTTTATAATATACATGGCTTGCAGAACAAGCACTTAAGTGTTGGGTTTGCTTATACGTTTCCTTAGTCTGCGTGCACGCGTTGCGAGATCTACTCCATTAACGTTGCAGACAAAGTTCATATGTCCTTTATCAATGGTGGTGAATCATTTCCACCTCCAAAGTAGGGCATGTCAAAATCACTTTTAAATATGTCTGAAGTCTATACCTTCCATTTATTGAAATGGTTACTGATATCTTAACTATTAAACTAAGCTCAAATTGACTATTAACATAATGATAGAAAGTTAGCACCAGGACATTCTTAATTGATGAATACCGTAAACATCAAGTTTTTAGGTGCTGTTTATATTCAGAATGGAATAGCATTATTTATGACAAGGCTTTTGATAAGGACAGCGGGCCTCCACATATCTCTACAATGGTATGATATTGTCTACTTTGGGTATAAGCCCTCATGGCTTTGCTTTTGGTTCCCCAAAAGGCCTCATACCAATGGAGATAATTGTCCTCACATATATACCCATGATCACTCTCTTCCCTAGCCAATGTGGGACATTTGTTTGCACTCCTAACAGCT
This sequence comes from Trichosanthes truncata, assembly GCA_033996785.1. Lineage (NCBI taxonomy): Eukaryota > Viridiplantae > Streptophyta > Magnoliopsida > Cucurbitales > Cucurbitaceae > Trichosanthes > Trichosanthes truncata. Next base: position 23,814,232 of record JAWPNB010000008.1, on the reverse strand, counting down.
TTAACATGATACATGTTTTTCTAGTACAGGGCATTGGCAGAATATTTATCCAAGAGTCTACCATACCAGTTATCCCCTGAAGAAGTATTTCTCACTATTGGTTGCACGCAAGCCATTGAAATCATAATATCTGTACTAGCTCGCCCTGGTGCCAACATCCTGCTTCCTAGACCCGCTTACCCGCATTATGAAACTCGAGCAACTTTTGGACACCTTGAAATTCGCAATTTTGATCTCATTCCAGAAAAGGGCTGGGAGGTTGACCTTGACGCTGTCGAAGCTCTTGCAGATAACAATACTGTTGCTATAGTTATTATCAATCCCAACAACCCCTGCGGCAGTGTCTATACGTACCAGCATCTGAAAGAGGTAATAAGCAATGTTGATTCTGAGATCCTCTCGATAATTTGTAGTTCCTTCAATTTTCTGCCGATATTTAATGCTTTTTCTTGTGGTTGTTGAATTTAGATTGCAGAAACTGCGAGGAAACTTGGAATTTTTGTGATCTCTGATGAAGTTTATGCACACATGGTTTTTGGCAATAAGCCCTTTGTGCCAATGGGCGAGTTTGGATCCATTGCTCCGGTGCTAACCCTTGGATCTCTATCAAAGAAGTGGTGTGTTCCAGGTTGGAGATTGGGTTGGATTTTAACCACTGATCCTAATGGCATCCTGAAAAAACATGGGGTTTGTTCAAATTCTCTGTTCTTTTTCCCATTCATCATCATATTTGAGGATCTAATAATGTCTATCTTAGTTTCTATGTGGAAGTAGAAATATTCTTGCTATTACTTTGTCTCATTTGTTAGGATATCACACATCTCGTACTCTTAGCAGATTATGGAGAGCATCAAGAACTATCTGGACATTACCCCCGATCCCCCAACCTGCATTCAGGTGCTTAAATAGTCCTAGCACTCCAAGTTTTGCCTTTTCTTTTCAGGCCAATTGTTAACGATCTTGTTCCTTGTTCTGATTTCTTTACCCTCACTATTCAGGGTGCAATTCCACAAATTCTTGCAAATACCAGCGATGAATTCGTTTCAGGTTTTCTTGATTTACTGAGAACAAATGCAGATATTTTGTATGACAAGATCAATGAGATCCCTTGTTTTACGTGCCCAAACAAACCAGAAGGAGCAATGCTTGCAATGGTACCACCATTAAAGAACATACAAGAACAGGGTTCTATCTGTTAAGGGAAGATTTTTTTTCTTTGATGGTCAATATTTCATTTGAAACAGGTGAAGCTGAATCTAGAACAACTTGAAGGCATAAGTGATGATATGGACTTCTGCACCAAGCTGGCCAAGGAAGAATCTGTACTAATTCTCCCCGGTAATCAACAAATAACATCCTTACTAACTTTAATCTAAATGGAGTTAAGGTAATTAAAGACAGTGAAATTAATGGCCACAGGTATTGCTGTGGGGATGAAGAATTGGCTGCGATTGAGCTTTGGCATGGAGCTTTGTTCTATTGAAGATGGTGTGGCAAGGTTGAAAACCTTCTACGAAAGGCATGCAAGAGCCAAGCCGCATGCGCCCCATTAATTTGCAGATAGTTTATTTTCTTCAATGCATTGACAACTTCTTGTTGTTGATTAGCCGTTTGTTTTAGCAGCAGTTTCCTTCAACGATCAATGTAAACTAAATAGCCGGAAAAAAAAAGTGTGTACCGGCTAAATTTATCCTTCAGTCCCTACTGCTCCTATGCGTGGTCGAAATTTTCATTGACATTTTTACATGTTCATGGGTTCAACATCGATATTTTATCGATATTTACATAACATTTTCATATTTTCACGTATCCTAAGGTTGATTTATTAATTTAAATATTTGTTTATTTTTTTGTTTTTAAGATTTTTCCAAAAATTTCTATCGACATTTTAAACCATGCTCCGATGTTTCGAGTCTCCGTTAATTTAAAAATTTTCAATTTAATCTTTTATATTTTAACATTTTTTAATTTAGTCATTCATGGTTGGTGAATGTTAAAATTAGATTACAATAAACTTACCTTACATAATACTTAATGAATTGATACAAATTTAGAGGAAAAACAGAATTTAAGAGAAGAAAGTTTCTAATTATTGGAAAAAAGGAATTTAAGAGAAAAAGTTTCTAATTCTTCCTCCAAATTTTTAAGAATTAGTTAAAATCTTATGTTATATTTGAAAAATGGAAATTAAAAGAAAAAAGTTTCTAATTCTTCCTCCAAATTTTTAAGAAATTAGTTAAAATCTTAAGTTTTCTTTTATTAGATTACCTATTGGCTATTTCTAATATTATCATGCTAATAATTAATTGCCTCATTGAAAATTATTATTTTCAAAATTTCAAACTCTCATTCATTTAATGTCTAATAATAGCAAAAATTTAATTGACAAATTAACTTAATATAAAAGATAAAGTGAGATTAAAAAAGAGAACGAAATTAGAAATGTCGATGAAAAATATATATTCAAAATCTAAAACTATTCGGGATATGTTTGAGAGTGATTTTAAAATGATTAAAATCATTTTGTTATATTCAAAATCACTCTCAAATATGCATTAATCATTCAAAATTAAATTTGATGGTATGAAAATCGTGTTCAAGAATATAAAACCAAACATCAAAATAATAAATCATTTTATTAAATGAAAATCGTGTTCAAGAATATAAAACCAAACATCAAAATAATAAATCACTTTTAATAAAAGTGGCAATCATTATACACAAATCATTTTCACTCAAATTGGTATTTCTAAAATTACCCCTAAATATCCTTAAACAATTAAATGAATTATTGTTAAGAGTTGTCCTAAAAACCAAAGGATCTATGTTTATGATAGTAAGGCCAAAACTAAAACATTATTAGTTAAAATATCATTTTTGTCTCTATACTTTGAGTTTCATTTCATTTTAGTCCCTTTTATTTCAGTCCATGTACTTCCAAATGTCTAATTTTAGTCCATATACTTTCAATAAAATTTAAAATTGGTCCTTATTGTTAGTTTATTGTTAACTTTCTAAAAAAAAATTAGTCCTATATTAGTTTCCTTCTATAAATTTTGAAAATATATTCATATTGTATATTTTCTTGCATGAAAATTATTATTATTATTTAACCAAATTTGATAAAGAAAAATTAACTTCAAACTAACGGTAGGAACTAATTTTAAGATTTATTGAAAGTACAGAGACTAAAATGGAATAAAATCCAAAGTAGAGTGACTAAAATGATATTTTAACTAACATTATTTGTCAATATATTTTCAATGTATAGAAGCATCTTTATATCTTTTATGACGAAACACCACGGATCTGTTGAATAGCTGAAATTCAAATATGTTTATTGATGATGGAAGTCTTGCATTTTCGTCCAACATTGAATGATGTAGAGTTGTGTGTGAACTAATCTCAGCTCGTGATCATCCAAGCATTTTATGATTTAACAAAACAAAGAGTAGAAACAAGAGAGAAATTTAACGAGGTAAGTGCTTCTATTTTGTTCATTGAAATGCGAACACATTACTTGTATTTATAGAAGAATAACGAACCGACTACTAACTCGCTAATTAGACCACTAACCTTAAAATTTTCTCACCAATACCACTAAGCGACATCCATTCTAACTACAAACAACAACATAATTGCCACATAAATGCTACCACTATCTCAAATAAGTGGCACTAACATCAATTTCTTACCAGCAAAAAAATAACTAATTCAAATGATTTGATAAGTAGGTTCACCTATTAGCATTCTGCAATGGTTAGATCTTCTTTCGTAATTGTTGAACTAAAAAAATGTAAGTAAAAATCTATCAAAACTCATTCATTTCAACAAAAATCAAACCTTACACGAAATTAAGTTTAGTTAATGAAAACCTATGTGAGAGTAATAATTGCAACTCAATTTCAAATTTAAGATTAAGATTGCAATACTTAAATTTGAGGGTGTAAATTTGATGAAATTAAAAGTTTATGGTAAAAATTAATACAACTTGACAAGTTTAATTATGAGTAAAAATTGAAACTTTTTCTATTGAAAATCTAGAATAATCTTTTTATGAAAAATCCAGAATTATTATGATTGGTTAAATCTATGTTTAAATCCCATTTTAGTTGTTAAAACTTTTAAAATATGCATTTTAGTTACTAAACTTTAAAAAAAAATAACTATTTTAGTTTCTAAACTTTTAAATAATAAAATATCTATTTTAATCTCTAAATTTTCAAAAAGTAAGAGTTTTAATCTTTTTTATACTATTTTGTTACCTAATATTTCCTTATCCAATATTCGTCTCCAAAATATGTAATTTGAATACATGTTCACGTATATACATACTTTTTAGTAACACATATTCGTACCTAAAGCTATATTATGGGCCAAAATGAGTATTGTTGAGATTTTAAAAGTTTAAATATCAAAATAAGATTTAGAACTAATATGAAATTTAAGTCTTGAATATTTATTTTAGTAAAACAATATCTTTAAGTGGGAATGAACCTCCAAACTTTTGGTCTATAATATATACCTTGAGTTATGTTAAGTAATTTTTTGTGGAGTCCAAAATGATGCTTCGTTTGACTCGCATAGAAAAAAAAATGGGCTAAAGCCCATTCATGCTTAGGTTTTTTCTTTTTATGAAACAAATATATATGTAGCTTTGGTTTGCGGCTGTGAAATATAACTATGAAGAAAAATAGAAGTTTGGCCTTTGAGTTTTGAAAAATATAGTGTGTATTTTTCTGGTATTGTTGTGCGTGGCAGTGAGGCTTTGTGAGTGAAAAAGAGTGTTCTCTCTTGTGGGTTTGAGGGGTTTCCTTTGTTGTTAATTCCAAGTTATCGGGTTGTGATACTTGGAAGTTAATAGTCATTGTTGGGTTATTGAGAGTTAGTTTGTAGCACGATTTTGAAGGCTTCTTATAATTTCCCATTTAATAGAACCTTCAATTGCAAAAACTGGATGTAGTTCCGAGTTTGGGGCGGACCAGTATAAACTTCGGTCTCGTTCTCTTTTCCCTATCTCTCTTTATTATTATTGATGACTTTTGTCTAGTTGGCTTATCCTGATGAATGGGAGAATTAATATTGTAGTAATTTATTATTATTATATTATTTTTTTTCCTCCCAACAACTGGTATTAGAGCTTTTGGTTCAGGAGTTATGGGATATGTGGAGCCAACAAGGTTTGATGGAGTCATGAAGTTTGATGGAAAAAATTTTAGGTATTGGAAGATGATGGTCAAATATTATTTGACTGTTAAAAAATTGGGTAAGGTTTTGAAAAAGAGACCAGAATGTATGAATGATGAAAATTGGGAGACTTTGGATGAAGAAGCAATTTTAGCGATCAGAATGTATCTGTCAATGGAAGTGGCTAGTCAGGTAGCCGGTGAGACAATTGCAATTAAATTGATGGAAGCGCTCACAAACAGGTATAAAAAACTCTGCACAAATAATAAGACCTATCTGCTTAAGAAGTTTTTCAATATGCATATGGCTGAGGATGCTTCTGTGAATTCTTATTTAAATGAGATAACCACTTTGATAAATCAGTTGAAATCAATTAAAATAGAGTTTACTGATGAAGTGAATGTTATTGTGTTATTAACCTCTTTACCTGATAGTTGGGAAACGATGAAGACAACAATGTCTAATTCGGTAGGAGAAAATACTCTAAAATTTTTAGGTGTTTGTGATTTAGCCTTAGCTGAGAAAATTCGTAAAAAGGATAGTAGTAAAGATTCTACTATAGGATCAATTTTGGTTATGACTAAGGGTAAAGAGAAGATTAATGAGGAAAGTATGCCAAGTAACAGTAGGAAGAAGTGAGATTATAGGAATAAAGAGATAGAATGCTTTTACTATCACAAGAAATGTCACTTTAAGAGTCGGTGTAGAAAGTTGAAAGATGATCTAGAAAAGAAAGAAAAACATGAGGTAAATGTAGTGCAAGATGCCTTAATTTGTGTTGGGAGTGACACAGAGAGTTGTAGTAATTCATCTGAGTGGATTTTAGACAGTGCAGCTACTGTACACATAGCTTCATATAGGAGTTTGTTCACATCCTTTACGGGAGGATATCATGACCTAGTGAGGATGGAAAATGGTGGAACATCCAAGACTAATGGGATTTGATATGTCAGTCTGAAGACAGAATGTGGGAATAAATTGGTACTGCAAGATGTCAAGTTTGTGCCTAGTGTTAAGATGAATCTCATCTCCACTGGCAAGTTAGCAGATGAGGGCTATAGGTGTGAGTTTGGCAGAAGCCAATGTAAACTCAGGATAGGATCCCAGGTAGTGGCAGTTAGCCACATGAAATCTACACTGTACAGATGTCGGTTGGATGTTGCCAAATGTTTGAAGAGATAGTGAATGTCAGTTAAAGCTGCAGATGGTTGTAGTAGAGGTACAGTTGAGCAAGCAGCAATGATAGCCAAATTTGATCAGTCGGATTAGGATCCTTCAGTTCATAAACAATTGGGAAGTCCAGGAAAGAAAGTTTATGGCTATCATGAACCCCCAATTGTCAGACGAATAATTGAATTGAAGAAGTCGCCTAAGCGAGTGGAGGCATCGAAGTGGAAGGCCAGAGCAGTTGCTAAGGTCAAAGGTAAGGTCTCTAGTTTGGCAGCAGGTTTGAACAGAGGATTCAAGCCATTTTCAAAGTGTATCTTCTTTAGAAACAGTGATTCAAGGTTGAAGAAGATATCAGTTGTTACCACTTAGCTAAAGTGGGAGTACGTGTCTATCTTTTTCGTTTGGGAGATAGATCCACGTAGTCCTTGGGGCGAGCACAGTTGCACTATAGTTACTTTCTGATGGTTGCCTGTTTTGTGACTTTGTTGTTTTTCAGGTATTTTTAGTCTTGGAGTTTGCCAAGAAGATCGTAGATAACAATTGTAGTGGGAGTTGAGTCTTGGAGTTTACCAAGGTGATCAGTTTCATTGTAGTGGGAGGCAAGATCGTCATTTTGTCTCCAAGTGGGAGATTGTTAAGTAATTTTTTGGTGAAGCCTAAAATGATGCTTCGTTTGACTCGCACAGAAAAAAAAAAAAAAGGGCTAAAGCCCATTCATGCTTAGGTTTTTTTTTTATGAAACAAATATATATGTAGCTTTGGTTTGCGGCTGTGAAATATAATCGAGAAGAAAAATAGAAGTTTGGCCTTTGAGTTTTGAAAAATATAGTGTGTATTTTTCTGGTATTGTTGTGTGTGGTAGTGAGGCTTTGTGATTGAAAAAGAGTGTTCTCTCTTGTGGGTTTAAAGGGTTTCCTTTGTTGTTAATCCCAAGCTATCATGTTGTGATACTTGGAAGTTAATAGTCATTGTTGGGTTATTATGGTTAGTTTTGAAGGCTTCTTGTAATCTCCCATTTAGTAGAATCTGCAGTTGCAGAAACTGGACATAGTTCTAAGTTTGAGGCGAATCAGTATAAATTTCAGTTTCGTTCTCTTTTTTCTATCTCTCTGTATTATTATTTATGACTCTTGTTTGGTTGGCTTATGAAATGAGAGAATTAATATTGTAGTAATTTATTATTATTATATATATATTTTTCTCCCAACAAGTTATGCTCCGGAAAAAAATAAGTCTAAATCTATTCGTTCTAAGTTTCCATCGATATTCCTATCGAACAGGAGGGAAAAAAAATTACCAATTGATAATTTCAGTTGCACAGCACAAGTAAACGAAGGCTTGCTACACAAAAAGAAAAAAAAAATAGTTCCAATTATCTGAAATGTTACCGTTGGCGCCGTTGCTAGGGAGGTGGGTCCCATGTCTTCTCCCCTCCAAATTTGAAAAAAAAGACAAAAGGTCAAACGGCTCGATGGGCATCAGTGGGCGGGCACTAGCAAAATCCCCCTTCAAAAATCAAAATCAAAACCAGAATTACAACTACGACATTTTCAAAATCTAAAACCCCCGATCGTTACGATTCAGAAGTAAATTATTCCATCAAACCAATCTCCTCCATGGATTTCACTCCTCCATGTCACAGATCCGAGCCTCGATCTCGCACAAAATCAGCCTCTCGCCTCGCAATCGAAGGCGACGAAATACCCCATTTCTCAGTCGACGCCATTTCTTCGCCGCCCAAGAAAACCCCTTCGCCTTCCATTCAAGACCTCTTGCTTCTGTCGCCTTCCACCCTCAGAAAATCCAGGTCCCGTCTGGTGGATCGCTTCGAAATGAACGACGAGCTTACGGAGGCCGCCGGCGCACGCAGAAGGTGTAAAACCCGTGGCCCCCAAATGGGGCTTTTGGGCTGTGCTTCTCCGAGGAGTGTGAGAAGGTCGAGGAGACGATCGGAGGTGGAGATTAGAGAAGAGAGGGATTTGTGTTTGGCGGAAGAGTTTGTGAAGGCTAGAAAGAGAAGGCAGAGCGGGAGGTCGAAGAAGGAGAAGCTGAGTTTGGTTCCAGTTCCAACGACGCCTATAAGTTCAACTCCTAGTAATTCAAAGATTTCTCTGTTCTCTTTTATTTGATGTTCTCGATTGATTTGCTTTCTTTGTTCTGATTTGGTTCGTGTCGTACTATAGAACTTGATAATGACGAGAATGGTAGTCTGGATCGAATTGGGCAGCTAATAACTGATCTGATTATGTGGAAAGATGCGGCGAAGTCCAGCCTTTGGTTTGGATTTGGCTCTTTGTTTTTCTTATCCTCTTGCTTCGCTAGAGGAGTTAGCTTTAGGTCTGGCTCTCTAACTAGACTAATCGTTAACCATTATAACTTTTTACGAGTGTATGATCATTTAATAACAGTTCTAATATCGATCATTACAGCATTTTCTCGGCGATTTCTCAGCTTGGACTTCTGTTTTTGGGTCTTGCATTTGTCTCCAATTCAATCTGTCAAAGGTACAGTTTCTAAACTATCTTTAATCACATCAAAACCACATCAGTCCTTTCTTTACTAAGATAATATTTGAAACTGTAGGAACAACGTGGAAAAGAAACATAATGACTTCAAGCTTAAAGAAGATGACATCGTACGCATGGTGAAACTGATTCTTCCAGCTGCAAACTTCGCCATTTCTAAGATAAGGGAGCTTTTCTGTGGAGAGGCAGAGATGACCCTGAAAGTAACCACAAAACTCAACATCTATGATCATTCAACAATGTCAATTAACCAATCATTTTAACTTCTGTGGTTGCATGTCTTAATGATTCAAATCTTTCTGGGTTTGCAGGTAGCTCCATTCCTCATTTTAGGAGCTGAGTATGGACATCTTATTACACTTAGAAGACTGAGTGCAATTGGTATAAACTATAACAAATATCATTTCAAAACTTGCTTAAAATCCCCTATTGATTTATGACCACTTACTTTAATCTCCATTTACTTACAGGCTTCTTTACCAGTTTCTCCGTGCCAAAGCTATACGCATGTTACCAAATTCAGATAAACAGCAAAGGTAATAGAGATTCTAGGAACACCCCACTTAAACATAGCTGCTTCTACATTTTGTATTATAATGTGATGCTGAAGAAGATCGCGGGGTTCGAATTTTTACAGTTGATGTCGTGAAGCGACGGCTGTTTGAAGCATGGGAAGCTTGCTCACATAAGAAGGTTGTGGTAGGATCAGCAGCCACAGTGTTTTGGAACTTTTCTTCCCTGAAGACCCGAATCTTCGCAGGTAAAAGTCTCTAAGATGTTATCAATGTCTTCATTCAGTAAAATGGATGATTCTTAAGCTCTGTAGGATTTTCTTGTAACAGCTTTCATAGCTCTAGTTATAGTTCGATACTGCCGGCAATATATAGTTCTGGAACCGGAAGTTGTAGAAGCACAAGAAGACCAGAACCAGGCGCTGGTTCTGGTAGAAGGGAAGGAGTAGGAGCAGAAGCAGGCTCTGGTAGTGGAGGAAGCCCATCGCCTGCCTTGATTTTGGCTTTGCTCCTTGTGCACTATCATAATGTAATAATAGCAAGCAAAGGAATTTCAGTGAAATATCAAGCCACAACATTTATAAACAAATGGCTGTGTTGTGTATTGTGTGTTGTGTAGTTCGAGCTTTTTACTTCCCAAATTTCATTGATTGATTCGAACATCTTTTGACTCAGATCTGCATATGCTCTACTTTGATTAAAAGGGGGGAAAGTTCTATAAACATTACGAAAATCAACGAGATGAAATCTCAAAGTTAGAATTGACTTTGGGATCCTCATAAAAATTAGTCTCACGAGTGAGGGTGGGTTTTTTTTTTTTTTTCCTAGTGGGGGTTGTCCTAATTCTAGATCAATCTTTTTGTATCCATCTTCCAGCCCAACATGGTAGGATGGACTGATGGTTCAAATAATTCTCGAACAAAAATCAATTTATACCCTTAAATTTTTTGAGGTGTTATATCAATTAAAATTTTAAACTAATAATTATATCTTTCATTAGTGTATCTATTTACACTATATAAGATTTCTCTCCATTTGAAAATCGTTTATGTATCAAATTTTACTTGTGTGTAGACTGTGCCACATTGGGGCTTGAACTAGGGAATTGAGAATATCAAGAGGGCTTTATCCAGGCCAACAAGAAAACTTGATAAAACTGTAGTTTTCAATACAAATAGATAATAGTTAAAAAGTTGAGGGAGGCTGCTCCCTTAGCCCCAACGTACATCCGCCCCTGTTTGAAATAAATTTAAAGTTGAAGAAGAAAAAAAATAAAACTTCTGAAAATTTGGAGAGATTACTAAAATATATCATAAAAGTTGAGTGAAATTTTGTATAATTTAGCAGCGCGGAGGTATTTCTGGAATCGTAAGGTCGCGTTTTCTTTTTCTTCGTGATTCGGAGAGACATGGACTGTAAAATAACTGCTGCTTTCAGCAAATATGGATTCGTCATCAAATCATCAGCATGTTTGATAGGACATGGATTGTCCCCCACTGTACTACACTGAAATTCTGTGGGATTTGTTCTTCCTAGAAGATCAAGGGCTTTCTTCCTCAAGGATGTCATATTCTAGATTATTGCGGAATCGTTCGTTTGCAGAGGTTTCTCTGAGTTCGTCGAAATCCCAGTTGAAAATCAGGTTCCTCCTCCACCACCCTCGCCGGGTTCAGCTAATTAGAAGCTAAAACATAGTGTAATTAATGTCCATCAAACTTAATTAGGCTGTATATGATTTCTGTGAGCATATCATGTTAGTAGTAATTCTTTGTGGTTTCACAAATTACAGACATTTTTCAATTTGACCAGTTATCTCTGAAAACTGATTTACTTATTCATAGTTCAACAGGAAAGCCTGACCAGGGAAATGGACGCTAGATAGAAACTTCTGCAGTATTGGTTGGTTTAAACATGATTTCTACAGTCTCATAGAATTGTTTTTCTGTATTGATTAGATCATTGGACACACATAATATGATAGTTTTTCAATGTCAGAAGACTCAAAACATATAATCTCCTAAAAAAGTTAGATGGGAGCTTCGTCAAAGTACTTCAATCCTGCCACTCTTTCAGAAGATACAACACAGCCAATTGTGCAAGAAGTTTAATCACTTCATCTGTGTCTTCCAAATAATACTTGGCTTTGGTCGGCTTTTGACCAATGGTACATGTGAAAACTGGATTGGGGCATGAAAGATTGCCTTCGACTGTTGCATTAAGGATTTCAAACATATCCTCATCAGATTGGTCATCACCTATGGACAGAATGAACTTGTCCCCTTTCTCTTCTTTCTTCGCCATTGATTCGAGGATCATCTTTGCCACCGGGCCTTTGTTAACTCCCTGTAAAAGATGGAAAGTGCATAGAAAGAACAAAACAGCAACCAGTTAAAATTGGAACATTAGTTTCCTCCATCAACAAGAGCTGAGAATACATGAAAAACTCTTTCTGTCTATTGGACTTTACTCGCACAAACTAGAAAAATACCTGAGATTCTACTTCTACAATGAACTTGCCACTCTTGACAGTAACAGGATCATTGGCCAAAATATCCTCTAGGTGATCCAAAAGCTCTTTAGCCTGGGAAGATGCAAATCCTGATTCTGCATTCTGGTAGTTCCACACTAAAGCATGCTCTTTCCTTTCAATGTACGAACCATCAATAACCGAAGTATAAAATTCCATGGTATGATTGGCTATCCCTTTCCAATGCATATCAGAACTCTGACCAAAGGTTTCCCATTCTTCATTTCCTGGCCACCTGCCAAATGGAAGAAATGTTTATTCAAGCATTAAGCATACGTCAAACAAACTGATCTCATTTAGAGCGATTATGAAAGACAAAATGCAACACTCTCAATTACTCAATTACTTACTTTGTTGGAGCTGGTAAGAAGTTTCTTCGAATGGTTAAAGAATTAAAAAGAAAAGAGAGAGGGAAAGAAAGGAGATCAAATCCCACCTCAAAAAGAATCCATGTTCTGCTGCTATTCCAAGATTTTTGCAAGACTTGAACCACTCGCCTAAGCTGTCTTTCCCTCTTCCACTAACAACGAAAACTACATTTCGCTTATCCTGACAAAGATCGTTGAGGGTTGAGATAACATCCTCACATGGAGACTTATCTACAGAGTCTATGGGAATCAATGTGCCATCATAGTCCAAAAGAATGACCCTAGTCTTTGCCTTCCAATAGTCTGATGCCATAGTATCTATTGGAAGCTTTTCAAAACAGGGATCAACAGACACAACCCTGAAGTGAAGGCCAGAGTCAACTCCCGCGAATGCCCTCCAGGATTGATTTTCCCAAGTTTCCACCATGTCTTTGTAGAAACTTGTTGACCAGCCAATGACATCATGCTTGCTAATATGCTCGTAATTGTTCCTATGTCGTATTTGTTTCAGTGAATCATCCATTGAAATTGCTTCGTACATTTTCATGGCAACTTCTTGGACATTCAATGGATTGACACGGAGTGCCCCACTCAGTGATAAAGAACACCCCATAAATTCTGATATCACTAACATGCTCTTCCTGCACAGCTCATGTGACCTTACAACTGATCCCAATCCAGTTATCCACTGTCTACAGGCAGTATATTCACAAGGATAAAGGTTCATCCCATCCCCAAAAGGTGTAACAACAAGGCACTCAGCTATGCTATAATAGGCAAATTTCTCAATGGTGCAAACTTGATGTTCAAGGAGATAGATTGGCATATAGCCCGGTTCCTCGTATGTTTTGTTTATTCTTTCACAGGTTTCCCTTATTTTACGTAGTATATTATCATAATGTATCCCTTGGCCTCTAGCAGGTTTCAGTATCTGGACTAATACAGCTCGACCCTGCTCTTCCGGATGCTGTTTTAGCATGTCTTCCATTGCAAGCAATTTCAGTTCAGTACCTTTGAAAATTTCGATATCATCTATACTTAGTAGGACTGTCTTTCCTACCAAGTGTTGAGTCTTTGCCTGAAACTCCCCTTCCACCTTTTCCATCACCGACTCAATTTGAGCCATATCAATTCCGACTGGCATAACTTTTATCCTAATATTCCTTCCATAGTATTCCAATTCAAGGAAGCCTTTATTTAGCTTATGTTTTAGACCCAAAATTCTGCTGCAACACGAAAGGAAATTTCGAGCATAATCATAATTGTGGAATCCAATTACATCACAGTTGAGCAAACACTTGAGTATTTCTTCTCTTACAATAAGAGTTCTGTAGTTCTCAAACGAAGGAAACGGGATGTGAAAGAAAAATCCTATCTTCATCCGAACGTACTTCTCTCTCAAGAAGCTTGGAAGCACCATAAAATGGTAATCATGGATCCAAATATAATCTCGTTCTGGGTTGCAAACTTCCATCACTTTTTGAGAAAACAACCTATTCACTGAAATGTATGCATCCCAGAGAGGCCGAACCGGTTGATTGATAGCAAAAGGTTCCATAGAGAGGAAAAGAGGCCATAGATACCCCTTACAGAAACCATAATAAGACTTCTTTAAGATTTCTGGAGGCAAAAATGTAGGAACGCATAATTTATCCAGCAATGTCTTGGACACCTCCTGTTGTTCATCTTCATGAATGTTAACCTTCAGACATCCGACATGTAAAACGAGCATCTCGTCTCGTAAACCATCCTCCACTTTTAAAAGGAAAGAATCATCATCCCTTCTGAAACTCCAACTTTTATCATTTCTTTGTTCTGCTTCTAAAGGAAGCTGGTGTGCTACTATTACCATTCGAACTGAAGTCGCCTTGTGCGAATTAATGTAGCCCTCTCCATCGTTACTTCTGCGCCCAGTAGAGCTAATACTTGTCTCAGCCATTTCAGGGAATTTCCCTTCAGCTAAACGATCCAGAACAGCAAACGATTTTGAAACCTACGTTCAGCCAAAAGTCTCCATAAGTACTTTTTCCCCTAAGAACAAACACAGATACAAAGACAGGACGATAGCATTCAATCCCCAAAAACCAAAGAAATGAAGAACAAGAATGAACAAAAGAAATCACCCATAAAAGTAAAACTTCTGTTTTAATTCTCAACTGTCCTAAAATGTTCATCTTTCAACAAATGCAGAGTAGGTTTAAAGATTATCTTTCCCCCCACATTAACCTTCCCAAGAACCCAAGTATTAACTGCAACTCCAACAACCAAGCAACATAGGAATCAAAACTCTTACCTCTTTAAAGATTAGAAGTTAAACTAAAAACCAGTTTCAAGAACTGCAATTTGCACAAATCCGAACCAAAGAACGATCACATTACTGTCCAAGATCACATCAAGCCACAGAAACAACTGGTCTGAGTAAACATCAAGATTCTGGACTGCCCACAAGAAACAACGTTCGAAACTCTTAATTCTCTCAAAATTCTTATCGCTGTTGGGGCCAAACCAAGCTTCTGAAAGAGTGGAAAACTGGAGTTCGTGTATCTGTAAGAAAAGAGGGTCTGATCTTTATCTTGCTCTGAGTTAGTAGGATTCTTGAAGCCAACTTTCTTGGAATCAGAGGGAATGGACAATGCTGAGAAATTGGCAGGTTCTGGCTATTATATAGCGTCTGTGTCTTGCAGTGAATCAAAAGTTGATAAAAATATTAACTTTCATTAAGAAAACATGATATAAATCCTCGTATTAATATGCCATTCTTTTTATTACTAAATACTATATCGATGACAGCAAGGTTGACACGTGGCAGAAGTATGTAAATGGGCCCCATTCTGACAGCCAATAGAAACTTGGGAGTCGCCCCTTGTTTAACTTGCCGGGTGATTGAATAACTGTGTTACGTTACACCTAACTAAGAATTTGGACAAAGAAATGTGAGCGAAGCGTTTGACTTTAACAGACAAAGATATGCTTTTGAATGAAAATTTGAGTTTAAATTATAATTCTAGTCCTGAAATTTTAGGACTAATGTCTAATTTGTAATGGTACTTTTAACAAAAATTTAGTAGGTCTTGAATTTTTTGTGTTGTATTTATTTCGTCATATATACACTTAAAAAGATTTTAATTGGTTCATAAAGTTTCTTGAATCTTCTTGAAATTAGTCCACCATGTAACCTTTAAATAATAGCGTCAACATGTTAGGTAAGCGTTAAATTGATGGAATTGAGAACTGACGTCTATTAGACACAAAATTGAAATTTCAATAACCTATTAGGAGTCATGTGGTACAAGGGTTTTGGAGATAGGAATGGGTAAGGACTTGTGATATCCTGGTTAGTACAAGGTTTGGAGCATTAACCATGGGAATGAGTTATTCTCATGGGTTTTGTATACCCATGGATAAGAGTATTTGATACACTTGCAAAATCATGAGTTTTCTTTATGCCCTTCTCTTTCTCTCTCTTATTTCTATTAAAATTAATTTGTTCAAATTAATTTTTATAATCAACTAGATTATATAAAAATTGTTTTATAATAATGTATTGAATTAACCTAATTAATTATTCAATTGTAATGAATTAATCATAACTAAATGATTGATTAAAAATATACCCAATGAAGTTTCATTTATAAAAAGGAAAAAAAAATCAATTTTTACTCCTAAATTTGTCAAGTTGTATCAATTTCTACCATAAACTTTTAATTTCATCAAATTGTACCATAAACTTAGATAAGTATTGCAATCTTAACCTTAAAAAAGTTTTGCAATTTCTATCCTCCAATAAGTTTTCTTTTGAAAATTCGTTAAAAATAGTATTCTCATATGCTTTCAATGAATTATAAAACATATATATGATACAAAATTGATAGGATTTCAAAGAAAAACAATGTTACTATTAATAAATTAGTAATCTATTTAATTAATTGAAATAATTTAGTATAAAAATTTTAACTTTTTATAATTATTTATTCAATTAAAATTATACATCTATTATAATCAATTAATTTACATCTATTTGTTAAAGAGTTCATTAATTAATGCATCATAATTATATAAAATTAATCTCATAAAAAAGAAAAAAAATATCATTTTAGCATTCTCAGGTATACAACTAAACACAGCAGTCAATGATTTTCAGGCATCCATTATTCTCAGGCATATAACAAACCTTGAATCAAACGGCCCTAAGACACTTTTCAAAATACATGAACTAGAAGATACAATCTAAAAAATTTAGAGACTTGCCAAAAAAAATTAAATGCATGGATTAAATAAACACAATCCTAAAACTTCAACAACTAAATTTGTAATTAAATCAATTTTTTTTATGGATTGATCATTCTTTTTATTAAAAAAAAATGTTAAAACTAATATTTTAGTCCCTCAAGTTATTAAGTTTCAAATTCATCCGCTTTCTTTAAACAAGTGACATGGCATATTATCTAACATGAACATTTTTTTATTTCTAAGATTTTCTAACCAGAATTTTGTAATATTCTAACGTCTTTCTCGGTTACTATTAAACACATTTTAACATTATCTTTTCTCAATTTTCATGGAAGTGATATGTATATTCATACAATCACCTTCATGTTATGAACTATTAATTATACATGGATGTTAACGGTAATAAAATAAATCATGTATTTTTTTCATTAATTACTTGACTCAATTCTTAATGATTAAATTTATAACTTATTTTATCCATTAAAAAAAAGATGCAAGATCAGAAATAAAGGTACATTGTTATAATTGTTGTAAATCCCTATTTTACAATACTATTTCACTTGAGTCATGTTTCAGACTTGTATTAACTAATGGGACAATTCAAGCATTGATTAGTGGATATGGCACACGCACATTAATATCTCTAAAGTCAATGATTCAATCCTTCACTCTACAACTTTTAAATTCAAAATATAAAAAACG
This sequence comes from Trichosanthes truncata, assembly GCA_033996785.1. Classification (NCBI taxonomy): domain Eukaryota; kingdom Viridiplantae; phylum Streptophyta; class Magnoliopsida; order Cucurbitales; family Cucurbitaceae; genus Trichosanthes; species Trichosanthes truncata. The sequence continues at coordinate 23,797,011 of JAWPNB010000008.1, read as the reverse complement.
ATAATAATAACAATAAATGAGTTGAAATTCTCCAATCATCTGAAAATGATTCTCGAGTTTATTCTCAAATATGTCTCAGAAATGACTATGATTGTTCATTCCTGCCAATTTAATATTTCAGCAATAGTTTCCCTTTTTCTTTTGGGAAAAATTTTGGAATAATTTTAATAATTGTAGCATCAAAGATGCGAACAAAAGAAAAGAATTCCTCCTTTTGAGAGGGGCATCAAACAAGTCTTCTTTCCAGAAGAGGCAACGTATTGGGCTGATGGGGGAACATAAATATATAATGATGCCCTTGATTTCTGCAGCTTATTTAAGATTTTACCTTACTTATTCCGGCAATCCAATAGCAGCTTTTGGAATTTTCAGTCATATTAATATACGGTTGGCAGCGTGGTGAGGAAGGAACAAAAAGAGTGTGGGATTTTGAGGTGTAAATTCTAGAGAAATTTAAACCTTGTTTTGGTGCAAGTCGTTATCCAAAAAAATGGAAAAAAGGATTGACCCTGACACAATAATCTGGTCCTTTCTAGTAGATCTGTTGGTTCAATTGGATAGATTTAGTCCAATTCTGTCAATTCAATTCAATCTTGGTCAGTTTGGACATTAGTTTCAATCACTATTATGTCAAAATGAGTATAGCTGAACAGTAATTTTGCATAAGCTAGAAGTTCATTATTCATGTCAAAAAATGTCATATCGGGGTAATAACCAATTTTCTTAAACCTTTGGTTTACTTTCCTTCTTAGTTCAGAAGGATGAAGATAATGACAGAACACAGTAAAGCCATCGAAGAACAAATGGAAGAAAAGTAACCTCCAATACTAAATATGATTTGGAAACAGACTAAATAATACATACAGAAAACTTATCAGGACAAAATAATTCGAATTCCAAGCTACCAATAAGCTCCACGAGCTTCTACTAAGCTTTTTTTTCTTGAGGCGGCACTGCCTAGCTAGACATGAATGGCATACTTTCTTTCAGTCATACTTCCAGCTTTCTCCGATTTTATGGATCAAAATACAAAAAATCTAGACATGGGAATACAAAATCAATATGTATTGGCTAAAATAAAGTAGTTGATCACCATTTTCCACGCTAAGCCAAACAGCCAGTGGGATGTTTGTAAATCTTCCCAGGGCAGAGTTCGGCCAAGATACTTGGTTATCTAGACTGAAAGGAGCTTTCGTTTGCATTTTATCCATCCACCCATTAAACGAAACTTATATGTTGATTCGTGTCTTCATTTTATGTACTTGTTGCCTGATGTTGAAAACTGAGACCAATCTGTCTTCGCACGTACTCTGGTAGCAGCCTGCTAATCAGTTCAGGGGATGCTCCAGCTAACTGCAATGAGATGATAGATTGAAAGAAATGTCAGTTTGAAATGCTTCCAGGAAGAAAAAATGTATTTTATTGGATTATGTTTGCCTCTGAAAGTACTATTGTGCAAGTGAAAGGACAATTCTACTCTACTTTCCTCTTCATAGATTTTCTTCTTGGACAAATGCCCTTCCAAGAAATTGCTGTTAGGATTTATGTAGAATTTCATGACAAGAAAATCAATAAATAATTAATTAATATGCCATAACAAAGGAGGCTTTTGAACGGAAGATAAAGTTTTTTTTTTAACGGTAGATAAAGTGAAAGAAGTATCCAACAGTCTGGCAATTAGATATTCTCCAAGTACATGATGAATTAGTTTTATGAAATTTAAATGACATCTTCACAAACAAAGAACAGCCTAATGGCCTATCATCTCCATCTCCTAAAGAGAAGTCCGGATTTAACCTGAGCAGTATCTTAAGTTTGTTCGCAAATAGGAAATAAAATAAAAGGTTAACGTACTTCTTGCTTAAAGTTGAATAGAGGGGGCAATGGACGGTTGTTAGGGAGGCGGACATTGGGATCCCGTAGCTCATCAAAGAAAGGATGCGCACATGCTTCTAGCTGCAATGAATAGGAAGAAAAGATAAGTAAAACCCAACAACCATTATCAGTATCATGAACAGAAATTCCCTTGATATCCAAAAACCAAAGTCCTGATTAGGAATATTTTTAGCTAGATAAAAACGTGATACAATGAAATATGCTAACTGCAAAAATCTGCTTCACGAAGTACATTATAGGACTGATTTATGATGAGAAAATCTAACATTAGCATTGCATGTAACCCAGAATTAAGATGAAGAAGAGTGGAAAATGGTTCAACTCACAGCCGTGCAGCGAAGACTAGGAGAATACTGAAGCAGACGTGAAGCAAGGTCAATAGCTTCAGGAGGCATTCGCTTGTGAAAAACCTAAACAAAAGAGAACCATTTCAACTGGACAAATGTTGGAGCAAGAGATAGGCAACACAATAGTATTCTACACAGTAACAGCAGGGGAAATAGTGCAGCAGAAAACCCACAATGATAAATCAATGATGACAGTTACATTCCATGAAGAGAAGAATACAGAATACGAGGAAAGATTTTGGGAAATTCGAACACTCACATCATGTAAAGTACTGAGGCAATCTCTAAATTACATGGGTACATGGAGAGATAACTAAAGCTACATGACAGTGAAACTAATATAAATATAGTGAAGTTAAATTTTTAAGAAGGATTTAAATATATCTCTTTGACCACTGAGTTTTCTTATGATATTTATGAGCTCACAATTTGCATACAGATTTTTCTAATCATATTTCCACGTCCTACAGAAAAAAGAAATTTAAATTGGACCCACTTGATTGAATGGGTCAATGCCTAACCTAAATGTATACCTTGTGCCATGGATGGGCTTTAATCTGAGGGAACCTGAAGTCTGTGTAATTTGGATTCATGCAACGAATTTCTTCCCGAGTTGGAGTACCGAGAACCTATAAGAAGTTAGAAAAAATATCAGATGAAGCTTCATTTCTGTGGTTTTAAGATCAACATACAACTAAGGTATCACCTTGATTATCTCTACAAGTTGGTCCACTGCATTCTCCCCAGGAAACAATGGCTGTAACAAATCAGAAAGATTAAGTAAAGGAGCAAGAGTAGAAATACTGTTTGAGGGAAATTATTAGAAGTGTTACAATTCCTACTCGCCACCAAAGTCACTGACCTGGCCTAGAAGGAGTTCGGCAAGGACACAACCAGCTGACCAAATATCAATGGAGGTTGTGTATTCTGTTGCACCAAATATGAGCTCTGGAGCTCGATAATATCGTGAGCATATATATGATATATTTGCTTCACCCTTAATCTGAAAACAGAAGGCGAAGGAAAAGGGTCATTGGAGAAAAAATTTACGGCAGTAAATTATTCAAATGGCAGTCTTAAAATTTATTTCACCCTTAGAGGATGGAGGGAGACAATCAAACCAATCTACAAAGAATATGATAATTTTCTTTAAAAAAAAATTCTATCTCATCCATAAAAAGAACAAATTATAAGCTCAATAATGATGTTACTATCGTCATAAGCTGTGGACCTGTGGAACTCATTGCTTAGCTTTTAGAAGTCCAAATATTGTTTCTCTCACTTGGTGGTGGTTCCTCTAACCTTGGTACTTATTTTTTTCGATGATATTTGTAGAAGACCTTATTTAAATTTTGTTGATATATTTTAAATTTTATTTTATTTTCTCTCTTTCTAGTCATACACCAAGATGAGTTAAATGAAGGACTAATTTATAGTTAAAACACTAGTAGTTTGAACAGTAAACTTTTTGCTATTATTCCCAACCTCAGTCTTATGCATAATATATGAAAATATTGATAAATTATGTCAACAAGAAAATTTAAAATCGTAGAGGCAGAGCATACCAGTACTTTTGCGCTTCCAAAGTCACAAATCTTAACCTGATGTGTTAGAGTATCAACCTGCAATTTCCAAAAGTTTCAGATACGTAGTTCCACCATAGACAAAGATAAGAATTAAGGGGGAAAAGCCATACCAAAAGATTTTGAGGCTTCACATCCCTATGGCAGACCCCAGGAACCGAATGAATATATGCAAGGCCCCTAAAGATCTGAAAATTTTATTTACAACTGTGCGTTAGCATATAAGCAAAATCCACCGAAAGTTCATGCATTGTAAATGAAATAATATGCCATACTTGATATGTGTAAAGTTTGACGTAGATGAGTGGCATCCTCTGGTTCGTGCTGTTGTAGTGCTTAAGAACATGATACATATTTTGGGGAACATATTCCATAACCAAATTCAAAAAAAGCTCATCTTTACTAGTTGTAGAGAAGAAGCAATGCTTCAGAGAAACCACATTTGGGTGATCCATCAGACGCATTAGTTGCAACTCTCTGTTTTTATAGCGTTTATCCTGCAAAACCTTCTTTATGGCAACCGTTTCTCCTGTTTCCAAGCATTTTGCCTGAACAAGGGATGTCAAACTTCAAACATACAGAAATAGCACAAACTTTGTCATATGGTGATATATAACTATATCTTACCTGGAATACAATTCCAAACGAACCACTACCCACCACACGCTCAGCCATGTAACTGATTGTCTACATTACGAGCAAGGAAAAGTTAACATTTCAGTAATTCAATATTTCAAGATTAATTTTGACTACATTGAAGATTTTTAGATTGCTATAAAATTGCATTAAAACAAATGAATTATAGGTTAGTAAGTAGGTTATTAAGGATATAATGCCCCATATTAAATTTTGTTATATGCAACATCCATCAAATACAAGAATGAAACATATTTATTCCACAAACGAACTGAAGGAGAAAATTATTGAAACCAATTGTGAGGTGAGGGGAATGAGATTTTAACCTGTTTTGGTTCACCATTTTTGCCACCGATTGTAGTGGAAATGATATGACCAGTTACTGCATCATTCCCTTCAATCACTGCAGCTGACATTTCCTGGAATTTGTAGCATAAAGCATGGTATATGAGGTGATATATACTAGATGCATAAGGGACACATGAAAACATAGAGAGCTCATCCACATACAAGCCTGTGATAGTAAAACGTCAAGCCTATTTTATTGTGAATAGGAGAAGTGAACAGTTTGTAAATAAAACCTTTTTGTTGTTGATAAATTAAAGTATCAACATTGTTTTACATGATTACCCACATTCAATGAAAGCACACCTAATATCAAGCAACCTGAGTAGGAAACCCCGCGATTGATTTTAAGAAATAAGAGTATTTGCTGCTCTCAGCTCCTAGAATCCCATGTGAGGCACCTCGTTTATATTAAACGAGAAGGACGATGTACACAAACACAAAACTAACTTTACAGTAATTAAGTAATTGGTGTATCAGCTGAAAATTTATGATAGTGTTTTGGGATTTGTGATAAGGATCGGAATGTATCTGAAGGAATTGAAGATGGGTCTCAAGATGACGGTCGAAGAAAGATTAATGTATCCAGGCAGCGTCTTGGGGAAGCAAAATAGATAGCTATTGCTTACAAGAAAGCATCACATGCTATGAAGAGCTCGCATCACATGCTAGGAAGAGCTTGCATCTCCACCCAATGAACTGAGGAGAGAATCAGCCGTTATCGACTTCCCAAAGCAAACTATAATTGTTTTTAGAAAGATTCACGGAGAAGACCAACCGTAATTAAAAGAAGGAAAAAAAAATCAAAATTACAGAAGATGAAACAATAACCAAGACTAAGAATATCGGAACAAATTGAAGGACTGGGAAAAGGAGTTTCTGAAACATCAATTAAATGATTAATTTAGCATACGAAGTTCCATTCGGACACCGCTAGCACACAGTTCCAATTAATTATCCAATTTATGACGTTTGTAGGAAAAGAAAAGCTACGGATGCATTCCTACAAATCACTCCTCAGTTTTCAGAGCAATTAAACTAACAGAAGACGGTTCGAGCAAATTGAGCTCAAGCTTAAGATCTCAGCTAAATACTCGATCAAATACTGGACCAAATATTTCACCAATAATTTGGCAATCGATCGAACAAACAAGAATGAGCCAGAAAATATCTCCAATCAGAGACGTAAACAGATTAATAATCGCTGGAGAGAACTTCCGGCTGTTCATCCAGCCTTCCCAATCGAGCAAAGAAACTACCAAATCACCGTAGATCGCTGCTAACTTAGCAAGAAACGACGATCTCGAGCTGGATCAGGCATCAACAGAAGCAAAACATCACAGAGAGAAAAATCACCTATCACACACAGACGACAACAGACACAAAGAAAGAAAGAGAAAGAGAAAGAGAACCTTATCGGTGTCCAATGCTGAGGCACGGTGAGAGTTGAGATTTAGACGGTCATTTTCAGGCTGAGGCTGTTGTAGCAGCTGTACTTGTGGCTGTGACTGTGGCTGTGGTGGAGGTTGATGGCGAGGCCCTAATGGCAAGGAGGCCATGTGAGAGTAGAGCTCTCTCTCTCTCTCTCTCTCTCTCTCTCTCTCCCTTCCTCTCTCTCTCTCTCCCTCTCTCCCCTCTCTCTCTCTCTCTCTATTTCTCTTTCTTTCCGATTTTTGTTCCAATTTTTCGTTTTAAATTTTTTAAAATTTTTCCTTTTATTAATTATCTAAATTTCATCGACTCGTTGAGAAATAGATAATGTAGACCCACGCGCGAATTTTCGTAGCAGAAGTAGCACGGTCCAATCGCAGACCTCCATTGCTGTCTTATCTATGTCCGAACCAATTGACAATAATCTACTGCAACGCGGTGTACCGTAATCCCATACACCTCCCGGAAACCCTTCGACAACAATCACATGGAAATGGAACCCAACGGTTTATTTCACCACCAATCATTCCTCGGGAAACACAGACAGAGAGAAAGAGCTTATGAATATTTTTAAGAAATTTCTCTGTTTTGTTTCCAATTCTAATTTCAGCCTTTTTTTTTTTTTGGTTAATTTCAGCCTTTTTTAATTCCCAAAATTATAAACATAATTATCTTATAATTAAAGTTAAATTATATGTTTAGTTTCCAAACTTTATATTTGTGTCTATTTGATTTTTAAGCTTTAAAAAGTGTATAATAAACTTTCAATTTTATGTCTAATAAATTTCTAAAATTTAAAAGATGTTTAATAGGTTCTCAAACTTTCAATTTTGTATTCAATAGGTTCTTGAATTTTTAATTTTGTGTATAATAAGTTCTTGATTCAACATTCTTTAAAATTCATAGACCTAATAGACACAAAATTGAAAGTTTGAGTCCCATTAGACATAAAATTCAATTTTATATCTAATAGATCAATTACTTTTTTTAAAATTCAAATATGTTAGGGATCAATTTAACACAAAATTGAAAGTTCAAAAACCTATTAGACATTTTTAAAATTCAGAAACCTATTAAACACAAAATTAAAAGTTCAAAGACTTACCAAATACTTGCTTAATGCCAATAAACACAAGTCTAAAAGTTTAGAGACTAAACTTGTAGTTTAATTTAGGTTAAATTACAACTTTCATCCATGAACTTTGAGTTTTGTGTCTATTTGGTCCCCGTACTTTCAAAATTACAAATTTAGTTTCTAAACTTTCAATTTTTTCAAAATTCACGAATCTACCGGACATAAAATTCAAATTTATATCTAATAAATCAATTAATTTTTAAAAGTTTTGAATTTGTCGAGAACCTATTAGCACAAAATTGAAAGTTCATGAACTCATTAGACACATAATTGAAAGTTTAGAGACCTATCAGACACTTTTAAAAGTTTATGGACCAAATAGACACAAACCTCAAAGTTCAAGGACTAAACTTATAATTTAACCTTTAATCTATAATTAATCTCTACGTATGATAAATGTTCATTTATTAGCCTTGGATTGGAACATTGAATAATGGACATATATTCTTGAAATTTTATATTCCAAGATGATGATTATTTTATTTTTTTTCAACCCGAAATATATCATATTAAAATGAGTAGGAAAAATGGAGCACCTGAAATAATTAGATTTTGGATGCAAAAATCTTGAAAATAGGGTGAGAGGAGCCCATTCATTATGTATTCCATGTGCCTAATGCATGGAAAATGGACCCATGTGCTACTCTGCTTGGTACCACTTTGTTAGAATGAATTAAAGACCATGTCAACCATATATGCTGCATATTTTGATTGCCAATAGTTCTTGACTAAAGATTTGACCATTTGAAAACAATGCAAATTCTGAAACCTTCCTCACATGCATTGAAATGACTTGTTCTTGTTCTAGTCATCAATCGAAACAATAGGATAAAAATGTTTTTATCTACTAAGCTTAATTGTTTCACATGAATTATATCATGCGAAGTGATTAGATTGATGATTTACTTACATAGAAGTGTCTTTAGAGTATCTTTTATTATATTTATAGGCCTACAAAACATAAATATGTCTGTTAAAAAATATATATATTATGTACATATGAGTAAGAACATAGGACCAAGAATTTCAAAATATAGTAAGTTAACTAATAAAAATATTGCAAGGATTGGATCTAAATTTACTTGGGTAATATTAATATTAATTTTATGATTTTTCATATTTTACCTACATGAAAAGTGATTGATTACTTTAACGAGTGGATATTCAAAGTATGAATTACACTTATTCAAATTACCTATAGAGGTTGTTCTCACTCTAGCAAGTCATAAAGTGATTCCTCTTGCATATTATCTATTTGGGATCACATTTATCTTTTCAATATATATTATTATTTTCCCAAAGTTTAATGGATAATTGAATAAATGGATTTTGTTGAAAATTGAGGCCAAAAGAAAACATTTGAGACTTTAAGATCTCTCAAGATAGATCCAAAGTGATTTCTTGTTGATGAGTTTATCTTTGTTGGTCTTCAATTGGACTTGAAGTCGAAGTCAGAAAACATCACTTTGTCTATTGTTGATGAGTTTTAAGATCTAATGATTCGTGGAAGTGAACATCTGTACTACTTAGCATAACAATTCACATGGTTAATTAAACCATCCTTGAAATCTATGTTTTAGATACATATTCATTCAACTAAGGTAGAAAATAGACTAAAACTTTTTGAAATTACCAACAGATACATTAGTAATGTCATTTCAATGAATAAAACTTCTTACAAACTACTTTTTATGTCTTGATTTTTGGGGCACTTTAGTTACAAATGTAGATGATTAGTTTATTGGTAAATAATAATGGGAAAACTTCAAGCATACCATTTTTCAGGGAAAAAGAAACTTGGTGCCCACTCAACTTAAGCCTCAAAGACTCAGATCAATAGCGTAAATTCTTATAATGCCTTGAATTTCCTTCTGCATCCTAATGAGCCTTTCTCGCATTTCACGCATCAAGGAAAGAATATCTATACACCTTGGGATAAAAACAAGCTCCAGCTCTTTTTCCTTCTATGGCGCAACATAAAAAAGAGGAGAGAGCAAAGGAAGGATATGGCAGAGAGTTTTAATTATTCTGTTCTGTGAATGTCATCTCTAGGTGTCAGAAATGGCAAAGAGAACCTCTGCCTTCTCAAGTCTCTGCTCTTTTTCCTTGGGGTAAAACAAGCTCTATGATCCTTTCCCTTCAATGGCTTCAATGTAAAAGAGAAGAGAGAAGAACCGAAAGATATCTAATTATTCTGTTTGGTTAATGTTATCTCTAGGTGTCAGAAATGGCAAAGACAACCTATGCTTTGCCTCATACGACATAGTTTACTTTTAGTTTGAGCTTAGAACAACGCGGTCTATAGCAAGAAGCTATTGCCAAAAACGATCTCTATAGAATATGAGAATGGAGAACCCTTTTCTTAATTCAAGGTTTGACATGGGTCGGTTCAAATCAAAATGGGCAAAACTATTTTGCGATAAAAAAGAAATGGAGAAATACATTCAAGATTTTCAGAGTTGATTTCAAACTAGGGATCAGTTATCATTGAAAGAACAAGAACCATATTTATAACTTTGGGCCAATACCATTCTATTCTCTCCCTATTGCAGTTTTTCTAAAACAGCCACAATGGCTTTAACTTGGACAAAGCTTTTCAATCAGAGGGAGGGCAAGGGAGCTGCTAGAGGGTGTGCATTGTCGTGGCAGAGATCTCAAAGAAATAAAGGGAGAGGGAGAGAGATCAGTTTGGGGCCTTTCGAACAATTACTTTAACTTGGATGAAGTTTCAGTCGGAGGAGTTAGAGTGGCAGGTAGAGGGGTAGGGGTGCTAGAGGGTGTGCATTTATAACTTTGGGCCAATACCATTCTATTCTCTCCCTATTGCAGTTCTGCTAAAACAGCCACAATGGCTTTAACTTGGACAAGGCTTTTCAATCAGAGGGAGGGCAAGGGAGCTGCTTAGAGGATGTGCATTGTCGTGGCAGAGATCTCAAAGAAATAAAGGGAGAGGGAGAGAGATCAGTTTAGGGCCTTTCAAACAATTACTTTAACTTGGATGAAGTTTCAGTCGGAGGAGTTAGAGTGGCAGGTAGAGGGGTACGGGTGGTAGTGCATTGGCAGAGACCTCAAAGAAAGAGAGGGGGGAAGGGAAGGGCAGGCCGGCAGCGTGTGGTGGATTGGCAGAGCCCTCAGAGACGCCGGCGGGGAGGGGAGGAGAGGATACCGACCAACAACTGTAGGGTATTAAATTTCAGGTTAGTCCAAAACTAATCCAAACTGGACCAATGACGGTTTAATCTGATCATTTTATTGGCCCATTCCAGCCAAGGAGAAGATAGAGATACTGACCAAAACCAGCCTTGACTGGGTCAGTTCAGTCAATTTGTCAGATTTGAAGTTTCAAAACGTTCTTTGAAACAAATCATACGATTTTGTCACTCTTATCTCCAAAGAAAGTGGGGCTTAAGAGAAGAACCGGTATCCTTGGTCCAATTCAAAGGGGGGAAACTTACACAGAATTCAAATTGCATCAGGGACATCGAATTTAGAAATAATGTTCAGAAACAACTAGGAAATAACATTCATAAGCTCTCCATACAAGTTGATGAATTGTTAATGGTCATGTGTGCAGCCATTTAATTCAAAAAACCTGACTTCTGATGCAAAAAGTGCAGCCAAAACATCTGGATACTAACGCAACATGACAGACATGATCTTTATTTATTTCCAGGTAAGAACTTACCAAGACACTGCAACAGTAGTTATACAGGCACACGAGAATGGTCTAATATAATTACACATTAAAACCACGGTAGGGTATGAATTTTGTGCATGGTTCAAACAAAAGCTTATGTAGAACTCATACTTAACTTTCCAGATCTCTTTATTTCTTCCCACGCAGTTTTGCTCCAAGAGCTCTCTCAAGTTTGGTTATTATTTGTTGATTCGGAATAGCTTTCCCAGATTCGTAGTCCTGGATAACTTGAGGCTTCTCATTAATAATCTACAGGGGAAGAAAAAATAAATCAGTTCATCACTAACACGCGCACATAATAGGGGACGAGCCAACAAGAGTGTGGGACAAACATACTTGAGCAAGCTGAGACTGAGTAAGCTTCTTCTCTGTTCGAGCTTGCATAATTGCTTTCTTCAGCTCAGTTGGTACACGGTCATCTAGAGTCAAATTAGAACATCCAATTAACAAACAATAATGCATAATAATAATTATTATAATAGTAATAAGATTAAATTACAAGTTTAGCCCCCTAAACTTTCAAATTTGTATTTATTTCATTCCTAAACTTAAAAAAGTTTCTAATTGGTCTTTAAGCTTTCAATTTTGTGCTTAATAAGGCCCTGAAATTTCAATTTTGTGTCTAATAGGTCCTTGATTTATTACAAGTTTAAGGTTCTATTGAACATAAAATTCAATTTTATATCTAATAGATTAGTTCATTATTAAAAAATTTGAATATGTCTGGGATTTATTAGACACAAATTGAAATTTCAAAGACCTATTAGACATTTTTAAAGTTTATGAACCCCTTAGAAACAAAATTGAAAGTTTAAGAACCTATTATACACTTTTTAAAGTTGAGAGACCTTTTAGAAACAAACTTGAAAGTTTAGATAATGATATTTAAAAAAAAAAACAACAACAACACTAACATGAGATGATGAAGCATCGTGCACTTGCATGTGCAATCTAAAGAGAAATATAAAACATTAAAATTCCTAAAAGTAATTGAGATAGTATATATAACGTGATACATTGCTTGCATGCTCTTTCTCTAATATGAAACCAAATAATCCTTTGAGTTAAGGACACAGTTACACAACCTATAGAACAGATCATGTTGAAGTAAGCTCATATGAAACCAACTAATCCTCCAAGTGATTGAAACCAGAGATAAACAATAAAACTTATCCAACTATGCTATGCAAGCAAGTGTAATCCAGAAGTACTCACGAGAAAGGTTCTCAGTCTCTTCGTCAAGCTTCCTAGTATTCAGACTAGTACTGCTAGAGGCAGATTTGTTTGATCCAGCGGTAGCTGCAAGAGGCAAGAAAACATCATTGTATTGCAACACTATATGTCACTCAATAAAACAGACGCCTGACGAGTTTTGAACAAACACAAGCAGAATATAAGGAGGTTCAGACAGATACGCATAGCCCAACTCTGCGAGGGTCAACACCAAGTCCCAAACGATCATTGCCCACTCGATCCATTAAAAAATATGAACACCCCAGGTGATACCCAGTTCCATAAACCAATCCCAATGGCCTACCAATATGAAATTTGGATGTATCTTTCTAATACAAAACTCGATAATCATCACCTCCCCACTTAACAGTTATCAAGTCACGGAAAAACAGAGTTCAAACTTCAAAGTCAAAACAAAAACAAGAATACAGCGATTGGGATTTCAATAAGAAAATCAAGGGGACAATTGATCAAAGTTAGAAACCCCACATTTCTTTATGGTCTCAATCTCCGCCCCGGCTCGCCTAGCAGCATTGACGGCTTTCTCATCCTTCTTGGCGGCCGCGTTAGGTGCCTTCTTCCTGAGGACCACCGGTTCCCAATCCTGTGAAAGTGGTCCGATTCCAGCCATTTCTACTTTCTATCTGTCTCCTTTTCTCCTTTCCAAGAGGTTCCTCGCTCGATAGTACGCAGAATCTGGAATTAGGGTTTCTAGTCGGAGTATATAAAAATGTCTGGATAGCTTGGAGGGCACGCAGGCAACTCACGCCATTACCTATTGCTGTGACGAATGATAAAGAAAAACGTCGGTTTCTCGGGTCCAAAGAATCGGTTTCCCGGATTATCCGAACCAGCAATATTCCAGATTAAGTAAGATGTTGGATATTCTAAATAAAAAAAACGAGGAATCTTTTTTTTTTTTTTTTGTCAATTTAAATTTAGCCCAAATTTTGTTATTTTTATAAAGGTTAAATTATCAAAAATACACTTGAACTATGGGATTGGTTTTAATTATACCCCTGAACTTTGAAAATTTTCATTTTAACTCTTGAACTTTGAAGTTTGTTTCAAAACAACCCTTGAAGGTTTTTTCCGTTAAATTTATGGACGAAAAATGATGTATTTGCATAATTTTTTTATTATTTTTTTCAACGTATATGTTTAAATATGTTAACATAAGCAACAATATAAATGCAAAAACATCATTTTCAGTCCATGAATTTAACGAAAAAAAGCCTTCAAAGGTTATTTTGAAACAAACTTCAAAGTTCAAGGGTTAAAATGAAACTTTTCAAAGTTCAATAGTATAATTGAAACTAATCTCATAGTTCAAGGGTATTTTTGATAATTTAACCTTTTATAAATGAATAACTTGAAAGTGTTTATTATCATTTATGTACTTTCGAATTTATTTTAGTTCATACACTTGTCAAACAACGTAGGTGTTGTGCCTTTGCACTTTTAAAATGTGACAATTTTGGTACATGTTTATAAAATTTTAAACAAATTATATACATCATAAAATCTCTTTAATATAAAATTATGGCTACATTTCAATAAATTTATTGAGTGTTGTGTCATACTTAAATTGTGATCGACAAAATGAAATATAAAAGAAAACAAAGGAAAAAAAAACAACTACTTTCTAAAAGTATAGGACTAAAATGGACATTTCGAAAATACATGATCTTAAATGGATAAAAGCTAAAAGTATTAGGATCAAAGTCGACGTTTTAAAAGTATGTGGACTAAAATAAACAAAATAAATAAAGTATAGAGATCGAAATAGTATTTAAACTTTTTTCTTTTATATGTGGTTATCATTACTATGTTAAGTAGGATGTTGGGTATTCTAAAAATAAAAAAGTTGGAGGTTCGATAATTTTTTTGGGGGGGGTCAATTTACTATGATTCTTTAATCAATAAATTCTACGAGGAGCCAACCCTAGTCCAAGAGGGTTGGGTCGGGCCAACCTATGAATTTAATTTTAAAATTTGATTAATTAATTAATGATATAAAATGGTGAGATAGTTGAGAATTGTTTTTAGTTTTGTTTGTCATTTATATAATTTTAAAATTCTAAACCTGTATTTATAGTTGTTCCTTTTTTTTTTTTATTAAACTAAAATAATATTTACGTTATAATTAAAATTAAAATAAATCACACTAAATTAAAAATGCTCTAGAATTTTTAATCAAAATTTAAATTTGAAAATAATTAAGTTTAGAATCGTATAAGTTTATTTTTCAAATAGGCTAAAATTAATACAAAACATAAAATCATAATCAAACAAAGCCTTTTTTTTCGATAAATTCCTTTTTTTTTTTAATTTTAAACCTCAAAAAATAAACTATGTAATAAGTACAACACATACAATATACATAAAAATTGTATAATTATGATATGTTCAACCAAAGATATATAATAGAATCCATATCTCCATGTACAATGACATATTGTTATCGTTTTTAACGTAGTTCAATTGATCAATATATTAATATATATATATATATTTGTAATTTAATAAGTGAGTGTGGAAGACTTGAACCTCTGACCTCTTGGTCGATGACACACACTTTATACCAGTTAAGCTAAATTCAATTTAGCAAATATTAATATCTTCTATTCAAAGGTTAAAATTCAATCCACGGTCTTTTTTTTTTTTTGTTAAACTGAGAATATATATATTACCGACGAATTATATTTATTAGTTGAGGAAGAGAAAAGGTTGTATAAGTATAATAATAAGCTTTGAAAGAGACATTAAAATGCCAAAGTGAGCTTAGATTAGCGGTAATTCATATGTACCCTCAATCATAAGGTTAAAGGTTTGAATTCCAAATATTTTGAATCTACAATTTTAAAAGATTAAATTATACAAAATACTCCTAAACTTTGAGATATATTTTAATTATATCTTTAAAATTTGAAATGTTTCATTTTGACACTTGAACTTTTACTTTAGTCCAAAAAGTACCATTTGAGGGGTTTGTTAAAATAAAGGACATCAACTAATGAAGCGACCAATTGTAAATTGTAAGGCATAAATAACATCATTTATAACTCAATTTCAACCATATTGAATGTTAATATCATGGTTATCATTAATTTCAACAAAAAAAAAATCGTTGACATCATTTAAAACATTGTTCACAAAATGAATGTTTAGACATTGGCTGCCACGTCAATTTACATAAATGATGTTATAAATAATGTCGTGTATGTCTTATCATTTTTTTTTAAAGAAACAATTTAAAATGATTAAAATTAAACTCTTCAAAGTTTATGGGCATAATTAAAATTACTCGTAGTCCATGGATACTTTGTATAATATGCTTAACATTTTAAAATTATTCTTGAATATCTAAAAATTCCCCAAACTGATTTTTTTTTGTTAGGGTAGGAAGAGAGCATATCATTGACATGATAATTGATGACCAATTTTATTACACATAGCTTTTATAAGCAAAAGAGAGAGAGTTGGATTTCAATTTTAGACTATGTTTTCATCTAGTTTTATTGCACATGGCATTTATAAGCAAAGCTCCTCATTAATTTTTATGAAAAAATAATTTGGAGAGAGAGAGGATGAAGAAAAATAATAAACATTTTCCATCCAAAACTTAATGATAAGGACCTTTTTTAAACTTTTTAAAAGGTCAAAAGTATTAATGCTACATTTTAAAGTTTAAGGGTATTGTTGAAATGAGGTGTAAAATTCTTTCTATAATTTAGCCAAATCTACCCCATAGTTCATGGATACTTTGTATGATATACTATGTTTAAAAATTAAATGGGAATTGAATTAGAAGTAAAGTAATCAATCTAGTTCAACTGGTTAAGATATTACAGTATAGACCAAAATATTAGATGATCAAATCTCTATCCCATAAATTATTTATCTAATAAAAACGTTGACTATAATATTAAAAATTGTTTATTTGTTTTATCTATAATCTCAAAACATGAACAAAATGTGTGGATAAATTATGGCAAATAATAAAAAGAGTAAAATATATTTTGGTTGTTGGGATTTAAACTTTATTTTTATATATTCTAGTACAATAAATGTGGATTATGAGGATTTGAGCATTCAACATCAAAGGAAGGAGTGTATGCCTATTACCTAGGGGGGTTCACGGTTCGGTTCGGTCCGATTTTAGGCAGACCTGCAGACCGAACCGAACCCTTCGGTTCATAAGGTAGTTGAACCGAAGAAATCGAGTACTTCCTCGATTTTGGTTTTCGAACCGAACCGAACTTTATCTGTTCAAATCGGTTCGGTTCGGTTATAACCGACTTTTCATTTTATTTTATTATTTTTATTTTTATTTTTTTTTATACATTTTGGAGAGAAACCGAAGAGACAAGAAGGAAACTTAGAAAATAAGAGAAAAACTACTAACGACTGTTTGTAAAACTTAAAACGTGAAGAACTTCTATAAAAAAAAAAGTAAAAAACTATTGACTATTACCTTTGAGATAAGAGAACAAATTAAGAATGAAACTTGGAGACCAGTGGGTGGCCGACGAGTGGCCGGCGATGGGCGGCAGGTGGTTGCATCTCCCTTGTCCGTTGGTGTTGAGGATAGGTTTAGTAGCATGGCCTACGAGGTGAAATTGAAAGAGAGCAAAAGGGAAAAGAATAGGAATCGGTAGTTGGTGAGCGGCTGCAACTTAATGAAATGAGTACTAGGGTTTGAAAGAAAAAGAGAAAAGGAAGTGGGCTGGGCCTAGTGAATGAAAAGAAATTGGACTTAATTGTGAGAGGAGGTAAAGAAAAAGGGTCTGGGACTTTGGGCTTGGGCCGATTATATTTAGTGTATAATAATGGTCGGTTCGGTTTTATTAGATTTTTTAAAGCAGTGAACCGAAAACCGAACCAAAATCTTCGATTTTTTAAGGGGCTAAACCGAAGAAGCAATTTTTGTCAGGAAAATCGAACCGAACCAGTTGGTTCAGCTTGCTTTGGATAAGTTCGTCGGTTCGGCTCGGTTTTTGCACACCCCTACTATTAACGTTGAAATGTGCTCACTTTGACAAACTTTGTTCATATTTGATAATTGGGGTACAAAACTTTGTTTAGATTCGATCTATGAGTTTTTAAAACTAACATTTTTGGTCATTGAGTTTAGTTTTTATTCGGTATCTAAGGTTTTAAAAATGTCATGTTTGGTTTTTGGTACTTAAAATCGATTAATAAGTGGTAGAAACCTAAAAAACCATTTAGAAACCAATTTCAAACTCTAAATACTAATTAAAAATAAATTTAAAATCTAAAAAATTAAGCCCCCATTTGATAACCATTTGATTTTTGAAACATTGTGCTTGTTTTCTCATAATTTATCTACAACAAATTTCATTTTTCTCAAGAAAACATTTGAATTCTTAACTAAATTTCAAAAATAAAAACAAGTTTTTGAAAACTATTTTCTTTGGTTTTCAAAAATGGGTCTGATTTTTGAAAATACATGTAAAAAGTATATCACAAAACAAGGAAAAATAGGTAGAAATAGTAGTTATAGGCTTAATTTTCAAAAATCAAAAAGTAAAAACCAAATGGTTATCAAACGGGGTATTGATTTTTTATTTTTAGTTTTTGAAAATTAACCTTATATACACTACTTCTACCTATGAGTTTCCTTATTTTGTTTTCTGCTTTCTAAAAGTGGTTTCATCTTTCTTAAGAAAACATTTGAATTCTTGGTCAAATTCCAAAAATAAAAACAAGTTTTTGAAAATTATTATTTTTTTGTTTTCAAAACTTGGCTTGATTTTTGAAAACATATGTAAAAAGTATATCACAAAACAAGAAATTTCATAGGTGAAAATAATATTCACAGGCTTAATTTTCAAAAATTAAATGGTTATCAAAAGGAATCTTGATTTTTAATTTTTGAAAATTAACCTTATATAGGGTTTCACCTATGAGTTTCTTTGTTTTGTTTTATACTTTTTAAAAGTGTAACCAACATCTAAGTTGAAATTTGAAAACTAAAAAAAAATAAAATTTAAAAATTTGTTTTTATTTTTGAAATTTAGCTATAGAAATTCAAATGCATTTACAAGGATTCTAAAAAATATACTATAGAAATGGAGAGAAAATAAACATAATTTTTAAAAACAAAAAAAAAATGTGGCCATCAAACGACACCTAAAAGTGTTAGTTTTAATAAACAAGAACCAAATAAAAACTCAAAATCAAAATTAAGAAACGAAGATGTATTTTACTTGAACAAAAAGTAAGATGAATTTGGGAATATGCACAAAAAAAATGAAAAAGAAAAAGAAAAAGAAAAAAAAAGGTTAATTGAGGCACCCCGCGATGAGGTGGTCAACACTCAACAGAGACAAACCAAGAAAGAGATCGCGGACTCCCCAGTCCTTAGAGAGGCAAAAATATATAAATGAAAAGGAAATGGTATTAATGACGTAATATAAAGCCGTTCCGTCATCTTCCTTCTTCTTCTCCTTCCTTCTTCTGATTCTATGCTTGCGTGCGATCCCTCCGCTTCGGTGCAGCTCCTCAGGTACCAAATCCTCCGACCACTTTCTTCTTTTTTTACTTTCTAAATCTCTTTCTCACCATTCTCCCTCCGCCGCCTCGCTTTCATCAGCGGCCTTTTCAGATTATGGTTCTGTAAGTTTGTGTTGCCCGAAATTATACTACTACCGTGCTCTGTAATCCGTCTTTCACTTCGATTCTTGTTCTTATACTTTCCGACTGAATTTTCACATTTGCTGGTTCGGTTTAATTGCTCTCTTCTTCATCAGAATTTGGTTTTCCTCCTCGATGAGGTTTTTTAATTTTTCATATGGCGAGATGTTTACTAATTTCCACTGTTCTCTGTATTGCACTTGTACTGATTGTTGAAATATGATGGAGGACTTGAGATATCTGGTTCGCGCTTAGGATATGATTTGTTGATTTGCGGAAAACGAAAAAACACGGTGTTTAGTTTCCTAATTCTTTCGTTTTTCTTGCACTATCTTACCTTCGATAGTGATAATTAATGCAGTGAATAATTCAATTTGATTATCTTGTTTCTAAAGTTGATGATCTACTTGACCTTACGCGTGGAAGAAGTACTGTGGATGGTTGTTGTTTTAATAACTTATTGTTATGCTTTGAGCAGGTGTTGTTATTTCTAACTTAGTGTCGTTGGTTTTTTTTTTTGTGGTACCGTTGTTAGGGGCTGATAAGTAATGTTAAAAGAGAGGATCCACTGCCATGCAGATCTATTGCTGTTGGCTACATATGCAGAATAAGTTTGAGTTACCATCCTGTTATAGTTTTTATCATCATTACAGTTCATAAACTTCTTGTGAAGACGTTATCAGCTTACTGGCTTCGGGCTTCAGTCCTCTCAGTTAAGTTGGTACCGTCTTTGCGTCATGCCATATTACATACAGAGACTTTATAATACTTGCAAAGCTGCATTGTCTTCTAATGGACCTGTGTCAGAAGAGGCCCTCGAAAAAGTTCGTGCCATGTTAGGTATGTTATGGTTTCAGTTTAGTATTCAATTTTCAGTTTATCCTTCTGTCTCATCTTATTTGACCAATCAAGATTTTGGTTAGGATGTTTCATGAAATTGATTTTACTTGTTATCACTGTCTTTGGAACCTTTTAGTGATATAAGTATTGTAGGTATAACCAGAATTCAGACTGTAGAGTTTATAATGAAAATATTCTACAATAAATTCATGAATTGGTTACTTTTAGTGTTAGCATGTCGGGAAATGCCTCCGCAATTCCAGTTGGCTTACATTTACTACAAGTAGTGGATTGAGTTCCATTGAGCCAAGTGAAGTTCTGCATTTCCTGGTTTTAAGAGTTTTACTTGTTAGTATTATGGAGATTCTGAAAGTTACGCATCTTATATGGGGCATGCAGCGCATTTACTGTTTGGTCAAGTAATCTGGTTTAGGCTTAAAATGGATTTCCTTACCAGCATAGCTTGAAATACATTTGTTCAAGTAATCTGGTTCATGGCTTGAAGTGATATCGGAAATACAATGCAGTTATTTGTGGTTCATGTGATTTGCTTTATGGCTTGAAGTGAGGAGGGTAATGTGACGCATTACATGAGATGGTGGAGCAAACCAAAAAAAAAGAAAAAGATGGAAGTTCAGAAATACTATCTTTATGTTAATCTTCCACAACATACATAAATATATTTCTAAAATTCATTTTTTTTTTTTGAACGTTGCATCATGCTCTAAGTGCTCATCAATTGCCTTTTTTTCCTGGTAGTTTTGCACATTTAATCATGACAATTTGATTGCAGAAAAAATCAAGCCCTCTGATGTAGGTCTTGAACAGGAGGCGCAAGTTGTTCGTAATTGGCCGGGACCTGTACAGGAACGTAATGGGAGACGGCAATCATTGCCACCAATTAAATACTTGCATTTGCATGAGTGTGATAGCTTCTCCGTAAGCATCTATGTTCTAATCATTTTATTATTGGAAAGTAGAGTCCTTGATAATTAATTCTTGGCTAAAGACTTTTTCTACTGGAAAACAACTGGACTTATTGCCTTAGATGGTAAGAACTAAGTGAAATTCGCTATTATGAACTCTTTTGCAGATAGGTATTTTCTGTATGCCTCCAACTTCTATCATACCTTTTCACAATCATCCTGGAATGACCGTTCTGAGCAAACTAATTTATGGTTCCTTACATGTCAAGTCATATGACTGGTTTGATTTTCCAGGACTTGATGATATTTCGGAAGGTTTGTTACTATTACTCATTGTCATCCCATCCTCTGCTTTATTGTGTCGATTTCCTAATTCTATATACACATGCCTCGAGAATAAGCGTAATTGGAAGATATAATTAATCTCCCTTGTATTGTTCATTCTTAAAAAGGAAGTGGCTTATCTTGGGACATGAAACTGTTGTCTGCTTGAACGTATATATATATATATTTTTAACATAGAAAACATACCGTTATCTATATTTTTAACATAGAAAACATACCTTCATTTTTTTGATAAGGGAAAACATACCTTCATTTTTTTTATAAGAAACAATTTCGTTGATGTATGAAATTATAGAAGGGATAGAAATTCCATGAGAATTACAAAAAGCTTTCCCAATTGATTGAAAGGGAAGCATAACTATATGTATGAAGCAAGGATATTAGACAATTTACATCAGGAGATGGCATAGTAAGTAACATAATCAAAATCAAAGAAAACATCAAAATGAAATTCCTTATTCAAGAAGATTTTTTGATTTCTTTCCTTCCATAGAACCCAAAAATAAGCCCGAGACATGTTCATCCAAAGAGTAGCTTTGGCTTCCCTGAAGGGATGGCCCACAAGGACGTGATTGAGGAGATCTCTCACATCCATAGGGAGAACCGTGGTCCATCCAAAGGAATTAAGAATTCTGCTCCAATACTTCCAGGCGAACGTACAGTGCGTGAATAAGTGATTCTGAGTTTCTTCATTAGCTTAACACAAAGAGCACCAGCTGGGGGAGATGGCCAAATAAGGCATACGTTTTTTGAGGTCTTTGGTGTTGATGGTGCGGTGAGAAATGTAATCTTTTTTGGGTATCGGTGCCTCCAAATAGCTCTAGCCAAAGATGATTCCAGCAGTTCATCGGAATTGTCCATATCAAACATGAGATTTGGTGGTGAAAATACCGTTTGAGCTAGCCAACCAAATCCATGAATCTTCTGGGTGGGAGAGAACAATCGGAGTGAGGACATAAGAAAGCGCTCTGCCCATTCAGAGGCTTCTTCATCCTTCAAATTCCGACCAAGTTTAAGGTCCTAGTGACATAATAGTGAGTTCCATGCCGTTTGACACTGGCCTTTTTACAATTAGTCAGCCTATATAAGAGGGGGAATTAAGAGCCCAAAGGGGAGTATTGGTTAACCAGGGGCTGTCTAGAAAGGTGTTGATGCACCATCTCCCGCATGATACTGGATTCTACTAGTAACAAGGGTTTGGTGTTTGATAATAAATTTCTGGACCCTTTGCAGTGTTTAATGAAGATCATTCCAAGTGGGTTGTAGCACCATATTTACTTTTAATAAGTTTCCTCAAAAGAGCAACTTTTTCATTATTGTATCGCCAAATCCATTTTGCAAAGGACGCTCTATTTTTATCCTTCAACGAATGAAGGCCAAGACCACCTTTATCCCAGGGGAGAAGAATTTTATCCCATCTCACTAGATGGATACCAGATCCAGATGCCGACCTCTTCCAAAGAAAATTCCGGAAAAGTCTTTCCACTTCACTAACAATCTTGCTAAGCATGTTAAAGAGTCAGTTGGGAGATGGGTGGAGGTGGCTTGGAGAAGAGTAAGTCTACCTCCCTTGGAGATAAAGGAGGATCCCATGCTGGAAGCCTCCCCTCAATTTTCTCGATAATGGGGCCCAAAAAGAAATGGTTCATGGATTACCATCAAGAGGAAGTCCTAGGTATGAGCTCGGCCAGCTTCCACATTTACACCCAAAACTGCCAGCTTCGACATACCTTCATTAACAAGCACATTATCAAAGAATCAGCCCTCAATGAGCCAAGAGATTAAAAAAGTTCATCCAATTAATGAGAAAAGATTAGAATTACCAAGAGAGAGAGAGAGCGCTCTGGAGGGAGACTTTGAAGTACATAATGTTTCAAACCTCCCCACTCCTGTAAATCATAAAAAATTCTAACATTTCTTTCAAGCCAAACCTCCCATCCTATCCATCGCCTGGACACCATTTTTTCCACAAAACTTACTTCCCATTTAAAAGGAAATAAGACGTTTTTCAAGAGCCAGAGAAGCAGATTGAGGGAATTACCTAATTATGTTGAATTCTTGGGGAAAAGGCAGCCACGGTGTCTGAATATAAGAGCAGTGAAGGAACAAATGGCCTTGCTTTTCCTCTTTTCTTCTGCATATTCTAGGTGATATGCAGCTATTAGAATATCTTCTTTGAATGATATCCAGCATGTTTAAGCCTTCTAACGTCAGATTTCTCCATCCAAGAAAAAACCTCCTTCGGAATTTCAACGTGGCTGAAAATTTTATAATCCTTAACAAGAAACCTTATTGTCAAAAAAGAAGAATAAAGAATTGCAATGATGAACTTCAGTGCTGTTTAAGGTCTAAGATAGTCTATAGGAAGATGACTCAGCTTGGATCTTCCAGAAGGAGAAGATTTTCCGACTCTTCAATCTTCTAATCATACCGTGGCTTGTGAAGAAATGAATTACAACTGCTTTCTTCTTTCATTCAAATATTTTCAACAACCACATTTTTGTACAGGGAATCTGAAATAACCTGGGTAGGTTATTTTCTGAGGTTTATCAGCAGCCAGGGTTCTTCCAGAATCTTGTGGACCTACCTACCTACCTTTCTGTTTTGTCTAGTAAAGAGCTCCTGACATATTTTCTTGCACCAAAAATTTCCCAGGGGCAATTACTCTTGATATTGTTATGTTAGATGTGAACCCCTCATGATCATTCACACCGTTTTTACTAGAAATGACCACGTGCCATGAAGAACCCCTTTCATGAGGAGATCTCTAAACTGATTTTTGTGTGTGTTTTTTTGGTTGGGGTGGGGTGGGGGGGGTGGTTAATTCCTCTCCGTGAGATTGCCAACACCTATGCCACCTCATCTTCCACCCAATCAAATGACACAGAGTAGATAGAAATGGTAGAGAGCACCAACTGAATGATCGTTAGTCTGTTTGCATAATGTTAATCTTTATATTTCAAACCGGGGCCACATATCACTTATTCAGCCTGATTTATGTAGGAAAATGCTTGACAACACCTATGCCACCTCATCTTCCACCCAACCAAATTGACACACAGTAGATAGGCATGGTTGAGAGCACCAACTAGTCTGTTTGCATAATGTTAATCTTTATATTTCAAACTGGGCCATTTTTCACTTATTCAGCCTGATTTATGTAGGCAAATGCATGACAAATGTACAATGCCAAATTTTAATAGATAAAAGTGAGAATGGAGTTTTGGTTTAATAGGATTTGGTTAAAATTCTCTTAAGTATTGAAAAGCGAGATCAAAAGTGATTGAAACATCTAAAATAAATTGAAAACTAGTAAAATTAGGAGTTAAAACAATGATATAAATCAAATCAACACATTCCCAGAAACGATGACATCACAAGTAGGTGCTAAGAAAAGCTTATTGGTTCATGAATCAGTCAGTGAGAGCTACGCAAATTGATTAAACAAAAGAGGAGGTTTATGTGTTGGTGACCAAGACTTCATGGAATGCCTCAAAAGTCATGGAAGACTTGTTGGTATTGGTTTATACTCACATGGTTTTACTCGGAACCAAACTGGGGGCTCCAGAATTCTGAAAACTAACTTTAGTTCATGAACTTTCACGCTTGGTGCCGGCCATAAAGGTATGGATGTTAAGATTTTTTGCTGGAGAAAGATGATAAGTCTTGAAACGTGTTTCTATTAACTTTATTGTTTAGGGTTTAATTCTTTAACTACCTGTACCATTACTCTTGAGGTAGATTCTCTTAATTCTTTAATCTTCATTTGTAGATTTATGTGGTAACTTTAATTGGTGATCTCACAGCTCGACCTGCAACGGTTGTCAAAGATACAGAGATGACGGCACCAACTCCAACTACTATTCTATATCCCACAAGTGGAGGCAATATCCATAGCTTCAAAGCCATCACACCTTGTGCTATTTTTGACATCCTTTCTCCCCCTTATTCATCAGAACATGGACGACACTGTACTTATTTCCGGCAGTCTCCAAGAACGGATCTTCCTGGTAATTCCATTTGCGATTCATTATTATGACCCTCCCCACCCACTTGTAGCCATGGATGGGCTAGTGCATAGTAATACCATTTCTCTTAATTCTTGGTGTTGCTTACACACTTCTTATTGGAATTTAGGTGATCTTCAATTGGATGGAGATGGAGTTTCAGTTTCTGAACTGACTTGGTTAGAGGAATTTCAACCTCCCGACAACTTTGTGATCCGGAGAGGGCTGTACAAGGGACCTGTTATTAGAACTTGATGAGTATTCCTGTTTTAGTTGTACCCATGCATTTAAAAAACTGCTTCTAACTATGAATGATTGAGCGAAATTCCGGTATATGGGTTGTTCATAGTCATTAAAATAGTTATATTGACTGAATTAGGGCATATTTGGCTTGCACATATGTTGCATTGCACCTAATTGACCTTTTCATTTATCTACCTCGCTTCAGTTGCTCATATATTTTTGCAGGAATGGCTTATGTTTTGGGTGGGAAAGGAGAAAATTTCAGGTACTACGGAAGTATGGATACTCCTTCCATTTATTATTTGTCATGTCAATATCCTTTAAAATCGACGTGGGGCCCACCAACATTAAAAAATATTTATAAAGGAAAAAACATAGTGTAAACGAATGGAGTATGGTACTCTTGTAGCACTAGAAATTTTCATGTGAAAAAGCGGGTTTTCGGTTGTCATGGGTTTATTATACTATTGCTTTCAGCAGGCAAAAAAAACAAAGATGCAACTAGGCTATATGCTTAGTGATGATGTGACTCAAAAATTGTGTTCTCATTGGACAACTAGATTGCTGATCCTATTGTTAAGATTTGCTGGCCTTCTCATTTGTAGTCCTTTTCTCTAATTTGGGTTTAGTAAAATGCACATGGAACTCATCACAATGCTAGTAAAGCCATAATTTATTTCTCGAAATCCGTTGGGCTGGAAAGGATTGTTTCGGCCCAATTTGATAACCATTTGGTTTTTAGTTTTTGGTTTTTGAAAATTAAGCCTATAAATATCATTTCTATCTATAGATTTCTTTGTTTTGTTATCAACTTCTTACATATGTTTTCAAAAATCAAGCCATGTTTTGAAAACTAAAAAAAGTAGTTTTCAAAAACTTGTGTTTGCTTTTGGAATTTGGCTAAGAATTCAAATGCTTCCTTAAGAGAGATGAAAATAATTGTAGAGAAATTGGGAGAAAACAAGCTTAATTTTCAAAAACTAAAAACCAAAAATCAAATGGTTATCAAACGGGGCCTTCATTTTGGACGTTTACATATCCTTCTTTTTGGTAACTGTTCATGTGTTTTTGTGTCCTCGGTTGATAATAGCGAGGCAAAGACAGAATTTGGTTAAAAAAAGGTCTGATGTGAATGGCTTTCATGTGAACTTTTAATTTCGCAACAAAAAGAAAAGTTTTTCTCTAGTTTAGGAGTTGAATTTAATTTTTTCTAGTAACCACTTTCTAGAAAGTTGTTTCTCTATAGGTTGTTCTCGAGGGTGTTTTTCGTTAGAATAGTTGCAGTGGTTCCTCCATAACTGCACAGTAATTTCACTTTTCTACAAGCTAATCAACTGCAACCGTATAGAATAACTGTTCTGCAAAACAAACTGTTGAATAATCTTTAAAAAAATGATGGAATCATTCAATTTGAGAATTTAGATTACAGTGTAGGTTTTTTGGCACTAATTAATGAACAGATTATGCATTCTTTTATATTTGATAGAGGGATAATGAAGAAGGCTGAACTAGATTACAAAGCCAAGCCCATGTTGGAATTAAAAATGGTGAAATTGCAGAGGTTAGGGTTTAGTTTTTGTGACATTTGATTTGTAAAAAAGAAGAAGAGGAGGAAGTTGATTGATCCTTCCCTTCCTTAAAACATGGACATGTGATCTCCAACACTGACATTCTAAAATACAATGGCACTGGCTCACTCTCTCTGTATTGAGATCTCGCAAAATGGCATTGTTTGCGGCGGCTCTTTTGCCAATGCTCAGAAATTAGATTCCTTTTTTATACATCTCGCTCTCTCTCTCACACACACACTTCAATATTATGCCCAATCAATAATCCTTACATGAGATATTATTCCACCAGAGACAAATTATTACCCCCATAAAATTAGTGGTTTCAATCATTAATTTTCATTTCTTGGGCTAATTATTTTTCCCTATTACTTTAAAATTATATTTAAGTAGGTTAAATTACAAGTTTAGTCCATGAACTTTTAAGTTGGTGTATATTTAATCTTTGAACTTTAAAAAGTGTCTAATAACTAATAAGTCCTTAAACTTTTAATTTTGAGTCTAATATATAGGTATGTGAATTTTTAATTTTTGTCTAATACGTCTTTGACCTATTTGACATTTTTTTAAAATTCACAAACAACTAGACACAAAGTTGAAGTTTAGGGTCCTATTTAATAGATAAGTTAATTTTTAAATTTTTTTAAATATTTTAGGACTTATTGACACAAAATTTAAAGCCTGGAGACCTATTAAACATTTTTAAAATTTAAAGACTTTTTAGACACAAAATTAAAAGTTTAGGGATTTTTTAAACACAAATTTGATAGTTTAGGAACTAAACTTATAATTTAACCTTTTATATATATATATATATATTTCTATGGCTTATTTGTATAAGTGGCCGGGTCTTGGTCTTTTTTTATTTTTATTTTTTTTATTCTATGGTTTTAAGCTTTTTCCTCTTTGTTCTTGATTTAGAAGAAAAATGATATTGATTTAATGACAAATCACAAACCAACATTAAAAATCTTTTAATTAGATGTGTCAAGTGAGTTTTGGCAGTTTTCCACAGAAACGGACCAGTAGATTTAAATTTAAATTAAATATATGCATGGGCAATATGGGATATTATGATCAAGTCTCGATTAGATTAATAATTAGTTAATATATAGTTATGGCTAGTAGATCCAGCTAAGCGACGTCGTGTTTAGAACAAAATTATTTAAAACTTTGCACTGTATAATCTTAATTCCAAGTTGGAATTATACATATTGCCAAAACTGATAAGTTGGGGTTTGATTCTGAAAAAAGATTCCTTTGTCGCTTGGAAAGTGTACTGAATTACAACTAAAAAGAGGAAAAAATGTCAACTCTGGTGCCTTAATAAATCACCCTATCTAATAAGTAAATAATTTTAATTAACATGTTAATATATCTCTCTAAATATTTTTAGAGATTATGAAATTATTCCTTGTTTTATTCATCCACACGAGTCCCAATTCTCTCTCTCTCTCAACTCTTAATTTAATTCTATGAATATTTGTCTTTCATTGATGAACTACCTAGAAAATACCCACCTCTCCCCCTAACAGTATTTATAGCAATTAATATTCAAAATTTAAAATTTCCCTCGTATAATTGAAAAAAATAAAATAATATATAGATATAAAAGTATATTCTTATTTATCTGATGATGTCACACTCTCTCTTGAGACATGGGTTTCTCAAGTAAGCTCACAAAAATCCAAGTCAAAATTAGGTGTCTTGTAGCTAAACCTAATCCTTTATAGGAAATATTATTATTATTATTATCTCTCTCTCTCTCTCCGTGGGTTTGCAGACAGCATTTTTCTTTTTCAAAGCAAATATATAATAAACAGGTAGGGGGTGCCCCTTACGATATGTTATGCGAAGACAAAATGTTGAAATTCTTTCGAAGATGCCTTGGAAAGTAAATTCTTGGACAATAGTAAATGGGAAAAAACACACACATATTTTAATTGATATATATATTGGAGAACAAAATATTTCCCACCCCCCCTTTAATTAACCTCTGATATCAACATATATATATATATATCTTCTTTCATTTGCATGGGACACGAGTGGATATTGGAGAATTCATCATCATCTCTATTAAATCATCTTAGATGGATGAGTTAAAGATAAATTTGATATTTTTAATATTATTTTCTACATTTGATTCTTCTTAATTTGTATTGGTTTAAAAATTTCAATACAAGACTCCCGTAGATTCTTTCTTGAAATACTACAGTACATGTTATTAAATTACATGAGGTTCCATCTTAAAACTAATTGGCAATGGGAGGAATAGCCCATGTATCTTATAAATTGTAAGGTCTATCTTCATCTTTCAGATGTGGGATCCTCAACATGCCCCCTCAAGATGAATTTTAGACCGAATGCCCGTTTGGGTTTAATGGGCTCTGATACCATATTAGATTACATGAGGTTCTATCTCAAAACCAATTGACTATGAGAAGAGTAGCTCATGTATCTTATAAATTGTGAGGTCTCTCTACATTTTTCCAATGTGGGATTCTCAACATGCCCCCTCAAGATAGTGTCACTTTGTGGGATCCTCAACACATGTGACATATAAGATTTGAACCTATGACCTCTTAGAAAAAGTAAAAATATATTAACCACTAAATTGAACTCATGTTGACGACCGATAAGTAAAGTTAAACATATTGTAAAGATTTGAACTTGATACTTTTCTACTATAATGTCATTTTAAATCATTATTATACCTGTGTTTAGCTTAGCTTGAGTTGTTTCTTGTGTTATGTTTGGATTATATTATGTATGGTTGAATTTTTTATGTTTTTTTTCATGTTGCATTATACGTTAAAACTATGTTTTATTTATTGGGAGTTCATGTATTATTGGTTTATGATTATGAACATATTTATAAAAAAAGTAGAGAGTGAGAATTACCCTTTCTTAAATCACTTTTATTTATCATGCAAGTGAGTTTTGTTTGGTGTGATTTTGCCTCTCTCTACTAGTTGACTTCCACCAATAAAAATCAACACTAGGCATAATTAAAAATCACAAAATAGTTTTCTCTCCATCACAAAAAATGCCAACACCTAAGTACCTAACATGAATCTCCGAAAGACATCAACTCATTAAAGTTTAGAGTCTAAAAAAAATTTAAGTTTAAAGTTCTCTTTAATTATGTAAAGTATATAATTTAAGGTTAAATTTGACTCACACAATAGATTACACAAGTAAAAAAAAAAAAAAAAAAATTCACAAACAAATTATTGGACCTCCTACCACTTGAGTTTGACATGACTTCCAAAATAATAATAATCATAAAAATCTATGGTATACTTTCAAGTAATGAAAAACAACAGATTTTTAAATTAATCAAGACCACATTGTAAAAGTCTTTTAAAAAGACAAAATCTAACAACACAAAAGCAAATCAAAATGTTCATAAGACTTAATCTCGAAAATTATCCACAGTCCGTATACTTTGTAGTCAAACAAATTTTGTTATAGACACGCACATATATATAATACATACAATAGGTGTAGATAAATTAAAGTATAACTATTTAGTTTCCTAAGTAGAATGCATGTCTATATTTATATAAATATATTGGCAACATGAAGATCCTATCCGTTGGATAAAGTGTTAGCATAAAACAAAAAGATTAAAAAAAAAAAAAAGGTAACCCTCAAGAATAGGCATATTTATGAACAAAGACATAAATTAACATTAGTGTAATTAATAAGCGAGACAAAGTTAAAACTTAAAAGGGTAATAAAAATTGTATCTTTAAAGACAAAAACAGATGGGACAGTGTTGTAGCTAGCTAGTTGCAGTTGCAGAGGTCAACTATTAAACATCATCACGAGACAAAGAGAAAGAGAAAGACAAGCTGTCAAAGGAGAACAATCGAAGTAAGAAAAAAAAAAAAAAGGCTTAGAGATCACATGATTTTTGACAGTGGAGAGACCGATCCATATAAATATTATTTATTTTCTAAAATATATATTTTTATATTTTATGGAAGTTGATCACATCATTATGCCAAATATTGACAAAGACTGAAATTGTAAAAATAAAAATTTATAATCAAGTTGGGCATCCGACCATTGTCTTCCTCTGGGCCTTTTGTCCAAAAATTTATTAATATATTAAATCAAGCACCTAAGAATATTTTGGTATTTGTTTGTCAATCTCTCTAGCTACAACATTCATCCAATTTTTTTTTTCCACAATTCCACACCAAAAAGTTTTCTTTTTTTTTTTCAACACTTCAACATATAATTGCTTCAAAGCTCAAAACTTTACTTGCAAAACCTTCTTTTCTCTGTCCTCTCTCTCTCTCTTTCACTCACTAATTTCTCTCTCTCCCTCTCTCTCTCTAAGAAGATGATTCAGAGACAAAGAAATTGGAATTAGAGCTTCATTTTTCCTGTTGGATATATATAGATCCATGTAAAGAGTGTCTCA
Organism: Trichosanthes truncata; assembly: GCA_033996785.1. Classification (NCBI taxonomy): domain Eukaryota; kingdom Viridiplantae; phylum Streptophyta; class Magnoliopsida; order Cucurbitales; family Cucurbitaceae; genus Trichosanthes; species Trichosanthes truncata. Next base: position 23,765,681 of record JAWPNB010000008.1, on the reverse strand, counting down.
ATCTGTATCGATCTGCTGGTGGGTTTCTTTAATTTGGATCTTTTTAAATTTTCTCTCTTCATGATCTTGAATTTGAATTTCATGGCTTAATTAGGTACGTTTTTTTGTCGGTGGATACTTAGGATGTACAAATCTTTTGAGAATTTAGGAAAAAAAATTTCTGGGTAAGTTGCAAAATTCGATTTTTTTGTTCTTTTTGTAATCATCTTGAGCTTGTTATTATTAGAGGGAAATTGAAGTTTAAATTTGCTTAAAAAGTTTCACGTAGCCTCTAATTATATGCCTTTTACTTCAGTAGTTGTTTCTGATTTGGTGACTGTTCTTTGTGTTATTTTATTCTGATTCATCAGTTTTTTTTTTTTTTTTTTTTTTTTGTAGTTTCATTGACCCAAAATGAGTAGTAAAATTAAATCAGCTTATATATGTGTTATCAGAGAACAGAAGATGCCTTTTAGTAATTAAATTAATGAACAGCTGTTTAATGTCCATAATAAAACAACAATGCTTCTAGGGTTTCATGTCTTGTAGAACTCCAATGCCCTAAAGCTTTGTTTATAAAATATTTATGCAAATAATAATCAAGCAATTGCTCCCCCATAGAATGACCCATAACTCATTTCATTAATCATGGGCTATATTCCATTTTTGATTCCCATAAATATAAATAATATATTACATTGAATTAGTAATTAAAAAGCCCAAATCTTTAGTTTCCTGCAGGAAAATCTAGAGAGAGAGAGGGAAAGAGAAAGCAAAAATAATGATGATAAATGGGTTTGATTTGAACGAAGAAGCCACAGCCATTGATGAGGGATTTGCAGAAGAAAACTCGAGCAGCAACAATGGAAGCATGGAGGAGGAGAAAGAAGAAGAGGATCAGAGAAGAAATGGGGTTGTTAGAAAATATTCAAGGTCCAAAATGCCAAGGCTTCGTTGGACTCCTGATCTTCATCTTGCCTTTGTAAATGCTGTTGAAAGACTCGGTGGACAAGAAAGTAAGCATAACATTTCTATTCTTGAGCTCCTACTGACTTTTTGATATGGGGTTGTTTTTCTTTTTACAACAAATAATGTAGAAACAGTGATTAATTTGAACATATAACTTCAAAAGAAGAAACAAATATTAGGCTCCGTTTGATAACTATGTTTTTTATTTTTGAAAATTGTATTTGTTTTCTCACCATTTCTCTACAATAATTTTCATATTTCTTATGAAAATATTTGAATTCTTACTCCAATTCCAAAAACGAAAAATAATTTTTTAAAAACTTAGCTTGGATTTTGAAAATATATGTAAAAAGTAGATTAAAACAAAGAAACTCATAGATAGAAGTAGTGTTCAAAAATAAAAAATTAGATGGTTATCAAACGGGACCTTAATTTCTGAGTTATGCTCATGTTTGCGTTATTTTTAGTAGCTTAAAAATATTAGGAGATTCACTTATCTAGCACTATAGTAAAAATAGATAAATGAAAAATAACCCACGTCAAAAAGTCAGTAAAAAATCCACACATTTTTATATATGTGTGTACTGATTTGGTGACATTGAATTGGATAATTTGCAGGGGCAACTCCAAAGTTGGTACTTCAGTTGATGAATGTAAGAGGACTCAGCATTGCCCATGTAAAGAGTCATTTGCAGGTACCCATGCATATATATATTTTTTGTTGGTGTTGTTGTAGTAGTAAAACACATATAGTATTTCTTTTTTTGGTTTTTTTTTTTTTGGGATTCTGATTATGAATTTAAATGTTGGGCTTGTGAATGTAGATGTATCGAAGTAAGAAGCTGGATGAGTCTGGACAAGGTAGAGTTTCTAATCAATGCCTAGCTAGCTGGATTCTCTAGGTTTTCGTGGTTAATATGTTTTAATTTTTATCCTTTTCTTTTTCTTAAATATTCACTTACACGACTTGTTATAATTTTATTTTTTTAAAATAAAATACATTGAAATTACTATCAACTAACTGTTTTAAAAGTTTATTTTATTCTATATATATATATATATGGTATTCTCATTGATAAGATAACATGATTTCTCCCCTAAATTACTGAGTTTATGAATAATGATTTTGATGTATTTAATAATATTAGTTTTTATTTTTAATTACAATTTTTAGAAATAGTTCTTAAAGACAAAAACATAAAACTATTTTTGAGCCCCATCTCTCATACTCTTTTCATTCGCATAATATTTAAAAAAAAAAAAAGCAAATACTTACTATTTTCTTTTATTAATATTAACATTAATATTAATATATTTTTTTTGTGCTCTAAACAAATCTGACTCAATTTAATTTTTATAAAATTTACTCCTTTAGAAAGTTTCCTTTTTTTTTCCCCACTGAAAACATAATAAATCCTATGTTGTTAGATCAAGAAAATGAAATATCTTAATTTAGCTGAATAAACAATATTTTTAATCAGTTAGTTTATAAGTTTTTTTAACACATAAAGTTGCAAACGTTTCTAGAACTACAAAATTTATCAATTATGCCTATCAAAAATACTAATCGCACATACACACATATATACCCTATTTGTTGTATATACCAAACATACTCTCCCATCAATTAGAAATATAAAAGGAGAATATAAATAAAAGGTAACTTCTCACAATTGGTATGAAACATTTTTTCGTAAAGTCTAAAAGAGAATCTATTCGAGTACAGACCCTAATTGTTTAAGATACTAGAGAAGTTTCATTGTCCTAACACTATTATCAACACAAACAAAAAATGGATATACCAAATTAAACATTTTCAAATGATGAGGATAGGAGGCTTACAAAGAGTTGATTATTTGCAGTTTTATCTCAGACAATGTTTGGAAGAAATCACATTATGCAAATGTACCAGAGATTAAATCACCATCACCATGGACAGTTCAGAGGGCACAATACTTCAAGTAATTTCCTCTCACACTTCACAAAGCCTTACCACCTCAGACCACCTGCTAACTCTTCAAGGTAATTTCATTCAACCCATAAACATACTCTTTAATTGCTTGATTTTCCTCATATATCTATAAATAATTCATTTGAAAATTATATGCATGTTTTGAATTCACACTCCCTTTAAAAATAAAGATATCTTAACGACTAAATTATACTCAAACTGATATATGTGTGGATGTGAACATGTATATATGTGTATTTTTTCATTATGATCCCAAATCAATAGTCATGCCAATTCGAAAAAAATGTCCAAAAATATACATCAATGTTGGTAAATAAATATTAACATTTTTCTACATTTTTTTTGGGAAGAATTGTAAACATCACCCCTGAAATAATATAAGGGTTGTTACGATCACACCCTTCAACTTTTAGTTTGATCAATCACTCTCTTAAACTTTCAAAATATTGTACCTAAACCCTTAAATAAGAGAAATTATTTGAGAAGATTGCCACAATGAGACTAGTAGTTTTGCGCCGTTGGATGTATGAGAGAGAAATTGTAAAAATACCCTTTTGTATCTAATGGTTATTAGGGTGCATATAAATTTTAAGATATAAATCTGACGGTTTTAAAGAAGCAGCCACATTGTGATGACCTCATTGAATAATTTGTCCTTAAATATTGCAAAATGCATAAACCACTCTTAAAATGTAAATATCAATACAATCAAACCCTTGAACTATAGGACTGTTACAATCAAACCTAAAAGATCTAAATCTGAAAGTTTTAAAGAGGCAACCACATTGTGACGGTCTCATTGAATAATTTGTCCTTAAATATTGCAAAATGCATAAACCACTCTTAAACTGTAAATATTAATACAATCAAACCCTTGAACTATAGGACTGTCAATCAAACCCAAAAGTTCTACATCATTTTTTTTTATTTATTTCTTAAATCGAGATGTAAGCTAAGCATCGATCTAGAAATCAATTTTTTTCATGGTTAATGTCATAGTTTTTAGATTTATGAAAATGAAAAAAATTATTGGGTTAAAATGTAACAATCACATTGTTCGAGAGTTTAATTATAAGAATTCATATACTTAAAGGATGGTTTATGCATTTCACAATATTTAACAACTTAATTGTAATAATTTTGTAAGTATAGGAGGTGATTTGATCAAATTGAGAGCAAGAGGCTGCAATTGCAACAACCCTTATAGTTTAGGAGTGATTTTTGCAATTTTTTTTTTCAATGCCTCGTGGATGTTTTCCATGCCTTTTTAGAATTTTCAGTTGACTATTCATATCAATATTATTGATAACAATACGAACATTTGATGAAAATTTTTGTTCTATGATTGCAACAAGGAAAACCCCTAATGAGTACTTTCTCTCTCAAATTAGGTTTGGACAGTGGGAACCAATAGATCCATTGGCAATTAGGCCATGTTCTAATCCATGGAGCACAGACAATTCAAACATGGACAAGTTATGTAGCGAGCCACCTCCCTTTCAAACGGGCAACAGCTTGATGACTTCTCATATATATGAAGTGGCAAATGCAATATCAAGAACCACACCCATTAGGCCAAGCCGATTCCTTGAGGACAAGAAATGGCCCCCCCATGAATTGATTTCTAGAGACCATTTAATTCGTATCAACAACAACAATAATATTGGCCAAAAAGATCACTTTCGACCTAATGTCAACATCCAACAACAATCTAATTCTCTATGGACCCCCAAATTGAGAAGCTTCAATGATGATCTTCTTCACCCTCCAACTTCACCTTCTCCTTTGTTCAAGCTTGGCCGCTGCTTAAAGCCCAACGGCCTCATCCAACGTCCCTCGACCGATGTAAGTTTGTTTTTGAATTCTGAACTGATTTAGATTGAGTTTGGAATGACTTTTAAATAATAATAATAATAAATACTTTTAGGGGGAAAGTACTTCTTTTTATAGGAAAAATACCCATGTACACATTGATAAATTTAAATGGAATTCACTAATCAATTAAATGCAATAGAAATAGACTAATAAAAATACGCCTATGACTAGTGTGTAGGCAAGCTAGTATCGATTTTTTTTCTTTCTTTAGTAAACACTATTGGAATAAGTAGTAATGAAGTGATTTTTAGTTCTTTTTTCGTGTTTTTAGAATCTTCAAAAGCTTATCTAACAAAACACAAAAGGTGTGTTTGGACTTGGAGGTGTTCTTTAAAATAAACACTTTTAGCAAAATACTTTGAACATGAACATTTTAGTAAAAAATTAAAGTATGTGCATGATGAAAATTGATTATTTTGATATTTGATTCTATACTTTAGTAAAGTGCTAATTCTAAGTATTTTTCTGATCATCACTTAGACTATCAGCACTCTACAATAAATCACTTACAAACATGCAAACATGATGATTCTAGTATGAGAATTATTTTCAGGCATGACAAAAGTGCTTTCAAACATATCTTAGAAAAAAATTTAATTATAAAGCATTTTTAATGAGTTCGTTGTAAATATTTATCATCTTTTCAAAAGTCATCTCAAGCTCATCTTTTTAACCTTTGTTAATAAGATTTTTTTTTTTTTTTTTTGAAGTTGCAGTTACAGCTGAGTTTACGCAACGGCTTCGAAAATGGTGGTGGGGTGGTGGTGAATAATGAGAAAGATCACGATAATTGCAGAAAAGAGATAGATACAGTACTTTCTCTGTCTCTGTCTAGCTCTTTATCGAGACAACAGGAAGAAGAAGAACAAACAAATAGTTCAAAGGTTGAACATGGGCCGAGTACTTAGGATCTGACCATGCAACAAAATTATAAGGCATAGGAGTGAGATCTTGTAAGTACTTGTGTCCTCTCATGGCCATTAAGTAACATGATTTTTTCTTAATGGAAAAAATTTTACATTAATATTTCTTAATTTTTCTTGGTGATGTTTCCTTCCCTGGTTTGAAAATGCCATTTTATAAATTTTTTAAAAAGATTTAAATTGGTGTTCGATGTGACTCGTGTTTTATTGCTAAGTTTAAGTCACATTTTGGTAAACTTTTAAGATTAATTCATTTTGACTCCCGAACTTTCAAAAAGTCTATCTTAGTTTTATTGAACTTTCTAGATTTATTTTATTTTGGTCCTTAATTTTCAAAATGTTCATTTTAATCTTGTTTTATCAGAAGTATTGATAAAAGATTAAATACGATTAAATTTATTGTTACCAGTCAATTTAAGCTTGTAGGTTTAATGGTGTATTAACATTGTTAATGTAGACATGTATTTGAGAGCCACGTATAGTTGGTAGAGGTGAACTAGAATTAAGTGAATAGATATTATGTGAAAAAAATTAATAGTTAATTAAAAGTTAAAAGGAACAAAATTGAGTACAATTACCAATAATAATGTCATGAATTTCATTAGAAACGTTTAAGAGAACAGCTTATTTACTACCAATTAACTTAAACATATGTAGATATGTTTTTTCTTTTAATTTTCTTTTCAAGATCATCTTTAAAAGTTTGATTATATATGACTTAGCTTCAACGTTAAATAAGATAAATCGGTTGAAGAAAGAAAGAAAGAAAAACTGTGATTAGGACGTTTTTCTTTTTGGAAAGAACTGTGATTACTACTTGTTCCACGAGAAATTTGATTGAAAGACCTAAAAATTAGAGGACTTTTTCAATTTGACCTCACTTTTCAAACTAACGTTTTCAAACCTTTTTAAACAATTTTTTTTTTTGAAAAGATACTTCATTAATGGCAGAGAGATATGTGAGAAACATACCAAAGGAGAGATTAGAAGAATGCTCTCCAATTTAAAACAATAGAAGAAGTATCATAATCACAAAAACACTTTGATTTGGAACACCAAGAAGTAGCGTTGATGAGGATGTGTTTTCCCATAAAGCGTCGGTTGCTTTGTATTTTTCTTTAAACATTTTTTAATAATTTTCTTTTCTTTCTACCTCTCGCTTTCTCTCTCCCTCGCCCTATCTCTTGCTTTCTCTCTCTTTTCTCTCACCTCTCCATCAGTTCTACGACTTTTCTTCTTTCCACCCTCTCACTGCCAACGATCCTCCTCTTATCGACGAGCCAACAACCTTCCCACCATTGACAATGAGAGGAGATATTCCAGACTTCAATTTTTTTTTAGATATGGAAATTTTCTCAAATATAGAAGTGAGATTTCTCATATATGAAATTTTCCAAAACTTTCAGATCTAGAAAATTTTAGATCTGAAGTAGACGGGGTGGGATATGTCGTTGTTTATCGATGAAGAAAGAATGAAAAGAAGAAGCCAGAGCAAGAGCGAGAAGGAAAAATAAGGAACTCGAGTGAGAGCGAGAGGAAAAACAGAGAGCCCAAACGAGAGCTATAGCAGTCAGAGCGAGAGCGAGAGTAAAAATATCTTTACTGACGCTTGCAAATAGGGAACCCAAATGAGAGTAACCAGAGTGAGAGCAAGAGTGAAAATATATTAAAAAAAAAAATCAAGCAAAATGTTAGAAACACTTGTTTCAAAAAAGTGATTCAAAGTGAAAAATGCCTCATTTTTTTAGGTCATCTGTACGAAAATTCCTTGTCTTACCTTTTGTCATATTCATATTTATATTTGTACGTAGTTAGCCTTTTTAAAATTTTTTTTTTCAATGTACGTGTCTACGTGACACCTAATTCTCGCAAACATTTTATATAAATAAGAAAGAAAATATCAATCAGAATATAAATAGAACAAAAAAAAAAAAAAAAAAAGAACAAAGCTTAACTGTTGGCCTATTACAAAAGAATGCTTGCTTCTTCGTGAAAGAACTAGCGCGGAAATTAAGAAATTCGTGATATATATATATATATATATCAATCTATGATGCGTATCAATCTTTTTTAAAATGGACAAAAACAAGTTTTTAACCAAATTGTAAAATATTCATAAAATAATATATTTTAAAATTTCAATTTTAGGATTGGCGTGAACAAATCTATATTATTTTTAGAATGGAGAGAATAAAAATATAAAAATATTGAACTTTATTTGAATCCCTTTAAATTAATGGATTGAAATATTCTCAAATCACATGTAATATTTAAAAAATTTATTGTAAGAATTTTTTTATTTGAAAACTATCAAAGACAAATGAATAATTAATGTGAGAGATACTGAAAAAAAAAATAGGGTATTTTGTTCAATTTTTTTCTTTAAAAAAATTTGTAAAATATACCTAAATTAACAAAAACAAAAAAAAAATCTCAATCTTAAAATTCATGGGGATAAATTCTTAAAAATGAAAATTTAAAAATTTATAGAAACAAATATAAAAAAAAAAAAAAGAAGCTAAAATCAACTCAAACTTTAAAACTCCAGACTTAAATAACTCTTTGTCCCAAACACATACTTTCTAACTTCAGAATGAACAACTCTGTACTCTAAACACAGATTTCTTAACTCCACAGACTTACTAAATTCTATTTCCTACCACTCTTTACCCCAAACAACCCCTAAAAGGTTTGATTTTATTATCTTCAAACTTATAACAAATTAATTATATATATATTTTAATTGCATCACATTAATAAAAAAAAGCAAATATTTATAGTAAAGAGAAAATGGTTAATTAGAAGACATATATTAGATTTGTTTTCTTTCAAATCGTGATGTGATAAGATAGAGACAAATTGCAAACCACATTTGAGCTGTAGTGATGGCTACAATTTCACCTTTAAACTTTTAATAATTGTAAAAGAAACTCAAATAATAATAATAATAAACTTTTATTTAATTTATACTAAAATTGTAAAAGTTAAACCTTCCAATTTTCTGTAAAAATAGGGTCCTTTTGTTAACTATGGTTACAAAAATCTTTTTTCTTTTATTTTTATTTTTCGATAAAAAAGTTCATTTTTTTACCCCTAAACTTGACGAGTCATATTAAAATTTATCATAAACTTTAAATTTCATTAAATTGGACTGTAGACTTAGATGAGTGTTATAATTTTTACCCTCTATTTAATTTATACTAAATTACTTACTAATTTTAATTAACAATAAGCAATTAAAAATCTTCAAGAACTCACTAATTTCAATGAAACCTATGCACAAAATTAAGTTTAATCAATACACAAAATCAATGATTCTTGACAAAAATCACAAATTTGAACAAAAAAAAAAAAAATCAGCTCCAATGTTGTTTTTCTTTAAAATTCTATCAATTTTGTACTAGACATATATTTTACAATTCATTGAACACACATAAGACTACGTTTTTTCACGATTATTTTCTTGAAATAAAAACTTATTGGAAGGTGAAAAATGCAACACTTTTTCAAGTTTAAGGTATAATATGCAACACTTATCTAATTTTAAGTGCAATTTGATGAAATTAAAAGTTTTGAAAAAAAAATTAATACATCTTTCCGAGTTCAGGGTAAAAATTGATTTTTTTTCTTATTTTTTTGGTTAAATATATGTTTTAGTCCTTAATATTTTGATTTTTTTCAATTTAATTAAAAGTTTCAACTTAGTCTTTTATCTTTTAATATTGCTCAATTTAGTCCTTCACCATTTGTGAATGTTAAGATTGATTAATATGATAAATGACTTATATGACATAATATTTTGTAAATTGACAAAATTTAGATAAGGAAGAAAGTCATCTAAGAAAGAAAAGCTTCTTATTTCTTCTCTACAATTGGTAGAAATTTCGAGTTTTAAATGACATTTTTTCATCTCTAATATAATTCACTAAATTGTATGTCATATGAGTTTAATAGTCAATTAGTTTTCACTCCTCCAATTTTGACATTTCATGACGTCATAGTCAAACCAAATAGAGGAAAGAGAGAAACAAAAAAAAAGTCATAAATAGCTATCTATAACTTTGATTAATTAAATGTCATCAATTGAAAATAATATATTTTTATTTAAAAATAGTGAAATTACAAAGGCAAACGAAAAATTTGAGCGTGACTCTTCTTCTTCATCTTTCCCAAAACCCTCACTGGTTTTTTTTTTTTCGCACGAAAAATTCGTGCGCGCAAGCCTCATTTACGCTATATTAAAAAAAAAATATATATAAAAAAAATCCTACCCATCTCAATCTCCCTTCCTTCTCCCTTTGTAGCCGCTCCCCCTTCCGATTCTTTCCTTCTCCGACGAGCTGCTCCTCTGTCAGCGCCACCCATGCACGAATCAGATCTGGCTTCTCACGGTAGCGGGCAATGGTGTGTGCGACAACAACACCAACCCACGGGACTAGAGTACCTTCTACGACTGTGTTCGTGTGACGCCTCGCGTTTTCAGGTAGGATTAATTTTATCTCCTGGATGTTATTATTTGAATTTATTGCTTGGAGTCAATTTGAGAAGTTGAAATAAGTGGGTCAATTAAGTTGATTAGATTTTTAAAATTTTGGATGAGAGATTTTTAATTTCATTCTCAATTCCATAATTTTAAAAAATTTGTTTTTCCTTGGATTTTCATTTCAAAATTGAAATTACCCAATCTTTTATGTAACACCCCGCATTTCAAGATTAAGCTGTTTTGGAGCTAAATTTTTTTATGATGGTTAGATTGTCTAAAAAACAATTTCAGTGACAAATATTCATCGTTATTAAAATCCCTTTTATGATGTAAGAGTTTGTGAGGATACACTTTTTTTTTTTAAATGATTAAAAATAGTCATTGAAAGTATTCTTCTGACAAATGAAAACCGTCATTGAAAACATTTATGTAACTACGAGTGCTATTTTTTTTTGATGTTATAAACTTATTCTTGGTAGTAAAACATTGACGTTAGAAACTTGATCTTTTGTTTTGACAATGTTAAAATGTGGTTGTTAGTTTTATGTTGACGGTAAAATAATCTTTATTAGTTTTTGGTTGACATTGTAGAACTGTCATGAGAAAGATTAGCGTGACGTTTTAAACATGTCATTATTAACTACTTATTGATGGTAGTGAACTGTCGTTAATATATATATATATATATATATATATATATATATATATATATATTGACAATAATATAGCTTTTATTAGTTTTATGATGATATTATAGAATTCTCATTAAACAAATTAGTGTGATGTCGAGAAAAATTAGTGGTTTGATAGTTTTTGACTGCCATAATCAATATTTTGTGATGGTTTTCTCTGAACTATCATGTATTGAGTTTTCTTGAGAGTCGATTTAATGAATTAAAAAAAATGTCACAAGAAATACATTTTTGATAGTGTACTTTCCATGTTATGTAAAGTTAAATTTGTAGTAGTGATTACTCAATCACCAGGATTATTTCCACAAAGAAATTGTGTACATTCCTTGTAAATCATATGCAATACACAATAATGGAAGTTATTGTGTTTTACTTGATGACTACCTTTTTTTTCTCGACTAGATTGTGCATTTATCAAGTTTTAGATGGTAATTTTTCATTCTAAGACATATTCAAATAATTTTCATTAACAATTACTGCAATGTGAAAAAGCATAACCTTTAGCCATTTTCAAACCATGTAAATATATATTTCTAAAAAAAAAACCATGTAAATATATAAAAGTTATATTTTAATGAACTTGAACATAATTTAACTAGTTAAGGCAACCTACTATCATAAAAAAAAAAAAAAAAAAAAAACCTAGTTAAGGCAACCTTTGACCAAGAGATTTAGAAGTTTGAAATGCCTCTCCAACTCCACACGTTGTTGAACTCAAAAAAAAAAAAAAAAAAGATCTAAATATATATTTACTAAAAAGAAACAATCTTGAACTAAAAATATTAACACACACAATGTGAGCCTAGCTTAGTGGTTAATAAATCTTGACAATTTGCCAACGTGTGGTTCAAATCCTTCTTATGAGGTTGGAGGTCATTCAAATTCCCAAACTTTCACATTTTTTTGTACTAAAAAAGAAAACAAATTTTGAATTTTTGTTTTTTTGTAAAATGACTTATATGAGAATTTTAAAAATACATTGAGCATAAAATTTACCCTCTTTTTTATGTTGGATGTTCAAATCTCCACCCTTATATTTGTTGTACTAAAAAAAGGCAAAATTTGATTTTGTGTGTGTGGAATGATTTAAATGAAGTATTTTAAAAATACATTGAGCCTTAAAATTAAGAATTATGAAAAATTAAAAGCTAAATTGATAATTATCTAAAAAGTATAGGGACTATTTGTGACAAGAACTGCTTTTGATTATATTACCATGCTAAACCAAAGACAAGTTTGTGCTCACAATATGATAGGCCCCATACTAAATTTTACTTCATAAAACACAACATACAATGCAAAAGAACACACCACAAATAATCCTTACCCAACTACTATTCTTACACTGAACTCAAAAAAAAAAAAAAAAAAAAACTACTACTACTATTCATACACTTATTATAAATATACAATGCAAAAGGGTAGATTCCAGCCCACGCCCTCTACAAAGACTTTAAAATCAAGCTATATTACACATACAAGAGCTGGTATGCAATAACCGGATGAAACTAGCTAGTGGTAGATACTGTTAGGGGCCAATAAAATATACTATCAATCTAAATTTACTCAATCAGATTCATATAATATATATTTTATCTAAAAATCTCAGATCAGGCTATGGTTCCACATACTGTTGAATGAAAAATTGGAACTCACAAGCAGTGACGAATCCAAAATTTTTTGTCGGGGGGGCTTGATATATTTTGATATTAGTTTGTTCAATAGAAAATATAATTTATATTTTCTTAGGTCCTTGTATTTTAAGTCTCATTTCATTTTAGTCCATGTATTTTCAAACGTCTAAATTTAGTCAATGTACTTCCAATAAATCTTAAAATTAGTTTTTATCATTAGTTTGAAGTAAATTTTTATTGAACTTAGTAAAATAATAATAATAATAATCATTTACATTAAAGAAAAGACACAATGTAAATATGTTTCCAAAATTTATAGAGGGAAAACTAATGGAGATTAATTTTTTTTAGAAAATAAAACAAGTCCCAAAGTACAAAGACAAAAATGATAATTTTTTTTTGTTTTATAATAATTATAGTTGACAAAATGAGCATAGCTCAGAGATAATTGACATGTACCATCGACCAAGAGGTTAGAGGTTCAAAAAGAAAAAAGTCTCGTCATATATTTTTAATCAATATAAACATATAACTAATAACCTTTTATTGCCAAAGTGAGTATAACTAAACAGTAATTGACATGTATCCTTAATTAAGAGGCCAGAGGTTTGAATCCTCCACTCCTAAATGTTGTTGAACTAAAAAAAAAAAACCTAACAACCTTTTATTTACACGGACACATAAAAACAAAAATGTTAAATTACAAAAAATACTAAGTTGAAGGGTTTTTTTTAAACAAATTCCAAAGTTCAAGAGTAAAAATGAAACTTTTTCAAAGTTTAAAGCATAATTGAAACTTACTCAAAAGTTTAGGAGTATTTGTATAAATTAATACAAAAAAGTATATATAACTAACAAGCTTTTATCAGTTTCAAAAAAAAAAAAAAAAACAAGCTTTTATAATTATTACTGGAAAAAAAAAACATTTTATTACGAAACTCAATAAAAAAATTTAAAAGAAAATTATTACACTCTCTCGAAAAAGGACGTTGTTTAAGAAAAAAAAGGAAAGTGGCCTTTTATTACGTTATTTCCAAAAAAAGAAAAAGAAAAAAGAAAACGCTTTTATTACACATACACATATTTATATATATAAAAAAAAAAAACTTAGCCTCAACAAAAGAAAATTTGAATTCTAGTAGACTCGAACTCATGCGCGTGAGAGGGGGCTGAATATGCAGATGCCACTGAGACAAAATTTGATTTTGTTATTCCCTTCGTATTTTTTTATATTAATACTGTATATTTCAAAGTTCCCGCGGGGGGGGGGGGGGGGGGGGGGGGGGGGGGGAGCTCGAGCGCCCCTGGGCCTACTGTAGCTTCACCCCTGCTCACAAGCTTAAAAGAGTAGATAAACCAAACCTAAGCTTATAAGCAACAAGAACGATTGATAATAAAAAGATAAGGGAAGAGAAATTGATACTGAATTTATACTGGTTCACCCAATGTTGGCTACGTCCAATTCTTTGCTACCGATGCAGGTTCCATTAAAATGTATGGAAAAAAATTACAAGAGTTTACAATGCTCTCTAGAATGATTTTTGATGGGCGTACAAATACGTTTCCTCAAGCGCACGGGTCAAGTAACATAAAACGGTATTCCTACCGAGTATCAAATCCACATATATTGACTTTTAATTTAATTAATTACCACAAATACTCTCACTAAACTTTATTTAGAGAATCAAAATCAAGAGAAGATAAACTAACTAACAAAAGAAAATAAATGGGAAACACAAACACGAGGGAAAACTTGGGAGAGGATCAATTACTAAGCTAATAGATAATTATATCCCAATGGACAGTGAACTCATAAGTCTAGAAGCTCTAAAGACGTGAAATCTCCTCTTTGTCTCCTCCACTCTCAATGTACCAATTGACTAACCTAGGTCTCCCTAGCGCTAGCTAACTCATACAAGACATTAAGACTCTTCATTACGAACTTTTAATGTCTATTTATTAACCCCGACTGTCACTCAGGTAAATAAACACTAGTTATGCAATTGAGTTTATTGTCTAAGCTTCTCTCCGTCGAGTTTTCACTTAAAAAACTAGTCAATTAACCAATGCCCAACTAATTAACCTTCATCACCAACTACAATTAATTAGCTATTAATCTTGTTGTCACTCGAGTAGTTAATTAATTGCGCATTAAGCTAAACTAAGTATCCTCTTTCGAGCTCAACTTAGAAATACCTCAATTAATTAGAGAAATAATGATTAAAGGCATTAAGCAACAATTGCATAAATGATTCAAAGCCCTAAAAGCAATAAACATCTATTACTTAAGAAATCAATCCAAAGTTTCAAACAATCAAGCATAAAACAGTGTTTAACAACTAAACCCAAGTAGTTAGGGATTAAACCATACAAAATCATTCAATACAACCCAAAAATCCCTAACTTTACAGCCACAAAATTAACTAAAAATGAAAGGAAAAGAGAAGAAATTGGAAACAAAGGGAGATCTCGCGTTTTGGAGGTGCTATCCCAATAATCCAAGCTCCAAATCTTCAATACCGCTCCAATCCGCTCACAAATGCTCCCAAATCCTCTCAAAATAGCTTGGAGTTGTGTTTAGGTCATAAACCCTCAGTTTGGCCTCCCAAAATCGAAGAGAAAATGATGTATTTATAGCAGAGGTCGAGCAACATTTTAAAAAAATGCGTTTTGTCATAATCGAAGCACCTAGGCCCCCAAAACAGCGCCTAGGTGCTGTCATTCTGTCCAACTACTCTGCTTCGGGCGCCTGGGCCTCGGTTTGGGCGCCTAGGCTCCGAGATTTTTTTTCCCTCCCCCCCCCCCCCCCCCCCCCCAAAACTTGAAAGTCTTAAACTTAGACTTTCACAATGAACACTTTCATACTTAACATTTTATTAATTTTCTCTTCTCTTCTTGAATTTTCAACGAATGATCGACGTTTGCTACAACACGCAAGTGCACGTGATCGAAGTAATAAATAAAACTAGAAGTACTCCAGAGTATCGTACCCAAGGGAACGGATTTTAACAAAATCTACTAAGATGACACAAAATTTGTTGCAAAAATGCAATTGCGGTAACTAATGGTGTAAAAATGCTTTAGAGGTAAGTTTTCCTAAACAAAATAAATGAAAAGTCAATAATTAAGAAAAATGGGATCCAAGTAGCTTATGTCCCTTTGGAAAGAAATGCCGCTAAAAATGCAATTGCAATCATAGCTAACTCAAGAAACTAAGTAAACCGAATTCAACTCATATTTGACCTTCTATGAAGTATCTTTAGGAGGCTAAGTGATTAAACCTATATTTCTATGGCTAATCTAACTTAGATATTTCCGCGCATAACTCTAGTGGTTTTGGAGTCTCGCCCTATGTCTAGGGTCAATGTTCATGACTTATGTCTAAGCCTTTTCCTCCATTGCTTTGCGACATCGACTTTTCCTTAACTCTTTCGATATTAAGTTCAAGCTTGACAAGCAATCACTAGTTGGCCGACTAGGTTTACCCACATTATTTCAGCAAAAACAAACAAAGTCTCGAGTATTAAGTAGATTTAATATGATTTTAAGCTTTACATCTCTTCTCTAGGGCATTCACTAACTTGAATCCCTAAAGAAGAATTAGCTCATTATGGAAGAAAAGAAAACCCAAAATTTAATTGCTATAAATTTCATAATTAATTACCAAAATTCAGAAACTAACTTTCGTATAATGGAACAAAACAACAAAAATTTGATAGGAAATTGTTGATGTGAATCTAATTAAATAACCTAAAATACTCACAAAGGCAATTCAAATTGAAATTCAAAGACAACACATTCATTACCCTTTAACTAAATCTCCACCAAAATTTCAAATGCAATACAATAGCAGAAAAATCACAAAAGAATTATAAAACAAAAATCTAAGGAAATGCTTGTATATTTAAGCCCAGAAATTCAAACTGAAGCTAAAAAATCAAACTTAGTGGAAATGAAATTTTCAAAAATTAACAAGTTTATTAATAGAGATGAAGGAAATTGAAACCCATGATTCAATGGTTCATACAAGAAAATTGGATAAAGCAGAGATGGCATTTATAACTAGACTCAAGCAGAAAATGAAGGATTAAAAACAGAACGAAATTGAACAAAACAAAATAACAAAACTCATGGAAATTCCTTGCTTTGATCGAACCAAAATTCCTTCACGGGCAATTGGATCTTTACCTCCTCGAACTCTCGTTGAGGAGGGATCAAACTCAAGAATTAAAGAGCAAAATACAAGAATAAAACTCTGGAAAATGACAGAAAACAGTAAATTGCAGCTGCTGTCTGAACAATGGAAAAATAGTAGAAAAATAAACCAGAAAACAGAGTATAAAATTCGAATACTGAATAATAATCTTCTTCTTCGTTCTTCCTCCCTTTTATAGATATTCCGAGGCCTTTTCTTTCCATCTTGGAGCTCCTTTATTCTTGGTTAGACTTGGGGCATGAATTTAGGCTGGAATTTCTCCCATAAATTGAGCAGATTTCGTAAATCTCGATAAATTTTCGTGAATTCCATTTCTTTTGCATTTTCTTCATTTCTTCAAATCTGCACAAAAATAACTATTTAGCCAACTTTTCTTTATTTTTTCAACTTATTTCTTCTTTGTCCATACTCCGACAAGCTTGTATGAATTTATCTTATAAATACTATTTTTAGCTTGCTCGTTATTCTATAAAATATGCAAAAATGGCAAGAACAACTTAGTTTTAGGGTTAAATAATCCTCATAACTGAAAATTATCAACAAAGCTCTAAAAAGCTCTAATATCCATCGAAGTAATCTCGAACACTCGATTTTGCTCCCTCAGCTCGATTTCTACAAAATCAAGATAAATACACATCAAAGTTCAATAATTCAATACAAAACTAGCCAATAAATGGACATAAATATAGCACTAAATTAGTGCTATCAATTTCTCTCACTTTTCTCTCTAAGAAAAGGCTCACGAATCACTCTACAATAGCTCTCAAAACTCTTCAATGAAAAAACGCTCCTGCAAACAACTTGAAGAAAAAACTCACACAAGGTCTATGTTTTTCTTCTACTTTTCTGTTTTCGTAAAGCAACCCAGCCGCCAAATTTTTTTTTCTTCTTCTTGTAATTTACCCACTGCCGCAAACACACATGTATATATATTTAGGTTAATAGTGTGATGGTGGGCCAACATATATGGGCCTAGTTTTGGCTCCATTATTCTTAACAGATACTGATCAACTAAACTTGGTTGAAACACTCAAGAGCAACCTAAAGAAATAAAAAATAGGAGATAAAAGAGTAAGTTGACATGCTGAGTGAGTAACAAAGTTAATAGGATTCTACTTTTTAAGATAATTATATTTCTTACTAAACAGAAGTTTAAAATTCTATAAAACAACGTAAATCATGAATAATTAAGATCTTGTTTGATAATCATTTGGTTTTTAATTTTTAATTTTTGAAAATTAAGCCTATAAATACTACTTCCACCTATAGATTTTCTTGTTTTGTTATCTACTTTTTACATATGTTTTCAAACACTAAACCAACGCGGTTTTGAAAACTAAAAAAATAGTTTTCAAAAACTTGTTTTTGTTTTTGGAATTTGACTAATAATTTAAACGTTTTCTTAACAAAGATAAACTTATTGTAGAGAAATGATGAGAAAATAAACACAATTTTCAAAAACCAAATGGTTATAAAAAATAGAGCCTTAAAAGTAGTTTTCAAAAATTTTGTTTTTGTTTTTTAAATTTGGCTAAGAATTCAAATGTTTTCTCATGAAAGATGAAACTCTTTGTAGAGAAATGATGAGAAAATAAGTACAATTTTCAATAAAAAAAAAAAAAAACCTAAACGGTTATCAAATGGAGCCTTAGTAATTTTTTTTGACAATATGTGGGGTGTGGAAGATTTGAACCTCTGACCTCTTAGTCTAGAGTACATATTTTATGCTAGTTGAATTATTCTCATGTTGGAAATAGTTTAATAACTCAAGATAATTAAAACATACAAAATCTGTAACAATAACTTCTAAAAGGCATAAACATAGGGCTATCAAAACTCATCACCAAATTTATACTCAAATATGGTTATATTGGTACAAAGTAATCTCAATAGGCACAGTAGAACAATCTTTGATCATACTATGCATACCCTAAACCCATACATAGCAAAGCAAATCTAGTCATACGAGCTCGCAAAGCTCCCCTAAAGGACTAAGCACCCTAACACACGTCCTCAAGCCTATGTATGTGTGTTTGAGTGGGTTCCAAATGTTGGGATTTATGCATTAAAGTCTCGTAATTAATTATTTATTTAATAATTAATAATAATTTTGATTATTTTATTTGCAATATAATATTATCCATTATATGAAAAATCCAAGGTTATTAGTGTAATCTTGAACAATATGTGGTTGACATACAAGAGGATCGTGTTCAAGAAATAACCTAAAGAGTCATAGTATATGGATATGGTTGGGTGCCTTATCCTGGTAACGCTATTGATACGATCCACTTTGTAATAGTTACAAATGATTTGATCCAAATCGTTCATGTGGAGACATGTGAGTGTGCGTATCTTATACAATGAGTTTGTATAATATTTAATATCTCTTTATAAATCTGTTAATTGAGAAGATTAATATTTCATCAGGATGATCATATGTGACTCGATCTTAATCCTGAGTGAGTTATAAACTCCTGCATGTGAGGGCTTGTCCTTTGATTTTGCATGGGTGAGAGTGGCTTTTGTTGCCGATTCAATAAGCCTACCATTTTGGGGACTTGACCAAATAGGGAGCTGAGAACATAATCTCACAAGATGGAATTCACTCATTCCCTTATAGGGTAAGTAGATGAGTAGTTCCTTTAAGTGCTGATTTCGGGACTTGAACAATGGGGCCGCACCCTCTCACCGTCCCGAAAGGGACTTAATTTATGGTTGGATCATAAACAAATTGTTCATTAGATGATCAATGGTACTTAAGATGCAATATGTAATTACAGGGGTAAAACAAACTTTTGACCTAGCTGTAATTACGATCAACTCGTGAAAGATCGACTTGCATGTAGTGATTATATCAATGGACACAACTTGTCCTACAGTGCATAAGAGTGCAACTTTAGGTCTACAGTGGAGTGACCCTAAAGTTAATGAATGAAAATTGATTAATTAAAGAGTTTAATTAATTAATTTTGTATCATTGGAGCTTATAATATGTAGGTCCATAAGGTCTACTTGCTAGCTCATAGTAACACTAAAAGATTAATTTAGTTGAAAGAAAAATTTAAAATGTTCAAATTAATATTTGAAGTGTTGAAATTAATATTTAATATATTAGATATATTAAATATAAAAGAGAAAAATATATTTATTGTATTTGATACATTAAATATTAAAATAATTAATGTATATTAGATACATTAAAGAAAAGATATTTATTAAATTTGAATTGGATTCAAATTAGGAAATATATGTCGTAAGAGAATTTTAAAAGGTTTAAATAAGATTCAAATTGTTTAGATAAATATATTTTAATATATTAGATATTAAAATATATTATTTAATTATCTTCCCTAGACCATTATAAATAGGATCATAGGGGTGAGCCATTGGGCATTCGTCATAGAACACACATCTCCTTAATAAAGAATTAGAGAATTCTCTCTAGATTTTTTCCTCTCCAATCTCTTGAGGATTTTCTTTCAAAAGTCTCCCACAAACCTTGATCTTGTGTTAGAGTCATAGTCAGAAAGACTTTGTGGAGAAGATAAAGACCTGTCAAAATATTCTCCATATTTATCTCAAAAGTAAGTTTTCTTAAATAATATTATTTTTAGTTTAATTTTAAATAAAATCAAATATAATCCAATGCTTCCGCTGCGCGGGATGAAGAGTTCATTCCTATTTCCAAAGACTTCTCTCTATTTGAGTACCTTATGGAAACACATTCATATAGCATATGAAAAATCAACATAGATATAAAAATCTAGTGGTTTGAAAATTACTTCTAACATAAAATTCACAATTTCTTAATCCACTCAAGAACATTCTAAACCAATATTTCATTAACTTTAGAACATAGCTCAATAATCAATAATCACCAATAAACATAAGTAATCTAAAATAACCTAAGAAATTGACAATTAAGCTAAAATCATATAGTTACGGAAAAATTCATACCTATTTTTACTAAAATCAGACCTAACTATAAATTTCTCAAAATTCTATAATACTCGATAACCAAAATATTTTGTAAAATAAATCACTCACAGAAATATTGTCAAAATTGCCTTGATTCCTTCCTATCGTAATTTTCTTACCCTCAACATCAGTAAAATCATCCCCTTTTCTTTTCCCTTTGCTACTTATACACCTTTTCCTTTAATTTTTCACTACACCAAACATCTGTAAAATCATGCTCCCCCTAGATCTACAAGCTCAATTTCCATACTTCTCTGATTTTTGGAACACCATAGTGAGTTCATGAACTAGGGAAGAAAAACCCACATAACCTCTTAAATCTATTTCTTTCCATGATTTTTCTTTGAGAAAACTTACCCAACTTTTATTCCTCTGTTCTATGAGGTCCAGACAAGTCTGCTCTTAGTATATATATAATTAAAATATAAATAGTGAAAATAAAGCACACAAATTGGGCATTTATTTTGTCGACACATTGCATCAATCAAAATAAGCACGATCTTAACAGCAGCCTCCGCCAAAGCCACCAAAGCCTTCACAACCACCACCGCCGTCGCAGCCGTCAAAGCCGGCACAGCCAGCACAGCCTGCACAACCGCAATCTCCGACTGAGCCCGCGCCTTCTGTTTTCTTTTGAGAATCATCGGAGTCCACACATGCAAATACGATCATTGATATGAGAGAGATTGATACAATGATGACAGAAAGCAAAAATAACCCACCGGAGGTGACCAAGGTGACATCTTCGAGGCCACCGCCGTTGGAAGCAAGAATTGGCCTTCCCATTTTTTGACTTAATGTTTTTTTGAATGATAAATATTTTCAAGCATTACATACAGGTACACAAATAACTTGGTATTTATAATGAAACTGTCAATTTGTGTGGGCTCAAGAGAAACTTTTCTCTGTCCTGATCGAATGGAAGAACAATGCTATAGAGGTCAACTTTCCTGAAAAATATAGATTAATGGTATGTGTCACTTTTGCTTGCCAAAGAAATTTAGGTGCAACTTCAAATGGTAACTTAACTATATATATATTTTAAATAAATTGTGATTGGAAGATAAAAATTTGGTTTAAATCTCATTATAGTTAAGTGAAGTTTTAAAAATGTCTATTGTAGTCAAAGTGAGCATAACTTAATGGTAATTGACATGTACTCTCAACCAATAGATTAGAGGTTCGAATCCCTCCACCTCCAAATGTTGTTGAACTCAAAAAAAAAATGTATATTGTATTGTTCTCAATTTCCACCCAGTACTCTAGATAGTTTATGTATCTACCATGCTTGTGAGATCAAAATAACACATATTCAAAGTCATGTCATATGAACAACAAATTATGAAAATAGATATTTTAAAAGTTCAAGAACACCAGAATATTTATTATTTTAAATGTCAAAGACTAAAATAAATATTTTAAGTTTAAAGATATCAAAATAGAGTAAAATAAAAATGAGACTTAATTAATTATATTGATTACAATCGAGAGCATTTTATTTAAAAAAAATAGGGCAGGAGATTTGGAATACTAATATGGTCAAACCAAACTAAACTATTATCCACTAAGCTATATAATATGTCACACCCCAAATTTTTTTTTTTTAAAAAATTGAGCTATATATCACTATCACTTGTGAGTTATGAATATTTTTTTAAGTGAAGTAGACAATAAAACATTTTTAAATATGTTATTTTGGAACATGTATAAATAAACATTGGAAAAAAAACAGAATAGCATAGCTCATTATTTATTCATTTAAAAGAATATATGAAATATATACACGTATGCAAACACATAACCAAAAAGAAGAAGAAGAAATATATACATATACTATTAGAGAAACATGAGGTTCCATCTTAAAACCTAGCAATGAGAAAAGTAGCTCATGCATCTTATAAATTGTGAGGTATCTTTTCATTTTTTCAATGTGGGATCTTCAACATGTCCTCTCAAGATGGTGCTCCTTTAGGTTCACCATAAATACATATCAATAAATAGTTTTGACTTTGAGAGAGGTTGACGATGGTCGATTGAAAATGGATTAGAAGCGATAGGTGAAGCAAAGGGTGAAAAGAACCCTTTTAATTTAGTGAGTTTGGTCCATTCTTCTAGTTTCAGATAAATAATTTAATTAATAGAATTTGTTACTTCATTAACTTCATTTAAAAGTATTTCAAGAGTAGATTTTTATATTTTTTTTTTTTATAAATGTTTTCATCCCCCTTCAACTTAAATAATATATTTTTCCATAATTAAGAAAAAAAAGGAAGTGAATGTAGATTTTTTCAAAAAAAAAAAAAAAAGAAGAAAAAGAAAATAGTTTACAAAATACATCATTATTTTAGTTACAATTGCATTAAATATTTACAATATATGCTATTATTTTTATTTTTTTAACAAGAAGGGCTTGAAGGTCAAGTTCCACAATTCAAGACTTACCATATGTTTGTTTACATAGAAGAAAAGTTCATCAAAGTTTATTGATGAAAAATTCTTAGAATTAGTCATCACAATGTAGCTTCCTCATTTCTACAACTATTATATATATATATATAAAATAATGAAAAGTGATAGCTACTATATGTATAAACCACTTTAAATATAATAATTAGATTACATGGGATTCCATCTCAAAACCAATTAGCAATCAGAGGAGTAGCTCGTGTATCTTATAAATTGTGAGATCTCTCTTTTCATCTTCCCCCTCAAGGTGGTGCCTCCTTGGGTTTACCATTCTTAGGTTGGATCCTAATTTTGTTTTTGGACCGAATACCCGTTTAGACTTCAAGGGCTCTGATATCATATTAGATTATATGGGGTTTCATCTCAAAGTCGGTTTCGATCCTGGGACCTGTGGGTTATGGTAAATCACCAATCAACCCAAAAGCTTAAGCTGATAGGTTATGGTAAATTTAATTCTATCAATCAATAATAATTATAATTTGTTAGGCACATATATAATTCTTACCACTTTTCAACCTCTTCCAAGAGATTCTCCTTCTGCTACGTACTTTTTCATTATTTACAGTCACTACAAATTACAGTGCTGACTTCTCAGCAGAATAACATGAATGTGAGTGGCACCGATAAGAGATCATCATGTGCAATTGTGATCTTGATCCATTTCATGACATGAGTGAAAGATGGATTGTTTTGGCTTGGTCAATTATAGAAAAATTATTCGGAGAGGCCACTACAATGTGACTGGTAATTTTACATCATTAGATGTATGAGAGAAAAATTTCAAAAGTATCTTGACTTTGCATCTAGTGGTTATTAGGGAATATCAAGATTTTTAAATCTACATTCAACGGTTACTAAGAAACAACCACATATGTGACGACTTTATTGAATAATTTTTTAAATTCTAGCTAGCTAGTGATAGGAATAAGAATATATACACTCCAACCAACTTTATACTAGTCTTCATCAAAGAGAACAATCAACTTTGAAAATCAAAATTGATTCAATATTCAAAGAGATTAATACGCAAAGTCATCTCTGAATTTTTTGTCATTTCTACCCAAAGAAATACAACCATCACTTTAAGTTGTATAGTATCCCTCTTTGCAAATCAATCCATCAGAGTAATTTCTTTTATTATATTAATCATTTTCAAATAATCTCTATCGACAAGTTTCTACCCTAAACAACACTACGAATCATAACCTTTACCTTCTCAAGGTATACCTAATTAAGTATATATGGTTAAATTACAAAATGCCCTTAAACTTTGGGTAAGTTTCATAATGTATGGCATCCAAACTTTAAAATTTTCATTTTTACCTTTGAACGACTTTAACCCTGGTTCCAAAACTACCAATTCACCAACTTTTCCATTAAAATAAAAACAAAAAAAGATGACGTGCTGAGGACTCGTAAAATATTGGTACATGTGGCAAAGGTGATAGATTTCAATTATGCCTTGAACTTTAGATTATATTTCAATCATGCGTTTATCATTTCAAAATTTTCATTTTAACTTTTATCCTTTGAAATTGTTTATAAACAACTATTTCAATGACTTCTCCATTGAAATCAAGTCGAAAATATAATGTGGCGATAAATTGAAAAATAAATTATGGTTACATATATGTGGGGTACTTTAGTGGTGCGTTGTAAAGAAAAATCAACAGTTTTAATCATATCCATAAGAGCCAAAATTTTACAATTAGTTTAAGCCGTTAATTTTTGAAGTTAAAAGTTTATGGGTACGATTATGATAATTATTATACTTTAGAGGTGGTTTTTGCAATTTACTTAATTTTAATGGTACTTTTAAAATGGTTGGAAAAAAATTGAACTCTTAAATGAGAAAATGAATAGAAAAAGATACATATGAAATTGAAATTTATGTCTAATAAGACCACTGAACTTTCAACTTGTGCCTAGTGAGTCCGTAAATTTTAAAAATCCTTGAATAGGTTAAGGACTTGTTAGACACAAAAATAAAAATTTAGGGACTTATTGGACACAAAATTGAAAGTTGAAAGACCTATTAGACACTTTTCAAAGTTCAAGGATCAAATAGATACAAACCTAAAAGTTCAAGGACCTATTAGGCACTTTTTAAAGTTTAGGGACTAAATAGACACAAACCTGCAAGTTTAGGAACTTTCAAATTGTTGAGATTTATGTCATAAAGCCTCGTAATTAATTAATTATTTAATAATTAATAATAATTTTGATTATTTTATTCGCAATATAATATTATCCATTATATGAAAAATCTAAGGTTATTAGTGTAGTCTTGAACAGTATGTGGTTGACATACGGGAAGATCATGTTCAAGAAATAACTTAAAGGGTCATAGTATATGGATGAAGTTGAGTGCCTTATCCTGGTAACACTATTGATACGACCTACTTTGTAATAGTTACAAATGATTTGATCCAAATCATTCATGTGGAGACATGTGAGTGAGAGTATCTTATACAATGAATTTGTATAAGACTGGACCACGAAATATTGAATCTCTCTTTATAAATCCGTTAATTGAAAAGATTAGTATTTCATCAAGATGATCATATGCGACTCTATCTTAATCCTGAGTGAGTTATGAACTCCTGTCTGTGAGAGCTTGTCCTTTGATTTGCATGGGTGAAAGTGACTTTTGTAGTCGATTCAATAAGCCTACCATTTTGGGGATTTGACCAGGGAGTTGGGAACATAATCTCACAAGATGGAATTTGCTCATTCCCATATCGGGTAAGTAGATGAGTAGTTCCTTAAGTGCTGATTTCGAGACTTAAACAATGGGGCCTCACCTTCTCACTGGCCTGAGAGGGACTTAGTTTATGGTTGAATCATAAACAAATTGTTCATTAGAGGATCAATAGTACTTAAGGTGCAAGATGTAATTACAGGGGTAAAACGAACTTTTGACCCAACTGTAATTACGAACAACTCGTGAAGGATCGACTTGCATGTAATGGTTATATCCATAGACACAACTTGTCCTACAGTGCATAAGAGTGCAACTCTAACTCTAAGTCTATAGTGGAGTGACCTAGAGTTAATGAATGAAAATTAATTGATTAAATAGTTAATTAATTAATTTTGTATCATTGGAGTTTATAATTCGTAGATCCATAAGGTCTCATTGATAGCTCAAAGTAACACTAAAAGATCGATTTAGTTGAAAGAAAATTTTGAAATGTTCAATTTAATATTTAATATATTAGATATATTAAATATAAAAGTGATAAATATATTTATTGTATTTGATACATTAAATATTAAAATGATTAATGTATATTAGATACATTAAAGAAAAATATATATTTAAAATTTGAATGAGATTCAATTAGGTTAAATATATAGTGTAAGATATTTGAGTGAGATTCAAATAAGTATAATATACATTTTAGGAGATTTGAAT
Organism: Trichosanthes truncata; assembly: GCA_033996785.1. Lineage (NCBI taxonomy): Eukaryota > Viridiplantae > Streptophyta > Magnoliopsida > Cucurbitales > Cucurbitaceae > Trichosanthes > Trichosanthes truncata. The sequence goes on along the minus strand of JAWPNB010000008.1, from coordinate 23,739,073 downwards.
GACATTCAAATAAGTATAATATATATTTTAATATATTAGATATTAAAATATAATATTTTAATTATGACAAAAATTTGCTCTAGGTTTCTATAAATAGGACCATTAGGTTGAGCTCATGGGACGTACATCTCCTCAATAGAGAACTAGAAGATTCTCTCTAGACATTTTCCTCTCCAATCCCTTGTGGATTTTCTTTCAAGAGGCTCTCACAAGCCTTAGTTCTATGTTCGAGTCATAGTAAGAAAGACTTTGTGTAAGTCTTGGAACACAAGAAGGTAAAGAATTGCCAGAACAATATCTCTATAATATACAAAGATATTTATTGCTTATCCCTTGTATTTTAGTTTAATTCCAAATAAATCAAAGACGATTCCAACGCTTCTGTTGTGGGTTTAATTCAATTATTCCCTTTAATTGGTATCAGAGCATGCTTTGAGATTTATTTAGAATTAAAGTTCATATGGTGGGTATTTTAATTTATCATATTTGTGATATGTGGTGGTTTTGCAAATTGTCCATTTAGGCTATTTGTCATTAGATTTATAGCTTTGATTAGATTAACCCTAAAAAAATCTAGGATGTATATTTAATATCCTTCAAAATTATTGTAATTACGGAAGAGGCAACACGTAAGTGAAGTCTTATATCATGAGAAAGATAATTCAAGTTGGAGGTTGTTCGTGCATATCTTCATTAAACAAGCAAAATTGGATGAACTCAAGTGAAATTTATTTCACATTAAGCAGTGTGAACACAAGCATAATGCTACCTTGAAGAACTTTTACTTTATCTTATTTGGTGGACTTGTTTTCAAAGTGGAGTCATTGGACAAATGAAATTTAAATTGCAATTTGAACAAGCTGTTGTGAGTCATGTTGATATTCCTTCAATTGATAGCCTGCAATCCTCCAATTTTCAAACAAAAAGTTGCTGCTCAACAACTAATTCATGTCAGTATTTTCAAGGATGTGATTAATTTTTGGGCAAAGGCAATTTCTCGGTAGTGATTATTCAGCATAGTGGATCCTCGTTCCACCCAGATTGTGCGATTGAATGGCCGGTAAATATTCAAGCGATGGGGTGTGTAGTAGTCGGCGGTGCAATTCTCTTCAAGCCAAGTTATTCCTAATGCAAGATGTGAGTTTCTTGCCGGTAGTTTCGAGTGATTTTTCTTTGTTACAACTGGTGTTGAATTTAGGGATTCAAAATCCTAAATTTAGATTGCTAAAAGAGGAAAATATTTTGAAGACCAAGATATGTTTTAGATTTAAATTATTTTTAATTTCTTAAGATATGTAAAATATATCGGTCAATTTTGCTTTGTTTTAATTTAATTATGCATGAGATGTATGTTTTAAATTATTTGATTGTTGCATAAAGTATGTCATTTAGATTAAAATTCCACCATAAGTTAAGCACGATCATGCATCTTAATTAGTTTTTGAATGTAATTGTTATATTTGGAAATTAATTGAAAAATTGAATTAGGATATTTGATTAGCTTTCTTAATTAGATTGCATGTTTTCCTAATAAGATTAGAGTTTCCTTTAATTAAAGATATTCTTGATTCTTGTTTTAAATAGTTTAAAATTTGATTTTAATTTATCTTTACTGGTTTCTAATGGGATTAGAATTTAGGATAATCTTTTAATTTTATTTTTAAAGGGTTTTGATAATTCTCATTTATGAGAATTATTTGACTTTTATACTTAGTTATTCTTGTTATTTTATGTGTGTTATTAGATAAAAAGGCTAGCAAATAGTTGGTTTAAATTGAATTATTGTTGGAAGCCTTTTAAATTAAGTAAATGGAGAAAATAAAGCAAAAGAAAATGAAAACCATACTTACTTGATGTTTTTGTGCAGGAATTTGAATAATGCAATAAAATTAATTGCATTGCAATTACAATTTTGACAGATCTGGAAATTAAAGGAAAATCTGTAAATCTCCTAAAATCTAGGAATTTTGTGCGATATTGTATCTACGATTTTAGCTGGGATTTTAGTCATGTTTGTGCATCATTCAAGAAGGAAACCCTAGCCCAATTGCTCTATAAATATTGGAGAAGAAGCCTCAAGAACCAAATCAGTTTTCTGCCATTTCAACCACGGTTGCTGCTGTTCCACGATTTTCTGTTGTCAATTTTTTGTTGTCAAATTTTCTGCTGTTTTTATTTTCGTTTGCTACTGTTTTCCAGCTCCTTTCAACTTTAAAATTCAATCTTTCCTCAACGAAAATTGAAGGAAGTGAAGACTCAATTCCCTTTGAAAAAAGTGGAGTTGAGTCGATTGAATAAGGAGTGAAAAAGGAGATGTGTTCTTCCATTTCTTAAAATTTATTTTCTGTTTTATTTAAGTTATTTGCTTATGTTTTATGAACTTAATTGTTGCTGTAATTTTGAGTTTTTAGCTACTGTTTTATTCTTCTTTTTTGTTCTTGAAATTAATTAGTTGCTGAATTTATTTTGATTAATAGAAGTTTGGTTGTTCTTTCATTATTATTGAGTTGTTATTCAAGTATTTATTAATTCTATTTTAGTTATGCACTTTGATTCTTTTAAATCATTGTTTTTCTTTTCTTTAATTATGAGCTAAGTCTTTCTTTGGGATTCAAGCATGTGAATGCCCTAGAGAAAGAAATAAAAGCCTAATATGTAAGACCAACCTTGCTTAATCTTATAGCATTGTTTGCTTTTATTGATTGAAATTTTCATTACTAGTTTAGATTGATCACCTAGATTAGTATACAACAATTTGAGTCTAATTCTGAAAAGGTTAGATAAAAATTGGGTTTTCATAAGAGCAATAAAGGAAAATAGCCTAGACATAGGAATTTGTTTTTGACCCTAGACATAAGGCAAAACCTTTAAAACCAAAAGAATTGTGTTTCAAATTTAACTAAATTCGTATTAGCCAAAGAAATATTGGTTTAATTTCTTAGCCTCCTAAAGATACTTCATAGAAGGTCGAATAGGTGTTGAATTCGGTTTACAAGCTTAAGTGTTGAGTCAAAGGATTGCAATTGAAATTAGGCCACAATTTCTTTCAATAGAGCAAAAGCATATTTGAATCCCTCTTTTATTTCCATTGATATTTTCAACAATTTTTCTTTTAGTGAAAACACCTCACAAATCATTTTCACCCATGGTTACCTTTAATTGCAATTTGTAAACGATTGTGTGCCATTTTAATAAATTTTATTAAAACTCGTTCCCTTGGGTACGATACTCTGGAATACTTCCAGTTTCTTATTACTTCGATCACGTGCACTTGCGTGTAGCAAAAATCCGATCAGGTTTAAAATGGTAGAATTTCAAGATTATTCATGAAGTGAATTAGTTTTTAATAGGATTAAAAATATTGCTTGAATTCACTTAAGCTCATTAATCTAGTAATTAATAGTTAATTAAAGATTAATAAATTTGAAATAAAAATTGACTATAAGGGAACTCTATGGAATGTTCTATTTAGAGACTGGGGTATTTAAGCTAATCGAAAGGGAACACCTTTAACTGGTAACTAACGTGGGAGTTGAATTAATCAAATTTTATTTAGTTCCATTAAGCAAACTCATAATGTGATTAATTTTTAAATAGTTTAAAACTTGGTAATTCACATTAAAATTAATATAACCAACATAAGGGTTATGAAAATGGTAGATTAAGGAACTTAGATAAATGAGATTAGCCTAATGTGTCTAAGTAATAGAAAACTCCATTTCAAAATACTTAGTGAGGAAAAAGACATATGTGAAGATATCCTACGGTCTCTATTATTGATGCACAACGTGAGATTCATGGGGAATCTTGTGGCGGCTTTTGAATCGTCCTCCCTACAGAAGATGTTTGCATGAGTTAATATCAGGGTGAATATCTTAAGAAAGTATTATAGTAAGTGGCAGAAAGAAAAAAAATTATTTAAAAAAAATTGTTTATTTTAAAAAATAAAAATATTTTTTTTAATAAAAAAAACATTGTAACATTAGCTCTGTTAGTTACAATAACGGAAAACTAATGGGAATGACCAAAATGCTACTAAACTCAAACTTCAAAGGTTAAAATATCAAGTTTGAAAACTCAGAAACCTAAATGCTTCCAAATTCAAATTTCAGGGGCCAAAAATATATTTTTTCCTATATTATATATGTTGCCCAAATAATACTCATTTTTATTAAATATTTATGTGTATCTTTTTTAGTACTATTAAATATTTATATGGTACATTACACTATGGAAATAAAATTAGATGTAATTAGAATACAATATCGAAAACAAAAGCACACAAATAGAGCATAACTTTGGAATCAGTAAAAATTATCGTTCAGGATTTTCATAAAATTTGCATATGGATCCAAATAAGGATGACAAGAATACCCATGTACAATTGAAACACGAATGTACGTGACACATTCTCAAGAAAATGTGAAATCGACTGATGTAAATTCTACCAATAAACATTTTCAATCGAGTTCAAAGGAGTTCATCTCACTTATTTTATGTCAAGAAGAGCTTTAGATAGAGATGCATTAAATGCATATCTTAACTTGCATTTAACGAATTCATAGTTAAATTTATGGACAGTTGAAAGTACATATACTAAAATTGGACATTTGAGAATAATTGAGATTCATTTTAATCCTTATACTTTCAATTAGTCTCAAACTTAAGATTAATTAAAAGTATAGAGCCTAAAATTGGACATTTGAAAGACTAAAATCAAACAAGTTTCAAAGTACATTGACCAAAATGGTATTTTAACCTCTATTTTTTCCCGCATTAATCTTAATTGTAGGAATAAGAATATTCCATTGCAACCCAATTCCATATGGGTCTTCATCGATCCATAAATAGAAAATTGAAAGCGAATCAATCCAAGAGGTTAATACAAAGTCATCACTTTCCCATGAAAAGGCTGTATATAATGCAATTTAGTCTATTAATCTTTTAAAATTCTTGATTTTACTTTTAATGTATGAAAAAATCTAAATTAGGTCCTTCCATAAAAGACTTGTTAAATTTTATTTACAAAAAGTTGATATAAATTATTTTAAAAATATATTTTGACACAAGAATATCCCATACTCGATATTTTTTTTATTTAGCAATTTACAACTCAGATATTACTTGACACAAAATACAATTAACATATTAACACAATTGACTCTTTTTTTTTCTTTTTCTTTTTTTTTTTTTTTTTTTTAAAATATTGCAATACACCTGGGAATGGGGATTTCAACTTACTATCTCTTAAAAGAAGAAAGATACTTTAACGAGTTATTGGCACAAAATCGATTTGTCCATCAACAAATTTATTTCTCCTTAGTAGCATGTCTACTTGTCAAAAAAAAGAAAAAAAAGAAAAAAGAGTTAATAAAACAATAATTTAATACCATTTGATTTTTGATTTTAATTTGAAAGCTAAGCCTATAAATACTACTTTGAAGTTTGACCAATGAGTTTTTTTTTTTTTTTTTTTTTTTTAAATCTATTTTTTACATATGTTTTCAAAAATCAATCTAAGTTTTGAAAACTAAAAAAAATAGTTTTTAAAAACTTTTGTTTTGGAATTTGGCTAATAATTCAAATGTTTTCTTAAAAAATATGAAACTTATTGTAGAGAAATGATGCAAGCACAATTTTTAAAAATCAAAAACTAAAAATTAAGGCCACATTTGATAACCAATTCATTTTCAATTTTTGGTTTTCGATTTTTTTAATTTTTAATTTTTAAAAAATAGGTCTGTTTGATAATCAATTGAGTTTTCTGTTAATTTTTGCAAATATTTTTAAAATTATAAAGAAATTTCAAAAACGGATTTTCGTTTTTGTTTTCCAAAAACACACATGAAACGCTAAGGCGTGATTTCCTTTGGTTCTTTTTTTTTTTTGAAATGGAACTAAGAAATTCTTAATATTTGGCCGCGTATCAAATTTTACATGCAGCCGATGATTTCCTTTTGTTTTAATAGTAAATAATAATTGAGATGAAGGGCATGTGCATAATTTTGGAATCTGCAATGAGAGTTTCTCTTTGTTTTTTTTTTTTTTTTTTTTTCTTTTTTGAACAGGAGTTGGCCTTTGCCTGGTGGTGTGGTTGAAGGCGCTGAGGAAGGAGAGAATGAGTTTTTTTTACCTTTTTTTTTTCCTTTTTTAATCCTTTTATCATGACATGAGTTTGAATTTTAATTATGCTCACAAATGTCTCCAAGTTTTTATTTTATTTTATTGTTGTTGGAAAGAAGGAATTTGGTTGAATTTGGGAATTTAGTAAATAATTGTTGTTCTAATTATATGTGGCTCAAGTACCGAGGGATTGAATTGCCAATCAATTTTAGATGTTAACTCTAACACGACGTTGATATATTGCTGTTTTTGTTAATTTTGTACTTTTACTTTTATGAATTGATTAGTCGTGATTAAATATTATGAATATTTTTATTGTCTATATGAATATTAATATGATAATTGTTACATGTATCTTTTTGACATGTTTATTTTTGTAATTTTTTCTTGATTTGATTAGTGACTAATCAATACATTTAAAATATTGATATTGTTTTAACAACATGTAATTTTTGTCAAAGTAAGTATAGCTTGGTAATTGACATGTACTATCGACCAAAAGGTCAGAGATTCGAATCTCCTCACCACAAATCTTGCTGAACTAAAGAAAGCATGAAATTTTTTTTAAAAAATAAAATAAAATAATTTTATAATTATAGTATATTAGATGGAAAATATTATATAAATAGTTTAGTTTTATTTTTATAAAAAATTAAAAATTAAAAACAATCATCAAATGTTCTTTTGATTTTTTAAAAACAAAAAACAGTTATCAAACATGTTTTTGGTTTCAAGTTTTTAAAAAACAGAAAACCAAAAATAGTTATCAAACATGCATGAGTTTTGTTTTTTAAAAATTGAAAACAAAAAACAGAAAACCAAAAATAGTTATCAAACATGAGTGAGTTTTGTTTTTTAAAAACTGAAAACGAAAAACAGAAAACCAAAAGCAGAAAACAAAATGGTTATTAAACGGGGCCTAAAAAATTAAAAAATAAATTAAATATATTTTTTTAAATTCAACAATTGCAAAGTGAGGATTGAATCATCAACTTTTAGACAAATTATTTAATAAGGCCGCTACAATGTGGCTGCCTCGTAATAACCGTTGAATATGTATTCAATAATTTTCATGTCTCTCTAATAACCACTGGATATAAATTCGAAGTACTTCTCTCTCTCCATCCAATGGTGAAAAATTGTCAGCCACATTGTGAAGGCTTCACCGAATAATTTCTTTAACTTTTAGGATAGTAATTGGTGCCTCATCCGTTGAAGTATGCTTGATTGACAAAATTAAATTGATAATTAACTAAAAGAAGAGGGAACCATTTGATGTATTTATCATATATATAATTAAAATACACATACTGAAATTAAAATATAAATACTGAAAATGGCATATATTTCGTGGAGAACATAGCATCGATCAAAATCAGAAGACACTAGCCTCACCCTCCACAACCACCACCGCCGCAACCGCCGCCACCACCGCAACCTCCGCCGCCACCGCAACCTCCACCGCCACCATCTGTTTTCTTTTGAGGGTCATCAGAGTCACCGGAGTCACCACAGGCAAATATGACCATTGATATGAGAGAGATGGATACAAGGATCACAGAAACCAAAAATAGCCCGCCGGAGCTCACCAATGTGACATCTCCGAAGCCACCGCCGGCGGCAGCAAGGATTGGCCTTCCCATACTTGGACTTTATAAAATTTGCTGACTGATAAATATTTTCAAGCATTACAGGTACAGTATTTATAATGACTGCCCATATGTTTTATGGGCCCAATAGAAAAGACTTTCTGTTTCTGATCGTAATTTAGAAGAATAATATTAGAGGTAACTTTCCTCGAAAATATCGATTAATTGTATGTGTCTCTGTTGCTTGCAAAAGAAGTTTAGGTGAAATTTCATGTGGATTTTCCTCTTGAGATAACATCACTTAGGCTGTGTGTCTTGAGTCATATGCATTGGACAAAGAGATTAGAAGTTTTGAATTCTGGTTATACTCGGAAAAAAAAAAAAAAAAGCATAAAACATCACCTGACGTGGCGTTAATTAGAAAATGATAATTTATTAAATTTAAGGATCCAAACAGAATAAATTTAAAATGAGATTTGATTTATTATATTGATTATATTCAATTCTAGAGCTTGTTTTTTTCAAAGGGATCAGAAATTTGGAGAAGTTATTCGTACCGACATGGTTAGACCAAATTAAACTATTATGTTGATAACGTTAATGTATCGCTATCACTTGAGAATTATTAATATTCTTAATTTTTTAAGTCAAGTAGACAAAAAAAAAACATTTTAAAATATTTTATTTTGGTAAATGTATAAATAAACATTGGAAAATATAAAAAAAATAATAATAGCATAGCTCATTATTTATCCATTTAAAAGAATACAGAGAATATATCAATGCAAAAAAAATCCATAAATAGTTTTGACATTGAGAGAGGTAGGCGATGGCTAGGGATATACATAAAAACCAAAAAATTGACGACTGAACCAATCTGTGGATTGGTTCAATTTTTTAGCATAAGATTGGACTTCTCAATTTGTATTTAGAGAAAATATTTATAAAAAAAAAACGGTTCGGTTCAATTTTCGTCTGAAAAACTAGCAAAATACTGAACCGAACCAAGCCTCAATTTTCTGTTTTCCATTCCACTAGCATGTTCGCTCAACAGTCATAAAACTCTTCTTTCTCTCTCTCTCAGTTTCTCTCCTATTTTCGTTCACCTTCACTGATCACCCTATCCCTGATCTAATGTTCTCTAGCAGGGGCGGATTTAGTTAAGGCCCAGGGGGTGCTTGAGCCCCCCTCAATTTTTTTACTTTAAATACTATATAGAGGTGAAACCAATGTTGAAACCAAAAAAGCCCAATGACATAGTGGTTTACTTGCCTCCAGCCTCCCCTGGTGACTGAGTTCAAGCCCCATTATGTTCATTTTGTTTTTTTGTTCTTTTTAAAATCGTGTTTTCCACTTTTCCTATACATTTTATTATTATTATTTTTTTTTAAAAACTGTGTGTTTTACATGTTTGGCCTTACTTTCCTTACATGTGGCTCAATTGAAAAAAAGTCAATATGTTCATTTTTTTTTTAAAACTGTGTTTTCTACTTTTCCTATACATTTTTTTTATTTTTTTTTTAAAAACGGTGTGTTTTACATGTTTGGACTTACTTTCCTTACATGTGGCTCAATTAAAAAAAGTATATTCATTTTTTTTTAAAAAACCGTGTTTTGCTATACATTTTGTTTGTTTGTTTTTTATTTTTTTAAATTGTGTGTTTCACATTTTTGGCCTTTCTTTCCTTACATGGGGCTCAATTAAAAAAAGTTTTCCTATACATAATACATGTGGCTCAATTAAAGTTTTCTAAATTTTTTTATATGTAATAAGTTCAAATGCTCTTTTTTCCTTTTAGATTGAAATAGTATCTCTTTTGTAATATATTCAAGTTTTATTTTTATAAAATTACTTTATATAAATATCTCAATTAAGAAAAAAATAGAAAAAGAGAAGAAAATATATTGGTGGGATATGCAAACCATAATTCTCTAAACCTAATATTGTTTTTCACCACTTTCAAATGATGTAGCCACGGCCTATCAAGTTTTAAACCTAAAAGAAACCTTTTCAATTACATACATGTACATTTGTCATCTCTCAAATCTAATTGTTACTGGCAATTTTAAGACGTCGAGGATTTGGAGAATAATTTTCTAAGGTACGCTTAGTTTTCATACTTCAATTACTCATATACATTTAGTTTTCATGTTTCAATTACTTGTATAAATTATACATTTAATTTTATATTTCTTATTTTATGTATAGTTTCTTTATTTTCTATATTTTTATTATTGTATTGTAGATTTAATTTGAAATCTAAATGGAGAGGTATTACAAAAGAAAATAGATGGAGTCATCATCTCCATTGAAGAAAAGTAATAGTAGTTCTGATAGATATTTCACAGAAGTAAATTTAGAAGATTTACCAGCAGATCCTGGACTAAGAACTAGAATTCTTGATTACAATTGTAATATTCGAGACCAAGTTCGTATAGCATATTTACAGAAAGGACCTTGCCAGCCTCGAAATCATATTTTTCCATTGAAGAAATTTGGGTTACAATCAAGACGATTCAATCCAGCCAGGTTTGATGAATATCCTAATTGGTTGGAATATAGTATTTCAAAAGATGCTGCATTTTGTTTATGTTGTTATTTATTCAAACCAAAAGTTGGAGAACAATCTGGAGGTGACCATTTTGTTGGTGAAGGATTTTCAAATTGGAAGAAAAAAGAGAAATTACAAACTCATGTTGGAGGACCAAATAGTGCACATAATCAAGCTTGGGGTAAATGTGAAGCTCTTTTGAAGAAAAAACAACAAATTGAAACATTTTTTAATAAGATGTCTGGCCAAGAAAGAATTGAATATCGAACTCGATTAGGTGCAACCATTGATTGTGCTTGATTTCTATTAAGACAATGTCTTCCATTTCGTGGTCACGATGAAACTGGAGATTCAAAGAACCAAGGTAATTTTCTTGAGCTCTTACGATGGTTATGCAACCATAATAAGGATATTGAAGGTGTTTCTTTGAGAAATGCTCCTGAAAATTTGAAACTGATTGCACCATATATCCAAAAAGATGTTGTGAATTGTATTGCAATAGAAATTGTTGACGGAATCATAAGAGATATTGGTGATAAGTTATTTTCAATTTTAATTGATGAATCGAAGGATATATCTTCAAAGGAGCAAATGGAAATTGTGTTGAGATATGTGGACAAAGGACATGTGATTGAACGATTTGTAGGTATTGTACATGTTACTAACACAAGTTCTCTATCACTCAAGGAAGCTATTGATGGATTCTTTTCCAAACATGGATTAAGCATAGCTAGTTTGCGAGGACAAGGATATGATGGAGCAAGCAATATGCAGGGAGAATTCAATGGATTGAAAGCATTAATTTTGAAAGAAAATGAATGAGCATTTTACATTCATTGTTTTTCTCATCAACTTCAATGAGCTTTAGTAGCTATTGCAAAAAATCATGTAGAGATCACTGGTCTTTTTTTTTTAGTTGCAAATGTGGTCAATGTTATTGGAGCATCAGCAAAACGTCGAGATATTTTAAGAGAAAAACATAGAACTATAACTTTTGAAGCTTTGAATCATGGTGAATTGTCAAGTGGGCGAGGATTAAATCAGGAAACAATGATTAAATGTCCAGGAGATACACGATGGGGATCGCATTATAATACTCTACTGAGTTTTATTTTAATGTTCTCATCAATTTGTGAAGTGCTAGAGACAATTGTGGATGATGGGTCAAATTCTGAACAAAAATATGAAGCAAAGGTTCTAATAAATTCAATTCAGTCGTTTGACTTTGTTTTTCATATGCATCTTATGAAAACTATCTTGGGAATCACAAATGATTTGTCTCAAGCACTACAAAGAAAAGATCAAGATATTGTGAATGCGATGAATTTGGTCAAAATTTGTAAAGAAAGATTACAATCAATGAGGGAATCAGGTTGGAATTCATTGCTAGATGAAGTTTCAAATTTTTGTAATAAACATGATATTCTAATACTTAAGATGGATGATGTGTTTTTTATTCGAGGGAGGCAAAGGCGAAAATCTCAAGAAATCACAAATATGCACCTTTACCGTGTTGAGGTTTTTTATACAGTTATTGATATGCAACTTCAGGAGTTGAATAATCATTTTACTGAAACAAGTACTGAACTACTTTTTTGTGTGGCATGCCTAAATCCGAGCAATTCATTTGCTACTTTTGACAGACAAAAACTTATATGTCTTGCCCAATTTTATCCTAGAGATTTTTCAACTATTGAACTTGTTGTTCTTGAGGACCAGCTTCAAAATTACATCATTGATGTGCGTTCAGATAATATGTTTGTTGAACTAACAAGTATTGGTGATCTTGCACTCAAAATGGTGATGACAGCTAAAGATAAAGTCTACCCATTAGTTTATCGGTTGCTCACCCTAGCACTGATCTTACCAGTTGCAACAGCTACTGTAGAGAGGACATTTTTTGCTATGAGTATTGTAAAGACTCAACTGCGTAATCGGATGGGAGACCAATGGATGAATGATAGTCTTATAGCATATGTTGAGAAAGATTTATTTGATAAGATAGATAATGAAGTTATTATGCAACGATTTCATAATATGAAATCTCGTAGAGGACAATTGTGATGTATGAAATTAATAGTGCAGTTCATTTACGAATTTTTATGAATTTTCGGAATTGTGTACTTATAAATTAGTTTTATTGAATTTTATATTAAGCCCCCCCTGAATAAAAATTCTGGATCCGCCACTATTCTCTAGCACTAGCACTCTTTCTCCAGCCGACAGCCACCACCACCAACATTCTCTTCAGTCAGTCATGCCTCAGCCCATCAGCAGCGACGCCGACCTAGGTCTGTCCGAGCAGCAGTGACAACTCTCTCTCTTCTCACTTTTAGATCTACATCTGCAACTGCTGCTCGGTTTGATTTAGCATCCGATGCAACAGTAGTACTGTTGCACGCACACGCTTCTGTCCGAGCAGCAATCACAGATCTACGTCTCAGATCTGTTGCCTTCGTCCGAGCAACATCTCCGTCTCTCTTCGCCTCTCTCTCTCTTACTTGAAACTTCTCAGATCTACATCGCTCTTCTCTTTCTCTTTCTGATCTACATTGTCCATTAAGAACAAAACTTGGTTGCGCACTTTCTTGTCTTAGCTCGCCGCCCGCTGATCCAACAAACTTCCTCTCTATCAGCCCAAAGGCCCAAAATCGAAAAGTCAAACCGTGAAACATCGAATTGATCGATTTTGTGTCTTATTCGACATTGGTTCGGTTATTCCTCTCCATAAACTAGTTGGTTCGGTTCTCAGTTGGGACGAAAACTGACAAAATCGAATCGACTATCACCCATAAACTATCATCCATAGCGATGGCTGATTGGTAATTCAGCTATGATGGGTGAAAAGAACCTTTCTAGTGAATTCCATCAATTCTTCTTGAATTAATAGAACTCATTACTTCGTTGACTTCATTTTAAAGTATTTCAAGCATAGATTTTTATAAATAATTTCTATTTTTTAAATAAAAAAAATGTTTCATTCCTTCGATTTAAATGATATCTTTTACTTTCCATAATTCTAAGGAAAAAGATTCCCAAAATAATGAAGGTAGATTTTTAAAAAAGAAAAAGGAAATGATAATGAAATATATCTTCTTTTTATTTTTCATTTTTTTTGCAATTGCGTTAAATATTTATAACTGATGCCTTTTCTCTCTTGGGGTGAATTATAAAAAATACTTCTGAACTTTAACTATTGTTTTAAAAATACTTCTGCTTTTAAAAGTTACAATATTACCCTTGATTTTTCATAATATTCCAAAACTACCCTAGGAGTAGAAATCAGTTAAAATGTTATTGGAAAAAAAATTAATGTGGCGGTGACTTGAAATGACATGGTGGTGACTAGAATGCTTGTTTGGATTAAGTTTGAAAGAACGACATTCAGACATATCGACTTTTCATTTAATATTCTAACGATTTTTCTACTCCAAGGGAATGTTTAAAACATTTATGAAAGGTCAAGGATAATATTGTAACTTTTGAAACTATAGGGGTATTTTTTAAATAAGGGGCAAAGTTCGGAGGTTTTTTTTTTTCCTTATAATTTAGCCTTTTCTTCTTAACGAAGAAGGAGCTAAAAGTCAAGGGGTTTTTTTTTTTCAACAATAGCTAAAAGTCAAGTCTAAACAATCCAAGACAACATTTGTTACTGCATGGAAGAATGTTAAGATAGCCCACTAGGTTGAGAGTTTAGGCCTAAACTTGTAGGCCCATTCGAGTTGTTTTACAAGCTTTAGTTGTTTGGCATTTAGTTTGTTATTTTCATTTTGCAATGTATGAGTTTGTTATGAAGATGAAATTCCAGTGTGTGTGAGTTTATTGTAGGAGTTTTCTTCCCATATGGCATATGTTCTCTTAATAAAAAATATATAGAAGTTAAGGGTTTCTCTTGCACTTTATTCCTTTCTTCTTTCTTTTCTTCTATGATATTATGCAAAACAAATATGGTACCAGTCACCAGAGCTCCTGTCTAACGACCTATTTTCCAATTCTTGTAGATAGATTCTTCTTCCTTGGGTTCTTCATGTTGGGATTTATGCCATAAAGCCTCGTAATTAATTAATTATTTAATAATTAATAATAAATTTGATTATTTTATTTGTAATATAATATTATTTATTATATGAAAAATCCAAGGTTATTAGTGTAATCTTGAACAGTATGTGGTTAACATACGGGAAGATCATGTTCAAGAAATAACCTAAAGGGTCATAGTATATAGATGAAGTTGAGTACCTTATTCTGGTAACACTATTGATACGACCTACTTTGTAATAGTTACAAATGATTTGATCTGAATCATTCATGTGGAGATATGTGAGTGGGAGTATCTTATACAATGAATTTGTATAAGATTGGTCCACGAAATATTGAATCTCTCTTTATAAATCCGTTAATTGAAAAGATTAGTATTTCATCAGGATGATCATATGCGACTCGATCTTAATCTTGAGTGAGTTATGAACTTCTGTCTGTGAGAGCTTGTCCTTTGATTTGCATGGGTGAAAGTGACTTTCGTAGTCGATACAATAAGCTTCCCATTTTGGGGACTTGACCAAATAGGGAGTTGGGAACATAATCTCACAAGATGGAATTCACTCATTCCCATATAAGGTAAGTAGATGAGTAGTTCCCTTAAGTGCTGATTTCGGGACTTGAACAATGGGGTCCCACCCTCCCACTGGCCCGAGAGAGACTTAGTTTATAATTAGATTATAAACAAATTGTTCATTAGAGGATCAATGGTACTTAAGGTGCAAGATGTAATTACAGGGGCACAACGGACTTTTGACCCAACTGTAATTACGAACAACTTGTGAAGGATCGATTTGCATGTAGTGATTATATCCATGGACATAACTTCTCCTATAGTGCATAAAAATACAACTCTAGGTCTATAGTGGAGTGACCTATAGTTAATTAATGAAAATTAATTAATTAAAGAGTTTAATTAATTAATTTTGTATCATTGGAGCTTATAATCTGTAGGTCCATAAGGTCCCCTTGCTAGCTCATAGTAACACTAAAAGATCAATTTAGTTGAAAGAAAAATTGAAATGTTCAAATTAATATTTAATTTGAAGTGTTCAAATTAATATTTAATTTGAAGTGTTCAAATTAATATTTAATATATTAGATATATTAAATATAAAAGAGAAATATATATTTATTGTATTTGATACATTAAATATTAAAATAATTTATGTATATTAGATACATTAAAGAAAAGATATTTATTAAATTTGAATTGGATTCAAATTAGGAAATAGATGTCGTAGGAGAATTTTAAAAGGTTTGATTAAAATTCAAATTGGTTAGATAAATATATTTTAATATATTAGATATTAAAATATATCATTTAATTATCTTCCCTAGACCACTATAAATAGGACCCTAGGGGTGAGCTATTGGGCATTCTTCACACATCTCCTCAATAGAGAGAATTAAAGAATTCTCTCTAGACCTCTTCCTCTCCAATCCCTTGTGAATTTTCTTTCAACCTTGTGGATTTCTTTCAAAAGGCTCCCACAAGCCTTGGTCATGTGTTCGAGTCATAACTAGGAAGATTTTATGGAGGAGATAAAGATATGCCAGAAATATCTTCATATTTATCTCAAAAGTAAGTTTTCTTAATTAATTTTATTTTTTAGTTTAATTTTAAATAAAATCAAAGACGATCCAATGCTTCCGCTACGGAGTGAAACGTTCATTCCTTCATTTCAAAACTTTCAATGGAAGAAAACAACAACCAATTGTCTCAAATCATCAACCCTAGAAACAAGGTTTCGGTTGTGAAATTGAATGATGATAATTTTCTTTTGTAGAAATTTAGGTACTCACCGCACTAGAAGGGTATGATTAGTTTTCCTTAATAGTGAAGTCGATCCACTAGAAAAATTTATTCTAGCCCAAGGAGAATCGACATGTTCATCCACACCTTTTGCTTCACCTGCAAAAACTCTAAATCCTAAATCTAAACAATGGAAGCCACAAGACCAAATAATCTCTTCATGGCTTCTTAGTTTGATGATAGAAGAAATACTAAACCAGATGCTTCATTGCACGTCCACTCTTGAAACATGGAAATCTCTTCATCAAATTTATACATCCAAAAGTCTTGTCCAAGTGATGAAATACAAGTCCAAGCTCCAAAATATGAAAAAAAAAAAAAAAGAAAAAAAAAAGATGTATGTCATTGAAGGAATACTTTGCTAAAATTCAACAATGTATTGATGCTTTTTCTTTTGTTGGGAAGCTTGTGCCAGTCGAAAACCATATTAGATACATCTTTGATGGTCTTGGACCCGAATACGAATCGATGGTCTTAGTGATTTTAGCAAAAACAAAAGCTCAATGCCTTCAAAATGTTCAATCACTTCTACTAACTCAGAAGACCAAAATTGAAAGTAAATCAGTTAACACTAATTATGAGACTCTATCGTTAGTCAACCTTGCTGTGAATTCAACTCCAAAGGGAGGTGCTGATTAGAAACATAATATCTCTCAATATTCTCCAAATCACAACACATTTAAGAGAGGTAGAGGTGAGGGTCGATTGAATTGAGGTGGTGGTCACTCGTGGACTAACCGCAACAACCCCCAATGTCAATTAAGTGCAAAATTTGGACATGCAGCTGTCAAATAATTTTTTCCGTTATGCTCCTCACAACCCGTCACCAAACACATGCTTGGTTTCATCTTCCCCTAATATCAATAACACCATTTTTTCTGCTCTACAAATGTCAGCAATGGTTACCACCCCCTGATTTAAATCATGACTACAATTGGTATCCTGACTTGGGTCCAACCAATCACCTTACATACAATTTCAACAACCTATCTGTTGGTTCTGAGTAATATGGAGCTCATCAAGTCCATGTGGGAAATGGAGTAGATTTGTCCATCTTACACTATGGTTTTTCCTTTTTTTTTCTCCTCATTCTAATTCTAATCGTATATGAAGGGAATAATCAAATTAAACCCACATCGTAAGCATTGTAATCAACTTGGATTTTATTTTAGAATGAAATTAAAATAATTTTGGCTAAGCATAACATACCTTGAAAATAATATGGAGAATATTCTTATAGGTCTTTTTCTCCTTGTACTCCAACTCCAATGAGGTTGAACTCCAAGACTTCTACAAAGTCTTCCTTACTATGACTCGAACAAAGAACCAAAGAGGTTTATAGGAACCTTCTTGAAAATAGAGAGAGGGAATGAGAGGAGAATTTCAAGAGTTCTTTTCTCTTATGCATAATGCACACAATGGCTCACCTCTAGGTTCCTATTTATAATGGCCTAGGGCAAATAATTAAATAATATATTTTAATATATAATATATTAAAATATATTTATCTAACCAATTTGAATCTTATTCAAACCTTTTTAAATTCTCCTACGACATCTATTTCCTAATTTAAATCTAATTCAAATTTAATAAATATATATTTTTTAATGTATCTTAATACATTAATAATTTTTTTGATATTTAATGTATCATATACATTAAATATGTTTTTCCTCATTTAATATATCAAATATATTAAATTTTAATTTGAACATTTCAAATTTTTTTTCCTCAACGAAATTGATCCTTATTTGTTTATATGAGCTAGCAAGGAGACCTTATGGACCTACAGATTATAAGCTCCAATGATACAAAATTAATTAATTAATCAATTTTTCAATCATTAACTCTAGGGTCACTCCACTATAGGCATAGAGTTGCACTCTTATGCATTGTAGAACAAGCTGTGTCCATGGATATAATCACTACATACAAGTCAATCCTTCACAAGTTGTTCGTAATTACAACTGGGTTAAAAGTCCGTTTTACCCCTATAATTACATATCTTGCACCTTAAGTATCACTGATCCTTTAATGAACAATTTGTTTATGATCCAACCATAAACTAAGTCCCTTTTGGGCCAGAGAGAGGGTGGGGCCCATTGTTCAAGTCCCAAAATCAAGATTTAAGAAAACTACTATCTACTTACCCTATAAGGGAATAAGTGAATTCCATCTTGTGAGATTATGTTCTCATCTCCCTATTTGGTCAAGTCCCCAAAATAGTAAGCATATTGAATTGGCTACAAAATCCACTCTCACCCATACAAATCAAATGACAGACCCTCACAAGCAAACATGAGTTCATAACTCACTCAGGACTAAGATCGAGTCACATATGATCATTTTGATAAAATATTAATCTTCTTAATTAACAGATTTATAAAGAGAAATTAAATATTTCGTGGTCCAGACTTATATAAACTCATTGTATAAAATACTCTCACTCTCATGTCTCCATATGAACAATTTGGATCAAATCATTTGCAACTATTATAAAGTAGGTCGTATCAATAATGTTACCAAGATAAGACACTCAATCTTATCCATATACTATGACTCTTTATGTTATTTCTTGAACATGATCCTCTTGTATGTCAATCACATATTGTTCAAGATTACAATAATAATCTTAAAATTTTCATATAATGGATAATATTATATTGAAAATAAAATAATTAAAATAATTATTAATTATTAAATAAATCATTAATTACGAGGCTTTAGGGCATAAATCTCAACAGTATATTGGTTCCAAATAATATTCTCCATGTTTCATTAATTACAAAGAATCTTATCAGTGTAAGTTAATTTGATCGTGATAATGGTGTTTTCTTTGAATTTCACTCGACTCTTTGTTATGTGAAGGATTAAATCTCTAGCTAGGTTCTACTCTAAAGGACTCTACATGAAGGGTTATATCAATTTAACCTATCTACTATTTCCTCTAAGAAAAATGTAATTTCTCTTCAGGAAAACGTCTTAATATAATTACTATCTCAGCCTATGCTGAATTCTAATGTTGTTTCTGTAATTTCATTGTCTCCCTTAGATATATGGCATAGACGTCTTGGGCATTCAACACTTTCCATAGTTAAAAGTGTTATTCAATCATGTAATCCTCAGTTGAATATTACTACTTGAATAAATTTTTGTGATGCTTGTGCTTTGGGTAAACATCATGTTTTGCCCCCTTACAACTCCTATACTACCCCTTACAACTCGTTGTGTGTGATCTTTGGGGTCCAACTCATACTTCTTCTAGACATGGATTTCATTATTATTTTAGTTTCCTTGATGTGTATAGTCAATTTACATGGATATATTTTTTGAAATCCAAGTTTGATTCGTTGTAAGATTTTGTTAACTTTCGAACTTTAGTTGAAAAACTCTTGAGCACCTCTATTTTGAGATTCCAAACTAATGGGGGAGATGAATTTCAGTTGGCCATTCATTGTCTTAAAACAATTGGCATTGAACATAGAATTACTTATCCTTACACCTCCCAATAAAATGGGATTGTAAAACGCAAGCATCGTCATATTGTTGACACATGTCGATCTAACACTTCTTCCACAGTCATCTATGCCTCTTTTCTTTTGGGATGAAACCTTTACCACACCTGTTTGCCTCATTAATATGTTACCAACTCTGTAGACCCCTAAATTTATCCGATATTTTTTTCATCGTCCTTTTTTTTTTTTTTTTTTTCACAATTTAGAATCATCACTAGCTTCTACTAAAAAATAAACAAAAATAAACAAAAATTTGATTATTTGAAGATTTATTATTTTTCTTTTCCTTTGCGTGCTTAATAAAAATAAAATAAAAGATTTTTTCCTCTTTTTCATTGTATAGAGAATAACATTTTGAAAAGATTAATGTTCAAATATTTCTTTTATGGAAATTATTTGATTTAACCAATTTTTGGAAGGAACCAATTTAGCCAAATATTCTTAAAATCAATTCAATCAATTAATATTATTTGTTCCTTTAAAATTTGGTTTAATTTTTTTTTTTTCTAAATGAGAATGATTGAGATTTCTATAAATTGAAGGCTAAAGACAAGCTTATGAGGAGGCCATTTTTTTGTCTTCACTTTTTCTCTCTCTCCCTCAACTCTGATGCATTTTGTTTTTTCTCACGCATTCCCCTATTTTTCTCTCCCACAATTTTTTTTCTCCCTTTAATGACCACATTGTTCTCCTCTCACTACAATAATTTCTTTTTCTCTCTCCCTCTCTCAATTTCTCTCTCTCTCTCTCTCTTTTTTCTCCTCTAACACTCTTTCTTTGTTTCATTTATAACAAAAGCCAACAGGAAAATAAAATATTCACAACGATTTGATACGACCCACTTTGTAATAGTTACAAATGATTTGATTCAAATCATTCATGTGGAGACATGTGAGTGGGGGTATCTTATACAATGAGTTTGTATAAGACTGGACCACGAAATATTTAATCTCTCTTTATAAATCCGTTAATTGAGAAGATTAATATTTCATCAGGATGATCATATGCAACTCGACCTTGATCCTGAGTGAGTTATGAACTTCTTCTTGTGAGGGCTTGTCCTTTGATTTGCATGGGTGAGAGTGACTTTTATAGCCGATTCAATATGCCTACCATTTTGGGGACTTGACCAAATAGGGAGCTGGGAACATAATCTCATAAGATGGAATTCACTCCTTCCCATATAGGGTAAGTAGATGAGTAGTTCCCTTAAGCGCTGATTTCGGGACTTGAATAATGGGGCCCCACCCTCTCATTGGCCCGAGAGGGACTTAGTTTATAATTAGATTATAAACATATTGTTCATTAGAGGATCAGTGGTACTTAAGGTGCAAAATGTAAATATAGGGGTAAAACAGACTTTTGTGCTGTAATTACGAACAACTCGTGAATGATCGACTTGCATGTAATGATTATATCTATGGACACAACTTGTCCTACAGTGCATAAGAGTGCAACTCTAGGTCTATAGTGGAGTGACCTATAGTTAATGAATGAAAATTAATTAATTTTGTATCATTGGAACTTATAATATGTAGGTCCATAAGGTCCCCTTGCTAGCTCATAGTAACACTAAAAGATCAATTTAGTTGAAAGAAAATCTTGAAATGTTCAAATTAATATTAAATATAAAAGAGGAAAATATATTTATTGTATTTGAAACATTAAATATTAAAATAATTAATGTATATTTGATATATTAAATAAAAGATAATCATTGGGCCTTTCATGCAAGATAATCATTGGGCCTTTATTAGAAATGGCTAGAACGCCAAAGAATACTTTGGGCTTACACATTCTGACCCAAGTGGTTTGGTGAATGTAAAGGTCAAATAAGTCATGAATATTTCGTCACTCTAGTTGATGATCATTCAAGGTACACGTATCTTTACCTAATACAACATAAGTCTAAATTTTTGAAATGTTCAAGAAAATTAAGACTAAAGTTAAAAAATCGATTAGGTAATTAAATCTATCAAGATATTATGATCAGATCATAATAGAAAGTAGATGAACCTTATGTACTAAAACTAGTTGATAGAAAATGGGTTTTTATCCCAATTATATTAATACCAAGTGCAATTTTGTGAAATTGTGCTGCAATAGGAGAAACTAGACCTTGTTAGACATGATCACATCAGTAATGAGTTACACACCATTACCATACTCCGATTAGGAAATGCAATAGAGATTGCATGGTGAACGTGATTCCCTCCAAAAGTGTCTACGAGACAATTTTAAGACTATAAAAGAGTAGTAAAGCTAGTTTACAACACTTCATCATTTGGGAATGTTAAGCTCACATGCTGAAACGAGCTTAAAAAACTTATATATGTTCAAAGATAAGCCAAAGTGTAGACCACCCCTAAGAAGTATAAAATGGTCTTTTATGTAGTCCTAAAACGAATAACGTATTTGTATGACAAATATTATTTTTATAAGAAATGTCAAATAAAAGACTACAAACCTTTAATAAGGTGAGATAGTGTTAATAAATTGGTTCCAAGTGAAGCCACTAAACAGTTAACAAAAGTTGTTAACAATTTAATTACATTTGAAAGTCAAATGGATCCTAGTCATGAATTGGATAAGCCTCATCGAAGTGGGAGAGTTATGAGATGACTCAACCTTTACAAGGACTTAATTGAAGCCCAAATTGTTATGTTAGATGACAAAGTTGAAGGCTTATTACATGCAAAGTGAGACTAATGACAAAAGGTTAAACCTAATAGGAGAAAGTAGACTGCAAGTAAATTTTCTCACTTATTGTCATACTGAAGTCTGTAAGCATTATTTAATTCATTGTTGTATATGTGATATAAAAAAAATGAATGTTTAGAATTCTTTTATGAAAAGAAATCTTAGATAATGCATCTACACAAATCAATCAGATATGTTTATTTTCAAAGATCAAAAGCAAAAAGTTTGCGAAATAGTAAAGGTTCATTTATGAAATGAATTTTACCATTAGATCTGTGAATATAAGGTTTGATAAAAGTATCAAAATCTATGACTTTGGATAAATATAAATGAAGCTTGTATAGACAAGAAAATCATTAATTGCCTAGTGGATTTTTCTCATGTTTTATGTTGGTGACATTTTTACCCATTATGAATGATGTAAGATGTCTAACATAAAACGTTGATTAAGTAACCAATTCCAAATAAATGATTTGGAATGACTCAGTATATTTTAAATGTCCAAAATGAAGATTTTAAGGACAAAATGTTAACTTTGTCTTAAACATCTTATATTGACAAAATTGTTGTCAAATATTTGATTTTTATGTCTAAGAAAGTGTATCTTAAGACACCTCAAATGTTGAGAGTATATGATATGCATAAATGAGACTGAACATTTAATGTACAATTGGTTAACATATATCAGTTAAACGAATGATATGACCATTGAGTAGAAAATTAAAAACTTTATCAAATTATCTATGGATGGCGATAATTTTTTGTGTATGGAGTTAAAGATTTGATCTTAACAAGATACACTGGTTCTTACAAAGATTTAGGAAATCTATGTAAAGATAAATTTTACCCTAGGTGGTGGAGTAAGGTACACAAGTTAAATTGTTTTGCTTGTGAAGTAACAAAAGGACTTGAATGACTCAAATAGTTCCTTGAAGATCTGAAAGGTGTTTCAGATATGATTTAGTCTATCATCTTTATTATGATAATAGTGGTGCAAAGACTAATATTAAGGAAAATAGAAAACATCAACGTATAGGGAATCATATCGAGAGAGAGAAAGCATCATGGTAGTGACCAAGATGGCTTTTAATGACAGTCGTTTAGATCTATATAAAAAGACTCTCCAAGCTAAAGTATTTAAGGGTCACCTAGAATGTCTAGGATTACGAGACATGCCTCGTCTTCGCTAGGGCAAGTGGGAGAACATGTTGGGTATAGAGTATGCCCTAGGATACATGTCTCGCCAGCTTTAGTGCAAGTGAGAGATTGTTGGGATTTATGCCTTAAAGCCTCATAATTAATTAATTATTTAAAATTAATAATAATTTTGATTATTTTATTTGCAATATAATATTATCCATTATATGAAAAATCCAAGGTTATTAGTGTAATCTTGAACAGTATGTGGTTGACATACAGGAGGATTGTGTTCAAGAAATAACCTAAAGAGTCATAGTATATAGATAAGGTTGGGTGCCTTATCCTAGTAACACTATTGATACGGCCCATTTTGTAATAGTTACAAATGATTTGATCCAAATCATTCATGTGGAGACATGTGAGTGGGGGTATCTTATACAATGAGTTTGTATAAGACTGGACCACGAAATATTTAATCTCTCTTTATAAATCCGTTAATTGAGAAGATTAATATTTCATCAGGATGATCATATGCGATTCGATCTTACTCCTGAGTGAGTTATGAACTCCTGCCTGTGAGGGCTTGTCCTTTGATTTGCATGGGTGAGAGTGACTTTTATAGTCGATTCAATATGCCTACCATTTTGGGGACTTGACCAAATAGGGAGCTGGGAACATAATCTCATAAGATGGAATTCACTCCTTCCCATATAGGGTAAGTAGATGAGTAGTTCTCTTAAGTGCTGATTTCGGGACTTGAATAATGGGGCCCCACCCTCTCATTGGCCCGAGAGGGACTTAGTTTATAATTAGATTATAAACATATTGTTCATTAGAGGATCAATGGTACTTAAGGTGCAAGATGTAAGTATAGGGGTAAAATGGACTTTTGACCCAGCTGTAATTACGAACAACTCGTGAAGAATCGACTTGCATGTAATGATTATACCTATGGACATAACTTGTCCTACAGTGCATAAGAGTGCAATTCTAGGTCTATAATGGAGTGACCTATAGTTAATGAATGAAAATTAATTAATTAATTTTGTATTATTTGAGCTTATAATCTGTAGGTTCATAAGGTCCCCTTGCTAGCTCATAGTAACACTAAAAGATCAATTTAGTTGAAAGAAAATTTTGAAATGTTCAAATTAATATTAATTTGAAGTGTTTAAATTAATATTAAATATAAAAGAGGAAAATATATTTATTGTATTTGATACATTAAATATTAAAATAATTAATGTATATTTGATATATTAAATAAAAGATATTTATAGAATTTGAAAAAGATTCAAATAAATAAATATCGTAGGAGATTTGAATGAGATTCAAATAAATACAAGATATATTTTAATATATTAGATATTAAAATATAATATTTTAATTATGGCAAAGATTTTTTCTTGGTCACTATAAATAGGACCCTTGGGTTGAGCCATTAGACACAGCACACATCTGCTCAATAGAGAGAATTAGAGAATTCTCTCTAGACCTCTTCCTCTCCAATCCCTTGTGGATTTTCTTTCAAAAGGCTCCCACAAGACTTGGTCTTGTGTTCGAGTCATAGCCAGGAAGACTTTGTGGAAAAGATAAAGATCTGCAAAAATAATCTCCATATTTTCAAGGTATGTTATGCTTAACCATAGAATTATTATTTAATTCTAAATAAACTCAAACAGATTCCTACGCTTCTGCTTGGGTTTAATTAGATTATTCCCTTCATTATTGTGATGGGTAGCTATTCTTCTGCTTGGACTTTTGCATGCTAAGTTTACATTGAAAGACTTGGGGGAAGTTGAGTTATTTCTTGGGTATATAGGTCTCTTATCCTCCTGCTGAGGGTTTTTCTCATCCCAATCTAAGTAGATCTTAGATTTATTACAATCGTACTAAAATGGTTGAGGCTAAGGTTATTGCTACACTGATGGTGAGTGGTCATGTTGTTTCTGCTCGTCATGGGAAGTTTTTTTTTACTGATGTACATTTGTATTGAACTATTGTAGGGGCTTTACAATATGTTACTATAACACGCCCTAAGAATTTTTTAGTGTTAGCAAGGCTTGTCATTTTATGCATTCTCCTATAGTTATTCATTGGAAATTTGTCAAAAGGATACTGAAGTATTTAAATGGGTCGATTGATCATGGTTTACTTCTCTCTCGACCACATGAGTTAGTTGTTCATGGCTTTGTTGATGTTGATTGGGCTTTTGCCCAGATGATTGTAAGTCCACTTCTGGTTTTTGTGTGTTCTTTGGTGGTAATCTTATTACTTGGAGTTTAAAGAAACAACCAATTATCTCTCGATCGAGTATAGAAGTTGAATATCGTTGTCTTGTCATCGTTGCAACTGAACTGGATGGCTTTGTTCCTTATTTCTTGATTTGAATATCTATCTCACAAAGTCTCCTATTTTGTGGTGTGACAATTTCAGTGTCGTATACTTGAGTGTTAATCTCATACTTCACTCTACCAAGCACGTGGACTGGACATTTATTTTTTTTCGTGATTTCGTTCTTCATAAGAAGATTATGGTGCATCATCTCCATGCTACAAAACAAATCACCAATTCTGACAAAACCATTATCTACTACCAGATTTAATCATTTGAAAACCATGCTCAATGTTCATGATGCCACTACCATTGGCTTGCTTGAGTGTTAAAATAGCCCACTAGGTTGAGAGTTTAGGCCCATTCGAGTTGCTTTACAATCCCTAATTATTTGGCATTTAGTTTGTTATTTTCACTTTGCGATGTGTGAGTTTGCCTATGAAGATGAAATTTCAGTGTGTGTGAGTTTGCCTATGAAGATGAAATTTCAGTGTGTGTGAGTTTGCCTATGAAGATGAAATTTCAGTGTGTGTGAGTTTATTGTAAGAGTTTTCTTCCCAAGCCCCTATATATGGTTGATGTTCTCTTAATTAAAAATATATAGAAGTTAAGGGGTTCTCCTGCACTTTATTCTTTTATTCTTCATTTTCTTCTCTTTTATTATGCAAATCAAATAAAGAAAAGTTCATCGAACTTTATTGAGGAAAACAACTATTATATATGTGCATATATGATGATAGACATGAAAAGTGATAGCAACTTTCTTCCCACTTTGTAAGTCCAGTATTTAGGTCTTGTTTGATAACCATTTACTTTTTAGTTTTTAGTTTTTGAAAATTAAGCTTATAAACACTACTTTTACCTATGAATTTCTTTGTTATGTTATTTACTTTTTACAAAAAATTTCAAAACCCAATCCAAGTAATTTTAAAAATTAAAAAAAGTAGTTTTGAAAAACTTGTTTTTATTTTTGGAATTTGGCTAAGAATTCAAATATTTTCTAATTAAGAAAGATGAAAATCATTGTAGAGAAATGGTAAGAAAACAAGTACAATTTTCAAAAACCAAAAATTAAATTTTGTATTTCCGTGAGCGTGTGTGGGAAAGATGGATTTTTTTTTCTTGCATCAATTCTAGTGTTAGGAATAAGAATATACACTCTCCCACCCAACTTTATACTAGTCTTCATCAAAGAGATCAATACAAAATTGATGAATCAAAATTGTTTCAATCAAAAGAGACTAATACACACAAAGTCACCATCCAAATAGTCTAGGAACCTTTTTTCTAGATGCACTCAATTCAATAACCATCAAAGAAATACAACCCAAATCAAAATTGTTTCAATCAAAAGAGACAACACAAAGCGTCACCATTGAAATAGTTTATGAACCTTGAACCCAATTCAATACTCATTGAAGAAATACAACCATCTCTTTAGGTTGTATATAATATTCCTCTTTGAATCATTCCAACAAAGAGTAATTTATTTTTATCAAATTCTAATAATTTTCATCAACAAATTACTATACTACACTACGATCTTAACCTACACATCCTCAAGTTTATATATATATTTATGTAGGCCCAGGGGATCGAGCCTCGTCAACTTTAAAACTATAAATAATGAGAAACTATACAAGTATTAGCACTATATTTAATCCGAGCATTGCTCATTGGATAATGCATCAATTATCATCCTAAAAACCGATGATTTGATCCCCATGCACCCCCACAATTATTGAACTAAAAAAGAGTATTAATACTATAATTCTTGGTATAATGAGTTACAATTTTGCGAACCTTGTACCAAACATGGGGATGTAAAACTATTATCTTTTCCCACCCTTATTTTCATCTCTTTTCCCTCAATCCAAACGCCCCTGAATAGATAAAAATCTATGTGGGCCCAAAAAAACCAAGGGGAACATCTCTAATTAAAAGAGACAAAGACTCATTATCCAAAACTTCTAAGTCACATGAATTCATTTTTTTAAAAAAAATTAAAGTTGAATGATCCTAGTCATCAACTTCAACTATTCAAATATACTCTTTAAGCCCATTTGAACATATAAATTAGTTATTAGGTCATCTCTACCATTTTTTAAAAATGTCTAAATGTGTTTTTTTGTCAAAATATTAACATTGGATTTAAACGAAAATACCTTTGATCTAGATTTTTCTTTTTTAAAGAAACTAAAAAAAAGGCTAATAGATGAAGATTGCAAAAACAAACGTAACAACCACCTGTGTAATAATTCATAACCTAACATTATTTTGAAGTAATTTCTAGACTCTTAATATGGTAGATTCAAGAAAAAGCCTTAACACAGTACAATCAGGAAAAAAAAAATTAAATACCAAAAATAAGATAAGTTAATACCAACCAATACAGTAAAATCAAGACTAAAAGTTTATTGTAGATAGAATAAACCGTCTAAAATCATGTTTCCATCAAATAAATTAGTCCAAAAGAATCTGGGATTAAGATAAGTTCACAGAAAACTATTGAAGATAAGAAATGTTACAATTTCACAAGAGGAATCCAAATTAAATAGAAAAACATAGATTGATTTTTACATCTCAAGAACAATGAAATGATGCGATTAGCACAAGAAAACATACCTCTGATTTGTATTTGTTGCTGAGGAAAAACAACTCAAGCTGCCATTATTTCTTCCTTATTGTCGAAAACTCCTTCAAAACTTGAAAGCATAGAGAAAATAAAAAGTTGGAGACGACTGTTGAACATTTCTCCTTCGATGTGTCTCATCACCACTTCATCGATCACATACACTATTCTTCTTCTTCTTTTTTCTCTATTTCACAATCATTCTCTTTTTTTTTTTCTCTGAGAATTGTTCTATTTTTCTCCACGTTTCTATATCAATTACTTTCTTTGTGGCTTTGTTGTTTGTTCTTTAAAGTTGTGAGCAAAGTCGATGTCTTTCCTAATAATCTAATTTCTAGATTACAAATTCCCATTTTTAAATAGGTATCTTAGATTCTAGAACTCCATCTTTTTTTAGGAATTTTTTTTAATGTCGATAGTTTTGAAAATGACAGCTTATAGGACCCATTTATTTTAATTTACCTATTTACTTTTTATATGATTTATTTGGGAGTTAAATAAAGAATTTACGACCAAGAACAAACGAAAAAGGGAAAGCCAAGAATGATGAGAAATTTATAAAAAATACAATGTCGAGGAAGATGGTCAAATCATGGTAATGTTAAGTTACTGTATTAACTATATGTATATTCTCTTATGTACATAAAGATGTAAGTTATCCATATGCGAGTGATTGATAGGTTTATTGTTTGTACATACTCATGTAGACATATTCTATACATTGATGTATAAAATGTGTGTTTGTATATACACATATAGATATATGTTGTTGTATTTATTGCGTGCTTAATACACATTGCTTCTGTGTTTCCATGTATGTGTTGTTATATATCATAAGTATTGAGTGGTTTCATACAAATATATATATATATATATATTGATTATAATTGAGTAGAAGTTTCTTTGAAGATGATTTTGTTATAAATAACAGAAAATAAATAAAGGTCATCAATATCTTAAATTAAAATGAAATGTTTGAAAATTGATGATAATTCAAAAATTAAGGGGGAATCCAACGAATTTACAGATCCATGAATCTAAGGGAAGGTTAGTCAAATTAGGTGAGAGATGACCTGAGATATATATATATATATATATTGATTATAATTGAGTAGAAGTTTCTTTGAAGATGATTTTGTTATAAATAACAGAAAATAAATAAAGGTCATCAATATCTTAAATTAAAATGAAATCTTTGAAAATTGATGATAATTCAAAAATTAAGGGGGAATCCAACGAATTTACAGATCCATGAATCTAAGGGAAGGTTAGTCAAATTAGGTGAGAGATGACCTGAGATATATATATATATATATATATATATATATATATATATATATATATATATTTAAGAAAATCAACTTACAGTTGGGGACTGATTGGGAATCTAGTTATATACCTAGAGTGTAAATGGAACAAAAAATTATTCACTCTCCTCCCTAAAAAAAATGCTAGACATAATTTTGAATACAAAAACTTTTTAGCTATTTTTTATTCCATTTATTTTTTTGTAGCTACTTGTCACAATTTCTCCTTAAAAGATTGTATCTCTCCTCACGTGTATATGTATACGAACCACATCCATCAATTAAATAGGATCAATATAATTCTTTAAGAGGTACATTATATTAACTCTTTGGATCATTTCATGGGACAGTAAATTTTCATTCTAAAACATATTCAAATAATTCTCATTAAAAAAATTACTACCATACGAAAAATCACAACCTTTTAACATTAATTCTCCAGCCATCTAAGTATATATATCAATATCTCGTTGTCCAAGTATTATCAAAAAGAATTATTGTTAGCCAATTCGAACATAACTCAAAGTAGATAAGACATTAATTATCATCTTAAAAATCGATGGTTTAATCCCCTCCATAATTATTGAACTAAAAAAAATAATGTTAAATATATGTTGTCCAAAATAGTACTCATTTATTAAATATTAGGGAGAAAATCATTTTTATCCAAAACTTAGCATGTTGTATCAATTTTAATCATGAACTTGCAATTTCATCAATTTAAACTTCAAACTTAGCAAGTTGTATCAATTTTAATCTTAAACTTTCAATTTCATCAATTTAAATCTCAAACTTGAATAAGTGTATCAATTTAAACTCTCGGTTAAATTTCCATTTCAATTTCCATTAGAAAGATTTCTCACACATGTCCAAAGCCACGTGTTGCTCTATAACAAATACGTACTTGTTATTTTAAATATATATATATAAGATTGTTGAAGAAAATTGGAGTAGACTTGTCATAATGTTTTTCAATTTTAGAGCATGGTTGTTTTTCACTTCTTATCTTGTCTAATTCTGCTGTTTTTTCATTTTATTAATTGAGAGTTTTTCAATTTTAAGGTAAGATTCTACTCAATCCATCGGCTTTTAGTAGAAACAAAGTTTATTAGCACCATAATTTTTCTTCAATGGAGTACTCCCATTCTTGAATCGGTCGCCAATATTAGTTTTTTTTTTTTTAACTTCTCATCGGCCTCGAGCTTGATTTGTCCTCCATTGGCCGCAATGGATGCAGGGCTTTTGGAATCACCCTCGTTGGAATCTTTGTCCCCTTTCTCTCTAGCATCGATATCACTTTATTAATCCTTCCATAAGACTATCGATGGGGCCGACAAGGTCGACTATGAGTCTACAACTAGTTCATTGTGTTCATTGGCGTCACTCTCTCCACCACCGCCTTTTCTATTCTCTCCTGCATTTTAGTCGAGCTCAAACTCCCCACCATTAAAGTAAACGAAACCGCCATGGTCGTCTCTGATCGGTGCTTTTCGCTAACACGCAAGTGCACGTGATCGAAGTAATAAAGAAACTGGAAGTATTCCAGAGTATCGTACCCAAGGGAACGGGGTTTAATAAAATGAATTTTAGTTGGCACAAAATCGTTGACAAATTGCAATTTAAAGTAACTAAGGATGAAAATAAATTGAGAGGTATTTTAACTAAAAATGTGTTTGAAAATTCAATGGAAATAAAGAGGGATTCAAGTATGCTAATGCCCCTTTGGAAAGGAAATGCAACAAGAAAGCAATTGCAATCGTAGCTAACTCAAGAACTAAGTAAACTGAATTCAACTCCCATTCGACCTTCTTTGAAGTATCTTTAGGAGACTAAGTGATTAAACCTATATGTCTATGGCTAATCTAACTTAGATAGTTTTGCGCACAATTCTAGTGGTTTTGGAGTCTCGCCCTATGTCTAGGGTCGATGTTTCAGACTTATGTCTAAGCCCTTTCCTCCATTGCTTTTGCGACATCCGCTTCCCTTAACCCTTTCGGTATTAAGTTTTAGCTTGACAAGCAACACTAGAGGGCCAACTAGTTTTACCCAACAATTTACTCATCAAAAGCAAACTTGAATCCAAGAGTTAGCTAGATTGTTTTTACTCTCGAGCTTTACATCTTTCCTCTAGGGCATTCACAAACTTGAATCCCAAAGGAAATTTAGCTCTTCATGATGGAATAATTTGGAGTTGATAAATTAGAATTGTAAAAATTCATTAAAAGAGACTCAAAGGAAATAATGCAATTAAATTGCAAATGCTATGCAAGTGAATAGTTTAAGGAAACAACCCACGGATTCAAAGTACCACTTACTCCACGGAAAATTGAGTTAATTCGCTGAATAAGGAAAATTGGTCTTTTGAAATGCCAAAAACAGAAGCTAATTTCTGGAATTGAAAACTACCAATAGCTTAGAAGTAAGAAAATTGTAGGCACGATTTACTTTTCCAGTAGGCTTCAAATGTTCAAATACAAATGGGAGAAAGTAAATTGCCAAAACTTTAAATTAACTCACTGTATAAATCAAAAACAGAAATAAAGATGCTGAAAATAAAAAAACAAACAGTGGCTAATTTCACCCAATTGCAGAATTTCAAAAGTGCAGAAATTTAGACTTCATCGTAAAAACTCATCCTTCTTCGGCTCAATCGAACAAATTCTCCCTTAACCATTATCAACTTTCGTTGTTGTGGGATTGAGAGAAGAGATTCTGGGAATTTAAGAGAAGAACAATAAAGAAATAAAACTCTCTGATGAAACTGCTGCTATCGGTGGAAAATAAACCCAAATTCGAACAAAATCTTTTCTCCCCCGATAACTCCACGAACCTTCCTTTTCTTCTGCTTTTCCTTCATCTTTTATAGGAGTTTTTGAGCTAGGGTTTCATCTTTGCAATCAATAGTTAATTACAGCATATAAATCCCTGAAATCATGGTAAATTTGCTCCCAATTTTTTCGAGAATCACGTTCTTTCCTTTGTTCCCAAGTCTGCTGGAAATGCAATTGCCTTGCAATTGCATTGTTGTTGCATTTCACCAAAAATCTGCAATAAGACATTAAATAAGTGAGATTTTTCCTTCTTTTGTTTTCTTTTCTCAACTTACTTAAATTAGAGGACTTCCATCGATCAAGTGATTAAATTCAATCGAATATTTTTATTTTCATCAATTAATATGAATAAAATCACGGATATAACTAAGTTTTAAGGCCAAATAATCCTCATAAATGAGGATTATCAGTCTCCGACTTCAATGAAGTCACCACCTGGATCTTCTTCACACTCGTCGTCGCTGGTATAAACACCAAAATCGATGGGGTACACAAGAGTCCATTTGTTTTCGTGTGGGTCCTACTTTCGAGAATCGAGTTCATGGTTTGGACCCAATCTGGAATGATTTAGTTATTTTTTTGGTAATTTTTTTTTAAAAAAATAACAAACAAGTACATATCATAGAGCAACACGTGGCTTTGGGCATATGTGAGAAATCTTTCTAACGGTGATTGAAACGGAAACTTAATCGATGGTGTAAATTGATACACTTATTTAAGTTTGAGATTTAAATTGATGAAATTGAAAGTTTATGGTTAAAATTGATACAATCTACCAAGTTTGACGTTAATTAAATTGATGAAATTGAAAGTTCAGGGTTAAATTTGATACAACCTGTCAAGTTTAGGGTCAAAATTGATTTTTTTTTCCTTGAATATTAACTATTAGGAGTGCAAAACAAGGTCCCACTGGTTAGGAAATGGAGTGATTATGGATATATAAGTGAGAACAATCATCTTCATTAGTATGAGACCTTTTAGGAAAACCAAAAACAAAACCATTAGAGCTTATGTCTAAAGTGGACAGAGAACCAAAAGATGGTTTATGTCTAAAATAGACAATATAATATCATTATGAAGATAAGTGGAGATTTCGTTATCCTTTATCATTAACCAGGTACAAACTACTACAATCGAAAAGAACAAACAGAATTGAACTAAATTGCAAATATCAAATAAGCAATTTCAAAAAAGAAAATTAAATACAATTAGAATACAGTATCGAAAACAAAAGCACACAAATAGAGGATAATTTTTTTAATTAATTGAAATTATCGTTTAAACTTTATAATTAAAACTGGCATATGGATCCTAATAAGCATGCAAGAATATCCGTGTAAATTGGAATACAAATGTACATGATGAGACTACGGTGAGTTATCGCATACTTCTGATTTAAACACTTTTTAAGAAAATATTTTTTCTTAAAATATTTTTTATAAAAATAGTTTTAATTAAAATGTATGTTTCTTTTGTTACGTTTTCTTAAGAGTAATTTTAATCACAAGTTGTTTGATCTTACTACATCTAATAGTAATTCTACAAGTGATAAATTATACTAAAGTGATTTTTTTTTTTTTTTTGAGTTCAACAATAATATTTGGGGTGGGAGGATTCGAACTTCTAACATCTTGGTTGATAATACATGTCAATTACCGCTCGGTTATACTCACTTTGGCACACTAAAGTGATTTCCAATCAATCACTTATTTAGAATCAATTTTTGGATAATTTTAACTTTAAAGCGAATTCCTAAAAAATGATTCTAAATTAATTTGATGATTTCAACAAAGATTTTGGCCAATCTTAAATCGACATGTCATTATTTGAAATCAATAACAAAATTATTTTTTATTTACCTTGGGATCAATTATAAATTAACACAATTCTCCAAATTAAATTAAATGTCATAATTGACAACCTCTTGAAGAGAGTAAGGATGCCTCTCACCTACTTAACTATGCTTATATTGGTGCAAAATTGAGTTGCCCACCAATTAAGTTCATTTCTCACCAGTGACATGTCTATAGGTCAAAATTTTGTTAATAGAACAGTACTTTAAAGACATGTCAAACTTCTTTTAACCAATTTTGACAGTCAATCTAAACATAGCTTAGTGTATAAATAAATTAATTACCATTTCAAAGGTCGATGATTCGATCTTCTATTTCTGCAATTGTTGAACAATTTTTTTATTTTTTTTTTTATTTTTTTTTTTTTTTGAGAATGACTTGACTGAGACCTTTTTATACATTAAGCATAAAATTGACAATTTAAAAGAGTTAAAAAACTAAATTGATATTTACCTAAAAGAATAGGTAACCATTTGCGATGCATTTATCATATACATAATTAAAATACAAATACTGAAAATGGCATATATTTTGTAGACATTGCATCCATCAAAATCAAAATCAAAAAACACATTAACATCAACCTCCACAGCCACCACATCCACCACAGCCACCACCTCCGCCTCCGTCGCCACCGCCTCCGCCACCGCAGCCTCCGCCGCCACCATCTTTTTTCTTTTGAGGGTCACCGGAGTTGCCGCAAGCAAATATGACCATTGATATGAGAGAAATGGATAAAAGGATGGCCGAAAGCAAAAATAGCCCGCCGGAGCTCACCAAGGTGACATCTCCGAAGCCACCGCCGGCGGCAGCAAGAATTTGCCTTGCCATTTTATGACTTTATAAATTTTGTTGAATGATAAATATTTTCAATGATCATTTCAGGTACACACATAACTTGCATTTATAATGATACTGTCACATATTGTATGGGCTTTTGCTAGGGGGAAATTTCCTGGAAAATATCCATTAATAGTATTGCGTCACTGTTTCTTGCCAAAGAAGATTTACGTGAAATTTCATGTGAATTTTCCTCTTGAGAATACTATCACCTGCTGCCCTTTTAAAAAACGGTATCGTAACCAAGATATATATATATAATAATAATAATAAATTTTTGTTGGTATATAAAAATTTGGTTTATATCTAATTTCTGACCATCAACTTTCGGTTCCATTCGATTTTGAAATTGTTTTTTTTAGGCTATGCAACCTTCGAAACATATTCATATAAGCAAATTAATACACATGTATTCAAAGTTATACCCATTCAAACACCAAATATCAAAATTGTTACTTTTTAATAATTTATGGATGAAAATAAACCTTTTAAAAGTTCAAGAATCAAAATAACTTATTAGTTTAAAGATTAAAAGGCTAAAATAAATATTTTAAAAATTAAAAAAATCGAAGTAGAATAAACATATTGTGGGACCAAAAGTCTTAATTAATTAGCATTTTTGTAGAATAATAGGAGACTTGGCCAAGTTATTCCCATTGACGCAGTCACACCAAATTAAACTATTGTCAATTGATCTATATGTATCGCTTGTGAGTTTTGAAGAGTTTTTTAAGTCAAGTTGACAAAAGAACATATTAAAACATTTTTATTTTGGAAAACGTACAAATAAACGTTGGAAAAGAAAAAAAAAATGTATCACTTGTGAGTAATGAATATCCTTTTTAAGTCAAGTTGACCTAAAAGAAAGATTTTAAAATATTTTATTTTGGAAATTGTATAAATAAACATCAGAAAAACAAATATATATATATACTTCTTTTTTATGAGTTTAGCAAAATTTTTAGTTGGAGAATACAATGTCATAACAAGTTAAGCTAGGTTAAGGTTGACTTAAGAAAATAATATTACATATTTTTTGTCAATTTAAAAAATGTAGGAAATTTATTAATGCAAAAATAATCCATATATAGTTTTGACTTTAAGAGAATTAGGTGATGTCTAGAAATGTATACGAGCAAAGCAGAGACTCGTCCCCACCCTCAAATTTCATTCCACATTCTCGCGAAATTTTTCATTTAATTTTGCAGGAATCGGATGGGCATTTCTTGTGAAAAATTCACGGGGTTGAGTTTCCACGGAAAATTATTCTCTATTTAATTTTAAAAGAAAAATTAATTAAATGATTTCTTTAAAAAAAATCAATTCAATAGTCATTTGAGAACTTTTCTTTACCCTTTTAATTTCGAATTTTCATTTTTTTTTATTAATTATATCTTTTTGAGCGGGAACTCAAAAATCTTAAACCTCTTAAATGAAAGAAAATAATTGAATTAATATAATTTATTACTTCATTTTAAAGTGATTTTAGTCCATTCTTCTTGTTTCAGATAAATAATTGAATTAATATAATTTATTACTTCATTTAAAAGTATTTCTTAGTGTAGATTTTTATAACTTAACATTTTTTTTTTTTGCACTAAAAAATTTTCATTTAAAAAAAAACGTTTTCTTCCCTTTAATTTAAATGATATCCTTTACTTTCCATAATTCTAAAGAGAATATATATATATAAGAAGTTGGACTTTTTGAAAAAGAAAAAGAAAATAGTAATGAAATATATCTTTATTTTGGTTATACCGTTGCATTAAATATTTACAGCTGATGCTTTTTTTCTAAACGAAGAAGGGGCTATAAAAGTCAAGCCCAAACATTCCAAGACGTAGCATTTGTTACTTGGAAGAAATGTTCACCGAACTTGAGTGAAAAAAACAACTACATAAAAGTGATAGCAACCTTTCAAAAAATAATATAGTATAGAACTTGATAATAGAAAAAATACAATAAAATTTGATTCTAAAAACCAACAATAAACATATGATGGGAATATTGGAGAAGTACAACACCTAAAAAAATGGTTTTTTTTTTCAACCATGGTGAGGTGAGAAATTGAACCACCAACCGTAAATTGGTACTTTATCCACTAAATTATATTTAAATTGACAAAATTGAGGCATGTTAGTTTTGAAAATAAAATAGATACGTAGATATTTCTAAAATTTCCAGAGATGTTTTCCCATAACATCAATTCTCGTATTTGGAATAAGAATATACTTTCACACTACTCTTCGTCAAAGAGATCAATACAAATTTGAAAAAACAAAAATATTCTTTCAATCAGATTTATGCACAAATCTATCACACGTTTTTTATACACATCCATGAAAGTAGCATCAATCTAGATAAATACGACATTAACAACATATCAGTCCCCGCCACCGCAGCCACCGCATCCATCGCCTCCCCAATCGCAGCCACCGCCCCCATCACCTCTTCTCTTCCGAGGATCAGCAGAGTCGCCGCAAGCAAATATTATCATTGATATCAGAGAGATGGATAGAAGAATGATAGAAAGCAAAAATAACCCACCAGAACTAACGAAGGTGATATCTCCAACTGTAGCAAAAATTGGCCTTGCCATTTTTCCCTTAATGAAATTTGTTGAATGATAAATATTTTCAAGCATTATAGGTACGAAAAATAAATTGTATTTATATTGATTGTCACATTGTATATGGTCTCAACAGAAATTATTTTCCGTACTTAAATTTGATTGGGAAGAAATGTTAGATGGGGACTTTCCCGGAAAATAATATCAATTAATTTAATTGAATGTGTCGCTATTGCTTGCAAAAGGAGTTTAAGTTGAAAATTCAAAATGTGGATTTTCAATGATACACATCAGCTGCTGACTTTTAAAAATTGATAATATGTAAAGGAGGATAATTTTTTTTTTTTTATCTATTTATTTGGTAGTTTAGTTGTCATTGGTATATAATAATTTGGTTTAAATCTCATTTTTTATCTGAAATTTCATTTTTATTCCATTTTAGTTTATAAACTTTTAAAATGCATATTATAGTCTATGAATTTTTTTAAAAATAATATTTTGGCACTTGAATTTTTAAAACATTGTCTACTTTAGCCCATGATAAATAACTACGTTGTCAATTGTTGTTGTAGTACCATCGATTTCCACCCCACTCATACTTTATATAACTAGTGTATTACCACGTGCAAATGCACGTGTGTCATGTTTTTTAAGCTAAAGTGTGTATGATTTTTAATTTTTAATCTATATTTTTCTGTAGTTAGTTGAGTATTATTACGGATTAATATATATGTTTTAGTCTCTAATGTTTTAGTGTTTTTTCAATTTAGTATGCATATTTCAAAATTTTTAACTGAGTCCTTTATATTTTAACAGTTTCTCATTGAGTCTCTCACTTTTGGTGAATGTGAAAATTGACTATAAACTTACATGAAATAATATTTAGTGAATTAGCGAAAAGATAGAGAAAAAAGTCATCTAAGAGAAATTTTTTCTAATTTCTCCTCCAAATTTCTAAAAATTTGAAGAAAGTTCAAGTTCTTCTTCTCTCAAATGAGCTGAACATTATATTTAGCTTATTTTTACTTCACATGTGTGTATTTCTTGTGAATTCAATTTGATGCAACTAAGTTTTTTTTTTTTTAACTCTAGCTTTTTTTTTTTTAGTTCAACAACATTTGGGGTGGGGGATTCGAACCTCTGACCTCTTGGTCAATTGTACATGTCAATTACCGCTAAACTAAGCTCACTTTGGCTAAATAATTATTATTTTGAAATTATAAATTTATTTTGAATATAACATTATAATTTTGAGACTGAGATTTGAATTATTTGCTTATAGGTTTATGATGTCTTAATTAGACTGTTTAGTTTTAAATTTTTAATAGATATAAATAAATTTATTTCTTAGTTTTATATAAAAAATTGATATTGAATAATACTACATGTTTGTTTAACCTATGCATTATTTATTTTAATTAAAGTGTGAATATCAATTGAAAATTTTGAGATGATTATTTATTTACCAATGCCTTTTTTTTGTATTTTTTTTAAATTTGCAATGAACACGTTTTCTAATTGAAATAATTTGCAATTCACATTTGGGTGCCAATCCATGTAATGTCACTTTTTAATTGTCATAACTCACTTTGATTGTCTCGCTACTCTTCAATAATGAATAGATCTCATCTTGTAAAACCTCTTGACCACGTTTATTGCATCCCAACCTAAACCGGTACAATTTGTGACACTTTCCTTGGGTTTCCATT
Organism: Trichosanthes truncata; assembly: GCA_033996785.1. Classification (NCBI taxonomy): domain Eukaryota; kingdom Viridiplantae; phylum Streptophyta; class Magnoliopsida; order Cucurbitales; family Cucurbitaceae; genus Trichosanthes; species Trichosanthes truncata. The sequence goes on along the minus strand of JAWPNB010000008.1, from coordinate 23,699,525 downwards.
TCCTTTTTCTAACATTAATTATATTTTAATATCTAACTTTATTTACTAACATTTTTTTTAATAAATTGTATTAAATACTTCATTTAACATTAATTTAGGATAGGAGGTGTGCTTCCATTGACTATATTTGAGTTTTTCAGTTTTTTTTTTCTTTTGAGTTCATGGTTATGTTATCTTCCCTAACATTTTTTAATCAAAATTGTTAAATACTCAATTTAATAACAATTTGGGATAGCGGGTGAGAGTTGTTTTTTCCAAAAGTTTTTTTCTTAATTAATGTTCGGTTATTTTTGTGATTGGATTCAAATGAATTCAATTGTTTTGTTAGGAATGATTTCATACATTAAAATGATTTGTAGTATTTCAAATCATGCACCTTGAAATCAAGTCTTGAACTTTGTTAGTCTTGAAATCATGTCACTTAAAAAAGTGAATTTAGTTAATTAGCAAAAACAATACTTTGTCCATGGATTGATTTTCATGTGTCCAGTATCATTGGAGTTGTACGTTTATGTACTTAAGTATGTTAATAAAATAATACTTATTGATACATCAACTTTTTTGTTATCAAATTTTAACCATTTATTTATGGAAGGACTAATTGAAATTTTTTAAAACATTGAGAGTAAAATTGAGAACCAAAACCAAACACTTCACATGCACGAATATCCATCCCAACATTAAAAAAAACACTATACAAAAACTGACCAGTACACATTACATGACTCCTGTTTTCTCATTATTTTCAAAGTTGACCCTCTAAAATCACCTCCTCAACACTTGACATTCTGATATGCAGATGATTAGTTTCATTGAAGGTGCAATAAACCCCATGTATCAAAGATCAAAATTAAACACATACTCGACCCTATAAATTTTTTCATCTATAAGTTTCATTTCCATTACTTTCCATCAGTTTCTCATAAACCAAACAAACAATCAGAATTAGAATGTTCGACAAACACTAATAAAAGATCACGAAGTTGAGAGTAAAAAGAAAGAAAATAAAAATAATATAAAAAAAGAAAATAATATTACATTACACCTCTTTTTCATACCTTTTCTCCTTTCCTCACCCTCATTGTCTCTCTCACCCATTTCAGAGTTGGAAGGTCGCTGCCATCAGCAACAAATCTCCACATGTCCTATTCATTTGTTGATTCTATGCAGCAACAAATCTTCAACTTCATTGAAGATTTGTAAGGTCGTCACCAAACATCCATTCCACCTTCCTTTGCTCATCAGTGTGTTCATTCCACTATCTGTGATTTCGTTCAAATGTTTTTCGTGAGAGTTTTGATCTCCATCCCTCTCGTTTTAGTTCTGAAGGGGAAGGGAGTCACAAAGAGGGGAAGAGGAAAGGAGACGTAGCGGAGTTGCAGAGAGTGAGAGATGCCAAATTTATTCATTTAAAAATGAAACTGAAATGATAGTTCAATTGTCAGTTTTTATTCAATTTTAATTCTTTTCCAACCGTTTCACACATATGAGAGAGAGAAAAAAAAAACTCATTAAATTATTTCATTGCAAACATTCACATTGTAGGAGAGAGAGGTTGAACAATTTTGGGGGTGGGGGTAATGGAATTTAAGAACCACGATGAAAGGGTAGGTGGTCATTTTTGTAATTAATATGAAATTGGAGGGGTATTAGAGTCCAAAAAAGTTTTTCATGAATTGTTGCTTTTTAATATATTATAGCTTAATCTACGCGTCTTTAGTACATGTTGATCATGTTAACATATTAATACATTTGTTCAAAGTCATGTCATCAAGACAACAAAATAAAACAAATACCAAAATTGTTATTATTTTTTAAAATTTTAAAAAGTGATATATATATATATTTGAGATACAGAATTAATTATATAAGAGACTATATTCAAGAGTATTTTTTAACTAATATAAAAGGATGAGAGATTTGAACAAGTTATTCACGCAAACCAAACTATTCTCAATTGACCTAATATATAAATATCATATGATTTTCCAAATGGTCAAGTTGACCAAAAAATACTTTAAAATGTTTTGTTTTGGAAAATGTATAAATAAACATTGGAGAAGGAAAGGGGGAAAAAAGCATTGCTCATTATTTATCCATTTAAAAGAAAATTTAACAACGCCCAATATAGTTTTGACTTATTTTGCAAAAAAAAAAATATATAGTTTTGACTTTTCAGAGAGAAGTGCAAAGATTGATCGAAAGAAGAGAATGAAATGGAATGGTTGAAGTAAGAGGGTGAAAAAGACCTTTCCATTGATTTCAGTCAATTCTTCTTGTTTCAGATAAATAATTGAATTGTACTTGCAAAAATTGAATTACAAGAACTTATTAGTTCATTTTAAAGTATTTAGGAGTGAATTTTTAAAAACAATTTCAATACAAATAAGTTCTCATCACTCTCTTCAAAATAAAATAAAATAAAAGTTCTCATCACTTTAACTCTTTTTTTTTTTTTTTAAGTTTTTCATCACTTTAACTTAAATGATATGTTTTACTTTCCTCAATTCTAAATGTAGATTCTCTTTTCCCATTGAGAAGAAATATATCTTTATTGCATTAAATATTTATGATCAATATGAAGTAACTGAAGCCTTTTCTTTTTTCCTTTTTTGACAAAGAAGGGGCTGAAACCTGAAAGTCCATATTTAAACAATCCAGAAGGGAGGTAGCATTTGTTTTCTTTACAAACAAAGAAGTAAAGTTCATCCTCCTTTAATTAGGAGAAATTCTTTTTTTTTTTTCATTTTTATTTTTGTTAATTCAAGTGGAGGTGAGGGGATTTAAACTTCTTATCACTAGATTGAGGGTACATATCTTGACCAGTTAAGCATAGCTTAGGTGGGTAATTAAGAGAAATTCTTAGACTTAGAACTAGACATCAAAACATGACTGTCACAAAAATATTTTTTATTTTTTTTCATCCTATGCCTCCAAGTAACTGTAACTTTGTATAAAGCACTTTAAATTAAACCTTTTGGGCATATACAATTCTGATTCTGACCACTTTTCCATCCCTTATACTAAGAGATTCCCCTTCTCTTATGTACTTCCATTTACAGTCACTACAAATTACAGTGCTGACTTCTCCACATAGTAACACAAATGGGAGCAGCAAGAAGACCATGTACAATTGTGATCTTGATGACCAATTCCATCATCAAACCAATGCAGAATTAGGAAGAGCATTGAACTTCTAGCAATTTCTTCCCACTTGAGATCAGAATACAGTGTTTTGCCTTGTACCATAAATGCGAGCAGCAAGAGTAGACTGCGTCGTCGAGTTTCTTGACGAAATGGTCGGCAACGTGCGCTTAAGCCAGGACTCAGATGGAGATTTTGGTAGAGGTGGAGCAAGTGCAAGTTTTGAAGAAATGGGTAGCAAACTTTTTGGGCGACAAGTGCTTTCGAGATCGATTTTTCCTTGACCTGTGGCTTTTGAGCTTGTCGATGCGATTGAATCATGGTTATGGCCAGAGTTCTCTCCAATATCTGATCCCTTTGGCACTTTGCTCTCCAAATGTAACTTTTCCCTGTTAGAAGCTTCTGAACTTGTAAATGAGACAAAGTCCTGAAAAGAGTCATCTGAGCTTTCTTCCTGACTTGATTTTTTATGATGAATGCTTCCTAAACTCTCTTGATTGCCTGATCTCTCTGATTGATCACTTCCAGAATCAGTTGTTCTTTCATCTGTCACTTTTGCTTTTGCTAATACTGTAGCATCTTGAATGAGATCTACTTCCAAACTTGTAGCCTTCAGGTTCGTATTTGCATCGTAAAAAGATGAACATGAATCCATAGACTCCATACTTGTAGAGCTCAACCTTTTGGTTTCACCTTCAACATTTGAAGGCTGGACATGTTGAGGGGAAGAATCCAAATGAAGAATTTCTTTAGTTTCACTGCTTTTTGTTGACTTATCAGGATCATCCACCAAGAATTCTGTTATTCCCTTTGTATCTGCAGAGCTTGAATTTGAACTTTGATACTTCATATTGTGAACAGAATCTACATGCAAGGTTTTCTCGATAACGAAGGGGCTCAACAAAGATGGTTCGTTGGCTAATAATTCACGAAATTTGGTTCGTCCTCTTCTATGCCGTTCACTGTGCACTTTGGAACTGTCAACTCTTTCTGGGTCACTGGGAAAAACCTTTCCTTCAGAAAGGAGAGATTTGTATTGTTTTTTCGGGTCGTTTGATGTGCCCTTTCTATTTGATTGACCTCCAAGCACACTATTTTCTTCTTGTAGCTCATCCACCTGGTTCCCATCGAGCGATTTTTCCTCATTTCTAAGATTCTATGCAAATAGGACCAAACAAAAACTCAGAAGACTTGGCTTGATAAAGATAGAATGGATTAAAGATAAAGTATTCAAGTACCTTAATGCTGCTACAAGAACTATCAGTCAATTTGTCATTCTGAACTCTACGAGCTGAAGCAGCAGTGGAGCCTTGCGTTCTCATCCCGGGAACTGGGTGTAGAAGGCCAAAGGAACCTCTCAAGCAAAAACGACTGAACAAACCACAAGCTTTTGTAGATGAGTATTCAGATTCATCAAGATTAATATCTCCATCTTCGCTGATTACTTCGCTAGTTTCTTCACCGTGTGTATTTGGAGGAGCGTAATACGATGGCAACGTCGTTGGAAGTGAATTTACTCGGTGCTCCTTATCCATTTCTACAACTTTCCTAGCCTCTCTCTGGTGCTCTCTTTGAACACTTTGCTTTCTATGATGAGCAACTTGAGGTGTTTCTGAAGCCAATGCCTTGGCAGCAGGTAGGAATCGTCCCATCATGAAGTCGCGAGTTTGCTGATCTTTCGAGAACGTTCCCGACTGTTTAACATCGCCACCATCCAATCCGCTCAAACCAGTTACACTGCAGTTCATGGAAAATGACTCAGATCTAGAAAGGGTGTCATTTGCTTCTTGATACGTCTCGTCTCCATCGTTCTCCGAATCAGAACTTAAATCCCTCTCAATCCTCTCCCTCAAGGTCCTAAATTTAACAATGCTTTTATGAGAAGGGAAATGGTCAGAATTTGGAAGTGCATCTCCTCCTTTACTACAATGCTGTTGTTTTGAATCTGAAGACATCCCTGGAGGGCGTTTCGGGGCAGCGGAAGGCGGTTTAGAAGCAATGGTTTGTGATTTTCTTCCATCCTTGGGCCTTCCTGGGGCATGTTCCCATAGAAAAGGAACATTCCCCGGATTCCTTACTGGACCAGATTTCAATTCTGACTTGTAGACAGGAAGAGGCGGCCAGCGATTATCCGTTCTCGCTGGCTCGTTAGCTATCGATGACGTTTCCATGGACAAAACTCGCCTCACTGAAAGAAACGGTTGATTGAAATCCAATTGCTTGTTCTCCATCAGACTCTTCAGCTTCATACAAATACTACGGCATTGTAGGGAAGGAATGATAAATGAAAAATCAAGTCTAAACCAGCAGCAGCATTGAGAACACAAAAAAGAAAAGAAATGGAAAGAAGGAATCCAATCAAAACTGGAAGTGGGAATTACATAGAAGAAGAAATGGCTATAGTTACAATCTGAATTTATCCTCCATTAACTGTAAATGTTTTCAAATTTTCCTCTGTCAAGCAATCAGTTTAATCAAAACAAGAAAAACGTGAAGAGACAACCGTTAAGCCTACAACAATCTCTAGCAATTCTTGTTTTCCATCACTTTCTTAGGAACCAATCTGTTTTCTCAGAAAAGTATATAATATCAAGATGATTGGAATTCAACGTTAGAAAAAGAAAAACGATATCCGTTTCAAGAGCCATAAGCAAAGCTCTGTATCAGCAACAAGACACAATGGATTCAAAATCCATAGAAGCAGAAACAGAACAAGAAAATCAAACACTAAAACATAACATCAAAAATCTCCAACTCTAAAAATTAAAAGAGAACCCAGTCTTTATCAACCCCAGAAGGCCAAGAAACAAGACAAGAACAACACCAAAATTTTTCCAGATTCTAATCATAATAAAAGATACCCATCAATCAAAACTAAAAGAAGAATACAAAAAGCGAACCTGTAAAATTGGAGTGAGGCAGAAACCAAGACGATTCTTGTTTCTGGAGAGTAGGAAATATAAAGTGAAAAACAGAGAAGAAATTGAAAGAAGGAGGAATAAAGAAAGAGAGAGGGAGGTATTAAGGATAAACTAGGTTGTACGCCAGAGAACTTAAATTACTTGTGTTTGCAGAGCAGAATTAAACACAATCCCCAATTCGCCTTTAATGAAAAAGGGGGTAAGGCACAAAAGGCAACTTTGTTTTCAATCTTCAAAAACGAACTCAATGCAACAGCAGTAGGGGGGTTCTTTTTCTGTGGGAAAAAGCCTGTGATTAAAATTGAGCTTTTGGGTAAAGGTTTTTTCTTTTTGTGTGTTCTGGGGATTTCCTTGAGAGTTGAGATAATGGAAGTATATGTGGAATTGAAGAAGAACCGGCCCTTCCATGCTGAAGCAGAGCCGTCACTCTCCTCTCTTTTTTTCCATTGTCATTTGTGGCTGTCGCACTCTTTTCTTGCCGAAGCTTCTTTTTCTTTTCTTTCTATTTTTCTCTGTAATTCTATAACGAATTCAAGTTGCAAATGTTGGGTTCTCTTCTCCTCTCCTCATGGATGATATTTTCCTTTTCTTTTTTTTTAATTTCAAGGAGAAACAAAGCTTTATTTTCATGTCTTTTAAGTATATAAATTTTTTAAATGGAGTAAGTTGGAGGAAAATAATAAAAAATCTCTAACTTCGTAATCTAACTTTTAAACCAAAAATAGGTTAGAGAGTTATTCAACTTCATATTATTATCTAATTATAGTGATGTAATTGATAATCAATATAGTATAACTCAACAATAATTAGTATGTATTCATTTTTTAATGTTAGATATTCAAATCTTTATATCCCATATTTATTATATTTATAAAAAATTGACAATGAATAAGAATAGTATTTAATATTTATTATAGAGTATCATTTGAAATTTTTTCAAACTTTACAGACATGATATTGCTTGAATTGGAATTTAATAGAGAGGAATGATTTTCTATGTATTTTTTTCTTTTGAAGCATATTTTTCTTTCTTTCTTTTTTGTTCTTATATTAATTAAGAAACTAGTTTTTTGGATAATTTTTAGTAGAAGAATGCAAAAAAGAAAAAGAGAGTCGACAATATGGTGCTAATAAAATAAAGTGTGGGTACAAAATTAATCATTGATATTGATATCATGATATTTTGAAAGAAAAATCTGAAATTTTTTTCTTCGTTTTTTTTTAATTAAGAAAAGAAAAGAAAATGTCCACCAAACTTAGTTCCTCACTTCGATGCCAAGTAAACGTCTGGGGTCAAGATTGTATTCCACGTAGGCCTGACAAGTCTACCACGTCAACGGATGTCAGTACAAATTACCGAGGCCGCCGCCCCAGGAAACAAACAAAACAATTCTATCCTGGCTGCAAGTCTATGGCTTTTGTTCAGAATTTAAATCATTAAAAACAAAGTTTAGGAAAATATATTTTATATTTACTTGGCAATTTTAAATTTTATTTTTTTCCTGCTTCAAACAAAAGAAAAATCTCAAAATAACAGTACGTACAGTAGGCACTAAAAATTCGAATCTCCTCTTCTATAAGTTTTTTTTTTTCTTTAAAAAAAGAAGAAGAAAGAACTCTGTATTTATCTCAATTAATGGATTCTAATTTATAAAATCAATTCAATTATTACAAAAAAAATTTAAGACTTTGGATTAGTTTTTTTTATTGAAGGACAATTAGGAGTTAAGAGATTCGAACTTCTGACTATTTAGTTGATGGAACGTGTCAATTATTACTGAATTATGTTTATTCAACTTAATTAGTTGTAATAGAGAAGCTTGGATTTGAGTATGATTTTTTTTTTCTAAAAAGTATTTTAAATATTACATCCAAAGAGTAGAAAATTGAATTGCAATTTATGAGAAAATTTATAATATTTATGTCTAGATTGGCTCCCTCGTGGTAAGTGTAAGGGCGGTGGTTGAATATCTAAAGCCTTTGTATATTTTTTCATAAATATCTCCAACCGCCCTACGTTGCATACCATACAGTATACTCTTTAATTACAGTAACTCCAAGTCCAACCATAAATTGTTCTCAGAAAAAACAAAACTCCGACCATAAACTCTTTTGAATATTTTAAGTAAAAAAAATATATGTATTCAAAACTCTGAGAAATTTTTTTTTAATTTTTCAAATAATTTAAATTTTTAAATATAAATATTTATCCACTTGAATCTTTTCTAATCATCATTCTTATAGTTATAATGTTATATATATATATATAGAAATGTAAACATGAAATATGGTTTATTGACTCGTTGGACCTTATTTCCTATTAAATTAAAATTTGAAAACTTCCACTATTGTTTGGAAACACAAAATGACACTGACTTTACACCTCATTATTGCATATCATGGCAACCTAATTCAACTTTATGATCAATTTATTGCCTTTTGGGGAAATATTTGAATGCTGATGTACTCTACTGTAATGTGAAATCCCATTTTTGTCCTCCCACCTCTTCGTTAAATGGATGGTTATGTTTTAATTTTCATTTTTTAAATGTAAATGCATATCTTGAAAGAAGATTGTGTTATTACGTATTAGAATAAAAGCAAGTTTAAAATTACTTTTTTTTAAAATAAAATATAACATTACAAGGACAATAATTCAAAAGTTTATTTATAAGATACAACACTAATTATCATTTCACCTCTACATTTGTTGAACTAAAAAAAACAAACGTTTAAAATAGTGAACTAGTTTAAAGTGACACTTTTAAAAATAGTAGTTTTAAATTGAATTGTCTTTTTAACATTTTAAAAACATTTTAAATTACATTTTATTATACAATCAAATATCATAAAAATTTCTAAAAAATCTTTTAGTCTAGACTAAAAGTGTTTTTCACTCCTTTAAAATATTATACGTATATCGCATTAGGCTCCTTTATTTTACAAAATAGTTTGATTTTTTAAAAAAAAAAAAAGTGTAAAGATTACGTCAAACAAACTCTACAAGAGATCTTTCACCAATTTAATAAAAATAATAATAATAAACATCTAAAGCAAAAATTTGATGGGTATAAAAAGAGAAAAAGAGGTGTCTAGATGTGATTCATTTCAAAATTTGAAATTTGCATGGGATAAAAACTTGAAATGATTAAAGTGACAATGGTGCAAAAAATAGAAATTAAAGTTGTCATCATTGCAATAACATGGTATAGCGAAAAAATCATGGAAGATTAATTTGTCACTTAATTATAATAAAAATGATGGGGAATGAACGATGATTAAGATAAGCAACATGAAGTCCACGGAGGCAATTGTTTATTTTAAGCACATCGGAAGAAGAATCTCTCAATCCCTTCGAGAGAGATTCATTTCTTTAAGGCCCATCAAAGTCACTTTTGCAATCAAATTGGATCTCCATTTTGCTTGTTCTAGGATTAGAGTAAAGTGGTCTCTAGCTTCATCTTATCATAATACAATAATTTCAACTTTGTATCGTCTATGTAATAAGATGATGTACTTTTTTTTTAATATAATAAGTAAGGTCGAAGAAATTTAATACATTAATTTGAACATAGCTAAATTAGATGTTAAAGATCTTATAATATCGATCAAAAAATTAAAGTTTCAAATTTTCATCCTCACATATATATATATATTGAGTTCAACAATTACAGGAGTAGGAAGTCAAACCATCGACCTTTGGAATGATAATTGGTGTCTTATCCATTGAACTATATATACTCGAATTGACTTATACTAAAAAATTAATTATGATCTAAATGAAAGAATATCTTAAAAGATATCAAATGTAAAAAAGATGGATGCTATAATTTTACTTTATTTTATATTATGTGTTATTATAGAGGTAGGGAAGGAACACTTTCTAATGAGTGTTTTCAATCTTGTATGAACAACTCAATTGATAAAGTCAAGTGCTTGTCTCGGTCGGAAGACTCTACCCTCAATGACCTTCGTAGAAGGTAAATAAATAAAATACAAAACAATCAAAATCAACCCTTTAAAAAGCAAGTTCTCTATTGGTCATTACTATTTTTACAATATTTGAAGCGGGGAAGGTGCTAAGGACAACATTGTCCTGTGTCAAGGCCTTCTTACTTTATGAAGAGCTTGGACAAATAGGACACAAGCAAGGTCACATCTTGAGTCTTCACAGCCACTTGAGATAATAGCAGAGCATTCACTCCTTTGTTTTCTTGTTTTCCCTTTCAATTCCATTGCCATAAAAATCTCAAAATGGCCCGACATGAGCTATGCCAAATAGTTAGATGTTAATATCTCTCATTACAGTCGGTAGATTCAACTTCTTACATATAAATATCAAATATTTGAGCATAGTTTTTTGTAGATAAAGGACATTTATTACTATTTTAAAGTTGATGGTTCAATCTCCTACTCTTACAATTGTTGAACTTTTAACTTCTCACAATATAAATAAGTAAATTTTGATTTTTTTTTTCAAAATATTTAGAAATATAGAATTTTTCAAAAGTAATTACATGTACAATATATATATTTTTAACAAAAATTGCAAATAAGATCATTTAAAAAGAAAATTGTTCAAAGGTAAAAGATTGATGGATGGGGGAGGAGGGAACTCAAAAGCGGACATAAAATCTGAAGAGGGCCACCAAAAGTGTATAGCCCATTTCCACAAGGGTTAGTTGCCAGGCCCGAGCAATAGCTTTCCCCAATTATTAATATTTTGGTTTATATAGTTTTGTCTCTCAAAATTTACTTTTATTTTATTATATAATATTGCACTATCTATTTTAGTATCTATATATATTAGCTTATCTAAGTATAACCCAACTTTTTAAGGTATATATGCTCCATCAAAAAGTTAAAAGTTTGAATTCTCTTACCCACATGTTAAAAAAGAGTCCTTCAACTACCATAAATTTTTATATTACAATTAAATAAGAAATGGGACACTTAAAAAATATATATATTATATGAATTAACATCTTTTTATATTAAATATCTTGTTTACGTCTATTCAATTTGAATTGATCATGCTTGAATTCAAAACAATACTTTGAAGGTCTAACTGGTATTTTATTATTCAAATTCTTGTGTAAAGATTTGATTTAATATATATATCAAAAGATAATTTTGAAAAATTCAGAACATTAGGAAATAGAAAATCAGGAAAAAAAAAACATTAATGGCTTATAGAATCGATGCATAGTGTTAACAAATTTTTCTTTGTATGAGAGATTTCTCTATGGATGAGAGAGTTTTTTTTAAGCCGCGGCAAAATTCTTGGTCTACGGCAATGTTTGACATTTAGAAGTTGTTTGGCGCGCTGGTTTGGAATCAGGAACCTTGGAAATCCTTGGCTAGAATCAGAAACCCTAGGGTTCCTGATTACTGTGTTTGGGGTGCAGGGTTGGGTTTGGCTGGTTTGCTGAAACCTGTGTTTGGGGTGCAGGGTTGGGTTGGGCTGGGCTGGGTTTGTTTAGTCTGTTTTTTTAAATAATTTTTTTAGTTTTTTTTTTCATATCCATTTTTTTTACTTGATAATTGTTTACTGAATTGCATATCAATATTTTAACCAATTATGTGGATCAATTGTTTCGAGCATAGTTAATTATGAATGTATAGTTTGTACAAGTATCTCATTCACTCCATTCATGATGATGTAAAATTAAATAACATTAGTAAGGACATATATTTTTAATAATTAATACGTGGGAAAGAAGAATGATGTTGCTAGAGTAAAGGAAATCCATAATGCAAATGAATGTCCGAAGTTCATAATATCATAATACATAAGCTGAAAGGAATGAAGAAAAGAAATAGCAATAGTTGTCCAAAACACAAACTGAATTAAAACTAAGTAGTAGCTGAAGGTGATGAAGGCATCGAGTTGTCGTCCATGGGGGGTCGGGTTCCAGGTGTTCTATCTTGCACTTCCGCACAGTAATCATACTTTAATAAGAGATTTTTAAACAGGAATAATTCTTCTATTGAAGAGTTATCAAACTTTATTTTAAAATTTAAAAAATTGGAAGTCTATTTAAAAAATTAAGGAATTTAAAACTCTATTTCACAAAGTATTCAGAAAACTATTTTAGGAACTCTATTTTAGAAATTAAAAATTTAGAAGTTTATTTAATAAATTAAGGAATCTAAAACTCTATTTCACAAAGTATTCTGAAACCTATTTTTGGAACTCTATTTTAGAAATTAAAAAATTGGAAGTCTATCTAAGAAATTAGGGAATTTAAAACTCTATTTACAAAGTATTCATAAACATATTTTTGGAACTCTATTATAAAAAAAATAAAATATTGGAGGTTTATTTAAGAAATTATCGAATTTAAGCAAAATTTCGCACCGTATTTTGAAATCTATTTCAAGGATAAATGAGTTGTAAAATTCAAATTCTATTTTAGAAATTAAAATATTAGAAACTCTATTTTGCACAATATTTTGAAACCTATTTCAAATATATTGGGTTAAAAATTTGTTTAGTAACCATTTTTAGTTTTGTTTTAACATTTTAAAAAATTGACTACGTGGTCAAGTCGCTGGGGTGATCGTTGGAGTGGTTGTTGGGGTGATCAGGTTGATGGGGTGGTTGGGTTGCCGATGTGGTCGTCGGTGGTGGTTGCACGGTGGTCAGGTCGTCGGAGTGGTCGTTAGGTGGTTGTCGACAATAGTTGTTGGGTGGTTGGGTCGCTAGAGTGGTCATATGATTGGTTAGGTCGTCCGAGTGGTCGCTGGGTGGTTGTCTGGTGGTCGAGTCATTAGAGTTGTTGTTGGAGTGGTCATTAGGGTGGTCGGGTTGCTATGTGGTCGGGTCACCAGGGTGGTCACTAGAGTGGTCACCAGGTGGTCGTCAACGGTGGTTTTGGGTGGTTGAGTTTGTCAAGTTGTCGGGGTAATCGCCAAAGTAGTCATCGGGGTGGTCGGGTCATCGGAGTAGTCACTAAGTGGTTGTCGGTAGTGGTTGCTAGGTGGTCGGGTTGCCGGAGTGGTTGTTAGATGGTCATTGGCGGTGGTTCGGGCAAGTCGGGTTGTCAGGGTGGTTGGGTCATCGAGGTGTCAAGTTATTGGGGTGATTAAGTCGCAAGGGTGATAGTTAGATTGGTCTCTAGAGTTCTCATCGCAGTGGTCGTCGGAGGTAGTCGTCAGTGGTGGTCGGGTCGCCGGTGCGGTGGTCGGAGTTGTCATTGTCGGTGGTCGTCGGAGTTGTCACCGGATTTGTTGTCGAAAATGAAAAACGACAAGTGGAAGAGGAAAACATGGCACAAACCCATGGGGTTGCATTGTTGTAACCCATGGGGTTGTGTTTCAAAACCAACACCTTGTGCCAAACATGGTATTGGGTTTGGAACCCAAACCCATTCCAACTCAAACCCATGGGCCAAACGCCCCCTTAGGAACTATTTGGGGCAAATATTTGGGGCAAAGAGTTGCAGAGAGTAAGAGTTAATAAGTATGGAGTTAGGAAGTTTAGAGAGTTAGAAAGTTTGTGTTTGGGGTGCAGAGTTGCAAGGAGTAGGAGTTCTGAAACCTGTGTTTAGGGTGCAAATTTATTAAACATGAAGTTATGAAGTTTGAGTTGATTTTAACTTCTTTTTTTGTACATTTTTTTTCTACAATTTCTCAAAATTTCATTATTAAGAATTTGTTCCCATGAATTCTAAGATTGAGATTCTTTTTTGTTTTTATTAATTTATATATTTTTTTACAAATTTCTTTAGAGAAAAAAAAAAGAATTTTGAACAAAATACCCTCACATTCTTTTTTCAATATCTCTCACATTAATTATTCATTTTCCTTTGATAGTTTTCAAATAAAAGAAATTCTTACCATACTTTGTAAATATTATATGTGATTTGAAAAAATGTCAATCCATTAATTTAAAGTGATTCAAATAAACTTTAAGATTTTTATGTTTTATTTTCTCAATTCTAGAAATAATATAGATTTGTTTCTATCAATCTTAAAATTGAGATTTTAAATTATAATATTTTATGAATATTTTACAATTTTGTTAAAGACACTTGTTTTCATCAATTTTAAATTTCAATTTAAGATTTATTTTTCAAGCTTAATAAAATAATTTTTTTTTATATAATTTAAGATTTTATTTTTCTAACTAATCAATGTAATGAATTATTTAAAGTTTGATTAATTTGAAAATAATATATTCTTTGAAGTAAATATCAAATATTTATGCTATTTTTTAAATAATTAAGTTCAAAATGAATATATATATTTTTAACATCATTCAAAATGAATATCATATATAGTACTTTTGTTCATATTACTATATATTTGTGTTATTTATTGTAATAATTTTATTTTATTAAGTTTGGAAGGAGAAATCGTTTATCTTTTTACTTTGAATATGATTAATTTGAAAATCAAATTTTTTAATACGATAACTTTTTAAATATTAATTTCTTAAATAGTAATACGAGTTAGTTTAAAATATGTTTTTCTTATCTTCAAATCATAAAATTATATATATATATATTTTTAGCTATTAATTAAAAAAAATAAGCTAGAAAAAGATAAGATATTTATTTGTTATAAGTAATTTTTGTTTAAACTTAAAAAAAAAAAAAATTGTAGATGACATGTGAAGGAAGTGAGATATGGAGGTTTTTATCAATTGAAAAAATTGTTATGTAGTTCTCTAATTTACATTAAGAATTTCAATCAAAATAATAGTGTCATATCTAAAACATTCTTATATAATTTATATTTAAAAAATAAAATTATAGAATAAAAAGAAAAATATTTGTGTTAAAAATTATTAAAATGATAGGATACAAATAACATTATTTTTAATAATTATTTATATTTAATTATTTAATTAGTAATAATGACAAGAAATTTATATAAAAAATTAAGAAATTTTTTTAAATTAAGAAATTAAAAAATTATGTAAAAATAGAGAGAGAAATGAAAGGAGTGAAGAGAGAGGGGTAGGAGTGAGGTGAGGTAAAAAAAAGAGATAGGAAAGTTGTTTAGGGTTTAGAAAGGAGTGAAGAGAGAGGGGCAGGAGTGAGGTGAGGTAAAAAAAAGAGATAGGAAAGTTGTGGGGAGTTGGAGGAGGAGTTAATAAGTTTATGGGACCCACACTAAGGAGTTGGAGGGGGAGTTAATAAGTTGTGGGGCCCACAATAGAAATTAAAATATCATTGGGCCAAATAAGGAATTGGGAACTCCTCTCAACTCCACTCCCCCCCAACTCCTTATTCCAAATACCCTCTTACTGAGAAAATATATTTTTGCAATGGACGAACTAGCAAATAAGTAGAGAGACCTGTCACTCATAGTAAGAGAGGAAAAAGTCATCACAATCGAGGCCAGACATACTCTACTTTTGGAAGAGAGTTTAAAATTAAGTGTTGCAGCAAAGTTAATAACAAATAAACATACCAATATTGACGCCTTTAAATCAGTGATGAAGTCGATTTGGAAGGTGCACCAGAACACACGAAACGAACCTGCATGAGAGAATTTATTTTTTATTCAATTCAGGTCACTAATGTAAAAAAGGCAGGATAGTTAACTCAGGCCCATGGATCTTTGATAAATTGATATTGGTCATGGCAAATCTTAAAGAAGATGATCAACTAGTAGATGTAATCTTTACTAACCAATCATTTTGGGTTCAAATTCATAAGATGCCAAAAGTTATGGGTAAAGAGATTGGGAATGTGGAGGAAATTATAGATTGGGATGGAGAGAATGAGTGGACTATGCCCTTTTTGCTCATCAGAATCAATATAGACATTATATTGCCATTGCTCAGAGGACTTAAACTTAAAACCATGGCGGGTAAAGATGTTTGGTGTCCAATAAAGTATGAAAAACTTCCTGACTTTTGCTTTTTGAATGTGGAACTATAGGCCATTCATTTAGGGACTGCCACAACAAAAGGAAAGAAGGGGGATAGACAAGAAATCAGAATATGGTGATTGGATCAAGGCCACTGTGATAAAGAAAAACACGACAATTTTGGGGGGGGGGGGAGGATGGTTGCCACAAACAGAAAAGATGGGGATGGGAGGACGAGGTCGAGGGGGAAGAGGTGGTAGGGAGAAGGAAGGAATAGAAGCAATGTTGAATGGTGGAGAGCACCTTCACCTGAGAACAAAGAAGATGTTAGACTGAAGGATCCAAACTTGATGCCAAAAAGAGGAGAGTCAGATAAGGGGCATTTGAATATGGAAAATATGGAGGATATGATGGGAAGATTGGGGAGAATTTGCAGGATCTCATTGTAGAATGAGATAACGAATCGGTAGATTACCTAAAAGGAAAGAGGGTCATGAACGAGGAGGTAGAGGGAGAAGACATATTAAATAATACGGAGTTTGATACAAATTGTTGCGTTATGAGAGGATCTTCCACTTTACCTAAACAAGCTCAATCATTAAGGGAAGGTTAAATTTATAATATGGAAGATGATGGGTTCATGGTAGGACACACAACGGAGGGTGAAGAAGACTTGAGCCAAAAAGAGCTGATTAGAGCTAAAGGAAAATGTAAATTTGGCCCAAAACATAAGTAGGAATCACGTCTTATGCTTATGGATACCAAAGGAGGAAGTTCTATTGTTGAAATTGAAAAGGTGAGTGGAAAGCGCAAAATAGAGGATGACAGTGTTGGGATTTATGCCCTAAAGCCTCGTAATTAATAATTTATTTAATAATTAATATTACTTTTGATTATTTTATTTGCAATATAATATTATCCATTATATGAAAAATCCAAGGTTATTAGTGCAATCTTGAACAGTATGTGGTTGACATACGGGAGGATCATGTTCAAGAAATAACCTAAAGGGTCACAGTATATGGATAAGGTTGGGTGCCTTATCCTGACAACACTATTGATACAGCTTACTTTGTAATAGTTACAAATGATTTGATCTAAATCGTTCATGTGGAGACATGTGAGTGAGGGTATCTTATACAATGAATTTGTATAAGACTGGACCACAAAATATTTAATATCTCTTTATCAATCCGTTAGTTGAAAAGATTAATATTTCATCAGGATAATCATATGCGACTCGATCTTAATCTTGAGTGAGTTATGAACTCCTGCCTGTGAGGGTTTGTCATTTGATTTGCATGGGTGAGAGTGGCTTTTGTAGTTGATTCAATATGTCTACCATTTTGGGAAATTGACCAAATAGGGAGCTGAGAATATAATCTCACAAGATGAAATTCACTCATTTCCATATAGGGTAAATAGATGAGTAGTTCCCTTAAGTGTTGATTTCGGGACTTGAACAATGGAGCCCCACCCTCTCACTGGTCCGAGGTGACTTAGTTTATGATTGGATCATAAACAAATTGTTCATTAGAGGATCAATGGTATTTAAGGTGCAAGATGTAATTACATGGGTAAAATGGACTTTTGACCCAGCTGTAATTACGAACAACTCATGAATGATTGACTTGCATGTAGTGATTATATCCATGAATACAACATGTCCTACAGTGCATAAGAGTGCAACTCTAGGTCTATAATGGAGGGACCCTAGAGTTAATGAATGAAAATTGATTAATTAAAGAGTTTAATTAATTAATTTTGTATCATTGAAGCTTATAATATGTAGATCCATAAAGTCCATTTGCTAGCTCATAGTAACACTAAAAGATCAATTTAGTTGAAAGAAAGATTTGAAATGTTCAAATTAATATTTAATATGAAGTGTTTAAATTAATATTTAATATATCTAATATATTAAATATAAAAGAGAAAAATATATTTATTGTATTTGGTACATTAAATATTAAAATAATTAATGTATATTAGATACATTAAATAAAAGATATTTATAAAATTTGAATAAGATTCAAATAAATAAATATTGTAGGAGATTTGAATGAGATTCAAATAAGTATAATATATATTTTAATATATTAGATATTAAAATATAATATTTTAATTATGACAAAGATTTGCCCTTAGTCTCTATAAATAGGACAACATATTCTCAATAGAGAATTCTCTCTAGACCTCTTCCTCTCCAATCTCTTGTGATTTTTCTTTTAAGAGGCTCCCATAAGCCTTTGTCTTGTGTTCGAGTCATAGCCAAGAAGACTTTGTTGAGAAAATAAAGACTCGCCAGAAATATCTCCTTATTATTTTCAAGGTATGTTTTGCTTAACCTTAATTTTTATTGTTTAATTCTAAATAAAATCAAAGTCGATTCCAATGCTTCCACTGTGGGTTTAATTCAATTATTCCCTTTAGACAGCATTTTGGCTGAGACAACAAAAAAGCAGAAGTCTAGTGGCACATAATTTATATTGGTGGAGGCTGTTGAACAGCCCCGCCGATCGCAATGAAAACCTTAAGCTAGAACGTCTGAGGTGGGGGAAATTCGAGGATGTTCAAACACTTGGAAGATGTGGTATGTCTACATAATCCCCAAGTTGCATTTTTAGCATAAACGAAGAGTGATATGTTGAAGATGGAGTCGTTAAAGCATGGACTTTAGTTTGACAGTTGTTTGATAATTGAAAGCAGAGGGAATAGTGGTGGGTTGGGATTGTTTTGGAAGAATAAAGTGCACGTGGACCTAAGATCTTATTCTCAAACCATACAAATTGTAGTATTTTTTTGGAGGGTAAGATGTGGCATTTCTCGGGCATTTATTGGGCTCCTGAAGGAAGTAACAAAAACTAACTTGTGATTTTATTCACATGTTATCCAATGTAGATGAGTCACCATAGCTAGTCAGAGGAGATCTGGGCCAAAGAGAATAGATGAGGGTCAAATCGTGTTTCTTCAAATATGGAGATGTTCCGAGAGACGATTAATGAAGTCCATCTCAAAGGTTTGGGTCATGATGGGAGCCCTTATACTTGGACAAACATATGGCAAAAGGGATCACTTGTTCTTAAAAAGTTAGATTGGTTCCTAGGGAATGATATGTTTTGCAATTTGTTTGATCAAGTTAAAGTGTCTCATCTTGATTGGTATGCCTCTGGTCATCGTCCAATATGCATTTGGTTAGTTGGTTCTAGTCCTCACAATCACGCTAAAGGCAGTAGCTTTCTCTTTAGGTTTGAAGAATTATGGACACGAGATATTGAATGTGGTGATATAATAAGACAATGTTGGGATACTGGAGAGAATGAAAGTAATGGTAATGATCAAATAATGAGCATGTTTACAACAACTATTTCCAAATGCAGAAACCAACTTAAACCATGGGACATGAGAAAAAGAAAGGAGTTGTTTGCTGAAATAAATTTCCAAAGACAGAGGCTACAAGATGCTTATAATGTCGTGGGAGACTCGAATTTTCTAGAAATTCACAGAATTAAGAATAGTATGGATAAATTCTTGATGGCTAAAGAAATATATTAGAAACAAAGGTCTAGAGAGGAATAGCTAAAATGGAGTGATAAGAACACTGGTTAGTTTCACAAGAAAGCATCCATAAGGAAGGAGAAAAATCTTATCCACAAAATAAAAGATGAAAAATGGATCCTGGATAACAAATGAAAAAGATATGGAAAAGGTTTTTTCTAAACTATTTTGCTGAGATTTTCCATTCGAGTGAACCTAATGAATTGCATTTTAGTGCAACACTTGAATATGTTAAACAAAAAGTCTTAAGGGAGACGAATGAAATCCTCATGACACCTTTCAATGAAGAGGAAGTAACTAAGGTGTTATTTCAAATGTTTCCTATTAAAGCGCCAAAACCTAATGGATTCTCTGCATTATTCTATAAAAAAATATTGGGACATCATTAAGAAAAAACAGTAGCTTTATGCATTAACATTTTGAACAATAGAGCTATAGTGAAAGAGCTAAACCATACGAATATAGTCTTCATACCAAAGAAGAAGTAGCCACAGTATGTTATAGACTTTAGACCTATTAGTTTATATAATGTTTCATACAAGATCATTACTAAAACTATTGCAAACAAGCTAAAGCAAATATTACCAGACTTGACCTCGGACTCACAAAGTGCCTTTGTTCCAGAAAGACTTATTCAGACAATTTTCTGATAAGTTATGAATGCATTCATCATATAATGAACAAAAGAAAGGAAACAGAGGTTTGGCAACCATAAAGATAGACATGAGCAAAGCTTATGATCGCGTTGAGTGGTCGCTTCTCAAACAAGTTATGCTAAAGTTAGGGTTTGATGAGTCCTAGGTCCTATTGATAATGGATTGTATTTCCACCGTAAGTTTCTCTGTGATGTTAAGTAAGAGGCTTACTACACCCTCAAAGGGGATTGAGACAGAGGGATCCGTTATCTTCTTACTTATTTTTGTTGTGTACGAAAAGCTTATCTAGTCTTATAACACATGCACAACAATAGAAGATAATTTCAAGATGTCAAATTACATAACGAAGCCCTAATATATCACCCTATTTTTTGCAAATGACAACTTGCTTTTTTACCATGCCATAGGGGCAGAATTTGAGGCTATTAAGAGAATCTTAAACATTTATGAGAAAGCATATGAGCAATATGTGAATGCCACTAAGTATGCCATTTTGTTTAGTCCCAGTGTAAGAAATGATCTAAAGTATAGGTTGGGTCAAAGTATGAACATGAAGGTGGTTTCAAAATTGGGAAAATATCTTGGTATTCCCTCTTATTCCTCAAGAAACAAACGGAGGGACTTGGATTTCATTAAAGAAAAGATCTACAAAACTATTGCGAATTGGAAAGAGATTTTTTTTTCGAATGGAGATAAGGAGACTCTTATTAAAGTAGTGGCTCAATCAATTCCTACTTATGTGATGTCTTGTGTAAGGTTCCCAAAATCTTTTTGTGAGGATTTAAATAAACAAGTTGAGAGATTTTGGGGGGGGGGGGGGGACTACAAAAAACAAATCAAAGATCCATGGGATGAAGTGGGATCAACTTTGTATTCCAAAGGAGAAAGGGGGGCTAAGATTTCAAAGTCTAGAGAGTTTTAATCAAACATTAGTAGCAAAACAGATTTGAAGGATTCTCCAACAAACCATTCCTTAGTGTCAAGGTTGTTCTGTGGCAAGTACTTTTCAGACGCCATAATCCTCAAGGTTGAGGTGGGTAATAATCCTTCCTTTGTTTGGAGGAGTTTACTTTGGGATAAGGAACTGATACAAAGAGGAATTCAGAGAAGAATAGGAAATGGGAAATGGGAAATATGCCCTAATCTTTGAACATCCATGGGTTCCTCGAGAAAACCACCTTCAAGATCATTACTCATCCATCGAAACAGGAAAGATATATGAAAGTCTCTAAAATTATTGATGCGGCAGGACAATGAAATATGACTAAGAAAAGAGGTCTGCTTGGAGAAGAGGATATTGACATTGTGCAATCTATCCCTATTTGTAAAGCAACGAATTCTAATAGTTGGTTATGGCATTACACAAGGGATTAAATTTTTACCACTAAGAGTGCCTACAAGCTATTTATTAACAGCACAATTGAAACATCTAGCTCGAATTCGGACAAAACAGAGAAGTGGTGGAACCATTTATGGGATCTCAAGATTCCTAACAAAATAAAGATCTTTATGTGGAAATTTTTTCATGAAATTCTACCCACAAATAATAATATGTGCATAAGACATTTGCCAATTGATCTATGGTGTGTGATTTGTGGGAGAATAGGAAATAGAGATATATACTTTCTTTTAGTGTAAGAGGGCAAAACGCATTTGGGCTAGGATGAATCCAAAGATTTTGAAAATGGCTGTTGCCAGAATTCTTGTACTAGAGTTATTGAGGTAGGTTATGATGAGGTAGTGAAAAAACGATGTTGAACTGTTTAGCATTAGTAGTTGGGCGTTATGGTCAGATAGAAACAATGTAGCGCTGAAAAAAGCAATTCCAGATAAGGATATGAAAGCCGAATGGATAATGAATTATCATAAGGACTATTAGTTGGCAGAGTCCAAATTTGTAGAAATAAAAGAAATTGAGACAACACTTGTTCCGATTGAACATTAGAATCCTCTGGTTGAAGGTACCTTAAAGCTTAATGTTGATGCAGCGTGCCATCCGCTCCTAAGTGGTATGGGTTTGGGCTAGGTAATTAGGGATTCGAGGGGAAATTTAATGCTTGTTGGTGCCGAAAATCTTCAGAGCAAGATGGATCCCCCTCTGGTTGAGGCATTAATGATGCTTAATGGGATGAAAATGGTGGCAATACATTAATTTTTCAACCTTTAGATTGAGTCAGATTCCCAAAATCTTGTTAAAGCCATTCATACTCACAGTCTTCGTTTTACACCACGGGGAGCTATTTTGGATGAGATACTGTATGATAGGTTAAAATACCATTTTGGTCCATTTATATTGAGTTTTGTTCTATTTTGGTCTCTGTACTTTCAAATGTCCAATTTTAATCTTTGTACTTTTAATAAAGCTTAAAATTGGTCCATACTCTTAGTTTATTGTGAATTTTTCTTAAAAAAAATTTGTCTCCATTAGCTTTTCCTCTATAAATTTTGGAAATAGGTTCACATTGTGTCGTTTCTTGTGTTAAAATTATTATTATTATTTAACCAATTTCGATAAAAAAATAACTTCAAACTTATCATAGGGACCCATTTTAAGCTTTATTGAGAGTACAATTTTAAGCTTTATTAAAAGTACATGGACTAAAATTAGACATTTGAAAGTACATAGATCAAAATGGAATAAAACCTAAAGTACAGGGACTAAAATGATATTTTAATCTTATTTTTATTTCAAGTATTTCAATTTCCATTTTTTTTCCTTTTTTGGAGTTCCCAAGTATTTCAATTTCTAGTCATCAAACTCATTGCCAAAAATATTATACATATAATTAGACAATATACCCTCATTTCTACTAATATCTAAGTTTATTATTTTTTTAGTACAATCTAATTAAGTATTCCATATCAAGAAACTAGCTTTTTATTCCATATCAAGAAACTAGCTTTTGGTAAAAAAAAAAAATTCAAAGTATAGCTTAATTGGGTAGTATTTGCAAACATAACATAACTGACATAAAGTATGTACTCTAAGTAGTTCAATTTCGTCACTCATGTTGTTGAACTAAAAATAAAATCGGTTGTATTTTCAATTGAACTTTATAACAATTTATATTCTAAATTTATTCTCTTATAATACTTGACTCATAGTATAACAAGAACTACATTTAAAAAATGTGTTTGCGTTGATCAAAATGGTAAGTCATATTCCTCCAACAACAAAAAAAGTCATATAATAAGTAGTAAAAAAGATTTAAAGTATCTAATAATGTATTAAGTATTCATAAACTAAACGAATAGTTAATACTTAATAGTTAATAGTACGTCTTAGAATAAAAAATAGTAAATGGGAAATTTAAAAAGAACCCACATGTGTGATATGAAGGAGGGAATGCATTGGAAGCATAACCCCCATTGACTTAATCAGAGCCGTCGGTTTAATTGAGAAGGAACAAATAAATTAAATTTATAAAAAGTT
Source organism: Trichosanthes truncata (assembly GCA_033996785.1). Taxonomy (NCBI): domain Eukaryota; kingdom Viridiplantae; phylum Streptophyta; class Magnoliopsida; order Cucurbitales; family Cucurbitaceae; genus Trichosanthes; species Trichosanthes truncata. Next base: position 23,675,988 of record JAWPNB010000008.1, on the reverse strand, counting down.
AAATAATTATAAGTTTGTCTAATTAGACTTCGTTGGATAATCATTTAATATTTAATTTTTTAAAATTATGCTTGTTTTTTTATCATCTTTTTTTATTATGAGTGATGAGTTTTATATTTTTTAAAAAAATATTTAAATTCTTAGTTAAATAAAAATAATAATTTTTAAAATTTTGATGAGTTGAATTGTAGTAGTGAAGTTGGGTAAAATGAAAAAAATTAATTGAATATAGAGTATAGAAAAGAAAAGGGAAGAAAGAAAAAAAGAAAAGAAAAGGGTAAAAAAAAGGGAGGGGAAATTAAAAGGATTCACGCGGAGGAAGGTGTGGATGTTGGTGAGCCACCCCGTACGCCAGCTGGGTGTCGGAGAGAGGCGTCCCGGAGGAGAGAGAGAGAGGCAGATCGCAACCCTTTCTTCCATTGCACGTGATTCACCATCTCCCATTCTCCCTCTTCTCTTCTCTTTCCATCTTCCCCTCGCTCTCTCTCTCTCTCTGCTGTTAGAGAGAGAAACAGACTCCATTGCTTTCTTCGTCGATCAATTATATCAATCAAATCCCTTTCCCATTTCTCTCTCACTCTCCCTTCCTTTCCTTCCTCTCTCACTCTATCCCATGTCCCCATTTTAATGCACTTCCTCTTCTCCCGGGATCAAGATTCAAATGCTTGGATCCGCTCCTGGTAATACCCCCCATCCCATTTCTTACTTCGTTTCCCTTCCAATTCTGCTCTTCCACTTTTTCTTTCCCTTTCTTAATGTGGGAATGTTGGATATTCTTTGATTGCAATGTTGGGTTGGGTTTTATACATCCCCCTCCCCCCACTCAGTTTCAATACTCTGTGTTATTCGTTTGTTTTTCGATTATTTTAATGTCTTTCTTTTGTGGGATTGTCTTACTACTCAGTCAATTCTCGATTCCGCTCTGCTTCTGGATGTCTTCGTATTTATTCAGACGGGGTCTTTGCGGTTTGATTTTTTAATTTCTTGACGTCAACGTAGAATGGATTCAGCGTTTCCTATTTGCTTCGTTGTTATTTTGAATTTCGTTTCGGTTTTCTTTAAATGGAAGCTGCCCGTTTAAATATAGGTCTTATTTAATTACGATGAATCGAACAGTTCTTCTGTCAAGGGTTTGGAGTTAATTCACACACTGTATCTGTAGATTGGGCTGTTTAGTATTCAGTGGTTTATTTATTGTTCTTTACGTGTGTGATTGATTATCTTGTTGTACTTTTAGGGTATTGCCAAATGGGTATTTCTAGATTCTCAGGGTCATCGCTGTCTATGTAGAGGGGGAACTTTTTTGGTTTGGGTTTGGGATTGGGATTTGAGAGGGGATGCGAAATTTTGACTTTGATGATGATTTAACTTTAGAATATTTGTGGGTCTTGGGGCTTGTTTCGTTTACTGGGGTCTCTGATTTTTGCTTTTTTTTCTTGTGCAAATATGACTTTGTTAATGTTCTTTCCTTTTTTTCATGTTCCCAGTAGTGCTTATGCCCAAACATTTTGACGCTCCTGTATCTCGGGTATTATGCCCTCCAGCTTGAAGATATTGGGGGGAGCTCAAGGTTTTTATCAGTCGTTTTGTTGACTGAGGGTATCTGTAAGTTCGATTAGACCTTTATATGGGGTAGGAAGTACTCGGTGAAATGGTTTTATATTCGAAACAATTAAAGGCATGGAGGATCAGCGAGATGATGTTGCACCATCAGAGCAAGGGCCTACCAATGCTTCCTGGTGGTCTTCTGATTTCGTGGAGAAATTTGGATCTGTTTCTTTGGGTCCTCGTGAAGATATTGTAAGTGAAAAGGAAGAAATCATCAATTCTGACCAAGATGTATTGTTGTCGCCTCAGAGAGCTTCTCAAATTCTCTGGCGTACTGGAATGCTTTGTGAACCAATTCCAGATGGTTTCTATTCTGTTATTCCGGTACAGTGTTTTTCCCATTTAAGTTGTTCAGTCCAGAAAATTAACTTTTTCTATTTAAGTTCACTTTCATTGGAGAAAGTATGTGAGCTTTGTTTCTGATGGGTCTTGCATCATGCTTTTCTTGTATGTACAGTCCTTAATTAAATGTAGTACATTTTCACCAATAACTTTTTTCCCATTAATACTTAAATTTTAGTATTGATGTTTGTTGTAATTTTTGGCAACTGCTGTATTATGTTAATAATTTTCATCTTATAACTTGGTTCTACAAACTAGAGCCTAAATGAATTCAATAATCAACTTACAGGATAAAAGGCTAAAAGAGCGGTTCCACAGTGTTCCTTCGCTGGATGAGCTTCGTGTTTTGGAGGCCGAAGGTTACAGAAACGATGTTATTCTTGTGCAGACGGAGAAAGATAAAAAGCTTTCTATGCTGAAGCAACTGATCTTGACACTGGTTAAGGGATTGAGTTCAAATCCAGCTGCAATTATTAAGAAGATCGCTGGACTGGTGAGGAGCATTTTAGTAGTCATATTTCTTGCTAATACCCCCTTGTCTAAATTTTGCAACTGTTTCTCCATTGAACTGCATTGGATTTCCCTTCAAATATTGGGAATGGTGTTTTAGTTAACATCTAAAATGAGGTTATCTTATGCTGATTAAGGGAAAAATCTGAATTAGATCCCTAACTATTTTCGCACCAGGTTCTGAACCTCTGTTTTTTGTTCCTCCCCTCCCCCACGAAATAGTTAATTATATTTATTCTTTGTGGTTCAGAATCTAACAACTTGTGGATTAAATGTTGACGATTCAATCCTCTAAATTTAGGACCAACTAATTGGCATGAAAGCTAAAGTGAGCATAGTTTAACGGTAATTGGCATGTGCTCTCGACCAAGAGGTCAAAGGTTCGAATTCCCCCACCCCCAAATGTTGTTGAACTAAAAAAAAACATAATAATAATAATCGGCATGAAAAAAAAAGAAAATTGTTAATAGCTATTCATTTGCCTTCATTTGTTACTTGACCCCATGTGGATTATAACTGATGTAGGTTTTTAGAATTGCTACCTTGCTAATGTTAACTGTAGTAACTGTGATCTACTCTCTGTAACGGTTGCCTAATTTGTTTAACTATAATGACAATTAAGATAGATTGTATAAAGTGTGCGGGACCTTTTATCTAGCAGTTTTTTTTTTGGAAAGGAAAATTTCATTGCTTCCAAATTCTATGTTTTTAACCTTTTCTTTAGGCATTTCTTATTCTACCGAAGGAGTCCTTTTTTTTTCTTTGTTACTGACAGGTGATTATTCCTTTTTTTTAATCCGTCTGCTTAGGTTTCTGCGTTTGTTTGTCCATATTTATTTCCTATTGCTCACAGGGCATTTATTCCTATTTCTTACTCCGCCTTCTCAGGTTTCTGATTTTTATAAACGACCAATTTTAGAAAGTCCTGCAAAAGCTGCATTAGAAGAAACCTCCTACTTGTTCGAGGATAGAGGCATTCAATTACTTGGACAAATAAAATTTGGTTCATGCCGTCCAAGAGCTATCTTATTTAAGGCTCTGGCGGACACTGTAGGGCTTGAAAGCCATCTCATGGTGGTAAGCTTTAAACTTGATTTTATTTATTGCAGACTTTGCAGTAGGTTGTCCCTTCCTATAATTTCCTCCTATCTATTTGTGAATTATCATTTGATTTTATTTTCATAGGGTGATGATAGGATAGAGTTATCTGCTTGTCAGACGCCATCCAGACAATCCCTCATTCACTTTTTTTATTTTGTTCAGGGCTTGCCGAATGAGGGGACTATTGGGTGCGTGGACTCATACAAGCATATGTCTGTGACAGTTGTGTTGAATTCCGTGGAACTAGTTGTTGATCTTATGCGATTTCCTGGTCAGTTGTTACCTCGGTCAACTAAGGCAATTTTTATGACCCATATTTCTGCTGCTGGGGAAAGCGATTCTGCAGAAAACGACTCCTGTGATTCACCACTAGAACCTAATAGTCCTCTTTATGGGTTCTCAGAGAGAGTTGATCCTGACAGGTGGGCTGTTGCTTAAAAGTTAAACCTCTGGTTCCTCAACATTTCCAATCTTGTATAAAATTTTGAGTGTTAGGTTTTATGTATGCTTTCTATTGTTCCTTGTTGAGCTTGATCTTTTTTTGCGACAGTGTTGAAAAAGATGACAGCCTTCAATTCCACAGAAAATTTGAAGCAGCTTCAAATGCATATGGTCCTTCTTTGCGCAACTTGATGTTGCGATCAAGTACAACACTTGACAGGAAACTGAGGTAATAGATTTTTCCAATCAGCAGTCACAAATGATCATAGTTACAAAAACCATTTATTTCTTGATTACTTTTAATGAATTAATTTTTTTTTTCCAAAAAATTTCTTTCTGATGCATACATGCAAGAAATGCACTGAGATTTCTGTTATTGTATCTTATTTTCAAATCTCTCAGTTTATCACATAGTGAACCTAACATTGCAAATGCATTTTGGCGACGTAGTCGGAGAAAGGATATTGCTGAACAGCGGACTGCTAGTTCAAGGTCTTTCTTGAATTCTTGTTCTTGGATACTATGGCCATCTTTTTATGGTGTTAAATTAAAATTTTATGTTTTCATTCAAATAAATTCCATTAATCATCTATATTTTTTTTGGCAACCCTAGCAAGTGCTACCTTCAGGTTTACAATGGTAGATAATGTATACTTTTATGCATGTTGTTCAGGATGGTTCTTTCTCGATAATTTAACAATAGATGTTAGTTAAACTGACATGATGGTCGTAAGCATGTAAATTTAGGTTCTGTGGAAGAATTGAGAGCTATGGCCTAAGGTAAATAAGATCATGTAATTTGTGTATAATTAAATTGCCTTGTTTATACTCATGTACTTTCGGAGGGAGCCCTTGGGAGGGTATTGATTGAAAATAAAGAGAATTTATTGTTTTCTTTTGTTTCTATTTCCTGCCGATTAAGACGATCTGGATGCTTAAAAGTACATTATGCTCAATTTTGCATTTTTGAAATTAGCTCCAGAACAGTGAATCTCTGTAATATTTGGTTTGTGATCGTATTCTTTTATGCCCTCATGAAAATGAGCTCATGTGTTTGAGGAAACATGATCTTTTATTATAGTAGTTCGGCTATGTTCTCAATTGCCTTTTGTTCTGCAGTCCAGAGCATCCTTCATTTCGGTTGCGTGGCCGGTCCATGCTTAGTGGGGATAGGAAAGCCTTCAGAGATTTTTCTGATGATGTCTCTACTTCAAGGTTTATTTTTATCTTCATTATTAATGGATTCTCTCTTATCTGAATTTTATACTATCACGTCACTGTCAGTTATGGTCCCATAATGTATGTACCTGATTTTGGTTTGCAAGAAAGACATGTTTGCAACTCCTTCCTGATAATGTGGCATGATTCTATAATATAGCAATGCTGTGGTTTAATTCTCGGTCATTTAAAAAAAAAAAAAAAACTGGCACGATAGAGACAATGAACTTTGTGAATTGAATTTTGAAGAGAATAGTTATTACAATTTTAAGTGTGGTGTGGAAACTGTGCATTGCTTAAGCTTTACCACATCGGTAGCTCAGACTACTTTATTTGTTTTTATATAGCCTATTTCTGTTTATGTGTAGAGACCCCCATGATTCCTGTTATCATGTTATCTATTCATGATAATAATATTTTTCGATTTTGATTTAGCTACAGATCAGATGGCGCTTCAACTTCAGAAGCACGTCGAATAAGAAGAAGGAGCATCAGCATTACTCCAGAGATTGGTGATGATATCGTGAGGTTAATCTTTGCTTTTGTTTTTCTCATTACTTTCTTTGTTTCCCTTTAAATGGTAGTCAAACTTTGCAATTCTACCTTCATATGTACTTTGATGTTGACAAAACTTTGCTTTTCATTGCCTTGTTCTTCTTCGCCAATGTTAGTACCACATTCAAGCCACAGTGCCATTATTTTAAAAAAAAAAACAATTAAGGACTGTTGAATAAATCATTCAAATTAGACTGTTGAACTGCGAATTTATCAAGTCTGCACTTATTAGTATTCCTCTCAACTTTCTGAATGGAATTGATCTGCTTAAGTGGATATTGTCATGCTATGCTCGATATATATTATTGGGTGAGCGCCTTATTTATTTGTGTAGTTTTACCAATGTTCTTGGTGTAGTAATTGTGCGTATGTTGTTTTATGATTGTTATTTTTATCATTATATGGCATAATCGATCAGAATTCTTTAATTGTATGTCTATGTTTCACGTGTCTGCTTTGACAATTTCAGGGCTGTGCGAGCAATGAATGAAACACTGAAGCAAAATCGTCTTTTGAGAGGACAAGAAGATGACAGGTCGTTCTCCCACCCTTCAAATGAAAGAAATAGTAGTTCAGATGTTCGGAGAAATGTAGGTTTCGTATGTCCTGGTAATGGAGGACTGACTTTATGTTCATCGTCTTATTGCTTTCTTGCATCACGTTGAAATTTCATCTTTGTTCTGTGATTTATTTAGATTATATTACGATGATGAGCCTCCTATCAGTTCCACATACATGAGTTATAAGGAGGGGTGAGGCGTTAGTTATGGGCTTGCATACTGAGAATCAAAAGGACTGTGAGGGTAGAAGGATCTCGGCACAAAAATCATATCATGGGTAGTGGGGTTGAGTGTGTGGAAGGGGAATACTGTTAAGTAGAGAGGTAACTTGGGTGAGGGTGAAAACTGCAGTATTCGGTCTTGTAGGAGAGTGGTGGGAGCTCTTTAAATCTCCTGGGTGGGCTTGAGATTTTTTTCCTGACCTTCGCCATTTCATCATTGAACAGTATTTGTTGGATTCCAGTCGGTAAGAACTTATCATACTATTAGTATTATAGAAGAAAATAATACTTCTAAACCAATAAAGGAAGGTTGGGTGATTTAGAAAATAAGACGAGAATGAATCATGTGAGAGAGAAGGTAAGATTTATTCATCGGGGAGAAATTTTAGAATGGTGATTCTTGTCCTGAAATTTCTATCCCGTCATTTTGTGTGATCCTGATGAAGCATGTTAGTTTTGAGTTTGACACTGTTTCTGGAACGGCTTAAATGGTAAAAAATGTAATTTGTTAGTGAATGGTTTTTTTCTTTATTTACTTTTCAGGATCCAGTGGGTTCTCAAAGAGCAATATCATTACCATCATCGCCACATGAGTATAGGGGTCAAACCTCTGATAGAAGTGAGCATTCAGCATATGCGATTGATGATTTAGCCTCAAAATGGACTAAAGTTCTTGAATCCTTCTCCTTGAACGACAAACCACTATTACCTTACCCAGAATGGAACATTGATTACTCAGAACTGACAGTTGGAATCCGTTTTGGAATTGGTGAGCATGATTTTATTTTAGAGCATGTCGTTGGCTAAAGTTCCAATTTTGTGAGGATGACACTTACTATTGCCTGACCTGAATCTAATGTTACAATTAGATTCTTTGAAAATTTTTGGCCCAAAGGATTCTTTTTTGTTTCATTGAGCATTTGAGAGACCTTTACTGTGACATATCCAGGGTTTTTTGGAGAAGTTTTTCGTGGCATTTGGAATGGAACAGATGTGGCGATCAAAGTTTTCCTAGAGCAAGATCTAACTCCTGAAAACATTGAAGACTTCTGTAATGAGATATCAATTCTTAGGTATCTTTTTTTGACGCACTAATTTTTTTTTATCTATCTCCCATTGACTTTCATTTATCTTACTCCATTCTCTTTGTATTTGTGCATGGGTTTCTTTTCTTGCTAGTCGTCTTCGACATCCTAATGGTACTCTTCCTTATCCTTCTAGTTGGACATTATAACATCACTGTATTTTCTTCGTGTAAGATTGCATGTACTGATTTGTTTGGCATACCTTATTCGGTGCAATTTATGAATCCCTGATTGATTTCTTTTCTTTTTTGTTCTTTTGCTTTAGTTTTAAAAATCTAAGTCTGCTAGACTAATGGTGCTTATATTTGCTGCAGTTATATTGTTTCTGGGTGCATGCACAAAGCCGCCACGCTTATCAATGATCACCGAATTCATGGAAATGGGCTCATTATATTCCTTGATCCATTTGAGCGGTCAGAAAAAAAAACTTAGCTGGCGGAGGAGATTAAAGATGTTGCGTGACATATGCAGGTATGTTTTGCTCATAATGAATCATAATATACTCTCTTCCTTGTTGACCCTAGTGAATGAAGAGTTTTCTTTTTCCTCTGGCTTTATGTGCTATAGTTTAAAGCTTAGGAGTTAGGTGGGATAATGGAACTAGACCCACCAGGGAACCTGGGGACCTTTTGCAATGTTAATGACTGACTAAGAATCTAAGATTTGCCTAGAGAATTGGGGTTTAATGTTTAGGAGATCTTTTTTAATTTCTTATATGCTCGTCCCTTATCATTACCCGGGATTTAGCCAAAAAAGAATAAACAAACTTTGGAATTTTCTGCTAGTGATTTGCTTCTGACTTGTTCTGGTTAGTTAAAGGGCAAAGGAGAAAGATAAGATTCTGTTAAAGCGTATAGCTTATGTTGGCGATTATTATTTCCCAGATGATTTTGGATGATGCATTTAGTAGAGTACTTGAAAGTACCTAATAAATGGTGCCCTCTGAAAATATAATACATTTTACTAACCGGAGATTTGGCTGGTTGTCAAAGGGGTTTGATGTGCATACACCGAATGAAAATAGCTCATCGGGACCTAAAAAGTGCAAATTGCCTAGTGAACAAGCATTGGACCGTCAAGATATGTGATTTTGGACTTTCAAGAATATTGACAGAGGCTCCAGCAAGAGGGTCTCCATCTGCAGGAACTCCAGAATGGATGGCTCCCGAGCTCTTCCGAAACGAACCCTTCACTGAAAAGTGTGATATTTTCAGCCTGGGGGTCATTATGTGGGAGCTCTGCACGCTAAGTAGACCGTGGGAGGGTGTTCCACCAGAGCGGGTATGTTGATATGCGATACACTTTTATCTGTTAACTTTAATTGTATCTGGTGGTAATCCCATTTTTATTCAAACGAGTGAGAGATTAACTGGTACCCTCTTCCTCTTGGCATCCAGGTAGTTTATGCTGTTGGCACCGAAGGATCACGCCTAGAGATTCCTGAAGGCCCACTTGGTAGACTTATATCAGGTTGATCAATGGGAAACATTTTACCATATTCATGAAATCTTGACATACTTCTTTCTATCTTGTGTTGTTAGGCTCTTATTGAACTAATACGAGTTTTCTGTCTTGATCGCAGATTGTTGGGCAGAACCAAATGAACGGCCAAGCTGTGAAGAGATTCTCTCATGCTTGCTCGACTGCGAGTACTCACTTTCTTGATATAGTTTGTTTTGTTTTTGTTTTGTTTGTGTACAGAAAACATGGTAGAGGTGCTACTTTGATGTTCTCGGCTCCCATTGTGAACTCCTGTCGCGATTTTTCCAACCATTGTTATACGATCAAAAAAAAAAAAACATGTTGGTTTTGATCTTCCAATGGTTTCTGTGCTATAAAAAAGCAAGACCATTTCAGTTCTGAGTCCAAAATTTAATGCCTTGTTTCTCCAGGTTCCATTATTACCTCCATTTTAATTGCTTTACGTGTAAGAACTGAGAAGAATCTTGGTTTATTGACTCTTGCTGGCATTATTGCGCTTGCTTTGCATGTGTTATGATGTTTCACCTCCCAGTAAAGCAAGGTGGTTGGAAGGGCTGTCAGTAAATGTCCTCAAGACCTTCAATCTATCACAGCTGGCTTGATGATTGTTAGGGCCTTTCTCGGAAATCCCTTTTAAAAAACAAGGGTATCAGGAAGAAGTATTATTTATTTCTAAAGCCAAGTGGTTAAAAATAGGCTAAATTATAAAAAATACTCTTGGGACTTTGCCATTTGTTTAAAAAATACTATTATTTTTTCAAAAATTGTAGTTACTTAATGTTTCAAAACTCTCATTGGAGTAAAAATTCATTAAAATATTAGATGAAAAATTAACGAACGACGTAGTGGTTGCTAAGACTCTTGCTTAGATTAAGTTTGAAAAAATGGCATTCAGACATGTCGATTTTTCGTCTAAGATTGTAATAGTTTTTATACGCCAATGGTAGTTTTGAAATGTCTATGAAATGTTAAGTGTACTATTACAATTTTTGACAAATTTTAGGTGTATTTTTTTTTTAATTTAGGCTTTTATTTTTTATAAAATTCAAAAAAGGTCGTCTTCATATTTGAGACAAATTTTTATTTGGCCCCTAGATTTAAAATATCATATTTTTGTAATCTTACACTTTTCAATTTTTCTTAAAGAAAAATCAAATTGCTTTTTTTTTTTTTAAAAAAATATAATATTATAAATATGGACCCAAGATTCAAACTTTCAACATATAAAAAAAGTTACCAATGTTTTAATCATTGGATTATATTTGAGATGACTCATTCATTCATCAAATTGTCTGGAACTTTTCAATTAAAAAAATCAGGGAATCTGTGTTTGGTAAAGAATTTGAAAATAGACTAAAATTTAAAAAAATATCCCTCAACTTTTCCATTTGTTTTAAAAAATACTCATATTCTTTAAAAAATTGTAATATTATCCTTGACCTTTTATAAACGATTCAAAAGTACCTTTGACATAGAAAAATTGTTAGACTATTGGATAAAAAGTCAACGTGTCTGAATGTCGTTTTTTAAAACTCAATCCAAGCGCTATAGTCAGCACTATGTTATTTCAGGTCACTGTCACTTCAATTTTTCATCCAGCGTTTAATGGATTTATACCCCAAAGGTAATTTTGAAACATTTATAAAAGGTCGAGAGTAATATTGCAACTTTTGAAAGAATGAGTATTTTTTAAATAAGGGGCAAAGTTTAGAGGGTTTTTTTTTTTTTTTTTTTAATTGAGCCAAGATAAAATTAGCCCATTGCCTACCTACCTACCTACCACAACTTAATAATTAAAATTAATTAATCAAAATTGGATGTAAATACATCCATGTTAAATTAGTTGATTTACTCACCAACATGAACATAGTTTAGTTGACATAAAACATGTGACCTCAACCAAGAGGTTAGAAGTTCAAATCCTCACTCACATATTGTTGAATTCAAAAAAGAAAAAAAGAAAGGAAAATATGTAGCTGATTTACTCGATATATAAGCAATGGGCTATTTTTATAATTAATTTAATTTTTGTATAAAAGAATTCAACTTCTTGGTAGCATAATATAATTAGTCCCTATTATACTAAACACTCACTGACTTTTCTTCTTATCAATTAGAGTGTTCATTCCTTTTCAAAAGAAAAAAAAAAATTTAGAGTGTCCATTCAAGTGTGAGTGTTTGGTTGACAAGGATCAATAATATTTTTTTGGGACAAAGATCAAGATCCCTTTTTCTTTCTGGTTGCTGCTTCCACTATATAAAGTAACAATCCAGACTTGGTCAATTCTCATGCTTTTGGTTTCAGTATATGATCTTGCCTTATATTTACTTTAGGATTAAAAAGGCAAAAAGAGAATATCCCCCTTTACTATTATTGGTTGTAAAATAAAGAATAAAATCAATAGTTGTTAAAAACTCATATTACTCTACCAAACCATGCACATATAAAATTTGTTGGCTGTTCTATATATGGATGCTCCATACATTACCAAGAATATGCTCTCTAAAAACTTGTCATACATGAAATTTCATTAGCTTGGTGATCATTCATTTCAAATGAATCATTTGTATTTCAAAAACTGTATTTCTTTGAGAACAAATTGGTTGGAAGTTTATGTTTTCTTATATTAGATACATGTTTGAGACCAAATTTGGTTCGAAGGTTATGTTTTCTTATATTGAATACATGTCTTTGTGTGTTGCTTAAATATTTTCTTTTGAAATATAGTTTAATATAAATTTAGAAAGAATAAACACTATGAATCAAATTGGAAATAGATATATATCCATATTCACATTGCATATAATTTTCATACCTTTTTTTTTTTTAACGTTTGGTCTATGCCATTGAATGTATTAATATGATGGGCATTGTTACTCAATTATAAGCAATAGACTTATTCATTAGTATCAAATTTTCCAGCTAACTTGAGCATAGCTCAACTGGTTAAGATATGTCTTTGATCAAAAGGTTAGAGATTCGAATCTCCTCACTCTCCACTTGTTGAACTAAAAAAAAAATATCAAATTTTCAATCCCTTCAATTTGTGTAGCATATTAATGGACAATTACATTATACAGATATTTCAGGGTCAAAGACTACCAATTGTGTGTGGCTTAACGAATAAATGCTAGATTAATCTTACTAGTAATCATGTGTGAATCCTAGAGAATATTGTAATCAATAGAATTACAAGGCTATAGTTATTAATATATTAAGGTATGTTTGGGAGTGATTTTGAAATAGTTAAAATCACTTTTGTCGTATTCAAAATCACCTCGAAACACGCTTTTAATTATTCAAAATCAAATTCTTGGTATGAAAATCGCCTTTAAAAATGTAAAATCAAATATTAAGTAGATTTTGAATGATTAAAGACATGTTTTAGAGTAATTTTAAACATGACAAAAGTGATTTTTACCATTTCAATTTTCAAAATCACTCTCAAACATGCCTTTAATACGCTCACCAAGATTCATATTTTATTTGATGTGGGCAAAATTTTCTAATATGAATTTTTTTTCATACTACCTCCATTCATTGTTTGTTATAACACTATAATTTAAGATTCTAAGAATAGTGTGGAATTCATAAAATAAAATAATATATCACTTAATGACGTGTCAAATTGTGAATAACAGAGTAGATACTCCCATAGTATTATAAACTTTCTCTAGGTTGTAGAGCTACAGTAAAAAAGTGAGTTCGAAATAGAATGACAGATTTGAGCATAACTCAATTGGTTAAGACATATATCATCGACCAAGAGGTTAAAGGTCTAAATTTCCTGCCACATATGTTGTTGAACTAAAAAATACAGTGAATTTGAAATAACTTTTGGAAAAGTTAAAAATGTTTTAGCCCCTTAGAATTTTTTTTCAAAATTTTCATAATGTTTAGGTTAGATAGTCAAGAGTAAGTTTAAAAACACTTAAAATGCATTGGTAGAAATATTTAGGTTGCCAACTTAAACACAACTCAACTGGTTTAGACATATATCATCGACCAAGAGGTCTCCACCCCAAATATTGTTGAACTTAAAAAAGAAAAAAGAAAAAAAAAACTTTTCTTGATAAAAGAAGTGCTTTCACTTTATTTATATATATACACACACTCAAATATTGTTGAACTTAAAAAAAAAAAAAGAAAAAAAAATACTTAATTAATACTTCTTAATAAAAGAAGTGCTTTCACTTTATTTATATATACACACACACCCAGAAATCATCTCACACTCACTATAAGTAAGTGATATAGATCATATTCACGTTAGTTTTTTGCATATTTGGTCTTAATAATCCATTTCATGCATAGATCTTAGCTTATTAGTTTACTCTAGCTAGGCAGCTTGAAAAGCATTTGGTTTCTTCTTTTGCTTTTGGTATGTAAAACATAGTATTAATTCATATAAATGATGCATACATACAAGCTTTGTAACCCTAAGAAAGGCCAAGAAGCTAAAAAAGAGAGAATGATTTTTTTTTTCTTTTTAAATTCAACCGTTGTGGGACTACTTGGAAATCAAACTATTCAACCATCTTCATCGTAATTTCAAGGTAAAAGGTACCTCCACTCTGTTAAAACTTAAAAGCTCAATGGGTAAAAGAGATTATTGAGTGTTAAATTACCAATCAACCCAAAAGCTTAAGTTGATGGGTTATGGTAAATTTAATTATATAAACACTATAACACTCCTCCTCACTTATGGGTTTGAAAATTTGTAATAGACCCAACAAGTGAAAATCAATATTAATTGGGAGGAAACAACTTCACAGGGTTCGAACACAAGATCTCATGCCCTGATACCATGTTAATTCACCAATCAACCTAAAAGCTTAAGTTGATGGGTTATGGTAAATTTAATTATATATCAACACTTTAACACTTCCCTTCATAAAACCCAAACGGGTACTCGGTCTAAAAATTAAAATTGGGATCCAATCTAAGAATAGTAAACCTAAAGAAGTACCATCTTGAGGGGGCATATTGAAGATCCCACATTGAAAAGATATGGAGACCTCATATTCTTAATAAGATGAATGAGTTACTCCTTTCATAGCTAATTGGTTTTGAGATGGAACCCCATGTAATATAATATATAGTATCAGAGCCCATTAAACCCAAACGGGTATTCGATCCAAAAAATTGAGATTTTATTCAAGAATGGTGAACCCAAAGAGGTACCATCTTGAGGGGGCATGTTGAGAATCCCACATTAAAAAAATGAAGAAAGACCTCACAATTCCCATGTAATCATGTTTAATTTTCAATTTAATGTTTGATCAGAGAACAAGAAATAGGAAATGACTTAATTACCAATCACATAATTTCTATTTCTTTCTTCAATATAAGAGAGAATAAGAAACATGAAACAAGAAATATAATAGTTATACGTATACCAAACACGGGGTGGGTGGAAGCGAGTCTTCTTCAGCCCTGCAAGTACTGCTGGATTGCGACTTGTGTAGCGAGGGGTTTTCCACAGTGGAATCTGTCGACGTTCAGTATAAAAATCCACAGTGGAACGTTCTCAATTCAAAGTGGACTTTGAGGTCAAAGCCTAGACCAAAGGTGCCTAATATCGTAGGGAGACTCATTGAGTAGGAAATCCCATCTTCAGCTAAACCAAGTTTTGTTTTTGGAAAAAGAAGAAACAAAAAATAAGAAATAGGAAACGAAAAACATGAAGGTTACAAAAGAGAGGCTTAAGAAAGAATAAACCAAAAACCCTAATACATAGGGACAAATTCATTAGTGAAAAAAATAAAGCATTTAATTAGCTTCTTAACTCCAGAGAGAGGAAACTCAAGTATTTGGTGCAACAGTTGGCATGGGATTTCATGAAATATATAATAAAATCTTACAGCTTGAAAATTGAAGGGAAAAGGAAAAGGAAAAGAAGAGATCAAGATGCAACGATAGATGTAATATAGCTATAGGGGCATGCATATGGTTGTATATAGCGCAGTTGTATACACAAACTTAATATATAGTTTTCCCAATTTGATATATTTATATTATGTAGAGATCATAAAAAGGAAGAGGGCAATGAAAGCAACGTCAGAGTTTCAGCTTCAACACATTTATGCTTTTGAACAGACTTCTTTCTCTTCTCTTTGATTCTTTTGCTCCACGGTTTGGTCCTGAATTCAAGAATTTAAAATTAAACTTCAATCAGTTCAAAGAGACGCAGACGAAGACAAGAATGAGCTGTAAATCAATGTGAATTAGAAACTTTCAACTTTCTGTAAATTAATTATTTGACAACGTATTACAAAACAAGCTGTGTGAAGTTTCAAAAACTAACTTTAACTGGCCAATGTGAACACTCAACAGTTAAGACATTTACTTATTTTTTTGAGAGTGATGAATTTAAAATTTCACCCCACATTCGTTGTACTCAAAACAAAATTTACCTCAATACAAATGGAGAATCAATGGAGGAATGGAAAGAATGCAAAAATGACATTTGTTTGACGATTTACTAAGTGTTAGTTTTCCCTAAGTGTTAGAATATTTTCTTATAAGATAAAGATAAGATATCACTAAAAATTAGAGGAGAAAGAGAAGTAAACAACTCTGAAGAGAAAATTTTGAAGTTAATTATCCAAATACGTCCAAACCACACAATTCAAATAGTTGTTTGATTTAGAGTACAACTATTCTAATATTACAATCTTGTGAACAAATCAGAGCAGATAACTTAATAGCTCAAGTTTTTGGATCTAACCATAATTTAACAAAAGATTTTTATGAAAATAGTGAGATGACGAATGAAACTATAGAACACACTAGATTTTTATCGAAAAATTTTCATGGACAAAAATCACAAATAGGGGAGAAAAATCTACTGCAATAAAATTTCAATATAAGCACTCAATACAAACACACACATATATATAGACTTCAATTCTCTTCTCATTTTAAATATCATACCACAAACTCCTCAAATCAGGCCATAAAAAACTTGAGTCATCCAGAATCTTCTTTACTAATATCCAATGCTACTTAACAGAAGTTTTTGTCCTCTCCCTACAATAAAATATGCAAAAATAGGGTTGGAAACTAGAGGGAGAGACCCAATTGTCTAAAGTTGAAGCTACAAAAGATGAGAGAGAAGCCAAAATTCACTTGAAAATTTTCAAATTCCAATCCATATTTAATTAATATCCTTGAGACAAATGGCATCCTTGGTAATTGAAGCTAAGAGGGAGAGGCAGCCAAGAATGTCTTGTGAAAAGCTTCCCAATGGAATATGCAGCTTTCAAACCCCAAACCCCTGAGCTCACAAACAAACATACATACATACATATAAAAATGCAATAAAAAGGAAATTGCACGTGCAGAAAGTGTACAAAAAACAAGTGTTTGGGAAGAACAAATAAAATTTTCACTCCATCCAAGGGTATTTTTCTTTAGAAATATCTACAAAAGTAGATAGTTAAAAAGAAACAATTTTGGTGGATTTTTTATTTTTTTATTTTTTTTGGACTTCCCTATGAGCAGACAAGAACATGTGAGACTTTAGGGCAACGTAGTACAAGAAAACACTTGTCTTAAAATTAAACACAAGAATGAGGTAAATGGGAAGCACAAAGTACGAGTCTTTACTTACTCCCAACAGGGAAAAATAAACTTCACTGTTTCTTACAAACTTATGACTTTTCAGACATCGAATCCAATCAATATACCATGTGTTTGATGAAATGGGAGAATATAAAAACTTACTGCCCCACATAAATCCAACTTCAGACAACCACAGAATCTTCAAAAGGAAGCTCAAAATGGAGGTTGAAAGCATAAAAAATATGCCCTTTACCATAGATTTTCTGCAACTGATCAGAAGCAAATTTTTTTTTTTTGAAAAAAGCAGTCGGTGGTGGGCTTAAGTAGAAGTTCCCTTGTGAAATTTTATTTATTTTTCTTTCTTTAACAAATTCAAAAGCAACTAATTATTTAATGACCAAATGGGTCTCTCTCCTTGCACTACACTCGAGAGATTCTATTGAGAATGATGAGTTCTACTTCATTGGTGTGTAATAAAATAATCAAAATTGAGGTGGAGGGGAGGGGAAAAAAACAAAAGGGCATAGCTAAAAGGCATGTAAAAACAAAAACCCTTCAAAATTTTGGGTAATTAATCCTAAAGAATTTGCAATTAACAAACCTTAAACTCTTAATGTAATGACACTCGTTTTCAATCATTCCATTCGTTAATGAGAATTCAACTAATGAAATTCAGTTAATGATCAAAAGTTTTCATTTGGGTTTTAAAAATTTTCCAACCCCACTTCTCTTTATACATAAAAAAAAAAGAAACTTTTATTTATATATTATATTTGAATTTGATATGATAAAAAGTGAATCACATATATATCTGACATGACCATTAATCAGTGCACTATCACATAGAAAGAATCTTAAAAGAACTCTATAAAATGAGAAATTAAAAATTGTAATGTGTTGTCTAAATAATAATTCACTGAGAAAATACAGTACTATTTTTTTTTTCTTTTTAGCGTATGTTTTCTGGGTCGCTCTTGTGAAGTGGGAATCTGTACGGTCGAGAAGTGGGATGATTGATTATATTTTTATATGATCTGTATTGATCTCCTGTAATTTTTCTCTTTCTCAAATATTTTTTAACAAAGTTTGTAGTAAGAGAATAATTTAATCTAGCAATGACCATCTCCATAAATTAATCACCATTTATAATATGAAACTATTAGTATTATGTCATGTGCATTAAACAAATTTAAAAACAATCTTCATAGAAAAAAAAACATTTTCCCACTTTTATATGTTCATAGAAAATAACTAGAATTAATTCTAGCATTTGGGCTGTCATAGACGTAGTTTTTCATTTATAACATATATGGTAAAATTTGATCAAAGTTGGTTTATTGCTAAGTTTTAATATCAATCCCTAATTTAATTCTTACAAGTAATTTTTTTCTTTCACACACACACTACGTCTCTTTCTAGATAAAAGTTGAATTCAAACATCTCAATCAACCCCATCAATTTAAATTTCCATTCAGCAATAAAATTGGATTATATTATTCCATATGAAAGAAAAAGAAGAATGATGAAGCAAATAAAATCAATAATGGAGATCTATCAGTTTAGAAGAAGAGATTAAATAAGAAAATTACCATAATTTTGATGTGATGATGGGAAGAAAGAGGCTTTAAATTGAAGTGAAGAACTTAAGGAGTTGAAAAGTGCATCATCCCAGAAGAAGAAGAAGAAGAAGAAGTATTAGTAGTTGAATCATCATGATTTGTATTGGTATTGATTGGCTTGTTGCTCTTCTTCTTCTTTTTATAAGGAATTCCTCTAGCTTTGGCTTGACACTCTCTAACTTCTCTAAGATAAACCCTTATAGAAGCACTTGCAAAAGGGTTAGTCTCAGGGGAGCCACCATTTTCTTCATAAGCAGCTCTCAAACGCCCTATCAGAGCATCAAGGCTGCCCCAAGCTTGCTTCAACGGGCAGGTGCAAGGGGCAGGCGGCTCTGGCTGCCCGTAAAACATACAACCTTGGACATGAACTTTTGTCTTCCCAAATTGATCTAGGTATCTTAGGAACTCCAACACATGGTTGAAGTTGCACTGAGATAGTGCCACTGGAGGTCTTTGATTCTTCAAGTACTGCCCAAAAGTGTTCCAATCTCGCCGCTTTTGCGACTCGTACCGACTCGGGGTCGTCGTCGTCGGTGGCGAGCTAGACGATCCTTCTCCATACTCTTTGCCTCTTTCACCACCAGACATGTTTGGTGTTGTTCTTCTTGTTGTTTTTCCTTGGTTTACACTACTCAAGGAGGATATAAAATAATACACTTGATTGATCAGTTGATGATTATAAAAGAAGAACCAAAAAACAATAATTATGATCAAAAGTAGAGAAAGAGAGATCAGAAAAAAGAGAGAGAGGGGAAAGGAATAGGAGTAAAGGGAGAGTTTTGGAAGAGGAAGATGAGAAAATAAAAATAAAAATTGAATCACATCATGGGCTATACTGAGAAGACATGTTATGGGCCATATGACTTGCTTTCTCTCTTCATCTTTTTCTTCTTTTTCCTTTCGTTTTTTTCTGTCTTTTATTATTATTTAATTTTCTTTCTTATATACATTAAAAAAAAAAAAAAAAAAAACTCTATATAGTGTTTAGAATTAACTATACGTTTTCTCTAAAAGTTCACAACAAGCTGAAGAGGCCAAGAGGGCTTTGTCAACAGAAACCTTATCGTTTTGTCTTTAATTTGATTAGGGTAATTAGTATTAAGGTGTAATTACACATGCACTGTTGGGCACTTTCAAATTAGTGGCTTAATTAATCAGATCACTAATTGGTAAATATTGTATCATTGTAAATTTTTGTGGTTGTCCATGTGTTTAAATTTGAGTCATCAAATGATACTATGTGGGAAAAAAGTAGATCCAGTTTGGATCCAAATAGATATATATTAAGATCCTATGTTTTCTATTTGAGCTGTCTTTATCAACCTGGATATGGGAATGGATTGTTATAGTGTAGAAAAACCCTAGCTACCCACCTTTAACAACAGAGATTTTTTGCCTTCAATATAATTGTTATATGTATAATACTTGTGGATTATTTATATAATTTTCTCTCTCAAGTCATCATAATAGAAACCCTAGCTACTCAACTTTAACAACAGAGATTTTGTGTGTGTATATATAAATTTCTCACTCTCTTTCATAACTTCCATTATTTATGTAAAAAATCAAATATTTTTCTCATTTACCCTAATGCTCTTTTTTTTTTAAAAAAAGAAAAAGAAAAAGAAAAAGAAAAACCTTATATGATATATCGCCAACCTATGATTCATAAGGCAAATACATGTACAGCTAGATGTAGATTATAAATGTAAATGTAAATATAGTAACATATAGTTAAGAATCTAAGAAGCGACGCAGTTAATATTTAATACAAATAGAAATGTGACATGAAAACATAAGTAATATATTTTAATTTAAGTAGGGTTAAAACGGCAAGAAGAATCCTTAAAATGCAAAATAATTTTAATTTAGAAAAAGAAAAAGAGGTTGTGGGTTTTGAGGTGATTTTTGGATTGAATTCTTTAAGAGGCATAATTTGAAAGGAGAGAATGCACGGACGTCAAAAGTGATGGAGATGATGGCCAACCAATCTCACCTGGTCCCACTCTCAAGATATCCCTCTTAGTTGAACTATCTATATCCTTCAATCTTGGCCCTCTGATCTTCACAACAATTCTTAGCCGTCCGATTCATCGCATCCATGTTATCTAAAGTATATCACCCACAAACTAGATAAGGAAATCTCTAACTTCCTCATTTATGTACCTAATTACCTAAATCATACGTTGATTTCAGCATAACTTAATGAATAAGACACTTATTATTTTTGTCAAAGTGAGTATGACTTAGCGATAATTGACATATATCTTCGATCTAAGAAAAGACCAGAAGTTCGAATCTTCCTACCTCAAATGTTGTTCAAGATACTTATCATCTTTTATAAAATTGAAGGTTCGACCTTCCACTATCACAACTATCAAAATAATATATGGGTTACTAAGAATGTGTAGATTAAAGCTTTTTAAGTTGGGGATTGAAAAAATCCATCAAAAAAGTTAGTGTAATTGGGTTGGTTCAATATTGGGCTTTTTAGTAGGATGGTTTATGTGATATATCCTAGATAGAACTATATGCTATAAATTCATTTGCATAATCCTAATTGAAAGTAGATGTAAAAAAAATGCATGCGAGGGAGAAGTTTTTGGATTAATATATATTTGATAATTGGGTCGCAATTTTGAGAGTAGTATTTTCAAATAAAAATTTTTGATTAGTAATTATTCGTACAAGTGTTTCATTTAAAAATAATATGAGTTAGTATATACTTACAAGTAGTTATTTTTAATTGCTAAAAATACTTTTAAGATGCTGAGAATATACACTCATATCCACGAGAAATTATTTAATCTAGAGGTTGCCACAATGAGGTTGACAGTTTTACACCGTTAGATGTATGAGAGAGAAATTGTATCTAACAGTTGTTAGGACACAGACAAATTTTAAAATCTAAATTTGACGGTTTTAAAGAGGTAGTCACATTGTGGCGGCCTCATTGAATAATTTGTTCATATCCATGTACTATCACTTTCATTTGAATAAACAAACATGAAGGTGGCATTTGCATCAAATATTTGAAATTTTATATGAATTAGGGTGATGACTAATGAGATAGGATTAAAAACATATATACATCATAGTTTAAGGAAGTAAAAGTAATCTTATATTCCTTTCTATTTTCTTCCATTACTGAAATTGTATTGAAAATTTCTTATTCTGGAAGAGTTAGGGGTTTATAAGATAAATGAAAAAGAAGAAGTAAATTACAACTCGTTTCATAGTGAAATCTAATTTTAAACTTCATAATAAATGTATAAAAAAAAGAAATTAGATGCACACCAAACCATCTAAGCTTTGTTATTTTTAATAAATCAATGATTGATATGAATTAAATTAATATATATACTGGTCAATCACTAGTTGATTATGTTTAGTATAGACCTATAATATATCTACTTATATGATATGTCGATTGACTAAGATTTATATATAATGTAGTATGATGTAATTGATAGCACTGTAAAAGTGCTACTTTATAAACTTATTTCATGCTGGTTTAGTTACCTTTAAGCGTTTATTTGTCTATTTTGTAGGGATTTAGCAATTTAGAGCCGTTTGGAAGACTTTGGATGAATCGGGCTTAAAAGGAAGCCAATTGGGTCTATTTTGAGCATTAGAACTGAGAAGAGATACCAACCAAGTCAAAGGAGCCGAGTACAGAGCATCTAGATGTTGTTTTGGGCGACAAGATGCCACTGTACAACCATATGAAGCTTGAAGATCCAAAGGAATAGCATCTAGAAGCTATTCCAAGCGTCTAGATGCTGGGAACTTAAAGAAGCGAGGCTCGCTCGACGCTGCGGAGAGGCTACCTTAGACGCTGTTAGCGTCGAGACGCTACCCTGATTCCGCCAGATTCATTTCGTATTTGCGGAGGCAGCGTCTAGACGTTGTCCTAAGCGTCTAGACGCTTCCCTGCCTTATTTAAACAATTTTTTCACTTTAGGGTTAGCATCCATCTTTTGGCCTACACGTGTTTTTAGAGAGTTGTTAGAACCCTTTTTCCCTTTTCTCCTTAGACAATTATTGTATCGAATCGAACCAATGATGAACCTTGGCTACATCATCACGATGAGCGGCTAAGGTAAGTGTTTCAATTCAAAAGTAGGTTGCAACCAATTGCAATGTTGTAAGGTTTGAATTTTAATGTAGTTTTCTTATAATTACAAATATTCTTTGATTCCTGATCGGTGTTCACGCAAGCGCACGCGATCGAAGTAATATAAAATGGTATATGAGTACCAAGTATCGAATCCCACAGGGAACGGAGTAACAAAGATTTTGTTTTGCAAAAGTGTAAGGCAATTTGCAAGTTTGAAAATTAAAAATGCAAAAATCAAGTTGTTGGTGGAAAATTGAAATTGCTAATATAATTGCTAATCCAGAATGGCAATGTGCGAAAGACTAAAATTGCAGAATTAAATTGCTAATCTAAATTGGCAATATAAAATGGCAATTTGGATGAACTTAAGAATGAAATTATAAAGGATGGGGCTCAAGAATGTCATTGCCCTAAGTCGTAATTGCAAACCAAAATTGCAATTCCAACCTACTCCACACTCAATTGTAAACCAAAATTGCATCTCCTATTACCTCAAAATTGGGTTTTTTAGGAGGCTAAGTGGGGGCTCTATATGTCTATAGTCCCTCCATCTTAGATAATTTTTGGCTCACAACTTTATGAGTCTTGGAGTCCTTAATCCCTATGTCTAGGGTAAGGAATGGCTTATGTCTAAGCTCTTTTACTCTATTACTTGTTTGAAATCCGCTTATCACTAACCCTGTCGGTATTAGATCTAAGCTTGAGTTGAAACCCTAGTTGATCAATCTAGGATCTCAATGGAAATTAAATCAACACAAGCAAACAATTGAGATGTAGGCTTGGTTTTTCTTGAATTTTGGCTACATTTACTTCTTAGAGAATTCACATCCTTGAACCCCCTAAGAAGTTTTAGCTCATATTTTTAATGAAAAACATAAAACTAATTTTAAAGAAAGACTTCATAATGAAATTGAATAAGGCAATAACTTATTAATTGCAAATTGGTTTTTCCTAAAAGTAAATAAGGGTAATAAAGTTAAAATACAAGGTTAATTTGGTAATTCCCTTATCTTCTACCTTCTGTCATGAGCATAGATTGGAAAATTTCTCTTTTTGTTCTTCACAGAAGCTAATTAGACCAGGAATAACAAAAAAAACAGAGCAAATAAGCAAAAGCGCAACTTGATTCCTATGAATTTATGCTGGCTTGCGTCCAATAGAGAACAAGAGGTTAATCCCCATGACCATTCATCATATAATAAAGGAAGGTTGAAGCACTGTAATTGAAATTTTGGTGAAAATAAATAACTAAAACTGAAGGAAAATAAAAACAGAGGAAATATTGTGAGCAAAATTACCCTCGATTGAACTTGAAACCAACTTAAGTTTGAATGAAAATACAACAAATAGAAAAACAAAATATCTAGGCAATGTTTTGTAATACAAACTTGAAGGAAAGTTGAATGGAAATTGAATAAAATGATAAGAACAGTAGCAGAACAGCCAAAACAGAGGCTGTCCCAAACCGAAAAAACCAGAAAACTAAGCTTCGAATTGACCCCTTCAATCGTCCTATTTTGTTCGGCGTTCTTCAATCTCCTTTTGTAGACCGATTTAGGGTTCCCATTTGCCACAAATAATGCTCTAAATCCCTTGATTTGTGCGAGAATTTCTCTGTCAATTATGGGTTCATCAATCACGGATTTCCCGAAAATTCCATATCTGCAGCTGCTGAGGATTGCCAATTCGCTGGTTTGGCAATGGTCTGGCAATTGGTTTGGCAATTCCTGCAAAATAATCACAATACTTAGAAATCTTTTCCAATTGCTACCATATTTCATTATTTCCTTCTTTCAACAATTTTTCACCATTTTTCATTAGTAATAGGACAAACAAGAGTTCTTTCGAGCAATTTAGGATTAAAATAAGCCTTAATTTCACGGCTTATCAATTCCTGTGTCTATTTTATGAGCATGTATTTCTGATTGAATTGACGTCTTGATCGTTTTATATGTTTGATTGCTAGTCATGATTCATGATCCGTAATTGTCGTGTTGATTGAACCTTGTAGCGATAGAATTATTACATGTGTGTGTTTTATGGGTTTCCATAATTGCATTGCTTGCATGTTTAATTCTAGGAATTAAAGAAACATTTTGATTAGATTAAAGTTATTTTATCTAATTGGTTGTCTTAGTCCTTCCAAAACACTTAATGCCTTTACCCAAGTAATTTGGAACGGTTTCGTCAGAATTGTTTAGATAATTAACGTTAACCTTGACGTTTGTTAGAGTTAATGACTTTACAAAATTTGTTACTTTTAGGGTTTCCTAATAAGTTGACTAAGTGTTTGCATAATTAAGTTACGCGTTTTGTATGCCTATGATCGATTTTGCAATTGGACAAAATTGTACATGTGAATTGAATTTTGGTAAGATTTGATCTATATTTATTTTTATTTACTTATGTTTTATTTATAAAAACACAAAACCCCCATTTTTTATTGGTTTTCTCCATTGTAAATTTAACTTGAAAAATTAATATTCGGTTTCTTGAGATCAATCCAATCCACAAAATTCTACAATTAGCTTAGGATCGATTTATAAATTGTAATTTGACAAGCCCTCGATAAGCTTGGGTCAGTAATAATTTTAAATCATCTTAATCATATCATATGAAAAACTAAAATGGATCATAATATTATATCATTACAAAATATGTTATGTTTTAAAATATTAATAGAAAAAATAAAAGGGCGATCCATAAATCCATTACAAATTTATAATTAAAAATTAAAGAAATTTATATGATTTCACTTCTCTAGGTGGTCAAGAAAGCATGATTAAGGATGGACCCCAATTACTAACCAATCAAGAGATTGGTTAGTAATTAAAATAAAATTAGAAATTGATTTGTTGGGCTGCTTATCCAGTTGATGTGCAATTGATGAATTTGATGAGAGCTTTGCGCCACTTGTTTATCATTTGTTTTATATCCTCTTTTCCATACATACAAGTGCTGAGATTCACACAATATGATAACCACTCCAAATTATGATCCACATTTTAAGTAAGAATATTTTAATCTTTTTGTTTAGGACAATGATTTGGTCCCAAATTAAGGTTTCATTCTTAGCCACCACTATTAGAGTTAGTTGAGACATAAAAATGGCTATTAACCTAAGAAATATTTTGGCTAAATTATAAAAAATATACCTCTATTCTTTCAAAAGTTGCAATATTATCATTGACCTGTTATAAATATTTCAAAACTACTATTGGAATAGAAAAACTGTTAAAATGTTGGACAAAAAGTCGACGTGTCTGAATGACGTTCTTTCAAACTTAATCCAAGCAAGTGTCCCAATCACTGCCATGTTGTTCTAAGCAACTATCGAGTCGATTTTCCATTCAATATTCTAACAGATTTCTACTTCAATAGTAGTTTTGAAATATTTATGAAAGGTCAAGAGTAATATTGCAACTTTTAAAAGAATATGAGTATTTTTAAAACAAATGAAAAAGTTCAAGGGTATTTTTTTATAATTTAGCCAAACATTTTCATGTAATGGCACGTTAAATATAAATAAAATTAGAATGTTTCCTACACTTAGAGTCATGTGAGCCTCTCGTCACTTTGAAATTCTTGATTTAGAGTTGTAT
The DNA here is from genome assembly GCA_033996785.1 of Trichosanthes truncata. Classification (NCBI taxonomy): domain Eukaryota; kingdom Viridiplantae; phylum Streptophyta; class Magnoliopsida; order Cucurbitales; family Cucurbitaceae; genus Trichosanthes; species Trichosanthes truncata. Next base: position 23,649,957 of record JAWPNB010000008.1, on the reverse strand, counting down.
GATTGAACCAATTTAAGTAAATTCCAATCAACTTTCTCATAGAATGTTCAAATCTTGAGTGAGGAACGAGTTTTTCTTACCTCATGATTTTTAATCATCAAGGTGATTTATTGTCTAATCATTCCTTTAGAATTGAAATCAAATTGATTTGGTGGTTTTAAGGCTTGACAATGAGGGAGAGTGGAAGGGTTCTTATATGCAATTCCTTAGGATTTCATATCACAATTATGTTAATATACTCTTAAAATTTATAGGTTGATTCAATCAAAATCATAAATTAATAATTTCATCAGTTAAAACTTTCAACTTTTAGGTTTGGAAAATTATAACCCTAAATTGATGATTTTCAATTAAAACCTTAATTGTCTCAAATTATAACCGACGTTTGAATTATGTTATAAGACTGTTAGTTAAATTCAGAGTACATGTGTAAAGGCTCCAATTTTATATTTTATATAACAAAAGAAATTTTTTTAAAAATATAATCAAATGTTTATCTCTTTAAAGTAAAGTCATGTAGGGTGTAAATAACTCTTGTGGTGGCTCCATGAACAGAACTAGATATGAAGCCTCACAAAGTCATTGCCACTATGTAGAAATCCCTCCACTACTAGCAAAAATAGGAATAGGACAATGTAGTCAAAGGAGTAGTGAGATTATTTTTTATTTTCTATTTATTTTATTTTTATATCATTAATTGTTTGCATGCTTATTTACTATTAGGTCTATTATTGATATACCTTATCAATAGAAAAAAAGTTGTATATTAATGGTATGTATTTAATTTTCATTTTTAATCTGTGATAGTTTACATGCTTACTTTCTATAATTTCTATCACTAATATACCATATCAATATAATTAAAAATGGTATATCAATAATATATTTGGTTTTCTTTTCTTTAGGTCTATCATCATCATATCATATCAATAGATTAAAAGTGATAACTTAGTATCCACATTTGCTATTAGTTCTATCATCAACCTATCATATCAAATAGATTAAAAATAATGGTAAATTGGTGATAACTAAATATCAATAACAAAAAAGTCAACAACAAATAGATATATTGTAAATTAATACTAATAACCATGTATCATTAATATACATTTTTTTTGTGTATCATTGCTAGCCATCTATAATTGATAGATGTAGAAATGATCTATCAATGATTCATATCTATCATTGCTATAAAAATGATATATTAGTGATATAAGGGTAAAATGAAAATTACATAAAATGTTTAACTAAGCACGCGAAAAATGAAAAAAAATTGTCATAGCATTTTTTTTTTTGTGTGAGATAGATTTGCAAATATAACGACCAATTTTACCATCTATTATATAATTTTTCTTGATTTAACCTACCAAATGTAGAGTTTTAATTGATCCAATTATCAAGTCAAGAGTTTTAAATCACTCCACTTGCTAAGTTTAAAGGTATAAATTAAATTGATTTTTTCCCATAAAATTAGCTTCATAGATCAGAATTCTATTTTACATTTTGACATGTCATCAGAAAGTTAGAGACCAATTTATGAGTGTTATGATAAACCACATTGCTAAGTGACTTTTTATGTTCAATTCAACTATTTGAGATGTAAATTTATCCAGCTATTTGATATGGTTTGTTGGCTCATTAAATACATCATTGTGTGCTTATTTAAATGGCACTCTTGTTTTCACAAATGTGAATATAGTAGGATCATATAAGAAGTGACTCAAATGACTCAATCTAAATCCAACACTAAAATATTTTGGGGTGAATGAGTTTAATCTGGATATCTAAACTAAACACAAACAAGTTCATAATCCAAACTAGATCCATTAGGTTGAATTGATCAAGATTTTTTTTTTTTCAAGTCATAGAATTTCTTGAGTACCCTTATAGAACATGTTCTAAAGTAATGATATCATGTAGACACATTAGATGTATATTATTCGAATTAGATCAAAATAATGACAGAGACAACATAACATTACGTTCGAATCCAAAGTACTCCATGTCTCAATCTGATTCTTTTCTCTTAGGCAAAGATTATCCCATGTCTTAAGTACCATGGTAAAATGTCTCCCATCAATGAATTGAAAAAAAGATGAAGATTAAAGAAGAAAAAAGTTACCAAGTTAGGACACTGATAAATCAAAGGAAAAAAAAATTGGGAATCTAAAAGAGTGATGATAGGACAGAATTATATAACATTGTTTGATTGAAATGAGGAACGAATTGTTTTGTGGTTAGGTGACATCCAAACGTGGAAACTTGTTGTCTCCTTTTTTTTTCTCCTCTTTTACATCAAAACCTTTACCTTATTTCATTGCAATCTCACATTTTACTGCTTAAATTTTGGGACAATTGTCTTATCAAGACAGCCTATATCATATTCCAATTCCTACAAAGACTCTCTTTTCCCCTTCTTTTGCGTTCTCCCACTCATTAAAACTCCATTGGCCCACCTTCCAATCCACCCTCTAAAATCCCTAATTCAACATTATATGCTTGTTGTAGCCGCCACATATGATACTGAGAGAGTATCGATAGTCGAGGGACGACAATAAGGGGGGACGAGATCAGAGATGTCGTCTTTGTTTCAGTTTTTTCTTGACTATATTCTCTTATTTTGGAGAATTTAGATGAGTTCGGAGCATTCTTTTAATGGAAATATATATCAGATTTTGGAGAGTTAGGGTTGACGTAGGGTTGCATTCGTATTTATTAATTTTGTTTGAAATTGAGATTTCTTATCTTATTTAAGGGTATATCTTCGTTAACTTTTGTCATTTGAACATGTATGTGTTAGAAAAAGAGAATTACTTTTTTGGTGCTTGAGAGTTTGGAAATTGTTTAGAATTAAAAGAGGAAAATAATAGGGGACAATAACACGCCCTATAACCTATAAGATATGAATGATTTGATTTCAAGGGGTTTTCCTCGTTTTTTTATGTTGTTAGATAACTTTACCTAAAGAAAGTATCACCAATTCTTTTATTTTTATTTTTCTATAATTTCAACATTTGGCATCATGATGAAATGACACCAAAGGTATTTAGAAGTACCATCAAATTGAAGCAACATTGGAAAAACAATTTTATTTAAATTATGTTAGTAAATATCATATTTGTATAATAATACATATATTTGAGAATGAAAGATGTCATACTCCCTAATTGTAGCACCAAAAAGGTGGTCTATCATAGCTGGTTCCTTTGTTTAGTTGGATAACAATAATTTGTCCAATTTTGATTGTTGTTTGGAGCTCTAAACTATTTTAGAATTCTAGACTTGCATCTTTGCTTCAATAGAGTCAATAAGTAAAAGGAAAAATTCAAAGAAAGGAAAAATTTCACACCCAGTTCCATAGTAACAAAGTAGAAAGCAAGCACACCCCTCATAATCAAACGGAAGGGAAACGGGATTCAAACAATTTTCTCAAAGTGAGATTAATTAAATGCAGCTACACCTTATTACTTATTTAGAATCTTAGACAATCTGATTGCATTTTATCGGAATAGCTAGAAGGTCATATAAAGGTCCTATAAATGATAGGGCAATATAACACGTAAGCGAGTTGGAATAGAGTTTTCTTAATTATGGTTGAGATTTGTTTATCAGTTGGTTGAATTGGTAAAAGGAAAAGAGAAAAAGAAAAGAAATGAATTGAAGATGGATGGATGGATGGGGGAATAGGACAGGTCCTCCAAATAGGGTAATGAAGGGTAAGCTTTCTCCCAAAGTTGGAGGAAGCTTGAAAACAACAACAACTACTACAAATAGGGTAATCAAGTTTTGGCATTTTGTACCGACTGATGAAGAGACAAAGCCAACCTTCTAGTTGTCGTTTTCCTTTGTTTAGTGCCTTCTTTTTGGGTTCATAGAATCATTTAAATCTCGATTGGTTGTTGTTTTCTTTGTGCCCTTTAATTTCAAAATATTTTCTGCTTCTCTTTGCTGTAGGGCACCATACCCCACAAATCTTTTCTCTTTTCTCCCTTTTCTTGAAAGTGAGGGGTAACCTTCGACCATACCCACATTTATCTTACTTTCAATCATTCATAACCCTTTTTAATCTATAATTTATCACATTCTACTTTCTACCTTCTTCTATTATCCCCCCCTCATTTTTTCCTTTTCATTAAGTTTTTTCCTATATTGTTAGGTAATATTAATAATGAATATAAGTTTTGATTTAAAAAAAAAAAAGTGGTGATTACCAAGATGATGATGATCGCTTTACTTGATTGAACCAAAAACCAGGGCTATAAAGCCAAAAAATACTATTTGTCTGTTTTGATCATTAGGATGAAGATATTCACCTACTTGTCTTATATTTCATTGTTATTTTCCCACCATGATTATCCCTCTTAGAAAGCTACATTGGAATCTTATTATGCCATTTTATTCAAGAATTGGGGCCACCATAATTTACTTACTTTTCCCTATTTTTTTGCTCTCTTTCAATTTTACCCTTGCCCATTTCAGTGTTGTTGTTGGTACATGATATGTCAAGTTGGGCAGCAATTGACAGCTCAAAACTACACAGATTGATCAGGAAATGACATAAGTTGGTGCTTTCAGCTGTTGTCTCATCACCAAATATTCATGTGTTGGTTACCTTTTTCTCTTTATCAATTGTACTAAAAAAAGGTTGATGTTTGAGCAAAGAGATCAAGAATCAATATGGTCAAAGACTACCTTACAAATATATGTATATATAGATATATACCACAAGAAATTTTGAACCAGGACATATATGCCCACGTCTATTCTAGGCTTGCGGTTCGTTCTTAGCGACAGTAAGTGCCTCCTCTAAAGCTTGAACAAAAGTAGCAACCTTGTATGTGAAGAATCCAACTAGCATTGGTATCAACTGTAATTGCATAACTCCATAATCTTCAACAAGAATACTACAGAAAAAAAAGGGGGGCAGAAAATTTGGCTAATTAGGACTCCAGTTCTGGCTGCTAAAATACTTTGTTGATTTCACGTTCTAAATTCAAAATTTCTGGTGTCAATCAAGACTATGAGCAGGCTTTATTCCAAAAGAAAAAAGTACACAGCCAGTAAATAGGACCTACAGGATTCATCTCATTGTATGTATGTTTTCATTTGCTAAAAGCATTTTCAGTTTCAAATAACACTAGATGACAAGAGAGATAAAAATGTACTAAAGAAAAGGACGAGAGAGATGAAATGAATGTTCCAGTAATGGGTGTGGATAGAAGGTTAATGCCAAAACTCAAGCTAGTGAGCATACTTACCCATTCCAACGGTTATATACCATCACTAATATAGCTGGAACTAATAACCGTGGTTGTGCAACGGCTCCCCTGCAACGAAATTGCAACGATTTCATTAAGACATGAAATTCAACAAGTTCAGTCTTGTTCTTCCAGAAAAAAAACTAAATCAGCATTTCATTACACCAGTACAAAGAATTGTCAAAATAAATGTATAATTCAGGTTTCATATCAGTTTTGAAATCATGGATCTTGTTATAGAAATAAAACTCTCAAAGCACCACCTGTAGCAACAAGATGAATTGGGAATTATTTCATATAGATTGGTTCTAAGATCTTGATGCTTGGAGATGCACCATACTAATCTTGTTTTTTTTTTCTATAAGAAACCAAACTATCATTAAGAAAAATGAAAGAAAATACAATGAAGATGCACCCGATTATACATTATGAAAAAGAATACAATACGATTTAGTGAAAATAATCAACACTCAACTATAACAAAAGAATTTGAGTAATGCATACTTGACAAGTCCTTTTGCTCCATCTGCCAGAGAATCCACACTACTCCCCAGCATTCGTATGTACACAAGAGAGCCAATTAGCCCAGCACCAAAGCTGAAATTGGGAAGGAAATGTCAAATAATGTACAAATGAGTATCTCCTTCAACAAAAACGTATCATACCACATCATCTCATGTCCTCGACAAATTATTAATTCACAGTAAATGGAAATTCTGATTGTTAACTGGCAGGATTTAGAAAAAAAAATTAAAATAGTAATTAGAAACTCAACATTCATTAATAACTTGGTGGGATGGTCAAGTGGTGAACACTGTATAGTGTTCATAACTCATGACCAAGGACCAAAGCATTCTGCTTTTTCCTTTTCTACCTTTTCCTTTTCCAATTTTAATTTTTTTAATAGGAAACAGAGACTTGTGATACCATTCCCCACCCCCCTCCTCCACCCCCCAAAACAAAAAAAAAGATGGTAACAAGGGGATAAGAAATCACCCTGAAGGACTCTCCAACAAAGTTGCCAAAAGCTTCCCAATTGAAATTGATCAAAAAAGGAGTATAGTTACAAAAATAACTTTTCGAAAGCAGTCCAACTAGAAATAGAGAAATTAAAAGAGTTCCAGAAGAAGTTAAAATCCATTTCAGCTCCTTTAAAGATCCTAGCATGTCTGTCCAATGAAATAAACAACTCAAGTCCCCAACTAGCAACACAAGCTGAACTAGAATTTCTTCAAAGAACTTTCCCTTTCTTCTGCAAAGGGTATCTACACATTGTTCCACGAGCTGCCTAAAGTCTCTCAGGTCATACCAAGCCATAAAAAACAAGTTAAAAATTAATTTACATCTAAGAAAGAGGTGGTTAAGGTCTTCCCCACTTTCGTCATAAATCTAAACCAACTAGGGGAAATATAGATAAAATGATTTCTTCTCTGCACAGTCTCAGGCGTACTAATGTCTCCCAAAATAGCCAACAAGCCAAATATTTTCACATTCTTGGAAATTTTTCCCCTTGGTCTCTTAACTTCTTTAGTATTATCAGAAGTGATGATCATTTGGCTCTTAAGACTTTTGGTAATGACTATAGCATTTTACCTGGGGCTTGAGATTTTTGAGGATGCCTTATACTGATTCTTTAGTAATAAATGTTGTTAGTTGTCACTCTCTTGAGGCGACACACCCCTCTGCCTGCCTCGATGAAAGAAGTGCATGTCACGGCATGCCTTTCTATTTTTTTTAATTCTTACATATATCTATATATAAACTCTCGCCTTTTTTTCCCTTCCCTTCAACGCACCTTGCGCTTCACAAAGCACTTGCATCATCAACATGAATGCTTACAGCTTAACGTCCCCGTGCCTCCAACAGCTCAAAAATCCCTGATCAGGGACTCAACAATCTCTTAAATAAGAATTAAAATAAAGAAGTACAGGTTGGCGTTTAGGGTCCTTTGATTCCAACACAAATTGTATTAGACCACATTTAGTTACCATAAATTGAAGTGGGAAACAAGAAATCCCTTTCATTCCCAGTCTTGGCATTTTTAGCTTATCAAAGAGATTATTCCTCTACTGCAAGCCGTAAAAAGAAAATTCATTCTTGATCTTAGAAGGATGCTCTTCTTGAGGAGGCAAGGTCATTCTCCTTTTTTTTTCTTTCTTTTGATAAGAAGCGGAGGAATATATTCTCCAAGAAAGGAAGAAAACAACCTAGAGGGTAGAGGGAACCACTGCCCCAGAAGAAGCTAAAGGAATATTACATAAGAAGGGCCTTCCAATCGTTAATAATTATTTGAAGGCTATAGCTACAAAAGAATTTGGTGGGTTTAAAACACCACCAAGAGGTAGACAACTGCACACAATCACAAAAAGATTCAAAGGAAATAATCTTATCTTCAAAGATCTTTGCATTTCGTTCCAGCCAAAGAAGGCGATAGTTACATAAGGTCATTCTCATTTCTTCATTTACCACGGTTCAGCACTCTTTCTACGATTGTTCAATTTTCTTTCTATTTTTGTTTTAGATCTCATACAAACCTTAAATTGATCCTCATATTACAGAACCAATAGTGATTCTTCCCATCTCAATTTAGTAGACGCATTACAAAGTCTTAGTTTCATTCCCATTTATTTCATTATAAATGTTATTTATTTTTACTTCTGCTCCAAACCAATCTTAGTAAATGGGCCTCAGTTCTTAAGAGAAATGGAAGTTCTGATAACTCCTTCCTTTGTAAATATAACTTCTGTGCTGGATTAGTGCATCCATGACTCTTCCTTGCGTTGAATACCCCTAATTGGTCAAATATCAGTACGCTGCACTGATATTAAAAATATGAGGTAATGCTTGAGTGAAGTGAAGAACATGAGCCACAATACAAATAGGTAAGAAATAGAAAAATGTCAAAAGCATGATCATCAATGATGCCTTTCCCAAAATAGAAATGAGGACCTATATCATCGCTTAACCCATTGCCATTTCTCCTCATTAACTAATGGTTCCTATTTCATAAATTTAGGGTTCAATAGCATTTCCCAAGAAATTTTAGGGATACCTTGCATGCTCTTATGCCCAGTGTTTTTAAAGGCTCAAGGCGCACTAAGGCGCAACGGCCCTTTGAGACTTAGGCACAAGGCACAAAAAAAGGCGCGGGTTTTTTTTTGTAAGGCGCACTATATATAAAAAAAACATAAATATATATATACATGTTTTTAAAGGCTCAAGGCGCACTAAGGCGCAACGGCCCTTTGAGACTTAGGCACAAGGCACAAAAAAAGGCGCGGGTTTTTTTTTGTAAGGCGCACTATATATAAAAAAAACATAAATATATACATATATATCTATATATATATACATATATATCTATATATATATACATATATATCTATATATATATATACATATATATCTATATATAGATATATATGTATATATATGTATATATATATATATATGTATATATATATATATACATGTAGCAATGCCTTGAATTTGTTATCTTGCGCTTCAAATGACCAAGTACGGGGCTAACCTAAATGCACAATTTGGACTTAAATGTTTTTTTTAAAAATGAAATTCAATAAGCCCTAGAGGCGTGGGGAGCACGCACCTCAGGGGCTTCATGGAAGGTGCACGCCTAAGCCGCGCCTTCTTACCAACGCCTCGCTTCTTTGAGGCGAGGCGCTTCACATGCGCTTGCACCTAGGTGCACCTTTTAAAACACTGCTTATGCCACCACCATCTTAGGGCCCAAAGCCTGGTGTTGTGGTTAAATGCAGCGAAGGCACTAATGTGGGAAACCTAGTAAGAAATTGACATAAGGGTTTTTGAAGTGGTAGACAATTCTATATTTTTTATCTTTTGGAGCTTGTCTTTTATAGCCTCTTCATGGAGCTCTTTATGAAAAAACTTTCGTAATTGCTCCTCTTTCCCTATCGATATCAATTGAAGAGTATTTATGTGATCTACTTTGGCCCTTGGATTAGGAGGTTCCATCTTTTCCAATATGTAGGCACTTTACAGCAAAAGTTTTTGTTTTTTGTCCAAAAAGAAGATCATCTGGATACTTGCAACTAGTAATATAAAGTACTCAATGATATGTTAGATGATCTGATTTCAAAATTACTGTCTCAATTTGTTTAAGACAAAAAAAAAAAATGCAATGCAAGTGCACTATCTGGGTCTTTTGCTGAAAAGTTCTATTTTAATAAGGAATGAAGCATCTATAAAAGTTATAATTTTGCTTGCGGGAAAAAGTTCCAGGAATTTTCTGGCTGCTTTAGAGGTCAAAGAGGAAGGCCTAAAAGAAGAAGAAAATTTTCTAGGAACACTTTTAGCACAAACCACTTGTATGACCATAAAAACAATTGATCAGATCAACTAAAAATTGGCAGAATTTGATTACTATAACTAAAAGCATTTGCAGCAGTCAATATGTCCAAAATAAACCACCAAGATCATTACTAGAATCCCAGAAAATTGTTTAAGGAAATTAACATCAAACAAACCTAGCAGCAACTTCCGGAGAATAAGAAACATAAGCTGAGAACAAACCAACACCTCCTATTGCCAGTGTTAAAATATGCAGCTTCTTCTTTAACTGAGAAGACAAAAGAAAACGAATGGGAAAGAAACAACATTCAATATATGAAACACAGGAGTGTAGCTGTTAATAGAAATATCATGAAGCCATTTTACAACAAAGCACCTTAAAATACTGTTCCCTGGATAAGGAAGCCAATACTTCTGGATCCCCTTGAGGCCGTCTCAATTCTCGAAACATCACATCCTACAATTCAGCATTAAACTTATCTTCAAAACAGGATAACTTCTTAAAGAAATATTTCATTCTAAATATTAGAAGTTCTCAATAGCTTCCCAAAGCTCCAAAGAAATTCAAATCAAACCACAAAATTAACACTATTTCAATTTCAAAGCACTATAAGAAAGGGTGGATTTTGAGATGAGACTTTAAACATAAACCATGGGAGTCAAAGGGCTTACACTGCCTCCAGTAGCTGCCTTATTTGCCCTCTCCCACTTCTCTTGCTCACGCCTTGTCGGTGCTAATCTCCATCTGGGTGACTTGCGGTTATCAACCTGATCCATTGTTTCATTGCCATTTTAGTAAAAGGGAGTGTAACAAATTAAAGATATTCTGAGATGTGAGCTCTAAGCATACTTGGAGTTGGAGGGGGATAATTAATTGCATCATAGTATCATACCTGAGTCTTTTCCTCGGCTAAGTCATCTGACCGAGGCATTGGAGGAGCCATTAGTTCTTTGCTCAAATCAACTTCCAAACTGTACTTGCATTATTTGAAAGTTGAAACATTATAATGCTGAAAAACAGATTAATAAACAACGTGATTGCAGTTGACATATAAGGAAGAAGTGAGAACCAACCTATCAAGGGTCATGACTCTATTCAAGCTAAGAAATCCAGAAGGCTCATCCTAATACAATAAGATCATGTCATCAGCTGTCACATTATCATTGACCAACATATTACAGATGGTATCATAAACCACAACCTGTACAATTGCCAAGATAACCGAATAATCTAGCTAGTGTTTGGTTCTCAAAAAGGAAGGATTGAAGCAGTATACTTCAAATTGCTAATGAGTAAACACTTAGTTCAACACTTGCATGAACACTAATGTACGTAAGGACGTTTAAGACTTCACCAAAGTGAACACAGCTTAAAATGCAAAAGGAAGGCATTTAACATTAATCAGTGAAAAGAAAGAATCAAGTCCAACCACCCCAAATGATATTCCATGACGAATTAAGCAGAAAGACGCATAAATGTTACAAAACCGTAAAATTCCTTAAATCCTAACACTCTCCAAGAGGAGAACAAGAAGAGTAATGGTAATAGTAAGCTAGAATAGAATACAAAGCAGGAAAACTGGAGAAGGAGAGGGAATTGGAAGGGAGACCTTAGCTTTATTAACCCGAACAGATAAATCATCAGGTTGGTCCTTGATTAACTTTTTCATCCGGCCCATGAATTCTCTATTCCAGATATAATCGTCGGAGGTTAAAGGGTCATCTTTTTCACCACCCCAGTACTTACGGAGCTTCGTTACGGTAGGGGGGCCGCCGTACTCCCCCGGAGAAACTCCGGTGGACCATTTCTCCGGCTTCTTTTTGGGGAGAATGACCTTGGTTTGCCTTGGGTCTGGTAATGGAGGTGTAATTGAAGAATCCTGGGAGATGGGAGTCGAGGTAGCTGAGATGTAGTTTAGTACAGCCATTGGAATTAGAGATGGGAATGGGATTGAAAATAGAGCTTCAGAATTTGCTGTACTCTGCATTGGTTTATCGAAATAATTTTAAAAATTAAAATAAAGGCCGAAAAATGTAGAGGGAAAAATATCTGGTAGAAGCTTTGTGATCTTGCTCCGGCCTTTTTCTTTCTTTCTTTTTTGATAGATTTGCTCGTCTCTGTGAATGAAGATTTAACTGTAGATAAAATATAAAAAATTTATGTGGTAAAGGTTATGTTATTCTTTGAATATAAACATTAAAAAGACAAAAATACTTGCTTGAAATGAAATATTTTTTTATCAAAGTGAGCATAGTTCAACGATAATTGATATGTATCATCGATCAAGAGGACAGAGGTTCAAATCTCCTCACTCCCAGATGTTGGAAAATTGTTAAAAATAAGATAAATCAAGGGGTACTAAAGATACTTGGGATGGTTTTAAAATTTGAAGACTAATAGGACTTTTAAGGTATGAAATTACCAATTTGCCCCTTTTTAAAATCCATAATTTTACATTTGCCCTAATTTTTCCTTTTACCTTTCTTCACCTCTCACGATATCACGCACCAAACCAGGTGACAGCTCCAGTTGCAACCGACAACAATGGCTCATGTTGCGACCAGCGACGATGGCGGCTACAACTTTGGCAATGACGGACAACGACCTTCACACCACTTCTTCACGCCATTTACCCAAATTTCTCTCATTGGGTAAGATTAAGAAACTTTCCTCATAGTTTTCTACTTTTTTGTTACGAAAAAGGTTGCTTCTTTAAACATTGTTGCTTGAGGAACAAAATGTGAGTTGTTTGCTATTTTTTTTTTTTTTTGTTTTTGAGATATTTACTAATATTTGATTGTTATCTTGGTTATACTCTTTATTGCTTTTGGTTTCTAATTATGAGACATGGCAAGAAGAAAAAAATGAATGCAAAAGTCTCTAATTAGTGTAAATTTTTTTTATTTATTTTTGTGATTTTGAAATGTTTAGCTATAAATTGTTGTTTGTTACCTTAACTATTCTACTTTTATCATGGTCATTGTGTAGTGTCCAATTATGATTATCTCAAGTTAGTACTTTGATTATGGTGTTGTTCCCTATTTATTGGCTTGTTTTCTAGGTATGAGAAACTGCGAGAAAGTATGAGAAAAAAACATAATGCAAAACTAGTCACTTTTTTAGCTATTCTACTTTTGTTATGGTCATTGTGTAATGTATAGCCATGATTTGGTGCTTGGTAATTTGATTATGGTGTTGCTTTTTATTTATTGTCTTCTCTTCTAGGTACGCGAAAAATCATAGCTTAATGCAAAAAGTAGTCACTTTTTTTTTATCTATACTTTTGTTGTGATTATTTTAGAATGTCTAGCTATAAATTATGGTTGGGTACTTTGATTATAGTGTTGCTCTCTATTTATTGCATTATTTTCTAGGTACGAGAAATTGCGATAAGCTACGAGAAAAAAAAATGCAAAAGTAGTCATTATTTTAACTATTTTACTTTTGTTATGATCATTGTGTAATGTCTAGCTATTATTTGTTACATGGTACTTTTATTATGATCTTGTTCTCTATATATTGCCTTGTTTTCTACGTATGAGAAATTGTGAGAAAAAAAAACAGAAAGCAAAAGTAGTCACTATTTTAACTATTCTACTTTTGTTATGATATTGTAGAATGTCTAGCTATGATTTGGTGCTTGGTAATTTGATTATAGTGTTTCTCCTTATTTATTGTCTTCTCTTCTAGGTACAAGAAACTACGAGAAATCATAGCTTAATGCAAAAATAGTCAATTTTTTTTATCTATACTTTTGTTATGATTAGTTTAGAATGTCTAGCTATAAATTGTGGCTTGGTACTTTGATTATAGTGTTGTTTTCTATTTATTGCCTTGTTTTCTAGGTACAAGAAATTGCGAGAACCTATGAGAGAAAAAAAATTGTAATGCAAAAGTAGTCATTATTTCAACTATTTTATTTTTGTTATGATCATTATATAATGTCTAGCTATGATTTGTAGCATGGTACTTTTATTATGGTCTTGTTCCTTACATATTGCCTTGTTTTCTAGGTACGAGAAAATGTGAAGAAAAAAAAACAGAATGCAAAAGTAGTCACTTTTTTAACTATTCTACTTTTGTTATGGTCATTGTGTAATGTCTAGCCATGATTTAGTGCTTGGCAATTTGATTATGGTGTTGCTCTTTATTGTCTTCTCTTCTAGATACGAGAAACTACGATAAATCATAGCTTAATGCAAAAAGTATTCAATTTTTTTTATCTATACTTTTGTTATGACTATTTTAGAATGTCTAGCTATAAATTGTGGCTCAGTACTTTGATTATATGCAACGACCCTACTTTTCCTATCAGACTTTCTAGGGACATTACTACATGCATGCTAATGGAATTTAAAAAAAAAAACTTAAATAACAACTAAAAAAATAATAAAAATAAATAAACTTTTGCTAATCATTCAAAAGCATTTACCTCAAGATCCCTTTAAATAGATTTCAAAGCATAAGAATAAATCAAAACATTTTAACAATTGAAATGATTTCCATAATACTCCCACTAAGAAAAAAAACATTCTAAAAGTGCTAGTAATGAAGAAAGATTGAGGAATTTAAGCTCCTATAGGTCACCCATGGCCTCTTGCAGCAACTCTCCTGTCATTCACCTAGGATGTCCTTGCCTTTACCTGAAAAGAAAAAAACATTTTTGAAAATGGTGAGTATTTAAAATACTCAGTAAGTGACCTCACTACTGGGGTCAGGATATGCAAACACATACAAAGTGATTTTTAAAACTTTTTCCTCTAGTGGGACCTAGAACATTTTCATAGTGGAAACGTTTCCCTTTTAACTTTTATCTTCGGCTTAATGTGGACAATTAACCCAACCTAACATTTCCTTTCCATTTAACCTTTTCAGGTTCCTTTTCAATTAGCCTTTTCAAGTTCATTTTCATTTAGATGTACATCTATAATTTTAGGGGGTAATTGCCACAGCCTTCGAAATCATTCTATCATGAAAATATACATGTATGCATGAAGTCCCAAAGCATTTTAAATTTTCATTCCATGATGCAACACAAGCAACATTCTCATATCATTCATCATAAATCATAATCATAAATCATGTATTACATTCATAAGAATATTTGGCAATCATACATGTCGAAATCCATTTTCATATGAAATAAAGCATTTTAAAATTCATCAAAAATCATATATAAAACTTTTCATTTTGATTGTAAAGTCTTTTTTTTTTTTTTTTTTTTTTTTTTATTTATTTTAAATTTCAATTCAATTCCCAACTTGCATTTAAGCATACCAGCATAAAGTCTCTTACCTTGGCTAAGCTCAAGAAAGGATCCTCAAACTCCTATTTCAGAAATCCCTTGGCAAACCTACAACAATTTCCAACATATCATGCTTGACATTCATAGCCTTTAACTCCACTTCTAAAAATCACCCTAAGACATTGGTTTAATGACTCAACTTATCCCAAAGAAACTCATACCTTGGGGGAACTCATAGTCATAATCACACATGTGTTCCCAAAGCTCATTCTTCATAGTCATCCTAAAACTTCAAACTACCTCCCAAACTTAGTAAAAGAATTAGGAGATATATATATATATTTTTTCAACACAATCCAAAACTTAAAATTGAAGCCTAGCATATACTCAAGGATTGCTTGATTTCAAAGTGAGAATTTTACCTCCATTCTTTCCCCAAAACATAACCAACTTTTTCGATTAGATGATGATTTGGTTCGATTCCGCATAGCCGACCTCCACGAACAATGGGTATTCTAAAATAGAACCGGAAAATCAATGGGTCAACCTCCAAGCAACAAAACAGTGCCTAAAACTAAATCTACCATATGAAAACCATAGGAATACCATACGAAAAACTTACCCACGTGAAAACGAATGTGATTTGGGACTGTACAGTGCCTAAAAATCGCCGGAAAACGGCCCAAAAATAGAGCAATCCCGTCGGGTACACAAATCTGCAGCACGGCGGCGCTCGCCGAACGGCAGAGCCTGTGGCGTTCAGATCTAGAGGTACGGCGGTCCGGTCTTGCGGCTTGCGTACAGCTCTCCATTGGAGGTGGTTCACAGAGGCGGTCTGCGAGAGGTAAGTTCGCGGCTGGTGACGTTAGGGCAGTTGGGTCTGAGGCGGCGTTAGGCAGTCCAGTTTGAGGTGGTGTGGGCGGCGGTGAGCTGTAGAAGAGAAAGAAAAAAAAAATTCTGCTTCAAGGGGGCTGTCGGGCATAAGGAAAAAGAAGAAAGAAGTGGAGAAGATGGTGGCTTGGCTTAACTTAAAACTCACTTAAGGCTGCGTGCATTTAAATAGAATAGAGGAAAAAATTGGGGCTTGGCTTCTCTTGGGCTTGGGTTTGGCTAAAACTCAAATAAATAACCAATATACCCCAAACCCAATTAATTTCTTTCTCCCTCCAATTCTCCAATTTACAAATATGCAAGTCTCCAAATTTCAATTTCAATACACAACTTAAACATGAAATTTGCCCCACAATTAATTTAAATTTCAAAATTAAAACTGTAATTAATACCTGAAAGTGTCGGTTGTTACATTATAGTGTTGCTCTCTATTTATTTCCTTGTTTTCTAGGTACGAGAAATTGCAAGAATCTACGGAAAAAAAAACATAATGCAAAAATAGTCATTATTTTAACTACTTTTGTTATGATCATTGTGTAATGTCTAGCTATGATTTGTTGTATGGTACTTTTATTATGGTCTTGTTCCCTATATACTGTATTGTTTTCTAGATACGAGAAACTGCCAGAAAAAAAACATAATGCAAAAGTAGTCACTTTTTTAACTATTCTACTTTTGTTATGGTCATTGTGTAATGCTCGCTATGATTTGTTTCATGGTACTTTTTTTTATGGTTTTGCTCCATATTTATTGTCTTTTCTTCTAGGTACGAGAAATCATAGCTTAATGCAAAAAGTAGTCCATTTTTTTTAATCTATTATACGTTTGTTATGATTCTTGTAGAATGTCTAGCTATAATTGTGGCTTGGTACTTTTATTATTGTGTTGCTTCCTATTTATTGCATTGTTTTCTAGGTACGAGAAATTGCGAGAATCTACGAGATAAAAAATAGAATGCAAAAGTAGTCATTATTGTAACTATTAATCATTGTGTAATATCTAGCTATGATTTGTTGCATGGTACTTTTATTATGATCTTGTTCTCTATATATTGCATTGTTTTCTAGGTATGAGAAATTGCGAGAAAAAAAAACATAATGCAAAAGTAGTCACTTTTTTTTAACTATTTTTAGGGTTATTATAAAATGTCTAGCTATAATTTGTTGCATGGTACTGTTATTATGGTCTTGCTCCCTATATTGACAGTAGAATTCTCGTTGGTTTTTAGGTTTTAGGTATCCATGGCATTGAGAACCCTCCCCCCCCCCCCAATGTACATGATAAAGCCATAAAGTCACTTTCGATCTCAAGTTAGTAGTCAATCTAACATTGGGAAGACAATAGAAAACATTAAATCTAAGCTCAGTCCTAACAAGCGATGTTTAGACAAACTCGCTTTAAAGTCAACTCCATTCAACATAATTCTTGTGATTGTGGTGTATTCACTATTAAGGTTTTTGAACATGTTGTAACTAGTTCTGATTTTGTAAGTTTATGTCAAGAAAACATGTCATATTTTAGAAAATAATTGGCTTTCCAACTATGAACTAATACCCTGATGTATTAAGGGGCTTGGATTGTAATTTCATGTACATATATATTATATTGAGAATTTGAGAATTTCATGATTTTGTGTACTTTGTTTGAATGTCAAGATGCTTGTGACAATGCTTAATATACAAGGAGTAGCTTGGTACTTTGATTATGGTGTTGCTCCCTATTTACTGTCTTATTTTCTAGGTACGAGAAACTGTGATAAACTACAAGAAAAAAAAACAGAATGTAAAAGTGCCAACTTTTTAATTTATTATACTTATGTTATGGTTTTAGGGGAATGTCTAGCAATGATTTGTTGCTCGATACTTTAATTATGGTACTGCTCCCTATTTATTGCTTTAATTTGTATGAATGAGAAACTGTGAGAAATTATGAGAAAAAAAAAACACAATGCAAAATACCCATTTTTTGATCTATTGCTTTGTTTTTTTAGGTATGAGGAACCGTAAGTAACTACAAGGAAATTTTTTTTTTCTTAAAAGCACCCATTTTTTGCTTTATGTTATAGGTACGAGAAACTGCGAGAAACTACGAGAAAAAAAACATAATGCAAAAGTACCCACTTTTTGATCTATTATACTTGTGTTATGGTTTTAGGGAAATGTCTTGCAATGAATTGTTGCTCGGTACTTTGATTATGGTGTTGCTCCCTATTTATTGCTTTAATTTATAGATATGAGAAACTGCGAGAAATTATGAGAAACTACGAGAAAAAAAATACAACGTAAAGTACTCAATTTTTGATCTATTGCCTTTTTTGAAGGTATGAGGGACTACGAGAAACTACGAGGAAAAAAAAGTTTTCTTAAAAGTATCCACTTTTTGCTTTGTTTTTCAGGTATAAGAAATTACGAGAAAAAAAAACATAATGCAGAAGTACCCACTTTTTCATCTATTATTCTTATGTTATGGTTTTTGTGGAATGTCTAGCTATGATTTGTTGCACTGTACATTAATTATGGTGTTGCTCCCTATTTATTGCTCTTATTTGTAGGTACGAGAAACATTGATAAATTACGAGAAAAAAAACACAACACAAAGTACCCATTTTTTGATTTATTGCCTTGTTTTTTAGGTACGAGGAACAGTGAGAAACTACGAGAAATTTTTTTTTTCTTAAAAATACCCACTTTTTGCCTTTTTTTCTAAGTACGAGAAATTGAGATAAACTACGAGAAAAAACAACCATAATGCAAAAGTACCCACTTGTTTATCTATTATACTTGTGTGTATGGTTTTTGTGAAATGTCTAGCTATGATTTGTTGCTCGGTATTTTGATTATGGTGTTGCTCCCTATTTATTGCTTTGATTTGTAAGTACGAGAAACTATGAGTAACTACGAGAAAAAAAAAACACAACACAAAGTACCTACTTTTTTTTATCTATTACCTTATTTTTTAGGTACAAGAAACTACGAGGAAATTTTTTTTCTTCTTAAAAGTACCAATTTTTTTCCTTATTTTCTAGGTACGAGAAACTGAGAGAAAAAAAAAAGCAGAATGCAAAAGTACCCACTTTTTAATATATTATACTTGTGTTATGGTTTTTGTGGAATGTCTAGTTATGATTTGTTACTCGGTACTTTGATTTGGTGTTGCTTCCTATTTATTGCTTTGATTTGTAGATACGAGAAACTGTGACGTTTGCATTCCTTTTTTTTTCCTTCTTAGAATGTTTCATACTTACAAATTAATGCAAGAAAGAGCACAAACAAAATAACAACCAAATATTCATCGTCAAATACCTCATGACAAAAAAAAAAAAAAAAAAGCAAACTACTCACATTCTATTCCTCATGCAACAAAGTAAAAAGAAGCAAATTTTTTTTATCAACAAAAAGTATAAAATTGTGAAGAAAGTTTCTCAAACCTTCACAAAGAGAGATTTCAAGAAATGGCATGAAACGTTCTTCTTTTTTTTTTTTTTTTTTTTTTTACTTCAGGAATAAAATGTGCGTAAAGGTTGGTGTGGAGCTTTTTTTTTTTTTGTCATCACTGTTGTGCGTGAAGGTCAACACTATCGTCATTTGTTGCTATCGTTGCCATCGTCGTCGCCTACTATTCAATCGCTTGGAGTGATGATGTGTGAAGGAGAATGTGCATGAAGAGGACAAAGCTGCGTGAGAGGATAAATAAAGGTGAAGTTAGGGATTTTTCTAAGAAGGATAATGATAATTCTCATTTATGAGAATTATTTGACCTTTATACTTAGTTATTCTTGTTATTTTATGTGTGTTATTAGATAAAAAGGCTAGCAAATAGTTGGTTTAAATTGAATTATTGTTGGAAGCATTTTAAATTAAGTAAATGGAGAAAAGAAAGCAAAAGAAAATGAAAAACACACTTACTTGATGTTTTTGTGTAGGCATTTGAAGAATGCAATAGAAATGCATTGCAATTGCAATTTCGAGAGTTTTGAAAATTAAAGGAAAATCTGCAAATCTCCTAAAATCTAGGAATTTTGTGCGATATTGTTTCCACAATTTTAGGTGGGATTATAGCCATATTTGTGCATCATTCAATAGCCCAATTCCTCTATAAATATTGGAGAAGAAGCCTCAAGAACCGAATCAGTTTTCTGCCGTTTCAGCCACGGTAGCTATTGTTCCACGATTTTCTGCTGTCAATTTTCAGCTATCAAATTTTCTAATGTTTTTATTTTCGTTTGCTACTGTTTTTCAGCCCCTTTCAACTTTAAAATTCAACCATTCCTCAACGAAAATTGAAGGAAGTGAAGGTTCAATTCCCTTTGAAAAAAGTGGAGTTGAGTCAATTGAATAAGAAGTGAAAAAGGGGTTGTGTTCTTCCCGTTCTTAGAATTTATTTTCTATTTTATTTAAGTTATTTGCTTCTATTATCGAAACTTAATTGTTGCTGTAATTTTAAGTTTTTAGCTATTGTTTTATTCTTCCATTTTGTTCTTGAAATTAATTAGTTGCTGAATTTATTTTGATTAATAGAATTTTGGTTGTTCTTTGATTATTGTTGAATTGTTATTCAAGTATTTATTAATTCTATTTTAGTTATGCACTTTGATTCTTTTAAATCATTATTTTTCTTTTCTTTAATTATGAGCTAAGTCTTTTTTTGAGATTCAAGCATGTGAATGCCCTAGAGAAAGGAATAAAGACATAATATGTAAGAGCAACATTGCTTAATCTTATAGCATTGTTTGCTTTTATTGATTGAAATTGTCATTACTAGTTTAGATTGATCACCCAGATTAGTATACAACAATTTGAGTCTAATTCTGAAAATGTTAGATAAAAATTGGGTTTTCATAAAAGCAATAAAGGAAAATAGCCTAGACATAGGAATTTGTTTTTGACCTTAGACATGGGGCAAAACCTTTGAAACCAAAAGAATTGTGTTTCAAAATTAACTAAGTTTGTATTAGCCAAAGAAATATTAGTTTAATCGCTTAGCCTCTTAAAGATACTTCATAAAAGGTCGAATAGGTGTTGAATTCAGTTTACAAAGCTTAAGTATTGAGTCAAAGGGTTGCAATTGCAATTAGGCTGCAATTTCTTTCAATAGAGCAAAAACATATTTGAATCCCTCTTTTATCATTTTCTTTTCAAAAACAAAAATGATCCCAACTGTTGTTTTACACCGATTACCCACAATTGCAATTTGAAAACATATTTGCTTATTCTCTTGAATTTTGTTATATCCGTTCCCTGTGGGATCGATACTCTAGAATGCTTTTAGTTTTATATTACTTGCATCGACAGTGTGAACTTGCACTAGACTGGAGCTTTGTTTTAATTTATAAATATTTTCTTTAAGCCCCACGTTTCAGTTCATTTCATACCCTAAAAAATCCTATTACTCTATAAAATTAAAAATCATATACTAAATCTCTTTAACCCCCATTATTTTGTACTATTTTTGGCAATTTCCCCCAAATATTGTTAGAGGTTTGAATTTTCACCCTACATATTGTTGAACTCAAAAAAAAAAATCATGCTCCTAGTTTGTCCCTATGAAAATTTCTTTAGTAATTTTTACACATGCTTTACAAACATGAGCAATACTTTGGTGCATCTTGTGTTGCACTCATCTTTTTGCAGTTCACTCTAGTTACACAACAACAAAAAAAAAAAAAAAATCAGAATTGAATGGTTTAAAGAGCAACATTTTTTAAAAAAAGATAGGTGCAGTCCATGATGCACTCAAGTTTTTTCCAATATTAAATATATCTTTTTAAAAAAATGTTGAGAAAATGATGTACGAAGTTAAAAATGAAAAGTAAAACTATTCAAAATTAATATCGAAATGTAATCTACAAAAGTAAGTTATATGATAATATTGTAAAACACTTTGATGAGCTTTCTCATTAATCACTATCATAACAAAAACAAGAATTGACCCTCAAATTTTTTTAGATGAAATTTTTTTCATGAAAAGTAATATAGAGAAACAAGATTGATATTATTCACCATATTCTTGGCAAAACATATCACCATATTTAGAGTATTAAAGCCAACGTGAACATAACTCATTTGATGAAGGCACTTATTCCTTGACCAAGAGATTATACGTTTAAATCTTCCACCCCACATATTGTTGAACTTAAAAAATCATATTTAGAGTATACAAGATTTATGACAACTTAAATCACATCTAGAAGCTTAAACAAATCACAATCTAGAAAAGAAAATTTTGTGAGATTATTTTTTAAATCAATTAAAAAACCAATAATAATTTTAAGTGTCAAATAAATTTAAAAACAAAACAATTACAAGCTTAGTCCCTAAGCTTTCATTTTTTTGTCTAATAAGTTTCTAAGCTTTAAAAAAGGCTCTAATAGTTTTTTGAACTTTTAATTTTGTGTTTAATAAGTCCATAAATTTAAAAAATGTTAAATAGATCTTTTAACTTTCAATATTGTGTCTAACAAGTTTGTGACATATCCAACATTTTTTAAAAAATTAAATAATCTAATAGACATGAAATCGAACTTTGTATCTAATAGGACATTAAATTTTTAATTTTGTATTTAACGGGTTCATGAATTTTAAAAAATGTCGAATAGGTTAAGGACCTAATTAGACCAAAATAAAAAATTAAAAGATTTATTAGACATAAAATTTAAAATTTAAAATTTTATTAAACACTTTTTAAGGTTGAAAGACTTGTTTAAAAACAAACATGAAAGTTTTAGACGCATCACTGTTTTCTACTAGTAAATAGAAATTTCAAGACTATCAGCATGGCGACTTTCTCGTACTAGGCTTACACAACTGGGCCCAACAAACCACAAGTCCATAATGGCCAACGGACACGAACGTACAGACAGTTTCCAACTTCGTCTTGGTTCACCGTTCAAATTCTGAACGGAGCCGTCGTCTTCTCATTTTTTGCCTTAATTCCTAAACTTTTGGATGGCGCGAAAACTCAGGCGTTCACCGCGGCCATTGCCGCGACGTAATGTCGATTATACCACCGATTATGATGCTTCTCCATCTCAATCTCTCTATGCATCGAACGAAGACGACTATGACGCCTCTGAATCTATTAACTTCCAACCCACTGACCCCAAATCGAAAGCCCTAGACATCAAGGGCTCCGATTTAAGAACCTCTGCAGAATCCGACTCGAACGGTCCAACGTATTTACAGAGTCCAAACGCCGCCGAAACTCTATTTCCATACATCAACGTTGCACCGTTGCCAGTTTTTCACGGCGGCGCCGATGAGTGTCCGGCGATGCATTTAAGCAGATTCGCCAAAGTCTGCCGTGCGAACAACGCGGCCTCCGTCGACATGATGATGAGAATCTTTCCGGTGACGTTGGAGGGTGAGGCTGCGCTTTGGTACGACTTGAACATTGAACCGTACCCTCCGATTTCTTGGGAAGAATTGAAGTCTTCTTTCTTGGACGCTTACAATAAAATTGAATTGACTGATCAGTTGCGATCGGAGCTTATGACGATCAATCAACAGCAGGAGGAGAATGTACGTTCATATTTTCTGAGGCTGCAGTTGATTTTGAAGAAATGGCCGCCGGGTAACGAACTTTCCGATGGCTTGTTGAAAGCAATTTTCGTTGACGGATTGAGGGAAGAGTTTAGGGAATGGATGATTCCACAGAAACCCAGTTCACTGAGCGAGGCATTGAGACTTGCATTTGGGTTCGAACAAGTTAGAAGCGTCCGTACATCCGGCCATAAGCGCTTTCTCCGGTGTGGGTTTTGTGAGGGCCCGCATGAGGAACTCGTTTGTGAGGTTAGGGAGAGAATGAGACAGTTGTGGAAGAGTAGGGAAAAGAAGAAGGCTGTTGATGTGGCGGAGAGTGACGGCCATGAAGCGGCGGCGGCGACTGCGGAGCTTGTGAGATCGGTTTCGGCGATAAGTAGAAATGAAGCGGAGGTTGAAAAGGATGGTGGGGAGATGGTGGGTTTGAAGAAGAAGAATCAATGTCAGTGTTGGAAGCATCAGTGCGGGATGAAGAAATTGAATCGAAACCTTAGCATCTTATCAAAAAATTCTAAAGGCTAATTTGAAGACTATTTTTGGGGGCAAGTTACTGATAGATTACGAATGTTTGCGTCTCTCTTTGTTATTTATTTTTAATATCTGTTTAATTTAGAGTACATTCTTTTGTTTGTAGAAGAATCTTGAAATCTAACTATCACTGATTCATCTATTTAATGCATGAAGAGAAAATTGTATCGCCTTTTCCTGCTTCCACTGTGGGATCAATGTAATAACATTCTTTTCGGAAACAGCATCTTATGAACAGGGCAGAGGAATTTATTAATTGACTCGAGTGGTTTATCTATTAATAATATTTATCTCATGACTATCTTCAAAAGCGATCGAGAAGTAGAAAGACAATTCAGAGAGATGTCACCTGTTGCTGCTGTGCCTCGAGTGAAGGATACACCAATCCAATGCTGTGATTGTAGAATAACAGAAACACCAATGATGCGCAGAAAAAATTTATCAAACTGAAACAGTTTCAGAAAGAAGTAAACATGTTCAGCTATCCTATCTGATTTAACTCGATTCCAGTTAAACAGAAGACAAAAGAGAAGTGATCAAATCAAGTGAATTGGAACCATCTTTCTCACCAATTTAAGCAGCAGTTTTCTTTCTCTTACTCTGAGGTCCTAATTTACTTCCCGGCTTCATTGAGGCAGAAGACGAGGAACCTCCATCGATGGCCTCGATTTCACCAAGACATTCTATCACTGGTCGTGAGTTCTTTCCTGGCTTCTTTGTGGCACAAGTCGGCTCCTGGTGGTCCGGACTCGGATCGGAGTCATTCTGCTTCCACGAACTGAAAGTAAGAAGCGATGTGACACAACATTCTTGCCAATCGAGGTCTTTGAGGTCCGATATTACGTCTTCAAGCGGAATGGACGCGGAGGATGAGACGCTCTCTTTGAGTGTGGAACGAGAGAGATTGACCAGATCAATTGTGCTTACGGCATCCGTCAATACATTCTAAGGAATGAGCAAGAAAAAGCATGTGATCAATGGCTTTCAAAGACGAGGTGTGAGGAAACATCAAATTACTTCTGCTGAGTAGCATCATTCCCCTAAGTTCTTTGTCCAGATTCTTCTCAGTCTTTTTATGCTAAATTAGTTCCAAAAAAAACCGGATGCCTCGAAGTTTGAACAGTTTTAATAATCCATATCAACACGCAAACATAGATAAAAATCGGTAAAGAATTTTAAAATAATTCTTGTGAATGCTTTCTAAGTTGTCAAGCAAGAAATTCAAACTAGAAACAAATTGATGCACATTGTAACGATTTTCAGCCAAGCGAATTAATTAAACTCAGGTATCGATTCAGCAATCTCACCTTCTGACCTTTGATCTTCATGTAGCCGTGCATTCGAATGATCTGCGCATCGAGTTAAACAAGATCATCGGATGAAAAATCATCATGCTATAAATTCGAAAAGAAATCCAAGCAGATCATCAGAGAGAAATTGGAGAGGAAGGAAAAAACGAACAATGTGGGGAGATGGAAGAGAGGACCTGACTAAGATAATCGACGGTGAGGAGAATTTGATTGTTAGAGGAGAAGAAATCGAGGTATTCTTCGAGAGAGATCTTATTCATCTTCTTCTTCTTCGGGAGTCTTTCTGTGTTCTGTTTTCGGCGATTCTCCATGGCTCCTCCGTTGTGAGTTCTGTTTAGCGCGCCAATGGTACTGTCACAGAATTTTAGTTGGTTATATAATGAGAGAGATTGGCAAGCAGGTGCCACGGACCCGTGACTTTTTTTTAAATAATAATTTCATTTTTTTTAATTTTATCAAATTAAAATTTAAATATAAAAAACTGATGAGATTAATATTTGGTCTAAATTAGAAAACTGGTTATGAACTGTATCAAAAAGATTAAAAAAATAGAAATAAAAATGGTTATGACTTAATGTGGGTGAGTTTGAGATATCTCTGAAAAATAGAAATTAGTGAATCACTTTTTAAGCACTTTTGAAAGAAAATGAATTAAATGTTTAACACTTTAATTGCTTTTAAAATTCTAAAACTCCTTATGTTTATCGATATCGAAATTTTTAAAAAGTATTTTTAATTAGTTATAATCACCCCCTTAAATTTTAACAAAACACTCAAAATCAAGTTACACATAAAAATCTTGGAACCTAACTACAAAATGGAGTTAGTAAAAGTGTTAAAACTCACTACAAGATGATTAAACCCAGTTAAAATAGAATTAAACACAATTAGAATAACCAATGATATCCAAAAAAGATTGAGGTTTTAGTTTCATTGTTGGTTCAAAGCTAATCTCAATTCAATAAAATTAAAAGCTTGAGTTTAAAATTAATATTAAAAAATCTAAGTACATGGTTAAAAAATGGTTCATTTTCTCCTATTTAATTAAAAAAAATTCACCCAACAATTGTTGAACTAAAAAAAATCACTAAACATTCTTATTATTAATAAGAGATAACTATTTCAAAACATTATCGGTGGAGTTTATAATGTTTGTATTTTGTTTCAACTACATTATCAGGGAATAAGAGCATGTTTAGAAGTGATTTTGAAAGACTTAAAATCACTTTTGTCTTGTTCAAAATTACTCTGAAACATGTGTTTAATCATTAAAAATTAACTTAATATTTGATTTTACATTTTTATAACGTGGTTTTCATATCATAAAAATTAATTTTGAATACCTAAAATCATTTTTTTTTAAATCATTCCCAAACATGCCTTAAAAACAGTTGGTCATTTTCAAGTAGATTCATTTCCATTATCTTTCCAAAATTGATTGCATTTCTAAGTATACTTGTATTGGGATTTAAGTTGATTCCAATAACATAATTCCTATCATGACACGCCTACTTTATCTTTATAAGGTAGCCAAGTAATGAACTTTCTATAGCCTCCACACATTCTCTTGGGATCATAGTTTTTCATACCAAATCTATATATCTCTTTCTATTTGGAACATTCTTGAATAAAGGAGAGAGAACGCTCAAACAAAAATTATGGAGTTATTTTATTTACTATTACCATTCAATACATAGTTCAATCGATAAAACACTAATTACTATTTTAAAGTTTGATGGTTCAATCTTCCACCTCGAAATTGTTGAACTAAAAAAATATAAATAATAACCACGATAAGAGATTTGGAATCAATCAAAACAAATCGGTAGTACCTCTTAAATCCCCTTCTCTGCAAGCTCCAATTCTTTTTTGGAACCCACACTCCTTTGCAACAAATTAAAGAAAGCCATTGAATTTATTTCATCCCAAGAAAGACAACACTCTTTCAACAATTTTTTTTTTTCGAAATTCAAGTTCTAAAATCTAACCTAAGTACCTGTTTTTATACCAAAATAATACTCTAAACGCTCGCTTTGATGATGAAAATATCGATAGATATTTCTAGAATTATAAAAATTTTAAAACAATAGAGAAAGAAATATTTAAATTGATAAATAAGCACATCCCACTCTTTCAATAAGTTGAAAGTTCTTATTATTAGTACTATATGTTCATGCCAAAGAGAGCATAGCTCAACTGGTATATCGAATGTGTTAATGACCACAAGGTCTGTGGTTCAATTGGTTAAGGTATTATATTCTCAATAAAAACGTTAAGGCTCTGTTTGATAACCATTTAGTTTTTGAGTTTTTAAAATTAAACTTGTTTTCTCATGATTTCTCTATCATGGTTTTCATATTTCTTATGTAAACATTTGAATTCTTAGTTATATTCCAAAAACAAAAAACAAGTTTTTGAAAACTATTTTTCTTTAGTTTTCAAAACTTGATTTGGTTTTTGAAAATATTGGTAGAAAGTAGAGAACAAAACAAAGAAACTTATTGAATAGAAGTAGTGTTTATAAATTTAATTTTCAAAAACAAAAAATCAAATGATTATCAAATGGGTCATAAATGTTTTAATTTGTACCCTCACATATTTTAAATTTATATTAAAAACAAAAAAAAACTCACACATCATAAAAACACAATGCCACATCATAAACTAAAATAGTATTAAAATTAAAAGTCATCCTATTACAATAATATTCCCAAACTTTCGACCTTGTGGCTTTAGACCGTTGAGGTATGGCGGTACTTAATTCAAATTGTCCCAACAATAACAAAGAATAAAAGTCAAATACTAACACGCAAAAATGGAAATCAATAAACATCAACATCATTTCTATTTTTCCAGCGGAATTCAAGTCCGAAAATCTAGCCCAAGTGCCTTCTTTTACACCAAAATAATACTCTAGAAAAATTATAAAAGAAAATAAAAAATCATAAAAATATCTAACTGGATAAATAAACACTTCACACTTTTTAATTTAAATAAGTGAAAAAAAATTATTATATATGTTAATGCATGGATTTGATCAAGTGAAGGGTGGAGCGCAAGCGCGAAGTCTCTCTCATGAACTCAAGAATAAGCTTCTCTGGGGTTCTTGCGAGGTATACCTCAACGATCCTCTTACTAATCGTCACAAGCCTTTTCTTTCCCCTTACAAAGGTTGCCGGCTATAAACTACTCGTGTTGGTGCTCGTGCTTGCCCATGGCGTTAACTTATTGGCAGGTCATGGCCTTCATCTTGCTCACAATCTTGCTCACAATCTCCACCATCTGTGTTTGTATTTGGGCCTGGAATGCAGCCATGGAATTTTGCTCGCTTCTGTTCCTAGTTGGAATCTTCCTTGTTCCCCCTTCCCTGTGGGGTAGGAAGTCTCTCGCCCCCTCGTCGCATCTCCTTGGGAAGGACGGGGGAGCTCGTCCATGTGCGCTTGGCCCATGCTATTGGGCGTGTTGGTTCGACGCCTCTCATATTTGTTCTCCTTACCATGGTTTGAGCTCGCTCTTCGCAACATGCTTCTACCTTGACTCAGGGGGTAGACTTCTTAGCCTTGGCTATATCTCTAGTTGTCTTCCCCACAGAACGACACCAAATGTTGATGCGTGAATATGGCCAAGCAGGTTAAGGTTGGGTCGATTGGTGTGATCAGCTCTGTGTTGCCTATGACTTGAAAGGTGAGATCCGATGTGCCCAACACTTTTCGATGCTTAAGTAAGTGCTTAGCTTAGAGTAATGTTGAGTAGAGCTATAGGGTGGTATTACATACCTTTTAATGAAGGATGAGTCCCTTTATTTATATGTTCCCTTTTCAACATTAGTGTCAAGGTCGTACGTTCGATCGACTAGAATCCCAGAGCGAAAGATTTAGTACCTTAGCTCAGTTATCAACGACTTGGTAGGCTTCCCCCTTCGAGTAGTAATTGTTAGGATTTATGCCATAAAGCCTCGTAATTAATGATTTATTTAATAATTAATAATAATTTTGATTATTTTATTTACAATATAATATTATCCATTATATGAAAAATATAAAGTTATTAGTGTAATCTTGAACAATATATGGTTGACATACGAGAGGATCATGTTCAAGAAATAACCTAAATGGTCATAGTATATAGATAAGGTTGAGTGTTTTATCCTTGTAACACTATTGATACGACCCACTTTGTAATAGTTACAAATGATTTGATCCAAATCGTTCATGTGGAGACATGTGAGTGGAGATATCTTATACAATGAGTTTGTGTAAGACTAGACCACAAAATATTTAATCTCTATTTATAAATCAATTAATTAAGAAGATTAATATTTCATCAGGATGATCATATGTGACTTGATCTTAATCCTGAGTGAGTTATGAACTCCTACATGTGAGGGCTTATCCTTTGATTTACATGGGTGAGAGTGGCTTTTGTAGCCGATTCAATATGCCTACTATGTTAGAAACTTGACCAAATAGGGAGTTGGGAACATAATCTCACAAGATGAAATTTACTCATTCCTATATAAGGTAAATAGATGAGTAGTTCCTTTAAGTGCTGATTTCGGGACTTGAACAATGGGGTCCCACCCTCTTATTGGCCCGAGAGGAACTTAATTTATGGTAGGATCATAAACAAATTGTTCATTAAATGATCAATGGTACTTAAGGTCCAAGATGTTAATTATAAGAGTAAAACGGACTTTTGACCCAACTACCATTAAGAATAACTCGTGAATGATCGATTTGCATGTAGTGATTATATCCACGGACACAACTTGTCATACAGTGCATAAAAATGCAACTCTAGGTCTATAGTAGAGTGACCTTAGAGTTAATGAATGAAAATTAATTAATTAAAGAGTTTAATTAATTAATTTTGTATCATTGGAGCTTGTAATCTATAGGTTCATAAGGTTCCCTTGCTAGCTCATAGTAACACTAAAAGATCAATTTAGTTGAAAGAAAAATGTTCCAATTAATATTTAATATATTAGATATATTAAATATAAAAGATGAGAATATATTTATTCTATTTGATACATTAAATAATAAAATTTGAAATGTTCAAATTAATATTTAATATACTAGATATATTAAATATAAAAGAGGAAAGTATATTTATTGTATTTGATACATTAAATATTAAAATAATTAATGTACATTAGATACATTAAATAAAAAATATTTATAAAATTTAAATAAGATTCAAATAAATAAATATAGTAGGAGATTTGAATGAGATTAAAATAAGTATAAGATATATTTTAATATCATATTTCAATTATAGCAAAGATTTGTCATTGGTCTCTATAAATAAGACTCTTGGGTTGAGCCATTAGACTTAACACACATCTCCTCAATAGAGAATTAGAGAATTCTCTCCAATCCCTTGTGGATTTTCTTTCAAGAGGCTTTCACAAACTTTGGTCATGTGTTTGAGTCATAGTCAGGAAGACTTTGTGGATGAGATAAAGACCCGCCAGAAATATCTCCATATTATCTCAAATGTATGTTTTTTTTGCTTAACCTTAATTTTTATTGTTTAATTCTAAATAAAATCAAAGTCGATTCCAACTCTTCCGCTGTGGGTTTAATTCAATTATTCCCTTCAGTAATCACGCTCCTCTATTCGGCTCAAGCATTCTTTTATCTTTAACGAGCCCGTGGGTTGGGCTTACCCTCGTCGTGGGCCTTGGCCAATGGGCCTGAGCAAACTTCACCTGTAACAATTAATATTATGTTCATATTAGTAATATTTTGTTGACATTTTTTTATTTATTGTTTAATAAAGACATATATCAATTCACCCTTCATATCGATATCAAATCTATGGACATAAATTTAAATACCCTTTAGCCCCCTTTTAACTCACCATAAAAACACAATACTATTGTCATAAATAGAGATATCTATGGGGTGGGGCGGGGACAGAGATGGCTTCCTCGTCCCCGCCCCCCATTTGAATCTCCATCCCCGCGAAAACTCCCACTAAATTTTGCAGGGATCCGGGGATTCCCCGCGAGGATCGGGTTCTCCGTGGGGAATTATTTCATGTTTAGTTTTTTTTTTTTTTAAGAATCAAATCATTCTTTTGATAATTTTTTAAATAGTTAACTTCCATGGAAAATATATGTTAATTTTCAATTACATTGTTAAATTTTCATTTAAATAGTTAATATTCTATAAATAAAATATATCTATTTAAAGATAAAATTCTTAAGCCTCCTAATAAAAACAAAACAACATTTCATATCAAATTATCTGATTAATCCATTCATATAATTCAAATGACTATATAATTCAAACATATCAAATTATCTAAATCATTAACATAAAATATAAAAAAATTAGATGGGGTGAGGAACGGAGAACGGAGAACGGGGAACGAAAACGGTGAACCTGTCCCCGTTTAGCTTGTAGGAAATTTTTCCCCCCACTCCCTCTCCCATTCTCCGACTAAACGGAGATTTTCCGCCCCATTAAAGTGGGTCTCCACATGGAAAATGGACGTCTCTAATCATAAACCTTCAATAATTAACATCATATTGACAATAATTTTGTTTCCCTTATAAAGTTGAAAGATAAAAGTTTTTTTTCCTCCTCGAACTTCATCAGATGTTTTCCTCGAACTTTATTCCTCATGAACAAACCATTTACATAGTAAACAACGTAAAAACTCCTCCATATATCACACAAATAATTCACATCCAGTCAAGAGAAAAACGACCAAAAAAATAAACTTCGAATACGGCGACTAAAACAAAGCAAACTCACATCGATTCCATCACACAGGGCAAAGCCCACATCATATAAAACACAGTCCACCTTCAATTCCACACAAAAATGGCGGCTCAGAAGGAAGGCGGAATAGTGAAAAGCGGGCACGAGGAAGGGCTGGAGCTGGCCGTGTCTCTCCTGAAGGAGTTCGAGCTGCCAGAGGGGCTGCTCCCGCTGGCCGACGTGGTGGAGGTCGGGTTCGTGAAGGAGACTGGGTACGTGTGGATCGTGCAGAGGAAAAAAGTGGAGCACGAGTTCAAAATGGTGAGCAAGTTGGTGAGTTACGACGCGGAGATCACTGGGTTTATTTTGAAGAAGAGGATTAAGAAGCTGAAGGGCGTTAAGGCTAAGGAGTTTTTGCTGTGGCCGCCGGTTAATGATATCTATGTCGATGATCCGCCCACTGGGAAGATTCACTTCAAGAGCCTCGCCGGTGTCACCAAGACTTTCCCTGTTCAGGCCTTTGCTGCTGGCCAGTGATTGTTGTCGTTGTTGTTTTTTAAAGATTTGATATATGCTTACGGTGAATAAAATCATGTTTGACGTCCTTGGGAAAAATTATTGAATGAAGTCATTATATTCTGTGGTTTCTCTTAATAATGGTTGGATATTGATTCAAAATTTTACATATCTCTTAAATAACTATTTGATATATTTATCACTCTGAAAATAGCTCAGTAGCTAAGACACTAAATACCATTCTAAAAATCGATGGTTTGATCTCCAATCTGCAAATTGTTGAACTCAAGAAAAAAAAAACTATTTGATACATTTTAAAAATACTTTCTGTATAGTTTCTTTGTTCGTACATCAAACATTATAAGACTGTCAATCACAATGTAAAAGGTTTGCTCTAATAATTTCTCCTAATTAAGAGGGCAAAATTTCCCAATATAAATGATCATATAGACAGAATTGCAATTTTCCTCGAAAAGGAATGTTAAGGAGTTTTTTGAGGCGTGGGTTATAATAGTTTGTGGAATACTTTGTACTTGTACTTTAAACACACAGATTATTATAATTCAGACTAAATAACTTTGCAGCCTAAACACATATTATATACAACTCCACATATTATTATAATCCACAAACTATTATAACTCAGATCGAATATTATAACTCACCAAATAACCCCTAAATGTACAATGATCCTTGATCTTTTATTATTAACTAGTATATTACCACGTGCAAATGCACGTGTATATTTTTTTTTAAAGTATATTTTCTTAATGTGTGTATGATTTTTAATTTTGAAACAATTTAACTTTTAAATGATTCGGACAAAATGTTATTAATTGTCATGATATTAAATTTAATTTTACTATGTTATTATGCCTTTTATTTATTCAATTAAAATTAATTTGATAACTTAATTAAGGGTAGGTTTGAATTTGAAAAATAGCAAACTACATTTCTATATTTTTAAAAACAAATTTTGGTTAAGGTTAAAAAATATTTTGTAATGTAAGTTTAAAAGAATATATTAATAAATAACAACAAGAGTCTTTGGAGAAGAAATCTAAAAAAAAAAGAAAAAAGAAAAATGAGAGAACTTAAAGAAGTAGTAGAACCATGGTTGAGGTCTAATTGCACACTTGAAACTGGCATTGAAGTGGTGGTGCTTCAATTGGCTACGACCTAGTCATTAGAATATTAAATACTTTACATTGTAGAACACTTAATAAATTCGAACAGAAACTAAATAACAAAAAAGTTTTCTACTCCATCTATGTTTGCTAGTGCAAGAACCCAAGCATAGTGAAAATCAACATTTCACATTTCTTTTGCTTCCCTCTTATCAGCTTCGGTAGCCAATAGATGTGCTATTATGTTCTCTAGTATGTTGACGTGAAACAACTGCAACTCAATAAAACTCAAATGTAGAGATTGTCTTGTACACAAAAGACCTCTACTTTTGCTACTGTTGGAATAGAAATTTTGGCCAATCAGAAATGGCCACGTCATTACCCAATATTGATGACGAAATTATATTTAATTAGAGATTAATTAAATTAGCAAGGATCCCTAAATTAAATTATGGCGAATCCCAATATACAATTGAGTTATGTGAAATTTGGGCTAATTTTAGACGAAAGTCCAAAGGGCTAGGCCCTAAAGTTAGCCAAACCCAGTCCAAAGGTTAAGCCCAAAGTCAACCAGGCCCAGTCCAACTGACAAGCCCAAGCCCACCTGGGAAACTCTATAAATAGAGAGCTCCCTCCTCCATTTTGGAGGTTAAGAAGTTGAAATTCTGTAGAGAACTTAGAGAGAATTCAGAAACAAAGACCAGAAGACTCCCTAAACTCTTGAAGATCAAACACTCTCTGAACCAGACCCTTGAAGACTAGAAGACTTGGAAGATCGAGAACAAGCTGCAAAGCTCTCGAGACGAATCTACATTCGAGAACAAGCTGTAAAGCCCTCGAAACAAATCCATATTCGAGAACAAGCTGTGTAGCCCTCAAAACAAATCCACATTCGAGAACAAGCTGTGAAGCCCTCGAGGCAAATCTACATTCGAGAACAAGTTGCAAAGCCCTCGAGACAGATGTACATTTGAGAGAAAGAATCAGAGGAACAAATTAGAGATTCAAATTAATATAAATTAAATTCATTTACACGTGTCTCATTTCTCTTTCTTTGTTGAAATATCGTGTAAACAACTACATTTTATATTTCACAAGCCGAAATATGAATAAGTAATTATTTTATTTCACTATTGATTGATTTTAAAAATTAAATTTGTAACTCTTTGCTAATAATTATCAATGTTGATAAACTTATGAGGGTAATAAATTTTAAAAACTAAATTTGTAACCATTTACTAATAATTACCAATATTAAAACTTACAAAGGTAATAAATTAGTTTCGTGTAGCTAAATTGAATTTTCTTTTATTTGTTTTAAATAATTCAATATAATAAAATTTTTAAAATTTTAATTAAATTACATAATCCTTCAAATTTAAACCTAAAAGATTAGGAATTTAATATTTAAAACAAATATGTAATTTGTAATATGCTCTAAAAAAATTGTAATCTATAATGCTTTATTTAGATATTTCTAAAAAATATTAAGATTAAAAAGAATGCATTTGTTAAAAAAATTTATTTTATTAGATCTATTATTATTATCTCGATAAATACTCTATATTGAAATTTTAATTTATTGTTATATTTTAATTAATGTGAATTGTATGTGAAAATCATTTATGTTTTTTTTTACACAAGGATGTAGATGAAATTTAAACTAACTTATGTATTTCTATTTTGTCAGATCATTCACTTCATCAAAATCTTAATTTTTTTCTTAATTTTTATTAGTATATACTTTAAATTTCTTAATTATTTTCTTAATTTTCTTAAAATGGAGCTTTTGAATTGTTGTGAAAGTAAGTGTAATAGGAAAAATTGGAGTTAAAGGGAATGAAACAATTATAAAACCGTTGACATTCTAAAAATTTTATATTCTATAATTAAATATAATTTGATAAAAATATTAATTTTAGAATTAATTTATCTACATTGGTGCAATCTCTTACATTCTAGCTTGTCACATTCCGTGCATTTAATCCATATTGATGCATTTAAATTGCACTATCTCAAGCCACATACTTGATAAAATTTAGGTTACATTTTATTGTTTTTAATAGATCAATTTAAAAAAATATATGGTATTTTCATTTTTCTTATTTTGAAAAAAAATACTTTACCTAATTTAGGTATTTTCATTTTTATTATTTGTAATTATTTCGTTAGTTTATTAAAAATTCTATATATTTTCAACTTTAATAAAGATAAAATTAGTTTACTAATTTGATTTCATATAATAATTAAATTTATTAATTATAATTATAATTAAAGAAAAATTGTTTAACTTCTTGAAAATGAAATGACAATTTTATGAATTCTAACTTTTCATATTTCATAGAAATTATTGTTGATGATTCATTAATTTAAAACTTTGTGAGGAAGAGACAATTTTAGAATCGAAGAGAATGAAATAATTATAGAATTTAGACATTCAAAAAAATTATGCTTTATAATTAAATATAATTTGTTAATAATATTAATTTTAGACTAATTTGGCTACATTGATGCTAACCTTTTATATTCTAGCTTTTCACATTTCATGCATTTAATCTCTATGGGTGCATTTAAATTGCTATACCTTATGCCACATTCTTAATGAAATTTAGGTTACATTTTATTGTTTTTATTATATCTATTTCAAAAATATATAGGAACTTTCATTTATTTTTTTTTTGAAAAAGTTATTTTACCTAATTTGAATCCATTGTTGTTTTTAATTACTTTGTTAGTTAATTAAAATTTCTATATATTTCGAAGCTAACTTTTTGTTATATTTTTAACTCTTCAACCTTAATAAAAATAAAATTAATTTACTAATTTGATTTCACATTAATTATAATTATAATTTAAGAAAGATTGTTTAATGTTATAAAAAAATGATTGTTTAACTTCATGGAGAATGAAATAACCAAACTTTTTGTACTCCAACTTTTCATATTACATAGAAATTATTGTTGATAATTATTTTTAATTAATTATTGATAATTAATTACTTTACAACTATTTATAATTAGTTTAAAACTTTGTGAGGAATATATTAGTAGATACATGATTTTTCGCCAACAAAGGATGATGGACTTGTAAAATTAATTGATAAGTTTTTATTTTTTTGAACAAAATTTTTAAGTAAAAAAAACAATACACTAAATACAAAATAACAATAAAATAAATAAAAAGTAGTAAAATAATTCAAGACCCTAGCAATACAATCATATCTTAAAATAGATTTGCTCACTTGACAATTGATAGACAAACACTATTATTCTACTTTACAAATTGGAGTTGTCTAAGATCTGAGATATAGATTTGATACATGCAGGCAATACAACTTGCCAACATTTAGAGATGATTGGGTTCGATATATAGATTCGACACATGCATCGACATCGTCCCTTGCAACTTGAATGTGCCATCAATATTTGAAGATGCTTTGAAGATTGAAGAGACTTTGAGAACAATGAGTTGAGAGAATAAGAATAAAGAAATAATGAAATTCCAAGTGTTAGTGAAAAAATGGTGAAGAAAACTTATTTTTATAGTAGTAAAATGTGATAGTTACAAATATTTGAAGTTGTAGGAACAACCTTTTACATTCCAAGCTTTAAGAATTCTAAACATTTATTGTTGATATTTAATTAATTAACTAATTTAATATTTATAATTAATTCTTAATGGCACATTTTGTAAATTAGTAAATTAAAGAAGGGACAAAAGTGTCCAAAAATGTTTTTTCAAGATTCTCATTTTTTAACATATTATAGATGTATGAAAAAGTTTTTAATTAGTTTTTTTTAAAAGAAATTCAACAACATTTAATGGGGGTGTTGGGATTTATGTCATCAAATCTCGTAATTCATTTATTTAATAATTTTGATTATTTTATTTACAATATAATATTATCCATTATATGAAAAATTCAAGGTTATTCGTGTAATGTTGAACAGTAGGTGGTTGACATATGAGAGGATCATGTTCAAGAATTGACCTAAAAGATCATGATATATGGATAAGGTTTGCTGTTTTATCATGGTAACATTATTGATACAACCCACTTTGTAATAGTTACAAATGATTTGATCCAAATCGTTCATGTTGAGACATGTGAGTGAAGGTATCTTATACAACGAGTTTGTATAAAACATGATCATGAAATATTTAATCTCTCTTTATAAATCCGTTAATCGAAAAGATTAATATTTTATCAGCATGATCATATGTGACTCAATTTTAATTCTGAGTGAGTTATGAACTCCTACATGTGAGGGTTTGTCATTTGATTTGCATGGGTGATAGTGACTTTTGTAGCTCATTCAATAAGCCTATCATTTTGGGGACTTGACCAAATAGGGAGTTGGGAACATAATCTCACAAGATGAAATTCACTCATTCTCATATAAGGTAAGTAGACGAGTAGTTTCTTTAAGTGATGATTTTGGGACTTGAACAATGGGGCAAAACAGTGATGATTTTGGGACTTGAACAATGGGGCATCACCCTCTCACTGGCCTGAGAGTGACTTAGTTTATGGTTGGATCATCAATAAATTGTTCATTAGAAGATCAATGATACTTAATGAAGGAATGAACGTTTTACTCCGCAGCAGAAGCATTGGATCGTCTTTGATTTTATTTAAAATTAAACTAAAAATTAAGATTAAGCAAACTTACTTGGAGTAAATATGGAGATATTTTTTGCGGATCTTTATTTCATCCATAAAATCTTCCTGGTTATGACTCGAACACAGCACCAAGGCTTGTGGGAGCCTCTTGAAAGACAATCCACAAGGGATTAAAGAGGAAAAGGTCTAGAGAGAATTCTCTAATTCTCTATTGAAGAGATATGTGTTGTGTCTAATGGCTCAACCCAAATGTTCTATTTATAGAGACAAAGGGAAAATCTTTGCCATAATTAAAATATTATATTTTAATATCTAATATATTAAAATATATCTTATATTTATTTGAATCTCATTCAAATCTTCTATGATATTTATTTATTTGAATCTTATTCAAATTCTATAAATTTCTTTTATTTAATATACCTAATATAAATTAATTATTTTAATATTTAATGTATCAAATACAATAAATATTTTCCTCTTATATATTTAATATATCTAATATATTAAATATTAATTTAAACATTTCAAATTTTTCTTTCAACTAAATTGATCTTTTAGTGTTACTATGAGCTAACAAATGGACTTTATGGATCTACAGATTATAAGCTCCAATGATACAAAATCAATTAATTAAACTTTTTAATTAATTAATTAATTTTTATTTATTAACTATAGATCAGTCCACTATAGACCTAGAGTTGCACTCTTATACACTGTATGACAAGTTGTGTCAATAGATATAATCATTACATGCAAGTCGATCATTCATGAGTTATTCTTAATTACAGATGGATCAAAAGTTCGTTTTACCCTTATAATTACATATTGCACCTTAAATACCACTGATCCTCTAATGAACAATCTATTTATAATCTAATTATAAACTAAGTCCCTTTCAGGTTAGTGAGAGGGTAGGGCTCCATTGTTCAAGTCCCGAAATCAGCACTTAAGAGAACTACTCATTTACTTACCCTATATGAGAATGAGTGAATTTCGTCTGATGAGATTTTGTTCCCAGCTCCCTATTTGGTTAAGTCCCTAAAATGGTAGACACATTGAATCAGTTACAACAGCCACTATCACCCATGCAAATCAAAGGACAAGCCCTCACAAGCAGATGTTCATAGCTCACTCAGGATTAAGATCGAGTCGCATATGATCATCTTGATGAAATATTAATCTTCTCAATTAATAGATTTATAAAGAGATATTAAATATTTCGTAGTTCAGTCTTACACAAACTTATTGTATAAGATACTCCCACTCACATGCCTTCACATGAACGACTTGAATCAAATCATTTGTAACTATTATAAAGTGGGTCGTATGAATAGTGTTACTAAGATAAGACACCCAACCTTATCCATAAACTATGACTCTTTAGGTTATTTCTTGAATATGATCCTCTCGTATGTCAACCACATACTGTTCAAGATTACACTAATAACCTTGAATTTTTCATATGATGAATAATATTATATTGCAAATAAAATAATCAAAATTATTATTAATTATTAAATAAATCATTAATTACGAGTCTTTAGGGCATAAATCCCAACACTTAAGGTGCAATATGTAATATTACAAGGGAAAAATGGACTGTTAACCCAGCTGTAATTACGAACAACTCGTGAAGAATCGACTTGCATGTAATGAGTATATTCATGGACACAACTTGTCATACAGTGCGTAAAAGTGCAACTCTAGCTCTATAGTAGAGTGACCCTAGAGTTAATTGAATGAAAATTAGTTAATTAAAGAGTTTAATTAATTAATTTTGTATCATTGGAGCTTATAATTTGTAGGTAGGCATGAGTAAAGAAGACTAAAAAATCGAGCCGACCTATGAAAACGACCGAATCGACTTCAATCGATTGGTTTAGTGTATGTATCGGTCGGAGTCGATTTTACACATAGCAAAACCAACCATTCAGTCAGTCAGCGAGCCCGAAAAGGCCCAAACCGACCGACATATTTATAAAAAAAAAAAAAAAAAAAAAAAAAAAAAAAAA
The DNA here is from genome assembly GCA_033996785.1 of Trichosanthes truncata. NCBI lineage: Eukaryota > Viridiplantae > Streptophyta > Magnoliopsida > Cucurbitales > Cucurbitaceae > Trichosanthes > Trichosanthes truncata. The sequence continues at coordinate 23,609,862 of JAWPNB010000008.1, read as the reverse complement.
AAAAAGCTTGCACAATTGCCCACTGTCAATGTGCATTGGAGAAGACAAAAACCAACAGTGGTTTATCTTCTAGGCAATGATAACCTATGTTTAGGTAATCATTACCTATTTTTTTTAAAAAAATATTTTTATTTTTTTTTCATGATCACCTTCACCCTCTCTCCCTTTCTCGATAATCACCTTCTGAAATGAATGAACTTTTCATCACGCAGCAGAAGCATTGGATCGTCTTTGATTTTATTTAAAATTAAACTAAAAATAAACTTAAATAAACTTACTTGAAGTAAATATGAAGATATTTCTGACGGATCTTTATCTCCTCCACAAAGTCTTCCTAGCTATGACTGAACACAAGACTAAGGCTTGTGGGAGCCTCTTGAAAGAAAATCTACAAGGGATTGGAGAGGAAGATGTCTAGAGAGAATTCTCTAATTCTCTCTATTAAGGAGATGTATGTTATGAAGAATGTCCAATGACTCACCCCTAGGGTTCTATTTATAGTGGTCTAGGGAAGATAATTAAATAATATATTTTAATATATAATATATTAAAATATATTTATCTAACCAATTTGAATCTTATTCAAACCTTTAAAATTCTCCTACGACATCTATTTTTTAATTTGAATCCAATTCAAATTTAATAAATATTTTTTCTTTAATGTATCTAATATACATTAATTATTTTTAATATTCAATGTATCAAATACAATAAATATATTTTCCTCTTTTATATTTAATATATATAATATATTAAATATTAATTTGAACACTTCAAATTAAATATTAGTTTGAATATTTCAAAATTTTCTTTCAACTAAATTGATCTTTTAGTGTTACTATGAGCTAGCAAGGGGACCCTTTGTTTGGAGCAATGGGTTGAGTTGGGTTGTTTTGGAATCCAAACCCAAACCCTTATTTGGGCCACTGTGTTCAAAACCCAATGGTTTTGAAACACAACCCCATGGTTTTGCATAGTGAAATGGGGGGGGGGGGGGGTTTGATTTCCAACACACCAGTTTGCTTCTCATTTGGCACATGTTTTCATTATCAAGTTTTCTTATCTCTCTCCCGTCTCTTCCATTATTTTTTTTAATTGGTATCTCACATTTTTTTTGTAACAAACAATAAATTATTACAAATGTTTGTTTTATACACCATAACTTAACCAAATTTCATATTTGACAAAGTAATTATTTTCCATTGGAAACTCATTTTTGTTTTTGAAAAACAATAAATTATTACAAATATTTTGTTTTTTTTATACTTGTCATAAACCTAACCAAATTTGATATTTGACAAAGTAATTATTTTTCATTGGAAACTCACATTTTTTTTTTGTAAAAAATAATACATTATTACAAAAAAAAAAATTATACTTGTCATAAACCTAACCAAATTTGATATTTGACAAAGTAATTATTTTTCATTGGAAACTGAGATTTTTTTTTTGTAAAAAACAATAAACTATTGTAAATGTTTTTTTTTATACCTGTCATAAACCTAACCAAATTTGATAGTTGACAAAGTATATTGATTTTTCATTGGCAACTCACATTTTTTTTTTGTAAAAAACAATAAATTATTACAATATTTTTTTTTATACTTGTCATAAACCTAACCAAATTTAATATTTTAGATAGTATGTTAATTTTTCATTAGAAACTCACATTTTTTTGGTAAAAAACAATAAAATATTACAATTTTTTTTAAAATACTTGTCATAAACCTAACCAAATTTGATATTTGACAAAGTAATTATTTTTCATTGGAAACTCACATTTTTTTCTATAAAAAACAATAAATTATTACAACTGTTTTTTTATACATGCCATAAACCTAACCAAATTTCGTATTTTACGAAGTAATTATTTGCATTTCCAGTAACAAATTTCTTATTCTTATACTAATTAAAAGGTCCGTTCAAAAGTACTAAAAAAATTACCCAACTTACACAAAGGATTCTACAACTAACCAAAGATTGCCACTAGAAAATAAGAAAAGGAAACAAGAAAAAAGAAAAACTGAACAACCCCAAGGTTCAGAACACTGCACTCCAAACATTGTTTCCTGATTCCCAGGGTTCAGAACATTGCACCCCAAACACTGTTTTCTAACTCCCAGGGTTCAGAACACTGCACCCCAAACACTGTTTTCTGATTTCTAGGCTTTCAAACCCCCTAGAACAAACCCCTCAGGGTTCCGATTCCAAGGGTTCTGATTCCGAAACGGTGCTCCAAACGCCCCCTAAAATTCTCAAATAGTCAAAGTCAAAGTTGGTATACTATCTTGTCCTCTTGTGAAGTGTTTCTCTCTCTATGTGCATACAAGCACCAAATACAAAAAATTGAATTCATGGAAATTGTTGTGAAGTCACCGTCTCATGCATAGATTTGCTTGAAGATTTGCCATCAAATGGCTGGAGTTAATGCAACATGGGCCTTCATCCAAAGCCCAATCTTGAATTCATACACTTGAATTCAAAAATTGCAAAACAAATTTCTCTCAAATTATGATTCACATGTCCGAGTTCAAGCCCATCAGCTTGTGTAACGTCATCTATAAAATCATTGCAAAAACTCTGGCTAATAGACTTAAAGGGGTTCTAGACACAGTGATCTCGCCCACTCAGTCTGCTTTTGTTCCAGGGAGGCTTATTACAGATAATGTCTTACTGGGCTTCGAGTGCATTCATGCTATTAAAAAAAAGGCTCGCGGAAAGAACGGGGTCATCGCCATGAAGCTCGACATGAGCAAGGCTTATGACAAAGTGAAATGGGTTTTTCTGAGGAAGATGATGAGCAAGATGGGGTTCGAAGAGGGGTGGATAAGACGTGTTATGAATTGTGTGAAGTCGGTCAGCTACTCAGTCCTTGTTAATGGATCCCCCCATGACTGGTTTAAGCCTAAGAGGGGGTTAAGGCAGGGAGACCCCCTCTCTCCGTACCTATTTTTCTTATGTGCGAAAGGGCTGTCGGCGCTCCTAAACAGGGAAGAATCTGATTCTAACATTCCCGATTTTCGTATTAATCCCATTTGCCCTTCTCTCACTCATTTATTTTTAGTAGATGATAGCCTTGTCTTTTTCAAGGTCGAGAAAAGCGTCTGTGAGCTGGTCAAAGATGTCCTCAAGGTGTACGAAAGGGCGTCGAGTCAAATAATAAACTATGGAAAGTCTTCTTTTATGACAAGCAGCAACATATCAAGGACAAAAGCTTCGGAGTTTAGCATTATCCTGGAAGTTCAATTTACACCTTGTCTGGGTCAATATCTAGGGATGCCGTCTCTAGCGGGCCGCAAGAAAACTTTACTATTTAAGAATATTAAAGACAAGGTTTGGAAGGCTCTACAAAGATGGAAAGAAAAGCTGTTCTCGCAGGGTGGAAAACGGTGCTTATAAAGGCCATAACACATGCCATCCCAAATTACACTATGAGTTGTTTCCGTCTCCCTCGCAGCATTTGCGATGACATAAATCACTATTGTGCGTGCTTCTGGTGGGGTTCGTCAGACGAAGGAAACAAAGCTCATTGGATGAGCTGGAAAAGGATGTGCTTCAGCAAAGATACCGGCGGATTGGGATTTAGGGACTTAGTTCTCTTTAACCAAGCGATGCTAGCAAAGCATAGCTGGAGAATTGTGAGAAATCCTGATAGTCTCTTATCCAAGATTTTAAGGGGCAGGTATTTTAAGGACGGTGACTTCTTAAAAGCCCTTGTTGGCTCCAATCCCTTGACGACCTGGAGAAGTATTATCTGGGGAAGGGAACTATTTCTTAGGGGTTACCGGTGGAAGGTGGGCAATGGTAGCCACATTACGATAGACAAAGACCTTGGATAGATAGAGAAGGTCAGAGATTCCCGATATGGATAAAAAACAATTGGAAAGATAAAAGGGTTAAGGAGTTGCTAGATGAGGAAAGCAAGTGGAAGGAGCAAGTGATAGTGGCAAACTTCTCTTCTCGATGCTGAAGACATTTTAAACACTCCCCCTGGTAGGAGTAATGCTCGAGATGAAATCATTTGGGGTATTGATCCAAAAGGCCATTTCTCTGTAAAGAGTGCCTATCACCTAGCTTCACAATTGAGGTCTAACCACGATGCTTCCCCCTCTGATGACCTTGATAGGAAATCTATGTGGAAGAAGCTTTAGAAGATCAAGGCTATTCCAAGAGCTAAGTTGTGTTCTTGGTGGATTTTAAACGACCCTATTCCAACTATGAGAAACATATGGAAAAAGGAATCAACTTAAATCCGTTTTGTCTCTTCTGCAGGCAGAAAATTGAGTCGACAAGTCATGTCATTTGGTCTTGCAAGTTTTCGAAAACGGTATGGCTCGAGTACTTTTCCCAATTAATTGATCTTTCGAATTTTTGCAGGTATGATCGGAACCCTTTGGACTGCTGGAACTGGTTGACAATTACCTTAAATGAGGAAGAGGCTTCAAAGGCTATCCTAATCATGTGGAGTATTTGGTCCTATCGCAACCAGATTAACCATAACAGCAAGACAGCAGATTTACCCACAATTTTCAGGATGATCGACAGAGCTATTGATCAATTGAAAATCGTTTAAAGATCTTACCATTCCACTGAGAATTCTGAGAGTCGCCCAAGTTATGGCCGCTGGGCTCCTCCACCAGAGAATGTTTGGAAGTTGAATTCAGATGCTTCGTGGTCCGAGCAGCAAAAAATAGGAGGATTCGGCTGGATCGTCCGTGACTCTTGTGGGTCTCCGATTTGCGCAAGGAACTCTTCATTCCACAGGAAGTGGTCAATCAAAGCGCTTGAAGGAATGGCTATCAAGGAGGGGCTTAAGTCTTTCATCGCAAAGTCTCTAGGCCCGACCCCTCATTTAATTATTGAATCTGACTCACTGGAAATGGTTCGTCTCCTCAATGGCAGCAGCATGGATATCTCTGAAATAAAGAATCTTGTGGAAGACATTTTGGATTTAGCCAATCAGGCAAATGTAATCGAATTTCATTTTTGCCCTCGAACTAGCAACGTGGTTGCTCATACTCTTGCTCGAGCGGCAGTGGGTGAGACTCAACAGCGTGCTGGGGCTTCTTCTTCCTCTGTGGAAGATCAGGGCGGTTTTTGGGACTCCATGTATCCTGGGTGGGTTTCCTCCGTCATTGTCGAGGATGGTTTTGTTGTGGGTGGTTTTTAACTCTTTTTTGTTATGTATTGATTTTATCTTAAAAAAAAATAAATACAAAATCCACTAGCCTTATGAGATGGGGACCCACATGCTTAGAAATTCAACTTGATTTAGGAATCAAAACCTCCAACAAATGGATTAAAGTACTCTCTCTCTTAAATTATATACATATAAATTAAAAACTAATTTTCCAAAAATTAACAATTACAACAAACGTAACCCTTATGGGTTTCACAATTTGATCTAATCAAACGATAAAATTCTAATGCCAAAATGCCTAAACAGTCAATTTGCAAACCACATATCTCATATATGAAAATTTAAAATACCCACCATATAAAACCTTAATTCTAAATAAAATTCAAAGATTGCTCTAATACCAATTGAAATGAATGAACTTTTCATCCCGCAGCGGAAGCATTGGATCGTCTTTGATTTTATTTAAAATTAAACTAAAAATAAACTTAAATAAACTTACTTGAAGTAAATATGGAGATATTTCTAGCGGATCTTTATCTCCTCCACAAAGTCTTCCTGGCTATGACTCGAACACAAGATCAAGGCTTATGGGAGCCTATTGAAAGAAAATCCACAAGGGACTGGAGAGGAAAAGGTCTAGAGAGAATTCTCTAATTCTCTATATTAAGGAGATGTATGTTATGAAGAATGCCCAATGGCTCACCCCTAGGGTCCTATTTATAGTGGTTTAGGAAAGATAATTAAATAATATATTTTAATATCTAATATATTAAAATATATTTATCTAACCAATTTGAATCTTATTCAAACCTTTAAAATTCTCCTACGACATCTATTTCCTAATTTGAATCCAATTCAAATTTAATAAATATCTTTTCTTTAATGTATCTAATATACATTAATTATTTTTAATATTCAATGTATCAAATACAATAAATATATTTTCCTCTTTTATATTTAATATATCTAATATATTAAATATTAATTTGAATATTTCAAAATTTTCTTTCAATTAAATTGATCTTTTAGTGTTACTATGAGTTAGCAAGAGGACCTTATAGACCTACAGATTATAAGCTCCAATGATACAAAATTAATTAATTAAACAATTTTCATTCATTAACTCTAGGGTCACTCTACTATAGACCTAAAGTTGTACTCTTATGCATTGTAGGACAAGTTGTGTCCATAGATATAATAATTACATGCAAGTCGGTTCTTCACGAGTTGTTCGTAATTACAGCTGGGTCAAAAGTCCGTTTTACCCCTATAATTACATATTGCACCTTAAGTACCACTAATCCTCTAATGAACAATCTGTTTATAATCTAATTATAAACTAAGTCCCTCTCGGGCCAGTGAGAGGGTGAGGCCCCATTGTTCAAGTCCCGAAATCAGCACTTAAGGGAACTACTCATCTACGTACCCTATATAGGAAGGAGTGAATTCCATCTTGTGAGATTATGTTCCCAGCTCTATATTTGGTCAAGTCCCTAAAATGGTAGACATATTGAATCGGCTACAAAAGCCACTCTCACCCATGCAAATCAAAGGACAAGCCCTCACAGGCAGGAGTTCATAACTCACTCAGGATTAAGATCAAGTCGCATATGATCATCTTGATGAAATATTAATCTTCTTAATTAATAGATTTATAAAGAGATATTAAATATTTCGTTGTTCAGTCTTACACAAACTTATTGTATAAGATACTCTCACTCACATGCTTTCACATGAACGACTTGGATCAAATCATTTGTAACTATTACAAAGTGAGCCATATCAATAGTGTTACCAGGATAAGGCACCAAACCTTATCCATATACTATGACCCTTTAGGTTATTTCTTGAACATGATCCTCTCGTATGTCAACCACATACTGTTCAAGATTACACTAATAACCTTAAATTTTTCATATAATGGATAATATTATATTGCAAATAAAATAATCAAAATTATTATTCATTATTAAATAAATTATTAATTACGAGGCTTTAGGGCATAAATCTCAACACCTTCATCCTCTCTCTTTCTTTCTTCTCTTCTTCTTCTTATTTTCTTTCTTTTATTTTCTTCTTCTTTATCTCTTCTTCCTCCTTTTCTTTTTCTTCTCTACTCCACGATTTTTTTCTCTTCCTTTTTTTTTTTCTTTTTTTCTATCTTTCTCCCATCTTCTCTTCTTCCTTGCTTTCTTTCTCATGTTCTTTTTTCTTCTCATGCTCCATTTTTCTTCTTTTCTTCTCATTTCTTCTTTTCTTCTTCCTTTCTTTCTTTCTCAAAATTTTTTCCATTCGGTTTGTCATATTGGTCGACTAAAAACGTGTGGGTTTTTAGAAGAAAACTTTTGAATATAAAAAGTCTCCAGTCTAATGCAAGTGCACACTGTCAAGCAAGTAATTGGAAATATTTCAGAGTATCGATCCCACAGAGAACGGATACCACAAAATCCAAAATTAAGGCAAAGATGTTCACACAAAGCAACCTCGGTAACTAATATTAAATAATCAGGAAGGTTGTGAGTGTACTAGAAATCAAAAGATAAAAAGATGGAATCTGAACATGCTTTTTCCCTTTAGAAAAGAATTGTGATCTAAAATGCAGTTGCAATCTTTACTCAAATACCAAGCAATGTAAATCGGGTTCAACTTTTATTCAATTTTAATGGAAAAAATTTTAGAAGCCTAAGTGATTAAACCATATGTCTATGGCTAATACGAACTTAGTTTAATAAAAACACAACCCTTGGTTTTAGAGGTTTCGCTCTATGTCTAGGGTAAAAAACAAGTGCTTATGTCTAAGCCCCTTTCCTCTATTGCTTTGTATGAACACGTAATCTCATTTAACCATTTCAGTAGTAAACTCGATCTATGTATGTTCACCTAGGTGATCAAACTAGATTCATGATAAGAATGATAATCAATAAAGTAAACAATGCTATGGAATCAAGAAAAGTTACTTTTACATTTTATACCAAGCTTCCAATCCTTAGGGCATCCACATATCCAAATCCCAAGGACGGAATTACCTCATGATGGAGAAAATAAATAAAAAAACATTAAAAGAAAAGAAACACATACTTGAAGGGAATAATCGAATTAAACCCACAACGGAAGCATAGGAATTGTCTTTGATTTATTTAGAATTAAACTAAAATACAAGGTTAAGCAATAAATACCTTCCAAATATGGAGATTCTTCTGGCGGGTCTTTATCTCCTCCACAAAGTCTTCTTGGCTATGACTCTAACAAAAGATCAATGCTTGTGGGAGCCTCTTGAAAGAAAATCCACAAGGGATTGGAGAGAAAGAGGTCTAGAGAGAATTCTCTAATTCTCTCTTTTTTAGGAGATGTGTATTGTGTAGAATGCCCAATGGCTCACCCCTAGGGTCCTATTTATAGTGGTTTAGGAAAGATAATTAAATAATATATTTTAATATCTAATATATTAAAATATATTTATCTAACCAATTTGAATCTTATTCAAACCTTTAAAATTCTCCTACGACATCTATTTCCTAATTTGAATCCAATTCAAATTTAATAAATATCTTTTCTTTAATGTATCTAATATACATTAATTATTTTTAATATTCAATGTATCAAATACAATAAATATATTTTCCTCTTTTATATTTAATATACCTAATATATTAAATATTAATTTGAACACTTCAAATTAAATATTAATTTGAACATTTCAAATTTTTCTTTCAACTAAATTGATCTTTTTAGTGTTATTATGAGCTAGAAAGGAGACCTTATGGACCTACAGGTTATAAGCTCCAATGATACAAAATTAATTAATTAAACAATTTTCATTCATTAACTCTAGGGTCACTCTACTATAGACCTAAAGTTGTACTCTTATGCATTGTAGGACAAGTTGTGTCCATAGATATAATCATTACATGCAAGTCGGTCCTTCACGAGTTGTTCGTAATTACAGCTGGGTCAAAAGTCCGTTTTACCCCTATAATTACATCTTGCACCTTAAGTACCACTGATCCTCTAATGAACAATCTGTTTATAATCTAATTATAAACTAAGTCCTTCTCGAGCCAGTGAGAAGGTGGGGCCCCATTGTTCAAGTCCCGAAATCAGCACTTAAGGGAACTACTCATCTACTTACCATAAATGGGAAGAAGTGAATTCCATCTTGTGAGATTATGTTCCCAGCTCTATATTTGGTCAAGTCCCCAAAATGGTAGGCATATTGAATCGGCTACAAAAGCCACTCTCACCCATGCAAATCAAAGGACAAGCCCTCACAGGCAGGAGTTCATAACTCACTCAGAATTAAGATCAAGTCTCATATGATCATCCTGATGAAATATTAATCTTCTCAATTAACGGATTTATAAAGAGAGATTAAATATTTCGTGGTCCAGTTTTATACAAACTCATTGTATAAGATACCCCCACTCACATGTCTCCACATGAACGATTTGGATCAAATCATTTGTAACTATTACAAAGTGGGCCGTATCAATAGTGTTACCAGGATAAGGCACCCAACCTTATCCATATACTATGACCCTTTAGATTATTTCTTGAACATGATCCTCTCGTATGTCAACCACATACTGTTCAAGATTACACTAATAACCTTGGATTTTCATATAATAGATAATATTATATTGCAAATAAAATAATCAAAATTATTATTCATTATTAAATAAATTATTAATTACGAGGCTTTAGGGCATAAATCCCAACAATACTGACTTAAGAAAGAAAAACAAAAGCTGGAAAATAAAGTAATGAACTTAAAAACGAATAATAACTTACTAGAATGAGTAATGAACTTTATTAAAAAAGAACATGCGGTAATGTAAAGAACTACAAAAATTAAAGACAAAGAATTGAAAGTAAACTAATTGTAAAATAACAGAATTCAAAGTATTGGAATTAAAGAACTTAAAACAGAAGCTAACTTACGAATACAAAGGAAAAATCGAACTCAAGGAGATAACTTCCACCTCTTCCGTGGCTTGAATCTTCATATTAATAGCCTCCAAATGCTAGGGTTTGCTCCATAGATGTTTAAGGCAAGGATCAGATCTTTATGAGCTTAATTTGTAGAGAATATCTTCAAATATCAGCACAAAATCGAATATCCATAATTCCTCCTAATTTTTAGGAATTCTATCTCCAGGAAAAATTACAGTTGCAATTGGAGTCGCAATTTTGACAGTTTACAGTTTTTTTGCATAATAACATACAAAATTAGTAAGGTTCAACTCTTTTCCTCTCATTTCAGATTTCTCATCACAAAACAACACTTTTACTAATTTGGGTTATTCTCATATCAATTTGCTAATAATTATGGACATATAAGCATTAATTCTTACAAATAACCTAAGTTTAAATGGCTAAAAATACATAAAATATGAGACTCATCACATATGAATGAAACCGACCAAAGCGACTGACAGATGGTGTGGTCGGCTGATCGGCTTAACGAAGCTCATTGAAAACTGATTAGAACCCACTGAAAAAAATCTACATGTTGGTAGTCGGTGTCAGTTTGGCCCAAAACCGACCCCACCTAACAGATGCTCACCCCCTGCATAAAAGTGCAATTCTATGTCTATAGTGAAGTGACCCTAGAGTTAATGAATGAAAATTGATTAAGTAAAGAGTTTAATTAATTAATTTTGTATAATTGGAGCTTATAATCTGTAGGTCCATAAAGTCTCATTGCTAGCTCATAGTAACACTAAATGATCAATTTAGTTGAAAGAAAAATTTGAAATGTTCAAATTAATATTTAATTTGAAGTGTTCAAATTAATATTTAATATATTATATATATTAAATATAAAAGAGAAAAATATGTTTATTGTATTTGATATATTAAATATTAAAATGAATAATGTATATTAGATATATTAAAGGAAAATATATATTTGAAATTTGAATGAGATTCAAATAGGTTAATATATATATTAGAAGATTTGAATAAGATTCAAATAATATTTTAATATATTAGATATTAAAATATAATATTTTAATTATGACAAAGATTTGCCCTAGGCCTCTATAAATAGGAACCTTAGGTTTAGAGAATTAGAGAATTCTTTCTAGACATTTTTTCTCTCCTAATTCCTTGAGGATTTTCTTTCAAGAGGCTCTCACAAGCTTTGGTCCTGTGTTCGAGTCATAACAAGGAAGACTTTGTGGAAGTTTTGGAATAGAAGTAAAGAATCGCCAGAACTTTATCTCCATTGTAAGTTTTTGCTTAACCTTGTATGTTTTATGTTTAATTTTAAATAAATCAAAGACGATTCCAACGCTTCTACTTTGGGTTTAATGAGATTATTCCCTTCATGGGAGATTCGAACCTCAGACCTCTTGATTAAAGATACATGCTAATTACTGTTGAGTTATGCTCACTTTGACTTTTTAATTAGCCTTCTTAAAAAAATTGTTAACAAGAAGTTGATAGGAAAATTTTCCTATGAATATATGATAGAATAATATGGATACTACTCCCATTTATATTATCAATCACGTCACCACCATTAAAAATGGTGTGCAAGGTCTAGCAACATTAAAATATTATTTATAAAACAAAATTCATAGTGTTAATTGGGAGAGTATATACTATGAAAGTACTAGAAGTTTTTTCAAAGTTGATGTATAGTTAAATTATTATTTTTATCATATTTTGACACATACATATACCACTTAGGGGGCGTTTGACGCGTAGAGTTAAGTTGAGTTGGGTAGAATTGAGTTGATTTTGGTAGAGTTGGTTTGCCAGTGAGTTCAAGAAGTTTGTGTTTGGGGTGTACAGTTAGGTTGGGTTGAGTCAGGAAGTCTGTGTTTGGGGTGCAGAGTTGAATTTAGTTGAGTTGGTAGAGGTATCTGGTACAGTTTTTTGTAACCCGAAGTAGACTGATTTTTAGCTGATTGTTTCCAATCATTTATCTATAAACATATTTTCTCAACTGTCCAACACTGAATTCATATTTCAACTTCAAAATGACAATATATTTCAACATTAGTGGAATCTATGAGTGAAATATTCACAAAAGTAATGTTCCAATTTGACCATTTTTAAAAAAAAACTTCATTCCTTATCTTTCGTTTTTACAAATTGACTTCTTCCAAATGATATGCAATTAATAGAACCCTAGAATCAACTGCGAACCCTTTCCAGCCTGGCATGACGAATATAAACTCTCCGTTCGGGGAAACAACTCCAAGTATGTTTGTCGCGACTTCACCTTTCATCGTCTTATATTGTGGCCGATCAACAGTACTGACATTCACTTTGACGTAGGTACCATCTAACGCACCCAGGAAATTATGTGTGCATTGAAGACATGGTAGTGACGTTAATGAACGTGTAATTTATTTCAATTAATGTATAGAAACGCATTTTATACCTCAAACCATTTCCACCGCTTATCAGTGCATGTGTTGGTGATTGGCTTAGCAACACTCGTGAAGTTGCAAGACCGCTGTGAGAACAAAGTTGAAGTGTCTAGACATTGTCTCCCCATACCTCGCAGATTGCCTGCGAATTACTCTATTCTTAACGTCATGCGCTAGTATGTGCAGGAACATGGCAACCATTTCCTCGATATCAATACATTGGGTTGCTTGCAAATCGCCGGTCGTCTTAAGCATGCTACATAGGATTGCGAATGTCCTTCTATCCATCCTCGTGCTTTCACGACAACACAAGTCATTCTCGTAAGTGAGGCGAAAGAAATTCAATTGTCTAATGTGATGTCTTTCGTACGATGATTGGAAATCTATCCTTCAATAATCGTTCAAAAGAAAGGATAAACTCATCAACAACTATCTTTGGGAGGTGTTAAGATGGCAAAGATATTGAATAGTTCTTCAACGGTTTCCATCTTAGAGGAAGAACAATGGGAGATGAGAGTTGTTCATGAAATACAAAATGTGTCATTTGTTATTTCTAGATACATCCATTGTAGTATACATCAAACGTATCACTGATGCCCGACTAAGCTAATCCATACATACATAACGATTATTGATCGGGTGAACTTTGGGTGAAGAAAAGTAAATAAATATGTTCAACCCCAGTGCAAGTGCACACTGTCGAAGTCTGCACATTTATCGAAGAACTCCATCTTCCTCTTTTCCCCCTCCCATGTTAATAATAAGTATTTTAAGATGTTTAAAAAGTATAAAGTGTTTATTTATTAATTTAAATTTTTTGTTTTATAATTTTTCTAGAATTATCCAACGATATCGACATTTTATCGATATTTCCATAAAATGGAGACTTCGATATTTCTGTCGACATCGACATTTTAAACATTGATGTTAAGTAACTTACTTCGAAATTCTAAAAAATCTTGCAAAATATGACTATTTTGATAAGAACCTTTTCTGACAGAAAAATATCATTCAATTTCATACGATAATAAATAACAAAGTTCATTTAAAATTCGTTAGAATTTGAAATCAGTCAAAATCATACACACAAACAAACCAAAAAAGATAAAGCTACAATAGAGACAAAGTTTAACTATAAAGATGCTAATTGTGTGTTTCATTAGTGTGGATTACAAAGATGAAGTACTTGCACATCAAGTTGTTAAAATTTGTGTTTAAATGATAATTTTAAAATTATAGGAAAACTAGAAAAATATGATTGTCTTGTAATTTCTCTTATATAAAAATATCATTTAATTTCATATGATACTAACAACAAAATTTACTTAAAACTCTTTAGATTTTGAAATCATTGATAAACAAACAATCCATAAAAGATAGAGTTACAATAGATACTAAGTTTAACCATAAAATGCTAAATTTTTATAAGTTATAGACAATATATATGCAGTGGAGTTGAAGTTAAAATTAGAACAAAAGATTTTCCTCAACAATCTTTTACATTAAACATGAGACATTGTTATGCAATTAATTTTTTTAACTAATATGTATATATATACATACACCTTTTAGGTCATTATAACAAATGTCTTTAATAAACTGTATATTCTAAAAAAATAATAGAATTAAGGGCAAAATACACTTTTGGTCCCTGAGGTTTGAAGTTGATGTTTATTTGGTCCCTGAAGTTTCAAAAGATACATTTTAGTCCCTGAGGTTTGGAAAATGATTCTAAATGGTCCCTGGAGTTAATTTGACCGTTAGTTGACTAACGGAAAATGATGTGGCAATTTGAGGTGGAAATTTTGGAATGAGGTGGAAATTTTTTCAAAATTAATCCACAATTTAAATTTAATTAATTTAAATTAAGAAAACTAAACAGACTTTTGTCTTATATTTTCCCCCAATCCTGCTAGTCGGCACATTCAGTTCCATTTCCACTATCCACTCTCTAATGGCCGCTTGTTTGGCCACTTCTTTCGCCACTCTCTTCTTCTTCCTCCTTCTGTTAATCCATCGATCTACAGTTTCTGCCGATTCGCCATTGAAGACCTTCATCTTCTATGTGTTCCGTTTCTTTAAACCCTCTGTTTTTCCAACCCATTACCACTGGTACACTTCCAAGTTCGCCGAATCCCCCAAAATCCTCCATGTTTACAACACTGTCTTCCATGGATTCTCTGCAACTCTCACTCAAGAGCAAGTCGATTCCATCGGAAAACACCCTTCTGTGCTCGTCGTGTTTGAGGACCGTCGTCGTCAGCTTCACACCACTCGTTCCCCTCAATTTCTCGGCCTTCGAAAAGAGCGTGATCTCTGGTCCGATTCCGATTACGAGTCAAATGTAATTATTAGATTTTGCGACACTGGGATTTCCCCCGAACGACGAAGCTTCTCCGATGTCAATTTGGGGTCGATTCCTCTTCGATGGAAAGGGGTTTGTCAGACTGGGACTAAGTTCACGGCCAAAAACTGTAACAGGAAGATCGTCGGTGCGAGGTTTTTCTCTAAGGGTCATGAAGCAGGGTCCAATGATGTTGGTCCGATTATTGAGATCAACGACACGATTGAGTTCCGATCTCCGAGAGACGCCGACGGCCATGGGACTTAAACTGCCTCGACAGCGGCTGGGCGTCAAGCGTTTCAGGCGAGTTTGGAGGCTTATGCTTCTGGAATCGCGAAGGGCGCGTTTGGCAATTTACAAAGTTTGTTGAAAAAAAAAGGCCAAGTAATCTTAAAAATAATATAAAATAATAAAAAATTTCCACCTCCTTCCAAAATTTCCACATCAACTTGCCACATCATTTTCCGTTAGTCAACTAACGGTCAAATTAACTCCAGGGACCATTTAGAATAATTTCCCAAACCTCAATGACTAAAATGTATATTTTGAAACTTCAGGGACCAAATAGACATCAACTTCAAACCTCAGGGACCAAAAGTGTATTTTGCCCAAAATAAAGTGTTGTCTTGTGGATCCACGTATGTCGTGCTTGTAGTGGAAATGGCATCAGTGGGCTTTTTTTGCAAATTAATTTGGGCCAGAAAAGAGCCCACTAAATTTAATATTATTGGGCCTTAGAGGCAACTTATCAATCTTCAAAGTAGCTCAACTGATTAAGACATTATACTAAAATGTCAAAAGTTCATTTCTCCACCTACTAGTTTTGTTGTCTATTTTATAAGACAACGGCGATATTTAATTGTTAAATAAAATCGTAAATTTTTATTTTATTTTATTTTTTAATAGCAAATCATAAAATTTTGATATTTAAAGTAGGTGGCCATCTTGAGTAAGGAGTTGAAGGTGACAATAGGGAGTGAACATTTAAAGCAACTTTAGAGAATGGATTCAAACCTAGTCACCTCAACATTCATCCAAAACTTTTTCAAGAGTCCCAAAAACCTCAAATATCACGTTTCTTTCTTCTATAGTTCAAAGTCAAAAGTATTGGTTATCGTCATTGAATCAGAAGTTCTCGAGACATACATACGGATGACCCGAATCGATATCTGAAGATAAGCAAAAAGATGAAAAGGGCAAGAAAAGAAAAAGGAAGAAAATAAAAGAGAATGATGGAAAGAATACTATGAACAAGGCAGTCTACTTTACTGTAAAGTCTCTGCACAATCCTATCATCATGCACCTCAACTTTGTCCCACCATCACATTATTATCTGCCAACCCTTCATACCCTCTATCAGATTCACAAATCTTTGGAGTGTGTGTACAGAACAAAATTTATGGACTAAATTTCAGTCGCTTCTTGCTACATTTTCGAACACGAAAGAAAAGAATATTCGACTGTATATTCATACATTTTCTGTCACTATGATCCCATTTCCAGTCCTTGAGAGGAAAGGGAGTGTAAGGAGAAGGAAAAAGAAGACATAAATAGTTAGAACAAAGAGTTGATCATGGTTACTATCAATTTTTACATTATATAGCAGAGAAAAAAGATACAATTTTGACGAATATTCGCAAATGAATTCAGAAGATACATATTTGTAACATAATCTATGTGGTCAGTCTCACTCCTGCCATTTGAAATGCTGGCTTAACATATCAGTATAAATAGTATGTCCTTGTACTATTCTAGCAGAAGGATTATGGATCATTTTATCACTGCTCACTTATCACCCACAGGACTGAGGACTGTTTCTTGAGTTTTATGGACATATATGAAATTGACTTCTCAAAAGATGCAAAAACCAGTACAAAGGAATCATATGCTCACCAGAAATCACCAATGGAAGACGAGCTCGATGAATTGAACAGGGAAATTCGCCGTCTCTTGTTTGGAAATGTCATAAACGAGAACTCTTGCGGATCGGAGAACTTGTTTAGAACAGATTTGATGGCTTGGTGCACAGAGGTCTCGAGGAACCGCCGCAATTCAGTAGTTTCGATGTTTCCTTCTTTGCAGCTGGTTAACACAAGAACGTTTTTCATCCTGCCATTTAAGGTTGCAATCTCTGCCCTCTTTATGATCAGGTCCAGAGCATGAAGTGCTCGTCTTAAATCAGGCAGGAGGCCGGGTTTGTAATCACAACATAGTGACGCTCTAATTGAATACGGTACTCCTTCTAATCCATCCTCCTGTTGTTCAACTGTTATTTCGTCGATTTCTTTTGGTATGATATGGGCATCACTTACTTCTGCAGCAGCTCTTTTCAGCACTTTCAAATGGCTAATTACTTCAGCAAGAAGTGTGGCTTTGTCCATCTGGTGATTGAAACACAGAAGTCAGGATGATACTCATGGCAAGCATAAAACAAGCTCATATTTCATAAGAGCTCAATGAAACAAAGACAAACAACAGAATGGAAGAGATCCTTGAAATTGTCTAATCTCCATAAATAACACTTGGGTTTCAGATTTGATGTTTAATACAAATATGGTTGGTGCATTAAATAAGGCAAATTGAGAAGTAATTTAACAGATCCTCGAGTTAAATGCTGTCTTCACCACTCATCAACAGGAAAATCCATTCATACATGATACAATTTGGAGTCATATTCTTGAAATCTTAGCTCACATAGTGATCACTGATCATGTCAACCAATACCAAATCAAGCAGGTACTGTGAATGAAAGAACAAAAGTCTAAATGGAAGTTTTCTCAAATTAGAATGAATATCACCATTTCAAAAATTCTCATTCTCTTATCATTTAGAGCAAACCAGACATAAATGACCCAACAAGCATCCTAATACGGACATTTAAGAAGTCCTTACCATAAACAATGTCTTCGACAAATCTATTTTAACTTGGGGAACTGATCGTTTTTCACCAAATCTGTACCAGCTATATATTATTAAAGACAAAACTAAACCCCCAAATTCAAGATGTACACAAAACTGAAACAGAGCTCAATCAAAATCCCTAATAACTGCAAATGGCAGTAAAACGAAGAACCCCACCTTCTTCCCGCCGGGGATGAGACTTCTAAGACTCATAAGATGGCCATTGATTCTCGCTCTACGCCTCCTCTCGGCCTCGCTGTGGTTCTTCAGCGCCGCGGCGCTCCTCTCAGCCGGAACCCCTTTACTCTCGAGCTTCAATGGAGCCTCCACAAGCTCGTCTCTCTCACTATCGAGCACCAATGAAGAAGTCGAGGCCGACCCATTTCTCATCGCCGCAGAGTTAGCGCAAAAACCATCGTAGGAGTAAATCCGCGAGAAGTGTCCCATGAGGGAAAATGCCCTGAAGGGGGAAATTGAAAGGGCTAATGAATGGAAGATTGTTGGTTTGGCGGTGAGTTTCAGAAGAAGATGGGGGAAGGAGATCAAATGGGTGCTTTCAGAAATGGAAGAATTAGAAAGGGGAAGGTCGACATTGTCGAAGAATTGGGTGGCGAACAGAGAGATCTTGAAGGTGCGTTAATGGCGGGTGAGTCAGCGTCCAATACGGAGGAGGGGAAGTGGGTCGAGTGGGAAAGAAAGGAGGGGAAAGAGCAAAAGTCTCGCTCAGGGTGACAGTCTCTTGTGTGATTTAACAGCGGAACCCATTAATAATGTCTGCAAGTAAATGATGAGATCGCCTTAGCTTCGAAGCAGAAATTCTTGACCATTACGACGAGGAAATTATTCTTAACATAAAATTTAAAAAATCTCGTTTTGATTTTTTTCACAGTACAACATTATATCCGTGGATAAGATACATATTTCTATCCTAAAGGTTGGTGACTTCATCTCCAGTCTCACAATTGTTAAACATAATTATAATCAAAGATCGTTGCAAAGTACATTAGAAAATAGAACATTTTATTACATTTCTTAAGATTAAAATCACTTGCCGAGCATAATTGACGTAAAGCATGTACACCAATAGGTCAAAGTTCGAATCCCCCATCCCAGAACTAAAAAAAAAAGGTTTAATCTCTCAACTCTATAATTGTTGAGCTAAAAAAAATAAAAGAAGGTTGTTATTACTTTCAACTACCCATTTTATATAATAACATATTTTTAGTTGTTAATATGAACATAATTCAAGTTATTGAGATATAAATAAAGGATGGTTCGAATTCTTATCCCCTTATTTGTAATGTTATATTCTAAAAAGAATTTTAGACTCCATATGATAACCATTTAGTTTTTGAAAATTGTGTTTATTTTCTCGTCATAAAAAATATTTTTTTAATTTTCAAAATTTCATTTGATTTTTGAAAACATATGTAAAAAGTAGATAACAAAACAAAAAAACACATAAGTGGAAGTAGTATTTATAGACTTAATTTTTAAAAGAAGAATACTTGACCGCTCCCTAGTATATTAGAGTCTCTCTGCTTCCCACCATTTAATTGTTGACAACAAGGAGAGAGAAATGTGGAAAATGTTTTCTCTCTCCTTATTGTCAACAATTAAATGGCGAGGAGTAGAGAGATTCCTACACATTGGGGAGCAAAGTATTTTGCTTTTTAAAAACCAAAAGGTTATCAAACTGAGATCTTACTTATTAATGTTAACACAATTAGCATTATACTGATAAAAATCGTAACTTATTTCAACTAACTCAAGCATAAGTCAAGTGTATATTCTCTTTAGGAGTCAATTTATTAGAATATTTTCCTCTTATTTACAATGTGATATTCTTTAAAAAAGACTCACTTAGTCAATCTAAACATAACTCAACTGATTTAATTATATACCTTCGATTAAAAGTTAGAGATTCTAAATCTCTTATTCCCATGTGTTGTTGAACTAAAAAAATTCAAATGATTTCGAACTTAGATATTGATAGCTTAATACATGTAGTTTAAATCATCCAAAGTATCTACTCTCTATTGTGCAATATTTTTGTTCATCAATTATTTTCTTCAATAAAATAAATAGTTTTATTAAACAAGTATTATGGTGGATGGTTGGTTATTGGTGTGATTTAAAGTTATAAATTATATTTTCTTTAAAATAAAACGTTTCCAAAAAATTGCCAAAAAATAAGGAACATCAAAATAACATTTCTAATAGTGCAAAAAGACAAAATGTCTGGTCGTATATTTTAACTTCTATCATATTCCCATTTTATTATATGTATCATTATAACTCTTTGTTTAAATTAATATAATAACTCTTTGATAAATATTTATTTATCTTGTTTAAATAATTGATGACTACTTGATAAATTAAACAGTAATTTAATCACACATTTAATAAGTTTGAGCTATTTATTTAGCAGTCTACCTTTTAAAAGTTATATTCATCTTTTTTAGATATTATGGAAGAAGAAAAAAAAAGACTACATAGCAAAAAATTATTCGATGAGGCCGCTACAATGTGACTGACAGTTTTTCATTGTTAAATGCAGAGAGAGAAGTACTTCGAATTTATATCTAATGGTTATTAAGGACATAAAAATTATTGAATCCACGTTCAACAGTTATTATGAGGCAGCCACATTGTGGCGGTCTCATAAATAATTTGTCCTACATAGCCATGATTCCTACTTTAGGATTTGTGAATTATTTTTTAAATTGAAAATATTTCAGATTCATACATTTGTTTTAAATATAATAGATGTGGACCACACTACCAGTGCATACAAGTTTTACTAAAATATATGAAATATTAAGTCCTTTATTTTATTTTATTTTATTTTTAAGAATGCAATTCATATGTTTTATTTATTATCATTTCCAATCAAGGATAAGATTAGAGTTTGAAGTAGGTTTAAGGTTTAAAGAAAGATATGGTATGGAAATTAATCAATAGATTAAACCAATGAGTTGTAAAGCTCTCTCATTGGTGACTCAGTACCATACATTCTACTGTTTAGCTTCTTTTTTTTTTTTTTTTTCCTTTGAAAAGATAACCAATATCCTCATATATGACTAGTTAAATCTCCATTAAAACATTGATTGCATATCAACTAGAATAGTTGAAATATTATGTAGACCTATATAATAAAGTTGTGTTAAAAATATCATATCATAAATTTAGTCTCTAAATTATGAGGATTTTGTATACTTAGTCCCTAAATTTAAAAAAAATTCAATTACATCATTAAACTTTGAAAATCCTTCTATTTAGTCTACATCATCAATGCTAATGTTGTCTTGTATTCCTGTTAGATAAATATTCCCGAATTTGTCTTGACATGTACTAGAGGTGACGGGCACCACTAGACAATTGGACAAACAAAAAGAGCATGGGCATATAAAGTGGTGATAGATAAGTCAAATTTATTTGTCCCAAGTATATTCACTTAGTATGCGTATCATATTATCCCAACTCAATTAATATTCATCCCATAGAATTATAAGTTTAAATTACACGTTTAGTTCTTGAACTTTTAGTTTTGTGTCAAATAGGTCCCTGAAATTTAAAAAGTATCTAATACGTCCTTAGTCTTTCAATTTTGTGTCTAATAAGTCATTAAATTTTAAAAATGTCAAATAATAGATCCTTAACATATTTCACATTTTTTTTAAATTAACTAATATGTTAGACATAAAATTGAATTTTGTGTCAATAGAACATTAATTACTTTCAATTTTGTGCTCAATAGGTTTGCAAATTTTAAAAAATTTCAAATAAGTCAAAAGACACAAAATCGAAAGTTTCGAGATCTAGTAGACACTTTTTAAAGTTCAGAGACTTATTAGACATAAAATTAAAAGCTCAAAACGTATTAGACATTTTTTAAAATTTAAAATCCTATTTAACACAAACGGAAAGTTTAGAAACTAAACTTTTAATTGAATTGAATTATAAAAATACGAAATGGTACACTAAGTACAATGAATGAACATAGAGTTAAAATTAGTACAAAAGAATCCATTAAAGATTTTCGACATTCTATAAATTAAACAAAATAAGAAGTAGAATTTGGTTTATGCATCATTTCTCGAGGTTGGTGACACCCCACTTTGGTTGAAATCTGTTTTGGCATTTAGCAAAAGTGGGAGTTTTGGATAATTTAAAGTTAATGTAAAGACAAAAGGTTAGGGGCAACTCGTGACTTTACAATAACAAATCAATTACAACTTTTAAAATATATTATCACTAAGATTTTGAAGTCGAATCTGAAATTCAATTGGTGGGAGAGGCTTAATCAAACAATTAATTACCCAATGCCCGATGAGGTGTTGAGCCTTTTTTTTTTTTTTTGTCTTTCTTTCCTTTCTTTGGTTTGAGTTAATTTAAAGAGCTTGAGGCCTCTATTGCTCTGCCACTTTTGAGAAAAAGATTAGCTACCAAATATTCCCACTCTATTAAAACTTTCTTTTCTTTTATAGGAACCACTTTATTGATAAGGGTGTGAGGCACCTAGGATATAGAGATGGTTATATAAGAACACTCCAATTGTAGTAAAAAAAATAGAAAAAAAAAGCACTCTAATTAAGAGAGATAGAGGCAATAATGTGGATTTTGAAGACCAAGAAGATGTTGATAAAATGATGCCTCTTCAGAGAGAGTCGAGATGCTTTGCTATAGGTTTAGAAATATACATTTATTTCGCTTAAAGTTAGATGTGCCAAATTATAGATGTGTCAGTGCAATGCACACCATTTTAAAATACCGTCTTTATTGATGTGTTTTATATTCTACTCTTTCACAAAATTGTTTAATTCTTTTATGAATAGAAAACTACAGTGTAAAGACATTTATGAATCTCAGCCATAATGAAGTTGTGAAAGTACGACAAAGAAAAATGTTAAAACTAATTAGAACTCATAATTTTAATGAATTTGTATAATCTATATTTAATTTGAAGATTTATAATTTCAAAAAGTTAATGTAGGTAGTATAAACTATAAAGTGCGGATTTTATAAACAAAGCTTACGAACTAAATATTAAGACTCCGTTTGGGATTGCAGTAGTTTTTAAATCAATTGTTGGTAGTTGTGCTTTTAAAAAAAAAATCAATTGAAGGGGTTTACATAGGAAATGAAATGGATATGAAGAAAAGACTTTGAAGAGTGTGTTCTTTCTGGACCAATTATTTGATTAATTACTACTTGGTCTGCTTTAATTTGGTATAGAATTATTTTTATATATATTTTTTTAATTTTCCGATGTAGACCATCCTAAACCCTTGAGATTATGTAAGAAAACAGAGATCTAATCCTAGGCTGGTTAAGGAATAGCTAATTTTATTCTCTGTTTAATTACTTTTTTTGCCCAGTAATGTACATAAATAAGACGGGACTTGCAAATAAATCAGTCAAAGAAGTAAAATGGGAACATATTTTTTAAAGCAGTGTACTGATGTTGTTTTTTTAATAAGAAATCGAAAATGAAGAAGATTTTTCTTTAATTATATTAATATTGTTTGTCGATGTTTAGATAAATTGAGCAGGATCCAAAACAAAGTAAGGGGAAAAAAGTGGTAAAATATATCCAAATGCATGGAATAAGCAAAGATATAGATGCCCATTTTCTCTGCAAGGATCTACCTTAACAAGGCGGGAAATTCCCATTTAGGCGAGAAATGGGGAAAGAATTCCCTACAAGCTAAATGGAGACGGAGACGGGAAGCTAATGATATATATATCATTTAAAATTTGATTGTTAATGATTTAGATAATTTAATATGTTTGAATTATATAGTTAAACATTGGAATTATATGTATGGATTAATTAGATAATTTGATATGAAATGTTGTTTTGTTTTTATTAGGAGGTTTATGAATTTTATCTTTAAATAGAGATTTTTTTAATAGAAAATTAACTATTTAAATGAAGATTTTTCGTTAATAATTAACAATATAATTGAAAATTAATGAATATTTCTCATGAAAGTTAACTATTTTAAAATTTATCAAAAGAATTATTTGATTCTTAAAAAAAGAAAAAAAAATTAAACAGGGAACAATTCCCTGCATGGAACCTAATCCCTGCGAATTCACCACGGGTAATCTCCGCCCCGATCCCCACAAAATTTAACGGGGAATTTCGCAGGGATGGAGATTCAAATGGAGGGCGGGGGACGGGGATGGAAAAGTCATCCCCATCCCCGCCCCGCCTCGTGGACATCTCTAGGCAAAGATTAAGATATTGATGTTGATATCGATATCGAAATCGAAATTTCAATTTTACAAATGTATCAATTGAGATATTGATAAAATATACATATCGATAGATATTTGATATTTCTATAAATCAAAAAAATTATACATATTATTTAAACTAATAGTTAAATTGTTTTACTTCGTCCAAATTAAGTTATAGATCTTATTGTTAGTATTTATATTTATATCAAGGTTAACAATTGAATTTTTTTTGGACATTTTCATCTGAATAAGAATGACATTTCTCAACATCCCTAAACAAATATAAATTGATAAATATGATTTGCAATTTTGACAAGATCCTATATTTTTTTTCGATTTTTTTTTTTTTAGTTTAACAACGATGTATGTGGGTGGGGATTCAATTCTCTAACATTTTTTATTTTCAAATTCAACAACATGTGGAGTGTGTTTTAGAAGTAAAAGTCAAAGTGATAAGGATTTGAATCTCTAACTTTTAAGCTCTTAGGTCAAGAATATAATGCCTAAACCAATTGAACTATGTGAGGTTAACCTATGAATTAAACAATTAAATCATTGTAATTAATAGACAACATGCATTTTTATCCTTTGAAATCAAATTAAAGAATTAATTTTTCATCCCAAAACCTTCTTATGATCAAGTTATAAACTTTTTTTAGGCTAAATATACTAAATGGCCCTATATAATCTTTTTGGTAATTCTTTAATTTGGTTTTAATTTTGTAAAATTCTCAAATCTATCAATGTACTAAAAATTCTCAATTAAATCCCTTCGTTAAAAAATACAGTAAAATTTATTAGTAGAAAGTTGATATATGTCATTAAACTATTAGCTTATTAACATTATTTGAACACATTGGCATGCTAGTCGGGCATGCAACTTAAAAAAAAAAATTTATTTCATGACAATGAGGGGATAGAATTTTGTTGATAAGTGCATTAAGTTTCATAGGTCAAATATAACATATTTAAGGGGTTGTTTAAGGCATTGAGTAGGTTAAAATAGTATGGAGTTATTTAGTCTTTGGAGTTAAATAATCTATCTATGTTTGAGGTGCTGAGTTGTTTAGTCTGAGTTAAATAAGTCTGTGTTTGGAGTGCTGAGTTGTTTAGTCTGAGTTTAGGAAGTTTATGTTTGGGGTGTATAGTTGTTTAACATAAAATTCCGAAGTCTATGCTTATGCTAGCTCTTTTTTTTTCTGCATTTTTGTTATACTATACAATTACAACTATATTAGATATCAATTTTTCAAATTTTAAATTATAAAGATTTGTTCTCATTAGAGAAAATATTTTTTTCATTTTCATTTTCACCTATTATCATAATTTAGATAGTTAGAGGCATTTTTCAAAGAATTTCCTTTGAAATTATCCTAACAAAAAATCCTTTTTTTTAATTAATTCTAGGGCAAAATACACTTTTGGTCCCTGAGGTTTGAAGTTGATGTCTATTTGGTCCCTGAAGTTTCAAAAGATACATTTTAGTCCCTGAGGTTTGAGAAATGATTCTAAATGGTCCCTGGAGTTAATTTGACCGTTAGTTGACTAACGGAAAATGATGTGGCAAGTTGATGTGGAAATTTTGGAAGGAGGTGGAAATTTTTTATTATTTTATATTATTTTTAAGATTACTTGGCCTTTTTTTTCAACAAACTTTGTAAATTGCCAAACGCGCCTGTTCACACGAGATTTCGACGGGGAAATTTAATACGTGTAAATAACTTGATTTGTATTAATTTCAGTATAGTGAGTACAATCTCTAATGTATGATCCTCTGATTCTTTCTCTTGTTGTATACTTGACTCGAGGGCTGGAATGCTTGTTCTCGAGGTTGAATCGTCAACCTTGAACTTGTGGAAAAGTCTTCAGCTTTGAGCTTGTGGAAGGTCTTCAGCTTGTAGCTTGTTGAAGGTCTTCAGCTTGTAGCTTGTTGTTGAAGGTCTTCAGCTTGTAGCTTGTTGAAGGTCTTCGGCTTGTAGCTTGTTGAAGGTCTTCGGCTTGTAGCTTGTTGAAGGTCTTCAGCTTGTTGATCTTCCTAGATCGTTCTTGATCTTCAAGAAGTGTTCTTCGTTCAGATGGTATTTGATCTTCAGGAGCTTCTAGATTCTTCTGAGCTTTGTTTCTGAATTCTCTCTGAGCTTCTTCAGTTCTGAACCCCTCAAATGAAGGAGGAAACTCTCTATTTATAGAGTTCTTCATGGGCCCCCAGGTGGGCTTGGGCCTGTTGGACTGGGCCCAATTGATTTTGGACCAACCCATTTAGATTGGATTTGGTTGACCTTGGGCCAGCCTTTTGAGCCTGGTTGACTTTGGGCCTAGCCATTTGGACTGGGCCTTGTTGACTTTGGGCCATCTTCTTTGAATTGGGCTTGGTTGCCTTTGGGTCTAGCATCTGGACCGAGCCTTCAATTTGGGCTTTTGTCTTCCAAATTTCAAAGAACTCATGTATTTGAACATGCCATAATTTAATATAGGAATCTTTGCAAATTTAATTAATCCCTAATTAAATATAATTTCGTCATTAATGTTGGATAATGACGTGGCAATTTTGGGTTGGTCGAAATTTCTATTCCAACAAATGCCCCCTTTTCGAGATTTATACACAAATATGTGTGTGTGAATCTCGAAAAGATTATTTTGGAATCAAAACTTAAGATGCTCCTAATTTGGACTCCATTTGACGTGTCAATTTAATCAAAATATGGAATTTGGTTCACAATTTTGACTTTTTTTTTTTTGACACATTTTTTTACGCCAATTTATCAAAATATGAATTTTGATCAAAATTTTGATTCTCGTATTTGGCAACCAACTTTGATTTGAATTTCAGTAGAATTTATGCTCTACCTTCATTCTAATTTGGGCTCGTTTGGGTAGAGCACAAATTTTATCTTGAATTTGGAATTTAACCAAACTTTAATTTAGGAGAAAATTTGGAATATGGCCAAATTTTGACTTGGGGTAAGATTCTATTTGGCTTGAATTTGGAATAGAATTTGTCCAAATTTGATTCAAGATAGAATTGAATTCAATTCTTCCAAGGTTTTAACTTGGAATAAAATTTTCTTTGTTTGCTCGAATTTGAAATTGGACTTGAGCAACTCAAACTTTAATTTAAAATATAATTTTAGGTATTCTCAATTTTGAAATAGAATAATCCCAATGTTGAAATTGAATTTCATCCAAATTTTGGCTTGGAGTAAAACTTTGAATTTGGATAGTACCAAAAATTTAGGTAGAATAATTTGAAATGAATTCTACTCAAATCTTGATACAACCTTAACTTCAATTTGGATTTTTGAGGAAAATTCTGTTCGACTTTGGTTAAAATTGGAATTTTAATTAAATCATGATTAGATGCAATATCTGTTAATCATCCAAGTCCTTAGCCGAATTTAAATGAATCCCAAGTCTTCAGCATGGTTTGAACGAATCTCAAGTCTTCTTGAATGAATCTAGCTGGTCTAGTTGGAACTGATCAAATTTTGTTTAGATTTGAACGGCCAGTTTGGCCGAAATTTGAAGTTCATTCCTTATAAATAGGTAAAGGCTACTCAAAGAATGGACAACCATCTTACTGCCGAATGAGAGAGGAAGATGACATCGCTTGATTCTGTAAGTGCTCGAATATCAGTTCCAACCCGAGGGGATTTGCGCTGAAGAAGGCGACCGGAGCGTCGGTTCGTGGGTATGATTGTCAATGGCGGGCTGGCTTTGTTCGCAGGTTCAGATCTAACGCCGGTGGTCTGCTCACCGTCCGTTCGTGCCGCTTGGCGTCGGATCCGGTGGGAGTTGTAGAGAGAGGATGAGAGAGAAGAAGAAGAGAAAAAAAATGGGTGGGTGCTTCGGTGAGAGCAAGTGAGAAAGAGAGAGGAGAAGATGGTATGGTGGAAAGAAGGAAGAAAAAAAAAATATATTTCTCATTCCTCTCTCTTCTTTAATGCTCTGCCATGCGTAATGATTTTTTTTTTTTTTTTCAAATTATCAAGTCCAGAATCCAGACTCCCCTTTCCTTTTATTTTTTTATTATTTTTAATTTTTTTTTTTCTTCCTTTTATGCTTTAGACGACTGCCCCTTTGCTTTTTTTTTTTTTTTATTTCTTTTTTTTTGAACTTTTTTTTTTTTTTTTACATTCTTTCTTTTTTTTTTTTTAAGCAAACAATCTTTCTTTTTTTTTCTTTCCTTTTTTTTTTTTTGCCTTTTTTTTTTTGTTTTTTTTTAGACCTTTTTTTGTTTTTTTATTTTTTTTTTTTCGTCCTTTTTTTTTCCTCTATTGGCTTTGCTAATAACATACTAATTCTCTTTTCTAGGAGTCGACAACTTTATCCTTGAAGCTTTGTTTCAACATTAATCTCTATTTATGAGGTAAGTGGGCATTCCAGGTAAACCAATTTTTTTCTTTGTGATTTTTTTTTCGCTATGTCGTTCTTTATTTGCAGCTACAATGGCCCCAATGAATGAAACTAGGCAAGCATAGGAGTGACACTGATATAGGGCCAACACGAGTAAAGGTGATTGTGTCCCTCAGTGTTCATATCCCTTACTTCGCAACAGAACATTATGAAGTCTCTACCTCGAAGACAAAAGCAAGTGTAGGGGTGATTATCCCCCACTTCGCAACAGAGATTATGCAACCTTCGATTCGAAGACAGAAGCAAGTGTAGGGGTGATTATCCCTCAGTTCGCAACAGAGAGCATTATGCAACCTCCGATTCGCAGACAGAAGCCGCCAAACTTATCTCTGATGAAAGTCTCCGAACTTAACTTGAGATGAAAACTACCAACGTCGAAAGCCGTCAAACTTAACTCTGTTGATAAAAAACGAAGCCATCGAAGTTAACTTGGAGGATGAAGCAACGAAGCCATTAAACTTAACTTGGAAGATGAAGATGAAGCAAAGCCGCAAGACTTTGAAGACAGAACGAAGTCGTCGAACTTCGAAGACGAAGTGAAGCTGCCAGACTTTAAAGATGAAGTGAAACGCCAGACTTTGAGGACGAAGCGACAACCTCGACTTTTGAGAAGAAGCGGCAACCTCGACTTTGAAGATGAAGCGGCAACCTTGACTTTGAAGATGAAGCGAAGCCGTCGAACTTCGAAGACGAAGTGAAGCTGCCAGACTTTGAAGATGAAGCGAATCACCAGACTTTGAAGACGAAGCGGCAACCTCGACTTTGAGACGAAGCGGCAACCTCGACTTTTGAGACGAAGCGACAACCTCGACTTTGAAGATGAAGCGACAACCTTGACTTTGAAGATGAAGCGAAGCCGTCAGACTTTGAAGACTAAGCAAAGCTGCCAGACTTTGAAGATGAAGCGAAGCGCCAAACTTTGAAGATGAAGCGGCAACCCCGACTTTTGAGATGAAACGGCAACATCGACTTCGAAGATGAAGCGGCAACCTTGACTTTGAAGATGAAGCGAATCCGTCAGACTTTGAAGACGAAGTGAAGCCACCAGACTTTGAAGATGAAACGAAGCGGCAACCTCGACTTTTGAGACGAAGCGGCAACCTCGATTTTGAAGATGAAGAAATGAAGTCTAAGAACTTGGGGATGGAGTGGCAACGAATCCTCCTAAGATGAAGGCGGAGCAGCGATGAAGTATCCGGACTTGAAGATGGCGAAGCGACGATGAAGCCTCTTAACTTGAAGATGGCGAAGCGACGACGAAGCCTCTTGAGATCTCCTGACTTAAAGATGGCAGAGTGACGACGAAGGCTCTTAACTTGAAGATGGCGAACCGACGATGAAGCCTCCTGACTTGAAGATAGTGGAGCGACAACGAAGCATCCTGACTTGGGATAAGTAGTGACGACGATGCCTTCGAACTTGGAGAAGAAGCGATGACGAAGCCTTCGAAATTGGAGAAGAATAGACGACGAAGCCTTCAAACTTTGGAGAATAAGCAACGACGAAACCTTCTGACTTGGAGAAGAAGCGACGACGAAGCCTTCGTGCTTTAGAGAAGAAGCGACGAGGAAGTCTTCGAACTTTGGAGAAGAAGTAACGACGAAACCTTCTGACTTGGAGAAGAAGAGACGAAGCCCTTCGACCTTGAGGAGAACGAAGCTCTAACCTTAGGAGGAGTGAGCGATGAACCGAACTTAAAGAGCCTGAAGTTCGAACTTTAGTAGAGTGACTGACGAACTGATCTTGAAGGGGTTGAATCTCACTCGTATGCATCAAACTTGCAACGTTTTGTTTCTTGGGATGAAAATGTTTTTTTTTGGAGACTGAACTTAAAAGTTTTTTTTTTTAAGCTGCCTACGTACCCTTTTAGTGAAAGGGATCAAGTCATAACGTAGTTCAATGATTTTTTTTTTTTAGGGGCCGTTCACCTTTTAAGCTCATGCGGGCCAGGAGCATCATGCAGTTTAGGCTCTTGCGATAAGAAGCTTTTACATTTTAAATGTCCATATCATCACCATGGTCTTGATCAGATCCTTCATTTTTAGGATTCGTTATAATGACGAGATTTTTCTTCACCTTCAAGGAACCCTCGGTATTTATGAGAACGGAGAACTTCCTTTTCATACGTGAAGGGACGGTACTATGAATCTTTTTGTCATTGTTCACTTCATCGAACAGTTCGGTCTTCAAAGATTTCATCTTCCTTTCATGTTGATCGTTTGTTACTTTGAGGCGATCAAAAACAGATGTTGAAGGTTGACTTCTATTCGATATGGAGACACTTAGCCTTTTGAAGACTGAAGGTCGAGTTGAGACAGAAGTTAGACATTGGTTTTCTTCTTTTGTCGCGGCCGTACTCGTCCTTTGAAAAACTGAAGGTCGAGTAGTTGAAGGCTTGATGCGATCGAAGACAGAAGATCTTTGCTCGGCTTCTTTTGAATCATCAATTTCTTCTGCATTGGTGCAGTATGAACTTGCCAAGTTTTCTTCTTTTTTTTCAACGGAAAATAAATCTCTTGGGAATAATTCCTTTAAGGTCACGGTTGGCGAGGTTGGGAACAATTTTTATTTCCTTTCCTCTCAGGTTTAGGCTTCCTTGGATCATCCTTTCTTTGATGCCTATTCTTTCTTATGAATGGGCAATGTTCTTTCTGAACAACATGTTGTCCTTGTTTCTTCTGACGAGACATAACAGTCCAACCTTTATCTTGATCTTTGATAGGCTTGACCACGTCTTGAAGTTTGTTTCTTGATACCTCAGGTTGAAACCAAATAGATACAGGCTCTAGGGTTCCAAATTGGACTAGGTGCACCTCCTGATCATGAAGCGGACTAGAGTGTATTTGACTGCATGTGTTTGTTGTCACTGCGGCATGATTTGTTTGAGCTAATTCATTGAGATCTAGCTCAATCTTTCCTTCTTTAGCTAATTTTAGAATTAGCTCTTTTAGGACAAAGCACTTTTCCACCGGATGACTGATAACTCGATGATACTTGCAATACTTAAGATCATTGAATTTTTCCATCTCTTTTGGTCGTTTACACTCAGGAAGTTCGATTAGTCGCGTGTCCAGTAGTTGCTCTAACATATCAGGAATGTCAGAATCTGGAAAAGGATAGACTTTTTCCTGTCTTTCCTTCAAAGTTAGACGACGCCTTTCATTTTCTGGTCGCTTTTTAGTCCTCTTGTCTATCGAATACAACTCGAGAGGAGTTGTATTTACAACCATAGATTCTTCAGAAGTTGCTTCAATGTTCTCTCCTTCTTTGTTAGAGAGTAGAAGATCTTTGTCTCCTCGACTAGCAATACTTAGCTCTATGTCGTGGGCACGAGTTGCTAGTTCTTCAAAGGTGCGAGGCTTTATGCCTTGGAGGATGTACAGAAGTCCCCAATGCATTCCTTGAATGCACATTTCGACAGCAGACAATTCAGTGAGACGATCTTTGCAATCGAGACTCATGGCTCTCCAACGATTTATGTAATCGACAACGGGTTCACCTTTTCGTTGTCTAGTGTTGGTGAGCTCGAACATGCCGATGGCTCGTCTTGTGCTGTAAAAGCGATTTAGAAACTCTTTTTCGAACTGTTCCCAACTGTCTATTGACTCGGGCTCTAGATCAGTGTACCAGTCGAAAGCGTTCCCTTTAAGTGTTCGAACGAACTGCTTAACCAATATATCTCCTCGTGTACCAGCATTTTCACATGTCTCGATGAAATGCGCAACGTGTTGCTTAGGGTTACCTTTGCCATCGAATTGCTGAAACTTTGGTGGTTGATATCCAGTTGGCATCCTCAAGTTATCGATTCTCTTGGTATATGGTTTAGAATACAAGAGAGAATTTTGAGAAGTCCCACCATATTGAGCTCTGATGGAGTTCGTGATCATGTCCTGAAGTTGTTGCACAGATAGTGAAGCGATCGAAGTTGAGTTTTGTAGTTGATCTTCCTGCACAACGATCTTTCCTTTGTTGCAATCTTTGAGGACATGAGTTTGACTTGATTCGGCAACATTTTGGTTCTCAATTTGGCTCTTTAAATATGCGATTTGAGAATCTCTTTCTTCAATCGCCTTCATCAAGGTGTTGATTTGCTCCTGCATTTTTGCCATTCTTTCTTCCATAGTGCTTGTTTCAATCATCATGGCAGACACTACGTCATAATCGAAGTCGAACAAAGGGTTGCACTTGACCAGGAACTTGTTGTTAGTCCATGCCCCCGGCAGTGTCATTACTTCGCCTGCAATAAAAACTTTATCGTCTTGTAGCCTCAGTTCATTGGAGCAACTTTGGGTGGCAGAACCCGTATAAGAGTTGCTCATGGCAACAGTCATCGAAGAAGTCTTTTTGGATGACATTGCTTCACTTGGATGTTGAGATGAAAGAAAGAGATGAGAGGTAGAGATGGTCCCACTGGGCGTGCCAATTTGTTCACACGAGATTTCGATGGGGAAATTTAATACGTGTAAATAACTTGATTTGTATTAATTTCAGTATAGTGAGTACAATCTCTAATGTATGATCCTCTGATTCTTTCTCTCGTTGTATACTTGACTCGAGGGCTGGAATGCTTGTTCTCGAGGTTGAATCGTCAACCTTGAACTTGTGGAAAAGTCTTCAGCTTTGAGCTTGTGGAAGGTCTTCAGCTTGTAGCTTGTTGAAGGTCTTCAGCTTGTAGCTTGTTGTTGAAGGGTTTCAGCTTGTAGCTTATTGAAGGTCTTCAGCTTGTAGCTTGTTGAAGGTCTTCGGCTTGTAGCTTGTTGAAGGTCTTCGGCTTGTAGCTTGTTGAAGGTCTTCAGCTTGTTGATCTTCCTGGATCGTTCTTGATCTTCAAGAAGTGTTCTTCGTTCAGATGGTATTTGATCTTCAGGAGCTTCTAGATTCTTCTGAGCTTTGTTTCTGAATTCTCTCTGAGCTTCTTCAGTTCTGAACCCCTCAAATGAAGGAGGAAACTCTCTATTTATAGAGTTCTTCATGAGCCCCCAGGTGGGCTTGGGCCTGTTGGACTGGGCCCAATTGATTTTGGACCAACCCATTTAGATTGGATTTGGTTAACCTTGGGCCAGCCTTTTGGGCCTGGTTGACTTTGGGCCTAGCCATTTAGACTGGGCCTTGTTGACTTTGGGCCATCTTCTTTGAATTGGGCTTGGTTGCCTTTGGGTCTAGCATCTGGACCGAGCCTTCAATTTGGGCTTTTGTCTTCCAAATTTCAAAGAACTCATGTATTTGAACATGCCATAATTTAATATAGGAATCTTTGCAAATTTAATTAATCCCTAATTAAATATAATTTCGTCATTAATGTTGGATAATGACGTGGCAATTTTGGGTTGGTCGAAATTTCTATTCCAACAGCGCCCTTCGCGATTCCAGAAGCATAAGCCTCCAAACTCGCCTGAAACGCTTGACGCCCAGCCACCGTCGAGGCAGTTTGAGTCCCATGGCCGTCGGCGTCTCTCAGAGATCGGAACTAAATCGTGTCGTTGATCTCAATAATCGGACCAACATCGTTGGACCCTGCTTCATGACCCTTAGAGAAAAACCTCGCACCGACGATCTTCCTGTTACAGTTTTTGGCCGTGAACTTAGTCCCAGTCTGACAAACCCCTTTCCATCGAAGAGGAATCGGCCCCAAATTGACATCGGAGAAGCTTCGTCGTTCGGGGGAAATCCCAGTGTCGCAAAATCTAATAATTACATTTGACTCGTAATCGGAATCGGACCAGAGATCACGCTCGTTTCGAAGGCCGAGAAATTGAGGGGAACGAGTGGTGTGAAGCTGACGGCGACGGTCCTCAAACACGACGAGCACAGAAGGGTGTTTTCCGATGGAATCGACTTGCTCTTGAGTGAGAGTTGCAGAGAATCCATGGAAGACAGTGTTGTAAACATGGAGGATTTTGGGGGATTCGACGAACTTGGAAGTGTACCAGTGGTAATGGGTTGAAAAAACAGAGGGTTTAAAGAAACGGTCCACATAGAAGATGAAGGTCTTCAATGGCGAATCGGCAGAAACTGTAGATCGATGGATTAACAGAAGGAGGAAGAAGAAGAGAGTGGCGAAAGAAGTGGCCAAACAAGCGGCCATTAGAGAGTGGATAGTGGAAATGGAACTGAATGTGCCGACTAGCAGGATTGGGGGAAAATATAAGACAAAAGTCTGTTTAGTTTTCTTAATTTAAATTAATTAAATTTAAATTGTGGATTAATTTTGAAAAAATTTCCACCTCATTCCAAAATTTCCACCTCAAATTGCCACATCATTTTCCGTTAGTCAACTAACGGTCAAACTAACTCCAGGGACCATTTAGAATCATTTTCCAAACCTCAGGGACTAAAATGTATCTTTTGAAACTTCAGGGACCAAATAGACATCAACTTCAAACCTCAGGGACCAAAAGTATATTTTGCCCCTTTATTTTTCTTTTGTTTTTTAAAAAAATCGTAATATACATCCATAGAGTTAAATTTGACACATACTACATTTCTTATAAGATAAAATATTACATGTTCTTACAAGTGTCAGATTTTCTATTAATTTAAAATATAGCTACGACTATTGTAAATATCATGTATAGTCACAATTGATTCTCCATCACTTTTGGTTTCTTCATTTGAACTTTTGTTCTTTTCATTAATTATTCATCTTTTAATTTGTAAATTTCAATTATTGTGTTTGGAAATTCCATAGTAGAGATTATTTTCAACCAAACTTGGCATTTATTATTTATGTCAGTATTGGAATTTTAATTTTATAATTCAAATCATTTTACTTAATCATTTTATGTTTATTGGTTTTTATTTCTTTGTTTGAACATGCCTTATACCATTAATCAATATTAAATAATATCTTTGCACAGTAAACTGGTAATTATATTAGGGTTAAATTACAAAATTACTTTACCAACTTTGATAATTATTATCTATTTAATACCTAAACTTTTGATCTAGTATTCAATAAGTATGGTTAACAAAACTACTTTAATGTTAACATGTTGCACTAATTAAATTAATGAGTGATGATTTGATACAACTACACCGAAGTAAACTAGGTTGACAATGTCGTATATTTCATTTTATTCCCTTCTTTCATAATTGTTATTGTTGTATGGCCAATAGGCTCAGCCCTTTTCTTAATTTTACAAAGAGTATGAATCCAATATAATGCAAATGTGTGACTAACACTTGGGGAACCTTCCATATTTTTGAGTGTTTTTTTTTCAATTTAATTTCTTACGCTTAAGAAATTAGGCTGCCTAAAAAAATAAAATTTTGCCAACCAGAGCATAGCTCTATCAGTTAAAACATTGTATCCTCAAACAAAATATTAGATATTCAAATTCAAATTCAAAAAAAAGAAAAAAAACAAAACAAAAAAAAAACAAAACAAAATTTCTAATCTCTCCTAAATTTATAAGTTGGTAGAAATTTTATTTTATTTTTCTTAGATGGCCTAATTCATCCTTTAATTTTTGTCAACTCGCTAAGCACACAAACATGTAAATGAATCTTCAACCAATTTTAACATTCATTAATGAAAATTGTATGATTGAAAAATATAAAACATATAAGATTAACACACGTTTTTTTTTTTAAACAATTGGGACTAAATTGAGAAAACACCAAACATAAGAAAAATGAACATTTTTATTAATAAAACGGATGGAAGTATCTTCAAAAATGGAGAACAAAAATATCAAGAGAATAGTGAAAAGTCCATATATGGCTCATCACCCATACGACCATACCTCAAAATTTGCTAACATGAGCATAGCTCAACTGACATAAAGTGTATACTATTGACCAAGAAATTAAAAGTTTGAATCATCCACTACACATGTTGTCAAAATAATAATAGTAATAGCTCGTTCAGCTCTATTATCAACTCTCCCACGTTTTTCTCGTGTACCTGCAAATTGCAATGAAAAGAAAAAAAGAATTATTTTTATTTATTACTTTTTTTTCTCTCTACCCCATTAGTTTTTTATACTCTGCCCACACGTTGCACATTTAGCTTAGCTAATCAATTGGTAAAGTCGTAAGGATGTTATTTACTTTCTTTGAAGTAAAAGTTTCAAATCTATCCACCTTCATTAAACTTTAAAAAAAAAATTCATTTTAGTTCTTAATCTTTTAAAATTGTCAATTCTACTCATCTAATTAAAAATTACTTAAAAGAATTAAAGATTATTTGACATTTTTGGCCCTATTTTTATTTTTCGTCGGTGTTTCTTTTGCATGATTATATATATGTTTGGAATTTTTACTTACACACGTATAAGTTAGCACTGTAGTACCTAGAGTGGGCAGCAATTGTTTTTATTTATTTTCTTGTCTCCAAGATCTCAGATTTAGTGATAATGTTTTTTTTTTTTTGTTATATTTAGGTTTTATGATTTATCTATTTATTTATTGCTTGAGTTCAAAAATATTTGAGAGTAAAGGATTCGAATCTCTAACTTTTTGTTTGATTGTACATGTCTTAGCTATGTTCACTTTGGCATATGCATGAGCAAATTATTTTTATTTAATTTGTATGGTGTATTATGCATGAGCTCTAATAATTATTTGGAGAAATTTGGGATACTCATTGCAAATTGTTATTAATTATTTGAGTTGGCATTCTGGGTATGGTGATATATTGCACTTTTTTTCCTATAATTTATTTGCAATATTTGGTGTCCACTAAATTATTACAGTTATTGTATAATTGAAAACTGTTACGGGAAAAAATTAACCTTTGACCGGCCTAGACCGGCCTTAGCCGATCCCTCGAGGGGTCGGCCAAGAGGCCTATTTGGCCGACCCTTCAAGGGGTCGACCTAGAACGGCCGAACCGACCTTGGTCGACCCCCCGAAGAGTCGACCTAGATCGGCCTTGATCGACTCCTCTGAGGGTCAGCCTAGGTCGGTGAGACACTTAAATCGTCTTTTAGGGGTTGACTAAAGAGGCCACTTAGCCAAAGAGTTGACCGAAAGGCAAGTAGGACAAACCTGTCAAGGGAGTGGTTTGGTCTAACTTCGCTTTATCCCGAATGGACAATCAAGAAGCTTGGAGTGGGAAAGTCATTCGGGAGTGCATTGAATGATCCGTTAGGATTCAAATTAAACGAGTTAAGGTCTGTAACGGTCAGAACAATAAAAACGATCCATGATTAAGCTAAATTCTCGGAGATCGTAATAATGCATGATCGACCGTTATGATTACATGAAAATATAAAAGGCAAAGGGCAGCGATGTTGAGAGGTATGTAATCATTACTTAGCTTTTACAGTCTAAGCTTTCTAAGTGAGAAACCTCGATTTCTAACTTGAGCGAAACCTCGATTTCTAACTTGAGCGTCGGAGTTTAAGTGGCTTAGCACCACACCGGTGTTAGTTCTCTATTTTGCAGGCATCTTCAACTCCCGGTGATTCAAATTTACCGTTGATCCGGCGATCCAAATTTCGGCATCAACAAAAACAAATGTTAAGAAAATATTACATCATTAAAAATTTCAAGTAAAGGACAAACTAAACACAATCATAATCAACCAAAGTTTAAAATGTCGATGTCGACGGAAATATCGAAGTCTCAATTTTATGGAAATGTCGATGAAAATATCGATAAAATGTCGATGTCGATGAATATTTTTGGAAAAATTTTAAAAATATATTTAAATTAATAAATAAATATTTTACATTTTTTAATGAGATTTGGATTTGAAGTTATAGTTATGTTGGCAATTAATTTTAGATTCATTATTTTTTTTTTAGTTTAACAACATTTGAGAGTCGGGAGATGATATATTTTCATGGTTTGAAGCTATAGTTATGTTGGCAATTAATTTTAGATTCACTACTTTTTTTTTAGTTTAACAACATTTGAGAGTCGGGAGATTTGAACCTCTGACCTCTTGATTGAGGGTACAAGTCAATTACCGCTGAGTTATGCTCATTCTGACAATTTTGGATTCACTAAATAATCATTATCCTCAAACATCAATTATCCATAGGCATTTAATAAAATCACATAAAACAAACACATACATGATTTATTTTCATATAAAAAAAATTGGATGGCATTATTTACTTAAAATGGTTATATATGTTACATTAAAGTAAAAAAAGAGAAAGGAATTTGATTCTAAAATCAGCGATTAGAAACGACGCTTTTATTAACAGTTTTGACTTATTCCTTTAAAATTGGCCACTGCAACTCAATGGCATTATTGGGAGTACCGAGTCAGCAACTCGCCATAATAATCTCCGGCAATGGCCACGACGACCAAACAGGCCGACGACGACCAATTATTATTAGAGGAACCAAAAGAAGGGACGATTATTATTCCATTAAGCTTCGGATTATGTCGACGAGGAGGACGAGGTCGGAAGCGAAATGGTCTGGAGACAGCCTTTTGTCTCGCCTTGTCGGTGCCCTCATTTCCTTCAAACCACTTTTCTCCATTCTTAAGCTCGGCGCCAGGCATGTCATGTGATCAGGTCTTCTCTCTTTCTATTTCTCCTTATACTTTGCTTCTTTTCCTGTTTTTCCCTTTTTCTTTTCTGTTAAAATTATCAATTTCATCCCTATACTTTTAAACTTAATTTAGTCAAATTTTACAAATACTTCCTGTCATTTTTATTAATAATTAACAAAATAATTTCATGCGGTAGCTTTTTATGTCGGTCACTATTGTTACCATATCAACAAAAAAAAAAAAAAAAAAAAAAACCAAGCCATAGTTTTCCATTTGAGTAATTGTGTTGGTTTATTGTATTAGGAGGATTTAGAGATATAGAAGTAAATAGGTGAGTTTTTCACTCATTTAGAGATGATTTGTGAAGTTTAACTAAATTATAGATACTAAATTAAAATTTTTAAAATTAAGGTCCCGTTTGATAATAATTTGATTTTTAGTTTTTAATTTTTGAAAATTGTACTTGTTTTCTTATTAATTCTCTACCATGAGTTTCATTTTTCCTAGCAAAACAAAAAGTATTACAAAATTTCCATAAAGTTTGATGTTGTAATTAAGATCCTCGAGAACATTACAAGTTTTGATTATTGTTATAGGATGTTCTATGTCATTGTAGTATTAATTTATCACCAAAATATCATATATATCTTTGATTTGTAATTAATCAGAGTATTGGCTGGCTTTCTTTTGAACAGATTACATAAAGCCTTTTCATACATATGATGAGGGCCATCTCTCGTGGCTTTAAGTATATTCACTACACAAAATCTATGCAACAATTGGACAAAATTAAGTATGATATTATTCTGTAGGTCAAAATATATGTGTTTTAGTTTCCCCTTGTAGGCTGCAGCAGAAGTAGAGCCTGCAACAATGTCATTGGTAATGCGAACCGCACCCAATTCCTCTTCATTAGATGAAGCAAAGGAAGTAGTCTTTGGAAATTGGCTTCGACAAATTGATGAACATCATATGCACAATATTCGAGAAATCCTATTCTAGAGATTCTTGACGTTAGTTGTTCTATAGGTTTGAGCACAAGATATTTGGCTGACAGGTTTCCTTAGTAAACCATTTGGTTTTTGAAAATTAAGCCTATAAATATATTACTTTCACTTATGAGTTTCCATATTTTTTATCTACTTTTTTCATATATTTTCAAAAACTAAGCCAAGTTCTGAAACTAAAAGAAATAATTTTCAAAAACTTGTTTTTGTTTTTGAAATTTGGCTCTAAACTCAAATGTTTTTTTTTAAGAAATATGAAAATCGTTGTAGAGAAAATGAAAACCATTGTAGAGGAATTGTGAGAAAACAAGCACAATTTTCAAAAACAAAA
This sequence comes from Trichosanthes truncata, assembly GCA_033996785.1. Taxonomy (NCBI): domain Eukaryota; kingdom Viridiplantae; phylum Streptophyta; class Magnoliopsida; order Cucurbitales; family Cucurbitaceae; genus Trichosanthes; species Trichosanthes truncata. The sequence continues at coordinate 23,569,639 of JAWPNB010000008.1, read as the reverse complement.
TAGTTATCAAACGAAGACCTAAATTACTCTCCCTTTTTCACCTTCGAAATCCAAATTTACAAAGCCTCCTAATAATTAGATGGAATGCTAAAAATTAAAAATATAATTTGAAGACAATTCAGCTTCTTTGAAGTTTGCATAAATGGTTGATGTTTGATGTTTAATTAATGCATTTGCTATAGGGACTAGATTTGTCTCCTTACTTCCTTGCTGTGGCTCGATACATGGAAAAGAAAAGAGCTCGTCCAAGAAAGAATAATGCAATAAAATGGCTGCATGAAAATGGGGAACATACTAGCTTTCCTTCAAGATCATTTGACCTAGTTTCCATTTCTTATTTGGTAAGGCTTCTTCTTTAGGATATATCGAACGACGTGTTAAGAAATTTCTCTTAAAGAATTGAATTGCTCTAGTCGTGTGAAAATTTATGTCTGATATTTCAGTTTCACGAATGTCCCCAAATAATAATAGTCAATCTGCTCAAGGAATCATTTCGACTTCTTCGACCTGGTGGCACGATTACAATTACTGACAATACAGTAATTAAGTTGACACTGCAATTTATGTCTTAGATGAAAAAAAAAAACTCATCTACTCTATAACAAATCTAATATATATATTACATTTTCTTTCATTTACTCAGGTATAGTTTTCCTCCTTTCCATAAATTGGATGGTTGAGAATAGCTTAAGTTCCTCTTAAACATTAGCCTTAGCTAGTAATATGCTACAAAGAATGATTTATTTTTTCTAGAATCTCTATTAATTTACCTTAATTATTGTCATCCGCATTCGAAACGTTACAGGAATTATCTCCCATCGTATACACATTACTCAAGAGCACAGAACCATATCTAGATGAATACTACTTCACTGATCTGGAAGGAAGAATGAGAGAAGTTGGATTTGTGAATGTGAAATCAAGACTAACTGACCCAAGACATGTTACAGTGACAACACAGTTCCACCACAAAACTTTATTAGCTCATAGAAATGATACTATCAAATTGTAGTGGTGTCAAATAAAAGTATGAATATAAAGGAGGAAAATGTTGGCTTTCAATTTCTCTACTAAAGAATGGGAGAGTATTGTGTGGGCATTTGAGCCTTATCTTTTTTTTTTAGCATGGTCGTTAATTTTTTATGTACATCTCCCAAAATATATGTATATCTGATAATAGTTGGAACGTAATGATTGATAAAGACAACAACTCTCGACATATCTCTACAATGATATGATATTGTCTACTTTGGACATAAGCCCTCATGACTTTGTTTTCAATTTTCCTGAAAAACCTCATATTAATGAAGATATTTGTTCTCACTTATATACCATAGATCTTTTCTTTTCCTAGTCAATATGAGACTTTTGTTAGCACTCCTAACAATGATTTGATAATAGGATATTGTGACTTTGAACTATAGAAGATACAACAAAGAAATTGTCCTTTTTAAAGTTTTCTGGATATTGTAACAATTATAACTTTGTACATAGTCGTGTCTATTTAATTTTGATACAACAAAGAAATTGTCCTTTTTGAAGTTTTTTGGATATTGTAACAATTATAACTTTGTACATAGTCGTGTCTATTTAATTTCATAGCTTCTGAGTTTCGATTTTGATTCTAATAAGTTTTTATTATTGTTAATATCATTATTTAAAATATTAATATGACATTGTTCATCAAACTAATTAACGATTAAATTCAGCACACCATGGTAAAAAGGAACAAACTAATGGGATAATGTTAAGATACATATAGTGTAGCACCTTTTTTTTTTTTTTTTGTATATTAAAATTTAATCAGCAAAAATTCAAACCGAAAATATTTTCTTAGTCCACAACGGAGGTGAAATTTGGAATTTGACACAAAAATGGTCCTACAAATAGACATGATGATCACGTAGTCTTATTTGAGCATTTAAAATATTGGTTAAAATATCATTTTGGTCTCTATACTTTAAATTTTATTCCATTTTAGCCTTTGTACTTTTAAATGTCCAATTTTAGTTCATGTACTTTAAATAAAGTTTAAATTATTAGTCCATATTGTTAGTTTATTGTTAATTTTTCTAAAAAAAAAATAGTCTCTATTAACATTCCTTTTATAAAATTTGAAAACATGTTCACATTGTGTTTTTTCTTGCATGAAAATTATTATTATTATTTAACCAATTTCGATAAAAATTAACTTGAAACTAACGGTAAAGACTAATTTTAAGATTTATTGAAAGTAGAGGGACTAAAATTAAACATTTGAAAGTACAAGGATTAAAATAGAATAAAACTCAAATTACAAGGACCAAAATCATTGACACGTGAATTGACATCATCGATTTCAAAGATGTTTAAATTAGGGTGTGTTATGGGATACATCAAAGCTTGCTACGTGGTCCAATCACAGAAGGAAATGTGTCCAGTCCCTAGCTCAGGCATGTTGAGGTGACGGCCTAGACAATGTTGAGGCCAATGTCGACTAAGTACGAGCTCAGCCATATGACCAACCTAAATGTAGGGACAACACCAGCGCATTATCAGCTACCTACCAGGTGAAAATTGTACTTAAGAAGTTGGTAGGGTAACTCTTGACAACTACTCCCCTTTAAAAGGTGAAGACCCATCCTTTACAAAAGGTGCACAATCTTACCTAAGTTTGTCTCGACACTAGTTTAGACTTAATACTAACTTAAGCTTCAGAGTGTATAGGGTCGAGCACCATACCGATGTGAGATTCCATTTGTAGGTTGACACCTTAGTGGACTGGAGCTCACCTTTGGACTAGACGTTAGCCATCCCATCTAAAATCAACTAGGTGGTTAGGTTGGATTTAGTTGGATTAAGATACTTTTTATGCTTAATTATTCAAGTTGTATTTTTTTTTACTCAAACAACTCTTATTAAATAGTAAAATTAACCATATCTAACAATGAAATATTTGGAATGGGTTGGTTTGAGTTATTTATGTTATTCAAAATTTTGTTTAACATAAAAGGTTAATCTCTTAAACATTTTGTTTAGCCAAGCTGCACCTAAGTGTTGTGTAGCCCACTTTACAATCACAAAAAAAAAAATAATAATAATAAAATAAATAAATTGGCTTACAATCACAAGAAAATTTTTTGGACTTTTTAAAAAAAAAAATTTATGGTTATAAAGTGGGTTGCACAATACTTGGGTGCAACCTATTTTCCTTTTTTTTTTTTTTTTTTTTTTACTTATTTCAAACATTGAAATAATATTGATTGCTCAATGTTAATTCATACTACAAAAGTTACCCTCCAAAGTTTTAAAAAATGTTTTTAGAAGTTATTGGAGATTGATAATCTAAAAAAGATTATTGAGTGAAGTTGAAATATTAAAATAAATATAAGTATGCATAATTTTATTGTAAGTAAAAGAAATATGTTTTAAAAAATTAATAATAAGTTGAGTTGGTTTATTCAACCCAAACTTAGTTTAGGTGCCTATTGAATCAACTTAACCTACAAAATTTGTATTGATTTGAACTCAACTCAACCCAAACTAATTTATAACCCAACCAAATCTATATGATGGGGGTTTTGAGGAAATTTACTTATATAGTTGTTGTATTATAATATTTTAGCACCGTGAATGTCACTAAGTAGCAATAGTCAATCCTACTCAAGGAATCATTTTGACTTTTTTGACAAGTTTGTTTAACATGAGTAAAGCTTAATAGTTAAGACATTTATACCTCTTCTTAAAAGTTTGTAGCGTTTAAATCTCCACTTTTACATATGTAATATGATATTAAAATTTGCTTTCCTTTACCACCCAAATCAAATGCTACTTAGGTATGCTTTCCTCTTTTTCATAAAATTGCATGTTCACAAGTAGCTAAGGGCATGTTTGGAAGTGATTTTGAAATTATTAAAATCATTTTGTCGTATTCAAAATCATTTCGAAACATGCTTTTAATTATTCAAAATCAATTTTTATGGCATGAAAATCGAGTTTAAAAGTGTAAAATCAAACATTAAGTTGATTTTGAATGATTAAAAGCATGTCTCGATGTAATTTTGAACATAACAAAAGTAATTTTAACTATCTCAAAATCACTCCGTAATAAATGAATGAGAACTAATGAAATCTCTATCAATTTGTCTTGGCTTTTGCATTGAATATGTTAGAGGAAATGCCTCCAATCATATTTATTTTACTTTTATTTGGATGAGTACCACCTCATTGATTAAGAAGGAAGAATAAGAGAAGTTGGATTTGTGAATGTGAAATCAAAACTAACAAATCTAAGGCATGTTATAGTGACCGTTCCACTTTAAAACTTCACTAGCTCATTGCAATAAATACTTCATACAACTCTATAGAATACAAAATTGACTTGTAGATTTCTTTTTGTTCTTCCGGTATTGGCTTCTTGAAGTTATTTGCTAGTTGTCTAGTTCATGTCTTGATGATTCTAGAAGTGTCATGCTCTACCAAGAATGAAAAAGAGTGTTCTGTTTTTTTTTTTTTTTTTTAATAATAATTACTATGAATTTTAAATTAAACAATTAAAAAGAGGCATGTTATTTGAGGGTTTTTTATTTTAAAAAAAGGAGAAGTTTCTGCAAAAGTTTTGATGACTGGTAAGGTGGTTGAGTCCCAATAATGCTAAATTTAGTGGGCTCTTCTCTGGCCCAAAGTAAATTGCAAGCCCAAGCAATTACCAGTCATTAGGGGTGATATCGATTCTATTTTCATCGGTTTTAGGCCAAACCGATCCAATCTGTTTTAGCAAAAGAGGAACCGAACCAATGTCCAATAAAGGACAAAACCATCGGTTCGGTTCTCGGTTTTTTGTCCTTTTTTTTACAATTTTTTTTGCTATTTTACTTCTTAGTTTGAGCCATATTTTAGTGTTTTTTGCCCTAAAATTTCTCAACACCTTAATAAGAATTCATAGAGTTAACAATCTCATTTTGTTACTTTAAAATTAATTGAAAGAAAATGGATGAAACGACACAAGAATGGAGTGGGATTCGATTTATGGATTTTTTGAGGTATATATGCATTGGTTCGGTTGGTTCGGTTTTTTAATGGTTTTTCTGGACAAAATCGAACTGAACCAATATTTTTTGATTTTGCCAAAACAAAACTAAGATGTCCAATTTTCTTCTAAAAAACTGAACCAAACCATTGGATCGGTTTGGTTCGATTCGGTTTGGTCGGTTTTCAATTAAGACTATCACCCCTACCAGTCATGGCCCTCAAAAGCCCATTAGTAGGCCATTCTCACTAATATATATATAATTTTTTTAGTTCAATAAGTACCAAGTAGAAGATTGAACTATCAACATTTGAGATGGTAATTGGTGTCTTATCCATTGGCTAGTTTATTGTGAATTGAATTTTTTTTTTATCTATTTTCTTTTTTTTGGATATTTGTAGTTATTGATATGCAAATCTAGCCAAGAAGAATATGCATGATTTGCATGTGCTTCAATGGTAAATTTGCTGATTTGGAGAAAGAAATGGCCTACAAAATAGTGAAAACTGCACAATAAGGTATTTATAGGATGATTAACCTAGAGCTTCCTGTCTCTTTAGGAATTAGATCAAGAGTAGATTGAATTGGACCTCTAGGGACTTTTTTGGATTGGGGCCATGCCTTGGCACACACATAACAAGAGCTTGGCTCACCTCGACAGCCTTGGGTTGAGGTGAGCAGTTCGACATGCAACCCAAAATCTCTTTTGTCCAAGGTCTAAATGAACCATGGGCATGGTCTGGCTAGATTGAAGGTCGAGTTGACCTCAGCCTGGTTGGATTCGGGCCTGTTTTCATTTTGGTTCTTTGTACTTGGGCCCTCCTTTAGTCTCGAGATAGTTAGTTGGTTTAAATTTATCCATAACAATAGTATAAACAAAGTTTAAAATGTTGACGTCGTTGGAAATGTTGAGGTTTTAATTTTATGGAAATATCAACATAATGTTGGTGTCGATTGATATTTTTGAAAAAATCTTTAAAATAAAAAATTAATAAATAAATATTTTACATTTTTTAAATTAGTTACATTTTGTTACTATTTTTTTTTAACATTTCATCATTATTTTATAGTAATGAAAATGTTGATTCAGTTCTTATATTGATGTTGAATCGTAGACATATGAAAATGTCAATCAAAATTTAGTACCATAGATAGATATAAGTGGGCATTCTCGTGGTTAGTGCATTTTAATTTGCACAATCTTAGACATTTATTTAGATTATTGAGATCTGAAACATAATTGAGGGAAAAAAAAAACTGAACAATTCAATGGCGAATATCATAAGAAAAATAATACCTAGAGAGTATTAAAAATATCAACCATACACAACATAAGGTCCGTTTACAACAATTTCAGTAATTGAAGAGATAAGACAGTCTTGATGAATATCCACGTGTCATTACACAATAGGAAGGTTCATATGACGAGAGATACCGGGATGGGGACGTTTTCTTCTGTTTACAATTTTTGCTTCTTCTTCCTCTTCCAAATTTGCGTACGTGAGAGTGGTGATCCAGTTACCATCAATGGCATTGTGCGGACCGAGCCACCAGCTCGCTTTAATCTCCGGCAGTGGGCAACAGAGAACAGCACGACTAAGAACAACCAAAAGGGGCTTCATAAAAGCTCAGTCATCCACGAGCTCTGAAGTGGCGGTGTTCGAAGAGGGCCAATTGGAGCGGCCCAATTGGTCTGGAGAGACCCCTTTGTCTCGGCTTGTCGGTGCTCTAATTTCCTTCAAACCCCTCTATTCCATTCTTAAGCTCGGCGCCAGACAAGTTTTCATCAGGTCTACTTTTTGTACGCTTCTTTTGGGGCTGCGATTTTGGTTTTCGTTTTTGGGTTTGTTTGTTTTTTGGTTGTGGGTTGTGATGTAGTTTTGGCATGTTGGTTGGAGCAGTACAGCGGAGAAGAAGAACATTCCATGGCGGAAAATGACTTCGGATATTTTGGGGTCTGACGTTTACAAGGAACTCGATAGCGTTCAAAATCTCTCCATTGTCTATCCCGATTGTAAGTTCCTAATTTCGTGTTTTTAGTTATTTAGATTTCCTTTGAACTGTGGATTTGAGTTTCAGAAAGTGACATGAGAATGTGTTGCGATTTTTGTGCTTATTCTACAAATGGGTTTGTTCAATTAGAGGATCAGTTGCCTAAGATTTAGCCTCGCTTAAAATCCAATCCCCATTAAGTTCAATGTCGTAAGATTGTTAAGTCAATACTTCCAAAACATAATTGGTTTTTGATTTGTTATAGGGTGTCCTGTGATTGTAGCATGCACCAGTACCATCTTGTTTCCTATTCAACTTTCTCATACTTTTTAAAGGAAAACTAAGATTGAGTAGTTAGAATTCCCTCAGCGCCAGAGTGTTGAAGACATTAATTGGTGTAACTGTGGAGAAACAGAGCTATTATACTTGCAGTATGGGATCTTTTTAAATCTTCTTTATTTACCTGTAACATTTGAAGTTCTTTTAAAAACTTGTTCTGTAATTAATCAGAGTATATTGCTCCTTTTCAACAGATTACTTGAAGCCTTTCCATGCATATGATGAGGGTAATCTTTCATGGCTTGTAAGTAGTCACTCTACAGAATCTATACAAAAATTGGACAGAATTCCATACATCTAAGAAAAGTTTCTTAGATAAGTAAATATCAGCTATGTTTGTAAGTCATGTATATGTTCCTTTTAGGCTGCAGCAGAAGCCGAGCCTGCAACCATGTCAATGATTATGCGAGCGGTACCCGATGCCTCTTCAGTAGACGAAGCAAAGAAAGTAGTATTTGGAAACTGGCTTCGTACGATTGAAGAGCATCATATGCAATATTCAGGAAACCCTATTGTAGACATTCTTGACATTGGTTGTTCGATAGGATTTGGTACAAGACAACTGGCTGATAAGTTTCCAACAGCTAACGTGACTGTGAGTAAATTTACTCTCCTTTAGCTCCCCCTCAAATGTACAAAACCTTCAACTCTTTGAGGCTTGCAATTGCGTAGGTAGTTAACATTGAGTTTTGTGCAATGTTTTATGTTTGATTCATTTCCTATAGGGACTTGATTTGTCTCCTTACTTCCTTGCGGTGGCTCAATACATGGACAAGAAAATAGCTCCAAGAAAGAATGCGATAAGATGGTTGCATGGAAATGGCGAAGATACTGGCTTGCCTTCAAGATCTTTTGACCTTCTTTCCATTGCTTATCTGGTAAGAATTCTTCTTTGATCAGACAACATCCTACAAACCCAGTTTCGAAGTTATTTAGAGTGAAGTTTCAAGTAATCTATAATCCCTGATGTCTTGGAAAGATTAGGACTAGAAGAACCCAGTTGATTTGTAACACTAGGATCAAAAAGATGTTGGGGACCAAAAGTGGTTAGGTTAAAACAAGAATGAAGCTACAAACACAAGGGTGTCAATTCATTTCAAGACCACAACATCTAAGCAAGGGTAGGGACTAAAATAAACATAAAAATGGAATCTAAAAAGAGTTGAAAGGTGAAAGATCTATTTTGAAAATGGATTTCTAAATGCTAATTTAAAGAAGAGAAGAAAAGCACATTAGATTGACTAATGTTATTTGCAAACTCATCTCTAGAGTCCTTATACATAGAACCAAAATTGTTTCTCCTACCACTAATTCCACTAAAAGAATATAATAGACTTTATCCTTATAGACAATGAGGTGATAGATGACATTTGGATTAGAAATGATAAAGATTGGATCATAAGAAAGTCAACCATCATTACTCTTACTGTCCTACTAGCAAATATTGGGACAAATTCAGTTCCTAATGGATCTTGCTGAGGAACTCTATGGAATTATTGAATCAACTCCTCTATAGATACCCTTTAAACATAAAGCCAAAGTCACAGGTGTATGTTTTTAAGTCCACTTCTTGAAAGTTTTGGTCGTTATAAAACCATGGAAATTTTTGAAGAAATTTCAAGAGGCTGGAACAACCTCTAGGAGTTTATTCATTTTCTGACTTTCTGTAGGGTTCTCTTTCTAAGTTCTTTTGCAACTACAGTTCCTTTCTGATTAATGGCAATTGAAGAACTTTGTTTAATCTCATGGCTAGATGGGAAAATGTCTTAGCCTATCTTTTGTATCTCTTTCAGTTCCATAAATTCAAAGCTTTAAGCAAAAAACACAAGTACTTCAATTGCTATATTGTCTGGTTGTGTGGAAATTTACTTGATTCTTGTCTATGATATTTTAGTTCCATGAATGTCCCCAAGTAGCAATAGTCAATATCCTCAAGGAATCATTTCGTCTTCTTCGACCCGGTGGCACAATTGTAATTACCGACCAAGCGGTACGCTGTCAATGCATTTACATCTTAATATGAATAAGAAAAACTCATTGCTATATAAAAAATCTAATATTGCATTCTCTCTCTTGTGCAGTCCAAATCAAAGGCTGTTCAGGTATGATTAAACAAGAAAAATTTCTCATTTGACAATGGCTTCACCTGCTATTATGCATCAGAGAATGAAAAAAGTTTCTGAAATCTTTATCAATTTGGATATTTTACAGGAATTGTCTCCCGTTCTTTTTACATTATTAAAAAGCACTGAGCCTCATCTGGATGAGTATCACCTCACTGATTTGGAAGAAAAAATGAGAGAAGTTGGATTTGTGAATGTGACATCGAGACTCACAGACCCAAGGCATGTTACAATAGCAGCAACAGTTCCACTTTAATTCTTGCTACCATCAATGTATTGGAACTTCATTAGTTCATTACAATAATACTTCAGAAAATTTTGTACCAATACAAGTTTGAAATGAAGTCTTTTTTTTTCTTCTTCAGTACACGCTTTAATTTTCGGATTACTTGCTTGTTGTCTGGTTCATGTGACACGTCCTTCTAATCTGAGAATTGTTGTAGAATCAAATGAAAGTTTGATTTTCACTAGAGATGGTAAAAAAGTTGGCTTTCAGCTGCCCATAGATTAAGAACTAATGAAGGTTATGATTAAGATTGAGTTTGAGAATACTTGTAAGAAACCATTTTTAGATAATACACTTTTTACTCCTGCTAGTTTTAGAAAAAGCACAACTTTGCTAGCATTTTTAGAATCACTGGCCAAGTTCCTTTTCTGAACAAGCTTTGAAAAGGTTTAAAATATTTTTGAAAATTTTAAAAATAACTTCTAATAAGTAGCAACTTACATAAAAAGATGATGTTAATTAGTTAACAACACTTGTAAAATACTCAAAAGCTAAATCTCAAATACACTCTAAAAAATGTTCTTCTAAGTAATGGGTATAATGGGTAATCCTCGAAATCATTTTATGTAGTATAAATGTACCCAAAAAAAGAATCATTTTTATGATTTATAATATGATAACTTTACTTTGTAGCATGAATTTTGAAAATATTTATAAAAATCTATCTTTATAAGAATAATTGCAAATACAATATGTGATAAAACAATTGTAAATATTACATCACATATTCACATTCACATTCACGCGTGGAGTGAGAGAATTTGAATTTACTACTTTTTATAGAAAGTAGGGATACCTTAATCATTAAGCTAAATTCATGTTGAGAATACGACCATTGATTAACTATAATTGGTAATACACTCGGGTCTATTTTTTGCTCTACTTGTACATATTCGTTTTAAGATTATATATTTATAATATTTCACCTAAATTATATAGATTTGTAGTTGCCCAGTTAATATCTTCCAAACCACTCCAAGACCTTTTAGTTTGGTGTTCCAACCAACCACTTTTCTTGTAATCTAAATATGAATTATCCAAACTACAATTAAAAATTAGACTATTTATAATATAATAAAAAAAAAAACCTCTTCATCAGGGCCGTCCATTTATCCGACTTTCTAATCCCAACCCAAAGCCTAGGATGGTTTGACTATCCCCGATTCCATCTAATCGAATGGCCAAATATTGTTCTACAATACGGTTGCAAGTGGTACCGAGCGCACAGGATTATGGGTTACTTCGTCTGTGTCCGATTCTTCGATCTTCATTGCAGAGAAGGCAACTTCAAGCGAGTGGTTTTCACATCTAATCACTCAGCTCATTTTCAATTCACCTGAAATTTCTTTATTCATTTCGAATTTCTCAAACCCGGCTTTAGTATCAAGAGAATTCCTTGTCGTATTTCTCTGATCTCGATTTTGATCTCACGAACTCTCGAATCGCGTTCTTTCTTCTCCATGGAGGAGCAGCAGAAGACGGCGAAGGATCAAGAGCTCAAGGAGGATCACGAAGAGAATGAAGCAATTGAGCTTGTTCTCTTTCAAGTTTCTGAATGTTATGTCTATTTGGTGAGTAAATTATGCCCTGCCCATCTCACAGAAATCGAAGTTTTTAGTTCTGATGCAGAAATCTAAGCTTTCTGTGGACTTCTTTCAAATGTGAAGTAGTTGGTAGCACCACAGTTGATTATATCCTATTGGGAATTGCTGATATCATGTTTGGCTTTTTTGTGCATTTGTCTAATCAGTTATCTTCCCTTTGTGAAGGGTTTTTGCTGTGCTTACGTCCTATTCCTACTTTTGTAAAATCATGCAATTGGGATATCTGAGTAATTACGATGTACGTTGCTACTGTTTGATGTCTTGTTGGTGCTTGTAATTTGTGCTGCTGTGTTTCTGCATCCACATTTGCCCTCGTAGTGGGATTATGCTTTATATGAATAACGAGAGAAAACTAGTGTGCTGCTTCTGCTGTTTTTTCACTTCCATGTAATGTAAAAATAAAAGAAATTTTCTTGTGTATAGTATGATAATATTAGTTTTTGCTGGATATTTTAACTCTTCAATTTAATTGATTATATTAACTAGTTCTTAATCTCATTTTTGTGATTTTCTGCAGATACCCCCAAGAAAAAGTGCAGCTTCCTACAGGTTTTAAATGTACCCTTGATAGACAGTGGATATAACTGTAAATTGCATTATGATCTTGATATCGTACAGAAACTTTGTTGTTTACTAATAATTTGTCCCCTAGATCAAATTGATGATTTCATTGTTTAGTTTTCCAATATAAATGTATAAGCTGCTGACTTATATTTCCAATTTAATTTAGTATTAGAGAGAGTATAATTACAAGAATTTGGAAGTACATACCAACTAGATGCCTGAAATACTAGACTAGATCTAAAAATCTCCCCCAAGACGTGCACTTATCTTTGAAGAGTCTGATGTTCCTTTCTGTATCCTCATGTAAGATCTTTTATCGCATTGACCCACAAAGTCTTGGCCTTTTCTTTAAAACTATGCCCACAGAGTAGCTATTCAATATTATCTTTTGTAGGGCCTGTTAGCACCCAACAGACATTGAATCATGGGAACACAAAGGACCACACTTTAAAACTGAAGGGACAATACACAATAAGAGCTATTAGCACCCAAGAGTCACTAAACTGATGTTTCTCACTCTCAGTCATTATGATCTTGCCAGTTATATTGAGTGACTACACAATACGTGCTGTATTAAATATAAATATTGGTCTGTATTGGTTTATGCCTAGCTGTGAAGAATAGATAGTGTAGTTCGGATAATGTATCCTTGTCTGATGGTTAATGAATAAATACTATATATGATGTTTAATGTTTTAAAAATTCACTATATATGCTCCCCATTTATGACTTAGTTTTGAAAATCCACCATATATACTCTGCCATTTATAACTTAGTTTTCCACATGTGCTCTGATTACCTTAAGGGCTGATGAATGGGATGTGAATAAATGGGCCTGGGAGGGAAAACTGAAAGTCCTTAGCAAGGGAGAAGAATGCATTATCAGACTTGAAGATAAGAGCACAGGTGAGATTATCTCTTAGTTGCTACAAAAGAAGTATTGTGGATCTGTGGTGTTAAAATGGTAGGTGAACTATATTATTGCAGGTGAGGTATAGTTGGTGTGTTTCTAAAGACTAATTAGCTGTTTATCATTATAATAGGTGAATTATATGCTCGGGCATTCTTGAGAGATGGAGAACAGCATCCAGTTGAACCTGTAATTGATAGCAGCAGGTTGATTTCATTTTTAATTGAAGTCTAATCAATATACCAACATTCTTTGTTGGTCTAACCTTTTGTGTCTAAATTGTAAGTTTGTTGAGCTTGAGTGTCCAAGTAGTTAACTGCTGTCGTAGTCAGTGTCCAAGTTAGAAGTTCAGCTCAGATGGACATGGATATATTTATTGACATCTTCATCTTGTTTTAACACTATATTGGAAGATGTCTGATGTGATGTTCTATTATTGCAGATATTTTGTTCTTCGCATAGAAGAGAATATCGGTGAGCTAACTGGCCCTCTCGACCACCTTTTTACACCTTGAATTATCTTCTAATTATCTCGTTATGATGGGTTATTTATTTGTGAAACATGCGACCAGCTAACACTTGATTCTCTTTTTTTTTTTGGGGGGGGGGGGGGGGGGGGGCAAGTGAAGACTGTAGAATAGAAACAATTTGAGTTGAATAATTAATAATTATGAATGAATACTATGCAGATGGTCGCCTTCGGCATGCCTTTATTGGCATAGGATTTCGAGAAAGAACTGAGGCTTATGACTTCCAAGCAGCTTTGCATGATCACATGAAGTAAACGTCCTTCTACTCTACAGTTATTCACTTATTCTATTTTCATGTACTTGGTCATCCAAAAAATAGCAATTTCTTGGGAAGTTGAAGTGTATAATTGCATCTTTTTGTGATGACACTGCCATTAGTAAACCTAATGCGCTTTTTCTACGAATTTTTTTAAAAAAGGTATCTCAATAAAAAGAAGAGTGCAGAAGAGATGGAACAACAGTTCCAGAAAACATCCTTAACTGATTACAGTTTGAAAGATGGGGAGACTATAGTACTACAATTAAAAAGCAATGTAAGTTGATTTTCACTTCATTGATATCTGCATCAACTTGTTCATTGCTTCATTGTGATTTAACTTATCTTTACATTTTTCTTGTCACCAACAGAAAAGCACTAGCAACATCAAGAAATCTTCTGAGCTGGATGTGAAAGTTTCCTCATCAGAAGAAGAGGGCAACACAAAAAAAGAGTCCATTTTTTGTATCAAACCACCTCCACCTCCTCCAGCACCACTTTCACCTGTTGCAGCTCCAAAGTCTCCCACAAATTTACCACCAAATATCAATCTGGAAGAACCTTCTAAGCACAAGAACTCAGAACCAGCAAAAGAAGACTCCAATGCTGCTGAAGGTCAAAGCACACTTGATGTACCTGATGATGACTTTGGAGATTTTCAGACTGCTGGGTGATTCATATGGACTGTGATATGGAACTTGTACATTCTCGAATTCCCAAATCGATCTTCGGTTTTCAGTAGATTTGGTGCTACAAATTGCTTAGTTTTCACAAGAGATCTTATGTACTGTTGTTAACTTAGTTTGTGAAATTAGCTTGAAGGGTTGCTAATAAAGAGTGATCCCAAAATTATGTGATTTTACCACAATTCAGCGGTTCAATGATAACTACGATGAAGCTCAAGTAAAGAGACAAAAGGGAATATGGAATATCATGGAAATTTCTTTCTTTCTAGTTTTATCTTGCTGTGTTTGATTTCAATTATGTATTACTGTTCTTCAGTAGGCTTCTGGCCCAGTTTGGACGTGCCAGATGGATTTATTTAGGTTCAACAATAGTGAGGATTTGAACTTTTGATCTTTTGATCGAGGTTATAATGTCTTAACAAGAATTAAATTTCAATAAAAATCATAAAAATATTTAAATTAACAAATAAGCATTTTAAATAAGTTTAAATTTCATAATATTTTGTAGGTATTTTTGTTATGTTTCGTTAATTTTTCTATCATATAATAGAAATGTCGATTTGATCCTCAAGTTGATGTCAAATTTATGGACATATGAAAATGTCGATCAAAATTAAAAACTTTAGTCTTAACTAGTTGAGCTATGCTCATATTAACGACATATGATTTTGAGGAGAACAATCAAACTCTAATTATCAAGATTTCAGGGTTTGTTTGGGTGGTTAGTTTTTGAAAACAGTTTACAGAATAAATAAAATAAAAATAGTATTGATCTGTTTTCTTTTATGTTTTGAATCTTGGTGAATCCCTATTTAGAAAGTTGTGATCCCAAAGAATAAGGAAGTAGTTTTCTTTGAAAATAATCTAATCTACAATGAGATTAAATTTGGTACAAACAAACAAAAAAATGGTTAATTCACATATATTTAACCCTACATGAAAACTACAATTGAGGTTAATCAGGTAACTAAGCCAAAGTTCTAGAGGATAATAGAATTTTTCATTTTCTCTTGTATTGACACGTGGCAAGGCAAATATTAGGTATAGGAATTTCCTCTAACTACGCTTCCACGTTTCTCTCTCTTCTCTCTCTCCTCTTTGCTTTTCCGTCCCGGTATTCTTACTTTTGGGCCTCCGAAAGCCAAAATTGTGATCATCGTACAAATTTTAATCCCCTTCTTAAGCTTTTGGCTTCTGGGTATCGGGTTTTGACCCTATTCTGCAATTAGAAAGTTTTGAAGTTTCGAGGTTCGGCTAAAGGTTTTGCTCTCTTCATCGCCTTGCTTTTGTCTTTCTATTGTTTATGAACTCTTTTTTTCCTTGGTCATCTGAATTTTGTTTGTTTGAGTCTACCACTTTTGTTTTTTTTCAGCTTCATCTTTATTTAGTTATCTGGGTGTTGTGTTATTGTATTGCAGTCCTCTTTGCTGATAGAAATGTTAGTTTTTTAGATGGTTTTTGATGATCACTGTAAATTTGGCTGGAAATTTCTCGAAACTATCTCAAAGAGCTTTGTTTTTATCCCTTTTTCTTTAGTGGTAGGCGATTTTAGGGGCTGATAAATTTGAAGTACCAAAATTTATGGCTTACATTTGTAAACTAATGAGGATGAGAGTGAGTTTTCTGTACAATTACTGCAGCTAGCTATGATTATTTTTCAAGATTTTGGTGTTTTGAATTTGAAGCTCTGGTTGAGGTAAATTTTCGCTGGTGAGTTTATATGCCTTAAGGAATTAATGAAATTTTTGGGCCTGGTTCTTCCGCCTTCCATCCCATTTCCCTTGTCAATTCGTTTACTCACACCTTCGGACTCCAGAATATAGACAAACGTTTCCCAAACCGAATGTATCGCTGCTGGGGCACGTCCTTATACATAGCCCATATGATATTCAGATTGTGGCATTGGTATGTTGAAGAATCTATCTTGGAAAATAGAATTGGTGCAAGGATATGACAATAGTGTTTGCATTTGTTATGAGAGTTCAAGGGTTTCTCTTTTCAAACTGGTAATCGTTTACAAAAATATGACAATAGCACCTGTGTGATATCGAAAGATCATTCCTAAATGCACATTATGTGCATTGGTTGAAACATTTCCCCTAGCCTCAAGGTTTCTGAAAATACACAATCACGTTCCTTGCTTGTGATGAGTTTTAGTTGTTATCAATATCACTCATAGTGCATAAAAAAGACGTCTTGAAGGTGCGAACCAGAAAATGTCTCTATACTCTTTCTGCTTTTTCCTTCAGAATTACTTTTAAAGGCTGTTGTAGGTGTTTTTAAGTTTATTGTGCATTTGAAAATACTATTCAAAATCCCATGATTTTATAAGGAATGCTTGCACTTGTTCTACAAATTAATTCATCCCTAAGAACAAACCAAATGACACCAGAGAAAACAACTCATAGAAAGATAGTTGCCTAAACATGTCTTAAGAATAGCTCTCTGACCACCCTTCAATTTTCTGTTTTTGGTTATGTGCAAAGGTCCCGGCTTCAGCTTGCATTTTAATTGGTACCGCGATGAGGTAATTAGAATTTGTTCTGGTGGATTATTCAATTTATACCATGCCACTAATTTTGCTAGATGGTATTCCTTTTAGTCTCAGATGATCCTGTCCATCTATTCTCCAAAAGGAAAAAAGAAAAGAAAGATGATCTTGTCTATCTTAAAGCGTTAATCATGTACTTTTAAGAATGCTGACTGGTCTTGATCTTCATAGCCAAATGTGGGAGCATTGCAATAAAAATGACTTCATGTTTTGTTTCTTGTTTCTGATTCTTATTTCATTAATATGATTTTAAAGTGTTTATTAAGAAGTTGTTAAATTCCTGCCCTTCATGTTTGCCGCTGTGTTTTGGTTCTTTTTCATATATTATCATTATCAGTAGTAGTATCATAATTATTGCCTATGGATTTTGTTCTTCATGTGATCCTGGTCTTTCAGACCTACTACAATATTAATTAGCTAGTTTAGCAACTTATTTGGTTACATTATTTGAACCGATATATGATCTTTCTTTTCTTGCATGATCATCTATCAGAAGAAATATCTTGTGAGTGGTATATTGACCATCTAAATTATATGATTTATCTTGCAGGAGAGTGTAGTATCATCTTATTGCCGGGGGTTTGCTGATTGAGGAGCTGGCACAGATTATCACTCAAGAAAGCAGTTTCTGAGTGGTCAAATCTAAACTTGAAATGGATGTAAAAGGCATTGCTTGGGTTGGGCGTTTGTACCAAAAGTTTGAAACTATGTGCCTTGAGGTAGAAGACATTATATGTCAGGTATGCTTTTAGTTTTTGGAAATTTGGCATTCTGCTTTCTACCCAGCTTCTCCTTCTCCTCTGGTTCCATTACCTGTTCTATTCTTTCCTTGTCTGATTCTGCTGAATGTTCAATTTCAATTTGTTTCTTGTCTGAAGATGTTGCTCTTCCATTAACTTGGTCTCTTTTCTCCTGATCTCGAGACAGGATACTGTTAAATATGTCGAGAATCAGGTGGAAGTAGTTGGGGCAAGTGTCAAAAGGTTCTATTCTGATGTCATGCAAGATTTACTTCCTCCATCTGAATTGAATGATGAGAAGGTGGCAGTTTGTAATTCGGCTCTTGAAAAATATGAAAATGTTGTTATATGTAAGAAACCAGTGAGGGGTATGAAGATAGAGCGTTCGAAATCTGATGAAGAAAAGTCCACTGAGAATTCAAAAGTAACTGCTGACACCATAAGAGATATTGTCCATAAGCTGCCACGTGGAGATAACCGTGCCAATAACCCCTACTTGGTATCTTCTCCATATTCTGCTAATAGTGCCCAAATTGATGGGTATTCCAGAAAAAAGGATGATGAGAATATACATCATAAGCTAGACCTTGATGGTAGAGAATCTACAGCAAAAGGATGCAAGTGTCTAACTGAGACTTCTCCAACAAACCTTGAGAAGGAATATGCAAATGATGCATCATCATGCTGTGCAATCTTGAATAGAAAATGTGATGCTTCAAGTGAACTGGCAGGTAATATGGAAACCACATTGTCGGTTAAAGACATGAGGTGTGATTCAGTGGTGCAAAGTTCTAATGAGACTGAAATTGAATCCAACAACATATCATCTGACGTTTCATCAAAATCCATTGGGAACAATGCAAAGGAGACAAGACTTCTATCCTATGGTGATTCATCAGCAGAGTTAGATGGTAATTATATTTTCTGCTTTATTATGTCATACTTTCTCTTGCTCTTGCTTGGCAGCTGAAGATATTTCAACCATTGATGGGTCAATTAGAGTGAGAATCTTTTCTGAATGAGGTTGTGTAGTTTAGTTTCAATGGTCATCCTGATGAGGAATCGACATTATTCATTTTGGTATAAATCCATCCAATTTTGATCTTTTCATGGGATGGGGGAAACTTCTTGATGCTGGTTGTAATAATTTTTCAGCAAAATTGAATAAAAAACTCTTGGAAGATGTCGTTTGGAGGAGGATGTCGATCTTTTATGGGGTTGCCAATTTGCTTACTCCCTGTGGAGTCGGTTTTTAGGGTGTTTGGGGTTGCTATGGTGTGTAATAGGGACGTCGTTCTTTGTTGGAGGAGATTCTTTCGTGGTGAAGGAAGAGTCTTGTGGCAAGCTTGTACGTTAGCTATTTTGTGGGAAGTATGGCTTGAGAGAAATAGTAAAATTTTTAGAGGGCTGAAGAGGCCTTTGGAGGAGGTGTGAGAGGTTGTGAGGTTTAATGCGTCTTTATGGGCGTCTATGAATCGTTTTTTGTGTAATTACTAGCTTGGAGCTATTCCTTTGGATTGAAGCCCATTCCTGTAATTTGTTGAGGACTCCTTTTGTGGGCTTGTATTTTGTATGCCTGGTATTTTCTTTCATTTTTCTCAATGAAAGTATGGTTTCTTACTTTAAAAAAAAAAAAATCTTGGAAGGTCGTAAACTCATAGGCTTAGGCGAACCAAACCACCTCCATCCCATCCAAACCACCTTCAAAGTAGGTATTTGTCTGTCTAACTGGCCTTTCTTCTTTCTTCTTCCTTCTTCCCTCTTCCCTCTTCATATTTCTTACGTCTGTTTTTTTGCTGTTACAAGCCTACGTAAATTGTTTGGCTTGGTGGTGCACTTAAACCTCAAAACAGAAGGCATTCAATTAACTGTCTGGCGGACTGGCAACTCAGTGCACATTTCTTGCGTAGTTCCAACGCCCATGGTTGTAGAGTCATTTACGATCAAGGATTTTTGATCTTTTATGGCAAACCCGTGAAAGACTGACATCATTCGAAAACCTGAAATATCTTATTTTGTTACACTCATTCTTCAATGATGCTTTAATTTTATTTTAGTGACCTGATAAACATGGCTGGAATCATATTTTACACAGGAAGATCAGATTCTTGGAGTCTTGATGAAATTGAGCATGATGCTACTATCCTTGAACATGGAACAGACAACATACAACAAGCTGATGACACAAAACTGGATGAAGCATGCGTCTTGGTGAACGGAGATGACTTTCATTTCGATGCCAACGAAGAAGTCAAACATAGACCTTACAAGGTACTCTATTTACTCTCCCCCATAACATTATCCAACTCCAAGTTGCAGGGTTGTTTCAGTTTTACTTTTCTCCACAGAAGAAGATAACCGGAGCATTTTCTTTCACAAAGAAGTCAAAGAGGAAGCAGGAATACAAAGATCTTGCAGTGAAGCATGGTTATGGCTTCGGTACAATCCCGAACCAGCAACATGAACAGAAACTACCAACTGAAGATGTCTCGGAATACGATTGGCAGCTTCTCTAAGCTTGAATATGTAAGAACAGATTCCATGGTTGGTTAATACACTTGAATGGACCTTATGTAAAAAAATAAACCCCACCCCCTCCTTGCTAATGTGAGAAGTCTACAAAACAAATATCAGAATCTCAATGTGCAGAAGCATTATCTATTTCCTTATATAAAAGTGGCAAGAACCAGTGGTACCCCCCTCTGTATCATAGTTAATTACATCTTATATCCATGTTACGGTAGCTATGATATATGTTTGTGCATAATCTTCCAAGATTGAGTTTGCTTTTGCTTCTGAGTTCCTCCTGAAAGAAACAAATGGCATTAACTGTCATTTTAGATGATGAAGGAAGCCATTGGAGGGAAACCATCAAGAACTGCACTGTTGAAACTGTTTATCTGTTCGAGAACAAGTGATACAACAAGGATGGTCCAAAGATTGCTAAATTTTAATTTATCTATTGTAAAGATGTGACAAAATAGTAGGGTAATCGTTGCTTGAAACATGAGTTTCAATGAACTAGAAGGTGCTTAGATCATGTAGAAGTAAGATGAAAAGGAAAGGAAAAAGGAAGAAAAAAAAAAGCATATTCTATCAATAACGTGCTGTGTTCCATACAAAGTCAAGTGAAGGGGGTTGATTAAAACTGTTCAAGTTGTTTGCTACCATCATTTGAACTTTGAACGGGAACAAGTGCAAAGGGAACAAGAGAACAAGATGCACTAAAGACTGAAAGTTACATATGGATAAAGAAGAGGGTTTTTTTTTTTTTTTTTTTTTTAAGAAAAAGAAAATTAAAGATGATAGATTCTTTATTAAGTTTAAAGGAATTCGATTAACTTTAAAGTATTCTTTACAAAAATAATTAAATATGATGACACTAAGCATTCTCTTTCCTTATATTTCTCTCTCCAACAGGGAGCTTTGTCAAAATAGAACATCCATGTAAAGTAGATTCCTTCACCATGCAAAGACGAGAATGAAAAATATAAGGAATATTTTCGGTGCGCTTTAAAGTATTTTTACTAAATAAGTTTAAGCAGATTTTTTAGACACTCTAAAAAAGTCTAATCAGATTTCCAATTTCTATTACTAAGATAATATTTTTGGCAAAAATATCAAAATTTCTTTTCTTCATCTCTCTATCACCTTTTTTAGAGATAATAAGTTCATGAGCTCAATCTTTTAAGGTTAAATTATCAAAAATATGCTTGAACTATGGGGTTGGTTTCAATTATACTCTTGAACTTTGAAAAGTTTCATTTTAACTCTTGAACTTTGAAGTTTGTTTCAAAAAAACCCTTGAAGGCTTTTTTTCGTTAAATTTATGGACGAAAAATGATGTTTTTGCATTTATATTGTTGCTTATGTGAACATATTTGAACATATACGTTGAAAAAAAATCAAAATATATGAAAATACGTCATTTTCCGTCCATGAATTTAACGAAAAAAAGCCTTCAAAAGTTGTTTTGAACAAACTTCAAAGTTTAAGGGTTAAAATGAAAATTTTCAAAGTTCAGGGTATAATTGAAACTAACCCCATAGTTCAGAGGTATTTTTAATAATTTAACCATCTTTTAACTATCAATTAAGAAGGTAAGTCTTCCATCTCCAAGTTTAATTCAAATGTAATTTGCTTATTTTTGGCGTGAAGCAATATGAAGATATGACATTTTTCTAGTAAACCCTCTCTAAATGAAAGGACAACTCTTATATACAAATGCAAGCAAAAAAAAAGGTTTAATTATATGAAAGTTAAATATATGTTGATTTATTTTAAGGTTAAAAAATATTTTTTTTGTCTTTGAACTTTCATGGAAGTAACAATTTAGTCATGACCTTTAATTTATAACGATTCAGTCCCTATACTTTGAAATTTACAATCTAGTTTCTGAACTTTAGTTAGTATGTAACAATTTAGTCGTTGTACTTTAACATTTATAACAGTTTAATCCCTACCGTGAGAAATTTCATCAAAATTAAGTGTCTATTTTTATTACGTAGCGACTTAGCCTTTGTAGTTTATAAACATGTTTGATCCTAATTAGTTTATTGATCTACATATATAACAAATTTCATTAATCTCAATAATATTTTTCACAATAGAGACTAGATCATTACGAATTTTAAAGTATAAGGACTAAATTGTTACAAAATTAAAAGTACATTAACTAAATCATTATAAACTAAAGTTCATGAACTAAATTGTTACTTTCATGAAAGTTTTAGGACCAAAGTGTTTTTTAACCTTATTTTAAATAATATTTCGTTATCATTTCGTTATTGGATATTAATAATAAGAGATTTGGTAGTTAAAAACTTGATCTACACTTGAGAAAGCAAGTGATGTGCTTAACCTAAATGAATGAGTAATAAAACACAAAAACATAGCATTTTCCAAAACAAATCTATGTCACACCCCTTTGCCAATTTAGAAAGCAACTTTCACTACAATCAAATGCCACTGGACCAGACTTATGCTATGGCCCACTTGGCCCAATTTTCCAAAACCCATTTGTCAAATGACACCACCTTTTTTTTGTTTTTTCTTAATTTGTTAATTAACTTGACTTTTAAGATTCAATATTCTTCCCCCCTTGTGTCCTTTTTGACAGAGAAGGGAATTTTCTGGATAAGACTTCAAATGGTATGGCTAAGTAATGCTGGTTTGTTATGGTGGGACATTTTCCACCCACTTGTGTGTGGGCCCAATTCAGAAACCAACCGATTGCTTATGAATGAATTAATAGTTAAATTATAAGTTTAGTCTTGAATGTTCATGTTTGTGTCTAATTTAACAAGTCGTTGAACTTTAAAATTATCTAATAGATTTAGACACAAAATTATAAATTTAGACACTTATTAGACATAAAATTGAAAGTTCAAAGACTTATTAGATATTTTTTAAAGTTCAAAGGACCAAATAAACATAGATAGATTAAATTTAGTAATTTAACTTTACTTAAATTACAAGTAAAAGTAATAATAATTATTATTATTATATCTTTTAGGTTCTAAATCATGCAATTTGCAACCCCACAGAAACAAACGTGGCCTTAACGAAACTGGATAAAACAGAATAGAAACATGATGATTCATGAATTATTCTTCCATTTGGTATGGTGTTGTCGTTTTTACAACTTCAAAGCGTGGCACTTGGAGGAGGTGGGTGGGGCTACCAAGAAGCCGCCGGGCTAGGTGTCGACTATATGCCTTCGTATTCGTCGTGTGCTTTCTTGCTTCATTTAATTTTAGACCAATCCATGATATACTCCATCGTAAGATAAAAACATATATCTTCCTACTTTTCAACGGTGTTATGAATGTGTTGATTACAACATATATATATTTGGAAAAAACTTGATGCAGGCATAGCTGCATCCAAGTCTTGTGTTGTCCCATTTATAATCACAGAGTTTTCTATGGTTGTAAAGTGGGCGGCACCAGACTTCGATACAGCCCAATTATCTTTTATTTAAAATAACAAAAACAATTTTTAAAACTCTGAATATTGAGGCTTCTATTCAATGGCATGTGTGTGTGACCATTATTTTGTCTCTTATGATTATTTATCTATTTAATTTTTTTTATTAATTTGGAAATCAATAATACAAAATATAGGTAGGGCAAAAGAGAGAGCAAAGCAAGCAACGGCGAGATAATTTATAACGACAAATAGGTGACAAGTTCCAGGAAGATTCATTCAATATGATTATTTCAATGATTTCCTATCCTATTTATTTCAGTATATAGTTTATCTTTTAAATATTAAAATATATAACAAATCATTCATGTCATTTTCGAGATAATTTTAAATGATTTTCAATGAATAGGTAATTGAATTTGAAACATATATATTTGGGTTCAGATTGCAGAGATTGAAAAGATATAGTCTTATTGGAAGTTGAATACTTGAAGGAAAAAAAAAAAAAGGTTAGATCACTAACGGTCTCTTTGGCAATCTGAAAACTGAATTTTGAAAACGATGGATTCAATGAAAACAAAGTTGTATTTCATATTTTCAAATATGTGTTTGATAGTAGATTTAGAAATTGGATTCCAATTTAAACAATTATTCAAAATGTGTTCTATAATATATTTATAGACTATTAACTAGTTATAGTTGAAAAACTAAATATTAAATTGAATATAATCCATTATTAATTAATTTATGAACATGATTTTTGTTATAAATTTTGTATAATTATTATTTTACAATATCATATAATTTATAATATATTATATTATACATATTTTAATTTAACAAAAATAAATTCAGTTCATAACATGAAATACTATATTTATTAAAGTTTTGGTCTTTTCTAATGTAATTCTGCATTTTAGATTTTCAAATTCAAAATCTGGATACAATGAAAACAGTTTTTAGAATTTCCACTATTTAGATCATAGAATCCAGAAACAATTTTCGAAAACACATCTGCCAAACGCACATTCACTGAACTCAGTGAATTTGAAAACATAAAACAGAATCTAGATTGCCTACCAAACATGCCTTAATTTCCTCAAAGATTACTCTAATACTTAAATCAAATGTCAGATCTCAATACTCAAAAAATCTTCTACTTCACAATTAAAGTGTTATAAAAATTTGAATTTTTTTAAAAAAAAGTTATGAAAATTTGAAGAAATCAAATATAGCAAGCAAACTACACTGAACTAAAATAAATATAGGTTGGAAATTTGCAGCCAAGACGAGGATTAAGGTTGTTTTTTGTGGCAATGGCATGTATAGCCAAATAAGTCCAATTAATTGCAAATATAACAATAATATTTTTACATCAAGTATAGCAATTTTTAAAATTTTGGAAAAAATACATTTTTGTCCCTCAGTTTGCAGGCGAGTTTCTATTGAATCTCTAAGTTTCAAAATCGAACAATCAAGTCCCTTAATTTGGCAAAATAATTCAATTGAGTCCCTCCACACATTAACCACCTTTAATTCTTTAACATATTACTAACATGACAATTTTTAATATTAAAATATTAACTTTTGAAATAAAAATAATGATTATTATAATAAAATAATAAAACTAAAAATAAAAATAATTATTAAAAAAATTATTTTTAGTTTTAGTTTTATTATTTTATTATAATAATCATTATTTTTATTTAAAAAATTACCACGTCAGCAATCTGTTAAAGAATTAACGGTGGTTAACGTGGATGGACTCAATTGAATTATTTTATCAAATTAAAGGACTTGATTGTTCGATTTTGAAACTCAGAGACTCAATAGAAACTCGTTTGCTAATTGAGGGACCAAAAATGTATTTTTCTCTAAAAAATTTATGCGCGTCTATTTAGACATCTTTATTTAATTTCCTTTTTATCCTTGTATATCACTAATAGACAAATAAATATTGATTGGCTAATAGACACCTATCATTGATTAATGTCTATCTCTGTATCAATGATAGACATCGATAATGTATACAAGGTAAAAAGGAAATATGATGTGGTCAAAATGAACTTATAGTTCAGCGGTAATTGGCATGTACCATCGACCAAGAGTTTAAATGTTCAAATCCTTCCACCTCCAATTGTTGTTGAACTAAAAAAAAAAAAAAGGAAATGATGTGAAAATGACTAAAGTGACAAATTTTTTTAAAAAAAAAACTACGATATTTGCAAAATCTATTCTTGTTGCTATATTTGCAAATATGAAAATGTTAATTGCCACCTATTATTATTATTATTATTATTATTATTTGAGTTCAACAACATTTGGAGGTGAGAGATCCAAACCTATAACCTTTTGGTCATAAGCCCATACTTTATGTCAGTTGAGCTGTGCTCTTGTTGACAAAACTTCTCTTCTTTTTCACACAATTCTTTTTGAAAAAATTATATTTATGATTAATGATGCTTAAGGTTGAAACAATGATTTTGCTTTTCAAGATGTAATGATCTCTACAACTAACCACACAATATAACATTAATATTATTTTTTAAATTTAACTATGTAGAGTAGAAATTTGCATCTCTAATCTCTAGAATATATATACAAAGCTTTATTTTTTTCTTTTTTGAAACACCTTAATTAACACCAATTGTGTTATGTCATTTTAGATTGGCACAATATTAACATTATTACTTTTGCAACTTTTCAACAAACTTAAAACGATAGTACTCCAAAGTAAGTTGCATACCTTCGCAAGTTGCATATATGACAAGCATTGTCGTCAATTCGTAATTTACATCTACATTCATGGGATCGAGTGGACAAAGTAATCAAACCCTTCATTATCTTTCCACATATGAGGAGACTAACTTTTCTCACTTGTCTTTTCATTTATGAGAACACTCCCTTTTCTCTTTAATTTTCAATTTCTAATATAAAGTATGACATCCTCACGTTTAGAACTTCAAAATGGGCAGTGATTACAAAATGTGCCATAAATGTTTCCAACATCATAAAAGATAGAACTATAACATATGGTTTACCTTATCTAATGGGTCATAATATGAGAATGTGAGTAGTGACAATGATGATATCAGTTGAATACCTTTTTCAATGTTTGTTACATGCATGTGAGTGTTCATGAAATGGTAAATTTCATCCACAAAAAAAGGCTTACAATTTGGTTGAGGTATAGCTTTGTACAAGGGTTTGTTTGAACTTTGAAGTAGTGGACATGTGAAAGGAAAAAATCTAAGTCACTGTCATTTTACAATGCTCCACCACCTTTGAGAGTCTCATCAGCAAGCCAATTTTAAAGCTAAAGGACAGAACCCTCCTAAAAGAAGCACATGGGCAGCATGGAAATTGCTCGAACAAAACATTTTAGCTAAAGGGTCACTCGCTTAAGGTTGTGAAAGATTTTCAATTCGGACAACGTATTAATTTAGAACCTTTTGAATGAAATTTTAAAATAAATTAACTATGCAAGTTTATTTCATATAAGAGATAATATCATGTCATTGTAAAGATATTGAGATACTTTTTATCTCATTGATATTGAGAAGCTTCATGTTTGTATGGAGGTATATTATAAGATTACGAGAATAGAGATATCAAATTCGATTTCTTTTGCCATAAAACAAATTGATTATAGAAAAAAAAAAAAAAAAAAAGAGAGAGAACTGGGGCACATAAGTGAATATTCTTATTATTTTATATCTGAATGATTGAAGCGAGCTTGTCGAGGACTCGTCAAATTAAAATTTATAAACCGATCCTAAGCTACTTGTAGCATTGAGTGGACCGGGTCGATCTCAGGGAACCGAATATTAATTTCTTAAGTTAAATTTGCAAATGAGAAAGCAATTAAAAGGGGGGGGGGGGGGGGGGTTGGAAAATATTTTCAAACTAAATGGAAATAAAAATTGACAAAAATAAAACAATTGCTGAAAATGATAAAAATCAACTCTTACCAAGTTCCAGTTCAGAGGTGCGGTTATATTCAATTGCAAACATTTATCATAGACATTCAAAATATTTAATCTTAACCATGCAAGTACTCGGTCAACTTATTAGGAAACCCCAAAAAGTGCATGTTCCCTAAAATCATTAACTCTAACGAACGCCAAGTTAATGCTAATTACCTAAACAAATCTTTACGAAACCGCTTCAATTTATTTAGGTAAAGGCATTACGAACTTTGGAACGACCAAGACAATCGATGAGGTAAAATAACTTTCACCTAATTAACATGCTTCTTTAATTCCTAGAATTAAACATGCAAGCCATGTATCATGGAAACCCACAAACATACACATGTGATAATTCTAATGCTACCGGTTCATTCAACATGACAATTACGGATCATGATCGTGATTAGCAATAAAGCATGTAAAGGGATTAAGGCGTCAATTTAATCAAAATACATACTTATAAAATTAAATTAACATGGGAATTAAAGAACACTTGCAATTAAAAGAAAACTAAGTTAAAGTACAAGCCTCACAATGTCGCAACTGATTACAACCGACCTCTGAACCGGAATTGCAGAATCTAGCCGAGCATCTCCATAGAAAACTTCGAGTGCAAACGAGCTCGATTCGACACCATGGTTTGATGAAAAACTCCTAATCTATCCTAAACTACTGAAAAACAGAGAGGAGAAAGCCTAAATTGGTCTCATGACGGCTGAAAATCGGAGACAAATGACCTAGAGGACGAAAAAATCTATATATAGGAATCGACGGAGCGTCTAGACGCTCTGGACAGCGTCTAGACGCTCCCAGCGTCACAGGGGCTCTCCGCAGCGTCGAGGG
This sequence comes from Trichosanthes truncata, assembly GCA_033996785.1. Taxonomy (NCBI): domain Eukaryota; kingdom Viridiplantae; phylum Streptophyta; class Magnoliopsida; order Cucurbitales; family Cucurbitaceae; genus Trichosanthes; species Trichosanthes truncata. The sequence goes on along the minus strand of JAWPNB010000008.1, from coordinate 23,541,308 downwards.
AGGCTTCAGGGAACTGTCGATAGGGTCTAGACGCTCTGCACAGCGTCTAGACGCTACCCAGCGCGCAGCACTGCTTATTTTTGCTTTAACTTTTTGCTCATGTGTCCGAATGACCTCCGGTTTGATGCGTTGGAATCGTGATTCAACATAGAATCTCTCGGAACGTGCCTTATGCTCAAATCCCTACAAAATAATCAATTAGTTACATTAAAACCTCCAAACTAACATGATTTAAGTATGAAAATATAGAACTATGTTAGTCCTATCAATGATCAAATACTAAGATGTTTCAATACTTCATTTATAAGTTCTTTTCCTAAGAGATCAAGTTATTTTTTATTAACAATACGTAGGATGTGAGATTCGAACCTCTGACTTCTTAATCATACATGTTTTATGTCTGTTAAGGTATGTTTATATTGATTTTATTAATTATTATTATTTTGAAAGAGATAAAGTTATTATTATTGATATTTTATTTATTTTATAAGTTTTCCTCATATAAGAGATTATTAATTATTATCTCTCATCTCAAAGGACTTTTGTTTGGACAAGTAATTGACTAAGGAGTCATTCATTACACTGAGTCGCTGACAACTCAATTTTTGGACTTCAATGCATAGAATAATACAAATCCAAACTGCAAACAAAGTTTTCCCCCAAAAAAAAAAAAAAAAAAAAAAACCTTCAAACTACTCTCTAAAATTTAATCTCTCATTAATATTTCTATGAGTTCTCCACCTCTTTCAAGAAAATCATATATATTATGACAACATATTGTATCATTTCGTTGGTGAACCAGTTAAATTTAATGGCGTGATTTATTTTTGAACTTTATCTATTTTGTAAAGAAAACCTTTACTTGCAAGTTACTGTTTGAACTTTAATCCTAGTGAGATGAAATAATTACAGTTGTTTTACTAAATAATTTTCAAGTAGATTATTTGGGAGTCTTTTTTTTTTTTTTTTCTTTTGAGAGAGTATTTGGGAGTCTTATTTCTAGCAATGCCAATAAAATTTATTTATAAATTTAAAGAAGTAAAATTACCTATCAAATAAAATTTTTATTTTGCACATTGATATAAATGCGATGCTAGCTGCCCAGTTCTGATTGGCTGAGATGGGGCCCCCGTCTTAAAGAAGTAACAGGATGTTTCTTTTAACGTGTGGAAGATGGACCGAACCAATTGAAAAAGATGGAATCAATAATAGAAAACAGTATATATTATTCTATTTATTCATATATTAAAATATGGTTTTATTTCTGTTAAGATCGATTTTCTTTCTCATGTTAAGAAAAGAACATTCTAAATAAATAAAAACTGTGTGAAATTGCCAATGCCATTTTAACATTTTTGTTATTTTAGATACAAACTTATAGGAAAATTTGGGCTTCAACGTATTTCTATTTTTTTTAAAAAATCAATTTATACCTCTAAATTTTGGAGTTGTATCAATAAAAACCTTAAACTAAAAATTGTATCAATTTCAATCACGAACTTTTATAAGTGTATTAATTTACATCATCTGTTTGATTTTATTTTAAAAATGTTAGTTTTTTTTTTTTTTTTTTTTTTTTTTTGAGTTTAACAACATTTGGGGTAGAGGGATTCGAACCTATGACCTTTTGGTCATAAGCTCATACTTTATACCAGTTGAATTATGCTCTTGTTAACTTGAAAAATGTTAGTTTACATGTGTGCAAACTTATAAATGTATCAATTAAACTCCTAAATTTTTAAGTGAATCAATTTAGACCATCAATTTCAAATAATTGACGATTTTCAAATGAATGATCTAGATTCTTGAATAGTCTACACTTGTGAAAATTGATGATGGACGATTTTCAAATTGATGACTAAAATGATTCACTTATGACGGTTTATGATTTTAATTGATATAATTATAAATTTACATACGTGTAAACTAACATTCTTCAAACAGAGCTAACAGGGGATATAAATTCATAAACATATAAAAGTTCAGGGTTTAACTTGATACAATTATTACTTTAGGGTTTTTATTGATACAACTCTCAAAGTTTAGGAATGCAAATTGATTTTTGCCGCTCTGTTTTTTAAAAGTTATTTTTGTTAAATATAAATAATTTAACGATTTTAAACTGAAAATAATAATAATTAAATGATTTAAATTTGTTTTTTAATATTATCTATAAGCATTATTTTGCCCTTTTTTTTTAAACATCACATTATTTTGCCTTTGATATAATGAAATGACAAATACAAAATCTCGTGACATTTGATTTTTTTTTTTTTTAAATATACAGAGTTTGATTGATTACACCATTATAGATATAATGGTGATATAGATACACCGTTGGTAATTAGTAAATGAAAATAAGAGGACTTTATATAGGAATTTTTTAAAGTTAAAAGACATAAAGGTAAGTGAAAAGTTTCTTTTACAAAAGCTCTTTTATGTATAATAATTTTAAATTCTATTTTGATCCTAATCTGATGCTGTTTTCTTTTTAGCTTTTATCCTTTTAAATGTTCCATTTCAATTTGTAAATTTTACTTTAAAAACTATTTTAGATTTTATTGTTCTTTTTTTACCTATATTTCAAATTTTGGCATACAATGGCTGAATGAAGGCTCAAATGTTAGTCCATAAAAAAGCGGAGTGAAGAAGGAAGGAGGATTCTCGCTTCTTAGTTTGTCGTAAATTCAAAAAGTACATATAAAATACTTAAAATTTTATAGTTTCTCTAGATTTCTCCTTCCTAATTTATTTTAATAGAAAGATTATATATATAAAAAGCTAGAATGTAAATTTTTTCCATCTTAAAAAAAGTTTTTGCTCCTCCCTTGTGTCTATATAGACATTTAGTTTCTTTTTTATTTTTTTGATAAATATAGACATTTAGTTATTGATGAACTATAGAGACTCAAAATATTTTTCTTATAAAATTTTAGATATTAAAAAAAAGTTTAAAAGTTTGGAATCCAGCTAAAAATACGTTTCAATAAGAAGATTTAAAAAACAATATAATAATATAGATAAGTTGACTTTTTAAATAAAAAATTAACATATGAGGTGGAGCAATTCGAATGTCTAATTTTGTGGTCAAAATTATATGTCTTAATCAATTGACCTATATTCATGTTAGTATAGATAAATTAACTCAACATACTATAATAGGTTAAAATAGTAATAACTAAATACATAGGTTTTTTTTTAGTTTCCCAAATGCGTAAGTATTTTTTTTTTCTTGAAATATGTGAGGTGGGAGATTCAAACATCTGACCACTTGGTCGAAGGTACATGTTTTATACCATTTTTTTAGTATTAGTTGAACTACAGTTGTACTAAAGTTAGTTTGTTATACTACAATTAAACTATAATTAGTTTGTTATACTACAGTTGAACTATAGTTAGTTTGTTACTGTATTTCTGTATTTATATCTGGAGAGGACAGATTCATTTGTGGGTTTAAGGTGAATAAAATAACTCATATTTTCCTCTCCATTCGAGGTGTTATGGTATCAGAGAATAACAAATTTGTCTTCGTTGTTCGTGATTTTTTTTGAAGTTCATCATTTCTTCTCGTTCACCGCTTCAATTTTTTTCTCTCTCTTTCTGCTTCGATCATGGCGGAAACTCAGAGTGCAAATGCGGAAACGATGAATCTGGACTCTCAATTGAATCCATTTCTTCTTCATCATTCCTTTGGACCTACTACTACACTTGTTACTCAACAATTACTTGGAGCAAGCAATTACAATTCCTGGAGCAGAGCTATGTCGATTGCCCTATCAGGAAAGAATAAGTTAGGGTTTGTTGATGGTTCGATTAAGCAGCCAAAAACCGAAAATCTTCTAACCGCCTGGAAGTGTAACAACGATATTGTTACATCTTGGATTATGAACTCCGTTTCAGAGAAAATAGCCGCAAGTTTGGTATATACTGGTTCCGCAAAGGACATTTGGGAGGAGCTTAAAGATCGATTTCAACAAAGCAATGGACTGCGAATTTATCAATTAAGGAAAGAATTTATGACTACTTCTCAAGGTACGATGTCTGTAGAAGCCTATTATACAAAATTGAAAACTCTCTGGCAAGATCTCAGTGATTATAAACCTGTTTGTGATTGTACCTGTGGAGGATTAAAGCCAATCACCGATCATCTTCAATCTGAGTATGTAATGGCCTTTCTGATGGGACTCAATGATACTTATGCCAGCGTTCGAACTCAGATTTTATTAATGAATCCTCTTCCACCAATCAATAAAGTTTTCTCGCTGATTATTCAAGAGGAAAATCAGAGATCTGCCAATTCGATTTATCCTCCAATCGATCCTGTTGCGTTACTTGCTGCTGAGCCATCTAAGAAAATAACGATTGTAAATTCTGACAAATATCGCACCAAGAAGGAGTATCAAAGGCCACAATGTACACATTGCGGAATCAAAGGTCATGTTATTGACAAATGTTACAAACTTCATGGATATCTGCCCGGTTATAAACAGAGGACTTTTAACTCTTCTCAATCTCCTCATTTGGCTGGTAATCACATATCGGAGAAGGTTGTTCCTACTTCAGCTTCTTCTTCTTCATCACACCCTGCTTTCTTTGCTAGCCTAAGTACCACTCAGTATTCTCAACTGATGGAGATGCTTAGCTCTCATCTTTCGGCTGCCAAAACAGAGAATATTGTGAATTCTTCTGGTGTATCTCATGTGGCAGGTACTTGCTTTTCTGTTTTATCCTCTATGCCCACGATAAAACTGATTTTTGGATAATTGATTCGAGTGCCTCCAGTCATATCTGCCATTCTAAACATTTGCTTACCAATTTAAGGCGTGTGGATAATATTACTGTGATTCTTCCAACTCTTTCTCGAGTTCTTGTTGAGTTCATTGGTGATGTGAAGGTTTCTGATCACTTGTTACTTCATGACGTCTTATTCGTGCCTGAATTCACTTATAATCTCCTTTCGGTGAGTCATCTTCTTCATTCTGGGGATTATTTGATCAATTTCACTGGTGATTTTTGTCTAATTCAGGACAAGTCACAATTGATGACGATTGGCAAGGCTGAATGTGTTAATGGTCTATATCTACTCACTCCAAGATTTGAAGCATTTTCTAATGGTGTTGTTGTTTGTAAGGCTTCGGTTCATACTTGGCATAAAAGATTGGGCCATCTATCCTCTGATCGTTTAGCTTTGCTTAAAGACTCTTTGTAGCTTACTGATTTTGTTTTGCCCTTTAATCATTGTTCAATATGTCCTCTTGCAAAGCAGAGGCGTTTGTCATTTCCTTCACACAATCATGTTGCTGTTTCTGTGTTTGATTTGGTCCATTGTGACATTTGGGGCCCTTTTAAGTCTCCCACTTATGCTGGTCACTCTTATTTTCTGACTATAGTCGATGATTGTTCTCGTTTTACATGGGTGTATCTTATGCGACATAAATCTGATGCTTTGGTAATCATTCCTCGCTTTTTTCAGCTCATTGAAACCCAATTTTCAAAGGTTATTAAGGTGTTTCGTTCTGACAATGCCCCTAAACTTCATTTTGTTGATTTTTTTTTGCATCCAAGGGCACTTTGCATCAGTTTTCTTGTGTGGAAAGACCTCAACAAAATTCTGTCGTTGAGCGTAAACATCAACATCTTCTTAATGTGGCTCGGGCTTTATTTTTCCAATCTCGAGTTCCAATTCGTTTTTGGGGGGATTGTGTTTTAACTGCTGCATATCTCATTAATAGAACACCCATGCCTTTATTGTCCAATCTCTCTCCATTTGCTGTCTTGTATAACAAAGATGTTGAGTATAGTCAGCTGCGTGTTTTTGGTTGCTTGGTATATGCTTCTACATTGGCTTCTCAACGGTCTAAATTTGATCCTCGTGCTGCCCCATGTGTTTTCATTGGTTATCCACCCGGCATGAAAGGATACAAATTATATGACATTAACAAGCGACGAGTTATTATCTCTAGGGATGTCTATTTTTTTGAGGAGCTTTTTCCTTTTCGTACTCTTCCTGCTACTTCTGAGGAAATAAGGGATGATTTATTTGCTGATTTAGTTCTTCCTTTACCAGCATCTGATTTACAGCCAGATGTTTCTCCTCTTACTGGTGTTGCTGATGTTTCTATGTCTTCACCTTCTAGTGGTGCTTTTGGCGATGTTTCTGTTGCTTCATCTCCTATTGCTCATGATAACGTTGCTCCTTCTAATCTTGATGTTCGTGATTTACAGCTCCCTGTACCTCCTGATGTTGCTACTGAGGTTCATGATAATATAACTGATGATGTTGCTTCTAGCCTTCGTCGATATACACGGCTACGACAACCTCCTAGTTTTTTGAAAGACTTCCATTGCAATTTATTGGGGATTTCTTCTCCTATTGCTGCTGTCTCTACATCTTCATATCCCTTGTGCAACTATCTGTCTTATGCCAATTTAGCTACTGCTCATAGACATTTTTTACTTAATGTCTCTGTTGATTATGAACCACATTTCTTTCATCAGGCCATCAAGTTTCCTCATTGGCGACAGGCTATGGATGATGAAATTCATGCTATGGAGCGCACAAACACTTGGAGTTTAGTACCTCTTCCTCCCGGTCATCATGCTATTGGTTGTAAGTGGGTTTACCGTATTAAATATAAACCCGATGGTTCTGTGGATCACTATAAAGCTCGCCTTGTTGTGAAGGGATATAATCAGCTTGAAGGTATTGACTACATTGACACTTTTTCTCCCGTAGCAAAAATAGTCACTGTTAAACTTTTGTTGACTCTCTCGGCTTCTTTCGGTTGGTCTTTATCTCAAATGGATATTAACAATGCTTTTTTGAATGGGGATCCTTTTGAAGAAGTCTACATGTCTTTACCTTTGGGTTATTATGCTGGTTCTACTTCTCATGATAGGCCTTTGGTTTGTAAATTGAATAAATCTCTTTATGGTTTAAAACAAGCCTCCAGACAATGGTTCTCCAAGTTTTCTGGAGCTTTATTACAGCATGGTTTTTCTCAGTCTAAGGCTGATTATAGTCTTTTCACTCGTGGTTCTGGATCTTCCTTTGTCGCATTATTAGTTTACGTGGATGACATCCTTATTACGGGTCTTTCCGTATCTGAGATTGATTTTGTTAAGAGCATTCTTCGATCCCATTTTATGTTAAAGGATTTGGGCTCTGCCAAGTATTTTCTCGGTTTAGAATTATCTCGTTCCAAAGCTGGAATTTACTTGTCCCAAAGAAAGTATTGCCTCCAAATTTTGGAGGACACTGGGTTTCTTGCTGCAAAATCGGTTACTTATCCAATGGCTCCAAATTTGCAACTTTCCAGTTCTTCTGGCACTTTATTATCCTTGGATGATGCTACTGTATATCGCAGGTTGATTGGGCGTTTGATTTATCTTCAAATTTCCCGTCCTGACATTTGTTTCTCAGTTCATAAATTGAGCCAATTTCTTGCTCATCCTTGCACTAGTCACTTGGCGGCTGTTCACCATCTTTTACGTTATCTCAAAGGTACTATTGGACAGGGGGTGTTTCTTCGTTCTTCTTCTTCATTTCAGTTAAAGGCCTTTGTTGATTCAGATTGGCGTTCGTTCATTGATACTCGACGATCGGTTACCGGATTTTGCATTTTTGTTGGGTGACTCTTTGGTCTCTTGGAAGTCCAAAAAGCAGCCCACTGTCTCTCGTTCTTCGGCAGAGGCTGAATACCGTGCATTAGCTGGGGTTTCTAGTGAGTTGACTTGGATTCATAATCTTCTTCGTGATTTATAGATTAATTCTCCTCTTCCAGCTCTTGTATTTTGCGATAATTTGGCCGCTGCTTCTATTGCTACTAATCCTACTTTTCATGAACGCACGAAGCACATCGAGATTGATTGTCATTTTGTTCGGGATAAGGTTCTTGCTGGTTTTTTGAAGATTCTTCCTATTCGATCCACTTCTCAACTGGCTGATATGTTCACGAAGGCCCTTCCTGCTGTTCTTCTTCAGTCCTTTATGTCCAAGATGGGTGTTTTTAATCTCCACACTCCATCTTGAGGGGGTGTATTAGTTGAACTACAGTTGTACTAAAGTTAGTTTGTTATACTACAGATGAACTATAATTAGTTTGTTATACTACAGTTGAACTATAGTTAGTTTGTTACTGTATTTCTGTATTTATATATGGAGAGGACAGATTCATTTGTGGGTTTAAGGTGAATAAAATAACTCATATTTTCCTCTCCATTCGAGGTGTTATTTAGTACAACAAATGTAGGGTATGAGATTTGAACTCCTGATTTCAAGAAAATAAGTACATGTCAATTACTGTTGAGTTATGCTCACTTTGACTGTTTTATATTAGTTGAGCTATGTTTTATGTGTAAGAATTGAAATATACCTAACCTATCCCACATTTGAATGGGAACACAAAAACAGTAAATATAAAAGAATTAAAAGAAGAAAAAAATTAATAGCCTCTCATAGTCATAGTCATGTGGGGGCAAGTGGGATGGTCAAATTAACAATTTATCGCAATTATAAATATTAGTTTCCCCCAATTGAATACCATAAAAACCGTTTAAAAAAGAAAGGCAAATGTTTATTTTCCTGTCTGGTATTAAGGAAAAATAACGTAATTTGAGGTGAGAAAACTTTATAATGTATGTTAAGTAAACTAAATTTAGGATGTGGGTCGGCAGTAATCTTTTCTTGAGTCGATCATAGAGTAAAATTAAAGCTAAAACCTAAATCATTTCCCCTTTCAAAATTTTCAAACCCAGATTTGGATCCAAACCAAACTCCCTCGGTGGAGAGAGAATCTATTTCCATTTCCATTCTCACTCCATTCAACACACAGCTAAATAAACCTTCTAGAGACTTTTTAAGAGCTGGTTTGACATCCAATTTTGAAAACATTTTTTTTTTTAAATGAGAGATGAGAAACAAAAACAATAACCACTTATGTTTCTTGGAAATTTGAAAGAAAAAAAAAATACTAAATGGCCCACTAATAATCCATTTATATTTCATTTTCATCTCATTCAAACAATTGAAAACAATACTTGTCTACACACTAGTTAGTAATAAGATCACTTACTGCCAACAAGAGCATAGCTGAAAAACATAAAGTATGAGCTTATGACCAATAGTTCATAAGTTCAAATCTTCCACCCTAAATGTTGTTGAACTAAAAAAAAAAATCATCTACTACTAACTTTCTAATATGACATATTTTCATTAAATTTAGTAGATAAAGTAGATTTTAATTACCGATTCAAACATAATTTAATAGATAATACACATGTCACTCTATTTATTTATTGAAGTAATTAAAAGAAGTGGATCCAATGGGCAAGCAAGTATTTTCAAACTAAACAAGCTAGCTGCTACTGTCTCTCTCTCTGTCTCTCTCTGTCCTATTGACATTATATAAAGGAGATGGTTAAGACAAGATTTCCCCCACCCCCATAGTCCTTTTTACGCCAAAAAGGAAAAGGGCAAAAAAAAAAAAAAAAAAAGAGTATAGGGGATCGGAACCCAAGAACAGAACAATGGGTTTCTTATTCCGAGCTGCCTTTCTACTTCTCTCTGTTTTCCTCCTCCTTCAAACAAATGCCCAAATTTCCAACAATACCCTCTCCGCCGTTGCTGGAAACCTCGCCGGAAAATGCAACCTGTTTCACGGAAAATGGGTTTTCGACGCTTCTTACCCTCTCTACGACGCTTCCACTTGCCCCTTTGTAGATCCACAGTTCAATTGCCAAAAGTACGGCCGCCCCGACAAGTCGTACCTCAAGTATCGCTGGCAGCCCTTCGCCTGTGCTCTTCCCAGGTAAGAACCAAAATGTCGTCCGGTGGGTAAAAAAAAAAAAAAAAACAGAGGAGTATTTTTTTGATTTGGGGTTTTTTTTTTTTTTTTTTTTGATTTGCAGGTTTAATGGGTTGAATTTTTTGGAGAAATGGAGAGGGAAGAAGATAATGTTTGTGGGGGATTCGTTGAGCTTGAACCAGTGGGAGTCATTGGCTTGTATGATTCACGCATGGGTGCCCAATTCCAAGACCTCATTTGTTAGAAGAGATGGTCTTTCTTCCGTCACTTTTCAGGTAACCCAGCCAAACAAAAATTAAAAAAAATAATAATAAAAAAAATTACCCCTTCTTCTTCTTCTTCTTCTTCTTAGTGAATTTTTTGTTTTGATTGTTTTTTTTAGTGGTTGAATTTGAGAGTTTTGTTTGTCTTCATTTAGTATGGATTTTCCTGTTTGTGAGACTTTAACAGCACGGTCCTCTTTTTTGACCATTCGGTCTGCTCTGGTTCGCACGATTTAAACAAGCTTTTTTAAAAAAGAAATTAATGAATTTTCTTTTTAAATTCTAAAACTGTTTTATCGATATTTTAAAACATGTTACTGTTCATACATATATATATATATATAATTCTAGCTTTTTTTTTTTCTTTAAGGGAAAAATTTATGAATTAAAAATATCCAAAACCAACCATAAAAGTACTAAAATCTTGTCACAAAATTCAGTGGTTTACAAAGGCCTCGACTTTTTTCCCTTTTTCTTTTTCTTTTGTTAGAATGTTTTTTTCTTGTTTTTTGCCTTTTTTTTTTTCCAATCTTCACATAGTTTAACTAGTTAATAATTAAGGGATTCAAATCTCTCTACTTTCACGTTTTGTTTTAAAAAATATTTTTTAAAAAAGTAAAAAAGCTATTAATTTCAATATTCATTTTAAGTATATAGCTCAATTTAGTAAAAATATATTATTTTAGAAAAGTTTGTGTAAATCAATTAATGTGTCATGTCTAGGGGTGTTCAAAAGACTCGAAGACTAGAACAACCGGATAAACTCAACACAACTCAGTACGATTTAAGTTGGATTATATACTTATTTGGGTTGAGTTGGGTTTCAAATAAATGAAAATTTTATAGGTTAAGTTGGTTCATGGGTTCACCTAAAATTAATTTAGGTTGACCGAACCAACCCAAATTTATTATTAATTTTACCTACTATACAATTATATATACATGTATTTATTTTATTTTTATTTAATTTCACAATTATTTTGAATGATTTATTCTTCCATAATTCTTAAAATCTTATTTTATAGTGTAATTTTTCATAATATAAATTGAAATTGAGTTGCTAATTTTAATTCAATGTTTGAAAATAAAAAAATAGATGATTTACCTATTAACATTTTACTTTTTCTTAAAACAAAATTTTTGAATAAATGACACGAACCAACTCAACCTAACTCAAATGTTTCATGGTTTGATTCATTATTTAACAAAAATTGTTTGAGTTGAAGAAATTTACCATCCGAACAATTAGGTTGGGTCAAAAAAATGTTTCAACTCGATCCAACCCAACCTATAAACACTCCCAGTCATGACTCGTGAGTGAAAAATCCAAATTTTTTTCCAAAATAATATTATATTTGAATAGAAGATGAATAATGAAAATTAATAGATGGGTTTCACTTTTTGAATGTGTTGGTGAGCGTACAGAAAGACAGTGAGAGTGGAGCGTGATTGGCGGTTGCGAACATGTGACCCTCTTCATTCGTCATTCCCTAAATTAATTTATGTTTTCATTTAAATCCTATGTACCTTCTAGTATTTTTAATGTTACTTCTAATTTTAATATTTAAAATGCCGTTTTTTTTTTTTTTTTTTACCGTTTTGGGAAAATCACCTGCCACTATAATATCAATTTATTGTCTTTTTCTTAAAGATTAGATTTGCATTACAAAGTAAGATTGACATTGTTTTGTTATGAATAATGAGTGGGCTTTATACTTTTCATATGGTCCCCTTGAATGCCCACCAAACGCCTAATTGTATATTATATGGTCTAAATTCAATTGTCTTTATTACTGTGCGCCTATAAAAAAAAGTATGCTTTTAGGGTAACTAGTAAATAATTGAACCACCCCCTTTGAAAGAAGCAAAGCCAATACTCAATTGGCCAGTAAATATTCTAACTAGGTGGCTATCCTTAGGCTAACTCAAAGTATTTCTTTTTCTTTTGTTTTTTTTTTTAGTTTAGTTTGACAACATTTGGGGGTGTGGAAAATTCGAACTTCTGACCTCTTGGTCTAGGGTAAAAGGTCAAAGGATACATGTCAATTATTGCTGAGCTAACTTTGGCTCAAAATATTTCTTTCTTAACTAAAGGTTAAATTATAAATTTGATCCATTAATTTTTAGAGGTGTGTTCATTTGGTTCGTGTATTTTAAAAAGTTTTTAATATGTTTCTAAACTTGTAAAATTGTGTTTATCTAGTTCCTCGACTTCTAAAAAAAATTCTTAACATGCTCTTGAACTTATAATAAAAACAAATTTTAAAAAAAAATTAGTTTTTGATTTTTGAAAATTAAGCTGAACACTACTTCCACCTATGAGTTTTTGTTATGTTATCTACTTTTCACAAATATATTCAAAATTCAAGTAAAGTTTTGAAAACTAAAAAAAGTAGTTTTTAATTTTTGGAATTTAGCTAAGTAATCAAATGTTTTATTACAAAAGATGAAAAACATTATAAAGAAATGGTGAGAAAACAAGCACACTTTTCAAAAACCAAATAGTTATCAAACGGGTTGTAGCGTTTGTGTTCTGACGTGGAGTGAAGTGCAGGATTACGGAGTAGAGTTATGGTTATACCGAACGCCATACCTTGTGGACATGGTGAACGAGAAGATCGGGCTAGTTTTGAAACTAGACTCTATCCAGAGTGGCAACATGTGGAGAGGAATGGACATGCTCGTCTTCAACACATGGCATTGGTGGACTCACACAGGCAGTTCCCAACCGTAAGTTTGTCTATGTTTTCCATTTTTTCTAAATGACTTTTCAAATGCTTAAAAATACGTTTTTTTTTTTTTTTTGTTAGTTAGTTTGTTTAGCAACTTCTACCCATAGGGGCTAATGGTTATTTATTGAGTTGATGTGTTTGAATAGATGGGATTACATTCAGGATGGGAATAGAGTAATGAAGGACATGAATCGGTACGTGGCGTATTACAAAGGGCTGACAACGTGGGCGAGATGGGTCAATATCAACGTTGATCCTTACAAAACCAAAGTCTTCTTCCTCGGCATCTCTCCCACTCATTACATGTATGTCATTCTCATTACTCAACTCTCCTCCCTAACCCCAAATCCAATTTCATATGTTACTAATCATTTTTCTTGCATTTTGCTACCTTTTTTTTTTATATATTTTTTCGAAACTTTTTAAGTATATTTTTAATAACTATACCAAAAAAAAATCTTTTTTTTAAGAACATTTGGTTAAGAATTTAAATGTGTTTTTTTTAAGAATCTTGGATAACATACGTACCTAAAATAATAATAAAAAAAACAAGCATAACTTTTAAATAATAAAACAAAACAAAACAAAGAATGAAATTGTTAACAATCCGCCTATATTATAAATTTGGTTTTTATTGTTTGGGCATAGTTTTGATTTAATCTCTATAATTTAGACATGGTTCTAATTTAATATGTTTTTAGCTTAATTTCAATTTAGTTCCTATAATTTAGTCAGACTTCACAAGTCATCTTTGCTAATACCAAATCGAGACATTTTCTTTACTTGACAAATAAGGTAGTGTTTTCTATTTGTCTAGCTATGTTGTTCAACTATATCAAAACTTAAAGATGACTAAAAAATGGAAGGAAACAAGTTTTATTTTGTTTGGATTGGTAGAATACAATTTACCCCAATTGAAAATTTTTAAATCTTAAATTACAAATTTTATCGAAAATAGTTATAATTTAGTATCTATAGTTTTAAATGTTAGAATTTCGTTGAGTATCTAACTGGATAGCTAGCTGTCATGTACTCAATTTATTAGTGGATTCTAACTGTAGGCACAATTTTAGAAAAATTATTTATGAGATTTTATGAAACCGACTAAATTCTAACTCTCTCTAAATCATAGAGACTAAATTTGTGATTTAATCTTTTCTAAAAGAGTATAATTCAAATTGAAACTAACCCCAATTTAAAAAGAGAACAAATTAAAGTTTTTTTTTTTTTTTTTTTGAAAGGAGTAGAATTCAAATTGAAATTAAGCTCAAAGTCTCAATTGAAACTTCTAAAACTTAGACGAAGATGACTTACTTACACGGAAGAGAAATTAATTTCAGTGGCAGAGATTGGAGCGAGCCGGCGAGGTCGTGCTCCGGCGAAACAGAGCCGTACTTTGGAGCAAGGTATCCGGCGGGGACGCCGATGGCGTGGGTGGTGGTGAACAAAGTCCTCAGCAGAATCAAGAAGCCGGTCGTATTCCTCGACGTCACCACTCTGTCTCAGTACCGGAAAGACGGCCACCCCTCCGCCTACAGCGGCGATCACGGCGGCACCGATTGTAGCCATTGGTGCCTTCCTGGTTTGCCTGATACCTGGAACGAGCTCTTGTATGCAGATCTCTTTGCCTGAAAGTTTCTAAAGTAATTCATAGCTTTCTGTTTGTTTTTGTTTCTTTTCTTTTCTTCTTTAATGCGTCGGGAAGAAAGAAGAAGAAGAAGAAGAAGAAGAATAAGGATTAGAAATTGAATGGGTGCATATTGGTGAATTAATTTAATTGTAACTGTAAATTCCATTGTTGTAAGGGTAAAGCTCAAAGTCTGGGTTTGAGTTTCAAAAGAAATTGGATTTGGGAATTTAGATAACACGATCATTACTTCCAACATTATTTGGAAGATAAAACTCATTTTTCTCCTTCTTGTAATTTTTATGTCTATTACTTTTTTTTCCTTTTTAAGTTCTTCACATATCTACTTAAATTTTTGGATTTTGAAGTAATTTAATATAATATCATCATAGGAAAAAGAATATATATATATATATATATATATATATATATATATATATATATATATATATATATATAGATATATAGATATATATATATATCATTAACCTATCAATTTAAAATTTTGAACTTTTTTTTCTTCTGAGAATTTGAATTTATGACCTTAATATATGTCTTAGATGTTCAAGTTGACATTTAAAAATGGGTAATTGTAATGGGTAGCAAATTAGGGTTTGTTATTTGCAAATATAGCAACTTTTAAAAAAATTACAAATATGGCAAATCTCTTAAATAACTATTTCTTATTCCTATTTTACCCTTATTTTAAAGATGAATTCGAGCGCGTTCTTCCTCCTCTTTCTTCTTCCTCTTTCATTTATTGTGATTAAAGTCTATCAGTACTAGAAGTTTATCACCGATAGACTTCAATCACAATACATGTACTATAGCTATCATTGATAGACTACAATATTAAAGTCTATCAATGATAGAAGTATATCACTGATAGACTTTAGCCACATTGGTAGTCTATCAGTGATAGACTTCAATCCATGATGGTAGTCTATTAGTGATAGACTCCTATCACTAATATACTTCAATCACAATATATGTTGTTTATCAGTGATATGCTGCTATCATTGATAGATCTGTACAACAACAACTAATCAACAATAATTGCAACGATGATACATTCATAAGTTACGTAAAGTACATTGTGCATTTTCAGTTGTTCTTTTTGTCATGTGCTTTTTTGGTCATCTCTGTTCTTCTTCCTCGTTCTCATTTTCTATTTCTTTTTCATCTTCCTCCTCGTCATCATGCTTCTCACCACTTTCATTTATTAGTATATCAATGATAAATAAATGGAAGGGTTGAATAATTTTAGCCTACTATTATTAATAAACTTCTATTTATTATTTTGAAGTCAATAAGTGATAGTCACTGATAGAATTTAAATAATTAAAGTCTATCACTGATAGACTCTATCCGTGATAAGAGACTATTACTGATAGACTTTATCAGTGATAGAAGTTTATCACTAATAGACTTCAATTGTAGAAACAACAGCTAATCAACAATTACGAAAAAAAACCACTTCAATCTTCAATGCTAAAAGTCAAAATTAAATCTAAGTGTTAAGTGTCTTCCCATGGACTCACGTTTGCATTATATGGCCTCTCGCTGATTTGTATGTGATATGAAAGTCAAAAGTATATGATCTAATATTGAGTATGGAAATGGATTATCTCTAATTTGTATTACATGATATTACAGTGCTAAAGTAGATTTATAGAAGTAACTAAACATCAAACAAAATCAAATAGAAGATTACATTTACTGTGATTTCTTCATCAGTGATAGAAGCCTATTACTGATAGACTTCATTCATCACATGTAGCCTATCTCTTGTACAAATCTATCAGTGATAGCAAAATCTATTATTGATAAACTAGTACAAAAATACCTCGTCAGCAATAATTGCCATTTTGATTGAAGTCTATCAGTGATGGGCTTCTATCGACTTCACTCACAATGGTAGTCTATCAACTAACCATTAATGATGCACCATTTTAATGTGATTAATCAACAACCAAACAGAAAACCAAACATATTAGAAGAAACATAATACAAAGAAAAAAAATAGCAAACTAAACCAATTAAACAATTTGGATGCATCTAAACATCAAACAATACCAAATAGAAGATTAAATATGAAAGGACTTAAGTTTATATGAAAGAAGTATATCACTATGGAGTTTATAAGTGCAAGGAGTCTATCAGCGATAGCTTACAATTATTGATAAACTTCTATTGATTATTTTGAAATCAATAAGTGATAGTCATTAATAGACTTTAAATAATTGAAGTCTATTAATAATAGACTTCTATCACTGATAGACTACCAGTGATAGGAGTCTATCACTGGTAGACTCTGTCAGTGATAAAAATCTATCACTGAAGTATTTTTAGTCTTTTGACGCAAGCTTGATTTAATTTTTGTCATATTTGCAAATAGTTTTAAGATTTGCTATTTTTACTATTTTTTTTGGCCGGCTTTGCTATCTGTGCAAGTGTCCCTTTAAAAATTTATAAGTTGAGTGATAATTCTACTATATTTATAATAATACTCTTTACTTAAGAAAAGTAATATTAAAAAGGTTAAGTTTACTAGTGATTTAATATGAGAAGCAATGTAAATAATATAAATCATTGGAAGTTCTAATTTTGAATATTTCTTAAGAGAAAATATCATGGAAAGATTATTTTTAATTTCTAAAATATTTCAATTTTCTTTTCAATAGTAATATATTTATAGATTTCAATTTATAGATTAATCTATTTTAAGATAAAATCTTACAGAATTGTCCCATTTGTACATTTAAATATTTACAGCATTGTCTTTTCCTTTTTTGTACAGTGTTCCTTTCCCTCTGTTTTTGGATCTTTTACACTATTATGCTAATAATACATATCTAACTAACGTATAAAATTTAGTTTGAGATTGTTGTAGCTTCTAAAATAATTACTGTCTATTGTGCTTTTAAGAAAATTAGCTGTAATACGAAGTAAATTAGTATTTGGTAAGTTTTAGCTTTAAAGATTGAAAAACAGTTTAAAGTGTGGTAAATTAATACTAAAATTTTGCAATTTAACTATAATAACTAAAATAGTTATTATTTTTTAATAATGCATAGTGTATGTTGGTAAATTTCAAAGTTTTCATTAACCAATTATTTTAAAATTCATATGATTTAAATTACAATATTATGTCTAGTCTAGATATTTTTATATTTTGATAATAAATATAATTGTTGAATAATTATATTGAAAAAAAATGTTATTTTAGTTTAAATACAAAAAAGTAGGAACAAATAAATACAATTGAATATAAGATAATAAAATAAACAAATAAAAATAAAAATAAAATTGACGATGGATAGTGAATCATGTCTCAACAACGTGTAGATATGAAAGAATAGTTTTTTTTTTTTTTGATAATATGTGGGAACATACTTTATGCGTTGAGCTATACTCACTTAGAAGGAGAATAAGTAGTTAGTTAGCAAATCAACCAGATTTTTAGAAAAATTAATTAGAGAAACTATTGTTGATTAGATATTACAAATCAATGTGGTTGAAAAAGTACTTTTATTAAAAATAATTTATAATTAGTTTTACCAAACACTAAAAATGGTTAAAATATTTTTTATAATAACTTTTTGTAGTCTTTAAAACAATCCTAAACACACCCTAAATGTTGTTAGAAAACGTCAACTTTTTTCTTCTACTTTTTTGTAATAGATTATCATCCTATTTCGTATGAACGAACATTAACTCTAAGATAATTATACTATATCCAACCCAATACAATCTAATTTAAAAAGGGAAATTTTTTCACCAACACTAGATTGCAATCCTTGAAAGTTAAAACTAAACACACTTTCTAGTTTCCATCCAAATTTAAAGAAAGATAGGTCCATTATTGTTGGAGAAATTATTCACGAAGAGTGGTAGAATGTAACTAACCGTTTTATATCATTAAATGTATAGAGATAAACTAAACATTATAATCGCCAAAATGAGCATAGCTCAACTGTAATTGTCGATTCAAATCTCCATATTTCTACATTTGTTGTACTAAAAAAAATATATAAATAAAAATGATCATTTTACTATATATTTAATCGTTTAGAGGGTGTAGCGATCACATTAAATAATTATCCTTTATAAATTTGGGGGCCAATGTCCCATTTTGTTTGTGAATTACAGAAGTAACCCCTCTAATAACGATGTATTGTGACAACAAAAGCACCATTTCTATGAACAAAAATCCAATCGTCATGATAAACAAGCAAACACGGAGATGTTCATTAAGCCATTAAAGAGGATTCTAGTTTTGAAGTTCCTAGTACTGAATAATTAAAGATCACTCTTGCGAATTTTGTAGTGGCAAACTATTCGACGTAAATGAAAGGAGTTGGAGCTGTAAAATGAGTTGAAACAAATCCCAGAAACTAATAAAATTCTATCCTCAGACCAAACGTGGCCAATGAACAAAAACTCCACCCGTCAAGAAAGGGTAAAACTGCAACTGAGTTGCTTAGTCACCCCCATTCAGTCGGCTACTTCAACTCCACCTGGCCATTCACACCCACACGTCCACCTCCATTGCCGACCCTCTCTTCAAAAAACCGCCTCTCTCTGTTATTTAACATCACAACCTATCCAGTTCCATTTCTCCACATCAAATCTTCAACAACAAACACAGAAAACAAACCCCACAGAGAGAAAAGATGGCGACAGAGCAACTGAGCCGCGGAGACAACACAACGAAGGAAAGAGAGATTCAGGTGGAGAAGGAAAGAGTCCCACAATTGACAAGCCACTTTGAGGCCATTGCTGTGTACGGCAAAGCGACGAACCCCAGCAATGCAAAAGCCACAATTCCGGAGAAAACAGAGGAGAGACAAAGGAGTGGTGCAACTGGAGTGGGAAAAGAGGCGGGTGGTGGCATTGCCACAGGGGCAGTTCAAGGAAGAGAGGTGGAGGAGAGACAGAGAATTGGAGGTGAGAAACCAGAAGACAGCCATGATTTGGCTGCTCAATTCGAGTCTCTTGCTGACAAAGTAAGAGACAAGAGAGAGACTGATACAGAGAATGAAAGGGAGAGACAAGCACGGGCTGATAAAGAGAGGAGTGCAGCTCGTGAGAGAGAGCAACAAGGGTCTCGAACAGGGGAAGAACAGAGAGTTTCAGAACAGGCAAAAGGGAAAGAAGGTGAGATGGGGTCTCGTCAAACTCAACCATATCTTGAAGAAATTTCTAATTACAGAGCTATAGCACATGAGATATCGAATGAGGCAATACAGGTAGCGAAGGAACGCTACGACAAAGCCAACAAAGAATTACTCAACCAAGGAGTTGAGGCTGGAACAGAGGAAGCAGAACAGGGAGGCACAGAAGAAGCTGAGGACACAGTTGAAGAGGGAGGCCAACAGACAGGTTTAGAGACGGTGAAAGAGACGCTAACAAGTGCAGCCAAAACGGCAAAGGATTACACCGCACCAATAGCAGGGAAGGCCAAAGACTACACAGTTCAAAAGGCAGTGGAAGCAAAGGACATTACAGTCTCTGCACGTCAAACAACAGCTGATTATCTTGGAGAGAAAGCAGCGGCGGCTAAGGATGTTACAATAGAAAGTGGGAAAGTTGCAGCTGAATATGCAGGCAAAGCAGCAGAGGATTTGAAGGATAAGGCGGCGGTTGCAGGGTGGAGCACGGCCCATTACTCATGTGACACAGCGGTGGAGGGGACGAAAGCGGCAGCGAGGCTCGTAAAGGAAGCTGCAGCGTATGCTGGAGGCATTGCAGCCAAGCCACTATCTGCTGCAAAGAATGTTGCTGAATCAACAGGGGAGAGTATGAAGGACTATACAGCAAGGAAGAAAGAAGAAGCACAGAGAGAATCAATGTACAAGCAAACAGAGAAAGAATCCATGTATGAGAAAACAAAGGAAACTTTTGAAGGGGCGAAAGAAGAGGTGAAGGAAAGGGGAGGAGGAAGAGGAGAAGAGAAGAGAGATGATGGTGGGATATTGGGGGCAATTGGGGAGACCATATATGAGATTGCACAGACAACAAAAGAATTAGTGATTGGGCCAGGTGATGAAACTGGAAAACAGAGCACATTAGGCTTTGAGCTTGGCCAGGAAGAGGGGGAGGAAAAAGGCCCAAGGATATGAAAATAAAGAGCACTATCAAACTGCAACCAGAAAGGAACACAGAGCCTGATAGAAAGTTAAGGACTGTTTTATGTGAATTTGTGAGTTTTATGTTTTGAAATTCCAGAAAAAGGGTTGTGGGAAGAATGGATGGATGGATGTGTTTAAAACTTTTGTTTATCAGGGATGAATAAAATTTGAGTGTGTGTATATCTTTTTTGTTCTGTTCGAGTGCGGATCAATTCCTTGTTCTGTACAGTGGTGTGAAGATGGAGTTTTCATAGGGGGGGAAGTAAAGGCTGGGGGACTGTACACTTTGGCTGCCAAAATAAAATGAAACATTTGGGTTCATGGCTAAATGAATAAACACATGAAATGCTTGGCCAAACTCATCTGCAGTTAAAAATTTGAAAACAAAGAAAAGATTTAACTTGTGTGTGTAGTTTTAGCTTCTCTGGTTTTTCTGGTATGGTTATAAAACAGTAGAGAGCTTGGAGGACAAGATTGCAAATTATATTGTTGGGCAGTTTGACAGACCCAGAACAGGGAATTTTAGTCATCGAGTAGGGATAGAAGAGAAAGCCTGAGACATAAGAAGGTTGAATGATTTGATTTTGGGACGTTAGGACGAAAGGTCATAGATAATAAAATTTACACATTAAATTTATCATGTTTCAGCACGTGGTGGTAAATTTAAAAACACTCTCACTTGTGAACTTGAAGAAATGACATTACAGGGTAACACAGGATTTGACATTACAGAAATAACACATAACCTCACAACACAAAACTAAAACCTCCTCCAAACCTAAACTGAGTTATGATCCTTAAATTACCATAACCTAAAAATTTAATTTAAACTATTGTTTAAACTCTGAATAGTTTAAACTGATGAGTCATAATTTATGTAATCTTATATCAATGCTTTATAACAAGTAATATATCCTTACTTTATAAGTACTACTGGAAGAATTGAAAATTAGAGTGTCACAGTTGTTTATTATTGACTACGAATTTCCAAATCTAATATTCAAATATTCTAGGCACAGAAAATCCATCAGACAGATAAAAGTAGTCCGTCATTACTACTATATCACACAACAAGAACACTATCCAAACTTTCAACACATTTTCTGTACTACCATGTTCCCAGACACTATTTCTTGAGAGCGGAGAAAAAAAAAGAACCCTACAGACTAATCCTAACGCAGAGGTCGACAATTCATGATTCTTAGGCAACTGCAACTACAGAATAGCTAGAGAAAATAGCAAACAAAGAATCCAATAGAATTGTCACATGCTGTGACCTGCATGAGTAATGGAAGCAATGCATATTCTGTACTAGGCCAAAACTGCCGGCACATCTAATTTCTAATCAAATTCTACCATATGTTACAAATTATTACAATGGAAGTTGACCTTCCCTTGACGAGAGACTAACTCTAAACATCTGCTACCACCTAATAAATAGCCCACCACGTTTGGTTCGCATTCAGAAGGATTGCTTGATTGGCCCATTTGGAACCTTTTCACTGTACACCAATCGCACACATTCAAATCCACCATCTGAATTCCTCTGTAAGTAGTAGACATCCATCTACCTTCTTCTAGTCCATAAATATCAAGCAATCGTTATTCAACCTAAGATAATAAAGAGATTTTTAGAATGGAAAAACTGTAAACTAAAAGTAAATAAAATTGAAAGTGCAATTACAACATAAACAAAAAGTATCGGTATTTTATACTAAACAGGGGCTGCTATGGGTGAGTTTCCAGGCTGTTATTTCCACATTAAACTTCAATCAATTACTTAATTATTGTAAACTTGGTTGTAATCTTCAACTAAGGCCCAATTTGATAACTCTTTCGTTTTTTTGTTTTTAAAATTTACACTTGTTTCCTCCCAATTTCTTAAAGAAACAATTGAATTCTTAGTTAAATTCTAAAAACAAAGTTCTATCTCTGTTTCTTATAAAATTTATAAAAATAAATAAATAAACTTTGATGGGGAAGTAAGTAGTGTTTATAAGTTTAATTTTTAAAAACCAAAAACCAAAAGTTAATCAAATAGGCCTAAATAATTGGCATTCACGATAAGAAGAGTAGAACGGTGAAAAATTAATTGGACAACGTACGCTATGGATGTGCAATAATTCAGAAATGGATTTACCTTCCAAAAAATAGCTAAAACACTCAACTTCATCACAGCACAAGAAAAGGCAGTCATAGATAATCTTTAGATAAAAAGGGCAGATGCAAAAAAACCGTATTAGTGCTCCATTGAATAAAATATCAACATGTTTAAAGAGTCGCATCAAGAAACACTTCACACAATAGTAAAAGCCTATAATGTTTTCAAAAACAAAAAGTAAAAGCCTATAATGGGTTTAAAAAATCCAAGAGAACTCTGCAATCTCGAGTGATAGTTATTTCGAGCACCTTAACTAGCCATAACAATAGCCTTAGGCATACAGAGTCTACAAACGTATGATTTGACGGCTCAGCAGTTTCTGGCATAAACACATAACTTTGAATTTTAAGAATTTTGCGCTTGGCAAAGTACACAAGCAAAACCAAATCTATAAATAACGTAAGTCACAAGAAGACAATTTTTTGGCACGTATCTGATCTTTTGATGTCGATGTTCTTGATATGTAACTTCTACACAAAAAGCTAATATATGATTCCAACAGCCAACAGATAGAATTCAACAGAAGAAGTTAAGTGGGAGCATAGCACAAGTTTAAAGACACCACAAAAAAATATCAATGTTCTGACGGCCACAAATAGGATTCAACAGAAGAAGTCAAGTGGGAGCATAGGCACAAATTAAAGGACACCACATAACAATATTGATGTTCTTGATATGTAACTTCTACACATGAAAAAAATTAGATCTTCCTCCCCTTGCTTCAATGGTTCGATTCTTGCTCTAAATGATCATAGTTCTCTTTTGGAGCTTGTTTCTTCGGATGATGATGAGAATGGTACCATTAGCGGTTTTGAATTTGATGAACGTGAAAATATAGCCAAGGATTCCAAGGTCAATTGTTTGGATTACTGTCTTGAAGAAGGCTTGAGCTCTCCTTTTATTGAGAATGAGAATCGTTAGCCTTTTCTTGATGAAGAATATGGTGTTGCGCCTGGGCTGTCTAAAAGAAGTTCAAATATCTTTTTACCTTATCATCTTCATGAAATAGACTTGTTAGATTATATCGCTCAAGTTGGCATCTCGTGTCCCTATCAAGCCCAAAGACCAAATTGTAGATTCAAGTTCCAAAAGGGCTAGAAACCAAAAGACCAAGTTGGCATCTCTTAGAAGAGGAAAGATTCGTTCTTTTTTTTATTATTTTTGTAGTTCGTTTGTTAGTCAGTTTGGATGTTTCTGGCTGTTTGGGAGTGGTTCTTTAGTTGGCTTCTTCATTGCTTGGTTTCTTCCGTTTGTTGGGGGTTCTCTTTGGCTTTTGGTTTGTTCGTTGCTAGTTAGTTTGTTGTTTTGGAGTTTTTGGTTAGTTTGTTGCTGGTTAGTAACTTAGTATGCTGTTGTTTTGGAGTGTTTTCAGTTAGTTTTTTCTTTTGGTGGCTGCTGCTTTGGCCTTTTTTTCTTTGTTAGGTTTTTTTTTCTCTCCTTGAGAGGTTGTTTCTCCGAACATCTTGCTTGTTATATGTCTGTGTGTGTTCTACACAAAAATCTAATTAATGGTTCCGACAGCCCACAGATAGGATTCAACAGAAGAAGTCAAGTGCGAGCCTAAGCACAAGTTAAAAGACACCACAGAACAATATCATATATCCCAATACACCATATAAATCTTGTAACTTATCAATATATATACCTTCGCAAAAACAACTAATCAATATACATATACCATACAAAAAAATAAATAATAAGTAATTAATTTTAAGGTTAAATTATAAATGTGGTTCCTGCTCCTCATAATTTTAAAAGCTTCAATTAATCCCCCCATAGTATAAGCGTTTTCTCAATTTGGTTTTTATAGTTGTGTCAAAAAAAATAACTTGAATCATTGCATGTAAAAACTATGTTACATCCATTATTTACCTGAATAGAAAATCAATGCGTTGGTGATCCTGCATCAGATCCTGATGCTGAAGAGCTGTCACTATCAGAATCTGCAACACAACAATGAAAAAGAAAATTATTGATATATGACAAATATCATGTAGACAGATTCTCAACAAAATGAATGGTATGACATTTTGATAAGCAAACCTCAACAAACGTCGTACTTACCACTAGAAGAAGATCCAGAATCACTACTAGAGCTACTTGAGCTGCTGGACTTACTCGAATGATCCTCCTGTTGTCCCCCTCGGAAGGGTGATGAAGAGGAAAGAACATTTTCATCTGCTTGAGAATAAAATGAACTTTAGTAACCCTGTTTACTTGACAATTAAAAAAGCAAAACCCCACCAAATGCTGTATATAAACAGACTGACCTGCTCTATTTTCTCTCAGTAACTTTGAACCATCTGGGGCTAGGGTCTATACGAGAGAGCAGCAGAGCGTTACTTAGCAAATAGCAGTTGATGATTTCGTTTAAAAGAAATGAAACTGAAACATTAAATGCAGGGCTTACCTTCTCCTGGTAATTATGCTCAGCTGCTGCTCGAGCCTTCAAAATGGCGAGTTCAGCCTTTCTCTTATTCTTGCTCAAACTCTTCCTGTAATTTGTAACAAGTCTATCAAGCTCCCACAGAGTCTCAGTGTCAACACTATCAATGTCTACTTCTATTTCATCATCTTGTTGGAGAAGTTCAAAGTTTCTCTTTTTAATAATCTGTAGAATGGCATCTAGCTTCTCAGAGGGTAAATTCTGAAGGTTCGTACTGAGCTTTTTCTTTTCATTGTAAGTCATATCCCTTTTGAAGGGATCTTTTGCCTTGGGTTTCTTCAGTGAAGGCGTCCTCGCTGATGGAGTCACACTCATTGGTTGTGCCTTGGAATCAGCTGGATTTATCAATGACTCTGACCTCCGTAGAATCTTTCTCATGTCAAGAGGAGGAACTGGTAAGGGAGGGGGTCTTATTGAATTAGAAGATGGGAAAGTAGCCCCAAATTCCATTCCCAACCTCATCTCCTGATAATAATTTGATTCGATTATGACCCACCTGTCCTCAAAGATTTTCAGTAACTGTTCCGCCATTAAGTGAACATCTTGCCCTTTTGGATTATAAGTCATAGCATTATGAAAAGTAAGTCTCACGTCCTCTGCAAATTCTTTTGGGGACTTGTACCAATTCTTGTTTAGCCTCGTTTTCACCGTACCCAAGTCCATTGGATGTCTGATAATGCTATAATAATCGTGCAAACCAAGCCCCTCTACGTCGACAGGAGTATTAAACACCCAGCCATGCTTGTGTTTCATCAATTTCTCAAGTAAAGAAACACAAGCATTGAAGATCTTGGTACCCATGCCAAAACCATGCTTAAATTTTCGTCTACTACCCTTTTTCCCATTTAATTTGGACTTTTTATTGCTCTCAGCCGGAGGAATCTTATCTTTTGCCAGCAAGAATTCGGAATTTCGATAGAACTGGTTTGCTTTAGGGGTCCTCTTCTCCCTTTCCATGAAATCATGCACCCCTTTACCATTCTCCAGAACAGATATGCTTAACTGGCGCAGTGGTCTGGTATCATCCGTAGGAACACCAATGGAACCAACTTCCGAATGTACATGATAGGCTCCACGACCGTTATCGGCCATTTCCATTGTTGACACGTGAGAACGACTATGCCCGCTATTTAACTGCCCCTGTATGGCTTCAATCCTCTTAACCAAATTTCTCACAATTTCAAGCTCGCTCTCAAATTTCCGCCGAAGCTCTTGCATTTCCTGCTTCGGCTTCGATAAGCAGTTGACCCGATTCTGATCCTCGAAACCCGTTTTAATAACCCCATTAACAGAAGGCAAGTCCTGAGTAGGCTCCACAGTCGGCCCAACGGATGCCTGTCCATTAAGCCTCGTCAAATCGTCAGAGGCAGCGTTGGGTAAAGGCTGCTGCTGAGATAGATTCGCATCTTCCGACGCTTCTGAATGCGGCACTGCCTGGTCTGAATTGTTATTAAAGTCTTTAACATTGCTGAACGTGGCGGTGATGGTATTTCCATTCTTGAAGCACGCATCCTTGTCGGTGGTGGTGGTGGACACAGTGGTGCTGGCGGTAACACTGGCCGTATTCTGGTTCTTCACACCTTTGAACGTTTTCCTTCTGTAGTAAACCTTACTCTCCGAATACCTCTGCTTAATTCTATCTTCATCTCCTCCTCCAGCTATAGGCGCTGAAGCCATACAAATAATCAAAATACCCAAAACCCTAAAGCCCTCTTTCTATCCTCAAAAAAGTCGAATTATCCGTACCTAGGGTTTCCCTTCACCCCCCCAAAAAAAAGAAAAGAAAAAATCAAACAAAACACCCCAAGAAACTCAAATCTCCAAGGAATTAAACACCAACAACCACGCCGTTCACCAAATCAAACCAAACAAAAAAAGAAAAAATATATATCAAACAAACCAATTTCTAGGGTTCACAAGGGATCCAATAACACCGCATCAAAGAAGCCACACAAACGAAGAGAAGACGTCAAACGGCACAAAACGTTAGGGTTTGGAGGTCGGAGAAACCGAACTTCCGGCCAGATCTGGCTCCGTTGTTGTTTTTGAGAAAAAAAACACCACCCGGTCTCTAAAATTCACCACCTCTCGACGTCGTTACGTTACAGGCGTACGGCTAAAGCGATGATCGTAGGCCGCAGTGTATTATATGACGCGTTGGGACGGCATCGAAAGGCACGTACGAAGAACTGGCGACAGGGGCCAACGTTTACGCGTTATTATGGGAAGTGTACCGCACGGCCCAATGGGAAGAAAGGAGGGAAGAATATTCCGGCGCGTAAAGTGGACGGCGAGGAGATTTTATGGAGGTGGATCAATGGCGGGGACTCTGGTTTATGAATTTTCAAAGGGTTTGAAAAGTCGTGCGCATCGATTATTTTGAAAACAAGGTTTCGAAGCTACAGAATGGAAGGAATTTGCCGTTTAAATGTTTCCGTCGGTTACGGCGAGAATTTTAGGGCATAAATAACTCAAGCCCAAGCCCAAACCCAAACCCAAGCCCGATAATGAGTCATCCCAAATTCAAGGTTTTTTAAAAAAAAAAAGAACTATATTTCTCGAGTTTGCAAGATATGTATTTTAGTCTCTAGATGATTTTTTTTTTTTTTTTTAAAAACTAGTTCAACAATACAGTAGGTAGGTAGAGATTCAAATATTTAACTTTTGATGGACGTTTTAATGCACGGTTGAGTTATGATTAGGTTAAAGAAAATAATTGAAATTTTCTATTTTAGTTACTATAGTCACTCAATATTTGTCTTAGTCAATCAATGTTGCTCAAATACATGATTAGATTAGCATGTTAACATCCATTTGTTATATAACGCCAATTCGAACATGACTCAATCAATAAAATACTTCTTATCTTCTTTCAAGTTGAAGGATCAATACCCGACCTTCACATTTGTTAAACTAAAAAAAATAAACAACAAAATAGTGGTGAGAGCCAAAATAGCTATTTTTTAAGAGTTGAGTGTATAAAATAAACATTTTGAAAGCTCAATAACCGAAATAGAATAAACTTACAAATTCAATAACTAATATGAGATTTAAACATTTTCTTTTTAGTTTTAAACAACGAAGGTGAGATTTGAACTTCTAATGTGCCAAATTAATGACTTCTAAAATATATGTTGAAAAAATCAATTTTGAATGGAGTAGGAACTAAGAAAATACTAGAAAGTTGAAAGAATTCTAAAAGAAAAAAAAAACAAACTGGATAGAAATAAGAAGTAACTCGAAATTATAACTTGAAATATGACTTTTCTCAAGAAAGTTATTCGTTAAATTCTTTCATTCATAACATCTAAAGTAAATGTTAACCTGAACATAATTCACCTAATTAAAACATTATAACTTCGACATTTTTAGACATTATAACTTTGACTAAATTGTTAGGGTTTGAATCTCTACTATACATCATATTGTTGAATTAAAAAACTTGTGGGACCTAATTTTTTGGCTATGACCAAACAAGGGCAATAAATATATATGTATTTTTTAGGAAACGCCAATAAATATTTTTTTTTTCTAATCCTTCTTTGAAATTAGTGTTTGATTATATATATATATATATATATATGGAACAAACATTATCATGGCAAGGCGCGTAAGATAATATATAAATTCCATTCACACACGAGAAAGCTATAAAAGCCAAACCAAGTAGATTCCTGGTTTTTTTTTTTTAAATAAAAAATAAAAGAAAATTAAAAGACGGCATGGATTCTTTGGGAAATAAAATAAGAAGATATGTGCACAAAAGTACAATATTGTTGGTCAAATTTAGAATGAAGCACCGACAGGATTCTTATGCACTAATGAATGATTAAAATGAATCTTTATTTGGGGATTAAATTAATAGTTGATGATTAAATATAATAATGAAGGAATTAAAATATAATGATCATGGGATGAATAACTTTTTTTTTTTTTTTTTTTGAGGAGAAAGCATGGGATGAGGTTAAAAGGTCTGCCGGGCTAGCTACAAATTACAAGAGATGGAGGTGTATAATCCGGTGTAGAAGCCACTAATTATTAATTAATCTTAATTAATTAAGCTTTGGAAGTGAGTGGATGCCTTTTTAGATTACGTCTAGCTTTCGACCCATTAAATCAAGTTGGATATTTTCTTTATAGATGGATCTTTTTTTTATTTGTATATCTAGTATAATAAAAAAATTAAAAATCAGAGAGACCAAATATAGTTTATTTAAAAAACTAATCTTATTATTAATTCAAGAAGATGAAAGGTTCGGTCTCTTCTTAATTTAATGATGAGTTAAAACACCGCAACAACCCCCCCAAACAAAATTTACACCAACTCAAAAAAGAAAAAAAAAAATCCATTTAGATGTTTTTTCTTTGTGGAATATTACATAAAAAAATATAAGAGTATAAATTTAAACATGTGACTGCTCAACGAGGTAAAAATATTTTAACTTTTAAGATATATGTTCGAGAACCAACAAGTAAATTATCAATAGTATTAAGATGTGACACTCAAAAGGAAAAAATATTGAATGAGACAATTATAATGTGGTTGCATCCTAACAATTGAATATGGATTCAAAAATTTGTATGTCCTCTAATAACTACTAGATACAAATTTAAAATACTTTTGCAGTTTTTCTCTCATGCATTCAAAGGTGAAAAATAATCAGCCACATTTTGGCAGCCTCCTCTATTACAAAGGTTTGACTCTCAAATGTATGGATAAATACCATGTTAAAACATATTTGACCAAAAAAAAAAAGATTAAGAACTTCTTGTGAGCAAAGAAATGAGTATATAATTTTCTTCACAAAAAAAAGAAAATGAATATATCATACTTTTTTTTGAGGTGGGGAATTCAAACCTCTAACATCTTGGTCCATGGTACGTGCATTAATCAGTTGAACTATTATCAATATTATTGAGAAAGAAATGATATTATAAAAATATGAATGTATGATCTATTCTATGCTAACCCTAAAATTTAAGTGTAGCAAAAAAAAAACCAAAAAAATTAAATGGATAGTATATATTTTTTCGCAAGCTCCTTTATGGTATAATATGGTCATCAAAGGAGAGAGACAAAAGAGTAGGGAATTAGTCTTTCTAGAATGTAATTTAGAAAAAGAAGAAGGTCAATCTGAGTAAGATATATACCTTCGACTTCGGTCGAGGTTCAAATTCTTCCCCTACATATATTGTTGATGAGCTAAAAAAAAATAAGAAAGAAGGATGGATGGAACTTTATATTATAAATATATATATATATATATATATATATATATATATATATATATATATATATATATGTATGTATGTATGATATCTCAAGCTCGTTACAACAAAAGTTCCTCAAAAGTAGCTACTAAACCAAAAGACACAAGAAGAAGAAAACTAAACACAATGGAAATGGGAATTTCAAGCAGAATCTAATTGTCGCTTTGCCTGGAGCAGAGGTCGGGGAAGAACATAAATGTATGCATTAGAAACAAACAAACAAAGCCCCTCCATTTTATTATCAGCAGGGAAACAGAGAGGCATTAATTTACCTGAAGGGAAAAATAGAACTTTTCCCTCCATTGTTTCTTCAATTCAAACATGGTGTTCCGGGTCAGGTCCCCCGGGAACGATCCTCTCCGATTCAACGAGCAATCGCTGTCTGCGGTGTCGGAGCTCGGGGAGGTGAAAGCCCAACACTTTATGAAGAATAAGTTGGTTTGTTTCTGCTGCTGCAATAACATCCTGTGTATGAAGAACTCTGGCCTGAGAGCAAAGGCAGATGAAGGAGAAAGCGAAGAAGAGAAGCAGGGACGTGGTTGCAATGCTAGCTCTTGCCATTCATGCAATTGTGGGGTTATATTCAAATTGCAGGAGAAGTAGAAATAATGGAAGAAGAAGAAGAAGAAGAAGAAGAAGAAGGTGATATGTTTTCTCACTGGTACAACTAGATTTCTTCCTAGATATTTATAGGAGTCCTCGAGGTTTATCACTATAATTCAATCCATCCAAAAGTGGTTTTAACTTTTCATTTTTTTATGGTTAAATGTCAAAGTTAATGGTCTAAATTTTTTAAAAAAAGTTTTAGTTCTTTCATTATGACATTGTAACAAATGTTATTTAACTTTAAAAGTCTATGTGACATCTTGATTGATAACTTGACATGATGTGATAATAGATGGCATAAAAGAGAGTATTGTTTACAACTAAGTTTTTACAAATAGGTAAAAGGAATGCAAAGAGGAAGAGAGATGATAGATTTTTTTTATATAAAAAATAAATAGGTGTCAAAATTAGCACACTAGAATATAAGAGAGCATGCTAGCTAGCAGATAAAATACGGGTGGGTTGATATGCATGCTAGAAAAAACTTTGCCTACACACTAGACAATAAGAACTCCTACAAATTTTATCTAATGTAGTGTTTTTTTGGTGGCTACAAAATTTAAATGAGATCCACTTATATACAAAATATAATAGAAATAGACTAAAAAATACACCATATCAGAAAGTCATTAAGAAATCATATCGAACATTGTGTAGACAAGTATTGTTCCGATAAAAAAAATCTAATATAAATGTATTTAGCCATCCACCTCATCAATATTTCTAGTCTCTATACCTCATTTCATCTTGCTAATTAAACCTATTTTCTTATGTCAAATCATCAACCATGGGAAAATTTCTCTAATAGCATGAGAGTATGGAAAGTTCTTTTATATTATACTCCCATCTACACCTTTTATCAAATAAAATTTCTAATTTGAAAAGAGGGAATAATCATTGATAATATTTTCTTTTTTACAAGTAAGTAGGTATCTCCTACTAACCACCGTTATGTTTTTACAATTAAGAGGGAGAAATGTTAAAAAGAAGAGAGAGAAAAAGATTTTTTTCTTATTTTTTTTTAAAAATAAATAGTTGTCAAAATTTTAACAATAGTCAAAGATACGGAATAATTGATGAATAAGTCACTATTATTCATTTTCAAACTCACTAGTGAATGAAAGTGTTTAAGTATTGATATAATATTTTAAAGTTAATATAATCCTTTAACTAAACTTTTGTGTTAAGTGGCACTTTAACTCTAAATACTACTGGAGTATTAATTATTTTGTTTATTATTTGTTAATCTAATCACACAACCTACCAAAGTTTAAAGTTCCCTAAAAAAAAGAATCCAAGTTTAAAGGCTGAAATTTATAAATTTAACCAAACTTTTATAGGAAAAGAGTGGTAGTGAACCGACACCCAACGGCAAGGGTTGTCGTTTTCTCCATGCAATGAGAATTCAAGCTTTTTATTCTGTGTGTAGCATGTATTTCTTTGTCTTAATTGTCCTTTTTTTATATTAAAAAAAAAATTACTTTGTCTTAATTATTATTGTAAAAAATTATTAATAATTTGTCCGATTTTCTACTTTGGTTTGGCTTTTTATTTAGGAAATTGACCGTGTTAATTATTGAATAATCATCTTCACATATGATTAATTAATTGCAGCCATACAGAAATTAATTCCACGACAGCGCCTGGTTTCTTCTTTTGGAATTTTCTCTTCCTTTTATTTGATTGATCAATGATCATTTGAAAGTAATAAAAAGTCTAATCTCCACATTTGTTATATTAAAACACAAATAAATAAAAGGTCTAATCATGCTTAATTATAGATTTGATCCTTGTCAAATGAATGTGCTGATCATAGCACATTGACAAAGCTTAACCAATTAATTAATCAAAGATTTGTTATTGTTTTTAAAATTATATTTGAATCACTTTACATTTTCTTCAAATACTTTTTAAATTTTATTAGTGACAATTAAATTCAACCAAGAGGTTAGAGGTTTGAATTCTCCCACCCTAAAATGTTGTTGAACTCAAAAAAAAAAAAATCATTCCAATTTATGTTTGTTATTTTTTTTTCAGACAACAAAGTTGGGGTATGGAGAATTTGAACCTCCAATCTTAAGAGAATGAATACATATCAATTACCATTGAACTATGCTCACTTTGACATTAAATATAAGATGTTTAGACTTTGCATTCTAAAATTTTCAAAATTCCTTATAATAATAGGGCTAAATTATACAAAATGCCTCTGAACTTTTGAGTATGTTTCAATTATGCCCTTAGATTTTGAAAAGTTTCATTTTTACTCTTGAACTTTGTTTCAAAAAATACACTTGAACTTTGAAATTGTTCCAAAAAATATATTTTTCGTTAAAATAGATGATGAAAATTGACGTGACAGTAGATGTATAAAAATAAAAAGACGTGTGTGATATTATTTACAACTATGTAGAAAATTAAGATCGTTATTTTTATTTATTTCATCTCAAAAGATATCGTTAAAATCATTTACATAATCAATTTTTCCACATCAATTGCCAAGTAAATTTACGTGAATGTTGTAAATGATATCATTTATGTCTTTCAATTTGTACACATTAATTAGTCGTCGTGTGAATTTTAACTAAAAACACTCTTAAAGAGTATTTTTTGGAACAAATTTCAAAGTTCAAAAGGTAAAAATGAAACTTTTTAAAGTCTAAGGATATAATTGAAACATACCCTAAAGTTTAGGGGTATTTTGTATAATTTAACCGTACCTAATAATGATAATAAGAAATAAAAGTTTCAAAATTCAAATGATTAATCTGATATTCCATAAATCTTGGAACCATATAATTTCTTTACTAAGGTATCAAGCCCATTCATCATCCCAACACTAAAATTGAACATTTCTTTTTACCTTGAAGATTCTTATTATTGGTTTTTTTTTTCCATCTCATTCCTTTATAGTTTATAGGACAAAATCAACCCTAGCCTACGACATAATATATATGCTTTGTTCTTTACTATGATTTTAGGATCACATGAAATTAAATTACCATATTTTGAATGGTAGATTTAATTTAATCTATGAAGATAATTGGAAAGTCTTTTAAAGCTTAATGGAAAACAATGATCAGCAAACACATTTTATATGAAAGAAAAATGTACCTAATGGAAATCCTATGCCAACAGTCACAATGAGGACCTGGGATGAAATACCACAATTAAATTAAGGTTAAATTATCAAAAATACCCATGAACTATGGGATTTGTTTCAATTATACCCCTGAACTTTGAAAAGTTTCATTTTAACCCTTGAACTTTGAAGTTTGTTTCAAAACAACCCTTGAAAGTTTTTTCCGTTAAATTTATGGACAAAAAATGACATATTTGCATATGTTTTGATTTTTTTTTTCAACGTATCTTTTCAAATATGTCCACATAATGAACAATATAAATGCAAAAACACCATTTTCTATCCATGAATTTAACGAAAAAAAACCTTCAGAGTTGTTTTGAAACAAACTTCAAAGTTCAAGAGTTAAAATGAATCTTTTCAAAGTTCAGAGGTATAATTGAAACTAATCTCATAGTTCAGGGGTATTTTTGATAATTTAACCTTAAATTAATTATATAAAACTTTAAATCAAAAATTTTTAGTAAGATTAAATTATAAGTTTAGTCCCTCAATTTTGAGGGTTGTGTTTAATAAATCTTTCAACTTTTAATTTCATATCTAATATATCCTTCAAATTTAAAAAGGCTTAATATAATAGGTCTCTAAAATTTTAAATTTGTGTTGAATAGATCCCAATCATATTCGAAATTTTAAAAATTTACAAACCTATTAAACACAAAATTGAGTTTTGTGTCTTATAAGACCATAAGTTTTTCAATTTTATGTGTAATAAGTCCATAAATTAAAAAAAAAAAATCAAATGTGACAAAAACCTTGAAAGTTCATAAACCAATTAGAGACGTCAATTTGAGTATAGTTCAGCTAGTTAAAACATATATTATTTTCGACCAACAGATCAAAAGGTAATGTGAATCTCTCCACGCCACATATTGTTGAACATAAAAAAAATAGACATTTAAACTTCAATGATTTATTACACATAAAATTGAAAGTTTAGAGACTTATTAAACATTACTCTAAAAGTTTATGGACGAATACCCTACTTTGTCTCATTAACTCTTGTTTTTGTCAACAAATTGTTCAAGTCCATTTATATCTAAATAATAAAAACTTGTTGGATTTTCCTAAAAGTCGTAGATTCGAATCTTTACCATTTTATTGAATTGTAAGACTCTCAATTAAAAAATAATAATAATCATACATCCTAAAAATTGATTTTTTTTTTTTGTTAAATTAAAAATCTAGGCATCAGATGAGATTAATGATAGTTCATATATTATTTACAAAATATTGGTTAGGTTTCGTTATGTTGTTTTATTTTTTTAATATTATTTTCTAGTTCATTTGGTTTCAATAATGGCATTAAGGTACTACATGAATAAATGTAAGGAGTTTGATTTATCATGGATTTTTCTTGAGTAGAGAGCTCCTCATAGTGAGGACTTCTCATGAATAAAACTCTTAATTGTTAAATAAATTTGAAAGAAGTTGGCAGACGAGTTATAATAGAGACACAAATCTTAGAAAGAGTATATGATTAGTTAAGACACAAATGAGAGTAGGAGTCCTTATCGATTGAGGAGTGAGTGTAGCACATAAAGCCAAGTTTAACTCTCTTATATATTCAAGGTAATGCAACTAAAACTCATAAAATCTTTAGGTATATTTCGGGTCTAGTCGAAGTTGCTCGACTTCAACTCCGATAGAAAAAAGTTTCTTCGTCGCATCTAATTATATGGAACCATGTAGATTGGCTGGACCATTTGGTATAATTGCATAATATTTTCAAATGGGTCGTTTTGACCATAAATGATCAATGTCAAGCACAATTGAGTCTAAACAAATCTTAACCTAACCCTATTTCCTTTAATGGACATTTGTTTTTAGTCTTTTTTAAGAACTTTTTTAAGAACAATACAAAAACTTTGTTAGGCTTATTAAAAGAAGAAAAAGAAAAAGGTCAATCCTACATAAATGCCAAGCATATTAAAAGATTAGTAGTTTGCTTTATACTTTGTATGGCTAAACTATCAGTGGCTTTCTTTTTTGACAAAGAAAAGTTAAATCCCCTTTTTGTTTCAAATTATAATTTGACAGTACACAGATTCTCTTCTTCAAGTGTGTGTATGAGTCTGCTTCTCAAAAATATTTATGTATATAGTGGAATCTACAGCCAACCAATTAGCTCAATCCTTGTTGGTTCAATTAACATAATTAATTAGATTTTTACATTGAATAAAATCTAAAAGAATTTCTATTTGCTTTATAATTTGATAGGTCAATTTTGGATTCTTTTGTGGGGTTGAATCTTATCTTCTAGATTCTTTATTTGGTTTTGTCAAAGTTTCAGTTGGAATACAGGTGCCACTCCATCAATGGAGCTACCATACAATTAAAAATGTAAGTGCTAATAATGGTTTTTTTATTGCTTTTTAAAATATGGTTAGTTTATATACCACATTAAAATATATATATATATATCTCCAATTTTGTTGATTTTTTTCTTTATTTTTTAAAACTAGGATGAGAGATTCTAACCTTATTATCTGTATTGATATTCAGGTTAAAAATTATTGTCCATATCTGAACTTTCATAAAAGTAATAATTTTATTCTTATACTTTTAATTTTGTAATAATTTAGTCTCTAAACGTTAGTATGTAACAATTTAGTTCTTGTAATTTAAAATTTTTAATTTAATCATAATCGTGAAGATTTTCATCAAAATTACATACCAATGTTTATTATGGAATGACTTAGTTTTTGTAGTTTTATAACCACATTTGATCTTTAATAAGATTAATATAATCAATATACATATTAAGAAATATCATTAAATCTTAACAATATTTTTTACGATTAAGGACTAAACCTTGATAAATTTTAAAGTATAGAGACTAAATTGTTACATACTAAAGTTTATAGAGATTAAATTGTTACAAAATTGAAAGTACAATGACACTAATTTGTTACAAACTAAAATTCAAGAACTAAATTATTACTTCCATAAAAATTCAGCGGGCAAAAGTGTTTTTTAACCTAATATTAACTAGTTGAGTTTAAAACTAACCTCTTTAATATAAGGTTAAAATTACACATCAACATGTCGCATTTAAGTTTTAAAATTACAGATTTCAAAAGTATTAAAATGGTTCAATACTGGTTTTTCTAAAAAAAAAATATATTA
Organism: Trichosanthes truncata; assembly: GCA_033996785.1. Classification (NCBI taxonomy): domain Eukaryota; kingdom Viridiplantae; phylum Streptophyta; class Magnoliopsida; order Cucurbitales; family Cucurbitaceae; genus Trichosanthes; species Trichosanthes truncata. The sequence goes on along the minus strand of JAWPNB010000008.1, from coordinate 23,503,991 downwards.
AAACGCTTCTTTTTATAGCCTCCCTATAACTTTATCTGTGCGTCCATTTTGTTTAAGTTGAAATATTATTTTGGTCTCTGTATTTTAGGTTTTGTTCCATTTTAGTCTATGTATTTTCAAATGTTTAATCTTGGTACTTTCAATAAATCTTAAAATTAGTCCTTACGGTTAGTTTGAAGTTAATTTTTATAGAAATTGGTTAAATAATAACAATAATTTTTATGCAAGAAAAGACAAAATGTGAACATATTTTCAAAATTGCACAACTTGGGTGCAGCCTAGGCTGCACCCAAATGTGGTGCTGCCCACTTTACAGCCACAAGATTTTCTATAAAAAAAAAAAACACACCAAAAATTAGTTGTGTGTGGTTGAAAAGTGGGCAGCAACACACTTGGGTGCAGCCTAGGCTGCACCCAAGTTTTTTCCTTTCTAAAATTTGTAAAGGGTAGACGAAGATAGACTTTTTTTTTTTTTTTTTTATAAAAGTTAAAAATAAGCTAACATAGAATGACCAATTTTAAGCTTTATTGAAAATATAGAGACTAAATTTAGACATTTAAAATTATAAATACTAAAATAGAATAAGACTCAAGTACATGGATCACAATAGTATTTTAGCCTCAAATACTTTATATTCTTGATTTAAGATGGCGTTTTTTAAGAGTTATGGAAGTTTTTTTCTTAAAAAAAAAGTGAACATCTCATTTACTTATATTCTATTTTTTTAATAGGGGCAGTACAATTAGAGTGATCAAATTTGAACTAATATCAGTCCATCAAGTATTTTAAATAAATTGAACTCTATGAATTAAGGCGGTTTGATAATCATTTAGTTTTTAGTTTTTTATTTTTGAAAATTAAGCCTCAAAATACTACTTTCTACCTATTGATTTCCTTGTTTTGTTATCTACCTTTTCCATATATTTTCAAAAATTAGGCTAAATTTTAAAAACTAAAAAAAATAGTTTTCAAAAACTTGTTTTTGTTTTTGAAATTTGACTAAGAATTCAAATGTTTTCTTAAGAAGGATGTCACCCATTATAGTAAAATAATCAAAAAACCAGCACAATTTTCAAAAACTAAATGATTATCAAATGAGGTTTAAACTATAATGGTTCAATACTTGTACTAAATAAAAAAAAAATTAGATAGTGTGTTTGAGTAATAATGATATAATAATATATTTTTTTAGTGTGCATGTATGTACTCTTTTCCATCTATATTGATTTATTTCTTTAATTCATAAAATTTCTTTCTTATGATTGAGGATGGCATTACACTTGTGTTCTTTTCACTATTGAATTTTTAATCGTTGATCCATCTTTTGCATATAAGTTTGGATGGACCACTCTACAATATATAAATCTAGATTCGTCTATAATTTTATATTGTTCCAATTAGATTCTAATTAACTATATGATAATGACCATTTCGGATTCTAATTAACTATATGATAATGACCATTTTGGATTCCACTCAGTTAAATCTTATCTTCATCGCCTATATGATTTTAATTAATGGCTCCATAGGATCAAAATATTCAAATCTAGATACGATCAAGGTTCAAATGAATAATTTTAATAGTGAAAAAGGTAATTTTATCTTTTGAGATATGTACTCTCGTCTTATTCTCATCACTTTAATAGTTAGAGAGATGATTTAACATTTTATCACCATTCTTTGAGAGATTGTTTGGTAACAATTTTTTTTTTTTGAGAAAAATCTTTATTTAGTAAGTATGTTCTGTTTTTCCTTTCTTATTTTCAAAAGATTCTTTCCAAATTATCTATGGTATTTTTGGGGAAAAGTTTTGGTTTCATTTTACAGTGTTCCAACATATAAATAAAGGATTGGAAATTTATTAATTCTTACTTAGACTAAAACAATAATAATTTTATTTAACATGGCATGATAATTTGAATTTTTTAATTAAAATATTGTTTTTCAATTGCAACTTTCGTATTCTTAACTTAATTAAAATTTTATAAAACAAAAAATTAGCAATGCTTCTCAAATGCAGTTTTTGAGAAACAAGAAACCATATTATTAAACATTGGAAAAACAACCAAAAAATGAAAAAGTTATCAAATAAGTTTTAAGAGATTTTTTTTCCATCGATTTTAATTCAATCAAATCCATCCTTTCTTTTAAAAAAAAAAATATTTTGTTTTTAATAGGAGAGAGACCAAGAGAAACAACTATGCTTTTTTTTTCTTAAAGAAAACAACTAAAAAATTAAATTGACCAATGAGAGCTCTCCCTCACTCTATAAAATAATAATAATAATAATAACATAAAATTATAATAGAATATTTTTAGTTCAATAAAAAAAAAAGTGAAAATGAGTAGATTCAAACCTCTAATCTCTTAGTCGAAAACATATGTCCTTGATCAGTTGAGTATTCAAGTGTCGCAAAATTATAATAAATTTAATAAAAAAGTTTAACAAATTTATTGATGAGAGTGATTTTGCAACAATCATCAATGTTCATTAACAATCCATAGAAAACTTTTGTGATAACCTTACTTATTTCAATTTTGTCTTTTACATTTTTCTCCCATTGTAGACATTTTGAAGAATCACAAAAATTAATGAAAATATAAGATATGGCGAACAAGAAGATAAACTACTAATTTGACTTCATATATTATTCAGAACTACTTTTGAGCACAACAACATAATAATAAAACACCATCTTTCCTATTTCACAAATAACATAGAAGGACAAGAAAAAGTACAAAAACAAAAACAAATAAACCATAGATAATTTATTGGACAAAAGACATATAGTCCATCACCAATAAATCTCGTCTTTTGTAATCATCCATATTGTTATGTAACAAAACATTGCAATTTATTTAATGATGGTGTTTCGGGTCTGGTCCTCCTGGTACAATTCTTTCAGATGTAGTGAGAGACCTCCGTTCGATCTTAAAGACATCAAACCTAAATTCTCTCACAAGGTGTTGACTGCTTACATCTTTTTGTTCTTCAAAATGAACAACACGTCCTTGTGGTATCATAAAAAGATTGAAAAATACAACGAGTAGAATCCACACACGAAAAGAAATCGAAACCCCCATGGAAAGATTTGGATTTAGAAGCCTACTTGAGATAGTAAGTTGTTTGCATATATGCATATGTATGCGTATGTATATATATACATATATGAATGGAAAGGGAGAGAAGAGAAAGAAAAATAAAGAAATTATTTAAATTTTGGTATGGGAATTTTTTTTTTTCAATTGGTTTATTAACATTAGTGGGAAGAATATGTGGAACGACATAAAGCTTCAAAGGCCGATTTGGCTTTTAGTGTTTGTCTTTTATCGATTCTCATCATTAATCACCTTCTAAATTCATTAAATAAAACCATTTGTTATTAATTAGGGTAAATACGATAGATCAATTAAGCTAATTAAACATATAGTCTAATGGCTAAGGTATTAGAAAACTCTTTTCAAATGGTTTGTCCTATTTTAATTTCAAAACTTTGTATAAAAGGTTATTTTAGTCCTTTAATTTACTTTTTTTTTAAAATCATTTTAATGGAAAGCTTGATTCATTTTAAAATCCAATACCAAACTTTTATTGATATAAACAATGGTAGAGACTAAAATAGATTTTTACGTAAAATTTAAGAATGAAAAATAAAACAAACATGGATGTGTATAGATGGAAATAGGATTACACTTTAATATATAACTCTTTCAATTTATCATTTATTTTCTACTACTAATCATTTAACATGTACTATGTACACATAAGATTTATAATTATATGATTATCTTTGATAATAATTCTAATATTTTTTCGTCAAAGTAAACATAGTTCAATGGTAATTGACATGTACTCCTTCCCTTAAAATCGGAGGTTGAAAACCTCAAATCCCACATTTGTTGTACTAAAAATAAATCTATATTTTTTCAAATTCTATTCATAATAATTTTAAGCTGATTTAATTTCTTATAATAGTCATAATTAGAAATTGATCAATTTGCTCCATGGAAGAATTAGAAAATAAAATGTGGTTAATGAATCATGATTCCAACTTGTTGGTAATGGATGAGATCAAAATGCAAATCTGTTTATGGAATGTTGTGTGTATATGATTAATTATGAATGAATTGTGGAACTAACTTTGTGTTTGTATTTACATGAAAGTTGATGGAAATTTGGTTAAAGATATATATCAAATGAGCAAATATGCACCTTTTGTCTATTATGCTTCAAAGTTGGCATACTATATAAATGCTTATTCATGCATTCAACAAACTTCTTCAAATTAATATTCATTATTGTTTAATGAAAATTTTAATCCTAATTAACTAACTTAATTACTACAAATAAAAAAAACAAACGTGATAAGAGTAAAGTACAAAGATTAATAGTCTATTTTAATCACATATATAATTTTTCTCTCTACCAACATCTCAGTGATAATTGGCATCTACTCATTCATTTATATATATATATAATTTAAATTTATATCTAATAGATCAATTAATTTTTAAAAATTTTGAATTTGACAGGGACCTACTAGACACAAAATTGAAAGTTCATAAACCTATTAAACACAAAATTGAAAATTTAGGGACATATTAGACAATTTTAAAAGTTCAGGAACTAAATAGAACAAAACTCAAAATTTAGAGACTAGACTTGTAATTTAACCAAAACAAAACAAAAACATTACCATAAAAACTAGGAGAGGATTCTCATAAAATATAATGGCTGATAATTACCAATATTTCAATTTAATGTAACCAAACAATCATAAACTTTGTTGTCAGTTCGACAATGGCAAGGACAAAGTTTGAATAATCAACCTTTGAGATGTAATAAGTATTTATACTTGTCAATCTAAATATAACTCAGTAGATTTTCACCAATTGTCATTCTAAAGATCGACAGTTCGATATCCTCCACTCTATAATGATTGAACTAAAAAAAAAGTGACTATACATAAATGGAAAAAATTATAAGCTTATGTCTTACCTAAATTTTTCTCATTTCTAATGCCACAATGTGAGTTTCTCAAATCGAGTCCTAAAAACATTATGGCTGCAAATATTTGTTCTAAAGATTTTTTTTCCCTTTTTCCACTCAATTTTGTTTTATATTAAAATACATAACACTTTGTGTAATAAAATAAAAACTAGGAGAATAGAATACTAAGGGCAGTTGTCAATGTATCAGCCGCAAAAAGCTCAAAACCAACGCAAGTGGAAAATGTAACTTTTTTGGAACAATTTAATGAACTTATTTAATTGTTTTCTTTAACCAACTTATTTAATTGTGTTTTGATGGTTTCTATTCCCTTTTAAATATCATATCTTAAAAGTCAAAGTTATTACATTTTATAAAGGCCAAATGCATATAATATTTTGTTATTAAAAAAAATGGCGAGGTGGGGCATTATGTATTGCTTTGGCGGCTGCTTAGACTTTAAAAATTATAATATTTTTATTCTTTTTTTTTTTTTTTGGGGGAAAACAATAACATTATAATTATGATTCAAAGACAAAGTTTTGAAATGATAAAATGGAGTGGACGTGGCTGCACGTTTGTTTCTGATGATTGATCATCTCATTTCTCCCCTTTTCATTTCAGGTCTCTCTAACCTTTTTTTTCTTTTTCTTTTTCTTTTTTTTTTCCTTCCTTTTTCGTCCTTTTTAAATATTTCCATTCAATTGAGTGAGGGAGATCGTTAAAGTTTGGTTTTAATTTTGGTCCTTAAAATGCTATAGAAGTTACAATTTAGTTCCTAAACTTTAGTTTATAACAATTTAGTCTTTAAACTTAATATATAATAATTTAGTCTATGTACTTTAATATTTCGATTTATTTCTTGTCGTGAAAAATGTTAGTAACATTTAATCAAATTTCTTACATATGTAGATTGATAAATTGATTAGGAATCAAATGTGTTTATAAACTACAAAGATTAAGTCGTTACATAATAAAAATTGACACTTAATTTTGATGAAATTTCTCATAGTAGGGATTAAATTGTTACAATTTTAAAAGTATAGAGACTAAACTATTATATGCTAAAATTTAGAGACTAAATTATTATAAAATTGAAAGTACAAAGACTAAATTGTTACAAGCTAAAATTGATGGATTAAATCGTTACTTTCGTGAAAGTTTAGTGCTCAAAAGTATTTTTTAACTTTAAAGTTTTTACGTGTCGAACTGTAGATCTTTTTTTAAGTTCTATAATACACGCGCTGAAGATTCATACATCTAATTTTTTTGTCAAAATTATAATACTTTAACTAGTTGAGTTATGCACAAATTGAAATCATATTTGTATGTTATATTTTATAACAAATATTCGTTCAACAAATAAAATCTAGTGACGTTGAAGTTTCTTCATTATAGTAAAAATTTAGATTCCTCTAATGTTTTGTGTATTTCATACATAAAACAAGTCAGCTCAGAACAATCACTCGAGGAAAAAAAGGACAAATGCATAAAATCAACAATGTAAACCTCGTTTAATAACTATTTGAATTTTTGTTTTTGATTTTTTAAAAATTAAGCTTATTTTCTCTCAATTTTTTTACAATAATTTTTATTTTCTTAAGAAAACATTTGAATTTTTAGTCAAATCCATAAAACAAAAACAAGTTTTTAAAAACTACGGCCACATTTAATAACCATTTGGTTTTTGGTTTTTGAAAATTAAGTTTATAAACACTACTTCTATCTACTATAAAACTTTTACGTGCCTTGCACGTTTAATATATTTTAACATTTTTTTAATATTAAAGTTTTAAAATATAACTTTTAAAAATGTTAAAACTTCTTATGACAACGATTTTATGCTTCGTTAATTTTAAAATTAATATTTTTTTAATATTAAATATTAATTTTAATCAATTTGCTTAAAACATTAATTTTAAAGATATGTTAATACTATTATTAATTAATATATTAAATATATTTATTTAAATAAATAATTCTTACATTATGAAAAATAAAGAAAAAGAAAGAAAAAATTAGTAGGATTACTCTTCATGAGTTTCAATACTTCTAAAAGTTTTCCTTTCTCAAATTTGAGATAATTATCAACAAAACTTTACAAATAGCACTTGCTTTGAAATTCAAATTATTTTATCTCAATAAAAAAAATTATTTTGGACATGTTCAAGATCTCGTTTTAATATATAGTACTTCACGTACAATTTTACAACAAAAAAAAATACAATTATGAACTATAATTGGTTTGAAAAACATATTTAGTTCGATTTTGATTGAAAATTTAAAATAAAATTTAAATAAACTATTACAATTCTAAATTATTGTCTTAAAAAAAAAATCTTTTGAATCCATTTTGGTATAAAAGAAAGACAATCATTGTATGCATACCATGATTTTTTTTTTTTTTTACAAATAAAAACAATTTAACACAAAAACAAAAGGTCATAAGATCGAGAGAGGCTTTCAATCTATTTGACAAAAAAAAAAAAAAAAAGTCCACACTAACGCAATTAGATCTTGTTAACACGACTTAGCAAATAATGCAATACAATGCAACAATGATTAGAAATTAAAAATAAAATAAATGTGAAGAAAACATAAGATTGAGATATATACCTTGAATCGATCCGATTTGGCATAATGAAAAAATAGTTATTCTTTGTTTTGCAATGACTCTAAATACAAATGCATGGAACTATATATAGGGAATGCATAATGTCTATTATAATGGATCATTCAATTTTTTTGTTATGGAATTTGAAAGGTTTGATATTTATTGCTTTGTTCAAATTTACTCTTAATAATACATTAATTCTTTTTCATGGATTAACCATGAATGGACATAAAACATTTCAGCATCTAAAAACATACATCTTCCCTCACCAAACAAAACAATTTATCTTTCATGCATTTATTTTAATTAATGGCCATAAAAAAGTCTTTAATTATTAATTATGAAATATGATTTAGGAGTTTGAAACCAAAACTGAAAAGAAAAAAACTGTCAAATGGCCAAACAGTGTAATAATTAACAAATGGCCACGTTTAATAAAAAAAAAAAAAAAAGCAAAACAATTTTTCATGATAAAATTATGAAAAAAAATAATTAAATACAAATGAGTAAATAGATTAAAAGAAAACTTTTCATATTGTAGCTTTTCTAACCCTCTTAATATCTTCATTATTTAAAATAATTATAATTAAAATTAGTAATTGTATAAATAAAAAGAAAACTTTTCATATTCAAGTTTTTTAAATGATATTTTATGAGTTAAGTTAAATTAAATATATAAATTTTATAATTATTAGTGGCATGGTTTGTAAATTTAAGATTTGGCCAAGGGGTAAAATAGTCTAAAAATGACTAAATAATTAAATACTTTTCATATTCTAGCTTTTCATGATAAAATTGAGAAAAAATAATTAAATACATATGAGTAAATAGATTAAAAGAAAACTTTTCATATTTTAGCTTTTCTAACGTCACTCTTAATATCTTTATTTTTAAAATAATTATAATTAAAATTAGTAATTATATAAATAAAAAGAAAACTTTTCATATTCTAGCTTTTTAAATGATATTTTATGAGTTAAATTAAATTAAATTTATAAATTTATAATTATTAGTGGCATGATTTGTAAATTTAAGATTTGGTCAAGGGATAAAATAGTCTAAAAATGATTCTCCCCCTGAGCCACTTTTTAAGATAGTAATATAAGTTTCTTTGTTTTGTTGTCTACTTTCTACCAATTTTTCAAAAATCAAGCCAAATTTTGAAAGCTAAAAAAAGTAATTTTAAAAACTTATTTTTGTTTTTGAAATATGACTAAGAATTCAAATATTTACCTAAGAAAAATGAGAACCATTGTAGAGAAATCATGAAAAAACAAATTTAATTTTCAAAAACCAAATGGTTATCAAATGGAGACCTACTTTTTATAATTTTTAAAAATTGGCATGAATTTTGAAAATATTTGTCAAAAGTAAATAACAAATCAAGAAAACTCATAGGTGAAAGTAGTGTTTATAAGGTTAATTTTTAAAAACTAGAAACCAAATAGTTATCCAACACAATAGTAATAATTTTGTTTGGACTAAATTGTAAGTGTTGCCCTTGAATTGTGTACTTTATATCAAATTTTCATGTCTAAAATTGTGTACTTTATGTTCAAATTGATTTTAGAAAGAATACGTCCACAAGTTAATCTTTGAATTTTTTAACTATTATTTCTATTTCTATATTGATTTAGAAAAAAAAAGTATTACTGTTTTTTTAATCACATTGGTGCACACTAATAAATAATTAAAATTAGCTTCAAAATGATTGTTTTTTACAAATAAACAAACCCACTCCATTCTACAAAATCGGAGAAGAATAGAGCAAGGATGAAAACGAAAATCTCCTATAAAATCTATTATATCCAAGTTATCTTAAATAAACATAGAGAAGGAGACAATAAACCAGCTAAAAACATAAATTAAACCTTATAAAAAAAACATAAAATTAAAAACAAAATCAACTGTGTCCACTAATTTCGTTCATTTTCCTTTTAAAACTTTTCCTATCATCATCACCACCACTAATGGCAATAACAAAAACAAAAACAAAAACATATGGCTGTCCATTACCATCAGGAAAATCCATTCTTCTTTTTTTTTTTTTAGTTCAATAACGAGTGGAGTCTCCAAATCTTTTGATCAAGGGCACACGCTTTATTTCAATTGAGCTAGACTCGGTTTGACAGCAAGAATTCATTCATCAGTACCAATATATATATAAATATGCCCCCAAACCGCAAACCTGCTATTATAAAAAGGCAAATCCAACTTGAGCTCTTAGTTAAATTACATTAATAAAGCATGAAAATTAACATTCGGTTACTTAATTTTAGAGTTATTAAAACTTTCTTAACAAAAGTGCTATTGTAAATATTTCATAACTTGAAAACAAATGCTATAAAAAGATTTTCATAGCGTTTGTAGACACGTCATGGTCAGCCATATTAGGAAAAGTCTTTGGCTTTTTATAACATTTTTTTAATGTTTTGGTAAATGCTATAAAAGAAACCAAATCATTTTTTTTTAAGTACAAAAACCAAACCATAGTTAATAGCATAATTTCTACACTGAAAATTTTTATAGCTTAACCAAATCGTTATTGTAAGCATTTAATAGTGTTGGAAAAAATGCTATTAAATTCTATTCTTAACTTATGATGTACATTACATTCAAGCTCAAAGCCCCAACTTCCCTTTGAGACTTTTTAGAAAACAAATTAATTCACGATATATGAAAAAGGTAAAAACGAAGAATTCAGCATTGATCAAACAAATTAGAGTCAACCACGTTTTCAAGCAAAGTGTAGGAAGAGTTGTACCTTTAATACGACCTTACTTGAACCGAAACTATTCTATAGGTTGTACATGGTGTCTTTGAATTCTAAAGAGTTGTACCTATAATCTTGGAGATCAAAGTTTAAAAACATGTCCATTGATTTTGTTCGAGCTCACCACATCCCAATGGTAGCAATATCTTATTTTCCAATAAGTTAGCTAATTTGAAGAATCAATTGAACTTTCTTTTAGCCAAAGGATCGATTCTCTTTCTTGTTCAATGCACGGTTGACAAAGTCCTTGTCTTCTTCTATGCAAGACATGTTTGACGAAATAGCAAAAAATTAAACCTTCAAGTAACCGTGAAGGTAACTCTTCATCTTTTTATGTCCAAGGCAACCTCAAAATGAGAAAAGACAACAAAAAAAATTTATATTGAGACTAATAACATCAGGGATTATAATGTAATTTTCAATAGCAAACTATCAAGAAACATAAAGTTGAAAACTTTGGATCTATAGTATGAAGTATAGCATATCGTAACCACTCTTTGAAAAGTATTGATTTAAGTAACAATACATTTAACTAAAAGAAAACACATTTAAACAAGAAATGATCTTGTTTTAAGAAAGAAGGCAACAATATACCTAAGCAAAGAAAATCAAAGTGGCATGATCCATTTGGCGAACCTTGCGTGGACCCTCTTGTAAGGATTAAATGAAAATAGTATGTAACTGTCAGTCATATTTTTCTAGTCTCTCCTCAAATAATTTCTTTAAAGGTTCTAGTCTCCTGGCTGTCCATTAATCAATCAACTAATCAACTAATGGGAGAGTTTTTCGTCGCACAGAGAGTACTATATGACACTACCATGGTGGATGCTTGGTAGGCAGGGTAGTCGATTGCAATTTCAAGGTTCCTGGGATTGATGCTCCCTGAGTTGTTGATGGTTCGATATTCTATCACCATGGACCAATCTCCCCAGTCCCCTCTTCTGATGTATGAATAATTTCTCTAAGGCAAGATTTTGGCACGGTATCCCCTGGTTGACTTCATTTGGTGGCAAGAAGTGTCCCTCATCATCAAGAATGAAACATGGCAATCCATGTTTCCCCTTAATCTCTAAAGTCATAACCAGATAAAGAATGAGCCATAGATTTTTCTATAGTTTCAGCACAAAAGGAATTCTTTAACTCGAGTCACCAGTAGGTCTTATAAGGTCCTTTGTCTTTTGCAGCCTTCCAAGAAGCTACGCCATAGAAGAGCATCCGGGGGAAGAGGCATGGAGGTAATCACCTTTTCTGCTTCCACTACATGTCCATGTGTAGAAAGCAAGTCAACCACACATTGATAATGATCCATTTCCGGTTCGACCCCATATTTCACTTTCATCTTGCTAAACAACTCCATTCCTTCTTCAACAAGCCCACCGTGCTTGCAAGCTGTAAGCACTGCACCAAGGGCTACCCCGTCAGGTTTAAGCCCCGAAAACTCCATTTCTGCAAACCTTTCTAATGCTTCATAAGCATGGCCATGTAATCCAAGGACAGAGATTAGAACCGTCCATGTGATTAAGTTTCTACCTTTCACTTTGTCAAATATTTTCAAAGCACACCCAATGCTTCCACATTTTCCATACATGTCAATTAGCAGATTGCACACAAATGCATCACAACAACTGGAACCAGTCTTTATCATAACACCATGGACTGAACTGCCCAGAGCAAGGTTGCAAAGTTTAGCACAAACACTCAGAAGGGAGATGAATGTATAATTGTCTGGGTAGATTTGGAGCGTAAGCATGCATTTGAAAAGTGCTAGAACTTTGAAATAATTATCCGTTTTAGCACAAGCTTCAATCAAAATATTCCAAGATATAATGTCAAGTCCCTCAAGTGGACAAAGCAATTTCTTTGTCTCATCGTATAGGCCAACTCTATTATAATATCCAGCAACTATATTAGAAAGCAGAACAGAAGGCTGTTTGTTAGAATCAGAGACGTAAGCCAGGACATCAGATATGAGACCATGTTTGGCATAAGAAGAAGCAAGAGAGCTTGATACATAATCATTCTCCTCATAGCCCATTCTTATAACCAAACAATGAATCTGGGGTAATTCTGAAGCTAATAGTGTCTTCATAATGGCTGAAAATGTAAATTCGTTAGGTCTATAACCAAAATGGAGCATATCTACCAGTAAATACACAGAGGAAGTGTAGCAATAAGTTGAGCAACCCAAAATCAAAGCGTTCCAAGAAACCAAATTCTTCTCAGCTATCTCATCAAAGCAAAGACGGGCTTCCTCCAACTTTTTGAACTTAGAGTAAAAGTCAATCAAAGCAGTACCCACAAACACATCAGACTCCAAAGCATAACGAATTGTTTTTGAGTGAAAATATTCTCCACCAATTGAACTTCCCAGACAACTACAAGAGTTGATAGCGTTTACAAATGATGCCTGGGTAGGAATTAGTCCATTTTCTGCCATACTGTAAAAGAGTTCTAATGCTATTTCAGGTTTATTGACTTTTGACCCCGCGCCAATGATTGAGTTATATGTCACAACATCCCGCACAGGCACCTCTTCAAACAGTTTCTCGGCTAAGAAAAAGGCTTCACATTGTAAATACATATTCAGCAGAGAATTTACAACCAGAACTTCATAACAAAAACCAATTTTAACCACAATACCATGTAACTGTTGCCCAAATTTCAAGTCTTCTTCGCGTGAAAAACAAAACAAAACACCCACAAAAGAGAACTTGGACAGTTTCATCCCTCCACACATAAGCTCACAAAACAGAAACTTACATTCATCCACAAGTTGGTTACGACCAAGTAATGACAGTATCGAATTCCATGTCACCAAACTTTTCCAACACATTGCTTCAAAAACCCGTAGAGCTTCTTCAAAGCATCCATCCCTGCCGTACAGCCCCAACAAGGCCGTTCCCACAATAGCACCAGCATCAAACAGTCCATTTTTAACCGATAACCCCTGCAATTGAGCACCCTGCCAAACATCCAACAAGTCTGCCGACAATAACCCACCCAATGTAAATTGGGTCGGTACAAAACCACAATCCCTCATCTCCGAAAACAAATCCCATGCTTCCTTCACAAACCCACGTCGGCTATAAGCACTAATTATCGTGTTATAAGACACAACATTTCGGTGGGGCATTTCGTCGAACAGATTACGTGCCACCAACAACATCCCAAGAGAAGCATATTGGAACATGAGATTATTATGCACAAATATGGCCTGGTTCGGAACAGGACCCATTGAAATTGTGAGAGCATGAAGGGGTCTTGTGGTTTTGAGGGAAGGAGCCTTGGAGCATGCTTGAAGTAGCTGGAGGAGCAGGTGATGGTGCTTAATGATATCGCCATTGAAGCTCATGCAGTTCAGTAAAGAACTGGCGCCGGCCCGAACATGGAAAATATGTATAGTTTTCTTACTGGTAAAGAACAACTGAATAATAAGCTTCTATTTCCATTACTCTCCAGATGCTATGAAAAAACGTAAAAGAAATTCGCTTCATAAGAACATGCATCTTCTTACCTGTATCTATTTCTCAATTGACGTCCAAAAAAAGAAAGTGCGACCTTGTCGTCGATTCAACGGATACAAATCCCGGTGCCGAGTGAAAATTGAGATACATTTGACTTTTCCGAGAGCGTATGAATTTTGAAATCGAAGCAGCTTCTGTAAGAAAATCATTAGGTAGGCTTCGACGAGTGAAAAACTGCATAAGAATTCTCCCACAGCCCCACCCCAGCCCATAAACCAAGATGGGTCAACCAATTTAGAAGCCCAATCATAAGTCCGGCCCGATGTTAAATTTTTTTAATAAAATGTCATGGGAAAAAATCAATCAAGAAATCAAAAAGCAGTTCGAAAAGTCCCGATTTGCGGCAACCGCAAGGTTCTGTTTTTTTTTTTTTTTTTTTTTTTTTCGGTTTCTGTGCAATGAATTTCATATTTTTTTTGACAAAACATTTAAAATCTTAGTTAAATTTTAAAAACAACTATACATCTCGTTTGATAATCATTTAGTTTTTAAAAATTAAGTTTGTTTTTTCCTAATTTTTCTACAATGATTTTCATCTTTCTTAAGGAAACATTTGAACTCTTGGACAAATTTCAAAAATAAAAACAAGTTTTTAAAAACTATTTTTTTTAGTTTTCAAAAACTTGTTCTTGTTTTTGGAATTTGACCAATAGTTCAAATGTTTACTAGGAGAGATGAAAATCATCGTAGAGAAATTGGGAGAAAACAAGCTTAATTTTCAAAAATAAAAAACTAAAAATCAAAACGTTATCAAATGGGACCATAGTTTTTAGTTTTTAATTTTTGAAAAATAAACCTATAAATACTATTCACACTTATAGGTTTTATTGTTTTGTTATCTATTTTTTACATATGTTTCAAAAAACCAAACTAAGGTTTGAAAACTAAAAAAAGTAGCCTTCAAAAACTTGTTTTAGGAATTTGGCTAAGAATTCAAATATTATTTTAATAAAGATGAAACTCATAGTAGAAAAATGATAAGAAAACAAACATAATTTGAAAAAACCAAAAACAAAAAATTAAGGTCCCCGTTTGATAACCATTTGATTTTTTATTTTTAGTTTTTAAAATTTTGCTTGTTTTCTCATCAATTCTCTACAATATGTTTCATCTTGCTTAACCAAACATTTGAATTCTTAGTCAAATTCTTAAAATAAAATAAAACAAAAAAGTTTTTGAAAACTACTTTTTATAGTTTTCAAAACTTGGCTTGGTTTTTGAAAACATAGGTAAAAAGTGATAACAAAATAAGAAAACTCATAGATGAAAGAGTATTTATAGGCTTAATTTTTAAAATCAAAAATCAAAAATCAAGACCTGTTTGATAACTAATTAGTTTTTAATTTTTAATTTTTGGTTTCTTGTTTTTAAAAAACAGGTATGTTTGATAATCAATTGAGTTTTATGTTTTTATATTTTTGAAAACGTTTTAAAATTCGTTAAATTTCAAAAGCCCAAAAAAAAAAAATCGTTTTCAAAAACCCAATTCCGTTTTTCAAAAATCCTGGCCCCCTCACGAGTCATGCCAAGCCAACAACCGTCACCTTTTATTTTCGAAAACTCATTGTTTTTTTTTCCCTTTTCATTTTTTTTAAAGTTTTCTTTTCACTTTTTTTTTTTTTTTTATTCAGTTTTTTTTTCTCTTTCATTTCTTACTTTAAATATTAATATCATTATTGTTTTTTTCTCAAACAAAAAAACCATTTCATATCATTAGTGGTTGTTTAAGAAAAGTTAAATTAGAAAATTACAAAAATACATATCATATACCCATGATCAAGAAGACTTTTTGTTTCTAAATCTTGGTAAAAAAATGTTGTAGATTTGCCAACTAATTTTAACCGAAAACAAGGTAAAAATATTTGTAAACTCACTAATTTCAATGATATCAAGTTTTGCACAAATTTAAGATTGATTAGTTTATAAATTAATCATGGAATAACTTTATCAAAACTCACAAATTTTAACAAGAAATTAGCTCTAATGTAATTTTGTTTTTAAAATATTATCAATTTTGTACCGTATATATGGTTTATAATTTATTAAAAGTAAATTATAATACTTTTGTTTGATGAATTTTCAAAACAAAAACTTATCAGAGGTTAAAAATTGCAACAAATTTTCAAGTTTAAAGTTAAAATTGCAACACTTATCCAAGTTTGAGGTGCAGTTCGATAAAATTGAAAGTTCGGGGCAAAAAATTGATACAACTTGACAAGCTTAAAGGTAAAAAGTAAATTTTCCCCTTATGTATATCAGATGGAAAAAATATTATAAAAATAGTTTGCTTTTATTTTTATTAAAAATATTTAATTAAAAAGAGTAATCAAATGTTCTCTCGATTTTTTAAAAACAAAAACAAAAAACAATTATCAAACATGTTTTTGGTTTTTGTGTTTTAAAAAACAGAAAATCAAAAACAACTACTAAACATGTATGGTTTTTGTTTTTTAAAAATAGAAAACAAAAAAGAAAAAACCAAAAACCAAAAACTGAAATGGTTATCAAATGGGCCCAAATTATTATCAAACGAGGTCTTAATTTTTAAAACTTAGATTGATTTTTGAAAACATATGTAAAAGGTAGATAACAAAACAAGGAAATTCATGGGTGGAAGTAGTATTTATAGGCTTAATTTTTAAAAAACCAAATGTTATCAAACAGGACCTAAAATACACGAAACTATGAAAAGAAATCGTTGATCCATAGTTACTTCATCAGATCTAGGTGCATCTAAAAGAGTTGATTTGTTATTGGAGATAAGCAGATAGCAAGAAAAAGCTCCCAGTCTCCGTACCTGCATCATTACTCTTTCTACTGAAGTTATTGTAGGATCTATAAGCAACACTAGAGGGGTGAATAGGGTTTTCTACCAATTTTTAATTTGATTTTAATCTAAAATTCTAAACTTTACTAAACAAATCACCAAAAAAATTATAATTTAAAATTAATTTTAAAAAGTAGAAAAAACAATAAGCACTCAAATACTAAAGCAAAATAAATTATAAATCATGCAATCTAAGAAAATTAACAAACAAAGAAAATAAAGAGTGGAAAATAAAAAGCAGAATGGAAGAAGACACCGAAGTTTTATAGTGGTTCGGCAAATTGCCTACTCCACTCCCTAAGACTCCTTATTAGGTACTTTACTAATTGATCCTCTTGCGGGTGAGAACCAAACCGACACGACCGTCTTTTTCCTAGGCTAAAGATAAACCCAAGATCAGTTTTGCTGGTTTATGATCAAACCAATTTCTTTTTCTCACAATCCAAGGTGTACCCACACCTTAATACAAAATCTCAATAAACAAAGAAAATAATTCTCACAAGAATGCCTCTTAATAGGTAAAATACACAAATTTATCACACAACAAAACACTCTAAAGATTCCTCACAAAACTACAATTAGCCATTTCAAGAGTATGTGAGAAAATTTGAAAGATTTTTTTAAAACTTTTTGGAGAGCTAAGAGTATGGAAGCTTGTTGGAAATTTTCAAAAAGTGGAGAAGAATATGATATTTTTAGGCTTAAAAGGGATTTAGAGCAAATTGAAAATAAGTCATTAGATCTAGGTCAAAAGGATGGATGGTTGGGATTAAGTAGTGAAATTTAAAAAGGTTAATGATAGAATTTGAGGAGAGAGAGGAGAAAATATTCTTCTCCAAATATCCATCACCATTACCATGTATGTCATTCATTCTCTTTTTCTTTTTTTTTTCTTTTTTTAAATGATCAAATGAATCCTTTTGAAATTCTAGATAGTGACAAGTGTCGTGATATGAGGCCTCCACATGTCAGCCTATCATTTTTTTAGATAATTCAAACAGCTCGCCTTGTTGTTCGTCCATGTGTGCCATGTTATCGAACATCACTTGGACACATCATCAAAATATAGTGGTTGGATGCTACGTCACTTGACATGTCAGCTGCCACATCACCAAATTTGACTGGTAATGCCAAGCTAGTTGCCACATCAGCACAGTGTCACGTGTCACTGTTTAATTGGCTTTTCCTTCCAACCTTCTTTTTCTCATATCTCCTTCTTTTGAACTTCGATTCGAATGATTTAAAATGCGTTAGAATCGTCTTTTCGAGCTCTAATAGATGAACTCTTTGAAACACTAAAAAGATCAGTACAAAAATTTGAGTTTATTATCATCAAAATATTTAGTTTGATTGAAGCCCTAAAGCTAACAATTATGTCGTCCATGGAGATCTAAAGCTCCCTCATGAGTCATGACCTAGCTAGGGCTTGAAGATTATTCATATCTCTTTGTTAACATATTACCTTGTGATTGAAAATTGTAATAGATATGAAGACAAGATGTTTATAGAGATTGATTATGTTGCTGCTAGAATTTGGTCACATGTCAACGTAAGCTTTCTATATTTAAGGTGTTAAGTTAACTTGCAACGAAGATATTTACACCAGTGTGGTGTTATGTCAACATGCTTTGATGCTTAAGTAAGTCAGTGCTTAGATCGAAGTAGTGTCGAATTGAACTAGAGTAGTATTATTATTGTGTATCTCAATAGAGGGATAGATCTCTGGATTTATAGAGTTCCCTATCGTCTCATGACATATCGATATACCTAACATGATATTCCTCCAATGGCAGTGGACGCATCGCCTCGGTTGGGAGCGAGCTCAGTAAGCTTTTGTTATCCTTTAGCTTCTGATTGTGTTTCTCCCCAACTTGATAAGCTTGATGAGCCCTTTCACGGGCGTTATCTGATGTTGAGTTGACATGGTTGGTTTCTGGGAGCTTACGTGGGTCAGTTGCCACATGGATTTCTAATCCTACCCTTAACATATTCAATTATTGAACTCTTTTATTTTTAAAAGTTCTAATGAATTAACCCACACGTACGAAATTTGTTTTTCTTCACACGGGTATTTCTGTTCTTACCCTGATGGCAACGATCTCTATTGGGAACATTTCTCTTTTCATTCCTACATATAATTTTCAAATATTGTGACTTTTATTTTAAGAGGATATAAGAATATATAGGAGGAGAGAAGACAAACAAAACTGCATGCGCAGTCCAAACACCATATTCTTGTGGCTTGTCAAAAGAAAAAAAAAAAAAAAAAGTGTGTGGAGTTTTGCTTCAAAATTGATGCAGCAGATGAGGCAACTAGCTGAGTGCCTTCCAATAAAGGTGAAAATAAAAGAATAAAAAGCATGTGTGCATGCATATGCTTTGATGCAGGCTTCTTGGCCTTACCCAACACACAGTAATAATAACAACAATAACATCATCACTTTTTTTTTACCACACATAACAATTACCTTTTTTCTACCTTCTTCCCAACTGCAACTGAAAGCAACCTTACCTCAAAAAAAAAAAAAAAAAAAACCCAATTTTGATACCACTTCCCACCTTTCAGTGTTCGCACTAGAGTTCAGAGTATTGTATTCGTTAAACTCTAATTTAGTTTTTATAGGTTTTTAAGACAAAGTTTGAATTAAATTTGGACTCTAGGGTGGTTTGAAAAGTTTCAATTTAGTTCTTAGAACTTGAAATTAGTTTCAATTTAGTCTCAATAATTTGGATTTAGTTTTCACAGTTTTATGGTTTCTAAAGTTCAAATTTGGTTCCCATTGCTTTAGTCAAACTTTACAAATTATCCTCGTCGTTATCGTATCAACCTTTTTTTTTCATGTAATAGTTTTCTATTTGAGTAATTATGTTTATTGACTGTATGGGTTTAGGGTTGAGTAAAAAATAAAAGAAAATATGTGGGTTTTCAAGTGAGTAAAAGTATAACATAATTTAGTGATGACTTATGAGATTTAATTAAACTATAAGAACCAAATTAAAATTAATCTCAAACTATGGGGACTAAATTGAGACATTAAAAATTAAATTATAGGAATTAAATTGAAACTTTATCCATACTATAGGGACCAAAATTATAATTTAATAAAAAATAATAATTACATTCGTCATAGTATTAACAAATTGTTGAAGTGACATACATTGTTTTGCTGAATTTGTGCAATTAAAATTGACCTTATATTTGATACATTTAAACTTGCTTATTTAAATTACATTCTCACTTTTAAAAATAATAAACTTATAAATAATCAAACATGAGTTACACAAACTCAAAACTTTTTTTTTTTTTTTTTGTGGTTTTGTACCATTCAAATATGGATGCAACATCAATTCCAAGTCTTTTCAACTTTTAAACTTAACAAACTTAACCAAACAAGAAAATCATGAGTGGAGAAGATTTTTTTCTTCTTTTCTTATTCAAAGATACAAGCATGCGCCTTTAGATATTGCTTCTTTTACTTATCCAAATTGCTTTTTTATATTTTGAAAAGAAAGCAAAGCAAAACAAAAACAAAATCTCCAACCTCACATGAAGTTGATTGATGAGACTACACGTAAACTTTGGTCGGTTTTGAACATTCTAGGATGAATCGAAATGGTTATTTTCTTCTCCTTCTTTTTTATCTTTTTTACCCCCAATTACTGTTTACACGACACTACCCAAAAAAGTAAACAAAACAATTTTTAAAAATGTCATTTTTTATTGGAACCTATTTTCTATGGAAGGAGAGGGTCCTAAAATAAAGATATTACTTTTATAGATGATTATAGTGTGACTGACAGTTTTATTCTATTAGAGGTAGGAGACAGAAATTAAGATTTTTAATGTACATCTTATACATTAGAAAAGAAATTATTCGGTAAGGCAGCCACATTATGGCAACAAATGAGTAAAAAAAAAAAGTATTGATGTTTAGAACTAATTTAATTAATTAATAACATTCAAAAAATTAATTAATTAATTAATCAAATTATCCTCTCATCCAATCTAATTCAGATTATATTTTTTTTGTTATATATATAGTCAATTAATTATCAATATGGTCATTAATCTGCTAAAATTCCTAAATTTGCCCTTAATAATTAAAAATTCTCAATTATATAAGTTCTTCATGATGTTAAAAATAATGTTAAAATTTATTAATAGAAAATTTTCCTTTTCTTTTGAAACAGAGAGAACTTATATTAACTAGAACAAAATGTCATTGGGGTACAAATATTAAGCTCCCGTATTGGGACTCTAAATTTATTAACCAATCAGGAAAATGCTATAATCATAGAGTTGATTGGCAATAAACATCTTTCCTAGCTAACTCATGCGCAATTACATTTAAATTTTTAGGAATCCTGCATGTCATCAATTTCATCGAGCATATTGATGCATCACAGAGAGTCCGACAAGATTGATATATGACTTAACCCCAAACGTTGGACAATTCTTATACCTTCAAAAATTGCCCTTGCTTCATCTCGTAAAGGAGATGAAACTAAGGAATAAACTCATACAGTACAGCAAAAATGCTCTCATCTGAATTCCTAATTAACGTACCAAAACCTATCATATTGGTATCCTGTTTCCATGCATCATCTACAAATAAAGTAGGAAAAAATACCTTTTTGGTCCCTGAGTTTTCAACCATAAATGCGTTGGGTCCCTGAGTTTTAGAAATAGACTTTTTTAGTCCCTGAGTTTAGAGAAAAGTACTTTTTTAGTCCCTGAGTTTTGAGAAATAGGTTTAAAAGGTCCATCGTATTATTTTTTTTAACTTTTTTTTATATAAAATCAATATTCTTTATTAATTTTTAATATTAAATCTCTCTTCCCTCTCTACCCATTCGCTCTCTCTCTCATCTCTCCTCCATCTCTATCCCATTTTCTCTCCTCTCTCCTCCTTCCACCTTCCTATCCTTTTCTTTGTCTCTTCCCCTTCTCCCCACCATCTCCTTTATGAAGATTCATGGTGAAATTTTTTTTTTTTATCTTTTTTCATGAAGATTGATTGATGTATTGAGAGAGAGGGGAGAGGAAGAAAAAGATGGTGGGAAGAAGGGGAAAGGATGAATAAAATGGAAGGAAGGTGGAAGGAGGAGAGAGGAGAGAGAATGGGGTAGAGAGGGAAGAGAGCTTTTTTTAATTTAAAAAATCGTTAATATTAAAAATTAATTAAGAATATTGATTTTATATAAAAAAAATTAAAAAAAAATAATACGATGGACCTTTTAAACCTATTTCTCAAAACTCATAGACTAAAAAGGTATATTTCCAAAACTCAATGACCAAAAAGGTATTTTTCCCTAAACTCAGGAACTAAAAATGTCCATTTTGAAAACTCAGGGACTAAATGCACCTATTGTTGAAAACTCATGGACTAAAAAGGTATTTTTCCCAATAAAGTATAATGGTCCATCACTGTTTTACTTGATCAACATTATCATTTCTTTGCTTGACATTGATGACTCCATTTTCTTTTTGAAAATCATTAAGGTAATTCCGAATTCATTCACATTTATAAGTAACCTCTCGAATCCTATCATTATGAATAAAACTATTCCTATCATTCCAAATGACCCAAGCTCTTACATACACCAAATTCACATCAACTTGAGATAAATTTTTACAAAGGTCAAACCATCTATCCTGAATTTGAATATTTGGATTCTTACTTACTACATAAGATTTTTTTTAATAGAAAGTTAACATTTTATTAAATTGTTGTTCTTTTAACATATTTTGACTCGTGGTTCTACATATACCACTTAGAAGAAATAGATTTTGTCAGTGGTCTCGTAAGATTTTTTTCATGAGAAGATTTTTAACAAAAGAACCAAATTTGAGATAATAATTGAAAATTTAAATCCAAGACCATAGCATAATATTTAGCCTAAGGTTTTTACCGTGACAGAAAAATTACAAAATGTCAATGTCATCAAAGTTATAGTCCATGGATTGAATTCTTTTTTTTTTTTGAATGGCATGGGTTGAATTATTTCTCCATCAGCTTCTCCGTCTTTAGGAAAAGGTTGGATTAGATATATACAGAAATTGTTAGGACGGCTCAGCTTTAGCGTAACGTTCAATCTGATCCATCTTCGATCACGCGCCTCTTTTGTTGCTGTCAAAGTTTCATGTATTTATTGATAAAGAAATAGATGGAGAGAGAGTGTTTTTGGCAAGAGTTAAATTATACCAAATATTCCTGAATTTTTGGTAAATTTTAATTATGTTTCTAAATTTTAAAAAGTTTCATTTTTCCTCTCGATTGAAATTTGTTTTGAAAAAATGTCTTTGAAAAGTTTTTCTTTAAAATAAGATGGATGATCTGATGACTAGTGTGTAAAAATTCTAAAGCAAATAAGTGAAATCATTCACATAAATTAAAGTGACAATTGATGTGTAAAAATTGATTATGTAAATAATTTTAATGATATCTTTTGAGATGAAATAATGGTAACAACGATCTTAAACTTCTATATGGTTGCGTCTTCTAATTTTTACACATTAGCTATTACGTTAATTTTCATCATTCATTTTATCTGAAACGATATTTTCTAGAACAATTTTGAAGTTTAAGGTATTTGGAACATGATATGGTTGAAAAAAGAAAAAAAAAACTCTTTTTTTTTTTTGGCAAAGAAAATAATGTATATACATACTCTTATAATGGGTAAATGTATTAAGAGAAATATTGGAAAATATTTTTTAAAGGCATGACGTTTTTGTATGTTTCAAGTTGTCTATTTCTTTTATAAGAAGTTGCCCACTTCTAAAAATTATAGTTGCTTGCTGACTTGAGACTAACTCAAGTGGGGAAACTTGACTCTTTTTTAAAGGTTAAAGATTTGAGTCATTATCCAATATTTTCAATTGTAATATAAAAAATAAGGAAATTTTAAAAGCTAAAAAGAATTAGATTTTTAGTTTAAAAACTAAAAAGAATTGGAATTTTAGTTTAAAAAAAAAAGAATTATTTTTTAAAAACCATGCTTTTAAAAAAAGTTGGCAGAAAATTCAAAAATATTTTTTTAAAAAATAAAAATTAAACTAAGAAAACATGAATTATTAATTTAATTTTCTTTTTTCTATTAGTTCAACAATGGTAGAACATGAGTTCGAACCATCAACCTTTGAGACGATAATTTAAAAATAAAACTATAATCAAATAAGATTTGAGATCTTTTCTTTTTCAATTTGTACCTGAAAATATTACACTAAAAAAAACGGAAATTTTAAAATTCATAAGAGATGAGACAACAATGCTTGATTGTCGAAATGTACTATTTGACCATATATTCATTAACCGTAGAAATAAGGACCACTCTTAATAATTTTTTTGCGTATCTTGAATGTCTTTTTTTTTTTTTTTTTTTTTACATTACCCACAAGTTATGTTCGTGTCTCTTAATTCATTATTTTTCCTTAATTTGTATACATTTGATAAGTAGATTAATTTGCCTGCCTTGTCTCTATAAAGATGAGCAAAAAACAGAGCTTTGTTTAACAAGCCTAGAAAAATTAATTGCGTTAGAATTTTGCATGAATTTGTTTTTAAGGGAAAACCTTGGTGTGTGATATATTTTTCATTAAACATGCATTGGAATTTGTGTAAAAGTATTAAATTGGGTTGGTTTTATTTTAACTGTTCGAGTAATGTGAACATGACTGCTATTATTCAACTCTGTTTTGCCTACCGTACTTAAAAAAAAAAGAAAAAAGGGCTCTGTTTTGCCTACCTTATACAGTGTGTGCAGGTATGGAATTAGATGGGAAACATCAATTTCAACAAAATCCTATTCATATGAAGGAACATATATTACAAATTTATGTAGTTTGGATTCTTGGGTCTATTTAGTTCCTAATTTTTTTAAAAAAAAATTCTTAAAATTTTTAATTAGTTTCTACTTAGTATCGGTCCTTAAATGTTGACGTGACATTTATTGGATGAAAAATTGATGATTTGGAAAAAGTGGATATAAGGAAGTAAAGTTAGCGTGATATAATAATGGTGGAGTGGACAAAAAATGAAAAACTAATATGATAGCCTTTTTTTTTTTAGTTCAATAATTGTAGGGTGAGATATTGAACTATTGACTTTGGTGATGGTAGTAGGTGTTTATCTATTGAATAGTATTAACAGTGTATAACGTAACGTAATATGTATTAAATCGAAATTTTGATCGTCTGCTCTTATTTTATCAAACTAACTTACTCGTTTGTGTTACTCATCGCCACATCATATCAAACATCACTTTTTTATTTCAATTAACATGTTAATATTAACTTTTAAGCAATGGTATTAACAGTGAATAGCTTATTAGAATTATAATCAAAAGTTTAAGCACATAATTGAAACTTCTTAAGGTATAAAGAGATAAACAACTAGATACAATCATTAAAGTTCATAGATTAAATTTGTAACCTAACCCAATCCTCGTTTATCCAACGAGTCTCCAACTTATTCTGTCTATGTGTTTTTTTCCTTTTGGGTAGAAAGAACTTTTTGGATGTGATAATTGTATTTGTTTTTAAGTAGTTGTCAATATATATACACGCTCTAGTCTTTGTCATGTGATGATGGGTGGGGTGGATGTAGTACAAGCACTATACAACAATTTTGAAAACTTCTCTTTTCTTGGTTCGTACCACGCTCAATCTCTATCATCGAGTTGCTCCCCCATGCTCTGGCTCATTATATCAACAACACAACCACAATTCCAATACACAACAAACAAACAAACAACATGCTCTCTTCTCTTTCCCTCTCCTTCCTAATTTTTACAACTTTAATTTCACTTTTAGTTCAATATCTTCATCATTCCTAGTATAGACCCCTTTTGAGTCGTTTTAATTAATTTCAAACGGATTGAAATTTTGGAGCTTGATCGTCAAAAGTTGCTGAACTTCAAAAATAGCTAACATCGAGATATGGAATGTGTTGTGATAGACATACATTACTCTTTTATAAGAGAATAATAGGTTTAAATTTCAACGTAGATGCCCTACTTGAAGTATTAATGTCTTGCGAGTTTCCCAATAACCATCTATGTAGGGCCTAGCATAATGTCTTGTGAAATTAGTTGAAGTATGCTTTTGGCCGTAATGCACTTCCGGTCAACAAAAATTCAGACAGTATATTTTGAACTTCTAATTAAGCTTTAGAGCTTGTTGAGATTGAAACCTACCACTCATGAGAAAAATACTTAATATCTAACCTCTCGAGTTATGTTCAAGCCAACTTTTGAAAATTTTTCTTCAATGTAAAATACAAATACATTGAATATTGATATGAATATTTGCCAATATGTGCATAATACAATTGATTAAGATACAAGTAACCTAACGTAAAAGTCGGAGGTTTCGAATTTCCCACCTTGCCCCTTTTCCTTTCAAATTTCCAATTTAAAGTTGTCTAAATCATATTAAATTTAATCTATGCGAATATAATTATCTCTAGCTTTATTAATTTTACAGGCTAGTTATCTATATACTAATTTGAAGGTATAAATATCGTATAATATAACATGATTTTTTTTGTTTGAGTTCTACAATATGCAGGATAGGAAATTTGAACCTATGACGTTTTGGTCGACGGAACATACTTTATGTCAGTTAAGCTATACTCATATTGACAATATAGTATGATTTAACTTCTTAGGCTGAATGGTAGCCTAATGAAAAATGAAAAAGCTTAATTGAGGGAAAATAATAAATGCTGCGATCCTTGTTACCAAAAATTGTTGTCATAGCGTTTTTTTTCTGTCTCATATTTAATAAGTTAGATTTTAATCCCTAACTACCAAACGCATTGAAAGAATAAAAAGGCCGATTCCTCGCCTTTCGGCCACACACATATTTTTTTTAAAAAAATAATAATTATAACATATAAATTACTGCAATCATAATTGAATCATTTATATTCACCTAATTAATAATTTACAAAATATAATCCACTCGATCTTTCAAAAAATATATATATAATTCACTCGAGATTTTTTTATAGATATAATTCACTCGAGATTATTCTAAAGAAAAAGATTCTATGATTATATCAACTATTCTAAGACCCGATTTATATATATTAGTTTCAATTATGTCTCTAATAAAGTTTAAAAGTTAATTGGCAGCTTCAGTTAACATACTTTATGAAAATTAATAGATTGTGAGTATAATTGAAAATTTTCCAACGTTATAGTCAAAAGTGAAGCCAACTATATTACGTCGAAGTATTATGTATAATTTATTTAGTTTCAATTTTGTCCTCTAAAAGGTCAAAGATTCAAATCAACATCCCTTATTTTTAACCCAAATACATGATTTTATTAGATTTGAAATTTATCATTCCAACTGTGGCCTTCGATACCCAATCCATTTAATTTGTTGGGACCAATGATTTAATGTTGTTAATAACATTTGAGAAGGCTTATTTTCTATTATATGATTTAAGTTGAAAATATATTAGATAATTAAACGTATCATAGCTAAATAATTTAAAATTTAGAGTTTGATACTACATATTAAAGAAAAATCCGTTTAAATTAATAGTCGACAAGTTGAGTCTAGTGAATTAATTACGAAGGTAGTACATCAGTGCAACTAAGTCGGAAAATGAAAGAGTGGTAGAATGGTTTGTTATTAGTTTCAATCCAAATATCAAGTCGCCTTGATTATGAAAACTATTTTGGTACCACAAATGGAAGGACTCACCAGTTACCTATCATTTTCAAAGTCCGTTTCGATTGAGAGCACCGAAACTGGAATAACGGTGGGAATCAACGAGGGATGCATAATCCCTTATTTGGTACAAGGTTTAGAAGATTGACCGTAGGAATGAATTATTTCGATAGGTTTTGTATACCCATGAGTAAGAGTATTTGATACCCTTGCAAAAGTATCGGTTTTCTTCATGTCATTCTCTTTCTCTCTCTTATTTTTGATAATATCTATCTTTCTTTTAAATACATTTATTTATTCTATTAAAATTGATTTTTATGATCAATTAGATTATATAAAAATTATTTTATAATAATGTATTGAATTAACCTAACTAATTATTCGATTGTAATAAATTAATCATAACTAATTGATTGATTGAAAATATATCAATGAATTCTCATTTATAAAAAGGAAAAAAAAAATCAAAATTTAACCCCCAATTTGTCAAGTTGTATCAATTTATACCCTAAACTTTTAATTTCATCAAATTGTACCCCAAACTTAGATAAGTATTGCGATCTTGACCTTAAACTTAAAACAGTGTTGCAATTTCCTCCTCCAATAAGTTTTCTTTTGAAAATTTGTTAAAAAAAAGTATTCTCATATGCTTTCAATAAATTATAAAACATGTGTATGGTACAAAAGTGATAAGATTTCAAAGAAAAACAACGTTAGAGCTATATTTTTGTTAAAATCTGTGACTTGTGAGTTTTGGTAAAGTTATTCATTAGTTAATTTGTGGATCAATCAAACTTAAAATTGGAAAATCTTAATATTATTGAATTTAGTAAGTTTATAGAGAATTTTGCATCAACTAGGAGTGAATTGATTTCCTCATATCATTTCTCTTCTACAATTATAGATATGGTTCTTCTACAGTCATATCTAAATTAGCACTTTTATGGGAAGGAATAAATGTGAGATTTAAAATAAAATAAAGGAAAAGAAAATAGAGGATTAACTTTAAATTTTTATTTTTTTTATATAGCAGAATTTCTTAAAGTTGAATGACCAAACCTGAAAGTAAACAGAAATAGACAAATCGAAATAATAAACTGATAAAAGTTTTAAAACTAAAACTATATTTTAGTTAACACTCTTGATAAATTATTTTCTCTTAAAAAATAGTAGGGATGGAAAAGATTTAATCATTTATGAAAATCTATTTATTTTTTATTTTTGTAAACAATTACTAGAATTGAATCATTCAATGAAATACTTGAAAATTTAACGACACATTGTTCTAAATCTTTGTTGATATTAATATTATGTGCCAAAATTCCTATATTCACAAGTGAGTTGATGTCAACAATTTGACCACTTTTTGGGACCAATGCCATAGAAAAGGAAAGGCAATAGCTTTTTCTTTTCCCCTCAGAATGGAAAAACATTAATGATAATGTATTCGTGTTTATTCAAAAAAAAAAAAAAAAAAAGGATAATGTTTTAATGTCTTTTTGTATAAGTTGCAGGTTAAAATTCTCTTCCTTAATTACTGATATATTATATATATTTAAACAGAATGAGGAATATTGGAAGAATAGACCGTAGTGGGATGAGGAAAGTTTTGGCATGGTTCTGGATTAAGGCAATGAAGACTGGATATTAAAAAACAAAATTAGGTAAAAGAAAAAAAAAGGTTAAATTATAAATTTGGTCTCTATAGTTTGGATAAGTTAGAATTTAGTCCCTATAGTTTTAAAAGAGACAATTTAGTCCCTAATGGTTTGATAAATCCTCATAAATAGTCCTTGTTGTTCGTATTTGCTGGTGTATTAAGTACGTGGTAGTTAGCTATCTATGTATCGATAAGGTGGTATTTTATATTTTGTTGATTTGATGGTGTGGGTTCAGTAGCTGATGGGATAAAAAATGTGTTGGAAATTGACAATTTAATGCAGCTTCTTTAGAAATTGGCAACTCAATTTTTATCCAATCAACTATTTAACCCATACCATCAACAAAATGCAAAAGACCACCTCATTTACACATAGATAGCTAATTGTCACGCACTTAATTGATCGGTGATTACTAATGACAGAGACTATTTATTAGGTATTATCTAACCATAAACACTAAAAATTCTAACTTTTAAAACCATAGGGACTAAATTCTAATTTTCTCCAAACCATAGGGGCCAAATTTGTAATTTAACCAAAAAAATCTATTTATAACCATAAACTTTCAAATTGTATGAATTAAAAACTCTAAACTTTTACAAGTGAATCAATTTAGACATTCCTTTATGATTTCGATTTAAATCGTTAATGCATAATTGTCACATGTGTATATAAGATTTCTTTAAATGCAATGATTAACGTAATATCAAATAGAAATCTTAGAATCAAATGGATAGTAGCAGATTTCCTTAACATAAGTAGTTTTTCATCCTCTTTTTCCTATATTTTTCTCTACTTATTTAAGAAGAATTATGTGATAATTTTCTTACTACCTTGTTAGAATTTTGGGAGAAGAATACTTTTATTTAGGTGTTTTTGAATTGATTTTAAATGGAATTAAGTTAAAATGGTTATAAATCACTAAATAATGAGTTATCCCTTTTAATTTTTCTAAAAAATATATTAATATATTATAGAATTTAATAATATATTTAAAAAAAGAAGAAGAAGAAGAATAAGAGTTTCGAAAATGTTTATAAAAAAAACACGATATTTTGGAAATAGGTGATATGACAATTAAAATGTTGAGAAGACACAATTTAACTCGATTCTTTCACAAAAGATTGTTTCGAAGACCATTCTAAAACCCTTCCATGGTATTTTTTTTTTTCTTTGCCTTTTTTCACATTCTTTCCGACGCACTAGAAAAAGAAAAAGAAAACAAAAATTGCAACATGATGTCTTTGCCTTCTAAATTATCTAGTCAAAAAGAACATTTTGATTTTTTTTTAAAGAATATTATATCAAAACTATTGAAGTAGAAGTTCCACCCTACGACCTCTTTAAAAAAAACATAAAACAAAAGTATATATATAATACTTATAGTTTTTGAATTATATTTAAAGTTATAATATTATTTAATTATAAAAAAAAAACCTTTACTAAAGACAGTCACACTCAATTTTTCTTTGTGCAAGCACGCACTTATACTTGTTGATGTGGTTTATTTTTAGTGGCTAAAAATATCAATACTATTCACTTATTTATTAAATATACTAGAAACAGAAGAATACAACTAAATGTCATCATAAACTCGAAAACTCCTACTAATGTGTTAATTTAAGTATAACTTAATATCCTATATGAGCATAGCTCAATTGGTGAATGCATATACCTATATCCTCGACGAAGATATTTGAATCTCTCAACTCCTATATGTTATTGAACTAGAAAAAAATAAAGTATAACTTAATAGATAGAGACATTCATTATAGAGACATTCATTATTTTCTTTGAAGTATGAATGTTCAAACCTCGCACAAGTTGTCTGTGCTAATAAAAAGGAAAGAAAGAAAGAAACTCCCTGTAATGAGTATCAAAGTGTTTCTAAGCAATGTTGTTACTTAAAGTCCATAGCTTATAGGACCATTACCATACACTTCTCTTTTAAGGGCAATGTCCAACCACTGATTTGTCTTCCTACTTTTTGCCAAATATCATCCATTCATAGGTACACTCCCCTGTTTATTTCAAAGGCAAAAGGCTACTTTCTGTTCCTTCTCTGTTCCATTCCAAATCCAATGTCTCCCACCTTCCCTCTCTCTCCTTCTCTTCTCAGACAAACACACTTCTGCAACTAAATTACAGGAACAAACCCACAAACTTCTGATTTCTGATTTCTTCTCTTTGCTTTTTGGGGATCATCAAAACCCAAAACCCAAAACGAAAAAAGTGAAAAAAAAAAAAAAGGTGGGTTCGTTATTTCAATTCCTGCAGAATCTCCACTACTGGAATTTAACTGCCTTTAATGGAGAAGAAGCCATGGATTCCGACGGCGCAGAAGGGCTTAACAAATCTGGCTTAGAACATGCAAGACGAAGAACCAGAATGGAAATGAAGAGTATCGGCGGAGGTGAGATCTTACAAATCCCTGGCGGCGGCGTCATTGTCCGATCCACTGGCCGGAAGGACCGCCACAGCAAAGTGTTCACCGCTAAAGGCCTTCGCGATCGCCGTGTTCGTTTATCCGCTCACACCGCCATTCAATTCTACGATGTTCAAGACCGATTGGGCTATGATCGGCCGAGTAAGGCTGTGGACTGGCTAATCAGAAAGGCTAAATCCGCCATTGATAAGCTCTCCGAGCTCCCTCCTTGTAATCCAAATGCTCGTCCCTCTGCTCCTACAGAAACAGACCCAAATGGAATTGATGTTGTGACAGAGCAATCTGAATCTTCTAGGTATAACGATTTCTTGTTTCAGAATCAATTGGGCGAGAATTTGATTCCGCCGCCGATGGACTCCGCCGGCGGTTTCCAGAGCTACCAGAATCTAGGGCTGTCTCTGCAGACCCAAAATTCGCCCCAAAACAATCATCATCAGACTGTTCTTTACGCCGCCGGTTCGGGAAATTCTGGTCTCGGATTTGACGATGGCTTTGAGAAAATTGTGGCCTGGAACAGTAATGTCTTCGGTTCGCATCCGATTTTCAACCAGAGCTCCGCCGCGTTCCCACAGAGGGGGCCCCTTCAGTCCAGCCTCGAATCTCCGGTGCCGCATTACACTTGGAATGATCTTTCCGTCGCCTCCGCAGGAAAACGCCATCCGATTCCGATTCACGAGCACTCTTCTCCGTCGAGTCCCCGGTTCATATCTGGCGGGTTGCCGCATCTTGACGTTCATGGACGGTTTCAGAGTGACGGCGACGGCGACGGCGGGAAAGTGTCGTCTCATTCTTCTTCGTATTCCCGCCGATGATTCTCCGGAACTCAATTTTCTGAATCGGATTGCTGTTTCGAAGCTCGAACTCTGTTCTTCTCTGCAACGGAATATTCCGGCAGGGAAATCGGGAATTTGCAGGCGGTTTCGGTTTTCAGGTGTTGTTTTCTTTTTTTCGTTTTTTTTTTTTTTTTTTTTTTTTTTTTTTTTTTTTTTGCAGTGTTTCTGGTTTTTTTGATTGCTCAGCGTAAATTCAGACTGTTGATGAAATTCCCGGTGGCAGAATTGAGGAAGAAGATGATTTTATGGTCTCCATTGTAACATTTTCTGTTTTGTTTTCTATAAACTTGATTTTGAGTTTAATTTTTATTATAATTTAGATGTTTTGAGTAGAATGTTTACCTTAACGTTAATTAATGGGTAATTTTTATTTAGACTTTAATTAGCACTGTTTTGATTGAGGTGTTGTTTTACCTTTTTTATTTTGGTTAATGTAGATGAACGTGAACATCATAATCTTGAGATTAGAATTTTTTATTATCTTTTATATATATATATATATACATATACATATATATATATATATAGATATACATATGTATATATATATGTATATACACAGTGGCGGGTTCAAAATTTTATGTTAGCGGGGGCTTAACATATTTTAATATTAATTTGTTCAATAAAATGTATAGCTAATATTTTTTATAGGTTAAAAAACATTAGTCCCTAGCCTTTCATGGAAGTGACAATTTAGGCTTTAAACCATGGATTATAACAATTTAGACCCCGTTTGATAACCATTTAGTTTTTAGTTTTTGGTTTTTGAAAATTAAACTTGTTTTCTCTCAATTTCTCTACAATGGTTTTCATCTCCCTTAAGGAAGCATTTGAATTCTTAGCTAAATTCTAAAAACAAAAATAAGTTTTTGAAAACTACTTTTTTTAGTTTTCAAAACATGGCTTGGTTTTTGAAAATATAGGTAAAAGGTAGATAACAAAACAAGTAAATCTAAGGGTGGGAGTAGTATTTATAGGCTTAATTTTCAAAAACCAAAACCAAATGGTCATTAAACGGGGCCTTAGTCATTCTACTTTCAAATTTGTAATAATTAGTCCTTAAACTTTAGTATATAACAATTTAGCCCTTGTACTTTAAAATTTTTAACAATTTAACCTTAGTGTGAAAAATTGCTTCGTCAAAATTAAGTGTCAATTTTAATTGTATGATAACCTAGTCTTTGTTATTTATAAATGCATCTAGTCCCTAATCTGTATATCGACAGGTATCAAATCTTGTTAAATCTTTAATATTTTTCACAATAGGGACTAAATTGTTACAAAATTAAAAGTACATATATTGAATCGTTACAAACTATAATTCATTGACTAAATTGTTACTTCCATGAAAGTTTAGGGACTAAAAGTAATTTCTAACATTTTGTATATAAATATACAAGAAAGAGAATAAAACTTGGAATAATAAATATAATATTTTTCTTTATAAGAGTTATAATAGTTTTTATGGAATTAATTTCTTAAAAACTATTTACTATAAATGAAAAATATCAAGAAAAAAGAATTTAGGAAACATCAGCGTTTTATTTTTAAAAAAATATATAAAAGAAAAAGCTAACTTTTTTATTTAAAAAAAAACATTAATATTTACAGAGAAGAAAATGAAAAAAAGAGAAAAAAATGAAAAAGAAAACGTTGTGTAAAAAGAAACAATAAAATATATTAGAAAAAAAGAACACAGTAAAATGTTACCAAAAAGTTTAAAAAAAAAAAAAACTATAAAATACGAAGGAAACAAAAAAATCTAGGAAAAAATATCTTTTTGGTCCATGAGTTTTCAACCATAGGTACGTTTGGTCCCTAAGTTTTGGAAATAGACCTTTTTGGTCCTTGAGTTTAGGAAAAAATACCTTTTTGGTCCCTAAGTTTTGAAAATAGATATTTTTAGTCCCTGAATTTTGAGAAATAGGTTTAAAAGGTCTCTTTATTATTTTTTTTATTTTTTTTATATAAAATCAATATTATTTATTAATTTTTAATATTAAATCTCTATTTCCCTCTCTACTCCATTCTCTCTCCTCTCTCCTCCATCTCTACTCCATTCTCTCTCCTCTCTCCTCCTTCCACCTTCACCTTCCACCTTTCTCTCTTAGTCTTTGCTGTACGCCTCTTTGCCAACCCCTCTCCAAAATTATATATTTCATTTGCAGTACATACCATCTCTTCTTCCATGCCTCTCACGAAAACGCCTCCTTTCCCATCTTCCATGAGAGCGATTGGTTTCTTGGACTTGCCATCAATAAATTTAGAAGTCCCTTCAGGGGCCAAAAGATCTGTAATCTCTTCATTGTATAACTCCAGAAAAGTAACTTTCATGTTATACTCTACATTTTGGGCTTCCAAAATATAAAAAATTTGTTTGACAGCTCTAGGAATAACACCAGCATCGCTTGGAAATTCTCCATTCTGAGATTAGCAAGAAATTCAATTAATAGAAGAAATACACACAAACATATCAAGAAATTTAGGTGGGGCTGTCGACCTTTTTCCTTGCTCCACCTTCCATGGTGTATGTTTTCCCAGTTCCATTTTGACCATATGCGAAAATAGTACATTTATAACCCTCAAGAACTTCATACACAATAGGAGACACATCCAGTTCATACAATTCCCTTTGTTGAGATGCAGGGCCAAAGCTTAGGGACTAAGAAGAGGGGAGGAAGGTGGAAGGAGGAGAGAGAATGGGGTAGAGATGGAGGAGAGAGAGAATGGGGTAGAGAGAGAAAGAGAGATTTAATATTAAAAATTAATAAATAATATTGATTTTAGATAAAAAAAAATTTTAAAAAATAATAGAGGGACCTTTTAAACCTATTTATCAAAACTCAAGGACTAAAAAGATCTATTTTCAAAATTCAGGGACCAAAAAGGTATTTTTTCCTAAACTCAGGGACCAAAAAGGTCTATTTTCAAAACTCAGGGACCAAACGCACCTATGGATGAAAACTCAAGGACTAAAAAGATATTTTTCCCAAAAATCTATATGTGTGCAGGAAGGAGTTTTCTTTACAAAATATGGACCAAAGATATACTAATATAAAACTATTTTCAAGTTCAGGGGGGCTCCTAGGCCTACTGTAGCTAGGGATGTCCATTTAACCCGCGGGGACCCGCCCCGAATGGGGCGGGGAATCCCCGATTACACGGGGAATGAGGGAGGGAGCGGGGAAGTTTTTTTTCCTGTTGGCTAAACGGGGACGGGGACGGGGAATATATTCCCCGCCCCGCCCCGATTCCCCGATTAATTATATATATATATATATATATTATTACCTATAAATAGAATTTTTTTAAAAAAAAAAAAACTATAGTAGGAATTAGTTTAAGACTATTTCGTTATAAAAAAAAAAAATTAAGTCTAGGTTGTAATATTGAAATTTGAATTTTTAGAAATTAAGTTGTTTCGACATTATAGTATTTTTACTTATGGTATATTATTGTTTTTATTAGGAAATTTTATAACATTTACTTTAAATAGAATTATATTGAAAATTATTCATTTAGAAATAATTTTTATTATGGTTGAGAATAAATTTAAAAAATAAAAAAGATAAAAACAAAAAAACAAAAAAAAAGAACGGGGAAAAATTCCCCGCGGGGAACCCGATCCCCGCGAATTCCCCGCGGGGAATCCTCGCCCCGATCCCCGCAAAATTAAACGGGGAATTTCGCGGGGACGGGGAATGAAATGGGGGGCGGGGACGAGGACGGGGAATCCATTCCCCGGCCCCGCCCCGCCCCGTGGACATCTCTAACTGTAGCTCCGCCCCTGTAGATATATATATATATATATATATATATATATATATATAAGTGATTTACATTTGATAAATAACATGTTACTATAAATGAATTGTTCATCTATAGTACTTTTTTTTTCCGAGTTCAACCACATGTGAAGATACAAGATTCAAACTTCTAACTTTTTGGTAGATGATGTTTGTCTTAACATCATATCGACAAATTGATCATTTATAGTAACATATCATTTGAACTAAAAAAATATAGTGTAGTAACATATATTTTTACTATATTTTTTTTTACGACCTTATTTGAATAGGATTTGTTCTATAGGTTGTACTACTGTGTCATTGAGTTATAAAGTAACATTTTCTTTATCAAATATAAAAGACTTTCTATTATTCTATATGTGACATGTATGATAATAATATGTTAATATAAATTAATTGAAATATCGAGATTATATAAATAAGTTGATTTATTAAAAACAAATGTAGAATTGCTTATTAATAAATTTGAAACAACTATTTTTTTATGGTTATCAATCTGAGGTAGCTTATTGGATAAAGCACCAATTATCATCATGAAGGGTAATAGTTTGAATCTTCCACTCTTACAATTGTTGAACTAAAAAAATGATTTTAAAAATAACAATACAAAACTCAAGGAACATTGAAAGGCGCCGATGTGGGCATATCATGTCGGAGAAGAATGAACCCATTGAGGGCACGTTTCAAAATTCAATTCAAACTTTTGAATGTCTTGCCTGACGAGCATGGGTACCCAACGAATATACCACTTCATAATTACAATTTTTTTTTTGTTCATTTAGTTATGTGATTAATTACTACTAACATATATATATTTTGAGTTCAATAACATATGGAGTAAAGAGTTTCGAACCTCTAATCTTTTGTAAAGAGTATATGCTTAAACTAGTTGAGCTATGCTCATGTTGGCATGTCAATAATATTTATTTTAAAACTATATAAATAATGTTTATTTATTTATTTTGTTAACATTGTTACAAATGTTTTCTTTAATGGTTAAATAGTGTTATAAAGTCATATAAATTTGACAATGTTTATATAGACTAAAATCCTCACACACATTAAAAAAAAAAAGATCATGCTTCATAAAAGATAAGTTTTTGAGTCTCATCCACTTTTGAAACCAATCTTTTCATATGACTGAGAATCCTCACTCGAACACGACAAAATCAAGTATTTGAAGTCTTACAAATATATGTATTAGTCTTTTTTTTTTAGTTCAACAACATATGGAGTGAGAAGTTCAAACTTCTGACCCTCTGATTAAAGGTTGTCTACGCCTTAATTGGTTGAACTATATTGAGTTGACAAATATTAACTTTGGTCTATATGAGATTAAATTGGTCTTTTCACTATAACATTGTACAATTTAGAGTGAGATATGGATTCATGTTCTACCTTCACCACAACCTTCAATTATGTTATACAATACTAACCAACCTAATATAATCCTATAAATACA
Organism: Trichosanthes truncata; assembly: GCA_033996785.1. Lineage (NCBI taxonomy): Eukaryota > Viridiplantae > Streptophyta > Magnoliopsida > Cucurbitales > Cucurbitaceae > Trichosanthes > Trichosanthes truncata. The sequence goes on along the minus strand of JAWPNB010000008.1, from coordinate 23,466,364 downwards.
ATCCTATCCTAATCCTAATTAAAGATAAGCACATAATACTCAATCACTTCTAGCATCTCCACTCCAGTTTTACTTCTTTATCTTATCTGGTTCAAATTAATCACATACATTAGATCTCTTTAGTCACATCTTAGCAAGAACTACTAGTTCCAAAGTTTTTTCAAACATGACATTAAAAATCTACTCCACTACAATATTATCTTGCATCAGTCTTTTTTTTATTAGGACAGTTACATATGTAAAAATCCGACCAAAAAAATAGTAAATGTAGCCAAAGATAAATAGATTTGCAAATACAACATAATTTTAATTCCAACCAAATAAAAAAAAATGGTTTTGAAAAGTCGAGAAGACTCATCAACATATCTTAACCCCGCATGTCTATCACTAATTTACGTTTATTAGTCATAAACATATATTAATGGTATACGCTATCAATAAACATGTTGATCGCATAAAAATGATATACTAATGATATACTATAAAAATGATATATCTGAGAGTAAAAAGAAAAATTATAATATAAACATGTCTAAGTAGGTATACGCAAAAAAAAAAAAAATTATCATATTTATAAATTATTTCTCAAATGTGACATCCAAATTTGCCACCCATCGTACTTAAAAAAAAAAATAGTTAGTAGTTCTATTTAATTGAAATATTTTTAAATCGTGGTCCTGTTTGATAACCACTTGGTTTTTTATTGGGAAAAATACATTTTTAGTCTCTGAATTTTCAACCATAAGTGCATTTGGTCATTGAGTTTTAGAAATAGACATTTTTAGTCATTGAGTTTTGAGAAATAAGTTTAAAAGGTCCCTTCTTAATTTTTTTTTATATAAAATCAATATTCTTTATTAATTTTTAATATTAAATCTCTCTTCCCTCTCTACCCCATTCTCTCTCTCATCTCTCCTCCATCTCTACCCCATTCTCTCTCCTCTTTCCTTTTTCCACCTTCCTACCCTCTTCTTCATCTCTTCCACTTCTCTCCACCATTTCCTTCATCCTCTCCCCTCCTCCTCTCAATACGTTGCAGCGACAATAGCAGTGGCTTTGATTTTGGAGTAGCCATCCATTTTTTTGGTCTTTTGAGTTTGGGATTAAGGAAAGATTATGGTAGAAAGTGATAAGAAATCTTGGAGATTTATAAAGATTCATGGTGAAAAGAATCATTTATCTTTTTTTATGAAGATTGATTGATGTATTGAAAGAGAGGGGAGAGGAAGAAAAATATGGTGGGGAGAAGGGGAAAGGATGAAGAAAACGAGAGGAAGATGGAAGGAGGAGAGATGAGAAAGAGAATGGGTAGAGAGGGAAGAGAGTTTTTTTTTTTAAATTTAAAAAATTGTTAATATTAGAAATTAATAAAGAATATTGATTTTATATTAAAAAAAAAGTTAAAAAAAATAATAAGAGGGACCTTTTAAACCTATTTCTCAAAACTCATGGACTAAAAAAGTCTATTTCCAAAATTCAGGGACTAAAAAGGTATTTTTCCCTAAACTCAGGGACTAAAAATATCTATTTTAAAAACTCAGATTAAATGCACCTATTGTTGAAAACTTAGAGACTAAAAAGATATTTTTCCCTTTTTTATTTTTAGAAATTGTGGTTGCTTTTTTATTTATTCTCTACCTTGATTTTTATTTTTCTTAAGAAAACATTTGAATTCTTAACCAAATTCCAAAAACAGAAACAAACTTTTAAAAACTACTTTTTTTAGTATTCAAAACTTGACTTGATTTTTAAAAATATATGTAAAAAGTTATCAAATAAGATAAAAAACCTTATAGGTGGAAGTAGTATTTATAGGCTCAATTTTCAAAAATAAAAAACTAAACGGTTATCAAACGAGACTTTAATTTTTAAATCTTGGTTTGATTTTTTAAAAATATAGGTAAAAAGTAGATAACAAAAAAAAAATGATAAAAATAGTATTTATAGACTTAATTTTAAAATTTTCCTTTTTAAAAACGAAAGAAAAGGATTATCAAATGGGCCTTTGTAAATGGAAAGTAATATTTTCTCTAAATAATATTTTGAAATTTCCATATAGGGAAGGGATTCAATTGCCTGGCGGAAAAGGGATGTGAAACGACACGTCGTCCTACGGAGTAGAGAGATTTAAGCAATTAATCGATTCCGTCGTGTCAGTGTCTTGTCCTCGAGTCTCGAGTTAATCCGAGTTTACTTTTTTTCGAGCAATTGCAATTGCAATGGCGATTCCCGCTCTTTCTCCTGCTCAACCTCATTCTGAAGACCAAGAGGAAGGAGATCCAGTCTCTCCCGCTCAAAACCCTAATTCCATGGACCAGCAACAGCCGGAAGAAGGAGGAGAAGAAGTAGCAGTAGAAGAACATAACCAGTCTGATCCGCCTCAATCTTCTGAAACCCTAACCCTAGAACTGCCCGATCCCCAACCGAACTCCCCCCAGGCAGACCCGCACGATCCAGAACTCCAACTCAATGAAAATTTCATCAATGACCATGATCCTAGCGACCAAGGTGAGTCTGCTGCCCTCTCTCCTCGAATCGCCGATGTCAACGCGTTGGTTTCTTCCGCCGCTGTTTCTCGACGGGTTCCGAAGCGGAAGAAGTGGTCGATGAAACGAAGATTCCTTCAGGAGAAATCTCAGAAGAAGCTTGAGATTCTGGTTGATACTTTCAAACCTATTCCTTTTGTGCCTGCTAAAAATCTGGATTTCTCGAGTCACGAGAAGCTGTTGAAGCGACTGGGATTGTGGGATTTTGTTCATAATAAGTTTGATAGGTCTGTGCGACATGATCTTCTTCTGCAATTAGTTGCGAATTTTAACAATAACCAGAGGTGTAGTTATGTCAATGGGAATAGAATCAGGGTCAATCGGGCTGATTTGGCCCGTGCCTTGCGGTTGCCGGTGAAGAAAGCGACGGTAGTGGAGGATGCTGAGGAAGATCCTATAGCATCAGAGGAATCGATCGCTTTTATTGAGGATTTTGTGTCCAACTGGTTACTCTTACACGAAGATACTTGGATGATGCCCAATGAGGTAATGAATTGGACAAAGGTGATCAAGATTGGGAACTTTGAGCGGGTTGATTGGGCTGGTTTGATTTGGTTTATGGTGGAGAAGGAGTTGATGCAATCTCCACAGTTGGTGAATTGTTACTATGCTTCACATTTGCAGTGTCTGATCCGGTCACAACGGGAGGATTTATTGAAGGAAGAAGCACCTAAGGTAGAAGAGGTCGAACTCAAGGAGGAGGTGGAGCAGGAACCAGAGCAGGAGCAGGAGCAGGAGCAAGAACAAGAGCAAGAACAAGAGCAAGAGCAAGAGCAAGAGCAAGAGCAAGAACAGGATGAAGAACAGGATGATGAAGATGAGGTTTGTAATGGGAGTCCAAAGATAGTAGGGAACGATGACTCTATGGTTAAGAAACTGGAGGAACACAGTATTGAATTGTGCCTTGGGCCAGACAATGTCAACAAAGTTGATGTTCAAAAGGAGAAGGCTAGTGTTGGGGATATGATGGATTTAATGGAAAGCAAAGAAGAAGAAGAAGAACAAGGTCAGTGGCTTTTCGATGGAAAAGGTAGAGGCCTGGAGCCTATGTTAAGGAGGTGTAATACAAATGAATTCAAGGAATTTGATTTTGGGGATGGCAAGAAAGCAGCATTAGAAAAAGGGGATGATCAAGGAAAAGAAGAAGAGGAGGAGGAGGAGGAAGAAGAAGAGGAAGAAGAAGAAGAAGAAGAAGAAGAGGAAGATCAGGAAGGTGAGTTCCGCCTGTTGCCAAGGAGCAATCCTATTGATGGATTTCCTTCAAGCCAATTTATTCAAGAAATGGAGACGGAGCCAATTAATTTTAACTCAGAATTTGAAATACATGGTCATTCATCTGTTGAATTTCTTCCACCCAGGGATGATAGCAGAATGAGTTCTGGTGGATGTATACCTTTTGTTAATAGCAACAAGAGAGTGATTGACCCTGATATTGACAACCCACCTCAGTCTCTCAGTGGTGGGAACAAGAGGTTAAGGAGCGATGGTCCTCTTGACTATGATAAGTGTATGGATAACGTACAACAGTGGCTTGATAAAGCTAGGATGATGTACGCAGAGAAAGAACAGGTTCATCAGCAGGCCACTATGAATCAGCAATACTTGCTCCACGAGCTGCAGCAGAGAGAGACCTTTATTGAACATTTGAGAAAGACAAAGTTTGAGGAGCAACAGAAGATGCAGTCTGATATTTACCGGCTTGAGCGTGAGCTCTATGTGATGGGAAATTTATTGGACGGCTACAGAAAGGCATTGAGGGAAACACACAAAGCATTTGCAGACTATAGGGTCCGATGCCCACAATCTGATGAACCACTTTACAAAGATGTTGCTGGTTCTGGTGGTCTTGTTCTCAGCACCATGGAACTGGAAAGGATGCGTCTGAAGCAGGCAGAGGAAGATAGACTAAACCGCTTAGTTATTGAAAAGAAGTTCAAAGCCTTGGAAGACAAGTTTGTTGATGTATTTCATGGACATCTTCAGGAGGTTAGTTCACTGGATAATAGGCTGCTAGATGTTGGAAATCAAGTGAAAACCCTGAGGGAATCATTCGCAAATACGAAAGTTCCAGAAACTTCAGAACCCATTTCAAATGAATGATGCAATCCCCGGGACTCAACGTGTATAGTTAACTTGTGAATCATGGCTAGCCTGCTTCAATGGTGTTCTTTTTAAGTTTTGCATCTCTGCTTGTGCAGATTCAAACAGAAAAGGTAGGCCATTTTAATTTCATTGGCAGATTACGGTTCTTGTGAAAGTTTAGAACATTATGTGATTCTTATTACATATATGATGAGCTTTGAAAGCTTTCCCCTTTTCTGTATTTCGCAGAGGGCCGCTATGGCCTGTTTGCTCTCAACTGTTTCGTAATGATGAAGATGCTGCCCATTATTGCACTTTCTACGAGCTGTTTGTTAGTCTAATTTACTTCTGGTCGGTAGTTCAATATTGGGGGGTAGAATAATCAAACTTATTCTTTTTAACATTTTCTTCTCGCCTCCCTTCTCTCTAAGTCTCTCTATTACATCTAGATAGGTAAGGGTGATCAGTGACATCAAAAACCAAATTTAGGGATAGACTTGATTCTTTATAAGATCTTTGAAAAGCTGAGACTGAAACTGTAAAAGAAGCAAATTTTGTCAATGAAGGAAGGTTAGAAACACATTTTGTTGGTGCTTTGACAATATTTTTGGTTCTTGTTCTACTTGTAATGATTTACTTCCTGTATTTTCGAAAACACATGCTTAGTAAGTATCTGCATTAAGAGATTGAGACTAATATAAAGATATATGTTATATAGAACAGCTGACGTATAAAGATAACAATTCTTTACAAAGCAATGTCATTTTCACATGTGAGGAGTTGGGTCCTGCGAGTCTCTCGGGTTCTATCTTTCTTTTCGTGAGAGGGTGAAATGAAGAACATGCGTTGATTCTGCAAAATAACCATTCCCCATGGATCTAATTCTCTCATAACATAATACGTACATTAAAATCAAAACAGAGGCTAAAGGCTAAAAAAATTTGTCTGGATGTCATTCCACCACCGTCTAAAAGCAACCCCTCGCGATTTTTCCGTCGTCTGCCGTCCACCGTCGGTCGGTGGCCGAGAATTGAATCGGGTTCAAAATCATCTTCGATTGGCCTCTGTCTTCCATCGTCATCCCTATCGTGCACGTGCCTGCAGATGGATTCTTCTCTGAGTGGGTCCTTCTCTAGATGGCTTTTTCTCGAACAAATATCGTGCATAAAGGGTGGAGCCACCATTTTGCTTAAATCCGTGATGTGGGCTTTTGTGTACTTCTGAACCAGAACTCCCTCGATTTCTTGGTTTTTGTTTCTTTTCATGAGGGTCATTCCCGTTTTTCATCTTCCGGTTCCTCCGGCACCGGCGATCAGCCCCGTTCGTCGGCGGTCTATACCTCCGCCCTGCGCCCTATGCAAACATGGGTCATTTCCTTTACGTTCTAATTTGCGTTATGTGTTTCGTCCTGTTGGGAAGTTCGAAGTGTTGGCTGCGAATAAACAGTTGCCGGAGCTCAATAACGGAAAATCAGGTTCTACATTTGTTCTCTGGAGTTTCTATTAAAGCTATTTGGTATGTTGCTTTTGAATTTTTAGCACGTTGAATTTTGGCAGAGAGTGAAGAGGTTTCGGTGCAAGTGGAGGATAGCGATGGACTCGATTTAGGATGGTTGGCTGCTTTTCCTCATGTTCTGGTTGCTTCCATGTCTAATTTTCTATTCGGTTACCACATAGGGTAAGCTTTCATGTTTTCATAAATGCTATTGAAGACTCTTTGAGGAATGTTTGGTTTGTGTTCTCCCGATGGAAACTGCATCTGCTTTAACATTTCAATCAGATGAGCAAGTGAGAATCTGTTATGCTGTTTGTTGGTTACAGATGGAGCTGATGATAGTACTCCGTTAATGTCTGGATAGAATCATCTGACTTGAAATTGAATGTTTATCATTTTCAATTTTAATTACCCAAATATTGCCTTAAGGCATTTGTGGACTGTGGGAAACTTAGACTCCGTTTGATAACCATTTAGTTTTTAGTTTTTGAAAGTTAAGTTATAAACACTATGTTCACCTATGAGTGTCTTTGTTTTGTTATCTATTTATTACAAATGTTTTCAAAATCCAAATCAAGTTTTGAATATAAAAAAAAAAGTAGTTTTTTTTTTTTTTTTTTTAGAATTTGGCTAAGAATTCAAATAAATAGTTATCAAATGGGTCTTAATGATTCGTGATCACATTTGTTTGGATCTGTCCTAACAGTTGAGTTCAAGCTATATACCATTGTGATGAAAATTTTGCAGAGTAATGAATGGTCCTATTATTTCTGTTGCTCGAGAACTTGGTTTTGATGGGAACCCAATCCTTGAGGGACTTGTTGTGAGCATTTTTATTGTTGGTGCATTTCTTGGAAGTATAAGCTCTGGTTCGCTGCTTGATAAACTAGGCTTTAGGCGTACTTTTCAAATTGCCACAATACCCTTGATTCTTGGTGCGCTGTTGAGGTATTTGGTCCTCTGTAAATGTATACTGACAGTGTTTCGTTTAGCAGATTATCCTTATTTGACCCGCCGTATTTGTGTCAGTGCTCAAGCTCATACTTTAGATGAAATACTTTGGGGAAGATTTCTTGTTGGCCTTGGCATAGGAGTTAATACAGTACTTGTCCCAATTTATATTTCTGAGGTAATGCAGTTCTCCTAAGCTCTCTCTCTCTCTCTTCTTTTTCTTTTAAATTTCTGTTAGCATTACTGCAAATGCTGGATATTTTGAAGATGGTGTTTCGACCAGTTTGCTTTCTACTGTTATAAGTGCATGGGACATAGACTCAAAAAATGGTCTGTGTTAAAAATTTGTTAAATGTGACCGTCAAGGTTGAAGGTTCTAATTATTGCATGGTAGGAGTGTCTTTGAACCTGATTTACCTGGTTCCAGGGTATAACCTTATTCCCTATGGTTCTATGTTTTCATTATATTCATTTCTTTGCCTTTTTCTTTTATCCGAATTTATTTGTTGCATCTTCGTTTTCTTTATCAAGTGAAATAAATGGAAAAGATGCAACACTTCTTCTTTTGAGAAGTACAGTTAAAAAAAAGTTTTTCTTTCTCTTTTTTTGTTCATCAATTTTTAGTTGTTGATCTTGTAGGTTGCTCCAACAAAGTATAGGGGAACACTTGGAGGGCTGTGTCAGATTGGAACGTGTCTTGGAATTATTGCTTCATTGTTTCTGGGAATTCCATCAGAGAGCGATCCACATTGGTGTGTGTGCTCTTCTCCCTTTTTGGTTTTCTTTTCAAATGGTGCTTAGATAAATATCTTGAGTAACTTGGTCCGCAGGACCCTTTTTTTTATTAAACAACTTCTTCATGATACACAACTTGCTTTAACCATCTTCTTTTAACTGTTAGCAACATCTTCCATTTGGGTACTCAAAAGTTCTTAGCCATCATTACTTGGGACGGGGCAAGATTTTTGAACATCCCCTTTTTTGAGAGGAATTGTACCTTTAAATGCTTGGCATTCGTGATTGCTTGTGCTAATAAATTGTTTGTTAAAAAAATATCGCCCATGTTTTGCTTAATAATACATTTTAGGTCTTGACTCTTACCCTTTGAGGTAAGGTCGCTTCCTTGGATTGTAAGTTGTCCAGAAAAACTTTATCAGTGTATTTATGTTTGTGAAGAAACTTCAAGTAGGATGCTAGAATTCCATACTCCATTGGGCTTTAAATTCTTTCTGCTATTTCAGATAAATTTTGACATGCCTTGCCTTCAGGTGGAGGACAATGCTCTATATTGCAAGTCTCCCTGGATTCTTTATTGCATTTGGCATGCAGTTTGCAGTTGAAAGTCCACGCTGGCTAAGTAAGGTAGGTCTCCCCATTTTTGATATAGAACAGAATTTTATCAGTAATTTCTTTAGAGGTTCCATGTGCTGTCATAGGCTGGACGACTGGATGAAACCAGAGTTGTTATCAGCAACCTATGGGGAGAATCTGAAGTTGAAAGAGCAGTTGAAGACTTCCAAGCCGTAATAAGGAATGATGGAAGTGATTTGAACAGTGGATGGTCAGAACTTCTCGAGGAACCAAACTCTAGAGGTATCAGGGTGACCTTTTTTAGTAGCTTTTAGTATTTAAGGTGATAATCCCTGTTTAATGTCTTTGTTCGAAAAGAATTGATAAGAGTATGCAGTTCCCTGCATTACTTTTTTATGAATGATAGCCATCTTTATGGAGAGCTTAACTTGGCTGGACTAAGTTTACCCTTTTTCTAGTTTAGTTAGAAGTTCTAATCATTCAGTTTAACTATGCAAGTGTACTTTTTATGACCTTCAAATTTCTTTGCTTAATTGCAGTGGCATTCATTGGAGGTGCCCTTTTCTTCCTTCAACAATTTGCTGGTATAAATGGAGTTCTTTATTTTTCATCCTTGACCTTTCAAGACGTTGGAATCTCAAATGTTGCTCTAGCGAGTTTAGTTATTGGAATTACCAATTTTGCTGGTATGCAAAGATTGCTTTTTCTGATGTACCTGTCTGTATGCAAAATCTTTTTCCTTGGAACATGTACTCATTCTTATTAATCAGGGAGTCAACAGGAGCTCTCTGTGCTTTATACTTGATGGATAGGCAAGGGAGACAGAGGCTTTTAATTGGAAGCTATTTGGGCATGGTGAGTTTAATGACAGAGATATTTCAAGATATGACTGTGCACACGTATGTGGGAAAAGGTTGAAGGAAGGGCATTATTATTTTTTTTTAGTTCAACAACGCATCATAAGTCATGAGATGCATAGAAGTCTTATGTGATTTCTTTCCTTAAGAAAGATGGAAGCTATTCATATCCTTAACGATCAATGATTAAATATAGTTCTGGTAGTAGAGTCACAATATTGACATAGGTGACATCAATTTGAAGATAACATGCTATTCTGGTCTGCTTTTAATACACGTCCCCATAATACTTCAAATTTTCACATATGTGCAGGCAGTTTCAATGTTGCTTATTGTCTCTACCATGAGTTTCCAGCTTGATGAAGAACTGAGTCACAATTTATCGATAGTAGGAACTATTGCGTAAGTATTTGCTCACTCTTTATTCAAGATTGGGGCAGAACTCTGAACTATTTATTGTGGATTCATTCATAATTTCATTTTCTTTCTTCTGTATGATATTGATTGATTAGCTTCCATTTTTTCTTTTTTGAAAAGGATTGGCTTGGCGAGTGTATACAGAACAGCCAGAAAAACAAAGACTATCATTTTTTAAAAAGACAAAAAAACCACAAATTTCTTTGTAGTTTTAATCTATTAACATGTACCAGGTCTTTGTTTTTTGTTTCTTTCCCAGAAGTTTTGAAAGAGAGAATATCAATATCATTTTATGAGTATTATTATATTTTTGTATGGGCTGGAATAATATTTATGGTTTTTATGTATCTGGATTGCGGAGACAAATTTCTTTTGTTTCTCATTGATTTTTACAATCTCTTCAACATGGGTGCACAAATAAGTACTTTTTTTTTTTTTTGGAATTTTCCCCTTTTCTCAAATTAACCATGTTATTAAAATAAAATACACCAAGACTTGCTTTTTAGGAGTATGTATTATTTTCCTAACCTTTGCTTCTACTTGAGTTATAAAAATAAAATGTTTTAAGTTCTTACTGGATGTTGGAATGACAGTAACGTTGTTGTATTTTGATGATTTTTCTTTTGTCACTGTGGATGATGATGTTGAAACTGTACTGGTTTCAAAGGATTTCTTACTTTTTTAAGCTTAAGCTATAGGGCTGCAAAATTATTAACCTTTTGATGATGTCAATGTTGAAGATGAAGCAATTCCTCTTTATTTATTATCTGCTGCATATGTATGAGTGTACTCTGTATAATTGACATGTCTTTTGTTTGCTCATTTCCATAGTTATATCTTCACCTTCGCACTCGGAGCCGGTCCAGTGACCGGTATTATTATACCCGAGCTTAGCAGCACCAGAGCACGTGGGAAGATCATGGGATTTAGCCTTGCAGTCCACTGGGTAAGCAAGTAGAACAACCGTTTATTAGCAAAATCAGTCAATCTTTCTTAAGTTTTCCTACTCATTTGCAGTGAAACATGCAAAAGTCTTGCCTCGTTCCATAATTTCACGTGTGTTATTCATGCTGTGTTAACATGTTATTTCTCAAACTCATACTCTATGCCCAGGTATGCAATTTCTCAGTAGGTCTATTCTTTCTCGACTTGGTCCAAACATTTGGAGTTGCTCCAGTTTATGCTAGCTTCGGTGCATTTTCCTTAGTGGCCGCCATATTTTCCAAGTACTTCCTAGTCGAAACAAAAGGGAGGTCGTTGGAGGAGATCGAGATGGCGCTAAATCCCAATTTCCGTCGCAGTGACAAGTAATTGCCCATCTGCTCTATATATAGATTCGAAATAACACTTTTACATTCTTAAAGGGCTAGGGACATACAAAAATGACTCATTCTTGTTTCCCAATGCCTCAAGAATGCCCTGTAGTTTAAACTTCTCATTTTTCCCAGTTTATAATGTTAGGCTTACTGGGGATGAAATTTCAAATTTTTTCTTCATCTCTTGGTAGAATTATGTATGGATAATACAAAGCCTTCAGTGGGGTCTTCTTACATACAAATTCAAATTTCAAAACCTTCAAAGTTTGGACACTGATTTTATTTTTGGGATTCAAAGTAAATGGGTTTTGTTTCTCTCTCTTTCCTTAAAAAAAAAAGCTGTTACTGTTGTGGTGTCCTTGAGGGCCATTTACTGAAGAAAAGTGGCCACAAAGTAAAGAAATAAGAAAGAGAGAGAGAAAGGCAATACATAAGGATAGAGGAATCCTCCTTATTCTTCAGCTGTCAACCCTGACTTTATTCCAAAAGATAATTAATGCTACTGTACCCCTCCTGCCAGTACCAATATTCCCTTTAAATTTTTACTCCTAAAGTTTCACATTTTATCAATATATTTTTTTGCCTCATTACAGTCAAAATAGTACTTACTGTCCTTATCCATAATTCCATATGGGTGTTAATTTTATATGATTGCATTTATGGCAAGTATTAATAGTTTTTTTTAGTTAAACAATTGCAAAATGGGAGATCGAACCATCGACTTTTGAGATGGTAATTTTGGTGTCTTTATCTACTGAGCTATACTTGGATTGACTCATATTAATAGTTGTTAGTTACTGGAAAAAAGGAAACTTTCGAAGGGTACTTTGGTAAATGGACATGAGAGAGAGCTTCTTTTTGAATCACAGGATTTGTGGAATGCACCTGCTGCAAGATGAACACAGTTGGGAGTGGGAGCCTTTTTGAAAGGGCTTGTTTGGTAAGGCATATCAGAAGGCGGCTGTTTGGACACTGGTTTATCCCAGAACCTGAACAGGGCTCTACTCCAAACCTGGATATGGATGGCATTTTGAAACTGATGGATGGTTCAAAGTTTCAAAATTTGGGTCGGTTTTAAAAAGAAAGCACAGGTAATGTAAGCCAATACAAGAGCAAAGAGTGACGGTTTTCGAATCAGAAGGCGACGGGCTCTTACTCCAAGGTGAGAAAGAAAGGAAGCAGGAAGATGAAGAAGAAACGAAGAAACTCGAATACAGCCATTGGAATTGCTATGGCCGATGAAGAATATGATTGCTGTTTCGAGTTTTATCTGTCAAAGTGCTGAAACTCACTCACTCACTTTGCTTGCTGCCTAAATTGCCAAAAACCATACAAAATTACTCTTTTGGGTCTGATTTCCAAAGAAGGGCAAGAACAAAAGGACCTCACCCTGTGGGCGCCTGGATCATGGACCCTCCAAACATGGGTTAAAAACTTGTGGGTAAGGTTAACTCTTAACTCCTCTGATTAGCCGACCTTAGTATAGTCAACTGGTTAAGACATATATCTTCGAGAAGTTAGAGATTCGAATCCCCACACTTCCAATTGTTGTTGAACTCAAAATAAAAAAAAACTCTATGATTAAGCCCACTACCCTTCTGGTCATGACCCTCGAATGAAACTGTACAGTAGACACTAACCATCCAGGGTTGCTTTAGTGGTCAACAAGGGTTATATAAATAATAAAAAACTTAGAGAGAATGAGTTCAAGTCATGATGATCACTTACTACTCTTGTAATACGTATTCTCTATGTTTACACCAATAATTTTTCTTTCATAAATAATTATTTAATATTGTTCAACTCCACATCATTTTTAAAGAATGTTGATGTTGCAACCAATTAATGGAAGTAGTATCTAACTATCACAACATATAAAATTTTCCCTCCTACTAGTTACATTGACAACCAAATATAGTAGGATCAAACAGTTGTCTTTTGAGACAGTTAAGGTGCGCCAAGCTAACTCCGACACTCATATATATTTTTCTTTTTAAAAAGAAAAATAAAAAAACTCTACACTTTCAACACTAGAAAAAGGGAGATTCTTATCTTGTGAGGTATGAAAATGACAGGTAGAAGGACGGGAGTTATATATAGTAACGTTAGATTAGTGATAGATTTAGGATTTGGAACCTTTTTTTAAAATTTTTTTTAAAAAAAAAAAGGTTAATTTGGGTCTCTCACTTTTCTTGTTTTTTAGTTCTCCGTGGGAATCGGATATTGTGGAGGATGCCCTGCTGGTAGTGGGGTGGAATATTTGTTGCTCTAAAATTTTCTTCTTTCAAATATTTTTTTTTTTAAAGTATTAAGGCCGTTTCAGCCGAAAGCCCCTTCCTTCTTCTTCTCTCCTAAATTCAATATTTGACATTCCAATCTATGCAATTTTACCATTTTGCCCTCCCAAGAATTGGACTTCCCTAGTAAGACAACTAATGCTTCAGTTGCTTGCATTGAATGCTTCCATCAACCCTGTTTCCTTTCTTTACTATTCCCATATGTTGTTGCAGCTTTCATTTCTATATCTGAAACCCAATTTCAAATCATTCAAATTTAATAAAAACCCATTTTGTGGACTAAAGTTTCCTCTTTTTTCTCTTTTCATTAGAGTTTCTTATGCATTTTGTTTTCCTAATGAGAACTTCACAAAAAATTGTTCAACGAAGCTGTCACAATATGACTACTTTTAAATAATCATTATCTGAATTCGAAAACCTACGTACCTCTAACAGCACCGAATATAAAATTTAAAGTACGTGGCGCCCGTGCAATAATTTCTCTATTTGCACACCATAAATGACTGGGTATCGGAATGTGTATGAGCTAGGACCAGAAACCATTTGAGAAATTTTTGGATGGCTATTTCGTAGTTATGAGCATAAATGAGGGTTATTTGTCTGTTGTGATACTCCAATTCAGAGAAAGAGAGAGAGGGAAAAAAAAGAAACAAGCTTCTCAACCACAGCAAAGGGAGGCTTGGCGTTGGAGGGTTTTGCTTTGCATATTGTTCTTTTTCATTTTTTCCCCTCTTGCTTTTGCTGTTCACTTTATATCTATACTTTACCTTCTTCTTCTTCTTCATCCCTTCTTGTTCTTCGTTCTGATCTTCTCTTCCTCGAGTAAAAGCAGCAGTGACTGAGAAAAAAGCCACAACAATGGCTGACATTACTCACCCTCCCATGGAACAACTCCAAGACCTTGAGTACTGCATAGACTCCAACCCCCCTTGGGGTAAATGCTTCTCCCCCTTTTCATGTCTCGTTTTACTTTTTACTATTTTCATGTCCCTCTCTCTTTCAACTGGGAATCGTTTGGGAAAACGACTCATCGGCCTTCATCTAGGAGTAAATTCGAGAAAAGGGTTGGTTGGTTTTACAGGGATGATGGTAATGGTGGGTTGTTTTTTTTTAAGCAACTGCACTGGGAATGCCGGATTCTGCGCTCGAGTTTTCTCTCCATTTTTGTTTTGGTCTCTGTTTTTGCTCTTGTTCTTCTTTCTTTTGGTCGTAAACAAAATGGTACGACTGGTATACGAGTGAACGTATTGTGCAACCTTCTTCCGTGCAGGTTGCTTGGGAATTTGTTCGAGGGAATGTGGACTTCAAAATTTCGTACATTCGTATTTGAAAAAACAATTATTTTTCGTCATTGTCTTGTTGCGGAGATTATTTTAAAAGAAATGGAATGGGAATCTGACTGTAGGGTAGGATGACGAATGTCTTCTCATTCCAAGTTTCTAAATCTTCGTTCTTTGGATGCTGAATTGTAATCCATCTTTCAAAATTCAAATTGATTGATACGGACTGCTAACCCATTTGCCGATTTCTGATATACCCTGATAAATTTTCGCGAAAACTCTGTATTTCTTGTCGATCAGTCACTCATTAACCTTGAGGTGGTGATGATATTTTATTTCGAATGATTTCAATATTGGGTCCAGGGTTAGGTGTGTCATGCTATATATGGTGAATTTTATGACATTGCAAAATCTGAAGGAGCACTTTTGTTCTTATTGCTTTCTCCCTTATCCCCTGTTGTGAAACAGGCATTATTTGGTGGTGATATTCTAACAGGCATTTGAAAACCAAAAGTACATGGCTGTGCCTGAATTATCAGATATTATATGCTTTCTGACTGATTAAATAAATGCCTGATATACTATTCATTTCGAGTTTATAAAACGATGTTGTTTTGCAGCTGAAACCATACTACTAGCTTTTCAGAATTACATTCTGATGCTGGGCACCAATGTGATGATTCCATCCTTAATTGTCCCTGCAATGGGTGGAGACAATGTAAGCTAGTTCTTTTCGTTTCGTTCTGAATTTATTTCTTAGCGGTTAAAATTTTTCTATAGCTCTCACTTTAGTAAAAATGTGGATAGAATTTTAAGTCATTTATCTCCCTTCGTTTGCACTCCATTGATCTCATTTTTTCTCTTTCTTTCTCCATTTGTTCAGGGAGACAAAGCACGAGTTATACAGACTCTTCTTTTTGTAGCTGGCTTAAACACACTTCTTCAAGCACTTTTTGGAACTAGATTACCAGCAGTAGTTGGAGGCTCCTTTGCCTATGTTATTCCTATCGCATACATTGTTGGAGACTCTTCATTGCAACGAATTACTGATTCTCATGAAGTAAGTTTCTTATCTTCACCTATCTTAATTGTTAGGGACAGAGGAAATCCCATGAATACAAAATAATATAGTCTAGCAATTCATGGTGCATGCTTAAATATTTAATCTAAGTGGTCCAAGAAAGGTCATTCTCATTTATTTCTGGAGAACAAAGAAAGTTCTGTCAGTGATAAGAATCATGATATGACAAGTGTAATCATTGTGCCATAGCATTGTTTTAAAGGAGAATTCATTAGAAAGGGTTATGCTATTAATTTAGGACAAATGAATGTATCTACTATACCCACCAAAAAATGAATGCCTTGTGGCCTTAGGTTGTTCTGAGTGTAATAATTATTTGTGTCATAATCAATGTTAATAGCAGTCAATGTTGCAGAAATAAAACTGCAACTTTCAAATTCCTTGTTTTCAAAAATTTTTCTTGATAATTTTCTTCACTTGATAGGGTATTGAAAGAGATCTTCCCGTGTGATTCGTTTGCAGAGATTTTTACATACGATGCGTGCTATCCAAGGAGCTCTAATTGTAGCCTCAAGCATACAAATCATTCTTGGTTACAGCCAAGTTTGGGGTTTACTCTCACGGTATGTTATTTTAATGAAACAACTATGGGAATTTTTGTATCAGTTGCCAATGTTGTTAATCGTTTCATTGCTTTACGCGTGCAGTTTCTTCAGTCCATTGGGCATGGCACCTGTTGTTGGATTGGTTGGCCTTGGGTTGTTTCAACGAGGATTTCCTGTGGTAAGTTCTACGGGAAAAATGTATTGTAATCTCTGGTTTACCTCCTGAATTTTGCTTCCATTCAAATGTGGAATTGTACTATCTGACTTCAGTTAGAAGTTATTCTGAAAATTCCTTAAACTTGAACATGTAGCATGTAAGACCAAAAATTGTATGCTTCCTTATTTCTAACCAAGACAATAAAGTTCTTCCTGGGTTACTAGACCTTCCTCATTTTCATGTCCCTAAAGATTTATTGAAAAGTTTTTCCTTTTCAGCTGGGAGAGTGTGTGGAAATTGGTTTACCAATGCTGATACTGGTCATTGGACTATCACAAGTAAGTGGTGCTAATTTCTTTTGAAGTCGGTCATCTTGGTATATTTATTACTTTTTAACCGGGCGGGTATTGTGAAATTGCAGTATCTAAAGCATGTGAGACCCTTCAGAGATCTTCCAATTTTTGAGAGATTTCCTGTGTTGATCTGTGTCACAATTGTTTGGATCTATTCTGTTATCTTAACTGCAAGTGGGGCTTACCGGAACAAGCCCATAAAAACCCAATTAAGCTGCCGAACTGACAGAGCAAATCTTATTACTACCGCCCCATGGTGATCTAAAACCTTCACTTCTCTTGATATTGACTTAGTGAAAAAGAGAAGTAAATATGTTTGCTGTTTCAGGTTCAAGTTTCCATACCCTTTGCAGTGGGGTCCTCCTACGTTTTCAGCTGGTCATTCATTTGCTATGATGGCTGCTGTTCTTGTTTCAATGGTTGAGGTATTTCTCCTTTTCACATTCTGAGAATGAATTTATGAGTAAAACTCGGTGCTCCTGAAAGTTGTTCTTGATTCTGAATCTTCATCGCAGTCAACCGGTGCATACAAGGCAGCGTCTCGTTTGGCAATTGCCACTCCTCCTCCTGCGTATGTTCTGAGCCGAGGCATCGGTTGGCAGGTAAGCTTGTTTAACCTGGTCGCCTACTGTTGTTCAGGAGCTCATGATGCACAAACCTGATCGAAATGAGAATTTGGTTTACTGTCTTGATAGGGGATTGGCGTCTTGCTGAATGGTCTCTTTGGAACAAGCACTGGTGCAACTGTTGCTGTGTAAGATGGACTTTTATATTTTATGATTGTTCTACTTGTTGTCTTCTTCCGTTTTCGGACAAAAATGAACTTGATCCGATCAATGTTGCCATTGTGTGCT
This sequence comes from Trichosanthes truncata, assembly GCA_033996785.1. Classification (NCBI taxonomy): domain Eukaryota; kingdom Viridiplantae; phylum Streptophyta; class Magnoliopsida; order Cucurbitales; family Cucurbitaceae; genus Trichosanthes; species Trichosanthes truncata. The sequence goes on along the minus strand of JAWPNB010000008.1, from coordinate 23,448,823 downwards.
GCAGGGAAAATGTGGGACTTCTCGGGCTTACCCGGGTCGGAAGTCGAAGGGTTGTCCAAATTTCTGCTGGCTTCATGATATTTTTCTCCACCTTGGGTACGTAATAACTGTTTTGATACCTGAGTTAGAATTCAGATGAAAACAATTTATACCTGCAGTAGCATACATTTTTCCCTTTTTTCTTTAAGAATTGAAACACCAGTTCAACTTTTCATCAAAAAAAAAAAAAAAAAAAAAAGGAAGAAACATTAATTGAACTGCTTTCATGACTTTTCTTCCTTGAAAAAAGGCAATCTTTTTCGAATAATTGAGTCCCGATATCGGTTTACCGTAATGTTTTCCCAATCGAGTTTCTGATATCACTTGCAGGTAAATTTGGAGCTGTCTTTGCATCCATACCTATCCCCATCTTTGCTGCAATCTACTGCGTTCTCTTCGGCCTTGTCGGTACGCACCAAAACTCAAACCGACTTCATTTATTCACATTTCACATTACACTCCACCTGACAAAAACTGCTTGCGTTTTTCAGCCTCAGTTGGACTATCATTTCTCCAGTTCACAAACATGAATTCAATGAGAAACCTCATCATCACAGGACTCTCACTTTTCCTCGGATTATCCATTCCCCAGTTCTTCAACGAATACTGGAACCCAGCGCGCCGAGGTCTTGTTCACACAAACGCCGGATGGGTAACTCACTCCTTACTACAAAAAAAAAAAACATCTATTGAGCAAAAAAGGATGTTTCATGTTTATAGCTCTAATGTTGGGTTTGATTTGAATTTGCAGTTCAATGCATTTCTGAACACAATATTCTCATCGCCAGTGACAGTGGCATTGATAGTGGCAGTGTTTCTTGACAACACATTGGAAGTAGAAAAATCAAAGAAAGACAGAGGAATGCCATGGTGGGTGAAGTTCAGAACGTTCAGAGGAGACAACAGAAACGAAGAGTTTTATACTTTGCCATTCAATCTCAACCGTTTTTTCCCGCCAACTTAGAAATTTGAAATTCAGTTTAGCTTTATTCTTCTTCTTCTTCTTCTTCTCTACCCAACTCAGATTAACAAAACCCTTGGGCGGCCGATCTCAATCTTTTTGTCTTTCATTACATTTTTTGTGGACCATTTGTAAATGGGTCCTGGTTGATCGTAGAGAATTTGATCCATGCTTTTGTAGATGCAATAAAATATGTGGGAAATTAGGGTTTCTTCATGGCAAATGTCTTGTCTTTTTGGAATTATCTGGAGGAGCTTGTTTTTGGCGACTTTGGGAAATGAGAGTTCTTTCCCAGTAGATTCAAATTCGTCTCGCTGGTTAAACAATTAAACTGGAATTTGGTAACACTGTATATAATCATTTGGTTTTTGAAAATTAAGTTTATAAACACCATTTCTGCTTATACTTATGTGTTTTTAGAATTTTTTTTTGTTTAATTCAAATATATTCTAAGAAAATTTGAAAACCAAAAATAGTGAATAAAACAAACATGATTTTCAAAAACTAAAAATTAAAAATCAAATGGTTATGTACATTGCTTGTTCAATATTTTTTTCGTTTTAAATTTTAATATTTAGGTCAATTTGAATAATTTTGAATTTTATTATTTTTAAATAAAAATTCCATTAAGTTACAAGAAAAAATTCCATTAAAAGTAAGCTTCAACTAATTAAAGATATATACCTTCAAAGGTCGAATGTTTAAATTCCTATCCTACATATGGTTAAACTCAATTTCAACCTAAAATTTTCAGCTTTTGTCAAATTATTTAAATTCCTATCGTACATGTGGTTGAACTCAATTTCGTATTTTATAGGTCAAAAATCACCCATTCAAGCAAAAGTTGGCTTTTAAATTTTCAACTTTTGTCAAATAAGCTTTAAAACTTTTATCTTTGTGTGTTATTATAGGTCAAAGTGACCTATTCAATATTTTTATTAGACAATTTAATTTTACATCTACTCAATTCATTAATTAAAAAAAATATTGAATATACAACACTTATTAGACACAAAATTAAAATTTTAATTTATTAGATTTATAAAAAAAAAAAAAATTATTAAACACTTTTAAAGTTCAATAAACAAATTAAGCTAGGTACTATGCATTAAAAGTGGACTAAATTTGTAATTTAACAAAAAAATTATATTCTACTCTATCCAAAAGATGTGAAATACACACTGACCTTTGAGTTTTTCCACTTTATTTTTTACAGACGAGACAACGCAACGAAATATAGTTTCAAAGAAAATTACAGTGTTACAATCGACTTTTTAAGTACTTTTGTGTTTGTTAAAAAGTAGATTTTGACTTCGAAACGATGAGAACAAAAGAAATTTCTTCCTGGATAATAATTTGAACCCCTAAAAACATCAACTTTTAGATTGAAATATTAGGCCGCAGCAGGTAAAGTAGTCAACGTGAGGAATTCAGATTCTATCTAGAAAGCCGAAGGATCAAATTTTTATATCCATCGGAAATCGAACTTTTTGTAAAATTAAACGACAAATGGTTCATTGAAAACCAACATTTTTAGAGGTGTGAATAAGACGCAGAAATATTTTAAAGTTGTGAAGAAATTGAAATCCAATAACTCGGATCTGTAAAATAGAATAACAGGATAAAGCAAATCGACGCAATGGCAAGCTCAGATCCGTCGCCGGTAAACCTTCTTTCATCCACCGGCGGTGGAGCATCGACGACGCGACGGCGGCGATAAACTGAAGAAGAAGAATCCCTCAGAGATCCATTTCAAATCATTCACAAAGCGTCATACGGCACTTGCAATTTCAAGGATTTCCTCATTGGGGTACGGTATATAACTCAAAAATTAAAAAGAATAAAATATAATAATTCTACTATGAACTCTGAAACTAAGAAAGTAGATTGAATGGAAGAGCAAGGCAATTGTGGGAGCTGATAATCAGTACATATAGACGTCAAACATGAACCCTAATGGGAAAGGGGAAGGCTTCTCTTTTTGGGCTTTCTATGGCGACTTGGGCCAGGCCCATTTCCAACTTTGTTGGTTAATGAAGGCCTCCCCCGCCTTCCGGCCCATAATATTTGGAGAAATTTACACAGATAACCTTTTTTCTATATTATTTATTAAATAAATGTTAAAATACCATTTTGATCCATGTACTTTGAGTTTTGTTTCATTTTGGTTACTGTACTTTCAAATGTCCAATTTTAGTTCCTATACTTTTAATAAATCTTAAAATTGGTCCCTATATAAGTTTGAAGTTGATTTTTTTATCAAAATTGGTTAAATAATCATAATAATTTTAATACAAGAAAAGACATTATGTGAACATACTTTCAAATTTTATAAAGGGAAAACTAATAAGAACTATTTTTTTTTAAAGAAAAATTAGCAATAAACTAATGATATGGACCAATATTAAGCTTTATTGAAAGTATAAAGACTAAAATTGGACATTTGAAAATACATGGATCAAAATGATATTTTAACCTTAAATAAATATACCTCACAAGTTAAGTTCTATGAATTCTACCCTCATCAACCCAAAGTGAGACCACAAAAAATGTATTTTACCCCAAACTAATTAAATTATTTATTAAAACGAGATTTAAAATGATTTAATTTTTAAAGTAAACCATAATTTCAGATTATTTCATTTCGTTTGAAGCCATAGAGTGGCTGAATTACTGGTAGAAGTATCGTCAAATGCCAACTTGGAGTTTGAAGTAGAAGAGACCTGCGTTTGAAAATCTTCGAGAATTCTCTGTGGATTGAGATTTAGAGACTGTAAGCTATAAAAATTCTGCAGTCTTAGCTGCTTTCTGCTTTGGCTCTGTCGAAGATCAAGATCATTTCTGGGTGTTCGAATGTCGATGGGACCCGATACCACTTGGGTTGGCAAGAAACCTCTGAGGCGAATCGGAGGAATGTCCGATGCCCTCTCAATTGCAGCCGATCTCGGTTTCTCTGTCTCTCCTCCGCCTTCACAGGTCACTGATGATTCTCTCTCTCTCTGTTTAAACGTACTTTTGAATTTTATTTTTCATAGTTAGATCTTCCATTTATCGTTCTTCTAGGTTCTTTGTACGTGTACTCGCGGTCAATTTGGTTTAAGCCCACATGTTATGTAATGCATCGTTTGTCCTCTTCTCTCTGTTTTTCCTCGTGTCAATCTGCTGCAGATTTTAGATAGCATGAAGTTTGAAATCCTTGGTCGGTTTTGGTTGTCTTTAAAGAAGTTGATGGGCAAATGTGTGTTCTGTATTAGCTTTTGGAAATGGTATAGAGCTCTCGGTCAGAACTCTTGACCCGCTACCTTTGCAAAAAAAAAAAAAAAAAAGCCTCTTGACCCGCCTATTGAATTAGAAATATAGGTCAGCATCTCAGGGCAATTAGTCATAGATAGCTTCGATTTCAATTCAAATTCCGGAACTTGGTTAAATTATCAAGCAATTGATTTTTTTTTTTTTGAAAGAACAAGCAATTGATTTAATGAAGAGAAGTTCTATGTATTCCTTACATTCACAAAGCGAGGTGGATGTTTACTAGCTTCTTGACTGATGGAGAGTGAATTTTCCATTGTAAGAATACACATGAATATAGGCTATACATGTAAAAGACAGTTTGCGTATATATCCTTGCTTGGCTGCTAAACCACCCAGCTTTAGTAAAATTTGCTGGCTGTACAGAAGGGAAAAACTCAACCTTCGTGGATGAGTTTACAGATCCCATTGTACTATACATCCCTTAAAAATTCTTCCTAAAATTTTGAGCAGTATCAAGAAAATCAAGCCTGGGGTTCTTTGGGAAGGTGGATGGAAGGCATCTGGGATTGCAAGGGGTCTCAATTAGACCATTGGGCAACAGTTTCTTATCCGAAAGATTTTGGAAATCAAGGCCTCAGTAGTATTTGTTTGAAAAACATTACCCTCACGAGGAAAATGGTTATGGAGCTTTTGAATTGACTATTTTTCCACATGGCATTGAATTTTTATTTGCAATTTAGTTTAAACTCCTTCGAATTGAATATGAAAATGATGGGATGGAGTAACCATTATCCTTGGCCTTTTATCTACCAGTCTACCAGATCAGTAGATATATCAAGTCCTGTTTCATTTCTGCGTTGACCATGGAAAAATATTATATTTTGGAAGGAAACTTGATATTGCTTGGATTGCCCCTCCTCACACGGGTTAGCTTTTACAGTTGGTCTGTGGCCCTTGGTTTAAGGGAAAACCTACAATCAATTGGTCCAGATCTAACATAACTATCTTGTGGATGATTTAGAGACTGGAATAGGGAGATTTTTTGGGACAAAAAAGAGGGGGAAGGGAGTTGTTCGGGATCATGTGAATTTTTGGTATCTTTGGGTGTCCATCACCAAAGGGCTTTATAACTTCTTCTGTTTACTTAATTTTGGCGGTGGAGAGCTTCTTTGTAATCTACTAAACCAACTGTGTTAGGAATGGCCATCCAGTTTTCCCTCTCCGCTTCTTGTGTGCCTTTTATCTTTAACACATTTCTTGGCTTTATACAAGTGATTTTTAGGACTGTTAATTCTTACACATAAAACATGTTTCAATCTCAAAGTTTAATTTTCTCTTTCTATTTGCTCCTGGCTTCTTGTTGTGGATTATTTGAGATCTCTGGTTTAATACTACATTGTAACTTAGAATTTGAAACTTTATATATTGAAAATTCAAATGCGATAATCTGTCAATGTCTCTTTTAGGAAGAACTACAAAACATATCTTCTGCTACTGCTACTGGTGAAAAGGGTGATGATCTAATTAGAGTTTTACGAGAACTTACTGCTGTTCAAAGGAAAATAGCAGATCTTCAAGTGGAACTTCAAGGCCGTAAGGTGAGTATCCTGGATTTCGCTTTTGTCAATTTCAACTTTTAATGCATAGAAAATTTTCAGTGACAAAATAAGACAAAATTATACTCTTTCATTGTTAATTTGTATTTTTTCTATATCTGTTTGGAGTTTATTATTCTACTAAATGAATTGAAATATGATGTCCTTAGGATGACAAGAATGTAGCTCATTTGACACATGTGAGTGAAATGGAAAAGAAGATTGAGACTTTATCAAGGATTACTACCATATTGAAAGATGTCATCCAGAATAAGGTGCTTTCTTGGACAATGACTCTCAACCTTGTATATTTTGCCATCTTGTCACGGATTTGAATCATAATGCCTTGTGTTTTTAAACATTTTTTCTTATAACCGACCTCCAAATGGGGAGGACCGGAGGAGGAAGACCTCAACTAAATGGTACCGCTTACTATATGGGTTATTCTGTTGGTTTAAAGACTCCATTTACTTTTATTTCATGTTCTTAATTGCTTCAATGCCCCAATTCATCAGTTGCTCCTCCTGCTTTTCTCTATAAAAACTGGCTAATCATTTCATCCTGAAAAGTTATGCACTTGGTATGAACATTAACATGTGAATTATGAAATTGACCATTCCAAATTTCTGAGAAATTTTTTATTCATATGTGTTCCTAGCTTTTTTGTCCAATAATACAAACTTGTTCTTGGGAAAATCTGGCAGAAAAAGGCATTTACGGTCCTTTCTACCCTTTTTTTGTAACCCTTACTTTAATGGGTATTGGATAGCTGCAGCATATATTTACTGACATTTTCAGGAAGAAATTCTTTGTTGAGGCCGTGATTATGTAAGAGTATTATTGCTTTAAGGAGTTGAAATGTGGTAGGTTTACCTAGAGACGTTCTATATGCTTACCTGTTGCTTCTTGTCATTACATTGATTTAGTTTCCCTGACCTCATTTGTGAAGATTATTGTAGTATTTTCAAGGAAATGTCATGGATCTACCTTGAGAGAAACTTTCCGTCTAATAATTACTTCTTTTTGCCTAGCCAGGAACTTGTAGGTCATTTAGTGATTGTGAAAGTAAGTGCCACCTGCTCTGTAAAAAGTGCACTTGTCTTGCAAGACAAGGTTATCAATTGCTTAAGCTTTTCTTTTTCCGCATGTTGAGGATTTGACCGTCATGGCCGCTACTGAAATCATTACCTCATTTTCTTTAGGATACTCTTTTTACCTTTTCTGAATACCTTTCTGTCTTGGACCTACCATAAGTAGTATAATTACACCGGGTGCAGATATAGAGCGGCTCTTCATTTTCCAATGAATTATGGAGAGAGAGAGAGATCTGATTTTCATAATGGGAGCATCAGAGAAATTAGTTGGACATTCTTGAACTTTTGATTTCTTTGATATTTTCTTCAACTTTTGCCAACTGTTGAAGTTAATTGCTACTGTGAACTGTCTCGGCTTCCCTAATAAGATCATCACTAGAGAAGTTAGTTACCAACTTGGTCAAAATATTAGAAATTTGAGAGGAAGAATGATTTTCAATAAGAAAGGAAAATGTTTGAAAGGTATTTATTATAGTTGTAGATATAAAAACACGTTCTCTGTAAAGTACATATATTATCGCACATATTCTATCCATAGTATGCTTTTGATTGCATTCTTTGCAAAGTTCAAACACTAAAACTTTATGTTGATTGATATTCCATGGTAAGTTGTCTATTTTGATCTCAATTTTTTGTAAACGAAGCTCATAGATACTAGTTTCGATATTTATAGAAAGGGAACTGATATAAAAGAATCAAATTTTAAGAGACTAAAATAGAAATCAAGCTAAAATTCAGGACCAAAATAGTATTTAACCTTTTTATTGTAAATGTTCTCAAATATTTCCTTCCAATGTTGATGAGCATATTTAGTTCTTGTTTCCTGCCACATACATGTCCCAAATAGTTTTTGGCTTTGTTTGGCCATGTCCTAGTGTCTAAAATTAACAAATAAAAGAAAATCTGAACATTTGGTTTCTTGTTCGTTTCGACTTGTGTTTGACAGCAATGCCATGATATATCTCTTATATCATCTTTTCCTCTTTTCCAAATATTGCAGGATCGTATTATAGCTCGTCTTCAGCAACCATATTCACTCGATTGCATTCCAGTGGAAGCAGAATTTCAGGTTAGTCCATCAATGAAATGCTTATCATTCCTTTAAAATTTATTTGGCAAAAATTTCTGGTGTCCAAGGGGACTGGATTTTGGTAACATCCCTGACCTACTTCCCTAGGATTATGAGAAAATGGCATATGAAATGCAACCAGAACATGAACTCTAATATTTCTTTTTTCTTTTCCAAAAACCATTTGATTGACCATCTAAAACAGCCAAAACTAGAACACCTCACCATTTCATAAACTTTTGTCTGTTTCAAGGACAAACTCTTCATCATGAATTTATGATCATGTGATCGAGTAGTGATATGAAGTTTGAAATCTGCGTGGCATTGTTTGTACTATCTGATTCTGATAAGATTTAGATTCTGCCGGAGTTAGTTGATCATGTGACTGACTGAAAAACGACAATGCTTGGTGGCAATGTTTTGCAGAAACAATTTTCCGAGTTATTGATGAAGGCTGCTAGTGATTATGGAGCTTTGACAGCTTCAGTTGCAGATTTCCAATGGAGTCAGAACTTTAAGGAGTCGCCGTCAGTTTGGGGGGTAAACCTTAATCATCTCTTTCTTGTCAAAGTTGATATTGACAAACACTAAATGCATGAATTCGAGTAGATGAAGGATCTGCTGTTTTAACTGCCCATTTAAATGCAAAGAATTGGATCTTACCCAATTCATAGAATTATAGTCCATAGTTCATCCAAATTGAAAATAATCTTGAATCTGTTTCACTAATGTAGGAAATGCTTAGGCCCATCCCTGTAGCTTTAGCTTCTTGCACTAGATTCTTTGAAGCCATGAGTGCCATGAGGGAATCGTTTGCAACACTACAAAATCTCAGAGTAGGTAATTCCAATTCATCTTTGCCTACAACCCCGCCCATCGATCCGTCCCTTCGAGTGGGAGGCGATTCCAACTGCATCACGCCGCCTCCATGGCAATCCGAATCAAGCTTTGATGACTTAGCCATCAAAAGCCTGCATAGGCAAGAAAATGGACAGCAACAAGCTGAAGATGAACACAGTGAACAAGATGACTCACGTCAGGTTGACGGCTCAAGCCACCGAAGATTGTCTTGGCCCCCTTCGGTTAAAAAGAGTGGCATTTGATCTGATTGCAAGGCCAAATCTAATCTCTTTGTTTTGTTTTGGTTTTTTTTTTTTTTGTTTATTGGTTTTGTATCTTGATGTAGTAGTTCAATGTTGATTCAAAGATTATCATTTTATGTACATGTAAAATATTGATTAGATTGATCTCAATCGAAAACAAATATCATTTTAACGTTTGTTTAATCGTTGCATAGTTCATTGGGTAAGACATTAATTATCATCTCAAAGGTTAATAATTTGATCTCTCACTCTTGCCATTATTGAACTAAGAAAAACACTGCTTAATTAATCGAGTGATTTGTTTAATTTTTATAACAACCATTTGAATCTATTATTTAAATTATTGTCAATTGATTTGCTAAAATATCATTAGCCTCAATCAACGTAACATAGATCAAATATCTTTACCAAACATCTTAATTGGATTCCCATTAATTACAAGTGTGAAAAAGGGAATAGAATAAATAAAACAACCATTACATTTAATAATAAAGTTCTTTCCAATTAAATTCGCTTGAAAATTATGTGGGACACATGTTTCCGTCTTGTCTTGTTTTCCAAAACAAATCGAATATTATAAAATCCAAATTCCGAAGATATTTTTCATTAAATCCCCATCAAAACACACATTATTTATTTATTATAAGAAAAAAAACATTCAATTTCGAATGATTAGAAGCAAATAATGCATGAGGCATGTGTGTATGTGTATACAAAAAAATTTAATTTAAAATAGAGCAGCCGAATGTGGCCGCACATGCACCAACGATTCTCTACATCTGTCGCATACTAGCAAAACCCAGAACATTACACCTCATCATTTTAACTGCCACGTGGACCGGATCCGAATTTTCCTCGATTTACACTTCCGGATAAAGCCACGTCCTTTTTTTCTTTACCGGTGGGTCCCACTCATGATGATTGGTTCTTCTGGCGGGCAGTGGGACCCACGTCCCACCACTTCTTTCTTTTTTATTGAGTCTCTTCAGAATCAAAGCTGTAAAAAAGTGGAAAAAAAAAAAAAGTTTTTTGTCGCATTTATTTGATTAACATAAGAAATAGGCTTAGCGTGCAAAAGCAACCAAAGGCTGGTAGTGTAATTTCCTTCGTCTTTCGAGGTGGTTGGAATTTTTTTTTAATACCATTCCACCTTAAAAAAGCTTTCTATTTTTAATGTTTCGTTAAAAGTTTAGTCTAAATTTTGAAGTTTGTATCTATTTTATATTTTAATTTTTAAAGGTATCTATTTTATTTCTAATTTTTTAATTTTGTATCTAATAGATTCTTAAATTTTTAATTTTGTGTCTAATAAATCTTTAACAAATTTAAAATTTTTAAAAATTAATTGATCTATTATATATAAATTTAAATTTTAAGTCTAATAGAACTCTAAAATTTTAATTTTATATCAGGTAGATCTATGAATTTTAAAAAATTTTAAAGTTTAGAGACTAAATTTGTAATTTTGAAAGTTTATAAACAAAATAGATACAAATCACAAAGTTCGATTAAATTTGTAATTCAACCTTAATGTTTTCTTTTTCCTTTTCTTTTTTTTATATTCACTTTTTTTAAAGGTTTTTATATTCACCTTTTGGATATGAACAATCAAATTAAATTTCATTTACAAAGATGTCTAAAAATTTTATTGTTTACAATTTACTATTTTCTTTGAAATTGGAAGTTTAAATCTTCGTACCTTACATTTACTAAAAAAACGTACAAAATTTGAGGAAGAAAGCATGTTTTTAGTTGTTGCACACGCTTTAAACACGAAATTGAAAAAGTTCTAGTAGTTCATGAACTTGCTACTTACGCTCGTCGTTTCAACCACTCAAACTCATTGGACAAATCTCGTTGTCCAAAGGGATACCCTTTCTCTCTAGTTTGTTTTCTATTTCTTAATTTGTACTCGGAAAAAAAAAATGTGAGAAGCATGTTTTATTAGCCACGAATAGGTTAATTAATGTTGCACATGCTTGTTGCCATAATTCAATTGATATAATTTTAGTAAATAGGTTATATCATGCGGTTTTACCATATTAAATAAATATTTTTTTTAGTACAATAGGAGTTTGGGGATTCGAAACACAGACCTCGTGGTTGTTAACACATTCAATATGCCAGTTGAGCTATGCTCTCTTTGGCATATTAAATAAATATCAATTACATTTAAAAAATTACCAATTTAAATATAACTCAATTATTCAAGAAAATGATGTCAACATGAACATATCTCAACTAAATAAAGTATATACCTTCCGACTTAGAGGCTAAAGGTTTGAATCTCCCACTCTCACATGTTGTTGAAATAAAATAATAAGAAAATGATAATTTCTCTTATAAGGTGTTGGTTTAAACTCATTATGTGATGTGAATTATAATCTTAGTTAAATTATAAATTTGGTCTCTAAGGCTCCGTTTGATAACCATTTGGTTTTTGGTTTTAAAAAATTAAGCCTATAAATACTACTTCCACCTATGAGTTTTCTTGTTTTATTATCTATTTTTTATATATGTTTCTAAAAACCAGCCAAGTTTTGAAAACTAAAAAAAATAGTTTTCAAAAACTTGTTTTTGTTTATGGAATTTGGCTAATAATTCAAATATTTTCTTATGAAAGATAAAATCTATTGTAGAGAAATGATGAGAAAACAAACACAATTCTAAAAAACCAAATGGTTTTCAAACGGAGCTTAAACTTTAAGATCATATTTAACTAGTCCTTGTATATTAAAAAGTTTCTAGTAAGTCCTTAAATTTTCAATATTTATATTTATTTGGTTCCTATATTTTAAAAGGTTTTTAATTAGTTCCAAACGTTTAATTTTGTGTCTAAAATTCTAATACGTCCTTAATGTTTAACTACATCAACTTTTTTTTTCGTACAACAAGTACGAGGTGGGAAATTGAGTCATTTAAAGTTTGGATGGTAATTGGTGTCTTATCTACAGAGCTATACTCAGCCTGACTTTAACTTCATCAACTTAATAGCTACATAGCATGTTGAATATAATATTTATAGATTTTGTGTGGCTACCTAAATAGGAGCCTAATGTTTAACTCAATCAATTTAATAATTACGTGGCAGATTGGCTATAATATTTAAAATTTGCATAGATAGTTGACTTTAAACAAGTTCTGGCACCTTGTAGCATAAAATAAAACTAAGGAAATTAATAATAGATTTAGACACAAAATTAAAAGTGTTCAAACCTCCTTTTAAAGTTACATAAACACAATCATAAAAGTTAGAGACTAAATTTGTGAGTCTCATTTATAGATGGGAGAAAAATGGTAAGATAGAAGTAATTAATGAAAAGATTGAAAGACGCACCGAATAAAGAGTGAGAATGAGATCAATAAATGTGTCAGAGTGGAAAATAAGATTATCCTTTGATGTAGTTGTGATTCCCAAATTAACAATAAGTCTCATCAATTGATTCCATTCCTACATTTTAGTAAACAGAAGGGAATGAAAATTTTTATTTTCAATTGATCTCATTTTCATTCCCTTGAAGTATACAGCCATAAATTCAACCAAATAGAATGAAAGATCAAAATTAGATATCTTATCTTGAAAGAAATTTGATAAGGAAAATTAAGCCCACATCATATTCATATCTAATAGAGAGAGAGAACTAAATATAGACTTTGGTTGCAGGAAGCAACCGCTAGATTTGTCCGCACCCGATCCACGCGGTGAACTTCCATGGCCAGAGCCAGCCGACCTGCCCTCTCTCCTTCTCCAAATCTCTGATTCTCTCTCTCTCTCTTATTTCTCTCTCCTTCTTGTTTTCTTTTCACCAGGGCGGGAAGTACCAGATCCCAATGCGCCCATTTTACTTCGACGTCTTTTTCTCCTTCAAACTTCCTTTAGATAACAACATATATGCCACGCTTCAATCTTCAGCCTCGTCACGCGCCCCTTCCCCTCGCCTTCCAATCCAAGCAATTCTCTCGATTTCTTAATTCTTTTTCCCAATCCCCATCGTCATATTCGCCGAATTCTCTTTTGCCCTCTTCCTGTTGTGTTTATGACCGCTTCGCATTTTGGGGATGAAGTTCGCCGGTGGTTGTTTTGTTTCGTTATGGAGGCTCCCCTGTCTTGGTCCTTAATTCGTTGTGCTTCTGTTTGTGTTATGATGCATAGGCATGCGTCGGTTGCGTGTCTGCTTCTTTTTAAATTTGGTGTCGTTTGCCAGAGCTGTAATTGGTGGTGATTTGGGAATCAACCCTGGTGTTCATGGGGAATGCTGGTGATGCTCGATGGGTGTTTCCTTTGACTAATTTGCAAATTGGGTATGGTTTTTGTTCCTCTGATTTGATTTCTTTTGGAGAAACGGAATTCATGGGGTTCCTCTATTCGTTTTTTATGATTGTTGTTGATGGGTTTTTTTTCCCCGTTCAAGCTGAATGTTGGGTGTATCTGTTTTTATTTGTCTTGGTTTGAATGAATTCGCGTTCAACATGTTTGACTTTCGAAATAATTTGAAGGATTTCAAGTTTGGCTGTGTCGTGTAGATGTTTCTCGTTCTCCCTCTAATTGCAATGCTTTGATCATTGTATTTGTAATCGTGTTGATGAATTTTTAGACAAGTTTCTGTATCTAGCCGATTTGAATTGTTGGTGAATAGTATATTTGTTCAATGTCTGACTGTTTTTCCCCCTTTTTGGTTGACGTTTTCATCAATTCAGCGACCTGCAGTCTTATCTCTCTGATCTTAGCCTCTTCTTGGCGCCTGAGAGTAAAAATTTTTATGTCTTGGTGGACAATCGGCCATGGTTGAGAGAATTTGGTTCGCGGCCTGCTCGCTTGTGGCAGCTGATGGTTACGAAGGTTTATTATCAACTTCAATCCTGTTGAACTTAGTTTATCGATTTTTCTTATGGTCAGACCTAATTACTCTTCTATTTTTCAGTCGAGGCTCTCTCCTTTTGCAAACAGGAAAGCACTGAGGGATAGAAATAGTGAACGGGTTGCTTATCAGAGACCCAAAATTACTAAACCAAAGAAGTTTTTGCGGTGGTTCCCATTGATCAATGCAGTAACTTTGTCTCGGAAGAAACTTCTGCTTCCTATGCCTCCTGTGAAGAATCTTCGAAAATCTTTTGTCCTAAACAATGAACTGCATAGGACATTGTATGGTTTTATTGTTTTTGAAGTTTCATGGAGCAATGTTAGAGGTATAAACTACTTCAATGAGCTTCAGGTACCAACCTTTCCTCATGCTTCGTCTGTTTTCTGTCTTGTAGTTGTCTGTGTTCAATGATTTACATCTCACCTGCAGACGGATACCTCTCTGGCCATAGAGGCTAAATATATGCAACGATGGGAATTTGATTGCATATCTCAAGCTGCAGGGAGCATATCTTCTTGGTTCACGGGTTCACCCTCAGATGGGCAACTGTTGAAGAATTATTTGGAATCAGTCACAGGTAGTTGTTAGTGTTTCTGATTACTTCTGACCTAGATGATACTAGGAATGCAAGTATGTTTGTTCTGTTGTTCATGTGGTGAGGCTTAGAACGGTGCACTGATTTGCATTTGATTTTTAGTTATTTGGTTGTTTACAATATCAAGGATGATTTACAAAGAGCTCTGTATGATAATGTTCTTGCAATGCTTAGAGTCTAGTGTTAATTCTAGCCTTCGTATCAATTGGCATAGTTTCTGGCTATGGTGCGCTGATGGATAGCACACTCCCTATTCCTCTCCTACAAATTGTTTTTATTCTAGTCTCTAGATTATATATTATTATATATTGCCTGCAAATGTTCGTTAAATAGTGTAGTATGACTTTTATCCCATTTTTATATTGGAAATTGCATTAGTATGGTTCGGTTTAATCCTTTTATATGATCTAAGGACATCTTTGGCTATAACTACTGAGTAGCAGATGGCAACTGGGGCTTGCACCTGCGATGGCCTAGAAAGTTTCCACTTAACCATTTCATTTTCAATGCCATTTTTCAGGAGAAATTTTCTATGATGCTGAAGATGTTTTCCCTGATGTTGAAGACAATTATGTCAATAGCATTCCCACTATGGAGGACGAGATTATCTCCTACAAAAACTTATACATTAATAATGATTCTACCACTGCAGAAGACAGCACGAATACACTACAGACACCTCCTCCTACTGGTCCTAACAAGAGAAGAAAAGTAACAAAATTTATTGGCCCAAAGAATGAAGATGATACCTTTCTGGAAGAGAGGAAAAACAGAATTAGTGATTTGCCAAATGCCTCAGAGATTTATGATGCTAATTGTCAAGATGTTGTTGAGGCTACACAATACAAAGATGTATTAATTTTGTTTAGGTTCGATGATCGAGACCTTCCATTTAAGTTAAAGCAAATAATAATGTCTGATCTACGGTTACTCACTTTGTTAGAAGCTGGTCTTCCATCTTGGGTGATCTTCCTTCAATCTTACCCAGTGTTTTGTCATGTCTATCGTCCTTGGATGTGCCCTTTTGCAAGAGCTCTATATGTTCTGGTATCAGTTATCACTGTTCTCATAGGATTCTATGATTTATACAAAAATGTCCCACTTTTGAAGGCAACAGCGTCTCGTTTATGTGGACCACTTTTTGATTGGATAGAGACTTGGGAGATGGTATCAAGGATTAAATACTTGGGAACGATGTTGTTCTTACATAATTTTGAGAAAGCTCTTAAGTGGTTTCTTACGCTTTCGCGTACCACACGATCTTTTCTTTCAATTGTGGCTCAACCATTGGCAAGTCCTGTCATGGAACTTCTAGGATTCCTTCTTCCTGTTTGTAGTACTTTTATCGAAGTTGTTGGGAACTTCTTTTCAGTGATCTGGGATGTGGTTGAATTTTGTTGCAGTCTCGTTGTCGACATAATTGAGTTGTTGCTCTTGCCAATATGGTTCATTTTCTCAACCTTATGGAGCTGTGGTAGGTATATATTGCTTTTTCTATTTATTCTTTATCTTTTCAGTGAAGACAGTTTTTCACGAGATTTCTAATTCCTTTTCTTTTCTTTGCAGTAACAATGATTGTGCTTCCTACATTGTGGATCATTTCAGAAATACTGTACGCTCCGATCAGAGTTGTCCTCTCATTAGCTAGTTTCGTCGCTTACATATGCACATGCATTTATGATATGTTCGGAGACATACAAAATTTTCTCAGTAGTGTTTTTCAAGTTGCTTCTGTTTCAGAGGTAACAGTTATCACGTCTGAGTTTTCCATTTGGCGTACACTTTGGGATGATCTCTTCTCTCAGGTACTATACAGCAAACAATTACTACTCACGTTATATACTGTGGCAACCTTGCAATTATTGTGGCAATATCTTTGCTTCAGGTTTTTCGAGCTCTTAGAAGTATATTAAATGGATTTGTTGCCTTCTTCACTGCTTGCAACAGACATCGGCTCAGGTAGGCTTTTGTATTCTCTTGTCAATTACTAGGATAGTCCTACAATTTTTCATGCTGGAAGTTCGATAAGATTGGTAAAAAGTTGAGTACGCTAAGTAAACATATAATCGACTTGAAACAATTCCTTTTGAAACTTAGCTCTTCCATGGGATATTCAATAAAACTTGCCACTAATTATCACTTCTTCCATGATGCCATAGCATCTATAATCATGTACAGGAATGTTTTGAAAGATTATCTGGTCGAATGAGAGGTTCAGAGCAGGAAGCAAGCAGCCGTAGACGCGCATATATGGCGCAACGTCCGACTAGTATATATGGAAAGGTTATTTTCTATCCCATTTGCTCAAATAAGCAATAATGACTATTCCCATAGTTCTTTGTCTAGTTTCTAGTAAATTTTAGAGCCCGAAGATCTGAGACTTGTCCAACGATTTTGCTGTGTTCACAGTCCATGGAAAAGCGCAAAGTTCACACGGATTAGAAGTCTGTTGGTTTAATCAGATGATTAGGACACATAAGATATACCCCCTTGTGCATATTTAGTACGCTTTAGTCGAAAGACACCGCTCACGAGCAGCACGTCTTAGCAGAGGAAGCAGTCTAATTATACCGTACAAAGTAGCTCGAGTTGTACAGCTTTGTTTCTTCCAAATTGAGATGGTTCTATTTCCCTACGAGATGACGTACAGTTGAAAATCACCGGATGTAAATAACATGTAAAATTAGTGTACATATATAACATCCTTATCACTTGAGAAATTGCTCGTACAGATTATTTGAGAAATTCCTACACTTTTCTGCCAATATGTTCCACTAAAGTTCTGAAAGCGTTTTACATTTTTCGCTGCTCTCATGATTGCTGCAATTGCGTTGGATCCACAATGTATGAGACTAAACTATTTTCATAGCCTTCCTACTGGGTTTTGTTGACATTGTCGCAGTCCATGTTCTATTCTAGTTTCTGTATTCCTATTACTATTAGATTTGGATAGCTTCTGGTTCTTGATAACTTTTTTTTGTTTATTATTTTTTAAAATTATGCTCGTTTCCTCTCAAATTTTTTTTTTTTTTTAAAGTTTTTTCACATTCCTTAAAATCACATTTGAATTCTATGTCTAGTCTCAAAAAAAAAAAACAAATTAAGTTTTTAAAAACTATTTTTTAAGTTTTTCAAATTTAGCTTGGATTTTTAAAACTATTTTAAAAGGTAGGTAATAACACATAGAAAGTGGTGCTTATACGCCTAATTTTTAAAAACAAAGTGGTTATCATTAATGGGACCTTTGGATTGCAAAAGAAAAGGAATGAAATATAGGAGTGAATGGAAGTTATCAATCTTTCTAAATTTCGTTGATGTTTAAATTTTCACGTTAATTTTATTTTGATATTTAAACTTTCACTTTATTTAATTACTCTAAGCTTTAAAAGTTATCTAATAGATCTTTAAACTTTCAATTTGTATCGAATAGGTCCTTAAATTTTTAATTTTGTGTCTAATAAGTCTTTTATTTATTTGACAATTTTTTAAATTCACAAATCGACTAGATACAAGTTTTTTCATTGACATAAAATTTAATTTTATATCTAATTAATCAATTAATTTTAAAAAAAATCTTTGTATATGCAAAGAATCTATTACTTAGACACAAAATTGAAAGTTCAAAGACTTATTAGATACTTTTAAAAGTTTAGAATCTATTACACATAAAATTCAAAGTTTAAAAACCTATTAGACATTCTTTAAAGTTCAAGGTCCAAATAGACAAACCTAAAAATTTAAGGAATAAACTTGTAATTTAACATTGGGAAATTGTAAGTAATGTCTACAAATAAATATCTGTAATGGAAAATGTCTAAAAACTTGAAGTATTTGCAATTTTGACTACCATGAATTTAAGAGAAGAGAGAGAATAGTTTTCTTTCCGCATATACCCCCAGTATATATGTTTATTCATAGTCAAACTACCCCCAATCGAAAATTGATATATTTTTTTTAAAAAATATATTTTTTGTATTCTCTCATCCCTCACAGTTTTTTTGCTTTTAAAATCCCCAAATTTATACATGTTTAGAACTCCTGATTTGTTGCTTTCATTCACTATATTTTTATTTTAAAATTATTTATCTAAATCATATATATCAATTTTCTTTATTTTACTTAATAATAGAATTGCCCTAAAAAGTTGAAACTGATTAATATTCGATCTCCCAACATTTTATCATTTTGAAGTCATATCAATCAATCAAAAGTGTAAATATTGATATACACAAAGGTGGAGAAAGATTAAATACAAAGATGAATCTAGCTCACATTGTAAATACAAGTATATTCAAAGACAATATGTGTATTGATTTCATCCATATGGCCTGTGTATATACTCGATTATGGTTCAATTAATATCTATCTATCTATCTATCTATATAATCTTTTGGTACAAAATAATATAGAATATTTTACATTGAATTTACTGTTAACGACTTTAATAACATCAAACTATAGAATAAATCAAGAACAATAAAATTATACAACAAAATGCAATAATCGTTGTAAAACAAAATCAAAGTGTCAAAAAATATAGTGAGGTAGTCGTTTATAGTAGGTTAACAAAAAAAAACATGTTTTAAATAAAAAAATAAATTGTATAAAACTAAAAAAACAGATCCTACAACCCAAAAAGTTTGACGTTTAACAAACTCAATTAAAAAAGGGATTCCATATTTAAATATGTTAGATTTTGTTTTTAAATCAGCCAAGTAATCTAAAATGAAAGATGTACAATATGCTTCTTCCTTGGCTTATGGCGCTTTCAAGTTCCTTGTCGATCAGTTTAGTTTCTATTTTCGAGGGTTTTTTGCACATGGTGTCTTCCACTTCTTCTTCGACTCATGGGCTTCCAAGTCCCTCAGCAATCTTCCTTTTTGGCGGTTACTTTACTTCTATCGTCCTCTCAAATTTTGCAATGCTTCTTCTCAAATCGTATTGCTCTTTAAAATATTGTTCTTTTGTTCTGTTTTGTTTCGAATTTGTATATTTTTCCACAATTGATACCTTTACATTAGGAAAAATTCAATTAGTTTGTATAGTTTAATCGCTCATTTTGAGTTCATTAGAATCTGAAGCTACGAAAATTATATAATTTTGTTCTTTTTAATAATGCATTTGACTCCGATGGCACATTTAAGAGGGAGTTGAATCTATCTGCATTATCACTCAACTAGTCAGTGTAATCAAGGTATATATACCCATATACTCATATTCAAGCTTATCTATATGTGATTATAGGTATAATTACTAATATATGCGTAATTTATTCTTGTTTGTTACTTTTATTTTTGTTAGTTTTACCTCTCTCATCCTCAATATTTTATTTTAAATAAACAATCACCTAATTTGATATATTATTCCAAACTTAGTTTGACATAATATTCCAAACATGATGTAAATTAATTAATGAGATGAATATTGAATGATCAAATATGTGACAAATTGACAATATAATAATAAAGATCAAAGCAATTTTTTTTAGATATAATGAAAGCAATCTTAAATCTCGAGCAAAAGAGTAAATGCTTTAACCAACCTATGCATAGCACAACTAGTTAATGTATTGTACACTCCATATAAAAGTCGGAAGTTCAAATTTCTACCCTACATATTGAACTAAAAAAATGCTTTAACCATTGAACTACATTCATGTGGCCCAAGCAAATTGTTTTTATAAAAGTTCAAAAACCAAAATAGTCATTTTCTAGGCTTAGAAACTAAAATGCACCCCCCATGTACCTCCAAAAACTTTAAAAAGAAATATGGTATACTAATGATACTTTAGTATTCCCTCCATGAAATTGAAAAGGAAATATATATACCACATTTTAATATCGTCTAGCATTACCTTATCAGAAAGCTCACAACGTGAAGAAGAAACCAGACTAGTACATTCTAATTTAACTGTCCAACTATGCTCTACTAATGCTTTCCTGGTGAGGCTTTCAATCCATACAGCGAGCCAAGTAATAGTTGATATGAGAGGATAAAATATTAACCTCACAATAAAGCTTAAACTAGATCTTCTCCCTTTAACCAGTCAAAGATAAGTTTTCACATTTTAAATGACGACTTTGGGATGTCTTTCGCGAATCTACAAATCTAATAAACCTGCAAGAATCTAAAAGACCGATATTATGCAATTCAATGAAAATACTAGTTCCTAAAGGAACAGAACCAGCAGCACGTGTTTCAACGAGTAGATCCACCAGTCTGGTGCAACATTGCATCAATCTCATCCCCATCCTCCATCTCTAGCTGGTAAAATACATGCTTTTATTAAAAATACATGAATTTAATATAGGATATTTAGTTGTGCTTAAATCAGAGAAAAGGATACCTCATCGGGAGTTTGCTCTGCCCGAAGACGACGACCATCAAATAGAAAAGCGATGGAGTTCAGATCCACAGATTGTCGATCACAGTAAGCATTCATCAGTTTCTTCAGCTGAGTGCTCCTTTTAATCCTGAAGAACACCTCATTCCCATCCTATAGTAAATCAAAGAGTGATAACTAAGAGGTTATTATGTCTTTCATACAAACACATCTTTTTTGGTAAGAAACCGAGCTTTCATTAAGAAATATGAAAGAATATACAAGAGCATACAAAAAACAAGCTCACAAAAGGAATTCCACAACTACAGAAGAT
This sequence comes from Trichosanthes truncata, assembly GCA_033996785.1. Taxonomy (NCBI): domain Eukaryota; kingdom Viridiplantae; phylum Streptophyta; class Magnoliopsida; order Cucurbitales; family Cucurbitaceae; genus Trichosanthes; species Trichosanthes truncata. The sequence goes on along the minus strand of JAWPNB010000008.1, from coordinate 23,427,597 downwards.
CAAGAAAAGTTTTACAAGCTTCCTAACACAATATTTCTAACCAAAATTGATATAACTAATGGGTGTAAATAACAACTAAAAACGAATATGAAAAAGGAGTACGATCATTGCAGAAAGAACTTGATAAAGAAGAATGAGGGTGAAAGGAAACCGCAACAGATAGAGTGAAACAAAGAAGAGAAAGGAAACTGGGACATACGTCAGAGGAAGACACATGAAAAAGACAAGTTGACTCAGCCCCTGGAAATTTGCCAGGAGACAAGAAAGAAGATTGGGTCAATCACTCAAGGACTGAAAAAATTGAGACAGAAGAATGGAGCTAAGCATTCATAAACACTTCAATCTCCTTGCTCTCCCTTGCCTTAATAAGAAATAACTCAATAGATAGATTAAACACATCGTCCAATTAAATCACCATCATTTGTATCAATAATAACAACGGAGACCACAAAGCAGCACTCTTCCCAAGGTAAAGATAAAAATAAAAATAAACTCACACAGATATACAATTCCATGGCATGTATTCGAGATGGCTGACAGACTGTCTTACTTCTCCTACTGCTTAGGCATCTGCCAGATCTTATAGTATTATTCTTATTTAATATAATGGCAAAACTGAACCTTTCATTGAAATAGTGAAAGAATTGTGAGGAACCCCAACACATAGGAGCTTACAATAACCACTCTATTTTCTAAGACTTGGTTTATAGTACATTCAATTGAATTTTTAAAATACACCAAAACCACTCCATTGGATGTGATTCTAAAAAAAAAGGTCATTTCCCAATGCATTCCAACAAAATGAACAAAAGAATGCTACCAAAATTCAGAGAAAACCCCCCCAAATGCTTTAGTATTCATGCAAAACAAACACCCCAAAAGCATTGTTTAAAAGAAAAAAAAATTAAAAAAAAAAAGGGTACATTTGCCATCAATACTCAGTAAGGCTACAGCCAGCAGGTATTCAATCCATAAGAGTAAATCCATCCCAATGAAAATTATATTAGAAGGATATCAAAGAACCACTAGCTTATCCGAGGCAGGACAGGAGGACGAGGACTCAGTCTTGTCCATCCATGGGAAACGCATTCCCAACTCCCAGAGTGAGTATAACAAACAAAAAGAAAAATGGAACAGTCTGAATGCCAACAAATTGCAAATATTACCCAAAAATGGCAAGTAGAATTCCACCTATCACTTAATTGGCTTTGCTAGATTCTGAGAGGGAAAGTTAAAATAATAATAATTAAAAAAACAAAAACAAAATTTAACTATCGCGACTATCACATATAATTACAAATTTATAACAATAAACTTAATTTTCCATTTTCCGGCTTCAATTTTAGCGAATAACCAGAAAGCGATTCGATAATAGAGAACATAGAGCGAATTATAGTGATCAATAAAACCCTACAAACCTATAATGTATACTTCTACTTCAATGTCCGCTACCTAGCCGACACAGCCTAAAGAGATAGAAAAGAGAAGGCAAAAGCCAGAAAACGAGAGAATTAAGACAACCTAACGTCAAGCAACCAAAAACATATGAAAGAAAAAAAAAAACCAAAATTAAAGCCTTCGAGTCTGATCTTAATTTCACCATAAAAAAGCCAACAGACAAAAAGTATGAAGAAAGAAACCAACCTGGCCTTTGACTTTCAGGTTGATATGCGCCGATTGATCGTTGGGCTTCTTGTCTTCCTCCTGCTGCGTGTTCGTGACCCCCGACATTCTTCAATCTTGGCCGATTTTACCAGAAATTAGGGTTCGAATCTTCTGATTTCCGTCTCGTGGAAAGAGGGAATAAATTTTTAAAAAAAGACCAATTGATATATATATATAACATCAGTGCGACTTTGTGGCAGTGGGCCGGTGGGCTGAGGAAATTGGGCCTTAAACTCAACTAGGACCTAACTATCAACTTATGCTGGGCCAGCCCAAAATAGGTGGAGATTTGCCATATAAGGGAAATTGGAATAATAGCCATAAATACGCTCTCATTCCGGAAAATGTCAAAAAAAAAAAAGAGGAAGAAATATGGTCAACGCAAATGAGTTTCGGCTAGCCCTTTTCTTGTCGTTTTACCTTATTGATAAAAGAATTCAAAATTCCTTGATTCACGGGAAGTGTAACCAAACTTCCATTCAATTCTCCCATTTTTTTATTTGAATTTTTTAGATTCTATTTGGTAACTATTTGGTTTTTTATTTTTGGTTTTAAAAAAAGTTTTTAAAAACTTGCTTTGTTTTTAGAATTTGACTAAGAATTTCAAATGTTTACTTGAAAACCATTGTAGGAAGAAAACAAGCTTAATTTTCAAAAATTAAAAACAAAAAATTAAATGATTATCAAAGAAGACTTTAAAGATTTTCTTCAGTTACATTCCTTAATCTTAGGATATTAATTTAAAATGGTTAATTTCTTATATTTCCAATTCTTAAATCATTTAACCATTTATCTAATAAAAAAAAGTTGCTTGGCCCTATTTAAATATAGTCATTTATTGTTGTTACATTTTTTTAGTTTAACAATATGTGATAAGGATTTGATTGTCTGACATTTAGAGCAGTTACATAATATCTTAATGAATTGAATTATGTTCAAATTTGCAACTATCAATTAATTTGATATCAATAATAAGTTAGTTTGTAGCTTTTTGTCAGACATTTAAGCTGCATAATTGATTAAAAACTTAGTAAAGTATTCCTGTTATGCCATGATGGTAGCTAAGTTGTTAAATAGTCTTAGCATAGCTCCCTTCAATCAAATCAAATAAGAAATAGAATCTAATCCCTTAACCTAGTCTATACCTATAATTGATGCAGAGTGTAGGTTCCTCCATTATGTTAGAAAAAGTTCTCACAACTCATTTTTTCAATTATGAATCAATATTGGCCAACTATTTAGAACAAGAAGGAAAAAAAAGGGTTTTATTTTTTTTTCTCGCGTATGAGTACTTGATTGTCAATTTGTCACAAACTCTTCCTTTAATATCCAATTAGAATCCAAATAAGCAGGTGAAGTGGAAATTCAACTCTCTTATCTTTAAAGAGGTTACTGATGCCTCAATCATTTGAGCTACGTGCGACGGGTTCTTTTCTCTTCGTTTTGAGCATGATGCAGTCATAGATGAATAATAGAGACAAAGACGAATCAGACGATAGGGCATTAAACTATTAGAACGTGGTCCCAATGCACTATTTAAAGGAAAAGAGTTAATGAGAAAGTAAAAAGGTGTGGTCCTTATGATTCCCACTTGGACTTGGCTACCAAACATAACCAATCTCAAAGCCATTTCCCTTGCATCAGTTTTTGAATCCGCAACTTTCTCCCTCTCCATGTTGCTCTCCACTCTCCATTTTCTCTTTGCGCCTTGTACCTTTGTTTGTTGGATCACCATTTAGCATGCTTGTTTCTCAAAACATTTTTTAAAAAAATAATAATAAAATTTATCGTTTAAAAAAGTTTCAATTATATCTTACTGTTTTAAGCTATGTTTCTATGAAATTTGTTGACATAGTTAACTGAATGATGGCGTAACATATCTATAGGATATTGAATGATCTGACATGACGTGACAAATAAATGACATACAAAAGTGGGTAATTGGATAAAATAAAGTTCTACGTGCAACATTACCATCTATTTTATTTGGATCTTGCCACTTTATTTTGTTTGGATTACTTCCTGCTTAACCTATGTCAATTCATAATTAGAATGTTTGTGTCATGATTAAGTTAATAATCTATGGTAAAATTACACGGCATCAAAATTAAAATTTTATAAAGCTTATGGACTAAAAAAATGCCATCATTAAAATTAAGAGAATTAATTTGTTATTTAACCAAAATCCAATTAAAATATATATTCGATTGGTATTTAAAAATATTAATTTTTTCTTTCATATTTACTCCATTTTAGTCCTCATACTTTTAGATTTTTTTTTTTTTTTTTTTTTTGGTACTTTTAACTTTTATACATGCGTATTTTTGTCCTTTTGTAGAATTTCCATATTGCACTTAACAAAATATCTGGGTCAGTATTTTCCAAGTTTGATGTAAGCAAGACTTTTATTAACTAGAATATGAAAAATACGCAACAAATTGAAACAATTTTATTATGCACAAATTAAGTACTAAAAAATTTAGGAAATACGAAAATAGAAATATAATGAAAATGACTAAAATAAAATTTAAACTTTAAAAGGATATACTAATTCAAACAAAATAGATTGTGAATTAAAAGAAATCATATTTTTCATGGCCTAACTAGAAGAAAAAAAATAGTGGTTGTGACATCTTATAAATTCAAGAAGTTTCGAGGCAAAAATCTAGCTTGCTTTTTCTTGCTTGACAAGTTGAAGTTTGGACTATTTTCGTTGACTACAAAGCTATTTTGTTACCAAAAATTGACTATAAAAATGTTTAGTATAAGGAAAAGGAGAAAAAAATTGCAAGCAAGGACACAAAAACACACCATTTGATGAAGACTCATACCTAACAGCGCTTTGACTTTAATTATTCTTTTTGTTTCCCATTAAAGAAATGTTTAAAAAATAAGCTTATAATTACTTTTAATTTTAATTTGTTTAAACTCAATCAATTAAAGTCTAGAAAATTTTCTAACCCAATCCAACCTATAGGATTTGAGTTGGATTGCTAGAATTTTTTAGATCAACAAAATTTTTAACTTAGGCCCTGTTTGATAACGTTTTCGTTTATTGTTTCATGTTTCTGTTTCTCGTTTCTTGTTTCTGTTTCTTAAAAACTAAAAATAGAAACATGTTTTATAACTATTTCTGTTTCTTGTTTCTTGTTTTTTTGGTAAAAATAAAATTTAGTACATATACTATAATAAAACATATAACATGCATTAAAATAAATATAAAATAATTATAAAGAGGTTATAGTATTTTATTAAGACCCAACACCTAATTAATAATAATGATAATAATAAATTTTATCCTTCAAATGTTGTTCAAATTTGATTTGCAATGTTATTTCTCACTTCAATTAATTCACCTTGAACGATTTTGACTTACAAGAGTTAGTTCAATTAGACGAATTTGTAAATTGTCTAAGGTCAGACAATCGAACATACCCACATTTCTTTAATTTAATAATAAACTTTATTTTTATTTTTTCTTTAAAAATGCATTAGCCAATAATACACGCAAGTAAAATTAGAAAAAGAGAGAGAATATATATATATATATATATATATATATATATATATATATATATATATATATATATATATTTACATTTAATGGTAAACATGAAATACATTATTAGTTTATTTATTTAATAAAAAAATAAAATCGTAGCAAAAGGAAAAATAATAGAGAATTAAATAGAAAATAATAACTATATGTTCGTTAATGTAAAGTAAAAGAAAATAAGAGAAAAGAGAAAAGTAAAAAAAAAAGATAATGAACTATTAAAAGAAAAAAGATTATGATGAAAGAGAGAGAACGAATAGAAAGAAATAAATCAAAAAATAAAAATAAAAAAAAAAGAAGAAAAAAACAAAAAGATTAAAAAGTATTAAAAGAAAAAAAATAGAATGGAAGAGAGAGAAAGAAGAGAGAGAGGAGAGATGAGTAAAAGAGAAATAGGAATACATGCATGAAACCTGAAAAAAATAAAACAGAAACAGAATTTGATAAATTACTTTTTGAAGTTTCTCAAAATCTATCATTTTTTTAGAAACGTTTCTAAAAAATTTAGAAACAAGAAACATGATGGTTTATCAAACATGTCTATTTCTTAAAAAATGAGAAATAGAAACAAGAAACAAAGACGTTATCAAATGAGCCCTTAATAACCAATTTAATTCCTATAATTTGAGTTTTGTTTCAGTTTCATCCTTATAGTATTAAAATTTCCAACTTAATTATTATGGTTTTGAATGTTTCAATTTCAATCCTATAATTTGGTTAAATCTCTGTGTCGTTTTGTCACTACAAATCATTACTATATTGAATACACAACACATATTCTATTTCCATGACAATGAGTTGGTGGTTCTTTATATGTTAGTTGAGGTTTAAACTTGAGTAAAAAAGGGTTCATAAATGAGTGGTTGGGTTTAACTAAAGTATATGAACTAAATTGAAACTTTAAAAGTTATAGGAATAAATGATCACAATGAAAATAAGTGATTTCAACCATATGGACTTAGTAATTTAATTGAGAATATTAATATATGTTAATTATATTTTGGGTCATGGTTTCTTAAAAATGGTTGGAAATTTACCCATTTTATTGACTTAAAATCCTAAAATTCAAAGCCGGAGAATTTTATGTTTAGAAATTAGATTACTAACTTTATTGATGGGATTTTTACGCTGGTTTAGTGAAAAATAACCAAATTTGGTCGAATATTTTAAGATTTAGCGTCCGTCAAAAAAAAGGGCCCGATTAATGATTTTCTTTTTTGTCTTTAAATTATTGTTTTGCATTTTTTTATCTTTGCAATCAAAGGAGAGTAGTGGGAATAAATTAATTCAAGTTTCAACAATTAAAAAATGAGAATACTATGCATAGCCATTGGAACTTCGGAAAACATTTTAAATATGTTTGTATTGTATGATTTAAATTATATTTTATTTTTTTAGAATAAGATTTCAATCTCATTTATTTTAACGTACTGTTCTAATTGAGAGATTATGATTGAACTGATTTGAAAAGGAAAACCAAATTGAATAAAGTCTGTCTGAGGAAAGAAAAAAAAACAAAAGAAGCAAGTGAAAAAACGGTGGTCAAATTCTTATGAATAACTGTTTCATTCAAAGGGAAAGTCTAAATTTGGTTCTAATTTCCAATTTTGAATATTAAACCATCACTATTAATTATAAAACGTGATTATTTGTCAAAAAAAAAAACATACGTGCCAACACCAAATATACAGTAATTTCTTGTTCAGAATACAATTTTAATCCCTATACTTTGAGTTTCATTTTACTTCAGTTCTTATACTTTCAAATATCCAATTTTAATCCCTATACTTTTAATAAATCTTAAAGTTAGTCCATAAAGTAAGTTTATTGTTAAATTTTCTAGGTTAAAATATCTTTTTGGTCCATATACTTTGGGTTTCATTCTATTTTAGTTTCTGTATTTTCAAATATCCAATTTTAGTTCATGTACTTTCAATAAAGCTTAAAATTTGTTTGTTAACTTTTCTAAAATAAATTAGTCTTTATTAGCCTTCCTTCTATAAATTTTAAAAATATGTTCACATTGTATCTTTTCTTGCATAGAAATTATTATTATTACTTAACTAATTTCGATAAAAATTAACTTCAAACTAACGGTATGGACTAATTTTAAGCTTTATTAAAAATATATGAACTAAAATTGGATATTTGAAAGTACATAGACTAAAATGGAATGAAATCCAAAGTACATGGACCAAAATCTCATTTTAACCAATTTTCTAAAAAATATTAGTCTCTAATTAGTTTTTGGAAACATATTCACATAGTGTTTTTTATTGCATGGAAATTCATTAAAAATTAACTTTGAATGACTAATTTTAAGATTTGTTGAAAATACCGAGACTAAAATTATACATTTGAAATGACCAAAATAGAATGAAATCTAAAGTATAGAAACTAAAATGATATTTTAACTTCATTTCTTTCTTTCTTTTTCAATAATTTTTGTATCTATATATTTAGTTAAGAGAGTCAATTTTAATTTCGTTAAATTGAACCCTAAAGTGAACTAAAAAGTGTTGATACTCTCTATTACTTGACCTTTTTTCTTTTTTTTTTCCTTGAACTTGAGGAGTTGAATTAATTTTCACCTTAAAACTTTTAATTTCATTGAATTAATTCTAAACTTAAACATGTGTCGCTATTTTTATTCTATATTTAATTTATGCTAAATTCACCCACTAATTGTTTTTTAAAAAATAAGTAGAAATCTCTAAAAAAATTACCAATTTCAACAAAAACTAAGTTTTGCAAAATTGAGTTCAATTAATACACAAGATTAATACAATCTTTCAACACCCACAATTTTTAACAAAACTCTAGCTTTAGTGTTTTTTTTTTTAAAGTTTCATTAATTTTGTACTAGACATATATATTTATATTCATTAAATGCACATAATAATATTTTTATTGATATTTTTTCAAATGAAAGTTCATTAGAAAGTAAAAATTGCAACACTTATTCAAGTTTAAGGTAAAATTTACAATACTTATCAAGATTTAAGGTACAATTTGATGAGATTGAAAGTTTTGACAAAAATTAAAACACATTGCCAAGTTCAAAGTAAAGACTGATATTTGCCAACTTCTGACGTATATTAAAAAAAAAAGTATACTTGTGGCCATTCTTGTAATTAAATACTTTCAATTTTTGAGATTAATCCTAAAATACCCTTAGCATAATTCAACAAAAATAAAATAAAAATTGATGGACGATAATTCAACATAACTTGATTGCAGCGATTTTTTCGTCCCCAATCTATTTGTATGCCCCTACAGCTCTTGTCTAGATTCACTAGCTACATCATATTTATGAAAAATAATATTAAATTTATAAGTTAATTTTTAAATATTGGGTAAAACAAGGGGAATAAGATGCAAAAAAAAAAAAAAAAAACAACAACAACACGATTCAAGAAATTCCACTCAAAGTCTATTTTAATGCAATTAAATTTGATTTCACAGTAAATTAGCCAATAAGAGAGACTGTATAAAGTTAACGAATAAATTTGAAGCTAAATTCTAGAAAGAAACATACTAATCTGACTACTTAAATTACGTCCAAAATTAATAAAAACAAATAATTCGAAAATACAATACCAAGTGAAAGGAAAAAAAGAAAAAGAATAATTGAAGTATAAAAATCCAAATGCAAAAGGCAATACGATTGAACAATTCCAATGGAAGTCAATTTCAATATCATAAGACAATACATGAAAATAGAATAATAATATTCAATACGGAACTTAAAAAATAACTAACTTTTGGAGATAAGAGAAAATCACAGCCCATCTTTTGCACGTTGCTTGTCTAGTCCTTTGAACAATGCAAAAGGAATAAGCAAACAACCCTTTCAATTTTAAATGATTACGCCAATTTCTTTCTTTTTCTTTTTATATTTTTGTGATTCAGATTAATCGACTGAAATTCAATCAAAAAAATTATCTACGATTTTTTCTTTTTAAGAATTTTGTTACAAAGGTGTGGGTGAAAAAGATTGAAGTTACAACTGAAAATAGATACGCAGTACCTGACCACTTTGAGTTATTTGTTTAAAATTGACCATTAATTGAAGTAAAATCTAAAAATAATATATTTTTGTTAAATTATAAATGTAGTCCATAAATTTTCAGGTTTGTGTTCTAATAAGTTTTCCAACTTTAAAAAAATGTTTAATAAGTACCTAAACTTTTAATTTTATGTTTAATAGATCATAAACATTTTCAACATTTTTTAAAAATATAGGCACATATTAGACAAAAGATTGAAAGTGTGAGATTCTATTGAACGCAGAAGTTAATTTTATGTCTAATAGATATGTTGAATAATATATCAAAGATTTATTATATGCGAAATTGAGAATTTAGAGACTAAACTTATAATTTCATCTTCTATTTTTTTTTATATAGTTAATGCATAAACAACTACTTAAAAGAAATTAACAAATAATAAATTAGATATTTATATATATTTTAAAGTTATTTTTGCAATTACTTAAAAGTACTAATTTCACAAATCAATCTAACTATGCTGTTTTTTCCAAATAAGATTATGTTTTACCTTCTTTAAGAACGAGTAATATCAATATTTGACGATGCATGCAAGTTTTGAACTCTCAACTCATTGTTCAAGTTATTATTCTTTCAATTGAACTCTAAAATTAATTAATAAAATACCAAAAAAAAATCCGAACAAGGCCTACAATTATTACTTATACGTCGCAAACTCAAATAAACTTCTTCAAACGAGTTAAGGTTAGGATTTAATACTTATATGTCAAAAACCAAAAAGAGAAAAGAAAAGAAACCCAAATTTTTTTTTTTCTTTTGAACTATTCTGACTCTTACCGCACCTATTACGAATAATTTTGGTATTCATTCATCTCATCAAAAGATGATCAGGATAACTATTTAAAATCACGTATAATATGTTATGTATCAAATTCCAATATGAAATCAAATCACAATTAATGTCAAAAAACTAAATAGTTCACTATAAATTATTAACTCTCTGGTGAATATATGAGAGTGAGCAAGGTGAGGTCCCCCTATGTAAAAGCTATTGAATGTTACCATGCCTAATTAAATTCTCCCTTCTGTATCTAACCATGTAAAATCATCAACCACATCCACCCCGTCAAACACTTCTTCGCCACAAAGAAGTATTAAAACTCAAAGACCCACTTGAATTAGTTTTTTATGAGAAGCAAGAGCAAGATTAAAAAAACAAGATATTTAAAAGGGATAAGTTAAAAAAGGGAAACATCAAGGAAGCTGGGGTGAGCCTAAAAATGAAAGATGATATTGAATTATTCCTTTTGAGTGGATAAATTATTTGAGGAAACTGTTACAAGGTGGTTAACAGTTTTGCACTCTTAGATGTTTGAGAGATAAATTGTAAAAGTACTTCGTTTTTTAATCCAATAACCTTTATGAGACAAACATATTTTTTTTATTTACATTTGACGGTTATTAATTAAGAGATAGCTATATTGTAGCGGCCTTATTGAATAATTTTTTTCCTTTAAACGGGACATAAAATCAACCAGGTGGTGATCACCAATCGGAAAATGGAATGCTCGGTGCTTATCTTGTCCCAAAAAAAACCCAAAAATCAAATTAGAAAAGCATATATTCAATTTTCAGTCCCCTTTTCTCTTTCCTTTCTCCCCATGTTAGTCCACTTCGTACACTGCACATGCGAAGCTTTTTGATCGAATACGTCCAATCAAAGCCATAAAATAAAGAAATAAAAGAAGAAGAAGAAGAAGAAGAAGAAGAAGAAGAAGAAGAAGAGGAGGTGATGGAAGAAAGTGACAGTGAAAGGAAGAAGGATGGATCATGGATGAATGGTGGTTGGGTCCTAACATTTGTAGGGACTTACAGTCTCATGCGTGCTGTCGAATCCGACAAAGTGGTCCAATTTTTATCCTTTAAAGGCCTAGGTGTGGGCAGTTACCAATCACACCTTTCACTATACTTTAGAGGATTCGAGAAATTATTCTAGGCGGCTGAAACAATATAACTAACAATTTTCAATCGTTGAGGGAGGAAAGAAAATTTTAAAATTATAATTATTTCAAGAGGCTAGTGTTAAAGTATTGGTATAATTAAATTTACATTAACTCATCATCTTGAGCTTATAGGTTGATTGGAACAATGTGGTTGATGATGGTTACATTATTTAATTTTCTAAAAATCTAAATTTTTTTTTAAAGAGGTTGAAACAATGCCATTTTAAGATAAACTAAAAATTATAGTTTAACTATGAGGTAATTTTGTCTTAGACCTGTTTGTTACATTTATTCATTCTCAATAGAATATGTCAGAGTTTTCTTTTAAAAAAAATAAATTCCCTTTCAATCATTATAGAATCTTGTTGCCTGGAATTTTGTTGTTGTTTGTTGTTTTTTTTAAACAAGGTGCGACAAGATCTGATTTCTATGTCTAATTTAATCGGAATGGATCTCTTTTTTTAAAATATGAATTTGTCACTTATGTGAATGTTCTGAAAGTAAGGGTAGGGTTAATTTTTAAATATCAATCTTCACAAAAATGGTTAAAGTCTCAAATGTAAAGGAAAATTACCAATCCAAACATATTCGGTAGATATATCACATGTTGATATTGTTGAAGACTCGATCTTCCATTCTGTATTTTGTTATGAAAATATTAGTGGATATTTCTAGGAAAAAACATAAAAGAATATTTACATTAATAAATGTGTGTCTCACATTTTTTAATATCTTTTTTTATTAATATTATATTCGTATTTGGCATTTGTGATGTTTTGTTGACATTTCTTATATTTTGTTGATTTTTTTAATGATATGATAGAAATATTCATTGACTATTTATTTATACTAGAATCCGTGGACATATAGAAATGTGTATGAAAATTCAATACCCATCAAAATTTTGCATTTTTTTTTTTTTACTTTTTTTTAAAGATTGAAACGTATAGACTTGTTTTTTATTGGCTAAATTATTTTTTAAAAAAATAAATAAAATAAAAAATAAAAAACACCCCTGAACTTTGTACTTTGTTTCAAAAATATTCTTGAACTTTTAAAAGTTTCATTAATACCCTTAAACTTTTAGAAAAGTTCAAAAATACTCTTATCGTTAGTTTTGGATGGAAGCCGTTAATACTTTGTTTCAAAAATACCCCTAAACTTTTAAAAAGTTTCACTAATACCCTTAAACTTGTAAAATAAAGTTCAAAAATACTCTTATCGTTAATAAATGGACAAAAATCGTTAGTACCTCGTTTTAAAAATACCTATGAACTTTCAAAAGTTGAATTAATATTCTTAACCTTTAAAAAAAGGTTAAAAATGCCTTAAACATTAGTATATGGATGAAAACCGTTTATCTACACTTCATTACCTCCCTCTTTTATTACCTTTCTCTCCTGATTTGCTTCAATCTATGGCCTAACACTTCTCTATTTTTTTTTTTTTTTTTTTTTAATATCCTCTTACTCTCTTCTTTCATTTTTCAATCTCCCTCATTTCTCCTATCTTCTTAAATATTAGAATTTTAAATAAACCAGAAGAGCTCTCTCATTTCTAAACATGCCCAAACATAAATATAAGAAATTTTAACACCCAAATAGTCAATGTCTTTGAAGTTATCTTGAGTTGGAAAATAACCAATTTGAAAACAACTCATATAGATACTCTTTTTTTTTTCTATATAGATACTCTCATGGGGTGTAGATAAATGTTTTTCTTCCATATACTAATGGTAAGAGCATTTTTTATTTTTTTTTAAGGTTAAGGGTATTAATGCAAGTTTTGAAAGTATAGAAGTATTTTTAAAATGATGTACTAACGATTTCTATCCATTTATTAACGTAAGGGTATTTTTGAACTTTTTTGAAAGTTTAAAGGTATTAATGAAACTTTTTAAAAGTTTAGGCGTATTTTTGAAACAAAGTACTAACATTTTCCATCCAAAACTAACGGTAAAGGTATTTTTGAACTTTTTTTTTTGAAAGTTTAAGGGTATTAATAAAACTTTCGAAAGTTCAAATATATTTTTGAAATAAAGTACAAAGTTCAAGGGTTTTTTTTTTTTTTTTTTTAATTTAGCTTTTTTATTTTTAAAAGGTATGCTAAGACATAAATAAGCCTCTCCCTTCCAAGGTAACCTTTTTGCTTAAAAATTTAAGCTTGCTAAAAATATCTTTATTTAGGTTTGTTTGGTAACTATTTTGTTTCTCTTTTATTTTCTATTATAAAAAATGAACATTTTAATCCACCAACGTTTTTTTATGATATAATGGATAACTATTTTTATATAATTTTTTTTAAGATCTTCGCCACAATTAAAAGAATTTTTTAAAAAAAATTGAAAGCTTGATTTTACTTTTTAAATTTTTTTATATGAATAAAAATGTATTCTTGAAAAAGGTAAAAAAAAAAAATAAACCCAAAGGAATGGTCGGTAAACAATATAATTTTTATAATTTAAAAAAATAGTTATCAAATGACCCTCTTGATTTTTATTTTCTTTTTAGACAACAAATGTGAGGTATGGAGACCTCTTGATTTTTCATTTTTGAAAACTCCATTTAAAACATAAACCAATTTTATACATATTCTAATATTTAAGACAAGCCCTAACTTTTCAAGATTTAGTTGGGATATTAAAAATGTTTACAATATAAATGAACATAATTAAAACAAGCATGATTTTTAATAATAAATAGCTAAAAACAAAAATCATTAACTCCAAACAAATCCTACCTTACATAACCAAAGTTTATTATTAAAACAAAATCATTATTAAATCTAAACGTATATTAAATTGCATATTGCATGAGCAGCTATTAGTAGAATAGTAACTATGACTTATTTTTATCAAGATTCAAAGTACATAACTAAATATATAAAGAAGGTACGTAATAAAGAAGGAATAGTTCTAAAAATTGGATTAGATTGAACAGAAAAAAGACCAAATTCATCCAATTTACAAATTTTGATTTGGAAATCAAATTGTGGCTAAAGCAATACAACAGATTGATTGACATGTTATGTTAATAAATACCCACCAAAGCATATTGAAATGGTGGAAGGACCCTTGAAAAGATTAAAAGTGATTGGCTTCCACTATGTTTATTTTAATTTTTTTTTTTATATTGAAAAGAAAGAAATAGTCCATTAATGGAGGGGATGATCAACTGCTAGGCATTATCTTTGGAGCGATTTGAAATATATATAAAGGTCTATTTATTTGAGGTTGAAAAACAAATTTAGTCTTTATACTTAAAATATTGTATTTAAAATATTAAAAAATTTAATTACATTTTAAAATTTGAATTATCTTTCCATTTAATCGATATTGTTTTGTCAATAGCTTTAAAGAATATGTTAATATGTCATATCATGTCAATAACTAAATTAATAAATAATTTACTAAATAAAAATTTTAACCTTCTAACCTAAACATAGTTTAATTGGTTAATGCATATTCTCTCAATTAAGATATTAGAAATTTGAATTCTTCGTGTCGTTGAACTCCATAAATAAATAAATTCTTTAACCTAAATTTAAAAAAACAAAACAAAACAAAAAAACCAAAAACTATTTTGAGAAATAAGCTCTTACTTTTTGTAAGAGCACTTGTAGAGTTACAAATATCAAATGGAAGGTTTTTTTTTTTTTTTTTTTTTTTTGAATTTATAAGTCAATAAATTTACTTATATAATGTTGTCAAATAAATTTAATAAATTACACTGCACAAATGATATATCTAAATCAATCTACGTCTCTCTCTTGTCCCACTTACTGTATTATATTGTTAGGGTGTCACTATTCATATTAATAGCCATTTCTTTTTTCTTTTTTTTTTTTTTCCCTTTTCCCTTTCCCTTTTTTTCCATTTATTTGGATTAGCTTTAGGGGGGAAAAAGTGATGCATTCAATTGTTCATGTATATGTGTGTGGCCCCTATACCATAAATCAAGCTCATCTCCTTTTTTCTTGGCTTTCTTCACCCATAAACTCAACTCCACTTTCATAGCAAACTCAATTTATTCCACTAAAATATACTTCATAATTTTATCAAAAAACAAATAATCAAACTAACACATTTATGTACTCAACTTTATCAATATTGCCGACTTGAGCTCTTCATGAGTTCTAAATAGCTAAGTTTTTTTTTTTTTTTTTTCTATATTTGTAGTGTAATATTCTAAATAAAAAAATAAATTTATCAGCCTGAGTATAATTCAAAAGATGTGATTTTAGCACCTTCTGTTATGGATAAAATTAGACTACAATGACAGACTTAGTAAAAGAACAAAATTAAAGGCAAAACGAAGTAAAAAAGCCCAAAACGAACCCAAGTTGAATGAGAATCGGCCCAGAACATGATAGGAAGAAGAAACGGGCTTGGGTCGAAGCCCAAGTTCATGGTCGGCCTCGGCCGACCACATGGCAAGGCCCACTTTTAGGCTTTGCCTTTGTCTCCCTTGGCTCGTGCATTCCCGATCCAGTCCAATCTGGCCCTTTCGATCCCAATTTCGCGAGGAAACCCACGAAAATCCTAGGAATTAGGTATTTAAACTCTCTCTTGAGGAGAGAAACGAGTAAGCTAATTTTTTCAGCCGTCTAAACTATCCTAGAACTCCTAATTATCTTTAAACTCTCTATGACTTAAACATCAAAGCTTGTGTGGCCTACATCACATCGGCGTCTAGGTTTTTCTTATCTTGCAGGTCGCGTTCTTCTCCCAAATTACAAATTTACTGTCGTTGTCACGTGGAAGATAGATGGAATTTCTCCTACCCAAAATTTGGCAACAACACCTTCTTTAAATTCTATGAATTGTAGGTTTGAATTTCTGCATTTTATTTTTAAATTTTTTTAGAATAATTTATTAAAAATAAGCAACCTTTTGAGGGTAAAGAGACAAAGTACCAAAAAGAAAAAAAAAGGCTTACATAATTCTCAAGACTTTTGCAAGGGCTTTGATCATTTTAAGCATTTTTTTTAATATTGCTTTGGCAGCCTTCCTAAATTTAAAAAAGTAATGAAGATGAGTCTTTTTGGCTTAAATTGGATGAATCTAAAAAAATAAACAAAGCAATAAGCATTGTCTGCAAAAAGCAGTGTCACTCTGATCTCACAATACCGATCGAAAATTATTAAATTAACAAAAAAAGAGTATCTTTTTTAAGTATTATTTTGGAGAAATTCAAGGCAGATGATGATCCAATTTTTCCAAATCTAGACCAATTGAATCGAGCTTAGAGGCATAATTACTATACTTAATTACTAACCGACACACCCTAAGGTTGACCATTAACACCTCAAATATTAATTTGTTCACTTATTAAAAAGAGCATTAATTTATTTACTTACAAATTTATTTAGTTTAAGAAAAAATAAAATGTTTCCAAAAATCCTAGACGAAGTTTGAAGCTTGGAAAAAAAATGTAGTTTTTCTTGTTTTTGTGTTCTGAAATATAGTCAAAATTTTGAAAGTATCTTTAGAAAGGTGAAAAAACAAGACAAAAAAGAAAAAGAATAAATATACATGATCGATAGCGATGTTATTAAATATTTAGAAATTTAAGGTTGTTGAACCAGAATTTCTTTGAAAGCTCATTTTTGTGAAAAATAATAAAGCAAAATAAAAGAATGGTTCATAAACAAGTTTAGTGCATGTGGCCATGTGAAAGTTAAAGAAGCCTAAGTATATATTCAGTATGAGAGGTTACTTATCTTTGATTGTGAAATTATTAATTATAAACATAAACTCAACTTTCCAACAAAAAAAAAACATAAACTCAAATTACATAAATTCAAACCTACCACTAAAATTACTTTTATAATAATATCACACCATAACTAACTTTTACCAATGATGAATATACAAATCAAACACTTCTTATATAAACTAGTTTTATATAACTCATTCAAATACAAATTATATATAAAATCTAAACTTCCAAGCTCCATCTCTCTGACTCATAATTTATTAAACCAATAATCCAATTATTTCTCTAAGGGGCCGTTTGTTTCATAGTAATCTAAGATTTTTATAGAATGGACATCTGGATTACCTCATTTGTTTTGTAGGGATGTGAGATACCTTAGCATATCAAGATGTCTGGTTATCCTAGAAATGCCCATTCGAGGGCATCTAATTAAATTTGGAAGCCCTTTTGAAACATGAGTTTTTAAGATTCTCACGTTGAGAGCATCCTCTAATGACATTTTTGTCCGTTATCAATTTTTTTTTTTTACTTTTTTTTTAATTTTTTATTTAAAAATAAATTAATGTATTTATACACTAATAATGATCATATGTAGTTAACTATATTTATATTTTTTATTTAGATATAAAATAAAGCTGATTTAAATTGAATTAATATTGAATATTAAATATTTTATAAAAATATCGAACTACTATAAATTAATTTGTTCTATAAAATAACACATAAATATTAGTATAAAATAAATTGGTATACAAATGTAATATTAAATTAACAAACACCAAAATATATGTGTTATCAATTTAAATTATATTAAACTAGTAAGTAAATTACGTAAAGGTTAGCAAGGGCATTATTGGTATAACACATAATCTTAAGACATTCCAATACTTAAATCATGGAAAACAAACATGGCTATCTAAATATTCCTAGACATCCTTATAAATTTTCATGTATAACAAACATGGTAATTTAAAGATTTCGGACATCTAAGATTTTGAGCATATGAAGATGTCAGACATCCTAATTCCCTAAAAATAAATGACCCCTAAGAGAAACTATTTTAAGTTTAGTCAAGAACGCTCTGTCAATTCAGCCACTATATTATAATGTCTCCGACTTTCAGACTTGTATCTATTTAGTTCTCAAAGAAGAATAAAACGAAACGAAGTCTCTCATCTTTCAATTATATATAAACTCCTGCAATTTTTTATAGTTCAAAATATGGAAGGTATGAGATTCAAACATATGACTTTTTGGTAGAAGATATATGTCTTTAACTAACTAAGCTATACTCAAGTTAGCAATAGACCCCTACAGTTAGTTCATCTAATACTAACATAACACACTTACAAGATAAGCATCTATTGCATAATCCTTAAATGATACAACATACCACATGAATGTTAAAGGTTACAAAATACCGCTTTGGTCCCTGTAATTTGAGTCTCCTTCCATCTTAGTTCATGTACTTTCAAATGTCCAAATTTAGTCCATGTACTTTCAATAAAGTTCAAAATTGATTCCTGCTGTTAGTTTATTTTTATTTTTTTTTAAATTTGTCCGATTGTCCCTATTAGTCTTCCTTCTATAAATTTTAGAAATATGTTCACATTGTTTCTTTTCTTGCATGAAAATTCTTATTATTATTTAACAAATTTCAAGCAAAATTAACTTTAAACTAACAATAGGGACCAATTTTAAGATTTATTAAAAGAATAGGACTAAATTTGGACATTTGAAAGTACAAAGAATAAAATAGAATGAAACACAAAGTATAGGGACCAAAATGATATTTTAACCAATGTTAAACTAATAGAGTTAATAATTATAACTTCTTTTGCATAAAAAATAACAACTAAGCACAAAATTAAAAGTTCGATGACTTATTATAAATCTTTTAAAGTACAATAACTCAACCAATACAACATCGATACTTCAACGATCGATCTACTACAAAAATTTTCAAAAATGTACAAGAACTAAATAGACACAACCATAAAAATTTACGGACCAACCTTACAATATAACTCTCCTTAATTCATAAATACGAAATAGCTATCAAACCGTCCCAGATGTTAATAAAAGGTAGGGTAGACCCAAAGAGGTCCCCAAAAAAATAAGTTATTCCAAGTCGTTGGGGTGGATGGGAAATGGCATGGGCAGCTTCGTTGGTGCAGTCACTTTCCAAACAAATCTCAATTTTGGGAGGCATCCCTCCAACCAATTCTATTGCCTTTGGGCCTTTTGGATTTGGACTCTGTTTTTATTTTTTCTTTTTTTTTTTTTTCTTTTTTTTTTCAGTCAAAGCTTGAAGCAAATGCCTCAGCCATCACGGTGGGTCCTCTCCCCTTAATTCCAAGCCTGTGGATATTGTTCAAACAGCCAACCCAACTTTAATTTTAATTTCGCTTTGTCCTTTCAATTTTTTTTTTTTTAAATTTGTCGTTTTTTGTTTTTCACAAATTTTGCTATATCCCATTTCCCACTACTGTGCATAAATTCCTTATCTTCCTCTTCCTTCATAAACTCCCTATAAATACCCCACCCCACTACTCCACAAAGCCCACAGAGCTAAAGAAAAGAAAGAGAGACCAAAAAACAGAAAGGTTTTCTGATTCTGCAGAAATGGAGTTCCCAGTTATCAACTTGGAGAAGGTTAATGGCGAAGAGAGAGGTCCCATCTTGGAGAAAATCAAAGATGCCTGTGAAAACTGGGGTTTCTTTGAGGTAATTATTTTCCTATTTACTAGTTTTTTTAGTTCAACACTTGTTGGATGGAAGATCGAATTATTGACTTTGAAATGATACTAAAAGCTTATAAAAAATGGGGTCATATGGTCAGATTTAACTAGGTTTCATTCAAAAACGTTTCCATTGAAATGGGATTTTGATGATTTCATTTTGGGCCATTAATTACACAGCTTTTGAGCCACGGGATAGAGCCAGAATTGTTGGACAAAGTGGAGAGGCTAACAAAACAGCACTACAAGAAATGTATGGAGCAGAGGTTCAAAGAACTCGTGGCGAGTAAAGGACTGAACGGGGTTCAGGCGGAGGTAAACGATCTTGACTGGGAAAGCACTTTCTTCCTCCGCCATCTGCCGGTCTCCAACATCGCCGAGTTGCCCGATCTGGACGAGGATTACAGGAGCGTTATGAGAGAATTTGCAGCCAAATTGGAGAAACTGGCGGAAGTGCTTTTGGATTTGCTTTGCGAGAATCTTGGGCTGGAAAAAGGGTACCTGAAAAATGTGTTCTATGGATCTAAAGGACCCACTTTCGGCACCAAGGTTAGCAACTACCCGCCTTGTCCTAAGCCCGATCTGATCAAGGGCCTCCGAGCCCACACCGACGCCGGTGGCATCATCCTCCTCTTCCAGGACGACAAGGTCAGTGGCCTCCAGTTGCTTAAGGACGACCAGTGGGTCAACGTTCCCCCGCTCCGCCACTCCATCGTCGTCAACATCGGCGACCAGCTCGAGGTAACGTTAACCAAACCGACCTGATCTCCATATTTTTCACAATATAGTGCTTATATATTCTCTACTTTCGGCTTGACTGAGCGAAAAGAATTTTTTTTGTTATCCAAAACTAAAAGAGCCTTATACTAATGAGATGTTTTGAACTGAAACGTGTACGTCAATATATACATATATATGATTTTTGTCTTCGTTTCATATTAATAGTTAACGTGAGAGCGGGGTTTTACTTTTGCAGGTGATAACGAACGGGAAGTACAAGAGTGTTTTGCACAGAGTGATAGCACAGCCAGATGGGGAAGGGAGGATGTCATTGGCATCATTCTACAATCCAGGGAGTGATGCAGTGATATACCCAGCACCAACTCTGGTGGAGAAAGAGGCTGAAGAGAAGAATCAAGTTTATCCAAAGTTTGT
The DNA here is from genome assembly GCA_033996785.1 of Trichosanthes truncata. Classification (NCBI taxonomy): domain Eukaryota; kingdom Viridiplantae; phylum Streptophyta; class Magnoliopsida; order Cucurbitales; family Cucurbitaceae; genus Trichosanthes; species Trichosanthes truncata. The sequence goes on along the minus strand of JAWPNB010000008.1, from coordinate 23,406,750 downwards.
ATTTGAAGACTACATGAAGCTCTATGCAGGTCTCAAATTCCAGGCCAAGGAGCCAAGGTTTGAAGCCATGAAAGCTCTGGAAGCCAATCTGAAACTGGGTCCTATTGCAACAGTTTAATTCCACCTGCCAAACTAATTTATTCATCAAGTGGGAATATATGACCATAAACTCAAACAAGATTATGATGATGATTATGATGATGATTATGATGATTATGATGGTGATTGGTTTTTTTTTTTTTTTTTTTGATTTTGTGTGTGTGTCATTTTATTATTTGTCCAACTTAACCCAATGGAATAAGATGAGAGGATATATAAATATGTTAAACAGTGTACTTCGTTTATGTTTAATATGACTATGAATATTGTGAGTTTGAAATGAAATGGATTGATTAATGATTTAATATAAAGTCTTGAAATCAGTGTGGTTTGAGTACTGAAAAGTTGGTTTTTTTGGTTAAAAGTTTTCCTGTTCATTGTTAAGTGAAGCACATGACATGATTGAATTGGAGGAGATTACTATTTTTAAAATAAGGTCTAGAGAATTCTGTTTGTGGACAATGAGAATCTTTGGTTATTATTACAATTTGGCTTAATGGGTCGGGAGCCTACAGACAGAATATGCTATTTAGTGGGATCAACTTTTGATCCCACCCCACGTACCATGACGAGGAAACTACTCATTTTAAAACATTTCTTCTAATTTTTTGTCCCCCAAAAATTGTCTTTTATTGATTTTCTTTTGTCTAATTAATAAAATTTAGTTGATTCCAGATTTTTGTTTTGAGAGGATTTTTTTTTTTAGGGAAAAAATCAATTTTGACCCTAAACTTGACAGGCTGTATCAATTTTAACTTTGAGCTTTCAATTTCATCAATTTAAACGTCAAACTTGGTAGATTGTATCAATTTTAACCCTAAACTTTCAATTTCATCAATTTAAACCTCAAACTTGAATAAGTGTATCAATTTACACCCTCAGTTAAGTTTCCATTTCACGTACCGTTAGAAAGGTTTTCCACGCATGCCCAAAGCCACATGTTACTCTATGATATGTACTTGGTTGTTATTTTTTTTAATTTACCAAAAAATAATTATATCATTCCAAATCGGGACGCCACCATCATGAAAATCACGAACTCAACTCTAAAAGTAAGACCTACAAAAAAAACAAATGGACTCATGTGTTCTCCCTCACCTTTGGTGTCGCTACACCAGAGAAGACGAGTGTGAAGAAGATCTAGGTGGTGACGTCATTGAAGGTGGCGACGACCACGACAGTTTTGTCGACTTCAGTGGTGAAGAGTTTGAGCTCAACTAAAATACAGAAGAGAACAAGAAAGACGGTGGTGGACAGAGGGACACTCATTAATCTAATGAACTGGTCGTAGCCTACATTGTATGCCCTATCAACATTCTCATAGAGGATTAAAGTGACATCGATATTGGAGAGGAAGGGGACAAATATTCCGACGAGGGCAATTCCAAAAGCCCTACATCTGTTTCGACGGATGGAGGACAAATCAAGCTTGAGGCTGATGAGAAATTTAAAAAAAAAAATACCAATATTGACGACCAATTCAAGAATGGAAGTACTCCATTGAGGAAAAATATGGTGCAAATAAGCTTTGTTTTTACTAAAAGTCGATAGATCGAGTAGAATCCTACCTTAAAATTGAAAAACCCTCAATTAATGAAATGAAAAAAGCAGCAGAATCAAAGAAGATAAAAAGTGAAGAAGAGCCATGCTTTAAAATTGAAAAACATTATGGCAAGTCTACTCCAATTTTCTTCAGCAATTTTATTTTTTTAACAAAATAAAAAATATGTATTTATTATAGAGCAACACATAGTTTTAGACATGTGTGGAAAACCTTTCTAATGGGGATTGAAATGGAAGCTTAACTGAGGAGTAAATTGATACACTTATTCAAGTTTGAGTTTAAATTGATGAAATTGAAAGTTTAGGTTTAAAATTGATACAACCTACTAAGTTTGATATTTGAATTGATGAAATTGAAAGTTTATGGTTAAAATTGATACAACCTGCCAAGTTCAAGGTCAAAAATGATTTTTTTTCCTTTTATTTATTAGTGAAAGTGAATGGATGTGGAAAATTCATCACAAATTGAATGTTTTCTTTTAGAAGTGGGGCTTGAGGAAGTGTATAGAAAAAGAAAGTTGTCGAGAAAATGGTTGGTAATTTTTATTTATTAATCAAGAGATACAATTTGATCAAGAAAATAAAAATTAAAAACATATACGAGGAACATAACAATACTATTTCTCGTATGGTATATAGTAATAGTATAGAGTATAGACTGTCTAAAAACAAGGTAAAAGGATTTTAGACTAATTAATTAAAAATAGACAGAGGCAAAAGCCTGTACGAAATATAAAAGAATTACGACATGATCATTAAGAAATTAAAATTTAACATTTTTCAAGTGAGTTATAAATTCTTTTTAAATCAAATCACGTACATTTATCAACATTTTTTTTAATTTTATTTCATTCCTTCTTTTTTTTTTTTTTCCAACAGTTATATATATTAGTTCAACCACTACGGGAGTGAAAGATCAAACTATCAATCTTTAAAATGATAACGGGTGTCTAACAACTTTATAATATTTTGTAAAGATATTAGGCTTAATTATAATTATCTAGATGATACTGGCGTATATGGCGTGGTCAAGCCCATTAAAAGCTATGACAGATGTAGATTTGAAGATTTCAATTGAGAGATGATGATAATATATTCCACAATCAAACAAACAAATTCGGATATCCACACAAGTGTTCAACGCATAAGTGGTGAAACTGAATAAATAATAGATAATTTTATTATTAAAACTTAAAAGGTTAAAGTCGGATATCCACGCAAGTAATCAACTCATAAGTGGTAATAGATAAATTAATTATTAAAACTTAAAAGGTTAAAGTTTTCTTTTTAACCTTCTCTAAAAGAAATATATATAACTGGCCTCTTTTTTTTATTATTGTTATTATTTTTAATGTTAAAAAGGCTCATCGTATCGTTTCATTTGCCTTAGCATAGATTAAAAAAAAAAAAATTATTGTTATTATTTTTAATGTTAAAAAGGCTCATCGTATCGTTTCATTTGCCTTCGCATAGATAAAAAAAAAAAATTCATTAGTTTTCATGTTGTAGTCTCAATCAAAAAATTTGTAGCTACAAGAAATCAAAATCTTACCACCAAATAATTAAAACATTTTCCTTTCTTGAGTAAACCATGTCACTCTTTTAGAGCTTCAAATCTTCACCTCCACCCTTTGTTTAAACTCAAATACTTGGAGTGAAGTTTTTATTTTCCTTAAATTAAAACATATTTGAGAGTAATTTTAGAAAGAGTGATTATAGAAAAATGATTTGTTTATAAAAGATTTATTAAAAGTAATTTTCATGTAATCCTTCTAGCCTTTGGTTCTACATTTTGAATAGTAATTTTCATATCATTGAAAGTGATTTTAAATTTGAATTTAATTTTAAAATAGAAGTGATTTTGGACTCGACAAGAGTGATTTTGGAACCAAAATCACTCCCAAACATGCCAATTAATATTTTAAGAAAGAAGTAATTACCTACCTTTTCTATAACAAACAAATTATTTTTTCATGAGGTTTTATTTTTTTAATGAGAATAAATTATATATCAACAAAAACAAACAAAACAAGCCCTTGCCTTTTTAAGCACCAGCCAGCCTCGTGGTGGAGAATTTCAGTGAAGTTTACACCACATAAGCCGACTTTAACCGAATATGCAAATGGCTTAAGAAGAACAAACAAAGGACAAACAATCAAGAAATCAGTAATGATTATTATCTTGGCAAAGCCAGAATAGAACTCCATTAACGCTACCAACTATGCAATCATTGCCCGTGATCATTAACAGCAGCAAAACCTAAAAAATGACGACAGTCAATATGGTAATGGAATTCCTAGTCATTCCCTCTATATGGCCCTAAATTAGGCCACATAGATAAATCCCACCATCCTCCAATCATTTATCAAGAGTTAACCGAAATTCATAATGTTAATAATCATTTCATATGAAGAAACACAGTTTCCAGTACACCGTATGAATCCAATAAGAGTTCCATAAGAAATTAAAATGAGAATTATGAATTATTGGTTGATGGATATATCAAGTACCTTTGGTTGAGTGGTCGCCGTGCTTTTTCCACCGAGCTTCAAGCTTCTTCGTCTTGGAAGGAACCAGAGATGATCATACAGCTGAAAATTGTTACTAGCATTTTATTGGTCCAAATAAATCAACATTACACAAATTCAAAATGCATTATAGTTCTTTTACATAGCAAATTGTATTGATATCCAACTGAATACAGAAAAGGGCCATGCCTCTCTATCTAGTTGCCTTGCCTTTTATAATAATTAAGGGAAAGGAACAACTTGGGAGGTGATGGAAGATTGAGAAATTTAATTCTTTTTACTTCAACCTTTAGATTAACCTCACTATGAACCGTGAGGTAGCTGAATATTTTCTACTGCTGCCCTAGTCTAATGAATGCCACCTGATCCACCAAAGAAATCCAAACAGACTGATACAGAAAAAGAGTTTGTGGAAGGTGTAAGGTATAGAATACCTTGAAGTGTACAAATGTAAACATTCGTCATTATCCCTAGGGAAAAAAGAAAAGAAAAGAAAATTTTCTAAATTACTAAGAAGAATATCAGGAGTCCTGCCTTTTCCATTTTATTCCTCCAGACAAGTCTGCCCTCTGCATTTGCCAACGAACAAACAAAAAGCCTTTCAGTATAATAATTTTTCACCTCTTTGAGCATGAGAATGACATGGGAAGATGCTTCAAGTCAGAGATATCGAACAATTCCATAAACCTCTGGTCTGAAATTCTTGCTTTTGCAGCTGCAAACCTCTGGTACTCATCAAAAACAGAAGTGAGGCACCACCTCTGCAGTTTTCTCAAGCATCCCACAAGACAACCTGTTCGATGCTGCACACAGAGAGAAGAATTTCTAGTTAAGAGAGTAGTGAACTTGGATTAATGGGAAGGAAGTATAGGGGAAAAGAGGTGACTACCTTTCCTCTCTTGCAATGTATGAGAATTGGATGATTCCTATTGTCTGCATTAAGAAAATTTAACCTAATTAGAAAACAACAATCTTCACAGAATAATAGTCTAGTCAATCAGTTTTAAAATGATATTCAGTGGGTACCAAGGACAACTTTCAGTGCTTCACGAATCATATCATCTGGGATGTTCACGAAAGGCTCCTGAATACACAAATAATAATATCAATGTAACAGACAGCAAATTAACTCCAAACACTATATAGGTAGTACTATGCAATCTAGCACAGTCAGAAATATATCATTCGTATTCTCATTTCAACAAGAACATAATCATATCATCACAGGACCACTTAAAGAGACCAGAAAAGATCACGAAGGCTGATGCCACAGTACCATAAATCAAGCATCCATAACTGAGGCATAAACATTGAGCATTTGATAAAAATTGGAGCACTGAGGCACTGATAGCAAGGATGAAAAATGATGTTCACTGATAGCGTACTGGAGTTATGGATTACAAGGATCCAACGAATTAAATGTTTGAATCAACAAATAAATGAAAAATGATAATCAAAACCCCCAAATTTCCTAAACTAAAGAATACATGAGACAGTAAGTAATCAATTTTTCTGAACTTAAGATCACATGGTACCGCTAGTAATCAAATTTCCTGAACTTAAGATCACATGACACAGCAAGTAACCCTTGTAGATCAATTCAGGCATCTCTTATTGTTATTGCCTGAGAAAATTAGTTTTCTGATTCAAATCACATACTTACAATGTGAGGCAAAGAACTTTCGATGATTACTTGCAGGTAAGGAATTCATGATCTAGTAGCTCAATGATAGATTTCGAGCAAGAGTGTCATTCGTGGTAAAACTTAAATCTTAAAAAGATAACCCATGGCACTTTGTAAAGCAATCAACATTTTCAAATTCCAAATATCAATCTCCATCGAGCTATATCGATGGTCTAGTGTTGATTAGATTAAACGTTTTTCTGCTGATGCAGAGGTGAAGAATTGAAATCACATTCCATCAATTCAAGCACAATGCATTTCTCCTGATTGCATCTCAACTTAAAGAGACTGAGGCTAACTAGAAATTCCTTTTAATGAATTTCCACTTCTTATAAGCGACTTCTGATAATTCTTTTGAATTTTTTTTAATCAATCTGATTCTAAATCAATTCTTTGGTATGCACAATTCCCGCAATTACAACTTCTTGAATGATCAAATTTTCACTGGTAGTATATGTATTTGTAACAACTTTGCAGTGCGAATAACAAACATAATTATTAACCAAAATTGCCACTGATTCGCAACATAACTTAACATTCAAACATATATTTTTCATAAAGCATAATATCAAAATCATGCAGAAGCTCAAAACAAATATTAGTTCACAGAGCCTCAAACGCCCAAGACATCCAGACTTCTGCCCTCTTGGAAGCTTATAAACTTCTTTGATACTCAACGATGCAAACTCTTTAACTATTCGAACTTCATATTTGTAAAGGAAAACTGATTTATGCGATAAACAACTCCATACCAAATTGTGCATGCGTTCTATGGTAATATTTCATATAATTCAAAATACGTGCTATAATGTAAAGGCTGAACATCTACAGTTAACTAATTTCCTAATCCAAATATAGCAATTTTTATCGTTGAGTTGTTAACTAAGACAATTTAACACATCAGAAATTCTAATAATAAAGGAAACTCCAAAAATGAACGAAAACGCACCTTATAGCTTTCAATTCCAAATTGATACAATCTAATCCCGTTCGACTTGAGGAACTCCATGTTGTGTTCCGGATACGGCTCCGGACATAGACATCTACATCCATAAGTCGACGCAAATTCAACAATCCGTTCATCAAAAAGATAGAAAGTCCAAACATAGATACTGAATCGTAAACAAATAGAACAAATACACAGGAAACAAAAATACTCGGATGAGTACTATCCAAAGTCAAGCAAACATAACATACATACATAATGGAACGGAGGCCTAGGGTTTGGAGAAAGGAGAAGTTAGCAGAGTCAGGGAAGCCGGAGCGGAAAATGCCATTATCAACCATGGAAAAGTTGAGGGGGGGAATATAGAGGCCGTCACCATCCCTGTCACAATCTTCGGAAGCTTCCATTACGACCAGCGACGAAATAGTGCGATGGTGATCAATTGTATCGACCTCAATAGTCCTGCATATCTGTTCAAACTGTTGCTTCAGGTTCTGCTCTTCGAATTTCATCACAGCTGAACAAGAAGAAGAAAAAGATGATGATGAAGACTACAGAGAAACTGAGACTGTACAAATTGCGCCTTTATAGGGAAAAGATAAAGAAGAAAGAAGGAGAAAGGCTTCGGAATCAAGAAGGATATTCGATTTCTTCTATGCCTTTCCAGCTTTTCTTTTCTTTTTCTTTCTTTGAATTTTTTTTATTATTTCTTTCTTGACGGTGAGGAGAAAAATTATGGCGTGTGACCTGTGACTTGTGAGTAGGAGGTTGGACCGTGATATTTTTTCCTATTCTTTTCTATTTTGTTCCTATTAAAGGAGGGAAAACAAAAACAATTCGGTTTAAAAAGATTAAAGGAAAAATATAGATTAAAAATTACCATTTTGGTACTTGTGAGTATAGATTTGAGTTAAAGTGAGGATAGCTTCAATTTAGAAACTACAGTTTGAACTTTGTGAATTGGACTCTATGATTTTAAAATGTTGGATTTAGTTCCTATAGTTTTAAAAGTTTCAATGTGGTTCCTATGATTTTGTTTGTTCTTAAAAATCATCCATATCATTACCACATTGCCACATTTTTTAAATATGAAAATGAACTAATATTTTCTATTTAGCTAAATTGTGCTAGTACTTTATTAGGGTTGAGAGATGAGTAAAAATATAAAGAAATTAAACATGAGGGTTTTTAAGGTTAGGAAAAGACAATTTAGGTATGATTGGTGAGATTTAATCAAACATGAGGATCAAGTTTAAACTATATTCCAATCATAGTGACCAAATTTGTAATTTAACCTAAAATATACCAGAAATTCATCATCTTTTACTGCTTGAATATTTTAGTGTCAAAATTTTATTTGTAACTATTTAGTCTTTGGGTTAAATTTTAAAAATACAAATTTGTTAATGGGAAATTATAAGGGGTAGCAAAAAATAGTACGATATTTTCAAATCTAACCGTGGTTTTTTAGATTTGCAAATATATCAAAAAAAAATTAAATCTAATTTTCGTTTTTTTATTATTCTAATTTTACCCACATTAATGTATCAGTAGGTATATCAGTAGTATATATGATATATTTTATATTTGGTGTATCAATACTATATCTAGCATACTTTATATTGGTATATCAGTCAGCTAATATATACCTAAAAAGAAGTGTATTGGTAGTATATCACTGATATACTACTGATACACTTTTTTTATGTATATCAGTTAAATGATACATTCTATATATATCCGTAGCATATCATGGATATTTTGCATATTTGGTATATCACTGATATACTTCATTTTAGACATGTTCATTTCACTGATATACCTAACATTGAGTATACCAGTAGTATATTAGTGATATACTTCGTTTTAGGTATATTTGATGTACAAAATATGAATTTCTTATATACTACTAGTCAAGTGTATCATTTAAACAAGTCTATGGACTAAAAACTAGTGTATCAACAAAAAAAACTAGTGAATATAAACCATTAATAAAATAAATAACTAAAATAAAGTATATCAATGATATACTCTATATTATGTATTTATCATATGTGAATTATTGATAAACTCTTTATAAACTTAATATAAGTATATTAGCAATATATCAGTGATATATTTTATATTATGTATATCATTAATATACCAGCAGTAAATCATTGATAGACTACTGATAAACTTCATATTGAAAAATGCATGTTGTAAAAATAAAGCATGTCAGCGATGTATCAGTAATATACTCTATATTATGTAAATATCATATGTGAATTATTGATATACTCTTGATAAACTTCATATAAGTATCTCAATAGTATATCAGTGATATACTTTATATTAGGTGTATCATTATTATATCAACGATATATCACTGATAGACTACTGACAAACTTCATATTGAAAAATGCGCAAAAAATAAAGTACATAAGTAGTATATCAGTGATATACTCTATATTATGTACATATCATTTGTGACATACTTCTATACCATTAATAAACTTCATATAAGTATATCAGTAGTTTATCTGATATATTTTATATTAGGTATATCAGCAATATATCACTAATAAACTATTGATATACTTCATGTTAAAAAATATGCACGGGAAATATAGAGATATTTTTGACTTTTCGCATAGTTCATTTGGACTGGACTATTTTTTTGCTATTTTTACAAATTGAATAAACAGTAGACACTGCTACAATTTAAGTAAAATTTTTTGCTATTCATGCAAGTGGCCCTTTGTTAATTTATAATCATCTTTCCCTCACTTACATTGTAATTTTTTAAAATAAATAAATAAATTTAATGTACGGTGACTAAAATAGTATTTTAATCTAACGTTAAGGGGCCGATGAGGATAAGAACAACTCATTGATTATTCAAAAAAAAAAATTTATATTATAAATTATTAAAGAAATGAGATGATATAACTCAATTATATATATATATATTAAAGAAATGGGAAAAAAAAAACCGTTATAACCGCGTATATTATAAATTATTCTAAGAAGGAAAGTGAAAGAACCAGAGGACATGGATGAAGGCGCCCCAAGTAATTCTATGACCGCGGCCAAAACCATGCATTTTTTGTCTAGATTGGATGGATCTCCTTAAAATTTCTAAAGTTATTAATTTTTTTTCCCTTTTTTTCCCATTGTTTCTTTTAAATTTATTGGTTAAAATATCATTTTAGTCCCTATACTTTGAGCTTTGTTCTATTTTGGTCAATGTACTTTTAAATGTCCAATTTTAGTCCCTATACTTTCAATAAAACTTAAAATTGGTCCCTATGATAAGTTTGAAGTTATTTTTTAGCAAAATTGGTTAAATAATAATGATAAATTTAATATAAGAAAAGACAAAATGTGAACATACTTCCAAAATTTATAGAGGAAAAGCTAATAGAGACTAACTTTTTTAAAGAAAAATTAACCATAAACTAATAGTAGGGACCGATTTTCAGTTTTATTGAAAGTACAAAGACTAAAATTGAACATTTGATAACATAAACCAAAATGGAACAAAGCTCAAAGTACATGGATCAAAATAGTATTTTAACCAAATTTATTTTACACCCCAACTTTTTGTTTTTCGTAGGGGTGTACAAACAAACCGATAACCCAAACAGCCCGGTCACCCAACTCAAATTGTAAGGGTTGGGTTGGATTAGGTCAAATTATTTTTTTGGGGTTGGATTGGGTTAAAATTTGGAAGAATCGAAAATTAGGTTCGGTTCTCGGGTTAGGATAATTTTGGCTCGGTTCAACCTGACCTGAATCGAAAATAAGTTTTTTTTTTAATTTTTATTATATATATAAAAGTAAAAAATCCTAGTCCTCAATGAGAGATTTGGAACGACAATGGAATTTTTTAGTTCATGAAAGGGAGCAGTAGAGTTTTCTTCGGATTACAACCACACACACAGTTGCCAATCTCCGACTCTCTGGCCGTCGCTCTTCTCCCTCTTCGTCTTCCTCTCCCTCTCCGGCCATCTCTCTCCTCGTCGTCGACGTCTGAGCAGGTGAGTATTCTTCTTTTTTTTTTTTTTTGAAATATAGTCTTCTTCTGTTCTTCATAATCCTTAACAATTAGGGATGTTGTTGTTTGTTTAGAATTTTTTTCTGATTAGGGATGATGTTTGTTTGGGATTTTTTTTTATGCCTTCCTTTCGAGACTGTTGTGTGTTGTTTGTTTAGTAAAGGCTTGGGGGAATTTGCCAATTTAGGAGAAAGTTGTACAGGGTATATTGAGAAATATCTTCTTCAAAACTCAACAATAAGGACTCTAAATATAACAAACTATTGGAAAATATATTACATAAAATAGACCCAATACTAATCAAAGCCTCATTTGATTTTTGGGTTTTTTGAAATTGTGTTTGTTTTTTCATCATTCTCTACAATGAATTTCATCTACCTTAAGATAACATTTGAATATTTAGCCAAATTCCAAAACAAAGTAAGTTTTTCAAAATTTAGCTTGTCCAGTGATGGGAACGATATCTTGTTCATGCGGCAAGACACACATTGAGTGAGGTGAAATGTTGGAACCTTTATTTTTCATACCAAGTGGTATATGATATCCTATTTCATTTTATACTATATTGTTATCTGCTTGGGTGAATTATATTAAACTTGGAGATGAAGAAATGAAATTTAAATTTGTGCATAATTTTCTTTTTCAAATTTCTTTTCAATCAATTGTTGAAATATGTTGTATTCTGTAAATTGTGGCTAAAGGATTGTGTTGTGTATTTATCACTTAGACTATAAACATAATTGATGGTCTGTTTTCTCGTGGTTAAAGGATTCAGTAAGGCTTAAGGCAAAGCTCTAGACTTTGGCGAGTAGTACGAGTCCTATGGTTTCTATGTGCTTGATTTTACATTAACTAGAACGTGATAATGTACTTTGATATTTTACATAACAAAAGTTGTACTATCATATACTTTTTAGATCTGTAGCAGATATTTCTAATTATTGTTCTGATATTTGTATTCTGAATCTTTAATCTATATTGTTGACTAGTTTGTAACAATATGTGGTTCAAAAACTTTGATTGCTGTTTTGTTTCATAGATGGAAAGCATTAGTGCTAGTGGATGTAATAATCAAACTCCTCGTGATGCCAAATATCCTGGTGCTAGGATGTTTTGGCTTCATTCTTGTTGTGGAAATTTAGTGGGACTAGATTTAAGAATTGAATTGTTGTAGAAATTGTATGAATGAACTTATATGTTTATTTGGATGATTGAAATTATAAATTTGTGAACTTATAATGCTTTTCATTTAGGATTGTAACGGATGTTATGAACTTTAAAGTTTAATATTTTAATGTTATGTGATTTAGTTCTAGAATAAATTATTGCAAATAATAAAGAAAAATATCTAAAGAAAAAAAAAAGAACACGACAACCCAACCCAACACAAAAAAATTGGGTTGTCAACTTGAGCATAGCTCAATTGGTTAAGACATATACTATCGATCAAAGATTCGAATACCCACATCTACAAATTAAACTAAATCAAAAACCATACATTTGAATTTAATTTTTTGTAAATTACAAATTTAATCTCGAACTTTTAAAGTTGTATCTATTGGAGCTCTAAATTTTTAATTTTATGTTTCATTGATGTTATTGTTTTTTGGTTTAGTTGAACAACATAAGGAATAGTGATTCAAATATCGGATCTTTTAGTCGAATAATAATTATATTTGAAGTCATAATGAAAGTAATAATTATTTTCAGTTTTTGATTAAATCCAATGTTTTACACTATTCAAGTTTTTTTAATTAAATTAAAATAAACCGTATGTATTTTAGCAATGTCATAAAAAAAAACTTCCTCATTTTTTTCTTGTTAAACTTAAAATGAAGTGATATCTAATATGTTAATCCAATAATAATTTAAAAGTAATCATTATAATTTTCAGTTTTTGATTAAATTCAGTGATTTACGCTATTATAATTTTTTTTAACTAAATATATTTCAATACTCAACACCTAAAGCTCCATTAAGTATTGATTTCGTTTTGATTTTTTTTTTTTCTTCCAATCTCCATTAAGTATAGATTTGAGTTAAAGAGAGGATAGCTTCAATTTAGAAACTATAGTTTAAACTTTGTGAATTGGACTCTATGATTTTAAAATGTTCGATTCAGTTCCTATAGTTTTAAAAGTTTCAATGTAGTCCCTATGATTTTGTTTGTTCTTAAAAATCATCCATATCATTACCACATTGTCACATTTTTTAAATATGGAAATGAACTAATATTTTCTATTTGGCTAAATTGTACTAGTACTTTATTAGGGTTGAGAGCTGAGTAAAAATATAAAGAAATTAAACATGAGAGTTTTTAAGGTTAGGAAAAGACAATTTAGGTATGATTGGTGAGATTTAATCAAAACATGAGGATCAAGTTTAAACTATATTCAAATCATAGTGACCAATTTTGTAATTTAACCTAAAATATACCAGAAATCCATCATCTTTTACTGCTGGAATATTTTAGTGTCAATATTTTATTTGTAACTATTTAGTCTTGGGTTAAATTTTAAAAATACAAATTTGTTAATGGGGAATTGTAAGGGGTAGGAAAAAATAGTAGGATATTTGCAAATCTAGCCGTAGTTTTTGAGATTTGCAAATATATCAAAAAAAATTGAAATCTAATTTTCGTTTTTTTATTATTCTAATTTTATCCTCATTGATGTATCAGCAAGTATATCAGTAGTATATTTGATATATTTTATATTTGGTGTATCAGTAGTATATCTGGTATACTTTATATTTGGTATATCAGTCAACTAATATATACCTAAAAAGAAGTGTATCAGTAATATATCGTTGATACACTTCTTTTTAGGTATATTAGTTAAATGATATATTCTATATATATTCGTAGCATATCATGGATATTTTGCATATTTGGAATATCACTGATATACCTAACATTGAGTATATCAGTAGTATATTAGTGATATACTTCATTTTAGGTATATCTGATGTACAAAATATGAATTTCTTATATACTACTAGTCAAGTGTATCGTTTAAATAAGTCTATGGACTAAAAACTAGTGTATCAACAAAAAAAACTAGTGAATATAAACCATTAATAAAATAAAAAACTAAAATAAAGTACATCAATGATATACTCTATATTATGTATATATCATATGTGAATTACTGATACACTATTTATAAACTTAATATAAGTATTTTAGCAATGTATCAGTGATATATTTTATATTAGGTATTTCATTAATATATCAATAGTAAATCATTGATAGACTACTGATAAACTTCATATTGAAAAATGCATGTTGTAAAAATAAAGCATGTCAGCGATGTATTAGTAATATACTCTATATTATGTAAATATCATACGTGAATTATTGATATACTCTTGATAAACTTCATATAAGTGTCTCAGTAGTATATCAGTGATATACTTTATGTTAGGTGTATCATTATTATATCAACGATATATCACTGATAGACTATTAACAAACTTCATATTGAAAAACGTGCAAAAAATAAAGTACATAAGTAGTATATCAGTGATATACTATATATTATGTATATATCATGTGTGACATACTTATATATCATTGATAAACTTCATATAAGTATATTAGTAGTTTATCGGTGATATATTTTATATTAGGTATATCAGCAATATATCACTGATAGACTATTGTATACTTCATGTTGAAAAATATGCATGGGAAATATAGAGATATTTTTTAATTTTCGCATAGTCCGTTTGGGTTGGGCTATTTTTTTGTTATTTTTGTAAATTGAATAAACAGTAGTACGTCTGCAATTTAAGTAATTTTTTTTACTATTCATGCAAGTGGCCCTTTGTTAATTTATAATCATCTTTCCCTCACTTACATTGTAATTTTTTTAAAGAAAAAATAAATTCAATGTACGGTGACCAAAATAGTATTTTAATCTAACGTTAGGGGGCTGATGAGGATAAGAACAGCAAATTGATTATTCATGTAAAAAAAAATTTATATTATAAATTATTAAAGAAATGAGATGATATAACTCAATTTTTTTATATATATTAAAGAAATGAAAAAAAAAACAACCGTTATAACGGCGTATATTATAAATTATTCTAAGAAGGAAAGTGAAAGTTCCAGAGGACATGGATGAAGGCGCCCCAAGTAATTCTGATGACCGCGGCCCGCCCCATGCATTTTTTTCTGGATTGGATGCATCTCCTTAAAATTTCTAAAGTTATTAATATATTTTTTTTTCCTTTTTTCCCATTGTTTCTTTTAAATTTATTTTACACCCAACTTTTTGCTTTTCGTAAGGGTGTACAAACAAACCGATAACTCGAACAATCCAGCCTACCCAACCTAAATTGTAAGGGTTGAGTTGGGTTAGATTTTTTTTTGGATTGGGTTGGATTAAAATTTGGAAGAATCGAAAATTCAGTTCGATTCTCTGGTTGAGATAATTTTGGCTCGGTTCAACTCGAACCGAAAATAAGGTATTATTATTATTATTATATAAATAAGTAAAAAAAAAAAAAAAAAACCCTAGTCCTCAATGAGAGATTTGGAACGACAATGGAGTTTTTGAGTTCATGAAAGGGAGTGGCTGAGTTTTCTTCGGATTACAACCACACACGCAGTCACCAGTCTCCAACTCTCCGGTCGTCGCTCTTCTCCCTCTTTGTCTTCCTCTCCCTCTTCGGCCATCGCCCCTATCTCTCTCCTCGCCGTCGACATCTGAGCAGGTGAGTATTCTTTTTTTTTTTTTTTTTGAAACCTAGTCTTCTTCTATTCTTCATAATCCTTAATAATTAGGGATGATGTTGTGCATAACTGGATTCAAAGATACCTTCCTTTCGAGACTACTATGTGGAATTTTTTTTCTTATGCTTAATAATTAGGGATGTTGTTGTTTGTTTGGAATTTTTTTTTTCTGAGTAGGGATGTTGTTTGTTTGGGATTTTTTTTTTCTAATGCCTTCCTTTCGAGACTGCTGTGTGTTGTTTGTTTAGTAAAGGCTTGGGAGAATTTTCCAATTTGGAAAAAAGTTGTACAAGGTATATTGAGAAATATCTTCTTCAAAACTCAACAATAAGGGCCCTAAATATAACAAATTATTGGAAAATATATTACAGAAAATAGACCCAATACTAATCAAAGCCTCATTTGATTTTTGGGTTTTTTGAAATTGTGTTTGTTTTTTCATAATTCTCTACAATTAATTTCATCTACCTTAAGATAACATTTGAATATTTAGCCAAATTCTAAAACAAAGCAAGTTTTTCAAAATTTAGCTTGTCCAATGATGGTAACAATATCTAGAGATGTCCACGGGGCGGGGTGGGGACTGGGATGGCTTCCCCGTCCCCGCCCCCCATTTGAATCCTCATCCATGCGAAATTCCCAGTTAAATTTCACGGGGATTGGGGACGGGGAATACATTCCCCGTCCCCGTCCCCATTTAGCTTGCGGGGAATTTTTTCCCCCACTCCCCGCCTAAACAGGGATTCCCCACCCCGTTAAGGCGGGTCCCAGCAGGGAAAATGGACATCCCTAGATATCTTGTTCATGCGGCGAGACACACTTTGAGTGAGGTGAAATGTTGGTACCTTTATTTTTCATACCAAGTGGTATATGATATCCTATTTCATTTTATACTATATTGTTATCTGCTTTGGTGAATTATATTAAACTTGGAGATGAAGAAATGAAATTTAAATTTGTGCATAATTTTCTTTTTCAAATTTATCTTCAATCAATTGTTGAAATTTGTTGTATTAGGTAAATTGTGGCTAAAGGATTATGTTGTGTATTTATCACTTGGACTGTAAACATAGTGACGGTTTGTTTTCTCGTGATTAAAGGGTTCAGTAAGGCTTAAGGCAAAGCTCTAGACTTTGACGAGTAGTACGAGTCCTATTGTTTCTGTGTGCTTGATTTTACATTAACTAGAACATGATAATGTACTTTGATATTTTACAGAACAAAAGTTGTTCTATCATATACTTTTTAGATCTGTAGCAGATATTTTTGCTTATTGTTCTGATATTTGTGTTCTGAATCTTTAATCCATATTGCTGACTAAATTTAGTTTGTAACAATATGTGGTTCAAAAATTTTGATTGCTATTTTTTTTCATAGATGGAAAGTATTAGTGCTAGTGGATGTAATAATCAAACTCATCGTGATGCCAAATATCTTGGTACTAAGATATTTTGGCTTCATTCTTATTGTGGAAATTTAGTGGGACTAGATTTAAGAATTTAATTGTTGTAGAAATTGTATTAATGAACTTGTATGTTTATTTGGATGATTGAAATTATGAATTTGTGAACTTATAATGCTTTTCATTTAGGATTGAACTTTATATTTTAATATTTGAATGTCATGTGATTTAGTTTTAGAATAAATGATTGCAAATAATTAAGAAAAATATCTAAAGAAAAAAAAAACTGACAACCCAACCCAACCCGAAAAATTTGGGTTGGGTTGCCTTCTATAATCGGGTCATTCGGGTTATGAACTCAACAAACCCGAATTTTCGGGTTGGTCCTAAAAACCCCCCAATCCAACCCATCCCTATCCGCGTATATTCCTAGTTTTTCGATAAATTTTACACCCAACTTTGACATTTAAATATTAAATAATTATTTGCAGTTGATCCATAACTATAAAATAATATAAATTAACTAAATTAAAAAAGATTAAACAAACAGTTCCTCTGATATTTTTATTTTTAAAAAAAAAATCTCATTAGCACATCGAAATTACAGTATTAACGTCAAATAAAAATGATATAATAAATTATAAAATTTTATTTTCTTCTATCACGTTTTATTAAATTGTATGATGTTGAAATTTTTGGACGTTTAAGTTCCTACATTCATTTAGTCGGTCAGTTATTAAATTAAGTATAAAAAAAATCACCTATGTGCGTGTGAGTGTGCGTGCGTATGTGTGCGTGTGGATCAAACTATACATTTAAATTGTCAACTTGAACATAGCTCAATTGATTAAGATATATATCATCGATCAAATATTCGAATACCCACCTCTACAAGTTAAACTAATTCAAAAACCATACATTTGAATTTAATTTTTTGTAAATTATAAATTCAATCTCAAACTTTTAAAGTTGTATCTATTGGAGCTCTAAATTTTTAATTTTATGTTTTAGTTATGTTATTATTTTTTTTAGTTCAACAATATAAGATTCAAATTTCAGATTTTTTAGTCGAATAATAATTATATTGAAAGTCATAATGAAAGTAATAATTATTTTCAGTTTTTGATTAAATCCAGTGTTTTACACTATTCAAGTTTTTTTAATTAAATTAAAATAAACCGCATGTATTTTAGCAATGTCATAAAAAAAACTTCCTCAAAGTGAACATAATAATTGACATGTATTCTCAATTAAGAGGTATGAAGTTTGGATCCTCCACTCCAAATATTGTTGAACTTAAAAAAAATTGAAGTGAAATTTAACATGTTAATCCAATAATAATTTAAAAGTAATCATTATAATTTTCAGTTTTTGATTAAATCCAGTGATATATGCTATTATAATTTTTTTTAACTAAATATATTTCAATACTCAACACCTAAAGCTCCATTAAGTAACGATTATGTTTTGAGTTTTTTGTTTTATAAGATTGTGCTTGTTTTCTTTGTTTTCACATTTCTTACACAAACATTTAAATTTTTAGCCAAATTTCAAAAACGAAATAATTCTTTAAGAATTACATTTTTAAGTTTTCAAAAATTAGTTTGGATTTTGAAAACATTTTTAGAAAGTGGATAATAAAACAAAAAAAATCTATATGTGGAAGTAGTATTTATAAGCTTAATTTTTAAAAACAAAAAACCAATGGTTATCGTGTAAAGTATTACATTTGGCTTCAAACACTTTTTTAGATGGCTAAATTATAGAAAATACTTCCGAACTTTGTACCTCATTTCAATAATATTTATGAACTCTAAAAAATTGCATTAATACCTTCGATCTTTAAAAAAAAATAAAAAATACTATCACCATTAATATATGAATAGAAAACATCGTTCTTTTTCTTCCTCTCCTTATGCAAATTCTTCATCCATAAAACAAATGGAACTTTAGTGGTAGAAGGATTTACACTAATTTTTAATTTAACGTTTTATATATTTAATTTTTTTCAAAAAGAAAAAAAAATGCTTGAAATAATCAAAAGCGTTTATGGTGAGTAGTAGGGGTGTACACAGGTTGAATTAGGTTGGGTTGAAGGATTTTTTAGGACCAACCTGAAAATTCGAGTTGGTCGAGTTGGCTACTCAAATGATCCGATCAAGGGTTGCAACCCAACCCAACCCTATATTTTCGGGGGGTCACCGAGTTGATTTTTTTTTATAATTTTCATAATTATTTAAAATGTTTTTTACTTGAATTAATAACTAAAATTACATAAAATTCAAATATCAAACTTCAAAGTTCATAACATCTTAATCTTTGTTAAGATCCTAGATGAAAAATATTAAAAGTTCACAAATAATTCATTTATAAGTATATGTATATATAAAAAATATATATATTAAAATTTTGGGTTGGATTGGGTCAACCCGAGTCTAAAAAGGCCAACCCGAGAATTGACCCGAAAATTCCGTTTTCCAAAATTTTAACTCAACACAAATCGAAAAAAAAAAAAAAACCTAATCCAACCCAACTCTTACAGTTTAGGTTGGATAGTCTAAATTGCTCGAGTTACCAGTTTATTTGTACATCCCTAATGAGTAGGGCCGGACGTGGAACCTCGAGAGGAATATGCTCTGTAAAAGCGAGAGATTGCGTGGCCCAGCCGCCACGTACGCTTTCGCACCAATTAACCCCACACGCCCACGCCATGGCCCATAACTATTCCATAAAGTGCACGTCAAACCCACACCCAGTCCGCCATTTTTCTCACCATCAAATTCCCCTTTCGACGTTTGTCCTTATCTTATCAAACACCATTACAACTTCTCAACTTGAGAACGTCAAAATAAAAATTATTATAAATATCTAGTTTAAAATCTTGAAAGATTATTCAAATACAAAAAAAAAATTATTTATAAATATCAAGATATTCGAAATTTTTAAATTTGAAGTAGCAAGAGATTTAATATATAGTTTTAAATACAGTATAAATTAAATCACTGTAGAAGCAGATTGGAAAATCTAGAAAATTAATTGATACGAGATTTTCACGTGTGGTCATAAATTATGCATTTTCTGTTTTTGGACGTTTTTCAAATCGCCACCTTTTATTTGACCTTACGGTCCAATTGCCCTTATATTTATTCATTTCTTCACCCTCTACCTTTTAATTTTTTTCTCTCATGTGTCAAAAAGAGCATAACTCAGCAATAATTGACATGTAATATCGACCAAGAAGTTAGAGATTCGAATCTCTCATGTGTCAAAAGGAGCATAACTCAGCAATAATTGACATGTAACATCGATCAAGAAGTTAGATATTTGAATATCTCCGCCTTAAATGTTGTTACACTAAAAAAAAAAATCTTCGTCTAATGTATCTCTAAGTTACGGGAACACAAATCAATTTTTTGTTTCAAAGCATTTATTCTCTACTTTATATTTCTTTTATGTCTCTCTCTCTCAAATCCTTTTGCTCTGCATCGAGCGGCATGTCTCTATACTCACTTCACTCATTTCATTAAAAATTCTCATTTATCTCAACATGGAATCTTTAAGCTCCACAATTCGTAGTAAGATCTTCAATCTTGCCAATTCAAAATACTCGACGCTCATATATTGCCTCCCTAGTACCAACTTTGATAGTTATTGAGGGCAATACATTTCATACCTTCATATGGTAAAAAATATACATGTTTAGTTATTATTAATACATCTGGTTTTATCGTTATAGTCATTTTAACAAATAATACATTGATGTGTGTTAGATAAATCACTTTAATTAATATAAAAATTACTAAATTATAGAAAATACTCATGAAATTTGTACTTTGTTTAAAGAATACCTCTAAAATTTTAAAAGTTTCATTAATACTCTTAAACTTTCAAAAAAAAGTTCAAAAATATCTTTACCGTTAGTTTTGGATGGAAATACCCTTACCGTTAGTACTTTGTTTAAAAAATAACCCTAAAATTTCAAAAGTTTCATCAATACCCTTAAATTTAAATAAAAAAGTTCAAAAAAAATCGTTAGTACATCGTTTTAAAAATACATTTGAACTTTCAAAAGTTGCATCAATACTCTTAACCTTAAAAAAAAAAGTTAAAAAATGTTCTTGCCATTAGTATATGAACGAAAACTGTTTATCTACACTCAATTACGTCCCTCTTCTATTTCATCTCTATCCTAATTTGTTTCAATCTATGGCCTAACACTTTTCTATTTTTCTTCGTTTTTTTCCCTTTCTTTTTCAATATCCTCTTACTTTCTTCTTCCATTTTTCAATCTCTAAAACTTCCCATATTTTTCATATCTTCTTAAATATTAGAACTTTAAATAAACAGGATGAGCTCTCTCTCATTTCTAAGCATGCATAAGAAATTTCAACACTTAAATAGTCAATGTCTTTGAAGTTATCTTGAGTTGGAAAAGAACCAATTTGAAAACTGTTGGGATTTATGCCCTAAAGCCTCGTAATTAATAATTTATTTAATAATTATTAATAATTTTGATTCTTTTATTTGCAATATAATATTATCCATTATATAAAAAATCCAAGGTTATTAGTGTAATCTTGAACAGTATGTGGTTGACATACGGGAGAATCATGTTCAAGAAATAACCTAAAGGGTCATAGTATATGGATAAGGTTGGGTGCCTTATCCTGGTAACATTATTGATACAGCTCACTTTGTAATAGTTACAAATGATTTGATCCAAATCGTTCATGTGGAGACATGTGAGTGGGGGTATCTTATACAATGAATTTGTATAAGACTGGACCACAGAATATTTAATCTCTCTTTATAAATCCGTTAATTGAGAAGATTAATATTTCATCTGGATGATCATATGCGACTCGATCTTAATCCTGAGTGAGTTATGAATTTCTGTCTGTGAAGGCTTGTCCTTTGATTTGCATGGGTGAGAGTGGCTTTTGTAGCCGTGATAAGCCTTAGAATTAAGGCTTATTTAAGTCCCAAGTGCTCAAAAAAACTCTTGTTTGTCCTAAGATTAATTGAAAATGGTGGGAAATTATTTGAAATTAGGAAAGAATGAAATATGATAGCAAT
Source organism: Trichosanthes truncata (assembly GCA_033996785.1). Taxonomy (NCBI): domain Eukaryota; kingdom Viridiplantae; phylum Streptophyta; class Magnoliopsida; order Cucurbitales; family Cucurbitaceae; genus Trichosanthes; species Trichosanthes truncata. The sequence goes on along the minus strand of JAWPNB010000008.1, from coordinate 23,384,672 downwards.
TGGAAAAGAGTTCTAAGTATTGTGGTTCTTTTGCATGAATTGCCAAATCAAATTGCCAGACCATTGCCAAACCAGTTTGGCAATCCTCAGCAACACAGATATGGAATTTTCTGGAAACACGCGATTGATGAAACCCATAAATGGCAGAGAAAATCTCGCACAAATCAAGGGATTTAGAGCGTTATTCTTGGCAAAATTGAACCCTAAATCGATCTACAAAAGGAGATTACAGACGCCGGAAGACGATTTTCGGGGGGCTCAATTCGAAGATTAGTTTTTGGGTTTTTTTGTTTTGGACAGCCCCTGTTTTTGCTTTCTGCTACTGTTTTCTTTACCATTTTACTCAATTTCCATCGCAACTTTCTTTCAGATTGTATTACATTACAGTACACTGCCAAGTTACTTTGTTTTCTATTTATTGGATTTTCGTTCAAGTTTGAGTTGCTTTCTATTTGATTCGTGGGAAGTTTTGTTCGCAAGTATTCCTCTGTTTTTCCTTCAGTTTTAGTTATTTTCTTTCACCAAATTTTCATTCACAGTGCATCAACCCTTCTTTATTATATGATGAATGGTCTTGGGGATCAACCTTTTGTTCTCTATTGAATGCAAGCAAGCATTATTTCGTAGGAATTTCCAAATCCATTCGAAGTTCTTCTTTTAGAGTTTTTCTTCAATTCGGGTTGTTCAAGCAATTTTCGAATCCTCCTTGGATTTCCAATCCGATTCAAGAGATTCTTGAATCGTTTTCTCTCCAAAAGTGGAGGATAGTGTATCGATTGGAGAGGAAGGAGCGGGATAGGCATCGAGTTGAATTTTTGCATTATTACTCTGTTTTTCCTTCCTTTTCCTATTAGCTTCTGCAGAAAAAAAACAAAGAAGAGAGTTTTCCATTTATGTTCATGGCAGAAGGTAGGAGGTAAGGGAATTACTTTATTAACCTTGTTATTTTGGCTTTATTACCCTTATTTACTTCTGCTTGAAATTCTAGGAAAAACCAAATTGCATTTCATAAGTTAGTGCTTTATTCAATTTCATTATGAAATCTTTCTTTAAAATTGGTTTTATGATTTTCATTGAAAATACGAGCTAAAACTTCTTAGGGGGTTCAAGGATGTGAATTCCCTAAGAAGTAAATGTAGCCAAAATTCCAAGAAAAACCAAGCCTACATCTCAATTGTTTGCTTGTGTTGATTTAATTTCCGTTGAGATCCTAGAGTGGTCAACTAGGGTTTCAACTCAAGCTTAGATCTAATACCGACAGGGTTAGTGACAAGCGGATTTCACACAAGTAATGGAGTAAAAGAGCTTAGACATAAGTCATTCCTTACTCTAGACATAGGGATTAAGGACTCCAAGACCCATAAAGTTGTGAGCCAAAAATTATCTAAGATGGAGGGACTATAGACATATAGATCCCCCACTTAGCCTCCTAACAAACCTAATTTCGAGGTAAATAGGAGATGCAATTTTGGTTTACAATTGAGTGTGGAGTAGGTTGGAATTGCAATTTTGGTTTGCAATTACGACTTAGGGCAATGACATTCTTCAGCCCCATCCTTTATCATTTCATTCTTAAGTTCATTCAGATTGCCATTTCGTATTGCCAATTTAGATTAGCAATTTAATTCTGCAATTTTAGTCTTTTCGCACATTGCCAAAGTAGAATCTGCAATTTCAATTTAGCAATTTCCGTTATTTCCAACATTGCCATTCTGGATTAGCAATTGGATTAGCAATTTCGATTTTTCACCAACAACCTATCCCAACTTTATTTTTGCATTTTTAGTTTTCCATTTGCAATTTTTCTTACACTTTTGCAAAACAAAACTTTTGTTACTCCGTTCCCTGTGAGATTCGATACTTGGTACTCAGAGACCATTTTATATTACTTCGATCGCGTGCGCTTGCGTGACCACCGATCAAGCCGATTCAATAAGCCTACCATTTTGGGGACTTGACCAAATAGGGAACTGGGAACATAATCTCACAATATGGAATTCACTCCTTCCCATATAGGGTAAGTTGATGAGTAGTTCCCTTAAGTGATGATTTCGGGACTTGAATAATGGAGCCCCACCCTCTCACTGGCCCGAGAGGGACTTAGTTTATGGTTGGATCATAAACAAATTGTTTATTAGAGGATCAGTGGTACTTAAGGTGCAAGATGTAATTACAGGGATAAAACGAACTTTTGACCCAACTGTAATTATTATGACAACTCGTGAAGGATCGATTTGAATGCAGTGATTATATCAATGGACACAACTTGTCCTACAGTGCATAAGAGTGCAACTCTAGGTCTATAGTGAAGTGACCCTAGAGTTAATGAATGAAAATGAATTAATTATAGAGTTTAATTAATTAATTTTGTATCATTGGAGCTTATAATCTGTAGGTCCATAAAGTCCCATTACTAGCTCATAGTAACACTAAAAGATCAATTTAGTTGAAAGAAAAATTTGAAGTGTTCAAATTAATATTTAATTTGAAGTGTTCAAATTAATATTTAATTTGAAGTGTTCAAATTAATATTTAATATATTAAATATAAAAGAGGAAAATATATTTATTGTATTTGATACATTAAATATTAAAATTTGAAATGTTCAAATTAATATTTAATTTGAAGTGTTCAAATTAATATTTAATTATCAGATATATTAAATATAAAAGAGAAAAATAGATTTATTGTATTTGATACATTAAATATTAAAATAATTAATGTATATTAAATACATTAAATAAAAGATATTTATTAAATTTGAATTTGATTCAAATTAGGAAATAGATGTCGTAGGAGAATTTTAAACGGTTTGAATAAGATTCAAAATGGTTAGATAAATATATTTTAATATATTAGATATTAAAATATGTTATTTAATTATTTTTCCTAGACCACTATAAATAGGACCCTAGTAGTGAGTCATTATGCATTCTTCATAACATACATCTCCTCAATAGAGAATTAGAGAATTCTCTTTAGACATCTTCCTCTCCAATCCCTTGTGGATTTTCTTTCAAGAGGTTCCCACAAACCTTGGTCCTGTGTTCGAATCATAGCTAGGAAGATTTTATGGAGGAGATAAAGACCCGCCATAATATTCTCCATATTTATCTTAAAAATAAGTTTTCTTAATTAATATTATTTTTAGTTTAATTTTAATTAAAATCAAAGATTATCCAATGCTTCCGTTGCGGGATGAAGAGTTCATTCCTATCAAAACAACTCATATAAATTGTTGTGGGTGAAATTGGACTAAAGGAAGTAAACCCGAATTACAAGGGAATCCTATAAGATAAGTGATCGGGTGAACTTTGGGTGAACAAAAGTAAGTAAATACGTTCAACCCCAGCGATGCAAGTATTAAAACATGAGTATTCCTAAGTATTGATCCCTCAGGAAACTGTGTAACAAAAATATTGTAAAGTGTAAGGAAGAATTGCAACTTGGAAACTAAAATTGCAAAAATTAGGTTGGGATGTTATATTGGTAAAAAAAGAATAATTGCATAATCTAATTGCAAGTTAAAGTGGCAAAAATTGTAAAACTGAATTGCATAATTGATCGCTATGCTTTTCGCTACAACACGCAAGTGCACGTGATCGAAGTAATAAAAACTGGAGTATTCCAGAGTATCGTACCCAAGGGAACGAGTTTAACAAAATTTACTTAGAATGACACAAAATTGCTTGCAAAACACAATTGGGGTAACCGAAGATGTAAAAATTTAAGATGTTGGTTTGTTGACAAAGAATGAGTTAACAATCAATGAGTTAACATAGGGATTCAAGTGATTCAAGCACCTTTGGAAAAATGCGATTCAAATGCAATTGCAATCTTGACGAAACATGTGAAGACTAAGTAAACCGAGTTCAACTCCTATTCAATTTTGATTCAAAATCTTTAGGAGACTAAGTGATTAAACATATATGTCTATGGTTAATCTAACTTAGATTCTTTCGTACACAATTCTAGTGGTTTTGGAGTCTCGTCCTATGTCTAGGGTCGATGTTCAGAACTTATTTCTAAGTCTTTTCCTCCATTGCTTTTGTGACATCGGCTTTCCCTTAACTCTTTCGATATTAAGTTCAAGCTTGACAAGCAATCACTAGTTGGCCGACTAGGTTTACCCAAATCTAAACTCAACAAAAGCAAACTAAGTTCACATGCTAGCTAAATTGGTTATGCTTTAGAGCTTTTACATTTTTCCTTAGGGCCTTCACCAACTTGAACCCCTTGAGAAAATTTAGCTTATTATGGAAGAAATGAAAAACCAAAAATTATTTGTTAAAAATTTCATAGCTAACAAAAGAAAGAGGTAATTAATCTCAAGGCAAGCCTATTTGAATCACCAATTAAGAATGCCCACTAAAAAAATCAAAGATCTCAAAGTATGTTACTGGAATTCAAATTTTTTTACCAAAGAAAAAAAAAACCACGGGTAAATAAGCTTATATATGGAATTGAAGAATTTTGAATATAGAATTCAACATTACTTTTCCATCTCACCACCTACAGGATTCAGAACTTAACCAAAGCAAAATCCAGAAAATAACTCAACGGACTCAACAGCGAAGTACTACCCAAAATCCCTTAATGCGATCGATTCAGAATTCGTTCAAATACTTGAATCTTAACCTCTTCAAACCTTCGTTGAGGAGAGATCTTACTTCGGGATTTAAGGAGTAACCAAATCACAAACTAATAAAAAGAAAGAAAAAAAACAAAAAATGAATTGTTGGCTTGCTGCTGTGTTGAAGGCAAACAGAAAACCCATAAAAATAAAGCGCAGAAACTTGAATTCCTTGTTGAATATGGTTAAAATCAGAAATTCATTGAACTAAACTGTAAGAAAGAATTGCTAAAACATCCGAGAATCGAAAACAAAACAGAACTAATAAAAATAATCAACTTAATTGTGCTGCTATCGAATAGAAAACAGAAGAATAAAACCCAAAGAAATCGAATTCTCTCCCAAAAAAAAAATGCTTTTTTCTTCTTCGACTTTCCTCGCTTTTTAAAGATAATCCGAGCCTCCTCCTTCCATCTTTGGCTCCTTAATTATTGGGTAAATTTTGGACGTGATATTCAAGCAGGAAATTCTCCATAAATTGAGCAAATCACGTGAATCTTGGTGAATCTCCGCGAATTCCGTTCTTGATTTGTAAGTCCAGAGAATGCAATTTGCATTGCGATTGCATTCTTCTTCCTTGTTCTTCACCTTGCCTTCCAAAGGGAATGCAATTGCATTCCCATTTGCAATGTCTTCACTTCTTCAAATCTGCACAAAAAAACATCAACTTAAGCCAACTTTCTTGCATCTTTCCACTTAATTCTTTTTTTTATCAGATTCCAACAAGCTTCCATGAATTTATTTAAAAATGTTATTTTTATCTTGCTTGTTATTCAACAAAATCCACAAAACTGGCAAGAACAACTTGGTTTTAGAGTTAAATAATTCTCATAACTGAGAATTATCAATAATCAAAAATTTGCAAAATAAAGTGATAAAGATTGCATAATCGAAAATTTGCAATATTGAATAGCAAACTAGATAGACTTGGTAAATGAAATCGCAAAAGAAATTTTAGATAAATGAGGGTTCAAGAATGTCATTGCCCTAAGTTGTAATTGCAAACCAAAATTGCAAATCCAACCTACTTTACACACAATTGTAAACCAAAATTGCTACTCCTATTCACCTTGTAATTAGGTTTTTAGGGGACTAAGTGAGTGACTTATATGTCTATAATCCCTCTATCTTAGATAAACTGGCTCAACAATTTTATGGGTCTTGGAGTCTTTAATCCCTATGTCTAGGGCAAAGAATTAGCTTATGTCTAAGCTCTTTTCTCCATCACTTGTGTGAAATCCGTTTATCACTAACCCTGTCGGTATTAGATCTAAGCTTGAATTGCTACCCTAGTTGATCAATTTAGGATCTCAACGGAATTTTATTCAACACAAGCAAACAATTGAGATGTAGGCTTGGTTTTTGTTGGAATTTTGGCTACAATTACTTCTTAGGAAATTTACATCCTTGAACCCCCTAAGAAGTTTAGCTCATAATAAATCTATAAGAAACTATACTAAAAATTAAAACAAGCTCCATGTAAGAACAAAGTTGACTATTATATTACTCTAGAAATAACACTTAAAGGAAATGAAATTGTTTACTAAATTTAAAGGAGATGAAATTGTTTTGCTGCACTACAGTAAATAGAGCACCAATTTACAAAGCCAACAAATTCACTAATTCAGTTTGCAAAGAAGATATTATGTACTGGACAAAAATAAAAACATTAACAAGCTAAAGAGAATTGAATTCTATTAGCAATGCTCAACCTTATTTTTGAACAACCCACAGAATAAACTCATTCCAATGATAAATGTGCTACGAAAAACAAAGGAGAAACCCAGAAAACACCCATGAATCGTATACTTCTAGCAAAAATAAATTGAGTTCCTCCAATATAAATTTAACTCAAATAAGAATATCAAATGTACTAAACAAAACTTGAAAATAACATCAATCAACTACCTTAAAACATAAACTAAACTTGCAGCAACTTCAGTAAAAAAACAAAGACGAAAAACTGGAAAAACAAAGGAAGAAAAACTGCAGAAAAATAGAGAGAAAAACGAGCGAAGACCCATGAAATTGACTCCAAAAACGCCTCCAAAAACCATCTCTTCTTCACCAATTTTCTCTCCTTTTATAGGCCTTCATTATATTTGAATAATGTCCAAATTTCGTGCTCAAAATCCTACAAATCGTGCAAGAATTGATGATTTTCGGATATGGGTAAATGCAGATTTTGTTCCTTTTTTGAATTTTTCTGCTGCTTCCAGAATTGCAGTTTCATGAAATTGCAATTTCCACATTCGCTGCAAACAAGCTTAATTTTTTTAGAATTTTATCTTAATTGCCTTTATTCTTATTTCTTTCTTATTTTCAAGCAACTTTCAACTATTTCCAAATGATCTTAAGACAAAACAAAAATATTTTTAGTAATTATGAGTTAAATAAGCCTTAATTCTAAGGCTTATCAATAAGATTAACCTTTTTAAATCTCATTCCAAGATAGAAGGGAAAATCTATTTAAATCCTTATCTTAAAAGAATATGAAAATTTTAAGTCAAAGACCCTATAAATATGTCATTATGACTGAAAGAAATGAAGTTCAACTTCAACCCTCATTCTCTAAATTCTAGCTTGCTACATCCAAATTCTCCTAGCTAACTTGTAAGCTTTGGGATTGAGGCTTATTTAGCTTTTATGGACTTAATTTATGCTTGAAAATCCATATAAATTATATGAAGAAGTTAGCAAATCTTAGAAAACATCAACAGTTTTGTGGCAAATGCATTTGATAAGAAAATTGAATAAAAAAAAAAGAAAATAAAGACTAAAAATGGTGTTTGGATGCAGGAAATTGGAGAATTGCAATATCATATTACAAAATCTGAAGTTGCAATTTGTTTAAGCAATCGAGCAGTAGCAGATAATATTAGTTCATGAATGAAAATTAATTAATTGATTTTGTATCAATTGAGCTTATAATTTGTAGGTCTATAAGATCTCATTGTTAGTTCATAGTAACACTAAAAGATCAATTTAGTTGAAAGAAAAATTTGAAATGTTCAAATTAATATTTAATATATTAGATATATTAAATATAAAAGATGAAAATATATTTATTGTATTTGATACATTAAATATTAAAATAATTAATGTATATTAGATACATTAAAGAAAGAATATTTATAAAATTTGAATAAGATTCAAATAAATAAATATCGTAGGAGATTTGAATGAGATTCAAATAAGTATAAGATATATTTTAATATATTAGTATTAAAATATAATATTTTAATTATAGCAAAGATTTGTCATTGGTCTCTATAAATAGGACTCTTGGGTTGAGTCATTAGATACAATTAGTTACAACACACATCTCTTCAATAGAAAATTAGAGAATTCTCTCTAGACTTTTTCCTCTCCAATCCCTTATGAATTTTCTTTCAAGAAGCTCCCACATGCATTGGTCCTGTGTTCGAATCATAGTAAGAAAGACTTTTGTGGAAGTCTTGGAACACGAGAAGTAAAGACCCGCCAGAAAATATCTTCATATTATTTCAATGTATGTTTTGCTTAACCTTAATTCTTATTGCTTAATTCTAAATAAAATCAAAGTCGATTCCAACGTTTCTACCGTAGGTATAATTCGATTATTCCCTTCAATAATAGGGTGTAGATAAATGTTTTTCGTCCATATATTATCTTTAATGGCATTTTTATAAGTTAAGTGTGTTAATACAACTTTTGAAAATTTAGAGGTATTTTACAACAATGTACTAACGATTTCTATCTATATACTAACAGTAAGGGTTTTGAAAGTTTAAAGGTATTAATAAAACTTTTGAAAGTTTATGAGTATTTTTGAAACAAAGTATTCACGATTTCCATCCAAAAATAACGGTAAATGTATTTTTGAATTTTTTAAAATTTAAGGATATTAATGAAACTTTTAAAAGTTTATAGGTATTTTTGAAACAAAGTACAAAATTCAGTGGTATTTTCTATAATTTATCTTATAAAAATAAAATTAAGAATATATATATATATATATATGAATTTAGGGATGAAAATTCAAGTCATATTTAGGCTGGCAAATAAAATATCGTAAAAATATCTATTTCATACGATTAAATTACGGAAACAAAGAAAATTCATTCCATGATAATAGACATTGCCGTCCGTTGGGCAGGTGGACGCCTGAGGCAGTGCATTAAATATGAAAAAGGCGGGCTGTCGTCATTGCTGGCGCTAAACCGAATTAGTGCGTTCGTTAAACATTATATAACCCGCAAACTTACATTCAAAGCATGCCTTATCTATTAAAAAAAAGATTAATCTCTACTTTAAGCAAAGTCAGAAACAAGCTAGCTTTTAATTTTAAACCCCATAAAACTGCATCCATAGACGTTATTATTGTCGTTATTATTGGGCAAAATTAATGGACTAATTTGTATAAAAAAATGTTAGATTCCGTTATTATTGTCGTTATATCATCTTGGGCAAAATTAATACATGTTAGATTCCGTTTGAAAAATGTTAATTCACACGTGTGTAAGTTTATAATTGTATCAATTACACTCCTGGACTTTTATAAATGAATCAATTTAGACTCTCAATTTGAAAATTGTTCATGCATCTATTCTCGGGTCTTTATTATCCCTCACGAAATTCCACTTGGTTAATTTAATTCTAACAATAAACTATCATAGGTTGGCCTAGTGATCATAGGTCTTGAAAAAATAAGAGAGAATGAGTTCAATCCATAATAGCCACCTATCTAAGATTTAATATCATGCATTTTTTCTGTCAACCAAATGTAGTAGAGCTAGATGGTTGTCCCAAAATTTATACCATAGTAATATAACAATAATTTTTTTAATAAGTTGTTAGTTTTTAGAATGTTGGTGTTTGTCATAGTCTTGCAAATGAAATAATACATCTGTCTAACTATTAATTAGATGTGTCATGTTCAAACTTTATGAACCGTCTAAAAGATAAAATGTGACATGCAAATTTGTAATATTACTTGAAAATTGAAATAGAATTGATTTTTGAACGGTTAGTATTTAGTTTGCAGAATCTCATGACTTCTCAAGAAATCTAATCTAACTATAGACAAACATATCGAAGTAAACATTTCTCTTCTTTATAGTTTATGTGCATAATAAAATAATTCATTGTAAACATATGTTTATAAACTATATATATATATACACACATACACATGCATAGAAATAATTCAAAAGTGATTAAACATTTATCCAAAAAGAAAACTGAAGAGAAAAAATAATACTTAGTCTCACGCCTATACACCATAGAATATCTTATAAACCTTCTAAACTTTTTGAGGCATTAAAAAAAATGCACCACGTCATTTGAAGTTCTTACCAACTAGTATAGACACTTTTTCTCAAAAAGAACGAAAGAAAAAAAATGTTTGTGACCAACCTGAACATAATTTAACTAGTTAAGATACTATATACTTATCTTAAAGGTTAAGGTTCGAATATGCACCCCATATTATTTAACTTTAAAATAGTTAAATTACAAATTTAGTCCCTAAAAAATTTATGTCTATATGTATGGTCCTTGAACTTTAAAAAAATAATATATATCCTTAAACTTTCAATTTTGTGTTTAATAGGTCTCTGAACTTTAAAACAATGTCTAATAAATCGTTGAACTTTTTATTTTTATGTCTAATATTTTTTATTTTGTGTTTAATAGGTCCTTAACTTATTTGACATTTTTTTTTTAAATTCATGAATCTACTAGATACAAAATTTAAAGTTTATGATCCAAGTAGACACAAAATTAAATTTTATGTCTAATAGAACAATTAGGCCTCGTTTGATAACCATTTAGTTTTTAGTTTTTGGTTTTTGAAAATTAAGTTTGTTTTCCCTCAATTTCTCTACAATAGTTTTCATCTCCCTTAAGGAAGTGTTTGAATTCTTAGCCAAATTCTAAAAACAAAAACTACTTTTTGAAAACTACTTTTTTTAGTTTTCAAAACATGGCTTGGTTTTTTAAAATATAGGCAAAAAGTAGAAAACAAAACAAGTAAAATCATAAGTGTGAGTAGTATTTATAAGCTTAATTTTTAAAAACCAAAAATCAAAAATCAAATGGTTATCAAACGGGGCCTTAACTTTTGAAAATATCGAATATGTCAAAAATCTATTTGACACAAAATTAAAAATTTATGAACTTATTAGACATTATTAAAATTTATGAATTTATTATTTATTAGACACAAAGTTAAAAAATATAGCTACTTATTAGATACTTTTTAAACAATTAAAAAACAAATCCACGCTGTGGGTGGCGGCCAAGAGAAGAGAGTTTGTCAGGCGTGGCGTCAGGCGTGGGTTTGAATTTATTTTTTATTTATTATTTTTTTTGAGGAAGGGTTTGAATTTGTTTTTGGTCTTGAGATCTCGCTATCAATCAAAGCTAGCGGAGAATTGTGGAAGCTGGCATGAAAATGAGGAATGCCCTGCCCGTCTAATCCTACATCTCACCATCATTCTTCCAACCATACATACCCAACTTGATTTCTTATGCAAACACATCAATCAAATCATTTTTTTAAAATTTTTGGTTTGTGGGTTAGGTTTGTGTAATTTAACGGTTACTTTATTTGTGAGTTAGGCGTATATAATTTGAATTTATAAAGTTATTAAATCTATATTTAATATGTGCATTTGAAAAGTCCAAGAGCTAAGAACAAATATTGATGCTCGTGAATGTTCTTAGCGATTAAGATAATATTTTGGGTGATTTTGATACGAAACTTGTCGTGTATAAATGATTTGACCATTTATTTTCATTTTTGAAAAAATTGCACAAGTCACCCTTAAACTATGAGATTTGTTACAATCACACATTTGAACTTTTCTATTAGTTACTATTATATTATTGTTTAATTGAACATGTGTTACTCACACATTAGTAAGGAAGAGCAAACCTGTTGTTGACAGATCTAAAAAAAAATAAAAGAAATAAGTTTTACATTTTAGAAATAGAAGTGTCAGAAGTTTCAATTTAGTGTGTGTTATTTAGTTTGTGTGATTTTTTTTTTTTTTTAATGAGAATGAAGAAACTCCAGAAGATCAAGGAGATTGCAGTGATCATACTTGAAACTTCCATCTCCAAATTAGTCGATGATGCTGTTGCTTGATTTGTACAACTCAAAAAGAGGGGCTACCCTCGTAAGATCTTCAATAACAAGTTTGTCCTCCCCTACTCACGTATGAGTCACACATGTGAAGTTTAATTAAACAGTAATTTAATGGCAACTAACAAAAGGAACTGATTGCAACACTTAACAAAGTACAAGGAGTTGATTGATCAAATTAAAAATTTATAGATGTGATTGTAATAATTAACAAAGTACAGAGAACAATTGCTCAAATTAAAAATTCAAGAGTATGATTGTAACAAATAGATACGAAGGTCATTTAGAAAAAGAAAAGGATTTGATGACGTCAAACTAGATAAACCCATGCTTAGAAGTTAGAAGATTCACATTCAACCCAACATATTAAGGAAAAATGTTGTAAACCAAACATGTAAAGACAAACTTAAATTTCTATAACTATGATCAAACACTCATTACAAAAACCAAACTCTTTTAACAAATTTTCAAATCTACCTTGATCATTCATAACACCCAATTGTTTTAAAATACATTTTGTCTCTCTCGCCCTGAGAAAACATATAAAAGTCAAGAGCTACGAATTCAACTAAAGAATAAATAATAAAATTTCCTATCGTTATATTGAAGAGATAATGATAACATATATTTGTTCCTGCCTAATTGTACTGAAAGACTAATTATAAATGCAAGTATCCGTCTTTATGGTTTGATTTTTTAACTACTTTTTTTTCTATACATGTAATTAGTACAAGTTTGCTACATCATAATTCATAAGTTTTAAACAAATAAAAATAAATTAATAGTTAAACTACAAGTTCAATATTTGAACTAAGTTTGTGTCTTTTTGGTCCTTGAACTTTCAAATTTGTATTTATTTGGTTCTTAAATTTTAAAAAGTGTCTAATTAGTCCGTAAACTTACAATTTTGTGTCCAATAGGTTATTGAATTTTCCTATTCGACGATTTTAAAATTCATGGACCTACCAAACAAAAAATTGAAAGTTTATGGTCCTATTAGACATAAAATTCAATTTGATATATAATAGATCTGTTGATTTTTTAGAAAAAAAAAAATTGAAGATGTCAAAGACTTATTAGACGCAAAATTGAAAGTTTAAGAACTTATTAGATATTTGTAAAGTTCAAGACCTATTAAACATAAAATTGAAAGATCATAGACCTATTAGATACATTTTAAAGTTTTGAGATCAAATAGACACAAACTTAAAAGTTCAATTTAACCTAAAATAATTATAATGAAAGAGACAAGTTTCGGGTCCAGCGAGAGAGGCAATAAATCTGCCCTAGGGACAAGCAAATGGTTCTTATCTCCAAAACGTAATGCCTTTAAATGGAAATTCTTGATAAGGTTTTGTGGGAGAATAATTTTTAATTTGATTTCAGCTCAATTGTACTTATTTGTGCTGTGTGTTTAAAAATAGAAAATTGGGGGAAAATTCATTCAAAGTTTTTCTTTTTCACCCGTTATTGATATTACCATATGGAATAAAATTATAGTACAATCACAAGAAGGAAAGATATTTGAATATTAAACTTCTTCATATTTACACATCAATATTAATATTATCCAGTTTGATACTAAACTCACAATTTTTTTAACCAAAAATCTTCCTACTGATGAATATATTGATTTTTACTTATATACTTCAAATCTTTTCAAATTTTAATCAATGTTCAACTTGAAACTATGTTCGTGTCTCTAGTCTAAACAAAAATACTATTCTTAAAACTAAAGGAGAGGTCATTCTTGTTCCAACTTTACAATAGACACTTGCAAGTTTTATCAGGAATCTAAGCAGCCCAGCTGCTTGAGCTTTGTATAATTTGGGCCTATTGGGCTAGGCCTTGGGCTCTAGTCAAGGCCCATCAATGATTTACACATAATTTTTTTTCCTTCTTTTTTTCTTTTTTTAGTTCGACATATGAATATATGGATGGGCGAACATCTAACTTCTTGATCAATAATATATGTCTTAACAATGTTCAAGTTAAGACCTTCATGTTATTCCTTTCACTCTACAATAATTAAATCATTAGTAAATCATAACTTTTTCTCATTTGTTTCCTCTCCAACATTTTTAAAATCTCTCCAACTTTTCAATCTCTAAAACTTTTGTTCTCTCTATTTTTTTTTTCTACAATTTCTGTATCTGTCTAACCTTTCCTCTCTCTAATTTTTGTACTTCTTTTGCTAACTTTTCTCTCTCGAACTTTTTTGTCCATCCCTCTATTTTTTTTCTTTAAAGTTTTTCACCCCAAAATTTGTGTATATTTCTCTAACTTTATTTCTCTATATTTGAATTTTCGCTCATTAATTTTTTTGTATAGTTCACTAACTTTATTTTACTATATTTGAATTTTCGCTCTCTTGATTAATTTTGCTCTCTTTAGTTTTGTCACATGCTCTAAAATTTTTGTCTCTCCCTATCTCTAACTTTTTTTTTCCTCTCTTAAATTTTTCCTTATTCTCTTAAAATTTTATTTCCCTCCTATTTTTTTCCTCTCTTTATAACTTTTGTTTCCTTAAATATAATGACATTTTTAGTAATTTGATGATTGTAAAATTCCTTTGAAGCACAGACATTAATCAAGAAAAACACTTTTAATTAAATCAAAATCTCTTATATAAGTGTGTGATCAAATATTGAAATACTTTATAATTAAACACTTGTTGCTTGTATAGAACCAAACATTAAAATAATTAAATGAAAATCAATTTAAATAAATCACTTAAAAACAAATCATTTTCACTAAAAATACTATTTCTACGATCGCCCTTAAGATATTTTTTAGTTTAAGCATTTTTTATTAAAATGTTTTTATATTCTACATTTAAAAGTGTTTCTATTAATAACAAATTTATTTAATTACACTAGTAGTAACTATATATATAATATATATAGGAATCTTTGGGGTTTCTTGAGAAGTAGTCCAAAATCATTTGGTGAGATTATTTGAAGGAGTAAAGAGTAAAAAAAGATTGACTTGAAATTAAAATGAAGAGTAAAAATGATTTTAAGGAGAGGGATGAAATTGAAATGGAGTGGGAATTTTAGGGAATAACGGTAGAAAATAAAAACAAGAAAATGTATGGAGAGGGTGAAATGGGATGACGCAAAAAGGTAATGATGACTTCACGGGACTCTGAATCCTGATTTTCAAAAAGCTGTCAGTAAGGCACTCAAGTATATGCAATTAAACCTCCCCTTGCTGTCACACTCTCAGTGGGCCCCCTGTAAGTTACCCTTCACCCTTTTTTTTTTTACTTAAAAAAAAAAAAAAAAACTCCCCATCTTTATACTTTTACCTTCTTATGTTTATAATTTAATTGAAGGCCAAAAAATTACGCTTAATTATACAAAAAATATATATATTCTTGAACTTTGTTATTTGCTTTAAAAATACTCATAATCTTTTAAAGTTGTAATATTATCTTAAGCTTTCATAAACGCTTTTAAAATTATCTTTAAAATATAAAAACTGTTAAAATGTTAGATAAAAAATTGACGTGTTTGAATGTCATTTTTCCAGACTTAATTTAGGCAAGTGCTTAGTCATGTTACGTCAATTTTTCATTTGACATTTTGAAATTTTTTTACTCCAAAGGTAGTTTTGAAGTGTTTATAAAATGTCAAAGATAGTATTACAACTTTTGAAATATTAATGATATTTTTTAAACAAAGGAAAAAGTTTAGATGTATTTTTTATATTTTAGCCAAAAAATTAATTTCACCCATGGACTTAGTATGATGTATAAATTTTCACACTAATCTTTCAATTTCATCAAATTTAATTCTAGACTTATATAAGTATGAAAAATACTTAGGTGCAGCCCGAGTTGCACCCAAGTGTTGTGCAGCCTACTTTACAATCACAAAAAAAAATTAATTTTTTTTTCTTGTGGTTGTAAAGTGAGTTGCACAACACTTAGATGCAGCTTGATTTTGTTAGATTCATTTACTAATTATAACAAAAAAAATATAGTAAAAATCTCTAAAAACTCACTTATTAAAACTAAGGTTAAGTCTTAACTCAAAATTAAATCTAACTAAAGTATGAAGTTGATGGTTGAATAAGTTCAACAAAAATTGTGTTATAGCTCTGTATTTTGTAGAGTATCATCAATTTTGTATTAGATTTACGATTTATAATTCACGATATTTTTCTTTGGAATTTTTCGTATAAAAATCCATTCTAATGTAAACATTGCCCATGTTTATTCAATTTTAAGGTAAAAATGCCACATTCATACAAGTTTAAAGTTCAATTTACCAAGTTTATGAGGGGAAAATGATTTTTTCTTTTCCCTTCTATTTATTAGTTTACATGCATGTTTTACCGTACCCTTTCAATTGTCAAGTTTATTTAAATCTCTCTCTCAAAAATTATAATTCGAACGTTAAATAAAATTCCTATCACCTACTTGCTCTGAAACTTAGGTCATTAAAAGAATCTATTTTTATTTATTAAAAAAATCATCTTAATTACTGGGTAACAACTTTTTAAAAATAAGCATGAAAGACATGTGTTTTGACAATGATATTAAAAATTAATATTTATTTTGCAGATGTTTGCTTTTTAAAATTAAGGTAATTATTATTTATGGATAAAAATATCTTATGAACCACATTTTTTACTAGAGACCTTTTTCTTTTACAAATGAGAAGGAGAAAGAAAAGAGAAAATTACTCATTATTTTCTAATTGAAGTGTAAATTAATTTTAATTATTTTAAGTCATTAATTATTTATTTATTAATGATTTAATATAAATATTTTAATTAATATATAATAATTTAAATTATTTTTTCCATAAACAAAACATATAAAAATATTTAACTCTTAGATATTAACTATCCCACATATTCACAAACATTTATTATTCTAGGCTTTAAATCCAAGTTTTTAAATCCTAGGTCAAACCCCATATCCCAAGATTCCAAACAGTCAAACACCAATTAATTATAAGCAAACCTTTAATACATTTTTTTCATTAAAAAAGGAACTAAATTAATGCAAATGATGAGTACCAATCTTGTAATAATTCAGAAAAAGGGGGACATTTAAAAGAGTAAACAACAATAAATGTACAAGGGCCACATGAGATTGACCATACATTGGAGCAGGGTTGCATTCTGAAGATCTCTGGTGCTGCAATGCAATGGCAATGGAAGTAATAATTACAAAGGAAATGGGAAGAAAAAAAATTGTATTTTTGTATTTATTTTTATTTTGTATTGTTTTGTATTGGGAGAGAAATAAAAAGAGAGGAGAGAGAGAAATAATAGTTGTCAGAAATGGGTATAGAGGTTGATGAACATGACTATTTGTAGCTAAGTTCTCCTAGGGTTTTGTTTATGTTATTTCTCTTTCTCCACTTTCTTACTGACTCTGTAAACTCAACAGAGATAAAAGAAAAAGAGACTAAAATTATTGTGCAATGCCAGAGTTTTAGCTCCATGTTTTGCTCCAATTGGTGTCAAATTTTAAAACTGAAACAATGGTCAAAATCTCTCTATTTCTATTTCTCTTCTGTTTCCTTGATATGATGCAATAAATGGGTGTTACTGCCTTTTGCTATGGCAATGCTGTTACGACTTCCTATTTTGTGAAAGTCTCATCTTTACTCTTATTCAAATAAATTCTTGAACTTTGAATTTTGTATTTAATAGACCCTAAAACTTTAAAAATATAAAGGAAGTTCTTCAACTTTCAATTTTACTTTTAATAGGACTTTGACGTATTCAACATGTTTTAAAATTAACAAATTTATTAGACATAAAATTGAATTTTGTGCCTAATCAAATATTTAACTTTCAATTTTATGCCCAATAGCTTCGTGAATTTTAACAAATAGCGAATAAATAACAAACTTATTAAACACAAAATTGAAAGTTCAGAGACTTATTAGATACAAAATTGTAGAGACTAAATTATACATTTTTTAAAATTTAAAGACCTATTAAATATAAAATTAAAAATTCAAATACCTATTAAACACTCTAAACTTAGAGGTTAAAGGACAACCCCATGTTCTCCTTTCAATCTTTTTGCACTAAATATAAACTTTTTCTGTGTCAAACTTTTTGGCTGTTTTTCCCCTTATTGTGCAAGTTTCAGAGATTTTAAATTTTGAAATGGAGATATCTTTTTTTTAATTCTTTTTTTTTTTCTTGAGAATATGAAATGGAGATATCTTTGTTTGAATTGTAATTGGCATAAATGAATATTACGTTGTACATCGTTTTCTAATATACTGTACATCGTCACTGTGGAAAAGTATGGTTTTTGAGGACATTAATGTTGTGTGTTGTACAAAGAAGATGACGTTTTTATAATTTAAAATGTGCATACAAAACTTCTTAAAAATTTTCTTAAATAATTGTTTGGCTTGATTTTGATAAATCTTAAGCTTGTTAATTAAGTCTAGAGTTGGATACACTTAGGTTATGTAGCGTGCATTTAGATAATGGGTAAAAAAGAAAGATTTGTGAATTAAACTAGAAAAATAAGTGTGTAATTTGTAGTTTACTTGTGATTTTATTACTTTAGAAAAAGTTATCACTCTTTTTCTTTTAGTACAATTTATCGCTTTTTTTAGTACAATAAATGTAGGGTATGAAGATTTAAGTCTTGAACCTTAAGAACATGAGTAATATCAATTACTGTTGAGCTATGCTCATTTTAGTGGATTCATAGCAATTCGTGAGATTAGCAAACTTCTTACTTAATTGTATTAAACAAACTTAATCCATAAGTTAAAAATCTCCTTTGCTTGTTTGAATGGAGAGAATTTTTGTTTGAGTAATCCTTTTTTATGAGAATTTTAGGGTTGGTATAGTGAAAAGTGACAGTGATGTTTAACATATATTTACCTAGTCAATAATTTCTTTTGAAAAAAAATGAAATTGTATTTGTATTCAAATAACCAAAATGTAAGAAAGAGAAGTGAGGAGAGGCAGATTTGTGTCTAATATGATTTTGAATTTTTTTAATTTATGTGTTGAAGAAGTTTATGAATTAAAAAATTGCCTAATAGGCAAGACACTAATAAAAAGTTTCACTTAATATTCTAAAGTTTAAGTATCTTTTAAACACAAGATTAAAAGTTTTGAAATTTATTAGACATTTTTTTAAAGAACAACGTACTCAAATTTTACTAATAATTTTATAATTTTAAAAAACTAGCACGTAGTATATACTAATATAAATAGGTGAGATATGTATTTTACTGATAATTTTATAATTTTAAAAAATTAGTACATAGTATAAACTATAAATAGGTGAGACATGACCCTAAGTTTATACATAGTATGTGAGATTAGTAAATCTATAACTTCTAATTCATACGTTGCACAAACCTAATCCATCGAATTGAAATGAAACCATTTTTGTTTCAACAATCAACTTTTCAAAATGAGAATCTTTAGCCTATCTAATGTAGTGACACTATTGACTTTTAACCTATCTAATCTACATAGTAAATAATTGTTATTTCAAAAAAAAATAATAATAACTTGCATTCAAATGACCATAATATACAAATACAATAGAGAGAGATTTATAAAAAGAAAAGAAAACAAAACAAAAAAAACAAAAAAAAAAAAGGCATTTTGAGATTTGACATTGAATAGGTAACGTTGAATCCCAAAAAACAAACTCTCACCATCCATCCTGTCCCCTTCCTATGTGGAAAACGACACATCGATAGCATTTTGCATTAAAAACAGCCAATTATACCCCTCCCTCTTCTGTCCTCCCCATTTGATTATAAATAAAGCCCTAATCTCCTTCTTCTTCTTCCACCATGGCACTGTTCAACTTCCTCTTAAATAACCCTTTCTTTTCTCCTCATTTCTCAACCCACCTCCTCCTTCTTCTTCTTCCTCCTCCTCCAATGGCTGACCCCCTCCCCATCATTCTCCTTCAACTACCCTTCACAAACCCTAATTATCCCACCTTTTGATGCATCTTCCGGCGGTACCTCTCCTGAGCTTTTCTTCCTTCCCTTCTTTTCTTTTTCCTTTTAAATCCACGAAAATTGTTCAAATTTTTCTTGACCTTGCAAGTCCAGCGATCTATCATTATGGGTCAAGCTTGCCTTTTGCACTCCTCGAAACGTTCGAGTGCAAGTGTTTAGGACTTCAATCGTGGATGGTTTATTTTCTTGTCTATTCCTCCTGAGCTTGTTGTATGTCTATGTTATTAATGTTATTAATGGGATAATTAGCAGTTGCTTTACATTACTCTTTTGTTGATTTCCTTTTTATTTTCTTCTCTCACTCTCTATTGTTCTTATAATTATTTAGCTAACAAAAGCTTTATTCTGTTCTTCGTGCTCAAGGAAAGAGAGTTACAAAGTGAGGGATGACTGAAGATAATAAAGAGTTAAAAGTTTAATTAAGAAGCCGCGAGTTCTGCACGCGGTTCATGAAGGGCTTTAATTAATCTCACGGTTTGGACAATAATTGAACAGAAATTCATGAAATTATCTCGTGTCTTCATTTCTTAAACCTCTAATTAATGCAGACACCTTTAATTATACAACACGACATTATCATGAACCGCCTCCTTTTTCATTTATTATATATTATTTCCTTAGATTTATTCTTCGTGTTTCCCATTCAATAAAGAATTCAACAAATATTATACGGTAATTTTTTGACGAGACCATATTAGTTTTTGTAATCTTAAATCAATTAATTATGATAAATAAATTTATAGATAGTTAAAATGACGTAATTTTTTTTTTAATCTTTGATATACACGAGATAAAGAGTTGTGTTTGTTACCTAAATAAAAATATAAAATATTTTGCTGGTCCTCGATTTTTAGGTTCATTTTGCTTTGTTCTTTTGGTTTATAAAGAAAAAAAAAGGAATTGGTCTTAATTCTAGGTCTTTGTTAAAATTTTCTAATGATTTTAATATAATATAAGTTATGATTTTAACTTGAAACTAAATTTGGATACATTTATTTAAAATATAAGTTCATCTGACGTATGATTTTTGTTATGTGTAATATACAATAAAATGAAAATAAATTTTATGCGAAGTTTACCACCCAAACAGAATGGGTGAAAGTATAAAAACTAAATTAAAATATGTTTGAAAATTGAAATTTAATTCTATTTTTTAATTTTTGAATGAATAACGACATACATACTAAGAAAAAGAAAAAAGAGATATATATCAACTTCCGTGGGCTGATTGCAGTTATTGGGTCCCCACTCTACAAACATTGGGCTCGGAGCCCATGGTTCTTGATGGAGTGCAGTTCCAGTGCACGTTTCTTGGGCCTTTCTGCCGGCCTCGTCAAATTGCTTTGTGGAAAATTGTGGCAAAGAACACGTTTTCAACCATAGATTTCATAAATGTCTCATTTTTAAAAAATTATCGATTCTAGCATGACTCATATTTATGAGATCAATTTATTCCATTTGTACCCTTACAATTTTTGCATATATTTATAATATTGTTATAATTATCATTTATTGTTTCCATAATTAAATCATTCAATTTAGGTAATTAATGTTACCATTACTTACATGAATATATTTTTTGTAATAGTAAATATTTTTTCTTCCATATTTTACTATTCGAATTAGGTTAGAATTTCTTGTTACCATTAATAACCATGCTCCATTATTCTAATTAATGGTCTTCTCCACCGGCGTTCTTCTCCGATTGTGGGTTCAATTGCCGTGTACAGATTTTTGTTCTCCAAAATGAGTAAGTTAGTCTTCTTCCTTATTCCTTCTTCTTTGTTTTTCATTTGGTTTTTTAATTTAAATCTTATATTTTAGACTAAAGAAAGCAGTATGGATAGTTCCTTTACATAGAAGTATATTATATATATGTATGTATATAATTCTATTATATTTTATGTAGGCAATAAGTATAGTTATATATTATATAAACATAGATAAATAATCGTCATATATTTTGTATTGGTAATAATCCTATTTATTTTGAGATAACCTTACAATATATAGCTATAATGTCATAACATGATGTTTCCATTTTATACATATTGTATGTAATATATAATATTCAATGGGTTTCTAAATATATACTGTGTTGTATATTGTACCCATACATATATATGTTAAGGTATATAATATATACATCAACATGTAATCATTTTATATGTTTGGGATGACATGATACTCCTATTATATTCTCAGATATATATTATATATACCCTTACTATATTCTCAGATATATAATATATATACCCCCTACGTATGAAGAATGGAACCGGCGATAATGGAAAGAGTTGTCTAGTTTTTAAAATCTATAGATTTTAGGAGGAAAATCGTAAAAATCTTTCATCTATTTTATTTCTCATACAAAATTAATGGTGTTTGGAGGGAAGGATATAGGTTTCAAAGTTTATGGAAAGTATCCATGTATTTTATTTTTATTATATATATAGAGAGAGAGAGCAATAAATAGAGGGGTAAATGAGTAATGTTCCTCTAGATTTGACTTCTATTTGACTTGAAAAGTGATAAAGCCAATATTAATAACAAAACGTGTCATTTGTGTAAAATTTGGTTCCAAATATGCCATTCATGTAGTTAATCCTTGCTTTGTTTTCCTTTTTCCCCCATCTCACTGGTTTTCCTTTTTTATTATTTTATTATTATTATTATTATTATTTCATATACAATAATTTTGAAGAAAAAAAAATTAAATCAACTTCCTATAAGGGTGTTATGAATATTCCCACTCGACAGGTAATTTGGTTGGAAGATGTAATTTTGACGAAGTAAAATAAGGGGTTGATTTGATTTTGATTCTTGAAATTTTGCTACCTTCTTTATGGAGAAATTATGCTAAAGAACACGTCTTCAACCATATGTTTCACAAATGTCACAATTTAAAAAAAAAAAAAGAAAATTCAGCTCTAACATGACTCAAATTTATTCTGCAATTTTATTCCATTTATACTCTTGAAAATTATGCACATAGATATAATAATGATACCAGTGGAATTTAATTTTTCCATAATGAAATCATTCATTTTAGGTAAATAATATTACGATTAATTATGTATATCTCTTTTTATAAATTTCAATATTTTGTTCTCCAAAATAAGTGTTTTGCCTCAAATACTGCTTCAATTGCCGTCATTCAAATTTGTTGGGTGTCTCAAACACTCCCATCTCTCCAATTTTAGTTCTAGCAGAAATTTGGCCATCAACCACATACTTCACGTATGAGTACGTTCTATACTTTTTTGCTCCAATTTTACTTCTCGTTCTTTTTTACTTTTTTTTTTTTTTTTATTAATTATTGTGTTGTCTTATATTGTTCTAATGACGGTTTAAATTTTTTATTGATGTTTTTTTTTTATTTGTGTCTTTTGTAATTGTGGGTTAATTCTTATATTATTTTAGTAACCTTTTTTTTAAAATATATTTTTCTTATTCATTTGTTCTTCAAAATGAGTAGTTTTATTATACATAATCCTATATAGATATATATTATAAACTATGTAAACTGTACATGGTATGTGTTAAACTACCAAATGATAAATATATATTATGCAATATATTGTTTATAAACGTCATTATTTATATAGAACATTTTTGAAAATACACAATCATAAATATATAGTATGCAGTATATTGTACACACACACACACATATATATATACACACCTTTCACTTATATTTAACATTACATGTAACAATCTAGGAATATAAGGTATACATAGTAACTTATATTTAATACCGTATGCAATATAATCTATACCTTTCAATTGTTTATTTATCACATTTACTTGCAATGATTGGACAATTGATCTATATATACCCAGTCAAAGGCAATATAATATAAACTGAAATAATACACATCATCAGAACTCTAAATGTTATATTATTATTTTATATAAACTCCAAATCAGCTAAAAATCCACATTGGTATTACTCATATATTCTATGATTATTTTATATAGACAACAAATGGACTAGAAATATTCCTCTACTGCTTTTACCGAATCTTCTCTGTTCCAAAATTGCTGGAAACAATCCCTCATTGCCGAATGAAATCGTCAGAGTTACAGTCGCCTAAAAAAGAAAATTGAATGTTACCTGATGAAGTCATCGCCATCGATGAAGCCCTCATTGTTGATCAAATATATATACTGAACGATATAAACCATCCCTGGGGATAGAATCTATTGTTGTCGATTTCAAGAACTAGATGTCGATGAAAATCCGTTGCGATCCCTGACGATAGAATATTTTCTTGTCGATTTTAAGCCCTCACCGTCAATAGAAGTCTGCTTGCTGTTGATTTGAGTTGCCCTCTTTGAAGAATGGAACTGTCGAATGGAAGAACGAGAACATTGAGTGTTTAGAATCCCTAGATTTGAGAAATTAAATCTCGATTACAATCCCTATTTTAAAACCATCTTTTATAATCCAACAGTTATGATGAGTATCCCCTATATTTTTCTCTTTCTTGATTTTTTAATGCCTTATAATTACAAATAAATAGGAGGGGTAAATAAGTAATATTAATGGTATTGTTGGCTTCTATTGACTTGAAAAGTGACGAAGCTGAAAAATTTATCAAAATGGTCTATTTATGTAAAATTGAGTTTCAAATGTGCTATTCATGTAGTTAACCTTTCTTTTTATTATTTTAACATTTAGGTTAAATTACACATTTAGTCTATGAACTTTGAGGTTTGTATCCATTTAGTCCTCGAACTTCCAAAATTACAAATTTAGTCCTTAAACTTTCAAATTTTTTAAAATTTACGAGTCTAATAGACACAAAATTGAAACTTTAAGGTTCAATTAAACATAAAATTCAAATTTATATCTAATAGATCAATTCATTTTTAAAAATTTTGAATTTGACAAGGACCTATTAGACATAAAATTAAAGTTCATGAACCTATTAGACACAAAATTGAAAATTTAGGAACCTATTAGACATTTTTAAAAGTTTAGGGACCAAATAGACACAAACCTCAAAGTTTAGGACTAAACTTGTAATTGATCCTAACTTTTAATACTTTGAGTCTTCTACTTTTAGTATACTTTACATTTGAGTTTTCATTCTAAAAACAAAAATGATAAAGATAATGTGTGGGGTGTATAAAGTACCATAATAAGGAAAGTATATAATTGTCAACTTGAGCATAGTTCAACAAGTTAAGACATTATACATTGACTAAGAAGTTAGATATTTGAATTCCCACCCCCACGTGTTCGTTGAATTAAAAAAAAAATGCTAGAGAGAAATTTTGAAAACCAAATGATTAAAGTTAAGATTTAGAAAACTACACTATTAAAACAAGCCGTGAATAAAATTTCAAAGATCAAAATCAAAGAACTTATAACTTTTAAGAAAATCAAAATAAAAGTCAAAGTGAGCATAACCCAGTAGTGATTGACATGTACTCATTTTTTTGAAGTAAAAAATTCAAATCTCCATATCCTGTACTTTAAAAAAATCATAATAAAATAGACAAAAATTGAGAAATATAAATTACATATTTATGTGTCTAAAAAAAGATTACATATTTATGCTTTTTCGATTTTTTTTTTTTACATATTTATGGCTAAATATTTGTTTTAGTTCCCAATATCTTGGGTATTCTTTTCTTTTTTTTTTCATTTCAGTATTTAAATTTTTTTAATTTAATTCTTTAGGTTTAAATAATTTCAGTTATACAATTTTTGTTGGGGAATCTTAACAAATGGTTGATGATTAGCTCATATGATGTGATAGTTAGTGCAATGGACAAAAATTTATAGAAGATAATTATATCACATAAAAGTACAAATAATAAAATTTTGTCAACTTTTTAAAAATTTGGAGAAGTTAGAAAACCTGTCTTTCTTATGCTACTTAATTTTTCTTCTAAATTTCTACTAACTTCTTTTTTTTTATGTTGGGTAAGTTTATCATCCATCCATTTTAACATTCAATGATAAAAATGTTATAAATTGAAATTTTTTAAAACATAAGGTAAGAAACTAAATTTAAACTTTTTAAACACTAAAATTAAATTATTTTTTTTAAAATATTAAAGGCTAAAATGTATATTTTATACGCAAGTTTAAACAATATTTAGACCTGACGAAAACGTGCAGTTGCAGTAGAGATGTCCACGGGGCAGGGCGGGGCGGGGGAATGGATTCCCCGTCCCCGTCCCCGCCCCCCATTTCATTCCCCGTCCCCGCGAAATTCCCCGTTTAATTTCGCGGGGATCGGGGCGGGGATTCCCCGCGGGGAATTCGCGGGGATCGGGTTCCCCGCGGGGAATTTTTCCCCGTTCTTTTTTTTTTTTATCTTTTTTTTTTAAAAATTTATTCTCAACCATAATAAAAAAATTATTTCTAAATGAATAATTTTCAATATAATTCTATTTAAAGTAAATGTTATAAAATTTCCTAATAAAAACAATAATATACCATAAGTAAAAATACTATAATGTCGAAACAACTTAATTTCTAAAAATTCAAATTTCAATATTACAACATAGACTTTAATTTTTTTTATAACGAAATAGTCTTAAACTAATTCCTACTATAATTTTTTTTAAAAAAAAAAATCTATTTATAGGTAATATATATATATATAATTAATTAATTAATTAATCGGGGAATCGGGGCGTGGGCGGGGAGGGGAATATATTCCCCGTCCCCGTCCCCGTCCCCGTTTAGCCAACGGGGAAAAAAACTTCCCCGCTCCCTCCCCCATTCCCAGTGTAATCGGGGATTTCCCGCCCCGTTCGGGGCAGGTCCCCGCGGGTTAAATGGATATCCCTAAGTTGCAGTATTAATATTAATAATAATATTATTTTTTTGAGCCATAATATTAATATTATTGTTATTAATAACTAATAAGTCACTTGAATATAAATATAATAATAGAAAAAAGAAACAAAATCTCCATCGTCCAACGTGGCAGCCTGGCGGTGAATGTAAGAATTGGAATAAGGAAGCCCAACCCAAATAATCAGTTACGCTGAACGACGTCGTACAGGCGAATGATCACGTGGGGCGCTGTGACCCTCACAAACACTATCATGGGCCCACTCTCCATCTTCCATTCTCTCTCTCTCTCTTCCCCTTTTCCACTCTCTCTCCTATTTCGCTCTCTCTCAGACAACTGGGTCCTCAGAAAGGTCGATGGACGAGGGATCAACCGGAGCCTTAGTTCCGGCTGTGAAGTCTGAGCCAGCTGCATCGTCAATTTCAGCACCGTCAATTCCCGATTGCTCACTCGCCGAGCTTGGCACCGTCGGCGAGGCTACGACTCAGCTGGATAAGGACTTCCTCTGCCCGATTTGCATGCAGATCATTAGGGATGCGTTCCTCACTTCTTGTGGCCATAGCTTCTGCTATATGTGCATCATCACTCATCTCCGTAACAAGAGCGATTGCCCTTGCTGCGCCCAGCATCTCACCTCTGACCAGCTGTTTCCTAACTTCTTGCTCGATAAGGTTTGTTTTCTGTAATTCGACTGTTATCTGGCGTTTTTATGTATCTTTTGTTACGATTGATGGATTTATACTGTGTTTTGGATTACTTAATTTTCTTACTTACTTGCGGTCTGAGATAGGAAAATTGTCGATCACTATACTTATATTGTGCGGTTTCTGTTGCTTTTCTTTTGTGTCTGCTTATACAATCGTTTACTGGATGATGAATAAGATTACTTGCGTTGTCGACCTCTTCTCTTCGAATTCTTTTGGTAATTTTTGTTTTACAGTTCTTACTATGTCTTGTCTTTTTGAATGGTTCGTCTAATAGCACTACTACGTCACTTAAGCCTATTTTTTGTATTTAGAATAGCTGAGTTTAACATTACAGTTAGGTGTGTTATAAATGTCAGAAAGCAATGTAAGAATGTAACTCGTCAATGTCCGGGTTGTGTTTTATTGGCCTAGAAGAAAATTTGTTCTCTTTATAGAATTAGACGTTGTACATGACAATGTTGTGATCTCAATGTTTGAAATACGAATCTCTCATATTTAGATTTTATCAAGAATGATCATTGACCAAAACTAGGAAGTGAACTTGCCATCACTAATGCTGATTATATTAATCTTCGAAAATAATAGCTTCCCAATTTTTAATCTTCTTTGGCGATGAGTTGAACATTATATTTTCATATAGCAATATCCTCCTGTTATACAGAGAAATCCTCTGTTATTTATAATTTTCATTTTTTGGCATGTGCGTTTTCTCTGTTAATATTCTCGATTAATTTCATTGATGATGCAGTTTAAGCATTGGATTTTATAATATTTATAGCAACCATTATATGTTAGAATTTTATGAAGCAAGTATGTAGATGCCGATCTCATTATACTACTTTTGGGGCTAAAGTAAAATTGAGATCTCTCTGCAGTCATCTTCTTTTTATTCTTTACATTGATATGGTTTTTTAACTTGCCTAATCAAAATGAAAATTACTTTCGTTATTGCTAGAATATTATTTTATCAGATAAATATGCTTAATTCCATGTCTATTCTTTGACTGCAACCGAAAGTTAGTTCTAGTAATCTAATGTGTACACATTAGTGGACAAATATGACCATCTTTGTCTTGAAATGATTTATTTGGAAATGCAGCTTATCATGATACGGTTTCTCTGTACCACATTGTAGCTACTCAAGAAGACTTCAGCTCATCAAATAGCAAAAACTGCAACCCCCATTGAATTCTTTCGTCGTACCTTACAAGAGGTTAGTCATCAAGGGCCACTGCATCTGATTTGCATTTACATAAATTCTAAATTGGAAGTATTATTTAATATCTCAGTACCTATGGTCTCAATTTAGGCTAGTCAATTTATTTTACTCCTTCGAGTGCTCATAAACAGCAAATGTTTCTGAATTGTTTAGTTTCTGTGGTAGGAGTTGTATTTAGGTTTATGTACTTTGTTCATTTCAAATTATTCATCGTGGAACAATGGTAAACATCATTGGATCCTTATTTTCTTGCTAGGGCTGTGATGTGTCAATTAAGGAGTTGGACTCCCTCTTGGCAATGCTTTCTGAGAAGAAGAGAAAGATGGAACAAGAAGAATCTGAGAGAAATATGAAAATATTAACAGACTTCTTACATTGCCTGAGGAAGCAAAAAGTTAACGAGCTCACT
Organism: Trichosanthes truncata; assembly: GCA_033996785.1. Lineage (NCBI taxonomy): Eukaryota > Viridiplantae > Streptophyta > Magnoliopsida > Cucurbitales > Cucurbitaceae > Trichosanthes > Trichosanthes truncata. The sequence continues at coordinate 23,355,769 of JAWPNB010000008.1, read as the reverse complement.
GAGGTACTTTTTTCGACGAGTTCAGTAATATCTTTTTCATTTTGTCAGTATTGAGGATGCTGCAAATTGCTATTGCATTTCACATTATTTAACCCTTTTCTATTTGGGCACTTTTAAACTTCGGCAGGTGTTAAGGTACTTGTTTTTTTTTTCTATCTATTGATCAGATATATGTGATTAGTTGTAGTTGTGGTATGATTATGGTAGACCTCCAGTAAACCATACTTATGTGTGAGGTGCAAAAAGGTAACTTTTGGTTAGAGTTAGAAGAGACAGAATTTACTTTTTAAAGTGACAAACAGGAGGGCACGAGGTAAGCGATCATTTTGAAGGGAATTTTAGAGTATGGTCGTGGATATCTGTGTACTGATAACCTCTACTTGGGAAAAACTTTCTAGTTAATTGGTTTTGGTTTGTTCATCTCTATATCTATGGGATCATTTATCTAACTTATTCTCTCTATTACTATTTTGATAGGTGCAAACTGATCTTCAGTTTATGAAGGAGGACATAAGTGCAGTGGAGAGACATAGGATGGAACTGTATTGTGCAAGGGACAGGTATTCCATGAAGCTACGTATGGCTGGAGATGATATGAAAGCTAGAGAACCTTGGTCATCATTAATGGATAAAAGAAATGATGGGCCTACCTCTACTTCTCTGAACACCTGGGGTGTTGTTTCTGCTGGGAATTTTCAAAATAAGAAAGCAGATTCAAGGAGTCATGTCAACACTTATGGGCTCTACAAAAAGGATGCATTAAATGGGCCAGAACCACATGTGAATCATGCCAGTCTATCGGTCGCAAGGAAAAAACGTGTCCATGCTCAGGTCAAGTTTGACAATGTTTCATTTTTCTATATGTACCTCTGAGTCCGTCCTCTCTTGCCACAGTTATTTCTAGTTCTCAATATTCAATGTTAGTGGATAGAATAAATAGGATTTGAATGAGAAGTTTAAAACTTGAATATAATAACTCATTCTTCATTCTCCATAAAAAGAGGTTTATGTAATCTCAATATTTCTATTCATTGGTAAGTCACCGGAGCTAAAAAATTTAGTTGATATAAAGGAAATTGAGCCTCTCTCATACATGGGGTTGATTTGGGAGGGAATCCAAGTTTACCTTCTTTTTGGTTACTGGTCGGAAAGAATCCAAAGGAAGCTCTAAAAATGGAAAACTGCTCAACTTTCGAAAGGAAAAATTTACTTTTGCTATAACAAGTTCTCTCAAGTACACCTGCTTACTTCATTTCATGTCCCTCTTCAAAATGCCTTTTACAATAGCCAGTGAGATTGAAAAGGTGTCAAGAAATCTCTTTTGGGAATGTACTCAGTATAGAGAGAAGAATACGCCTCGTATTATTCATAAGAAAGACTAACATATATATAGGTACACAAGGAAACCCTAACTAAAGAATGTACAATTACTATAAAGGACATATATACAAAATAATATATATATCATAACACTCCCCCTCAAGCTGGAGCAAATATGTCAAACATGCCCAGCTTGTTGCAGAGATAATTTATTCTTGCTCCATTTAAAGCTTTAGTAAAGATATCTCCCAGTTGTTCTCCAGTCTTTACATATCTCGTGGACACCAACCCTTGTTGAATTTTCTCACGAATGAAATGACAATCTACTTCAATGTGTTTAGTCCTCTCATGAAACACTGGATTAGATGCAATGTGAAGTGCAGCTTGATTATCACACAACAATTTAGCTGGCATAGTAATATTGAAACCCATCTCAGTCAAAAATTGATGTATCCACACTATCTCACACACAGATTGTGCCATAGCTCTGTACTCTGACTCAGCACTTGAACGTGAAACCACATTCTGCTTCTTACTCTTCCATGACACCAAATTGCCTCCTACAAAGACACAATATCCAGACGTTGATCTTCTATCTTCTTTAGATCCTGCCCAATCAGCATCTGAAAAACATTCAACTTTTGTATGACCATGATCTTTATATAAGATTCCACGCCCAGGTGCAGCTTTTAGATAGCATAAAATTTGTTCTACTGCAGCCCAATGATCCACGGTAGGTGAAGACATATATTGACTTACAACACTTACTGAATAAGCAATGTCTGGTCGTGTTACTGTCAGATAATTCAACTTCCCAACCAATCTTCTGTATCTCTCAGGATCTTTAAATGCTTCTCCATCTTTAGTGAGTTGCAAATTAGGTATCATCGGAGTACTACATGGTTTAACTCCTAGTTTTCCTGTCTCAGATAACAAATCGAGTACATATTTCCGTTGCGACAAAAAGATACCTTTCTTGCTTCTCATCACTTCAATACCCAGAAAATATTTCAGTGCTCCCAGATCCTTAGTGTGGAATTGACCCTGAAGGAAAGTTTTCAAAGAAGATATACCTGATGTATCATTCCCAGTGATAACGATATCATCGACGTACACAACCAGTAGAGTTATACCCTTCTCAGATCGTCGATAGAAGACAGAATGATCAGATGTACTTTTCTTCATGCCAAATTGCTCAAGTGCTTGACTAAACTTACCAAACCATGCTCGTGGGCTCTGTTTCAATCCATACAACGATTTTCGAAGACGACAAACTTTATCACTCTCCCCCTGAGCAACAAACCCAGGTGGTTGCTCCATATATACTTCCTCTTGAAGATCACCATGGAGAAAAGCATTCTTAATGTCAAGTTGATGCAAATGCCAGCCTTTAGTAGCAGCCATGGAAATAAGTAAGCGAATAGAAGTGAATTTAGCAACTGGAGAAAACGTGTCAGAATAATCTATCCCATAAGTCTGAGCATAGCCTTTAGCAACAAGACGTGCTTTCAAATGAGCAACTGATCCGTCAGGGTTAACCTTAATTGTAAACACCCATTTACACCCAATGGCCTTCTTTCCTGCAGGACGAGATACTAAATCCCAAGTACCATTACCATCTAGAGCATTCATCTCTTCGATCATTGCATTACGCCAACCAGAATGGGATAAAGCTTCAGAAACAGAGTTAGGGATAGAGGTAGAATCAAGTGATGTAAGAAAAGAATATGTTGGTTGTGACAACTGGTGATAAGAAACAAATGAGGCAATAGGATAAGTACAAGAGCGTTTACCTTTACGAAGGGCAATGGGAAGCTCATCACGTGTTCCTGGATCAGATGTCGAAGAATCTTCTGGTACAGGACATGTGTCTGAAGGTAAGGGTGATGGCCGTCTGGAGTAAACCTGAGTAATGGGTGGACGATGAGGAATAGATACTGAAGGAGATGGAGTAGGAAGGGAAGATGGAGAGACGATCTCATAGATAAGTAGGTCATCCTTCCCCTGACACGGACTTGACATGGATGGGCTAAAGGGCATATCTTCAAAAAACGTAACATCTGGAGAGACAAGATACTTGTTAAGACTAGGGCAATAACAACGATATCCCTTTTGAACTCGAGAATAACCAAGAAAGATGCATTTTAAGGATTTTGGATCTAACTTAGTACGATGAGGGCTGACATCCCGAGCAAAACAAGTGCAACCAAATATCTTTGGTGTAATAGGAAACAAGGCTTTTGTTGGACAAAGAACACAATAAGGGATTTCACCATTAAGAACAGAGGAAGGCATTCTATTAATCAAAAAACAAGCTGTGGAAACTGCATCGGCCCAAAAATGTTTCGGAACCTGCATTTGAAAGGATAATGCTCGAGCAGTTTCAAGTAAATGCCGGTTTTTTCGTTCAGCGACCCCATTTTGGGATGGAGTGTCAGCACAAGAAGATTGATGAATAATCCCATTTTTACACAAGTAAGATCCAAGCATATGAGAAAAATATTCACCAGCATTATCAGTTCGAAGAGTTTTAAGAGAGGCATTAAACTGATTTTGAATTTCAGCATGAAAGGTACAAAAATGAGTAAGTAACTCAGAACGATTTTTCATTAAATATAACCAAGTCAGACGAGAATAATCGTCAACAAAAGTAACAAAGTATCGAAATCCAGTTTTGGACACTACAGGACATGGACCCCAAACATCAGAATGAACTAATTCAAATGGAGCACTAGCTCGTTTATGGACTCTAGGACTCGAACTAAGACGATGAAATTTGGCAAACTGACAAGACTCACAATTCAACGAAGACAAAGAGTGAAATTCTGGATGAATTTTCTTTAACACTGACAAAGACGGATGACCTAAACGACAATGGACTTCAAACGGAGATGCAACACCAGAACAGGCCATAGTTTTTGGTATCTGCTGATCAAAAGTGTAGAGGCCTTCAGACTCATATCCTTTACCAATAATCTTCTTCGTCATACGATCCTGAAACAAGCAATAGCCAGGAAAAAATGAGACAAAACAATTAAGGTCACGAATAAGTTTACTAACAGAAATCAAGTTAAACGAAAGTCGAGGCAAATGCAAAACAGAAGACAAAGGGAGAGACGGGGTGAGATTAATGGTGCCTGATCCAAGAACAGAGGATGTAGATCCATCTGCCAAAGTGACAGTGGGAAAAGGTGCAGGTGACAAAGAGGTAGAAAATAAGCTAGAATTACCTGTCATATGAGCTGTGGCACCAGAGTCTATGACCCATTTAGTGGAGGATGTAAGGAGACAATGATTCGTATTACCTGATTCAGCAAGAGTGGCAATAGTCAGTATAGAGAGAAGAATACGCCTCGTATTATTCATAAGAAAGACTAACATATATATAGGTACACAAGGAAACCCTAACTAAAGAATGTACAATTACTATAAAGGACATATATACAAAATAATATATATATCATAACAGGGAAGACAGTACAGAAGTAAAGGAAAGCATCTTGTTAATTTGTGAAGTCGTTTCTCCCCCCTTATTAAATCAGGCCTGGAAGCAACATAGAATAAGGCATTGGTCTCAAAATGAGTATGGAGGTTTCTGAGGGAGACTTATTCACTTTAGCACCACTCAATTAATAGCTAATTGCTAGTAAATGTGGTCTTTCTCCTAGGGGACAACCATATTCAAGGCCCCAAGCTCAAAATGTCCAGGGAATTTTATAAGGAAGAATCCAAATTTTATTGATTCCTTATTGCTTTTCAGACCAGGAGATGGGAAGGCAGTGAGGTTTTAGGAGGACCCTTGGCTGTATGTTAACCCTCTTGCCGTGTACCTGAGGCTGTATGCTATCTCTTGCACTAAAAGCCATTTGGTTGGAGATTACTGAGATACAGGCACATATATTTTGAATTTGAAAAGGAAATCTGGAATACAGGTCTAACTCAGCATGAAGCCACCGGCTTTCAATTAAAGATATGGTGGAAGAAATTCCATGTGATCATAAGACTGAATAGGAAACCTAGAATTCTGTTGGAAACTGTCTTTATAGCCAATTTATGTGAATTATGGAAGAATCATAGAACTATGATGAATGTAGGGAGTTTGATGAGCTTTTTGACTCAGTTGTTTTTGTTATTTCAAATTTGTGAATCCTCTTGATTTTTTTATTTTTTATTTTTTTGTAATTACTCCCTCCCTTATCTATGCGATTAGAGTAATTTTCTGTAAGATCTTTTGGCTTTTCATTTTAGTTTTCATTTTTCAATTTTCATCCTCTTTAATGAAAGTTATTTCTCTTTTCAAAAAAGAAAAAGAAAAAGAAAGCCTATTTGTTGGGCTCTGATTCATGGGTTCTTGTTGTGCTCTACGCATTTGATCAAAACTTTTTCACAACAGCAAAGTTTTTCTTTCGAGGGTTATGGTTTAAGTAGATGGTACAGTGTTGACTTAGTTGCTCATGAAAACCAAGAGACCAAATGTTTATCCTCCTGTGGCTTCAATTTCAATTCATAGCAGCCTCTATGATTCCATCATAACAAATTTTAGACTATTTCTCTCTCTCCTTTTTTCTCCCCTTTTGATTGATAATATTGGTCATGTATGAATGGTGGGGACTTTGAGTTTCATCAGATCTTTGTATTGCATGGTTCTATTGCTTTTTGTCTAAGTTTGCTGAAAACTTTTCTTTTAATGGAGTTGCCTTTTATCTCTTCTTCTCTATTTTCTTTCTCTCCTTCCTCTTTTTTTCTTCCCTGATTTTAGTTTCCTCTGTGGCTTCAGTTCAATGACCTACAAGAATGTTATCTGCAAAAGCGACGTCAGTTACCAAATCAACTGCTTGACCAGCAGGAAAAGGATAAAAATGTTATACACAGAGAAGGATATAGTGCAGGCCTTTCTGATTTTCAATCAGTTTTGACTACCTTCACGCGGTACAGGTAGGAAGGCTGACATGGGTTAATGTCCCTTAAGAGAATTGTACCTATTTGGTGAAATAACTGTGGTCAAAATTTCAAATGTGACTAATATTTTGGGACTTCTCTCTGTTGAATGAATAGTCGCTTGAGAGTCATTGCCGAACTTAGACATGGGGATCTATTTCACTCCACCAACATAGTATCAAGGTAAGGCAGTCTATTGTTAAGAATGTCAAAAATTGAATTTGATTGGTAACAATGTACATTGAAACTGGTATTTTGTGAAACGGGGTTCATGGGGTTCAATTGAATTGCAAATAAAGATAAAACATTTTGTGAGATCAATGTAATCATCCTAATACCAGAATCTGTGAAATTATTCATCAGGATTATTGCTGTTACAATAGCATGTTCCTCAAGTTTCTGAAAGTTGTTTGTTTTGTTTTATCACATTTCAGCATTGAATTTGATCGAGATGATCAATTATTTGCTACTGCTGGAGTTTCTCGATGCATAAAAGTCTTTGACTTCTCTTCGGTAATGATTATGTTTAGATGCCTTTACTCATTGATTTTCAGTCCGTGATATGAACTATAACAGAACCACAATGTATTTTGATATAAAAGATAAGAGAACTACAAGATAACCTTAGTAATTTGAGGTACTTGGAACCTCCCTTTCTTGAGCACTCTCACTCAGCCCTAAACCAAACCCACTGAATCAATGCTTAACTTCCTTTTTCCCACTCCCTCTATTTATAACCAAATACCATAACTAACTCCCTAACTATTTACTAATATACCCTTAATAGCATTCCTATCCATCCATTTGTGGTGTTTCTCCTAATCATTCTCTGAATAAGTGAACATGTCAAATCCTTAGCCATTAATTGTTTTTCGAGTCCTTAGCATGCACACTATGGTTGATTTGGTAAAATTATTGGAATAATATGAGCTTCCTCTTCACTTAATGACCACTGACATAATCTGTAAGGAATTTGTATTGATAATGATTTAATGAACGGGGCTTTTGGTGTTGATTAACTCTTGTTGATTGGAGAGTTTGTCAGTGGACTATGCTCAGCGTACTTTAATAATGATTATGATGATGATGATGAAAGGTCTATTTATAAAGATATGCTACTGCTCTATGACCTTCATGCTGTTGTTTTATAGGTTGTAAATGAACCTGCTGATATCCACTGTCCTATAGTGGAAATGTCAACACGTGCAAAACTAAGTTGCTTGAGCTGGGACAAGCTATCAAAAAACATTATAGCTAGCAGTGACTACGAGGGTATAGTAACAGTTTGGGATGTAAATAGAGGGCAGGTAAGTCTTAGCCACATGGTTTCTTAAATTTTACAATAATTATTTTTCCCATATCGGATCTGGAGTTTATGCTAGAATAGCTTACTTGTCGAACATCGTCTCAGAGTGTGATGGAGTATGAAGAGCATGATAAACGTGCATGGAGTGTTGATTTTTCACGTACAGAACCGTCAAGGCTGGTGTCTGGTAGCGATGATTGCAAGGTACTTAATTAATTTATTTATTTTAGAAAACTTATACATTAATAACTGAATGTAAACAGGGTCATTTTGTATTTTAAAAGATAAAATAGTTAACTATATGCTTCAAAATAGATGCGGGTTGTAGATTGTTGATTCTTCTTGATGTACTCTTAGTGTAGCATCATTATTTGATAGGGTCATATTCTTGCTGCTTCTATTTCCTTGCAAGAACATTGGGATTAGAGGCTTCTGAGAAGTTTTGTGTTCATTATTTATCTGCATTTTTAAGACACATTTATATATATAACAGATGTTTGAATATGAACTTTTTAAAAAAAAAAATAAAGAGTATGTTTTTGTTCTTTTAGTTGATTATTATTCATTTTAAAACAGGGTAAAAGTGCCCTTAAATCGTCCTCCTGTCAAAAAAAAAAAGAGGAAAGAAGTTTGTAGTTATCAATGTTTTAAATCAATTAGCAGTTTTTGGCACAAGAACTATTGAAAAATCAGGGGTATAAAATGCATTCAAATCATATAGACGAAATGGAAACTCCATAAAAATTAGAGATCATGAGTGTAATCTTTGGAGCATCTTTATGAATAAATAATATAAAGTTTCTAGTTTGAAATGGTGTCTTGTGCCTGGCTTTATTAGTCTCTTGTTTGTTCAAATTTTCTACAACTTTTGTAGCAAATGAAGGATGTTTTTCAACCGATACTTAGTATTTGACATGCATTACAGAATGTATTGTTCTCATAACATCAGTTTTACCTTTCCCTTGTTCAGTTAATTTACCTTTCTCAAACCTACAATTACGAGCCTTATCCAGAATTTTTTTACCCAATTGGCCAATATTTAGTTTTAGGACTAGGAGGATTTCCAGAGTAACTATATCAGAATTTAAATAAAAGTTGAGATTTGGGCAGGAAGTACCTCAACTTGATAGCAATGTCCTAGTTTTTTGTATCTGTATGGCTATCCTATTTCTAATTCTCTTTTTGTCTTCTTTACTGAAATTTATCTGGTTCACGGAAGAACAAAAGAAACTCTTGAATCCTTGATTTTTAGTGGAATCTTACGATGCTTATGGGTTGGTTGTTTCTTAACGACTTGCTGCATCTGCTTTCAATTTAACATGCAGGTCAAAGTTTGGTGCATGAAACAGGAGGCCAGTGTCCTTGATATCGACATGAAAGCCAATATATGTTGTGTCAAATTCAATCCTGGATCTGGCCATCACATTGCAGTATGCTCCTTCACTCTATTTTTCTGGAATGTATTCTGGTCTTCTGCATTTGTCTGTTGAGTTTCCTATTGGAGCATAAAGGCTTCATTTCTGCTTAGGAAGTTATCTAGTTTTTGTCTGTCCTTGCATATTACGCATCTTTTTCCTCTGTGATCGGATCATTTACTCCATGGTTGCGTTTTAGTTGTTGGAGACCTGTCTTTGAATATGTGATGACATATATCATGTTTTTCTTTTAGTTTCTTAGTTTTCATAATGTTGCAAAATTTAGGAACCTGTTTCAAATATGAATTGCTGTTTAATCTATTATCATTCTGTAATTTTAGGATGTTCGTTGGATGGCATTTGTGTGAAAGCCATATGGATGAAATAATATGAGAATTGCTCAACATATGTGAATGACATTTTAGAATTATAGTTGGGAATCCTCTATGGTATTCATCACATTCTCGCGAGAAGTGATTGAACTATATATATATATATAAGTAATTTAATTTTGCCTTTTAAATTGCACTACCCATCTCATGGCACACTATTTTGCTTTTTAAAGAAGAATGAAAAAGGGGACTTGAGGCGTGAAATCATTGGCTATTCTTCAGGTTGGTTCAGCAGATCATCATATTCATTACTATGATCTAAGAAACATCAGCCATCCAGTTCACGTCTTCAGTGGTCACAAGAAAGCTGTCTCATATGTAAAGTTTTTATCAAACAGTGAGCTTGCTTCTGCATCTACAGACAGCACTTTACGATTATGGGATGTAAAGGAAAATCTGCCAGTGAGTATATAATTTATGCATTCCAGTTTATAAAATTTTTGTTAAGGAGTGATCTGAATTCCTTCCACTTCGTCTTCTACAGGTACGTACCTTTAGAGGCCATACAAATGAGAAAAACTTCGTTGGTCTGACAGTAAATAGCGAATACATTGCTTGTGGCAGTGAAACAAATGAAGTCTTTGTCTACCACAAGGTTAGTTTTATTCAAAACCGTGGTTCTCCATTCTTTATCTTAAAACTAACACATGGTTTGCCTCTGTCTCAGGAAATCTCCAGACCTCTGACATGGCATAAATTTGGTTCACCTGATGCAGGTGATGTGGAGGATGATGCGGGATCTTATTTCATCAGTGCTGTTTGCTGGAAGAGTGATAGTCCTACTATCCTTACTGCTAACAGTCAGGGAACAATTAAGGTGCTGGTTCTTGCGGTTTAATTAGTTAATTTGTCCATTTTAGGAATAGAAATTCTATAGGAATGCGTCTTTAGCTCAATTGTATGTAAGTAATGCTGACGATAGTCCATGTGTTAGGGAAATACAACACAGATGGGTCTTTTTGAGTTAAGGCTACGTGTACCCATCAAGAAGCTGGGGGGGTATTTTATCCCTAGCTCCTGGTGACCATCTATTCCTCTATCCACACCCTATTCACTATAGTCAATATTTTATCCCTAGCTCCTGGTGACCATCTATTCCTCTATCCACACCCTATTCACTATAGTCAATATGTCCTTGAACCAATCATCGCTCTGGAAGCTTGGATTGTGTTCTTTAAAATGGTTACAATGAACTACTGAATAGAATGCCCTTGTCTGTAACAACCCTTGTGATAGCATCTTCACTTGTATACGAGTCTAACTTTGAAGTGAAGACAATGGAGAAAATGGGGTGGTTTCTGGAGAGTGAGCTGTGAGGCAGTAAGAGAAAGGGCTGACTAATGCATCATTCAAGTATTTGATTTCAATCTTATTTGACAGACTTACAAACTTTGGACGATATTTCACTCTAAAATGTAGTCGATTCTTGATCCTGTTTTTTATCGTCTCCGAAACAAAAACTATCGTATGGGCAACTCAGTTTCTTTTTGGGCGGGGTCAATAACTCAGTAAAACTTTGTACATTCGGCTTCTGCAATTTCATGTTGAAAACCTCATCCCATTATCAACTTTACCCATGTAATCCTCCTAGATTTAGGCTTAAAACAAAGATTAGGTATTCAATGTTGGGATTCAGCAGTAGCGGCAGCTCGGATATGTCACAGCCTGCTTTTGACTAGAAGCAATAAAGTTTATTGGATGACCCATTCCTAGATCTTTTTGGTTATTTTGGTCTAAAGTTGAGGACAATAAATGTTGAATATCCCCTATAGTACCAAAAACTATGGTTTGAAGGCGACCTTTATTATGATTTTTTTTTTTTACCTTCATGCTTGAATTGAGTACTGACTTCTGCTGCTTTACTTGACCTATTCATTTCAATAATTGATGTTTGCTTTAACTTCCTTGACCAACTTCCAACTGCCTGCCTTTTAACATAACGAAGCTAATTATGCTTTGTCAGCATCTTCCTCTTTCTTTATGTCATTTTATACTTTAATTTCTCCTTAATCTTTTTCAATTTGATCATCCCCAAAAACCGCCTCTTGGAGGTGGCTTGCTGCTGAGGAGAAAACTTTTTGTATTATGGTCGTAATTTAGAATAGTTCTATTCTATACTACTTTTATTTATTTTTACCATATCATTATTAATTTCATTATTTTATTCAGTGAGTCCTACGTCACTCTGCAAATACTGCTGATGTGGCTATTAAAGTACCATGAAAAAAATTCTGTACTCCACCACTCCAGTAGTATTGAAACTTGGATATGAGTTTAGTCTAAAGTGTCTCGAATTGGTGAAATGAAATGCTTAATGGGAAGAAAAAAAAAAGATCGAAGTTTTGATAAGTTTAGGTTTTATGAGGTGGCTCATACTTTTAATAACCTTAGGTTTTGTGGAGTTAGAGATAAAGAAGTTCATGTAATTTGTGAGTGGATTGTGGAATATGAATGAATTGTAGAAATTTGGTTCTATTTAATTTGTGTTTGGTTTTTGGATTTATGGTTTATAAAATTTATAATATATTATAAAAGGTAGGTTTTTGTAAGTCTGAGTTTATATAGCTCGTGAGATTAATAAACTTGTGATTTGGGATAAACAAGCTCACATCTCATCATAAGCTTTCTATTTCTTGACTTTGGGTTATACAAATTTAACTTGGGAATCAAATATCGTTTGTTATCTTTTGTGATTAGGATTTAGGCAAATAAAATCTCTTCACTGTAGAGTGGGATCCGCATCCGATACCATGGATGTCAAAAAATTAAACAAAAAAGAAATCATCCCATAAGACCTGCAAATCTTTGACTTATTCCGCCATTCGTTTCCCTGTTTGTCTTTGCTAGCGTTGCTTTCTTTTTCCTTCGTTTAGGTAATTACCCATATATGGATTTTTTTAAAAGAAGAAACCCCACATAATTGGTGAATATTCATTTTATTTTCTTTTCAAATTCAAGAACCAATCATTATTAGATCTGGATTATCCCATTCTCCCAACCAAATTCCCCTCTACGGTTCATCCCCTCCCCGTGCTGCGTGCCAAACAACAAAAAAGAAAAAAGAAAAAAGAAAAACATTGACGTAAAGGGGGAAAAGTGAACGAATTATAAACCCAAAAAAAAAAAAAATTAATGAGCAATGAAGGAATAGACGAAGAAAGTGTCTGGAAGCTTTCTTTATTGCGTGCGAAGATTGTCAATTAAAAATGAGGAATAGGTATTTACCACAAGCGTAGGGGGTTGGTGTTTGGTAAACAAGATTCCCCATAAAGAAATAGAAATGAGAGTCGGTCAAATGGTCAAAATTCAAAGAGTACCACTTCGTTATTTGACCTGTTTGTTCCACTACCCTCCCTTTATAAGCTTCATTAGAATCCCACGAGAGAGAGAGAGAGAGAGAGAGAGAGAGAGAGAGAGAGAATAACTTGACAATTTTTCATTTTTAGGACATTTAATCATTTAAAAATGATTTACAATTCATCAAATATAATGATATATTAAAATGAGATATATTTGAAAATCATAAAAATTTAAAACTTTGAGTTATTCTCAAGTCAACCACTTTGCACAATAATTCATGGTTAAATTGAACGACTTATAGTTGTTCAACACAACTCAACATGGCTCGGGGGATACATGCCTCAAATTCAAACACATCTTGCTTAGTGCTTAGGGTTCCTTAGGCTCATGAATTGAAGCTTCTATCTTTCATCCTATGGTATCAAGGGTGAGACATTCGATCTTCCATGACTATCCATAGATCAACTCACTCTTATAAATATCATTTTCGTGGCCATTCTAGGTACAATTTTTATATTATTATTGTCCAAATTATATGGAGTTCATTCTTCACTTGCCATCACAATTTATTGACACGATCATTTTGACAAACACAAAATCGACGTTAGACAAACATTCAACCGTGCTCTCCCTTTTACGAGTCCTAATTGACAATAAATTGGACACACCAACTCCATTTACACAATATAATTTTATTTATTAAAACAAAACTCCAGTAACTAATTTTCCGGGGGGGAAAAACCTTGATTTCTTTAATATACTATTATGAATAATTAATAGTGAAATTAGAAATAAGTACATCCGAGTTCAGCTGTAAAAATACTAGGGGATCAACGGTGGCGTTCGTCCAAGATTCACTTACTTTGATTCGCGACACGTGGCAAGAGGCGAATGGCTCGTGGTGGAAAAACAAAAAAAGTTGGCGCGTGAAGGAGACAGGAGGAAGAGGGAGAGCGTCCACCGAGAGTGAGAGATTGTGAAAACAAAACAAAAAAGAAAAAGGCCGAGAGAGATTTTTAGGAAAAACAATAATAATAAATATTTAAAAAAAAAAAAAAAAGTCTCCAGTTTTTTTCATTCTTCTCCTTCTCCTCTCTTTGTTTTGTTTTGTTGGTGAGTGGAGGAGGTTCAATCTGTCCCTTTATTGGGCCCCACTCTCGATTTCCCTGATTTATTAGCCATTGCCTGAGAGTTTTCGTGGGCTCAAATTAATCCCCCTTTGACCATTTTACCCCCTCTTTTAATTATTTTTTCTTTTACCCATTAATTATACTTTGAAATTTATACTAACTTAAACGTAGTTCAAATAGTTAAAACATTATAATCTAAACTAAAGTATTAGAAGTTGGAATCTCTACCTCTACATATTATTTAACTCAAAGAAAATAAATCTTAATTTTGTGTTGATAAACTTTCAAAAGCTTCATTTTAGCTCTTACGAAAGAAACTATTGTTTTGATCATTAAACTTTTAAAATATCCAATTTAATCTATAGTTTTTTTTTTAATTAAAAGGAAAAAAAAAAGATCATTTCAGTCATTCTTAGTCTTCTTTTACCTAGGTCTAAATAATATTTTGTCTCAATCAACCTATGTGATTCTAATAGTGTCAAAGTCACGTTATCTATTTACTAAACAATTAACGACTCCAATTCGTATACAGTTTAGTGGATAAGGTTCGATCCTCAACTTCTTTATATTTTTAACTAAAAAGAATTAACAATAAAATAATAGAGACTAAATTATAAATTTCAATAGTTGAGAGTTCGAAATAGATTAAACTTAAAATTTTAAGAATTCAATTAGACACTTTAAAAATTTGAGAGTAATTCCCGGTCCATCATCTCACCAAAATCACCTCCCAACTAATTATGCAAAAATCAATTTTCAATGATTTTAGATTTTTCTAAAATCAATTTTATTTATTTACCAAACATCAACATTTGAGAAGAGAGTGATTTTGACAATGGAAAAAGTGATTTTGGCCATGTTAAAATCACTCCCAAACATACCCTATGAATTCAATTCGACACTTTTAAAATTTAGAGACTAAATTGAAACATCTAGAAAATTTAGGGCTTGTTTGGTTGGCAATCTGGATTTTGTTTTTATGTTTTCAGATTAAGTGAATCTACGTTTGACATATGTGTTTTCGAAATTGTTTTCAGATTCTGTGATCAAAATAGTGAAAATTCTGAAAACGACATTTTTTTTGTTTTCATTGTATCCACAATTTGAATTTTAAATTTTAAAATGCATAATTATATTAAAAAAGATTAAAAAAAAACTTTAACAAATATAGTATTTCATGTTCAATTTATTTTTGCTAAATTAAAATATGTAGAATATAATATATTATAAATTCGATGATATTGTAAAATAATAATTATACAAAATTTATAATAAAGAACATGGTCATAAATAAATTAATAATGATTTATATTCAACATAATATTTAGTTTTGTAACTACAACTCGTTTCATGATCTATAAATATATTATAGAACACAGTTTAAACAATTATTTAAATTAGAATCTAATTTCTAAATCTACTACTAAACACATATATGAAAACATGAAATACAATTATGTTTTTATTGAATCCTTTGTTTTCAAATTGCCTACTAAATAGACCTTAGAGACTAAAATAGAATCTAAATTGTTATTTATGTTTTGTCATACTTACTCCATCTTAATCTCATGCAGTCTTTGCCAATGTTTTTATGCAACCAAACAAAAAATAAAAGAGAAAAATAAAGCATTTGAAAAAGTAAAATTGAAGAACATATTCTGTTGGGTGTGAATTTTTATAGACACCCTAACTTCTTTTATTTACTAAATCTTACCCCTTTTTTTTTTCTTTTCATTACGTCTCGTGTAATCTGAAGTTTTGTTATTTACCTTGGGTGAAAATTTTAAAGTCAACTAGAACTTAATTAGTTCAACTATCGTAAGTGGGTTGGAAATTTGGTAGATTGTAACGATGTCATCTATTTGTACTTTGTTTTTTTAGTACACGGGAATACTAAAAAAAAAGACAAAACATTAAGAAGTGATCAGAGGGAGAGAGACAAAATATTAATGGGTTGTTTGACGCGCTGGTTTGGAATTAGAAACTCTAGGAATCCTTGGCTGGAATAAGAAATCCTAGGGTTCCTAATTACTGTGTTTGGGGTACATGGTTGAGTTTGGCTGGTTTGCTGAAACCTGTGTTTGGGGTGTAGGGTTGAGTTGGGCTAGGCTGGGGTTTGTTTAAACTGTTTTTTTAAACAATTTTTTTTAGTTTTTTTTTTTACTTGATAATTGTTTACTGAATTGCATATTAATATTTTAACCAATTATGTGGATCAATTGTTTCAAGCATAGTTAATTATGAATGTGTAGTTTGTACAAGTATCTCATTCACTCCATTCATGATGATGTAAAATTAAATAACATTAGTAAGTACATATATTTTAAATAATTAATACAACGAAAAGAAGAATGATGTTGCTGGAATAAAGGAAATACATAATGCAAATGAATGTCTGAAGTTCATAATATATACATAAGCTGAAAGGAATGAAGAAAAGAAATAGCAATAGTTGTCCAAAACACAAATTGAATTAAAACTAAGTAGTAGCTGAAGGTGATGAAAGCATCGAGTTGTCGTCCATGAGGGGTCGGGTTCCAGGTGTTCTCCCTTACACTTCCACACAGTAATCATACTTTCAATCTATGGAGAATGCAAAGAACGGATGGGTACGAATCCTAGGACAAATAAGAAAGCATGATATGCTCCATTTCCTAATGTAGATAGTCTTGCTCAGCTTTTCTTTCTCCCTTTTCATAGCTTTCTTCCTTTTCCAGCCTCATTTCTCCATCTAAAGTGTCTCATCTAAATACCTCATTCAAAGCCTTGAATTCAGGGTTGGTTGGACAATTCTAATACATAGGTGGACAACTAAATTAATGAATTTTCTTGCACGTGTGAATCAGGTGGTTCTTTTAATAAAGATATGCTTCAACAAGGTTTTTTACTTATCTCTCCAAATTCATCTCCCAACATTGTTTTCAAAGCTCTTCACCTAAAGCAAAATTCAATAAATTAACCTCATGTCTTAGCCAAAAGTAAACAATTTTCACATCTTAGGGACTTTAACAACCAAAAATCACCAAAAACACTCAAACAAGCAGGTTTAATAAGAGATTTTTAAACAGGAATAACTCTTCTATTGAATAGTTATCAAACTTTATTTTAGAAATTTAAAAAATTGAAAGTCTATTTTAAAAAATTAAGGAATTTAAAACTCTATTTCACAAAGTATTCAGAAAACTATTTTAGGAACTCTATTTTAAAAATTAAAAAATTAGAAGTTTATTTAATAAATTAAGGAATTTAAAACTCTATTTCACAAGGTATTCCGAAACCTATTTTTGGAACTTTATTTTAGAAATTAAAAAATTGGAAGTCTATCTAAGAAATTAGGGAATTTAAAACTCTATTTACAAAGTATTCATAAACATATTTTTGGAACTCTATTTTAAAAAAATAAAATATTGGAGGTCTATTTAAGAAATTATGAAATTTAAACAAAATTTCACACCATATTTTGAAATATATTTCAAGGATAAATGAGTTATAAAATTCGAATTCTATTTTAGAAATTAAAATATTAGAAACTCTATTTTGCACAGTATTTTGAAACCTATTCCAAATATATTGGGTTAAATATTTGTTTAGTAGCCATTTTTAGTTTTATTTTAACATTTTAAAAACTTGACTACGTGGTCGAGTTGCTGGGGGTGATCGTTGGAGTGGTTGTTGGGGTGATCAGATTGATGGGGTGGTTAGGTTGCCGAAGTGGTCGCCGGTGGTGGTTGCACGGTGGTCAGATCACCGGAATTGTCGTTGGGTGGTTGTTGACAGTAGTTGTTGGGTGGTCGGGTCGCTAGAGTGTCTGGTGGTTGAGTCATTGGAGTCGTTGTCAGAGTGGTCATTAGGGTGATTGGGTTGCTAGGTGGTCGGGTCGCCATGGTGGTCACTATGTGTCGTCAATGGTGGTTTTGGGTGGTTGAATTTGTTAGGTTGTCGGGGTACTCACCGAAGTAGACATCAAGGTGGTCGGGTCATCGGAGTGGTTACTAGGTGGTTGTAGGCGGCGGTTGCTAGGTGGTCGGGTTGTCGGAGTGGTTGTCAGATGGTCATTAGCGGTGGTTCGGGCAAGTCGGGTTGTCATGGTGGTTGGGTCATCAAGGTGTCATGTTGTTGGGGTGGTTAGGTCACAGGGGTGGTCATCAGATTGGGTTCTCATCGCAGTGGTCACCAAATGTAGTCGTCAACGGTGGTCGGGTCGCTAGTGCGATCGTTGGAGTTTTCGTTGTCGGTGGTCATCGGAGTTGTTGTCGAAGTGGTTGTCGAAAAAGGAAAACAAAAGTGGAAGAAGAAAACATGGCACAAACCCATGGGGTTGCACTGTTGTAACCCATGGGGTTGTGTTTCAAAACCAAGGGTTTTGAACACCTTGTGCCAAACATGGTTTTGGGTTTAGAACCCAAAACCATTCCAACCCAAACCCATGGGCCAAACGCCCCCTAGGTAGTCAGTGTTTGCAGCACGAGTTGTCCAAGAAGGAACCTCCTCGATCTAGATTTCAAAATGACAAAATTTACGAGCATATCTAGCAAGGCCGTGAGCTACTGTGTTGCATTTTCCTGAAGTGAAGAGAAATTCAGTGATTAGTCCTTGCTGATTCTTCTTGCATAAATCATCCACGAACGGTTGAATCTCATTTGCAAACCTACTTGACCACTCAGGAGTTTCTAAAGAATTTGTGAATCTACTTCCGGGCCATAAGGGTACTAATCCAGCTTCAATAGCTAGCATAATACCCTCATTTAACGCTAGGACCTCAGCGAGTTCAATAGATCCTCTAAAAACTTGGAGCTTTCTTGCTGTGAGCATAGTGTTGCCTATTGAATCTCGAACTATGGCCCTCAACCCTAAAGAATCATTTAACACCGCAACATCAGTGTTTAATTTGAACGAATTCAAAGGGGGAGGGTGCTACCTCTCATTGTCAGCTTCTACATGCGTCATATTGGAAGGTGGATTAGATGGATTGTGGCGTTGATGAGAAACCGTTGGATCCAATGCTTTGTCCATGATCATTTCCTTGATGACATCGAACGGCCAATGAACTGGGTTCTTTCTGTTGGGGATGCTTGACTACAAGGATGCTTTTGTTATGTTTGTTTCATATTGCTGCCAGTGTTAACACTAGAATGCGCAACTTTGTTTCATCTATTTGTACTTTTGATTTTATTCTATGAATTTATTGTTCGTATATTTATATTAATTTTATTCTCATACTTTAAAATGTTTCATTTATATTAAAATAATTTAGTGTAAGTTAAATGATAAGTTTAGTCAAAATAATTTCAACTGTTTTGTCTATTTAATTTGCTAACTTCAGTTTCTTTTTTAAAAAGATTGTCTTTTATTTAGTTTTAACCATTAATAATATTAATGAAACAATGAGGTGACATATTATATTAGACAAACCAAACATAAATGGGCATCCAAACAAACTAACTTACCTAGCCTGTCTACACATACCTATTCATTAGCTCCTTTAATTTGCGTAGTTGTCAATTTGTATACGTAGTGTAGGGGTGATAGTCTTAACCGAAAACCGATCAAATCGATCTAGTAGTTTGGTTCGATTTTTTAGAAGAAAATTTGACATCTATGTTTTTGTTTTGGCAAAACCGAAAAATATTGGTTCGGTTCGATTTTTGTCCAGAAAAATCATTAAAAATCGAACCGAATCGAGGTATATATACCTTAAAAAAACCATAAATCGAATCCCACTTCATTCTTCCGTTGTTTCATCCGTTTTCTTTCAATTAATTTTAAAGTAACAAAATGAGATTGTTAGGTCTATGAATTCTTATTGAGGTTTGAGAAATTTTGGGGCAAAAAAAACTAAAATAGGGGCTCGAACTAGGAAGTAAAATAGCAAAAAAATTGTAAAAAAAAAAGACAAAAAAAGAGAATGGAACCGAAGAGCAACCGAACCAATGGACAACCGAACCGATGGTTTCGTCCTTTATTGGACATTGGTTTGGTTCCTCTTTTGCTAAAATTGATTGGATCGGTTCGATTCTCAGTTTGGCCTAAAACCGATGAAAACCGAACCGATATCATCCCTAATGTAATGACAGATCCAGAGAATACATCTTGGAGGAGGCCAGACTTAAATAATATATTTTAAGTTCAAAATTTTATTATAAAAATATAATCAAAATTATTGGTAATAGAAATGTGTACAAATTATCTAATTAAGTTTGTAATTTGCATAACCATATATGTGTAGGTGTTAGGTTTGTACACAGTAATGCTACTTTATCACCGACCTAAGTATTAGGGTTGTGTCTAACAAGTTTTTAAACTTTAAAGTGTCTGATAGGTTCCTAAATTCTCAATTTTGTTTCTGATGTGTCCTTAACCTATTAGATTTCTTTTTTAAAAAAATTAGGGTCTTATTAGATACAAAATTGCAAAGTCTTGGTCTTCTTAGAGATAAAATTAAAAAGGTCAATGTCTTATTATAGTACTATGCATTTTAAAAAAATATTGAATAAGTCAATGACCTATTAAACACAAAAAAAAAAAAAAATGATACTTTAGGGAGATCTTATTCATTTTAAAGTTCAAATATTTACCAGACACAATTGAAAATTTAGGAACCTATTAGACACAACTCTAAGTTAACGAAGTTAATCTATTTAGATTTTCAAGAGAAAGTCCTAAAACAGGACATAGTTAGATATTTTAAAATTCCATTAACCTTTTCTTAAAAACAAAATTTACTAATATTATTCCTAACTTACTATTTTACAAATATGAAAGGTTAGAAAAGGAAGGTCATCACTCATCACATATATATTTATAAAAACCAAGTTAATTGTAATAAGAAATTAATGGTTTAAAAATTATTTTGGTTTTTATACTTTCATCTTTGGTTCGTTTTGGTCCCTTTACTTTTAAATTTTGTTCATTTTAGTTTATGTGCCTTCAAAAAGTTCTTTTCGGTCCTTATACTTAAAAAATTGTCATTTTGGTTCCTCTTTACAATGAACATCCTTTAAAATAAAGTTATGACTACATTTCAAAAAATTTATTAAATGTAGTGTTTGTGTTGAAATTTTGATTAAAAATTATATAAAAATAAAATAAAATAAAATGGACTAAAACAATCACTTTTTAAAAGTACATGAATCAAAATAAACATTTCAAAAGTATAGTAACTAAAATAGACAAAATTTGAATTTATAGAAATCAAAACTAATGTTTTGAGGGATTCAAATCAACTAAAGCTAAAACTTTAGAGATTAAAATAGTATTTAAACCAAATGAAAGGGACATTAATATAAGCCGAGTAGTCACACAAATTTTCAACACTCATTAGTAGATTAGGAAATAAAGTCAACACAGACAAATATGATGATTTTATAATAAAATAAATTTGGGGTTTCTTTTTTCCAAACTAAATTTTAAAATGGGAGGTTGTAAAAGATACTTTTTTAAGACATGGTTGTAAAAAATAGGTAGATATTTTGATTCCTACACTTTAAAATTTATTCTATTTCAGTTTTTCTATTTTTTAGATGTCTAAATTTTAGTCCACATACTTTCCATACATCTTAAAATTAATCTCTACTATTAATTTGATGTTAACTTTTTCATTAAAAAAATTTAGTCCCTATCAATCTTTCCTTTGAAATTTTTGTTAACATATTTACAGTTTGTTAATTATTATTATAATTTTACCAGTTTGATAACAATTTGGTTTAAATACTATTTTGGTCATGTACTTTTGACTTTGGTTCATTTTGGTCTCCACTCTTTTAAAATGTCCATTTTAGTCATTGTACTTTTGGTTTTGATTCATTTTGGCACTTGTACTTTAAAAAAGTGATCAATTTGGTCCATTCATTTTCATTTTTTTTTCATTTTTTCAATCATAATTTTAACATGACACTTCACTTCGTAAATTTCTTGAAATGTTGTCATAAATTTGTATTAAAGGATTTTCATTGTGTATAAAGTTTACTCGTAAATTTTAGAAAATAGAACTTAAATTTGTCACTTTTTAAAAGTATAAAGACCAAATGAACATTTTAAAAGTATAAAAATCAAAATAAATTAAAGCCAAAAATATGAAATCCAAAATGAGCATTTAAAAAATATAGAAACTAAAATAAACCAAACAAAAAATATTGGCACTAAAATAGTATTTAAACCTAAATATTAAGTTCTAAAACTTCGAAAAAAACCAAGTACTAATTATTGTAAACGAGGGAGAAAAGAAAAAATAATAATAAATAAATAAAAAGGAGATATAAATATAATCCTATAACCGCTTTGAGAGACCCGTTTTTACTCATTGGTTCTCCCTGAGGGCAAGCACGTGACATGGCGCCTGGTCTCTGGCAAAATCTAAAATTTCTCTGATGCCCCTCTGACGGCGACGATTTTTCACTTTTCTCCAAAAAAATATAAAAAATTTTAAACAATCACAAAATGGCACATGGATTTGATAAAATTCCTGTGACGACAGAATGACGCTTCTGACCTTCGAATCTGGAAATAAAGTTGTTTTCCCGATACTATTTCCGTCATTTCACCCATAAATGGTTTTTCGGACAGTTTATGTGGGCCCGGCCCTTAAATTCTGGCCCACATTTCGCCACCGCCCTCCCCCCTTCGCGCCCTTTCACGTCGACAATTTTTCGCCAACTTAAACGGCGAAAGAAACAGTCCTCCAAATTACTAAATTACCCTTACTCCCGTCATATTGTTTTTATTTTACGCATTAATTATTATATATTTCGCTAACAGAAGGAACTCTTTTATTTCGACAAAAAAGTCTTTTGCTAAAAATAATTAATAATCACGATTATTTTTATAATCTTTTTTTTTAATTTCTTTTCACTCTTGTGAAAAGACGTATATGCCCTTCCTTTTTGCACTTATTTCTCAAATGGTTTTTTCAAGTCAACTATGGTCTTTGGTCTTCTTTGGTTAATATCGGTGGAAGAATGCACTCTTGACTTGATTGCACTTCATGGACGTATGTTTATTGTAATATATTTGAAGTCATTTTTCTTAATATATTCAATTTTTTTCTTATAATATTTTTGTACCTTTATTAATTATATCGTATATTGAAGAAAAAAATTTAAATGACCATTTATTCAATTATATGTATTGATTAATTAGTGGCGTGTTAGTAAGCTATATTTAAATATCTCTATATGAGTAGGGATGTAAAGTGACCCTCGTTTTCATTAAGAATGAAAATAGTATTTGTTTTACTTTATCTTTAAATGCACTATTCATTTTGATACTATGACGTATTATCTATTTAATATTTGAGAAAAAAAATCAAATTATACCCCTAAAGTTTGGAGGTTGTATCCATAAAAATCTTAAACTAATAATTTTATCAATTTAGATCATGAACTTTCATAAGTGTATCAATTTACACCATTTATTCATTCCATTTGAAAAATGTTAGTTTACACACATGTGCAAACTTATGATTCTATCAATTAAAACTCATAAACTGTCATAAGTGAATTAAGTTCTCAATTTGAAAATCGTCAATGTATCAATTCTCACATGTGTGTAGATTTCTTAAAAAATATAGATGCTCTATTTGAAAATTGTCGATTATTTAAAACGGGTGGCATAAATTGATTCACTTATGAAAGTTCAAGAGTTTAATTAATATAATTATATAAGTTTGCACACATGTAAACTAACATTTTTCAAATTAAATGTAACATAGTGTGTAAATTGATACACTTATGGGTTTAAATTGATACAATTATTAGTTTAGGATTTTTATTGGTACAACTCCCAAAATTTAGGACTTTTTGCTCTTACTATTTTTAATGGTTAATTTTTTATTATGCATTTAATTAAACATGGTATAAAATCATATGACGAAAAATTCAATGGTAGGTGTATTGCATTTATAATATTTTAATAACTTTTTTTTACATACAAATAAATAGCAGCCAAGGTGAATTTGGATCAACAGTAATTGACATGTCCTCTCGACCAAGAGGTCAGAGGTTTGAATCCCCTACATTCAAAAGTTTTTGAACTAGAACAGAACAAATGGCAAAGAAATTAAAAAAGAAAAAAGAAAAAAAGAAGAAGAAGGTATCGTGGATTCTTAAGGCCCACTCTAAATTCCAAAAAGTGAAAAAAAAAAAAAAAGAAAGAGTAAAGACAATAAATAATAATTTCCTTGAAAATAAAAGAGAGAGAAATTCATTTCCAACTTTATTCCATGTGTAGCTATTCTTATTTACAATTCATCGTAAATTTCAATAAAGTGCCAAAGTTTAACACACACATGTATTTTGGTGTAGCACAAATATTATTGTAGAATGCTAAATTTTGAACTATTGCAAATGATCACATATTAATCATACTAGATCGTTATAGCTAAAATAAAGATATAAATGAATCAAATTAAATGATGTCATGACTATCTAGTGATATGAATGAATCCAATTAGATTGCATTACATTATAATTGAGACGAAAATTATATAGGCATAGACTCGTCTAATGGCCATAGAAGACTTCATAAACAAATGAGACTATTCATCGACGAGACAGAGAATCAGAAAAAATCAAAGAGCTTCACCTAATTTGGTGATTGAATTTACTACATTAAGTTATTTTCACAAATTAAAATCTGCAAGTTTTATTCATTGTCCGATATTGGAACGGGCACCTTATCATGGGCGGGTGCAAGTTCATTTCCCATAAATGGCCAGTGAAAGTCCTCGAAGCTAAAGCCCTCACTGAAGGCTTGAGGGAGTTAGAGATTGCGTGGAAGGGTCAGAATCCCCCCATGGAAGTGGAATCACATTCTCTTGAAGTGGTTAGCCTTTTAAACCAGTTCGATTTTGACTTGTCTAAAGTGGACTTTTTTGTTGAAGAAGCTCTCCATCTCGTAGCTTCTGTGAATACTCTTCTTTTTTGTAAAATTCCTAGAGAGGAAAACAAAGCTGCCCATGAGTTAGCAGCTTTGGCTTCCTCTTCAGGGATTTCTTCGGTCTGGAAAGATTGTTTTCCAGCTTTCGTTTTGTTCCTCATTGTTTAGAGGGAATACCTGTGGGGGTTGGTTTGGTTGCGCTTTCTTTATTGTCTTTCAGTTAAAAAAAAAAAAAATTAACCTTAAACTTTACTTGTGTGGATAAGTTTTAAATATTATAATATATTTTTTTGGAAAAAAAAAAATCAATCCTCACTCATAAGCTTCTCAAGTTATATTAATTTTCACTCTAAATGTTCACTTCCATCAAATTGCACCTCAAACTTAAATAAATGTTGCAATATGAACCTTAAACTTGATAGGTTTTTCCCCAAAAGGTAGTTAAAAATAATATTCTCATACGCATTTAATAAATTATAAAAACATATATATATATATATATATATATATATATATATATATATATATATATATATATATATATATATATATATATATAACTAAGTCTAAGGTTGAATTTGATGAAATTAAAAATTTATAGTAAAAATTGATACAACTTGTCAAGTTTATGAGTAAAATTTGTTTTTTGTTTTAGAATCAATATTACAATATAATTATCTACAGAATTATTATTATTTTATTGGTAAATAAATTTATTTACATTATTAACCCGTCATAAGAACCAAACCAACCAAAATATATAGTAGTAATAATACATTGAATAATTTCTTGAATGTTGACTTATTAAATCGGTAATAATAACGATAATAATGGAAGCCAAACACGCCCTTGTATTTATGAACGAATTAACGACGTAACTACCGCTTTATTACGATCATCAGCAAACAACAAACGGAGGGTATTTAACAGCGGCACGCCGAGGACAAAATGGTAATTTCAGTACACTTGCCGTATTTATTATTCGTACACGAGCGTGAAGAAGCTTGTTTTATCGTTAATTGGGAAGAGAGAGAGAGAGGAAAAAAAAAAAGAAAAAAAAAGGAAAGAAAGTGAAAAAAAAAAAGGAATTTATCGAATTGGAATAATAGTGGATTTCACATTGATTCTTCACAATCTATCCGCGATTCCCTTCTCGCCTTGGTTCCTTATAAAATTTCTAAATTGGTTTCTTTCTTCAATTTCAGACTCAGATCATCTTTGTTATTCGCGGAAGATCACACCATTAATTAAAGTTTTTTCTTTTTAAAAGAAATTTTTGGGCGATTTGGGAGGGTTTTTTTTTGTTTTTGTTTTTGTTTTTGTATCTGAATTTTCCCGGGAGATTTGAGGAGGTTCTTCAGCTTGATTGGTTGGATTTGAAAAGCATTTGAAGGGTTTTTTTAATATCTACTACCGATGCCAGATAATCTGCAAGTCCACAGGAATGCTGTTCCTAACCAATCCCCTGGTAACACTGAAGCTTCAACGATTCTTGATGCACTTTTATGGGATTGTTAGGATCTGATTTTTGTTTCTTTGTAATAACCATCTAATGACTTTGGATTTTTGGTGATCGGGTGTTTTTCTAGTTCGAACTGTTTTGCTAGTGTTGAAGTGTGTAAGAAATTCGTGTAATTAGCGATTTTATTGTTCTCTTTCTGTCTCTGTCTTCATTGAACGATGATTCTGGTTAAATGTATTCGAGCCTCACTGTATCTCGTTCTGAAGAACTTCTATCGTGTTTTGATGCATTTGCCTCATTGGGAGATTTCCTTTTCTTCTTGTTTGGCAATATATCGATTTTGTAACTTGTAGTGATTTAGTGTTGGAGCATCTTTTGACGGTTTATAAAACGAAGGAAGTTAGTTCCTGGTGCAGTGTAGATCATCTTGTTATTCATCACATTTTGATCTCTTGATTTCTATTTTCCCCTTTTTGGAATCAGATATCTCAGAGGCGCTCTGGCGGTTGGAAATCAGTGATAATCAAGATGGAGGTGACGCGGCAGAATCGAGCCCTTACCCCGATCGACCTGGCGAACCTGATTGCTTATATTATATGAGAACTGGGTCTTGTAGCTATGGAAGTAATTGTCGTTTTAATCATCCTGTCTACGTTGCTCAGGTATAAGTTATTTTGCCTCTGCAAGATAATTGAGTAACGCATCTATGATGTACCTGGTTCTAATGATCTCCTATCTACTGATGATTGAGTAACGCATTTCTTTCGTTATTTGTTAATCAAACAGGGTGCTCTATATAATGGGGAACTTCCAGAAAGAATTGGGCAACCCGACTGTGAGGTATTATTGTTGAGATCAAGTTTCTTAGATGTCGATGGAGTCCTGTCGTAATTCGACCTACATGATAATCTTTTTGAAACTTTTTGACAATCTAGATGAAGTCTAGCCTTCATTTGAAAGCTATCTTGAGCAGTGAAATGAGATTAAACCCTTTATGGGAGACTATGTCAGGGCTATTTGGTGACAATTTTTGCAATTTTTGATGACTTCTATTAATAATTTTCGAACACTTGTTTGCAGTATTTTCTGAAGACAGGGACCTGTAAATATGGAGGATCATGTAAGTATCATCATCCAAGAGATAGGCGTGGAGCTGGGCCTGTTACCTTTAATATTTTAGGTCTTCCCATGCGGCAGGTGTGCAGTCTTGGTTTATCAATTTTATGCTATCTGCGTATTGATATCTTAGCTAATTGGTTATTCAAGAGAATGTAGGCATTTGCATTTATCATAATGATTTTGATGAACCTAATGCCTTCTCAGGAAGAAAAGTCGTGCCCTTATTATTTGCGCACTGGATCATGTAAATTTGGAGTTTCATGCAAGTTCAATCATCCCCAGCCATCACCAGTTGGAAATATGTTACCTCAAGCTAGACCTGGTGCTTTGGGTTCTGCAGGCACTCCATTCATGCCTTCATCTGGTTTACCATATGCTGGTGGAATTCCTGCTTGGTCATTGCCTAGAGTACAATATATGCCTGGTCCATGTGTACAAGGCCAACAATCTTATGTGCCTGTCTTGGTTTCTCCATCACAGGGTGCCATTGCTGCTCAAGACTGGAACACTTACGTGGTTAGTATCTGTCTGAACAAACAAGGGTTCTACTGAATTTCTAATGCCATGCATTTTGATAAAAGATACTGTTTTATCCATTACGTTTTTTGTTTATTGTGTGAAATGTATTAGAACCTTGGGGTTCTGCCTTGTCCTGGAGTCATTGAGGTCGGCTGCTCAGCGATTATCGAGCACATTAGTGATGTAAATTGGGATGTTCCAAATATTCCAGTATCTGTCTCATACTCTTGAGAGTATATGCTTTGATTGCTTCAATTTAGTTGGCACATCTAGCTTGCATGTTTTGTACATTGGCATGCTTCTTTCTTGCATGATAGGAGGTATTTGTCTTCCTGTTGTTTCAGTTTAGATGTGCCTGTCAAGATGGGTGCGCTAGATAGTGTTGTCAGTTCAACATTTTTCTGTTGGGCATGAATATCTTGTGCTTTATTTTAAACTTTTGACGAATAAAGGATAAAGGATGTAATTTTCGAGTAGACGTATTTCTTTTTTCTTTCTACTTTTTTGAAATTTATCAACTATGTAAAAAACATGGTAATTTGCACTTGAACATACTTATGCATACAATGCTTGAGAGGAGGTCAACTCTTTTGGTTTCCTTTGAATGGTTTTAGATCAATTTGCCTAGGTATGTCTTTTGTATTCAATTGAACAGAAATTTTTGGTTTAGTGATGTTGACTCATTATCATTTGTGACTATTATCATGTTCTATCAGGGCAATGTCAGTCCTGTTCTTCCCAATCTTGGTTATAATTCTGTCAATTTGGAAGAGTCGTATTCTAATGGGCAGTTGGCCTTATCAACATCAACTCCAACGCTACCTGATCGACCTGATCAACCAGAATGCCGTTATTTTATGAACAATGGCACATGCAAATATGGATCTGATTGCAAGTTCCATCATCCGAAACAAAGAATTGCACAATCAGCAATGAATGCGCTTGGGCTTCCTTCAAGACCCGTAAGTGCTTATTCTTAACCATACAAAAACTTTTCAAATCATGAACTATTTCAATTACAATGAATTGTGAAAAGACAGATTGACTACAAACTCTAAATCTCTGCTGCTTGTTGAGTTCCTTCTTGAAATCTATTTAGCTGGTAATCAGTTGAATCTTTATTCCTCATCTTCCACACTGGTTGATTTCTTGCTTGGCTGCTTCATACAGGGGCAAGCTGTATGTTCATACTACAATATGTATGGGCTCTGCAAGTATGGCCCAAGTTGTAAATTTGACCACCCATCTGCAACATATCCTTATAATTATGGCTTCACTCTGCCTGTGCTTGATTCATCTTTCATAAAGTATCCCAGCAACAACTTTACGATGTCGTCACACGAGACCTTGCCCCAGACGTTATCTAAATCTTCTGAATGGGTTCAGAAAGCTGATCCTTTGAACAACAAACGCCGAACTACCGATACGAAAGTTGTAGATGGCACAGCTGAGGAGGCTTCCTCTGTTTCATGCTCATTACCAGGTGGTTCAGAAACTTTACAAGATCAATCTGGTTGAAAACCTTGCTATTTTGTTTTATTTTGACTCTGTTGTTTAGTATGTTGTCAAGGAATTACAAATTTTCTTTACTTTATACCTCCTATGCCCCAATTTCACCTGTGATTATGTGGAGTGAAAACAAGTTGCTTGGAGATTCGTTTACTTGAGTAAGCTGTGGGGCAGGGGAAGGCATTTTTTGTGT
This sequence comes from Trichosanthes truncata, assembly GCA_033996785.1. Taxonomy (NCBI): domain Eukaryota; kingdom Viridiplantae; phylum Streptophyta; class Magnoliopsida; order Cucurbitales; family Cucurbitaceae; genus Trichosanthes; species Trichosanthes truncata. The sequence continues at coordinate 23,326,294 of JAWPNB010000008.1, read as the reverse complement.
TGAATAAAGTGCAGGTGAAATTAAAACAATCCCTCCCTTTTTTGCCGTTTTTCCTTTCTCATTTATGATGTAACTTGAATTAAAGTTTGCAATCTGATGAGATTTTGGTACTTAAAATTTCTTGAGATACAGTAGTGTGCTACGTTAATTACATTTATGGTTTTATATAATGAACCTTTATGTTATCTTTAAGAATCAGAGATATGGCCACTGAAAATTTTCTGCTACTGCATTAATGAAAGTGAGATTGCCACTTATCATCGTTGGTAGGCAACGCTCCGTCTGAAAAAATTATTCAATGGAACCGTCATATTAGAGTAATACCTTAGATGAGTGAATAATTTGCAATTTTTAGTTTCTCTTACATCCAATAGTTAAAAACCGTCTTACATTGTTTCAGTCTCATGGAATAATTTCTCGTGAGTTTGAACCCTAAAGTGGAGATCATCTTGGCCGCCAAGCCTTAGGAATCATAACGTCCTAAACTGCAAAAGAAAAGTGTCTCCCTTCTAGAAATAGGTAAAAATGACTTCAATCTTTAATAGACAAAATTTCTCTGATATAGGTTTTTTCTCCTCCTTTCTCTATTAGGTGAAATTTTTAATTGATTAACGTAATCAGTAAGTATATTATTTTATTAGATGAGATCTATATTCTTTTGGGGTTAGGTTATAAGTTTGGTTCTTGAATGTATGGTGTCTCTCTACTTTAAAAAGGTTTTTAATGAGTCTAGACTTTGGTATGAATAGTCAATTTTATGTTCTAATAGGTACTTTGTACCTTTAACTCAATCAATGCCATCAAACACCTTAAATTAGTTTTTCACACAATCCTTAACTAATATGTGCTAGGTAAGCGTTAAATTTTTTTAAATAAATTATAGAGACCAAATTGACACAACTTTAAATGCTCAGAAAGGTTAAATTGCAAATTTGGTCATGATGGTTTTGAGAAAGTTAGAATTTAGTCCCTATGGTTTTAAATATTAGAATTAGTCCCTATAATTTGATTAAACCCTTATAAATAGTCCATGCTATAAGGACTATTAATGAAGGTTTAATCAAACCATATAGATTATTTATGAGGTTTTATCAAACTATAAAGACTAAATTCTAACTTCTAAAACTATAGGGACTAAATTTTAACTTTCTTCAAATCATTGGGACCAAATTTGTAATTTAACCGCTTAGAAACTTATTAGAAATTTTTTAGAGTACATGGACTAAATAAATAAAAATCTTAAAATTTCAGTGACCAAACTTGTAATTTGACGTTATTAAAATAAATTATTTTAGTTTGGGTTAATTCTTTTTTTTTTCCCCTGGTTGAATGAATCTAAGAACATGTCACATCAACATGTGGTAAGAAGATTGAGTAGAAACACTATCCAAAGATCATGTTGGAACAAAATTGAAAAAATTTCAATTTTAAGGATCAAATAACCCTAGAAGAAGAAGGTGGAAAGAAAGAAAAAGTGAAGGCCACTTTAATCAGAAGAAAAGAAATTTGGACAATTTGTTTAAAGAACGTTCTTTGAATCTAGAAAAGATAGAAATAAGTGGACGCTTGTGAACAAGACATGAATAATCTACATGTTTGTTGTTAAGACAGCATAAGATTTTTTTTGAAATTCTCCTATTTTTCCTAAATGATTTGGATCTTAACTTAACCATGTCAATCCAATAAATATACTTCCTTACTATACAAATTTTCTTTTCTTTTCCTTTTTAAAAAAAATTTATGTACCATTTTCAATTTTTTTTAAATAAAAAAAATATAAAGTGGAAGTGGCGTTGGTTGTGCTGCCAAATACCTACACCATAGGCCTTTTATTAAAAGGGGAAAAAAAACGCCAATTAGAAATATTGCTCTTAAAAAAGCTTCAGAAGTTCACATAATTGAGTAAACTTGACACTCCTTCCAAAATATATATATATATATATATCTCAACATAATTATTTTTACTTTGAAAAGAAAAGGTCCTACAGAAAAATAATAATTATAATAAAGTTTAACTGTATACAATACAATATGCAGAAATTTTCAACTCTCAAACAGCTGCCCCTTTCTATTGGTGTAGTTTTATTATATTTAATAAATACGAATTTTATAAATATCTTTTTGATCTAAAAATGACACTTGCTGTTGTAAAAAGTAATTAAGAATTCCCACCGTTATTCAGCGGTCTCCAGGCTGCAGCTATTTTTTAAATTAAAAAAAAAAGTACAGATAAATTACTAATTAAACAAACATATATATCTTTGAAAGGATCGAACTAACTTTTTTGAATATCACAGTGAAGTAGAAAGTTTATGGGAAACAATCTGTTCTACCTTAATTTTTTTTTTCAAGTATATCAATGTTTATCCTCAACTTTTAATTTATTTTAATTGCATCAAATTTAGATAAGTGTTCTAATATTTACCTTAAACGCGAACGAGTATTATAATCCTTATCTTAAACTTAAAAGAGTATTGCGATTTTCACATTCTAATAGGTTCTCATTTGAAGAATCCTTAAAAAAAAAAGTATTATCATGTGCATCAAAAAATTATAAAACATATATTTAGTTCAAAATTAACAGTTGTCTGATAATTGATTCTATACTTTAATCAAACTTAATATCGTACAAATCTTGATTTTCATTAAAATGAGTGAATTCTTATAGATTTTTGGATAAAATACACTTTTGGTATTTGAGATTTGACTTAGTTTCTATTTTGTCCCTGGGTTTTTGAAACTAACATTGTACATTGGTCATTAAAATTTAAATTTTGTTTATATTTGGTCTTTGAAATTTCAAAAGTGACTTCTTAGGTCTCAATGTTTGAATTTGATTTCTAATTAGTCTCTAAAATTTGAAATTGGTTTCTAAATAGTCCCTAGTAAAGTTGGTGTTAATTGACTTGATGGAATGGATGACATGGTAACTAAACTTTGTTTAAAACCAATTCCATACTACATGGACCAATTAGGAATCAATATCAAACTTTAAGAACCAATTAGAAATCAAATTCAAACCTTGAGAACCAAACATATCACTTTTGAAATCTCAAGGACCAAATAGAAACTAATTTCAAAACTTAAGGATAAAAAATGCTAGCTTTGAAAACTTATAAACTAAATAGAAAGTAAGTTCAAATCTCAGATACCAAAAATGTATTTTATCATAGATTTTTATATTTATATTTCTTAAAATCAATGGACAAATTAGTGAAAACCTGAAAAAATAAGCTAAAAATTTCAGAATAAAACTAAAAGTTGAAAGTAAAAATCGACATAAGTAAAAATCAACACGCCATGTTAAGTTTTTTTTTTTTTTTTTTTAATAATTAGTTAAGGAATTAATGTGTGTATGGAGAGAGAGAGAGAGAGAGGATGGGAGTGTTTGGTTGTACGACAAGAGAAGAGGCAGGAGGCAGAGATTTACGTACAAATTCATGTGGGGGAACCCTCTTTTGATTCCAAGGCCCCCCCCCCCCACTTTTAACCCTAAACCACATTTAATTCTTCTCTTCTCACCTACCGCTCTTCGCCACCTGGTATCTCACCGTCATATTATTATAGTCCGCTAAAAGATCGGTGATTTTATTATCGAAAGTTAAATGCTAGGCCTATCCATATATGGTTACTACCATTAGATACTTCACCTTCCTCGTCGTTCTCTTTTAAGTTTTCTCTATACTAACGTTAGACAAAATTAATTGAAACTCGACCTCCAGCGTATCGATAATTTGATCAGGTGATCATTTGAAACATTATTTAAAATATTAATGAGTATTACAATATATAAACAAAAAAGTTGAGATTTGAATTTTCAACTTTTAAAGACAACTATTCACATCTTGACTAATTAAATCATGTCTATACCAACTAAAATTTACTAATAGAAAAATTTTCATACTAACGTAATATCGTAGATTCAACTCCTTCCATGCAATAATACATCTCGATTTGATGCTTCTTAAATGGGTAAAAACTAATATATATATTTTTTTAATTTTGTTGAACTAAAAAAAGGATATAAAAAAAGTAACATTAATGTGGTTCGTTCTCTTTTTTTTTTTTATAGAAAAAAATTAAATATATGTATGATTGGGTTGGATTGGATTGTAAATTGGAAATGAGGTCTTCTCCAAAAAAAAAAAAAAGTTGGTTGTGGATTGGGAATGTGGCGTAGGAGTGTGGGCATGGGAAATGAAATTACAAAGGATTGCCTTTTTTTTTTTTTGACACAGATTACAAAGGCGTGCTTAATTAAGCGTGTCACGTAAGCAACCATTTTTTCCGCCCTTTCCTCATAGAAATTGATTTATTATTATTATTATTAGTTTTTTAAAATGATAGAAATTGATTTTTTATTATTATTATTTTTAAAGGATAGAAATTGATATATTGAAATTGCAATTGATTGACCGAGTGGTGTGGTGCCTTGTCTTTGTTTACAAGCACTCACTCATCCTTCTCAATATGCCTTTTTTAGCCTTTTTTTTTTTCTCATTTCCTTTTCTTCTACCTCTTTCTTTTTTTATTTACTTCTAATTATGTGTCGGTGTACTCCACTAGGATTTTATGTCAAGGTTTTCAAGAGAAACAAAAAAACCCAATTTTGGTTTGGAAATCAAAATACCATTAGATTTAGAAAGTGAGAGATTCGAGGATATATCTGTATAGATTTAGAAAGTGGAATGGAATATTGGAATGGTGTGATATTTTTTAAATATCCTTTCAAGTGTGAATGATGAGATTTAGTACTTGAAATTACGTTTTAGTCCCTATACTTTTAAATTGATAATAATTAGACTATAAATTTTAGTAGGTAATAATTTAGTGCCTAAAATTTGTAATACTTTAGTTTTTATTGTGAAAAATCTTATAAGAATTAAGTACTGATTTTTATTATATAACAATTTAGTCTTTATAAACGCATTTGGCCCTTCATTATTTTATAGTTTTACATATATATGAGAAACTCCATTAAATTTTAACAAAATTTTTTGCTATAAGAACTAAATTGTTATAAATTTTAAATTACAATGATTAAATTGTTACAAACTACAATTCAGGAGTCTAAATGGTTACCAACTAATTGAAAGTATAGAGACTAAATCATTATAAACTAAAGTTCATGAACTAAATTATTACTTTAATAAAAGTAAATAGACCTAAAATATTTTTTACCTCTTAATTATAGGAGTGGAATTGGTGTAATGTTGGCTAAGTACCATTTGATTGGCAAAGAGCGAGAAATTTTTTTGAAGATTGATATTTCAACCTCTTGATGAGAGTAGACATGTTTCAATATTTTTAAGTTTGAGTTAATGTTCTAATGGAGGATTGATAACCTCTAATTACCTTAACACGGGGTTCTAACCTATATAAACAGTGGATGAATTCTTTTTTTTTTTTTTTTTTTTGAAAATACAGTGCATGAATTCTTTTGATTACTTATATCTTGCTAGATCTAGTGTGATTATCTTATCTTATTCTTGGCAAGGAAGAGCGATTGTCCTGAAAAAAATTAGTGAATTAATCCTATGTTGCTTTATTAATTATAGGTTTTGATAAACAATATCTGGTTATTTGAAGATAGGGTAGTGCCACATAGAGATCCACGGAGCGGGACAAGGTTGAGGTCATTTCCCGTCCCCACTGAATTTTTAATTTAATTTTACAAAGATCGGGGTGGAGATTCCCTGCAGAGAATTCGTAGGGATCGAGTGCCTCTCCCGGATAATTGTTTCATGTTTAGAATTTTTATTTTTTTTTTAAATTTTAATTAAATAAAATTTATATTTAAATTGTTAATTCCTAATGAAAATTTTCTATTTAAAGAGATATATATATTTTTTAATTTTCTTAGAGCAATAGTATTCCATAAAAGTTTAAATTTAGGATATATATATTAAAAATAAATAAAGAAATCGGTACGGGGGCGAGAATAGGTCGAAGACAGTGATGAAAAATGTATTCAAATTGTTATTTTCCGTTCTCGTCTCTGTTTGGCTAACGGAGAAAAATTGCTCTCAACTCTTTCCCACATTTTCCATTTAGATGATAATTTTCTGTCTCTACGAAAAAAAATGAACATCTCTTGCCATACCACATGGACATGCATTGGTCCAAAAAATTTACATGGTGGACTTGAGTTAAAATGTTGCAAAGTTCATTCACGGATCTTCATATTATTTATTAATCACGTGATTTTGCATGTGTTTAAAATTTGAGAAAAATACAGTTTATGAATAATTGGAGACTCCCATGAAAGGAAAATTCCTCCTAAATAAGTAGTATTTCTTTGGAAAAACAATTTGCTTTATCTTACCGAAAAATTAATTCACGATAAATTTCAGCAAGATATTGTACTCCTATAAATAGAAATATTTTGTATATATTACAAAAATAATGTCGCAGCCTAGCAGGTGTATTTTTTTTTTTAATATATCCTTATAATTGTTAAACTATTATTTGCCATTCATGTAATCTTTAGAAATATATCTAACGAAAAAATAAAATCTATTTTGTTTCCTTTTGTTGTCATTTTTGTAATAGTCTTGTTTTGAATATACCATTGACTCGCTGTTGTAACAAATTTACAATATTATAAAATGGTTCAATATATCAATAAAAATATTTATCGAAAGGATAAGTGATTTTCTAATTAAACATATATACTAGCAAAGTTAAATATATATATATATATATTTATTGAAGAAAGCAAAGTTAAATACTTTTGAAACTTTCAAGTATATTATTTTAGTCCTTAAATTTTTAAAAAAGGAAAAAAAAAAATCTTATCACTAATTTTTGCATTAATTGTCTTTTAACTCAAATATATGTCCATTCAAAAATTCCAAATCGAATTTACCATCTCGAACTTCTAACACAAATCCAGATGATTTCCATTAACAAAAGACAAGTTTGCAAAACTCCATATTAAAATAAAATTTATTGAACTCGAATATTAAAGTTGTATACTTGAAAATTCAAAGAATACAAACAAACTAATATTACAAATGAGGGAGAGAATTTAAAAAAAAAAAAAAAAGAAAAAAAAAAAAAGGTGTGATACGCGCATAGGTATGACTTATGAGACTGACTGGACAGTTTTTAAATATTTTTTTTTAATTAAAAAAAATTGTGAGGTTATATTAAATGAACATCATCTAGAAAGAGCGGGATAATGTGGCGTCGCATTTATGAATCGTAGGTGGGGACCAGGAAAACGCCGCACACGTTGTCCGTCGCGCGTTGGAGAAACCCAGTGGCAGTGGGCCCACCCTGAACCCAGTCAAACGGGGTCCGAAAATTCACGGACACGTGGCCATTTCCTATTGGACTTTCTCTCGACAGATGGCATCTATATCTGTCGGCTCACTTTGTGGGCCCCCCCTCTCGTATCGTATCGTGGATCGTTTGATTTTGGGCCCAACCGGCCCGGTTATTTTCGCCAGGTTGAAAATGCCCCCTTGTGGGTCCCTTTCATTACCGTGTCCTCCTCCTTTTCCCTCCAAACCTTAACAAAATTAAATGAAAAAATAAAAATGCAGTTTAGTTAGTTAGAGGGATAGTTCCTTTTCTACTCGGACCAAAAACGACGTAGTCACGAAGCAATATTTGATTTTTTTTTTAAAATTATCAATCTCTATATCTATAGTTTACGTTTAGTTTTAATTTAGTCTTCATAATTTAAAATTTTTTAATTAGACCTTACAAATATATTTATGTCGTTACATGTGTTATTATATTGAATACATGATTATTTATTTATTTATGTGATGATAAACTTTGTATTTTTTAAGTGGTTATTAATTAAAAATATTTTTTAATATGATGGTTGAATTATACTCACGTTGACATACTTATTAAATGTATTGGTATTTGTGATCGAGTAAAAGGAAAAAAAAAAAGAAAGGAGTTTTCAAGGATATAAAAAGTGATTTGGAATGAATTTTGAAATTTAACTAAATTATACATTCTAAATTTAAATTAAGTCCAAACTATTGGACCGAATCGATAATTTAATGTTTTTTTACTGGTGAGTTTATTAAAGTATTTTGAAGGTGTTTCGAAAATGATTATTAAATTATATTGTTAAAAAATAATTAAAAATGGCGACGGTAATGAAAACTGTGATATTGATCAGACGGTCAATATATGACAACCGTAAGAAAAAGGTGTGCAATTTGGCATTAACTTGTTGTCCCTTTTGCTTTTTTTCATTTCATTTAAATATAGTTTCTTTATTTTTATTCCTTTCTCTCTCCCTTCGGCTACATTGAAAATCGTTTTGTTTAAATTTCTTAGAAATATTTTGATTTTTGTTTACTTTAAAATTAGAAATTAGCATGTATCTTCAACTCAGAAATATTTTAATTTTTGTTAACTTTAAAATTAGAAATTAGCATGTATCTTCAACTAAGAAGTCATAAGTTTGAATCTTCCTATCTCTAAATATCATAGGAACGAAGAAAATTGTCGTTTTATTTTTAGAGGTTATTTATATTTCTTTTTTTAAAGGTTATTTATTTATTTACATTTCTTTACTGACTTAAAAATATTTTATCTTTTTTTAGAGTATAAAATTAGTTCTTGAACTTTGAGGTTTGTGTTTATTTAGTTCATGAACTTTCAAAATTACAAATTTAGTCTTTGAACTTTTGAATTTTTTAAAATTCACGGATTTACTAGACACAAAATTGAAATTTTAGGGTTTCATTAGACATTAGACATAAAATTCAGATTTATATCTAATAGATCAATTAATTTTTTAAAATTTTGAATTTGTCAATGACCTATTAAACACAAAATTGAAAATTCAGGAACCTATTGACACTCTTAAAAGTTCAGAGATCAAATAGACACAGACTTCAAAGTTTAGAGGCTAAATTTATAATTCAACCTAATTAGTTAGGGTCTGTTTGAATTACCTTTTAATTTAATAATTTTTACAAGGATGTCAATATTTATTATACATATTTACATAAATGTACAAATATTTAAAAATTTTCAAACCTAGATTTTCGGTGTAATTTCAAACGAATATGCCCCTTTTTTAATTTCTCTCTCCTTAATAAGTATATATATATATATTTATTTTAAATATTATCTATTTTCTATTCAATATTTTATTCCAAATCTCATGATTTTAGCTATTAATTTTCTCTATTTACCCATTTTTGTTTCATGCCTTTTCTCATGATTTTAATGTTTTAATTAGTTAACTTCCAGCCACCTGTTTCACAGAAACCTACCTTCGATTTCTCGTTTTGTCTCCAAAATTCTCGTCTCACAATGTTCCATTTTCGTATTTTCTATCCATTGGTTTTCGAACTTCATCACCTATTTTCCACTGGTTTTTGATCTTCAACACCCATTTTCTAGTCCAATATTCTCGATATTCAACTACTCTTTTTCATTAGTCTATAATACTGAACAATGAGTTTGTTTTCTTCCTTGCACAATCCCATGTTTTTAACATCAGCTTGCGTTTATATTGTTATGAAAATTCACCATTTACATAGTACAATATATTCATATCCCCCTGAATATAATACAATAACGGATGAAGGGGTATAGTGGTATATTCGTGAGGATATAATGTGATATTCAGTTGTATTATATACTGCTTATATACCATGATTGTTTTCATTGCACAATCTCATGTTTTAAACATCATTTCGCAATTCTATTGTTATGAAAAATTAACATGTACACTGATATGAAAATATACCAAGTAATTAAGTATGAATCGATCTTGGAACACAAGTGATAATTATGTTACGTGGTATTATATAACAATTTTTTTTTACATATATATACTAGCTTATATATTTTGATACCAATGTATAGGTAATTGTGTTCTACTAATGCTATATGACGAATCTTGGAACACGAGTGATAATTATGTTGGTTACAAAGTATCAGAGATTGTTTTTGTTTTGCATGATGGAATACCCATTATTGAGTTACAACATTCTATCATGCAAAAGTTACAACGTTCTATCATGCAACATCTATATTCATATCTTAAACATATCAAAATAATCTTTTTAAACTACTTTTGATGTTTGTATATCAACCTGTCTGAAGTTCAGGAAAAAAAATTGTTTACTTTGATTATAATTTTGAGTAGACACATTATATGTGATGTTATTAAACTACTCATAATATTATATTTAACTACAAATGTATTATATATACTTTCGTATTTTGTTACTATAGAAAGGTATTGACCTATGTACATTCATTCATATCCTGTATATATCAAAATACCCTTTGTAAACTACTTTTGATATCGTATATCAACTTGTTTGTCCAACTTCTTGCTCACCTTCTTCTTCAACATTTTCTTGTAATTGGTTCTATCTTAAAGGAATATAATCACGAGCCATATCACAAAACAAACGATCGAAAAATGGAGAGTTTGTGAGTACACCAATGTTATTTGATCGAACTGTTATGATTTCTAGTCCCTCGTATTGCAAAATCATAAGTATATATTATGTCATGTCAATAAATACTTTGTTTAATTGATTACAATGTCATATATCAAAACAAATTTTACATACCTCTGATTCTATTGTGACAACCTCATTTTCATTCTATTTTATCGTTGCTTTTCTGCTAGTACTACTCAAAATCGTTTGACTGTTTCATCTATTTTTATTGTTTCTAGTGTATTCTACTATAGCCATTACCTATTATATTTTTTATACACACACTAACATATAACTACTATATACATATATAATATTATATATAAAACACACAATGACACATATTCATGATATATAGAGAGAGAGAACATATAGAGATATATACGCATGAGCATAAAATAATTATTACATACATATACAACGTAATGTATTAAACCTACAATGTCACATATATATATCAGGATATTAGCCATATATATAATGAATATATATGAAACACAACCAAACAACTATATGCACATAAATGTATATACGAAATGACACATAGGGGAAATAATCAAACACTTATATGCATATATAATGTTTTATATAAAACACATAATGACACATATATCATGAATATATATAGAACATATAGAGACATACACATGAGCATAAACTAATTATTACATATATATACAGCGTAATGTATTAAACCTACAATATCACATATATGTATCATGATATTAGTCATATGTATCATGAATATTTATGAAACATATAACCAAACGACTACATGCACAAAAATGCATTTATGAAATGACATATAGGAGCAATAATCAAACAACACTATATGTACAGTAATGTTTATATGAAACATCTAAAGGGACATCTAATTCAGAGGATTATTAAACCATGAAATTCAGTTTGTTTTACAAAAATGGTAAAACCAGAGAAAGAAATGCATGTGGGGTTCTTCTTCAATCGATTAATCTGTTATACAAAAAAATAGAAATAATAACAAAAACGAATTTGTGGGTTTCTTCTTCTTCCTTCGGTTGACCAAAAATCTCTCATTCTACAAATGATTACACTCCATTCAATAGTGTCTTTTTAAACACCATTGCAAAAAATAGAAATAATAGAAAAACTAATATATACTACATATATCTAAACTGAAATAAAGAAAATTTGGAGGATACCAGTGGTATATTTGACAACGAACAAGGTTTCTTCTTGTTCTTCTATCGAATGTAGGTTGTTTTTTCTTCTTCCGTCGAGTGCACTATAGATTTCTAGAGATGGTTTCTTCTTCTTCCATTGATTGCAATTCACTTTTGAGATAGCGTTTTTTTTTTTTTTTTTTTTTTTTTTTTTTTTTTTTTGTCACTTGCACAATAGATTTTCGGAGACCAAAACTCATGCAATGCCCATTTACACGTTTTTTTTCCTTTTTAGTTTCCTTCCATAAGCGCCAGTTCGTTTATTAAAAAAATAGATGGAAAACAATATGTTTTCCTTAAATGATTTTTCTTTTTTTATAATGTCAGGTTATTGAAGGTGGCTTAAGAGTAATTGGTGTTTTGGTGAGAGGGGTAGTGTGAGGGTGTTTTGATTATTTTATTATATCATGAAAATTTGGAAGGAATTCCAAGTTAAACACCTAAAAATCATTTTCCTAAAATTTGGTTTCAAGTGTTTCACTCGAAATAACTTATTTCTCAAACTCATTTTTTAAAAAGTCATTTTGAATGAGTACAAAACATTTCAAATCTTTTTAAAATCAAGGGTGGAGGTACATTAGGCCCAGGAAGGCTTGAGCCCCCCTCAACTTTTAAGCAGTATGAATTAGTATTAAACATCATTTTCATGTTGTTACCATGGCTTGATGGACTAATCCCTCCTAAAATACTCCAAAATCCTTAATTCAACCTCATTGCGTGGCTTCTTCCCATTTTTCTTCTCTTTTTTCGTTTTACCATTTTTTTTACTCGATTTTCATTTTTTTTTCTTTCCGTTTCTTTTCCATTTTTTCGTTTTTGTTTTTGTTTTTGTGTTTTTTTTTTTTTTTTTGTTGCAAAAGTAATATTTTTTTTTTTATCTTTTTAAAATAATTTAAATTTATTCCTAATAACAAATATATAATATTATAATTCTTTTTTCAACTTCATTTTTAAATTTTATTTTTCTGGAGTCAAATAAAGACGGATCATTCCACTCTTCAAAAAGAAAAAAAAAGAGCATTAAAAATATGTTTGAACTTTAGTAAATTATTGTTGAAAATTAATTACATAAAAATAATTTATAATTTTTATGAAAGAGAAAAAATACCTAATTTTTATTTTAACTTTTTTTTAGTAAATATTTATAAGTTTGATCCATTCTAACAAAGTATGTAATTGGTCTTTAAACTTTCAATTTTGTATCTAATAGGTTTCCGAGTTTTCAATTTTATGTTCTGTAACTTAATAGCTTTTTTTTTTTTTTTTAAGTTCAAGGATTTATTAGATACAAACTTAACAAATTCAGATACCTATTAGACAACAAAATTGAAAGTTTAGTGACTTAGTAGAAACTTTTTAAAGTTAGAGACTTATTAAACACAATCTTAAAAATTTAAGGACTAAATTTATAATTTAGCCAATTTAATATCAAAATATATGAATTGATATCAGTACATATCAATATATCAATGTGTTCAAAATTATTTCTATATAATCCAATATATCAATGTATTCAAAATTATTTCTATATAGTCTCTTGACATAATGTTCTGAATCTGCCACTGATTAAAATTACTTTTTTTCATAAATAAACACTTGAAATGACTATTCAAACGGCCCATAAAAGATTGGAGAAGGGTCAAAAGTAGGGAATTTGTTCCCTATCCTGAGAAAACGGAAGAAGTTTTTCTCCAAAACCTATTATGGAATTCATGGTCTACTTGCTTGTTTACCTTAAGGCACAAACTCACTAATCAAATACAACGTCAGATATGTAAAACTCGAATTTATACAATATATCATGTTTGATAATTTAATAAATCCAACCATCTTTGTAGTTCTTGTTCGAGTGGATACTAATAGAGAGGATTAGGTGTAGTATGACTTTCTTGTCGTTTTGGTATTTTCTTTATGGCTAGTGTTTGGGATTCGTTTTCTTTAAAGTATTCTATGGTGTAGTGGTAACATCAATAAATCAATTAATGTTAATTGACGGCAATTTGTAAATATTGTTGAGTTGAATATAGCTTAATGGTTAAGACTCTATATCTCTTACCATGAAGTCAAAAGTTTGAATCTACCTTGAAATATTGGAGAAAAAAAAATTAGTATTTAAATATTAGTGACATCATGAAACTAAGTGATTATTTATTATTATTTTCTTTATGGACGATAGAGTGACGTTTCAAATTCGTGGAACTTTTAAAAATATAAATACAAATGGATATATGAAGTTGAAAGAAATTAAAATATAGGTTAAATTATACAAAATATAACTGAACTTTACGGTATGTTTCAATTATGCCCATAGACTTTGGAAACTTTTGCTTTTACCCTTGAACTTTGAATTTTTCTTTAAAAAAAATACCCTTGAAGAGTTTTTTTTGTTAAAATAAGATGTGAATTGATGAGAAGACTAATGTGTAAAAATTTGAGGCATATGTGACATCATTTACAACATCATTCACGTAAATTGACGTGATAGCTTATGTATAAAAATCAATTATGTAAATCATTTTAACAATATTTTTTAGATGAAAAAAATTGTAACAACAATCTTAATCTTCTATATAGTTGTAAATAATATCATGTACACCTTTTCATTTTTACACATTAACTGCCATATCAATTTTGATGCTTTTATTTTAATGGAAAAAATATTTTATGAAACAATTTTAAAATTCAAGGGTATTTTTTGGAACAAATTTCAAAGTTCAAGAGTGAAAATGAAAATTTTCAAAATTTAGGAGCATAATTGAAACACACCCCAATGTTCATGGGTATTTTGTATAATTTAACTTAAAATATAACAACCAAAGAGAGCATAGCTCAACTGGCATATTGAATGTGTTAACGACCACGAGATATGTGGTTCGAATCCCCCCAACCCCTATTGTACTAAAAAAAAAAACAAACTTAAAATATAACAGACATATGTAACATAAACTTGATTATAAAGAAAAAGGACAATATAAGGGGGTGTTTGGGGCATGGTTTTGGGTTTGTGTGAGTTTGGATTCCAAACAAAAAACCATGTTTGGCTTGGCCCAAGCTCTTCGTTTTGAAACACAATCTCATGGGTTACAACAGTGCAACCCCATGGAGTTTGTGCCATGTTTTCCTCTTCCATTTGTCGGCGACTACTTCGACAACAACTCTAGCGACCACTAGACGACTGCCAACGATGACAACTCCAAAGCCGCACTGGTGACTCGACCATCCAACGACTACCTCCGACAATCACTCCGATGACAATTCCAGAGATTAATCTAACGACCACCCACATGACCCAACCACCTCAACGACCTGACCACCTTGATAACCCAACCACCTCGGCAACTCAACCTGCTTGCAACCATCGCCAACAACCATTCAAAAATCACTCCAATGACTCGACCACTCTTGCAACCTGACCACCTGGCAACTATCGTCAACAACCACCTGGTGATCACTCTAATGACCCGACTACCCTAGCAACCCGACCACCTCGATGACTACTCTAGCGATTACTCTAACGACCGGACAACCACCTGGTGACCACTTCAATGACCACTATGGCGATCCAACCATCTTGATGACCACTCAGACGACCACTCTAACAATTTGACCACCCAGCAATCACTACCGATAACCACCCAGCGTTCACTTCGGCTATCCAGCAACTCTACAACCACCACTGGCGGTTCAACCACTCCATCGACCTTGCCACCCCAACGACCAATCCAACGATTGCCACAACGACCCAACCACTTAGTCAATTTTTTATAAGGTAAAATAAAACTAAAAATGGTTACTAAACAAACTTTTTAACCCATTATGTTTGAAAGATGTTTCAAAATATTGTGCAAAATAGAGTTTCTAATACTCTAATTTCTAAAATAGTATTCGAATTTTATAACTCATTTATCCTTGAAATATGTTTCAAAATACGGTGCGAAATTTTGTTTAAATTTCCTAATTTCTTAAATAAATCTCCAATATTTTAATTTCTAAAATAGAGTTCCAAAAATAGGTTTTTGAATACTTTGTAAAATAGAGTTTAAATTCCCTAATTTTTTAGATAGACTCCCAATTTTTTTAATTTCTAAAACAGAGTTCCGAAAATAGGTTTCTGAATACTTTGTGAAATGGAGTTTTAGATTCTCTAATTTATTAAATAGACTTCTGATTTTATAATTTCTGAAATAGAGTTCCAAAAATAGTTTTGTGAATACTTTGTGAAACAGAGCTTTAAATTCCTTAATTTCTTAAATAGACTTCTATTTTTTTTTATTTGTAAAATAGAGTTCCAAAAACAAATTTCAGAATACTTTGTGAAATAGTGTTTGAAATTCCCTAATTTCTTAAATAGACTTCCAATTTTTTAATTTATAAAATAGAGTTCCAATTTTGTAACTCATTTATGTTATACAAGGCTTCTACAATTCACAAAACATCTACTAAAAAATAATAAGAAAATAAGAGAACAAAATAGCTAAAGGAAAAAAGAGAAAAAAAAAACCTGCACAAATCCAGGATTCACCCCAAACATAGTTGATCGGATTGTACACGCAAGCGCACGTGATCGAAGTAATATAAAATGGTATGTGAGTACCAAGTATCGAATCCCAAGGGAACGGTGTAACTAAAATATTGTAAACCAAAGTGTAATGAAAATTGCAACTTTGAAAACTAAATTGCAAAAATAAGGTTGGGTTGGTGTGTTGGTAAAAAGAAAATTTGCAGAATCTAATTGCAGAATCTAGAAATGACAATAATCGAAATAAGAAAAATTGCAGAATCTAAAATTGGCAATAATTTAGAGCAATTTAGACAGACTTAATGAATGAAAATTCAAAGGGGATTTGGATAAAAATGAGACTCAAGAATGTCAGTGCCTTAAGTATTAATTGCAAGCCAAAATTGCAATTCCAACCTACTCCACACTCAATTGTAAACCAAAATTGCTTCTCCTATTTACCTTGAAATTAGGTTTTAGGAGGCTAAGTGAGTGACTTATATGTCTATAGTCCATCTATCTTAGATAATTTGGCTCAACAATTTTATAGGTTTTGGAGTCCTTAATCCCTATGTCTAAAAAACTTAATCGAACTGAAACGTGGGGCTTAAAGAAAATATTTGTAAATTAAAATAAAGCTCCAGTTCAGTGCAAGTGCACACTGTCGATGCAAGTAATATAAAACTGGAAGTATTCCAGAGTATCGATCCCACAGGGAACAGATACAACAAAATTCAAGAAGATAAGCAAAAATGTTTTCAAATTGCAATTGTGGGTAACCGGTGTAAAACAATAGTTGGGATAATTTTTTTTTTTAAAAGAAAATGATAAAAGAGAGATTCAAATATGCTTTTGCTCTATTGAAAGACATTGCGGCCTAATTGCAAATGCAATCCTTTGACTCAACACTTAAGCTTTGTAAACCGAATTCAACACCTATTAGATCTTCTATGAAGTATCTTTAGGAGGCTAAGTGATTAAACAGATATTTCTATGGCTAATACGAACTTAGTTAATTTTGAAACACAATTCTTTTGGTTTTAAAGGTTTTGCCCTATGTCTAGGGTCAAAAACAAATTCCTATGTCTGGGCTATTTTCCTTTATTGCTTTTATGAAAACCAAATTTTTATCTAACCTTTTCAGAATTAGAATCAATTTTTGTGTACTAATCTAGGTGATCAATCTAGACTAATAATAAGCATTAAAATCAATAAAAGCAAACAAGCTATTCAGGAAGCAAAATTGCTCTCACAATTAGGCATTTATTCCTATCTTTAGGGCATCCACATGCTTGAATCCCAAAGAAGAAATTAGATCATTATGGAAGAAATGAAAATCAACAATTGAATGGATACAAAACTCATAATTAATTGGCCAAAATGAGGAAAATAAAAACCCAAAATAAAACGGCAATCCAAACTAAAAACTTATTAAGAGTCACTAATAAAATCAATCCAACAAATTCAAAAACACTCACAAAGAGCAGTAGCAACACTTAATAGAAAATTCAGAAACTTGTAAGGAAACATGGGGGAACATAAATAAAAGGCTAAAAATTGAAACATAAGAAAACTGAAAACCAAATATACTAAAATCAATAAAGAAGCTAACTCAAGTAAAACTAAAATCAAGGACTTAAAGCTAACTCAACCCACAAATTTGAACTAAACAGAAGCTGTAGAAATAGAATGAAAGAAAATAAAACAAAAAAATTAATCTGGACAATAACATAACTTAAAATCAGTGGCTTCCTTGCTTTGATCGATCCAAGTACCCATTCAAAGGAAAATGGATCTTCACCTCCTCTAACTTTCGTTGAGGAGGGATAAACCTCGAAAATTACAGAGCTAAGATGAAGAAAACCTTGCTAAAAATTGACAGAAAAACGTGAACTTCGGACTGTGGGCGAGCAGAAAAACCCATGCCCTGTTTTGGATCGTTTTCCTTATTTTTATAGACATTGAGGGCTAGGGTTTCCATCTTTGTGCTCCTTCAATCATGGGTCAATGTTTGGGCATGAGATTAGGCTGAAAATTCTTCAAAAATCGAGCAAATCCCGTGGATTTTGGTGTTTTCTCGAGATTCCCGCATCTTCCAGATTTTCCAGAAATGCAATTGCATTTCTGTTGTATTATTTTTCAGCTCTACCAAAATTTTCCAAAAATGCAATTGCATTTTCATCAGCATTTTTGGGCTGAAAAGTCTCCTAGAATCGAGCCAAACGCCGTGAGTTTTGGAGCATTTTCGTGATTTTCACAATAAATTGATATGTCCAGAAAATGCAATTGCATTTTCCCTCTTGTTCACCACCTTGCTTTCTCAAGGAAATGCAATTGCATTTCATTTGCATTTTCTTCATTGCTTCAAATTTGCACAAAAGCAATACTTTAGCCAACTTTCCATTATCTTTTCAACTTATTTCTTATTTTTCTATACTCCGACAAGCTTTCATGAATTTATCTCATAAACGCTATTTTTAGCTTGCTTGGTAATTAATAAAGCAAACAAAAATGACAAAAATATCTTAGTTTAGGGTTAAATAATCATCATAAATAAGAATTATCACTAGGGTAAGGATTGGCTTATGTCTAAGCTCTTTTTCTCCATTTCTTGTGTGAAATTCGCTTATCACTAACCCTGTCGGTATTAGATCTAAGCTTGAGTTGTTATCCTAGTTGATCAATCTAGGATCTCAACGGAAATTTATTCAACACAAGCAAACAATTGAGATGTAGGCTTGATTTTTATTGAAATTTAGGCTACAATTACTTCTTAGGGAATTCACATTCTTGAACCCCCTAAGAAGTTTTAGCTCATATTAAAAATAAAAATATTACAACTAATTGAAGAAAAATTCATATTAGAAAGTTGAATAAATTGCTAATTACTACAAATTCTATCCTAAGTAATAATTGAAACACTTATGACAATATGCTTAAGCAAACTTGGGCACTTTACCTCAAAGAAGTCTAAAACTATTTAATTCAAAAACATAAAATCAAAGGCTTCAGAAGGAATTGAATTCTTCTTCCTTCAACCATTTAAATCTAATAAAATTTTAACCATACCCATAATTGTTGAACTGCTATAAAGCAGAACAGAAGAGGAAAAAAAAATAAAAATAAAGAAACTTGCAAACAAAGGCTAGATTAAACCCAAAAACTTAATGCGAAATAGATTTTGAATGAAAAAAAAAAGTGTGTACTGCCAACGTTGTCGGTAATGCAAGAGAAACTTGAAGAAAATTGAAGACAGAAGCTGAAACTTTTTTGGCAAAAACAAAAATTCCAGAACTTGCAGAAAAACAGAGTGTAAAACAAAAAAAAAATGAAACCCACGAGCCAAATTCTCTAAGAACGAACTGAAACCCCAACTTCTTCACTTGAATTGATTGGATAAATCAAACGAAGAACAAGAGTAGCTCTCTGTAATACAAGAAGAACTTGAAAAAATATAAAAACAAAGAGAAAAAAACAGAGCATTGACGTTCATAAACAAAACCCACGAAATTGACTCCTAAAAATGCCTCCAAAACTCAATTGTGTTGCTCCTCCTCTTCTTCCCCTTTTATAGGCCTTCATTAGGGTTCAAGAATGCCCAAATTTCGTGCTGAAATTTCCTTAAATCATGCTGTAATTGAAGATTTTCGGAATGGGTTAAATGTAGATTTTTTTTCCTTTTTTGAACTTTTCTACTTCTCCAGATTGCAGAATCGTGATTCTGCAATTTGATTTTGCAATTTCTGCATTCCCTGCTCCAGAAACAATTGCATATCATGAATTTGCAATTTGATTTTGCAATTTCCACATTTCCTGCAAACAAACTTGACTTTTTTAGAATCTTATCTAATTGTCTTCATTCTTATTCCTTTCTTATTTTCAAGCAACTTTCAACTATTTTCAAATGATCTTAACACAAAACAAGAATATTTTAAGTAATTAGGAGTTAAATAAGTCTTAATTCTAAGGCTTATCAATAGTTTCCTAATTCTCAGGCTCCATAATACTGCACAACTACACCCCAAACACAGCTTTTTGATTCTCAGACTTCAGAACCCCCCATAACAAACTCCATAGGATTCTGATTCTCAGGGTTCTGATTGCGAACCTGTGCCCTAAATAGCCCCTAAAAATTTTCGAAAAAGTGAAAATGTATTAACACTAATCAAAATTTTCATTTAAATAAAATCTTGAAAAATGAAAAAAATGGAGGCATGAGGGAATCTTAAATATCAAAGGGATGACGATGCTTCGTTTGATAATAATTTTATTTTTTAGTTTTCTATTTTTAAAAACTATGTTTTCTCCCTTACAATTTATTTGATATGTATTCTTAGCTATTTTAAAAAGCCAAAACCTAAAACAATTTTTTTTTTTTTTTTTTTTTTAAGTTTTCAAACTTTGGCATAGACTTTAAAAACGTTTTTAAAAAAGTCAAATTAAGATAATCATAAAAGAAAG
This sequence comes from Trichosanthes truncata, assembly GCA_033996785.1. Lineage (NCBI taxonomy): Eukaryota > Viridiplantae > Streptophyta > Magnoliopsida > Cucurbitales > Cucurbitaceae > Trichosanthes > Trichosanthes truncata. Next base: position 23,305,694 of record JAWPNB010000008.1, on the reverse strand, counting down.
TAGTATTTATAAACTTAATTTAAAAAAATAATAATAAAAGATCAAATAGTTATCATTGGCCTAAATGTTTTATGATAAATATATGTGGCCGATAAGAAAAATCAAACGTTAGTGAACTTGAAAATTTGTATTGATTTGTTGAATATTATTTCAAGAAGCAATTGATCCATCTTGGTTTGGTTTCGTTCTCCAAATGTTTCCATGCTTGCATTGTTGCCTCTCACCATCTTTCTAGAGTGGTTTTTTCTTCCCTCGATTGTATGGGTTTTAGTCAGAATTCTTCTCCCAATTCGGAAGTAAATGGAGTCTTTTGAAATTCTGAATCTCCTCTTTGGATGTCCTTTGTAGTCCTTGAGGAAGTTGGTTGTATTTAATTTGATTGGTTGGTTTATGAATTTTCTCCTTTTCAAAAAAAAAAAAAACAAATTGATCCACCTTGGCTATCATGTCTATGATGAAAAAAAAATAAGAATTCAAGGTCTTACTTATTAGGCATTATTTTTTTTCTAAATTTTGTATAGTTTGAATAAAATATATCTATATTAATTTGGCTGAGTATAACTCAACTTTTATCAAAAAGTTAGAAGTTTAAATTTCCAATCCAACATGTTGTTGAACTAGAACATATCTCTAAAACTTTGGTAATAGATTGTAACATATAATTGAGTATTCATAAAAAATGTAAATGAGTATTTTGTTTTGTTTTGAGTTGCAATATCAAACTTATTTGAATCTAGTTGGTCCATGATAACTCTCATAGGGTTATTTAGCTCTAAAAGTTGAGTTTATTCTTTGAGTCTATAATGCTTATTGATTCATTTCATGTAAAAGAAAAAAAATTTATACAAAAACAAGCCAAGCACATATTTTCAGCTGTGAGTTGTTAAGGGATCATTTGATAACGTTCATGTTTCCTGTTTCTTGTTCACGTTTCTCACTTTTCAAAAAACAGACATGTTTGATAAACCATATTGTTTCTTGTTTCTAAATTTTTTAGAAACGTTTCTAAAAAAATGGCAGATTTTGAGAAACTTCAAAAAATAGTTTCTCAAATTCTGTTTCTGTTTTTTTTTTCCAGGTTTCATGCATGTATTCCTATTTCTCTTTTTACCCATCTCTCCTCTCTCTCTTCTTTCTCTCTCTTCCATTCTATTTTTTTTCTTTTAATACTTTTTAATCTTTTTGTTTTTTCTTCTTTTTTATTTTTATTTTTTGATTTATTTCTTTCTATTCGTTCTCCCTCTTTCATCATAATCTTTTTTCTTTTAATAGTTCATTATCTTTTTTTTTCTTTTTTCCTTTTTACTTTTCTCTTTTCGTTTATGTTTTTCTCTTCTCTCTTATTTTCTTATTTTCTTTTACTTTACATTAATGAGCTTATAGTTATTATTTTCTATTTAATTCTCTATTATTTTTCTTTTGGTACGATTTTATTTTTTTATTAAATAAATAGACTAATAATGTATTTCATGTTTACCATTAAATATAAAAAAATATATACATTCTCTCTCTTTTTCTGATTTTACTTGTGTGTATTATTGGCTAATGCATTTTTTAAAAAAGTAAAAATAAAGTGTATTATTAAATTAAAGAAATGTGGGTATGTTCGATTGTATGACCTTAGACAATTTACAAATTCGTCTAATTGAACTAACTTTTGTAAGTCAAAATCGTTCAAGGTGAATTGATTGAAGTAAGAAATAACATTGCAAATCAAATTTGAACAACATTTGAAGGATAAAATTTATTATTATTATTATTAATTAGGTGTTGGGCCTTAATAAAATACTATAAACTTTTTATAATAGTTTTATATTTATTTTAATGCATGTTATATGTTTTATTATAGTATATGTACTAAATTTTATTTTTACCAAAAAACAAGAAACAAGAAACATAAATAGTTATCAAACATGTTCTGTTTTTAGTTTTTAAGAAACGGAAACAAGAAACGAGAAACAGAAACAAGAAACGAGAAACGAGAACGTTATCAAACAGGGCCTAAATGAACTTAACTAGGTGTAAAAAGAGTCATTATTGAAGAAATTTATATATTGTTATGATCCTATGCAGGAATTGTGAGCTTACGCAGTTGCAACCACATAACTAGGAGGCAAGATGCGGTCACAAAATAACCCAACGACATATTGAATATGATTTTCAGGGATTTATGGATTATGCGATATTCTTCATTGAATTGAGGCACTAATGGCTGCAACAACTCCTCACATTGATTTCGACATAAATTCTAGCCCTTGAGGGCCTATATATAAAAGACAGTCGTTACAAAAAGTAGATCCATCATCGAAAGAAAGGATTAACCATCGAATACTACTAGTTGCCAACCCAAGAGTCATTGTCAAAGAACCCCAGATTTCTAGTAGAGAACGAAAGTCTCTGTTGTGTGCTTGGAACTCAGTCGAACACCTACTCGAAAGAATAGGCTGTAAAGACTTAATTCTCCTTGAGAGAGGAAGAATCGAGTTATATAGAGAAGCAATCTAGGAGTTCAATTCCATTGTTGGAAAGAATAGGCTGTAAAGACTTGATTCTCCGTGAGAGAGGAAGAATCGAGTTAGATAGAGAAGCAATCTAGGAGTTCAATTCCATTGTTGTTTTTTACATTCTATCTTCTATCTTCATTTCGTTACTTTCTTTCAAAGCTTGTAATACTTCACATTCTGCCTTTTGTATGAAGTTTCATCTCTATTGAAGTTGATTGTTTCTCTTATTTAATCATGAGCTAAACTTTTATTTGAGATTCAAAGATGGTGGATGCCCTAAAGAATAAAATGAAGCCTATTATGTGAATCACAACTTTGCTAATCTCTCTAGCACTATTTGTTTTTATTGATTTTAGATTCCATTGTTAAACTAGCTTGATCACTTAGGTTAGCATATCATGTTGAGTCCAATACTGAAAAGGTTGGGTAATATACGATTTTCAAAAAAGCAATTTATAAAGAATAGCCTAGACATAGGACTGTGTTTAACCCTAGACATAGGGCAAAACCTTTAGGATAAAGGAGTTGTGTGCAAAACAAACTAAGTTTTAATTAGCCATAAATATATATGTTTAATTGCTTAGACTTCTAAAAGTGTTTTAAATAAAGACCGAATATGTGTAGAACCTGGTTCACTGTGCAAGGTGTTAAGAGGGTAAGCGATTGCATAATAGGCTACATTTCTACTTAAGGGTATAAGCATATTTGAATCTATTCTTTCTCATTCATATATTTTATTTTTCTCAACAACAACCATCGAAAACTTTTGTTCACTGGCTACCTAGGTTGTACTATTGAGGAAATCTTTAATTCGCATTTGAATTTTGATACAAACGTTCTATTGGGATTCGATATTTGAAATATTTCTACTTTATTACTTGGTTTATAGTGTGCACTTACATTAAACTTGAATCCTTTATCAAATAAAGGTTTTCCAAATAAGTATATATGTTTTCAGTCATTAGTTCATAAATTTTTTATTTCACGTTCTATAAAATGATTTTTTTTTAGTTTAACAATACGTTGGGTTGGTAGATTTGAACCTTTAACTTCTTAATCAATAGTATATGTCTTAACCAACCAATTGAACTATGCTCAAGTTGACCTATAAAATGAATTTAATAGACATACAATATTTAAATAGTAGAAATAAACTTGCGCCCTTAATTATATATACTAATCAAAATATTATATCACAATTTATGAAGGAAAAATAATTAACAAAATGTAGAAATAAGTCGCTGTATTTCCTTATTTTAATAATTTCCAAAAAAATAATAATAATTGGACTAATATTTCGTTGGGCATTAAGTTTTTTTTTAAGTTATAGTTCGATAAACTATGTTCACTTTGGCAGCTGGATATTAAATTATTAAACTTATTAGTGTAAAATCACATTACAATATGAAAACAACAAAGTAGACAGTACACTTAAATTGTTCTAGTTGGTAGCAATTTGAGCATAATCAAAGGGCTAGAACATTCTTCTTCTCTTCTACTTATTTCAAAAAAAAAAAATACAAAAAAAAAATATATAAAAGAAATCTAAAAATTAAAGCAAAAACAGTTGAAATTTAAAATTTAGACAACTTAATTTTATCGAAACTCATAAAAAAAATACAGTTTAGAAAGAGAGTCTCTGACAAATTAGTTTGAAACTTAAATTCTTAAAAAGAAGAAGAAAAAAAAGCACGTAGTTGTTGTCCATAGTTCAAGCCATTTCTTTTTATTGCTTGAGGTTAAAAACTTAAAAATTCAAATACAGCACGGCAAGATTTTGAAAAATAATTTTTTTTTTAAAAAAGGCATAAAGTCAATTATGTAATAAAAAAGAAAAAGATATAATCGCATCTTGGCAGGACACGACGACCATATAGTGGAAGAAAACCTACTTCAGAAGACAGTAGGCCAAATTTTGCTGAAGGGCACTTTGGTGGGCCCATCCCTAAGTCTTACTAGGTCCCACGTGTCATTACCAGGACCTATCACACCTAATATTATTACCATACTACCACTGGTCAAAATTTATTCTCAAGATTTTATTTTACCTTTTGAACATTTTAATTTTTTGGTTGAATTTAAAATAACTATTTTAAGATATTCTTAAAGGGGAAGTCTGTGATTTTGAGAAGAAATGAGGGAAATTTGCATAGAAGACTTATTTTCACGTGCTTCGATGCCATTTGACCCGTATTTTGAAATTAATAATATATGACTATTTATGTACTCTGCATCCCGTCTAAATTATAGTGATGGCATTGTACTCTCATTCTTGTTCCAACTCTAGCTCTCTAGTTCTTGATCTTGTTCTCGCTCATGATAGTAATGAGTGGTCGAAAATCTGGAGAAAATAAAGAGACAAGGAAATCGCTCTCTAGTTCTCGCTCCAACTCTCTCGCTCGTGATAGTAATGAGTGGTCAAAATTCTAAATAAAAGAAAGAGACAAGAAAAATCACTCTTTAGTTCTCGTTCTAGCTCTCGCTCTTGTTCTCCTTTTCGCTCTCGCTCTCGTTCTTGTTCTAGCTCGCTCTTGCTCTTGCTCGTTCTCGCTCTCGCTGTAGGTCATTTTCGCTCTTGCTCTAGCTCGTTCTCGCTCTCACTCTAGCTCTGCTGCTCTAGCTCTTCTTTGACGTAATTTCTTCTTGTCTTTTTTTTTTCTCCATATTTTCAACCATTCATTTGAGCGAGAAAGCTAGAGCGATAGCGTTTCTACGTACGATAGAGTGAACAAGCAAAACCATCTCATATGTAATTTTGCGCGCTATGTCACGTTAGAATGAGTCGTATTTCATTATTTTCAGAACAAAAGTCATCAATAATTAAAGCGTTGGAAAACGAGTCATCCGTACAAAAACCCCCAGAAATGAATTGCGTTTGGTTGTATAAGGTGCTATGTGTAAGGGATTTTTCAAAATCAAAAAATAATATAGGATTTTTCAAAATTAAAAAATAATTAAGCACAATTAGGTCCTTCTCACTAATTGGTTCGAAAATATACCTAAACCCAACCTATATGAAATTGGGTACTTCATAACTTTGTCTAGATAGAATTAGATACTTGGTAGTTTAGTTGGGATGATTTAGACAGTTTTTATTCCAAGTTCCAAACAAACTTGAAGACTCAACTAGATATAAGTTCATAGATTAGATTTGCTTAGGATTGGTCATGCCAAACATTGGTCGTGACTAATGTAAAGAGTGCATTTGGTGGTATATCACCACACCCCGTACTATGCTAGCTAGCATATTGTATTCTTCAAATTTAATGCCGTCAAGGGTAATGTGAAGTTGCATTATCTTAGCAACTCACGGTCTAGCTGGTTATATGGCTAGGTATATCACATAATCAAGTTGCCTACGATATCTTAGCACATCACATTCATGCTTTGACGCGGTTTTGAATCACTCTATAAGTTGTTTTAACCTTTCATTTCTTATATATACGTGTACAAAAAAAGGAAAAGAAGTGAAGTATGCTTTTTAAGACATAAACTAATTCAAGTATCCTAAAGTGTTTAATATGTTATACCCTTTAACCTTTTAAGGCTAATTTATAAGTTTGGTAACTAAATTTTAAAAAGTTTCTAACATAACTATTGAGTGAAAATTTCTTATTAGTTACAAATTGTATAATTTTAATTTGATGACATAGTTGTATATTATTAATTTTAGGACTAATTACAAATTACACAAGTGTCCCTAAATCAAAATTTAAAGACAAAAAATGGCAAATCCAAATAATGTCATGTGTTTTCATTATGAGCATTTGATCACATAAGATTAGTCTGGTCAAATTTGATTATATGATAATTAGGCCCAAGATTAAATAAGTTTAAAAGTTCATTAAATGATAATTAACTTGGTCAAATTCACAAATCCAAATGTTTGGTCCAAAGTTAACTGAGCCCAATCCCACAAGATGTCTATGAAAATCTTTATAAATAGAAGAGTTATCATCTATTTCAATATGTATACAAAGGAGAGATTCAGATAAGAGAAATTCATATTAGAATTTAGAGAAGAGCTTAGAACTCGGAGAATTTAGAGAAACTCTCATAAGACTGAAGACTCTTTAAAGACCAAAGATGCTATAAAGATTGAAAACTCCGAGAAGATTGAAAACTCTCTAAAGACCAATGATGCTATGAAGATCGAAGGCTCCCAGAGACTCTTGGGAAAAAACCTCCCACTACTACTATGGGAATAAGCAAAAAATAATTGAGAAATTAAAAGAAAGCAACAAAAATAAGAAACATAAAAACTAACGTGAAAAACTCCAAAACCAAAGAAAAAATCATGGACAGAAAGAAATACTTCACAATGTGAAAAATTATTACAATCACACAGAATTCTCTTCCCGACCCCAATTACAAAGAAACAATATTTCAAAGCTTTATATCACTCACTTAACTAGAGTTAGTATACTAGAGTTAGTATACTAGGCTTAAAGTATTTTGAATTGTGATTATTTGAAACCAAAGCCATAGACTCCTTTTATAGTACTTAGAGCTCATGACTTCCTTGTACATTTTCAATGTGGGACAATTGCTCTTCTAATATATTGCCAAAAACACTACAAATTTCACATTGACAAGATATTTGAAGAATTCACAACTCTTTTGTTGCACCAATTGTCTTCACTAAAAAACATAATCCTCAACTCAGAGAACTATAACCTACTCCACCATAAAAGTAGACCACTTGGAATGTCATTTTCCAAGAATTTTCATCTTTGTCACATGTCGATAAACCCTGCTGAAATTTATGGTGCAACTTCCTCCTAATTGGCTTACCCGGAAGTTCTTCAGCCATCGACATAACTTCCACCATACACACCTTGCATAACCGTCAAGCCAATGCCCGTGTGCAAACATGTGGAACCGCTAACATCACATTCTCTATCATGGTAAAGCGGACATACCATGAGGATAAATTCTGTCTTTCTTCAGAAGAAGTCACCATCTCCTCTGATGACAGAGACCACATCAGTATTCGATCTAGAGCCCAGACTTTGCTCTGTTACCATCTCCTCTGATGACAAAGTCACCATCTCCTTTGACGAATTTGCTCTGTTAGGATAATTCTTTTTCATGTGCCCAGACTGTCTGCATTCCCAGCAACCTTTCTTTTGCACGAAATCTTTCTTCTTCTTCTAATTGCTAGCTACTAATGCTGAATCCTCATGTGAAGTACGCCTGTCACTCTTCAACCTTCTTTCCTCTTATAGAAGTGTACTAGTAGCCTCAGCAAAATTTAAAGTCTCATTCCCATACATCAACATTGGCTTCATGGTTCATAAGAAGGCGGAAGTGACAAAATAAGCCTGTGTGTCTTATCTTCATCCTCTATCTTCACTTCGATCACCTCCAGCTTAGTGACGATGCCATTGAGAACACTCAGATGATCTGAGCTTTTCGTTCCTTCCTCCATTCGTAGCGTGTGAAACTGCTCTTTTAGGTACAGCCGATTTGAGATGCTCTTTGCTTGATACATCGCTTCAAGCTTCTCCCAAAGTTCTTTGGATGTCGAAATTTCATGCACATTTGCAAGAATATTCTTAGCCAAATTTAGTCTGATTGCACTTGTAACTCTCAAATCCAATTCATCACATTCTTTATCACTCATGTTGGACTTCTTAGAATCTCTGCTTGAACCACCACTGGACTCCACTAGACCACCATCACCCCTTAACTTTTCAGAATAACACCACTCGGTCTTCCCTTCAAAGCCTTGTGTAACCCAGATTGTATTAGCTCATCTTTGACTTGCACTTGCCACAAGCCAAAGTTCATCATTCCATCAAATTTCTCCACGTCAATCTTTACTGGACTCATAAAGCTTGACATATCTGCTTCACTCCTAGCGAATCTGCAAATAGTGAGCAACTCACACTATTCATAATACCAGTTGTAGCTCGTTTCAAGAAATCATTCTGATGTGAAAGTTCAGATAGTGCTGCAACCACAAAGCATACTTAGAAACTACGAACCTAAAGCTCTGATACCACTTGTTGGGAAAAAACCTCTTACTACTACCGTAGGAATAAGCAAAAAATAAATGAGAAATGAAAAGAAAGCAACAAAAATAAGAAACACAATAATTAACGTGGAAAACTCCAAAACCGGAGAAAAAATCACAAACAGAAAGAAATATTTCACTACATAAAAAATTATTACAATCACACAAAATTCTCTCCCCAACCCCAATTACAAAGAAACATTCTTTCCAAGTTTTATACCACTAACTTAACTAGAGTTAGTATACTAGGATTAAAGTATTTCGATTTGGGATGATTTGAAACCAAAACCATAGACTCCTTTTATAGTACTTGGAGCCCATGACTTCCTTGTACATTTCCGATATGGGACAATTTCTCTTCTAATATATGGCCAAAAACCCTACAAAGACTTGATGATTTAAAGACTGAAATCTCTTTTAAGATTTGAAGACTTTGACACAAGACTTCGAGACTTCAATCAATTCCTCAAGAAGCTGAACAAACCAAAGGTCGATTCAAGAAGATCACACAAGCTAAGGGCCAATCCAAGAAGATCAACAAGATAAAATTCAATCTGAGAAGATCAACAAGCTAAGATGCAATCTAAGAAAATCAAGAAGCGATGGGTCAATCCCAAAAGATCAACAAGTCAATGACTGATCCAATAAGATTAACAAGCCAAAGGCTGACGCAAGAAGATCGACAAGTTTTCTTGAGAACAAGCCCTCTAGCCCTTGAGTCAAGTACATGTTCAAGAGAAAGAATCGGAGGATCATACATTATAAATTGTATTACAACTACACATATTAATACAATTTCAAGTTCATTTCCATGAATTAAATTTCTCCATAAATCTCGTGTGAACAAGGTTCTTGAACTTTCAATCAGTGACCCTATGAATTAAATTTCTTCATAAATCTCGTGTGAACAAAGTCCTTGAACTTTCGACAGGTGTCTAATAGGTTACTGAGTGTCTAATAAATCCATACACTTTCAATTTAGTATTTAATAGGTCTCCAAACTTTCTATTTTGTGTCTAATAAATTCTTTTAATTTTTAATTTTGTGTTTAATAGATCATTAATATATACGATATTTTTTTTTAAATTCATAGATCTATATATAAAAAATTGATAGTTTAGAAAATTGAAAGTTTCAACCACTTTCTTAATCATGATTCATATTATTTTATTTTATTATTATTATTATTTTTGGAAAGGGCATGATTCTTATTATCTAGTCAAAGATTTTTAAAAAATTACACACAATGCAACAACAATATTAAAAGAGAGAGAGAAAAGAAATAGGTGTTTTTATCGAGGGACACTATGGGGGTTAAGAGAGAGAAATAAAAGTAGACTTTAGGGTTATTGGGTGAGTGTACGTATATGACAGATGTGTATATGCCTGTCTTTTTGCCTATGCGTCCATCCTCTTGCAGAAGCCAATGGTATTTTGGTCATTTCACACCCTACCTTATTTTCAATTTTTATTTTTTACCACACATCTTCAATTAATTTTAAAAAGATGGAAATTACACGAAGCAATGAACCTCGACCCGGATCTCTCATTCCGGAGAGAGAGAGAAGAGACCGATAAAACCGACCCTATAGAGGTTGAAGGCGAAGAAGAAGAAGAAGAAGAAAAACCAGAGACAAAAATGGAGGTCCAAAATTGACAGTCGGGTTCCAAAGGAGGTGGTAGTCATCTTTCTGAGCATAACAATTCCTTTTTCTCTCAGCAATCTACCATCTCCTGCAATTTTTTTTCTCTTCCTTTTGTCTCATTTCGGTTCGAAGATTTCCCTCTTTCATCCATGCGGCGAGGCAGGCCCTCAGATCCATTTACAGCGACAGAAGTGCCGAAATCGACCGTGCAGCCCGAAAATCCTCTCAAAGAGATCCGATACAGAGGCGTTCGAAAGCGTCCTTGGGGCAGATACGCCGCTGAGATCAGAGATCCCTGGAAGAAAACTAGGGTTTGGCTCGGCACCTTCGATTCCGCTGAAGAGGCCGCTCGTGCATACGATACTGCCGCTCGGTCCCTCCGTGGAGCCAAGGCTAAAACTAACTTCCCTTTACATCCATCGACGATTTCGATTCAGCAACAAATTCCGTTTTACCAATCGCCGCCGGATTTGATCGATTCGAACGGTTTTGGCAAGATTGAGTGTGTCCAGGCTAATAGGCCTACGTCGAGCAGCTTGAGTTCCACTGTTGAGTCGTTTAGTGGGCCGCGGATTTCTAACCCTTTGTCGTCGCTGTCGATGGTTCCCCGGAGGCCGGTGCAGCCTGTTTCGCCGGACGACTGCCATAGCGACTGTGATTCGTCCTCCTCGGTTGTTGATGATGATGAGGTCTGTGTTCTCGCTTCTTTCCGTAGAGCCTTGCCGTTCGATCTTAACTTACCGCCTCCGATGGACGTCGTGGATTTAACCGGTGATGATCTTCAAGCTACTGCTTTATGCCTCTGATGATGCTGTTCTTGCTTCTTATCATCGTGGTTTAAAATGGTCCTCTTTTTTTTTTTTTTTTTTTCCACATTTCTTCTGTTTTTTCTATCTTATTTTCTCGGGAAAAACACTAAACTGAAAAAATTTCAAATATGGTGGTAAGTTGAAGAGAATTTGCTCGGCCCCCATCCTCTCCCCTTTTGTCTGTCGACCCCTACTTTGTTAGACTTTTTAGACTGGGTTCCCTTCGACGACCACGGGCTATAAAATGTTTTCTGTATCATTGAAGCTTTTTAGCATCGTTTAAGCTGTGTTGTGTATCTGATCTGGGATTTTCCTTTCTTGATCCGATTCACATCATCAATCCTTACTTCTGTACAAAGATTACCCATCTAATTTAAAGAATCTGCAGTGTTCTAATGGCCATTAACTTTTCTTAATCTATCTCTAGTTATTTTCATATCTACTACTGAATTGCTTTCTTCTCTGTGTGATGATGGTGATTTGATCTGATCTGATAATTTGTTGGGAAGGCACTGAGGGGGCATGTTCTTTATGATTTTACTTTTCAGAGGACTAGAAAATGGAGTATTTTTAGGCTTTGGGTTTGGTTGGAAGGCTGATGAATGGGGGATCTGTTTGCAAATATTGAATGTGGGTGGGAATGGAGGCAATGGAGATGGAGGTGGGCATTGAATTTTTTTTTTATGGGGTTTTTGATAAGAAACATTTATTGCACATGTGATGCTGATTCTTGTTGCCACACCATTTCTGATTCTGATCTCAATGTCCCCAAAACCCAATAGAGGCAGGCACCCTTCCCAAGTTCTTCCCCCCTTTAGGCAGAGAGGCCTTCACCAATTGTATTACTTTGCTCAGTTTTCCTTCCCAATGCCATGTGCTTGCACCTCATATTGGTAAAACCCAAATCAGTAAAAATTTGAAAAAAGAAAGCAAGAACTGATTCGAAGGGTTTTGCCAATTTCCTCCAAGTTACATGTTTTGTTTGCATCTACAAGCTAAAGATGCACCCTCCATCACAAGGTGATGGGAGTTTGCTTAAACTCTCATTATTTCATTTATCAAGAAAATATGTTTCTCTTTTTTTTAAACAAAAAAAAAAGCTAAGCCACACCCTCCTTATGATTGTCATGGTGGGTTTTAAAGTAAACATAATTATACTGGCCTCTGATGAGGCTGGTTGGCCCATGATATAATTTCTAGCAATCATCTCTGTGAGCTTTTTCCTTTGAAACTTTATTATTATTATTGTTTTTTTTTAAAAGAACATAAACATTGCAAGATAAATCGTAATTTGTTATCCTTCTTGATTTGTATAACTGTGTCCATGATGCTAAGGAGAATTGAATTGTTTTATGTCAATCTTTTATACATCCTGCAATTGTATATCTTTGTTTTTAACTTTTTAGTGTTATTAGTTGAATCAAATAGCACATGATAGTGTTAATTCGAGCATTGTTCAATGGATAAGATACCAGTTATCATTTTAAAAATTGATAGTTCGATCTCTCACTCCAGATTGTTGAACTTAAATATATATATATATAATAACACAATCTATCTTATATATATACATTTAACACAGTCTATCTTATATATATATACATTTAACTTTATATTATATGAAGACATCGAGATTAAAATTGTGATTTAATAAAGAAAAATGAAGTTGAGTGAAAATTTGAACAAAATCTTTGAGATTGATTTGAAAGGAAGGTCTAGCCAATAACTATCATACAGGTGCTATAATTTTCTTCACTTTTCCTTTTTCTTTACTTTGAAACATCTTGGGCTATGCAATTATGATACAAACTTCCAACCATAACATAAGGGAAATTTAGGCTGTATTTTGGTTTGGTTTGTTTTTTCCATTTGGTTCCTGACTTTTGAAAGTTCCAATTCTAGCTCTAATGTATTAAACCTTCTTCCAACGTTTAATTTAGTTAACAAAATGATTAATGTCGAAATACACTTTATTGAATAGTTCTATGAGTTGGTTTAAATTGACTTGTGGGTTTTAACATTTGTGCATTAGATGTCTGTATAACTATAACCAAGGAGTTCTTAAGCCATTTCACTTTGACTTTCATATCATCTATTTTTTAATTTGATACCTATATTAACACTCACCTATAAAATTAAAAACTCACTAAATTTCATATGACTTAGTACGTTCGAAATTCCTCGTCGTAGGGAATTGACTCATTAATGTGTCAATATATTGATGATCGACAAACTCATAAAAACCTACTATTTCTAAATTCATATATTGTCATTCTCTTAATATCTAGTGACTAAGAGACAAAATTGAAACTTTTAAAAGATCAGAGACCAAATTGAAATAAAACGTCAGAAGACTAAAAACATATATTTAGCGGAAAAGTTATACAAAGATGAATCAAAGACCTTGATTGGGGGTCGGCCAAATGACCTATTTTGCCAACCCCTTGAGGAGTCAGCCAAAGACCTTGATTGGGGGTCGGCCAAATGACCTATTTTGCCAACCCCTTGAGGAGTCAGCCGAAGACCTTAAAGGGGACGACTAGATCTTTCATGAACCCAAAACAAAGCGGCTATTAAGGGAGAGAGAAAAGTCAATCCTCAGCATTCGATGAGGCTCGTTAAGTTGGCATGAAAGAGATTAAGTAACTGTTCCATAATTATGATGGCCCGACAACCCTACGAGATTCACATAAAGTGTCAGGATATTCAAGTATACGTTACATACATACGATTAAAACATGGTGAAAACGACATTCCAAGGTAGGCAACCAACTCTACACTTTTTACTGTCTAAATTTTCTTACAAACTCAATTATTGACTTAAGCATCGGAGTGTAAGTGGTTTAACACCACACTGGTGTTCTTTTCTCTTATTTCGTAGGCACATTTCCATTCTCAAAAAATACAAATTTCATCGTTGATTCAGCTATTTAAATTTCAGTATCAACAGGAAGGTAGCTTGTAGAAAAAGGAAGGTTCTTTGGCCAGATATGAGTGGCCATAAGAAGAGGCCTGGCACCGTCTGAATATGAAAGTACGGGTAAACGAGTGGCGAGGGCTTGGGTGCAAGGCCGGTGGTGCTTTCCATCTTTCCTTCAAAGCCACACCACACCAATGATTCTTCTCTCCCTTTCTCCATCCACCAATTTTTTTTTTTTTTTTTCAATTCTCTGACTGTTTGGTGGATATCGCCAAAATCGCACCATTCTTCTTACCACCTAACAATATTCTTTTCTTTTCTTTTTTTCTTTTTGGGTTCCAACTTCTACCGAAATGGATCGAACCTGGGACGTGTGGAACACACTGAGAGACTCTCAACTATTTCAATTCATTTTTCTTTTCCATTTTTTTTAATTTTTGTCTTTCAACTCTCTTTCTTTATTGTTTTCCTTTTTATATTCTTGGAATTTTTATTAGTATTTAATTTTGATCTTCCTTTTTTTTTGTTTGTTTAAAACTCTAGACTGATATAGTAGGTCCGAGTTGCTAGTCTTTCGATGATTCTCAATCCCTTTTTTCAATGTTATCTTTTTGAAAATTCAAATGAAATATGGGAATTTGAACTTATGATCCGATTGGTTGTTAATACTTTAACCTGAGTTAAGTTCAATTAGCTTAATATTTACGTTTTTTTTTTTTGGTGTGAATACGTTGTTTTTGAAAATTTGACTAATTAAAAACTTGAGATGAGATTATTATTGTTTTTTTTTACACAGAGATGAAATTATTAGTTTGATATTAGTGCAAAGAAAATATCTAAAAAGTGAATGATTAATATTTGTTGTCAATAAGATAAGAGACCTAATCTAATTCGTTCCCTTGATGGCTCTTCAAGTTTCAGAGTGTAAAAATTGAAATAACTTCGTTTGGGAATAATTGTATTTGAGAAATGCCATAAATGAGTCTAAAGACTCAACAAACACTTTGTTGTTAGCAATCTTCCAAAAAATCACTATAATTTTATATGCAGTGTGTTTTTTTTTTAATTTATGAACGATTAGTTTGGTTTTCTTTTCAATTATAAAATGTTTTGAGAGCTATTTGAAAATCTAATAATTTTGAAAAATGATTTTTTAGTTCATTAACATGTGAGAGTGGAGATTTGAACATCTAACTTCTTAGTTGTGGATATACACCTTAATTAGTTGAGTTATATTCAGGTTGACAATTTTGAAAATTGATCTTACAAAATTGATTAACAATTAGAAAGATGTGATTTGTAAGAGTAAGTGGGAGAGAAGAGTTCTTTTTAAAATGATTTGTATTTGCAATATTGATATAAATTCATAGTTAATTGAAGAAGTATTTAGAGATAAATTCAGTTTTTTTGGGTGATATCATGTCATTTGATGATGAAGAGGTAGAAAAAGAAAAGGTAAGTGGTGAAATTGTAATTTCAATATTGATCCCATTACTGAAGTTAGCACTTAGCAGTACAATGTGATAGTTATGTTTAAACATTTTTTTTTCTCTTAGATGTGACATGAAGATTTGAACCTCCAATTTTGAAAGAGTGGATGACTTAATTACTCATCTAATATACTCGACTTTAGCCTCCGTTTGATAACGTTTCAATTTCCTGTTTCCCGTTTCTTGTTTCTTATTTCTTATTTTTAAAGAACTAGAAACAAGATTGATGTTTGATAACTATTTCTTTTTCTTGTTTCTTGAAAGAAAAAAAAAACATAAACATAAATTTTATTCTGAAATTCAGCTCCAATTTTAGAAACATTTTTCAAAATTTGAAAACAAAAAATAGGAAGGGTTATCAAACAAGCCTATTTTTTAAAAAAATGAGAAATGAAAATAGTAAACAAGAAACGATAACGTTATCAAACAGGCCCTTATTTGTATCTTGTTTATGTGTACTTTGTAGAACTGTTTATTGGACTGAATAATCAATGTTTGTTCTTATTTACGTGCAATTATATATGAAATTATATATGAGAATGATTAGGTAGTAGCTTTTAATTGAATTATGATTTATATTTACATTTATATTAATTTAAAAAAATAATTTTAATTATTATACAAACATCTCAATTTGTTTGCAAACACAATTTTTAACCAAGAAGTGTGAATAGAATAAAAAGAAAAAATATACTACAATACATGACACAAAATAACATATTTATATTTTAAGGTCGAGATATGTATTCAGTCTAAATTATAAACATGTTGGGCCAAGTTTAGGCTGTTAACGTTGAACGTGAACCATTTGATAAGATTGGCATTATACTTTTAAGGGTTAAATTATCAAAAATACCCTTAAACTATGGACTTGGTTTTAATTATACCCCTAAACTTTGAAAAGTTTCATTTTAACTCTTGAACTTTAAAGTTTGTTTCAAAATAACCCTTGAAGGCTTTTATTCGTTAAATTCATGGATGAAAAATGATGTTTTTGCATTTATATTGTTGCTTATGTGAACATATTTGAATATATACGTTGAAAAAAAAATCAAAACATATGCAAATACGTCATTTTTCGTCTATAAATTTAACGAAAAAAACCTTCAAGGGTTGTTTTGAAACAAACTTCGTAGTTCAAGGGTTAAAATGAAACTTTTCAAAGTTCAGGGGTATAATTGAAACCAAGCCCATAGTTCAGGGGTATTTTTGATAATTTAACCTACTTTTAAGTTACAAAGAATTAAATGAAAATTTGAAGTAAGTTAAATAAATGTATTGCTCTTTCATTTTATTGAGGATTAAAGGAAATTTTCATTGTTACATTTATATTATTGAAAATAAAAAGTATAAACTAAAAATGAGATCAAATATATTTTAGTATTTTCAATAATATGATAGAAATATAAAACAATAGATATAAAAATGCATATATTATAGCAAATGACCACTTTTGAATTTTGATATAATTGTTAAAAAAAATTAGCTATACATTATATTTATTAATTGAAAATTTGCCTTCTCAGACTTATTCTTCATGAAAAGTCTAGTGTTAAAATTTTCTCTTCTGCCCTCAATTTGAATAAAAACTAAAACAATATTTTTGAACCTACATATTTTCGATAATATATATATATATATATATATATATATATATATATTAAATACATTAATATTTGAAGATTTTTTAATACATATTTAAAAATAAAAAATTTTTAATGAATATTTTAAAGATCATGAATTTTTTTAAATAGATTTTTAATGCATATTTAAAAATTTAAGAACAAAAACTTTAAAAAAAAAATAAATTGAACCATTCATTTTCGAGAATATATGAAATTATTATGAAATATATATATATATATATTTAAACACATTAATATTTTTGAACCTATGTATTTTCGAGAATATGAAATTATTATGAAAGAAAGTTAAGAACAAAAACTTTAAAAAAAATTGAACAATTGTTTTTCGAGAATATGAAATTAAAATATTGTTGAAATACTTTTTTTAAAAATGAAGATAAGATGTTTTTTTTTGAACAAGTATATATTAACAAAATATTAGATTATGATCTATTGTGATTAATATACATAAATTAAATGTCATACATCATCGGTCTATATATAGTGCATCTCACAACTAAATTATTTCGTGTCTTCCAAATTGATTCCAAAAATTATAGGGGAGAAATTTTGATTTCCCTTTTTTCATTTGATGGCTAAGCCTAATCTTTCTTTTTAATAAATCAATTGATTGGTTGTAACGCCCCAGGCCCAGGATTCAGACCAGGATTTGAAATCCGGATTCGGCACCTGATGGCCCCGACATTCCCCTGCATCCCCCGCGACCTGGCCACGTCACCTTACTTGTCTTGAACTGCTTCTAAGAGTGAAGACTGTCCCCACAAACCAACACAGATCCTTTTCAGCATGCTTTGTCCTCACTCCCATGCTTCCTAGGAAAATTCCCATGAGGTCACCCAACATAGGATTGCTCCAAGCCAAGCATGCTTAACTTTGGAGTTCCTATGATTAAGCCACCGAAAAAGAAGGTGCACCTTGTTGGCATAGGTAGTAGCTATCAATTCTTTTAAGCCTTTCTTAACCATGCCTTGCATAGCCTCAGGATCCCTCTCATTCGGATGTGGTCTCGGTTCATTCATGTACCCCTCCTAACCTCGGGCGTTACATTCGTATTCAATTTTTCAATTCTCAAGGTTCAACCAATACATTATTGAAGAGAATTTGTTATGGTGATGTTAGAGGTCGACAAGTGAATGAGCTACATTTCCAATTGTTTTTGTAAATGGCAGATAAAGATATGGAGTGATTTAATGTAATTTACTGTTTTTTATGTGTTTTGTAGTTTTTTTTTTTTTGTTGCAAATGGTAGAGAAAGATGGTAATTTAATGTAATTTAATGCTTACATAGTTTTTTTTTTTTTTTTGGCAAATGGCAACGAGAGTGATTTGATGTAATTTATTGCTTTTGTAGTTTTCTTTTTTTTTCTTTTAAAATTTGTAAAGACATACCAATTCATTTACTGATCCTTGGCATGTAGAATAGGGTAGAAAAGAAAACGATTGCAACCTTGGTTCCTTAAGGCAGAAGGAGAAGTAGAAAACGACAGACAATGTTATGTAATTGTATTATTTTCTTCTTTATTTTTATTTATTTTTGTTTCCTTTTCTTTTTTTTATTTTTTTTTTTTTGGATAAATTGGAGTTTAGTAGGCTAGAATTTAGGAAGGTTTGATCACAATTTTACATTTTTTCCTATTTATATTATTTATTATATTTTAATATAATTATCAATGTTATTAAAAATATAATATTATTGCAATTCTCAATATTATGGTAACAATTAATATTCAGATTCTAAAAGTTATTTTATTTGATGGAATATTGAATTCTACATCTGGCATAAAAATAATATTTTTGTTTAAATTAATTTATTAATAGATATTCTCGATTCATTGAACTTTTGTAAACAAAAATAAATTGACCAATAGATCTCCTAAAATTTCTTTCATAGATTTGAAGAGTTCTAAAATTGAGAACCACATATCTAATTAATGATTTCCTTGAATTTGGAAAAATCGTTGCAAAAAAGATTTTTTTTCAATTACTAGATAATCAATACGAATTTAAAAAGAAAAGAAAAAAAAAAGAATATTTTAGTTTAAATTAAAGTTTGGAATTAAGTGGGTAATCAAATGATGCAAATAAAAATAAAAAATAATATTTTGGTTTAAATGAAAGTTTGAAATTAAACTTGTGTAAACAAAAATAAATTTATTAATAGATCTTCACGATTTAGTAAAATTTTGTAAACAAAATAAATTAACCAATAAATCTCTTCAAAACTTCTTTCATATATTCAAAGAGTTATAAATTTGAGAACCACTATTCAATTAATGATTCCCTTGAATTCGAAAAGTTAATTGCAAAAAATATTTTTTCAATTACTAGATAATATAAAATTTAAAAAAAATTGAAAAAAAAATTGGTTTAAATTAAAGTTTGAACTTAAGTGGGTAATCAAATGATGCAAATCAAAATGAATAAAAAAAATAATATTTTGGTTTAAATTAAAGTTTGAAAATAAGTGAGTAATCAAATGATGCTAATCAAAATAAAAAAATAATATTAAAGTGTAATTCTTCATTTTTCATATGTATAAGACCTTATATTCAACTTTTTATATGTACATTGCATTTTCAACATTATGAAACACGTGCAACGCATGTAGTATCCAACTAGTACTATCTAAATGGCGCTTGAGGGGATAAATTTTTTATTTCCTCTTTTGCCCTTCTTTAATTTATAGATTTCCCATTTTGCCTCTTTTAATTTAAAGATTTTCTCTTATATCGGCCTCAATTTGAATAAAGATTCTAAAATTTCTACGCATGTGTTCTCTAATTTAAATAAAAGTTCTAAAATCTTTACGATCTATAATCTTCTAACTAACTAATGCATATTTGAATAATAAAATGATAAATTAAACACATTTGAATAATAAAATGATAAAAATCTAATATTAAACATATTTGAATAATAAAATGATAGAATAATACTTATATCTAATATTCCAACTAACTTTGAATAATTTGAATAATAAAATGATAAAACACTACTTATTTATTTATTATATATTAAATAATATTTACAGCATATTTAAAAAGATATTTTTAAAAAACAAATAAAGTAATATTTAAAGATTTTTTAACGAGTATATAAAAAATTAATAAATAATATTTTTAAACCTATGTGTTATCGATAGTATGAAAATATTATGAAATATATTTTTAAAAAAATAAACTAATATTTAAAAAAAATAATGCATTTTTAAAAAGTTAAGAACAAAAACTTTAAAAAAAATGAACAATTATTTTTTGAGAATATGAAATTAAAATAATATTAAAATACTTTTGTGAAAAAATAAATATAAAATTTTGTGATTAAGTATATTAAGAAAATATTAGATTCTGATATATTGTGATTAATATACATAAATTAATTTTCATACATCATTGGTTTATAGTACATTCCACAACTGAATCCTTTTATGCATTCTAAAGTGATTCCAAAAACCATGTAGGGAAGAAATTTTGATTTCTCTCATTTTCATTTGATAGCTATGACTATATAAATTTAATCTTTATTTTCAATGAACCATATTATTCGTATCCAATTTTTCAATTTATTATCGAAGATACTTCGTTATGGTAATGTTAGGGGTCAACAAGTGAATGAGCTCTCCCTCCAATTTTTTTGCAAATGATAGATAAAGAGAGAGAGTGATTTAATGTAATTTAGTTCTTTTTACATGTTTTTGTAGTTTTTTTTGTTGTTGCTGCAAATGGCAGAGAAATAGGGTAATTTAATGCAATTTGTGGCTTACATGCTTTTATAGTTTTTTTTTTCTTTGACGAATCATAAGGAGAGTGATTTAATGTAATTTACTGTTTTGTAGGTTTCTTTTTCTCTTTTCAAAATTTTAAATACACACCAATTCATCTACTGATCATTGGCATATTGAAGAGGGTGGAAAAGAAAACGATTACAACTTTGGTGCCTTAGGGTAGAAAGAGAAGCAAAAAAACGGAAGACAATGTGATTTAATTATATTATTTTATTCTAATTTCTTTTTATTTCTTTTTGTTTATTTTTCATTTTTATGTTTTTGGATAAATTGGAGTTTACTAGGCCAGGATTTAGGGAGATCTGATCATAATTTTGCATTTTTTCTATTTATTTAATTTATTATATTTAAATATAACTACTAATAGTTATTAAAATCATAATGTCATTGCAATTTCCAATATTATGATAAAAGTTATTTTATTCGATGGAAGATTGAATTCTCTATTTTGCTATTTTATGATAAAAAAATAAACTCAATACTTCTTAATTTATTATTATTAAAGTTTGAAATAAAAAATAATATTTTTGTTTAAATTAATGGTTAAAATACCATTTTTTTCCTGTATTTTGAGCTTTATTCTATTTTGATCCATGTACTTTCAAATATCCAATTTTAGTCTCTGTACCTTCAATAAAGCTTAAAATTTGTCCCTACTATTAGTTTATGGTTAATTTTTCTTAAAAAAAGTTAGTCTCTATTAGCTTTTCCTCTATAAATTTTGGAAGTATGTTCACATGGTGTATTTTCTTGTATTAAAATTATTATGATTATTTAACAAATTTTGATAAAAATTAACTTCAAACTTGTTATAGGGACCAATTTTAAGCTTTATTGAAAGTACAGGAACTAAAATTGGACATTTAAAAATACAGTGACTAAAATGGAACAAAGCCCAAAGTACAGGGACCAAAATGATATTTTAACCTAAATTAATTTGTTAATAGATCTTCTCAATTCATTGAACTTTTGTACAAAAATAAATTGACCAATAGATCTCCTCGAAACTTCTTTCATAGATTAGAAGAGTTCTAAAATTGAAATCGCATATCTAATTAATGATTATCTTGAATTCTAAGGATCATTGCAAAAAAAAAAATTACTAGATAATTAATATGATTTTTTAAAAAAAGAAAATAATAATATTTTGGTTTAAATTAAAGTTTGAAATTAAGTGGGTAATTAAATGATGTAAATCAAATAAAAAATAATATTTTGGTTTAAATTAAAGTTTGAAATTAAACTTTTGTAAACAAAAATAAATTTATTAACAGATCTTCTTGATTTAGTAAACTTTTGTAAATAAAAATAAATTAACCAACAGATCTCTCCTCAAAACTTCTTTTATAAATTCAAAGTGTTTTAAAATTGAGAACCACTATCTAACTAATGATTTCATTGAATTATAAAAGTTCATTGCAATTTTTTTTTTCAATTACTAGATAACAAGAAATTTAAAAAGAATAGAAAAAGAATAATATTTTGGTTTAAATTAAAATTTCAAATTAAGTGAGTAACCAAATGATGCAAATCAAAATAAAAATAATATTTTGGCATTTAAATTAAAGTTTTGAAATAAGTAGGTAATCAAATTATGCTACTCAAAATAAAAAATAATATTAGTATAATTCTTCATTTTTCATGTATATAAGATCCTACATTCAACTTTTATATGTACATTTGCAATTTTAATATTATGAAACGCGTGCATCGCACGCAATATCTAATTAGTTATACATAAATTAGTTACAACTTACGATATCAAAATTCAAAATACACCCTTTGCAAAAAATAAATTAAAAAATCCACTACTACGAAAATTTGAAAATATTTTTAGAAATCAAGATTGACTATTTTTCTTAATCATTGCATTTTGAATTTTATTCTCACCTCGTTCCAATCACGTCAAGAGGTACCATGTTCTTCTGTCACAGGCTCACACGAAAGAAAAAAAAATACCTTTTTTTTTCATAAATTTACCTTTTTTTACAAAGTATAGAGACCTATTATCATGTTCTCTAGTAAGTTAGAAATATATTTATGTAAATATTTTCAATAAATTATTTATGTTTTTGAAAAAAAAATCTTTTTTTTCATAAATTTATTATTGTAGATATTGAATTCAAATTTCAATTTTTGTGGTTAAATTATAGAAAATACTCCTAAATTATGAGTTTTGTTTCAAATACACGTAAACTTTAAAAAGTTTAAAAAATCCTATGATCTTTAAAAAATGTTCAAAAATACTCTTAACGTTAAGAATTGGATGAAAAATGTTAAAGTTACGTTTTTCAAAAGTTTCAAAAATACTTCTGACTTTTCAAAAACGTTCAAAAATACTTTTATTGTTAAGTTTTGGACAGAAAACGTTAAAATTTCGTTTTAATAATATCCTTGACTTTTCAGAAATACTCTTAGTGAAAAATGTTTTTTTCTTCTTCCTCTCTCTGTAGATTCTTCCTCCATGGAAATTAATAAGAATGTACATATTATTAGTATTTGAAATGTCATAGTAACAATTTGATCAAATAAGCTCTAAAAACTTAAAATCCATAACCATAAGCCTCTCTTGTAACTCTCCCAAAAAAAAAAAAAAAAAAAGGTTAAATTGTTGTTGGGATGGATTTGGAAACCTAAATGGGCAGATTAAGGTAAGGATTTGTTCAATTCTTCAAAGTTGAAGGATAATTTATCGTTGTCTTGCTTTGTAGAATTGATTTCTAGCTTGAATTCCCTTAAAATTCAGCTACCCAGATGCTTGAATTTGACATCAAATTGTGGGGATGAAAAATAAATTATCGATGACCTACCTACTGCTTCCATCTCCAAGTTTATTATTTTTCATTGATTAACAATTGAATTTGAAGTTCATTTGTGACTCTGTGTTTGCTTTAAACTTTTGGGTTTCTCTTTAGCAATTGTTAATGTAGGCATTAAACTTACAAATTTAAGGCGCGCTACATCTAACGGAATACCCAGCTGAAAAAATGGTAGTTAGCTAGGCTAGCGCGCAATGACTTTCTTTGCATTGGTGTTGCATAAAATTATTCAATGCAATGCTACAAGTGTACGGGTCAAGTTTTAATATAGTGTAAGAATGTTAAAGTATCGTCCACAGGATGGTGTTTTAGTTCACTTAGACCCCGTTTGATAACGTTCTTATTTCTCGTTTCTTGTTTCTTGTTTTTGTTTCTCGTTTCTCGTTTCTGTTTCTTAAAAACTAAAAACAGAAACATGTTTGATAACTATTTCTGTTTCTTGTTTCTTGTTTTTTGGTAAAAATAAAATAGATAACATGCATTAAAATAAATATAAAACAATTATAAAGAGGTTATAGTATTTTATTAAGGCCCAGCATCTAATTAATAATAATAATAATAATAAATTTTATCCTTCAATTGTTGTTCAAATTTGATTTTCAATGTTATTTCTCACTTCAATCAATTCACTTTGAACAATTTTGACTTACAAGAGTTAGTTCAATTAGACGAATTTATAAATTGTCTAAGGTCAGACAATCGAACATACTCACATTTCTTTAATTTAATAATAAATTTTATTTTTATTTTTTCTTTAAAAATGCATTAGCCAATAATACAAGCAAGTAAAATCAGAAAAAGAGAGAATGAAATACATTATTAGTTTATTTATTTAATAAAAAATAAAATCGTACCAAAAAAAATAATAGAGAATTAAATAGAAAATAATAACTATAAGCTCGTTATGTAAAGTAAAAGAAAAAAAGAAAATAAGAGAGAAGAAAAAAACATAAACGAAAAGAGAAAAGTAAAAAGAAAAAAAGAAAAAAAAAGATAATGAACTATAAAAAAAAGATTATGATGAAAGAGAGAGAACGAATAGAAAGAAATAAATTAAAAAATAAAAATAAAAAATAAGAAAAAAAAATAAAAAGATTAAAAAGTATTAAAAGAAAAAAAAATAGAATGGAAAAGAGAGAAATAAGGGAGAGGGGAGAGACGGGTAAAAAGAGAAATATGAATACATGCATGAAACCTGAAAAAAGAAACAGAAACAGAATTTGAGAAACTACTTTTTAAAGTTTCTCAAAATCTGCCTTTTTTTAGAAACGTTTCTAAAAAATTTAGAAACAAGAAACAGAATCGTTTATCAAACATGTCTGTTTCTTGAAAATGAGAAACAAGAACAAGAAACAGGAAACAAGAACGTTATCAAACGGACCCTTAATTACCACGAATATAGTCACTCAATTTTATTTAGAGAAAAAAATAGAAAGGTGAATAAAATCAAAACAAAATAAAAACATAAAATAAAAGATGGTGAACAATCAGGAGAGAAATATCTTAGGGAGTTGATTTCATCAATTAGACCAACGATTCAATTAATTAAACAACCAACATTGACATGTAAATAATTCATAAATCAAGAAGATAAAGGTAAAAATTGACTCTTACGAGTACAATTAAATGTAATAGGTATTAATGAAATTTTAATGTTTTCCATCTAAAACTTAACGGTAAGGGTATATTTGAACATTTCTAAAAAGTCAAGGTATTTTTAAAATTTTTTAAAGTTCAAAGGTATTATTGAAACGAAACTTTAACATTTTCTATCAAAAACTTAATAGTAAGAGTATTTTTGAACGTCTTTGAAACATCATAAATATTTTAAAATAAAACCCTAGTTTAGACATGCTTTCTATAATTTAGCCCCCGTACATACCCTAATCTATGAAGTTCGTTTATTGGGCTAAGTTGCTAATTGGCCCAAAATTTCGAGAAGTTTCAACTTTTGGCGAACCGATCATCCATGAAGGGGAATTGGATTCTTGAAGAGAAAGAAAGCATATGAGGATCGAAGTCTTCTCGAATTCTTAGGAGGAAATCGTCAAAATTCGGAGCATTCAATCTGGAAATCTGAACAACGACCTGTTTAGAATGCACCATGCAGAGATTAAAGGCCTCAGGAACTTCGATTATAGGCTCGATTGCAGTTCCTAGGTTAAAGAGGAAGGCCGTAAATTCATGGACGGCCGTTCAGGATACATTCTATTCCACCAAGGTGATTGAATTTTCGGATGTTGAGTTTGTTAGTGTTTATAGATGATAGAAATTCGATGTTCTGAATGCTAAAAGCTTACAACGATAATTATTTTCATCGGGCGTTTTCTGTTTAATCGTATCTCTTCTCCATTGTTTTCATTGTGATTTTGGTCTTGCGTGTTTTTAGGATGTATTCGAAAGGCACAAGGTGATTTTTACCGTAGGGACTTCTATTGCATCTGTTGCAACTGCCTGGATTGGTGAGTTCAGTGGTTTAACTTTTTCATTCCCCTTGTTGTTTTTTCCTTTAAATTCTGCATTTGATTATCCTTATAGTGTTAAAGAACCAATAGGCCTAAGAGCTCAAACGTTAGATTACGATGAATTTGATCTTTTCAACTCATATTTTTTTGTTGATTGTTTTTTTAACTAAGATATTGTAGCTTTTACTCCCTATATAGGAAGCAAGCCTATTTCCAATGCCTTCAGTTTACATTCTATTACACATCCAAACAAAATGAATGAGAAAGGATTAGTGTCTTTAAATTGAAGATACCTTCTTATGAATATGAAACATTATGACAAGCTATTTGGTTTTGTTTGTTGGGTTCAATAAATTGTGTGTTGATTGTATGCTTGAGAGTTTAGCAGAAGTTAAGGTTGCATTGATTCTGCTGCAGGGTACACTTTACGCCACTATCATGATGTCCAAGTTGACAGAAGGCTTGAATCTATTGAGGAAGCTGTAAGCATTCTCGTGTCAATCTGTTGATTTATTTGAATGTAGTCCAACCATAATTGCAAGCCATCACTTGGCCTTTGAGTGCGGTTTCAAAGATGTATTCTCTTTTGTTTCAAGGAAGTTAATGGCAACTAGGCATATGCCTTGCAAGCACTTTTTTCATCCGTTTCTTCCCCCAGTGTATGCATGGTTTCGGTTTGTTCTAAGTACTAAAAATTTGAGAAAGAGATTCAAGCCCTAATCCAACATATCCAACATACAAAACTAAATGGATTTGTGTACTGCTACTTCTGTGCCCCTTCTTTCTTTTGCGCATGAATGCACTTGTTATGCCATTTCCCTATACTAATAATGGTTAGATTCACATTATTCATTTTTGTTTTGTGGCAGATGAGAAAAAAGCATCAACTAGAGCATACTGAACTTACAAAGGTTGTTAATCCAGGAAATATCAGCACTCCTGCTTGCTTTGCGACTGCTGGAACTTCTTTGATTATTGGGTCTGATTCTGCTTGCTAATTCCTTTTTATGATGTGGTTATCATTATGTTCATTATCATGTGGACTTTAAACTCTTTAGGACGTATAGTTTCATTGTTTGGGGCTGATAAAATGCAGAAAAATAGTCTATCCCTGTGATGAGATGATCACCGGTAGTTGTTACTTGTTAGAATGAGATATGATAAATGCCACTTATCTCCCTTTCATTTGCCCTGATAAATTGACAACTTCAGTCTCTTACTAATGTAACTGTCTTTAAAGCATTTTGTGACTTAAGAAACTGATGATATTCATTTCATAAACCTTTCTTTCCCTTCCTCTCACGGATTAAGAGACACGGAGTTTTCTATTTTCATTACTTTGAAGCTCTATCATTGAAATCTGAACTTCAATACACTACTATATGAACTTCTACTATCTATGCTTTATTCTCTAAAGTTATCATTATACAAAGTCGATTGTGCAGATATTGCTTGGGATGGCGAGGTGGAAAACATTATGCGAACAAGCAATTCAGAAGAGAGCAGATGAAGTTGTTGGGGGAGGTAAAACCTAGATGGCAATTGCTCACGAGGCTAAATCCTAAAGGGCTGAACTTTCCATTCAGGAGATCATCCGGCAAAGCTGGAATGCAAGAAAGTGGCAGCCAAACACAGAACAAAACTCCAAAAGATGCTGCAGCACAAGAACGTGAGGAGAAAGTCACCAGTCCCAAGCAATAGCATCATGAGGAAATGGCGCAATGCCTTTAACTTTTGCTTTCGTCACCATAATCAGGGAGCTAACTGTTTAGCGGTAAGGCCTCATTCTTCTTTTGTCAAGTAAAAATAGAAGGAAATGTGAGTTTTCTTTTTCAATACTTTACATCTTAGTTTGGAAACTTAATCACACTATAAGTTTTCATTTTTGGTTTTCAAAATTGTTTCATAAAATTGTGATTAGATACTTGTAAAGTTTCATGCACATTGAAATCATTCGTCACAATTTTGAGATTTTGGAAGGAAGCTTAGCTTCATTGGCTCTAGTGTCAAATTCCTGAATTGGATTTGTCTCAAACAAGTGGGGAATCTTTGTTTCAAGCAACAACGATGGCAGGAATGTAGAATTTTTTCACTCCCACCCTAATTCTGAGGTCGAGGGTGGTGAATATATTTTTCATCTTTAACTCCACCTTTGCTTCCTGTCTTGTTTCCAACTTTTCAAATTATACAAGTATAGATATTCATCAGTATTAGGTGAACTTTAATATTTTAACAGTTAAATTACAAGTTTAGTCCTTAAACTTTTTATTCTGTGTCTATTTGGTCTCTGAACTTTAAAAAATTGTCTAATAGATCCTTGAACTTTTAATTTTGAGTCTAAATGGTTCCTAGATTTTAAAAAATGTCTAATAAGTCCTTAAAATTTTAGTATTGTTTTCAATAGGTTCTTGAATTTACAATTTTGTGTCTAATAGGTCATTGATCTATTCAATATTTTTTAAAATTCATAGATTTACTAGACACAAAATTGAAAGTTGGTTGTCCCATTAGACATAAAATTTAATTTAATTTCTAATAGATCAGTTAATTTTTAAAAATTTCAAATATGTTAGAGACTTATTGGACACAAAATTGAAAGTTCATGAGTCTACTTAACATTTTTAAAGTTTAAGGACTTATAAGACACAAAATTGAATGTCAATGACCTATTACACATTTTTTAAAGTTCAAGAACTAAATAGACACAAATTTGAAAGTTTATGGACCAAATTTGTAACTTAACTTATTTTAACTATGAATAAAATATTAGAATATATATATATATTCTATCTTTAAAAAGAATTATAAAAAAATATAACTCAACCTCAAATTTTGAATGTACTCGACAAAACCATGTAAGTTGTGGGGCCAACTTGTCTTGATTCAATCACAATACTTTGTCGTAGGTTTTGAGTTATGCCTCTTTGTCATAAGTCAAATCGAACCACTCATATTTTATCATTTTTGTGAAAGGATTTTGAGAAATCATTTTTCATTAAAATAATATATGTGCTACTTTTTTTTTCTTTTAAAATTCTCTTTTGTGTTTTGCAATTATATCTAAAAATAGTTATGAGAAAAAGGTATTTGAATTATGAACGTTTATTCATAAAAGAAATTGCCAAAAATTGTTATTATTTTTAGAGCATTAAAGTTTTAGATGTATCAACAATACAAAGTGCTTAGAAACATGTCAATATTTTTTTTTAATAAAGTTGTTGCATTTTTTAGAACTCTTCAATGAATAAAGTAATGTTTACATCAAAATGCATATAGTATTAAAATTTTACAATATAAAATTAAAAATGATCAAATCATTTTTTATATAAAATTCTTGGGTGTTTTTTAGTACAACTAATGTAGGGTAGTAATTTGAAATTCTCACCTCTTGAGAAAAAGTGATATTTTAACATATGAGTTAAGCTCATATTAACAATTTATTAAATTATACAAATTATGGAAATTTTTGGTTCGTAGCAAAATTTATAATTTAATTGGTATTAATTATCATTTAGAGCATCTTTAGTTTCACCATTTTCTTTACTAAAAACGAAAAACTTTTCTATTGTTTTTGATATTTTTCTTACAAGTTGTAATTTGTAAACAAGTTGCTCTTCTTTGGGATGCAAAGGATTTGAAATTAGGCTAAATTCGTGGCCAAACAAGGAAAACTCATCCCAAAATTTGAGAGAAGATTTATGAGAACAAAGTTCTATTTCGAAATGATATTAAAAAAGCTTCCTTACAATTCAACGTGGCTATTTCCACTAAATAAACAAATAACTAAATGAATTTAAAATACTAATGAATCACTAATTAATCTAAAATTAACATCTAAGACTCCATTTGATAATTATTTAATCTATAAATATACTATTTCCACTTATAATTTGGTCAAGAGTTCAAATCTTTTCTTTAAAAAGATGAAATCCATTTAGAGAAATGATGAGAAAATATGTACAATTTTCAAAAATCAAAAATCAAAAATTTCTATCAAACGGGGCCTAAATCAATATTAACAAAACTAGACTAATTACCTAACATCTCATCCTACATCAATTTGAAAACTTGTTATTCTCTCAAATAATTTAATATTTGTTAAAATTATTTAGTTTAGTTGATATAACTTAATACACATTCATACTCAGATTTTATAAGGGCTATGTTTTGAGTTATTCTATAAATAAAATAATGTTAGTTAAAAAAAGAAAAACTCAGTATGTGTTTGGCCTTTTCTTTCTACAATACTCAGAATTATTTCATTAAAAATAAGCTCCAAGCATTAAAGAGCATGAATCGAGGTGATAAACTATGATTGGCATTGATTAATGCATCAATACGATAAAGCACAAACTCAATTTACAAGCACGATACAATATCAAATTTACATCTCAATTATCGTGGTACAGCAATGAATTTTCTAATCGACCCAACATATTTTGGAATATCAAATCGCAAACATTTTCTGTATCGGCGATGACGATCACTTGAAATCGACCTGCAGCAGAAAATGGCATTTGATGAAATCATCATCGAAGCAGCCTAGGAACTTTCTTGTTCGATTGTGGAATATTGTCGGCGATGAAGGCTAAGCTTTTCCCTTGAGCTTAATGTTAATTTGATAATGGGACGACGTGTCGGCCCCACTAGATGCCCTCGATCAATGGCTTTTGATGGGCGGAAGCGGATAGCAATTCATGTGATTGCTCAATTTCTGTTTGTATCTGCTCTTATTCAGCGTCGATATAAAATTCCAAAATCCCTCTGTCGCACCATGAATCAAAATGAACTCGCCCAATCTCTTCAAATCGATCGTTCTTTTACTTCTGTTCTGTGGGTTAACAGTTGCATTCAAAATAGTTTCTGCATTGGAACCTGGGTCCGTCGATGGTATCTGTAAATCGTTAGTGGAGCCTCACAACTATGCTTGTGAAGAACATCTAGTAATATAGCGAGTTCTTCTTCTTCTTCTTCATGTTCTTCTTCATATTAGGCTATGTTCTTTGGAAATACCGAATTGATTCACCGAATGATCTTCCATTTGGGGTTTTCAGGTGATTACAAACGATGGGTTTATGCTCAGCATGCAGAGGATTCCATCAGGGCGGACGAGTTCAGCCAATGGGCCTCCAGTTCTGCTACAGCATGGTCTTCTAATGGTTGGTAATTTTGATTTTGGTGTCGTTTTATGTTTTGTGGCCTGCAAATTTTGATGCGAAGTGGGAGAATGATGAGTTTATGGATTGCTTTTACAAACTGTTTGTGATGGGTAGGATGCGGTGACATGGTTGTTGCTTCCTCCAGAAAGTTCTCTGGCATTCGTTTTGGCAGATAAAGGGTTTGATGTGTGGCTTGCCAACACCCGTGGAACTAAATTTAGCCAAGGACACACGTCACTTGAACCTGATGATCCTGTAATTGCTTATTTCTCTTGTTTTCAATTTGATTTGTGTGTTGCTGAAAGTGACATTGAGTTGTTAACTTGTTATTTAGGGCTTCTGGGATTGGTCATGGGATGAATTGGTAGCTTTTGATCTGCCTGCCACACTCCAATATGTTCATGATCATACTGGGCAGAAGATGCACTATGTTGGACACTCATTGGTTAGTTTTCGTGTTGCATTTTGTTCCATCTTTATTGACTCGTGAAAATGTGCTTATCTGTAACTGAGATGGAGAAGTTATTGGATTGAAGGGAACACTGATTGCTCTTGCTGCATTTTCCAAACACCAATTGCTAGACATGTTGAGGTCTGCTGCTTTGATTAGCCCAATTGCCCATTTGGGTAAAGTAACCTCCCCAATTGCAAGAAATGCTGCAGATAACTTTCTTGGTGAGGTAGAATATTTGCTCCTCCCATATATTCGTATTACTGTTGAATTAAGTCGTGTTGCCAAGTCTTTTTATCTTGTCGGTACAGGTTTTGTTCTGGTTGGGTGTCAAAGAGTTTGATCCAAGAGGGTAAATAGGCAACCATTTCTCTTTTTCGTCTGCTGAGGAAACTATTAGATCAGTGAAACAACTAGTTCATTTAGTTCTGTTTTGTACTTTCTCTTGTTTGATGATTTATATGGGCAAGAGATTTTTACTTACTTTGAATGAACAAATAGGAAGGCTGCAATTCAACTTCTTGTTGATGTCTGTGCAAAACCAGGTGTTGATTGTTTCAACTTGTTGACCTCTTTCACAGGTTGGAATATTATTTAGTTCATTATTTTATTTCCTAACCTAACTCTTAGAGAAATAATTCTTGCTTGACTTGGATCAGATATGTTTTTTTGTTACAATTATAGGTCAGAACTGCTGCCTCAATTCCTCTGTCTCTCAAAAGTTTCTAACCCATGAGCCCCAGCCAACGGCAACAAAGAACATGATTCATCTGTCTCAGAGTAAGGATTAAGCTTCTTATTAGAAAAAGGCAGACTGATTTATCCAATTCAAATGCTTTATGAATATATAATGTGGCTTCGAGTAGATTTGAATATTTGTGTTGTTTCAAGTTTAAAACTTGAAAAGTATACTAATAACTGCAAAATTTGTGCTGTCTAAATGTTGTTTTGGGGATTATGGGCAGTGATCAGAAGCGGAACCATAGCAATGTACGACTACGTTGACGTGATTGAAAACATTAAACACTATGGGCAACCAACTCCTCCAGAGTACAATATGGCAAGCATTCCTAATGACTTCCCTCTCTTTCTTAGCTATGGAGGGGCTGATGCCTTGTCCGATGTCAATGATGTGCAACTCTTGTTGGATAACCTCAAAGATCATGACGGAGATAAGCTCACAGTTCAGTTCAGAGAAGATTATGCTCATGCTGATTTTGTCATGGGAGAAAATGCTAAGCAAGTTGTGTATGATCCTCTGATCGCTTTCTTTAAGCTTCAATGAAAATATTAATGTTATGTGAATATCATGTCTATACTCAAATATCTAAGTCCATTTAGTCGTTGGTGTCAATGAACTTATAGAATGATGACTAGTAGGAAATATTGCAACGGTCGATAGAGGTTACAGGAAAAAAAAAAACTCTTTATACCAAGATTTTGTGAATGGATTTTTGCTGTTAGTGTTAGCTTTTATTCAGTCACACACCTTTATGTTTAGCCTTGATTTTCAGCTTTGAGATTTGGTTGTATTAATGTTGGAAAAGGGAACTGAATGATAGTCAGGGAATACCAGTGGCCTTTTACAGCTCTCTCACATATAAACTGACGACGAATGTTGTTTCCTTCATTATCATTCGGCACAAGCAAAATGGCGACATTTAAACAAGATTTCTTCTCCACCAGATACTATATCATAGGAAATACAAGAGTTAAAACAGAAGCATCATTCATTCATAAGGAAACTGACCATTTTCTCTCAGAGATAGATGTTTGGCCTGAGACTGAAGTGACCCTGTGCTGCAAGATGAGCTGCTACAAAAGGATCACGATCGACATCGTTGCTAACTGCACCGTAACACTTTTTCCTCTTCGATGGCAGGAAGAGCTCTTCACAGAAAATGGCACACGGACGTGCGGCTGAAGCCGAAGTCTCCCGTTCATGTTTCTTACAGTGTGAGGAGACCAACATTTTCTTCAGCTTCCTGAAACATTTCACAAGCTTCTTCATCCTCACCAAGCTGGTTGTGTTGGTTGGCTTGTCTGGTTGTATCTCCTAGATATTGTGTGCTAATCACTGAATCACATACAATTTGTGGTCTTGTTTTTGCTTATTTCATGGAATTTTCAAGTGTGCTTTTATGTATGCTTCTAAGTAGTTACTTCATGCATGAATGATAAAGTACCTAATAGGTTTGTCCTTCTGTTGCTTTAGAACCTCAGAGCTTGTGTTGTATGGAACTTGGAGAGTACTTTATGAAACTTATGATTTAAGTTTTGGATTGCTTGAGCTTCTTAAAGTTCAAAAATTATATATTTATAATCATTAAATTGAAGTAATTTAGGAATCTTTTGAACTGGACAATTAATTTAAGAGATACACAACTCAATTTGATGAGTGATTTGAGTATAAAAGAATCCATTTAAGCATTCCAACTTTTGAAATCTCTAGCTTGTTAATTTATTATTTAGAAATGTAAATAAATATAGCACAATTTCACAGGAAAAGTTATGATATTAGGTGGATGGTCTCGGTAGATAAGACACATATTATCATCCTAAAGATCGATAGTTTAATTTTTCACTTCATAGTTGTTGAAAAAAAAACTCTCATGCTAATATTATTTGTCATGTTAGTTTTTAATAGACCCTTAGATTTTTAATTATGTATCTAATATGTCCCTACCAATAACGAAAATAACATATGTAACTTATAGACACAAAATTAAAAGTTTGAGGTCTAAATTTGTAATTTAACAAAAGAAAAAAAAATGTAAAACATGCATATTTATGACTTTGTTCGAAAAATGTAAGATAACTTTTTTTTTTAGTTTAACAACATGGGAGGTGGGAGACTCAAAACTTTGTCGTTTCAGTTAGAAAATGTATGATAACATTTGTAGGTGGGTCAACAATATTTTCAGTTTACTCTAAAAAAAATATCTTCGATCTATTAGGTATAAATATGGTCTTCGATTTAGTGAGAATAAATATGGCATTGTTTTTTTTTTTAGTTAAATACACTTTTTGTCTAATATTTTAATTTAGTTTCTATTTGATCTCTAAGTCTTTAAAACTAACACTTTTGGTCTTTGATATTTGATTAATTTCTATTTGGTCCTTGATATTTCAAAAGTGACATGTCTGGTCTTCGAAGTTTGAATTTGATTTTTAATTAGTCCTTGAAGTTTTAATTTAATTTTTAATTGGTCTCTAAAGTTTGAAATTAGTTTCTAAACGACTTCTAAGTAAAGTTGATTGCTAGTTGATATAATCGAATGATGATGTGGTAGTTAAAATATATTGACTAGACTTGATTGATATGTATTTTTAAAAGAGGGTCTTGCATATTTAGCAAAATATTAATAGGATATTACAAATCTAGCAACCATTTTTATCTTTTGCAAATATAGCAAAAAAAATGTGGCCCAACCCAAACCAAATTCGTAAAAAGGTCAATAATACCTTTAAATACGCGGGCATGGGTTCTAAAACATGCATCTCAATATTTCAATAGTATATCAATAAATCGAATATATCATTGGTATTTAACATGCATGTCGATACGCCAATGTTGTACCTGCTAAATACCAATGTATAATTTACTACTAAAGTACATGCATATATGCCAATGTTGTACTTGAAATACTACTGAAATACTGGCATATTTGCATGTATTTAACATGCATTTTAGTAGTAAATCATACATTGGTATTTAGTAGGTACAACATTGCATGTATTTAACATGCATTTTAGTAGTAAAATCAAGTATACCATTAGTGGATTAACACTCATTTAACATGCATTTCAGGTATAACATTGGTATTTCATCATTCATTTAACAAACATTTTAGTAGTAAATCAAATATATCATTGTTGTATCAACATTCATTTAACATGCATTTTAGTAGTAAATCATGTATAACATCGGTGTATCAAGATTCATTTAACATGCATTTTAGTAGTAAATCATGTATACCATTCTTGTATCAAGATTCATTTAAGATGCATTTCAAGTATAAAATTAGTGTACGCAAATTCATTTAACATGCATTTTAATAGTAAATCATATATATCATTGTTGTATCAGTATTCATTTCACATGCATTTTAGTAGTAAATCAATATATCATTCACCGCTCTGAAAAATAAGAAGGGCTATTAGAATAATAAAAAAAAAAAAAAAAAAAAAAACAGCAATCTAAACCCAAAAATTGTTGCTAGATTTGCAAATATACTAAATATTTTTGCTACTCGTTACAAATTCCTTTTTTAAATGAGTTAGATTTTTTTAATTAGAAATCAAATTAAATCTTGAGGATCAAACATGTCACCTTTGAAACCTCAAGAACCAAAATATAAACTAAATTTAAATTTTAAAGTGTTAGTTTTAAAAACTCAACGACCAAATAGAAATTATGTTTAAATCTTATGAACCAAAAAGTGTATTTTACCCTTTTTTTTAGACGTCCAAGGTTTTTATCCATAAACATTTACTAATTTTCTATTTTGGTTCATGAAGTTACAAAATTGGTTAAAATATCATTTTGGTTCCAATACTTTGAATTTCATTCAATTTTAGTCTCTATACTTTTAAATGTCTAATTTTAGTCCCTATACTTTTAATAAAGTTTAGAATTGATCCCTACCATTAGTTTGAAGTTTTTTTTTCAAAATTGGTTAAATAATAATAATAATTCTCCTTCAAGAAATAAACGCAATATAAATATATTTCCAAAATTTATGAAAGGAATAGTAGTAGAGATCAATTTTTTTTTAGAAAAGTTAACAATAAACTAACATTAGAGACCAATTTTAAGCTTTATTGAATGTAGAGAGACTAAAATGAAATGAAAGCTAAAGTATTAAAACTAAAATGGTATTTTAACCTACAAATTTTAAACATGATTTATTTATAATAATCTGAAAATTAATAAATTGTTACCATTAAAAATAAAAAAGGAAATTAGTAAATTGGCAAAAAGAGAGAGAGAGAGAGATTAACTGGGCCGGGTGATGCAAATGCAACCAATAACAGCCTATCAAACCATTACACGTATTTAAAACTGCTGCCTGCAAAATTTCAGAAATTACAATGCTGACTTGGAAACTTCTTATTGGCTGCCACACGTAACACTTTGCAAAACCAGAAGGAGGAAAAAAAAAAAAAACGAGCTCTTAAACAATTCTGGAGGGTTTATCAGTCTCTGCGCGCGTGTTCATCGGGAGGTTTCTGCCTTCGATCCAGAAAAAGAGCGAGAGAGAATGAGAAGTCATCGATCGCCGATCTTAACTCTTTTAGTTTTCATCTTCTTCCTTGGTTTCGATTTCAGCCACGCACTGTATGGGGCGTCGTCTCCGGTTCTTCAACTAACTCCTTCCAACTTCAAGTCGAAGGTCTGTTTTCAATTTCCCTTTTGTTTCCTTTCCATTTTCTATCTTAGTGAATTGTATTTTTTCTGGCATTTTTGTATTTTTTGCTTCTTGTTTCCTCTAAATGGAGGAATCGCACTTGGTGATGTCTCTGTGGATCTCTTTTTATTTTCGAAATTCTTCTTTGGCTGTTGTTTTTGCTTGCCTTGATAGCAATTGGAATGTGTTTTCCAGTGGTATTTAGTATTTGTGAGGTTCGGAAATATTTGGTGCCTTTCTTCATTGTTAACTACTTTCAGGTTTTTGACGATCTCACTATTTTATGCGTGGCGATCATTATTATGAAATGGTTTGGAATCGGATGAGAGTAATATTTGCACGACATAAGGTTTTCATGTAATCAGTGTAGCGATCTATTTCCATTGTTTGCTAGATGCAGTTGTTGTTTATTTTAAGTTTCTTTGTCTTCCTCATTTCTACGTCTACCGTAGTCCGATGTCATAATTGTGGAATTTCGTTCAGTTTCCAAAGTTATATGTTCTGTATTTGCGTATTTGAACTTTAGAGTGTAAATTTTGCAATGTAATAGGTTTTGAACTCAAATGGCATCGTTCTAGTCGAGTTTTTTGCGCCTTGGTGCGGTCATTGTCAAGCCCTCACGCCTGTATGGGAGAAGGCGGCTACTGTTTTGAAAGGAGTTGTTACGGTAGCAGCTCTTGATGCAGACGCGCACAAGTCACTTGCACAGGTTTATTATTAATATTATGATCAACGCCATTAAGTAGTTATTTCAAAATCTGTTGCGCATGTCATAGCTAGCTCGTTTTTTTTTGTTTCACTTCCATCTATCAATTTTCATCACAAGGGTGCGATAGTTAATTATTCTCCAAAGGTCCAACCTATTAAAATATCTGTAATTGAAAGTCGGTTGTCACATTTTTAAAGTGGAACCAATTACTGTAGTTCTCACTGTTATTGTTTAGGGTAGATGGAGTTTGATGCCTTAGTTTTATGTTACTTAACCAGTCCTGTCTTTCCATATCCATGGCTTTCCTGGAAAGAGGAAAGGCAAGAGAAGGCGCCGGCCGCCAAAGATTGATGCTGCATTTTGCCATGATGTTTTCCTTTGCATTTTTGGGAATCTTTCCTGTTCTGTGAATGCACATGGCTATTATTGTTTCGATGGTTTGAGCATGATAAGATGCCAGGGTTCTCTAGATGAAAACAACTGCTTAAATTTTAAAGTGGTTGTTTTGTTCCGTTGAAAAAAATAACTGCTTAAATTTTAAAGTGGTCGTTTTGTTCCAATAAAAAAAAAAATCTGCTTAAATTTTAAGTGGTCACTTTGAGTATCATTGTGCATCTTCTCTTTCTTGAATGACATCCTTGCATTGATGTTTAAAATCTTAGGAAGAGTTTGGATATGACAATTGAGAGACTTCAATTAGGCTTATCTTCTCCACTCGAGACCTATCTGTTACTTCTCATTTCTTTTCATTACAAATTCTTCCAATTATGAAACACCTCTTGTTCACTATGCTCCCCTGAGTTTCCTTATTCAGTGCCTTTGTTCATTTCTACAGGAATATGGCATTAGAGGATTTCCAACCATAAAAGTCTTTGCGCCTGGAAAGCCTCCAGTAGACTACCAAGGAGCTCGGGATGTTAAACCCATTGCAGAATTTGCTCTGCAACAGGTTCGCATCAAAACTTGTTGGGAGAACGTCCATTTAGAGCATTAACTTTCTTTTCTTATTCTTCTTCTTGTTTTTGCCTTTGTCATTAGCTAGAGAACATCGTCAGTATCCTTTGATCTTGTCATGCAATTGTGAAAATACTTGTATCATTCATATTTTGAGACGTGCATTTGATACATTGCATTCATTTTCTTCTTCTCAGGTAAAGGCTCTTTTAAAGGAACGTCTAAGTGGAAAAACAACTGGAGGGGGGTCAAATGAGAAATCAGAACCTAGTGCTTCAGAAGAGTTGAATTCTCGCAACTTTGATGAGTTAGTGATAAAAAGTAAAGATCTCTGGATTGTGGAGTTCTTTGCTCCTTGGTAAGTGTGTATTATTTTTCGTTGATTATATTCTATATTTTTGCCTGGGTGATAATTAATTTTTTTCAAATTAATTTTTTAAGGTGTGGACACTGTAAACGATTGGCTCCAGAATGGAAGAAGGCTGCTAATAATTTAAAGGGGAAGGTGAAATTGGGTCACGTAGATTGTGATGCCGAGAAGGTTAGTCAAAATTCAGTTTTTAGGTATTTGAGCAAGAAATTATCGGAAACTTAATTGAATCTGTCATATGTATATCAAAGTTTGATGCAAAATGGAATATAATATGCCACTCTCAATATTGATCGTCAGCTAATTGTAGAATTATATTGAGATCATGTGGTTCGAAGTTATATAGTTTGCCTCATTGGGTCGATTTGATTTCTTGAACAACCGTTTTTCACATGACTTCCATTACCTGCCAGCCGATGCTGGTTTGTTTGGCTAACTATTTAAAAGTTTTCAAGTACAAATCGGATTATTCAAGTTCCATCAAGTACATTTAGAAAATTATTGTGCAGAAAAACATCCTGAGGAGGAATATAGGACTGTTTGGGAGTTCAAAAACGGTTTTTTTTTCCTTTGGTTTTTTAGAACAAAATGAAGTGAAAACATATTTGATAATTCTTCTTTAAAAGTTGTTCTTTGTTTTCCTTTGATTTGTTTTTATGAAAAACCTACCTATTTTTAGAAGTTGTTGAGTTTATTCTTCCTTGGAAAATGATTTGGAAATGAATTATCATTCAACAGCAACTTGAATCTTTTTTTTTTTTTTTTTTTTAACATGAGCAACTCGAATCTTTATGAGTAATTTGATTCGTCAAATTGTTGAACAGCCCCCTTTTCTATTTTCCAATTCTTTTACCTCCAATTCGAGTGTCTTACTATACTAATGAATTAATCTGAGGTATCTAATCGGCAATGGGATTGCCAGTCTCTAATGAGCAGGTTCAATGTTCAAGGATTCCCCACCATCTTGGTATTCGGTGCTGACAAAGACAGCCCAATTCCTTATGAGGGTGCAAGAACTGCGTCAGCAATTGAGTCATTTGCTTTAGAGCAGCTAGAGACAAATGTTGCACCCCCAGAAGTGACGGAGCTGACTGGTCCTGTAAGTTGCTTGCTTGATATGCTAATTGGCTTCTAAAATATTTTATATACGCGTGGGAGTATAAATCTTATTATCTCACTCCTATAGGAC
The DNA here is from genome assembly GCA_033996785.1 of Trichosanthes truncata. Classification (NCBI taxonomy): domain Eukaryota; kingdom Viridiplantae; phylum Streptophyta; class Magnoliopsida; order Cucurbitales; family Cucurbitaceae; genus Trichosanthes; species Trichosanthes truncata. The sequence goes on along the minus strand of JAWPNB010000008.1, from coordinate 23,265,349 downwards.
GTCATGGAAGAGAAATGCGCCTCGGCTGCCATATGTTTTGTTGCTTTCCTGCCTGACATTTTGGATACCAAAGCAGAAGGAAGGAACAAGTACCTCGAGCAATTGTTATCAGTTGCAGAGAAGTTCAGAAGAAGCCCCTACAGGCAAGTTTATCTAAGAACACACACCATATCACTACCACATTCTCTCAAGTTAAAATTTTCATATTAATGGTATAAACAATTTTAGAAAGAGACACTATAGGAATCTGAATTTGTACATTACTCTGCAGCTATGTTTGGGCAGCTGCCGGTAAGCAACCAGATCTTGAAAAGCGTGTCGGAGTTGGTGGATATGGATACCCTGCTTTGGTAGCTTTGAATGTGAAGAAAGGAGCATATGCTCCTCTTAAGAGCGCATTTGAGCTTGAACATATAATGTAAGTTATAACTTTACATCCCTTCCAAAACCCCACCTTCAGAAATGTATAAAATCGCATATGAAATGAAATGTTATGTGTTTCATTTGCAGTGAGTTTGTAAAAGAAGCTGGCCGTGGAGGAAAAGGCAATTTGCCCCTTGAAAGCTCCCCTGAGATTGCGAAGACCGAGCCATGGGACGGTAAAGACGGGGAGGTAATTGAAGAGGACGAGTTCTCACTTGAAGAGCTTATGGGAGGTGGTGAAGATGACGCTGTAACTAAGGATGAGCTATGAACAAATCGAAGCTTTAGTCAGTAGTGAAGAAGAACGTCTGAGTTAAGAGAATGATTTTTGAGGTTACTGGAACAGTTTACTGTTCGTCTTCCTAATGTTAAATTAAAAGACGTTTCTTTCTTGCGCTTTCTTTTACCTTCACTACCTTTCTTCTCACTCATCTCTGTCAAAAGGTTTTACTGCTGCCTTTGATTTTAAAAAGTGTCTATAGAGTTTAGCTTAACTTCAACTCGCCAATATTTAGTTCATGATTTGAAAGATATAGATATTTGAAGATTAATGATAAAACTGTAGCTACTTTAACTTGCTTCGCTTCCAAATGCATCATTTATCCACTATGAACTTTAGTTCCGCAAATGATTTCCAAACAACGTAGAATATGTAGCACAAGAAGTATTTTCCACCATTAAAAATTAAGCCAATAAATACTATTTTCATGTATAAGTTTCTTTGTTTTGTTATTTACTTTTTACATATGTTTTCAAAAATCAATTAAGTTTTGAAAACTAAAAAAAAAAAATTTCAAAAACTTGTTTTTGTTTTTAAAATGTGGCTAAGAATTTAAATGTTTGCTTAAGAAAGATGAAATTTATTATAGAAAAATTATGAAAAAACAAAAAATCAAATAGTTATCTAATGAGATAGGTCTTACCCTTTATGTTAGAGTTCTTTAAAAGAAAAGGCATCACTGTAGTAAAGTACTCAAAATATTTTCCCTATCTAAGAGTGCTCAGAATCAACAAATGGCGCAAGTAGTGGTTCTCATTCTCACATTGCCATGTCACAAACATGAAATAAATAATTTAGCCTTTATGTTAAGAGTTATTTCAAAAAAAAAAAAAAGAAAGCACCCCCCCCCCCCCCCCCCCCCAAAAAAAAAAAAAATCTAAAACAAAAAAATTAATTACAACCATATCTCCAATTTCTTTCCCAAAATAAAGGGGTGGAAAATGGATCCACTTGTCCGTAAGTGAAAATTTATTAAACTGTGACAAAACTGTCTTCCATCGCAACTTGTTGGTTGTTGCAAGACTAGCTCGCGGGAGAATTCGTAAAATAATTAAGAGCTTGTACTTTCTATCCTCCATAAGCATTCTTTCCTCAAGGGGGAATCAGCAAATATAGCCTTGATGACATCCTCAACCTGTAAAAGTGAAGAATTTTACCTTATAAACATTCAGTAACAGTATGCGTGATCAAATGTTTCATCGTGACATGACAGGTAATGTCAACTATGGAATCCAACATATAATTGAGTCTAATTTAGCTATATAGTTCCACCGAAATGGTTTATATTCTCCAGTGCAATATCAAACCTATGTTCATTAGATAAGCTAAATGCCAAAATAATAAAAAGAAAAAACATGCCATGACTTCATCTGCGCAAATACCTCGGATACGGTAAACCCAGAGATGAGCAGTTCTCCAGTTTCCCATTCTGTTGTAATGGATACCAGAGGCATATCTAATAATTCTGCAAACGTTACAGACAACAACAATAGCTTATTAATTGCAGACATTGAAGAAGAGTACATTTGTCATGAAAATTGATGAACAGAAGGTGAAAGCATGCGGCGTAATACCTGCGAGTTTACGGAGTTTCCTGAGAGATGGTACAAGAACATCAAGACTGTACAAGGAACTCTCCTCCAATTTCTCTTGATGTTTTGTAGTCAGGGACTCCAATAAAGATGATATGCTGTCTAACATCAAATGAATGAGTCTTTGAAGCTACAAAAATACAAAATTATCCATTAGGCAGCTTCATTCAAATACAAAGGTAAAAGCTAAAAAAACGCTAATGCATATCTGTACCTCTAATGTTTCTTCTACAGCTATGTCATCCAAAAGAAGTATGTCTTTTGTGATTCTAGATAAAACCGACTCTAAGACTGCAGACATGCATCTTCTGTACTTGGAAGGTAGCAAGAGTGGCTCCCAGATAATATGTACTTTCTCAAGAATGAACACAACCTGATCCACAAATTTTTTAATCCCATTAAAAAAATGGATAAAGACATCTGCAAAAGAAATCGGTATACATTAAAAAGGATTCCCTGAAGCATAGTTAGGTTGGTATGTCTGTTCCCATCGATAAACTCCAAATTCAACCTTCACCTTTTATGTAGAAGCTTTCGCTCCAAAGGAATGGGGTTTTCCAAGAGACTGAGATGACCTTGGATACAATTTGGCAGCTCACTGTTTTTTGAGCTCTCTCCATAAGTATTTCGTTGGTTCCTCTGATCTTTTCTAATTTGCCCATTGGAAAGGACTTCTGTAATTTTTTTTCATTTTTTTGCTGCATTGAGCATTTCATTTTTTCAAAAAAATTTATTTTTTCTTAGAATTAAAAAAAGTTGCCAAAGGAGGTCGTGTTGGAATCTTTGTGTTGTACAGTAGGTGGTAATTAATGATGACTGTTCATTTAGCTGTTTGTTGATGCAGGCCAAACTTCAGAAAGAACTATAGCTCGGTTAACAAGTTTGGAGAGCTTCATTGAGGAAACTTATAGCAACTGCAACTTCTAAGAATGACTTGGATGATCTAATTTACTGACCTAATATATCAAACTTTTGAGATTAGGGGTAATTTAACATGATATCAAAGTAACATCCTAAGATCAAATCTCTACCATATTATTCCTTCTCTGATTTTAATATTAATAGTCCCTGCATTGAGTCTTCTTAATCAAACTAAAATCCATTCCATTTCCATCTGAGGGGAGAATGACCTATACAATTAAGTTACCCAATTAAATGATTGAGCTTTTGAGATTAATAGTAAATTCATACTAAAAGAAAGGAGCAGCAAAGTTTGTGCTACCTGATCTATGCTGAACTTTGCAGATTCAAATTGTTGCCTTCTATGTGTATTATGAAATCCATCTGCACCATCTATAGCCTATTCCAGGGGAAACATGGTCAAAAGCAGCAAAGGAATAGATAATTTTTTAATCAGAAGATCTAGTCCCAATTTTTGAACATTGAGTTTCCATTATTAGCTGCAAACCTCGTTCAAGTTACAAGTTATAAGCTGAAGCTGTTTATGCATCGTTTCTTCTGCCATCTCATGAAACCTTGGAGCCATGTCAACAAAGACAGCATGTTCTTTTAGGAAATCTGGGAAGTCCGATCGATACTGAAACATGAGGTATATCAGATCTTCAGATCGATACTGAAACTTGATGATCTTTAAGAAAACATTCAACACATAAACATGTCAAAATTACATATACTACCTCAAAAGCAAGTCCATGTATCTCCTGACATAAATAAAGGCAGTCATTATGCATGAGAACAGCAACATGATTGACTGCATCAAGCTGTCTTTCTAGCTTCACAAATAGCAAAGATCATTATATAGCGATGAATATGATAATAAACATGCAAAGAAAATTTCCAGTTCAAATACAATACAATCAAAGTAAGACAGAACCAATTGCCAACAGTGAACTGTTTTAAGGACACTGCTTCAAATGCTCACCTTGACTGGAACAACAACTTCATAGAGGAGTATGGCATCCCTAGCAGCATGATAAAATTCCAAAGCGACTCTGGTGGGTGACAAACAAACATCCTACAATCAGAATTACATACTTTTCATTAATATATGATCAGAATCTTCATAGCCAAAACTACATCCCAATTACTGAAAAAGGTATTTAGAAATACTTGTCAACAATCAGAGATAACATAAATCCAGGAAAACCTGTCAAGGTAAACTTTACCTAGTATCATAATGAAAATAATACGAGATGATTGATATTTTTTTCCTTTTAAATAATGTCTTATGTTATTGCACGCTTAATTTCAATCATCTTTTGCACAAAAGTTATACCTCCATACTTAATTTCCTATCATTCATTTCCAGTGGCTCTCTCTTCTCTAATAATGCTGAAATGCGTTTGCACTTCTCTATTCCTCAGGAAGCAGCGTTGAATTCTTAACTATATTTCTACATGAACATCCGTTTAATACAGTCCTAAGCCCTCTCAGTTATAAATTGAAATATCTCTCCTGTCCTCATCAGATGTCCTGAATTCTCCCATTCCCATGCTACAACATATAGAATTCTTCGAAGGTCTTTTTTTTTTCTCAATAAAAGTTCAGTTTCTTACCAAAAAAGATAAGAATTCTCCAAAGGTAATTGGACATATTAAGATGTTCTAAATACAAACTAAAAAACAAATAAACATCAAGTGTCCATAAGCATAAATGAAAGCCATTTTTTAAGTTTGTTATTGAAAAAAAAGTACTTTTTTTAGCATATAAGATAACCTGCAGTGTTTGATGCACTAGCTCCATCAATTTGGCGGCAGCTTCAGACACCACGCATCTCTCAGATATGAAAAGTACGTCAACAGCCTGATTTGAAGAACTTCTAGTTATTTCATTGCCCTTTTGCTTACCACCTTTGATTGTTAATTCCTGTATTCATATTCATAACATAAAACAGACCATACTACAACATTTAGGAGGAATTAGGAGGAAATAGTATCATGTCCTGAGAACTTACTTCAGGGACAGAAAAGTCACATTTTAGAAGTAAATTTCTGGCCTTTGCTAAAATTTCTTTCCTCTTCCCAGAAGCAAAGTGAACCTCCACATTTTCAGCAAAATTACTCAGCCTTTCAACGTTTGCGTCAGATGGAGAGATAAACATCATTTCCTTTAATGCACCCTCGAATTTGGATGTACTTTCAACAATCTTCTGAAATCCAGCAAGCTTTGACGCATCTTTCGGAACTACCTGAAAATTTAAAAGATCATAGATTCTACTTAAGTCTCTCTCTTTCTCTAAACCTGAACAATCCAGCTGATCGCTACTTATAACTTTATGATGCTATAATATTCACCATTGTTATAAGGTTCCGACAATTCAGTGCATGCCCATGTTAAAAACTAATAAAAGAGGAGGAAGAGGGTCATTATATGTCGACACAAGTACTTGTAGCCCATCAGTCTCTGCCTACATAAATTCTAATCAGCTCCCGTGAATAAATAGGTTTTTAAGTTTCTGCATAATACAAATGGTAAATCATGTCCAATCAACCACATCCAACTTTACTATCCATATAATATTGCGAGGTTTCACATGAAAAATGTTTATATCATAAGTCCCACTACAATCAAGAAATATGCATCACCATAGAAATTTTAAAACAGAAACATGTGAAATAATCTAGCTTTATGTTAAAGAATTATAAGAACGAACCTTAGAAAGAAAACCAGATATAATCAGTTCTGACATCCGAGGCCACGTTAATCTCCCAAAACGTTGAATCCAAGAACTATTTTGATAACATATGTGTCTGTAGATGAACTTAACAATCTGAGTTACCCCAGAGTATATGGCTTCGCCATCAACATTCTCAATCTGAAGATAATGAGAGAAAGAAGTTAACGTTCTGAATCAACAAAATATCAAAAGTGAACAAGTTTGAAGATATCAGTTAGTATAATTAAGAAGAAGTTAATTTTTTCAACCAGTCAATTTCTGCTAGAGGGAGCGAGAAATGGGAGAATAGAAGAATGAAAATCATTCGCCATCATTCCCATTAATTAAAGTAGTCAATTAATGAATTACGATTTCAAATTTATGGTAATAGCACCAAAATTGAATACCATTTCCGTCCTGAGAAGGTAAAGAATGTCATTTTATTCTCACATCTTGTTGGGTCCAGCCATTTTTTATTTTCCCTTCCTCTCTACCTTTTTTTTTTTTTTTGGGGGGGGGGGGGGGGGGGTTCACTACAACTGAAATTTGATTCTCATTCCAAACATTAGTGAACAATATCAAATTCTTTTATTGTAGTTGTAATTGTAATTACAAAATAATTACGATAAACACAACATAGAAAATCTTATTTTTATTCCACAATTTCCCCTTTTGATTCTCTCTCAATTTTCATCTCATTCATAAATTTTTGCCTATGAAAGTTTTGGTATAAGTTGATTGATTATATATTTTCAAAATGGTATTAATACACTTAAGAAAGAAATTAGCTCTCTGGATCCCACGAGCTATCTACAATTAGTTCTGTATGACAAATTAAGGAATAAACACCAAGCAACACAAAACTAGCCGGTGGTGGAAGATTATTAACCTTTTCTAAGGATGGCACTATCTTCAGTACCGCTATACACTTTTCTTCAGCATCTTGATTTATTTCTTCAACATAAGATACTGGTGAGCCGCAAGTTAAGGCCGGAGAGACAACAAACTTGATAATTAAATCAGCCACTTTAGCGAGGCCATAATCCAATATACCAACAACCTGTTATGAAGGCTTGACTGAATTAAATACTTTTGTTACATTAAGATCAATGAAAGTACAAAAGGCAGAACGAATATTAAAAAAAATACACAAAGAGCTAGAGGGGGAAAAGATTAGAATAAGAGGCTCCAATTGTTGACAATTAAAAAATTGTAAGATATATCTATAACAGATTTACTGTTCACGTAATGGAAAATGCTGAAATTTCGAAGAACTTAAAATGTGAAAGCTGTAATTAAATGATTAATGAAGGCTGGTCGAATTCAGGAAAATGTAAATCTGGTAAATCTATAGCGAAAGTGAGGGAGTAAAAGGGAGATTATGCTTACATCCATTGCTTCCAAAACTGTGCGTAGCTCAATCCCATCAATTTCGTCAATACTTGACCAGTATTTCACTTGCACCGTAATGGATTGCTGATCAAACCTTACTGCATGTTCCAGGATTTTCACAAGCAAGTCTTGAATCTAGAAACCCAAATGCAAAACCTCGAAAAGATAAAAAAAAATTAATTTGAAAACAGAACCACCAAAGTATCAATCAGAACTGACCAAAAATGACTGACCTAAGATCATTTAATTCAAGTTCAAATATATCTTCACCCTGACAAATTAATATGAAGAATTGAAATCTCTTCCAATGGTGAAATCTACATTATCAAAACTATAAGAAGATTTATGATCATCTCGAGGTCCATTCATTTTTTGAGCTGTTAGATTTCCAAGAAAACGAAACTCACATTTTAAAACATCAAAAGTTCTAAGGAAAGAACACAATATCGCAACAAGTTCAGGTCATGTCCAGTTTGTATATTAGCGGACGAAGATATAAATTGCAACTCTCGTATTCGAAGTCAACCGAATATGTAGAGAACTTTGTGTAATTTCCTAAAACATCTTTCAAATAACAAAGAAGTTTCCTCACCTCCTCAAAGCACTGGTGCCACTCCCTTCTCAGCAGCCCGTAAACCAAGGGCTCTCCATCTTTACAGTCGTCGTCGTTGTAAATCCGTAGAGCATTCTTGAGCTCTCTCACTTCCTCGGCGGCAAATTTGAGCATTCCTTTCCTTGTTGCTTCTCTAACACCCTTCAACCTATCGTCCATTCCCACAATTACCTTCACCAACTCCAACAATTCCCTCTTCTCCCTCGCGCCCCTCGTCTTCTCCTTCATGTCATCGATAATCTCACGCGTCTTGGCCTCGATCGGGCGGTCAGTAGTCAACTCCAGCACATTCGACACGTCCTTGGAGATTTGTTGATACTGGCAAATTGCGTCATTGCAGAGGGAGAAGAGGTCCAAGAATTCTTGATGGTGAGAAAGTAAGTAATCGCGTATCTTAGTCTTGATCTGTAGAGAGTGGGACTCGAGTCGGTTGACGAGAAGGCGGAGATCGGGGGCGGAGAGGGGCGCCGTCGGATCAGAGAGGTCCTGAGCCGAGAGGAGTTCACGTATATCGATCGAACCGAATAAGGCCTCCATGTCTAAATCCGGTGGACGTTGAAAGAAGCGATGGCCGGAAAGTTGAAGAACTGACCCGCCGGAACTGGATACAGTGACGGAGCTTGAATGGCATTGGGTAAATGGGGCTGCGGATTGCGGCAGGTTAGTCACCCCGAGTAACAAAAGACTTGTGGTGCATCGAGTGACATGTCGGCTCATATCGAACGACGTGTCGTAATGATGCCTTGGATCTCCATTTTTTTTTTTGTTTTTCGTAAAGATTCGAACTTCTTAAACGTTGGGAGATAATATTGCAACTTTTGAAACAGTATTTTTTAAATAAATAAAAAAATTAAAGAGGTATTTTTTATGATTTAGTCTAGATATAAACTAGCCTCAAACCAATGGAGAATTTTTTTTTTTAGTTCATATCAGAGGCGAACTTAGATCATAATGTTTGGGTGCCCAAAAAATTATGTTATATAAGTATAATAAAAAAAATTATCACCAAAAATATGGATGTTCGAATTCACACTCACACATTATGTTAAACTAAAAAAAGTTATTAGTGATAAGAATAGGTAGGTGTACGCCGAAAACTTCCTAACTAAGTTTGAATAACTTTAGTACCATCATAATTTAGCTCATTTCGATGTCTTCTCAAGTAGAAAAAAAGTAGTTAAATTACGAGAATTTAGTTCATGAACTTTTAAGTTTGTATTTATTAGATCCCTAAACTTAAAAAAATGTCTAATGGGTCCCTAAAATTTTAATATTTGTATCTCATAAGTTCCAAAACTTTAAACCTATCCATTAGGAGGTCCCTAAACTTTTAATTTTGTATATAATAGATCCCTGACATATTAAAAAAAATAAAAACTAATTGATTTACTAGGCATGAAATTGGATTTTGTGTCTAATGATATCTTAAACTTTCAATTTTGTGTTCAATTGCTCTCTGAATTTTAAAAAAAATGTTGAATAGGTCAATGATCTATTGGACACACAAATGAAAAATTTGAAGACCTAGTAGATAAAAAATTGAAAGTTGAAAGATATATCATACATTTTTTTAAGTTTAGAGATCTAGTAGACACTTTACAAAAATCATAAAAATTCTTTGTAGATAAAATTATTTAAAGGAAATGTGGCTTATAGTTTATATGTATAAAAAAAATATAGGTTTAAATTATTTTTAAAAATAGTTTTCTATATATTTTTAAATCAATAAAAAAGATATTAACTTTTTATAAACATATATATTAAGAACAACATTATTAAAATGGAAGAAGAGAATAATGATTTACATATAACACACGCGCGCACACACACATCTAAAATAAGAAGAAGAAGCATTCGATCCCAGCCACTTGAGAAGAAGCATCCACTGTGATTACGATTGGGAAAAAACCTTGCACTACTATAGGAATAAGCAAAAAATAACTGAGAAATTAAAAAAATGCAACAAAAATAAAAATAAAAAAACACAAGAATTAACGTGGAAAACTCCAAAATTGGAGAAAAACCATGGATAGAAAGAAATATTTACTATGTGAAAAATTATTACAATCACACAGAATTCTATCATCGACCCTAATTATAAAGAAACACTCTCTTAAAGTTTCATACCACTCACTTAACTAGAGTTAATATACCATGCTTAAAGTATTTTGAATTGGGATTATTTAAAACAAAAGTCATAGACTCATTTTATAGTACTTAGAGCTCATGACTTCTTTCTACATTTCTAATATAGGACAATTGTTCTTTTAATATATTGCCAAAAATCCTACAACTACAGTTTACCACTAGGACAAAATATGTTTTTTATACTTTGTGTGAAATATATATCATTGACAGTGTTATTTTAAGATATTATTTATTATGTATATTTAAAAATTCAATAATTTTAGGGGTGGCTCCAGTCTCCATAGAGATCCACCCCTGGTTCATATTATTTAAAAAATTTATTAGTGACTTCAAACCAATGATATAATTTTGTTTAGTTTAACAAAAGTATGGCACAAAATCTAAAATGGTCTTTTTTTACTAAACTGTACCCTACAAATACAAATTTAAAATAATTATTTTTTTTAACAATAGATTCGAACGTCTAATATTTTAATCGAAAGTATAAAAGTCAATTGAACTATGCTTAGTTTAAAATTTGACATTAACTTTTAGATAATTGAAATTATTATAATCGATTTTCATTCTAATTTGAAAAATAAATAAAAGTTGTATCTCATGTATCGAGAATAAAAGTGATAGTTACCCAATTGTATAGTATGATTGTTTTCTATATTGTAGTTTTTTTTTTAGTACTTCTAAATCGTAGTTAATGTACTTGTTGATAATTATTTTAAGGTTTTATCATTTTGGTTCATGTACTTTGATTTCATTTCATTTTAGTCTATGCACTTTCAAATGCTCAATTTTAGTCTATGTACTTTCAATTAATCTTAAAATTAGTCTCGACTCTCTACCATTAGTTTGAAGTTCATTTAAAAAAAAAAAATTCATTAATAATAATAATAGTTTTCATGCAAGAAAAGACACAATGTGAACATATTTCTAAAATTTATAGAAGGAAGACTAATAGAGATTTTTTTTTTAATTAACAATAAACTAACAATAGAGACTAAATTTAAGTTTTATTGAAAGTAAAGTGACTAAATTTGAACATTTGAAAATACATGGACTAAAATGAAATGAAATCCAAAGTACAGGGACCAAAATGATATTTTTACCTTATTGTAATTTTAAATGTAATTACAATTGTTATTAAAAAAGTTATAATTATAAAACTTCACGTGTTTTGTAAAATAACTGGTTTATATAAACAATTGGAGCAATTGCAAATACGACCCTAGAACTATAAACTTATTACAATCACATCCTCCAATTTTCAATTTGGTTCTTCACTTCTCTAAACTTATGAAGTTTTATAACTATGCTCTTAAATATTGTATAATGACACAAACCACCCTTGAACTATGAAAATGGTTACCATCCAACCTTTGGGGGGTGTTTAGGGCACCGTGTTAGGTTTTGATAGTTTTGGAATCAAAGCCCAAGACATTGTTTGGGCCACTGTGTTCAAAACTCAGTGGGTTTGAAACACAGCCCCATGGTTTTGAACAGTGTACTCCAAACACTGTTTTTTGATTCCCAAGCTTTCAAACCCCCCAGAATAACCCCAAGGTTCTGATTTCAAAGGGTTTTGATTCCGAAACGGTGCTCCAAACGCCCCCTTAAATTACATAATTATTATAATTTAACCCTTTTGTTTTTAACATTGTGAAATTTGAAAAACATAATATTAACCCCTAAAAAAGATTGAGTTTCAAAACAACGTTAGGTTGCCACGGCCATTTAAGAAAACAAAAAATTAATATACAATTTTGAGTCTAATTCTAACAATCTTACCGTTATAGTTGAAGGTTTTGATTGAAACAAATCTTAAAATTGAGAGGTGGTTTATGTACCTTGCAATATTTAAGAGTTTGATTGTAATGAGGTTAAAGTACTATTTTAGTCATTGTATTTCGAAACTCATTTCAATTTAGTCTTAGTACTTTCAACTATTCAAATTTAGTTTTCGTACTTTTAATAAATCTTAAACTTAGTACTCATCTTTAGTTTGAAGTTAATTTTATCTAACTTTGTAAAATAATAGTTTTCATTCATTAAAAGACACAATGTTTTCAAAATTCATAGAGAAGATTGATAGATAAATCTTTTTTTTTTAATTAATCACAAGCTAACATATTAATGTTGAGATTTATATAGAGTAAGAGAACTGAATTTGAACATTTAAAAATATAGGGACTAGAATAAAAACAACTTCTAAACTACATGGACTAAAATGACATTTTAACTTTGTAAGTTTATAGAGTTGATTGATCTCACTCAAAAAAGAAAAAAAAATATATACAAGAGTGTATTGCAAGTTTGCAACCATCCTAAAGTTCACGAGTGATTTTTGCAACTTTTCCTCAATTATGAACCTTACTCGACTACACGGTGTGTATATCTTCCTCAGGGTTTTAAATGTCGCTCAACATGTCGTTGGGGGGAATTTCGTTTTTCTCCCCCTTTCGACAACATGTCGTCGACACCTCGACATTTCGAGGTGTCGACGACATGTCGACGAAATTTTTTTTTTCTTTTTTTTTAAAGTTCAGTCAATCACATCCAAGGTTCGAAATGTCGATGTCGATGGAAATGTCGAGGTCCAAAATTTATGGAAATGTCGATGGAAATGGAAATGTAGATGAAAATTTCGGAAAAATTTACGGAAATCGTAGAAATTGATAGAAATTGTTTGAATTAGTCAATGAAACTTGGTCATTCGAAGCGCTATATAACAGGTTCAAGACATTTCTACACTCCAATTCCAATTCTCTTAATTTCCCTGCAATTCTCTCAATCTCCTTCTAATTCTCTTAAATTCATTTCAAGTCTCTCAATTTTCCTTCATAATTGTCTCATTGAATATAAAAAATTACATATATTTTAGATACATGATGTTAAGAAGAGTAATCAATTATACTATAAGTTACAATTAAGGTTTCATGAAATAATTCAAATATTTTTAATATTTTTTTTTTTGTAAATTTCTACTCGCATCGACATTTCAAAATTTCAATTGACATTTATATCTAAATATTGTTTTAATTTTTACATGTGATGCTTAAAAATAGTCCATTATAGTCTAATTAAATCAAAATCAAAGTTTCATTGGCTAATTCAAACAATTTCTATCAATTTCTACGATTTTCGTAAATTTTTTCGAAATTTCCATCGACATTTCTATAAATTTTAGACCTCGACATTTCCATCCACATCGACATTTCGAACCTTGATCTTCCTATACTCCACCGTTAAATTCTTGACCGCTATGAAGAGAAAAATATAGGAAATTAGAAATTTGAACTTTATTACTTTTTTTCTATTTAACTGTAACCAAGTATTGTTTTCATATGGCAGCCAATTAATCACGTAAAAGCCCTAGGTCCTTCCGCCGATTGACAAAGTCAACGGCCCCGGGTTTAAGGTCATTAGCTTTTCATCACCGCAAACATTTTCGCGGGAGGCAATCGCAGTTGCCGCGGCGGTGCGTCTCTGTACCGTCAATGTTATGGATGTACTGGAAATGCTGCGCAGAACGACGGCGAATGATGCGGGGCCTTCTCAACGACATGAAAAGGTACTTATCGAACTATAGAATAGCTGCCAATGCTGTCGAGATGGCTGCAAAACGCGGCGAATTGAGGGTATTCATTGTCGCCGGAGAAGTCTCCGGCGACAACATCGGTTCTCGTCTCATGACATCTCTGAGGACGCTGTCTCCTGTTCCTGTTCATTTCTCCGGCGTCGGAGGGTAAGCTCTTACTTTTGTGAAGTGTCTGAATCGTCTGTTCAAAGGAATTTCTCTCTGTTTTTCCCATACTTCGACTTGGGTTACCGATGTTCACCTTAAAGTGCAATGTTTGTTTAAGTTTTGACTTGTAAGTTGTAATCTGATTATTGTCTGCTTACATTCTGAATGTTTATGGCCGAACCGACGAATTATTAAGTTTTCTGCCATTTTGGTCTCTACTGTCGGTTGGTATGTTAAACCTTTATTGATTTCGTTTTAGTGAAACTAAAGTCTATCTCTTTAACTACTGTTTTTCTTCATTATTTCCCCGTTAAAATTTCAGCTGTGTTGTTTCAGCTCCATGATGTCCAAGCAAGGACTGAAGTCTCTATTTCCCATGGAGGATATTGCAGTAATGGGAATATGGGAGCTGTTTCCACATCTAAAGAAGATTAGGGTGAGTAATTCAAAACATAATATAATTGATGTTTTACTGTTTTTTTTTTTTTTATACAAGAGAAGAAAAGAAGTTTCCTCATAGTCATAACTCATACATACAACTATGCATGAGATTTGTGGTTTGCACGATTTTTGGCCTGGATTATTTTTTTTCTCATGTGGAGACTTTGGCAATACCAGGAAAAGCTTAAGAACACAGTTGAGGCTGCTCTTGTGTTTCAACCTCACGTTGTTGTGACTGTGGACTCTAAAGGGTTCTCTTTTCGTCTCCTAAAGCACATACGTGGTAATTTGCACCAGCATCTTGGAGACTATTGAGTTTTGTTACTTGCTTATACACTTAGAACAGCATGCGAACAATGGGGTGGTTTTGCAGCTAGATATAGACACCAGAAATTGGATGGTCCAGTACATTTCCATTACGTAGCACCTTCGTTCTGGGCCTGGAAAGGGGGTGAAGAAAGGCTCAAAGGTCTCATTGAATTTGTTGATCACATTTTGTGCATACTTCCAAATGAAGAAGAAGTTTGCAAATCGAATGGATTGGCAGCGACCTTTGTGGGGCATCCCATTCTGGAGGATACGTTAGACTTCAATGCGGTAAGATATGTCTCAATCCTGGTTCCTGCAGAGAGTATAAATTCAGCATCTTTGAACTAAATTCTTGAAAAAGTGGGCTGCATTTAATTGACTCAGTTTAATGTAAGCCACACTAATAATGCCTTGTGATTTTATGTAGGGGAAGGATGCCTCATTGCTGCAGCTGAAAATACAGGGAAATTGCAAAGATTTTCTAATTAAAAATGACATTCCTGCTGGTAAGTACGACTCTCCCAAACTTTCCTTGAATGTTGATCTCTACTTAGCAATTTCTATTTGTGGTAAACACTTTTTTTTTTTTTTTACCACGACAAGCTTGCAGTCGCATGATATCCTATCATTAGTATTTTTCAAAATTTTGAACCTATATTCCTTGAGCAAAACCTTAAAAAGGTATTACTCGCTCTGTAATGCCTTCTTTTTGTCTTCATATATATATATGATTTTTAGTAAAGTTTATATTTTTTTTTAAAAAAAAAAAGCTTAAATCTGGATTTTGAATTGTATCGGTTTAAAATCCTTAGTGAGACATTTGAGGGAATTTTGTCTTTGAAGATGCAACAATCATTTCCCTGCTTCCTGGAAGTAGGTTACAGGAAGTCAGCAGAATGATTCCAATCTATGGAAGTACGTTGGAGTTATTGAAAGAATCCTTCCCAGAGCTGATAACAATCATCCACGTTGCTCCTAATCAGCATGTACAGGACTATATAAGTGGAGTCCTTCATAATTGGCCTGTGCCTGCCATATTGGTTGCAGGAGGATCACCACAAGCAAAATATGATGCATTCAGTGTAAGTCCTCTCAGTCTACAAACAATGTAACTAACATTAAGACAATTATTGGTTTTTGTTCTAGTACACGACGCAAAAGTTCCCACTCGTAACTCCTGCCTATGAAAATTTGAACCCCGATGCTTGGATATAGTGATTATGATACCTATAAATCACACCAAGATGTCTTGTGTTTAAATTGCAACACCTCTTCCATTCTAGGAGATAAAATTATTTCAGGCTTTCTGTCACTGCTACTTGATAGTCTCTTGCCTTGAGCCAGGTGAAAATAGAAAGGTCAAATGATTTTGAGGTAATAAAGTAAAATAGTTGTATGAACTTGACCTTTAAGACTTGCCATGTCTCCCGTCCTTGTCTCGTGGTATAACTCTAAACTCCTGTTTTTTTCCATATTGTAAGAATATCCATGCCTGTGCACAGTGTCGCGATCACACTTCTTTAAGGGTCACGAAGTGATCGTGCGGCACTTATTCTTGCCCTTGAACAAGTAAGCCAATTCGAAAAAGGGTCGCCGATGGCACAACGGCCGTATCACCAAACCTCCACCCCCGTTTTTAGTGAAAATGGTTTTAGAAAACGGGGTTAGAGAAAACTTTTGGAAAACGTTTTAGAAAGTATTTGTGAATACTAATGTTATAGGCTAGTAAGCAAGTAAGGGACATATAGCTTATAACTTCGGGTAATAAGAATTGACAACTAGTCACATCCCCCTATAGTATATTCTAGGATTTATGCCTATGACAAGCATGAATATGAAAATGGTAAGGAGTCATACGTCAACAAAAATATAAGAAAAGTAAATTACAATGCTAAATGAAAGACATATAATGAAAGTAAGGTTAAAGGGGGTTGGAATGGACATGTGGCCATAGGCAACACGCCCTGAACGAGCATGACCGTGACACACAACAACAACTATAATATGCGGACTTTTCTTTTTCCAAGTTCTTAGTCAGGCATATTGCATAGATTTTATAGCTGACTAACTATTGCTGTTGTTGAAATCATTGTTGCCTGAATAATCTGTAGCAACGGATGTTCTTTCCAAAAATGGAAATTATGTTCCTTTGATTGAGAATTTAAGTCTCCATTCACGTTTATGTTTTTATGCAGGATTTTGCTTCCTTTCTGCTTCTTTGTTGTTTAATTTGGATTATCTACTTTTCTGACCTTTGGGGGCATGTATTTGGCTTAGTACTATTACACATAAAAACCAGAACCTAACAGCTCTCAAGCACTAATGAGTTTGTTTTTCTTTGGAAGTTGTGACTAGTAAATATGATTAAATTTTTGTGAGAAAATTCTCTCCTACACCGAATTTTACATGCCTTGCAGGCAAGCAAGGTCGCGTTATGTACTTCCGGTACAGTTGCTACAGAGTTGCAGCTTGCTCGGTTACCTTGTGTAGTTGCTTACAGAGCTCATTTCTTAACTGAATGGTTGATTCGACGCAAAGCGAATGTATCATACATCTCCCTTCCCAATATTCTCTTAAACTCATCTGTTATTCCAGAGGCACTATTTCAAGAATGCTCTCCAGGAAGGCTACAATCGATGCTCAAGTAACATGATTTTGCATTTTTCATACAAACTTTCTTTTCCATGAAAGAACAAACATTATCTCAACATTTTATCTGACAGCATAGGCTTGTATTTAGACTATGGATGTAACTACATAAGTTTCATTTCACATATTGTTGCATGATTTGGTTCGTTTATTATTTCAGGGAATTAATACGTAATGATAGCCTGCGCAACAAACAGATCGTCGCGGCCGAAGAGGTTCTTAAACTGCTGTCTCCTTCAAAAGAAAATATGAAGATCTTAGCACAGGAGGGTTTAAAATGCACAGCTCCCATCTGCACACCCAGCATGATAGCGGCATCTACCATATTGTACTATGAGAGGACCCAAGAGGTGGGTTGGAATCAGCCAATTTTTCAGCAGTGAAGACTGATATCAATTTTGTACTGTGATATTTTTATTGTGAACCATTCTAAATTGTTGGAATTGTTCTTTTGAAAAACATTTCAAATGAAAACCAATGATGAGATGGATTCTTTTTGGCCAAATATTAAATGTTGAGTACCCAAGGAAAAATAAAAAGAAAGAAAGATAGATCATCAAGCACTATTGATTTTATTTCCCCATCCTCTCTACATTTGAACCAAAATCCATTCTATTTCGATCTTTGATCATTCTTAAAATTGTTATGGGTTTAAAATGTAATGAGAAATGAGAAAAAAGAAGAATCGGTTTTGATTTTATATGTTAGGTAAGAAAATTTGTATTCTACAGTGGGCTAGTTTGAGAAATTACTTTATTTGTTAGTTCAATTAGTTCAATAATTGCAAGGGTGAGGAATTAAACAATCAACATTTAAGATGATGGTAGATTTTTTTTTATCCAGTGACTTATGCTCAGATTGACAAGAGTTACTTTATGAAGTATATCTATATAAGTAATCTAGCTATAAAATGCCAAAAATCATGTCGATTTGAAGATAAGTTCATGGATTCATCTATTATTTTTCATGTCTCAATCCCATTTCCAACCCTTTCTTACATTTTTCACAAGCTGGTTTAGACACTCACAAATATAAAAAATAAAAAATAACTTAAATGGAATATATATGATAAAAACCTAACTGAAATATGATCGTTGTTAAACATACTAGTGAACCAATAATTCACACTATTTCATTTATACTTGTCAATTAGTGCAAGCTAAAATTAATCCTAATTTCAAATAGGTTAAATTATAAGTTTAGGGCATGCTTAGATTAACTCTCTAAGTGTTTATTATTTTTTTTAAAAGACATTTTAATAAGATTTGTAATGTTTGGCAACCACTCAAAATGACTTTTTAAAAAATGAGTTTGAACAATAAGCTATTTTGAGTGAAACACTCGAAACCAAAATTTAGAAAAAGTATTTTTACGTGTTTAAGTTGGAATCTCTTTCAAATTTTCATGATATATGAAAATGACCAAAATATGCTCACACTACCGACACCGCCGACAACGACCATCTCTCACGACACATCCAGAGACCACTGCTAACAACCCCCTCCAAAAGTGGCCGGCAGTAGTCGGGCGATATAGTGTTTTAAATACAAATTTGAACTTTTATAGTATTTAATAATTGTCCTTTTTGACATAAGTAGAAGCATTTGGAGTGTAGAGCAAACTAAACAAATTTGTGTATAAAAACACATTTGAGAAAATATGGCAAAACATATGAGTGTTTTAATTCCAAATGGTTTTTGATCGACTATTACATGCAAGCGCACGCGATCGAAGTAATATAAAATGGTATATGAGTACCAAGTATCGAATCCCACAGGGAACGGAGTAACAAAAATATTGTAAAGCAAAAGTGTAAGGAAAATTGCAACCTTGAAAACTAAATTGCAAAAATAATGTTGGGATGGTGTGTTGATAAAAAGAAAAATTGCAGAATCTAATTGCAGAATCAAGAAATGGCAATAATGTCAATAAAGAAAAATTGCAGAATTGAATTGCAGAATCTAGAAATGGCAAACTAAATAGACTTAGTAATTGAAATTTCAAAGAGAATTTAGATAAAGATGGGGCTCAAGAATGTCATTGCCCTAAGTTGTAATTGTAAGCCAAAATTGCAATTTCAACCTACTCCACATTCAATTGTAAACCAAAATTGCATCTCCTATTCACCTTGAATTTAGGTTTTATGAGGCTAAGTGAGAGACTTATATGTCTATAGTCCCTCTATCTTAGATCAATTGGCTCAACAATTTTATGGGTCTTGGAGTCCTTAATTCCTATGTCTAGGGTAAGGATTGGCTTATGTCTAAGCTCTTTTCTCCATTACTTGTGTGAAATCCGCTTATCACTAACACTGTCGGTATTAGATCTAAGCTTGAGTTAATACCCTAGTTGATCAATCTAGGATCTCAACGGAAATATATTCAACACAAGCAAACAATTGAGATGTAGGCTTGGTTTTATTGAACTTTTGGCTACAATTACTTCTTAGGGAATTCACATCCTTGAACCCCCTAAGAAAATTTAGCTCAAATTAAATATAAAAATCTTACAACTAATTTTAGAATAAAAATTCATACTAGAAGAATATATTAAAATGCAACAAAGAATTAAAGGAATTAAAGAATTTTACCATCCAAAACCGAATCAAACAAAACTGAAAACTAAACCATAAACTTCAGAAAAATAAACCCACAAAATGACAATTGAAGCAAAAATGGAATCAACATAATAACCATCATAACAGAGGCAAAAACAGAAAACTTGAATAAAAAAAAGGATTATAGCAAAAACAGAAACTTCAAACTAAAAATGAAATAATTAAAGTTTTATGGCAAAACATTAAAGTTTCTCTCTTTCATTAAAAAAAAAAAAAAAAAAAAAACTTGAAGCAAAAATAGCAAAAACAGAACCTTCATTAAAGCATAAATAGAACTAATAAAGCAGTAGCTCTTGGTGAAGAACAGAAAAAAAAAAAACAAAGACTAGAAAACAGAGGAATAATTGGACAAAACCCCCACGAAACAGATGCTGGAATTAAACAAAAACTTAATGCAAAACGGAAATCGAATGAAGAGCAAGACTAGACTACCATCATCTCTTGGTAACACAAGAAGAGATTGAAAGGAATTAAAAAAAAAAACAGAAGCTGCAGTTCTCAGCGAAAACAGAGCAAATTATGCAGAAAAAAAACAGAGATTAGGTTGAAAAACCCATGAAATTGACTCAAAAACGCATCCAAATCCGAATTGTGTTGCTCCTCCTCTTCTTCCCCTTTTATAGGCCTTCATTAGGGTTGAAGAATACCCAAATTTCGTGCTTAAATTCCTCCAAATCGGGCTGTAATTGAAGATTTTCGGAATGGGTTTAATGCAGATTTTTTTTCTTTTTTTGAACTTTTCTACTGCTCCAGATTGCAGAATCGTGATTATGCAATTTGATTTTGCAATTTCCACATTTCCTGCTCCATAAACAATTGCAGAATCACGAATTTGCAATTTCCACAATTTCTGCAAACAAGATCAATTTACTTAGAATTCTATTTACTTAGAATTCTATTCCAAATGTCATCACATTCATTTCTTCCTTAAATTCAAGCAATCTTCCACTATTTTCAAATGATCTTAAGTCAAAAACAATAATATTTTAAGCAATTGGGAGTTAATTAAGCCTTAATCCTAAGGCTTATCAGTTTTTTATTAAAAAAAATGCATTTTTTTTTTTTGCATTTTTTTAAAACACTTCAATTAAAAGGTAATCCAAACGACCCTTGGTCTATGAACTGTCAGGTTTGTGTCTATTTGGTCTCTAAACTTTAAAAAGTGTCTAATAAATCATTGAACTTTAAAAATGTCTACTAGGTCCCTAAATTTTCAATTTTGAGTATAATAGACCTTGACGTATTCATTTTTTTTTTGAAAGGAACTGATCTATTAGATATAAAATTGAATTTTATGTCTAACAGAACTCTAAACTTTCAATTTTGTGTTTAGTAGGTCCGTGCATTTTTAAAAATGTTGAATACGTCAAGGACCTATTGGACACAAAATTGAAGGTTTAAGAATGTATTAGACATTGTTTAAAGTTCAATGACCAAATCCGAAAGTTCACTTACCTATTAAATACTTTTTAAAATTCAAGAACTAAATAAGTACAAATCAAAAAGTTCACGAACTAAACTTGTAATTTAACCTTTCACATATAAGAGAAACTGTCCACGAGGTGGGGACAGGGATGGTTTCCCCGTCCCCGTCCTCGCCCCTCATTTGAACCCCCATCCTCGTGAAAGTCTCTGTTAAATTTTGTGGAGATCGAATTTTCCTCAGGGAATTATTCCCCGTTTAGTTTTTTTTTCTTTCTTTTTTTAAGAATCAAATGATTCTTTTGATAAAATTTCAAATAGTTAACTTTCATGCAAAATATCCATTAATTTTCAATTACATTGTTGATTATTCACAAAAAAATCTTCATTTAAATAGTTAATTTTCTATATACAAAAATTTATTTAAAGATAAAATTCTTAAACTTCCTAATATAAATAAAATAATATTTCATATCAAATTATTTAATTAATCCATACATATATAATTTAAATATATCAAATTATCTAAATCATTAACAATAAAATTTTAAATGACATATATATATTAAAATAAAATAGAAAATAGAAAAAAATTAAATGGAACCGAGGACGAGAACAAGAATGAAAAAGGAGAATATATTCCTCGTCTAGTTCGCATGAATTTTTTTTTTTCCACTTCTCTCATTTGTCCCGTTGAAGGCAGGTCCCCGTGGAGCCCATCCTCGGAGAAAATGGAGCTCTCAAATGGGAACAGATCATATTTTTAAAATGGGAAGAATACCCAATATTGTACACTAGTTGATCTGTTTTCTCTGTTCCCCAGTCTTGTCCAATTTTACCGAATAGTTTTCCCGGTCCCACCTTCTAAGCCACGTGTCAGCTTTTCATGGTTAACATGCACAATATCTTGCCTTAAGACCAGCTCAATACAACAAACGAAAAAACAAAAAAAGCAAAATAAATCCATTTCTCAACATTATATATTTTGGTGGCCACAACGCCCTTCAATCCCATTAGCACCATCAAACTCCCTCGCCAAAATCATCAGTACAAACAAACCTTAATCATATTCATGGCTGTTTCAAGACGACTGGCCCTTCTTTCCCTCGGAACAATAATCCTTCTCTGCTTATTGTTCACCACAGCCGCCGTCGCCGACTCCGAATACGGCGACGACATTCACACCGTCAGGCACTCCTCCTCCGCCTCCGACTGCAAGGGCGAGCGCCCCGACGAAGGCGACCAATGCAGGGAAGAAAAAGACGCCGTTGGGGACGACGATTTCGATGACACATACAAGATCGTGAACAACATTGCCGTAACCCTATCGTCGTCCGGCAGTATACTTCGGGAGGCGGAGGAATCGGAAGATACTCCGGCGTCGGAGGAAGAGATCGGCAACATGTTTGTAATGGGGCACTGAGCGACGGCGAAATCACCCTGTCCTTTTTTTTTTTTTACTTTTATGGTGTTGGAGAAAAGTTTAAATGTCTTGATTTTTTTTTTTTTTTTTTAATTCGCAGTTTATTATCGTCTTTGTTTCTTCTTCTTGCGGCATAAGACATATGCATGCCGGTGGATTATCGACCTTGCATTGAATTAGATAGGCTTTTTTGGTGAGAGATTTGGATTCAATTTTATGTTTTTAAAAATAAGGAAATAAGATGGACACAATAAATTTGTGTTTGGTAAGTTCAAATTTAAAAATAGAATCCAAAAACAATAACTCGTAAAAGGTGAAATTTTGAAAACACTTTTTTATTGTTTTCAACTAATTCAGATTCTATTATCATTGAATAAATCTTGAAAATTCGTGATTCAAGATATTATTCGAGGAGGCGGGCAATTTTGAACATGGTTTGATGTATGTATGAGAGAAAAATTGTAAAATTATCTAATTTATTTTAAGATCTACGTTTTACAATGTAAGATCTAAAAATATATCCACTCCTAATAATAATTCATTTTTCATACTCACCCAACTCCCTCCCTTTTCAATTTCTTTACAACATTTTCTAATTCTCCAAAAGAAGGTATGCTCTTTTCTTTTATTAGCTATCTTTTTTTTTAATCTTTTATTTGTTTTTAGAACAACATTTTCTATTTTTCTCTTATAACTATTTTTTTCTCCTTCTCTAAGGAAAAAATGTCTGAAAAAAATAATTCAAACTGATATTTTTTTAAAGATTTGTTTTGGAGCATTGGAATTTAGATTTTTCTATTCCAGATTTTAG
Source organism: Trichosanthes truncata (assembly GCA_033996785.1). Lineage (NCBI taxonomy): Eukaryota > Viridiplantae > Streptophyta > Magnoliopsida > Cucurbitales > Cucurbitaceae > Trichosanthes > Trichosanthes truncata. The sequence continues at coordinate 23,241,877 of JAWPNB010000008.1, read as the reverse complement.
TGTTAAACAAAGAATTATTATATTAGCATTTTGTGCTCACAAAAGACTACTATGTTGCTATTTATAGACTAGCAACTTAGTAAATCTCCAAAAATAAAATTAATATAAACAATATAAAACATATATAAAAAATAACTCAATTGTGTAGATAACTCAACAAATTTAACTTTAAAGCTAAATTTGTAAAAGAAACATCAACACATTTTGATGTTTCAAACTATTTTGAAACTTTTGAGATTCAGGTCAAGTAACAACAACATAAATGAAACATCAATTTATTTTTTATGTTGCAAACCAACACTTTTTTTTTTCAACTTTTACTGTAAAATCCAACAATAACCTCATTCCTTATTTTAATTATTAATGCAAGTTTTGTGTTTTTTTAAAAGTAATGTTTTGGAATATTATTTGTCTAAATTAATTTATGTGCTAAATTATATATTTAACTACGAAAAAAAATGATTGAGAAAACGACACATGATCAAATATTGGGATTTTAAGGGAAAAAGACAATTTATCCCACAGTTTGTAATTTATTTTGAAAAGCAATGCCTTTTCTCCCAACTCACTTAATTAAATACAATATCATCAAATACTCATATATTAGGAACAAATAACAAAAAGAAATTTAAATGTTCATATTTCACCCACCACATCAGCAAACGCCAAAAAAAAAAAAAAAAAAAAAAAGAAAAGAAAAGAAAAGAAAAGAAAAAAGAAAATCATTTCCTACCACATAAAGAGGAGTTTCAAATCATATTTTAATTCATTGACACGTGTTTGTTTTTATTTTGATATTGAAACTACTTCAAAATAAATAATGTTAAATAATAAATCAAAATCAAAATAAAATTTACTCAAAATTTAAAAATTCCAAAATATTACATATAAAAATTGGAAGACAAACCCAACTCACTTAATTAAAGACAATATCATCAAAGACTCATATATTAGGAACAAATAACAAGAAAAATTTTGAATGTTCCTATTTCACCCACCACATCAGCAAACGCAAAAAAAAAAAAAAAAAATAAAAGAAAATAATTTCCTAGCACGTAAAGCCTTCTAGCTCTATTTACCTCTCCCCATTAACATGATCACTTTACTTTGCTTGATTTCTTGTTCATCTTCCTTTGGTCTATATGGCTTGAACGAACCGTCACATATTTGAAGACAAGGAATGGGACTTCGACACTTTCTTTGAACACTTGTCATACATTGCTCTCTCTTGTTGTAAATTTTTCCCGTATTTTTGTGATTATAGCCTTACATCCCTCATAGCTAATTGGGATTGTCATATGTAACTCTAGGCACCATTTGCCTCTTTTGTACATTTCATACAATCAATGAAATGTTGTCTCTGTTTTCCATTAAAAAAAAAATCCTAACACATAAAAAATAGGTTCAAATCATATTTTAATTCATTGGCTCGTGTTTGTTTTTATTTTGATATTGAAACTACTTCAAAAAAAAATTGTTAAATAATAAATCAAAATCAAAATAAAATTTACTCAAAATTAAATTGGGAGACAAAAACAAAAAGTATATATAAATTCAAAGAATGAAATATGATATTAAATCTAAATTAATGTATTTCAAATTCGAATACAATGCGGAGAATAAAACACCTATTACATACTTTATTACATAACGATGATTTTATTATTTTGTGTTGAAAGTTGAATCCTAACAAAAATTGTTAAACTAAAAAAAAAAAACCTAAATAATGTAGGTTATTTTTATTTTTTACCAATCAAAAGATTTGAAAATTAAAACATATTTTATCTACAAAAATAAATAAAAAGAAAACAATTTTGATTGAAATTAGTTAAATAATAATAATACTATTAATACAAAGAAAAACAGAATTACTAGAAAGTAAAAGGCGAAAATGATATTTTAACCTTTTATTTCTAAAGTTTCTGGTGCATTCCATAGAATCATTCGCCAGCGCATACGTAATGTTCTTTGAACCACCGTAATCGGCGTCGTCGTCATTCGCCTCCAATATCCGTCGACTAAATTGCCGCCTTCGGTACCAAGTGCGACCTCCATTTTCATTTTTCAACGCTTATAAATCTCTTCTATTTTCTCATCGAAGCAGTTCTTGGTCGATATTGATATTTCCTTTAGCAGGAGGCAGGCCAACTTCTGGTAAGTCATCCATGGCCTCAAATCTGGGTTCCGATTCTCGTTTCACAAATTTGGAAACCGTGGTTTTGATTTCGTTTTGTTTGGACGGAATTCGATTGGTGAAGGAGTTGTTTTAGAATGGTAGGGTTTGTTATCGTCACCTCTTGATTTCGCGGAGAATGTAAACAATCTGATTTTTCAGCTGTTACGAATATCGTGGATTCGTACGTTCAATTTTTTCAATTTGTTTTCGCGAGCTAAGCGATAATTGATGAAAGAGAGCTGTAATTTTTTTGCTCCTTTTCGCATAGGGAGAGGCGGAATTTCGTTTGGTTATTATTGTATAAGTAGCTTCGGGATAGATCGATGAGGAGCTTCCTTTGTCTAAAACTAATCTCTCTTCAATTTTCTAATAGCTACGGTGTTTAGAATTTGAATATTCTAATTATTTGTCAGCAGTCTTGGCTGCATAATTTTACGTGGTTTACTTTGGGTTCAATTGCCGTTAATTCATGGGAAGTTACTCTTACTGGATCGTTTATGGCAACCACGAAAGATACCCATTTGCTGCAGTCTGAATTTATTAGCAAACAATTTAATGGCAGCACCATGAAAGATTCCACTTGCAAACAGTGAAAATCGCATTGGGTTTAGCAGATGGGACGGCCTTAAGTTTCCTTCTGATATCTTCACTAAATCCATTTTGGTTTTTGAGCAAACTAGCATTATCAGTCAATATGTTTACTTTATACTACCAGATTTTCGTTAAGATGAGCACGAGAAGCTGCAGCTTTGGCAATCTAAATTTTTAATGCGAAGTATACTGAGTGTCCTGATAAAAGCTTGTTATTTCTTTCAGGAGAGCATGGAGCAGCAACACAGCATGTATAATATACCCGTCTTATGGAGGGGAACTAAGTATATGGTGGAAATTAGTTCAGATTCTACTCTTAGGGACCTCGGTCAGAAGCTGCTAAAATTAACTGAAGTTAAAGCAGATACCATGCGACTCATAGTCCCACAATTTTCCAGCAAAAGCTCTAAAATGTTACATCCTTTTTCTGATGAAGATGGATTCTTGGATTTGCAAAAGATTTCAATTTTTAAGGTGCAATTCATTTACTTATTTCTATAAAGTTGAGTTTTTTTAGGTCGTGTGCCACAGCCACTTGTTGATTTTTGATTTGATGCATTACTAGGTATAGAATGTAGGTGATGCATATGAAGTTCTGAATATTAAGTTTGCTGTTTCAATCTGTCTGGAACAATTTTTTTCTCTGCTGGTCCAGTTCCAAGAATTTTTCCTTTCACTTTCGAAGTTACCAAAAACTGTTATTATGCTGCTAGTGGTAGGCAACTGACTATCAGCTCTGACTGCTGCAGGACAACAAGCCTATCAGAATGATGGGAGTGTCTAAGAATGAGGTAGATGAAGTTTTGAAAAATGAAAAGAAAAATGAACGAATTGCTGGGTTCGATGAAGAAGAGAAAAGACTGAAACAACGAATGTCAAGTAAGCCTCAGGGCTTGCTGAAACTACCAGAAGGACCCTATGTATTTTGTGAATTTCGGACACTTCAAATTCCAGGACTTGAGGTCTCTTTTCCGTGCTCTTTAGTGTTTATTCAGTAATTTAGTATTGCATGCATAAATATCAGCAGGATTGCATTTTTCAGGGCTTATGCCCTTTAGTCTGGATACAGATGTACTCGTAAATATTTGTTTTTGAACTGTATTCCTTTTAAGATTTCCTTTTGTCTGTTGAGAATTACATTAATCTACATGTCTTGAACTGGTGTTGAATGCACATCCTTTCATTGGCTGTAGTTGAACCCTCCAGCTTCAGAAGCTTTGAAAAGAATGCATATGCTTGCTGCTGATCCTGGTATTGTCGCAATCATGAACAAGGTAAAGGAATGTCTAAATCTGGATTTAATATGTGATTAGCAATAAATAACCTGGTGACTGGTCTTCTTCTAGCACCGTTGGCGTGTGGGAATTATGACTGAGATGGCCCCTGTTGGCTATGTTGGTGTGAGCCCTAAATGTATTCTTGGCTTTAATAAGGTATGACTATTTTAGTGCCTGGAAAATTTTAGAGTATTATTCTCCAAACTTGATTTTTGACTATAGTTTCTGATCAGAACCATGGAGAGGAGATATCTCTGCGACTTCGTACAGATGACCTGAAGGGCTTCAGAAAATACGATAGCATTAAGAAAACATTACTCCATGAACTTGTGAGCTCTTTTTATTTTGTTTTTATGCATGCAGAGGATAATACATGGTAGTTAATTCCCGAATGAATTTCTTAACTTGTTTTGATTTACAACTAGGCACACATGATTTATTCTGAGCACGATGCCAACTTCTATGCTTTGGATAAGCAGGTAATACTTTTTCTGATTATGATTTTTTTCTCATTTATGGCCTATTAACAATTCTTGCTTCGCATTATTATTCCTTAATTAAGTTGTTCTTTCAATCTGATATTTCTTAGCTTAATGAGGAAGCTGCCACTTTAGATTGGACAAGATCAAAAGGCCACACGTTGGCTGGAATTAATTATTCCCAATATCATGAAGAAAGTGATGATGTCCAAGATGGCTTCGGTGTTTCACAGAAGCTTGGTGGAAGTATGTCGCATCGGCTGGTTAATGCCCGTGCTTCTTCAGTTGCCGCTGCTTATCACCGTTTGACACACTCTTCAGATTTCAGTTCAAGAGTGTCTCAAGTGAGTGGAGAGTCGGATCCTGATGAAAGTTCTAATTACCAAAACAAACTGGAGCCTGATCCTGACGACAGTGCTTATCCAAAGAAGCTCGAGCCTGATCCTGATGACAGTTCCAATTATCAAAACAAGCTTGAGCCTGATCCCGATGACAGTTCTAATTATAAAAACAAGCTCGAACCTGATCCTGATGATTCTATAGGGAGCAGAATTTTGGAATCTGAATGTGAACCAAGATTTAGTAGGAGCATAATAGTTCAAACAGAGTTGAGCAGCAAGGAAGTGCAGCCTGTGCCTGCTTCTAACAGCAGATTGCTGGAAGCCACAAAGTTGTATGGAGAACCAGATCCTGATGGTATGGGAAGCTCTTCAAACAGTAAAATAACTGATCCTTACCATTTCTCTCAAGGAATGCAAAACCTGGATGGCAACATTTGCCAAAGAATGGTTGTTGAACCTGATCCAGATGACTTGGGAGAGAAACAGAACACGTTGGAGTGTGGAAGTGCTACTGGAAATAACGAGGCCGATTGTCTAGAAGCTGGCTTAGTGACAGATCAAACCCATTTAAGCATAAACTGTAAAAAGCATGATCCTACTCAAGGAGAGGAACCTATGCAGATAGAGCCTGACCCTGATGAAAGTTTGGTACATCAGGTAGATTTATCTAAAATGCTTGTTGACGAGCCTGATCCTGATGATCAAGAAATTCAAAGAATACAAGACTCTGTTTCTGTTGTTTGCAATCGATTGCGTGAGGCTATTGCAGAGCTGCTGGCTGAAGTTAAACCTTCTGAATCTTCCGCAGTTTTTCAAACTCTGTTCAAGATTGTTAGGTAAGTTCTACTGTTCTTTTCCTTTTGTGCTCTCAGTTCTTGATGGAGAATTGGAGATATTCGGCTGCTTGTCCTTGGCTACTGACTACTGTCTTTTTGCAACTGGTCATTATGATTTAATCATCAATGGTGAATTGTTGATTGAAATTCCTCTCTTCTGCAGGAATGTAATTGAACACCCTGATGAAATGAAATACAGAAAGCTTCGCAAGGCAAGACTATTAACTTTCCCCCTCTCCTTCATTTCCTTTCATGACCTACTCTCTCTATCTATCTGTTTTTGTTTTTTTTTTTTAATGTTTTTTTGGGGGCAAAAATCAAAATTTACCCACAAACTTGTCAAGTTGTATCAGTTTTTACTCTTAAACTTTCGATTTGATTAAATTGCACCCTAATCTTAATCTTAAACTTGAAAAAATGTTGCAATTTTTACCCTTTGATAATTTTTTGATTGAAAATTCGTTAAAAAAAGTATTCTCATATGTTTTCAATGAATTATAAAATATATGTCTGGTACAAATTTGATAAAATTTCGAAGAAAACCAACATTAGAGCTAAATTATGGTTAAAATTTTTGAGTTTTGACAAAGTTATTCAATGGTTAATTTGTGCGTTAAATAAACTTAAATTTGTGCCGAACTTGATATTATTGAAATTAATAAGTTCATAGAAATTATTACATTGCTTTTTGTTAAAATTAGTAGGTGAATTAGGGAAATTTGAATAGAGGGTAGAAATTGCAACATTAACTAAGTTTACGGTCCAATTTGATGAAATTGAAAGTTTAGTGTAAAAATTGATACAATGCGGCAAGTTTAGGGGGGTAAAAGTTGAATTCTTCCTTTTTTTTTTTCTTTTTTTTTTTTTTGGTGAAATTAGATCTGTTCCCTTGAGCTAATAAATAAAACATTGCAGGCTAATCCCATTATCCGGAAGAATGTTGCCAACTATAAAGGTTAGTTTTGTATGCATCCATAGCCAGTGTACTTTGAAGCAACAAAAGAAGGAAATCCAACCAAGTAATTGTATTTCATTCTAAATTTACCATGATCTGCTGTATCAATTCTTTTACATTTTTTAATGCAGCTGCATTGGAGATCCTGTTCTTGATAGGTTTCATTGAAGATGTACTGCTAGACGAAATCGGCAAGACAGAAACATTTCTCGTACTAAAGCGTAATGATCCTGGTCTATTGTGGCTTGCCAAATCCACCCTTGAAACATGCAATGCCTTGTAGATAGATTGAAGAACATATTGTTTATATTTCACAGAACTATGAACTGAAACGTGACTATAATACTGTATACAAGTTGTGGTTTATTGTAACGACTAGACAACAGGGCTGTAGTCTCCATAAGTATGTTTATGCAAATAAGAAGATGGTTGTAAATGTTGTTTCTGAATGGCTTTAGCGCCACTTGTTTAATTATCATATTCAGACCTTAATGAAGATAATAGTATAGACAGTTCCTTTCAAAGATTGTAGAAGTTATAACATAACGGAAGCTAAGGCGAGTCTACTTAAACGTTCAAAATTCGGTATCTTTCGAACATTTTTGATTGAAGGTTTCGGATAATTATAAAGTTTATTTATTTATTTATTTTTTGTAATTGGTGGAGTAACTTGGTTAAAACATAAGTTTCTTGTTGCTTAGCTTCTACTGATAATTTGAGGCTTTTTGATTATTTATGGCATGTAATTTGAAAGTGTTACTAGAGAATTCTTTTGTCTTTCATTGCTTTTTCTTGCGATTGTTTGAGGAAGCTTTAAGCATTCTCGTGTCAATCTGTTGATTTATTTGAATGTAGTCCAACCATGATTACATAGCCATCACTTGGCATTTGAGTGCCGTTATAAGGATGTTCTCTTTTATTTCAAGGAAGTTAATAACATCATTTTTTTCATCCATTTCTTTTGGTTTCAGTTTGTTTTAAGTACTAAAAATTTTGATAAAAAAATTCAAGCTCTAATCCGACTCTTTTATTCAATCTTTATTGACCGGGTGGCATTCTTGTATTTGACATGCTCTGTCCTTCTACAAAATTGGTATCTCGAAGTTGTATTTGATACTTTCTTTTTTGCCATACGAAATCGATATATGATCTTGCTTCCTTGTTAGATAGAAGCGAAGAATTGCAGATTACCATGAATTAGTGAATTAGTTTGCTGATCATATTTTTTTAGTATTGTATATTAAGTTGTTTATTTTAGTATAATTTAGGATCAAACCTTTCCCTTTTGCTATCTTTTATTCAAGTAACAATCTTGAATTTACTGTCTTTTAAATTTGATGATTATTATGGTGAGTAGTGGTGTTAGCCCATTAAATTTAAGGCAAAAAGAAAAATATGGATTCAAAATCCTTTTTCGGCCAAGTTGATTGTTTGTATTTTGACATTTGTTTATGTAACTTGAGTTATGTTCTTGCCATGACTTTAATAAGTATGTTTTGGTAATAGCTTAAATAAAAAGCTTTGGTATCTCTGATTCGATTGAGACGAGGAGTGGGCAAACAAGTGTGAGATCATTTGTTATTGTGGACTACGAGCACCATTAAGGACTTTATGGACAAATGCAAATTCAAGGTGAATACTAAAGGTGGTTTACAAAATTATGCAGCAGATGAACAAGGTTCATGCCTTAGAAAGGGTTTATTGGACGGACTGCCATCATTATTTTAATGATATTTGTATTGTACACTCTGGAGGTTGACAAAATATAACCTATTTTTTTTATTATACTCTTAGTTTCTATAATCGTGTATAATGTTTAGAATAAATCTGTAATGTATGCACTTTAGAGTCATGCAAATTAATATATTTCTAATTTACTATTGTGCAACTGATTTCATTTCTTTATTAAATTATTTTGAGGTAGAATAAAATCTTTGAATCAGTCTATTATTTGCTTCTGTTCAGTTTTTCTTTTCCACTTACAAAATCTTAATTTTAATTTGACAGTGTGTTAAAAGAAGCAGAAAATGAGGGAGTTGATTTCAATAAGCAAACACAAACACAACCCACCATTTCAATATTTTCTAACTTTTTTTTTATCTACAAAAACAACATGCAAACACAAACACATAAATAAAGGGAAGAAGAAGAAAAAGTTGTCGAGCATCGTCCCTCAAATCTGTGGTCTATAGCATTTTGAAAGATGAAGCATGAACTCCACAACTTGACATTTTAATATTTTAAAACATAGACAAAGAATCTTTGAATAAGACAAAGTGAGCTATTCATCATTTCCAACAAAAGACCACAATTGCAACTAAATTAATGGCCATACAGATTGGGCACCATCAAATTGCTATACAAAAACAGAGTTTCCAAAAAGCTGTCTTATGCACAAAAAAACTATATATTTGCCTTAGGTCTAAATCTATACAAAAACAAAGCTTTCAGAAGACTATGGTTGATTTGTAGATTGCTGATTTCCAATATTTCATTATGCCTTATGTGTTTCACCTTCATTGTTATGTCTCACCTTCAGGCGTCATTCCCTCAGTAGCAACTCCAGTTTTAACCTCTTGCAAACACAAATGATTAATGAACACGGGGAAATGAATACAAGGTAATGAACATAAGGTGAAGTAACACTTATAGAAATAGGAATGTTCAATCCCATGAAGGTTCTATCTCTCCTAATCCTTATTGAACTTCATGTTATTGGCCCTCTACAAGACCTGGCATTATGTCCTGTATTTTTACATCGACTACACTTGGTAATGACATGAATGCGTCGCTTCCTATGAGACGATACTACCTCGTCAACATCTCTTCTTCTTGCCTCTTTGGTGAGGCCTGCGAATCTTGGGTGGTAGTAAAGGTTCCAATGTGGTTCTTGGCCATAAAGAGTAACCATTGACCGGTTTGACGAAGTAGGAATAAACGTTCATTAATGTCTTCTTATGGTAAGACTCATGTACAAACTCCTCAAGTTTTTTCTTTATGTAGTAATAGATACTTTGTATAGCATGAACACAAGGTATGCCCGTTAAATCCCATGATCTACAACTACAAGTTTTTCCATCCAAGTCCACCTTATTTTGTGAAGTACCCCTCTCTACCTCAAACATCATGTTTCTAGCCCATCTTGGTATGTAGTTTCTAGATCGAGTCTTACATTTATCAAATTTTTTTTTGCACTTTAAGCCCCAACTCTCCTTCCATACCATAATACACCTTAAATTTCTTTGAGAATCTAGACATAACAAGTTTTAGAATAGTCTCAAACATTTTGATTATTGGTTTATCACTTGCTTGCAAAATGTAGGCATTAAAGCATTCAGACATATTGTTCAATATAAGATCACATTTACATATTGTTCAATATAAGATCACATTTAATTTGGGTTGAAAAAAAATGCTTAGCCCAATACCTCGTTGCTATACCATTCAAGTATTGGTAAGCACGCACATCCAACTTACTAATTTATGTCATAATATTGTCAAACTCAGGCTTTGTTGTGGCCCTCGCAGCATCCCAAAACATGTCTTTTAAAGCCAAACCTTTGAACTGCTTCTGAAAATTGTTGTACAAATGTCGCACACAGAACCTATGGTCGACATTTGGGAACACGTCGTTGAAAGTCGGAATAAGACCCTAAACAATTGTAACGACCAACATTTTCAGGTTTTAATTAAAGTTTTAATTTTTGAGATATGAATTAATTGTAAGGTCAATTTCATGTTTAAAGTTGTGTTGAAAGTTAATTTTAGAGATTTGCATAATTGAAATTTGAGAAATTGGAGGGTGAATTGGGAAGAAAGAAGGGAAAAAGGGAATTAATTGGGTTGGGGGCAATTTTGTTAATTAGGTGACTTTGAGCCAAGCCCAAGCCCAAGGAGAAGCCAAGCCCAAATATCCCTCTCTATTATTTTTATACTACACGCAGCCCTAGGTCAAGCCAAGTCATCATCTTCTCCAACCTTCTCCTCTTCCTCCATGAAATACAACATCCGCCGTCAATCCCTCTCTCTCTATCCCTTTCACTACCAAGAGACCCATCCATTCGAAAGCTTCTTCTTCTTCAACAAACATCCATCGCCGCGGTACTGTTCACCCGGGGGGGGGCGGTTACTGTTCATACTGCGGGTACTATTCATACCGCGAGTACTGTTCACGACGCTGTCACTGTTCACGCTGCAGCCGTTTCGATCAGCCTCTTCCAGTCCGGCGAGCCTTCAATTGTGGGTAAGCAATTGGTTTCTACATAGTTCTTTGATGATCTTGGTTGGGTAAGATTTAATTCATGAATCTTGACTTTGTTTCAAGGATACTCATTCTGTTCCGGCATCAAAATCACGAGCGTGTCGCCGTCCAGTAGGATTTGGACTATTGGAGCGAAATTTTCGGTAAGTCACGAAGATCCTTGAGTTTTGGGCTGTATGGTAGATCAATTGAAAATAAGATTAATCCATGGATCTTATGACTTAAATTCAGTTTTACCCACCAATTTGCGATTAAGTTAAATGCTATAGAATTAATTCTAATTTTGGGAATTTAGTTGGTGGAAGAAACTTTGGGCTCAATTATGGATTTTAGGGATCTTTACTAACCTTAAGAATGACTTTGATTAGGCCCCAAATCGTTTGACCGAGGTTCAAGGCAGTAGAATTTTTGGTGAGCATTTGGGTGAATTGAATTCTTGAGCTTAGTCAAGGTAAGAGACTTTATGTCGGTATGCTTAAATGCAAGTTGGGGTCTGAAGTGAAAAACTATTTTTGAAATGAAAAGATTTTTAAATGTTTTATTTATGATTTGTGATGAATTTAAAATGCTATATTTCGAAAAGGATTCTTACATGTAAAACTACTTTTGAAATAAAAAGATTTTAAAAATGTTATATTCATGATTGCTTATGAGTTTTGAAATTCTATGTGTGAAAAGTCATTTTCACATGTATGTTTGCCAGATATCCTTACAAATGTGATGCAAGAATTATGATGTATGATGGTTAATGTGAGAATGTTTCTATATGTTGCATCACTGAATGAAAATGAAAGATGTTTTGGGACCTCATGCGTACATGTGTTTTCATGATGAAATGATTTCGAAGGCTGTGGCAATTACCCTCCTAAATTTATTGATGTACATCTATATGAAAAGGAGCCTCACGAGGCTATATGAAAAGGAGCCTAACGAGGCTATATGAAAAGGAGCATGACGAGGCTTTATGTAAAAGAGCCTTACGAGGCTATATGAATGAAAGCATAGTTAGGATGGGTTAAATTGTCCACATTAAAAGCCAAAGGAAAATATTTAATGAAACGTTTCCGCTAAGAAAGGAATTTAGGTCCCACTAAAGGAAAAAAATATATATATATATATTTTCGAAAACTCCTTATGTATGTGTATGCATATCCTGACCCGGTAGTGAGGTCACTTACCGAGTATTTTAAATACTCATCATTTTTCAAAATGTTTTTCTTTTCAAGTAAAGGAAAGAACATATTTTAGGCGAGTGGCAAGGTGGTTTGCTGAAAGGGTCATGGGTGTCATGAGGAGTATAGCTTCTGCATCTAGTTTATGTTTTATTTAAAAATATTTTGTTAAGTAAACTTAATTGAAGTGAAACTATTTCATTTGTTTTAACGTTTTGATTCACATTATGTTTTGCAATGATTTTTAAAGGGGTCCCGGACTAAAAGATTTTGATTGTTTAGCAAAAAAGTTTAATTCTTTCTGTCTTTTACCAAAGATTTCTAAATTCCATTAGCATGCATGTAGTAACATCCCTAGAAAGTCTAATAGGATAACGGGTCGTTACAACAATAATATACAATTTAGGTGCATATAGTACAAACAGACAATTCAGATGCATAGGGACTAAAAGTGCAACTGTTTGTGAAACCAAAAAGTTGCACTTTAAGGTCCTATGAACCATAACCTGTACAAACAAACAATTCAGGTGCATGGACTAAGTAAGGAAAAAAAATCAAGTTACCTTTTGCTGGTTTGAGATGAAAGTAAATCCTTTGGAGTAGAAGTTGCCTAAATCATCTTGAAGGAGGGACAGAAACTATGTCCAGCTGTCTTTCGTCTCTACTTTGACCACAATAGGGTATATGCCATCATTACAATCTATTCCAACTGTAGTCATCATGAGGTGGCATGCATCTAGTCCTATGAATAGGCAACATTCACCAAGAAAACCTTCTTTACATGCTCTAAAGCATATATACATTCGTCTAAATATGAGGTGGGAATCCTCAACTACTCTATCACAAGTTATTTTAATTGTAGAACCCTCATTCGACAGCCTCAACTCCTCAGCATAGTCCCATAATCACTTGTATTATTCCAAGAGATTCCCATTAATCTTTTTCAAGCTTGGGTCCTCGAAATTTGAACTTGTAATCATTTTGTATTGTTTCAATGAATTTAGTGAGACTCCAATCGAGTTGGTTTCTAATACGATCAATGTATTTCTTGGCCAACCAAGATGAGTTCATATTTCTATTATGAAACATCCTAGAACATATACGTTCATTAATTAGAGACTTAATTTGAAATGTATTATTTGCATCCACAGTGCTTGCATGTAACCTCCACCTACACCCAACAGAACAAATTGCAGTGACTATTTTCTTGTCATTCTCTTTTAGCTTCACGTTGTAAGACTCCTTAAGTGCATAGTCCTTTATAGCGTCTTTTAATATTTTAGGACTACTAAATTTCATACCAACACAAAACCGAATATGATCCATATTAGTCTCTGCCCTAAACTCCATTGCTCCATCCACCTTCTCCCCATTAGAATTATATGGATCATTTAGGACATCCTTTGACCCATAAACTGACTCAACTTCTTCAATCTCAACCTGCACATCCAATTCTGGATTAGGTGAAGTTGGTATTGTTGGGATTTATGCCCTAAAGCGTCGTAATTAATAATTAATAATAATTTTGATTATTTTATTTGCAATATAATATTATCTATTATATGAAAAATCCAAGGTTATTAGTGTAATCTTGAACAGTATGTGGTTGACATACGAGAGGATCATGTTCAAGAAATAACCTAAAGGGTCATAGTATATGGATAAGGTTGGGTGTCTTATCATCATGGTAACACTATTGATATGGCCCACTTTGTAATAATTACAAATGATTTGATCCAAATCATTCATGTGGAGACATGTGAGTGGAGGTATCTTATACAATGAGTTTGTATAAGACTGGACCACGAAATATTTAATCTCTTTTTATAAATCCGTTAATTGAGAAGATTAATATTTCATCAGGATGATCATATGCGACTCGATCTTAATCATGAGTGAGTTATGAACTCCTGCTTGTGAGGGCTTGTCCTTTGATTTGCATGAGTGAGAGTGACTTTTGTAGCCGATTCAATATGCCTACCATTTTGGGGACTTGACCAAATAGGGAGTTGGGAACATAATCTCACAAGATGGAATTCACTCTTTCCCATATAGGGTAAGTAGATAAGTAGTTCCCTTAAGTGCTAATTTCGGGACTTGAACAATGGGCCCCACCCTCTAGACTTAGTTTATAATTAGATTATAAACATATTGTTTATTAGAGAATCAGTGGTACATAAGATGCAATATGTAATTATAGAGGTAAAACGAACTTTTTGACCTAGCTGTAATTACGAACAACTCGTGAATGATCGACTTGCATGTAGTGATTATATCAATGGACACAACTTGTCCTACAGTGCATAAGAGTACAACTTTAGGTCTATAGTGGAGTGACTCTAGAGTTAATGAATGAAAATTGATTAATTAAAGAGTTTAATTAATTAATTTTGTATCATTGGAGCTTATAATCTGTAGGTCCATAAGGTCCCATTGCTAGCTTATAGTAACATTAAAAGATCAATTTAGTTAAAAGAAAATTTTGAAATGTTCAAATTAATATTTAATATATTAGATATATTAAATATAAAAGAGGAAAATATATTTATTGTATTTGATACATTAAATATTAAAGTTTGAAATGTTCAAATTTAACATTTAATTTGAAGTGTTCAAATTAATATTTAATATATTATATATATTAAATATAAAAGAGGAAAATATATTTATTGTATTTGATACATTAAATATTAAAATAATTAATGTATATTTGATATATTAAATAAAAGATATTTATAGAATTTGAATAAGATTCAAATAAATAAATATCGTATGAGATTTAAATGAAATTCAAATAAATATAAGATATATTTTAATATATTTTAATATATTAGATATTAAAATATAATATTTTAATTATGGCAAAGATTTTTCCTTGGTCTCTATAAATAGGACCATTGGGTTGAGACATTCATCACAACACACATCTCAGAATTAGAGAATTCTCTCTAGCCCTCTTCCTCTTTAATCCCTTGTAGATTTTCTTTCAAGAGGCTCCCATAAGCCTTGGTCTTGTGTTCGAGTCATAGTTAGGAAGACTTTGTGGAAGAGATAAAGATTCGTAAGAAGAATCTCCATATTTGATTCGCCAGAAGAATCTCCATATTTTCAAGGTATGTTATGCTTAACCATAATATTATTATTTAATTCTAAACAAACTCAAACCGATTCCTACGTTTCCGCTTGGGTTTAATTAGATTATTCCCTTCAGGTCTCTCATCACTGTCATCCGACTCTTCATTCCTTTCCACACCCTCAGAAACATCAATAGAGGTATGGTACCAATCAATCAAGTAAACTCTCTCTTTACCATTAGGTTGTTCAATGTCCAATGCTACTTAATTTGGATTGTGTTCGATGTACACATGCATCATCCTTTCGATTGGAATTAAAGAAACCATCCCTAAAATATCTTCATCAGTGAATATGGCTTTCACTCCAGTTTGAAGAGTAAACCCTGGTTTTACATAATAGAAAATTTTCTGAGTTGTGTACCTCTATTTGGTTCATTATTACCTTCAACTCAATTATTGACAACATATTTGTTTCTAAGTTCTTCACAAGCAACTCTTTACCCCCCATGTATTTTATTCTAGGATGAAAAACATCTTTGAAGTGAAATGTGATATCGAAGAAATCAAGCGACATGTACAATAAAAAAAAAGTCCAACATTATATTTATGTCTAATACAGTTATTCTTAGAAAATTCACCATCCAAACATAAGTTTTTTTTTTTTTTTTTTAATTTTTTAAAACAAAAGAAACAATGAGAAATACATGTTTTGCAATGAGCTTCATAGAGAGTTTTAAAACAAAATATATAACAATTCAAAAATATGTGATTAATTCTAGTGCATTACATGAATTAAATGTTTGCAAATTCAAACCATCTACAAACAAAACACTAAATACCGAAGGTTGAGTTCACCAACATCCTCCACCAAGCCAAGCGTCTCTTCAACAATTCGCATGCACAAATTTGTTTAATCAATTCTAGGGTTCAATTATATATATTTTTTAATATTATAATTAGTTACACAAAAATCTAATTGGACCAATTTTTAATCCTATTCATCAAGCCACGTAAGTGGCTAAAAAGCCCAGTCAGCTCTTCGTTTGCTTCTGTTAGTGATGATGGACCTTTTAAAATTATTCTTAAAACCTCGTGACTAAAAAAGTATATTTTGAAAACTTAGGGACCAAAAGCAACTCATGGACTAAAAATTTATTTTTTCCTTAATTTTTTATAGGGACTAAAATGATATTTTAACATAATTTATTTTTTTTGAATTCAACAACATTTGAAGTGGGTGATTCAAACCACTATCTCTTGATACTTTGGCTTTAATCTAATTTATTTATAAACATGTGTTTTACACATGGTATTAAATTTCTGTCGACATGTCGACATTTCCACATATTCATTGATTCGACATCAACATAAGGAGGGAATCGACATTTGCACTATTCCGTACAAAATTAATGAAATATTAAAAAAATAACAAGAAAATGTAACTTAATGTGGATATAATATTGTAACAATTATTTTAACTCATTTAAAAAGTGTAAAAATATTTATTTATTAATTTATATATTTTTTTAAATTTTTTGTTTAAATTTTTTTTTTTAAAATGTCAATCGATATCGACATTTTATAGATATTTTTATCGACATTTTCATAAAATTGAGATATTGATATTTCTTTCGACATCGACATTTTCATAAAATTGAGATATTGATATTTCTTTCGACATCGACATTTAAAACCTTGATTTTACGTTAAAACTTACGGGCTATGCTCTTATCATATCGGTAATTCACTATCTAATTTTAGAATTAGTTTGACAAAATCGAAAGTTAAGAGAAAAAAAGAAAAAGAAAATTGAAGTGGCGCACTGCCAGTGCTGCCATTCGTCGCAGATTCCTTCGAAGTTCGCAGTGTGTCTTCTACAATCTTTGAAGCGTTGTTCTCTCGGTCTGTTAGTCTCCAATCCATAGTGAAGGTGTTAATTAAGCAGCGATGGTACTTCCTTCTCTCCGTCGCTTATTTGCCAAATCTCGTTTCCGACTCCGCCGCCATGTTTCTTCTTCGTCTTTTTCGGCGAATGAAGCTTTTGATCCTCCTCCCGTCGTTCATACTCGAAGAGTGGTCGTTACTGGTAATTCTCTCCTTATTAAATTTATAACATAGCAAGCATGCTTATCAAAAATTTTCATAGGAAATTTGCAGCGTCCAATAGAGTCGAGCTTGATTAACACCTGCATTTTCTGCAAACTCTAGCGTTTCACTCAGATAGCAAATGAAATGGCGTAGATTGAAGCTTTTATCTATTTCTGTGATCGTGGTCGGTTGATTTTTTTTTTTTTTTGGTGTCTATGTATCTAAAATATCTAATAGTTTGTGCTTGCTGGCACTTAGCTTATCGGCAGTAAGAATCAATTTTCCCTTATATCTCTCTCGTAATTGTATTAGAGTAATTTGTAGTCTTTGTTCATGTATATGCATATATTTTGACATTCCATTTCAGGTTTAGGAATGGTGACTCCACTTGGTTGTGGTGTAAAATCTACTTGGAAGCGTCTAATAGAAGGGGGGTGTGGTATTAGAAAATTATCCCCAGAAGATCTTCAAATGAGTGCTTTTGATCCAGAAACCCAGTTGCAGACATATGACCAATTGACATCGAAAGTCGCTGCAGTGGTCCCTTGTGGAACAAAGCCTGGTGAATTTAACGAAGAATTGTGGCTTAATTCTAAGGTCAAAGAGGATATTTCTTATTGGCCTCTGGCTTCTCTTTTAACATCATTTACGTTGATTGTTACATTTTATATGGCTTGAATTTTGTTTGCTCATCTGCTTCACCATGAACAAACGATTGATAGTGGTGGTCTAATCTGCTGGAAGGTTTCTTAAAACATAGCTTTTTCTGCTTTTCTTTTACTTTTATCATTCTTTATTATATTCTTAGTTATCTAAGCGTTGAAGATATCAGCATTAGAAAATCCTATTTAAATAATCGTGTTACAGATTATTGGAATTATCAGGAGCATCGTTCAATTTCAAGGTTTATAGGCTATGCTTTATGTGCTGCTGATGAAGCCTTAAAAGATGCAAATTGGGTGCCATCTTTGCAGGAACAGAAGGAAAAGACAGTATGATTCTTCGTATACTGATATGCACAACATTTTTCTTTTGATTATTCAGTAAAATATCAAATTTTTAACTTGAAAACGCTAGGGAGTCTCTATTGGTGGTGGAATTGGAAGCATCAGTGATGTGTTGGATGCAGCACAACTAATTTGTGATAAGGTTAGATTATGAACTTTTTGCACCTCATATATGGATAAAGAGAACATAATTCTCTCTCGCCCCTTTCTCCATAGGGTTTTTCTTTTTTTATTTTTAAAATATGAAATGGGAGAATATAACTAGGTTCCAGAAAGAATCAACTTAAATATGGATTTGTTTTCCTTGCAGAAACTACGTCGCCTTAGTCCATTTTTCATTCCACGGATATTAATCAACATGGCCTCAGGTCATGTGAGCATGAAATATGGATTTCAGGTGCAGAAATAGATTCTCTAATATTTTTGAGAATTCGCTATGCTATGAGATTGATCAGGATTCATGACTCTTATGCTGCATTTCAATTCATGATGCTAGTTATCCATGTCTGATAATTTTTGAGAGATCCTTTTTTTTATGGCTATTCACTATTCTTAAATGGCCATGAAGCTGAATCAAAATGAGATATTGGTGCACCGTGATTAGGGGTAAACTTCTAGTTTTAGTCAACTTTGTTAATTGTTAGTTTTTAGTCTTTAATTGGTTTTGGCAGTTGGGTTGTTAGTTGGTGAAATTGGTTTACTTATTGGGTTAATATTCTCAATGAAATGAGGGTTAATCTCTTGTATTTGCACGAGTTTTTGAATTACAAAAAAGACTTTTGTTGACAATCATTGGAGTTCTATCTCTTAGATGCTAGGTTTCATCAGATATCTAGGATCAGTTTAATTCAGAATATGTGATGTTTGTAGCATAAATGGGAAACCTAGGCTGATATCAGGCCAGATATTACCAATATCAACTTTAAAGTGTCAGTGTTATTAGCAGGTGCTCATATATTTCTCTGTTTCTGTCTGTTCGATTTTGACAAATTCAGCTTTTTAATATAGTTTACGTGTTACGGTTTCTTAATAATATCTTTCAAATAAAGCTGTCTAGTGTGTTCTTATAGGGTCCAAACCATGCTGCAGTGACGGCTTGTGCAACTGGAGCACACTCCATTGGCGATGCTGTTCGGATGATTCAGTTTGGAGATTCTGATGTTATGGTGGCTGGAGGCACAGAGTCCAGCATTGATGCTTTATCAATAGCAGGATTTTGCAGGTGATTAAAACACTCAATCATATGCCTTTCACTAAACTAAGTTTTACTTAATGTGACTATACTTTGAGTTCTAATCATATCTCATTAATTTTGTTATTTTCAGGTCGAGGGCTTTGTGTACAAAATACAATTCAGCTCCTCAAGAAGCTTCTCGCCCTTTTGACTGTGGTCGAGATGGGTTTGTGTGCGTACACATTTCATTTATTTTTATTTTACATCCTATCTTTTCTTATTCTCACTTCTGCCCCACTCCTTGTGACCCACATTCAGTATAGGGGAAGGTTCTGGCGTCATGGTGCTGGAGGTCAGTTGGATGATACTTAAAGCATGTTTGGAACGACTTTCTAAGTACTTTAAAGTGTTTTTAAGTACTTAGAAAATCATTCCAAACGGGCCCTTGATGTGACAACTTTCTGTTTTTCAGTTCCTTTATTCTATTGGTTGATTGAGTTAGCTTTGGTGTAAGGTTAGTTCTCCTTTTCCTATATAGGAACTTGATCATGCATTAAAACGTGGAGCTAGAATATATGCAGAAGTGCGTGGCTATGGGACTTCAGGTTTTATTTAATTTGAATGTGCTGACTTTGCTGACTATTTTGTAGATTTTTCGAGGGGCAATGTATTTAAGTGTTATGTAGTTTTAAAAAGCATGATGATCTTTAGGTGATGCCCATCACATTACTCAACCACACGCCAGTGGAAGAGGTGCAGCCCTAGCCATGACACGTGCTTTAAAACAGGTTTAAGAATTAACTTGGCTTTTAACTATGTATTTATTTTCGTATTAGTCTACGAACATTCTCTTTTTCCATTTTACTTATTTATTTACTTTTGATAAGAAACAACCTGCCATTGGGGCAGGACAATAAAAGCTCTCTAATTTGCATAAATAACCAAAAAAGGATAATAACAATATGGGCGACACTCCACCGTTGAGTTATATCCCTTCCCTTGCCTCCATCGAGAAACTGTTAAAACATGGAAGAATTGAAATCTTAGATCAAAACATTATATATGGATGGTATGAACTGTCTAAACAAGAATTCTTGAACAGTGAACACCAAACTTGAACAGTGAACACCAAAGTTATTACTCACTACATCAAAAAAATTTCATTAATGAAAGATGTAAATCCGGCCCCATTTAAACAATAAAACATTCACCATCTTATAAGATCTCTTTACTGAAAACAAACGGTTAATCTTCAGCCTATTATACATACGGATTTGATGCCTAAATTTACAGTG
The DNA here is from genome assembly GCA_033996785.1 of Trichosanthes truncata. Taxonomy (NCBI): domain Eukaryota; kingdom Viridiplantae; phylum Streptophyta; class Magnoliopsida; order Cucurbitales; family Cucurbitaceae; genus Trichosanthes; species Trichosanthes truncata. Next base: position 23,221,151 of record JAWPNB010000008.1, on the reverse strand, counting down.
AAAATTTTCTTGCGAAAATTAACTTGAAGATCACTTTGGTGTGGCATGAATTTATAACACACGTGCCATTTTTTTTTTTCTTTTGATGGATTGCAGTCTGGATTTAATCCCTGCCAAGTGGATTACCTAAATGCACATGCTACATCTACACCCTTAGGTAAAAATTTCAATTTTGTAACTAGAGAAATGTGCCAATGTTGTATTATACATGTAATTTATGTTTCTGGGACTTTTATTTAGGTGATGCAGTTGAAGCCACTGCTATAAAATCTGTATTCACTGACCATGCACTATCAGGTGCTTTGGCCTTTTCCTCCACCAAGGTAATTTATGATTAATGTTCTTTTATTTTGAAAGAAAAACGATATCATATTTTAGGTTATTTTTCATTTAGTTTGTTGGTCTAATTGCACCATTTTATTTGCTGGATGTCGGCATGTCTTGCAATTGTTAGATTAGCCGTGTACTCAAGTGTTGAAATAATTAAAAACTATAGAAATTGAGGCTTTACTTGAGAGATTGTTTAATGATAGTTGACAGAGGCATCCAACCTAATTTCTTCTTTTTTTTTTAGAAGAAAAACCTACAAATTGAATGTGTTTCGAAACAATGGTGTAATCAGAGCATTTACCTGTCTTAAAAGTTAAAACTATGCATTTATTAGATATATTAATGAAAAAAATTTGAACTAAAACTAAAGATATTGTTCTATCACTTAGGCATTGTTTGCTAATCATTTGGTTTTTGAAAATTAAGCTTATGAACATTACTTCAATCTATGAGTTTGTTTGTTTTGTTATCTACTTTTTACAAATGTTTTGAAAATTCAAGCCAAAGTCTTAAAAACTAAAAAAAAGTAGTTTTTAAAAACTTGTTTTTGTTTTTGAAATTTGATTCAAAATTCAAATGTTTCCTTAAAAAAGTTGAAAACTATTGTAAAGAAATTGTGGGAAAACAAAGCACAATTTTCAAAAACCAAAAACTAAGAATCAAATACTTGTCTGGGCCTTAATAATATACCTGATATTTCAAGATCTGGGAAGGGTTGATTATTCTTACAAATTATCCATCACTTGGGAAAGAAGTTCATTTATAACCTTGATGGCAACGCTGGGTACACAATATGCACACAACTAGTACTCCATTGAGTGCAATCCTTGTACAATGTTTTTTTTTTGCATATGTTTTGCATTTATATACATGAATGAAAATTGAATTTCAGGGTGCAATTGGTCATCTTCTTGGAGCAGCTGGTGCTATTGAGGCAATTTTTTCTGTTTTAGCCATACACACTGTAAGCAAAATTAGCTCTTTTAATTTTACGAGTTACCAGAACGTCGTCTTTTGAAAGATTATGACGAGAGCATACTAGTTGTGCCAGTAACTCTAGAATCCCAAAAAAGAGGGAAATCTCTGTTTTGGGAGGAAAATTTTACAAACAAGTTTATTTTGCACTGAATATATTCCTTGTTTAAGTCTCTCTAATTGTTGTTTTCTTTGACATCTACAATTACAAGAGCTTCTGGATTGGCATCACTTTTTATTATGCCCAACTAATCAAACAGCACTACCCTTCGAGACATTTGAATCATGACTAATGGCTGCTTTGTTGTTCTATTGCAGGGAGTAGCACCACCCTCTCTTAATCTTAAGGAACCAGATCCCATATTTAATGAGAATTTCATGCCTTTAACCTTGTCGAAACAGATACCGATTCGAGTAGCTTTATCGAATTCCTTTGGCTTTGGAGGAACAAATGCATCCCTACTTTTCGCTTCTGCTGCGTAGAACAGATTGATTACTCTATACCTACCCCAATGGATCTCGTTTGTGGAAGAAACTGGTAAGTTATTTAGTCCAAGTTTTAACTTATTGTCGAGATAACATTTTACATAATTTTTGAGTCATTGATTATTGTTGCGGCAAAGATGCGATGATAGGCTACATATGAGAAGAGGACATTGAGTATTAAGAATCCCATTTTTTCGTTCATTACATAATAGCCTATATTTTCTGAATGATTTTGTGAATAGTTACCGTAGTGACGTTAATAAGATTTCAAGATGTTGAATTTAGAATTGAATTAGTGAGGAAAAATGTGGACTGCTCTCTTTAATTTAGTGTTGAATTTATTTTAGACTCTTCGAATCTTATTGAATAATCTCTCAATCTGATTGCTTAGCATGACATGCTTGAGATTTCATATTCGGATACAATGGTTATGATCCTATAAAGGGTGATGTGAGTGTCAAAGTGAGCATAATTTAGCGGTAATTGACATATACCATTGACTAAGAGGTCAGAGATTTAAATTCCTCACTCCTAATGTTGAACTCAAAAAAAAAAAAAAAAAAAAAAAGTGATGTGAGTTAATTTTTTCAACCTACAATTGTGAGTTGGAGTCCATGAATGATTCGACTTGTATCTATGAAATGCCTTGTCAAAGACACTTTAAAGCTCAATTTATGATGAAAGAATTGAAGTTTTGGAGAGATGAAGGAAGAAAAAAGAAAAAAAGGAGTGATAGGATTTGAACAATACATATCTTTATCAAAATGAGGGTATTATTTATAACATCAGGTAATGGAAGCCTGCAAATCTAGTGTAATATTTGGGATAAAATATTATAAAATAATATAAATAAATAAATAAAACATATATCATTGACCAAGAGGCTAAATGTTCAAATCTTCATACTCTGCCTCACTTGTTTATCATAGATTAATTAATTAATTTTAAAAACCATTATCAATTGTACAAATTAACCGCTATCACATTTAAAAAATGTATCGACTATCATTATCAAAATTAATTGATGATTAACAATTTCTTAAAGAAAAAAAAAGTATATTTGCAATATACTTTTTAAAAATGCTATATATATAATTATATTTGTGGAAATATATAATATATATGCAAATAGTTTAGAAAATAAAGTTACCCACCAAGACTTTCCATCAAGTATATGACTTGGCTCATTCGATTCTCTTTTGAGTGGTCCAACATATAAAAAAATTAATTGGTTTTAGGTACCATTTGAAGATGAAAAATATTTCTGATCAATTGAAGTTTCAACTGATTTTCTAATGTGGTCCCTTTTAGATGAAATTCCCTAATTCGTCCCGTATCAAAATCCAAGGACATTCTGGAATTCAAAGACAAAAATCATAATCCTGAATTGTTGGTGGACAATATATACATATATCATTAAAAAAAAGCCATTTTCTTTTGCTAAGAATAACAATATTATAATAATTTACGTAGTTCTTCATATCAAATTGTTGAGATGGCCGAGTTGGTCTAAGGCGCCAGATTAAGGTTCTGGTCCGAAAGGGCGTGGGTTCAAATCCCACTCTCAACAATAAAAGTGTTTTTTTTTCTTTTTTCGGAATGGTTCAGTATGCGCACGCCGCAAGGCTCCCACCAGGTTCATGCCTGAGTTCGATTCATACTAGTGTCGAAAATGCAGTTTTGTTTTTTTTTTTTAAACACTAATACACCCGCGACTGAGTTCAATTCTCATCTCACTAGGGGAGAAAATGCAGGCTCTTTTTTTTTTTTACCCATAAATACTATTACAAAAACTATAATTAATATGCTAAGTCATTTTATGATATTTATTTATTATTATAATAGTTAAGTCATAATTTAAATGCTAAAAATTCTCTTGGCATAAAAAAAAATCAAAATTTATTGAGCTTAATTTAGTGCAAGGACACTTTTTCTTTATATATATATATATATATATATATATATATATATATATATATATTTATTTATTTATTTATTTTGAATTACAAAATTGTTATATTCATATCCATAAACTTTCAACTTGAGCTTGATTTTAGTTCAATAATATTGATTTACTTTTGTGCTAAAATATTTTTTTTTATAATTTAGTTATTATAATATTAAATAAAAATCATAAAATGACTTATTTAGGCCTTGTTTGATAGAATCAAATTCAAGCACCTGAAGTGGCAAAAGGCAAAAGAAAAAAAATATATATATATTGGCATCGCATCCATGGTTGGTGCATGCATGGCCACTGTACCAATGCAAAAAAATTGTTAATTCTTTGTAGATGTTTCTTGAAGAGATGATATCATGTGGCAAATGAAATTGTCTATGTGGCAATGTCGTCTCTCAAGAGACAACCACCTTCTATGTGGACAAGGTCATCTCTTTCAGAAACCAAAACGAAAATAATTCTCCATGAAAAACATGATCCAACAAAATTTAACAGGGAATTAAATGGGGGCGGAGACGAGCCATGAACACCCTGATTTTTAAACTCAAAAAAGCAAAAAAAAACTTGTGTTAATGGTAATAAAATCAAATTTATTAGAGAAGCTATAGGTAATAAAATCAAATTTATGGAGGTTTGAACTTGATAATTATCCTAATCGACAGTACATTGTCAAGAACAGTACCCATGAATATATGATTATGTAGCGATTTAGCTTTTATAAAAACATTTGCATCAAAATTAAAGGAAAATTATGGCAAAGAGCACGTTTTCACCTATATATTTCATAAATGATGCATTATTAAAAAAAATTCAGCTCTAGCATGACTCACATTTATGAGAATATTTTATTTAATTGATGCCCTTACGATTTTTTCTCATTATTGTAATAATGTTATTATTATTATTTATTGTTTCCATAATCATATCATTCAATTTAGGTTATTTATTCTTTCCATAACCATATCATTCAATTTAGGTAAATAAATTTACCATTAATTACATAAAGATATATTTTAGATTGATAAATATATTTTATTCTCCAATATATTGATATTCAAATTATGTTTTAATTTTCTTTATTGTTTATTGACTTTTATTTACGTTTTGTTTTATTTGAAAATTTCTTTTGGTTCATTTTTAAAATACTTGACGTCAAATATATAATATTAAGTATATTGTAAAAAACAAATATACATAGAAGTATATTATATACATCTGTATATAATTCTATTATATTCTATATAGGCAATAAGCATAGTTATATTCACAAACATATATTATATAAACATAGGTAAATAATCGTCATATGCTTTGTTACATCAGCATGTAATCATTTTATATGTTTGGAATGACATGATACTTCTATTATATTCTCAGATATATATTATATATACCCCTACTATATTCTCGGATATATAATATATATACCCCTACGAATGGAATCGTCGATAATGGAAAGAGTTGTCTAGTTTTTAAAATCCCTAGATTTTAGGAGGAAAATCGTGAAATTTTTTTATCTATTTTATTTCTTATACAAAATTAATAGTGTTTGGAGGGAAAGATATATGTTTCAACGTTTATGGAAAGTATCAATATATTTTATTTCTTATATACATATAGCAATAAATAGAGGGGTAGATGAGTAATGTTCCTTTAGATTTGGCTTCTATTTGGCTTAAAAAGTGACAAAACCAATATCAATAACAAAACGTGTCATTTGTGTAAAATTTGGTTCCAAATATGCTATTCATGTAGTTAACCCAAAATTAAAAGCAGCCCCTTAAAATACTCCTCAGCCCCCTTTCATACATACTAATTTACATCCTGACCACCAAATTTTCTTATTGTGTTAAAAATTCGACATCTTGATAAATATTTTATCCTTTGCTATACCATTCCATTCTTGTTTCTTCACAGTCTAAGAGCTTTACTATGAAAACTCAAACAAGAAACATCAAAAGACAAAAAGACCCCTTGGGAGTCATTCCTTAGATAAATACAAAATAAACTGCAGCATAATAAAGTTACTCAGATTCCATTGCAAAAGACAGTTCCAGAATACTAGACCCTCCCCCCCAACTCTGCAACCTGCAATGGAAGTTTGAAAGACAGTCATCAGAACTCAGAAGACAATAAAGTTCAGAAACTTTTGGTTAATGGCTTATTTAATCTACAAACATCAAACGGTAAAAGATGAAGGAAACTTCCATTCCACCATCAGAAGATACACAAGACTGCAAATTTTTCCAATTGATTTTCTTTTTCAGGGGAGTTGGGACTTGGTAGTGGCAGAGAAATCTCAGAAATTGAAGAACTAGTAGATGAGGTATTTTTTACATCATGGGAGAGAAAAAACTTACATTGAGATTAAATGTAGACCAAAAGAACCGATCTTTGGATTCTCGGATTCTCGACACAATGTATCAGTAGCAGAACTGAATAATAGCAGACTCCGAAGCCCTTGGAAGAGTTAACAATTTCTGCGAAAACTCAAGTAGTTCCTTAGAAGTGATATGATCCTTCTGATTCTCAACCGCGTGTTTGAAGAAGTCATATTGGTGAATGGGCTGGAGAGTCCTCTTGGTGGAAATGACCATCTTCTCCAAGACTAAGGCATTCTTCAATAGAAATTCTATAAGCTCGAACACATATGGCTCGGTCACGTATCCGTATATATTAACAGTCTTGAGGTAGTCTACGAGGCAAAGGAAACTGCCTGTCTGCGACTTCCAGTAATCCTTACCATCAAAATCATATGCCTCCATCCACTTTGCTTCCTTATTCTGAAAGTTGCAGGAAAGGCAAAGTCCAGATTGTTTACAAGGGTAGAGTTAACCAATAAAAATAGTAATGCTGTCATGTAGTTTTGTACCGTGAATATAAGGTGCGATTCAGGGTAAATGTAAAAAGTCAGTGTCTCCAAACAACATGACTTCTTGAGAATGCTGCATATTCCAGGCAGGTGCCACTTTGTGAAAAAAAGTCTGAACTCTACATTCTTCCAACCAGTGAAAGGAGTTGGCACACTTGTCAAGGCCCATATTGTGAAGACCTGGAGACATCAAAACAAATTTTTAAACAAAATAGGAAAATGTTATCAAACAATACTAGGAACTGGTTAATTGATAAAACGAAGTAAAGACTAAAGAGGCATGTTTTGACAAATTCCAACTGCACTCCAGAACTTAATCACAGTTTGTCAAAGAAGGTGAAAAGAGATATAGGGCAAGCATAAGATAAATTGCCACACATCCCGTATCATAGAAATAATAAGACACCCGCCACACTACATATTCCCACCTAGATGATCTTGGTTAGTTACAATTCATTCCCGTTAACGCTGCAGACTCAAGTACTGTTGAAAAAAACACTAAATAAGAGTTTTCTGCATACAACCAAACACCACAAAAATTTTAAAAGTACTTTTAACTAGCTCAACAAAATCACTTTGGATTGTTAAAACAGTCATGCCAAACTTAATGGTGTAGAGTCAAATACGTATCTCATAAGAATAGTCGAAGTGGATGCATGTGTGCTAGCTAGAGACTCACAAATATAAAAAAATATAATAAAAATAAAAATATTAAAAAAACACACACAAAAACCTACATTTTTTGCAATTTATCAGTTATAGGATAACCCATGTTGATCTCTCAGGCTAGGCCATAATAAGAGGCCTTCTACACAAAGTATTACAACAAAAAAAGCTTAAACTATATGCAAGCATAGACACGGAGACAGAAGTACCAAAACAGTCCATGTGCATGGTATGAAAACATTGGCTTCAGCTAGCTTCCACAGCAGCATCTGAATTTTTTCATATATCCTGCGTTCGCATCTGAAGTTGCGACTAAAATAAAGGGAGGCATCGAAAACTGAACACGAAACCTTTAAATGTGCAAGCTGAATTGATCCAGCAAGTTCTAATGATTTGAGACTAGGGCAGCTAATCTCCAACCTTGAATTTTCCACCTCATTTCTCCATCCAATGAAAATCTTCAACCTCTTGACATTAGGATTGGTCAACTTCAGCTTACGAAGACCACAACATCCATTGAGAGAAAGTTCTTCAAGCATTGGGCATCCTTCAAAGATTTCACCCATAATCTCATCACTCAACGTTATTTCCTTGAGGGAAAGCTTTGTGAGAGACATCAGCTGAATGTGCCCTTTTTCCTTGATTCCACAGCCAGCCAAACTGAGCTCCATGAGACAGTTATTAGTTAAAACACTATTAGGCAACTCATAATTTACTTCTGGCTCTGGCAAACCACATCCTACTAAATCAATATCAAGAACCTTAACTTGTTTCTTCAAAGAAAATTTAATCCATGTAGTAAGCTCACTTGCCATTTGTTTCTCTTTAGATGCATAATCAGAATTATCAGGATCATCATGAATAACATTAAACAAATTGAAAGCAAATTTGAGATGGAACTCATCAATTGTAGTACGTTCATGAAGTATCAACACATGGCGAATCAGATGTAGGAACCTCTCATCATAATTTGGACCATCATAATAGTCACTATCATAACTATTGTGGTCATGATATGCACACTGATCGAAGGAGAGGCAACGAATATAGGTCCAGAGATTCCTGAATCTTGGAAACGATGCCATCTTTACAGCATCCTCTGTTGGTAAATATGAAAGAATGTCAACAAGAGCAGACTCCGGAAGCTGACTGATCCAATCATTTTGACCCTCTTCAATCTTCAATCTCTTTGAGCTACGCATCACTGTTGGGCTGTTAGTTCCTTCAATAAGAAACTTTAGGGAAGTGCTCAAGCTCTAGCCTCTAGCAAAATTAAATCACATTCGTCTTCAACGTTGCTTATTAAACCAACGTTCTTCGAACTCAATGTTACCAATGAAGAAAAATCAAATTACAAACAATCGAACCCTTTAGCAAGCACGGCCAGTCGACCACCCAAATGCTGAAAACACCATGAAATTACAACTCAAATCACCACACGATGGAAAAGAAAAACAACGGAAGAAGAAGAGGAGGAAATGATTACATAATACGAATTCAAACAATCACGTTATTAAACGAATCCGACAAAAGCCAATGATGGAACTATTATTTATTTACGATCACAATGGAAAAAGTATCTGCCCTCGAAGGCAAATGGGCATGCCAGTAACAAAAAGCGTAAAGTGAAACTAGATTATTACCTTACAGAAGTTTTGGCGGACAAATAGTGAAATTGCAGAGTGAAATACAATACAGGGTTTGGCACCGATTTGAGAGACGACGAGACGGACGGAATCGACGGATATTTGATGAAATCGGCCGAAAAGCCCAAACACCGAAACGTAACCGTTATTTCTCGTTGATCCAAAAATTACTATTATTTTATTGGTTAGTCTTATATGGAAATCCTTCTCTTGAAAAAGTCTTGTATGGAAATCCGAAATTTCATATTAATTAAATTAGAGAAATTTAAAAAAAAACCTCAAGAATATTGCATCCTAGATATTATCTAAAAATGTTTTGTTAGGAATAGAATTAAATCTAAAAATAGAGAGTCTCTAGAGAGTTGAGAAGTTCAAAGCTTTGAAGTAAGGTAAGAGTCCAATGCCGGCCAGACCAAGCCTTGAGTCGACTAATCCACAGGAGGACTAGCCCATGGATCATTCATGCCCTAGGCTAATTAAGCCATAGCCCAACCAGATTGTGGGCCAACCAGGCCTAGGTAGTCCAAGAGCCTAAGAATGCACCAAAGGAATCAGCTCCTCGTTTGATCGTGCCGGTTAGTATGATCTGATGGGGATCGCCTCAAGAAATCTAAACAAGCCTCATATAAATAGAGAAAGAGGACTTATGTGCGAGGCATGCTATCAAACTCTAACTCTTACTGTGCTAACACAAAAGAACTTTGATTTGATTTAAAGTGGGTGTTTGTCAAGCACGTGTGCATGCTATTATTTTGCAGGTATAGATCATCCATTGTTCATTGAGATCGTGCGAATTAAATGGATTCACCTGTGATGGATTCACATATCAACCATTATAACTACTAAATTATGCTCAATGATATATCATAAAATAAAAATATGCCTTCATTTTTAAGGAATATTAAATAGATTAGATATAATATAGGATGAGAAAACCATAGGGTATGCTTCTGTTGTGAATTTGATTAGAGTTTACTATTCTATAAATTCTTGTCCCTTTTAATTAAAATTATATAATTTTTATTGAAAAATGAGCATCACTCAAAGAAATAAAATAATGGTTCAATTACAAGTTTAGTCCATAAACTTTGAAGTTTGTTTCTATTTGGTCTATAAACTTTCAAAAGTGTTTAATAAGTCCCTAAACTTTCAATTTTGTGTCTAATAGGTCATTGAACTTTCAATTTTGTGTCTAATAGGTGTCTGTCAAGTTTGAAATTTTTAAAAATTAATTGATCTAATAGATATAAATTTGAATTTTATGTCCAATGGAATTCTACAATTTCAATTTTGTGTCTATTAAACCTTTGAATTTTAAAAAATTCAAAAGTCCAAAGACTAAATTTATAATTTTAAAAGTTTGGGAACTAAATAGATACAAACCTCAAAGTTCATGGTCTAAACGTATATTTTAACCAAAAATCATCCATGCATGTTTCTAGGATGAAAAGAGCAATACTTAAGAAATTTGGAACAATTGTGGTTTTGACTTTTTTGTTGCCGGTGAATTTCATGGTTTATTTATTTATTTAGACCTCTGATGTTGAGGTGGGAATTTGGGATACCTATGAGACTTCTTTGACTTTTCAGGGATTTTTTTAATGAAATTTATTACGAAAAGTCTATCTAGTTATGTTTATGATAGTTTTAAATTTTAGTGCTTTCAAGTCTATCTTACCAAGTAGTTAACACAAAATTTTATTTGACTAAATTAGGTTTTTGACTAAGAAATAGTTTGGTCGTATATCATGTCTCATAGTAGAACATTGAAGGGAATAAGTCATCATAAAGATCAAATTTTTATATGGCACAAATTAATAAATAGGACATTGCTTAAGAATTATCGTCTCTTCGGAAAGTGAGTTAAATCTCCTCCTCTCATTCATAATTTTGTATTCAAAAAAATTAAATAAGAATTTAAAGAGCCTATATCACAAGAAAAGAAAACTAATAAATATTTGCCTACTTAGATGAAAGTATAATTCAAAAAATAGGTATATGGCTTTATTCTTCATCTAATAATGCAGTCACTTACCCATATTTTTTTTCCAAGAGGAGAGAAGGGAAAAGGTTAAATAATGAAAGAATGAGAGAACTTCTAGTAGTACCGTAGTATATACTCATTTCATTCATAATTTCACACGTCATTAAATAATATATTAATTTATCTCATGAATCTCATACTATTCTTAAATGTGCTATTATGACAAACAATGAATAATACTAATTAATCTTCAAATCTTCTAAAATCAACAGAATTGGATTCCTGTAAATGTGGAGGCCCTTGTAACCATTTCTCAAAAGAATAATACTGACTTCTGTTAGGAATCTTCTATTGACCACCATTATGTTTGCAACTAGAAGAAAAGAATGCTAGAAAAAATAAACAATTTTTTTAAAAAAATTGCCAAACTTTGAATGGTGGTCGGTATGAAGATTTCTATTGATGAGTCAATAGATAAGTATCATTCTTTTGAGAAAGTTCAAATAGCATATCAAGATTTATATGCTTCATTTCAAAAGTCAGGTCGCAACAGTTGATCTCCAAAAATGGTGAATTTTCTTGGTAGAGAAATGAGGCTAAATTTAAAAATAAAAAAAAATTCCTTGAGCTTTGTCCATTGTTTCAAAAATACCACTACTCTTTTAAAAGTTGCAATATTACCCTTGACTTTTCATAAATGTTTCAAAACTACCATTGGAGTATAAATCCATTAGAATGTTGGACGAAAAATCGATTGGCGATGACCTAAAACATAGTGGCGGTGACTAAAATGCTTGTTTGGATTAAATTTGAAAGAACGACATTTAGACACGTTGACTTTTCATTCAACATTCTAATGATTTTTTTACTTCAATGGTACTTTTGAAACATTTATAAAAGGTCAAGGGTAATATTACAATTTTTGAAAGAATAGAGGTATTTTTTTAAACAAATGACAAAGTTTAAGCGTTTTTTTTATAAGTTAGCCTAGAAATAATCATTTTCTCCAAGGTTAATGCTTCCTTTAGTAAAAGTTCTATCAAATCAAAAACCAGTGATCTATCATTGGAACCCATCTTTCTTTCCATTTCTATATTTTTATTGTAATTTTATTAAGGTTAAATTATAAATTTAGCCTTTGAATTTTGAGGTTTGTCTATTTGATCTCTGAACTTTCAAAATTATAAATTTAGTCCTTAACTTTCACATTTTTTACAATTTATGGATCTACTAGACACAAAATTAAAATTTTACGGTTTCATTTGGCATAAATTTCAATTTTATATCTAATAGATTAATTAATTTTTAAAAATTTTGAATTTGTCAAAGACCGATTAGACACAAAATTGAAAATTCAGAGACTTATTAAACACAAACTTAAAAGTTTAGGGATCTATTAGACACTTTTAAAAGTTCAAGGACCAAATAAACATAAATCTCAAAGTTCAGAGTCTAAACTTGTAATTTAACATTCTATTAAATTAATGATTTAATCTTCAATTTTGTTTTTAGTAAATTAATAATTTAGTTTTTATCACTGCAATAAATGAATATATATATATATATATATATATGATTTTTCCTAAAAAGATTTAGTCTGACCGTTTACTTTTTATGATTTTTCCTAAAAAGTTCTGAACTAAATCGTTATAATTTTAGATTATAAATATTAGTTTTTGGGTTATATAAATATTAAATTATTAGCTATTAGAGTATATGGTCTAAATTGCTATAAATGTCCACTTTTCAAAAAAAAAAAAAAACAGCTCTAAGTCTCTTTAAAAAAAAGGATATAAATTATTTTATAAAAAAAAGAGAGAAAATTGCATAAATCATTCCTAAACTATGAAGTTTGTTACAATCACATTCTTGAATTTTTAATTTGGTCAATTAGCCACTTGAACTTTGTTAAGTGTTGCAATCACACCATTGAATTTTTAATTTGACCAATCAGCTACTGTACTTTGTTAATTATTACAATCAGCCTCTTATACTTTGTTAAGTGTTGAATTAACCCCTTCTATTAGTTGTTATGAAATTACCGTTTAATTGGGTTTTACATGTGTAACTCACACGTTAGTAGAGAAAAATAAACTTATTATTGACAAATTTGAAAAAAAAAGAAAGAAGTACATGGACTAATTGCAACACTTAACAAAGTACAGAGGTTGATTGGCCAAAATAAAAGTTTAGGGGTTTGATTGCAACACTTAACAAGTAGTAGGAGGCTAATTGATATATCAAATTAAAAGTTCAGAGGTGTGATTGTAACAAACATCCTCAAAGTTGAGGAGTAGTTTTTGCAATTTTTCTAAAAAAAAAAAAAAAGAACTAAGTCCTCGTCTACTAAGGCCCACATTTGCTTTCTTTAGAAGCATACAAGATATAAATATGTAATTGATTAGTTTGAGGTTTTTTTTTCTTTCTTTTTCGCTAATTGTAAAAAATATTGTTGAACTTTGTCATTTATTTAAAAAATATTTTTCTTCTTTCAAAAGTTACAATATTACCTTGACCTTTTATAAACGTTTCAAAATTACCCTTGAAGTAGAACCTGCTAGATTTTTGGACGCAAAAATCAATGAGACGGTGACCTGAAACAATGTAGCAGTGACTAGGATGCTTGCTTGAGTTAATTTTGAAAGAACGCCAGATATATGTAGACTTTTCATTCAATATTCTAACGATTTTTCTATTCTAAGATATTTTTGAAACGTTTATAAAAAGTCAAAGATAATATTGCAACGTTGGAAAGAATAAACATTTTAGAAACAAAACGAAAGTTCAGCTCTATTTTTTTCTTATAATTTAGCCTTCCTTTTTCTTTTATTTCGATTAAATGCCTCGGACCATACTGCGGAATGTCAACCGCTTTAAATATAGCATTTCTTAGTCAATTGGGTTCCCGCATTTTATTAGAGTCAACGTCTTCGGCCAGCCACATAGCAATTTGAATTTTGTGAAGAATAAGATGAAAAGGTCAAAACAATTATTTATATCATAACGATTTATTTTGTTTCATGTTTTTAAGATATAGGTTTATTTAAATGCCAATTTTTATCTTTCAGAAAATAATTAATATCTACGAAATCTAAGTAGATCTTTGAATTAGTTTTCACTTTTAATTTATATATTTAACCATTGCAATTTTTTTTTTTTTTTTTTTAATGTAGAGAGACTTTGATATTGTAAAGAAATTATATGGAAAGGAATCAAGGATGGCAAGATTCTAATTATATGAGCTACCGAATTTCATCATTTAGGATAATTTTGTGATTGATGTGTAAATGGTCTTGTTACCATAGAAAAGTAAGATCCGAGAATTTGAACCTAAACATTACTTTTGAAAATCATGGTATAAAAAATGACATCTTTGGCATTAATTTTATTTGTATATTATGTCTTTTTAATAATAGATGAGCACCTCCAATCTTTTGAATGTGAGCTCCAAAACATTAAGGCACTGTTTGATAACAATTTTGTTTTTGGTTTTCTATTTTTGAAACATATAAACACTACTTTCACATATAGTTTTCTTGCTTTATTACCTACTTTTTAAAAATGTTTTGAAAAATAAAGCCAAATTTTGAAAACTAAAAAAAGTAAGCCCCGTTTGATAACTATTTAGACCCCATTTAATAACCATTTGGTTTTTGAAAATTGTGTTTGCTTTCTCGCAATTTCTCTATAATGGTTTTCATCTTCTCTACAATGATTTTCATCTTTCTTAAGGAAACATTTGAGTTTTTAGCCAAATTCCAAAAACAAAAACTACATTTTAAAAACTATTTTTTTTTAGTTTTCAAAACTTAGCTTGGCTTTTGAATAATTAATAATAATTTTGATTATTTTATTTGCAATATAATATTATCCATTATATGAAAAATCCAAGGTTATTAGTGTAATCTTGAACAGTATGTGGTTGACATACAAGAGAATCATGTTCAAGAAATAACCTAAAGGGTCATAGTATATGGATAAGGTTGAGTGCCTTATCCTGGTAACACTGTTGATACGACCCACTTTGTAATAGTTACAAATGATTTGATCCAAATCATTCATGTGGAGACATGTGAGTGGGGGTATCTTATACAATGAGTTTGTATAAGACTGGACCACTAAATATTTAATCTCTCTTTATAAATCCGTTAATTGAGAAGATTAATATTTCATCAGGATGATCATATGCGACTCGATCTTAATCCTGAGTGAGTTATGAACTCCTGCCTGTGAGGGCTTGCCCTTTGATTTGCATGGGTGAGAGTGACTTTTGTAGCCGATTCAATATGTCTATCATTTTGGGGACTTGACCAAATAGGGAGCTGGGAACATAATCTCCCAAGATGGAATTCACTCATTCCCATATAGGGTAAGTAGATGAGTAGTTCCCTTAAGTATTGATTTCGGGACTTGAACAATGGGGCCCCACCCTCTCACTGGCCCCGAGAGAGACTTAGTTTATAATTAGATTATAAACAGATTGTTCATTAGATGGTCAGTGGCACTTAAGGTGCAAGATGTAATTATAGTGGTAAAATGAACTTTTGACCCAGCTGTAATTACGAACAACTTGTGAATGATCGACTTGCATGTAATGATTATATCTATGGACACAACTTGTCCTACAGTGCATAAGAGTGCAACTCTAAGTCTACAGTGGAGCGACCTATAGTTAATGAATGAAAATTAATTTAGTTGAAAGAAAATTTTGAAATGTTAAAATTAATATTAATTTGAAGTGTTCAAATTAATATTTAATATATTAGATATATTAAATATAAAAAAGGAAAATATATTTATTGTATTTGATACATTAAATATTAAAATTTGAAATGTTCAAATTTAATATTTAATTTGAAGTGTTCAAATTAATATTTAATATATTAGATATATTAAATATAAAAGAGGAAAATATATTTATTGTGTTTGATACATTAAATATTAAAATAATTAATGTATATTTGATACATTAAATAAAGATATTTATAAAATTTGAAAGAAAATTTTGAAATGTTAAAATTAATATTAATTTGAAGTGTTCAAATTAATATTTAATATATTTAATATATTAAATATAAAAGAGGAAAATATATTTATTGTATTTGATACATTAAATATTAAAATTTGAAATGTTCAAATTTAATATTTAATTTGAAGTGTTCAAATTAATATTTAATATATTAGATATATTAAATATAAAAGAGGAAAATATATTTATTGTATTTGATACATTAAATATTAAAATAATTAATGTATATTTGATACATTAAATAAAGATATTTATAAAATTTGAAAGAAAAGTTTGAAATGTTAAAATTAATATTAATTTGAAGTGTTCAAATTAATATTTAATATATTAGATATATTAAATATAAAAGAGGAAAATATATTTATTGTATTTGATACATTAAATATTAAAATTTGAAATGTTCAAATTTAATATTTAATTTGAAGTGTTCAAATTAATATTTAATATATTAGATATATTAAATATAAAAGAGGAAAATATATTTATTGTGTTTGATACATTAAATATTAAAATAATTAATGTATATTTGATACATTAAATAAAAGATATTTATAAAATTTGAATAAGATTCAAATAAATAAATATCGTAGGAGATTTGAATGAGATTCAAATGAGTATAAGATATATTTTAATATATTAGATATTAAAATATAATATTTTAATTATGACAAAGATTTACCCTTGGTCTCTATAAATAGGACCATTTGGTTGAGTCATTAGACACAATACACATCTCCTCCTCAATAGAAAGAATTAGAGAATTCTCTCTAGATCTCTTCCTCCCCAATCCCTTGTGGATTTTCTTTCAAGAGGCTCCCACAAACCTTGGTCATGTGTTCGAATCATAGCCAAGAAGACTTTGTGGAAGAGATAAATATCCGCCAGAATATTCTCCATAATATTATTTTCAAGGTATGTTTTGCTTAATCTTAATTTTTATTGTTTAATTCTAAATAAAATTAAAGACGATCCAATGTTTCTGCTGCGGAGTGAAACGTTCATTCCTTCAAAAACGAGAGAGCTAAAGCGAGAACTAGAGAGTAATTTTTCATGTCTATTTCTTTTCTCCATATTTTTGACCACTCATTGCTATCATGAGCAAGAGCTAGAGCGAGAGAGCTAGAATGAAAACTAGAAGCTAGAGCGAGAGTGAGAGTGAGAGTATGATGCCCTCACGATAATTTGGACGGGATACAGAGTACGGAAAGAGTCATATGTCATTAATTTCAAAACACAGGTCAAATGACATCAAGGCGTGTGAAAATGGGTCTTCTGTACAAATTTCCCAAGGAAACTCATAGATGAAAGTAGTATTTATAGGATTAATTTTCAAAAACCAAAAACCTATGGTTATCAACTGTGCCCATACTTTTTGAAAACTTGAGAAACCATATGGTTTCATCTTTCTTAAGAAAACATTTGAATTTTTAGCAAAATTCCAAAATCAAAAATAAGTTTTGAAAACTACTTATTTTAGTTTTCAAAACTTGGCTTGATTTTTGAAAACATATGTAACAAGTAGATAACAAAACAACGAAACTAGAGTTTTTGTACGAATGACATGTTTCCTAGCGCTTTAATGACTGATGACCTGCATTTTGAAAATAATGAAACATGACCCATTCTGACATGGTAATGCAAAATTACCCATGAGTGCAATATGAGGCGGTCTTGCTTGTTCACGCTCTCGTACGCAGAAACACTATCGCTCTCACTCTCGCTCAAATGAGTGGTCGAAAATCTGGAGAAAAGAAAGAGACAAGAAAAAATTAAGTTAGATAAGAGCTAGAGCAAGCGAGCTAGAGCGACAATAAGCTAGAGCTAGAGCGAGAACGAGAACGAGAGAGCTAGAGCGAGAACTAGAGAGCGATTTTTCATGTCTCTTTCTTTTCTCCAGATTTTTGACCACTCATTGCTATCATGAGCGAGAGTTAGAACGAGAACTAGAAAGCTAGAGCAAGAGTAAGAGTGAGAGTGAGAGTATGATGCCCTCATGGTAATTTGGAAGGGATACAAATTACGGAAATGGTCATATGTCATTAATTTCAAAACACATATCAAATGGCACCAAGGCACGTGAAAATGGGTCTTCCGTGCAAATTTTCCAAGGAAACTCATAGATGGAAGTAGTATTTATAGACTTAATTTTCAAAAACCATATAGTTATCAACTGGGCCCGTACTTTTTGAAAACTTGATTTTGTTCTTTTAAATTTGACTTAAAATTTAAATGTGTTTTAAAAGAAGGTAAAAAACATACCAAAAAATTGTGAGAAAATAAACATAATTTTCAAGAATAGAAAACTAAAAACGAAATAGTTATCAAATCGTCATTTATTTTTTTTAACCATGGTTGTCAATGCACTCTGAACAATGTTGCTCATTCTATTGCTAAGAGCATTAGCTTTACTTAATTAATTTATTTGCATCCTCCAAGTAGAAATTTTGATGAGGGAAAAATTTTACTTTTTAACTTTTTATATACCTTATACCTAATCTTTTAATTTTAAGGGACAAATTAAAGTCTCGTTTGGTTTCTCATCCATTTCTATTTTTATGTTTTTAGAAATAAGAAATATGATGAAATTATATAAAACTTGTTTGGTAGGTTGAAAATGAGAACGATTTTTGAAAACACAACTTCAATTAAATGTAAATTTTGAAAATTTTCATTGTTTTCCAAACTAAAATTCAAAAATTTGAAAATACAAGACTGTGCTTTTAGAAAACGTGATTCCGTCAAAATTTGTAAATGTGTTAACCCACAAACTATGATAGTTGAACCTTTCTATCTTCAAATCTATAGTACTCTCCTCTCATGAAGAAAATTTTAGTAAAAAAGATATGTCACACCAAGATTTTATGTTCTTCCAATGTGTAGATCAACTATTTCTATTTAATACATACTACTTGAGGGAAGGAGAGAGAAAACAATGAGCTTGATGAAGCGATGTTAAGAAGTTTTTCTTTTGGAAAATTTTTGCTCAATTTGAGATACAACGACGATGGAGAAATTTATTTATTTTAGCTCAATATACAGACTTAGACAATTTGATAGAGTTGTTTCATTTTGGGAAGGTTTCATCTCTACATGAGGTAGAACCTATTTTGAGATAACATTTGGACAAAAAGAGGATTTTGCCAATTATTTGTGATTATAGAGTATTTGAAGGAACTAGCTCCTTTTTTTTTTCTTCCTAGAGATGACTAGCTCCCATTTTTATTTATTTGTTGATCAAGCTTTTAATTTCAATAGTTAAACGAGACTATTTTTATTGTTTATTCTAATTGTATTATATGTTAATGTAGTATGGGAAATTCAAATTTATAACCTCTTAAAATAAGTAAAGACATCATATTAACATTCTTATATTCAAGTTTAAAGCCAAGAACTAAATCATTGTAATGAACAAATTCTTCACCTCCAAAACTAGAACTCTAATTAAAAAAAAGAATACAGAACTAAATCAGAGTTTTTGTACGAATGACCCGTTTCCTAGCACTTTAATGACTGATGACCTGCGTTTTGAAAATAATGAAATATGGCTCATTCTGACATGGCAATGCGCGCAAAATTACTCATGAGGGTAGTATGAGGCGGTCTTGTTTGTTCACGCTCTCGTACGCAGAAACGCTATCACTCTAGCTCTCTCGCTCTCGCTCTCGCTCAAATGAGTGGTCGAAAATCTGGAGAAAAGAAAGAGACATGAAAAAATTTAGTCAAAGAAGAGCGAGAGCGAGAATGAGAGAGCTAGAGTGAGAACTAGAGATCGATTTTTCTTTTCTCTAGATTTTTGACCACTCATTGCTATCATGAGCGAGAGCGAGAGAGCTAGAACGAGAACTAGAAAGCTAGAGCAAGAGTGAGAGTGAGAGTTCATATGTCATTAATTTCAAAATACATGTCAAATGGCATCAAGGAGCGTAAAAATAGGTATTCCGTGCAAATTTTCCAACTAAATCATTTACAAAAAAAAAAAAAAAAAAAAGCTCTACTAATCTAAATCATTCCTTCTATCCAAATAAACCTCCCCAGCATTCGAAGATCCTGGAATCTCAGTCAAAAACTGTTCCCAAAACATATCATTCACTCCATTTTCCCTTCTCTTTTCCCCTTCTTTCACGACCTTAACTTCCATTTCCTTCATCTTCCCATTCATCTCTTGGCCCAAAACCTCCGCCACATTGCAGAGCAAATCCTCACAGAACCCCAACGACAATTCCAGCTTCCCCATCAGCTCCAATGGCGGAACCTTCCCATTCTTCAAACCATTCTTCTTCTCATCTCTCTCTAATTCCAGCGACTCCTCAACCAAAAACTCGTTCAATTTCCCCATTTTTCTCTTCTTGCTCGGCTGATGCTTCTGCAACTCTGCCCCTAATATCGCAATCAGCTGCTTTTGTTGATTCCCCATTCGCCATAACTGCTGACAGATTGTTTGAATTTGACGCCCGAATTGTTCCTTTTCGTTTTCGTGTTTCTGTAGCTGGGATTGGAGGATGGTTTTTTCTTGATGAAGGGTTTTGATTTTTTGCTCGAGTTCTTGTCTCTCTGGTTCTGATAATGGAGCTCCACTTCCATGGCTCTGGCTCTGGCTCTGGATCTGGCTATGGCTGTAGATTGGTTTGCGTCTATGGATGCTTTTTAGAAGATGGGTTTGTCCTCTTATGAACCCCTCGTTGGCGAATTCCCATTGCTCTCGATCGATTTTCCTGAACCCCTATCAAGAGATACCAGAATTTTGCTCTCAAGATTTTAACTAAAAAGAAGAAAGAAGAAGAAAGAAGCAGAGGAATCAATGTTAGGGGAAAGAAACAGGGGAGGGAAAAAGATGATTGGGTTTTGGAATTTGGTATTCGAACTTACATAAGTGTTTAATTGACGAACGAAGCTAGAGAAATTGTTGTGTTTGAAATAAACAGGGAGCAATGCTTTGGCGAATTCCGGTGGGTTCCAAACCACAAAGCTGAAACCGCTTTGGCTCCATGACACGATGGAGTTGGTCATCGTATCATCCACCATCTCATATGTTTTGGTCAGAAATGGCGGCGGTGCGCCTCCGTAACTTCCCTCTGAACCATCCATTTATTTCACTGAACAATAGTGTCCCTCGCCGGCGCCGCCGTGCTGTAACCAGATTGACGGAGGAGGGTATGTTGAAGAAAAACAGGGGAAACAGGGTTTTGCTTGGATTAGAAACAAAATGAGAACTTGAAGGAAAAGCAAAAAGAAGGAAATTTTGAGGATTGATGAAGCAATGAGATGGATTTTGAATTTTGATTGAGCTGAAAATTGAAGAAATGGGAGAGGGATTTATAGACGCGGCGGTGGAAAGAGTCTAAAAGAAAGAAAAAGAGAGGCTTAAAAGGGAAGTTGACCGGAGCTCTGTAGCAAAGGGTGAATTTTCAACTCTCGATTCTGAGGAGAAAGTCGTATGTTTTTCTATTTTATGTTTTTTGGGGTATCTTTGAATGAATTTAGGTCCATTTGACTGGATTATGAAGACCAATAATTTTTTCCTTTTTTTTTCTTTTTTCTTTCTTTTTTTTTTTGGTTAAAATACCATTTGGTCCTCATATTTTAGTCTTCTTCTATTTTACTGCGCGTATTTTCAAATGTCCAAATTTAGTAATTTTACTTTCAATAAAACTTAAAATTGGTCCATTTTGTTAGTTTATTGGTTAAAATATTATTTTAGTCTATGTACTTTAAGTTTTATTCTATTTTAGTTTATGTACTTTCAATAAATTTTAAAATTAGTCTTTACCATTAGTTTGAAGTTAATTTTTATCGAAATTGGTTAAATAATAATAATAATTTTCTTGAAGAAAAGACGCAATGAGAATATATTTCTAAAATTTATAGAATGATGACTAATAGAGACTAATCTTTTTTAAAGAAAAGTTAACAATAAATTAACAATATGGATCAATTTTAAGTTTTATTGAAAGTAGATGGACTAAAATTTGACATTTGAAAATATAGATACTAAAATAGTATAAAACTCAAAGTACATATACCAAAATGATATTTTAACTTAGTTTATTTATAACTTAAGAAAAATAGTCTCATTACCCTCTTTCTATAAATTTTAGAAATATGTTCACATTGTGTATTTTCTTATATGAAAATTATTATTATTATTTAATCAATTTCCATAAAAATTAACTTCAAATTATCAATAAGGACCAATTTTAGAATTTATTGAAAGTACATAGACTAAATTTAGATATTTAAAAGTACAATAACTAAAATAAAATAAAATTCAAAGTAGAGAATTATAATGGTATTTTAACTTTTTTTGGTCTTTTTTGGAGGATGAAAATTGAAATCCTTTGCCAGCAAGACGTGGATATTAATTATGTTATTTGAAAAATCATTATTACGTAATATAACAAAGGGCAACGTCATTGAATAAGAACCGCACAACATATTGGAAAAAAGACATATCTGATCGGACGGCTGTCTTTGGGCGGTTGGTCATCTCATTTTTAATTAATTCTTAATTTGGACCTTATTCTTTTAAAGTTTTTAGTTTTATAGCGAGTTTGGAATAATTTGTAAAAAAAAAATACGTCTTTGAATAAAATTGATTTTTCTATAAATACCTCTGAAAAAATTACTAATTTTAATTTATTGAGTAATTTTATCTGATCAAAAGTAGTTTTAAAAAAAAAAAATCTTAATAAATATAAAGTGCCATAAAAAAATTGGATTAATTTAAAACTTTTTTTTAAAATAAAAACTTGATAGATGGATTATCAAAAAATGACTTTAGAGTGATTAATCGAAAATCCTCAAAATATGTAAAAAAAATAAAAAAAATTATAATTAATAGATCATTTTTTAATATAATACAACAAACAAAATTGTTATTTAAAATACTTTTGAAAAATGTAAGATATGATAACATTTTTATTGAAAATATTTTTTTCGAAAGTGTTTAAATTAGAAAATATTCCAAACGGATCATTATTCTCAATATGTTGAGAATTTTTAGTCTGCTCATTCCATAAAAAAAAAATATGTTAAAATTTGTAATGAAAAACGGATTAAATGGTTGTTTTAATTGTATATTTGGATACTACTTGACCCATGAAATCTAACCTATTAACAAACAAAATCTAACCTGCGCAATATCAAAATTCATTGTTTTTTTCTTGTGGTATGACATTGTATGCAAATATGTTAGTAAATCAATAATTGGATAACACATCAACTTTTTGTTAACAAATTACTTTATTGAGAATTTTAATATATCAAAGATAAATTAAAATTTTTTAAAAGATTAAGAATTGAATAGAGAATGACTCAAAAGATGAGGTCATTTAATCTATTTAACTATTTTCTTTTAAGAGAAATATTTGGGTGCAGCTCGGGGTGCACTCATCTCCATGCAGCCCACTTGAAATACACAACAGCAAAAAAAAAAATTTGCTGTCTAGAAAAGGTGGGCTGCATGGAGATGGGTGCAGCCCGAGCTGCACCCGAGTATTTTCCTTTTTTTGATACTATATTACAAATAAGGAGGTGAGAGTTCGAACATATCATTTAAGAGAGATATAAATAACTTAACCACTTAGTTGTTCCTCTAAGTTTTTTTTTTTTTTAGTTCAACAACATTTAGAGGTGGAGGGATTCGAACTTTTGACCTCTTGTTTAATGATACATGTCAATTACCACTAAACTATACTTACTTTGGCAGTCGTTCCTCATGTTAATAAAAGAGAGTTTGGGGATAAAAGATAACAACTTTGATTTTTTTAACAAACCTAATCTTAGTTTAACTGGTTAAAACATTATATTATCAACTAATATGTCAAAAATTCAAAATTTCACTTTCTCAATATTTTTTTTTTTGAAGAAAACTTTCTCACGTTTTTAACTAAAAAAACTTTGATTTTTATGGTATTTTAGTCTGTAGTTTTTTTTTTCATTCATTTTTTGAATATAGTATTATAAATATGAGGGTAGGAGTTAGAGTTTATGATGTGGTAATGGACAACTTTCTCATTTGTTCCTATTTGTATATCTTACTTATGTGGTAATATAATTATTTTGTTTTGTACCATTCATATTCCCGAACAAAAATTTATTTACCATTTATATTCAGATGGTTCATCCAACATTTTATGCTCTCTAAGGCTCCGTTTGTTTCACTAGTTTTGAGATGGGTTTTGACAATTGTATAAAAAACCAATATTTGTTTCATTGATCTTTACTTTTTAAAACCCAATTAATTATTACCCATGAATAAAAATAACCCATGAACCATGAGATTTTATTATCCATGTAGGAGATGATTTTTTTTTACTTGGGACTTTTTTCCTTGGAAAATGGAGAAGAGAGAAGAGATAGAAAAGTAATAATTAAACTCTCACATATTAATTATCATCTATATTCAAACACATGCATGAGTTATTTTTATCTATGGATAATAATTACTTGGGTTTTTAACTCCTAGGTTTTTAACTTTCAGATATTTTATATTTGCAATCCAAACGGGCAGTAAATGAATCTTGTAACATTTGGAAGTATTTTCAAGATTGAAGTAATTTAAAAAGCAACAAAAGAAAACTAAAAGTATTGGGGAAAAAAAGCACTCTAAGTTTTATTTTTTCTATTTTGTTTGGAACACACCAAACTAGTGATAATAATTCAAAACATCAAACAAAAGCAAATTAAAACTGTTGGAGTTTTCGTCCAGCTTCAAGTTCAAGGACCGTTTGCAGAAGCTCTTGGAAAAATCTTACATCCATGCTAGATCCATTCCATCTTCTAGTGCCATCAAAGCAAGCAAGTGGACGAACTCATTTTTCTATCTCTGTTTGGAGTTGAGTCACTCAATTCATATTCACACACAACTAAAAAGGAGTTTTAGGTTGGTAATGAAAAAATGGTGAAAGAAACTCAATTTTTATAGTTGAAGGTGATGGAAAAGTTACTAAAACTTTTGAAATTCCGAAAGCATTAAATTTTAGAATTAATTATAATTGAAAGCCAAACTTTAAATGTTATAGAAAATGAAAAGACAAAACCTTAAGATTTTTTTAACTCCATATATATATCACAACTTTATGGTGTATTTAAATTCACATTGATTCAAAAGATAAAATTCTATCAATTATGTTTTTATTAAAATATTTAATAATGTTTGCTACTATTTTTAGTATGATTAACATATCCCTAAATTATTATTAAAAACAACACGCATCGCCTAAATTTTTATCTAAAAAAATGTATCTATAAATTTTATCATATAAACTCTCAAAGATAAAAAAAAAGTTCATAATGTTTATATTTTATCCGTTTATAATAAATTTTAATGAATTTTCTAAGTAAATTTTTTTAATTGAATCCATTGTTATGGGTGTATTAAAATATTATAGTAATATAAATATTTAATAAAATGTAATTTACTTTTTTTCATTACTAATATAATATAAATACTCTAAATTACAAATTATACAAAATATGAATATTATAACTATAAATTTATCGATTACAATCTAAATTGACTTATAAAATAATATTTTAAATTTGTCATATTAATTTTAATAAAGAAATACATTTGAATTTTTTTAGTACAAAATACATTTATATTTAATTGAAGAGAAATTATATTTTTAACATTTAAATAATAAAATAATTATATTAAAAATAAATAAATAATAAATAAATTATTGATATTTAATGTTAATGACATGTTTGTAAATGTAGGAATTAAAGTAAGGGTACAATAGTCCAAAAATATTTTTCAAAGATTGTAGGTTTTTAATAGATTATAGATTATAGATTAAGTGATATGATTTGATTTCAAGAGTGTTTTAGTATTACCACCTGCCCAAATCTAGGATTCAATCGGATGAAATAAAAATTGAATGTTTAAATAAAACTAAATAATCCGTATTTATCTAAAAATAAAATAAATAATGGGTAAAATGAATTAAAGAAAAATATATAAAAAAAAATGATCATCCTCGTGTTTATTTATTCTATTTCCAAGGATTCTTTATCAACAGCGCAATATAGCAACTTGGGGAAGAATATCGCAACATAGAAAAGGAAATTATCAGATGATCAGGTGATGATTGCCGGCCAATTCGTTCGTATCTAGTTCAACGATCGTGCTCCTGTTCAACGATTCTCGTCTCCGTCTTCTCAGACTGTCGGTAAGGTCCTCAAGATCTTAATTGCTCGATCTATCTCAGTTCATATTGTATTTGTATAGAAATTGAATCGATTTCTTCCTTTCGTTTTTTCTTTTCTTTTTAATTTTTGCTTTCTGTTTAGGACGATCGAATACGATTTCTCTAATCATCACTTTCTTTTATTGAACGCGATCTGTTTATTTCTTCCATTGTGATAACTGATATCTATTGAATGAATTTAGGATTGTTTGCATCGATGTTGAACCTTTTCTGTAGTTGTTAAACTCGATGCTTATTTTTTAATGTCCTGAATTACAAACTGGTCTGATTGAACAGAAAAGTTTGGAATTATTGGTTTTTTCGAAACTCATAAGGGGCATTATTTTGTTCTCTTGTATTCTGATTCGTTGCTTAAAGCTAAGAGATATGTAATGTATATTCAGGTACTTTTTTTCAAGTGTATGGAATTTGGTTAATTCAGGGTCAATTTTTGGTGAAAGAAGTGCTTACATGTGAGACGCTTGATTTTTCATGTATAGCAGTGGTTACCTTGAGCTATATTTACCAGTTTATTTATCAAATCAGTATTTTGTCTATTGTTCAAAGAAGTCGCAGTTGTGTAAATTGATCGGTTTGTTTTTTTTTTTTTTTTTTTTGTCTTAGCTTGGCAACCTGACAACCTGAGAAAGAAGAGATGTATCGAGTAAGACAAATTCCATCATTGGTTGATCTTTGCGTTAACAAAGCTATAGATAATCTGAGGTTTCTAGGAGATGTTGGCGAAACTGATTTACATCTTCTAGAGCGGATTTTGCCACATTGCACTGTTGACCAGTTGATGCATGTGGAGAAAAGTTCAGAAGTAAGATTGGATGAATTTGCTTCTTATTTAACTGTCTGGTTTTGCTTTAGTACATATGCTAAATTGAGTATGAACTTCTTTTAGGGAAGAGATCTGACTCCAGTAACTGATAAATTGTGGAAAAAATTCTATGAAAGACAGTTTGGTAGAGAAAATACCAATACTGTAATTGAGAGGATGCAGCAGAAAAGAGTGGCATTTAGATGGATTCAATTATATGAGGTAGCTCTCCTTATACTTCTCCTCTCCTGCTATTAACTTTGAGATTTGAGTAGTGAATGATGGTTGGCATGATAATGATCTCTCTGAGGAATTACCATTAAAATGAAGCTATCTACTTTCAGGCGAAGATGAAGGACATAGAAAAGAATGAGAGCAAAGCTGCAGATCGAATAAAACAAAGCTACCTGAAGGAAAATGCCCGTATGTTCTATAATATGTGCATACTCTATAGGATTTCCTCATAATTTTAAATTTAAACTAACAAATAGCTAGATCATGTGATGTATCACACATGTTATCTGGACATTGTTACTCATTCCCATCAACTGTGTTATTTTAGAGGTATACTATAGATTCATTCATGAATAGATGTTATTGATTTTTTACATGTATTTTAGGAATCAATAATTTTATTATTAAATCAAGTAGATATTTCTTAACATATGAGATCTTGAAGATTATCATGAACATTTTAGGGAAACAAAGTCGTCAAATACAGATTTGCAGTAAGGTTCCCCCTTCAAGCAATAAGAGAAGCTTTGGAGGTAAAATCTATTGCTCCTGACATTTGTTTTGGCTTTTGGGTAATAGATTCTAACTCTGGCAAGGTTGCAGCTGGGCCATGCAAAGAAAAATTATTAACATGTTTTTTTTCTCTTGATTTTTCTTAGGAACCGGATATGGCTACAATGTGGCAAATACTAAGAACAAGCTGCTGAAGAAGGCAAAGATAGAAGTGCTTCAGAGGTAAAACTATTGAATTGATACCTGAGAGTGGCCAGTCTGAAAATATTGTGCATAGTTATAATTAAAGAAATGGTCTGACAATTTATAGCATGTTGCTTACTTAGAGACATTGACTAAAATCTATTGTGCCTCAAAGAAAATTAAACATGAAATTTGATCCTTCTTCACTTAGAATCTGATGCATCGGCAGATCAAATAGATTAATGAGATGGCTTTTTCTATCTACTTTAAAGCTTCTTCACCAAAATAATTCTTGAACGGTTGTTTTTTGCATGCTTCAGAACAGAAGCAAATAGTTGTTGTGTTATAACTAGGTGATTTGTAATTTGATCATGGAAGCATGTCTATGTAGATCCTTTATCATATCTTCAGAGCCCAACCTGACAAAATTTCTAGAATCAGTAACTCTCATTTATAAACTGTACCTACCCCTCCATGCTTGAAGCAAAGCCCTTTTTCCATGTGTTCAATGAAAATTCTCCAATACTGATCAACCTTTCATCTTCGGACAGTCAGGAGATGAAAAATATAAAAGCCTGGCGGAGAAATGCGGTGCAGAAGAGTTCTGAGTAAGTAGCATTTCTTAGCACTAAATTCACAATGCTTTCGAAACCACCTATTCACAAACTCGACGCTGACGTTCACTTTGCCCCTTTCATCTGCAGTATTCCTTCCACAAAGAAGCCAATGCTTTCTGGAAGGGATTCCGCTTCAACTTCTAAAAATACTACCACTCATATGGCCAGAAGATGGTAGCACTTTCATTAGCTTTGCTTTTTTTTTTTACCAATTGCAAGGATCTGTTCTCTCACCCAGCACCAAGGCTGTCTTATCTTCAATTTAGTTATTTCATGGTTTGATAAATTACTCCTTTTCCCGTCCCCGGACACTTCTGAAAAAGCCATGCCCTGTGTATAACTTTATAATTCGCAGTTGTTTTTCCTTATAATGCAATGTTGTTTATTTTTCATGAATTTTCTCCTTGAGGTATGCAATGTTGTTTATTAGTGAGTGGTAACAGGGATCTAATTTAGCAAGTTATCTAATGAACTTTGTGGTGTGGTATGTTGTTTTAATGACGTGATGATCAGATGTTCCAACCAAAAAAAAGAATGATAGCTAATCTCGTTTTGGAGTGTAAATGATAAATACGCATTGATTCTTTTAGAATATGATGAACTTACTTTTGAAGTACAATCTCAGATGAGTCATAGAGTTTAATAAAGAATAAGAAAGCTCACATTTAAACTGAAGTTTTATTCTTTTAGAATATAGTATCATATTACAAACAGAAGTTACCGGTTAGCAAATTTAACCATTGACAAATTAATACAAAAATTTAAAAGCTATGAAAAATAGAAATATAATTCAAGCTAAAACGGTGTAATTTTGATGGGTAAAAATCATGCAAGGAGAGTCTCCGACATTCGATCGCAATGAGCACGTTTAACAAACTAATAATCAACATCTCATTCATAAATTGCAGATTAAATTATTGCTTCTTTTTTTTCTGTTATTTTTTTCTTCCCTTTCTGTTAGGGCAGCTCGCTGAGCTGCTTTCTTAGAGTTGGTTAATTCCAGTTGTAATTTCCATTTTCTATTTTCCAGTTGAGTTTGTACATTCTAGTTGTAATTTTCTATTTTTCAGTTGATTTGTTATCACTGGAAAACATACTTTCCTGTTGAATAGGTTCTTTGTTTGTAAATACCTTGTACAGATAGCGGTTTATCATCAATGAGAATCATCTATTTCTCTGTTATTCTCTGAATTTTGTGACCATCTGGATCGATCTCCATTTCGATGGTGGCTAATTTCCAGTTCATGCTACCTCTCGAATCTCTCTCTCATTTTGTTTGATTTTTGCACTTCTCCCGAATCCACATTTTAATTGGAGTTGGAATGATAGATAGTTTGTACTTTGGAAGAAAAATTGACCAGTTGGAGCGTAGAGATTCCTTTTGTTTGCAGAATATCTGAGGATGCTTTAAATATTTTGATTTCTTCTGTGTTCAATTAGAGGTCTCAGGATTTGGTGTCCTTCCGAGGCTTGATCTGAATTTTCTTTTTCCATTTTACGTCTGTATTCAACCTTTCAGTCAAGTTGTTTCAATAATTGTGTTTATGGTTTCCATTGATTTTGTGGTCTTCAGTTGAGCAGTTGATTTTGAGCCAAGATCAATCAGTCTTCACAACTTTATAAGAAGCTGTTACTTTAAGATCATACAATATAATGCCACTTTTTTTTTTTTTTTTTGGCTCGGATGTTGGAAAGGATGTCTGGCCAAAGCCAGCTTTTGAATGTGGTTTCGATGTCTAACAATGTTCAGAGTTGTGAAAGCATGTCTAAGTAGAAAAACGACGCTTTAATCGTGCAGTTTCTTCAGGTTTTAAAGAAGATTGTTTCTACGAAGGAATCTATGGGAGAGGGTCATGAAAACCTCTTCATTTGCTCTGACTGAAGGCAAGTACTTTGCTGGTGAGAATGTAAAACGTATCGTTCTTGAGAAGTCCAAAATGATCACTTACAGTTCAATTGCAGCAAAAGAGTTTTCCGATCTGAAGCTCGACCAAAGTTGGAATACTTTGCCTATCGCAAAACTAAGAATGTTCTTAATGGATTGGGGAGAGGTGGGCAGCAAGCTCAGCCATGTCGAAACACTTATGTGAAGGCAATTGAAGTTATTGTTGAGCTTGCTTCTCTCCAGACATGGTTTTTGACACTTGATGAGGAACCCAAGACCTCAAACCGGAGAGTTAACACTCTGGAGAATGTCGTGAAACCGAGGCTGGAGGACACAGTAAGTTTGTCGATATGATGCTAACGTAGTTGACATGACCGTGAGAAGGCGAAAGGAATGCCAAGGGTGAGAGAAAATTGAAGGACTTTAGCTTTACAACCCTGAACCCATTTTTCATCTTACAACTGGAAAGAAGAATATAATAAGGGTACATCATAAATTCCTCCAAAGTGCTGGAAGTTACAATAGCACATCCTAGTAAAACAAGAAACTTACACACTGCATACGAATGGAGAAAGTATCATTTATTCTTTGTGGAAGATCTATCTTGTATCTCTATCATTCTACTATGCAACTTTGTTCATCATATTCAGGCAGTTCTTGGACCAACCAACAAGTTTTGTTTTCCTTGTAAAAACTTGCATCCATTTTATTCCCCTACATTTGATTTGTATGCATCCAAATAGTCTAGATCCCTGATCCAGACAGTCGGCGCTTGGAGGCATTCGAAACGGAAACCTGACCTAGCCTATCTGCTTTGGCCGGTACAAGTCGTTCTTTGGGTGGAATATAATGTCGCAGCCATTCCCCAATGTAGACCTGAGTTCCATGAATGCACCAAGAATAAGTTTAACTGGCCTCATTGCTAGCATTATACGAAGTTTCATGCTATCTAAAGGAGGAAATGAGACCAAGCTTTTAGTCTGAAGATAAAGTTAACAAAGTCAACTTTAAGCCAACTTAGAATAGATGTCACGACTACACAGGACGGGGCGAGAAGAGAACTAACCTGTTGAGGTCTAATTATCTTAGTGTCAGGATCATCCAGGGATTCTCGCCAATGTGCCAAGTATCCAGCCATTCGAGGGATTGCAAACAGCACTGTGAAAAACTCAGGTGGAAATCCCATAGCCCTGATCAAACACATCATCAGTTATCGACTCCTCACGAGATGTAACACTCATATCTCTTCATTAGAAAACCAAAATATCCACCTTCCTACCTATATATTAATCCGGAGTAAAAGTCAACATTTGGATATAACTTCCTCTTGACAAAATACTCATCTGAAAGAGCTGCCTTCTCCAGAGCAACAGCCACCTTAATATGGCATGAGAAGCATTGTTAAACAATATTCTCAAAGAGTAATTGTAGCACGCTCTTAGAGAGTGTGAAAAGATTTCATATTCACATGAAAACAGTTACAAGACAAATACCTCAATGAGAGGATCCCGACCAACAATGGAAAATACTTCTTCGGCAAGTTTTCTTATGACCTTAGCTCTAGGATCGTAGTTCTTGTATACCCTATGGCCAAAACCTGACATCTTCCTTTTCCTGGAGAACTAAGTAATGTGAGCAATCTAACTAGCATTCCTGAATCAAAAAAATAAATGACCCTTGGCAAGTGGTGTTAACCTATAGGTACAAAGTGGTGTTAACCTGTCCTTTCACACTACAAAAAGAGATCAACCAGGTAAAAGTTTTAACTTATTGGCACAAAGTGGCAATTACCTGTTTTTAACACCCTCGATGAATCCTGGAATGTTCTCAACAGTTCCAATCTCGCTCAGCATTTTAAGCACAGCCTACAATCAGGGGAAAAAAAGAAAAGAAGAAAGAAAGAACTTTAAGCACACCCTACAATGATCACGAAAACAAAAGAGGAAATAAACCAAAACAAATCCAGAATGTCATAAAAGAGCCAAGTGGGCCATGGAGAGAACCCCATAATAAAATCATTTGGAAGTTAGCTTATTCCAACTGCTGGGAATAAAAATGCTTTTATGCATACCTCATTAGCCCCACCATGAAGAGGACCATACAGTGCTCCGACAGCTCCAGAAAGCGCAGTGAACACATCAACACCACTGAAAAGCCAAAAAGAGCACGAATCAGACAGGGATAAGAGATGCACTAATTAAATCAGGTCATTGGTACAAGCTGTCTACCTTGATGCTAGATGGCGAGCAGCAGATGTAGAGCAGTTCATTTCATGTTCTGCATGAAGGATGAATAGAATGTCAAGGACTCGAGCAAGCCGAGGATTTGGTTTATAAGACCTATTACCCCTGCATAGAATACAAGTCTTATTCAGGCCCAAAGCCTTTGTTTTTCTACTTCCTAAATTCAGTTCATATTTTCTCTTGGAATATGATGGTAAGTACAATGCCTATACAACTCACACGCGTATCCAATTTAGCAAAGATCAATAAGGTAGCATTTCAAATAGAAAATAAAACCTGTCCTCATATATTATTGAAGACAAAAGATAACTAGGCAACTTACAAAGAATCAAGCATGTACAGAAAATTCTCCGAATAAGAAAGGTTGCTGGAAGGGAGAACTGGAGGTCTTCCAGCCAATCTAAGATAAGCTGCTGCTGCAATGGTGGGAGCCTATAAATTCAGAGAAAATACCACCAAATTAGTTGGTTACATATATCTAGCTGGAAGTAGATGGAAGGCTCAAACTATAATGAACATTCAATACAAAATTAAATTGGCAAGCAAACCACAAAAATTAACACGACCATAACAAAAAAAATAATAAAATTATCTTAGCAGACAAAATGGTCATAGAAAGCATACCTTCCCTATAATTCGTGCTATTTGCTTGTCTCTCACTTGCTTAGACTTGTAAAGATCTTGTCCCTACAGCAAAACAATGAAGCACAAGTAAATACAAAAGTCCTTTCACATTGATCACAAGCCTTAAAAGATAGATGCACATAATAACAATGACATCAAATAAGAGAATAATGAAGCTTTCATCTAGAGTGTCTAATTAGTATGTTAGTTTATCTCGTTTTGTTAATTAGCCTTCTTAGGTTTTCATAGTATTTTCCACTTTTCTTGTAATGCCATATAAAGCCAAACGTAGGTTGTAATTGGGACTTTTGACTGATGAATATGCGAATCTTCCTTCTTTGGGATGGATTTCCCATCCACTCATGGCCATTGATGCCATTTTAACAAAATCTGCTGCATCAAAAGATAATGAAAGTAGTATGAAGTATATACTAGTATTATTAAGTTTATGTTCAGTTAAAGTGAATAGGAAATAAAATGAGGACAATATGCAGTTTTAAATGTTCATTGCAGACAGAAAGTAAACAATAGAATTGTCACCATAGTATGCGCTAAATTTTTTTTCTAGAAGAACGAAAAAGTTTACAAAAAAATCAGTTCAAGAACATATGGTTTCTCATTCATTCCTCATTATGTTGAAAATCAACTTCTTGAAGGGAAAGGAGGGACCCAAGGAACTTCCCCTTTTTTCATATAAATAAGAAGTGACTTATGAAAATTTCTGGCTCCACCCTGGGGTGGTTTGGGAGTTTGATCTTTAAAAGGGAGCAGAACATTAATATGCAATAAACAACTGAGAACCAAAAATATCAACTTACTCTAAGGGCAGGATTGGCATCTGGATGAAAGACAGATAGAGCGCTCATTGCACTAACAAGCACACCCATTGGATGTGCATCATGAGGCATTGCTTGAATGATATCCTATTGAGATAGAGAGAGAATCAACTCTATCAATAAGAAGTCTTTCAGACATGGAAATTTATATAAAGAAATTTGTGCAGGAAAAATTAATACGACAATGAAATCACACCAAAAGTCCCTGCGGTACAGCTGAATGCTGAGAAATAGCAAATTCCCAGTCTGCCAACTGACTCTGAGAAGGCAAATTCCCATACACTGGAACAAATCAGACATTACATCAATGACCGGAAGATAAATATCATACACCCCCACAATGATTTTAGACTAACAAAATTGATACAATGATAGCTCCTCGAAGACTTACTCAAGAGGTATGCAACTTCCACATAGGTACTACTCTCAGCCAATTCCTCAATCGGGTAGCCTCTGTACCTAAGAATTCCCTCGTCACCATCAATATAACTGATCGATGACCGAACTGGAGCAGTGTTGAGATAGCCTGGATCATATAGCTTAAGCCCCTTGTCATTTGGTCCTGTAGTTATCTGCAAATATTACGAGCAAGTCCATTAGACTAAAATCGGTGCCTACAATTAACACCACGAAGATTCCAAGATTGATAACATTAACAACACAACAAAAGCTTAATCAAGCACATCCGACGAGCCTAAAGTTAAATCAATCACAATAAAACAAACGAATACACCGATTCAATAGGGGAAAATATGTTACAGCTCCATTAATTCGTGTACCTTCTTCAAGTCGGTAGCCTTTATCGTGCCTTCTTCAGATATCTGGACCTGATACCTCTTACCAGTCCTCTCATCTACAATCGTCAACGAACCCTTCAACATTTCAGGCGGCGGAACCATAGACCGAGCTGACACGCAATGAGCCTCGAGGGACGAAGCCATCTCCGGCGGTTCCAGGGTCGCAGCGCTCAGATGCGCTGCCAGAACGGCCAAACGACTACGAGCAACGATCGACGACGATAATTCCATGTCGGTGGACATCTGTTTACTTTCCGATCGACGGAATTGAGAATCTAAACGACTGAGATCACAGCCAAACAAGAGACGAAAAAGAAAGCAAATAATCCAACGAGTCTTCAAGAGTCCTAGCTTCTCTGATTGCTTATTTCCCCTTTTGTAAATTGCTTGTCCACAAAAAGGCGATACAGTTTTTCTCACGAACTAAGAACAATCTTCGTCTTCTTCCTTGTCTTTTCGTTGAAAAAAGCTAGCATTTTAGGGGCTGTTTGGGGCAAGGGTTATAATAACCTGTGTTATAATAACCCATGGAATACTCTGCACCCCAAATACAGACTATTATAACCTCAGACTAAACAACTCTGCATTTTAAACAATATTATATTATTTCACAGACTATTATAACCCACAGACTATTATAACCCCTGTTATTATAACCCACTCAGCACCCCAAACAACCCCTTAAAGATGTGAGAAAGCTCGTCAACAAATCGGATAACTGTGTATGCCCATGCCACGTGTACTTTTCTCGGTCGCTTTTAAAACAAAAAAATAATATATATATATATATATATATATATATATATATATATATATATATATATATATATATATATATAAGTTAAAATGCTATTTTAGCCTTACACTTTGGAAATTGGTCATTATAATAAGTTTGAAGT
This sequence comes from Trichosanthes truncata, assembly GCA_033996785.1. Taxonomy (NCBI): domain Eukaryota; kingdom Viridiplantae; phylum Streptophyta; class Magnoliopsida; order Cucurbitales; family Cucurbitaceae; genus Trichosanthes; species Trichosanthes truncata. The sequence continues at coordinate 23,185,359 of JAWPNB010000008.1, read as the reverse complement.
TAATTTTTATTAAAATTTATTAAATAATAATAATAATTTTAATATATGAAAATACACAATGTGAACATACTTCCAAAATTTATAAAAAAAAAACTAATAGAGATTAATTTTTTAAAGAAAATTTAACAATAAACTAATAGTAGGAACCAATTTTGAGCTTTATTGAAAGTACAATACTAAAATTAAACTTTTAAAACTACAGACTAAAATGGAACAAAGTCCAAAGTACAGAGATCAAAATATATATATATATATATATATATATATAGATATATATATATATATATATATAGATATATATATACAAAAAAGATATTAACTCAATTTTGAATGCTTCATTTTCTCGACATCCAAACATGAGAATGAGATAGCTCCGTGCCTATGTTGAATAAGATATTGAATCCAAATTAAAATTCTCAGACCCTTGATTTTCATTTATGCATAAAATGTCTAGTATATGAAATAATTAAGCTTTGGATAATCATAATATAAAGTTGTTAGGAAATTGCTTTGTGCATACGAAATAGATCCAAAGAATTTTTGGTTTTGATACATACAAGCAAGTCAAACACGTAACTTTTGGACAATAACATAGATTGAAATCTCAATGTTGTAAAATTATTGAGAAATATTAATAAAATATTGATATTAACAATTATTTTGTAAGAGAATTGTAAAAATTAAGAAGCTTGTTATAACCACTTGACTTGATCAATAAATATTCTACAAACACTAAATAAGTTATAAAATTTTATTATCGAATTTGTGTTCATGTTAATATATTTTTATATATTTCGTCGTATATCAAAAATAAGAATTAAGATATTGTTGGCAAAAAAAAAAAAAAGAATTATGATATCTTCTTCTTAAAAAAGCATGAGCGAGCCGTAGAGGAACGAAGCCATTCCCATGAGAAACACGCAGCAAGTGGCATGTTAGATAAGGATATGATTGGGTGTTGGTGCACGCGCCCATTGCCATCTATGAACAATTGTGATTGGCCGATCTTGCTGATGGAGACATGATCAACTTGCTAATCAACGGTCCTGATGATGTGTTTGTCTGCAGCCCGAGGAGCCATCTTCTAGAAAAGGTCCGCTGCTAATAGTCTTGGGAGGCTCAACAAGGATGATGATAAGGTAAATATAAATATAATACAATTACTTCTCAGCTACAAAAAAAAAAAAAACATTCTAGCACTTATTCCTTCCCTTCATAATTTCACGCATTGTTAAGAAACCATCTGTTTACTGAGAATCTAAAATTTCCTTAAAAACAAACAACCCCTAAATGATATGATATAAAATTTTCACTCTTAAATGTTGTTCGTATGACGAACAATGAGTACTCGACATCCATGCCAAAGCAAATATTTAGAGTAAAATTAAGAGTAATATGCAATTCACAACAATGGTTTCTTCCCTTTTGCGCTCACAGTCACAATGGAGATTTATTAAAGAAAGTAAGATGAAAGTGGAGTTTACCAAGATCATAATCATAAACCTCAAGCAAATTTGCTTAATGTTATATGAGATTGAGAGGCCTTATATCCCACAAAGGAAGATAAGTTTTAAGGGGATGTTTAGAGGGAAGCTGACTGAGAGAAACTATTCACTTTTCAGGGCAAAATTACTTTAGTGACAGAAATAATACTTATTATGTGAGAATTAAGATTACACCTTTGTTAGTCTGTTTGCTGGCTGACTTTTGTACCGAATGCGATGTAATTTACACTAGTATCATCTGAAAGGGACCATTGGCCGGTTAAGGGATTGTACACGAATCCGGCCATCTCTTCCACCTGAAAAAACCAATCATACATGAATGTGGGTGTTGCAATGCAACAACATAAAACAGCGCCCGTTGGAGAAGGGATGTGTAAAAACATATGGATATTTATGCATTAATCTTACTGAAATAGAGGCGCGTTGTAATATCAGAACCAATTCTTCAGGGGTAAGTAAGCTTGACCATTGATGCGTACCTCTAGGAAGCTGTAAGTATGAGAAAATACTACTACTGACTTCTCTTCTCGGAGAATCCAATTAAATAATAGTTGTGTGACCTCAAGAGAAATTAGATAAGAAAAAAGAATATTGATAATAGTTACCCAACGAAGAATGTATTCTGCTGCAACAATGGCAGTTGCAAATGCCCTCATAGAACGGTTAATAGTAGAAATAACTGTAGCTCCATTAGGCACTGTCAATGCTGCCAAGGACTGGCAAAATCCAGCAGGATCTGCCACATGCTCAATTACCTATCGAAAGATTGTGCTTAGAAGAGCTTGGATATAAAACTAACAGTTCAGTTTCAGTCAAGGGGTATGATCAGGCTAAAAAATAAAAAAAAGTTAATGCCCCAAAGGGATACAGCTCACGTTACAATTGCATTTTGAAACCAGATTTATGAAGAAATTTTGATAAATAATGTCTAGTCAATTTCCCGCATGTTGACTGAGAGTGAGAGCAAACCTCTGAAGCGATGACAGCATCAAACTCTTTCTGCTGCTCTACCAGCTTTTCTGTGACAAGGTAGTATCATATGAATATTCAATATTCAACGATCAACAAGCATAGGATTTCTCATGGCAAAGTTAAAGTGATTTCAGTGAAACAAATAATTTGAGCATACAAGGATAAACACGAGAGGTGGAAGATAAGTGTATCCAGAAGAAGAGCATAGTGCACTCTTTTTTCCCTCATAAAAGGAATGTAATACAAATCTCTCTCTCTCTCTTTCTTGGAAGAAAGTGTAATGCAAATTTGGGACAGAACAAGTAGGTTGGAGGTAGTCAACCAAAAGATAGGCAGCTGGCATATTTTATAGCACTCTCGAAGGGAGATGAATAAAATTTTGCTGGATTTTTCAAATATACAACATGGCGAACTCATCTGAAGTTCAAACACATAATAGGTGTAAAAATAACAGAGGTTTGATAGTGGAGGAAAAATCAAGTTTTTGCACGTACCAGCTGTGGTACAACAATATTCAATTGTTGATGTCACAGGATCCAGGTCCTGCACATACAAGTACGTCCAGAGACCACCAAGTTAAACTCTACACAGATCTTGCCAAATAAACAATTTGTTTGACTTCAAGAATAATAACCATACAGCATGCACACGGGCAATCTTGATATTTTTATCCACAATATCAATTCCTGTCACAGTTGCTCCCATTCGAGCTAAAGGCTGACAGAACAGAAAAAGAAAGTTGATGAACATGGGATCAAGAACATCTTCCAAAGTTTACATGAACCAAGAAAAATAATTTAACCAAAGAGTGCAGAATGGCATTAAAGAGTATGGTTTCAAGCCTACAAATTAGTGCACGGCTCAGTTTTTGAACTGTACTTTGAAATGAACTTATTTCTCTTGACAATATGGAACAGCTCAGCTATCAGCCTTCTACATGACTGGAGCTTCTTAGAAATTCATATTGTCATTTTACAGCACACAGATAGTATTTGCTCTCCTCTAACCTCAATTGAATGTAGGAATTTGATTTTGTCTCTATACTTGACCAAAGGATAAAAGAGGGAAGGACTTCATAGATGACCTACGCTGACAGAAATGGCATACAATAAATTACGAAATTAGAAAGCTTTTGTGCTACATTTTTGACAGCTTGCGACTCTATAAGACGAGGACTTATTCCAGATAGCATCATTCTTTCCAGTCTCATGTGAATTGTGATACATTATTTGACTTTAAATTTGTCTCATTTCTAAACCAGAAAGAAGAGATGAGGAATTGAATGGCTAAAAAATGAGCTACACCAACAGATATGATCTGCAAGTGCTTTACAAATTGTTTGATGCTATGAGTTCAATACACTGAGAAATTGTGTGGCTTTTCTGCTAATAAGTTGACAACTGATGAATCTCTTATCAATAATTATCGGCTCATTTCAGACAATAGATTTGAGAATTATTGCTTCAGTTAACAGACAAGAGTTGGGGGAATGAATTTGGAGAATCCCAAACTCTGGGAACTAGACAAATGGTATATATGAAGAAAAGAAAGCATGCAAGTTGCACTGGGAAATAAAATTTTCCATTGTAATAAGAGTACAGCAAGACCCAAAAAGAAAACTACATACCTCAGAGAGAATTCCACCACCACAACCAACATCGACAATTTTCAATCCTTCAAAAGGCCTAACTGAACAAGGGTCCCTCCTGCAACAAATTTAACCAATCAGAGATTCAGAATTCCTGGAACTAGAGGTGAAAAAAATTAATTTCAATAATATTCAACTGAATTGTAAACTTTATATTCCAGGAACCAAAAACATGCTAAATGTTAAACCAGATTCAATATCATATCATGTCTCGAATCACAGCTCAATACCATTCCACACATATAATTTTACTCTAAGAATTCTAGGGAGGACCTCTGGTTCATATTTTCTGCATAACTGAAAGAACCAGAACCATCAATAAACAATCAGATTTTGAATACTAATAACCTATATAAAATGGAAAATGGATATAGAATGAATATGCATAGAATTTTTAGCATTTTGAGGAAAATCTTTCATCTTAGAAATAACTAATGCATTAAATAAAAAGTATATTCCCACTGATAATGAACCCAATTTAAAAAAATGGGTATAGGAAGAATACATTGCTATCCATGCATTGCCTAATTCTTAATTAAAATTATCAACTATCCTGCTATAGAATGGTGGTGGAGGTTCGTCCTAAAAATAACTAAAAAGGTTGCATAACTACATGGCTTGGGTAAAATCAAAAGAGTTCAATTTAGAGTCAGTAGTCAGCCATCATGATTGTTACTGAAACCACATTTAAATTTGCCTAGAAGACCTGGCATAAACGTGTGCTGGGGGGGAATAAACCAGTGAAGTACCTAAAATGCCGGCAAAGAGTGGATCTGATAAATGAGAGTCTTGTAGGATTCAACGCATGTAATGGCTTAAATGGCCCTTCGGAGTCCCACCTGAAAACCACAGCTTCAGTCTTTACAAATTTACCAAGTGCTTTAATCCTTCTTATGGCATGAACTCGTTCTAGAATGAAATAAATTCAAAGGGCACCGACCACGAACACAAATGATAGCAAGATATGGATGATATTAGAGACACAATTCACAAAAACGCATATGCTGCACACTTTGAGAATTCACATATTATCCAGCAAATGAGATACTTTTTTGATGAAGCAACAAATGAGATACTTCACACATACCACTATACAAATAAAATGACTGAAAAACTATTGTTTTCTTACTTCTCCAAACTAGAGACTGAGACACACTGAATATCAAAAGAATGCACGACCAAGATACACTCCAGAAAGCATACGCGATCAAGATCAATATCAAATTAAACGACGATCTTGGATAACCACCAAAATTCCATTCTTAGACACTTGCATGAATACATTCGAAGAACAAAACGCTTTACGTGAATTGGTTTCTTTTTCTTATTCATAAGAAGTCTCGGCTAGGATTAGATATATGAAACTAGAATAAGCATTAATAAAGGTTATGCATGCCATCTATATAGAACCTTCAAGCATTGCGATTCGATATGTAGTGATAAAATGTTGTGAAAGTTTCGTTGCACAGCTATGTGTGTGTGTGTGTGTGTAAAAGAATCGAACCAGGTAATAAAGGATTGATTTCCAGGAAAATGAAGGAAAGCAACATCAAAAATCTCCAACCATCTAAATATCATACTCCATACAGTTGCAATAAGAATTGAACCCCCGTGAGGTACCAAATACTTTCAAATTTCTAAATCACCACCCTAATTTCCTCCGAAACCATCCCGACTGAACAAAGAAAATAATTCAACCAAAAGAAATCATCTAAACAATGCATCATTTTTAGAGAATTCGAGGATTACCAGGTGTCGGCAATGGCGGAGAATTTGGCAAGCTCGAGCTGATTCACAGACGAGGTAGTGGAAGCATTTCTAACTATTTTCTCAGGTCGAGTCGTGCTTTGGAGCTCTGCATTTTGAGGCGGTGCAGAAGAAGAAGAGGCGGGAGAGAGCGGCGGAGACGACGCATCAGAGACGTGCCTGAAATGGAACAGAGTTTGCGGAGATCGATTTGCATGTAGATAGTAATGGGAATCTCCGATGCCATGGAAAACGGTGGAGCTTAGAGCTCGGAGCTGGTTGATGCGGAATTTCGAAGCCATGAATGAGAGAATGGAACTGGAAGGAGGAATTTTGGGGGGGGGGAAATGCCCTCATACGTGAAAGATTAAGGCATTGTTTATTGATTAATGGTAGATTAAGTTTTTTTTTTTTTTTAGTATAATATGGTAGATTTAAGTCCTAATTCTTAACTTAAAGCAAAAGTACCCTCTACTTCTACTAAAATACCCCTTTATACTATAGTGAAATTACAAATTTACTTCACTTTTCTCGGGTGAGTTCACATACCTTGTAATGTAAGCACCTTTTTTAAAAAAAAAAATACTCCTCAATTAAAATACTTTTAAAAGTTAAATTAATAATAAAAAAAAAATACTCCTGAACTTTGTCATTTGTTTTTAAAATATTCTTATTTTTTCAAAAGTTACGAAATTATTTTTGACTTCTCATAAATGTTTCAACACTACTTTAGAATAGAAATTTATTAGAACCTTAAACGAAAAGTCGACATGACAGTGATTTGGAACGACGTGGCGATGACTGAGATACTTACTTGGATTAAGTATGAAAGAATGGACCACGTCGGCTTTTCGTCAAACATTCTAACATAAGTCTATTTAAAGGTAGTTTGAAACTTTTATGAAATAGGTCATTGCAATTTTTGAAAGAGAATAGAGATATTTTTTTGGTTAAAATACCATTTTGGTCTCTGTACTTTGAGCTTTGTTCCATTTTGGTCAATGTACTTTCAAATGTCCAATTTTAGTCCCTATACTTTCAATAAAGCTTAAAATTGGTCAAGTTTGAAGTTAATTTTTATCAAAATTGGTTAAATAATAATAATAATTTTAATATAAGAAAATACACTATGTGAACATACTTCCAAAATTTATAGAGAGAAAGCTAATAGAGACTAACTTTTTTAAAGAAAAATTAACCATAAATTGATAGTAGGGACCAATTTTAAACTTTATTGAAAGTATAAGAACTAAAATTGAACATTTGAAAGTACATGGACCAAAATGAAACAAAGCTCAAAGTATAGGGACCAAAATGATATTTTAACCTATTTTTTTTAAACAAATGGCAAAGTTTAGAGTTTTTTTTTTTATATATAATTTTGCCTAATTTTAATTAAGCGTTTGGTTACATTTTGTAAAAGTATTTTTAATAACAAAATTGTTTAACTATACTATTCAAAAATGATTCTTACTAATGACAAATATGTTTTTTTTTTCTTATAAAATTTTGGTCAATCATAGTTACTTCAAAATTGTTTTCAAATATTACAAGTTATAACTTAAAGACTTTAATTTTAATATAAAAATAAATAAAAACAAATGAGGTTATTAGTTGAACTAAAAAAAAAAAAGAGGTTATTAAAGTTTATTGGGTGAGGACTCAAATCTACCAACTTCCTTGGGTGAGTCTTTTATAGGTTAAATTATACAAAATACTCCTGAATGGGTAGGTTTCAATTATGACCTCCAGACGTTGAAAAGTTTCATTTTTATTCTTGAATTTTGAAATGTATTCCAAAAATATCCTTGTAGAGATTCTTCATTAAAATGATGTGACCGTGCAAAAATTGAAAGACATGCATGATTTCATTTACAATTATAACATCATTCACGTAAATTGACGTGACAGTTAATGTGTAAAAATTATTATGTATATGATTTTAATAATATCTTTTGAGATGAAATAAATAGTAACAACAATCTTAATATTCTCTATAGCTATTGTTGATGCACAAATCCGAGCAAATGAACTCACTTGATCTGTACGTGAATCCAATCGTGAATTTTTATTTGTAAGGGGAAAGAGGTGGCTTGCAAAAGAGAGAAAACCTCCACACTAATGCGGTGCTTGCCACAACCACTCCGATGCTTAAGTCAAAGAGGAAAGAAGTGTAGCAAGCTATTAAAGAGTGAAGACTAAGAATGAGTTACCTCTATTAGAGTTATAACTGGATATTTATATGAGGGTTGACCTAAGGTCTCTTCGATTAGGTTAGGGATAGAAAGTGGGGCCCTCAGGGATGATTCGGACTACATATGAGGAGGGCACACGCGTGGACCGACTCGGGTCGGCTTGGCCAAGTCCGATTTGGGCCAAGCGGGACTTTTGGCCCTTTTCCTCACTTTCTTAAGCCCAATATCACCTTGGGCCTTGGGTTTGACCCAGTTTGGCCTGTTTATCTTCTATTCTCTTAGGTTTGATTTGATTGTCCAAATTTACCCATAATAGTTATTTAGTCTTCTAATTTTCCCACATAAGCTGTCATGTCAATTTACATCTTTTATTTTAACGAAAAAAAATTAAAACAATTTCAAAATTCAATAATACTTTATTGAAAGAAATTTAAGTTCAAGAGTAAAAATGGAAATTTTTAAAAGAGCATAATTAAAAAACATACCTCAAAGTTGAAGAGTATTGGTATAATTTAGCCTTTTTTTCTATCACGACTATATTAGACATTTTTTATAATGTAATAGAACTGGACTCCTAATTTGCTATTTTTCCTTCAAAATTGAAAAATTGTGAGGCTCCAATCTCACTTGGAAAACAACCAAACGTCTCCCATGTGTGATGTATTGGGTACAAAAGTTTCTACTGTCATAATATGGATAATTTCTATATCATTGTACGAGTTCATGGAACTCTTTTTTTTTTTTTTTTTTTTTTGTTCTTTTTGTCATCACATCATTTTGTTTTCTTTTGGTCCTTTTTGTCATCACTTCATTTTTTTTCTTTTTAATGAATCTCATTCTTGTTTGGTATACTATGATAATCGAGCATCCTCTTAGACATTCTTTATTATTAGGAAGTTTTCACTCTTAAAAGCAGTTTAGGACAAGTAGATAGCGTGATCAAGTCACAGAAGATGCAAAAAAATGTCGAAGTCGTCGAATTCAAATTTTGAATCTTGATCTGAATCCTAAGCCTGGGACGTTACAATGATAATCCATCTCCTTACCATTCTTTGCATTTCTAAATAAACAAGCAAAATTTCAACGAAAAAAAAAGATATCCTTTTTATGATGGTTGAAAATACTATCTTTGTGTTGTATGTATTAACAACAATTACTTTAAACAAGCCCTCAGGCAAAAAGAAAAAATTAACTTTAAACACATTTGCATCTTTATGCATATCAAATAAAAGAAATTAAAAAAAAAAACTAATAAATAAATAATATGTGAATATAATTTGTCAACCACCCTTCTTGGACCATACTTGCATTCTCACTATATTTTTTTAATTAAAAAAATCTTTTTTCTTTCTTCCTATTTGAATTCTTCTTTCGTACTTGTCAAAAATTTAATAGTGGTCAACGGGAGATTTTATATGTTACTTAAATTCTTAAGAAAAAGATTCTTGAATAAAGACACCACAATATTGTTGGCTACCCTAATGACCATTGGATATGTTTTGCCTAATTTTGGATAGGAGAACGCACTTGACCTCAACGTGACAGCAACGATGAATTTGTTTGAAAGGGGGAAGAACGTGGCCTGCAAGACAGGAAAGATCTGAACACCAGTGTGGTGCTTGCCACACAGGCTTAAGTCAGAGAGTGAATGAGTGTGACAAGTTAGGGTTTTGAGAATGAGGAAGAACTTACCTTTCTCCATTTGAAAATAGAGCTTAAATACTCATCTTCTAGGGTTTTTTGGAGGATTCCTCGTAGGAATAGGATGGAAAATGACCAGATTAGGCTGGACGAAGGTGGACCAGGCCAAAAGGAGAAGAAACAAGGCCCAAAAGAGGGCCTTGTAGTAAGGTAGGCCTCAGTCGACCAGGTACTTGGGCTTCGGCCCAAGTCGGCTCCTCGTTCCTTTCTTGCGTTGACTCGATTTCAGCTTAGTTTCGACCCGTTATGATATGTATTGGGCCTTTTAGCCCTGTCTTGCTTTAATTTCTGTGATAGGACTTTTCTAGGATACAATGATGAATCTGTGGCGAATTAGGAGAGGGAACATGTCAGAGACGAGCTTGACCATGTCAAGGGGGCCAAAGAAGGTGGGCCCGACCCCATGGTGGGGTCAGCCCATATGGTCGACCTCGGCCTAGGCCGAGGTCGGGCCTAAATTTCTACCTCATTTATCTCTTAGAGGCCTGGTCTCTTTTTTCTTTTAGTCCAATTTGATCCGTTTTAACTTGTTTTGAACTCTTCTTTGCATATTTGCTCTTCCACTTCCTTTATAAACATAATTTGTCCTTATGGTCGAATTTTACCCATAACATTAGCCCCCACTCCCTAATTAGGGTTTATGGTTTAGCTTTTTAGTTATGAGCTAATTGCATGGAGCCTGATTTAGGAGTACAGATTTTGTGTTTGAATTTGTCTTCGGAATTCTTCTCATTTATGTAACCAAATTCTTCTCATTTGTTGTTTTTAAAAAACCCATCGCGAGACTCAATTTTTAGGCTGCTCAGATTAACCAATCAAGATCCTTTTAGGGACCCAATCAATCTTTTGGGCGGAGTTTTGCATTCATCACACTTGCTTAGCTTTATGAAGCCTGTTTTTTCTTGCTCAATAGAGACCCATCGTGAGATTTTTCTCAGATTTTTGAGTTGTCAAGATCAGTCAACCAAACCCTTTTATGGTTCAATCAACCTTCCTGGCCACTTCCTCTACACCTAAGTGCTCAAGAGTTTTGCGTGTTTCATGCTTTAATTGCATGACATGATCTATCTTAAGAGTATTCTCTTAGATTTTGGCTCTAATTTACCATATTTGGATCGAGACCCAAACTTTTTTCTCTCATTCTGATGATCGATCTTGTGGTTCTTCATTTCTTATTTCTTGTAAACCTTGGTCATGAGGAAGAGTGAATCGAGCTGAACTAATTACACCAAGGATCGAGAGTGTGCATGACACACACTCCCCGAGCAACATTGGGCTCATCGGCCTCGACTATGAGGTTGGACCATTTTGGCCCAACCTCCTCTTCTATGTAGTCCATTTTAAGCTTCAGTTAATTCTTGATTCATTCCTCTGTTGTCAGACTGATCCAAAATATGGCCCTACTCTCGATTTTCTCAGGTTCCAAGGTAAGTCTTGGATCATCGGTAGGATAGCTCGTCCAACCTCGAGGATCACTTTTTGTAGCTTCTTGCTTATTTGAAAGTAATTCTTTTGCCAATTGTAGCTTCATTTCAAGTAGACACAACTAGAGGAAAGAGAATTGTGGATGAGGCTTGAAATTTGGAGAAAATTAAATGGTTGGATCTGGTCAGCCTCAACCTCCTCTGTATTTTCTGACATATTGTCTTTGTACTCCGGGTGCTTTTTATTTAATAGGGAGGCATATCCCCTAAGTAGCTTCTCTACCTTTTATTTAATCAGGAGGCATATCCCCTAAGTAGCTTATATGCCTTTTGTTCAATAGGGAGACATATCTCCTAAGTAGCTTCTTTGCCTTTTGTTTAATAAAGAGGCATATCCCCTAAGTAACCCCCACTCAAAGAGGATATTACTTGTAGGAAGATTTCTTTTGCTTGAGTATAAATTCGTTTTCAAAACATAACTTATATTGATCAAATTAAAATATGCAATAACAAACCTAGCATATTACATGGGACTTATTAACCTATCAATTGAATTTAATGAATCTAAACAAACATAGTTTGATCAAAGAAAATAGAAGCTAAACTAACTCTGTATGAAGAGGATTTAGGGTCGGCCTCAGCTAAATATGAGGTCGGCATCGGCCTCCTATGATGTTGGTCTTGACATTTTTCCCGCACGTACATAGATATATTTCTTGAAGGAGTCGTTTCGAATTAGAGCCCCAATGTCATATTTTAACTTGAAGCAGTCTTAGTCATATGTCCATGATCTTCATGGTAGAGACAATATTTTTGTCTATATCTCTTGTTTGATCATGTTTTCATCTTTTCAGTTCGCTTTAATAAGTTTGAATGGCATACCTCCATTAGAATCTGCTTAAGGGGAATTGTTGGAGTGTGCTTTTCGAACTTTCTAGATGGGTGGCCAAGTCGAAGTGGTTTCTGGTCATCCATCTTCTGTCTCTTGGCCTCTTAGTGTAATATCTCACTTGGTCTTTTTCTATCATTTAATTGATCTGATCTTCTTTCAAGCTCATCAGTTTTCTTCTTCGTTCGAATCAATTCTTCTATATGTTTGTACTTCACTCTACATACGATGTGGGTTTTCTCATTTCCAAAGATCGTATGAGTCTTCGATCTCTAAGTCCATTAATTATGGCCATCAACGTTGCTCCGTCAGTGCAATCCTCAACACGTAAAACTTCACTATTGAATCGAGCAATATATTCTTGTAGGGTTTCTTTGGATCCTTGTTTGATGGAAAGTAGGTGAGTTGTTGGCTTGCGCTGATCTCTTACTCCCAAGAATTGCATCACGAATGCTCGAGCCAATTCCTTGAACAAACAATAGATCTTCTTTTTATGTTGTGAAACCAATTTCTTGTTGGTCTCACTAAAGTGAATGAGAAGGCCCTGCATCTGATTGCATCTTCCACTACATGAAGTTTCATCCATGATCTGTACACGTCCAGATGCACTACAGGATCTTTGTTTCCATCATAGGATTTGATCTTTGGAACTTTGAATGTGGGAGGTAGATTCACATTCATGATTTCATTTGTAAAAGGTTGATCTACCTGTTCTATCAAAGTTTCAATGTCAAACCCTACATTTTTTACCTTGTGCATATTTCCTTAGATATGACCTAGCTCGCTTTGAATCTTCAATCATTCTACCCTCCATGGCAGAATGTTCGCTTCATTTTTGGCCTTGGAATTTTCCTTGGCTTCGACCTCGGCCTTAGTATCGAAATTGGCATTGGCCTCAGCCTCGACTCACTATTGTTTTTTCCACTCGGTGACACTTCTCAGATCCGTCGCTTCAGTACCTGGTAGATTGCTCTCATCGGCCTCGGTCAAGGCTCTCTGTCGCTTCCTTTCCTCAATTATGCTTCTTAAATCCGTCCCTTCTTCACATTGATCCAAGGTTAGGGTTTTATCCTTGCCTCCGCCTCGTTTCTGACCGCTTTTACCTTGGCTTTTTTATGTCGAGTATATGACGGTTTCCATTCCATTTGTTCGACTTGCCTTGCTTCCTTGTTCGTCGTATTGATCTAGTTGCTTTTCAATCGGAGTAGCTTGAACGATCTGGTCGGCCTCGGCCTCATTGTGGTCAGCCTCGACTTCGGCCATTAGATTCTAGACGATTTTGATTTGATCTTCGAGACATGTTCTTCCATTCGAATCGATTTTGTCTTGATTCCAATTCATCGTTGCAACAACACGGTATGCAAATTCTTTCAAGCAAGCTTGATTTTCTTCCCCATAGACGGAGCCAACTGTTGTTGCCTAATTTTGGATAGGAGAACGCACCTAATCTCCACGTGACAGCAACGATGAATTTGTTTGAAGGGGGAAGAACGTGGCCTACAAGACAAGAAATATATGAACACTGGTGTGGTGCTTGCCACACTGGCTCCGATGCTTAAGTTAAAGAGTGAATGAGTGTGACAAGTTAGGGTTTTGAGAATGAGGAAGAACTTATCTTTTACCTTTCTCCCTTTGAGAAGAAAGCTTAAATACTCCTCTTCTAGGATTTTTTGGAGGATTCCTCGTAGGAATAGGACGAAAAAGGACTAGATTGTGTTGGACGAAGGTGGATCAGGCCAAGAGGAGAAGAAACAAGGCCCAAAAGAGGGCTTTGTAGTGAGGTCGACCTCGGCCAATCAGGTACTTGGGCTCCAACCCAAGTTGGCTCCTCGTTCCTTTCTTGTGTTGACTCGGTTTCTGCTTGGCTTCAGCCCGTTGTGATCTATATTAGGCCTTTTAGCTCTATCTTGTCTTTAATTTCTGTGATATGACTTTTCTAGGACACGATGATAAATTCGTGGCGAATTAGGAGAGGGAACATGTTAGAGACGGGTTGGACCATGTCAAGGGAGCCAAAGAAGGTGGGCCTGACCCCAAATTCCTGCCTCCTTTATCTCTTGGAGGCCCGGTCTCTTTTTCCTTTTGGTCCAATTTGATCCGTTTTAACTCAGTTTTGAGCCACTCTTTGCATATTTGCTCTTCCACTTTCCTTATTGGACAAAGATTCGAAATACTTGTAGTTTTTCTTTCATACCTTAAACGGTGTAAAACTGATGACCATACTATAACAGCCTCCAATAATTTCTGAATTTTTAGCTTGACTCAAAAGCTTGCAGTACATACATTTTATAATGAGGAAAAAAAAAAAAGAAGAGAGAGATCTATGTTAGTTGTGGAGCGATTGTTGTGCAAAAACTCACTACGCAAGCATACGAAATCGTAGGTAGTAATTGGTGGACAAGGTCGATCCCACGAGGACTAAAGTTAGCAAAGTCTGTAAAATTGAGACTCACTAAAAACTAATGCTAAAGAAAAAGAAGTAAAGAAACTCAAGGAAAGATTAGGCAACGAACGACTCAAAATAAAGTAAGCAATAATAACAACGTAACACTAGAATTAAGGGTTCCGAATGACAAATTAAACGAAACTAGAAATGATAAAGAGAAGCGAGTTGGGATTTATGCATTCCTAACTTGAATTCTGTTTTAACCCAGTTTGTTATAGCAGAGTCATAGCAAAGTTCAAGCAGTAAGCAGAAATGGCTGATTTGTGCCCGAAATTTCTTCCAAAATCACGAACTGTGGTTTATAGACTAAGTTCAACATATTCCTATGAAAACCCAGCCATATAAACACAATTGGGCCCCCATTTCATTTGTTTTACAAGCTAAGAATATATGTCTATAATCTTAAATTCATTAACAAAATAATAATGAATGAACTTGCATCATTTGTGCCTTTCCACTAGTTTTCAACCCTTCCAGTATCAAAAACTAACTAGAATCCTACCTAAGGTGATCAATCTTAAGCAAGAAAGAGAGATAAATAAACACCCATAAATGAAATGCTCAACATTTGCAATAGCTATAACGAAAGGGCTTCAACAAAATGTTAGGGCTCCATAAATCCCAACTCTAAAGAAATTAGTTCATGCTGAAATTAAACCCTAGATACAGAAAATCAAAGCTACAATAATCCATAGAATGATTAGAACAAATCAATCTATCAAAAACTACAATCTATAGTGAAATCTAAGAAGAGATAAAACTAAAAATAGAAGGAAGAACAGTTTTGAGGCAAGAAATGCTGCAGCAGAGAGTGTCTTCTTCTTCTCACGAACTTCTCTGCAACTCTCTTCTCTTTTCCCAGAAAATCGACTGTTGCTTCCCCTTTTTTCTCCCTTTTTGCTTCTCTTTCTTTTTTCTATTTATATCGAGGGTTAGGTCACCCATTTAAGGGCTATTTGGTCCATTTAAAAAAATAGGTTTCGTTGAGTCATAAGCCAAATTTACTCAACTTTTTCCAGCACGCAATGCTACAACTCTGCTACAGCAATCCCATAGCAAAATGTTATCCTCAACATTCTATATTCCACCTTCAAAAGCAATATTAAGGATAAGAGAAATCTTCATGAAAACACTAGAATAGGGGCAAAAACTAGTAAAATAAGAGCAAACAAAACTAAAAACAACATCGACTTAACTTCTAAGATACCACCGAACAAACCACACAAAACACGGAAAACTAATGCAAATCACTCATACTTTGTCCCATAAGAAGCTATGAAAAGCGGTAAAATAATCCTATTTCATAGGATTATCAGCGATCACACCAATAGACCCTTATTGTTGTCCCGGATATGGTTTGGTGTTTTACCCATCTTTCTTTCTTTCTTTTTTGAGTTTAACAACATAAGAGTGGAGGATTTGAATTCTAACCTCTTAGTCGATTAACCAGTTAAGATAAGTTCACCGTTATGCATACATAAAGAATTCTTCTCCTCTGCCTATAAATTTTTTCAGTAAAAAACTTCCCATGTAAAATCTGTAAGCTATACCTTGTTTTTACACACATTTTCACCCTTTTGAACAGTTTGGTGAAAAGGGGTGTGGTTAAAATCATCCCTACTAAACATGGAAAAAAAAATTCACATAAAGCAACAAACACTTTTTCCAATGTTTCTCCCAAAACAAAAACAGAATAAAAAGAAAGAAACTAAAGAGGAAAAAGAAAGAAAAAAAAAACATATGTGCATTTGGTAACTGGTTTCCCACGTGGGGTTTCTGCACTCACTTTTTTTTTTTGCTAATTTAAACCTTCTGTTTCTTCATTCATAAACCTTCCTCTAAGCTCTCATCAATGGCGTTTTCTCTGCCATTTTCTCATGCCCTAACTGAACAGAACAATTATGAAAGTGTTTGTTGATAATGGGCTAATGGCCTGTGAGGCTGTGACTGATTCAAAAGTGCATTTACTTTTGCTTTTTCCCTTTTCTGGGGGTTTCAGTGTGGGGATAGGATTATGAATGGCTTCTTCTTCTTTTTCTTTTTTTTTTTTCAGGGCTTGGATTCTCTTGTTTGTTCTCCAACTTCAAAATAGTAGGGTTTTTTTTAGGTGTGATTCTTTTTTCACAGTGGTTTGAAATGTTGCAAGTTTTGTTTTGAAAGACTCACACTCACTGTGTGAAACAACAAATCAATTAATATACCAAGTGAAAAGTTGCTTCTCATTACCATTTGTTCCCTCAATAGTGGTTAAAAAAAAATAACTGTTAAGTGTCTATGTTAAGAGGTTAAAGATAGGTCAATCCGAGCATAATTCAACAGGCTAAGTATTATATATTTGTTTTAAAGAATATCTGGCCCAAATAATATATCTTTTAATATAACAAATCTACTATGGGAAATTTAGAGTAAAAATTACAGGGTTAGTTCCTAAAGTTTGAAGATTGTGCATGTTAAATCATTTAATTTCATATGATAATAAACAACAAAATTTACTTAAATCTCGTTAGGTTTTGAAATCATAGATAAATAAATCATCAATAGAAGATTGAGTTACAATTTCTATAAGCTCTAATAGGCAATAGATATGCAATGGAGTTGAAGTTAAAATTAGAACAAAAGATCTTCCTCAACAATCTTTTTACATTAAACATTTTGTTATGCAATTAATTTTTTAACTAATATATATATATCACACACCTTTTAGGTAATTAGAACAAATGTCTTTAATAAATTCTATATTTAAAAAAAAAACAATAGAATTAATTGAAAACAAGGATTTTTTATTAGGATAACTTCAAAGGAAATTCCTTGAAAAATGTCTCTAGCTATTTAAGTCAGATAACAAGTTAAAATGGAAATGAAAAAATATTTCCTTTGATGAGAATAAATCTTTATTATTTAAATAAAAAAAATTAATATCTAATATAGCTCTAATTGTATAGTACAACAAAAAATGTAAAAAAAGAAAATAAACAACATAAACATAGATTTCAAAACTCCATGTTAAACAACTTTGCACCCCATATACATACTTCCTTAACCTAGACTAAACAATCCAGCACCTTAAACACAGATTATTTAACTGCACAATCTAAATAACTTTATAGACTAAACAACTCCAAACATAATAACTCCCCTTAGCACCCCAAACGCCCCCTTAAAGTTTTGATTTTGTGCCTATAAAAGGTCAGGAATCTATTAGATAAGATTGAAAGTTTAAAGACATGTTGGATGATCTTTAAAGTTGAAGAATATATTATGCACATCATTAAAAATTTGGTGACTTTTTTTAGTACAAAAAACTTAGGGTACTTATTAGACATGTTTTAAGCTTTAAAAATCCATTATACAATTTTGAAAGTTCAAAGACCAAAATTACAATTTAAAAAATATTAAATTATTAAAAATACCCTTGAACTATGAGATTGGTTTCAATTATATACTAAACTTGGAAAAGTTTCATTTTAACCCTTGAAGTTTGAAGCTACTTGTTTCAAAACAACCCTTGAAGTTTTTTTCGTTAAATTTATAGACGAAAAATGATGTGTTTGCATATGTATTGTTTCTTATGTGAATAGATTTGAATATATACATGGAAAAAAAACAAAGATACATGGAAACACGTCATTTTTCGTCCATAAATTTAATGGAAAAAGCCTCAAAATGTCGTTTTGAAACAAACTTCAATCTTCATAGATATTTTTAATAAAATTTAACTTTAAAATATATATATATATATATATATATATATATATATATATATATATATATATTTGCATCTTCCATGATAATCAGGAGATTTCAAGCAACATGGATCAAACATATTATATTGTTCTTCCTTTATTTACAACCATTATCTAGTTATTATGCTAAATCACGCCATTAACTCAATAAATGGTTATCAATATTAATCGAGAGGAAATGACATTACAGAATATAAGACTTACTCCAATAGAATGACGTTAAATCACTATCCAAAAGTTTAAGTTAAATTTAATCTTATATCAAAATTTTAACAACTTAAGACAAGCTACATATGAACATAGCACACCAGTCAAACAACCATAGAAAGCATGCTATGTAAGTAATTATAGAGAAAAAGAAGAAACAGAATCCATTTAGTTTGTACGTATACACTATTGTTCATCATTCAAACAGTTACAAAAAAGTAATATTTTTTCCCCGTTAAAAGTGACATATGCTCAGAGTTACGTGTCGTTATATAAAAATAAAATAATTTTATTCATCATTTTTCCAATGTACTATATGGGAATAGCACCCAGGAAAGAAAAAACAAAAGAAGAAAACCTATTCTATTATTTGAGAACCAACAAAA
Organism: Trichosanthes truncata; assembly: GCA_033996785.1. Classification (NCBI taxonomy): domain Eukaryota; kingdom Viridiplantae; phylum Streptophyta; class Magnoliopsida; order Cucurbitales; family Cucurbitaceae; genus Trichosanthes; species Trichosanthes truncata. The sequence continues at coordinate 23,166,497 of JAWPNB010000008.1, read as the reverse complement.
TAACATAAAGTCTAAATGAAAAATATTTGAGGTTAAAATACTATCCTTGTATTTCGGACTTTGTTCTATTTTGATTATTGTATTTTTAAATGTCTAATTGTAGTCCATGTACTTCTAATAAAGCTTAAAATTGGTCCCCATGACAAGTTTGAAGTTAATTTTTATCAAAATTGGTTAAATAATAATAATAATTTTAATACAAGAAAAGACGTCGTGTGAACATACTTCTAAAATTTATAAAGGAAATGCTAATAGAGACTAACTTTTTTTAAGAAAAAATAACCATAAACTAATAATATGGACCAATTTTAAGCTTTATTGAAAGTACATGGACTAAAATTAAACATTTGAAAGTATAGGGACCAAAATGGAATAAAATTCAAAGTACATGGACCAAAATAGTATTTTAACCTATATTTGAAATGTCATCTGGTGCTATTGAAGAGAACAAGAACAAAAAAAAGTACATGGAAAAAAACCTAAATTATAGAAATACCCCTAAATTTTGTACTTTATTTCAAAAATACTCTTATTCGTTAAGTTTTGGATAGAAAACATTTATTCTTCTTCTTTTTCTTCTCTCTCCAAATCTTTCTTCCATAATAATTTATGAGAAGCTTTACTTATAAAGACTATGTGTAACAGAACTAGATAAAAACAAAGTCAATCGAAACTGAGCTTTGTTTCCTTTGCTTACAAAGGTTATGTGCAATAAAATTGGTCATGGACTATCCTATCAATGATATACGCTCCTCCTATTCTAAAAACAAACCATTTGTTTACTCAAAACTCAAATAAATAAAAAAAATCAATTTGTCTACAAAGTTTAGGTATATTTCTATAACTTAGCCAATAAAATAAAATGGTTTCTTTTTCTTCGAAGGGCACCCATGAATTGCCATGAACATGAAAAATCAATTCACCAACAGTCATATTTGTTCATATTCCATTGCCATGGAAAGAGGATAACTTTCAAACAATATTTAAAACCCAAATCAATTAATGGGTTTTGTTGTGACATGATGTAAAAGTAAAAGAAAATTCTGGTGAAAAGAGGGGTAAGTTTCAGAAAGTAAAAACTACAGAGAAGTAGTGGAATATGTATGGTACTATTTTTTAACAGTGTTGTGAAATGTTAAAGTAAATTTTGTTTTGAGTTTGGTAGGTGCTTTCCAGCTCTCTCTTGCAATATTCAAGTGTCCTTTGGGAGTCAGTTTTTTCTGAAGGTCTTGTTTCATCAACCTCTCTACTGTTCCTGTCCCAACAAGCCCCACTTGTTTGCTTTTTCAAATTTTTAAGGCTCCTTTTCTCTCTTCTTTTTTTCTTCCTTTTGATGTAATTTTAAAAGGTTATTTTATGATCCTAGTCTTAGTCCATGTGTTTTGTTTCTTTTTTAATGTTCTAGGTTTATAACATGTCAGTGAGCTTCACTAGCCTCAATTCACGTCAAGTAACTAGATGATAATTAATGTTTGAGAACTAAATTAATACACTCTTAAATACATACCAAAAGTAAAAAGACGTTTGACTCGTGTTCTAAATAAGCACTTGTAAAGTCCATAGTTGGAAAGTCTAAATTTGTGTAGCTTGTATTTGAAGAGAGATAAAATAATGAATTATAGAAACTTGAGTTTGTATAACATGTATGAATGAGTTTGTAGATTTATGATTTGTAAAACCTAACATGTAGTATAAATGTGCATATCCATTGCTTAAGATAAACAAGTGATCTATATGATAAAAATAGCTCGAATTCTTAACTTCAAGTTACACAAACTTAACTCATGAACCAAATACCATTTAAAATATATAACATTTTAGTACAACAAATATGAGAGCAAGGAATTTGAATCTCTAATCATATGGAAAAAAATAAATGTCTTAACCGTTAAGCTAAGCTCATCAAAACTCATCATTAGGCAAATTGCATCATGGATTGAAGAAAAAACATTCCATTTCTATCATATGTCCATTCATGTTAGATTGCATGATAAAGCCACACATTTGACCCCATTATAACTACATTATCTAAGTACGATATCGTATAACCACAGTTTAAAATGTAGATATCGATGGAAATGTCGAAGTCTCAACTTTATGAAATGCTCGATAAAAATATCGATAAAATTTCGATGTCGATGGATATTTCTAAAAAAATTATAAAATCAAAAAATATTTAAATTAATAAATAAATATTTTACACTTTTTAAATAAATTACAATGCTTATTATTTATATTATATTGACATTAGTAACATTTTGTTGCAATTTTTTTTGTGTTTCATCAAAAAAAATTTACAATATTATAAAGATGTCGATTCACTCTCTAGGTGGATATCAAATAACACAAAATTTGAATCCTTAATTGGGAAAGCTCCAGGCTTTAAGGAATTCAATGAAACCACAGGCCATGTGTGATCAAATAAATGTCAGGCGGTAGTCTCGCGTTGCACAAGCGTGTGGAACCATCTTCAATAATGGCACTGAGAGCGACATGTCGTTTTGAAACCAACACTAACTTTATTGTGGAACTTTGATCAACTTCATCCACTCCAGATCAGACTCCTGTTCACTATGTCCTTTGGATATTCCAACTTTGACTTGACCCCATTTTGAATTTGGTTCTTTGTTTTCAAGTTAAAGAAAAAAAAAAAAAAAGAGAGGATAAATTACATTTTTTTATCACTAAATTTGAGCTTGGTTTCTATTTAGTTCTTTTAAGATTTAGAAAATAATCCAGTAGTCTAATTGATAAATTGTCACATCTCTTTTCTGTTAAATCGATTATGAATCAACTAAGTTTAGGGACCATATAGAACTATTTTCTAAATACAGTTAAATCACCAATTAACTTAAAAGCTTAAGCCGATGAATTATGGTAAATTTAATCTTATATCAATACTTTAACACTCTCCTAACTTTTGAGTTTTAAATATTGTGCTCTGATACCATGTTAAATCACGGATCAACCAAAAACTTGAGTTGAGGAGTTATGGTAGATTTAATCTTATATCATTACTTTAACATAAATTAAGCCTAAACTTTAGGGACCAAAGATGTAATTACCAAAAGAAAACAAGCCATTTAAAGCAGAGTTGATACAGGGCAGAAAGATTGAATCAATTTAAACAAGAATGAGATCATAGTGGAAGATTATATGATGCAATAACAAACAGGTAACAAAAGCAAATGGATTACAGAAGCTTGATTTTGCTGAAGATTTGTTCGTTGGTTGAATGAATGAGCCATCTTCTTGATTGCTTCCACAGACATTGACACCAAATTTTTGGGCAGTGGCTTCAGAGGGGCTAAAGCAAAGGCCTGGATTTCCACTGAGATCCAAGTTTTTGCCCAATCTCTTCAAGAAATTTGAGTTGAAAGGCACAGTGCCACTGAGGGAGTTTCTGCTGAGATTCAAGTGATAAATGCGAGAAAGATCGCTGAATTCAACTGGGATTTGGCCAGTTAAATGGTTGTTTTGCAAAGATAAAGTGCTCAAGTTTTTAAGCTGTGAAAAGCTTGATGGAATGTTGCCAGAATAGCCAGAAGTTGCAAGTCTGAGTTCTTGTAGTTTCACTAGTTTACCAAATGCCAATGGCAGAGGAATTTGCATTGGATTGTCATCCATGATGAAGTACTGCAAGTTCTGCAACTTTTCCAGTCCTTTTGGGAAGTGCCCACCAAGTTGGTTGCTGCTCAAGGCCAAAAACACCAATGAATTTAGCTTCTCAATGCTATCAGGGATGTTGTCTGTGAGTGAATTGGAGCTCAAGTCAAGTTTTTGCAGCTGACCCAGTTGCCCAATTGTGCTTGGGATTGGTCCAGTGAGTGAATTATAGCTCAAGTCAAGCCCTTCAAGGCTTCTGAGGTTTCCCAACTGGATTGGTATGCTGCCTGTGAGCATATTGTAGCTCAAGTCAAGGTGCACCAAGGACACCAAGCCGAAAATCTCCTGCGGGATTGCGCCGAAAAGGCGGTTTTGAGACAATGTGAGGATCTTCAAGGACTTGAGGGAAGAAAGCCGAGGCGGGATCGGACCAGTTAGCGCCGCGTTGGATCGGAGGCTAAGCTGTTGCAAGGAAGAGTTAGAAAAAGTTGTAGGGGAAACAGAGAGAGTGGTCTTGGTGTGAGTGAAACAATTGAAAAAGAAGGCAGATTGAAGATGAGGGAGATCAAAGATCAATGAAGGGAAAGTGGCAGATGATTTGCAAGTAGGATTTGGGGAGGTTCCAAAGTCAAGCCTTGAGACATGAAGGAGATTATTGGGAGCTGATTTGCACTCCAAACCAGGCCAAGAGGAGCCTGGTTGACAAGGGTTGGGATGAGAGAACCTCCAGTTTTGATCAGAGGACATGGATTCCATGATCTTGAAAAGAGTCTCAGCTTCAAAGGGAAGCATGGAATTGGCAAAAATGGGGGAGGAGACAGAGGGAAGTGAAAACAGAGGAAGAAGAAGAAGGAGAAAGAGAGGCAAAGAGATTGGGAAGAAACAGTACATTGTGTTTGTGGAGTGGATTTTTGGGAGTGTGGTCAGTTGAAGGGGAGTTGTTTGGTTGGTTATGGGTATGGAAAATGATTTCATTTCAAATGGGGGGTCTTAGGAGAAGAGAGAGTGTAGGTGAGGATGGGATGTGATTGAAGTGATGGGTAGGGTAGTGGTAATTAGTATTTTTGTGACATTAATTTTGATTGGGAATTTGAAAACAAGGTGGGGTCTTCAAGATAAAAACAATGTTGGACACAAGAGAGGAGCATATGTTTCAGCTTTTTGGACACATGATCATTTTGTTTTTTGTTTTTTGTTTTTTTTCATTTAATTTGTATTAGTTATAGGTGATTTGAATAATCTGCCCCATTTTCTAATTTTATGAGAGCAAAGGAAGAAAAAAAATTTAAACTAGACCAATGTGTTATCACTTAATCAAATTGTCAAACTCTTTGATATTAATTGAACATTTGAATCAATATTTTTTAGCATGTTTGTGAGCTTTTGATAGGTTTGAAACATATCTTTAATCATTTAAAATAGTAAAACACTTCCTCTATCTAGAAGAAAAAAAAAAAAAAGGTAAAACACTCCCTCTACAAACGCTTTTTATCTATTTTTAAATTTTTTTAGACAATTTTGATTGTCAAAATATTAAAAAAAACACTTTTAATTGACAAAATCACTATCTAAAATTTTAACACCAAACTACAATTTTTGAAAGATAAAATTTAGTCATCCATATGCATTGTTTGTCAAAAACACACTTGGTGTTTATATTTGAAAGTATTTCTTACCATTAAGCAAAACAAACTATTTACCCAATTTTCCATTCTTCTATTAATTTTATGATATAGCAAAAACCAATTCGTTAGCCAGCACCATTACAAACTGGAGTGAAGAATAGGTTGTTAAACTTGCTCAATATTGAACTTTTTATTTAAAATATAATTTTTTTTTTTTGAAGAAATTTAAAGTATAAATATAAAGCAAATAAAAATGAACCATCTCATTATTTAACTAGACTTACAATCAAGTAAATATCATTACGATCTAATTAATCAATTGAAAAAAATCAAAAAATAAATAAATACATGATTTATTTTATTGTAGTTCCAAGAAACAGAGCATCATCAAGAAGTTTGCAACAATAATCAAGTAAGATGCCTCGTTTTCATTTCTTTTTCTGGTCATTTCTTCCCTTACCGCCCTTTGGAGGCCACTCTTGGATTCACCATACAGTGGGCATTCGTGTCATTGGGTAGCATCCAACACATTGAAACTTTACGTCTTTACCCCTATAAAAGTTATTAATTGTGATTTTTGTCTCCACCTCCAAGTCCCAAATCCAACAAAAAGAAATCCTAAACCATCACAGAAAATCATGGTCATTCATATAAAAATCAAAAGCTGTATGTTCAAACTTCATGCAGCTCAGTAAAAATATGTTAAACTAATGAATCCCTGAATTCAAGGTCTGAGTTTGAAACTAAATAACTAAAGAATGATATTTATCAAACATGAACAATAAAATTGTCGTCATTCAATTGTCAACTTGAACATAGCTCAACTAATTTAGGCATATACCCTCGAAGAAGAGGTCAGAGGTTCGAAACCCCCCACTCCAGGTCATTGAAACTGTAAAAAAAATGTTTATTCAATTTACTTGGAATGGTTGGCAACTCTTACACATAATTTAAAGTCAATATTTCATTAATAATTATGTACAGTAAAATAGCCTACAAACAACTTTTTAGCTTAATACAGCTGAAGAAAGCCCAAAACGAATGTACCAAAGCACCAAAGTTTGAAAAAGAAAATTATGCTGAATTCGGCCTCAGTCTCAACGAGATGTGGATTAGGATCATTTCTTGGAGTGAAAGGACAACCTAGAAAACAGGATATAGAAAAGAATGATTGGTCTTTTGAAGAGAACTTGCCTCAAACAAATGCAAAGATTAATTCAGGGTGAGTAAAATCTGACCAAGAAATAAATCAGACCCTGAGGGTCCTTTTGCAATCAGATTTATGGGTCCCTTTGGCCCTAACTTTTTTCTGGTCTGAAGTCGTCAAAGACGAAAAAAAAAGAAGAATCAAATAGGAAACCCTTGAAACTATTTTATATGCGTATATATATTTTGTGGTGAGCTATTAGTAACCAACAAAGGGAATCAAACACTCCTGGAATGAACAGCAAAATTGGGCAGAGTCAGACGTATCTTAACGTTACTGCAGTTCTTCAGACTGACCCAAACACACAGTTTAGAAAATATTCAGCAACATCAGCAGAAAATAACTTCAAACAGATAATGTATACAATGACTATAAGATGCAAATTATTGGGGATTCTTTAGAAAAAATTTCCTCACCGGCAGTTGTAGCAAACGATTGTTTCCTTTCGGGCTACCCTACTTGCTTCAAGTACTTCCAAGTGTGCTCTGTAACCAAGGGAAAGTTTGAAATCAATTCAAGGAATGTACTTCATCATGAAACCAAACTTTAAAAAATAAAAAGTAAAAAGTAAAACGAAGATTACGTCACTCATGAAATATGAATAATGAGGCAAATCAAAATATTTTAACTTATATGCAGTATAGAAAATTTACATCCAGAAGTCATCAAACAGCTTCAAATGACTAAGCCTATCATCCATCATAAATTCTATGCATTAGCCTTGTGCCGCACATTCATCTGTCAAAAAAGAAAGTGAAAGCCGTTTGAACCTTGACAGAAGGAAGACGCCGAAAAATAAAAGGAAAGAAATTGAATACACAACAATTGCATCACAGGAAGTTCATCACAAAGCCAACCAGCGTACAAGGACGGCAATTTTCACTAACCAAAGCTTGTCAAAATAATAATACCTCTGTTTTATATAAACACTGTTATTCCCTTTCTGCACTATATCCTCATGAGGCACAAAAGATGACTCTGAAACAATTTCAGCAGCTAGTTCACCTGTCTGCGGAGAGCTCTTAAAAGAGCCATGGCAAAGCTCTGAATTATCAACCTTGTTAGCTGTGTCACGAAACTTTGGCACATTAACTTCCTCTGTTGAATGATAAAGCTGTGAGTCCTTGGCTTCCTTAGATGTAGGGAAATGCTGTCGATCACCAGCATCCATTGCACTACAAATCTGGGTATCTGTAACTTCATTGATTGAATCAGATAAATGCAGGTCATCAACATCCTTAGGTGCATCGCATAGCTCTGCTTCATCAAGTTTAATATCAGCATGGCTTAACTCAGCCATATTTCCCCCAGCAGCATTATGGATCATGTCAGGATGTTCAACCCCTATATTGGCCCCACATAGCTGCATGTTATCATCCTCATCAACTTCATGAATAAGCGGTAAATGATCCACCTCTGTATCAACAGAACATAACTCTGGATGCTCCATCTCTCTATTCATGTGATGGAGTTGTAGTTGATCAACCTCAATGGCAGATTCACAAAAATGAGATTGATCGTCCTCACTAACTGCATTGTATTGCAATTGGTCCTCCTTCCTTACACGTTTTCCTGTACCTTTCCTTCTGACTCTCTCTTTTCCCCTGACTCGTTTCCCAAGTTCAATTTGGGGGGTGGAGGACAAAATAATTGGACCTCCAACTTGGTCTCTTAAACATTCATGTGCAATGTATCTTATCCTTGAAATCAAATCAATTTGTTGCTGATCCAACCCTTTGGTTGAGAATGTATCTGCTATGTGTGCAATATCCCTCAAACCAGCATTCTGTTAAAGCTTAAAAAGATTAAAACTAAACAACGGATTTAAGTTGCATAGTAATCTATGAATTATGGACTTACCGTCCTCTGAAACTCAGATGAGAGAGATATAGGCCTCCCAACAAACCTACGAGTAATTTTCAGGTACCATTGCATGTATTCATTCTCATCTACACTATCATCACCATCAACAATCTGAAGTCCACGGTCTCTCCATTCATTAAGCTCAACTTCCATTTTCGCTGACAGGTCAACTCCTCCATCAACACCCCGGCTCTTTCTCTCCCACCGTGGTACATCTTCTGGGATTGCCTGAAGCATACCATACTGCCTTAAGCAACGGTTAGGAACATGCCTCTCCGCCTTATCAAAGCATATCAACATTGTCCTTGCCCTCCCAAGTTTCAGAGAACTTTTAATATCTTCTGGAATTAGCATACCAACCATATTTCTATAAGGTAGCCACTCCACCTATAGGACAAAATCAATACAAATCTGGTCACACGTGGGTGGAATACAAATAATGCTCCGCTGAATCTAGAATTAGATGAGAAAGAAAGAAAATGTAGAGATTACATCACAAGGTTTCAGGGAATCCAAAGCCTTGCGATAAAATACTACATCACGATTTGCTGTTGGACCACTTTGTTTGCCCTTCCATCTAAGCACAAATGGAAAGCGATTATGTATTGGATCATGATTTAGCTTTGGACGCCCTATATTAAGGTGAAAGTAACTCCAACACTGGAAAGTAGAACAAAAACAAAGAGGACATTCGATTAAAAAAATAATGCAGCTAAAGAAGACAAACAGAACACATAATGAAGTAGGGGATAGGAAAGAGGAGACCAATGATTTCAGGAACCTGTAATAAGGTTAAGCAACCGCTGATGGTACTTTGTGACCTTAAGGAAGCATTCCCAAGAGCTCTGTACAAAAATGCTAGAGCAGCTGCTCCCCAAGCAAACTTCCCACACTGGTCAAAATTCTCAAACAAAGGAAGGTACATGACAGGTACTTTATTCCCAGTTGTGGTGGAAAATATTGTACTACCTACAAGGTAAAGAAGGTAAGCACGTGTATGGCGTTCAACAATTTCCATTGGAGCATCTTCATGGCATCGAGAAAAGAACTCTTTCAACCAACTAAGCTTAACCATTCCACCACTAGTATAGCCAGGATCTGGTGCTCCGCCTAGATACCTCTCACATACAGAGTGGCAGGTTGTATATGTTAAACCAATAACAGGGTCTCCATCAATTGCTAGTCCCAGTAAGAGAGCAACATCTTTCAGGGTTACAGTCAATTCCCCAACATTCAAGTGGAAGGTATTCGTTTCTCTTCTCCACCTCTCAACCAAAGCAGAGATGAGTGGGTTATCCAGACTAATTGCAGGAATCAATCTCAAGTACCCAAATCCAGCTCTCTCTACTAGTTCAATTTGTTTGGCCGTAAGTGTCCACTGATCAAGCTTGGAAGTGTGCTCATGACACCTAAGTGCACCACGCTCCTGTACATGAATTAGTTATTCATAATCTTGAAAACTAAAATTTGAAGTACAACAGACAAATGAAAAATTCAGATGGTGATAATAAAGTTTATATATCATTAAACTGCACCTGCCCATCCCAAACTGCTGAGGAGACATGCTTCTCTTGGTCATATAGAACCGAGCTCTCAATTGGCCCAGGATTGGTCCCATAAGGATCCATTAACGATACTTCCATCGCTCCCACTGATCGGAACAGCAAAATGAAAGGAAAAAAACCAACCATTTAACTCAAGTCCAACATCTCCAAGTTTACATGACACTAAGAATGACCATAACACATAATTAAAAAGACAAAAAGGACTAACCACAATCCCAGGTTGATCATATTTTGTACAAATATGCATGGAACATATTAATGCGCTCGAGTCCTGATCAACTTTATAAACAATATCAAGGAAACTTCACCTTAACTAAAAGAAACATGCACAAACATGACCAATAAGGAAGTAACAGATTTTCTGCTCACATAACTAATCCTCGAACAGAAACTAATAGAACTACATTAAAATATTGTACAAATAGTCATGGAACAGATTAGTGCGCCTGAGACCTGATCAACATTATAAATAACAATATCACGTCAACTTCACCATTATTAAAAAGAAAGCTGCAAACAGAACCAATCAAGAGTAGATTTCCTCCTTTTCATATATACGACCCACAAAGGGATCCCAGAGCATCTGTGTCTGGGAATTAGGATTAAAAGGGGAAAAGGGAATTCCGAAAAAATCAGCATGATCATCCAAGCAAGTTTATAACAATTACAGATACGCAACATGCTGAGAATTGGATCACAAACTATCAGCATTAATGAAAAATTGAGTTGATTGATAATTCATAATTTGGTTTTGGCGCGCGCAGAATCGAATAACGCGAAAGGATGCAATGAAGAAATTGAGAGAGATTAATGGAGAGGGAAAGGAAACCCTAATAAGCAAAGACGCGGAGGGAGCAGGGTATATAAATGGTGGGGAAAAGAATTAAAGGCATAAAGAAGAGAGAGGGCATTGGAACCTGGTGAATGAAGTTAGCTCAAAACGACGACGGAGACGACCTTCGCACCGAATGGAAAAACAAAAACCCTCGAAACGACGAGAACAACGTCGTAGGATGCTGGATAACGACTGTATACAATAACAATACTTTTTCTATTTTTCTATTTTTCTATTTCTATATTTCTAAATTTCTAATTTCCATCTTCTTTTTTTTTGTTTAATTTCTTTTTCATTTTTTATATGCCGTTTTTTTAGGGTGCGAATGCCACGTGGCAGAGTAAGGAGTTTGTAAGTTGTAACCAATAATTTTTTTTTTTCCCTTTAGCAATATTTCTATTTAATTTTCGGCGAATGCAAACTTTTTTTAAGTTGGAGAATAATTCTTAAAGAAATACAGAATTAGTCCTTAGTTTGGAAACTAGATTTAGAAGTATGAAAAATTTAAGTGGAGAAATTACTTTCCACCATTAAACTTATCAATTTGTATCAATTTTAACACTAAGCTTTCAATTTCATCATATTGCAACTCAAATTTAGATAAATGTTGCACTTTTAACCTTAAACTTTAAAAAGTATTGCAATTTTAACCCTCTAATAAGTTCTCGCTGCAAATATCGTTAAAAGAAGTTTTCTCTTACGCGTTCAATGAATAATAAAACATATGTACAATATGAAATCGATAAAAACTTTAGAGAAAAACATTAGACCTAAAAAATTTTTAATTGAAATTTATGAATTTTGGTAAAACTATTCAATGGTTAATTTGTGCATTGATCGAACTTATTTTTATGCACAACTTTATGTTATTGAGATTGATGAGTTTATGAAGATTTTTACATTGTTTTTTGTTAAAAAAAAATAGTGTGCAAATTAGCATAATTTAAATCAATAGTAAAAATTGCAACACTATTTAAGTTTATAGTCTAATTTGATGAAATTGAAAATTTAGGGACTAAATCGATACAACATCACAAGGTAGGGTCGAATTTGATTTTTTTTTTACTCAATATTTAAATATTTGAAGCTGTTTTGTAACTTTTGTTTATATTTTACTCTTGGCTTGTAAAGAGAGCTGTTTTTGAAGAGATTTCACGAAATTCTCTTGAAATATAAATGACTTTGTTAACATATCTTAGCTTATATCTTATATTGGTCCACCAACTCAAGCACCTTAACTTCCTCCTCGACTGCCAAAGAGAGCATAGCTCAACTGACATATTAAATGTGTTAACGACCACGAGGTCTGTGGTTCGAATCCTCCCAACCCCTATTGTACTAAAAAAAAAAAAAAAAAAAAAACTTCCTCCTCGACTTTTTTCTTTTTCATTGAATATAATAAAAACAAACCATCGTTTCAATTTTGATTATATTGCTTAAACACACAAGTTCACACATTGCCATAGAACACTATGAAATTTATATGGCAAAGACTAAAATAGACTTTCGCACAAAGTTGGAACCAAAACACATCAAATCTAACTATAAAAAGATTTTAGATTAAATTATAAGCTTATTTAACTTTCAATTTGTATCTAAAAAATTTTCAATTTTGTGTATATTCAATCTTTGCCATATTCGACATTTTTAAAAATTCACAAACTTATTAAACAAAATTGAAAGTTCAAAGTCCCATTAGACACAAAATTCAATTTTCAATTTTATGTTTAATAGATCAATTAATATTTAAAAATATCAAAAATCTATTAGACAAAATTGAAATTTTACAAATCTATTACACTTTTAAAGTTTAAAGACATTAGACACAAAATTCAAAGTTTAGAACCGTATTAGATGATTTTTAAAGTCCAAAACCTATTAGACACAAACTTAAAATTACAGTGACTAAACTTGTAATTTAACCAAGATTTTATATCCAGGTAAAATCAATTATATAAAAGAACAATGCAAGAATAGAAACAGAACCCATTAACTTCTTAGGCAAGATTGAGTTTTGCCTAGAAAATGCACCGGATTTAATTTGGAAGGAAACAGCCACTGTTAAAAAGGAAAGCGATCATTGTTTTGATTGTAGCTATGTCTGTGACTGGTGAGAGAAAGGTTGGTCCAGTTAGGGAGGAGCAGTCTCAATATTTCACCTTTAATTATTATCAGCAATAAAATATAATATAGAAACAATATACAACATACAAAATAATACAAAGATGACTTTGATTGGCAGCCAAAAAAGCAAATCAAATCCTGAAGTTTGATACTAAAGAAACTGCAGTCTTAGGTGGGATAAAATTGTGTAATATTCAAATTAACTAATGACAACTAATATTTTATTGCCAAGTTCATGGAAATTCCCAATATAACTATACGAGTCAGTGAAAAAATATATAAAAACTCTTGTATGTAAAAGAATCAATAGATTTGTACTGAATTTGCCATTTTGTTACCAGCTTCTTCAGTGATTCCTGTAGAGAACGTATAATCTTGGTGTAAAAGCAGTTAAAGTTAGCTATTGAAAGAACTGGAGGAAGTTTGTATATGCCATAGGCTTCACATCAGGATGTGGCTGCGTGACCAAAGAATATCAACAGTTAAATCACATTACCCTTAAGAAATGCTGCGTCGAGAATGAAAGCTAGGGGAGTGAGAAAGAAAGAGGATGGTAAAACTGACCACAGCGGAGAACGTGACGATGTTCGGCTTCAAATCGGGTGCTTCAAAACGAATAAAAGCACCTTTGTTACCCATCTGCCATATGAAGATAGCTTATCAATGTCAAACTATGGAGATTAGCGCACACTCATATTTAGAAGTCGAAGATAGAAGCAGAAAACAACTTCAAGGAGTTGCTATGAGAGGGAACATAAAATTGTTACATCCTCTTCTGCAGAAAGCAAACATTAAAGAAAAGCTACTAGGCGGGAGCCAAGGAATACACCAATTTACGAAGTGTTTGTTTCCATCGTATTCAGAATAATGAAAGCTCAAATTCAGCCTACTTTCTAAGGGCACGTCAGTCTGATGACACTTGCTGGGTTTTTTTTCTCCCTTATTGGCTCTAAACTTTCAGTCTTATGGTTAACAAGTGGAGCAATCAGATCCAAGTTGTAAATTTGATTGTATTCACCTAAATTACAACATTCATATATTTTAAAGAAAATAACTTACTTGATCACAATAATTTGGAGCAGAAAATACGGTGATGAGTTTACCATCATGCTCAATTTCATAGCCTTCGTCCTTCACCTCGTGAGATCGCACGAGTAAGTCTGGTTTCATTATAGGATCCTCAAATTATAAAATGAATTATGTACACAGAATTGTTAAGTAGGTAAGCTAAACCATAAAATTACATGACAAATACCTAAGTTATTTTCCTGCAAAAATCTTTTTGTTACATCTGCACCAAAGGAAATACCAACACCACGTTTACTAGGGCCTCGTCCAGGATAAGGTTGCGGATCACTCCATAGCAATTCACACATTAATCCTGAAAAGAAAATGGACAAGGAACCTAGTAATTTATCACCATCTCACGTTATAAAGCATTTGAGTTGATTAGAGCAATAACAAAGGTTATGCAAAGACCGCCAACAAAGGAAATGGAAGTGCTATCAAACACTGATGGGATAAACTACCAAGTAATGGCTTGGCAGAAATCTTTTGTGCAAAAAATATGATCAATCTCAACATAACTCAATTTCAAACACAAATGAAAGGAACACATGAAAGGATGTCCAATGATCGACTTACCTTCCTCCGGAGGTTCACAAAAACGGTTTATTGCTCTAATGTCAGAGAGCTTTACCCCATCAACATTAAAAAGGCCTCCATGAACTACAAAAACCTTCTCATTCAATACATAAGCCAAAGGCAAACAACAGAATACTTCTGCAAACAGTTCGACAAATGTTTCATTCAGCTTCGCCTTAACCTCGCCTTCAAAACCATACACTTTGTTCATACTCTTGCTCTCATGATTTCCTCTAGAGAGATGTATAGCTGAATAAGACAAAGAGGATCAATTAGATGGTGGAATTTACTGAACCATCCTTAAAAGAGTGAGCATAAAAGAAAATGTCAGGAAAAGTTTGTACAAAATAAAGGAACGCTAATGTCTCAAAGGCAATTTTGTGGTTGAATTGGAAAGAAATGAACGCTAGAATTTTTTCAAATCAGTCCAATTCTTTTGAATACTTTTATAACCTTGTACAGTTTACAATATCCAATTGGAGTGCCCAACACAAGCTTTTTTGTAATTATTCGACCATTACTATGAAATTGTTTCCATTATCAAAAAAATTAGAGTGCCCAACACAAGCTTTTAGAAAAGGGATGTCTCATCCCTTTGTCCAGGTTGTTTCGGGCCAAGTTGGCTCCTTTTTTAATGAAAGTTTGTCTTATCCCTTATTAAAAAAAACAAAAAACAAAAAGGAAATAAAAGCACTAGAAATAGGTTTAATAAACAACTAAAGTAGATTGTCTTATACCGAACAACTCCCTTGCAACATTTTTCAGACTAAAGGAAACAGCTACATATATAAAGGAAACAAAATGACTGGTTGATGCAATCTGTGATCATATAATATCTGCTAGAAGAAGTGAATATGCTTCAACCTCAAATACAAAATATGGAGGCTCCTAACCAATTGGGATTATATTCAATGTACCTGATGGAGACATGCATTTAATTGCAAACAAGGTCAGAATGACCTCCAAAGAAAATGATCCCCGATCCACGAAGTCACCATTAAACAGATAAGGATTATCTTCCGAGGGCAGACCATTCAGCTCAAAAATATTTAAGAGATCATAAAACTGCAAGCATTAAAAGATGAAAGCATAAGGGAGACCAATGTTTTAAAATACAGACACGAGAATGAAAGAAAAATTAAAAGCCTAAAAATTGTTAGAGTTCCTCTTAGAACAAGAAGAATTCAATTGTTACCACAAACTGACCATTCGAGTACACCACATATCTGGTGGAGGACATCACTACAACACATCATTATCAGGCAATTAAAAGATCACAAATAATTCAGTTTGCAGGAGATGCAATCTACCAAAAAAATTATAGGAAACAATAAAACCAACACGTTCACTGACCAAAAAGTCAAAGTTACAAAATCCACAGGGACAATGAAACACCCTACAAGCCCCAAAGGGAATTACAAAAAAGGATTCGACAGGCATGGATTAAGGAGAGAACATAATTACAGAACTCTTTTGACCTAGTGTGCACTTGGAAAGACTCTCATTACACTAGTATGTGCTAGGCTGCAGTCAACTGCAGAATGCAAGTTAATACACAATTCTATCTTTGTGTCAATGAAACATGCGTGATTATGGAGAACCACCATCTAGGTCAAGGCCCACAAGAATCAGAAAAATGCATTACCTAGGCCATACAGAGTTAGTTGTGTGTTCAAAATTGACATCAAACCAAAGAATCATATGGGCATTTCTAAAAGAAGGTAAACTGACCTGACCATGGACATCACCACAAACTGTGAGGCGCTTGCCTTCAGGAATTGTTATATCAACTAAAGATGGAAGAGCTTTCAATATTCGTTTTGTTTGCTGCAGAATCTGGAATACATATCTAAAGAAAAATGCATATCATTAAAACAACTAAGCCCATTAAACATGCTAAATGGAGTAATTATTACCTATTATTGGAGGTGCAAGACATACCGCTTATGTAAGGATTTCTGGTTCTTGAAATCATCCATCATTTTCTTCACAAAATCCAATGTTATGATATCTCCCTGTATTCTTGCTCCAGCATACTGTGGTTCAACATCTACACTTGAAAAAAAGATGGAACCGTCGTCGGTGCCCAGGGAAAAAGGTAACTCATAAATCCTCTATTCATGATGTACAGTGTACTCTCATGAGAAGAATGACTATTAACGAGCACTGAAGAAAAATTAAATCATACAAATACTAAATCTGCATTAATGAGTTAATTATAGACCTCTTTTGTTGTCTTTTTCCATTTTTCGCATGTTAACTTTTTTAAAACTTATTATAGGACAAAACCAAATTGAATTGACTGCTTTCCTAATAGGAAATAAAAATCCATTAATAGAACAAACCTACTTCTCACTACTTATGCACTGAAAAGCACAAAACGGGTAGAATTCTTAGTGCAGTAAATTCTACTACTTTTTTTTATTAAAAAAAAAAAGAGACACGACTTTCTTCTACATTGTGACTTGATCACTTGAAGAAAATTTGAAGAAGAATACAGTTTAAAATCTAGTCTTCGATTGGAAGAGCATTACTAAAACATGAATTCATCAATTTTCAACTCAAGTTAATGAATTCTAAAATTTAAGGAATTCTGACTGTTTCAAGAGAAAAATAAATAAATAACCTAGACTCTTTGCATTGATACCGCCTTCACTGCCACCCCACCAACGTGTGCCCATGATTACCAGTACCATCACTGCTATTGCAGCTACTACTGTGGCAACCTTTGTGCTAAGAGTTGAAATTGCAATTGCTATAGTTGCTACTGCTGCTGCTACTATAGCTATTTGGGTCGGCAATGACGTTGAACTTGAACTTGCCCCTATAGTGATGGATTACAGGGAAAAAGAAATTTTAATCAACCACTAATTACAGAGAGGTTTTGTACTTTAAACTCAAATGAAATTCATTTTCTGTCTTGTACAAGGTTATGGTTTTTTTTTTTTTTTTTTTTTTTTTGAGAAGAGAAGAGAAGAGAAACAAATTTCATTGATAAATGAAATACAAGGAGCTCAGTGGGCTCCTAGCTCCTGACTCCAAGTTTATGGTATTTTCAGTCAGGTAATAGCTTTGAATATCTTTTAAGAGTCCTTAATATTCATGAAGAAAATAATAATAATAATAATATAACAAAAGGAGTTCATATATCTTATTCTTTCCTTTCATTAAAATATATATATATACACCAAAACAGAATGGTAGCAGCACTGCTAGGATGCTGACTAAAAAGAAGTATTTTTTAACTGAAAACTTCTAAAATGTATGGTTAATGCGCCGTTTATCTTTTCTTACACCAAGAAATTCCTTAACCTCCTCTCAAAAAAGGTCATTGACAAATAAATTGATACCCCCAAAAATTATACTTCGACAAAATAACAAATAAAATACAATGGCAACAAGAAAGATAAAAGCTCCATGACAACTGCTACTTAAATTGTCAAGCAGAAGCATTACAGAATAAACTAAAAAATATGGAATAAAATTTATACCTACAGGGTGTAAATCAATAGAATTGGCCACAGAATCCATTTGCGGCACTGGAGCTGCAATAGCTTCTTCAAATTTAAGCTTCATAATTGCTTTCTCACATTCCTTCAACTTCTTGATAGTGTCAGGATCGTTAGGACACAACTTCTTGAGCTTTGGTTTATAAAGTAAAAAAAAAAAAAAAGAAGTTTAGTCCAGGATGCTACGATTCAAGTATGACTTTGAAAATTAGGAATCCAAGTGGTAGTCCTCCACACAGCATGCCATAAATCCGAAAAATCTCGGTGACTGAATGCATGTCTTCTAGTGAAATACAAACAAGAACTGGAACGTCTAAAAGATATGTACCATCTTCAAATTAATTTTCTCCATTTTTCTCCAGTTGGATTTTTTGATAAATTACAACTATAAAGGAGGAAAAGAAATTAAGAAGCATAGGTGTAGCTAAAAGGAACTCGTGACTCTAACATTCTGCTAGAATAATTGATATCACGGTTAAGAGATTTTCTTATGAAATGTTAAAAGGAAGGGGATTAGGAAGGAGATCCCACATTTACAAGCAATGGATACTTTTTTCTATGAAAAAAAAGGTTTCAGTTAAAAAATACTAATAAGTTACAAATATATGAACAAGAACACGGCAATAAAAAGAACTGGAATAGTAGCAAGTGATTTTTTATGTTGAATCACAAATTATCCTTTGCAGAACTGCAAATCAAAGAAACTTCTTTCATTCTATGAATGAATGCAAATTGATCTACTTAATAATGAATATAATGATGCAATTAAAAACCTGCATCTAGCTTGCAACAAAAGATTATAAAAATCTAATAGTGAAGGCATGATCAATTATTGATCTACTTAATAATTAATATAATGATAGAAGAAATGATATTGAAGGATAAGAGATAAAGAACGACAATAATTCCCAAGAAATTCGAGGTACTTGGAACCCATGTTTCCTCAAGCCTAAACCAATCAAACTATTGCTTACCTTCCTCCCCACTCATTCACTCTATTATGATCATATCCTACTAGCAAACTCCTTGGCTAATTACTAACGTGTCCTTAATACTCTAATAACATTTCTGACTACCCCAATGGGCAATGGCCTTCCTCACAACTAGGTTGTTTGTATATGTTACCCAAAGAAAAAAGCTACAAATCAAGTACTGTAACATACACATTCTAAAATTGACTTTACAAAACCAGCTTTGAATTCCTCGTGGAAAGGAAAAAAGACAAAGAAATACAGTCTGTTGCAATATTCAAGAGGATCCTAATTAAAAGCACCTGCTGAAAATCTTTAAGTGCTTCTTTGAACTTCCCCATGGCAAGATATGCAGCACCACGCCTGTAATAGCCCTAGTATGACAATATACTAGCATATATTCAAAATACACGCAAATAATATTATTAGAAGAAAAAGCCATAAATAGCAACCAAAGCTTAATTTTGAAAGTATGCCTTGGAATATCTAGGATCAACTTCAATAGCTTTTGATGCATCCTCTAGCGCACTACCATACTCCTCTAGCTTAATGTGTGCAAATGCACGATTTGCCCAATATACAGCATTCTGATTGTTGAGCTCAATTGCTTGAGTATATAAATCAACAGCTTGAACATATTTGTGAGCTGGAATTCAAAACAAAGGTCAGCACAGCTTGACAGACAGAAGGCATATTAGTAATAACATCACGAAATATGTAATTATTGAAGAAATAGTCCTTTTTTTTTTTTTTGATAGGAATTGAAGAAATGGTATTAATTGTGTGAAAAATAAAATCTGCTGCATACGTGGATTATTGCCAGTTATAGCATTTAAAGAGGCAAGAACCTGCTTCTAGGGCAAGGACAATTTCTTTTTCATTTATATCATTGAAGAACGGAAGTCCAGTTTCTTAAATAAATAATTTTTTTAAAAAAAAACATAAACTGAAATATATATAGTATAGTTGTAGTAACAAATGTCTCTTAATAACAACCTAACTAGCCAACATGAGCATAAATCAACGGTAATTGGCATGTACTCCTTCCTTTGAGGTCGGAGGTTCAAATCCACATACCCCACATTTGTTGTACTAAAAATAATAAAAAAGTTGGTATAAATAATTCAATCACAGTTAAAATCACCCACCATTGATTATCTTTGTCAGAGAAAAATAAAACATCAAATGAAAGAATATACGCCAGGCATACAAGTAAAGTGGTTTGTGTTACCTGTAAATGCTTTGTTGGCTAGACATTTAATTTCTTCGGCATCTGTAACATTAGACTTTTTGACATCCATACTGGGCATTCCCTTGTATGAAGTCAGTTAAAAAGTTAGCATTTCATAGGTTCCACAGTACCTCCCTATCATTATCGCTAAATTGTTCGACATGGTCCTCCTGAACTACAGAAACAACAGGTACCTGGCCTCACAGGAGAAGTAGACAGTTAACAACTTCACAATAAAGAAAAGATTTGGCATGCAAACATGAAGTTACTTCAAAAATGGGAACATGATTTTACTTCTACGGCCACCCCAAACTCGATAGCATTGGTGCTCTTAGCAGGTGAGTAAAATACAGCAAAAAATGTAACTATCAAGATAGCACTTCAATCCAAAATGTATCGTGTAGATTATTAAAATCACTTAGGCTCCGTTCAACTTTTTGTTCTTTGGTTTTTGGTTTTTTAAGATCAAGCTTATAAACACTACTTCCACTATAAGTTTTTTTTGTTTTGGGAATTCAAAATGTTTCGAATGGTAAAGAAATTGGGAGGAAACAAACATAAATTTAAAAAACAGAAAACTAAAAACGAGATCTTATCAAACGGGCCTTAATTACTCAGGACATAAATCGTTCACTATGCATTGTCCTCTAATAAAAGCTGCAATTGCATTCTATTTCAAAACGTGTTGTGTTCTGTTCCTGTCACCAACATGCCTGCGACACAGAGCTCTTTAAGTACGTCGAATAATTTGTTTAATTTAACCATCAGTACTCGATCATCATCCGAATGAACATAACATACCAGTACTCAAACAGAAATTGTTAGCCAAAACTTTCGATCGCCATAAACAGATCGAAGCTCACGACTCGTTGCTTCAGAGTGAGTGTGTGCTGAGACCTAATGCGACCGTAATGTTAGTCAAAGCAAACTATTCAACAAAAAACTGAGGATGTTTTTCTTCGCCTTTTTTGAATAACCGAACTGAAGGTTGAGAAATGAGATAAACAAATGGAAATACGATAAACAGATCAAGTACCTACTACGATGGTACTGGTGAAATGGATGGGTGTATTCGATTTCAGAGATGAACAGATTCTGTGGTATAGAGTAGCCCTAATTTCGTATGTAATTTGTATGTTCAACAGTTAAACTGTGCTTTGTGCGGGAGGAGTACAGCAGAGGAAAAAAGCACAGATCCATTGTTTAATATTCTCTTCCCCTTTCCTCCCCTGTTCATTGATGCTTTTTCTCTTTTGTGTTGACGTGAGTTAAAAAATATATATATTCTTTAAAGATTCATGCTCATTTGCTAAATATTGTTGAATTATTCAAAAAATATATATGTTGTTGAAACTTAAAAGATTCATGCTAAATCATTTCAAACCTAATTAAGGATGAAAATAATCTTAAACTTGAGCTCACTTTTTTGTTTACAAAAAAACTTTTTGATTAAATTTTGCCATAATCAATATACCTTTAAACTTTACGGTTGTATCAATTAAAACTGTAAATTAATAATTGTATTAATTTAGATTTTCAATTTTTATCCATTTACACCCTTCGCTAGATTATGTTTGAAAAATGCAAGCTTATAATTGTATCAATTAAGGGCTTGTTTGATAATGTTTGTTTCCTGTTTTTTGTTTCCATTTTTCATTTTTTAAGAAACATATATGTTTGACTAACCATCATATTTTTTCTAAAAAAGTGAAAAATTTTGCGAAACTACAAATATATATATATATAGTTTCTCGATGATTATGTTTATGTTATCTTTTGTTTTTCAATTTTTATACTCATATTTCTCTCTCCTTCTTTTACACCCATCTCCTCTTTCTTTCTCTTCCATCATAACTTTTTTTTTCTTTTGATACTTCTTTATCCTTTTCTCTTTTTTTTCTCTCTTTTAGTTTCTGTTTTTCTTTTTTCTCTCTCTCTTCTTCTCCTTTCTCCTTTTCTCTTCTCTCTCCTTTCATTTTCTTTTTCTTTTTCATTTTCTTTTTCTTTTTATTTTCATCAACGAGCTTTTAATTATTATTTTTTATTTAAATCTCTATTATTTTTCTCAATTTTGGTAGGATTTTAATTTCTTTTATTAAATAAATAAATGAACAACGTATTTCATATTTACCATTAATTGTCAAAGAAAAAAATATTTATTTTTCTCCTTTTTATATTTTATTTGTGTGCATGATTAGCTATGAGAAACACATGCATTTTTTAAGAAAAAATTAAAAATAAATTATCATTGAATTAAAGAAATGTGGGTATGCTCAATTGTCTAGCCTTAAATAAATGTGTCATTACCAACACACAAAATATATATATTTATAGCATGTTGTACAATAAATTCATGATCACTAAAAACTAACGAGGTTTGTCATACAATTTACAAATTAGTCTAACTGAACTAACTTGTGTAAGCCGATATCATTTAAGGTGAATTGGCTGGAGTGAGAGATGTCATTACTAATCAAATTTGAACAATATTTGAATGATAGATTTTATTACTGGTGTTTTTTTTTTCTAATTTTGATTTGGAACTAAATAAATACTATAAACTTTTTATAACAGTTTTATATTTGTTTTAATGAATGTTATATATTTTGTTATATTATGTACTATATTTTATTTCAACTAAAAATAAGAAACGAGAAACAGTTATCAACACACATTTATGTTTCAGTTTATTTATTTAAAAAAAAAACAAAAACCAATTTATACCCCTAAACTTTGGGGGTTGTATCAATAAAAATACTAAACTAATAATTGTATCGATTTAGACCTTGAGCTTTTATAAGCGTATAAATTTATACCATCTATCAAATTTCATTTGAAAAATGTTAGTTTACACGTCACACGTGTGCAAACTTTTTCAAAAATCTAGACCCCTTAATTTGAAAGTCATCAAAAATCTAGACCCCATTTTCAAAAACTTGCTTGGATTTTGAAAACACATGTAAAATGTATATAACACGACAAATAAACTCATAGGTGAAAGTAGTGTTTGTAAGTTTAATTTTTAATAACAACGAAATTAAAAAACTAAACAATTATCAAACGGGGCTAAACGTTCGAACTTCCATCCCATTTGTTTGGACTAAATTACATAGCCAAATCATTGAATTGCATAATTAAATTCGAATGAGTTAAAAATGATTTTTTTTAGGCTAAGTTGTAACTAAACCCAATTGTTCTTTTGCACACATGTTTTTTCCCTTTATTTATGTCTTTGTTTTTGTTTTGTTTTCAAATATATGTTTTCGTCCATAATATTTTGGGTATTCTTTTTCGTTTTAAATTTAGTCTTTGATGTTTAAAAAGTTTCAAAACAATCCTTCATATTTTAATACATTTAAATTTAGCCTTTCACTGTCTATCAATATTAAAATTGTGTGATAACAATCTTCCATGATAGAATGCGTAGTAAATTGAAAAACATTTAGAGAAGAAAAATGTAATATAAGAGAATAAAACTTGAAAATTCTACTAATTTTTTAGAAGATTGGAAGAAGAATTAAAAACTTTCATTTATTGTTTTCTCTAAATTTTCGTCAATTTATTAAGTATATGTAAGTGTATCACCAATCAATTTTACCAATAGTCGAGGACTAAATTGAAAAATCTTAAAATATAAGAGATTAAATCAAAACTTTTAAAACAACTGAGATTAAATTCAAAAAAACACATTGACAAATATATATATATATTTGCTGCGGACTGCTTGCATTTTGGGCTTTTTCAATAACTATCAGTTAACTCTACACCCAGAAGGCCTCAGGCCAGCCAACAGACATCACTCCGACCTTCTACGTTTTAGAGAAACCGAAAGCCCATCGTTCTCTCTCCATTTTCCGATCAAATTAGCTTCGCCGCTGCTCGCCCTCCCACCTCTCCGCCGCATCGCCCTCTCTCCTTCGTCCTCCGGTTGCCAAAACCCTAGCTCTTTAGGGCGTTCCTCATCGCTTTTGCTTTGCCACTGTTTCTTTCACTCTGCAATTATCGTCTCTAAGACCTTCTAGTTCTAATATTTGTTTTGAAGTCGCAGACCTTCAGGTATTTTGTTCGATTTCTCTAATAACTTGCTTGGATATCGATTCTTAGATTCCTCTATTTACTATATCTCAGTATGAATATATAAATGATCTAGCGCATATATATCGTTGGTTTTCTTTCTTTCTTTCTTTTGGGGAATGGAGTTTATCTTGTTGTTGGTTTTTTCTGATAGTACATAGCAATCGTTTTCTGAATGGCTCTGCTATTGACTCGTTCTGCTGTGCCAGCCAGTTTGCTAGTCAGAATTTACATATGATTCCTTTATCCATTTCTCAGTTTTATGAATTCTTGAAAGACGAAATTTTGCAATGGTTCATTAATTGTACTGCAGACCAAACTAAACGTGGGATTTTCATGAACTTTTTTGGGGTTATTGTTCATAGTGACACATATCATCCAGATCGCCCAACAAAATCTTTATGGAACATTTCTCTGGCATTGAATTTGAAATGGTTTTCCTCAAGTTCTATAGTTTTTGAAACATCATCCTTTTCTTATGCCTATGAATTGTTCGAATGAAATGCTGTTATGTTATTTATCCATTAATGCCATTTCTTACAACGCTCAGTTGTTCTCTCATTTCAGCAACATTTTTAATTTCCTCAGTCACATGTCTTATAAATCTTCACATTTCAACATCATTTTTTATCAGTAGTCGTATTATGCACATATCATTTAATGTTATAGGAATGAGCAAATCACAAGGGCCTTCATCACTCAAAAGAAAAAGGCCAGAATCAGCTCATGGCTCTGGAGGAGCTCTCATTGAGCATGAAAAAGTGCTCTATGACCTGATTTGCAGCAAGCAAAGCATGGGGATTTGGATTGGAGACATGAAAAGAGAAACAAAGTATACTGACAATGTAGTAACTAAATCCCTCAAGTCCCTCCTAGCCAGAGGCCTGATCAAACTGGTTGAACACTATCAAAACAAAGGGAAGAAATACTACCTGTCAAAAGATTTCGAACCATCAAAGGAACTGACTGGCGGTAATTGGTACAGCGACGGTAAGCTCGACAGAGAATACATCAATACTCTTAAAGTGTTCTGTGCTAGAATGATCCAGAAGATGAAGGTGGCTACAATTGAAGGGATTGTGGACTCATTCAAAAGAAGTGGAGCATCCAAAGTAGACTTGTCTAGGGAGCAAATTGAAGAGATTGTAAATGCTCTGGTGTTGGACAATGAAGTCATGGAAGTGAAGAGCACTGGATCAGGGGAGTTTGATTTTATTCCTGTTGGGAAGATTTGTTATAAGTGCTATGCTAAAGGAGGTGTCAAAGGGGAACCTAAAACAGGGGCCATGGCTTCTACTCCTTGTGGAGTTTGTCCAAGGATTAGTCATTGTACACCAAATGGCATCATTTCGCCTAGGACTTGTGTGTATTATACCAAGTGGTTAGAGTTTTGAGTTTGAAGTTTGTTGAGATTCGTTTCTAGAGAATGAATGGTGAGAATTTCACCCTCTAAAGTGTGAGCGAAGACACTGAATGTCCAACTATACGAACTATGTTCGAGTCGGCAATTTTAAAAGAGTTTTAGTTGTCCATTATTGTTTCATCATGCCTATTTCATTCTTCAATAACAATTCAAATATAGCAAGAAGACTAAAATTTTACAAAGATCGTATAATCAAAACTCTCTCTCTCTCTCTCTCTTTTTGACAAAAATCGATTTATACTTTTAAACTTTGGAGTTGTATCAATAAAACCCTGAACTAATAATTGTATCAATTTAAACATTGAACTTTCGTAAGTGTATCAATTTACTCATTCTGTTAGATTTTGTTTGAAAAACGTTAGTATTTTTAGGGTTAGAGTGTAAATTGATACACTTATTAGTTTAGGGTTTTTTATTGATACAACTCTAAAGTTTATGAGTATAAATTGATTTTTTTATTTTTATTTTTAGAAATTTGAAGTTATAACATTCTAAAAAAATATATTAAATTTTTCTTTATATATATATGTGTGTATATATATTAAATTTATGTTATAAAATAAAATTTTGGTTTGATATATCATATTTACATATTTTAAAACTAAGTATTTAAAAGTTAAAAGGTTAAATTATATATTTGGTCTCTATAGTTTGAAGAGAGTTAGAATTTAGTTTATATGGTTTTAAAAGTTAGAATTTCGTTCTTATGGTTTGATAAAATCTCATAAATAGACCCTATAGTTTGATAAAATTCTAAAAGACTAATTCAATCATTTAACATCATAGAGACTAAATTCTAATTTTTTTTCAACATCATAGAAACCAAATTTGTAATTTAACCAAGTTAAAAATTGCATATTTGAAGTTAAAAACATGGTTTAAAAAAAAGTTAAAAAGATCAGTCAATTTCATTAATATGTTGGGGGTTATGCTTTAGAAATTCGTGGACTATAAATTTATTGGTAGTTTTAATTTGTTTAACCCGTTTAACAATTTTATCATTAAAACAAGTGATGAAAATAGACATAGTTATTAAATTGTAAATGGAGTAGTGACAGACGTGACTTTAAAAAAATGAATGGAAAACGTGACGAGTATTGAGAACCACTAGACGAATGTGAATTTCAAAGTAATTGGCTTACTCACCATCTTTGTCATCTATTCTTTATAAGTTATGTATATCCTTGCATATACAATTTATTTGAAAATGATGGGGGTATAATTGAAACTAATATCATAGTTTAGGAATATTTTGAATAATTTAGCCGAACTAAAATTTTTCCAAAATTATAAAAGCAATGGAAAAAATTATCGTATTGCGAATTGCGATAATATATTCCTCAATTCATTGTTTGTCATAATACGTTTAAGCTCCTTTCAAGGACAAATTAAAGGAGGCTAATTTTCAAAAAGAGAACATTTAAAAAGGAGGCTGATTTTACAATTAATGTCGGCAAAATCCGAGGTCGGTTGACTTGGCCCGGCCCAAAGCATAAACCCTAGGTGGCGCAACAGGGCGAAATCCCTCATTTCTCATCGATACCGCATATTAAGCGTGTTATCACTTTCCACCATCTCTTATTCCTCCTCTCCCGCACGGTGTTTCGGTGCTCTGTGCTCTAATCTTCTCTGCAGTTTCAAGAGGGAGTGTTTTCCTTTGCTCTTCCTCCGTCGCTGCTCAGGTTCTTCTTCCTTCTGATCCAACTTCTAAGTAATTTCTGAGCTTTTTTGTTTCCTTGATTTTACTCTCTCTCTACCGGATTCGTTCGCGATTGCTTGTATCATGTATGTGCGCCTTACGAGATCTGTTTTCTCAGTTGTTTATATTAGACGAATGCTTACAAGATCTATTACGTAGTCGATTGTATTCGTTGGATTGAATGATCGAAATAATATTGTACTACTTAATTCAATTAATTTAATCGAAGTTTTAATTGTTGTCGAAATGAATGTATTCGTTAAATCTATGGGGTTTAAGCTGAGGAGTAAGCTACGAACGTGTTAGGATTTGTTTCCTTTGTATAATGTTGAGTATAATTTTTAGTTTCAAAGATATGATGCTCTTCGCGATGTTGTTACTATTTGTTCTGTTGATTTGATCCTTTTAACAGTAGTGTTTTTTTTTGTCGACAGTTTATAATCTCTTATTCTTGGACATTGTGAGGTTTTTGAAGACTTGTCAATATGGTTAGTATACTCTCCTCATGACGATTTTAATCTAGTGGCATGCGAAGTACTTCTTTACTTTCGTAACTGCTGTGACTTAATATATTTGAAATTCTGTGTTTACAGGTGAAGTTTACAGCTGAGGAGCTCCGTCGGATTATGGACTTTAAGCATAACATTCGTAATATGTCTGTTATTGCTCACGTCGATCATGGTAAGATATTTATAAATTTACTTATGATGGCGGACTATTCTTGAAGAATTGACATCGTTTGCTTTCATTTATTGTTATATTTTTTGTAAATGCGGGTTAGAATGTTTTTATTTTGAGGGATTTCACCTGTTAATTCACATGATAATAAAAAAATATTTCTTCTGGACATTAAATTGCGCACCAACTTTACAAGTCCACTTACACAACAAATTTTAGTTAGTTGAGAAATGCTTGTGGAGCATAAAGACCTATCTGAACCAGTGCTTTTAGATGCCTGGACTTGTCTTCTTTTAAGAATAAAAGAAATTGCATATACGTGTCTTATCATTGATTAGAAGAATGGGTAATTGTGGGCAAAAGAAAATTTTAAGAATAGTAAAAACTAATTATAAATTATCATTATATATCTTTTTTAATGCTTATTTATCTCCTTTTTTTTTTTTTGTTTTTGTTTTCATTTCAGGAAAGTCGACACTTACAGACTCTCTTGTGGCTGCTGCGGGTATCATTGCACAAGAAGTTGCCGGTGATGTACGGATGACAGACACTCGCCAAGATGAGGCAGAGCGTGGTATCACCATTAAATCGACTGGCATCTCCCTCTACTATGAGATGTCTGACGAGTCACTGAAAAATTACAAGGGAGAGAGACAAGGAAACGAGTATCTTATCAATCTTATCGATTCACCTGGGCACGTTGACTTCTCATCTGAGGTTACAGCTGCTTTGCGTATTACTGATGGTGCCCTTGTTGTGGTGGATTGTGTCGAAGGTGTTTGTGTCCAAACAGAGACTGTGCTCCGTCAGGCTTTGGGAGAGAGGATTAGACCTGTCTTGACTGTTAACAAGATGGATAGGTGCTTCCTTGAACTTCAAGTGGATGGAGAAGAGGCTTACCAAACATTCCAGAGGGTTATAGAGAATGCTAATGTGATTATGGCCACGTATGAGGATCCACTTCTTGGAGACGTGCAAGTGTACCCCGAGAAAGGAACAGTTGCTTTCTCTGCCGGTTTGCATGGTTGGGCGTTTACCCTGACTAACTTTGCGAAGATGTATGCCTCCAAGTTCGGAGTAGATGAGGCAAAGATGATGGAGAGACTTTGGGGTGAGAACTTCTTCGATCCTGCAACCAAGAAGTGGACCAGCAAGAACACTGGCTCTCCAACATGCAAGCGTGGGTTTGTCCAGTTCTGCTACGAACCTATCAAGCAGATCATTGCAACTTGCATGAACGATCAGAAGGATAAGCTATGGCCCATGTTGCAGAAGCTTGGAGTTGTCATGAAGTCTGAAGAGAAGGATCTGATGAGTAAAGCATTGATGAAGCGTGTCATGCAAACATGGCTCCCGGCAAGCAATGCTCTTTTGGAAATGATGATCTTTCATCTTCCATCCCCTGCCACTGCACAAAAGTACCGTGTTGAGAATTTGTACGAGGGTCCACTAGATGATACTTACGCTAATGCCATTAGAAGTTGCGATCCTGAGGGACCTCTCATGCTTTATGTATCGAAGATGATTCCTGCATCAGACAAGGGCAGGTTCTTTGCCTTTGGACGTGTCTTCTCTGGGAAAGTTTCAACTGGTTTGAAAGTTAGAATCATGGGTCCAAACTATGTTCCTGGAGAGAAGAAAGATTTATATGTGAAGAGTGTCCAGAGAACTGTTATTTGGATGGGAAAGAAGCAAGAAACAGTGGAGGATGTGCCTTGTGGCAATACTGTTGCCATGGTTGGGTTGGATCAATACATCACCAAGAATGCCACTCTGACAAACGAGAAGGAAGTTGATGCTCATCCAATTCGAGCCATGAAATTTTCTGTGTCTCCCGTGGTGCGTGTGGCCGTTCAGTGCAAGGTGGCTTCTGATCTTCCCAAGCTTGTGGAAGGGCTTAAACGTCTGATGAAGTCAGACCCCATGGTCCAGTGTACCATGGAGGAATCGGGTGAGCACATTGTTGCTGGTGCTGGAGAACTTCACCTGGAGATCTGTCTGAAGGATTTGCAAGACGACTTCATGGGTGGAGCTGAGATCATAAAATCTGACCCCGTTGTGTCTTTCCGTGAAACCGTCCTTGAGAAGTCATGCCGCACAGTGATGAGTAAATCCCCGAACAAACACAATCGTCTGTACATGGAAGCACGACCCTTGGAGGAAGGACTGGCTGAGGCTATTGACGATGGCCGCATTGGACCACGAGATGATCCTAAAGTTAGGTCTAAAATTTTATCAGAGGAGTTTGGTTGGGACAAAGATCTTGCTAAGAAGATTTGGTGCTTTGGTCCTGAGACTACTGGCCCGAACATGGTGGTTGATATGTGTAAGGGAGTTCAATACCTGAATGAAATCAAGGATTCTGTGGTCGCTGGTTTCCAATGGGCGTCGAAAGAAGGTGCATTGGCTGAAGAAAACATGAGAGGCATCTGTTTTGAAGTATGTGATGTGGTCCTTCACGCTGATGCCATCCACAGAGGAGGTGGTCAAGTCATTCCAACAGCTAGGAGGGTAATCTATGCTGCTCAGCTGACCGCCAAACCAAGGCTTCTTGAGCCAGTGTACCTAGTGGAGATTCAGGCTCCCGAGCAGGCTCTTGGTGGTATCTACAGTGTTCTTAACCAGAAGCGTGGACATGTCTTTGAGGAGATGCAGAGGCCCGGTACCCCACTTTACAACATCAAGGCCTATCTTCCTGTTGTTGAGTCCTTTGGTTTTTCGAGCACCTTGAGGGCTGCAACTTCTGGGCAGGCGTTCCCACAGTGCGTTTTTGATCATTGGGACATGATGTCGTCAGATCCATTGGAACCTGCTTCCCAGGCTGCGCAGCTAGTCACAGATATCCGCAAGAGGAAGGGATTGAAGGAACAAATGACTCCATTGTCCGAGTTTGAGGACAAGCTGTAAAGCACTCGCGTGGTTGGTAATTGTTGAGAAGGCGCTTATAATCCACAGCGGAGAGGTTCTAATTTATTTTTGTCTGCCTTGCCTAGGGAAAGTTTTTTGTTTTTCGAGAACATTGTTATGTTTGACTATTTTATTTGCAATTATTTTTAATGAACTATTTTAACTCCATTTCTGTTAAAGATGCGATGATGGGGCGGGGCCTGCAGGATTTCCATATGGTATTTTAGTCTCTGAAATTATAGACAGACTTCGTAGTTTAGTTATCAAATTGTTGGGAAAATTTATAGTATTACTGCTGGAAAATTTACGTTATTTCCGCCCTTCATTGTTTACCATATTAGAAGCATTTTAGATTGGTGTGGAATACATCAATTGAAACAATATTAATATGTTGAATTCTAAAATCTTTCCCACATTGAATGGTATGAAATTGTTATTACTGTGTCCATAATCTGATTTGGCTTGAGGTTTGAATATTATGGACTCTAATCCCACCTTATAGAGGTCGGGTTAGAGCATGGACTTTTGTAGGTATTATACGCTACAAAATAGTTATTTCAAATGATAACAAAACCGTAATTGAATTCTTGAAGTTAGAAATAATTTCATTTGAACAAATGGGCATATTCGACTGTAAATTATATGAATTGTTCACAGAACCAAATGGTTGATAAGGAAAAGATGGAGTTGAAAATTTTCAGGTATGGACAAACCGACAACACAGGCTCCAAACTCCAAAGTAAGCAAATGATAATTAAATCGCTTACCTATTTGTAGTCTTTTATCTTTATAAGCCGCCTTTACTTTTGAGAATGATAGCCTTGGTGGCCCCATTATGAGTCATAATCATTCTCAAATTTTTCGTTACATAGGCAAGTTGTTGGTTTTTGGTCAAAATATTTATTAAAAGTCCATTCGAAAGTGAGATTTTGAAGATTTCTGAACCTTTGCATATAATCGATTAAAAGTCAATTGAAATCAACTAAAATTAGATCAACCAAAATAATCAAATACTAAACCGATTTTAGATTGCAGGAAACCCATTTGACTTAACTTGTTTGGTTTGGTCTTTATTATTATTATTATTATTTTTATTTTTGTTGTTGAACTTTTAATTTAATTTAATTTTTTTTTTGGTTTTGGCTGGTTCAATCCAGATATTTGGATATGACACTACACAAAGGATGGGAACTTTACCACAAAGAGTGCTTATAAATTATTCACATAAAGCACATCAATTGCGTCTAGCTTGCAGAATGACAAAATTGAAGGATGGCGGAAAAGGTTATGGGGTATGAAGATTCCAAACAAAATAAAGATCTTTATGTGAAAGTTATGCCATAACATTCTTTCAACAAACAACAATTTGTGCAACAGACATACGCCTCTTGAACCATGGTGTGTGATTTGTGAAAGAGATAGAGAATCGGAGGAACATACATTTGTGACTTGTAAAAGAGCAAAGCAGATATGGTCCATGTTGTACACGAAGATGCTTGAAAATGTTATCGGGAATTTCACCATGCAGGATTTGTTGGTTACTGTGTTTGAGAAGATGCTGAAATCATTAGTATTTGCTGTTGGACGATGTGGTCGAGGTCGAATAGAAATAATGCTTCAATGAAAAAAGCTATCCCAAAGGAGGAATTGAAAGTAGAATGGATAGGGGACTACTTTAAAGAAGTACGAGCAATAGATAAGCCACCAGATACATCTTTAAATCACGGAAATGAACCTACTTCCAGAGCCTAATGGATTCCTCCGACAGAAAATTTATACAAATAAAATGTTGATGCTGCCTATCATCCAACACAAAACTAGACTGGTCTTGGTGCAGTAATAAGAGACTCGAGGAAAATCAATGGTTGCTGGAGCGGATTACCTTCAATATCGACTGGATGCATTATCGGCTGAAGCTTTGGCGATGCCACACGGGATGAAATTAGCAGCTAGCCATGGATTTTTCAATCTCTAGATAGAATTAGATGCACAAACCTTGGTCCAAGCCATCCACGCGCATGGTCTTCAATTGTCACCCCTAGGAGTTATATATTTTGGAAGAAATTAGAGATTGCGTGTAGGGGTGATAGTCTTAACTGAAACTGACCAAACTAAATCGAACCAAACCGATCCAATGGTTTGATTCGATTTTTTAGAAGAAAATTGGACATCTCGATTTTTGTTTTGGCAAAATCGAAAAATATTGCTTTGGTTTGGTTTTTGTCCAGAAAACCATTAAAAACCGAACCAAACCAAACCAATGTATATATACCTCAAAAAATTCATAAATCAAATTCCACTTCATTCTTGTGTCGTTTCATCTGTTTTCTTTCAATTAATTTTAAAGTAACAAAATGAGATTGTTAACTCTATGAATTCTTATTGAGGTGTTGAGAAATTTTAGGATAAAAAACACTAAAATAGGGGCTCGAACTAGGAAGTAAAATAGCAAAAAAATTGTAAAAAAAAAAAAAAGACAAAAAAACCGAGAACCAAATCGAAGAGAAACCAAACCGATGGACAACCGAACCGATGGTTTTGTCCTTTATTTGACATTGGTTTGGTTCCTCTTTTGCTAAAACCGATTAAATCGGTTCAATTCTCGGTTTGGCCTAAAACCGATGAAAACCAAACCGATATCACTCCTAATTGCATGATACAGAATCGGTTTGTAGGAATCAGATTCAGTCCAAGATCGACAAACAGAGTAGCACATAATCTGGCAGGATGAGCTTTAACGATGGAAGGCTCCTTTAGATGGAAAGATTTTGGGCCTGAAATTGAATGACTTTCAAATTTGATTTGAGAAGATGCAAACTTTTGTAGTTCAATTTGCTGTTTATTTTAATTAATGAAAGTTTTCTTTTATTTAAAAAAAAAAAAAAGAAGAGAAGACTAATAAAAGATAAGGCAAATGGAAGAAGTTGTCCCCACATGTTTGGAAGATGAATAAACTATAATTTTTGAAGTATTGAATTCAAAATATAAGAAGAGAGTTTGAAGAGGATAATTAATGTTGTAACTAATCAAACTATGACTCGATAGAATTAAAATGTAATGAAAATGATACGAGGCACGAGGGTTTTTTTTTTTTTTTAAATAATCAATTCTCAACCACAATGTTCAAAAAAAAAAAAAAAAAAAAAAAAATTCTCAACCACAGGTTTCATTTGTTTGAACAAAACATTTGAATTCTCCACCAAATTTCAAAAATAAAGTCAAGTTTTTAAAAGCATCTCTTTTTACTTTTCACAAAAACTGCTATTTTTCCTTTTCAAAACTTGGCTTGATTTTTAAAAACATAAGTGTAGAAAGTAAATAACAAAATAAGAAAATCCATAGGTGGATGTAGTATTTATAGGCTTCATTTTCAAAAACTAAATAGTTATCAAATGAGGCTGAAACTTTCAAATTCTTTAAAATTCATGTATCTACTATACACAAAATTAAAATTTTAGAGTTTTATTAGAAAAAAAAATTTTTAATTTATATCTAATAGATTAATTAATTTTAAAAAAAATTGAATTTTTCATGAATCTATTAGACACAAAATTGAAAGTTTAGGGACTTATTAACGTAAAATTGATAGTTTAGGGGCCTCTTAAACATTTTTAAAAGTTCAAGAACTAAATAGACAGAGAGAGACTAAAACTGTGATTTAACCTTTTTTATTATTATTATTATTTTTTAGTTCAAAAGTTGTCTGGATAGTGATCAAACCAACATTTGAGATGATAATTGGTCTTTACCCACTAAGGTAATGTCAAATTGACATTGGTTTAAGATTTTAATGGATTCAATCCACAAGAGTTATAAGGTTAAAGTACCATTTTGGTCCGTACACTTTGTATTTCATTTCATTTGAATTCATGTACTTTCAAATGTCCAGTTTTAGTCCATGTACTTTCAATAAATCTTAAAATTAGTCTTTGAAGTTAATTTTTATCGAAATTGGTTAAATAATCATAATAATTTCCATGCAATAAAATACATCATGTGAATATGTTTCCAAAATTTATAGAAGTAAAATTAATAGAGACTAAATATTTTTTTAAAGATTTTAACCATAAACTATGATTAATTTTAAGGTTTATTGAAAATACAAGGACTAAAATTGAATTAAATTCAAAGTACAAGACCTTAATGGTATTTCAATCCAAGTATAATGGTATAAATAGATTATTTTTTTCTATTAGAATTTAGGCTAAATTATAGAAAATACTCATGAACTTTGTATTTTGTTTAAAAAATACCCTTGAACTTTTAAAAGTTTCATTAATACCCTTAAACTTTCAAAGAAATACAAAAACACCCTTAACGTTAGTTTTGGATGGAAATCGTTAGTACTTTGTTTCAAAAATACCCATAAACTTTCAAACGTTTCATTAATACCCTTAAACTTTCAAAGAAATACAAAAATACCCTTACCATTAGTTTTGGATGGAAACCGTTAGTACTTTGTTTCAAAAATAATCATAAACTTTCAAACGTTTCATTAATACCCTTAAACTTTCAAAAAAAGTTCAAAAATACGCTTACCGTTAATATATGGACAAAAATCATAAGGTCCTTTGGTGGTTCCATTATTCTCCTTTCTTATTGCTATAGTTTATGTACCTTAATTGAAGTGGGTAGTTTTAGAGATTGAAAAATAGAAGAAGAGAGTAAAGAGGGTATTGAAAAAGAAAGAAAAAAAAAAAGAGGAAAAATAAAGAAACGTTAGGTCATAGATTGAATCAAATCAAGAGAGAGAATAAATGGATGAGGGAGGTAATGGGGTGGTAGATAAATGTTTTTCTTCCATATACTCATGGTAAGAGCATTTTTTGACATTTTTTTTAAGGATTAAATGTATTAATACAACTTTTGAAAGTTCGAGGGAATCTTAAAACGAGGTACTGACAATTTCTATTCATATGAGTATTTTTGAACTTTTTTGAAAGTTTAAGGGTATTAATGAAACTTTTGAAAATTCAAAGGTATTTTTGAAACAAAGTACTAACGGTTTCCATCCAAAACTAACGGCAAGGGTATTTTGGAACTTTTTTTGAAAGTTAAGGGTATTAATGAAACTTTTAAAAATTTTGAAAATTCTCATCTATGAGGATTATTTGGCATTTATACTCAGTTATTATTGATATTTTATATGTGTTATTAGATAAAAAAGGTTAGCAACAAGTTGGTTTTAGTTGAATTATTATTGGAAGCCTTTTAAATTAAGTAAGTGGATAAAAGAAAGCAAAAAAAAAAAAAAAAAAATCGCCCTTACTTAATGTTTTTGTGCACAAAATTAAAGATTGCAACAAAATTGCAATTGCATTACAATTGCAATTCTATCGTATCTGGATTTTAAAGGAAAATCTACAAATCTCCAAAAATTTAGAAATTTCATGGGATCTTGTCTCTACGATTTTAGCTGGGATTTTGGCCATAATTATTCATTGAACCCTAGCCCAAATCCTCTATAAATATTGGAGAAGAAGCCGCAAGAAGGGAATCATTTTCCTACCATTTTCTTCCTCAAAGTGCTGTTGTTTTCATAAATTTGTGCTGCTATAATTTTTTTTTTATTTATTTTACTTTTCCAGCTGATTGAACTTCATAATTTGATCATTCCTCATCGAAAGTTGTAAGAAGTCTCAATTCATTTTGAGAAAAGTGGGATTGAGTCGATTGAACGAGAAGTAAGAGAGGTCCTTATTTGTCATTTTTCTTATAATTTATTTTTTGCACTATCTAAGTTTATTTTGTTTCAGTTTATAGGAAAATTTTAGCTACTATTTTTATTCTTCCCATTTGTATTTTCCTTCTTGAAGACAATGAGTCGCTGTAATTGTTTTGCTTAGTGGGATTTTGGTGGTTCTACTCATTAATGTTAAATTGTTATTCAATTGCATGGTTATTAATTCTGAAATTTTTTTACCTTATTGTTTCTGTTTTAGTTTTGAATTTTAATTCTTTTAATTCATTTTTTTTCATTCTTTCAATGATGAGCTAAACTTTTTCTAGGGATTCAAGCTTGTGAATGTCCTAGAGGAAAGATGTAAGGCTATTGGCAAAAGGAATTCTAGCTTAACACTTGAAGTTGTTTGTTTTTGTTGATTTAATTGTTTTGGTAAACCTAGTTTGGCCCACTAGTGTTGCTTATCAAGCTTAACTCTAATACTGAAAGGGTTAGAGAAAGTGAAATTCACAAAAGCAATGGAAGAAAAGACTTAGAAATAAATTCTTAACACTGGCCCTAGACATAGAGCAAGACTCCAAAACCACTAGAATTCTGCCTCAATTTACTTAAGTTAGATTAGCCATAGAAATATAGGTTTAATCACTTAGTCTCCTAAAGATTTTGAATCAAAATTGAATAGGAGTCGAATTCGGTTTACAATGTTTTCTTGTGTTAAGCTATGATTGCAATTGCATTTTAGTCGCAATTCTTACTAAATGGGCATGATTAACTTGAATCAATTTTTTCATTCTTATTAAAATTTTCAATTTATTTCGTTAGCAAAAACACCTCTTCGTATTTGTATAACATTGGTTATCGCAATTGCATTTTGAAAACAAAATTGTGCTATCTTCATAAATTTTGCTAAAATCTGTTCCCTTGGGACATGATACTTTGGAATATTTCCAGTTTATTACTTGCATCAACAGTGTGCACTTACACTGGATTGGAGCTTTGTTTTAAGACCAAAAATCTTTTCTTTAAGCTCCTACGTTTCAGTCGATCAAAGTTCTTGGATTTTTTAAAAACAAAGTACAAAGTTCAGGAGTATTTTCTATAATTTAGCCTAGAATTTAAATACACAACAAAGACTCAACCTTATCCGCAGAGGTATATATCTTTTGACTTTTGAGTTTGAAGAAAGTATCTTTACGTATTTATGTTACGTTTAGTCTAATATATAGGTTAAAATACCATTTTGGTTATGTATTTTGGATTTTGTTCCATTTTGGTCAATATACTTTCAAATGTCCAATTTTAGTCCCTATATTTTCAATAAAGCTTAAAATTGGTTCCTATGACAAGTTTGAAGTTTATTTTTTTTTAATATCTAAATTGGTTAAATAATAATAATAATAATAATAAGACAAAATGTGAACATATTTTTAAAATTAATTGAGGAAAAGCTAACATAGACTCATTTTTTTAAAAGAAAAATTAACAATAAACTAACAATAAGAACCAATTTTAAGATGGACTAAAATTAGGCATTTGAAACTACATATAATAAAATAGAACAAAACCCAATATATATATATATATATATATAAATAATCTGTAGCCTCAATTCGTGATTTAGTGAAGTATAAATATATGGTTAAATTATCAAAAATACCTCTGAACTATGGGGTTAGTTTCAGTTATACCCCTGAATTTTGAAAAGTTTCATTTTAACCCTTGAACTTTGAGGTTTGTTTCAAAACAACCCTTGAAGGCTTTTTTTTATTAAATTTATGGACGAAAAATGATGTTTTTGCATTTGTATTGTTACTTATGTCAACATATTTGAACATATACGTTGAAAAAAAAATTAAAACATATGCAAATACGTGATTTTTCGTCTATAAATTTAACAAAAAAACCCTACAAAAGATTATTTTGAAACAAACCTCAAAGTTCAAGAATTAAAATAAAATTTTTTAAAATTCATGATTATAATTGAAACTAATCCCACGGGGTTATCTTTGATAATTTAACCTAAATATATTTGAGGAAATTTGTCTACCATTGCAAGAAAACAAGATAGCAACATCAGAAATCTTGTTAAAACTCTGCAAATTTCTACTTTATACGGCCTGACTGAGTCGTAGTTCTCTGTTCATCGCTCGAAGTCGTCGTCTAAGCGACACAATACCCATCCCAACAGAATCGCCAGCGAAACATCCCTCAATTTCGATTTTCTTTATTCTTGTTATCCTTCAGAATCTCGAAATTTTGCGCATAAAGCTTTGTTCCGCGACAAAGGGGGAGAAGAATTCGATTCCTTTGTCGAACTGAACTTTCGAGGAATGTAGTATATTAATTTTGTCTATTATAGTGTTTTTTGAGGTGGTGGCAATCCGTTTCTTCTCTGCCTCCATGGATGCTAATGTACGAGCTCGTTTCACACTCGGCAAACAGTCCTCGCTCAAACCGGAACGTGAAGGCTCGGCTGTGGTTACGGATGAGCTGGATGATTCGATCGCGATTGATCCTGGGATTAAGCTGATGTACCTGGCGAATGATGGCGACTCGGATGGGATTAGAGAGCTGCTGGATTCGGGTACCGACGTTAATTTTCGCGACATTGATGGCCGAACCTCTTTGCATGTTGCTGCTTGTCAGGGCAGGCTGGACGTCGTTGAGTTGCTACTCGAAAGAGGAGCGGAGGTCGACGTTCAGGACCGCTGGGGCAGCACGGTGAGTTTATGGATTCTCTGTTTCTGGTAATAGTATGTTTAAATGGCTTCTATGTTTTTTGAGATTTTGAGGTTCGCAGATTGAGTTTATTCGACTTCTCTGGTTTCCAAATACAAAAAGAAAACGAAGAACGTTAATATGTATTTGAAATTTTGGACGATTATTTTTGATATTTGGCTGAAGTTGAATCAATTTATGGTTGAATTTCTAGAACATTTTCATTCGCTAAGTTGTTTATTGTTTTAATTTGTACTATTACTGCTGCCTCGTAATTGAACTAATACCTCTGGTGTTATTGAACCCCCGAGGAAAATGAGGTTAGCATTGTCTTAGTTTCTGATTGGTTCTTTTAAGTTTCGCTAAATATCAACGGATGTTAGATGCTTGAAATAAGGTATCTGAAAACTGTCAGATAGGTATGTTGGACATTGCATAAGCGATTTATCTAGTACCTACAGTATAAATTTTCCTTTTCTTCCAAACAATATAAAGAGGGGCGGAGATTTGAGCCATGACAAGTCGTTCTAGTGAGAATGTGATGGATTGTAATTTTTAACAGTTAATGCATCTGTCTATTGAAGTCTTGTTCCTCTTTTTAAGAAACAGTTTCATAGTTGGTTACCAGACCCATTTACTCATGGTACTTGATATCCATTTTCTGTTTCTATTTAATACTCAGGGTTAAGAGAAGGGATGGAATGGTAAAAGAATTTAAAGTTGTATAATCAGGAAATTTAGAATTTATGTTGTGTTTAATAGCCTCTTGCAGATGCCATATATTACAAGAACCAGGATGTGATCAAACTCTTAGAGAAACATGGTGCAAAGCTACCGGTAAGAAACTGTCATTGGCACAGGTGATGTGCAGTTGCTTTCATTCTGTATGTGCTTCTCACCTTGCTTCTTGTATATCCCAGATGGCTCCAATGCTTGTGCAAAATGCTCGTGAAGTTCTGGAATATGAGATCAATCCAAATGAGCTTGATTTTTCTAATAGTGTGAACATTACAAAAGTAAGTTGTTGCTCCTCCTTGCATTCACGCTATGCTATCAAATTTCTTTAATAAATTTTCTATTTTCTGATGTATTTTTCTTTGTGTATGATAACAAATTCAACAGTTTAGATAAAATTGTGGAAGTGGAAACTCTAAATAATTGACTGTTTAATTTTTCAATTGGGACATGCATGACAGGAAATCTGAAAGTTTCTGCCAAATTTTCAGTTTAATATTAACACTACTTTAACATCCTTGAGGAATCTGAACTTAGAAAGAACAAAAGAATTTCAACCACTTTTTAAGCTTGCAAATGCAAAATACAATTATCAAAATTCTCACTCCTGGTCTAAGCATGGTGGCAAAGACTTGGCTTGCTAAGATTAGAAAGCTTCCATGCCTGTATCTCAATTAAAACTATGTCAATATTATCTAGCTTATGATCCCCCATACTTGCGGTTTGAATTTTGCTTCTGCACATTGATGAAATCTATTATATTTTGAAGAAAAAATTGAAGGATATAGCAATTTATTCTAATTCTTGCTTTATGTAGAACCTTGTTGATATGTACTTAGTAAATTTGGGTGTTATTTATTTATTTATCAGAAACAAGAAATTGACTGACTTCACTTTTGCTAGTCCTCTGAATCCATTTAAATATAATTACACAGGGAACTTTCTGCATTGCATCATGGCGTGGAATTGAAGTTGCTGTGAAGACACTAGGCGAGGAAGTTTTCACCGATGAGGATAAAGTGTGGGTTTGATTTTATGAAATCATTACTTCTTTTTCTTCTGTTTATTATACTTCCATTTACTCATCATATATTGGAGGTGGACTCAATAGTTCCCTACAATTTCTCTTGGGGTCCCTCCGTATCTGGTTATTGGAATTCCATCACACAGTCCATTTGGATAGTTCTACAGCTTTTCCTTCTATTCTATTAGATATGGAAACTTAATCTCTTGATATCTATTTTATAGTAAAGTTCTAATATTACAGGAAGGCATTTAGGGATGAACTTGCTTTACTTCAGAAGATACGCCATCCTAATGTTGTACAATTTCTGGGGGCTGTAACACAAAGTAGTCCAATGATGATTGTCACAGAGTATTTGCCCCAGGTCTGTCCTGTATTCCAACTTTATTATATGAAGGAAATTTGACCACGTTCTTCTTTGGGGAAATTTGCAATAGTTATTCACCATATTCCTTTAAACTTTGTCATTTGAAATGCTTAAGTGACAAATCAACATGGTGAAATAGATAACTGTTCATGAAGTTTTAAGATTGCATGTTGCAGTTTGTGAATGCATTAATGTTATGATCTAGATGTATTCTATATACGTTTCCTAATGATTTTGTTTAGCACAACATGTTTTCTTTCAAATTGCTTCTTAGAAAATCTGCTGAGCAGTATTCCTCTATAATACCATGTTGTAAGATTAAAGTGGAGCAGTGGCCTTGATATGTTAAAATCTTTCAATCTTGTAGAAGTTGATGTCAAGTTTGAAATTAGTCTCAAGGTATAGTGGATGAGGAGAAAGAATTAATGCATATTATGGTCTATTTGAGTAGGATAGAAGGTAAAATTTCCATGCTGAAGTTGTAGCTACGTTTTTTAATCTTTCTTTTTAATTCATACAACCATCTACAGGTTTAATGCTCATGTATGTAATACCTTGAAGAGTATTTAATGACACTTCCAGAATTTTTGACCAACTATGGATGTTAATATTTTTGTTTCTTCATCTTGGAGTCTTAGATCCAAGCTTTTTATAATTATTCTCTCAATACTGTATTTCATTTAGAAACAATTTTTGCAATGCTTGTACATTTCATATATCACTGATTTATGTTTTCTTATAAAAAAAATTTATTTATTTTTTTTCTTCCAGGGGGACCTTCATGCATTCTTGAAACGTAAAGGTTCCTTGAAGCTAGAAACAGTTGTAAAGTTTGCTCTTGACATTGCTAGGTCAATTCAGTTTTATGCTCCTTAAATTTGTTTGAAAGGTTTTTTGGTCTGGAAAATTGGTAATTGATCAATTATTATAGTAAAAAACAATTGTGAAGAAGTATGATATGCACTAGTTCTACTTCATATCACCACGTTGCCAAGAGCACATATTAATCCTTGCATTTAAGGTGAAAGGTGTCGTTACATAGTTCTGAAATTGGATTATCTTGATCACCATTCAAGATGGCTTAGTCATGAATAATGATGTAAGGATCATATTTACTTATTCTTGAGGAGATCACTTTTTTATTAGAGAGGTCGATAAATCAAGTGAGGAGGTTTGGGAGATGGCTAGGCTTACTACCTCCTTGAGGGCGTCAGTCACTAAGCCTTTTTGTAATAATGAGCTTGGTCTTGTTCTTTTGGATTGAATTTTTTTTTCGTAGTTAGAGCCAGACTCCATTTTCTTGGGGCTTGTTTTTGGTATGCCCTTGTATATTCTTTCATTTTTCCTTAATAAAAGTGCAGTTTCTTACCAAACAAAAATTTGGATATTGTTCTCAACCAAAAAATTACAAAAAATGCACAAGAGATCAAAGGTGCACATAAGGATTTGCATTCAAGAGAATTATCTTTGTAACAAAAGATGACATTACATAGATTGCATTTTGACTCTAAGAAATTGATAATTAATGATTGGCAGGCTCTTATGAAGTAGTTTTCGGGAAGGGGTGTTCTCTACCCCTGGCCCTTAGGCTGTTGTTGCCTTTTTGTTTGGAATATATCTCTCTTTGACGTTTCTTATCAAAAACACAAAAAAAGACTCTAAGAAATTGTTTTTAATCAGTTGAAATTCTATATAATGTTGGACGAATTCTGTAGTTTGATATGATATAACTGAAAAATATTTATTGACCTTAGTCTAGATTTCTGATACCCAACCTGTGGTGTGGGTTGTTTGTTCTAATAATATGATATAATCGTACTAACATAATTCTAACATATTTTACAGGGGAATGAATTATTTGCATGAGCATAAACCTGAAGCAATAATCCATCGCGATCTTGAACCTTCGTATGTGTTTATCTCTTTTCCCTTACCATTTTATCTTTAGAAATAGTTATAGAAAAAACAGATTGGAGATGGTTCGAGTAAATCATGTCAAGTGCTGATAGCACAGACATCAGAAGTGACAGAATCCAAATTGAAATACCATGCCAGAATTCCTTTCGTTTATAGCTTCTTCAAGATAGTGAAGAAAATTATGTTAGAGGAGAAAAGAGTACAAGCATCTTCTTAATCAGGCACTATAAGATTACATGCAATTATTTCCTTTGATATCTAATAATCATAATAACCTTTAGGAAGCGGTATTTGTCTGGTTTAACGACCTTACTTGAACAGGATCTGTTCTATAGGTTGTACAACAGTGTCTTAGAGTTCTAACAGGATATGTTCTATAGGTTGTACAACTGTGTCCCAGAGTTCTAAGGTATTTGTCTGGATTAGTCTGTAACTATCATATAGACTGATACAGTAATATGCAACAATCTGTTCAGAGATGGTGTTACAGTGCCAGTCTAGACGGAGTGAAAATTTTGAACTCTTGAAGATGACACTTTAGACCGTACAATCATAATTAACTTTAATCAATAGATTGAAGTGCTTAATATTTTTTCCATCGGTGTACTTATAGAGTTAGGCTTCTATTGGCATGAGTTGTAAGTTATCGAATGCTAAATAATATGGCATGAGATGTAAGTTATCAATTGCTGAACAATTTGAACTTTGAAGGTTGCTTATTTGTTTGAGTAAGACAACAGAAACATACTTCGGGATGATTCTGGGCACCTGAAAGTTGCAGACTTTGGAGTTAGCAAACTTCTGAAATTTTCAAATAGGGTCAAAGAAGACAGACCTGTGGCTGTGACATGTCATGATACTTCATGTAAGTTTATGCTTTGACTAAAATTAGTGTTATTTTTTCTCTCAATATCTCAGAGGGAGCCATGTCGAATGTTATTGCATATGTATTGGGCTGATTGTGGCCTGTCTTGTAAGGCAACTACTTAGGACCCATCCACCAGCTTTGCTTTGTGTCACG
The DNA here is from genome assembly GCA_033996785.1 of Trichosanthes truncata. Classification (NCBI taxonomy): domain Eukaryota; kingdom Viridiplantae; phylum Streptophyta; class Magnoliopsida; order Cucurbitales; family Cucurbitaceae; genus Trichosanthes; species Trichosanthes truncata. The sequence continues at coordinate 23,122,071 of JAWPNB010000008.1, read as the reverse complement.
TGTGTCTAATTCCTAAGAGGTTCATGCTTAATTTTGGTCCAACCCATAGTTGGAACTATCCTTCCACATTAATAAAAGAAAATATAGAATGAAGATCCTTTATGCAGTTGTTGTCATGTATTTGGACAATTTTCTATTCTTATGTATGTATGCTTGTGTGTGTGTATTATTTGTACTCTTTTAAGGAAGTTGCTGGTTTCTCTTGTACAGGGCGATATGTGGCACCTGAGGTTTATAAAAATGAAGAATATGATACGAGAGTGGATGTATTTTCATTTGCTTTGATCTTGCAAGAGGTGAAATCTCTCTAAATGATCATTCTCTTATGTGTGCCAGTGTTCAACTTGTAGTTCAGTTCATGTTTTTCTTGGCTATCACTTTTTTTTTTTTTTTTTTGTTTCATACAAGCACATATTGTCATGCGTTGCCAATTATCCTCATCAGTCATCTGTACTAGTTTGAATGTACAAGTACTATTGTCTTATTTTTTATCAAATACATTTTTCATACGAGTTGGCAAATATATGTGTGGCTTCAATGCTCACTGAGGAAAATTATTGCTATCGCTGCAAGGCAATGATTTCAGTATTAATATTCTATGCATGTCTAATTGTTAAATTGTACTTTTCTGAAGTCATTCCTCATGCCAGTTAATAGTTTCAAACTGATTGGTGAAGAGTTCTCCAAGCTCAATTTATAGGCTATACTTGCTTTCTACTAAGCCAACTAATTAGTATTCATAATCTGATCTAGATGAAGGGCCTGTTTAGAATGACTTTCTAAGTACAAGTCCGAAGATTTTTTTGAAATTTATTTATTTACCTATTATTTTTTAAAGAAAAGGTTTGTAATTTAAAAGTAGACTTGGGATAAATGATCCAGTTATTTCAAAAGTTCATAACTGATAGTAGAGTCCAATCTATTCTTATGCATATAAAACCAAGCTCGAGAGTACAATATTCAAGCTAAGTCTGTTGGGCCCACTTATTTGGAGGCATTCCTGATGAACCCGATTTGGTGCACCCAACTAGTAGGAGGGAAAATTCCAAAGGTCCCCACCCGTGTTCAAGCCATGCTTGACATCATTCTCCTCAAAATCTTCCGCGAGGGTGCAGCCAAGGGACTTCAACATGAATCTAGCTGATATCAATTGAGTTAGGGGAGATAACCGACTCTCCTATGAGGTGCAGTTGATATCAATTTAGAGTGCATATTTGAAGCGTAATTTATTTGGGCCCATCTCTTTAAAGGCATCTATTATGACCATCATTAGACACTCAATGAAGGGAAGGAAAGACTCCATTGGCTCCTTCCAGAAAAAGGTACTATCAATGGAGTACTATAACTTACTAGACCCAAATCAACACACATTTGGGATCTCAGTACTCTCAGGATTACATCTTAATTCTTCTTGATCCTCCTATAAAGAATCTTTGCTAAGACATCTACGAATCACCCACCATAGGCTTAACAGAAAACCCACCCAGCTGACCACTTAACTATCATAAAACCTCCAAAGGGGCGTGCCAGGTTTGGAAGAAGTAATTGTAATGGAAGACACTTCTCACTTCATCAGCCAAGAAAGGCCACACAAATCAATACTCAAATTTATGACTTCTTCAACAAGTTCTGATATCTGTTTCGGGAACTTGAAGTTTCTTGATTATCCCTTTTCTTTTTCCATGTGTACTAAAGAATAACTATCGTTAAACCTCCAACTGTCATGACAGCCTTCAGCTAGTGAGAGCTACTTAACTTTCCCCTCCTAACATATGTAAATTGAATAGGTGGCTGGTTATGCCAGTCAAAATGCTGGGATATTTATGAACTTGAGGTTTTAGTGAGTTTTCCTTATTTAAATCAATTTACTATTCTCTATATATGTCTACAAATTCCGTTGAAGTAATGAGCAAGGAGTATTCAATTGAGCTTAAGCAATTGAATTCCCAATCATTTTAAAGTTGAATCTCATCTTATTCAAGTGATTTGAGTTGTTAGTCACTAAAATGCATATATGGGTACCGTGTTGAATATTCATGAAATTTTAGGCTTTTGGATTTATAATTCATTGATAGTATTGGTGCGGATGTTCTCTTGCTGATAACATCTAATATTTTATGGGATCAATGTAGATGATAGAAGGCAATCCGCCTTTTCCAACAAAGCCAGAAAATGAAGTACCTAAAGCTTATATAGCTAGTGAACGCCCACCATTCATGGCTCCACCTAAGCGTTATGCTCATGGAGTAAAGGAGTAAAGTCTTTTTTTTTCATTTACATACTACTATATGCTTGCTTATTAGATATTGGTATTTCATATTTTCTTCTGTTTGTATAAGTCACTTTGTAGTTGGAAAATTTTTCTTTTTGGGTTGGCTCATGACAAAGCATGCTAAACATCTTATAATAATTGTCAAGTCAGTTAATCTTAATTACTGCACTTTCTTACAGGCTAATCGAGGAATGTTGGGATGAGAAGTCACATAAAAGACCAACGTTTCGGCAAATAATAAGAAGGTTGGAGGATATTAACAATCGACTTGTGCAAACAAGGAGCTTGAAGGTGCCCAAGCTCTCTCTCACTCTCTGTGTTAATCAACGATACTAACAATGATTTTGCCTCTCATCATAACTGAAATTAGAAAAATAACGATAGCCATTTTTGTCGCATTAATTGTTTACAGGTGAATCCATTATGCAAATGTTTCATGAACCTGACAACCTTGTTTAAAAGGGAAAGGACTAATCCAGGCAGCAGATCTTACTCGGAAAGCTAATGAGTTAGTATTCGTTTATAGATTCTCAGCCTTTTCTTTCTCTCTCTTCCACACATGTTTGTGATGTTGTTACTGAACAGAATGTTTGAGGCTTGCTGTGTATATCTTTCGCTTATTATGCCTTCGAAATAGTGCTCAAACATTTTTGTATTGCTCTGTTTTCCTTGGTTGGATGAGAGAGTTGTAAGCTCTCTGCCTTAACTGGTTTCTTTGCCATATATCTGCTTCCTTATTTCAAGTGGATCATCCTTGTTAGTTGAATATTGTCATTACTTATTTCAGTTGAATCTCTTTTTTTTTTCTTACAGTATCCACAAAAGAGAAATATCCTTCATTTTTGTACTTGATTTAATGATGCCACAAAAAGACCTCTATCTAACTTGCAAAACAAGATTATGAAAGCATGGGGTACGAAATGACATGATTTAGTATTAACAATCGTGTAAATCAAGTAGTCCGTAGTTAACTTGAGCATAGCTCAACTGATTAAGACATATGTCATCGATTAAGAAGTCAAAGGTTCGAATCCTTGAATCTCTTTTTTTTTCTCAGTATCCACATAAGAGAACTATCATTCATTTTTGTAGTTGATTTAACGATGGCACAAAAAGACCTATATCTAACATGCAAAAAAAGATTTAATGATGCCACAAAAAGACCTGTATCTAACTTGCAAAACAAGATTATGAAAGCATTGGGTACGAAATGACATGATTTAGTATGAACAATTGTGTAAACCAGGTAGTCCGTAGCTAACTTGAGCATAGTTCAATTGGATAAAACATATAATCTCAACTAAGAAGTCAAAGGTTTGAATTTCTTCACTCTACGTGCTGTTAGAACTAAAAAAAACAGGTAGTTTGTATATGTTATAGTTCAAGTACTTGGATTTCTTGATAAAGTTATTAAAGCAAGCATCATTAATAATTGAGATTTATTGAGATTGACTGATGTCGCAAGATTTTTTATGTGTTATTTTTTTTTAAAAAAAGAAAAAAAGAAATCTATTTTTCCTCTCTGCTTTATGTCAAACATTTAGTGGTCACTAGGAAAGTCATGGGTTCAATAGAAAAGTTTGAAGATTAACTAAAAAGGTTTTTCGTAAGTGATTGATTAATCTCAACTTAGTCATAGTTCATCTTGTTGCCAAAGTGAGTATAGTTCAATGGTAATTGACATGTATCTTTGATCGAGAGGTCAGAGGTTGGAATCTCTCCACCTTCAAATGTTGTTAAATTAAAAAAAAAAAAGTCACTGTTCATCGTATTACTGGCATGAAGCTATGCAATTATGGAAAAAAAAAAAAAAGTATTGTTGCACATATCAGTTGGGGGATGGTCAAAATGGGTGTATTTCATAATTTGAGCTGAAGGACATCAACATTGGATATTAGAAAAATTAAAGGAAAATGATAAAAACTACTACATATCATTGAACTCTTTCAACTTGAGCACAATTAAAAAAAATGACGCGTAGAATCCCTATAATTTATGATTTTTTTTTTAAATTTATATTTAAGTAAATATGCTAAAATAAATTAGTTTGTTTAAATCATATTTTCATCTCTGAATTTTCAAAATGTTCGTTTTAGTCCCTAAATTTAAAAAATAAATAACCATTTTGGTCTCTTGACTTTTAAAATGTCTATTTAATTTTTGAATTTACAAAAAGTAACTATTTTGGTCATTGATAGATTATTTATTATCTAATATTCATTTACTTAATATTCGTGTCTAATATATATTTTTTTTTGAAGAAAGAAATTCATTAAAACACCACAAAGTTAGATACAACTACCCTCGTCACTAATATTTGAGGAAACCCATGAAGGGAAAGCAAAGGAAAAGAAGACGACTCCAAGTCCCTGAGCGACGAATTCAATGGTGTTGACGATGTTCTGCCTCTGAAAGGTCGATAGCTTCAACGTTGAGGAAGGTTGATGGTCTCCCTCCTTTCAATTCGTTCTAGGAGGCATCGACATTGAGTTTCCACGCATTTACCTAATACGTCTCATCTCCAATATATTTGTTTTGAATACATGTTCATATTAATATGAAACTATGTTATCAATTTGTCCAAATCAAAATAAAAATAAGGACTAAAATGGTTATTTTTCTAAAGCCAAGGGACCAAAAAGGGAAAAAATGAAATGTAGGGACCAAAATTGAATAAACCTTAAAGTTTATAAACCAAGTTATTTTTACTTGTTATTTTGCATAAAAAAAGAGATACCTTGGAAAAACTTCTTACTTTGAGTCACATTTTGTTGGTTTTATATTGGCTTAGCCAGTATCTCTTTCCAACCTTTTTGGCCCTAATCATCCAAGCTATCTATCACCCAATCTCAAGCAACTCTTCATTTGAGTGATTGAGTACGTTCCAACATAACTATCCTATTTTCTCTCGTGCATCCATCATCAAATGGTTTTTTTTTTTTTTTGACAATATATGAGGTTAGAGATTCATACCTCTGACCTCTTGATCGAAAATACATGTTTTATGTCAGTTAATGTGTGCTCATGTTGACACATCAAATGGTTTATACAACTCTTATATATAATCTTTATTCTTCATCGGTTGTCATTGCTTAAATTGTCGGTTTAAAAACAATATTGTAACCCATCTAATTCAAGAGTAACTTTTACATCCATTCACCCACTATCTTGAGATTTATATTAAAAAAAAAAACATCAACTATGAATTTTCTGTTTAAAAACTTCTTCATTCTCAACTCAACTACGTGATGAGAATCAAGAATGGCAAAGTAGACCGAGATCAATTATAGTTCACAAATTGTGAATAATAGAGATATTATTGTAAATATGGCACATGTAAATGCCCATTCCACATGCCCACTTAATATCCATGCCAAGTGGCATTTTCTCCATAGCCAAAGTGTCTTCTATGTGTCCTACAAAGGCCATAGATTGGTGTCCAAATGTACCACATCATGCTCTCAAAATTGCCTATAAATAGTGGTTTTTGGTGGATAAATAAAGATATAGATATTTGGAAAAGAAACCTCTCTAATTTCATTTGCTTTTAATTTGCCATAAATCCCTATTTTTGTTTATATTATATATATATACTCCACTTGTATTATTTGTTTATATTATATATATATACTCCACTTGTATTATTATTATTATATGTTTTGGTAAAGTTTTGGTGCCTAGTTTCGCCTCTCAATTTTACAACAGATATAAAGTTTTATTTATTTATTTATTTTTACAAAAAGATATAAAGTTAAACTAGTACCGCAAAAAGAGAAAGTTAGAGCACCATTTTGCAAACAATGTTCAAAAGCAGTGACACATGTGCAAAAAACATCTGAAGGAGGTTAATTTTATAAATTTGAATTGGTTGACCTGGCCCGGCCCAATCGGAAACCCTAGGTGGCGCAAAAGGAAATGGAAATTCCTGATTGATACCGCATATTCGGCGTCGCTATCACTTCCCACCACCTCTTATTCCTTCTCTCGCGCACGCTGTTTCGGCGCCTGTACTACTCTTTTGTGGAGGCTCAAGGAAAAGTCTCTTCCTTTGCTCTCCCTTCATCGTCTCTCAGGTTCTTCTCTCTTGTAAGCTCTCTCTCTCTCGCTGAATTTGTTTCCGATTTGTTTCTGTTCATCAACTCGCGCTTTCATGTACGTTTGGTGCTTACGAGATCCGTTTGATCAGTCGTTTACATTCGATGAATTCTTTCGAGATCTGCTTTTGTTGTTGATAGTATTCGATGGATTCAGTAATTGAAAGAATTATTGTGAAGCGTAATTAAAGTAATTTCATTTAAGTTATGTTTATTTGAGATTTGCTCACTTGATGTTATGTTGAAGATAATTGTTAAATTCGTTATTGCCTTTTGATCTGATTATTTTCTGATTATTTGATCATTTAACAGTAATATATATACTTTTTTCTGGCAGTTAATAATCTCTTATTCTTGAGCATTGTGAAGTTTGAAGACTTGTCAAGATGGTCAGTATGCTCTCCCCTTGACGATGTTATTTTTGTGATGTGCAAAGTACTTTTTCACTTTCATAAATTTTGCTGTGAGTTTAAAATCTTTAATATTTTCTGTGCTCAGGTGAAGTTTACAGCCGAGGAGCTTCGTCGGATTATGGACTATAAGCACAACATTCGTAATATGTCTGTTATTGCTCACGTCGATCATGGTAAAATACTTTAATTGGACTACTTTTTGAGGGTTTTCAAATGTTAATTCACAGGATTATAAAAATCTTTCTGCGGGACATTATTAAATATAAAGTTGAGCACCGACTTTTCTAGTCCACTTATGTTATCAGCTTAGAGATGTTTCTAGCGCACGCAGACCTATTGGAACCAGTATTTTCGCAGACCTATTGGAGCCAGTATTTTAGCAGACCTATTGGAACCTTTTTGGAAAGAAACAGTTGTAGATTTAACGATCAGGAAACTCATATAGAATTCATTTGACTATATTTTTGGTGTTACTCTCATGGTGTTAATTTTATCTACGCTCAGCTGTTATATTCTCACTGATCTCTACAAAAGCTAGAAGAATTTTTTTTTTGGGTGATCTTCCTCTTAGGCTCGGCTTCCTCCCCCCTTTTTTTGTAATTTCATACCATATTTCCTAAAATGAAACAATTGCATGGACTTCTATTTTCTCATTGATTGAAAGGATGGTTAATGACAGTAAAAAGAAAGTTTTGACTATTACGGACTAGTTGTAAATTGTTACTATATATCTTTTTTAGCCCTTATTTTATCTCCCCCCTTATTTGTATTTCAGGAAAGTCGACGCTTACAGATTCTCTTGTGGCTGCTGCGGGTATCATTGCACAAGAAGTTGCCGGTGATGTACGGATGACAGACACTCGCCAAGATGAGGCAGAGCGTGGTATCACCATTAAATCGACTGGCATCTCCCTCTACTATGAGATGTCTGATGAGTCACTGAAAAATTACAAGGGAGAGAGACAAGGAAACGAGTATCTTATCAATCTTATCGATTCACCTGGGCACGTTGACTTCTCATCTGAGGTTACAGCTGCTTTGCGTATTACTGATGGTGCCCTTGTTGTGGTGGATTGTGTCGAAGGTGTTTGTGTCCAAACAGAGACTGTGCTCCGTCAGGCTTTGGGAGAGAGGATTAGACCTGTCTTGACTGTTAACAAGATGGATAGGTGCTTCCTTGAACTTCAAGTGGATGGAGAAGAGGCTTACCAAACATTCCAGAGGGTTATAGAGAATGCTAATGTGATTATGGCCACGTATGAGGATCCACTTCTTGGAGACGTGCAAGTGTACCCCGAGAAAGGAACAGTTGCTTTCTCTGCTGGTTTGCATGGTTGGGCATTTACCCTGACTAACTTTGCGAAGATGTATGCCTCCAAGTTCGGAGTAGATGAGGCAAAGATGATGGAGAGACTTTGGGGTGAGAACTTCTTCGATCCTGCAACCAAGAAGTGGACCAGCAAGAACACTGGCTCTCCAACATGCAAGCGTGGGTTTGTCCAGTTCTGCTACGAACCTATCAAGCAGATCATTGCAACTTGCATGAACGATCAGAAGGATAAGCTATGGCCCATGTTGCAGAAGCTTGGAGTTGTCATGAAGTCTGAAGAGAAGGATCTGATGAGTAAAGCATTGATGAAGCGTGTCATGCAAACATGGCTCCCGGCAAGCAATGCTCTTTTGGAAATGATGATCTTTCATCTTCCATCCCCTGCCACGGCACAGAAGTACCGTGTTGAGAATTTGTACGAGGGTCCACTAGATGATACTTACGCTAATGCCATTAGAAGTTGCGATCCTGAGGGACCTCTCATGCTTTATGTATCGAAGATGATTCCTGCATCAGACAAGGGCAGGTTCTTTGCCTTTGGACGTGTCTTTTCTGGGAAAGTTTCAACTGGTTTGAAAGTTAGAATCATGGGTCCAAACTATGTTCCTGGAGAGAAGAAAGATTTATATGTGAAGAGTGTCCAGAGAACTGTTATTTGGATGGGAAAGAAGCAAGAAACGGTGGAGGATGTGCCTTGTGGCAATACTGTTGCCATGGTTGGGTTGGATCAATACATCACCAAGAATGCCACTCTGACAAACGAGAAGGAAGTTGATGCTCATCCAATTCGAGCCATGAAATTTTCTGTGTCTCCCGTGGTGCGTGTGGCCGTTCAGTGCAAGGTGGCTTCTGATCTTCCCAAGCTTGTGGAAGGGCTTAAACGTCTGATGAAGTCAGACCCCATGGTCCAGTGTACCATGGAGGAATCGGGTGAGCACATTGTTGCTGGTGCTGGAGAACTTCACCTGGAGATCTGTCTGAAGGATTTGCAAGACGACTTCATGGGTGGAGCTGAGATCATAAAATCTGACCCCGTTGTGTCTTTCCGTGAAACTGTCCTTGAGAAGTCATGCCGCACAGTGATGAGTAAATCCCCGAACAAACACAATCGTCTGTACATGGAAGCACGACCCTTGGAGGAAGGACTGGCTGAGGCTATTGACGATGGCCGCATTGGACCACGAGATGATCCTAAAGTTAGGTCTAAAATTTTATCAGAGGAGTTTGGTTGGGACAAAGATCTTGCTAAGAAGATTTGGTGCTTTGGTCCTGAGACTACTGGCCCGAACATGGTGGTTGATATGTGTAAGGGAGTTCAATACCTGAATGAAATCAAGGATTCTGTGGTCGCTGGTTTCCAATGGGCGTCGAAAGAAGGTGCATTGGCTGAAGAAAACATGAGAGGCATCTGTTTTGAAGTATGTGATGTGGTCCTTCACGCTGATGCCATCCACAGAGGAGGTGGTCAAGTCATTCCAACAGCTAGGAGGGTAATCTATGCTGCTCAGCTGACCGCCAAACCAAGGCTTCTTGAGCCAGTGTACCTAGTGGAGATTCAGGCTCCCGAGCAGGCTCTTGGTGGTATCTACAGTGTTCTTAACCAGAAGCGTGGACATGTCTTTGAGGAGATGCAGAGGCCCGGTACCCCTCTTTACAACATCAAGGCCTATCTTCCTGTTGTTGAGTCCTTTGGTTTTTCGAGCACCTTGAGGGCTGCAACTTCCGGGCAGGCATTCCCACAGTGCGTTTTTGATCATTGGGATATGATGTCGTCAGATCCATTGGAATCTGGTTCCCAGGCTGCTCAGCTAGTCACAGATATCCGCAAGAGGAAGGGATTGAAAGAACAAATGACTCCATTGTCAGAGTTTGAGGACAAGCTGTAAAGCACTCGTGTGGTTGGTTAATTGTTGAGAAGCGCTTATAAATTTGCAGCGGAGAGGTTCTACTTTAGTTGTCTGCCTTGGCTAGTGGAAGGATTTTTGCTTATCTAGAAGATCGTGTTATGTTTGACTATTTATTTTACCTTAATTTTTCTTTTTGAATGAGAGTGGAGATCTTGTTTTTTTAAATCACCGTAGAGGGAAGCATAAAACTTTAAAATGAAGACCAGTAGAATTGGTCTGTTTCCCTGGTTTGGATATTTTTTGTTTCATGCCAGTTATATATTTCCATAAAAATGAATGTGTCAGCTTCCCATAAAGTGGAACAATTTTGTTTCTCATCTCAACTCAAATTTTAATAGTCACAAACCATTTTTGATAGATTAATGGTATACAGGTTAAAGTTACACCATTCAGTATTGTCAGTTGAACCGGAAGGTCCTCAAAACGTTGTATAAGATGGAGAGGACTAAATCCAAGCTGCAGATCATCTCACTCCGCAAGCAAATGAGTTAGTATTCTTTAGAATCTTACCCTTTTCCTTTTCCTTTTCCTTTTCCTCTCTCTTCCCTTGGTATCAACTATACAATTGCAGCATGCATGTTATGATGTGTTATTGAACAAAGTGATTTAGGCTTCTTGTGTACATCACATCTTTCTCTTATTATGATTTGGAAATACTGCTCAAACTTCTTTTTCTTTTTATACTTTCCTTGGTTGGATTAGAGAATTGTAAGCCGCCTTAATTGATTTCCTCATATCATGTCTGGTTTCTTATTTTAATCAACTTTGTAGGAAAAAGAATATAGGATTTTACTTGTCTTAATCAATTGCCAGGAATTTAGGCGAACGTTATTATTCGGTAGAAACTCTTTTCTTTACATCTTATCCACAGGAAAAAAAAAACACCCTTCAATTTTTTCACTCCTTTGTAGAATACATAAAATACAAGTATACAACATGAAATTGTACTACTAGTAGAACCCAACCATTGCTCCAGCCTTATAAATTAAATCATCCACGATTCTTCGACTTCATCATAGAAGGATTTCTTCTCAGTGTTTCCTTGCTTCTCTTTCAGCCTACAAAATCAAGTCCAACAGGATTAGCATCACAGATATCTATTTGTATGATAGCAACAAAAATTGGATATAAATAGAGCCAGCTTACAGCTTTGACTACTCGTTCGAAAGCATCTGGGCCATATCTATCAATGTAACGCTCCACTGATTTCCTAGAATCCAAAGTCATCATCTGCAGCACTTTCTTTTGATTCTCAGGATAGTTTGGGTTCACATATCGTCCAATCTTAACATACTTCCTCACTATATTCTCGTAGATGTAAGCTGCCCCATTGAAAATTGGTAGAACCAACCACAAACAAGCCAGGAGCTTAATGTATCCCCAAAGTGGAATCCTGCATGCCAAGCCTTTAAAATGTAAACTTGAAGAAGAAGAAGAGCCTCAAAGAACATATTTATTTATAAGTAGAAGAATTATACCAAGCCAGGATTTTCCAAAATGTTAGTTCAAAGAGGGTTATGAAGGAGTATATAACCCAATAAGTCAGCCATTGCTGGTCATCAAGACTTGAAGGGCTCTCAATTGCTCTTATTGATGCATATCTGTTCATTCATTTGTACATGAATCATGTCTTGGAACCATGAAAGTGTAGAGAGAGATATGTAAGATCTAATGCAAATGGCTTATGAGCACTTACAAAGGAAAAAGAAGCATTACTCCAGGCCTGGATCAAGGAAAAGTTGAAACTGGTTAAGCAAGGAAATCATAAACCACCAAGGCAAAATTGAGATAAACATAAACAGCAAAATATTTGGGTTTTGAAAGTTAAGAGATACATTTTCCCCAAAAAGTTAGTACCCAATTATAGAATCCAAATGTTTAGCTATAGCTCCAAGAACACCCATGTCTGATAAACTAATTCTTCCTTGTGTTCAGCTGCCAATCAAACCTTGGATTGCTTGTCCTTTCAAGATGATGAAATGAATGAAGGAGAAGTTTGGGTATATATGCAAGTGCAATAATTCTGAAGTTGAATAATTAAGCAAGGTAAAGAATGTCTGTTCCAAATGATGTTCTTTACCTACACAACAAGCAAAGCCAAAAACTTCATAGGAAATCAGTCAATATATAAAGAGACTATTCCCTGCATTCCTTTTCATGCTTTTTAACCTTTCCAACTTGCATATAGAGGTAGAAAGGTCTGTAGATATATACCTTCCTTTTCTTCTTTCATTTTTTGGCCTTTATCACTTCTTGAGCTTTTTCAATATTGCATGGAAAGATTCAAGATACTTAATTTGCTTTTTAATAATTTATGATACTATAGTAATACCATGGTTATTTAAAGCATTACTTAATATGTTCTAAATTACTAGTGGAATATGAATGACAACCATTATTGTTTACCATGCTCTAAGGAGATGAAAGGTGGGGGATTTTTCTCTTCCGACTAAAAATAATTTTCATTTTTTATCCACATAGTCGAAGATTTGCAAAAATGTAGTCTTATAAAATAATCATAAATATAAAATATTTCTTAAGAAAATAATTGCAAACAAAGTATATATTTTTTTTTTTTATAAAAAAACGTCTAAATCTACTTCACTTTGACAAGAATAATCAATATATTTTTATTTTATATAATAATCATTAGTTTACATAATTGACAATAAAACTTAAAGGAAAATTGTACAAACTATTCTGAACTATGGAGTTTGTTATAATCACTCTTGAAACTTTTAATTTGATTAATTAACTAATGTACTTTGTTAAGTGTTGCAATTAACCTCCTGTACTTTTTTTTTTTTCAGATCTGTCAATAATAAGTTTGTTCTTCTTTAATTACTAACGTGTGAGTCACACATGTGAAATTCAATTAAACAATAATTTAACAACTAACAGAAGGGGCTGACTGTCAGTTAACAAAGTACATAGATTGATTGATCAAATTAAAAATTCAAGAGTGTGATTGTAAGAAATCTCATAGTTCAGGTTGGTTTGTGCAATTTCTCTAAACTGAAATATTGATTGGCAAAAATTGGGTTTTAGTTTTTTTCTTCAATATTTATATTTATTTTAAAATATTTTGTCAAGATTGAACCCAATAAGAATCTTTTAACTTTATATTTTGTGAAATTACTGTGGTGATGGTGAATGCTTCTATAAGGAGATGGTGATTGAAAAGGAATGGGCTTAACCAACCAATCCAAATACTCCGATTTTGAGAAAGTAGGATGCGACATGTCGGTCTTCTCACGCCACCACTGCCCATGGTCGACATGACAACGTGTCGGACTTCACTTATTAGCCTCAAAGTCAAGCTTTTGTTTTACAACCTTCAATTATAAAACGACATGTCATTTCCCGTGCTTTTGGATTTGGTTAATCTTAACTTAACCAACCCATTTGCTTCTGGATTTTTTTTTAATGGTTGATATTATACTACTACCATTTTTATGGAGTTAAACAAAATTGAGTTAAATTATAATAATTCTATAATTTGAGGATTTGATTGTAATCATCTTTATAATTGAAGAATGATTTGCGTATTTTGTAATATTTAAGACCTTATTAATCGTAAAAGAATTTCATTAGTTTAACGAGGGATTGATCAAATTGAAAGTTTGATGGTTGTTATGGTTTTTGCAATTACTCCAAATAATTATTAGGGAGTAAACAAAGTTTGGATATGTATCCTATGGTTATAACATACTTAAAATGCCAAATTATCATTTGACTAGCTCAAATCATTTTTATAAATTTATATGATTTCCAATGACTTTTTTTTTTCTTGAACATCAGTTGCGTGGTATGATTGGTGACAAGTTATATTTTGTGGATTTTTTTTTTAGTACAACAAATGTGGGATATAAAGATTTGAACTTTCAACTTCAATGAAATGAGTATATGAAGATTACTACTGAACTATGCTCACTTAGTCACTTTGACATATTAAGTGGGATTCATGATATTAGGTAAAATGCATTGAACCATTTTGGCATCTTTCACCATCATCTTCATCTTTCTTTACATTAATGTCTACTTTTATGTGCACCTTTTGAGTTCCCTTCCCTTTTATTCTCATATGTAATTTTCTTGACCCTTTCTATTTTGAGTAATATCTTGATTTTTATTTTAAACTTTCGATTTTACCTAATTTGGATGCTTCAACTTGAATAAATGGTAAAATGAATATATTGTCAAAACTAAATTAGAGATTTACTTATGGATCAAACCAATGAATTACACAAAATTAGTTCAAGTGGTAAGACATTATAACGTTTCCCTTTATGGGTTATAGGGTCATATCATTCCCTAATTTGCAATGTAATACTCTAAACAAAAATCATACAAAATCTAACTATTGAAACAACTTATGGGGTGTTTGGCATGCAAAGTTGAGTTGAATTGAATTGAGTTGGGCAGAGTTAGTTTGTCAGTGAGTTCAAAAGTCTGTATTTGAGGTGCAGAGTTGGGTTGAGTTGAGTTAGAAAATCTGTGTTTGGATTGCATAGTTGAGTTGAGTTATCAAAGGTATATGGTGTAATTTTTTGTAACTCGAAGTAGATTGATTTTTAGCTGACTATTTTTGTTTCCTTTATTTTTATTTTTTCCAATCATTCATCTAGAAACATATTTTCCCAACTTTCTAACGCTGAATTTAGATGTTCACTTCAAAAAAATAATATATTTCAACATTGGTATTTTTTTTAAAAAAATATCATTATTTATCTTTTTTTTTTTTTGAAATTGACTTAGCTTCTTCTAAAACTATAGGCAATGTAGCTTTGTTTTCTCATTCTGCTACACATTGAACTTCTTTCAATTTATAGAAATCAAATATTTGCATTACACATTGAACTTCCTTCAATTTATAGAAATCAAATGTTGCATTCTTTATAACAACAAATAGCAATTGATGAATGGAAAAAAAGGCAATGTACATGTATTTTTTTTTTTCTTTAAACACAAATTGAACTTCTATCAAAATATAGAAATCTAAGGTTTCATTTTCTAAACACACATTGAATTTCTTTGAAACTTATAAATGATGACCTTATTATGACATTTTTCAATTACTAATAGAGTCTTCATTATGAGGGAATTTTTTTAAAAAAAAAACACATTGATCATTACGTATTCTTTTTGTGTGTGTGTGTGTGTGCAAAGGAACATTGTTTGTTTACATTTGTTTAAACGTATGTACTAAATTGAACATCTTTGGAAAAGAGAATGCAAGTATTTTACTTTTTCAAGATGACAAGAAAACGACAATATATTTCAACTAGTGTCATGTAGGAGTGGAATATTCACAAAATTTTAGTAGGTCATCAAGGACCTATTTACTTGATTCACAAAACATAATTGTAGTTCACAAAATATAAGTAATTACCAACAATGGGTCAAGTTCGTAAGTTCGAAGAAAGATTATTGGAGCAGAGAGTTAGACCAATTAAGTACATGTGCATTTCATATTAATTTGAACCATGGGAGTGCCGTCGGTCACTGGGAATTGTTGTTGGCGATAGTCGCCAGAGATGGTTGCAGGCTGTGAACGCCGGTTGTCGGATATGGTCGCTAATGATTGTTGTCGATCATTAGATAAGGTAGTCGACAGTGACCATCAGTTGCTGCATATGGTCGTTGGTCGTCGGAGAAGGTTGTCAACGGTAGTTGTCAGTCGCCAGTGGTGGTCGCTGGTCGTTGAAGAAGCGATAATAAAATATGTTAATAGGGTTACTGTATAAGTCGGTGGAGTTAATATCCTAACACTGTAGCAAGTCGGTAGAGTTGAGTTTTTTTATGGAGAGTTAATTTATCCATAGGCCAAATGGTGAGTTGGGTTTAAAACCCAACTAACTCAACTCAAGTCAGGAGGCCAAATGCGCCTTAGTGTTTGTTAGACATGTCTTTTAAATTGCTTAATATGGATGGAAAAAGTGCTTAATTTAGAAAGTTTTAGCTTTAGTTAAAATTTTAAAAGCGGTAAAAAGTATTTTTGGCTAATTAAAAAGAATTTAAAAATTTTCGATAATGAAAAGTGGTTTGATTTTTAAAAGAAAAATAGATAAAAAGCACTTAAAGTGCTTTTAGAGAAAAAAAAAAAGAAAGTACTCAATAAGAAGTGTTTCACTCAAAGACACTTATTTCAAAAGGCATACCAAACATACACTTAAAGAAAAGCTCTAATTTCAATCATGACAAATACTTGAACTCAATCAAAATATCAAATAAAATGCACAAATTTAACAGCAAAACACTCAAAACCGAACTAAAAAAAGACATCCTAACTAAACAACTTATACAACCAAATTTGATGAAATTAAAATTTCAGCCCTAAACTAAGGAAGAGGTTAAAAAGAAAATGTCTTTCCCTAAATCTAACCTCTTTCATCTTTACTCTGACTAGAACTTTTTCAAGAAAGAAAGAAAAAAAGAGCATGTGAATAAAATTGATAGAAACATAAGTCATGTCTAGATTTCTGAATTGATGAATGGGTTGAGAAAATAAAGCAAAGAGAAGCATGCATGCACCTCTTTCCTAGTGCTTTAATTAACAAGCTGCATGTAACATTGACAAAGGGGGATGCTTTTCTTCCCCTTTGTAGAAATCCCACTTGTTTTTTACCCTTTATTTTGTACTCCTCTTTTCCTAGTACTGTCAGTCTTTAATTTGTACCTCCCACACTGTTTTTTCATAATCAATTTTAATCACCAATACATTTTGTGTTAGCTCCCTAACATAATAATCATTTACTCATACTCATCATTAATTCAATCACATTCATGTGTAAAAACTCTTTTTGGTGGGATATTCTCAATTCAACTTCATCTACATTAACTTTTCATCGTTTACTTTGTCTGTTCTAATGATTAAATTATTAGGTCATCTGAACATATAATTCAGTGATTACTATATATATATTTTCATTTTTTGAGTTCAACAACATGTGAGGTTGGGAGAATTTGAACCTTTGAATTCTTGGTCGACGATATATGTCTTAACCAATTGAACTATATATTCAGATTAGCTATTGCTACCTCCTTAAAGAGTCGTAGGTTCAAGCTTGTGTGTATGTGTGTTTTTTTTTGTTTTTATAATTTTGAAGAATAAGCTTTGGTGTTTTATATAATATATTTTGACTCTAACTTGATCGGTTGAGTGATTAATAACAAGGTTAGCACGAACACGCAACTCTCTTTTAAAAAATGATAAAACAAGAATGTTGTGCGAGACAACGAGCCAGCTAGGATGGATTTTGATTGGACATAAAACAAGAGTGGGAATAATTGCATATGTAGTTTTCCCAATGGCCTAATTTCATTTGGGGTTTACAAGAAAATGGTAAAAATTGAAGTTGGGTATTAATTTGAGAGGGAATTCAAAAGGGTGAACAAAAAAAAAAATAAAAAAAAAACAAAAAAAAAAAATGAAGAAATAAAAAACATGGGTCATCAAATAGGAGTACCGAATCAAGGATGGAAAATGGCCTTTTCATAGGATAGTGGTACGGCTACTTTGGGGCTCATGACCCTACCAAATAAGGACCCTCAGAATGGCAATTTTGCAGCTCATAATCTGAAAGGCTGCATACATATTTATATATGTATTATGTATTATGAATAATGAAACTCAAGAAATATAGATGATGAACAGGAAACTACATAGGATTCTGGTTTTCACTTTGAAGATTCTTTTGGTGTTGAAAAATAAAGTTACCTTGAGTCATCTCGAGTTCCATCGCCATCTCTCTTGACAAAGCTATGTTTTCATCGCCATCTCTCGCGACAAAATTTTTATTTCTGTTGAAACTTATCTGTGTCCTTTCAAACAATTGAATGTTGGTATCTGCACAAATGTTGAAGTTTTAATTATACGTCTATGTTGATAAATATATATATCAATATTCTAAACAAATCTTGTAAATTTTAATAAATTTAGAAAATTTATTTCACACTTTTTAAATAAGTTGTCTATCTTTATTTGTACTATATTAAGAATTTTTTTTCTTTTAGATTTCTAATATATCTTGACTTTTATTTTTTTTTATTATGTTTCATTGAAGTTTCTTACCTACTTTGTAAATAAATCAATTGATCTTTTGTCTTTATTGAATTTGAAAGATATTTGACTTCATACCTCCTTTAGAAAAAAGAGAACTTTCATTTTCTTTGTAGATCAATCAAAGATAATGAAAAATATATATATATCTAAAGTTATCAATACCTTCATTGGTTTATTGTTTTTATTGATAGAAAAAGCTGCAATTTTGTAAAAGAAGGCATTGTATATATCCTTGAATAAGTAGAAATAACTATCCATCTCAAAATTTTATTTTATGAATTTTTTTGGTATAATCTCAACTTCATGTTTTCATCCTAAACTTTGAACAACAAATTATTAAGTCCCTATAATTAGTTATTTTTATTTAATTATTCAAAATAAGTCTAATTTTGTTTTGAGGCCAAACTTCTATTATGGGGATTTAACGATGTGGGGATAAGAATTTGAATGTCTAACCTTAAGAACAAATGCACAATGCATTAACCAATTCAACTTTACTCAAGTTACTTTTTGAAAGCCTAACTCACTAATATAATTTCAAATACTTATCCATCTAGAGATCTATTCATTAATTATGTAAGTTATTGTAAAATAATTTAGAAAAAAAAGGATTGATAAGGACTAAAACAAATTATACAAAAGTTCAAGGACTAAAATAAAATACTTGAAAGTTTAGGTACCTAAACATGGAAAAATAAGCCTAGCTAAAGATTCATAACCAAAATAGGATTTAAATCTATGGAAATGCAAATTCCTATCCAAAATCAAATTACTTGTTTTGCATATCTATACAAAGACACATTTTGAAGCAACTTTCCTTGGATACTTGACCTTTATTATCAATTATATATAGGTTCTCTCTTTCACACCATCAAAAGTTTTTCACTCTATATATAAATGGATAGAGTGAGAGTACGTTATCTTTATCATATATTAATTTCATATCCTAAAATCTATTCCAAAGTATCTTTTAATTAAGCTAAGATAAAAGTTGTTAATTACCTCAACCCACTAAAACTGAAATAAGGGACAAACCAAAACTTAGTCGAATTTTTTGAGATGGTTGTTCCAAATGAATATACACTCACTAATTTTCTAAATAATCAGCTTTTCATTCCATTTACTCATTTTCCACCGTTACGAATTCAACCGACATAAACATAGTTCAACTGGTTAAGACATTATTTTTGCCTATTTAAAAGTCAGAGACTCAAATCCTCGGCACCTTTACAAATTCACATTAAATTTTTTCCAAAACCGGCTAGTTTACGCCCCTAAAGCATGATCAATACTTCAAAGTAAAGCAAAGGAAGAATATACATTGTGTGTATAAAACCTCCATTAACTTGAAATATTCTTCCAAAAAGTCTGAGTTTCATCTTCAAAGTAGTGAAGGAATCTTCCTATAAGACCAAACCCAAGAAAGCTAACAAAATTTCCTCATATATATATATATATGTCTGTATTTGTATATATATATGAGAGAGATAAAAAAAAGAAAAAAAAAAGAAAAAAAGAAGGGGTTTCCATGAGTAAACAGAAGGTCTTGTTCCAACCAATTTAAGGGTCGCTTTTCAAAGAACCTTTTATGGGGAACCCTTTGTTAACTTTTTCCCATACATGAAGAAATGGACGGCCAATGGACTCTGAAAGTGAACCCTAACACTATCTCTCTATAATTTTTTTTTTCTCTATTTGCTCTTTCTTCAAATTAAACGCTAAGTTAGATTAAGTCATTGATTAACCTTCTTTATAAATTTCATTTACTTTTCTGCTTTAAATACTCTTCCTTTAAACCTAACCCCACAGCTTCTTCCACCTTTCTTCCACTCTCTTCACTGAAATCTTCATTTTTTTTCTTTTTTTCTCTAACTTGATCTCACCCAGGTTTGTTTTCTTCAAAATCTTTCAAACCCCATCTTCAAAGTTTGAAACTTTAGATCATTTTGTGATAGATCTAGTGATAAAAACCAAAACCCATCTCTTATTATTATTATTTTTTTTGTTGGGTTTTTATTTTTCAGATTTCAGCCACGGAGTTCCCAAATCAAGCTGGAGAAGGATCTGCCTCTTCCCAAAGAAAAATGGGAAGAGGTAAGATAGAAATTAAACGAATTGAAAATACTACAAATCGTCAAGTCACCTTTTGCAAGAGAAGAAATGGATTGCTCAAAAAAGCTTATGAATTGTCTGTTCTTTGTGATGCTGAAGTTGCCCTCATCGTCTTCTCTACTCGTGGCCGTCTCTATGAATATGCCAATAATAGGTTTGCTCTCTTCAACTTCTTCTTCTTCGACCTTATAATTTTTCTCCGAGACGAGACGGAGCTAGAAATTTTTTAAAAAGGGACAAAATTTTACATTCAATCGAACATTTAGATGATAAATTAGAATTTTTTTTTGAAAATATTTACTTATTATTATTTTTTTTTTATGTACAACTTTATTAAATTGACGTGTACCGACCAAGAGGTCAGAATTTCAAAACCCCCAAGATTCTAATGGGGTTATTGATTTCATTTCTATTTTGTTTGTTAAAGTTAGAGATCTTTTTTCTCCAATCCTGTGCTTGGTGTTTATACAGATCTATGATTAATGAATGGCTGTGGAGTGGAGTAGTTGGCAGAAACTTAAAGCTTAGGGTTTTACATAGGGATTCCATGTTTTAAATCTCCATCTGTTTTCTTTTTTTTTTTTTTGAAGGAATTAATGAATGAATTCTTTTGAATTTTTTTTTAGCTACAAATGTCATCCATCTATAAGTCCGTCAGCCTAAGCTGTCTGTCACAGATGAAATGGTGTCATCGGTCTGATTTTTTCCATTTTTTGACTCTTCTTCCATTACTTTAATTTTTGTACTGAACAAGCCTTTAAAAAATTAGAAATTTTTGTAGAGGGGGTTGGTTAATTAGATAGTGTTTGAATTTAAAAGGGATTAATTTTGTTTTCAATTAATCATTTTGTTAAGGGTCAATTAGACATCGTATTAAGGTATAATCTAGGAGTTTGAAAGATGTAATTTTGGAGAAGAGTTTCGAATGAAATTGTTTTGGGTCAAACTAGCTCATTATAGTTTTGTTTTCTGTTAATTTTAGAGGAAATTAGAGTATTGTTGGATTGTGTTTTGTATGTTTGGTTTCTTGTTTTGGATAGGGATCTAACTTTTTTAAATACGTTTTAGAAGGTGGAAATTTTCTTGAAATTGGCGTAATATATAGCTTGTAGTTTGTTAATTACATTTTATCTTTGTTTTCAATTTAGAAGATTCAATTGTTTAGTAAAATTTTTCTTTTTCTTCTTTCTATATTATGAAAACGGGTTTGAAACGTTATCCAAACTTTTAAAACTAAATTAAAGAACTAGTTTTCAAACTATGTTTCTATTTTTAAATTTGGATTTATATTAACCAAAAAAAAATCTGGAAAGAAACACAAAATAAAATATTCTTACTAAAAACAATTGTGTTTTGAAAAATCAAAATACAAAACATGGTATACAAATAGATCAATAATTTCTTAGGTTTTTTTTTAGTTTTATTAAAACATCATGAATTATTATTTCCATTACATATTATAAGTTTATGAAACATTGAATATTACAAAATTTTAAAATAATAAATATATATGCATTACAATTCTGAAAATTATAATTTTCTAACAATTATTTTTTTCTGTTGTACTACGGAAGACTAGTGAAGAGGAAAGAATTATGATTGTGTTCCAAATATTTTATTTCACAAAGAGTTTTAAACAGTCATATAACTTCCTGTTCACATTTCTCTTAATTATTGCTTCTCATTAAGTAAAATGTTCACTTAATTATTTCTTCTGATTTTGTAAAATGCTCACTTAATTATTACTTCTCATTTAGGGTTTTACACTAATACATAATCAGTGATAAAAAAAAATTAATGATGATCAAATTCTTATTAGTTTTTAATCTCGGTTCCTCTTCATTATACCAAAATCAATTTATTTACCCACAAAAGATCAACATGTTAACAAACAAATTTTTTCAATTTTTTTTACAAATTAAGAATGATGGAATGGTAGAATTTATAATGGATGAATAGTAATTAGTATATATATATATATAAAGAGATGGAAGGTGTCTTGTGGTTTGTACAATAATTAAATGAACAATGTTTTTTTTTTTTTTGAGACAAATTAAATGAACAATGTTAGTACCATATGTATTCATATATTTTTGCAATGTTGAAGCACCGTGCGACCCTGCAACTTTTATTTGTAGCATAGAAATAGAAAAAAGTGGTAAATATAGCCTTCCTATATATTCTTAATATCATTCATATTTCATTTCATCATTTTTAACCTCTCTCTCTCTCTCTCTCTAGGAATTAGCTTCAGTCAACTCAGAAGTGATATTTCATTAATAAAATCCGACAACAAAATATTTTATGTCACCATTCTCATCATTTTCTTCCTTTTTTTTTTTTTTTTTTTTTTTCCTTCTTAAAAGAAGGAGGTGGAAAATTGAAAATCCCATTTGAAATATTGAATTGGGATTAGGAAAGTGAAAGGGAGATAAAAGGGAAAGTGTGTGTGTAATTCATTTTCTTTTGCAATGGAAGAGAGAATCATTCCATTTCTATGAAACTTCGATCCCCTCCCTCTTTACACTAAATTAGGCCTGGCTTTTTATTTAATGGTTTTGAAAGTTCACAAGAACTTGACGACCACACTTGTTTCTATTTCTAATGTCTCTCTCATTGATTGAGAAAAATAGTCTTAAGTTCCCAAAATGTGGATTTAGAAAAGTTATGTTTAGAGTATAGATTTGGAAAGTTTACTGGTTTAGATCATTTGTGTGGGTGGATAAATTTTTCGAGAAGGTTGGAACATGGCTAGTGATCTTATACTCTTGGGATGCATTGATTTAGAGGGGGGAGTACTCACAATGTGACAAAAAATTATTGAAGAAGGTTGCCACAATCAAGGATGAAAATATCGATGTCGACATCGATATTGAGATTTCAATTTTAAGGATATATCGATAAAATATTGATATCAACTGATATTTCTGTAAATCAAAAAAAAATTAAAAAATTATTTGAATATTTTCAAAATCCAAGTCAAAATTAAAAAAAAAAAAAAAGATTTTAAAACTTATTTTTTATTTTTTGAATTTGGGTAAGAATTTAAATGTTTCTCTGTGAGAAAACAAGTACAATTTTCAAAAACCAAATGGTTATCAAACGACTCTTTAGATTTTGAAATTATATCCAACAGTTATTAGGGGATTGTCATATTGTGGCAGCCTCATTTTAAAAAAATTCGATGGCATAACGCTTCTTCATGGGAGAGGAGCGTTTGAATAGTAGCTCTCGTGTTGAAACTCATTGGTTTCTCCAATTAAACCCGAGTTCGACAACCATCTCCCGAACATGGATTGGACTTAAGAAATCAAACCCACACCCCAAACACATTTCAAAGAAAAATATCAAAAATAGAAAGAGAGAAAAGCGAAGTGAAAGAATAAGAAATGGGATTGAAGTGGTGGAGGCCATATTTTTCATAAAGAAAAAGAAGAGTGAGGAGGAATTAGGGTTTAGGGTTAGGTATTTTATCCAATGGACATTAGGGTAATAGAATTGGAAAAGAAAGATAGCAGTAAACAGTAAAGTAATAGATAAAAATTCTGTGGGATCTTCTGACTTCCAATCACTCTCGACGAAATTAAGGTATCACACGCCACCACCACCTCCTTTCTTGGAATCCCTTCCTTTCTTTTCTACTTCTTTTTTTTTTCCCTATGGTATTGATATTTGATATGTAGATCTGTACATTAAAAGAAAAAAGAAGAATTTTTTATTTAATGGGGTAATATGTTTTTGTCAAAATTAACATATTGGGTAACTTTTTAAACATGACAGACATGGACGTATTTTACGATTTGATAATATTTCTGAAAAACGAAAACTATATATTAAAAATGTGATATCTTTATTTGTATATTATATGAATTTTGTGATTGGATGTTTTTTGCAGTGTGAGAGGAACGATTGAAAGGTACAAGAAAGCATTTGCTGACTCTTCCAATTCCGGATTATCAGTTGCGGAAGCTAATGTACAGGTAACAATATTTATAATATTACTAATAATAATAAGCTAAATATAGATGAAAAAATCATATGGAAATAAAATAATCAGTTAATTGAATTTCATTTGAAAAATTGCAAAATACTTGTACGTAAAACTAATAACATCTTGAGGGGGGAAAAACAAACCAGTTGAAAAAAATGTAATAAGCTTCCTGAGTTGGATTTTGTTTTTGTTTTGTACTTTTTTGGAGTAGAAAACAGCTTCTAATTAAAGCAATTTCCAAACTTCATGTGAAAAAGAGCATAGATCGTTTGACAAAGAGGTTTTTTCAAATGTTCACATTGACGGGTGTTTGAACTCAACAATATAGTAGTTTAGGCCCTGTTCTGTAATTATTTTTCGATTTTGAAATTTATGCTTGTTTCTTTATTGTGATATTCAAATTTTTTTGAGAAAAATTTGATTTGATAACCATTTAGTTTTTAGTTTTTGAATTTTGAAAATTAAAATTATATAAACACTACTTTCACCTATGAGTTTCTTTGTTTTGTTATCTACCTTTTACAAATGTTTTTAAAATTGGTTAAAAATTCAAATGTTTCTTTAAGAAAGATGAAAATCATGGTAAAGAAATGGTGAGAAAACAAGCACAATTTTAAAAACCTCAAAACCAAAAATCAAATGGTTATCAAACGGAGCCTAAATAGTTATCATTAGATATTGAGTTTTGGTAAATTTATTGATTAAAATATTAACATTAAAGATACAAAATCTAAAGACCAATATAGAACCTTTTTAAAGTAAAGAAGTTGAAGTAACACATAAGTATAATGAGCGAGGTAAAGTTTTAGGAATTTTTGTTGTAGGTTGATAGTTCAAATCCACACATTTATAAATCATATTCTCAATAAATAAAAGTTAAGATAACTAAAACAACACAAATTCAAAAGTTTAGAATTTGAAACAAAATAAATATGAAACTTTGTAAATGCTTTTATATATATATATATATATATATATATATATATTAGCATGTTTGGGAGTAATTTTGAAATGGTTGAAGTCACTTTTATCTCATTCAAAATCACTCTAAAATATGTTTTTAATTATTCAAAATCAATTTTTATGGAATGAAAATTGCGTTTAAAAGTGTAAAATCAAACGCTAAGTTGATTTTGAATGATTAAAAGCACGTTTCGGAGTAATTTTGAATATAACAAAATTGATTCTGACGATTTAAAAATTATTCCCAAACATGCCCTATATTCATCTGTTTAAGAAATCTTGAGCTAATGATCGATCGATGTTCAATATTTATCTTCATCTTGAGTTAAATGTTAATGTTATTTTGTTTATTGTTATGACCACAAATGAAACATCAGTTTTACCAGCAAGAAGCCTCCAAGCTGAAGAGACAGATCCGAGAAATTCAGAACTCAAACAGGTTGGTTAATTCAAGTTCCAAAGACAAACTTACAAAAAGCACTTTTCTTTTCCTATAGTCTAAGTATGTTGTTCCACCTTCCTCAGGCATATTCTGGGAGAAGCACTTAGCTCATTGTCGTTAAAGGATTTGAAGAGTCTGGAGGGCAGATTGGAGAGAGGAATCAGCAAAGTTAGGGCTAAAAAGGTCTCCTCTTTCACTCTCCTTTCAATCCCCATTTCAATTCGATCCGTTAAACTATTGATATTGATTAGATTGAATTCATCGTAATTGATCGTAACCCACCAATTTAAGCTTTTGAGTATCAAAGTTGAAGATCTTATGTTTGAACCCTTAAATGTTATTTCCTCT
Source organism: Trichosanthes truncata (assembly GCA_033996785.1). Taxonomy (NCBI): domain Eukaryota; kingdom Viridiplantae; phylum Streptophyta; class Magnoliopsida; order Cucurbitales; family Cucurbitaceae; genus Trichosanthes; species Trichosanthes truncata. The sequence goes on along the minus strand of JAWPNB010000008.1, from coordinate 23,096,134 downwards.
CGACCACCTTTTGAGCTTTGTGCTGACTGTGTTAAAGTAGTATTGATATAATAACCCGCATCAACTTACACTTTTTGAGTTCAACGTGATTTAGGGCTTATTTGATTTCGTATTTAGATTTAGTTCAATTTCTTGTTTTCATACCCATTAATTCAAATGAACGTGAATTGAAAACAATATTTAGGGCCAGTTTGGAATGACTTTTCAAGTGCTTAAAAATTCTTTTTTAAACACTTGTGAAGTACTTCCAAACAAGCTCTTAGATTTGCGTAAAGATTTTGAAAACAACATTTACATTGTTTCTAATTCCAAATTTGCTTATCAAAAACAATAAAAAAAAAAAAAAAAAAAAACATTGAAAACACTTACTATAACTCTATTTTATATTAAATCCTTTGTGTTTATAATTTCTGTTCTTAGATTACCAACCAAATACACTCTTTAACGAATCCAAAATTCCCTTTTTCATTACATGCAGAATGAAACCTTGTGTGCAGAGATGGAATTCATGCAAAAAAGGGTACGTCTATAACTTACAAGAGTCCCATAAAGCATGTTTGGAAGTGATTTAGGAATGACCAAAATCACTTTTATCATTCCAAAATGGCTAAATTATAAAAAATAGTCTTGAACTTTGCCATTTGTTTAAAAAATACATCTATTCTTTCAAAAGTTGCAATATTACCCATAACATTTCATAAACATTTCAAAACCACCCTTGGAGTAAAAATCCTTTAGAATGTTGGACGAAAAATCAATATAGCGGTGACATGGAACGACATACGCGGTGACTGGATTGCTTGTCTGAATTAAGTCTGAAAGAACAACATTAAGATATGTCGACTTTTCGTCCAACATTCTAACCGTTTTTTTAACTTTAAGTGTAGTTTTGAAATGTTTATCAAAGACCAAGTGTAATATTACAACTTTTAAAATAATAAAAAATATTTTTGAAACAAAGGCAAAGTTTAAGGGTTTTTTTTTTTTTTTTTTCTAATTTAGCCTTCCAAAATCACTTCCAAACATGCCCTAAAACTCCTACCATCTTCTTCCAAAAAAAAAACCATTGTAAATCAGAATAACCATCCAAACCCCATTTTTTCTCCACAGGAAATGGAGCTTCAGAACCACAACAACTATCTGCGAGCACAGGTCCAAAATTCTATCTTTTCCCCTCTAAACAAATCAACAACAAACTTTTCAAAAAAACAAAACTTGACCACAAAACTTCATCCCCTTCCATAGATTGCTGAACATGAAAGAATACAGCAGCAGCAGCAACAACAGCAACAAACAAACATGATGCAAAGAGCAACCTACGAGACAGTGGGAGGCCAATACGATGAGAACAGAAGTTATGGGGCTGTGGGGCTTATGGATTCAGACACCCATTACGCCCATCAAGATCATCTCACTGCCCTTCAGCTTGTTTAGTGTATAATCTTCAAAGAAAAAAAAGAAAAAAAAAAAAGCTGCCCTTTTTATTGTTATAATTATATTCCCAAATGTGCAACCAACGAGGATGTCAAATAATACTGCCTGTTTGAAGCTGTGTCTGCTTCTGGCTGAGATAATCATCGTATTTATTTTCGTGTAGTGTTATTGATGGTACAAGTAAAACAATATATGATCAAAAGACTCCACACAGTCTCCTCTCTCCTTGTGAAAATTAAAGATGTATTTTTTTTTTTTTAAATTTGTTCATTTCTAGCTAGCCTAGCCCAGTTTAGTCAAATCTGATTTATCAGGAATCTTTGAGCATAGAACAGATAATGATACGATTCCTTGAAATTGGGTTTTTGTTTTTGTTTTTTGTTATATGTTTTGGTGATATATATATATATATATATATATATATATATATATATATATATGTTGATTTTTGTTTGTTTTGGGTTATGGTTTTGATTTGTTGATGGAGTTATTGGGATATTATGGATGCCCTTTGGAGTTCGTTTTGAGGGTTGTTCGTTTTTCACCTCTAGGTTGCAAAATATGGACTACCCTTTGACAGTTGACACGAAATTAGTGATGTTATTGTACAAAACCCATTTCAATAGTCGTACTCGTAGTTGACCAATTGAGAAATTTCACGAGATTTTTTTTTTTTTTTGAGTTCTACATGTGAGGGTGATGATTCAAATTTCTAACTTTGGTTGAAGATATAATGTCTTAATATCCTGCCATGCTTAAATTGGTGAGAAATTCATAGGATTTGAGACTATATTTAAGTAGTAGTTGTTTTAATGTTTTATAAATATAATACTAAATTTTAGAATATGTTTTATTTAGTCCTTTATCATTAATACTGAGAATGTTGACATGAGATAAGTATTATTTTGATCTAAACTATTTATACCATATCAAATCATAATTCAAATAAAAAGTAATTTAATGAGCATATCATATTGGTGTTTTTTTTTTTTTTAATGAGATTAACAGGAAAGACTACATAGAATTATAATTCAAATTTTAAGGATGTAATTGTAACTTTTTAAAATTTAATAAATAAGATGATTTTTGGTTTCTTGTTTTTGAAAATTGTGTTTGTTTTCTCACAATTTTTTTACAATGATTTTCATTTTTCTTAAGAAAACGTTTGAATTCTGAGTCAAAATCCAAAAACAAGTTTTTAATATATATATATATATATATTTCAAAACTTAGCTTGGATTTTGAAAACATTAGTAAAAAGTAGATGACAAACCAAAGAAACACATAGATGGTAGTAGCGCTAATAAGCTTAATTTTCAAAAATCAAATGGCTATGAAATGAGACTTAAATAAACATAATACTTAGTTTAGGGACAAAATTTATAGTTTGATATATTAAATAACCATTCGATTATACTCAATATAAGATACTAATTAAATCAGAATGTGACATTAAGTATTTTGTTTTATTTTTTAAGATGTATAATAATTACTAACAAAATATACACTATATTCTATGTTAAGAGTAAAAGATAAATAATCAAATTTGAAATAATTAGTTAGTAATTAAACTGTACATTATTAATAATATGTTTCAATTAATCATTGTATCAGACCGATAATTATTGAAAGCATATTATTAAAACAGAATCAGAAAGTTGAAACTTTCAACACTACCAAGTCATATTTGTAAGGCAAGTTTTGAAAAGTAGTTGTTCAGCTCCATAAATAACTCAAGTTCGAGGTTCGATATGATCTTAAATCTTACAGAATATAATCTTCACATTTGAATTTCTTTTTTAATCCATAAGTGTCCAAACTAGTTGTTTCTCAAAAAAAAAAAAAAAGTGTCCAAACTAACTTGCATGCATTTCGCCAAAGTAAGTTTGACTCAACGGTAATTGACATGTACTATCGATCAAGAAGTGAGAGGTTCGAATCCCCCACTCCAAATATTGTTGAACTAAAAAAAAAACTTAAGTGCATCTCAATTATTGACTAATATGACAAAAAACCACACAGTCCTGCAACATTTGATTGTCATGAAATTCATAAGATTTTAATATAATAGATAAGCAACCACCATAGAGTTTGAAACTATTCTGTCGAAGTCCTTTTACTTCTTCACATGTCTCAATGCTATTAGGCTAACTCATGGCGGTTGGTTGATGATCATTTTCAGCCATAAAAACGTGGTGCATAAAGTAATTCTAAATCTTGCTCAACACCCTCCTCACTCCCTCCTTCCCTCCCCATCTCTCTCTGCTAGCAGAAAACCATTAACCAGTGGGTCCTTTTCACTTTCCCAATGGGTCAAAAAGCTCTCAAAATCAAGCTGGGTACAACGTACAAAAGAAAATGCTCAAATGTGTCCTATAGGCTATAGCCTATAGCACACCAACCAAACAAGAATACAAACAAGATTTGCTAGGTTGTTTCGCAATGAAGAACCAGCTCATTGCTTTCCCTCACACCTTATATCATTCTTCAGTTACAGTGCGCCATTGGATGCCTTTCACATCATCACATGAACAACACTTTCGCCTTTTGCATTTTTGAGACAATATACATATCTTTGGAAGTAATTTTAGAATGGCAAAAATCACTTTTATCAAGTCATTTTTTAGTGTTTTTGGACCTGACAAAAGTGATTTTGGCCCAAACAAGCTCTATATCCACAGCTGCCAACCACTTTTTTGGTGACAATTTTGCAACTATATTGATTAGATCTTGCCACTGAATATTGTTGTAACAGAATCCCTTAATGCAATCTATCATTTTCTGATGAAGAATCATATGCATATGCTCCATTTTAATGGTAAACAACCAACATGGAAAATGAAGGAAAGAATGATCCCAATATTCAGCACATAAAATTAATACAACAATATTCAGAATCTAAAATAAGGTATTTTTTTAATTAAGATATGAAATTAATATACAACGTTGTAGATGGTTACATCCATTATCACAATATATCCTCAAGGTTGTACAACTCTGATTCTATTGTGTAATATTGCATTGGCTACCTTCACCTATTACCTAGTAATAGTATGGACATAATAATATAACCAATATCATATTTTTGTAGAAATTAGTCTTGAGCAGAGACTGAAGGCAAAACCTTCTTCCCTCTTATCTCAGACCATATCTTCATCTGGTATCTAGTCCCAAAATGAATAGTTTAGCTAGAGTGAGACAACTTCGTTCTCTTCACTCCATTATTCTGCATCTTTTAATAAACTTGTTTGAGAAATTTACATGTTTATTCCATATGTTCCGTACCTCTGGAGACCCAATCTCGAGCCATGGCTTCGCAGGGCCGCTGAAATGTATGACCACAGCATCTTCGAGGAGCTCGTTGCTTAAAAGTTGTGGGGGTCTTTCACCTAATCCAGCCACATGCCATGATGGATCTATGGGATGCATATGACCCTCAAAAGCCATCAAGGACGGAGGAAGTTCCCCTGGAAGCCACAATGCCAATCCAGAATTGAGGTTCTGTAAAATAATAGCAGCGGACGTCATTGGAAGTTTTAGTTCAGTTGAAACAAACATTGGAAGTTTTATGCACATGTTTAACTTCGGTAGAATAAGAATGGGAACTAACATGTTTCAACCACTGATGATATGTGGATGTGATGTTGGTCCTTCTCCAAGCTTCAAGATCGAAAACATTCATGCCATAAAGCCACACACAACGATTGGGATCGAAGTTGGATGATATCAAAGGATGGGAGAAATTCAGGTAGTCGCTGTATTTCCTTCCTGGACAACAGCCATCTCCACACCAAGAATCAACGACAGCACCAACAACATTCCCACCAAGGTCCAAGTCCCACAAAGAGGACATATCATGTTGCACGACAATGTCATCATCCAAGAACACGATCTTATTGAGATCTGGAAACAGCTGAATGAGCACATTTATAGCTTTAAATCAAGGGGTGGACAAATCATCATTAGAAGTTCAGTTCAGTTCACTGTGATCCATAATACAGGAATGATAACCAGAATGATTACCTCGGGAACATAAATGCGAAGGTGATTCAAGAGAGAGAGGCTGCTGGGGCTTAGAACATCTAATTGTCTGTTTTCTTCTCCATCATGGTCAAAGTTCTCTCCTTTGAAATCATTATAGTAACGCTTCCAGATCAAACGATGAATCTCCAACATATCTTTAACTCTGTTGTTGACTTCCTCAGACCAATCGAATTGGTGAAGTCCCTTAACTTCCACCACAACCGAATCAATTGAATTGGTTGCAAACCATGCGTGCATTGGGGTGTATGTTTTCTTGTCAGTGATAATGTGAAACACCAATTTCTGCGGGTCGGCCGAATGTCGAATGGCAGAAGAGATGACGACAGAGGCGGCAAGGACGTTATCAGTTAAGAGAACAAGGTGGTGGAAGAAGGGATCAGTAAGGCGAGAAACATATTCAGGCTGTGGCAAACGGGCTCGAGCTTTGGCATTTACGGCATACTCTTCAGCCAGTTTGAGACATAGACAATGTAGGCCCTTTGGAACACCATGTGAAGCTAAATACCAATAAACAGACTCACGCTTTCTGGCAGATTTGACCTTTTGTTCCATAGCGTGAAGCTGCATTGAGGATATCAAAAAGAAAACTTAGAAAGGTCCAAATTAAAAATGAATGTACTTTGGATAACCAGTTACTCATAACTTCATAAGGCAATACACTGGTTGGAAAAATGCATTCTTTTTATGAGTTGGATCAATAATCTTCTTGGATAACCAGTTACTCATAAGGCGATGCACTGGTTGGAAAAATGCATTCTTTTTAAGATTTGGATCAATAATCTTCTAAAAAAATTTTAAAAAATTATTAATTAAGATTAAATTGAAAAATGACATCTACATAAATAAATTCTAAAATTATACTATTTCATTAGACTTTACCCTTAATCCATATTACTTATTCTGTGCATATGGGTTAGGTGGACCAATAACAATAAAAACAAAAGCTATAATATTACATGAAGTACAAAAATGCTTTAAAACATTTTCAAAACAAGAGGATAAGGTTTGTAAAAAAGTCAAATCAGTGGTCTAATTTTCCAAATACTCCAAGGGTTAATGATGTGTCGCATACTTTGCCAACTCAAATGAATAAAAGACAAGACGTGCCTACTGTGGATAAGCCATCAGAGATAATTTTGTGAAGACAAGATAAGAAAAACAGCCAACAAAATGAAAGCAAGGTGCAGGATTAAAAGGTTGATTATAACAGTGTGTTTTGTTGAGAATGTAAGTGAGTGGGTATGACCATTGCTTTAGTCTTTAATGCGAAGGCCCTCAAGTCCTGTCGTTTTGAAATCATCTCTTTCAAAAGCTCGTTGAAAGATCCCACTCCATCTTCACTCCCCACAGACCCACCTTCCTTTGAATCCACAAATGCTCTGGACAATTCCTCGCCCAGTCTCTGTCATTAGTGCATCACAGTAGAAACAAAAAGGCAAAATACACTGTCAGTTCTGTATTCTTGTAGCTCTACAGCCTCTACTCTTTCAGACAAATTCAAGAATTTTCGTAAGAAGGAAAATTTTTTACCTCATAACTTTTTACATGTATAATAATATTTCAATTCGGGCAAATTAGAGAGAAAAATTTAAATCTTTAACTATTTAGTTAAATTACAAGTTTAGTTTCTGAACTTTTAAGTTTGCATCTAATAAGTTTTTTTTTTTTTTTTTTTGAGGTAAGCATCTAATAAGTTTTTGAACTTTAAAAAATCTCTAATATATCCTTACACTTTCAATTTAAAGTCTAATAGGTTTTTAAACTTTTAATTTTGTGTATAGTAGATCTTTGACCTATTTGACAATTTAATGTCTAATAGATTTGTTAATTTTATAAAATGTCGAATATGTCAGAGATCTATTAGACGCAAAATTGAAAATTTAGAGATCCATGAGACGCTTTTAAAATTCAAAAACCTATTAGACACTAGTGTACAAGTTTATAAATCTATTAGACACGAACCTAAAAGTTCATGAACTATACTTATAATTTAACCCAACTTTTTTTTATTGAAAACTAGCCACGAGAGGAAAAATTACTCCTCTTCTTCCTTCTTTCAGTTCTTTGCTCTCCCCCTAACTATATGTTGATATGTTGTTAACATATATTGAAGAAAAGTCATTTCACTAATCTGGGTTGTCTTTTGTTTAATTTTCTTTCTTTCAATGGATGTGTGTGTAGCTTAAATGGCTAAAGCCATTATTTTCTCAACATTTATTGACTATCATAGTCAGAACGACGTGGGATCAAAGATAGTCAAATAAAGGTGTTGAGGAAATATCAATTGGGAAATGCTTAGGTGCAGCCCGAGCTGCACCCATCTCCATGCAGCCCACCTTTTTTAGACAGCAAAAAAAAAATTGTTTATTTATTTTTTTTTTGTTGTGTATTTCACAGTGGGCTGCATGAGATGGTGCAGCCCGGGCTGCACCCAAGTATTTCTCATGTCAATTAGAAATTTAGAAGACAATAATTGTGTGCTTTGTATTTTTCTTTTTGTTTATTGAATATATATATTTTTCTATTTTTCCTATTTCAAGTGGACCAAAATAAAAATGATTGCTACGCAAGTAGCCACATGTCCCAAAAGATGCCCAGTGGAAGAAGAATTAATTTCCATTGCTTTATGACCAAAATGCCATCCCACCTTTCTCAATTTAACATGAAAACCCATCTCAATAAAATTAAAAATTAAGAATTAAAAAAAAAATTGGGGGCAAATAATGAGAAAAAAAAAACAAAATACAAATTTACTATTTCGGACGGCAGAATCGAATTTTTTTGGTTTTTTTGGCATAAATTTGAGAGTAAATTACAAGCAATTTCCCACCTTATAGCGTTTTCATAAATCACAAATTTTTGTACTATTGTTACCAAACATAACACAAAAGACTAGAGTTAAAATTTTAACCCTATTGTACTTATTTTCCAGCTAACATATTAAAAGAAAAATCTATTTACAAGAGAAAATGTACAACTTTCAACCGTACACAAAATGCATACGGTGTACCTTCTACAATTTATAACAAAATTATAAATTCAAAACTTTAGAACAGAGTATTAAACTATTTTACAAAATCATTCCGAAGAATTAATTGAGTATTTTTTTTTTCATTAAAATATTGTAGTATGGCTTGGTCAGAGGTTCAAATCTCCGGACTAACATGTTGTTAAATAAAATAAAAAAATTAAATGATTATCCGAACATTTTTTTTATTATTTTAAAAAACTAAAAAAGAAAGAAGAATTTAAATTGGAACATTAAAATTAAAAATCCAGTTGCCATACGTAGAAGAAGCATCCAACCTCATGGTACCATAAATGCATATTTACAGTTTATAGAAAAGAGTATAAAGTAGTTGGAGAAACGTAAATTTTTTTTATAGAGAGATTTTAAAGACAACCAAACAGAAACAATACGGTGGCTTATATTTATGTTCCAAAATCAGGCCTTACATTGGAAAATGCAATTCTCCATTCAAATCAAAAAGAAAACATTCATAACAATGAGATAAACAAAATTAGTATAATCCACCATTTAATTAATAAGGACAACCGACTTCCACATATCTCCACAATAGTATGACATTGTCTACTTTAGACATAAGCCCTCATGAGTTTGCTTTTGGTTCTCCCAAAAGATCTCGTACCAATAGAGATAGTATCTATTACTTATAAACGCATGATCTTTCCATTATTTAGCCGACGTGGGACTTTGGTCGCACTCCCAACATTAATGTCATAATAAAACATTCCCATTAAATTTCACAGTTAAGAACGAAACGTAATTGAATTAAGCAATCAAAAATTTCCGATTAAGTAAAAGGAAAAAAAAAAAAGAAAAAGGAAAAATGTAGTTGGAAATTGGGAAAGGCGGATTGATTCAGAGTTTAGGGGTATATTCGAAATTAAAGTGAAAAATACTAACCGAATTAGATGCGTCATCTCCACTGAAAAACCTCCATCCAGAACACTCTGCAAAATTCATGAACAAGAAGATAAAGTAATTACAGAGATCGTTGCAACCGATTGAGCACAACAATCATTAACTATTGTAACTCTTAAAGAATCAGGAAATTGGGGAAAATGTAATCCAAATTGAATGTACGTACCGGGAGAGGGAGAACAAGCGGCGGCGGATTCGAGGACCAGAAAGGCGATTCGAACGAAGAGGAAGGGGAGAACAATTGCGAGAGTGAGAAGGAGGGGCAAAATGGAACGAGTAGAGATTCTGCGATGAGGCGCCGTGGACGGCGGAGGGGGAGGCTTGAGGGCGGCGGAGTTGGAGTTGGAAATAGTGAGTCGCTTAATGCCGGTGGTGGAGATATAGAACTTCATGGCGATGGAGAAGGAGAGGAGAGAGGAAATTGAATGGATTCCATTCAAGGAAGAAGCGAAGAAGAAGAACTCAGAAAGGGGAATTGGGGAAAATCCAATAGTGATAAAAAAAAATGGATATAATAAGAAGTAGCCTGCAAGCAAATACTGAGAGAGTCACGGGTTTGAGACTCTGCGGAACCGAGGAGCTATGGAAGGGGTCTTTTATGTCTTTTTATTTTTATTTTTTGTTGATATTTTTGGGAGTGGACGGGATCTGGCTTTCTAATGAATAATGGGATTATTTATTTATTTATTTATTTTTATTTTTTATTAAATTTTTTTTTGTTGTGAATATTGATGGTGCTTTTGGGAATTATATGAGTAATAATTCATAAAGGAATTGGGGGAAAAAATGGAGTGAGAGAGGAAAAAAAAAGGGACATTCCAAAAATAATGCCGCGTTCGAAGCAGCGGGAATGAGATGAAGTTTGAAATATTGCCCTTGGTTTTTACGAGTAATTACGGATCTGCCATTCGGCCTCCTACTTGTCACCGACATATTGCATTGCGTTTGCCTATAATGGCGGAGCCAAAGGATTATCCCTTTGGTTTATTTTTAGTCTAGCCCTAACTATTTAATTTTTTATTTTTTAAAATTAAGTCTATAAATACTATTTTTATTTATTAGTTTTCTTTTTTTATTATCTATTTTTTATATATGTTTTCAAAAATCAAGCTAAGTTTTGAAAAATTAAAAAAAAAAAAATTCAAAAACTTGTTTTTGTTTTTTGAATTTGGCTAAGAATTCAAATATTTTCTTAAGAAATATTAAACTCATTGTAGAAAAAAGATGAGAAAACAAGCACAATTATCAAAAATAAAAAACTAAATGGTTTTCAAATGGGACCCAAATTTTCAAGTTTATGTCTAGGTTCTAAGAGGTTAAAAAGTTTCTAATAGATCTTTGAACTTTTAATTTTGTATTTTATAGGTTTTTGAATTTTAAAAAGTGACTAATAAGTTTCTCAACTTTTGATTTTATATTTAATAAGTCCTTAAACAACTTTCAATTTTGTATCTAATAAGTCATGGATCTATTAGACATTTTTTAAAATTTACAAATCTATTGAACACAAAATTGAAAGTTTAGGCCCTGTTTGATAACCATTTGTTTTTAGTTTTTGAAAATTAAGCCTAAAAATACTATTCACACCAATGGTTTTACTTGTTTTGTTATCTACTTTTTACCTATATTTTCAAAAATCAAGCCATATTTTGAAAACTAAAAAAAAAAAGTAATTTTCAAAAACTTGTTTTTGTTTTTAGAATTTGGTTAAAAATTCAAATGTTTCCTTAAGGGAGATGAAACCATTGTAGAGAAATTGGGAGAAAACAAGCTTAATTTTCATAAACCAAAAATCAAAAACTAAATGGTTATCAAACGGGGCCTTAATGTCTCATTCGATATAAAATTTAATTTTATCTAATAAATTTGTTAATTTTAATAAATTTTGAATATGCCAAAAATCTATTAACACACGAAATTGAAAGTTTCAAGCTTTATTAGATACTTTTTAAAATTCAAAGATTTATTAGATACAAATATGAAAGTTTGGAAAATTTAATCATTCTAAAAATAATAAATTATCTTTTTTTTTATTATTAATATTTTTTTATGTAGATAATATGAAGAATTAAATCTTTTAGGTTAAATCAAAAGTACACATATATGAATTTAGACTCAAAATGGATAATATCATATCAAAAGATTTAATTATCCTAATATTTCAGAATTGAAATGTTATATTTCTAACCATAATATATATACCCCTCATGGATTATGGGTCATATTGATATTCAAATATATTGTCACTTTTTTAAGTTCAAATTTATGCCGAATCAAGTGTGGAATAAAGACATTAAATTTAATAACACTTTTATTAATATTATTATAAATTTTTTAGTATCACACAATTGCCGGGATGGGAGAGCTATATTGAGATGGACAATTTATTACTAAATTATGGATATAGAATTCAATAATTATTACATTTACCTTCGATTAATGTGTCAAAAGTTCAAATTCCCTTTACTCAAAATGTTGTGGAACTAAAAAAAAGTTTATCGCACGTCACAATCAGATATAAATTTGATGATAACAAATTATATTAACGTCCAAATTATATTTGTAACTAGAGTACAAAATACTGTCTCAAAAAATATATATATTAATTTTTGTCATATTAGAATTCACTTATAAGTTGAGATTTATACTGAATCAAGTATGGAATAAATACCTTCACATAGCTCAACTGACATAAAATATGAGTTTATGACTAAAAAGTCATAAGTTCGAATCCCCCACCCCAAATTAAAAATATACAAAGTTCATAATTATTATTTCCAAATCATTGTATGCCACAATCTTATGAAATTTTGAATTGAAAAGCTTATACTTAAGATTACATGGGGTTCCATCTCAAGACCAATTGGCAATGGGATGAGTGACCCATGTATCTTATAAATTGTGAGGTCACTCTTCATCTTTCAGATGTGGGATCCTCAATATGCCCCCTCAAGATGGTGCCTCTTTTGGGGTTCACCATTCTTGAATCGAATTCCAATTTTAATTTTTTTGACTGAATATCCGTTTGGGATCCTAATTTTCATTTTTTTTTCATTTATTTTATTATTATTTTTTTGGACCGAATACCCGTTTGGGTTTTATGGGCTCTGATACCAACTTAAAATTACATGGGGTTCCATCTCAAGACCAATTGGCTATGGGAGAAGTGACTCATGTATCTTATAAATTGTGAGGTCACTCTTCATCTTTCAGATGTAGGATCCTCAATACTTATCAAATATGATTAGACAGACTATTAAACTATTTCAAATGAAAATTTAAAATTAAAATAATAGTTAAAATATCATTTTGGGACTCATTCTTTTTTAGTCCATATATTTCAAATGTTCAAATTTAGTTATTGTACTCTCAATAAAAAATTTTAATTAATTTTTATTGTTAGTTTGAAGTTAATTTTTATTGAATTTGGTAAAATAATAATAATAATTTCCATTTAAGATAATAATACCTTTCCAAAATTTACAGTGAGAAAGCTAATGGATTTTTTTTTTTTTGAAAAGTTAACCATAAACTAAAACTAATTTTAAGATTTATTGAAAGTACAAAGACTAAATTTGAACATCTAAAAATACAAAGACTAAAATGAGATGAGTCTAAAAGTATAGAAACCAAAATAATATTTTAGCCTAAAATAATTTTAGATTCTATATCTTTTGAATATATACACAAATAAATTAATTAGGAAATTGAAACTCTAATCATAAGATTCAACATAGGAAATCTTAGCTTCATTTTGAGTTTTTTTTTTCTCTTTCAATAAAACCTCTTTCAAATGGAAATGTGAATATTTGTAGGAAACTACTCTGAATATATGATACTACAAGAAAAAACAGATGGGGGAATAAAATAAACAAACTTTTTGGAACTTGTTTTTATAAGGACATCCATTTAAATCTTTAAATCAACGGTACTGGTTGAAAACTTGAAAGTGAATCCCGCCAGACTGTAATTACTTTATTTTTAAAAAAAATGTGATTAGTTACTTTATTTATAAGTCAAAAGAATGGCATTGATAGATATATATGGGAATGGGAGCAGCCGTGGTCATCATGCATGCAAAATATTTTTGACGTCATTATAAATCTTGAGTCCTGACGTGACACCATTTATATGATTTGATTTGATTTATATCAAAGCTACTGTAGGGAAGCCATTTTTTTTTTTCCATTTCAATTTTCTCCATCCCTATCTTCTAATTGTTTGTTATATATTTAGTTAAAAGATTTAAATCTTTATACTTTTAAATGGTTTGGTTTGACTCTCAAAATTTCAATAATATCTAGTTTGGTTTTTTCCACTAAACATCTAACCTATGTTTAGCAAAATATAATAATAACAATTAAATAAATAATTAGCCTGTTTCAATTGTTATGATAGATATAATATGAAAATTTAAATCATATTCTCTATATAGGTTATGGATCAAAATTTGACTAAACAAAAATATGTAAAGTTGATAAACTAAAGTATAATTTTGATAGCACTATGCCAAAGAGAGCATAGCTCAACTGGCATATTGAATGTGTTAACGACCACGAGGTCTGTGGTTCGAATCCCCCCAACCCCTATTGTACTCAAAAAAAAAAAAAAAAAAAAAAAATTGATAGCACTATAAATGTGCTATTTAATTTGGTTAATTAATGCTAGTTCGAGAGAATTTTAGGTGTTTACTTGTCAATTTACAGGAATCAAGTAGCAAAAGTAGGTTGGGCCGTTTCACTCATCCTTTAAGCTCAAAAATATCAATGAGGCATGAAAGAGAGAGAATGAAACCCAAATAGCCGAGGAGGTGGCATCTCAACGCTACATGGGATCAAATTTCTAAATCTACTAGTTGAGATTTAACCTAATATTTAGTTGATAACTAGAACTATTCTTATGGTTTATAAATATATTATCAAACACATTTTGAACTATAGTTAAATTGGGATCGAATTTCTAAATCTACTACAAAAACACACATTCGAAAACATTGGAAACACGAAATACAAATTTGCTCTAATTGAATCATTTGTTTTCAAATTTCTATTCTTAGATCACCAACTAAATGCACCATGAATTGTTCCTATCCTACCCTAAAAAAGAGCAATTGATTTTAGGATTTTTTTTTTCAGTTCAACAATTATCGGGTGGAAGATCAAACCATTAAATCGTAGAATGATAATAGTTGTCTTATGCTTTTATCTATTGAATTATGTTCGAATTTTCAGAACTTATAATTAGGGTTAAATTTGTGTAACCTAAATTGAGAAACTGAGCTTATTCTTGATACTTGGGTTTGTTCATTTTAAGGTATAATTTTGTCAAATTTCACGAGCTGGAGGTGAACCTATGCTTATGGAAACTCTTTTATATATATATTAAACAATAATATTATAAAGGTTAAAATATTTTATATTTTGGTCCTTATATTTTGAATTTCATTCCATTTTAATTTCTATATTTTTAATAAATCTTAAAAGTCATTAAATTGGTTAAATAATAATAATAATTTTCAGACAAAGAAAGACACAAAGTGAATATGTTTCTAAAATTTATAGAGAAAAAATTAATAGAGACTATTTTTTTTGGAAAATTAACCATAGTAACTATTTTTTTGATTTATTGAAAATGTAAGAACTAAAATAACAAATAGTATTTTAAACCATTATAAGTTATAGATTCACATGTTATACAAATTTAAATTGGGAAAAATTCTAGTACTACGAAAGTACCATATTCCATTTGTTTACACTATTGTTTTTGAGTTTATAAATAGTATTTTTAATACTAGTGGACCTCACATAATTTTTGGTGAACTCCACATAATTTTTAAAAAGATGCTAACATGGCAAATAATAAATAAGAGTAGTATGAAAATTTTTCGATACAACGGTACTACTAGAATTTTTCCAACTCAAATTTCTATAATTATGTTGTACGATAATCTCTTCGACTTAACGCAAATCAAGTTTTATTAGAATTATGAGGGCTTTGTTAAGACTGTGTATCTTACAATGTTCAAATTGGCCCTTTGTTCCAATTAAAGCAATGTTGACATTTGGTAAAGAATGTGAGGATGAGAATAAATTACCGACAACCGAAGACATTGTTGGTTGTCCCGATAGATTCTTTCAGGACTCAGTCTGAACGTTTTAAAAAATGGATAACTATTGGTTTTGGTGTTTAGAAATTGTGCTTGTTTTCTCATCTATTATCTATCATAAGTTTTATCTTTTCTAACAAAACATTTGAATTCTACACACAAATTTTTGAAAACTACTTTTTTAATTTAGTTTTTAAAACTTGATTTGATTTTTGAAAACATAGGTAAAAAGTAGATAACAAAGCAAGAAAATTCATGGATAAAAGTAGTATTTATAGACTTATTTTTTAAAAACGAAATAGCTATCAAATGGGACATAAATTAATATATATTTGATATATATTATTGAAATATGTTTATGCAAGCATATTAGATTAATAAAAAAATATCAATAACGAGAATTCTTTTATGCTGAATATTTTGAGACAATAATCATGAAAATTCTCCCGAGAAAAAAAATCTATGTATATATTATTTGGAGTGCTAACAAAGTCCCACATTAGCTAGGGAATGAAGAGATTCATGGTATATAAGTGAAAATAATTATCTCTATGGTGTGAGGTTTTTTGGAAGAAACCAAAAAGTCATGAATATTTATGCATAAAATAGACAATATCATACAATTGTGAAGATATATCGAGGGTCGTTGTCCTAATTACCATATATAAATTCTCATCCACTCAATCCAACTTTGAAAGTTCTTGTTGAAAATTAGTTGGTTTAATTTATCATAATTTAGGCATTCAAATTCATTAAATACATGGACTCCACATCTGGGCATTTTTCTTGACTTTATAGTATACGTGGTCACTTGTCACACGCAGTCTTGAGAATATAATGAATGCATCAAATTAAACTGATATATATATTTTTTCTTTCTGAGTCAAAATAATAACTTTTATATATGTAGGTATGTATGTGTGTATATATATATATATATACACAAGTTAAATTGGTAAAGTATTTTAAATGTGGGTTGTTGGTTGTTAGGGTTCACAATGATAAGTTCCTTCAGTATATTTTGGCACTGTCTACGAGTTGTGGTTTGTAGCTGGATTTTTTTTAAAAAAAAAAATAATGTGTTTTTTAATGAACTGCTTCTTCTTTAAGCATTTTAAAAAAGAAGTAAAAATTGTGTGTGTGTGTTTTGTTTGGAATACCTTAAGCATTGTTTTAAAAATATTTCCAATAAAAATGTTGGATTAAATTACAAATTTGATTCTTATGTTTTTGAGAAAATTATAATTTAGTCCCTATAGTATTAAATATTAGAATTAGTCTATGTTTATGAGTGTTTTATCAAACCATAAAGACTATCTATGAGGTTTTTTATCAAATCATAAGGACAAAATTTTAACATTTTTAAATCATAAGAACTAAATTCTAACTTTCTCCAAACCATAAGATCAAATTTGTAATTTAATCAAAATATTTTCATATCTTACATTTTTTTTTATTAAATGCTTTAAATAAACCAATTTTTTTTGTTGCACTTGAATGCACTATATTCAAAAGTGGCTCTATTAATTATAAATATTTTTTCTTACATGTTTTTGAATTTTTTTATCTTTAATATTTGAATAATTTATCTATCTCTCAAACATGGTACTTTAAATGAAGTGCTTTTGATTTATTAAAAGTTTTTTTAAAAAACACTTTTTGATGATCTAAAATCACTCAACAAATCTAGTCTAAAACACACTTTAAATTATTATTATCTTTTTTAAAGATACTAATAGAAGTTTTGATTTTGTTTAGAAAGTAATTTTTTTTTTTCAAAAGCTATTCCAAACACACTATTCAGGTTTCTTTGGGAAGCACTTCATTCATTTTTTTATTAGTTAAAATTTTTTTTTGACCTTTTTGGACAGGCATCCTAAATTCACCCTGACCTCTTAGGTTGTTAACTTGAAGTTATCAGATGAATTCTTTTTAGAATTCAATAGTTTCTTTTAATAGTTCTCTTAAAGTTTGTGTGACATATGGATGTGTCCAAATGAATAAATAAAATGGAAGAAAAAAATTATTGAAGGAATAAAATTATTAGAAACGTTTGACAAACAATCATTGAGACAAATAAATAAAACATTTTTTTTTTATATATTTGATGTAATGTAAGAGATAAAGGATGTACCTTGGAATAAAACCAACGGAGGGATGAATATTATTTTACAGGAGTTATTATATGAATTTGATAAGATCATATGCTCGAATCTTTTGAATTTACGAATAAAAATTAAATGTTAAATGGACTTAATATTATTAGTATATAAGCTCTCAAAAAAAAAATTATTGCTATATAAAATATTAAATACTACTTTACCTTTGTCCTTAACCAAATCATACTCCAACGAATGTACAAAGTTTGCACTCTAAATTCTATTTTAGTTATTCAATTTTTATACTTATTTTATTTTTATTTTATCTCTAAGGTTTTAAATATTTTATCTTATCCTCCAACTTTTACTTAAGAGAATATTTAATCCTATTTTTCATAAATGAACATTTAATCCTATTTTTCATAAATGATTTAATGTAGACCTAACATAATATATATATATATATATATATAACAGTTGAGAAAGAAAATGTTATTAAATAAGAATAAGAAGGATAAAGATAGGGAAGAATCTATCAATTTATATATATAACAGTTGAGAAAGAAAATGTTATTAAATAAGAATAAGAAGGATAAAGATAGGGAAGAATCTATCAATTCTGATTTTTCTTTTGAATGAATCTGAGCATAGTACAAATTTTAAATTTATGTGTGGGTGTTAACTTAATAATTCACTCACCTCTCTGGCTTCCACCCTCACCTTCTACCACTATCATCTGATCTCTACCAATAAATGAGTAAAGAGGAACTTATAAAATAAAAATAAAACAAAAATCAAATCCCACTCAACTTGTCTCAAAAAGGGTACTAGAGAATGTTCCATCTTCTTACAATCTGTGTGCTGCTAAGGCAACTTCATGGTTTATTTGAGGAAAAATTGTCCAATCATGCTCCCAGGCGACGAAGATGTGACAGCTTTTTAATAATTATTAGATGTGAATTCAAAATTTTGTATCTTTCTCTAATAATCACTAGATATAAATTAGAACTACTTTTACAATTCTTTCATTCATCTGATGGTGCAAATTTGTCAGTCACATTGTGTCAGTCTCATCGAATAATTTCTCGTCTATAATATATTAGGTTAAATTACAAGTTTATTCCTCAAACTTTCAGGTTTGTGTCTATTTAGTCCATGAACTTTAAAAAGTATCTAATAGATCCTTAAGGCTCTGTTTGATAACCATGTGGTTTTTGGTTTTTGGTTTTCAAAAATTAAGTTTGTTTTCTCTCAATTTCTCTACAATGGTTTTCATCTCCCTTAAGGAAGCATTGGAATTCTTAGCCAAATTCTAAAAACAAAAACAAGTTTTTAAATTTTTTTTTTTTTAAAACATGGCTTGGTTTTTAAAAACATAGGTAAAAGGTAGATAACAAAACAAGTAAATCCATGGATGAGAGTAGTATTTATAAGCTTAATTTTCAAAAACCAAAAACCAAAAACTAAATGGTTATCAAACGGGGACTAAATTTTCAATTTCGTGTCTAATAAGTCCCTGAACTTTGAAAATGTTTAATAAGTCCCCGAACTTTCAACTTTGTGTCTAATAAGTCCTTGACATATTCGAAAATTTTAAAATTTAACTGATCTATTAGATCTAAAGTTGAAATTTATGTCTAATAGAACCCCAAATTTTCAATTTTGTGTTTGGTAGGTTCATGAATTTTAAAAAACGTTGGATAGGTCAAGGACTTATAGACACAAAATTGAAAATTTAAGGACCTATTGGACACAAAATTGAAAGTTTAGGCCCCGTTTGATAACGTTCTCGTTTCTCGTTTCTTGTTTCCTGTTTCTGTTTCTCGTTTCTTGTTTCTTGTTTTTTGGTAAAAATAAAATTTAGTACATATATTATAATAAAACATATAACATGCATTAAAATAAATATAAAACAATTATAAAAAGGTTTAGTATTTTATTAAGGCCCAACACCTAATTAATAATAATAATAATAAATTATATCCTTCAAATGTTGTTCAAATTTGATTTGCAATGTTATTTCTCACTTCAATCAATTCACCTTGAACGATTTTGACTTATAAAAGTTAGTTCAATTAGACGAATTTGTAAATTGTCTAAGGTCAGACAATCAAACATACCCACATTTCTTTAATTTAATAATAAACTTTATTTTTATTTTTTTAAAAATGCATTAGCCAATAATACACACAAGTAAAATCAAAAAAAAGAGAGAGAATGTATATAGTTTTTTACATTTAATGGTAAACATGAAATACATTATTAGTTTATTTATTTAATAAAAAAATAAAATCGTACCAAAAGGAAAAATAATAGAGAATTAAATAGAAAATAATAATTATAAGCTCGTTAATGTAAAGTAAAAGAAATTAAGAAAATAAGAGAAAAGAGAAAAACATAAACGAAAAGAGAAAAGTAAAAATGAAAAAAGAAAAAAAAAAGATAATGAACTATTAAAAGAAAAAGATTATGATGAAAGAGAGAAAACGAATAGAAAGAAATAAATCAAAAAATAAAAATAAAAAAGAAGATTAAAAAGTATTAAAAGAAAAAATATAATGGAAGAGAGAGAAAGAAGAGAGAGAGGAGAAATTGGTAAAAAGAGAAATAGGAATACATGTATGAAACCTGGAAAAAAAAACATAAACAGAATTTGAGAAACTACTTTTTGAAGTTTCTCAAAATCTGCCATTTTTTTAGAAACATTTCTAAAAAATTTAGAAACAAGAAACATGATGGTTTATCAAACATGTCTGTTTCTTGAAAAATGAGAAACAGGAACAAGAAACAGGAAACAAGACTGTTATCAAACGAGCCCTTAAAGACCTATTATACACTTTTTAAAGTTCAAGTACCAAATAGACACAAATTTGAAAGTTCAAGGACTTATTAGATACTTTTTAAAGTTCGGAAACTAAATAGACATAAACTTGAAAGTTTAGGGACTAAACTTGTAATTTGATCAATATATTAAAAAGCAATAATTTATGAAAAACATTTTTAGACTAAAATACCATTTTAAAGTTTAGTTAATTACATTAATCAAATTATCCTAATTCGATTTGATAATTTGAATCAATAATATTAATTTGATAGACAATTTGATTCAAAATCAAATCAAATTTGAATTTGAATTTGAATCAAATTGCTTTTATAAATTGCATCCAATTATCATACATTTAGTTCTTATATACGCAATTCTCCAAGTATTATCTCTTTTAATTTTGTTAGCCCCACGTTTTTTTTTTTGTCTACATTTTAATTATACCATAAATAAAAAAAATAACTAATTTTTTTTTTTTTTTGCATCCAATTATCATACATTTAGTTCTTATATACACAATTTTTTAGGTATTATCTTTTTTAATTTCGTTAGCCCCACATTTTTTTTCTATGTATGTATGTATAACAACGACAACAAGATAGTTTGATTCAAAGAATTTGAATTAATTCTTATTCTTAATTTTTTAATAGGTCTAATTTGATTCAAAATCAAATCAAATTAGAATTTCAATATAAATCATCTCTATAAATTTCACATGTTTTTTTTTTTTTTTTTTTTTTTAAATTTTTAATTTTTAAATTTGTATACAACTTAGCATGTTCACATCTTTATATTTAATGACCTAATTGTTAACAGGTTTTAATAGAATATATATAATTAAGTATAATCATTTTTTAAATTAAATTAAGTATAACTGTTTTTTTAGTAAATTATAATTGTAAGAATAATTTTTTTTTTTGAGTAAATTAAGTATAATTGTTGTAAATCTAATTAAGGTCAAAATATATATAATTAAGTATAATCGTTTTTTAGGATAAATTAAGTATAATTATTTTTTTAAAATTAAATATAATTGTTGTAAGCATAATTAAAGTCAAATTTAATATATTCATATGTTTTTTTTTATTTATTTAGGGATTAGTTTTTTTTTTTAATTTTTAGAAAATTTAGACTTTAGTTGGTTTGAATGTTATAATTATGTAAGTAATGAAAATAGGATAATTTGATTCAAAATGAATTCAAATCAAAATTCTTAATTTGATAAGCATTCAATTGAAGATGTGATTTGATTCAAAATCAAATCAAATTAGAATTTTGAATCTAAATTTCCTTTAACAATTGCACATTACTTCAATTTTTTTTTCCAAGTCTAAAAGTAGTCATTTCCTTTAATTTTTCATCAGGTATCTCTCTCTATTTTTAATTTCATTAGCCTTCACGTTTTTTTTCTTGCGTTTTATACTAAAAATAAAGACTCCTCCAATTTTTCATCAGGTATCTCTCTCTTTTTTAATTTCGTTAGCCTCCACTTTTTGCATTTTATACCAAAACACAAAGATGAATAGTTACTATTTTTTTCAAAGTCTAAAAGTAGTCATCTCCTCCAATTTTTAATAAAGTATCTCTTTTTTTTTTTTAAAAAATTTCGTTAGCCCTACGTTTTTACTTTTTCTTTTTTTCCTTCTATATTTTATACCAAAACAAAGAAAAATAATATAACTAACTTTTTTTTAATATTCATATATATATATATATATATATATATATATATATATATATATATATATATATATATATATATATATATATATATTACCCTAACTAATATATATGATTTTGTTGCATGTTCACATTGGTACTATATTTTATATATTTTTCTGTTTTCTGTTTTCTATTTTACTTTTACACCAGTCAACCAATTATATTAGATTAGTTGTTAATATCTAATTGATATATTTGTTTCAGTTATAACGCGATCGATATTTGCATCGCCTTAATCATGGGAAAGATTGTTTCAATTTTTCTTCAGAGCGTGTTGAACAATTAATTTAGGTTTCTAGAGAGTCGATGAGGTTGAAAATGGAATATACGATGGTGATAACGACTCTTTGGGTGATCCAAGGCATGAAGTTTAATAGAGTGTAAAGTGAATTTAAAATGAAAATCTTGGTCCAGAAAATTTAAGTGAAAATTATGTTATTTTAATGATTGTTAGATTTTTATACATGAAGACACTATATAGTTTTCTTAATATGATCATGAATGATATACATGACTCGCACCTATGTTTTTCTTCTTGATTTTGATTGTATTTAGTAAATAATTTGATCATTTCTCGGTTACAGTCTTTGATGGTTTCTTCAATCATCACATAATTAATTTAAGATAATTTTAGGGAAGGTGATGAGAAAACGAACCCTTAGATTCAAAATTCAATTAAGGAGGTTAAATTACAAATTTTGTTCCTATAATTTGAGCTTAATTTCTATTTTTTCTTTATGGTTTTAAAATTTTCAATTTAATTTAATACTATTTGTTTGGGATTTTTCTATTAAGTCTATTATACCCAATGTTGATATGTTATTTCATAAATTCAATTGAACCTGGTTTGAAAAGATTTTGATTCAAGTTTTTTCTGAGTTAAAGATATCTGTTGTAATGCTATTATTGTGTTATCATAGTTTCAATAATTTCTTCTATAAAATAATTAGGGCTATATTAATAGAAACACATACTCTGATTGATAAAAAGTATATACTTAGAATGCATTTGTCATAGTTTTTAAGTGATTTTTGGATTATATATATATAAATCTTCAAGTTCAACAATAAATAAAAATCACTTTTATAAAAGTAGGCGACTTGAAAACACTTTGATAAAAAATACTTGAAAAGTTTATTCATCAATTCACTTTACATATTTTACACATTTTACACTAAAAATTATATGGTATGTACTACTTTATAAATTAAAGTTGACATGTTCGCTTTTTTTAAACATTTGATTAAATACTTTTAAAAAATTATCATTAATATATATTTTAAAACATTGAATAACATGTGCAATGCACATGGTGTCAAACTAGTACCTTAAAAGAGAGGACAAAAGGTTAAAATGGTAAATTACATCATTAAAGGAGTTCTATATTTATTAAATTTCTTTCAAATTGTTGAGAAAATGTCGTCAAAAGGTATCGAGAAATATTAAAATTATTGACCAAATGGATATGAAAATATCAATATTGATTGTTTATATATAGTTTACTTAAGAAGTCTTCCAAAATAATAATAAAGTTTACTTAAGAAGTCTTCCAAAATAATAATAATAATGAATATGTTTAATATTCATGATTTTGTTTTGGAAATGATTGTCGGTATAATCATTTTATTCATATATATATATAAACTCAAAGAAATACTCATTATCAACCAACAAAACAGGAGAAAAAAAGTATGCAGACGTGCAAAGTAGTACTTATCAAAAACCCTATCATTTATTTGCAAAGGAAAAAGGGAAAAAGAAAAAAACGAAAAAAAAAAACTTAGAATTTTATACGAATCTGAAATAAAAAGCGCCATCAATGAGGTAAACCTTGATTTTTTTTTTCTTTTTTTTCTTTTTTTAAGTTACAATTTGGCAATATATATATATTTTTTGTTTTTTAATGTATTAATGGATATCAAAGGACAAGTCTGTAAGTTATAATATTTATGTTGTACTAATTAAAAATACTGAACATCTATGATCATGTAGTATTATTCACTCTTTCTTAGCTTTTGAGATTACAAAGTGATCCTATAATATATTTTCTTTTTATTTTATTTTGTTTTTTTTATTTTTGCAAATAAAACCTATAAAAATGTTGAAAATGCAGTACTAGATTGCAATATCATCAAAAACTATCGACGTAACTAGTCCAAACTTCATCAAACATGAACATAGCTTAGCGGTAATTGACAAATATTCCTTCTCCTTAGGTCAGAAGTTCAAATTTGGAGATTTGTTGTACTAAAAAAAATCCAAACTCTAAAGTAACCAAGAATACAACTAAAAATTATTATAAATTAATTGAAACATATAAGTAATATAAATAAGAAAAATGATGTTGATTTTTGTTGTGGAAGCTACCTAAGCTGCTCTAACTCTATGTTAGCACTATTCACAATTATTATACATGCCATTTTGCTCATTGATCAAATTAAGATAAGACAAACTCTCTTGCCTACCTAAGTAGGTATGTACTCATTCCACCTACAATGAACTCGATATGCTTGTCCAATTACCTTCCTCTTCATACATGGACGCCCTACCTCCACTCTAAGTGAGGGACACTACTCCTTACATCTAGACAAAATTTTACTTTGCTAAGTACCCTCACCACTAGTCTAGGTGCCACATGAACGCATCATATTTTGAGAATGTCACTAGAAATTAAGTACCAAGTAGTAACAAATAATAAGAATAAATTCAAGTCAACCTAACATAACTCAACTGGTTAAAGCATAATATTATCGATCAAGAGATTAGAGGTTCAAGCATATAAAACCAATTAAGGGGGAAAAAAAAAGTAAAAAGGAGGTCAAATTTTGTGTTAAAAAATTACGGAAGGTGATATTTGTGTGGCCTTGAATTGGTGTCGGTGGAAAATAACAGAATCACAAATAATAAAAGATTTAGGATATGAAAGTTAAAAGGTTAAAAGACTTAAAAAGAAGAGTCGCAACGTTTTAAAAGTCTCTATTTTTTAAAACGGCCCAATTGTGATGTCGGGTTCCCACGGCAACAGCGTCATCTAAGGTTTGACATGGGACGCTGTGCTGACCGGACTGCCCCCTCAAAAGCCAAAGCAGTTTTTATTATTACATAAAATTTAGGGTTTCATAAATACCCAATTAATACAGACCACGTGGATATTAATGAGATTTTGGGGATTACGTGGCGAGTGATGACGTGGTAAAACGTGACACAGAAAACCCCCCCAATCGGTTGTCGGCCAAAAATGCTGGGCAACTAACGTGCGAAAATATAGCCTTGGAAAGCAAAAGCAGGATAGTCAACGTCACATTCGGATCCTTGTACACGTGGCGTTCATCTAACCATCAAGTGCTGTTGCGTAAGGACAGAGTCACCTGAAACTCAAATTCAAAAGTGTTTTTTTTTTTCCTTTCTCTTTTTCTTTTTTTTTCAATCTTTTTTTTTTATATCGGATTGAATAGGTAACTTGTGTTTATTTTAAAATAATAATAATTGTTGAATGATAAATTTCGACCAATCACAAGTCGTCACGTTATTATTTCAAATTAAAGACAAAGTTTCAAACAATTAAATTTTGGACCACCTATAAACTGACATGTGTTCTAAATTTAATTTGAAGGCAAAAGTTGATAGATTTTAAATTATAAGGTCACATATTCTCATTATATCATTTAATCAAATAATTAAAGTTAGTTTGGTTAAATTGGGTCATATGGAATTTGGATCAAAGCTAAACAAAATCTATATCCAAATTGTTAGGCCCAAAGCCAACAAAATTCAAGTCCAGGTGGTTGGCCTCAAAAGTTATTAAAAGTTCAAGCCCACACATGAGAAAGCTCTATAAATATAAGAGATCTCATTCATTTGAAGAGTTCAGAAGTTGAAAATCTAAGAGAGAAACCTTAGAGAGAATTCAGAAAACAAAGACCATAAGACTCTCTAAACTCTTAAAAATCAAATACTCTCTGAAGACTTTGAAGATTGAGAACAAGCTACAAAGCCCTTAAAACAAATTTACATTCGAGAACAAAATGCATAGTTCTCGAGACATTTGTATATGAAAGAGAAAGTCAGATAATAAACACTAGATATTGTACTCTATTACATAAATCAATATAAATTAAGTTTATTTACACGCATTAAATTCCTTTGTTGAAATCTCGCGTGACCAAAATGGATGAGAAAGTGGTAAAAAAATAATGAAAATAAATGTGTAAATATAGATATTAGTGTTGTGGAGATTTAAAAAAAAAAAAAAAAAGAATTAAGAAAATTGACATGCAGTTGTGGGTTTCGGTTAAATACAGAATTGGATACGGGACCCAGCCCAGTTAACATTGAGCCCAAAACATAAGCCCATTCCTCGAAAATAGAGTACAATTCATCGAAAAAGTAGTATATGCTAGGAAGTGGAGAGAAGTTCGACTGTGCTGTGTAATTTTGTTGTGATTTAGTGAGAGAAAGAGGAGAGAGAGAGAGAGCGATTGTGGGGGCTTTCTTTTTCCTTCTGCTGTTCTTTCTTTTTCCTTCTGCTGTTCAATTGAGTTTGACGGTTGGGGGAGGAGAGCTTTTTGGAAGGCGTATACTTGCAGTTGAGTCCGAGACATCAGATTAATCGTTTGGAATTGAGAACCCTTTGGCCCTTTTTACATTTTCAAGGTAACGTTCTCGCTGTTGATTTAATTTGTAGCATTGTTCGATCTAACTTGAGAAATTCTGTGTTCGGTTGTTCGAGAAAGAAATGGGTTTGAAAGAGAGAAGAGAAGTGAAGATTGCTCGCCTTCGTATTTGTCTTACGATCATTTTGTGCAATCCCAGGTTGCAATGTTTCTAAATCACGAAGAATCAGCTTCTCAAATTGCTTTGGGTTAATTCTTTTCAGTTACGACATTGTTTCTAAATATATTAATCGAACATGTTCCTATGAAATAAATTAAGCCTTCCATATAGATATTGAATCATTTATTGCTTTTGCTAAGAGGAGGGGCTGAGATGTGCTAGACTGAATGTGATTGTCCTAAGAGCTCTAGGTCTGGCTTGCTTGTATGCAAATGAAATTAAATGTCCAAAGATGTTGGTCTGATGAGCTTATTGATTATAATGAAATTTCATTATCCCGATCAAGTCTCTGAATTACCCTGTTCAGTAAGATAGTGTTGTACTAGCTATATGAGATAAGTAACTAATTGGAAAGTTCGAGAGGTTTCCGTAATGAGAGATTTTAGAAAGAGTGAGGCTTTAAGGTTGGCCACTTTGATAAGTTGACTAGTTGAATAGGATTTACATAGTAGAGGGGAGGGCCCAATCTGATGGATAGTTTTGTTGCTTCACTTGTAGCATTGAAATTTTTTAGGGTTGATCACGTTTACCGTACTTAATGAGTTGCAATGTTTTTCTTTCTTCAGGTATGGCAAAGCATGGAAACAAATCAAAGGTGTGGAACAAACAGCAGACAATCTCAGTTCTCATTGTGTCTGCTTTTCTTATCCTTTTTGTGTTCATGATGTTATTTCGCAAGGAGTCTCAAAAGCATGATCTTTTATTTGAGGCAACTCCAAAGCAGAAGTGGGATAGCTTCAACTCTCTTGTGCAATTTAATCCAAATAGAGAGTTTCGCAATGGAACTGACATAATATCGCAAATTCCTGATTCACCAAACGCAGTTTTGTTCTTTGCTCATGGCTGCAATGGTAAAGCCGTCAACTTTTGGGACAAATCTCCAGAATGCCCTTCTTGTGTCGGTCTTCCTGAAGAACGGTTGATTGTCCTTCATGCTCTCAGCAGACATTTTGCGGTTCTTACAATATCGAGCTCTCAAAAATGTTGGACATTGGGGAAGGAATTAGCAGTTGTGAAAGACATAATACGTTGGTGGGTTGAAAAGAACAAACTCGAGAAACTTCCTCTTGTAGGTTTAGGTGCCTCCTCTGGTGGGTATTTTCTTTCAGTACTGGCCACTAAGTTGAAGTTTAATAGTATTACTTTGATGATTGCTGAAGGGTTGTATGAACAAATGGAGGTAACAGAGAGATACCCACCTACTCTGTTTGTACACATGCCGAAAGATCATTTTAGGCAACAAAAGATCAATGAAAATATGGAGTTTTTGAAAAGTAAAGGAATTGATGTTGCAGAGATTGAATGCTTAGAGTTTCCTTTGTCGCCACATTTTTTGGCTGACCGAATCCCAATTCTTGACAAGAGTGTTTCTGCTAAGTTGTTTGAGCTTTTCCAAGCCAAGGGCTTTGTTGATGGAAATGGAAAGATGCTCAAAGATGGACGTGCAACACGGTGGAAAGAATCCCTCAAGACAAGTGGGATTAGTTTACCTGATAATAGTCTAACCCATCACATTCAAGAGGAGTTGAATCTTGCCTTTGCATACCACGAAATGACTAGCTTAGAGACTGACCAGATTTTCACATGGTTTGAATCTCACTTGAGATGATTCTACCAACACTTAAAGAAAATCCAGGTTCTTAGGAGTTAGGATCGACACCCTCTCAAACACACGCACACAAAAGTGCACGCACAAGAAGAAAATGTACAGAGTTTTTTTTCAACATTTATTGTAATGCTAGCGGTGCTGGCTTTGTATTTATGTTTACACTGTTCAGTTAAGAAAGTTGAAGTAAGAACATAAATAAATGTTATTTTCAACTCCCATTTTGTGGTTCTTTCTGTTGCTTGGTGATCTACAATCTAATCTTCAATTTGAAATGTTGTTTCTTACTGTTATTCGAAATACTCTGTCATCTTCTTCTTCGATCTAAGGAACAATTGAATCTCCATTGCTGTGAGAAGATTATCGGGCTATATTCATGCACAACTGAACTTTTTGTTAAAGATATACTGTTTATGTTCCTATTATTACTATTGCTGCTGTTTTACATGGTGAAATATCCAGGGCGGTTGGTTTAAT
The DNA here is from genome assembly GCA_033996785.1 of Trichosanthes truncata. Taxonomy (NCBI): domain Eukaryota; kingdom Viridiplantae; phylum Streptophyta; class Magnoliopsida; order Cucurbitales; family Cucurbitaceae; genus Trichosanthes; species Trichosanthes truncata. The sequence continues at coordinate 23,067,043 of JAWPNB010000008.1, read as the reverse complement.
GGGAGTTCTTAAATTCGCCAACCCACTTTCTCAGAGCACCGGAGGCTTCCTAATGGCTGCAGGCTCCTCCCATCTATATGAGTTTGTTTTCTGCACTTATTCTATGTTTCTCTGCACCGTTGATATTTGTGATTTAGCATTTATACTGTCACAAGATCAAGCTCCGGAAATTATCTCAAACCAAAGGGAATCCCAAGTTGCTTGTTCTTTTATAGGTTAACTTTATTGAATGTAGTGGATATTTCCTCATTAATGCGCCATAAATACGACAAGTTGCATACTCTGGATTTTGCTAAATTTTTAAAGCATAACAATGAGAAGGAAATAATGGATTAGTGTAGATAACAAGCATACGAACTTTTAATTCCCAACCCCTTTTTGAATAACATCTGATTAATCATAATGAACTACTTGGAACAAATCTTGATTTCACAATGAATTTGGAAACTAAAGACCGAGCATCTCTATGTTCAAATACATGAACATAAGAGATGCAAGGAACAACATACAAGAACAAAAGAAAAACAAAACAAGACATGAAATGATAAATTGGTCTCACTGTCTCACTTGTCACTACTAACTGCTAAGGCACACACTCATTAATTATTAAGGTGGTAACTGGTAAGGCAAAGGGCGGGTTCAGGCTGTGGGTTTAATTTTCCCCTCGTTGGCTAACTTGAAGATGTTGGCCTGATCTGCTGCTGCTCTGTTGGAGCCAAGTGCCGAGACAAAACTCGCTCTAACTTGCTTGGTTGTAAAGGGGAATCTGTTACTGGCAAGAGAGTTGAGGTACGAAGCAGTGCCTTCTCTTAACAGAGCCCCAAACCCATCAGTCCTTGTGTTTGAAAGTGCTTGTAGCAGGTTGAGATTTCTTCCAAATCCTGGGACATTGGTTGCTCCAAAGCAATTTCCCAATGTTCCCCACCATCCCAATACTCCCCATATCATTCCTGGGTGATTCAGCCAGTAACTGCAAAACAAACACATATTTTTCAAAACATAAAATGAATGTTTTCTTCTCCATAGAAACAGTTACTGTGACTTACTTGCAGGTAAATGGAGTAGTGGGAATGCTTGGTGTGCTTGGTGTGCTTGGAGTGCTTGGAGTGCTTGGAGTGCCTGGATCTACAGGGGTGGTTGGTGGGCTACCACCAGATGATGGAGGGTTGTAGTATGCACCTCCACCAGACGGAGGCCTCGATGGTGTCGAAGGGGTTGGCGTGGAGTCATGCGGCGGTGTGCCTCCATAGCCATGTGATGGTGGCATGGGGTTGCTGTGTGAACCTGCAATGCAAAATGTAGAATGTTGTAAGCTTACTAGTTACTACTATGCTGAAACTAAAGTGTGTTTCTTTGTCAATGTGTGACCTGTTGGGGGAGTTCCAGAATGTGGGTCTGGAGGAGAGTAATAGGCTTTCTGGTCAGCAATGGTGGTGGAGAGTACAGGGACGAGCAGGCTGTGAGAAAGCAGCCCAGCAAGCAAAGTGAAAAGGAGAGCAGAAGCTTGCTTGCTTCTCATGGCTTCTTCTGTTGTATTTCTGCTTTGGAGCAAAGGGATATGGAAATGGGAAAGAAGGAAGGCTAATGGTGGATGGAATGTTTGGAACAAAGAGGAATATATAGAGGGGGTTGAGAGGGGAAGTGAAGTTACTTCTTACAGATGGAAGACTATGTGGTTAGTTGCTGTTTTATTGGTGCATTTATTCATATTGCTTGCTGCTTTTAATTGTGTTTTCAAATAATGTTCAGATTTTCCAGGGAGGATTCATTAGGGGAGAGGTTAAATCACATGCGTTTGAAATTTTGAATCTCTCTCTTCTCCTGAGAAATTTATTGATTTATTAGAAATAGTCTCTATAGTATAGCTATTAGGATACATAATTCAAAATTGTCTCTCTCACTCGTGCGATTTAATAGTGACAGCTATGTGTATTAGCTACATCAAATAATTTCTCCCTGACGGCTCAAGTCAGTTTTAGCATTTGGTAAAGTCAAGTTTCTTGATGAAAAATAACAACTTTAAACTTAGGATTGAAGATTTTTTCTTTTTGTAGTTTGGGTGGAGAGGTTTGAACCTATAACCACTTAGTTAAGGGTATATGTCTTAATCAATTACCTTGACAACTCAATGTAATAGAGTCAAGTAGTTCTCCTATGAGAATAGTTGAGGTGCGCACAAACTAGTTCATACACTCACAAATATAAAAAGAGACATGAGTGGAGAGTTTCAAACATATGACCATTTAATCAAGGACAATTGAGTTATGCTTAAATTGACATAATTGAAGGAGTTTTTTTTTAAAGATATGTTTTCGCATAAATTTAAGGTTTAATGAATTATGTCCATGTTTTCTGGCTCATGTAACCAATGTTTGAAATATCGATGTCGATGGAAATGTCGAGGTCCAGATTTTACGGAAATGTCGATAGAAATTTTGGAAAAATTTTATGAAAATTATAGAAATTGATGGAAATTGTTTGAATTAGTCAATAAAATTTTACTTGTGGCTCAATTAGACTATAATTGAAAATTTTTAATCACCATATTTAAAAATTAAGACAATATGTAGATGTAAATGTCCATAAAAATGTCGATGCGCACATGAATTTGGGAAAAAAATGAAAATTGATTAAAATTGTTTGAATTATTTCATGAAACTTTAATTGTGATTTAATTATACTATAATCAAGATTCAAAATGTTGATGTCAACAGAAATTTCGGAAAAAATTATAGAAATCATAGAAATTGATGGAAATTATTTGAATTAGTAAATGAAATTTTAACTATGGAATTAGGCTATACTTGACCTTTATTATCATCATATATCTAAAAATATAAATAATATTTATGAGGAATGGCGATGTTGGTGAAAACTTTGAAAAAAATCATTAAAAACGTGAAAATTGATGAGACTTATTTTAATTAATTAATGAGACTTTAATTATACCTTAATGATGATATAATTCATAATTTTTATTAATTATAATTATAAAACTACGAATTTAGTATTTATATATATGCCGACATTTTCGTAAAATAAGTATCTATACATTTCTATCGACATCAACATTTTGAACTTGAACCTTGATTAAGAGAGATATCAAATGTTGATAAATGACAAATGATGATAAAAAAATATAATAAATTCATAAATATTAAAATTTTTCACAAAGATAGATATAAAAAAAACTTAATACAACACTTTGTAGATGCATGTATAATTTTCACGATACTGTATTAAACTTTTAAAAACTAACTATATAATTATAAAAGTATATATTGAGAGGTTGGAATGGATAGAAAAGGAATAATGGAAAAAGAAAGAGATAAAAGACCAAGAGAGAGAGATAAAGAGAATTTATAAGAATTACCAAGATTTATTCGACATTTATCGACATTTTCTCGATATTTCTCGACATCTCAACATTTTCTCGATATCTCGACATTTCCTCGACTTTTTGAGAAAATGATATTTTATTCCTTATCGAGATGTCGAACCTTCCGACATCTGAAAATGTCAAACGACATTTTGAGATGTCGTTCGACATTTTAAACTATGCATGTAACATCATTCATTAAAATATTGTTTTAATATTTGAAAATGCCTTCAAATAAGTCAATTCACCGTGAAGCAATCTACCTGTCAATATCAGAGACATCTAACAAATCTCTAGTCTCCAACTTAATGAATGAAGATCTTAATTATTACATTCTTTTTTAAAATACATACAGAGTAAAATTTTAAAAACGAAATACAACAAAATGAAGATCACAAACATTACAAGAGCAAAATTAAGACTAAGCTTGACCTATAAATCAGAAGTAGAAAGAACACAGTTATGACGATGCAAACAAGAATAGGCTATTGTTGTAGGAGAAAGCAAGACCATGTTGAATCAAAGATTTGCTTGAAGAATCAACCAAGCAATTATGAAAGCAATTATGAAGCAATCTCCTTTCCTTTTCTTTTTCAGTAATTATTGTTAAGGACCATAAATTGATCATTACATAAGTCTTCAGTCTTCACAAATGAAGCACATTTTGTAATAAGGACCAGTCAAACAACCCAACCAAACTACTGTGGCTACAAACGGCTTAAAAGAGAGAGCAGGGAAGTAGTTGAGGCAGTAGAAGAAAGAAGAGTGAAGCAACAGAGAGATGAGCTGTCAAGAACTTGATCTTGAAATATCTAAAGATATAATGGTGTTAGCTACAAAATAATAGCAGCAAAAGCATTTATATATTTCCAGATCTAAACACAACAGCTTGCAAATGCCGCCGTACACTGCACCCTCAAGCAGCCATTGTTTTGGGGAAGAGTTAGCTGCGAATGTCACCCAGGAATTTATGAGTGCTGATCTGTCTCCATCAATGGTGGAGCCGCACCAACTCTTCAATGGTTACAATCAGTTGGGAGAATGGAAAGTTAAGAAGATGGAGGCAGTTGAAACTCAAAATGGGGCAAGTTAAAATTTGCCAAACTTTGGTACAATCATCCAAGAATGCCTTAAAAACAACTCAGAAATGCAAGCAACCAAACTCAAAATCAAGAGTAGCTGAAATATTTGTCTGGATAATCATCTAATAACAGTGGGGTGAACTTTAGTGCAGTGATTCCTCAAAATATATCAACTAAATTGGTTAACCAATAAGACTTAGCTTCAGAAACACATTTGAAGCAAAATTTAGCGCCAACCAGTATTTATTGGCTTGGAAAACACCAAATAAACAAACATATCTAACAAAACTGAAGAAGATTTGCAGTTCATGAACCCTACCCTTTTGGCTATATTCTGAGTCAAGTCTCCATCTCAACTTTCTGGCTTCATAGCATCCCAATTTATCTTTGCCTTCCATACAAAACAAAAGCCAATGCAACTGTGGCAGCAACAACTCCAGTCGAACCTGCAATTATAGGCCAGTTCAAGTTCAACTCTTTCTCTGCACCTTCAAAAGCCGACTTGAGTTCCTCTGCAGTTCCATTCAAAGCATTCACTGCTTTCTCCTTCAATCCGCTAATGACTTTATGTGCTTCCTCTACTTCCTTCTGCAACTGAACCATATTCAACTCCACTGTTTTCGTTTTCTCCTCAGACTCTTTCAACAATTCTTCTACCTTAAATTTCTCCTTGATCCACTTATTTAATTCCTGCCCGTTCTTCTTTACCACCGATTCCAAATCCTCAATGATCTTCTTAAAACTGGTGATTTCCCTCTCCTTCTCCTCAATTTTGTCTCTCATTTCCTCCTCCACCCTAACTTTTTTACTCTTCTCCTCTATCTCCTTGACCTCCAAAACCCCAACTTTCCTCTCCAATTCTCTGACTTTCTTTTCACTCTCCGCCTTCGCTTTCTTCAGGCCTTCCAACTCTTCCTCCAGAGCTGAAACCTTCTCTCCCTTTTCCCCCAAATTTTTCCTCAACTCCGCAACTTCAGCATTTGCCTCATCGGCTCCATTCATTGCAGATATCAAATCATGCTGTAGCCTCGAGACCTCAGTCTCAAGCTCCAACGCTCTCGCCGCAACCGACTCTAACACCTTATTTCCCTCCTCAGAACGTTCAACTTGTTTCTCCATCTCTTTCAGTCGTTCTTTCAGCGACCCCTCTTCACTCTTTAACCCTTCAATCTCCGCTGAAAATTTCTTAATCTTATCTTTGATTTCTTCATTTTCCTCAACCAATTTCTTCTTTTCACGCTCCAAAACCTCAATTCTCTGATTCAGCTCCGCGATCTTCGCGTCGTTCTCCCGCTGGTCAACATCATAAAAATCCTCCCCGGTTTGATCATCCCCCGACACCCCGCCATTGGTAATGTTAATCTCGTTCTCCATTAATATTCCTATGTTCAGAGAAAAAAGGGCCCAAATCAAAACGTAACCAGCAACCAGAACACAATTTCTAAAAAACCCTAAAAAAACGCATATAGTGGCCCCATCTAGATCCAGACAATTCAAAGAAATGAAGTTCTAAAAACTCAGTAAAAAGAAAAATACACCATACTTACACACAAGGAGAAAAGGATTCAAATCAAACGAAGAGAGAACAGCGCAGGAGAAAGTAGGAGAAAGAACCAAGTGAGAAACTACCGATTAAAGAGGAAAACAGAAAGAGAGATTTGTGGGGAATAAAGGGGAAAAAATACTAAAAATAACTTTCTACAAAAATTGTTTAACAGAAGAATAAAAAAACGAAGGATTCACCTTTTGATTTCTCTGGTTCAGCAGCCTGCAGAATTCGAATTAGGGTTGCGGATTTTTGCAGCGACAAGAAATATCTGAAGCTTTTCTTTCCCAATTCTCCTGGAAAAAAAAGTGTGGAAAGGGAAACTGGAGAGGGCGAGCAAATCTGATCTCGGAAAATGGACGGCTGAGAATGGTCGAAGGAAAAGCGCAGTGGTGGTGCGAGGCACGTGCTTGTGGGCATGGGCTTGGCCCAAATAAAAGGAATCTTTACTTGGGCCTGTGAACATGGCCCGATTATAATAATGGGCTGAAGCTGCTTGTTTGAGTGGCCCACATCATAATGGGCCGAATAGAGCTTTTGATCTGACAGTGGAAAGATTATGAATTGGAAATGATAACCAAGTAGAATAATTTATAAAATCGTCTATGCAATCATTTCAACTAATGATTCTTCGGTTTTTTTTTATTTTTCTTTGCTACACAGAGGCTTCCCCTAATCGCCATGATTTCAAGGAATATCCTCATCGTGATTAAAGACTCTGCTTCTCTTCTAATTTTATCTGCTAACTTGAATATAACTCTACTTTTATCTGCTAACTTGAATATAACTCTACTGATTAAGATATATATTCTCGAGTCTTGACCAAGAAATCAAAGGTCCAAATCCTTCACTCGCACATATTGTTGAATTAAAGAAATAATAAATAAATAAATAAAAATAAAAATCCAAATAGCACTGCATAACCCATCAATAAGAACCAATTTCATATAAACATAATTTTATATGAAAGACCTCAATACATCAGAGGTAAAATTGAGTATTTTAAAAATGTAATAAATAAGAACCAATTTAATATCAAAATAAGCATATATATATATATATATATATATAACCTAAATATCTTTCATTAATTATTAAAAATATTAAGTAAATTCCTCCACTTTTGTAAACCATGAAAATGGAGGCCCCTTAAAAGCGCCACCTCTACCCCAGAGAACATAAACATTTAAAACTCAGAAGCCAAACCACTTGATGATGCAGTTTCATTCAGCCAAATTACTGGAATGAGATCATTTCTTATTGCTGAATGAAATAAAAACATGAATTCATAAAATCAGACATCAATAACTTTGTTTCTGTATTGGGATTTAGATAAGTTTCATTTCCTGCTTTGAAGGGGTGGATATAGACAAAGCAAGAGAAGGGGGATTACTACTACTCACAGTTTCCATGTACTGTGTATGTTTTGTTTTTTTTTTTTGCCTTTTTGTTTCTAAGATACAGTTTCTTATTACAAGCTAACTGTGCATTTAATATAACCTGATAAATCTAATTGCTTGAGAGGCCACTAACCTCTCCATCTATTACACACAAAGCAGCCGAGCCGCCGGCCACCGTCCTCTGAGTTCTTCTTGTAGTTGTATCATCAATGGCTTCTTCAATCTGAATGAGGAAGGTCTACTTGCCGGAGCACCCGTGACTGGCCATCTTATACTTTCTTAGTACATCTTTGTCATGCTAAACTGACCGGCAACCACCTTTCTGTGAGCAACCGATGTGGTGGTGGCGGTTGCTGCACCAAGACCACCGTATTGGGCAGCCTTGGCCTGCAGAAAGTTGGCATCGATGGATATTTGGTCCTTGAGTTCGACCTTGTTCACTCCGGCACGTGTCATGTAAAAGGGGTTGGAGTCAATGCTAATGGCTATGTCTGTACCTAATTTGGAAGCCATGCCACACTGGGAAGCTTGCTTGGTCGCCCTTAAAGAAATATCCAGTTTCGTTTCTGCTGCAGATCTTTCAGGATTTCCTGCAATGGGTTTTTGGTAATGATATGCAGGAGGAAGAATGGCACCTCTGATCAACGTTCTTGGATCGTATGGTTCCTTCACTAGCCTTCCATTCTCATCTGCTATAACTGGTCCAACCACTCTTCCAGGCTTAGCTGCTAAAGACGAGGAATCAGTAAATCTGATATTTGAATTGTCAAACAGATGAGCCAAGAAAAGTTGCACAACAAGTACCGAATGGGATCTTTTGTGGTGCCTGCATGCTCCTTGATATATTTGTTAGCCGTCCTTCACTATCTCGGGAATTCTTGCTGTATGCCTCTTCAGAAATCTTCCCATCTTGGAGGGTTACATTATTTAGTTGGTCCTTAGAATAGACCGTGTTTGAGTGGTGTACAACTGTTGACCTGGTTATATCAGACAAGTATATTTGTCATCCATGTATATAGCAAACTAGGGAAACAACCATGTCGTGAGTGATAATTGATATGAAACAATCATGCAGTAGTATAAGATTGGTCAGCCGCTACAATCTATAAGGATGATTGACTAATCCAAGCATGAGACGAAGAAGACATGCACGTATAAATGTTCAGTTTCACCCCCACATTGTTGCTGAAAAGATATTTAGGGAACTTCAGTAAATGAACTATTGTCAATGAAAGTCTGAGCAGGAACGGCACATATTATTTGCAGACATAATAAATACTGCAACAATGAGATTCCAATGAGAAAACACCAAATCACGATACAAAATGATTGGAATAAGACAATACACATTGGTGAAGAAGGATAGTCAAATGAATTGTGATGGCAGGTGTTTAGGATGGTAGTTGTTGAGCTCCATCACTCACCCGGGTATGAAGATTCATTCAGTGTTTTGTTTTATGTGTGCACTTATAGAACACATGATCCATACAAAGCACAGATTCTGAATTTGTTATATTAGCTATAATCAATTTAAGATTATTTCTAACAGCATCGAAGGTATTATACTATGCTGATGCAACACCATGTTTTCTCACTAATAAGGAGGCGTACATAAAATTCTCTCAAGAAAGAATCATATTTACCTTGGGAGGGATACATGTTTTCTGTCAAGAGGAATTGCCGGCGCACTTTTACCACCATTTTCCTCTAGATGAGCAAACTGTTTTCTGAACTGGTCGACAGCACTGCACATATGTGTGCAATAAATCATTAGTGACGTGAATAATAAGTAATTTAGAGGGAAAGACCCCCCCGAAATAATAATAATAATAATTTCAACCTTGGATATAGAAAATTTGTTCTCTCGGTGCCATTCATGTAGTCTTTTAGTAGCTGAGGATGATATTCTAGTATCTCACGGAAGATTAGCTCTTGAATGTCTTCTTTTGTGACCCTCCGCCTCTCAAATTCAAATTCCATCTTTGTGATTGGCTGGCAGGAAGGTTCCCTCTCAATTTTTGCCAATCCCTTGAAGTATGGATCAGCCAGTGCCTGACAGAAAGACCGGGTTAATGTTTCAACTTTCCCCAATATAATCATATAAAAGCACTTTTCAAATAAGCATATTCAAAAAGGCCCAGCAAGGTTAAACATCATGCCATAATAAGAGTGTAAAAAGCAAACAATGATGAAAGCAGAGGAAGCAGAAGAAAGATTTTATAGGAAAATGCAAGACCTCTTCAGCAGTTGGCCTATCTTTTGGATCAAAAGCAAGCAACCTTTCTAGTAGCCTCAGCGCTAAAGGATCTGCATTTGGAAACTTTTGAGCAAATGGCACCGGCTGCTTTTTCCTCATGGTAGTTAAGTATCTTCTAGCCTTGTCATTACGAACCTACAGTCAACAGAAGAACCTTGTTAACTACAGAACATTATTGCACAACTATTTTCGTGAGTGGATATAAAATTCGAAAGGAAGGAAAAAAAGTTATGAATCAAAAGCAAGGAATCTTTTACAGTATAACGTTTGGAATTGAAGAATTTGCCTACCCTGGAGATTGTATCTAATGAAGGAGTTCCAAGGAGATCCGTCATCAAATCAAGCTGGTGAACAACGTTTTTACCAGGAAAAAGTGGCTTCCCCATTAATACTTCAGCAAATATGCAGCCAATACTCCATATATCAATTGCAGGTGTATACTGTATATAAATAACAAATATGAGAGTTCTAAAGAAGAATAAACATCGAATTAACTCCAAAAGTAAAATGATAAAATTGACCCTAATCCTCAGGAAAAAGAAGCAAAAAGATTAAAGACAAAGAAACCAAGTCACCAGTAATAAAATTTGAACAAATATTAAGAAAAGCATTGGATAGTGGTCTCACTTTTCACAAATCATTTGCAATATCTAGTATTCTATATACAGCACCTGTACCCAAAAGGGAAAAGGCCAAATATTACTAATCCCACAGCTGTCTTTTAAGAAATAAGTCACACATGCAGATGACAATGCAGAGTTTCAACCTACAGCTGTCTTGGTAGATATGTTTCGATTGATATGTTTCATATCAAAGGAGGTTATAAAATGTTAACTACCATGAGGAAAAAGCATGTTACACACTTTCATATAAACTCTTCCATAGCAATGACCATAAATAAAGTCGAGCAACATCAGCATATGCAAAAATGTCCACTAGGCAAGTGACAGTCTCGTCTAGTCAATTACTGAAAAGAAACTCTACACGAAGCATACCTTGGAGAAAAATGAACCACATAGCTCTGGAGCTCGATACCATCTAGTAGCAACATAATCCTATGTTTTCATCAAATACAAAAGGCTTTAGTTTTTATTATTCAAATCAAAAGCACGAGATACACCGTTAATTTTATACAAATGAGTATTGGACAAACTAAATTATATTCAAAGTGTGGTAAATCTTGAGAAAATGACATACCGTCCAGAAAATTGTTGTCGGTGTGTCACTGAATGCGACTCTTGCCAATCCAAAATCACAAATTTTAAGCTTACAATTTGCATTTGCTAATATATTCTTTGGTTTTAAATCTCGATGGTAGACATTAGCTGCAAAATGAAGCTCTGAGTCAGATGTGACCACCATAATATCTTATGAAACCTTACAACAATCCCAGTTTCCAAGTGTCATAGTAAAAAATGTCAATCATGGAAGGAAATGAAATTAAAAAATATAAAAATAAAAATAAAAAATAAAAAATAAAAAAGAGGATGAAAGCAATTAGCTTAACACTGTAAGATCAAAACAAAATTATAGTGGTATCTTCTTAAATGTAGTAAGCCAACCCATTTCCAGTTGTCCTGAGATTTTAGAAAGTCAACACACACAGTAGAGTACCAAAACAAATCAAAGCATGACTAGCACCTGTATGGATATATTTTAATGCACGAAGAAGTTGGTAGAGGAAAAACTGATAGTGTTCTCGAGTCAGATCATCATTCGCTTTAATAACTTGATGGAGATCTGATTCCATGAGCTCAAAAACAACGTAGATGTCTTTGAAGTCCCTCCTCGAAGGTGGCAGCATAATGTGTTTAATTTCAACAATATCAGGATGGCGAAGAAGTCTAAGCAGCTTTATCTCACGAAGAATTCTAACCGCATCAGATATATGCTCAAAAATATTATGTATCTTCTTTATAGCAACCTTGTCGCCAGTGCGAGTGTCAATTGCAGAACACACCACACCATAGCTTCCTTTCCCGATTACTTCCTGAATTTTGTATCTACTGGCATCGCCATAATCAGAGAAGAACTCCACTTCGGTTGAATTCTGTTGCATAAACAGATTAGAGAAGAATACCCAACAGTTTGGAAGATTGATATGCACTATAACTATAGTCTAGCCATGATGAATAAAATCACAGAAAAAGAAGGAAAAGCTCATGTTTTCTCTAACAAGACATGTCACGGTTAGTTTTCACAAGAAACCCAAAGCGCAAGCCAGAATCCAGAATGCAGTACAAGTAAATGCATTTACTCATTATGACCATAATCAAGCAAAGAAATTATAGATAGCGAAACTCCTCTTCTGATAAAGTAAGATATCAATCTTCAGAAGATGAAAGCTTAGAAGGAAAAATTCAATTTCATTCCCAACTAACATATCACATTTACATAACATTTCAATTGCATATCTGAATTCCGACAAATATCATGACTTCATCTATATGTGATCTGTTTTCATGTTAACGGAAACGATAAAGATGAACAGATAACTAACTACATCTGTAAATCTTGCAAAAAAAAAAAAAAAAAACCAAAACCAAAACCAAGAGCCTTCTTGTTGCAAGAAACACAAGGGGTTTCATCAATCAGCTAGTCCAGAGAGAGAATCACCTTTTTGGCTTGATCTTGCTGCATTCTGGGCAAAATGGGGGAAGTCCAAATTTCTCAAGCAAGAACAGCTTCAAGATTTTAAAAGAAAACACTACTCACTAAAGACCAAACAGAAACCGAATCGTTCTCAAAAATTCAGCCACATTTGAGCTGCTGTTGGCCGTGTACCTACCGGATCACAAGTACAGAAGCCCACTTTTTCCATCACCCTTCCCCAATCCTCCATCAAAACCAAAACCCCAATAAACCTAAAGCAAATCGACCCACCTCCTATTTTTACACAAAAGAATACCAATGACACCTAAAAATCTACACCTCCGGTAACAGTCGACATAAAATAGTCAATATACAGATCTAGAAAAACAAAAATTATCTTCCAAATTCCACCACCTCGTGAACCCAAACCAATCCAAAATTTAAAAAATGAAACTCAACCCCCTCAGATCAATTTCCCTTTCAAATTAGAGCGGCGAAATAACTCGGAATCGACCGATGAAATGGAAGCTCCAAGATCTGCACCGCACCGACAAAAAATTGGGGAAAGAGAAAGAGAAAGAGAGAGAGAGAGAGAGAAAATCCAGAGGGGAAATGGGAGGAGGAAAATCCGGAGGTGTAGAAAGGAATAAATCTAGGAGCAATGGAGGATATAGGAGGCTGGCCGATTTTTTTTTTCTCTTTTTTTTTATTATTATTTTTTTTTATTGAAGCATCATTTCAGTTTAAAATTTGGTTTATTAAAGTATATGTACTTTGAAATATTCCATTTGAATTCTTAAATTTTTAATAAATTTTAAAATTAGTTCCTACATTTTTAATAAATCTTAAAATTAGTCTTTACTATCACTTTATTATTAATTTTTCTTTCAAAAAATTTAGTCTCCACAAATTTTTCTCCTATAAATTTTGAAATATATTCACAGTTTGTCTTTTCTTGAATAAAAATTATTGTTATTATTTTATCAGTTTTAATTAACAAAAAATTAACTTTAAACTCATAATAAGGATTATTTTAAAATTTATTAAAAATATAGATATTAAATTTAGACGTAAAACTAAAATAGAATAAGACTCAAAGTAAAATTAAAATGGTATTTTTATTATTATTATTATTTTTTCCCGTTAATTTCATATCACGAAAGGCACGCACCATGCATGTAAAGAAGAAAGAAAAAAAGGAAAGGGAGGGTATGATGGTAATATGAGGGGAATGTGGGGGGTATTTTGGGAAGAGGGGTGTTTTTTTAATTTTGAGTGAGAAGGGAGATTCTATTGTGCGACTGCATTGAGGTACCTGTGTGTGTTCCCAGATTTAGGTGCAGATGGGGTTGGGGAAGTGGGCCCGATGGTTGCCACGTCATTATGACACGTGTTCTATTTTTCCTGAATAGTCGTTGCTCAGTCCTTCCCCACCCTGGGCCCACTTTGGACGTTTCAGCTGTCATACACTTTCCCTACACCCAAGTGCCAACAAAATTGTTTGTTTAAAACTTAAAAGAAATTTTTTTTTTTTTTAAAAAAAAAAAAAAACTAATTATTTTCTCTAATTAATTACAATTTACAACAGAACCAATAAGAATAACGCCCTCCAGTTAATTAAACCCTTCTTTGACTGTCAGAAAATTCGTTTTTCTTTTTTCTTTTTGGAAAATTTAAATTTTATCCACAATACTTAAAAATATGTCGGGTGACATGGTAATAAATATTTTATTTATTGAATTGTTTTTTTATTACAATATTGAGTTAGGTTTGAATTAGCTATTAAATTGAACTTCGATGTTAGATAAGATTTGCAATTTCCAATTATTAGTCGATTCTTTTAATCTAAGATAAAAATTATAATACTTATTCAAGTTTCAGATAAAAATTACTACAATTATTCAAATTTGAGGTCTAATTTTAACAAATATTTTTTTAATTATCATTTTAATCTCTAAGACTTGTGCTTCATTTTAATTTTAAATCTATAATTTTTGAAATTCGCTATAATTTAGTTGTCAATTCGAGCATAACTAAATAGATAAATTATGGTAGTTTAATTACCTATTACCATTCCTAAAGTTAAAGTTTTGATCCTCCACGCTCTTTATCGTTGAATTAAAGAAATAATAATCACCTAAGTGATTAAGTTAAATCTCATCAAATATCCTTATAATCACCAAATAGGAATAAATTTCTTATGTTAATCATAACATAATTTAGTGAATAACATACCAATTACTATTCTAAAAATCAAATCATCAATCCCCATCCTACCAATGTTGAATTAAAAAAATAACAATATTAATTTTCTTGTGAAAACAAATTTTTTATGTGGATTGGAGGTGAGTTGACATTTAATACGAGATATCTGTCTAATGCAACCAACCATTTTTTCCTTCAAATATAACATTTGGAGTTTGGAGATTCGAATATATATCCTCTTAGTCGATGATACATGTCAATTACTACTGAGTTAAACTCACTTTCGCATTAAATGTTAGTTCATCATCTTCTACTACGTTAGAAAAAAAATTATGTTAGGTTAGAAAAATTGTTCATATCAAGCATTGGCAAACGCATTTTAAAGAGATTTAATTCGACTATAAACATTAAACTAAAACTAGAAAAACCAAAAGAGACAAATGTCAAATCAAACCCAAACTTCAAATATTAATTTAACCTAAATAAGTATTTAAATAATTGAAACGAAAAAAAAAATGAGCAATAATGCAGCATTTTGATTGGATGAGAGTAAGTCACAAAGTCCACGAAACACCCCACTCAAAAAAGTAACCCCCTAAAACGGTACGTTTAAGTTAACACGTGAAGCATATGCTTAGAACCTTGAAAGGTGGGGCCCATTACATTACAGTTTCTTGTAAAAATCTCCAGTAATAAAACATCTACAAAATTCTCAAACCGTAAAAAAAAAAAAAAAAACTAAAATAAAGTATGAAACCTGTAACTGTCAGAATTATGATAAAATACAAACGAGACAATTTTAATAATTTTAAATTTATTCACCACATTGTCGGTAGCAAAAAAGGGGGGAAAAACAGTAAATAAATATTTTTTTTTTTGTCGAATAATATTTTTATTAGTAAGGATGTTGAAGAAGCATCCATGGATAGAAACCAGCTAGCGGCAACACCTAACTCCAAACGTTGACGTTTCATCCAACGTGTTAATGGGCTTAGTAATTAACTTATAATATCAACGGTCCCTTTATTAAAAATTAATTAATATTGGTAGCTAGTGTTATTCGTGAGATATTTTATAAATTTAACGCCAATTGCCGACAGATTTAGAAGGAAAAAAAAAGCTGAATTTTTTTCAGTTAATATACTCTATTATTAATTGTCCTTGTGGATAATTTTATACTTAAAACCAACATCGGTTTGAGAATAAAATTTAAGTAGTTGTAGTTATTTATAGTAATGTTTTGTTGGTTTTTTTTTTTTTAGTTTTGTAATTTATGGTTTGAATATTTAGGGAATTTTATTTTTTGTATTTATATATCAACTTTATATGGCAGGTTAATTGATGGCTTTTATTTTATTAATTAATTAATGTTTCATAGCCAATAGATCTATTGAATCAAATCAAAAGACATCTTAGATGTAGTTCTAATGTCATCTCAAATATCTTATGAAATTGTAAGTCATCTTCATTTTCAAAAGGATTTCAACTAATGGGAGTTGGTAGATGAAATATTTGTGAAATAACATTAATTCCAATTTATAATGGTGTAAAAATATCAGTCAAATTTCTATTTAATGATGCGTTCTACGAGTAAATTATTGCATGACGATGACTTCACATTTAAAAAAATACTATTTTTCAATAAACTTGTATTTTTTTTACTAATTAAATATCAATTTCACCCTACATAATGTACAATATTTAATCAATTCATCCAACCCAAATATCAAAATAACAAGTTAAGATTCAGATTATTTGAAGAGTTATCAATTTCTAAAAAAAAAAAAAAGTATGAGGATTATTGTCTCTTCTTTCCTTCTTCGTTCTGCCATGTACTTAAGTTGGTTGTCTTGTAGTATTGTGTTTTTGTTTTTGTTTTTTTAGAAGATAAATAAATTAAAAACAAACCTAACTCAACACAAGTTTAGTTGAATTAAAGAGTATAATTAGTCGGAAAAGGGGGCCAAACCACTTCTATGAATTTTATAATTCATGGCCTCCATTGCTACAGCGTGCACCACGCCATCATGTCACTGTTCAATTATTCTAACTTGAAATATGTTCTTTAGTAGGGAGATTAATTAAAAAAATTGTATAAAGTGAGAATAAAATCAAAACTTTTAATATACTAAAAACAAGTGTTATTTAATTCAAACATCCGATCATATACTTTGTATAAAATAATCATACTAACAAATAATAATGAAGTGGGTCGTCATATATACATGTGGTTGAATAATAATCTAGCCCAATGCCATTTGTTTCTAAACAGTGCCTTTCAACTACTTTAGAGGCATGTATATATATAAATTATAATAACCATTCTCAGTGTTGCCTCTATTTTGCTTGCAATCTTGTGATATGTTTGGGAATTAAAGTATTTCATTATTGAATTCAGGGGCACTACTTAGTGCTTTTTTTCCCTCAAACTTTTAGAAATCATTCCCTTTATTTACATCCTTGTTTTTTCTAGCTTACTTTTAAAAACACCTAGAAAAATTGGTACATGCAGTTTAGATTTTGTTCTATTTTGATTTATGTGCTTTCTCATGTTTAATTTTAGTCATTGTACTTTCAATAAAACTTAAAATTAGTCCCTATGATAAGTTTGAAGTTCATTCTTATCGAAATTAGTTTAATAATAATAACAATAATTTTAATGCAAGCAAAGACACAATGTAAACATATTTTCAAAATTTATAGAGCAAAAGCTAATAGAGACTAATTTTTTTAAAGAAACGTCAACAATAAACTAATAGTAAGGACCAATTTTAAGCTTTATTGAAAGTACATTGACTAAAATTGGACATTTGAAAGTACATAGACCAAAATAGATCAAAACTCAAAGTATAAAGATCAAAATGATATTTTAATCAAAAATTAACTAAATTTCACAACTTTAGAAAGGGAAAGGAGGAAAAAGAAAATCATAATCATAAACATAACCTGACTACTTATTCATTTGAAATTGGTGGTTCAAGTTCTCCCCTGCACCTATACTAAAAAATAATCATTACAATTTAGAAAAAAAGAAATAATTAGTACAATTATTTGAAAATAAAAATTCAACACATACCTTTAAAAAAACAAAACTCTTATAAATTGTCGTATGAAATAATTGTGTTATTTGACAAGACAGGTAAGTATTTTTAACGTGTAGATTATAAATGTAGTTTACAAACTTGTGTCAAGTAGCTTCTTTTTTTTTTTTTTTTTGAAACTGAAAGTAATGCATTAAGAAACCAAATCCAAACCCACAACCAAACTCTCTCGCGAATGTGAGGAAGAAATGTTTCCTGGAAAACCATCTTTCCAGGTCCTAGATAACCCAGAAGAAGATGCCAAAGCAGCCAAGTCGTGAGCCGCTTTGTTCTCCTCTCTAGGGATATTACAAAAAAGAGTGGAGTTAACACCCAAAGAAAGAGAGAGAATATCCTCAATAAAAAAGACACTTCAGTCAAGTCAAAAGATGAGCCATTTAGCAGGTGAATAACTTCCCTCGAGTCGGACTCCACCACCAGAGAAGGGATACGCGTAGGGCTCCAAGCAAGGACCTCCTTGAGGCCTTCCGCAATAGCATGGGCTTCCAGCACTTTGATAGGCCATTTGTGAGAAATGAACTTACACCCACACATCCTAAGCCAACCATTCACATCCCTGAGCAGCCACCCGATGCCGCCCTTGTTTCGTTTGCTAGACCACGCCGCGTCCGCCGACAGCTTCCAAGCGTTTAACACAAGGGTTGGGTCCCTCCCTTGAGCTGATCCCCCAGTCGACCTAAGGGCAGACATCTCAGCATCCCTAGCACCTCTCGGGTGAACCTGGAGAGACTCCAGTTGACCTTCGATGGCTCTGAAGATCTCGGTGGCCGAAAGTTTTGAGTCTTTGAACCGGATTATGTTCTTGTGAAACCAAATGCTCCCAAGTATCGTAAGGAACCCCTCGATCTCCTCCTTTCGCCAGGCTTTTCTCACGAAATCCCAATAGTCGAACGGGCTCCAGGAACCCCTGCCAAGGGAAAGAAACCCCGCATTAGAAGGGAAGAAGTGCTCCCAAACTCGTCTAGCAAACTTACACTCCCACATGAGATGGATGGTCGTTTCCGTTTTGGACCTGCAAAAAACACAAACCAAGTCAGTAAAAACTTCTTTCTTGTGCAAATTAGATGTTGTAGGAATAATATCATTGAGGATTCACCAACAAGTAATTTTGAGGTTTGGCATGACCTCCACCCTCCAAAAGTCATTCCATAAACAATGTAAGTACCCCGCATCGGATTGCGAGACCTCACGGGAGAGCGAGAGGGAGAAACTAAGATGGTAAGCACTATTGACTGTAAACTTCCCTTTTTTGTCATGATGCCGATGATCTCATCAATCCTGTTCGGGCCTCCAAGCGGAATGTTTAGGACCTCGACTACTTCGAAGGGAAGTAGCGCTTCTTTAACGCTGGTTTCATCCCAACCTTCCTCGCCTTTGATGAGATCCACCACTCGCTTCCCTCTGAAAGCTTCTCCTACTCTACTGGGCTTGAAACTTCCCATGTTAGGAATCCAAGGGTCATCAGTTATGGAAACTTGTCGACCATTACCAATCTTCCACCTGTAGCCTTTCCTGAACAGCTCACGGCCCCACAAGATGCTTTTCCAGGTGAGGGATGGGTTATATCCTAGCTTTGCATTAAGAAAGTCCTCATCCCGAAGTATATGCCCTTCAAAACTTTTGCTAGGAGACTTGAGGGGTTTTTCACAAGATACCAACTGTGTTTCGCTAACAGGGCTTGGTTAAACACTTTGAAGTTTCTGAAGCCTAAACCCCCCTCTCTTTTGCTACAACACATACGGTTCCAACTCCTCCAATGGATTTTCTTCGTAGCCTCTGTGGACCCCCACCAGAATCTGCTACACATTGAGCTTAAGTCCTTACATAATCCGTCAGGAAGTTGAAAATAGCTCATAGTGTAGCCCGGAACAGCTTGGGCCACTGCCTTTATTAGCACCTCTTTAGCCCCTGAAGAGAAGAATCTATCCTTCCAACCTTGAACCACCTTCCAAACTCTGCTTCTCACGTGTTTAAAAACTTGGGCTTTACTTCTCGCGGTTTAGAAGGGAGGCCTAGATACAGGCCAAAGGAGACCCCATGTTTGACTCCCAGAAGGGACTGGAGGGATTGTGATCTTCCACTGATCGACGTTTGCACTAGTCATGAACATGGATTTATCCCTATTAATCGACTGGCCTGAAGCTTCTTCATACTCCTGTAACACCTCTTTAATCACCTGGCTTTCCTGCAAAGAATCCTTAAAGAAGAAAAGACTGTCGTCAGCAAAAAACAAATGAGTTAGGCGAGGACAATATTTATTAATTTGAAAACCAGAAAGAAGGGACAGAGTGACTTCCCTGTCAAGACGCGCCGATAACCCCTCAGCGCACAAGAGGAACAAAATGGGGAAAGCGGGTCCCCTTGCCTAAACCCCCTCGTGGGTCTGAACCACCCACCAGGACGACCATTCAAAAGCACCGCGTACCTGACGGATTCCACACATTTCATTGTTAAGGAAATCCAGTCCTGGTGAAAACCTAGCTTTCTCATGACTTCCCTCAGGTAGGACCATTCCACTCGATCGTAGGCTTTGTTAATATTAGTTTTCATAGCCACCCATCCCACTTTGCCTTTTCTCTTGTTATTCAATGCATGGAAGATCTCAAAACCAATCAGAGCATTATCAGAAATATGTCGGCCGGGAACGAAAGCCGATTGATTGGGTGATATAATTTGCTCCAACACTTTTTTCAAGCGGTTTGCAATGCATTTTGCGATCAGTTTATACACCACGTTACATAGACTAATCGGTCTGAACTCAGCCATGCGGTTCGGCTTCTTGCATTTAGGGATGAGAGCTATGAAGGTTTCGTTGAGCACAGTAAAATCCATACCCCCATTCAACACTTTCAGGCACATTTCCATTGTCTCTGGGCCCACGGTCTCCCAAAACCTTTGATAAAAACAAGCATGCATTCCATCTGGATCTGGGGCTTTTGTTGGGTGCATTTCCTTCAAAGCGTTTATCACTTCAGCTTCCATGAACGACCTAGAAAGACTCGCATTTTGAGAGTCCGACACTTTCCTTTCAATACAATTCGAAAATTTCTGAATCATCTCCAGGTTCGGCCTTGACGAAGAGAAGAGATTCTAGAAGTATAAAGAAGCTATCGATCCGAAGTCGTCCCGATCATCCCTCCAGATTCCATTCTCATCGAGAAGTCCATTGATTAAATTTGTTTCCCTTCTGAAATTGGCCTTGTGATGAAACCATTTCGTGTTTCTGTCCCCCCATTTGAGCCAATCTTCTCTAGATCTGATCTTCCAATGCCTCTCTTCTTCCTCAGACAATTCCTCAAGCTCCCTTCCTGCCTTCAGGAGGGCTTGCCTCTAGCCATCCTCTTGAGAGGTTGAGATAGCTTTAATTTATGCAGTCTTTCTAATGATAGCTCATTTGAGGGAGCCACTTAATCTGTTTCTGTCCCAGATTCTCAACTTGCTTATACAGGCCTCCAGCTTGTTGTGAAAACCCTTGCTGTCTACAGAACTGTAATTCTGCCACACATTAGCAATGATCGACCTGCACTCCTCGTGGCCGCTCCATCTCTCTTCGAACCTACGCGGGCTCTTTCTGTTTTGACTGCTCTGATGGCAATGAAGCATGTCACTGCCCCAAGAGGCAAAAATAGGACGGTGATCCGATCTACAGAAATCCAAATTTTCAACTCGAATTGAGGGTTGAAAGTCAAGCATTTCAGGGTTGACCAGAAATCTGTCCAGCCTCTCCCAAACCCCTATACCTCTACTATTCCTGTTCGTCCAGGTATAGTAATCCCCTTCGCACCCAATATCAAGCAGATTACAGGTGTCAAGAGCATCTCTGAAGCCAGCCATCTGCCTTTCGTTCCTGCTTCGCCCCCTCCTTTTCAGAAGCCGACAGGATCTCGTTAAAGTCTTCACCCACAATCCACGGTAAATTTCCCAAACCACTTAAACGACGAAGAAGGTCCCACGAAAAAGTTCTTTCTTCGGGCTTGGGGTTGCCATAAAAACTAGTAAAACGCCAACAACCCTCATCCCCGGTCACGAAGGAATCAATATGCCCAGAAGAGAAAGATCTGATATCTACGTTTATCGTAGACTGCCATAATAGGATAAGCCCCCCACTTTTACCTTTATTGGCCACACTGAAACACCCTTCCATGCCAAGCTCGGATTTGAACCTATCCTTTCTCACCTCACATTTCTTAGTCTCAGACAGAAAAATTAAAAGGGGGTTAAATTTCTCGGCTAAATGCCGAAGCTGCTTGAACGCCCAGGGGTTCCCCAATCCCTGGATGTTCCAACAAATAATTTTCATGGCGACCGGCGGGGTTGCTCCACAACCTCCGCCGATGTGGTAGTTTGTGCCCGACCCACCTTGCAAATCCTCTTCGATTCGATAGGAAATTCGGTGGGCCCCAACTCATACTTTGCTCCCACTGTCTTACCAACACAGACCCGAGTCAGCAATTGGCCTGCTCTAGCCACTCTCTTCCATTTTTTCAGCGTTGATGATTTGGTCTGAGTGTTCTCATGGATAGAATTTACCCCGATCGGTTGACTACATTCCAAATTTGAGAGGATAAACTGCCCATTATCAGTTAGTTGCAGCTCTTGTAAATCGTTTTCCACCGTCTTATCCAGTTTGGTTTGCAGGTAAGCTCTAAGAAACTTACCCCTCGGATCTAGAACCGTGCCTTCCTCACTGTCCTTCAATTCAAAAACAACAGCCCCCACCCCTGTCTCAATCGAATTTGTAGTCTCTAAATCCGGCTTCAACCCAGTAGCTAAATCAGCTTGTGCTTGAGGGAGAGGAATGGAAACCGAAGCCCGGCCCGTAGTGATCCCCTTATAGCCCAGTTCCTTGCCCTGATCCATCTTCAAACTTTTCGTGGATATGGGCTTCGCATGCTCATTGTGTAAAGACCCACTTTCCCCTTCCTCCGGTCCACAGCCCAGAACCTTTCCTTTTCCGCTCGCTTCTCCTTTTGACACGTACCCCATATATTTTTTTACCTGTTTCCCCTCGTGTCCGTTGTCCCCTAGAGCAGAGAAATTCATCATTCCTTCCCCTTTCAACTTTTCCATCACTTCACTGTCCTCCCCCTGTCTTGCCCTCGACTTCTGTATTTCCGGTGTCGTTTCTCCAATACCCTTTTCTGAAGAGTCGCCGACCTATCGTTCATTCGTCCCCACGGCCCAGATCTCCTCTTTATTGCCTTAATGGATGAGTTATGTCCGCGCTGTCCTCGCTTTCGTTTCCGACGATGTGGCCTTACGGTCTTGTCCGTTGTGTTTTTTCCTTTCCACTTTTCTGCCGGTTCCATGTCTCATCCATGAGCCAAAGGGAAGTTCTTCTGTTGTCGATCCACTGTGCTCTTCACAATCCTTCAGGAGGTGCCCAATTAGCCCACATCCGTAGCAGAAATCGCCTAGCTTCTCGTAGGTTACCATTAACCATTTTCCCTCCGCCATAGATCCACTCTTGACTTTCACGACCCTCTTCAGTGGTTTATGCAGATCCACTTGCACTCTAACCCTTAGTGTCTGGTGCCAGTGGCGTCCCCCTTCCGCTAAATCTGCCCTTTCAAAAGAACCCACCATGTTTCCGAGCAATCTAGCCATTTTCATCGTGTGACCTGCAATAGCCAAATTATGGAAATGGATCCAGAATGATTTGTACTTGAACTCCAGATTCCCCAAGGTGCAATTTCCCCTTGGTTCTTCGAAGACAATTAGACCTTTGTCAAAAAACCACGGTCCGGAAGCCACTATTCGCCTCTTCTCTCGCTCACTCGTAAAGTAGCACATAAACAGGTTGCGACCCACTTTCTCCACGTTCATTTGATCCTCCAAATTCCAAATCTTTGGGATCAATTGCGTAAAAGCTTCTGCGTTAATAGTCCTGTTCATTATGATCTTACAGACTATCGTTTCCTTCAGCTTCTTATTTGCCTCGTCTATGTCATCATCCTCGATGTCCGTTGTACCATATTCTTCCTCTGCTAGCTTCATTTTAGCCATGAATTTGTTGAAATTTTCCTCGTCCATTTCCATTTTCCACTTCTGGGAATAAACGAGGACCGTCCCCACTCTAGTTCTTCACTACTCCCTCACCTAGAGACCTGGAGAGGCCAGCACCACAGATAGAACACCCGAAAGACTACCAGAGTCCCCTAAACCAACAAGGGGATGTCCCACTGTCTACACCCCCTCCGCTCAACCGAGAAGAGAGAGAGAGGCCCCAATCAACAAAAGCATTTTTAGCCATGCTTGTCCATGTGTTAGCTTTGAACCTTAAGAACTGTGTAATAAATCTTTAAGATGTATTTTGATAATGATTTTATTTGCAATTTATTTACTATGTGTTAGGTGTCACGGTCATGCTTGTCCAGGGCGTGTTGCCCGTGGCCGCATGCCCATCTCAACCCCTTTTAGCCATGCTTTCATCTTATGTCTTTAGTTTAGCTTTGTTCTTTACTTTACTTGTATTTTTGTGGCTGTATGACTCCTCGCCACTTTTCATGTTCAAGCCTGTCAAAGGCATAAATCCTAGAATGTACTATAGGGTGGTATGACTAGTTGTCCAACCTTCCTACCCGGAGTTATATGCTATTAAGCCGTGGTTGTCCCTTTATTGCTTTCTAGTGTATAACAATATTATTTCAAATCTTTTCATGTAATTTCTCTCAAATTGATTTATAAAACACTTTCTCCCGAGACTCGAGGGGAGTCTAGACCATATACGGAAGTAGTCCGCAACTTCCATTTTTCGTACGGCTGACTTGCTTGCCGAGTTAGAGCAAGTGCCGCACGGTTGAAGAGCTGCGACCGTGATAAGTGGTATCAGAGCCTAATTGGCTCCTCGAATTGAAAAGTTGCGATCATGTCTGTGACCGAAGAGTTGGGCAAGGCCCATGTTGACCGATGGTCCGAGATCAAAGAGCAAATGCTCTTCCTAAGAGAAGTCCCTGATAGTGTCCGGTTCCTGGAATCTCGCCTGGATGAGATTGACGCGAAGGCCGACACGATTGATGCGGTAGCTGGCCGCCTAGACGGGATGCCCGTCAGAGAATTGATGGTGATGGTTGAGGCCCTGGAAGATAAAGTCGCACGTCCTGTTGGCTTCGAGCGAGAGGATAGCTCGTCGGGCTCTGTTGCCCACATAGAGGAGCGCATCGAGAGTCTAGACAGAGCGCAGAGAGCAATAACTCAGATGGTGTCTGACCTTTCTGAGGATGTGAGAGCTGCCATCGATGTTGTGAGGGCAGAAGTGGCGGATCTGAGCGCCCGAGTGAATCTCACCATGAGAGCGGTGGGAAATCAAGCCCCAGCTGGGGACATTGTACAACTAAATAAGGTGAAAGTGCCTGAACCTAAGCCCTTCTGTGGGGCCCGTGATGCAAAAGCCTTGGAGAACTTCATATTTGACATGAAGCAATATTTCAAGGCCACAAGTACAACATCTGAGGATTCGAAAGTCACCTTAGCGACGATGCATCTAGTGGATGATGCCAAGCTATGGTGGAGATCTCGGTATATGGACATCCAAGAAGGACGATGTACCATCGATACATGAAAAATATTGAAACAAGAATTGCGCTCTCAATTCTTCCCAGAAAATGTCGAGATATTAGCAAGACGCAAGTTGCTTGAGTTGAAACACACTGGGACCATTAGAGAGTATGTGAAGCAATTTGCTGGATTGATGTTAGACATCCAAGACATGTCAGAGAAGGACAAAGTATTATGTTTCGTTGAGCGGTTGCAGTCATGGGCCAAGTCCAAACTTTACGAACAAAGAGTACAATGCTTGTCAGAAGCCTATGCAACTGCAGAACGCTTGTTCGATCTCACCACCGAAGTAAGCCACGAACAATGTCAAGATGTGAGACGAAGCCAATCTTCCCCAAGTAGGGAGAATAGAAATTCTCGGCCTAACTCTCCAAAGAGTGGGGGAGGGGACCAAGTTACAAGCGAGGGAAGAGATAATAGATCGTTCCAACAGAGGAATGGAAATTCGTGGCGAGGGCCACATTATCAGAATAACTACAAACCAAGGCCCCTATCCTGCTTCATATGTAAAGGGGCCCATCGAGTGTCCGAATGCCCAAAGCGAGCAGCCCTCTATGCTTTCCAAGCTTCGTTGGCGAGTACATCAGGAACCAAGGGCAAAACCTCTGAAGAAGATGGGGGCGACACCCGAATCGGAGCCTTGAAATATTTATCGACCTTGCAGAAGAAGGTGGAGGGAAGCAAAGGATCCACTCCACGTGGCCTCATGTACGTCGACGCATGGATAAATCATAAACCAGCGAGAAATACCATGGTCGACTCGGGAGCAACCCACAACTTTATAACAGAAGTAGAAGCACGTCGATTGAACCTACGTTGGGTTAGAGATGTGGGAAAAATTAAAGCTGTAAATTCAGCAGCCTTACCCGTTTTGGGTGTTGCACGAAGAGTGCCAGTGCAGTTAGACGCTTGGAGTGGTCAAGCAGACTTTGTACTCGTCAAGATGGACGACTTTGATGTTGTGTTGGGGATGGAGTTTCTCCGAGAGCACAAAGTAATACCGATGCCGCTGGCAAAGAGTTTAGTGATCACGGGGTCCAAACCCACCGTGGTCCACTCCGAGTGGAGGCAGCCAAATGAGGCGAAACTATTATCAGCCCTCCAACTGAATGGGGGCCAAGATAGACATTGCAACGCCAAGGTCCTTGATGTTGATCAACCGTGGAGAAGGAAGAATCACCACAACTATAACTCCTCTATGGAGTGGAAGCCGAAGCCAGAAGTTGCTCGGAGTTATGTGAAGAAAGCGCCAATGAGTACAAGGGAGTGGGTCGAACAGAAATGGTATAATTCGCCGAGAATGCAAGAAGCGTCGATCCCACCGATCACCCTAAAGAATGCTTTTGAGGCGCTGGCTGAGAGAACGCCTCAAGTCAATCAAAGCGAGAATATGAAGAAGTTTCTCGAAGACTTGAAGAGAGGCCAGAACACAGAGGTCCGCTGGGACCGTTAAAGACCTGAAGACAAGATGCTCGTGCGATTGCTTAGTTCGAGCAGAGTCGGTTGACGAGGACGTCAACCATTTAAGTGGGGGAGAATGTCACGGTCATGCTTGTCCAGGGCGTGTTGCCCGTGGCCGCATGCCCATCTCAACCCCTTTTAGCCATGCTTTCATCTTATGTCTTTAGTTTAGCTTTGTTCTTTACTTTACTTGTATTCTTGTGGCTGTATGACTCCTCGCCACTTTTCATGTTCAAGCCTGTCAAAGGCATAAATCCTAGAATGTACTATAGAGGGGTATGACTAGTTGTCCAACCTTCCTACCCGGAGTTATATGCTATTAAGCCGTGACTGTCCCTTTATTGCTTTCTAGTGTATAACAATATTATTTCAAATCTTTTCATGTAATTTCTCTCAAATTGATTTATAAAACATTTTCTCCCGAGACTCGAGGGGAAGCTAGACCATATACGGAAGTAGTCCGCAACTTCTGTTTTTCGTACGGTTGACTTGCTTGCCGGGCTGCACGGTTGAAGAGCTGCGACCGTGATACTAGGAATAACCAACCCTGACATATTTCCACAATGATATGATATTATCCATTTTGAGCATAAAGTCTTATGACTTTATTTTTTGAATAACCCTAGAGGCCTCATACCAATAGAGATGTTGTCTCTCACACTTATATACCCATGATTTTTCCTTATCTAGTCAATGTGCGACTTTGACAATCAAGCATTCACACATCTTCACAATGATATGATCACTACAAGAAAAATCACTTTCAGTGACACACAAAACATGTCTCATGACTAAAATGCATCGCTAAAACTTTTATTGGCACGTTACCTTTGCCACTGTATCTAACGGTCTTGTCGCATAGTCATAGGTTTTTGCGGCGTGACACGCGTGATAATCCCATGAAATGGGATTAGTTTAACATCCTCTCTTGCGTATTCTTGGTCAAAATTGAGTGGAAAACACACTTTTATCTTGTTTTTAGTAAGTTTCATGTTAAGTTTAATTAAGAGTCGGGTTTTTGTTTAGTTTTCCTTTTTCTTATTTCTTTTACTCTTTTTAGTCTTTTGTTGTAGTTGGCTTAGTGTGCTTTGTTTTCCTTTTGTTTTGCAGTCTAAGAAGTGAAAAAATGCTCGTTGAGGTACTGATGCTATAGCATTGTACAACATTGCTCAGTATCCTGCAGCATGGACAGTCTGGCAGAAAACGGAAATATGGGCCCATTTTTTATGACGTAATAGTAGCTTTTGGTCTTTAGATCTATTCTGATGGGCCGAAAATGGAAAGAAAAAAAAGCCCAAAGCAATTATTGGAAGAATGAAAACCCTAATTTAGGGTGTATGGAAAAAACGTGAGGGAGAGGGGGAGAATCTATCGCAAAAACCAGAGAAGAGGAGAAGAAGAAAGAAAAAACGCAGCAGCAGAAAAGAAAAGGAGCTTCTTCGGAATTTCTTTCTTCAGCTACCCATTCTATTTCTCTTCTTCTTCTTAAGTTTATGTATCTTACTCTTTAATTTTCTTGAAGATTTAGTTAAGCTAAGTTGTTCCTAGGGTTTTTATTTGTGAATTTCCATTTAAACCTAAGATGTTTATCAGTAAAGATTCGTCTGTTTATTTTCTTTATAAAACCCATGGGCTAATTTTCTTTGGGCTGGAATTTATGGATTCATAGCTCTAGTTTTGGAACCCTTTTGTTATGGAATGCTATAGAAGTGTAGTTTGCTTATGGGTCTTTTATTTCTTACTGTTCTTCTTGAGAATGATCAACTTGGGAAAGAATAAAAGTTTGTTTTAATTCTGAAAAGGTTAAAATAAATGGAACTAGCATAGGCAATGCAAGTAGGTTCATATCTTGAATTAGGGATGAATTCAAGGGTATAGACATATACTTTTGGCTTGTAAACTTAGGGAAGTTGGTCTATCCATGTGTTTGGAAGCTGGGTTTTCATAGACATATGTTAAACTTTGCTTTAGAACTGCAATTCGAGGATTAGAATTAATTTTCGGAATTAATTTTCAGATTTCCCGTTACTACACAGTGCAGTAATGCTGCACAATGCTATAGTATCACACAGCATTAGGGAGCGAAAATTAGCAGTGATTTCATAAATTCCAGCGCCTTACTCATTTGATTCTTGAATTGTTTGTTATCAATTTTAGTTGCTTATTTCCTTTAAATTGCTAGAGTTTAATTTTCTTGTGTCGTGCTTGCTTTTTGTTAACTTTATATCTCTTAAGTGCTTTAGAATTAGCATTAGTGATATTCAAGTTTACAAACTTTGCTTACTTTAGTCCTCGTGGGATCGACCTTGTCCACCAATTACTACCTACGATTGCGTATGCTTGCATAGTGAGTTTTTGCACAACAAGTTTTTGTAAGAAACTGCTCCACCAACTCGTTCCAACTCGTGATGGCTCCTGATGGTATAGAATTCAACCATTCTAGCGCCTTTCCTCTCAACGAATATGGAAATAGTGTCAATCTGAGGGCATCCTCACTCACTCCTCGGATTATGAACGATTTGCAAACGCCCATAAACAATTGAAGATGCAAATGAGGATCCTCCAATGGTGTACCACCAAATTGGCCTGTGTGCTGAAGCATCTGAAACATGACCGGTTTTAGTTCAAACTGTTGTGCCTCTATCTCTGGTGGCAAAATTCCTGGAATTAAGATTGGCACCGCATATTCCTGAATAACTCGGTCTCTTTCATCTTCCACTATTTCAGCAACAATGCGTGCATCGGAGAAATAATATTTTAGTGACGCCTATGGGTGTCACAAATATTTTTTTTTGCCTCGTCTATTATATACGTCATTGAAATGAATTTTCCTGTAAGATGTTGCTAAATGTGATTTTGATAAATAGAATTTTTAGCAACACATTATTTTTGTTATTGAAATTACATTTTAACGTGCCACTATAGATTCATCAATTTACAATTATCAATTTTTTTTACCGATTATTAATTGTTTTGTGACACACAATAGATGTCAATAAAAGTGATATGGAGCGGGCACCGATTTCTATGATTTACCGACATTATATAAAACGTTGCTAAAAGTAATTTATTATTAAAAAAATAAATACCAATTAATATTTAAACCTATTATAAAATTTATATTGTCGGTCTTAGAACAAATTGACACAATGAGTCAAATAAAAATAGATGAAAACATAATTTGCAATTTAAAAGTGAAGATGCACACTCATAACAATATTAGCAATAAAAAGGGAAGAACCAGTCTAGAATAGAACAATTTGATCATTTTCTTCCATAATGATCTTAAGTCATATATAAAAGTAGAAGTTCAACAAAATGAGTATCATAGTCACATTTCTTCAAAAAAAAAATAATAATGAACTACCATGTTCACATATTTGCATAATGTGTTTTGAAAGCAACATTATTAGTGAAATAAAAGGAAAGAAAACCAACCTAAGTTCTTCAAATTTCCTACAAAATATGTGTGAACCTGTACTCAAGACCATCGATGCAAACATTTGACAAATAAAAAAAATATTATGTAAGCATGAGACTAAAGAATTTAATTAAAGAAGACATATACTCAAATGAACATGAACAACTTAGGCCCCATTTGATAACCATTTGGTTTTTGGTTTTTGGTTTTTGAAAATTAAACTGGTTTTCTACCAATTTCTCTACAATGGTTTTCATCTCCTTTAAGGAAACATTTGAATTCTTAGCCAAATTCTAAAAACAAAAATAAGTTTTTGAAAACTAATTTTTTTTTAGTTTTCAAAACATGATTTGGTTTTTGAAAACATAGGTAAAAAGTAGATAACAAAACAAGTGTATCCATAGGTGAAAGTAGTATTTATATGCTTAATTTTCAAAAACCAAAAACCAAAAACCAAATGGTTATCAAACGGGGCCTTAACTTATCACAAATCATCCAAACTTTTGAATGAAACAACTATACTTATAAAAAATAAAGAACACAAGCAACTGCACTTATGAAATAATAATGAACTCAAATAATAATACTGTAGGTCAATATGCATAGACATAACAAAACTGATAAACATATAACAAAATTCATAATTAAACATAACAACTTTTATCAAAAGAACTAAATCAACAAGGTAACAAAACTCATAATTAAACATAACAACTAAAGTTATCAAATAAACTAAACTCAACAACACAACAAAACTCATAAACATAACAACTAAGGTTATCAAAAGAACTAAACTCAATAATGCAACAAAACTCATGTTGGGTTTTTGTGGAGCCAAACCTACCACCATCATCCGGCACGCATGCAGAAAAGATGTGAAAGTAAATGGGCCAAGGCCCATATATGGGTTAGGTCAAATTTATGAACATATATATGTATATATGTTAGCTTGTGGCATTGTTTTTTAGTATACAGAACCGAGTGTGGTTTTTTTATTTTTGATAAAGCTTGTACAGTGTGTACAAGTGAGATTTGTGTGTTCAGTGGTGGTGTGCTTAAAGAGAAAAAGAGTGTTTTTCTCTTGTGGTTTTGAGGGCTTTTTTCTTTGTTGTTTCTCCCAAGCTATCGAGTTGTGATACTTGGAAGTCAATAGCCATTGTTGGACTATTGAGGGTTGGTTTGTAGCGCGATTTTGAAAGCTTCTTGTAATCTCCCATTTAGTAGAACTATAGTTGCAGAAACTGGACGTAGTCCCGAGTTTGGGGCGAACCAATATAAACTTCGGTCTCGTTCTCTTTTCCCTATCTCTCTTTAAATTATTATTGTGACTCTTGTTTGGTTGGCTTATCCTATGGAATGGGAGATTTAATATTGTAGTAATTTTATTATTATTATATTGTTATTTTTCTCCCAACAACTCATAAACATAACAACTAAAGTTATGAAAAGAACTAAACTCAATAAGGTAACAAAACTCATAAACATAAAATTATCGAAAGAACTAAATTCAACCAAGGAAACAAAACTCATAATTAAACATAGTGACTAAGCTTATCAAAAGAACTAAACTCAACAATATAACAAAACTAAAAAACATAACGGCTCAGTGGAAACAAACAATTAAACATAAACAACTAAACTTATTTAAAGAGATAAATGCAAGAACATAACAACTCAATCAAAATATACATGAAGATAAACAACTAAGTACCATAACTGTAGGATACTCATAAAATTTCAATTATACCAAATCAACATAAACATATAAATGAACTTCCATACTTTTCTATGATCAACCTAATTTTAAGCTATGAGTATATCATAATTGCAAGATACTCGTGGCACTCCAATTATACCAAATCAACATAATCATATACATGAACTTTCATACTTTTTCATGCTCAATCTAAATTTCAACTATGACTACCTGCAGGATAGTCATGGCACTCAAACACATAATCTAATCCAACACTTTAGACAAGATAGAGGTTTCAGAAGAGAGTCTCATAAATATTACCTTTAATTGTCATTTGACTTTTCTGGATTCCTTTTTATATTAGATGATGAACTTTCTCCACTTGGTGGCAACCTCCTTAAAATTTCTTCAATTGTGGCTTGTTGTGATTCAACTATGCTTTGTAGCCGAGAAATCAAAGCCTCTGTTTCTTTATATTTTTGGTAGCTAGCTTCATTCCTAGCATGCTTTGTTCTTGGTCCCCAACCTAGACACTTCACATGCCTAGACTACGTACCTAGTACTCGTTGACATATCTCATTGTCCTAAAGATGTTCATTTCTGTCTTGTGATGAAGCGGTTTTACCTTTAATTGTCATTTGACTTTTATGGATTCCTTTTTATATTAGATGATGAACTTTCTCCACTTGGCGGCAACCTCCTTAATTCAATTGTGGCTTGTTGTGATTCAACTATGCTTTGTAGCCGAGAAATCAAAGCCTCTGTTTCTTTATATTTTGGGTAGCTAGCTTCATTCCTAGCATGCCTTGTTCTTGGTCCCCAACCTAGACACTTCACATGCCTAGACTGCGTACCTAATACTCGTTGACATATCTCATAGTCCTAAAGATGTTCATTTCTTTCTTGTGATGAAGCGGTTTTTAGTTACACCATTTCGCCCTATAAAAAATATGTAATAGTATTAATATGTTGTAAAATAATAATAATAAAAGATCATAACATATATGTTTTTTCTTACAAATTTCTTCTTTGCCTCATTCCAAACTTAATAAAATAAGATTATTACAATAAATAACATAAATATTTCGTATTTTGAACAAAAGTATGTACGATATTCATTTTGTATGGTGTTAAAAAATATATATTCATTTTAAACTTAATTATTTTAAAATAGTATAAATATTTGATATTTTATTTTTAACTCAATTATTTTAAAACTTCAAAGAATATATTATTTTCAAATTAATCAAACCTTAGATAATTCATTACATTGATTAGTTAGAAAAATAAAATCTTAAATTATGCAAAAAAATATATATATATTGTATGAAGCTTGAAAAACAAATCTTAAATTAACATTTTAAAATTGACGAAAATAAGTCTCTAACAAAATTTTAAATATTTATAAAATAATATAATTTAAAATCTCAATTTTAGGATGAACGGAAACAAATCTATATTATTTCTAGAATTGAGAGAATAAAAACGTAAAAATCTTGAAGTTTATTTGAATTCATTTAAAGTAATGGATTGAAATCTTTCTGAATCACATGTAATATTTAAAAAAGTATTGTACGATTTTCTTTTATTTGAAAACTATTCAAGACAAATGAATAATTAATGTGAGAGATATTGAAAATAGAATGTGGGATATTTTGTTCAAAAATATTATTTTTTTTCTTTAAAGAAATTAGTAAAATATACATAAATTAATAAAAACAAAAAATTCAAATCTTAGAATTTATGATAACAAATTCTTAATAATGAAATTTTGAAAAATTGTAGAAAATAACTGTACAAAAAAAACTAAAAATAACTCAGACTTCAAAATTCCAGATTTAACAAATATGCACTCCAAACATAGGCTTCGAAACTCCTACTCTCTCCCTGCAATTCCTTGTCTCAAATACAAACTTTTTAGTTCTCGAAACTTGCTAATTCTTACTATTTGCAATTTTCTGCCCCAAACACTTCCTTAAAAACTAAAATTAATTTAGCCGCAATTAGAATAAAACAAACAGGCTAAAAGCTTTTGAAAAGCTTTTTTCAGATGGCTCTGCTCTGTAAAGGGAAGGCAGAAAGCAATAATGGCGAGTCGAAACGGCGATCGAGGGGAAGATTTCCCAATAGAAACATAAAAAAGCATAGATAAGTAACACTTGATATTATAAAATACATAAATGAACAAATAAAATAATATTATTAATTATAATAAATTGACATTTTTTGGCCTTATTGTGGATACTCCACTCAGCAATCATTATATGCACGGGCCCATTGGCCTAGAAAATGACAACCATTGGATTGACCAATAAACCTCGTCTTATTTTTTACTCATGAAAAATAAATAAATAAAATAGTATTTTAACCTAAATAAAAACTATTGAAGTGGACCACCACACCAATTATGAATTATAAATCATTGAAGCTTTAATGTGTATATATATTACCAATTTCTTTCGATTCAAAAAACATAAAGGAGAAGTCAGCTAATTTGGTATTCCATAATTATCAATTTATAATAGTAATTAACCTTTCCCTCCATTATTATCACTCAGTTAATTACATAACGTTTATTACAATTCGTCCACTTATCCAATATAAATGACCGTTATTTTCTAGAAAACCATGTTCGGAATCAGCTGGAAATTTTATTAGGATAATATATGGATTAGAACAATTGGAAAATTTGTTAAATGAAATTAGGGAAGCTAAGATAGAGATAATTAATAGATATAAATTCTATTTTAAAATCTTTGACTTTTAAGATTTGTTCATTTTATTCCACAAACTTTCCAAAAAAAATGTCTAGTTTGGTATATAAACTTTTAAGTTTTTTTCCATCTTGTTGAGTGACTTAAAACATGTCTAATTTAATTTACAAACTTTCAAATTTATTTTATTTTAGTCTAAGCTTTTAAATTTCAAAATGTATTTTTTTTTCTTTGTTAAATTATTTGTTAGACAAAGAATGTGAATTAACATGTGTTTTTTTTTTTTTTTTTTTTTAAATTTGAAAAAAGTGTATTAACTAGTTGACGATGCACATGAGCAAGAAGCTATGTAGGTTGGTTGAAATAGATATCAAGTGGATTGTATTAAGTGGCATAATAATGATGATCACAATTTTTATTATTAACTTTTTTAAGTTTAAAAACTAAAATAAACATTTTAAAAGTTTAAAGCTCCGTTTGATAACAATTTTGTTTTTAGTTTTTAGTTTTTGAAATTTATGTTTGTTTTCTCCTACTCTCTTTACTATGGTTTTTATATTTCTCAAATAAACATTTGAATTCTTAGTCAAATGCCAAAAATAAAAATAAGTTTTGAAGATATTTGTAAAAAGTAGATAACAAAACAAAGATACTCATAAGTAAAAATAGTGTTATGCTTAATTTTCAAATATCAAAAACAAAAACTAAGGTCTCATTTGATAACAATTTGGCTTTTGGTTTATGAAAATTAAGCTTATAAAGTACACTATTTTAACCTTTGAGTTTCTTTATTTTGTTATTTACTTTTAACAAATGTTTTCAAAATCCAAGTCAAATCTTGAAAACTAAAAAAAAAAAAAAAAAAAAAAAAAAAAGTAAGTTTTTAGTTTTTGGGTTTTTGAAAATTAATTAAACTTATAAAACACTACTTCCACCTATGGATTTCTATGTTTTGTTATATGCTTTTTACCTATGTTTTTAAAAATCAAACCAAATTCTGAAAACTAAAAAAAAAAAAAAAAAAAATTAAAAACTTAATTTTCTTTTGGAAGCTCGCTAAGAATTCATATATATATATGTTTAAAAGAAAATGAAAACCATTGTAGAGAAATGGTGGAAAAACAAGCACAATTTTAAAAAACTAATGGTTATCAAACGAACCATAGTTTTTAAAAACTTATTTTTTGTTTTTAGAATTTGACTAAGAATTCAAATGTTTTATTAAAAAGATGAAAACCATTGTTGAGAAATTAGGAGAAAACAAGCTTAATTTTTAAAAAAAAATTAAATGATTAAGATTAAATAGTTATCAAATGAGGGTCTTAGAAACTCAATTTTCTTTTTGAATATATATGAATACAAATGTTCATACTAACTTATGTGTAGCTCGACTAATCCACACCATGCAATGATTAATTTAAAAAAATTTACCAGACTAAGATAAAAAAAAAAAAAAAAGGTTAAAAATTGGGACACTAATAGAATAAATCATAAAGAGGACAAAACAATGGTTGCAGTAGCAAAATAGTAGTGTGAGGGCGACGCAAAGGCGAAAACTGAGAGACGACGCATTGCATTGGCAACTCATGTGGTGGTGATGCTGGGAGAAAAATTATCCGTCAAGATTCTCACACGAAAAAAAAATTATTCAATGAAACCGTCTCAATATGATTTTTTTTAGTTCAATAACATTTGGAGGTGGTATATTTGAACTTCTAACATTTTGATTTAGGGTACATGTCAATTACCGTTGAGTTATGTTTACTTTAACATCGTCACAATATGATTGCTTCCATGATAATTGTTCGATAAAAATTCTAAAATTAAAATACAATTATAAATTATCTTTCATACATTTGGTAACATAAACTCGTCAACTATATTATTCCGAGCCCTTCAAATAATTGTAAAATGCACGTTAAAAATCTATTCCTCTGTAATAACCATCGAATACAAATTTTCTCACTCAAACAATTCAAAATTCATTCATTTGCTTGCTGTCGATCAATCAATACAAATTTAAAAATTAAAGATTTAAATTAGGTTATTATAATTTTTAAAATAATTTCTCAAAGGCATGACAATAAAAAATTAGAAAAGGAGACCTTTAGTTTAGAATGTAGCTGGTTGAGGGGGAGAGTCTTGAGGGCGAAGCAAGGGGATCCGTGACCATCGGTCTTTTCTTGGAAAAGTCAAGTGTGCCCTTCCTCGTTGGCAATTTTTTTAAAAGAAAAACAATACAAGAATATACTTGGCTTGGGGTTTGCTTGCGTGTGGCGACTGTAGGTCCACGTGGCCACGTGAGTGAAGTGGTGGACGTGGAAGATTAAGCGCCCACATGAGACAGTGTCGGCTTCGGTTGCACCTAACGGACAAAACTGAAGTGTCCAGCTCACGTGATCTTAAATTTGTGCCCTGTGGCCTCTTCCTTTGTGTTCCTCAGGTCATTTCCCACCCTGCTGCGTTGCGTGCATTTGTACTTCTCGTTGGGGGAAAATTTTAATTAGATCTCAAATTATGAATCAAATAATCAGATACTATCCTCAGCTTGAGCTTAGCTTAACTGATTAGAATTTTAAATATCCTCATATTCGAGTGGATCTTGTCGAATCCAACCACAAAGACAAGCCAAAAATCACAAATTGAGACAAATCCATGTGAAGGAAGTTGATTTGGATGCTCCATGTGCTCTCACGCGTTCGTGCATGGCGATGAAGGTAGATTCAAGGATGCAAAAATCGATATCGGTACTAATATCGGTAACTCAAATTTACGGATATATCGACGGATATTCTAAAAAAAATCACGGATATCACGGAAACTTATAAAAATATTGTGAATTTTTGTATAAAACTTTAGAATAAGCTTATTTAAGCAATAAATTACTATTTTAGGCATATATATATCACTAATTATAAACCAAATATGAATATTAATACAATAATAGTTAATATTAAAAACTTAAAAATGAATGAACTTGAATACTTCATTGATATAAAATTATTGTCATACAAGTATATGGTTTAGTAATAAGATAATGACTTGGTACCAAACCAGCGTTAAACATAAAATAAAATTAAAATTATAACATTAAAAAGAAAGTTAAAAAGAAAGAGCTCTACAACTATAAGTGTTGGAAATGAAGAGATTGGAAATAGAGAGTGATTTTTGCTTGAGAACTAGCAAATTGTTGGAAATGGAGAAGGGTGTGGAAGAATAGTGGTGTAGTAGGGGTATTTATATATTGGTAAATTAGGTATTTTTTGTAGTATTTTTTTAAAATAAAAGTGTTGAAAATGTAAGTTTTGACTAATCAAACAAGCAAAAGTCACTTCAACATTGATGTTGAAGTGAAAATACAATGTAAAAGCTTACAATATCATGTTGGAAATGAGAAGTATTCATAAAAGTGTTGGACATGTAAGTGTTGGCTTCAACATTGAATACAATGCAAATAACTTACAATACCATGTTGGAGATGAGAAGTATTCATAAAAGTATTGGTTATGTAAGTTTTAACTAGTCAAACAAGCAAAAATCACTTCAACATTGATGTTGAAGTGAAAATACAATGCAAAAGCTTGCAATATCATGTTGAAAATGAGAAAAACTCATAAAAGTGTTGGAAATGTAAGTGTTAGCTTAACATTGATGTTGAGCAAAAATACAATGCAAAAAACTTACAATACCTTGTTAGAAATGACAAGTATTCATAAAAATGTTGAAAATGTAAGTTTTAACTAGTACAACAAACAAATATAACTTCAACATTGATGTTGAACTATAAATACAATGCAAAAAGCTTGCATTATCATGTTGAAGGTAATAAAATGAAACTATAACATGTTGGAAATGAGAAGAACTCATAAAAGTTTCATGTTGGAAATGAAAACTCTCATAATAGCATAGAGACAAAAACATGGATATTCTATAGATGTTTCAAGATATCTCCACGATATTGTGTCGATATTTAGCCGATATATCCACGATATATCTTCGATATCTGAAGATAAATCCATGATTTATTCTGGCATGCAAAGATATATCCACAAAACAATATATCGCCGATATTTACAATATATCACCGAAAACAAGGTAAAAACGACTATATCCCCTCATATCTCAGTCAACCCCCCTAAAATACCTATATATCAATGAAATTTCGGCAAATATCGGCGATTTTTGCATCCTTAGGTATGGTCCAGCGATGCGTGTGGCTCACACGCAGTTGTTTCCAACGAATGGTGACGAAAATCTGGCTCTCTTGATGGAGGCGTTCCTCCTATGGTGGGTGGCGTTGAGAAATGACCACTCTAACTTGATGACCCAAACTTCAAACTCTAATCTCACTTAGAGGAGAGGAAACTCTAACTGTCAAAAGAAAATTTCTATAATCCTAGACAAGGGCGGATCCATGTAGGAGCACGTGCCTCCCTCAAATTATTTTTATTTGTATTTTCTATTTATAGAAAAGTAAATATTATAATAGTTATATATATTTTCGCACACATGTGACATGTAGCATAATTGTTATCTAGTTCGATGGCAGTGGGCCACGCTTGCTTCTCTGAGCTGGTTTGATCCTTGACTGCTGTGTTTATTAGTTTGTCAATAAAATAAAATTTTGCCAAAAAAATGTCAGTCGGTCAATTTTGGAATATATATATTTATTTATTTAATTCTAATTAAATTATTTTATAATTTTTAGTTATCAATATATTTTTTAATTCAGTAAATTATTTTCAGCCAACCTGTTAATTTGGAGTTCGACTCCGAAGGTCAGATATAAATACAAGTATATTCACCAAAAAATATATATATATATATATTTTTTAAATTTTTAGTAAATTATTTTATGAAAATTAATTGCATAGAAAACTTAATTTTATTTTTAAAAAACCTTTGGTAAAGATTTCAAGTTTCTTTCCATTGCTTATATATTTATAGAGATAATTGTTTAATAGTTTTGTAATTAATATTAGGTTAAATTACAAGTTTAGTCCATAAACTTTTAGATTTGTGTCTATTTGACTTCTGAACTTTCAATTTTGTCTCTAATAGGTCCCTAAATTAAAAAAAAATCTCTAATAGGTCCTTGAAATTTTAATTTTGTATCTAATAAGTCTAAATAGACATAAACCTAAAAATTCATAATTTAACCTTAATATTACTTAATCTAAGCTTTATATACCAATGCATCTAATATCATATTTATATAAATTTATGCCCCCTTGACATCAAATCCTGGATTCGCCACTGACCCTAAAGGTGGTTCTGATACCATGTGCTCAATATTGAGAAAATACTTGTCATATTTCAAATTAGAGAATCACATATATATAAGTATGCAAGATAAACTAAATGAATGTACAATTATAATAAAAGACAACTATTAATAATAAGATATATTATAACACGATCAATAAGTTAGAGGTTTAAATCACTCAATCAAACGTGTCGTTGCACTCTTAAAAAAATGAGTAGGTACTAATATACTATTATAGTATTAGAAATGATGGTGTAATTTTAGCGTCTAACTCTAGCCTAGCAGTTGTTTGGAGGCGGACAGATTAGCTCACATGGCCACGTCCATGGAGAATTGGGCCACTGTTTTGCTCCATTCCTGGGCTTCAAGAAACTCATGACTTATGAGACTTGATGCTTTTTATCTAGCTGATTATATTAGAGTTTTAAATAAAGAAATACAAATGTCTTAAATTGGTTATTTTTAAAAATGAATTCAAAGTGAGAAAATTGTGGGGTTTTGCTTGTAACTTTTCTTAGCTGTAAATGTAATGGTAGATAAGAGATTAATGATTACTCTTAAGGAAGAGGAACCACCATATTTTACCCCCCAAACACACCCAAATACAAAGTCATGAACAATACCCCTTGAAGATGCAACCATATATTTGCATGTCCAAACTTTACAAAAAAAAAAAAAGTAGTCAGTCCCCATTGCATTTAATACTTCCAAAAAACAAAAACAAAAGCTCATTAACTACATACAAGGCCAACCTCTCTATCTCTTTCTCTCTTTTTCGTATGAAACTATAAACTTAACTTATCAAGAAGTTAAAGACTTAGAATGTTGAATCTCTTAATTTGGTGAACTCACAAAAAAAAGAAAAAAAAAAAGAAGACTTATTTTCTCTAACAAACTTATTTACAGAAACAGCGAAAATTGAGGCACTAAAAAAAAAAGTATGGTATAGAGAAAATTCCAAAAGAATTAGCGCCGATTTCTGAAGTTTCTAGAAAGCAGTAAAAACAAGGAGAGTCGTAACGAGTAAGAAGGAGGTTTGGGAAGAAGCCACGTGGCGAAATTTGGGTGCAGATGAGGTAGAGGGGCCAGCAGGGACAGCGCCGAACACCGTGGAGCCACTTGAATTTGTAGTGTTGAGGACCGATGAACTTGTGCTGCAATTTCAACAATAATTTTTAAGCATTTTTATTTTAGGTTAAATTACAAATTTAGTTCCTACGATTTAGAGAAATTTAAAATTTAGTCCCCATAATTTTAAAAGTTACAATTTCGCTCTTATAGTTCAATAAAATTTCATACATAATACTTATAGTTTGATAAAATCCTCATAAATAATCTCTACAGTAAAGACTATTTTTTAGGGTTCTATCAAATCACAAAAACTAATTATAATATTTAAAAGTATAGAAACTAAATTATAACTTTTTTAAAATCATATATACTAAATTTGTAATTTAACATTTATTTTATCTTCTTCGAAGAAAAGTTGAGGCTTTTTTTTTTTTTTTTTTTTTTTTTTTTTTGAGTTGGGCATAGCTAAGTTTGTGAATGTGAATATTCATTAATTGGTTGCAGG
This sequence comes from Trichosanthes truncata, assembly GCA_033996785.1. NCBI lineage: Eukaryota > Viridiplantae > Streptophyta > Magnoliopsida > Cucurbitales > Cucurbitaceae > Trichosanthes > Trichosanthes truncata. Next base: position 23,025,790 of record JAWPNB010000008.1, on the reverse strand, counting down.
AATTCACCTTGTTGATGGGTACTCGCACGTGCCACTACCTGTCAAAATTTTTCACAAAAAACTTTCACATTTATTACTCCACCTAAGCAATACCATCAATTCACCAGAAAAAAAAAAGGGGGAAAAGTACTGATTTAAATGGGTGAAATCTGTGTCCTAAATCTAATATTATTTCAAAAAAGAAAAAAAAAAACCGTGTCCTAATAATTACAGTTGAAATTACAAGGTGATTGATTGGGATACAGAGTCAAATACAACTGGTTCCAATTGTTTCTTTTGCTTGTCGTTTGATTAACACCAAAAGTTATTTATATAACTGTTCCATTCCTCCCCCCCCCCCCCCCCCCCCCCCCCCCAAAAAAAAAAAAAAAAAAAAGAATGATGAAGTATGGATTTGATTTGTTTTGAATGAAATTTGTAGGGTTTGGCTATTTTTTTTTAATCTTTGAATTGGGTCTTTATCGTTTTAATTTTTTTTATTAAGTTTGATTATATAACACATTTTTTTAGACATGATAGAAAAAAGTGATGAAATGAAATTCACTATAAAATAATTAATATAAAAGAGGAAATAGGTTGGGGGAGAAAAAAGATATACCTTGATACATATTTTTAAAAACCTTAATTTCCAAATTTCGTTGCTTCTCTTTTATTGTCATGTGTCATATCCAAATAAATTTGTCGAATAAAAAAAAAGGTCAACATCTAAAACCAACAAAAAAACCTGTTCACATCTAAAAATCACACAAATGTTTCGAGAGGTTTAATCAAATCATATAAAATTAGAATGAAATCAATTTTAAGGGTAGAGAATAAAGCATCAATTTATTTAATATATATATATTTGGAATGTCCTTTTCAAAAATAGTAAGTGTGTGTATTTTTTTTCATTTGGTATCTTATGTTTTAACATTTTTCAATTTAATAACTCGTAATTGGTAAATGCTAAAATTAGTTGATGATAAATTTATATAACATAATAATAAGAAATTTTCAAAACATTTAGGGGCCGTTTGGCCCATGGGTTTGGGTTGGGATGGGTTTGGGTTCCAAACCCAAAACCATGTGTTGGCACAAGGTGTTTCAAAACCCTTGGTTTTGAAACACAACCCCATGGGTTACAACAATGCAACCCCATGGGGTTTGAAACACAACCCCATGGGTTACAACAATGCAACCCCATGGGGTTTGTGCCATGTTTTCCTCTTCCATTTTCCATTTTCCATTTTCCATTTTCGGCGACCACTCCGACAACAACTCCGGTGACCACTCCGATGACAACTCCGGCGACCACTCCGACAACAACTCCGGCGACCACCCCGATGACAACTCCGGCGACCACTCCGACAACAACTTCGATGACCACTCCGATGACAACTCCGGCGACCACTCCAACAACAACTCCGGCAACACTCCGATGACAACTTCGAAGACCACATTGGCGACCCGACCACCGCTAACGATTACCTCCGACGACCACTGTGATGAGAACTCTAGAGACCACCGCTAACGATTACCTCCGACTACTTCGACAACAACTCTGATGACAACTCCGGTGACCACCCGACAACCACTGATAAAGACAACTCCGACGACCACAACGGTGACCCGACCACCGCTGACGATTACCTCAAACAACCACTGCGATGAGAACTCGAGAGACCAGTTTGACGATTACCCCTACGACTCAACCACCCCAACAACTCAACACCCCGATAACCCAACCACTCAAAGAACCCGACTTGCCCGAACCACTAACAACAACCACTTGACAACCACTTCAATGACCCGATCACCCGACAACCATAGTTGATGATCACCTCGAAAACCTAACCATCTAGCAACCACCACACCTAGTGAACACTCCGTGATCTGACCACCCTAATGACTACTTCGACGATTACCCCGACGACCTGGTAACCCAACCACCCAAAACTACTATTGACGACCACCTGGTGACCACTCTGGCTACTCCAACAACCCAACCACTGCCACAACCACCCAGCGACCACTCCGGCGACATGACCACCCTGATGACGACTCCAGTGACCCGACAACTACTGCTGAAAACCACCCAACAACCATTCCGACGACTTGACCACCGTGCAATCACCACCGACAACCACCTCGGCATACCCAAACACCCCATCAATCCAACCACCCCAACAACCACTCCAACAATCACCCTAGCGACCCAACCACCTAGTCAATATTTTAAAAGGGCCAGCGTGGATGAGCTATATGCAAAACTAAAGGCGATCCCAAGGATGACAAGGCAAGATTGAATGGTTGTTGCAAAGACTATTCTCTCGGATAGTATGATGTTGAACTCCTTCTTTACATTCACCCCAGATTGGAAGCATGATTACTACGTGAAAATTTTGGGGAAAGCACCTAGAACCTGACTCTCTTTTCATCACTTTCATTTACCACTCTTATGACTTACATTTGTATTTGGACAACTACTTCTACTTTCTTATCATTTCATCTGGAATGTGTGTTATGATATTTTTAGAACTAGATCTTAGTTCTAATTTTTGGTTTTACTTTACCATTGGCAACACCATTCTTACATTGCACCTATTAATTATATGTTGCTACGCATAATCTTCAATTGTATGTCATCATGAGTGGAGTGAATGAGATAGCATATAGTTATACAAACTACACATAGTATAATTCAAATTGAACTATAGTTGTAACAATTGCTCTACATAATTGGTTAAATAGTTGGTATGTAACACACCAAAAAAATTATGAAGTTAAAAAAATGGAGTAGGAAAAAAAACAGTGTAAGATTTTTTTTAAAATAATAAACAGTTTGAAAAATTATAAAAAAAAAAAAACAGACTAAACAAACTCAGCCCAACCCAACCCTGCACCCCAAACACAGGTTTCAGCAAACCAGCCCAACACAACCCTGCACCCCAAACACATGATTCAGAAACCCCAGGGTTTCTGATTCCAGCCAAGAAACCCCAGGGTTCCAGAACCCCAGGGTTTCTGATTCCAAACCAGCGCGCCAAACAGCCCCTTAGAGGATGAAAAAAGTCATCTAAGAGAGGAAACTAATTCCTCTTTTAAATTTCTAAGAAATTTGTCGAAATTTTTAATTTTTTTTCATCTTAGATAACCTTTTTTTTTGTCTAACTTTCTATAAATTCATTAAGTATTATGTCAGGTAAGTTTATTATAACCTAATTTTAACATTCATCAGCGATGAATGACTAAATTAAAAAATGTTGATAATTTTTAACTTAAATATTAGATACTAAAACAATATTTAGCCTAACAAACCAATTTAAACCACACATTAATTAATGTAAAAAAAAAAAAACCACTTTAATTGAAGCAATATTTAAATAAAAGCAGTAGATTAGACATGTCGTTAAAAAAAAAAAACATTAAAGAAAAAAACCAAGAAACGAGGAGATAGAAACTTTGTCCGTTACAGGCTACTATCTACACCCCCTACAAATTAGGCACACGGCTAAAGTGTAATTGCCAATCAATCACTCACTCTGTTTCAATCCAAATTCACCAAACCCTAAACCCTAATTAGAGAAACGGAATCAAAACGAAAGAGAAACTTACTGGGATTGGTGCTGGTGATTACAGCAGTGCCTCCAAAATTACAGCTATTCGGAAGCGGATTCTTCTGATAATACCGATTGAAGGCGTAAGAAGCATGGTCGCGAACCGAATTAGGGTTGTAGCAGCTCCCGCCGGCCTGAATCGCCGAGCAATCGGAGCCGCCCATGCCGCAGGCGTAGTCCAGAGCTATTTGCAGCGCCGCCTGTGACGCGCTGAGACTCGCAATGCACCAGCTGGAGCCGCCGGTGGCGGTGGTTGCCGGTGTGAAGCTTGGTGTCGTCATGGCCGGAGAGACGGTGTCGGGGTTGGAAGTAGGGTTTATGGTGGGGATGGTGATTGTTGGGACTGTCGTTATTGGGGTCGTGATGTCCTTTTGATGGGTCCAAGATTTTTGCCCCTGTTTTTGTGTGGGATTTGCAGTTGATGAACCTGAGTCAAATTGGGGGAAAAAGGTACAAACAATGAACTGATTTTAGTCTCTTAGTCGATGAATTGTTTGTTTTGGTGTAATGTGTGACATAATTCCTTTCGTGCTACGCATCATTGAAATGTTGAAATTGAGCAATTAGTCAAAAGTAAAAGATTCTGATTTCGATAAAGAAGAATGAAAAAAAGCATTCAAAATTCCACAACATGCAAAGCCCAATAAAAGAAGATGTCCAAGAATAAGACATAGAATAATAAGAACTACTTTAAGAGTTTTACTTCAACACAAAACAAATAAAATCAACATCTGGGTTTGAATGGAGTGGTGGTTTGATTCAAGAAAACATGAAAAGAACTCCATGTTTGATGTGAAACAGAGAAAAAAGAAGATGCCCATATTAGAATATATGAAGGTTCAGTTCTCACCTGGGCTAAGACAGTGAGTGAACAGGAGTAGAATTATAGTGCTGCAAGTGAATCTTCCATCCATTCGCAGGGACCCTCTCTGAGATCTCTCCTCGCCGGAACTTGGCCGGTTTTTGACCGGGAGGTCGTCGGATTTCTAGAGGTGTCTCTGAGATAGAGACCAGAGGGAGAGAGATCAAGAAGAGGTGAATATGATTTGCGAGTGGAAAGAAGTAGGGGGTTTTTTGAACTTGATGAGCTGAGAGAACATTTGAACTGACAGTAAAGATTTGATTAAATATGGGAATAGGGAGAGAGGAGAAGGAATGGAAGTTGGAGGAGGGAGGTTGGAAAACAAGACAGGAAAATGGGAGATTATATTTTGGAATTTATGTTGGATATGTGGGTGGGGCTGGCAACTGGCAAGTGATTTATGCAATGATGGTGCTGATGTGGATTTTTTTTTTTTTGCCTTGTCTTTTTTCTTCTCTTCCTTTTACTGTAGATCTTAAATGGGGTGGTGACGAATAGGGTTAAATTAACATTTTAGTCTAGTTTTAACCTATAGTTTTGAAAAACTTTAAATTTGGTTTCAGGTTGTGTAGTTCCATGTACCTTAAAAAGTGTCTAATAAATTTATGAGTTTTAATAAATCCAAGATCTATTAATCATTAAATGACATATTATATATATTTTTTTAAACTTTGGAGACTTACCAAGATCTATTAGAGTTTATGAACTAATCTTGTAATTTAGCATTGTTTATAATTTGGTTAAAAAATGTCTTCATAGTATATTTTTTTAAATATTACAACACAAATATAAGATATGGATTTGAATCTATATATTATTGTCTAAGAGAGGTAGAGATGTCTTAACTTATGCTTAAGTATGTTCTAATCCGAGCATAACATAGTGTATAAGACACTAATTACCATCTCTCTCCATCTCCAAAATTGTTAAACTCAAAAAAAAAAAAATTTATATGTTCAAGTTGACACATCTCGTCGTCCTTGCATTTCCCAATGTTAATTATATATATACTTTTTTCTAAACAAGTTTTGGAGGATTTAGATTTTTTTTTTTTTTTTTTTTGAAACTAGAAACTTCATAAAGAAGACCAAAACACCAAACTACAAACGCCCCCTCTCAAGGATAAGGGGTAAAACATCCGCTGGAAAACACTATTTCCAGACCAAAGAATTACCAGAAGAAGAAGCCAAAGCCGCAAGGTTATGGGCAACTTTGTTCTCCTCTCTAGGAATTTTACAAAAAATGCAACTATTCACAGACTGAGATAAGCTAAGGGCTTCATCAATAAAAAAACTAACCTCAGAAAGGTCCGAACAAGAACGATTCAGGAGGCTAGTGACTTCAAGAGAATCTGACTCCACCACAAGAGGGGGGTTACAGCCCTTCCAATAAGCAACAATCTGCTTAAGGCCGTCAACAACGGCTTTTGCTTCAAGCACCTTCACCGGCCACTTTCGATCAACAAAGGTCATCCCACCAATGATAGGAGTCCCATTCCAGTCACGAACCACCCACCCCCTGCCTCCTCTGTTAAGGCTATCAGACCAGGCAGCATCTGCATTCAACTTCCAGAAGCCCTCTTGGGGAGGCCGCCAGGAAACCATGTGCCCTCCACTAGCCCTTTCAGACAGACTAGAGGGCGGCCCCTTCTCCCTCAAGTGCAACTCCAAGAGCCTGTCCGTTGAGAGGATCAACAGCTCAAGGTCCGCCACCTCCTTGCCGAGGCGAATTTGATTCCTCCTTTGCCACACGTTCCACATCAGAATCACCGGGCCTCTTAAGTCCTCAATCTTCGAGAATCTTCTAATACAATCCCAGTAATCCATGGGGGACCATCTTCCTCTGCCCAAAGAAAAGGAGCTAACATTAGAGGGAAAGAAGTGATTCCATAAACTTTTAACGTACCTGCATTCCCACAGCAGATGACAAGTCGTTTCTTCAAACATCCTGCAAAACGAGCAACCCAAGTTAATTTCAACTCCCTTCTTGGACAGATTTGTCGCCGTCGGAATAATATCGTTGAGAATCCTCCATACCCCGATCTTAATCCTCGGCATCACATCGATCTTCCACAGAGCATTCCAACTATCGTGCAGCTTACTCCTATCAGAAGAGGACACAGATTGAGAACGGGCTTGAATAGAGCCAAGGAGATAGGCACTTTTGACAGAGAACTTTCCTTTGCTATCAGGATTCCAAATGATCTCATCATCCACTCTACAACTCCCCAAAGGAATGCTCAAAATATCCTCAGCCTCGTGGGGGAGAAAAACACTTTTAATAGTTTCCTCATCCCACTCCCCATCCTCCCTGATGAGCTTCTCCACTCTCCTGGACTTGAGGGACTCCGGAAGCAGACTCAGTTTGAAACTTCCGTTGTTTGGCACCCACGGGTCTTCACCAATAAAAATATGCCGCCCATTCCCAACCCTCCACCTATACCCTTTTTCGAATAGCTTCCTTCCCCACAGAATACTCTTCCAAGTGAGAGAAGGGTTCAAACCTTCCCCTGCCTTCAGGAAATCCCCGTTTTTAAAATACCTTCCTTTGAGAACCCTGGCAAGAAGGCTGGAGGGGTTCTTGATTATGGTCCAGCTATGTTTTGCAAGCATGGCTTGATTAAACAGCTTAAAGTCTTTAAAACCCATACCTCCCTCCTTTTTAGGCGAACAGAGACGCTGCCAACTCCTCCAGTGAATTTTCCTCTTTCCCTCTGACGAACCCCACCAGAATTTGCTGCACATGACATCCAGATCGTTGCACAACCCCTCAGGAAGCTTGAAGCAGCTCATAGTATAACCCGGAATAGCTTGCGCCACTGCTTTAATAAGAGTTTCTTTCCCCCCAACGGAAAAGAGCTTGTCCTTCCAACCCTGAATAACCTTCCAAACTCGACTCTTAACCTCTTGGAACATCTGGTTCTTATTGCGAGAGTTATAGGAGGGCAACCCCAAATAAAGGCCAAACGAATTCACCGAGTTAACACCTAAACTATCACTAATGACTTTGGTTCTGCTCTGGCCTACATTGCTGCTTGTAATGAAAGAGGACTTCTCCTTATTGACCATCTGACCCGATGCCTCTTCAAAATCAAAGAGAACATCTTTTATAGCTTGACATTCCTGCACAGAAGCCCTAAAGAAAAACACACTATCATCAGCAAAAAGAAGATGGGAAATAATCGGGCAAGAATGAGAAATTTGAAAACCAGAAATACGAGAGAGAGAAACTTCCCTGGACAGGCGAGCTGAAAGACCCTCAGCGCAAAGAAGGAACAGATAAGGGGACAACGGGTCGCCCTGAAGAAGGCCACGTGAATGCCTGAAACTCGAACTCGACATACCATTGAGAATGACTGCAAAGCTAACCGACTCCACGCACCTCATGATTAGAGAAACCCACGAGGGCCTAAAGCTGAAGCACCTCATAATTTTGCGAAGGTAATTCCATTCCACCCTGTCATAAGCTTTACTGATATCAGTCTTCAGGGCCACCCATCCATCCTTACCCTTCTTTCTACACTTTAGAGCGTGGAAGCACTCGAAACCTATGAGAGCATTATCCGTGATGTGGCGGCCAGGGACAAAAGCCCGCTCATCATAACATGCACTTTAGGCCCGCTCATCATCTTTTTATATTCAAATTCAAAGACATAATTTAAAATTTGAAATTCAAATTCAAGGACGTAATTTAAAATTTTAAGTTAAAAAATGAAATAGATCTAATATCGAAGAGACTAAATTTACAAAATGATTTCATTATACTAAATCAACTCATTTCAATTCAAAACTTAAATTTACATCAAACCCACACCATTTCAATCGCCTTACCTATTTATTATTTAAACCTTTTCTATTTTCTTTTCATTTATAACAATTATTTGGTTATAATTGTTCAAAGATATGATGACAAGACAACTAAAAATGATTATGTTTAGATCTAAATTCTCATTATAACCAGACATATAAATTAATAATGATAAATTAAGAGATAAAGTTAAAAAGCTAGAGTTAGTTCTAATGTAATTCAATGAATAACTTGTTAAAACGCAGACAAGGTTAAAAAAGAAGAAGAAGAATAATATTTTAAAAAGAAAAAGAAAAAGTAAAAGCAAAGGAAAGGCAATTCTTTCAGTGCTTCCACATCTCTTTCAAGGCATAACCTTGCATCTTGGGTTGATTTTGGGCCAAGGCTATATGGTTGGTCTACCTACTCTTTTCAAATATTTAATTTAATTTTTTTATTATTCTTTATATATATATATATATATATATATATATATATATTATTTTTTCCCCATGGACTATGCTTAGAGAGATGCTGTCATTTTCACTTTAATTAACAAATTGCAAAGTGATGAAATATGGTCATAAGGTTTTTGTGCTGATACCTCAAACTAAAAATTTGGGTATTGTTTGTCTTCATCAAATTTATCCAATTCCAACCTTTTCAACTTAATCCTAAAATATTAAATTAGTGCCCACTTTGTCATATAGTCCTCCCACTCTATCAATTTGAGAATCATAACCTAGAGTCGTTTTTAAGTCTTCTTTTTTTTTTTTTATTGCTAAAATATCTAGAATCTTGATCAATTCTAGAATAACAAAAAATAATAATAATAAAGAACAAAAAAAAAAAAAGAATTACTACATACACTCATGGTGTCAAGTCATATTTTTAATCCTTCTACTTTAATTTTAACATTCATTAAATTTTTTTTTATCATCAAATCTGCTATTTGTGAAAAGTAATAGAAAATTGGCATGACAAGTCATATGTATATAATATATATATATGGTTAAATTATCAAAAATACCCCTGAACTATGGGGTTGATTTCAATTATACCCCTAAACTTTGAAAAGTTTCATTTTAACATTTGAACTTTGAAGTTTATTTCAAAACAACCCTTGAAGGTTTTTTCCGTTAAATTTATGGACGAAAAATGATGTATTTGAATATGTTTTGATTTTTTTTTTCAACGTATATGTTCAAATATGTTCACATAATCAACAATATAAATGCAAAAACATCATTTTCCGTCCATGAATTTAATGAAAAAAGGGTTGTTCTGAAACAAACTTCAAAGTTCAAGGGTTAAAATGAAACTTCTCAAAGTTCAGGAGCATAATTGAAACCAATTCCATAGTTCAGGGGTATTTTTGATAATTTAACCTATATATATTGAAAATAAGTAAATCGACGTGACATATTGTTCTTATGACGTGAGAGTTTGACAAATATTTAAGAATGTGAATTTGAATAAGATTTAAGACATTATTTTGATCTACAAGTAGAAAAGTGATACAGACAACTGTTATTTTGAATGCAATGGATAAGGTTCAATAATTTTTTTTTACTCTTCTTCAAGTGCAACCACAAATAGCTCGTTACACTAGATTTTTTTTTTCTTTTTGAACTATTGAATGGTTGTAACTCCTTACTCATAATAGACACTTCTAGTAAGTTTTAATCTTACAAGATAATAACTACAAATAGCATAGCTCAACTTATTAAGCCATTATAACATTAATGATTATATCATCATCTCCACCTAGATGACAATTAAACTTTTAAAAATATATAGACTAAATTGAAACTAAACTGCCAACCGAAGCATAACTCAACTAGTTAAAGCATATGTCATCGACTAAATGGTCAAAAGTTCAAATCCCCCTCCCACATGTGACATGTTATTGAACTAAACAAAAAAAAAAAACGAAACTTAAAATATAAAATTTAAAAAAAAAAATGCAACCTTACGTATTTGGGTGAAAATAAAGTTTGAGCAAAATTAAAAGTGGGATTCCAATATTCTTTGTGTTGTGTTGATTGCACTTTTGACCCATTGGATTTAAGATTGCACTAGATCCATGTATCTATATAATCACTCAATCCCCAACATTTTTTTGTCTTTCTTTTTTTAATTTTAAATTTAAGGTGGGGACAAATTTCATATAGGCTTGTAGCATGATAAAGCTATCGAAGATCTAGACTTATTTCTTTAAAAAAAAAAAAAAAAAAAAAAGATCTAGACTTATTCTACAAGTAACCTAACGATTAGCACAAAGATTCTTGCGGTTATATATTAATTATGCAAATTAAAAGTTAGTTTCTTTTTTCTCATATATTTACTTTACGAAAAACAACTACAAAAATGTAAAAGTGTATTAATATTTAAATATGTAAGGATGGAAAGGAGGCTATCCTATCCAAAGGCCTATGACTATCATAAAAATAGCAAATTTTTTTTTTTTCTATTATTATATGTATCTAAAAATGGAATCCTTTTTTATCATCATATTTTTGGATTATTCAAAAAAAAAAAAATCATCATATTTTTGGACATTTATTACCAAATGCTTACTGTGAGAAAGGTCCAAAGGCCTGACTGTTTTAAAGCCCAAATACGATATTGGTCTGGACTACTTTGCAGATTGCATTTGGGCCATGAGGCCCACTGCCGTTTTTAAAATTAAGGAATAAAAATCAAATTTAACTCCAAACTTTCAATTTCATCCTGTAGCACCTTAAACTTAGACAAATATTGCAATCTTAACCCCAAAATTTAAAAAGTGTTACAATTTTAACCCTATAATAAGTTCTTGCTCTAAGTATCGTTAAAAAAAGTTCTCTCATGCATTCAATAAATTATAAAACATAGTACGATATGAAATTAATAAAATTTTAGAGAAAAATGACATCAACTATCCAGACACCTAATTCCTCTAATAATGATAGAGACATACACTTATTATACCTATTGTTTTTATAAAACTAAGTTTGGTAAAATAAAGAAATGAAACTTCATGCACATACCTTGGTCAAACTTGCAGACTAATGCAGTAACCATATTTGTTAACTTGAATATAGTTTAATTGGTTAAGATATTATAGATTCGGTCTCAAAACTCCACATGATCTAGATATTTTGTTAAAACTTTAAAAAAAAAAAAAACAACAGAGAAACCATCTGCATTAAGAATGAAAGTTTTGAAAAGAAAAATGGGAATAGTTTTGTTAAAATTTTAATATAAATTATAATTAATCCACTGCCATAACATCCAAATGGTTTCCACCAAGATTCAAAAAATTGAAAGGAAAAGGAATTACATGGCATATCTGAAAGTGTGACTTTACAATGGGTCATTTGAAAAATTCAACTTTTTTTTTACTATCTAAATTTGGCATACATATTCCTTCTATTAAAGGATGATATATATTGTCATTTGGGTTTCAATAGTTTAATTTAACCTTGGCAAGAAAGACACTCATTTTAAACTTATTTACATCCTCTTTTTTGATAACCATTTGATTTTTAAAAATTATGCTTATAAACACTTTCATCTATAGTTTCTTTATTATGTTTTTCTAGTTTTTACAAATGTTTTCAAAATCTAAGTAAAGTTTTCAAAAACTAAAAAGAGTAGTTTTTAATTTTTTTTTTTTTGAAATTTAACTAAGAATTCAAATCTTTCTTTAAGAAAGATGAAAAATATTGTAAATAAATTGTGAGAAAACAAACACAATTATTTTCAAAAACCAAAAACAAAAAATCAAATGATTATCAAACGAGGTCTTCAAATTTCAATTATAAATGTGGAGTAGTAATTCAAACATTCGACCTATAAAGGAGACTACAAATCTGTAGATGAAAGGTTACGTGCTTTTTCCCTTTTCTAAGACCCAATTGCAATTTGCCTTTTTGTTTGTTCAACCTTTGTCTTTTCATTCTATTGTTGTGTGGAATATTAAAGTGATTGTTTATATATGTCTATGCATGCATGATTCAAACTTGGTAATTTTGATGTGATATTTCTTTGATAAATGTGGTTAAAGAAAAAGTTCATATGATGTGCTTTTCTGTGAATCATTGTCAAAAAGTAGAGTGATTATGTTGATGTATTTCAATTATTTTAGAAAAGAGACATATCTTATTCTTGGATGGCTTTGTGAGAAAGTTGAGTAATGAGCTGTGGTGGTAAAGAAGGGAATGAATTTGGGTAGGAGGAGAATAGGAAACTTTTGTGGGGGAATGAGGCTTATATTATACATTTATATATTAATATACAATTCAAATAAAACTATCTTCTTCTTTCTTGTCTCCTCTCTTTCATGTTTATTTACTCCATGTTTCAATCTCTTTCTCACTCTTTCGATCTCTCTTACTTCCTCGTTTTCTCTCACTACCTCAATCTCTTACCCCTATTTGGACTCTTTCGTTAATCGATCTATCTTATTACTCCAATTCCTCTGCCCTTAATTTGCCTTATTATTTTCTTTTTTTCTTACAAAATTTTTTTTTGATTGAAATAAAATCAAATATTAAAGAAAACAATGTTATAGAGATCAATCCTTATATTTAATAACATAAGTTGCTCAAAAATTAGTTAAATGTCAAGTTTAGTCACCAAACTTTCAAGTTTGTATCTAATAGGTCATATTAGGGACTTATTAGAAACAACTCTAAAAGTTCATAACTAAATTTGTAATTTACTCTAAAAAAAAATTGTTGTGGTAATATTTTTTAAGCTCAATAAATCTGTTGGAGTGGAGAGATTGGGGAGATTGTATTTTCAACATCAGGGAAGAAATATTTATCTTAACCATTAAGCTATGTTATAGTTGACAAATTTGATTGTAGGAATGATTCGATTAAATCTCAAATAAAAGTAAGAGCAATAATGAATTTATAGGCCAACATGAGCATAACTCAACTAATTAAGACATATATCATCGATCAATCATCCCACCTCTACATGTTGTTGAACTCGGACAAAGTAATGCATTTATTGAGATTTGAGAGAGAGAGATGAGGCAAACTACTACTACTAATTGAAAATTGGAATGGACCAAGGGAATTGGAAATTTGATTTTGTTAAGTCACGTCCCTTTGATTTGGTGGGAAGGAGCAATCATAAATGGGCCCACCTAAAACGAGTTCAACAAGACTTCAAAGCCCATTATTCCATCCAACACCATTTCTCCCCAAATCCTCCATTTTTCTTTTGGGGCAAGGATAGCTCCCACTGAAAAATAATTAAAACTATTTACATTTAGAAAAATGTCTATTTTTTTAATATTATGTATATTACGATTTTATAATTATATTGTGACTAAAATACCCTTACCTACATTTTCTATTCCAAAACTAACTAAATAAAAGCCTACAAAAAAACATGATTCTAAGGGAGAGAGAGAAATTGTAGTTAACAAAATAAAAAAAAAAAAAAAAAAAAGTAGGATTCTATGGGGGAGAGAGAGGAATTGTAGTTAATAAAATATAACAAACTTGAATCAAATCTAAATTATTAAGTTAACATCGTTTAAAAGAGAGGACTTGTAGAACAATGCATAGGTTACATAGATGAACACAACGATTTAAATGACGAGCTATTGGATTTACATCTAACTTATAGTATATACTAGACCATACATTTGTACTGAGTTAATGAAATGGAAATATGTGTAATTACCTATTAAGCATGCAAAAATTAAACTGAATATAAAAATTGATATCTCATACATGTTGTTAAACGAGGTAAAAATGCCATCATTAACCACTTGCCATAATTAATACTCCACTTGAAACCCCTCGCCTCCTCCATTGGTTATACCATTATTTTTTCCTAAACCAAACAATAAATCAAACCCTTGCCCCTTATCACTAGCGAACGAAGCTCAACCATGCATTAAGGTATGTATAGATGTTTGTTAGACCATTAGGTATTTCTTTTTGTTTACTGGTTCCTCTTGACGACCCACGGTATAGACAAGGACATCTCTTATTGGTATTTCCTCTTGCTTACTGGTTCCTTTAGGCTTGCCCCGTCCCTGTGTATATTAGTATCTACAACGCAAATGTCAATCTCGAGGTATATATTTCTATCTATTGTCGTTTCTGCTTTTGAAAATCGAATGTGTTCGATGGTATACATAGGGACCTCTCTTGTTAGTATTTCCTCTTGCTTACCGGTTCCTTTAGGCTTGCCCCGTCCCTGTGTATATTAGTATCTACAACGCAAATGTCAATCTTGAGGTATATATTCTATCTACTGTTTCTGCTTTTGAAAATCGAATGCGCTCGATCGATTTCTTCATTCATATAGCTTCTTCTCTGGGTTTCTTTTCCTTCCATATACCCAAGCACAATTTTCGTTTGTGGATGCTGCATCTTAGGAAATTAAAGAAACGATGAAAAATGCTCTTCATCTTTTCCGACAACCCATTTTCATTTGAAACTCTCCTATCCATTCAATTTTCTTCAATCTTCAACGTTGTTTCATCTCCCCTTGGCCTCTAGCAATAGAAACTAGTAGAGTAGGAGTCGTCAACCAATCACCTTCTTGAGGTACATATTTCTATCACCATCGTTTTTGCTTCCAAAAATCAAATGATCCTGCAGCTTCTTCTCTGCGTTTTTTTTCCTTCCATTTACTTTGGCACAGTTGCACAAGTTTCCGTTTGTGAATATTGCATCTTGGAAAATTAAAGAAACCACAAAAAACGCTGGAAAATTAATTAAAGTATTTGAAAATGGAGAAATTCCAAACATAAGAGAGAATTTTAAAATACATAAATTAGGGAGAAAGTTAGTTATGGTGAGAGACAGTGAGAGAATATTCATGATATTTTTTTTAAAAAAAAAAGAAATCTATTTTGTGAGGATTGACTATGAATACGAGTATATACCAAGGGTATAAATGGAAAAAAAATATTCACTCTCTCCTCCTAAAATCATGGTAGCCATAATCCAAATATGAAATATTTTTATCATTTTTTCATTATAGGTATTTATTTGTAGACATTACTCACAATTTTCCTTTTCTTTTTGTCCCTTTTCACAATATGCACCCCCCCAAAAAGGTACAACAATTTGCAAAAAACTCCCCACATTATTTGGATTATTATTCTCTAACCCTACCACATAAGATTAATATTGGTAATATTACTTAATTACAAATGATATATATAGTTTAATTACATAAAAGGCCAAACTATAAGTTTAGTGTGGTGACTAATAAATTCATGAACTTTAAAATGTGTCTAACGAATCTCTAGCTTTTTAATCATGTGTCAAATAAATTTCATTTAAAGGTTAAGAGACATATTAAACATAAGGTTGAAAGGTTGTAGACTCATACTTTTTAAATTTTAGAGATCTATTAAATATAAAATTAAAAGTTTATGAATCTTATTTGATCTTTTTTAAAGTTCAAAAATCTATTAGACACAATGATTGAGTTTAATAACCAAATCTATAATTGAGCCTTACAGTTAAAATTACAACTTTAGTCCCTAAATATTTAATTGTGTCCAGTAGGTCGCTAAAATTTTAAAAACTATCTAATAGGCTATTAAACTTTCAATTTTGCAGCTAGTCCTTAACCCATTTGACATTTTTTAAAATTCACGAATCCATTGACACAAAATTGAAAGTTTAGGATCATATTAGACTCAAAGTTGAAAATTTGGAATCCTATTAGACACAAAGCTCAATTTTATGTCTAATAGATCCGTTAATTTGAAACAATGTAGAATATTTCTGGGACATGTTAGACACAAAATTCAAAGTCCAAAGTCCTTTGAAACACTTTAAGATTCAAAGGCCTATTGAATAATTTTTAGAGTTCAAAACATAAATCTAAAAATTGAAAGATTAAACTGGTAATTAAAACTAATCTTAAGCATGGTGGAAATTTTCGGTCGACATGTCTACACTCCAATTCCAATTATCTTAATTTCCCTCCAATTCTCTCAAATTCCCTCTAATTCTCTTAAATTCATTTCAATTCTCTCAAATTTCCTTCATAGTTGTCTAATTGAATATAAATATTATATATATTTAGATATATGATGTTAAGACTTAAGAGTAATCAATTATACTATAATTGAGTCACGACTCACAATTAAGGTTTCATGAAATAATTTTAATAATTTAAATCAATTTCCATATATTTTTTTTCAAATTCCTACTCGCATCGACATTTCCAACTTTCAATTGACATTTATATTTAAATATTATCTTAATTTTTAGATGTGATGCTTAAAAATAGTCCATTATAGTTTAATTAAGTCAAAATCTAAGTTTCATTGGCTAATTCAAACAATTTCCATCAATTTCCATGATTTCCGTAAATTTCCACCGAAATTTCCATCGACATTTCCATTTCCATCGACATTTTCATAAATTTTGGACTTCGACATTTCTATCGACATCGACATTTCGAACCTTGATCTTAATTATGTTACACTAATTGAAACCAACCTAATCTAGTAGAGAGAGAGAGAGAGAGAGAATATGCCTTTAAAGGACGCGCCCACTAAAACTGAGTTCTCCAATGGCTTCAAAAGTTGATATTGACAGCCTCCTAATTCATTATCACATCCAAGCAACTCATTATTTCCACCCACATTACACTTGTAAATTTTACAGCCAATGCTGTAAAAAATAATTTAAAAAAAAAAAAATTCCACAACCACACCCGAAATCAACGTATATGTTGAATTATATTAAATACAATTCAACTTTGAAAAATGACTAAAACCCCTGATTTCTATATAATAGAAATGTTCTTTTATTGATACAAGAAAAATGTTGACCTTTGAGGTCGTTAATGGAATATCTTATTAAAGATAACATAAGTTTATAAATAAATCAGTCAGCTGATTCAATAAAGTGGTGTTTTGATTAGTTCAATTTGTTTGATTCTGAGAATTAATTTCGTTTTATTGATTAATAATTATAGTAAGGTTCTGACATTAAATAATGTAATGTCTTGGGGAAAGTCCAATGAGCCATGGTAGAAATTAGAATATAAAGATTCCCTTTTGGTATGTTTTAAAAAAAAAATAATAATAAATAAAAAGACTTACTTTAGTGGTTGGTTGGTTGGAGCCCGTTTTGAAGACTACATCTCTTTCTGAGATTTTGAAACTTTCCACTCACAAAACACATTTCTTTAATAATTACGTCACATTGAATTTATTACAAATTTCACCATTCCAAGTTTAGTTTAATCTTTTTCTTTTTCTTTTTCTTTTTTTTTTAATTAAATCACCTTAGTTTCAATTCCCTATACATTCAAAATATTCCCTTCATCGTAAATGTTGTTTGGTTTCATTCTACACTAGAATGATTCGTTGACAATTTTAATAAATTTAAATTTATCACTTTTCTTGAACAAGGCTTTTTTTTTCTGAGTTAAGTTGAAAAAGTTATAGACATTTAAATTTATTTTAATCTATATTTAGTTTAGGTTAAACTACAAATTTAATCATTATTCTTTGATTATCGTACCTATTTAATCTTTAAATTTAAATTTTTTTAATTTATTTCTAAACTTTGAATTATAATTTTATATAGTTTATGTTATTATCATTAGCTAAATGATGAAGGGACATTGCTGTAAGATAAATATTGATTGATTTGGTACGATGTGATATATCGGTGAAAAAAGTGGATAGTCGACATAATAAAATAGCATAAAATTTGATAGTGATACATTTATGGCATAAGACTAAGAGATATATATACACACATTATTCGAGCTTTTGAATTTCAAAAATTGACACATTGCCCACGTTATTCCTTGACCCTAAATTTTAAGAATTCAAAGCTAATTATTTTTTAGATCTTCCAGCATTAATTAATAAAAACTCAAAAAGTTTCTTTCTTTTTTTTTTTTCAATCACATAACTTATGAGACATTTATAAAATGTACAAGTTAAAGGGATAATGGTAGTAGCTAGAGAATCCTGAAAAAAAAAAAAAACTTTAATAAAGATGCTCATAAATGCGTGACATGAAAAAGAAACTTATATCATATTGAAAATATTAAAATATAGATGTGCACATCTAATTAGGTAGTTTATAAAATATATATATATTAATGTGTCACAGACCTAACTTATAACTGCCCCCAATTGACTAAAATTCTGCCACGATCGAACGGTTGCAGTTGCAGGCAAGAAAACATAGTTTTAGATTAATATTTATTTTAAAAAAGATTATATTATATGTGTATATATATATTATATGTATGTATATTATTATAAAGTCGTAAAAGTAGAGAAAATAAAAAGTCAATAATGTCAAGCTCTTCCACAGCTGGTTAATTGATTTTATTTCTTCACATCCCATGTGGGGATCTCTTTTTTGGTGTCGTCCTCATCAAAAGTCGCACTACTTTTAAATTATTCCATCCATATCAATCACA
Source organism: Trichosanthes truncata (assembly GCA_033996785.1). Lineage (NCBI taxonomy): Eukaryota > Viridiplantae > Streptophyta > Magnoliopsida > Cucurbitales > Cucurbitaceae > Trichosanthes > Trichosanthes truncata. The sequence goes on along the minus strand of JAWPNB010000008.1, from coordinate 23,007,115 downwards.
ACCAAAGATTGGACATATTATTATTATTTTTTTTTTTATTATTCTATATTCCTATCTTCCTTCTTCTTATATTATTGCTTTCTCTGGTTTTATTTTATTTTATATGACTCTTCCTTTTCTTTCTCATGAAATCATGATGATCATACTAAATACCATGTTTCTATCATCACCCCCTTTTCCCATTTCTCCTTTTTTAATTAAATATCATTCCTTAAGGTTTTATCTACCTCAATCACTATAAGCTATTCTACGTTTTTGTCAAGCAACCATATATTTAAGTTTAAACTTGTTTGATGTTAAAATATTGATATAAGATTAAATTTATCATAATCATCAAGATTGAACTTATTGCAACCCACCTAGCTTAAACTTTTGGGTTAAGTGATGATTTAATGTATGATTTTTTCTTCATAATGTCTTGTATTAATAAAGATATATATTGTGTTTGCTTATGTACTTAGATTTTCTTTGTTTTTATGTGAGGTGAGAATAAGAGTTGTAGGTAGTCTTTTGATGTGTAGAGTTGTTGGAATTTTAATACTTTGATTTGGTGTGTTTATCGAAAGGATGTACGAGTAGCAACATGAGACAACATAGATCTAATTAAGAATCTATAATGTAGAAGGTATTTATGAGTATGCCGCCATATTATTTGATTCATATCATTCATCACTTCAATTTCATATAAGGCATCCATTGTGTCATTTTTCATGTGTCACATCAAAATTTGGTCTTTAGCTTGTACTCTTGTTTAGTACACACAATTCCTTTTTCATTTCCTACATTTTATTACCTCAAATGAATGCCATTGCAAGAGTGAAAGGTTAGGAGTGAAAGATAGTGCACGCGAGATAGAACCCCATTTTCAATAACTTTTCTTTTCTTTCGTCCTTTTTCTCTTTCAAATTCTAATTCAACCTAGCTATGATTATTTTCGTCTTCATTATTTTCGTCTTAAAAAAATGAAAATATCAATAAAATGAAATCAAATTAATTACCCATATAGAAAATTTAAAGGAATATATGAGACGAAGATGAAGATCCTCGACTAATAAATACAACACATAACAAAAATAAAAAACAAGAGATCATAGTCAACTTGAGCATAGTTTAGTATTATGAAATAACCTAAATGTCGGAAGTTGAAATTTCTAGACCCACACACTTAAAATTCAAAAAGAACAAGAAAAGTTAAGTACAATATGCAAAATGCATATAAATAACCACAAACTCATAACAAATGATGAGCAAATAAAAGTTGGAAAAAAAGTACAAAATGTAAGGAAGAATGCAGAGAGTTGCAGGCCTAAAGATTCAAGAATGATCAAATTTGATCAAAGTCCAATTCATAAGCGTGACGGAGGAATAGTTTCATTCGTAGATGTTCTTCAATTTACAGACCATAGACTTTAAAAAATAAAATATTTTTTGAAACGTTTATTATTACTTCTTTTTTTTTTTTCTGAAAAAGAATTTAACTTAAAAAAGAAACAAAGAAAGAATCTCATGGACGTCTTGCTGCATTATAGGAAATGACACACATTGAAATGGCAGCGACACATATCTGCCTAACTCTGATATTTTAGTATTGTAAAAAGCAGATTTTTTTGACCCCTAAACCATATTCCTATTTCACTATTCATAATGTGATTATGACATCTCATAAATCTTCTACTTATTCAGCCAAGTATCGATATCAATGAACATATTGAAATATTCTTGATTTTAGGTAAAAAATTGATGGCAATATTGAAAATATTCAATTTATAGATTGATATTCTAGAGAGGTGTGGAAATTATTATAAATACTTGAATTTTATGAATACAAATTTCATTTTTGTTTAGTTCAATAACATGTAAGAGTGGGAATTCAATTCTTTAACATTTTGGTTGATGGTATATATGTTTTAACCAGTTGAACTATGTTCAAATTGACAAATAAAAGTTTCACGTTTACATTCAAATCATGGTAATAATGTTTGACATTTTTTATGATTTGGTTAGTATATTAGACACTTTTAAATTAGTTCTAAAACAATGGAAGCTCAATTTAAAATAAGTACAAACTAATACGTTTGACCCAATAAAGTTCTTTTTGTTAATATTTCCATTAATTAATTAAAATGAAAGAACATTATATTTTATTTGAAAAAGATTTCACCTTAGATCTAGTAAGCAAAAACCCACCATCCAATTTAAGACACACCTCGACTTCATCCTTGGGCCTCTATAATAGGACAAAGATCTAAGGGCAAAGTTCACTTTTTTACACACACCCAAAAGAAGAAGAAGAAGCAGCAGCAGCAGCAAAGGATCTAAATTCAGCCTCATCTTTTCTGCTTTCACTGGTCTTCTAATTCCTTTTTCCAATGTCAAATGAAGATCATCAGAAGGATCCTTATTACCCACAATTTGATCCTTTCACTCACAATTTCCATCATCACAAACCCTTTGAAGTTCCTCCTTTGACAAGTCCTTATGATGCTTTTGATCCCTCTTCTGTGGGTTTTTTCTCTGATTTCTTACATGCCTCAGCTGATTATGACTACAACAACATCCTCTCTGCTGGCCTCGAGATGTCGTGCTCATCGTCCGAAGTTATTTCCCCGATCGACGATGCTTCGAAGAAGTCCTCGGGCTTCGGAGATCAGTCGGTGGTGACTGGTGACCACCCGTCGACAGCGAATTCCTCGGCCACGTCTTCGTCCGATGAGGCTGCCGCGGGTGGTGGTGGTGATTCTGCCAAGAGTGGGGAGGTGAAAGAGTTTGATGACAAAAGTGGAGAAAATGACAAGAAAGTGTAGGTCTTCTCTCTACTCCCTCCATAGGATAGGAGCTTAAGATAGTCATGTCTCTCAACAAAAAAAAAAAACTCTTGATTTTATGGCTTTTTAAATTGTTTGATTCCTGCAAAATATTCGATCCATCATCAGATTTCCCAAAAGACTAACAATATTCAATTATAACGAAATTAAAACATGCTCACACCAAAAAAAATAGGGTTTGCTAAATGTTTTTTTTTTTTTTTTGGTTTTATTCAAGTCAAAATTCAACCCATTATTTCTTCTTCTTAGGAGGGAATTTACAAGAAAACTCAAAAGGGTTAACACTATTTGTGATTTTTGAGCTAAATATACAAGAAATTATAATAATTAATGTGGGTAATATTTGTCAAAAAAATTGACAAAAGAAGTTGGTTGTTTGCTACAGGAATAGAGGAAAAAAGAAGGAGATCAAAAGAGAAAAAGGGCCACGATTCGCCTTCTTGACCAAGACTGAAATTGATCATCTTGAAGATGGATATAGATGGAGAAAATATGGTCAGAAAGCAGTCAAAAACAGCCCTTTTCCAAGGTTTCATTTTTCATAAATTCTTGCACTTTTTTACCTTATCAACTTATACATCCCAATATTCAAAACCCATTTGGAAATGGGTATTTGTTGGATTGAGTTTATCACATCTCTAAATTGAATTAAAGTTCAAATCTTTGTAACTATATTTTATTCTTCTCCCATTTTTCTACAGAGTAGGTTAAGAAAAATGAAATCTGTTGGTTAATTTCATACCCTGAAAATTCTTTACTTATATATTGTATTTGAATTGACATAAACCAAGCTCAGATTATAACAACCCACAAGGCTGCAACATAATCTGTGTAGATGAACACTAGTTGATTGTAACCCTAGAAATATTCATATGGACTTTATACTCTTTTTTCAACATATCCTTTGTAGTTTCATGCTCCTATATATATTTTTATCATTTCCTCAAAGGGTTTGTGATTCTCCTAATTCCCATATGATCTAAAACACTAAACATAAATTAGAAATTCGTTAATGTTAAAATTACCATCGAAAAACTCAAAATTTTAAGCTGTTGATAAGTTCACTTAAGCTCATAACCTTGATAGGTTATAATAACATTAATTGTTTTTTTTTTTTTTCCTATTGCAGAAGTTATTACAAATGCACAACTCAAAATTGCAGTGTCAAAAAGCGAGTAGAAAGATCATCGGAAGATCCATGTTTTGTTGTAACAACATACGAAGGAAAACACAACCACTATTGTCCAATTACACTTCGAGGCCCCAATGCCGCCGGAGGGTTGCCTTCATCGGCTTCACCGCCGTTGCTCCCGGGATTAGCTCCGGCGAACTTCTTCTACGGCAAGGTGTATGAAGGGGCTGATCTGCAGCAACAATATTATCAGGTTCCTGATTATGGGCTGTTGCAAGATTTGATTAATCCATCATTCAACCGGAAGCAAGAGCCATGAAATAATTCGCTTTCTAATATGTAATGTATGAAAATATGTTCCACTTTGTTAGCTAGCATCTTGCAGTTTATCTTCTTACCCCTATTACTCTAATTTGTTTAAGGGTACTGTTAGCTTATGAACTGGGTTAAACCATATTTATTCATGGTTTTTTGTGATTTTTTTGTTCTTTGTTAATATAGTTTTGCTTAATATTCCATCGAAACTTGAAATTATTAGAGGATACTAAAACAATATCGCAAATAGAATTTTACATTTCAGATACGTATCGATTAATTATTAAAGACATATCGATTTTGAACTTGCATTTAAGTATTATCAGACAAGTACGATGAGGCCGTGAGATTGAATGATTTTTTCTATACGTGTGGGATGGGAAAAGATTGAGTAATGATTTGGATTTTTGTTTTGTTTTTTGTTTTTAATATTAAGTAGGGTGAGAAGATTTGATTTGACACCTACAATCAAACCATGTAGTCAAGCCACTACTAGTGGGTGAATTAGTTTTTAAATTTAATTTATTTTTGTTTCTTTTTAAATATTGTATAATTTGCATTGAAAATGAGGGGTTTATACTCATGGTATTAAATTTTCGTCGCCATGTCGACATTTCCATCGACATTTCCACATGTCCATGGGTTCGACATCGACATAAGGGGGGAATCGACATTTCTACTATACCGTATAAATTTGATGAAATATTAAAAAAAATAGCAAAAAAATGTAACTTAATGTGAATATAATATTGTAACAAGGATTTTAACTCATTTAAAAAGTGTAAAATGTTTATTTATTAATTAAATTTTTTTTTTGAATTTTTTATAATTAAATTTTTTTTTCAGAAATATCCATCTACATCGACATTTCCATAAAATTGAGACTTCGACATTTCCATCGACATCGACATTTTAAACCTTGTTTATACTTTTATTAGAAGTGGGGAATAAATAATAATTGTGTATTTATTTATTAGGTGGATAAGATTCTTAATTTCATGTTTTATTAATTAAATTTTCATAATTTATTAAGAGTTGTAATTTGTGAAAGATTAAAGCCATATGTTATTACATAGTAATTACAATGTTATTTGTAAAATCTTTACACAGTGTAATTAATTTTGATGTTTCAAATATAATTTCTTTTTAAGTACGTTTTGGAGAATTAAAGTTGTATATATCAATATAAGTGACATGTATCCAATATTGATATTGAGAAGTTCAAGCAGTAAGACAAATATTAATAGCATGCATATGTTTATTAAGAATAAAATAATAATAATCACATCACATTATGTTATTAAATTTTAATTTACCAAAGTGAGTATAGCTCAACAGTACCTCCATATTTGTTGTATTAATTTTTTTTTATTAACTTGGGTTTTTTAAATAAAAAACAGTAATTTCATATATGGAGTTGAACTATAAATTAATTATTCAACTTGATTTTTACCAACGGAATAAAGTAGAAGCATGCAATATTTCTTTTGATTGAAGAAAATGTATTCATATTCAGTAGATAGATATTAATCTACATTTAGAAGTATGATGATATCAACACATCATATAAATGCATAATATAATCTAAACCTCCATGTATGCGTATAGATTCCAAACATCCCTTTAAAGAAGAAATCTTTAATTCCTTATTCTTATAAAATAACAAACAAACGACTACAATCAATTAAAAAAAAGGATCAACATTTAAAGTATAATTATATAAGTAATAAGCATTAAAAATATGCTAAAATAATCATAAGCCAACCGTTGATTAAATATTTCTCTAAAAAGGAAAGAAAAAAAAAGCCAACTGTTATTAAATTGGACAATCAAAAAGTCAAATTTTCGACAGCTTGGAATTCAAACACTGGTCAGTTGCCGACTTCGCATTTATGATTATGATTGTCAATTAGATTCTCGGTAAGAGAAATTTTTTGTGAAAGCCGAGATTTCAAGAAAAAAAAAATAGGGAAAAAAAATCAATTTTGACCTAAACTTGACATGTTGTATCAATTTTAATTTCGAACTTTTAATTTCATCAATTTAAACCTCAAACTTGAATAAGTGTATCAATTTACATAATCGGTTAAATTTCTGTTTCAATCTCTGTTAGAAAGATTTCCTGCAAATGCCCAAAACCATTTGTTGCTTTATGATATATATTTGTTTGTTATTTTTTAAAAAATTTACAAAAAAATAATTAAATCATTCCAGATCGGGTTGCCACAATCATGAAAACCACGAACTTGACTCTCGAAAGTAGGAACCACACAAAAACAAATAGACTCTTGTATTCCCCTTGTCTTTGGTGTGATACCAGCGACGACGAGTGTGAAGAAGATCCAAGCGGTGACGTCATTGAAGGAGGCGACGACCATGGCAGTTTCTTCGACTTCGGTGGTGAGGAGTTTGAGCTCGACTAAAATGCGGGGGAGAATATGGAAGGCGATGGTGGACAAAGTGACGCCCATGAACATAATGAACTGGTCGTAATCGACATTGTCTACCCCATTGACAGTCTTACAGAAGATTAAAGTGACATCGATGTTGGAGAGGAAGGGGACAAAGATTCCGACGAGGGTGATTCCGAAAGCCCTACGTCAGATGCAGCGAGTGTAGGACAAATCAAGTTTGAGGTAGACGAGAAATAAAAAAAAAAAATCAATATTGGCGATCGATTCAAGAACGGGAGTACTCAGTTGATTTTTTCCCAAAAAAAATTCTTTTCAATTTATTTCTGATTTCCTTTTCCCATTATACTTTAATTCTTAAAATTTTAAATTTTAAAATCATAAAAAATAGGATAAAATACACTTTTCGTCACCGATTTGAACTTAATTTCTATTTGGTCTCTAGATTTTTAAAACAAAACAATTTTAGGCCCCATTTGATAACCAATTGATTTTTGAAAATTGTGTTTGTTTTCTCACAATTTCTCTACAATAATTTTCATTTTCTCTACAATGGTTTTTATATTTTTTTAAGGAAACATTTGAGTTTCTAGGCAAATTCCAAAAACAAAAACAAGTTTTTGAAAACTATTTTTTTTTGTTTTCAAAACTTGGCTTGGTTTTTGAAGACATATGGAAAAAGTAGATAAGAAAACATGAAAATCCATGAGTGGAAGTAGTATTTATATGCTTAATTTTAAAAAATCAAAAACTAAAATGTAAATGATTATCAAACGGAGCCTTAGTTATTGAGATTTAAATTTTGTTTCTATTTGGTTCTTGAGATTTCAAAAGTGACGTGGTGGATCTCCAAATTTGATTTTGATTTCTAATTAGTCCATAAAGTTTGAAATTGATTTCTCAACAATTTTTAATAAAGTTGGACCTAATGAAATGATGACATGGTAGTTAACATATACTAAACAAACTTTGATGATATATATGTTTTAAATGAGTTGAATTTTTTATATATACATTTTTTATTTTTATACTCAGAGACCAATTAGAAACCAATTTCAAACTTAGAGACCAATTAGAAATCAATTTCAAAATTTAGGGACCAATTGGAAATCAAATTCAAGATCAAACATATCACTTTTAAAATCTCAAGAACCAAATAGAAACTAAATTCAAATCTCAAGAACCAAAATTGTTAGTTTCGAAAACTTGAGACTAAATAGAAACTAACTTCTAATCCTAGAGACTAAAAGTGTATTTTACCCCAAAAAATAAAAACAATTAGAAGCAAAGAAAATTGAGGGTTAAATTACAAATTTGGTCCTTATTGTTTGGAGAAAGAATTTAGTTTCTATATTTAAAAAGTTAGGGTTCCATCCTTATGGTTTGATAAAACCTCATAAATAGTCACTATGATTTGATAAAACTCTCATACTTAATCCCTACCGTAGAGACTAAGAATGAGAGTTTTATCAAAGCGATAAGGACTACTTATGAGAGTTTTATCAAACAATAGAGACTAATTCTAACATTTAAAATCATAGAGACTAAATTCTAACTTTTTCAAAACCATAGAGATCAAATTTATAATTTAGATAAAAAAAAAAAAGAAAAAAAAAGAAGATGAACTAACGATGGGTATTAATTGATTACCCCAACAACAAACTTTGAAAATTGGGGTTGCCTCTGACCAATGGCAAATGGGGACTTCATAACTACGTTCTTTTCCATTCTTAACAACAACAATAACCCACCCCCCCAAAAAAAAAAAAATCTTTCTTGCTTTTGTTTCACAACAATGCCTTGATGTAATAACCACTTCAAAGGTATGGCTTCACTTTTACTAATCAATCAAACAACCTTCCATCCCCTTCATTATTTTTCATCATCATCATCTAGTACTACTAGAAATTCACATGTTTTCTTCTTCATTTCTACTTTTTCACTCATTACTCCATTTCTCCATTTTGCAACAACGGGTTTTCCTCGTCCTCAAAAGTTATCATCTCATACATACCAATAAAGATATCGATGCTTTCGCTACACCAAAAAGCAAGCGGAAATCAACCCTTTCCTAGAAAGACGAGCTGGAAGTGAGGGATGTGTAATGAATGATATTCAAAACATGGGAATGGACAATGCAAACCAAGCAGAGCAGTAAGCAGCAGCAACTGATTCTCTTTTGAAAAAAGAAAATAAATAAGAGTTGAGTTGGTCGCCATGCACAGAACAGCAATCAAAGAGATGCACAAAAAGGAGAAAAAAGAAAATAAAAAAGAGAAGACGAGATTACAATCATGTAAATTAAAGCCAAGCCAGCTCGGTCATGTCCGGTGGTCCTTCAGACAAGCCTGTACAATCTCTCAATCTCTCTCTCTCTCTTAAACCCTTTTGTCTTGTGTGAGAAAATGGCCCTGTTGGGACTCTTCCCTTTTCATCACTCTTCATTAGTATAGGAGTACGCCTGAAATGAGCAAACAGCAGAAGCTCCATCGACCACCATCAATTCCAACTTCTCTCTAGAAAAAAAACAGCTTTTTTTTTGTAGACATGAACATGGAGGTGCAATAATTTACTATGCTCATGCCTTTGTCAGTTCTATCCATGGCTTGTCTCTGATTTATGGCTCTCTGACGGCCCACCCGTCTGCTCTGGACCTGATATTTCTTTCATCGACTCGATCTCCATGCTTATCGATCGACTTTTTCGGTTTCTTCTATCCTGCAAAGTTGTATGTATACATGAACTTCCCAATGATATCTTTGAACCATTCATTAGCAAATGTCTCACTGCTAAATTGAATTGGCTTCTGAACCATGATGGTTTGGAAAGAAGTTTAGCATGATGAAGAGTGCCCAATATGATACTGAATGATCAATCTACAACCGGGACGTATCCAGATGATATAGTAACATAACAACGCATTTATGTAAACTTGAATGACTCAGGTTTCCTAGCAGAACACACATATTTAAGTGTTTTGACTTACTTAAGAAAGTTTGATGAGTTAGCTGCCAACACAACTCTCCCAAAGCAGGACCACCTTAAAGTATATGCTATATGCATCTAACAAGCAACCAGCAGACGCGTACAAAAACTTGGTCACAGTAGACTTAAATGCAGTTGCACAAAAATTTAATAGCCATTGTCCTATAATATTCTCTGGGTTAGATTATTGCAAAATTCTCACATGGTGAAACCAGAGAAACTTGAATCAATACTGAACCAATGCATCAGGCAAGATTAATTGCTTTTTGTAAAATTGACCAAGTGATGCCTAAATTGGAAGCATGTTCTTTTAAAAGAAAATCACCATTGTAGAGCCAACCAACTAATATCAGTGAAATGCCTGAAAAATTTAGACAAATGAGAATAAGATATTGGTTTTGATACCTCGTGCAGTGGAAATTCGTCGGCTTCGAGCATTCTTACAACCTGACTCATTTTGGGTCTCTTGATTGATTCAGGATCAATACATCTAAGTGCAACAAGAAGGGCACGTTTCAAAGCACGAGTAGTAGGCTTAACCTCAAGGTTCATGTCCACAACTTCCTCTGCTTTCCTTGTTGCTACCATCATCTTTAGCCACTCAACAAGATTAACCTGACAATTCAAATATGTAACATTGAAATTCCAGCAAAGATGAACAAAGTTTACGCATTAACACGAACATGCATAACCATCAAGTCAGGATGAAAATATAGTAAGAAATGGTCTAATGATAGATACCTCATTAGAAGGACGGGCATAATCCACAGGGTCCCTCCCTGTAATTGCTTCTAGCAGGAGAACACCGAAGCTATAAATGTCACTCTTTTCGTTCAACAAGCCCGTATTTGCATATTCTGGTGCCACATACCTGAAATTGAAAAAAGATAAATTCCTGTTAGGGCTACTGATACGAGATGGTACAATCCAAAGAAATGAACTCCAATCATACCCAAATGTTCCCATAACTCTAGTTGTGATGTGACTCTCCCCAGAGCCTAAGAGTTTCGCCAATCCGAAGTCAGAAACTTTGGCATTGAACTCATCATCAATCAAAATGTTGCTTGATTTTATATCTCTGTGAACAACTTTTGGCTCAATTGCTTCGTGTAAATATGCTAGCCTGCATATAGTTAATACATTGGCATTCTGTTAATTAAGCCTCTGAGCTAATTGGCTTACATTCCTCGTCTTATGTTAGTTCCTAATGTACCAAGCACACAGCAATTGAGAAAAAAAAAATCAATTCAAAAACTTATTACAACTATAAGAACTATTCTTGCAATTGAAATGCCATGTTTTGAAGACTTACGCCTTAGCAGTGCCAAGAAGAACCTTCATGCGAGCCTCCCAAGTAAGCGTGCCGTGTTGGCACATGGCTCCATGTAGCCACTGTTCTAGATTGCCATTGTTCACATATTCATATACTAGCATCCTACATGAAGAAAACAGGTAGACAATAAGCAAATTTCAGAAACACAGACAAAATAGAACAGTAAAATGCGGTTGTGAAAGCGTTTATATACAACTTGATGAGCCCCAAAAGGGGTTTTGGTGATTTCTTTATGGAGACTAAAATAGTTGATGAGTTCTTTGGTCCTACCTATGAACTCCTTCTATGCAATACCCCAGCAGTCGAACAAGATTCTTATGCCGAACATGGCCAATAGCTTCCACTTCAACTCTAAATTCTTTCTCTGCCTGACCCCTAAATGCATTTCAAATCATAAAACAAGCTTTCCAAAAGCACTACACTAGAATGGAACATGGTTCTTTGAACAATAAATCCTTACAGGTTATTGAGAAGTTTTTTCACTGCAACCTCAGTGCCATTGATGAGTTTGCCCTTATATACAACCCCATATCCCCCCTCTCCAAGAATATTTTCAGAAGAAAAACGATTAGTTGCAAGCTCTAGATCCCTGAGAGTGAACCAGTGGCCCCACCCGAGATGTGAAATTTCTGGCAAGCCAACGAGAGGAGACGGTGGCACAATTCCTCCATATCCTCCATACGATCTTGAAGCCTGCTTCCGAGCATTTCCAGAGCTTCCTTCTTCCCCTGATTGTGAATTGCCTGCTTTTTCGTGTTGATAAGTGGAACTGCCTTGGCTATTGTTATCAGGTTCACTTGATTTTGTCACAGCCATAACTTCAGAATTTTCATCATTCCTTTTGACATCAACCGAAAGAAGTCTATTTTCAAGGTGGTCATTGGGAGTTTGAGCCCCAACCTGGTCTATTCTGATATCTTTTGAATAATTAGGTATTTGAGAAATAGGGAATTTGTCCACGGATCTTTTAGATTTTTTTCGAAACAGGATCCACATAGATAATAAACCAAGAATCAAAACTATAAATGCACCAATGCAAATGCAGATCAAAACCCACAATGACAAGCCCCAAAATGAAGTCTTCTTGGATAAATGATCATTCAATGAATTCCCAGACGCCATATCTGATCCACTAAACACTAAAATTCCAAGCCAAAGGAACTTCAAGTTCAAGCTCTTAACAAATTTCAACACATACGCATCTGGATATTCAGGTGTGAGATAAGGATTAAGGACCTGGCAATAGTTTCGAGCAAAAATCAGTACTTTTTAAAACAAGAACCAGCAATTTCATTTATAAGAATGAGATTACAGAAAAAAAACTCCCAACGGGGGGAACTATAAAGGAAGAGGAAAAGTTGAGATATTCTTCGACCAAGAACTCCAAAGTGAAGCAACAAAAACCATTATACCCCATGTCTCACTGAGATCTTTACAAGCATCATTACAAATCCTTCTATTGCGCTGAGCAGAAATCAATATGGATTTCTTTTCCTTCAAAATAATTTTATGCCATCAATTCTTGTCCACTTTATCATACAAAAGAGAACTGAGCTGAAAACGAAACAATGGGGGATCTTCTCCATCTGGACAGATTATCAAAGTTGAACCATAACAAAAGTCTTCAAAACAAAATCCCAAGTAACATTTCAGAAATCTAATTTATAAAACAACCAATTGAGAAGTTCAAATTTCAAGTCAGGACAAAAAGCAACAAAGACCAAAAAAACATGTAAAACCACAATTCATCGATCCAAAACAAGAGACCGGCAATGTAATTTGTGCAATAGAGGTGGATTTTAAGAACAAGGGTTTTACCTCATGTAGTAATCGAAGATAGACCCAGATTTGCCCCTTCCTCCAGGAACCCAGAAAGGGAAATAAAGCGAATCGTGTTTAGCCAATGGAGACCCAAAAAGCATGGGGGATATGCCAAAATGTTGTCTGAAATAACTCAAACCCAACAAATCCAGAGCCCCAAAAAGATATAGTAGAAAAGGAGTAATTAACAAGTAGGGATAGTGGGCCAAAGAGAAATTCTTAGAATGATAAAATAGAAGATGGAAGAGGAGAAGGCCAGACAAAAACAAAAATCTAATCCTTAGAGAGAGAGAGAGGGAGGGGAGAAAGAAGAAGAGGGAGAGAGAATTGAATAGGATAATTGGAGAGGATTTAAAGGGTCAGAAAAGAGAAAAAGAGAAAGGTGGATGAAAATGGTTGGTGGGTATTGTAAGGCAAAGCGTCAAGTACAAAGGGACCTCTCTGCAAGCTGGAAAGGAAGCTTGGTTTGCAATGGAGGAAACCATAGAGAGGAAAAACAGTAAAGAAAACGCAAAAAAGAAGCGAACAAGACTAGGACACTCATAAATACGAGCAACCCACGAGAAGAAGAAGAAGAAGAAGAAAGAAGAAAGTAAAGTTGGGAATCGATTGGGAGTGAAAGAGTCAAAAACTAATCAAACCCAAATATTGAACTCCCAATCCAATTCAATCCCAAGTCCCAAAACTCCAAATCCAAAGGCTTTTTGAGTCGGGTTTTGGCCGAAAAGCTAAATGGGCAGCCATCTAACACCGTTAAGATAAGGGCATTGGAATGATCCTGGTCGTTAATGGCATTAATTCGACAACTGGCCTGTAATCATTTGGAGCAAAAGGAAAAGGCAATAACCAAAAAAACGGTGAAAGTAAAAGAACAAAAGAAACGGGGGCACGAAGAAGCATTAATACGCAACCTATAGCAACAAAACAAAAACACAGTCAAAATTTTCTTTTTTTTTCCTTCAATCTTAGTAATGAAATCTTTATTTGATGCTTGTTTGTTTAGAAAGTTTTGGTTTTTATAGATTTGAAGAGATGGGTAATTTGATGAGTTGAATTGGAAAGTCAGTGGGAATGGATTTGTGAAGAAAATCAAGGAGACAATTGGGTCAACTCAAGATGTTTTGGGAATTGATTTTTTTTTTCTTTTTGCATTTATTGTTTTGGGATTTTCAAAGTAAACAAAACATTGAGCAGTCCATATATTAAAGGGAAACCGGCGTGAGAATTGGAATGGACTCAACCTTTTGCCAAACTCATTTCTTATCTTTTGTCAATATCATTCATAATAACAATGTTCTGACGACGTGTCGTTTCTATCTGACTGCTGCATGCTTATTAATCGACATGCCGACTCTACAAAGGCTTTGACTCCTTCCTATCTCTCAAGCTTTTTTTTTTTTTTTTGTTTAGTTTAAGAAATGGGAAAAATCCAATTTTTATCTCTAAATTTGTAGAATTATATCTAAAGTTTTAATTTCATTAAATTAAACCTTAGACTTAGATAAGTGTTGTAATTTTTACCATATATTTAATTTTTGCTAATTTACCCATTAATCTTAACAAAAAGTGATGTGGAAATCTCGGTAAACGTACTAATTTCAATAATATCAAGTTTTGCACAAATTTAAGTTTGATTAATGCACAAATTAATCATTAAATAACTTTGCCAAAAACTCACAAATTTTAACAAAAATTTAGCTTCAATGTCTTTTTTTCTTTTTTTTTTTTTGAAATTTTATCAATTTTGTATCATGCATATGAGAATTTTTTTTTAACGAATTTTCAAATGAAAACTTACCAAAGGATAAAAAATTGCAACACTTTTTCAAGTTTAAAGTTAAGATTGCAACACTCATCTAAATTTGTGGTGCAATTTGATGAAATTGAAAGTTTAGAGGAAAAATTGATATAACTCGACAAGTTTAGGGGTAAAAATTGATTTTTTTTTTTTTTTTGTTAATAAATTTATTAAATCTCCATCTAAATAGTGAGATTAGTGGTCAATTTGTAATGTAATCCCCTTATCACTTTTAATTTGATGGGTGTCGTTTTGATCACTTTTGATACAGAGATATTTTGAAACATTACAAGATTTGTGTAATGAAAAATAATAAATTTCGAGTTGGGAATTGGTTCGATTAGGTGTTAAGAGATTGAGATAATTTGGTTTGATTTCGTATTCCTTCAAACTTTTTTCTCATTTTTCAAAAAAGTTTTAGGCCCACTCAACATTCTTATTGCAAGACTGGAAATTACATTGAAAGTGATTTAATTTTGATTAAATGGATTTACCTTGGTTTTTAATTTGGCTGAAACGCAAATAACAACTAATTTCCTTTAATTCTACTCAATGCCTAATATATGAAAAAACCACTTCATCTTTTCTTTTTCATCCCAAGAAAATTAAAGTACAAACTCCTTGTGCACTTTTTTCTCTATTTTCCTTTATATAAAATACAAACTCTTTGAACTATGTTTGGCTGCCACTAATAACAATGGTTTACCATCTTATTTTAATTTCTAAAATTTATATTTTTGGTTCGTGACCTCTTTTTAGTTCAAAGTTCAAACAAGGAAGAAGCAATGAACCTACTTTAAGGAAAGAAGTTATTGTAATAATCAATTGAATGATACTCAAGTTGATTGTTTTTGAATTGTAAAATACTGCTTTTAAGTTAAATTACAATTTTTGTCCTTATAATTTTAGCAAAATATCAATTCATCCTTATTGTTTTAAAAGTTTCAATTTAGTTCCAGTGGGATTTTAAAATTTTCAATTAGATCCATATAGTTTAATTAAACTTCATAAATCATTTTTTTTTTTTTTTCACATAGTAACTTTCTATTTGGATAGTTATGTTAGTTGATTGTATTAAGGTTTAGGGCTAAGTAAAGATAAAAGAAAAGTATGTGGATATTTTCAAGGGGTAAAACACAATTTAGGGACAACTTGTGAGATTTGACCAACTACATATATCAAATTGAAACTCAGGTCAAACCATAGGAACTAAATTGAAACTTTAAAAATAGAGAATAAATTGAAGTTGTGTCCAAACTATAGAAACTAATTTTGTAATTTAACATTTATTTTACTACCTGCATTCTGCATTAAAAAAGGCTATTTTAGTTATTGACATTAATTTTATACAAGTCATTGGATAGAAAATTTGATTTGACATATCTCTTGTTCACGTATCTTGCAAGTAGTTATTATCGTAGACAAGCATTAGAGACCAAGAGTAATATTTAGAAGTTGAGTTTCAAAATAAGATTTAGATTTCTATTGAAATGATTAGCAAAAAGATTAAAAAAAGAATTGATAAAGATAATTTTATAACTAAGGATTAAGACCCGTTTAATAACTATTTAATTTTTAGTCTTTAGTTTTTGAAAATTGTATTTTTTTCACCATTTCTCTACAATGATTTTTATCTTTCTTAAAAAAATATATGAATTCTTAGCAAAATTCTAAAACTAAAATAAATTTTTAAAAACTATTTTTTCAGTTTTCAAAACTCGGCTTGAATTTTGAAAATATAGATAATAAAACATAAAAATTTCATAGATGAAAGTAGTGTTTACAAATTTAATTTTCAAAAATTAAATGGTTATGAATAGGAGCCTAAAATATAGCATTTGAAAGTTTAAAAACTTATATAAGGTATTAAAAAGTTTAAGGGCCACGATAAAATAAGTAAATAAGATTTAAGTCTAAACAACAACCCTTTAATGGAGAAATCTCTTTGGTAAAACATCCTAGTAATTTATGATAGCAACTTAGCATACAATTGAAACACGTTGACTAAAATTTTAAAACTACAAGTTGTAATTAACTTTACTATGTTTTTTTAATCAAGCAGTCAAAAATTGTAGAAATGGATAAGATAGTGTCAATTTATCCATAACTTGTTTTTAATATATCATGTTAGGTTTTCTACTACTATTAGTGAAATGAAAAGTAACTCTAATGTAAAAGTAGTTTGAGGGTTGAAATAATTGGTTTTGGATTCTTCCTTCTGAAACATCAAAATGACTCCTTCCCAGAACCAACTGAATTCTAAACCCACGATTAAGATTAAACAAACATCAAAGTCACAGAGTTGGAAGGAAAAAAAAAGGTTCATAATTCCATTACATCAACCAAACACCCAAAATGAAATATTTTAAACACATTACAAAAGTACAAACAACAATCCCAGCCCACAACAACGCCCCTCACTTTCCAGGTACAAAGTTAGTGGCATAAGCCCAAGCATTGTTGTTAACAGGGTCAGCCAAATGGTCAGCCAAGTTCTCCAAAGGACCTTTCCCAGTCACAATGGCCTGTACAAAGAATCCAAACATGGAGAACATGGCCAATCGCCCATTCTTGAGCTCCTTCACTTTAAGCTCGGCGAAGGCCTCTGGGTCATCGGCAAGCCCCAATGGGTCGAAGCTCCCGCCTGGGTAAATTGGGTCGGTGATCTCACCGAGCGGCCCACCGGCAATTCTGTACCCCTCAACGGCTCCCATCAGCACAACTTGGCAAGCCCAGATGGCCAAAATGCTCTGAGCGTGGACCAGGCTCGGGTTGCCCAAATAGTCGAGCCCACCTTCGCTGAAGATCTGCGAGCCGGCTTTGAACCAGACGGCCTCCCCGAATTTGACGCCGTTGCGGGAGAGGAGCTCCGGGAAGACGCAGCCTAGAGCCCCAAGCATGGCCCATCTCGAGTGGATGACTTCCAGCTCGCGGTTTTTGGCGAACGTCTCCGGGTCCGCGGAGAGGCCGGCGGTGTCCCAGCCGTAGTCGCCGGGGAATTCGCCGGTCAGATAGGACGGGGGCTCGCCGGAGAATGGGCCCAAGTACTTGACGCGATCTGGGCCGTACCATGGGCTTCCGGAGGAAACGGGCTTGGGCCGGCCGGCGGTTTTCCTCATGGTGACGCGTCCGTCGCCGAGGAGGTCGGAGGCGGCGGGGGATAATTTGATGGCTTGGCCGGCCAGAGATGGGGAAGACAGAGCCATTGATGAAGCTGCCATTTTTTCTTTCTGCTGCTGCTTTTTTTTTTTTTTTTTTTTTTTGATTTGGGGATTTGGGTTGAGTGAGGTTGAAGAAGTTAATTGGGGGTTTGATTTATTTTATAGATGTAGAAGAGAATAGGTCCTTATCTTGATGAGATCTCTATCTGCTTTCTCATTGGCGAAAATGAAATTGGAAGATTTTTTTTGCGATGGACAATGGGACACATACCTTTGCAGTTGGCAATCTCTCATCCACAAATGGCTTCGTTGCTTTCCATGGCTTCCATGTGGAGCTGAGCTACTTCCTTCTCGATATTTTGCTACTTCACTGTCTCAACCAATGGCAGAAGTCCGCGTACTCTTTATCTTTGATATCATGGGATTCTCATGATAAGGATAAGAAAAACGAGAAACTTTTTTAGAGACGTTTGGAGCACCGTTTTGGCATCAAAACCTTTAGATTCGGAATCTTAGGGGGTTTGTGCAGTGTTCTGAACTCGCAAAAACCCCCTAAGGATATGTTAATGATTTCAAATTATATATATTATTTCAAATTTTATTGTCAATGATTTAAATAATTGTATATGTTTGAATTATATAATTAAACATTTAAATTATATGTATAGATTAATTAAATAATTTGATATGAAATGTTCTTTTGTTTTTATTAGGAGGTTTAAGAATTTTATCTTTAAATAAAAAAAATTAATACAAAATTAACTATTTAAATAAAAAAATTTCTTGAATAATTAACAATGTAATTAAAAATTAATGGATATTTTCTATGGAATGTAACTATTTGAAAATTTATCAAAAAGAATTATTCGATTCTTAAAAAAATAAATAATAAATAAATGAAGAATAATTCTCTGCAGAGAACCCAATCTTCATACATTCCCCACAGGGAATTCCCTCCCCGATCCCGCAAAATTTAACGAGGAATTAATTTTACAAGGATGGGGATTCAAATGGGGGGCAAGGGCGGGGGCGAAATCGGGAACAGAGAAGTAATCCCCCTTCTCGCTCCTCTCGGCAGACATCTTTACTGCTCATCCAAATCCAATACAATACTCCAATCCCTTTGTTGTTTTGGATTTGCTCATTGGTGGTAAATGTTATTATAACTTCACAAGTTTCGGTCTACCATGGTCTTTGGAATTCAAAGTATCTTCGAACTTTGTGGATTTTATATAATGGTCAGAATGGTTGAATTATAATCTAAGATATATGACCAATCATATTTAACTACGTGCGTTTTTTTTTAGTTTTAGATTCAGGTTGAGCTGCGTAAGTTTCAGTTTGGTAAATGTGAATCTTTCTTGAGATATGAATTAACTTGCAGATACATATTAATAACAATTAGTAGGTAAATTGATCGTAGGATACTGTAACTACTCTTTGGATGTGAAAATTTACAATGTGATCTTGATGGAATCCACGACCTTCAGATTTTCTTTGTTGCTCAAATGTGGAATTGATAAGAGTTAAGCATAAAAAATGTAAAGTGGTTGAAGTTAGATCAGCCTCTATAATTACACAACACTGCTGTAAATTAGAAATGGCAATCTCTGCAAATTAAACCTAAAAAAAATGATAAACAAGCGAGAAAATAGAAGGTGAGAAATCCACGAATGAGTGACTTACCCTGTTTCTGGGGTTGAAGAATTGCATTCGTATAATAGAAATTGCTAGTTACTGTATATACCCTTGGCTTATCAAACTCAACCATCGTAATATATGTTCCCATCAGGATTAGGGTGGTACAGAAGGGTAATTTTACAACATAATCTGCAAAACTTGAAGCATCTAGGGAAGCAAAAATGTACAACATTATTCCCCTAAAGGGAAAACGAGCAATCTCTTGGCTACTATGTGCAGAAGAGCAGGGAAAAGAAAAGGAGAAAGGAAAACATATAAAAATTAAAACCTCCATATATGCGGCTGCAGTTTTGATTACTCTCACATGTGATGTCAGTCCATCAACTTTTGTTGAAATATACAGGTGTCACAGCTTGGTCAAACTCTCAACATTCATTCATCCCGTATGTTAGATTTTGTATCTCTGGTCATAATTTATTTCATGTAACACACAAGCAGCCTTAATCAGTGGCGTGTCCTCAAATCTTTTATTATATGGGACTTGCTCTGGACGTCTGCAAAAAAAATGACAAGAATGAAGAGAAGATGGGAACAAAAGAATTTTACTGATGCTCTATTAATTAATCATCCTCAGCAGTTTGGCCGAAGGTGTTCTCGTCCGCTTTTTGTGTCAAATGTTTGAGGATCATGCTGAATTCGGTATCAGATTTACAAATCTACTGCAATCACAATAACTTATAACAAAAATAAGAAGCATTCAGCCCTTCACGAAGATAAAGGAGGAATGGGATGTTTAAAATCTGATGTTAGTTTCCTTTCATTTCACACTACCCTCGTTCAGTTCAATCAAATATCCATTTTGAAGTACAATTACGGGAGCAACAATTCTACTAAAGCTCTTAATGAAGCTTCCAAAAAAAAAGGGCTACTAGGACATCAATCATCGTTTAAGGAGTCGGCCATCTTTGTAAAGAGCTTCGACTTCCAATGGTCTACAAAAATTCCAAATTCCCCAAACCTACGATGAAGCCTGAAACTTTTTAGGCTAAGGTGTACTATTCATACTTTTCAGTTGATGTCCAATTTTTGAGGCTCAGGTACAAACTTCTTTTCTGTGAATAATTTAAGAACAGAGCATGGATGGCCTTTAAATGCACCTTTAATGGTACTACCTATAATACGTATCAATATGAAGTAAGAGGTTCCAGTTCATGGTTCGTCAATTTGATGTTTCAACTCTTCGAATCATGATTGGACAAAGTAAATTCAAACCTCAACATTACTCTCTTTGGTGTGGACAAGTGGTTCTTGTATGAGGAGGAGAGAGGTTATGTTGGAATCATTGTCAAAATTCCTTTACTCAAATACCAGGCATGTCCAATTTACTATTGTACTACCGACCTACCTAACAACATGTGACATGAGCCATCACCCCAACATCGCAAACTGTCTGGTCTTTAGAAACCTTACAGATAGACGGGAAAAAGTACATTTGTGTAAACCAAAAATTCCTTATTTGTCCAGCCAACTTTATAGTATCAGGTGTGGTTCAGCCTTTAAAGCGAAGGTCTTTAATTACAATATCTTTGCTACAACCACTACTGATCTGATCACCGCATTACAAACCTTGCATTTGATAGTGACAGTTGACTATCGTATGTTGATACAATTGAATTTCTTTGGTGGGAGCTTAGTAATAGAAATTCTACAACATAAGAAACTAGGTCACCTTTGTCTCCTCCAACATATGCAGCTTATTCACATTCAAGGTCTTCTTGTGGTTTCTCAAATAAAAGTGAACTTCCACGCATTTAATAAAACTTACTTCACATAATGGGGCAATCATTAGGTAAATGACTTCGCTGGCCATATTTATAACACTTTTCCATGTTTGATCTTGAATACAAATATGTAAGTTGTTTTGCATCAGTTGAGTCTACTTGTTTAGTTGGGAAGATTTAGATATGGTGTTCTTCTAGGTTGTTGCTTTCTGTCAATGTTTTCAGCGTCCCACCTTTCTTAAATTCAAAAAACTTCCGTGTTCACTAAAAATTTCTCTTCCTTCATGATATTTAAAAGATGATCTGTTCGTTTGTTATTGTTAATTTCTTTCTAGTCATAATCACAACTTTTATTAATCATGCTTCAATTCATAATACTAAACATTCTTGAATAGACTCCTAAATCAATATACAATATACATTATGCAATTTCTCAATAGTTTTCTTTTTATAAAAACAAAACAAAACAAAACAAAATTCATTGATATCTGAAAAGCTACATAGTAAATAAAAAGACTCAAACTCAATAATTTGAATGGAGCCGATCCCACCAAGCTTACACCTCGCTTCTCAACTTGTATACTACTGACTTAACCTTCCAACTCCATGTATTATCAGAAGGTCATGCCTCTAAGAATCTTTGGTTATTACAATAATATTATGATCATAGCATGAGCAAAGAGAGAATCCCTATACCTTCCATCTTCATACACCCCCTCAATCCCTATACCTTCCATCTTCTTACTCAATTGTGCTCTCTCATTCTTCCTATATAAGTTCCTTCATGATCTTTACTATTTTGTTTGATAGGAAGCAGAGAATTCCATTGAAAGTAACGAAATTTACAAAATCCTTCCAAGGAATTTCCCAAAAAGCACTCCAATTGGAAGAATCATAGAGGAAGAGTAATTACAGAAGTCTTTGGAGGATTCTACACACACAAGCACGTAAGAGTATATAATGCAAATTGCCAAGATTCGCCAACACCCTTTGCTCGTCCTTAAAACGTACGCCTATTGCTCTCTAATCAAACATGCCTAAAAGAGGCTCTTATAATAATGACTTTAAATTTGTCCTTGAAATACAATCAACACAAAAGAATAAGAAAATTTTGAGGTACTGAATTAGGAAGAGCAAGATTAACATCGTTAATCTAAAAGAGCTTCCACCAAAGTTGTGAAGTAACAGGACACTGAAGGAAAGTTTAGGCAGTAATTCACTGTGCATCTTGCAATGAAAGCACCATTCCAATTACAGGAGACGCCTTCAGTGCATTTTATGAACCTTATCATTCATATATAGCCATCCATTTACGGTGGTCCACAAGAAAACTTCAATTTTCTTTTCATACCTTCCTTTCCAGAGGACATCAGTTAGATCTCTAGGGAGCAAACCCTCGCTATTGAATAAGCATTGAGAGGAAGAGTAGCAAGGAAAAGCTTCCAGAACTATCTTGGGTCCACAACACTATCAAATGTTGGCGATAAATGCCATGAAGAGCAGATATAAGGCTAAACCAATCCTCTAATATTCTGTTCAAATAAATGTGAATGATTTTGAAATTCAAGAGTGGATCTTCCTCACTGACATCCTGACAGATTCCCCCCCCCCCCCCTCTTTTGGAAGATGTTTGCAAAACTGTGTCAGATCAGGCTCCTTCAACAAAGATCTTCATTCTCATCCCGTTCAATGCAAAAAAGTTATTTGGGAAGGCCCTTCACCCCCCACAATACTCGAGACAAGGTTCCAAAAAAATGCCAAGTTTTACCTCCCCCAAAGCAATGCTACCTTTGTAAGAAAGCTCAGAATCTTGATTGCATCTTTTCTGCAATTGCCCTTACACCAGGACTTTCTGAAAAAACTATCTTCAGCACCTCCAATTGGGCTACTCCTCCAGATGACATCAAAGGCATCTTTGCTCTTATTTTCATGGGCATCCATTTAAAGGGTAGTCGACATTGTGTGACTCAATTTTGTTAATGCCTTTTTATGATCTTTATGGCTGGGAAGAAATAGTGGAGATTTCTTAGAGGAGAAATATTGTTCGACACTTTTTGAAAGAAAGTCCTCTTCGTAGTTGCCCTTTGATGTTAGAGATATAGTCCCTTTTGTAATTGTTTTATATCTCCTTTTTGCATTAGTTGGAAGGCCTTATGTAGACTCCCTTTTGTTCAACTAAGTATTGTAAGTAAATTACTTCCCGTTGTTCAATCATTTGATAACTAAAGTCCTTTGATAAATGATCACTATGATTCAGACTCAATAGAATTTAATCAACCATTTTTTCTGTTGTTGAGATGGAGAACTGAACCAAGAATTATCTTTCTTTATCATCAATTGAATCACTATTTGAAACCTAGGATTCTATTTTATCATCAATCACCCTGCACATTTTTTCTTGGAAAAACTACCTTTTTGGTCCCTAAGTTTTTAGGAATAGGTTTGTTTTGTCCCTGAAGTTTCAAAATGTACCCTTTTAGTCCCTCAATTTTGAGAAATAGGTTTAAAAGGTGCCTATGGTTATTTTTTCCATAGCCGGAGTAATTTTTTGTTTTTAATTCTGACGTGGCATTTGAAATTAAATTTTTTTTTCTCTCTCCTCTCTCTCCTCCCTCCCTCTTTCTCCGTCGACTCCTTACTCGATCTTTCTCCTATCGTTCTCTCTTCCCATTTTCCAACTCCTCCTAATTACTCTCTCAACCTCTCTATTTGCATTTTTACCCCTTCCCCTGATGCTTCCTCGCTTCAAATCTTCTTCTTCCACAACAGCGACTTCATCTACTTAGCAATGCCTCTTTCTCCTCGTCACTGTTTGTCGTAAGTTTTAAAGAGAAAGTAACATAAAAAGAGAAATAGGTGAAATGAAATAATTTCACAGGTATATAAAGTTATTCCCCCATAGTTGTGCCTCTATTCCATCAAGGGAGAGTGTATTTCTCAGTATTTCTCACATAAAAATGAGTTATAGTTCGTTTTTCTAACTGAACACTGAAAATCCCTCTATTTTCATATCAAACCCAAATCGTGTTAATTCCAATCCAGTCACTGTAGAGATTGAAAAACACCTAACTTAACATTCAACTCATTTCTCCATTTGCACACTCAAACCATGTTTGAAGCAATCTCTTTGTGGTCAATTCCATTTTGAAGGTGAATGAAGAAATTAAAAACTTATTATATGCATTTAAGACACCCACCAAACATGGAGCGGCGATGGATCTTCCCATTAGCAATAGGCTCGATGGTATCTCTGTTTCTTCTTTTTCTTTCAATGGTGACCTCTCCTGGTGGGACCCCTCTGTTTTCGTTCTAAAAGTCAGTGTTTGTTTCGAGTTTCGTTCTTCGCTGAATCGAAGTTTCGTCCGGTTTTGATTTCATCGCTCCCTCCGCTGCTAGTACCTAATTTTGGGTTCAATCAGAGAGGGCAACATGTTGTAACGGATGCTTGAAGCTTTGTACTATCACAATTAATCAATATGTTCTGCATTTGGACCTCGAATCGTCGTTGGAGGAGTAATCAGGAGTTGGAAATGGGAGGAGAGAACGAGAAAGGAGGGAGGAGAGAGAAAATATATTTTTTAAATTTTAAATGCCACGTCAGCTTAAAAATAAAAAATTGGTTCGTTACTATAGCAAACGGAAAAAATAACCTTAGAGACATTTTAAACCTATTTCTCAAAACTGAAGGCCTAAAAGGGTACATTTTGAAGCCTCAAGGACCAAACAAACCTATTACTAAAAACTCAGGGACCAAAAAGATAATTTTTCCTTTTTTCTTTTTCTTAATCAATGAATATAACTCTTTACTTGTATGACTTAGATGTCTCGTATTTCTTTTTAATCAATGAAATCATCACTTCACTTATCAATGGTGTCAACGAGAAGGGATCAAGCATTGGGCTGCAGGCCAAGTACCGAATGGAAGTTCATTTCTCACCCTAATGGTGTCAATGAGATGCTTCATTTTTTGTGTCCATGGGGGTCTAATTTTATCTTAACCCTTGTTGATCGTCTATGATGAGGGAGTTGTTTTAATTACTGGGACATCTTCCTCGAGAAAAGCAAATGCTCTAAAATAAGTTGATGTAGAACAACGAGATAAAGAAAACTAATACCAAAAAAGAAAGAGGTTACAAAACCTGTCCATGAGCTAAGCTACCTAGAATAATCTGCCAAGAGAGTGAACTATCCTTGTTCATTCCAAGGGCTTAGTCTGAGGAGGAAAGGGATATTGACCAAAATGAGGTATTCCACAAAAGCTATGCTAAAAAATAACAGTAATCAAGGATCAAAACGGAAGTGGGAAAAAAGAGCATAGGCTTTTATGAGAAATATCGAAGAAATTGGAGTGGTTAGGATGCCCCTGCATCAGATCACTAGATGGCAATTTTTAAGGTGCAAAGTTACCTCAGGTTTTGATCCATTCATTAGTCTACATGCACAAGACTTATTATTTACATTCACAAGTAATAAATCAAAAACAAAACTTCAAAATGATAATGTGATACTTCAGAAGGCGATAGGAAAGAAACCTGATTCTTTGAACGAGTTACAGCAGTCCAACCCTGAGGATTTACATCAGCTGCCCCATGGCTTATAAAAGCAATTGCCCTCGATTCTTCTTGTCTTTGAATTTTTTTAGGAGGTGGCAACTCTCTCATAATCCACAATAAAAAGGCTGATGGAATCAAAGAACCTAACAACCAAACAAGTTTGAACACAATAAACAAAAGATCAAACGTAACTATCATATCAGGCTCATAGAAACTGATCTCAACTAATACAATGTCAATAATATTATTAAGATGATGCACCCAATATCCTATCCAAGTAAAGTACAGTTCAGAGGAATTTGAATTTAAGTTCGATGTAAACTCTTTTAGCCAGTAGCACATAAAAAGGTTTTTAATAGCTTAAAAAACTTCGGAGGACAACACAAAATCTCAAAGAGGATAGCAAATTTCTGCCTAAATTAACCCTAGAAAGCAAAGACGGCCGACTATTATCTGATACTCAAATAGTTTAGAACCCAGATTCATAAAAGAAATCAAAAGGACTTACCCATGCAGAAATACAAAATCAAAAGGACTAGTGCTTTTACTCCATTTGTTCTCTTGAAGCGCCAATTGTAGGAAAGCTATCGTAAGTGATAGAGAAGTTAGAAACTTAAAAGGAACATACATATATGAAATCATTGACAACCAGTGGGGTTCACGTTCATACACATAAAGAGACAGTTTACGACTTACAGGAATATCTGTAAGAAGATCTACCAAAGCACTTGATGTAAAACACACAACACAGACAACTGCTAGACCACCAACCTGCATGTAATAGAATTATTCCAGAACCTTGAGATTTCTTAGATTTCAGAAAAAGATCCTACATTGTACTCCAGAATCATGAGTCAAATACCTTCTTCATCTCTGAAGAAGCTTCCTCAGAACGTACTTTTTTCAGTCTGTAAAATAACATGAAACCTGAAAATATTTCAGGAGAGAGAAGAAAGAGAAATCAGAACGGGATCAGTCATATAAAGAGATTAAAAAATAGTTGAACATCAAATGCAAACTACCAAGAATATCATATCAAACAATTGCGCACTTCTAGAAGAAAATCAAAAATATCAGGAGAAATTACTCACCATAGAAGCCTAGGGCTCCTCCTGATAGGAGAAATGCAACTGCAAGAAAGTCTTCATACACCTGAACATAAGCGAGACATTGGCATAAACAGCAATTAGGAATTAATTAAATTATATAAATACATATAACTACAGGATAAGATACCTGCAGGAAAGAAATATGAAACTACAAATTTAGCATAACATTAACAAATACCATGAAATGAAAACACTATTTTCAGTTTTTACACAGCAAAAGGAATATGGCTGTAGCCCGTAATTAAGAATATTACATTTGAACTGATATCTGTTAGTTACGCCACCAAGCAAAGGGCTTTTCTGTCCAATGCTTTAAGGGCTGTAGCTCTCTATAAAAGTCCCACAAATTATAATGAGTACTAACTTTATCCAAGGAAAAAAAATAGTATTCTTGTACTCACAAATTCTGGTAAGTCCATAACTCTAGTTTTTCCCTTTATTTAAATCATAATATTAATGCAACTTATGTCCAATTGGGATGGGGAATCATTAATAAACTATGAACTCTAAGATTTCCTTATCAGTTGGAGAATGCTTTGACTATATTATTTACTCATGCTCTAAAGATTTTTTTTCCCAGTCAACTTAACTGCTGTGTCTTTCTTGCCGGATACTCTGCTGTACAGCAGTTCTGTATGTGTAACAACTGAATTTTAGACAATGTGGACATGACAACCAGATTATTAAGTGAAAAGTAATTCATACCCTGGCAACAGCTGTAGAATCAATAGGATTTTTCCCAGCCCCAATCCAGATCAGAATGGAAACTGCGACCATGAGGAAAAACACCAGCATGACAACCTGAGGAGAGGGATGGCTGATATAAGATTACAAATTAATGTTCATAAATAACAATAGGAAAAATAAATATCAGACAAGCAAATAGGATATGAACACATTATACTTCACACAAATAAATGATAATTATTAAATGTTCCACATTTACCACAATTACAAATTTTTGCCTATTTCCAAGATGAATAGCAGGAAATCCACAACATCTCCGATGGCCATCTACATTTGATGAACCAGGTTTGTTCTTTGAATTTTCCAACAAGGCCTGACAAGTGTTATTTTCTTCATCGTCATCGTCGTCATCCTCTTCATCGTTTGCCTGATGGCAAAGGTCGACCCTAGGATATCATATACAATAGAAGCATATATATACCATATAAATTACACAGCATTGTGAATTGAACGAAATAAAATCTTACAAAAAAAATGCACTCCACTATAACTGCATTAATATCCAACTTTGGCCATTAGAATCATATTTTCAAATCTACAAGCACAACTAGAAAGGGGCTTAAAATTAATACTTCGACATGGGGCATAATCAATATCAGAAAAGAATAAGTGGATTTAAAAATTCAAGAATAAAAGCTTCTACACTAGAAAATGACGGAAACTTACCAGAAAGAAAGAAGTAGGAGAAAGGCTGCAAGAAACAGTATTTTAGGGAAGGCTGCAAGAAAAATTCCACTCAAAATTACTAGTATGTCCTACATCTATGGAACACATAAAATATAACAACTGTTGAAAGCATACCCATGAGGACAAATCCAAACACATGAGACCTGTGCCAGAGGTCAAAAATAACTACAAGTGCGAATATGAAATATATCATATAGCCTGCAAATCAATGATCAAGTTCCAAAAATTAACATGATGTTATACGTTCAGAAGTTAATGTGAGGCCCTGATAATCAGAGCATCCAGAAAAGGAAACAAAATAAACAAAGAACAATATGGTATATGGTACAAAGTTTAAGACTTGTTGCCAGTGTATTAGTTGCGGATCAACATTCATACAAGTGCACAAAGAGACTTAGACTACTGTTTTTTTAGAGTAAATAGCTAATAAAGCTACTAAAGCAGTTTAAACCAATACCTGAAACAGTTCAACCACGATGGAGATACTTTAGATTCATCAAACTCACATAGGCCAAAGTTCTAACATTTTCAATACAATGCCCTAAATTTTATTTCAAGGACCAGGTTGATTCAAATGCAATATCAAACATAAATTTGATCACAAGAACAGGGATATATGGGTATGGGTAGCATTCGTATGATAAAGGATAACTGGTCATCTTAGATTCTTAACTAGTATGTACTTACCCAAGTTAGATGAGCCTATCATCAGATGGAGTGCCTGCAAGTTAAATTCCCAAGAAAGATTACTATCACATAGTGAGAATATAAACAATAAATTAAAACAAAGTTGGCAAACACACTTAGAAACGAGATGTAATATTTTATCAGATATATAAATAAGAGAAAGTAATAACCACACTGCAGGAAGACTAGATAGCTTTCACATACACTTTTATGATGCCATTATACAATAAACAAGACAAGTAATAAAGGAAAGGAATACTTTGGTGTCAAAAGCTGAGATGAAATTTAAAATCATAAGCTTATAAAAGAAAATGAGATTGTTAGCTTTGTACAAGGATAAACTGCACCATATAAATAAAAATAAACAAAATAATACTGATGCAACAGAATCAGTGCATAAACAAATAAACCATCAGAATGGGTTTACACAAGAAAACTCCAATGTCCTCAAACGTCACATTAGAGCTGCTTAAAAGACGAGGCTAGGGTTAAGCATTATGGCTCAATGTTATTAGAGTTGCTTTATGGAAATTTGGTTAAAAAAGGAATAGGAAGAATGTTTACAGGTTTGCATAAGAATATTTTTAAGATCAGAGAAATTGTAGATATGGCTTCCTCTTGGAGTGCTCTTTCTATGGAATTTGCTTGCTTTTATGAGAATATGGGGCGCTTGCAGCCTACATTGCAGTCAAACGTGAGGGAACTTTTGCATCTTACGCACTTTGTGCCTAGACTTCAAGGAGCTATGGCATATTTGTACTTCAAAAGATATTGGTTCATTGGAACTATTAAGAACAAATCTTATCTGTATTTCCAAAAATATATATAACTTTAAATCCTTCTTAGTTATAACAGTCAAGGAGAATTAAAAGGGTACAAAAGACTATGACTCACTTTTTGACGTGTCCATCCATCCTGTTGACTCCGCATGTGAATTCTGATGAGCTGGAATAAGAACCAGAATAATTAACGCATAACAAAAAGCACTAATGATAAACCATTCACTAAATGAACACACAGCAGTAGCCATCACAAAAATAGTAACACAATTTAATATGCAGAGGATGCAAGAGTGTATTTCATCACTCACCGCCAGTAAGTTCTTCGGTACGAAGAATTTAAAAATTTTATACTATACCAGTCATAGGAAAATAACTGAGTAGGAAAAATTACAACACAATTATGAAATTCATGCTCCATTGCTCGGTATGCAGTGATGCCTCTCACAGTGCCAATTCTCAGTCCTCTTAATCGTAAGATTGCATGCACAATATATCACAAGCATAAGCATCACAAACTTAAAAGCGCAAATAGACATCGTCCGGTCAAATCACGTAAGTAACTGAGTTTAGGAACCACTAAGTGCACGAAAAGAAAATCCTAAGTTCTAGTATGTAAATTAAAATTACGGAGAAAAAACTTTAAAGTGCAAATTGAAGAGACTTCCCATATTTAATAAACTTAGTCTCTCGAACTCCTATGTAAAAGAAAGGAACACAAAATCCTATATCATTTCGGCAATGGCCCTCAACAATCAAGCTTAGAACAGACGAACAGTCTCTTTCGTTCCAAAGGGATTCCGGACCTAAACGAATGCTTTTCGTCCGATTTCAAAAGGTGCGTCAATTCGTTTCCAAACACCAGTACAATCAATTAAACCAAATGCTCGACATGAATAAAGCTTATTTACAAGCATTTGGACTTCAATTCCCAGTGTTTCCAAAAAGCATGAATTCCTCGAACGCAATTAAATCATTCATAACCAGAACACAAATACATCACACGTAGTGATCGACGAATAAAACAACGAAGAGAAGAGGACCGATTGCTCAATCGTAATTTAGCAAAAAAAAATCCCCCAAACGGTTTCCATTTCCGAGAGAGCTCACCTGCGAGAAGGCAACGAAAGCAAGAAGGCCATTGAAGGAAGCCATAGCTACATTGAGAACGAGAAGGTCGACGGGAACGCAAGCGGTGTTGGCGGCAAGTAATTCCAGCACCATCCTGAACGGAAAAATGAAGTTCTTGTTTCAGATCGTGCGGAAAGATGACGACGATGATGATGGCAGTGAGAAGTGTTGCATCGGGAGGAAACAGAGGGAACAATCTGAGCGTACGGGTAGATAAGAGAAAGAAGAGAGTGAAAGAGAAGAAGCAGAAAGAAAGGTTGTGTCGCTGATTTGCTTTTCTGCAAGTCTTGTCGCTGGCGACGGTCTGCGTCTCTGATTTTGGTTTGCAAGAGACTTCCGATTTTTAATAATTGGTAATTAAAATAAACGGACACGTGAAAATCAGACAAATACTATTTTCTTTTTCTTTTTTTTTTTGTTTGGCCTCATCAACATATATATTATATTATTAAAATTTTAAAATAAAAATAAAGACAAACAACAAAATAATTATTATTGAGTTCAAAGACTAAAATAGATATTTTGAAACTTCAAGAATTAAAATAGATATTTTAAAAGTTAATCAAATATAAACTTAAAAAAAGTGGTTAAATCGACTCAATTTAATTGATTTGAGTAATGTGTGTTGATTAAGATTTTAATAGATTTTACTAATTTTGGTTGGTTTAGTACTATGGGGTTTTTTTTTTTCAACATTGATTTTGAATTTTTATTTTGTATTTTAAAAATTGGTAGATTAGTTTGATGTTAGTTGCTTCAATTTCGTTTAGAATCTCTAAATTAAAATACATTAGTTAATTTCATTTGACTATGCACTATATCACGAATAATACTCACTTCAAACTTTACATTTTACCTTTCAAGTAAATAAGCAATTTTTCTTTTAGAATATAAATACGTTCATCCTAAAATCTATTTTCATTTCAATACTTCCAAAAAAAGCCAATGTGGTTGGTTTGAGATGTATTTTAAAAATAAGTTAATTTTAATTAAAAAATAATTTAATTATAAGCACTTTTTCTAGAGTGAATTGATAAACTAAGAATACAGAAGGCAGAGACGAAAAACAAAAACTAGAGAAGAGAGATTGATGAAGACTGTATATTCCTGTAATTCATAATCCTTGTCTTGAAAACACTTACAAGTTGATATATAAAAAGGAGTAGAAGAAAGGAGAACAATAAATGAAGATTTGACAAATCAGAGAGTAAGATCAACCACCATGTACAGCCTTCCCACTGTAGCTGACAAGACAAAACATACACTAGTACAGAGGCCTATGTCATAACATCCCCCCTCAAACGTGGCGGGAGCGGAGCGAGGCCAAGTTTGTCACGTAGATACCGAAATCGAGTAATAGACAAAGGCTTAGTGAGACAGTCAGCAATTTGATCAACTGAAGGAACATATCGAATGTCAAGTTGGCGACGAAGCACTTGATCACGAACAAAATGAATGTCGATCTCAATATGCTTAGTGCGAGCATGAACCACGGGGTTACGAGCAATAGCAGCAGCACTAATGTTGTCACACCAAGTGATGGGAGGGGCAGCTAAAGGGATTTTTAATTCTGATAGAAGGGAGGTGAGCCATTGAAGTTCACAAGAAACATGAGCAAGGGCTCGATATTCTGATTCCGTGCTCGAGCGAGCCACAACCTGCTGTTTTTTGGATGACCAGGAGATGAGAGTGGAGCCAAGAAACACACAATAACCACCGACGGACTTGCGATCAATGGGGCAGGCAGCCCAGTCGGCATCTGAAAAACCAGTCAGAGTGAGAGTGTGAGCAGGTTGGAGGGCAAGGCCAAGATGAAGAGAGCCTTGTAGGTACCGAAGCACTCGTTTTAATGCCTGCCAATGAGACACGAGGGGAGCTTGAGAGTGCTGACTTAGTTTGTTAATTGCATAAGCAATGTCGGGCCTAGTGAGAAGCACATAGTGAAGTGAACCAATAGTGCTACGAAACAAGGTGGGATTAGCAAATAATTCATGACCACCAGTGGAGGAGGAGGAAGTGGCAGTAATGGGAGTAGGAGAGTCCTTCATATGGGTCATTTGCAGGCGTGTGAGAAGGTCCCGAATGTAGGTGGCCTGAGAGAGTAGGAAACCAGTGCTGGACCGAGCAACTTGGACACCTAAAAAATAATGAAGAGGGCCAAGATCACGCATGACAAAGTGTTGATGAAGTTGACGAATAATACGGTCAATAGCAGATGAATCAGACCCAGTAATAAGCATGTCATCCACGTAGATTATGATGATAATAAGAGACTGTGTCGTGCGACAGAAAAACAACGAAGAGTCAGACTTGGACTGATTGAAATGCCACTGAGACAGAGTTGTGCGAAGCTTCTCATACCAAGCACGTGGGGCTTGTTTCAATCCATAAAGAGCCTTATTTAAGCGACACACATAATGAGGACGTAACGGGTCAACATAGCCTTGAGGCTGTGGCATGAACACTGTTTCATTGAGAGAACCATTGAGAAAGGCATTACTCACATCTAGTTGACGAACTGGCCATTGCCAAGTGACAGCCAAAGTAAGCACTAGCCGAATGGATACTGGTTTAACAACTGGGCTATAGGTTTCATGAAAGTCAATCCCGGGGGTTTGAGAGAACCCTTTAGCAACAAGCCTTGCTTTGTAGCGTTGAATTTCACCATGAGCTGTGCGTTTAAGTTTGTAAATCCATTTGTTTCCAACCAAATGCTGACTAGGAATGGAAGGAACAAGTTCCCAGGTGTGATTGCGCAATAAGGCAGCAAATTCTTCATCCATAGCACGTTTCCAAGAGGGAATAGTCATAGCATCAGAGAATTTATGGGGCTCGGTGAGGGACCAATCAATAGAAGAGGTTTTGGTCGAGAGGCAACCAAAAAATTGCTTGGGCTTGGAAATACCAGCTTTAGCTCGGGTGAGCATGGGATGATTGTTGGGTTGGGAAGAAGGAAGGGGAGGAGACATGGGTGAGGAAAGGGACGGGGATAGATGGAAGGTGGGGTCAGACTGTTGAGCAGCTTGGTGGATAGGGGAATCGATTTGGGGGCTGGAAAAAGAGAGCTGGTAAGGAGTTGAGGAACCCACGGGGAGGGAAGGGGTAGTAGCAGGTGTGTGGGGCGGAGGGAGGTTGGGAGAGGTGGAGGGCTCGATTGGGGTTGAAGGGTTGGAGGAAAGGATGGTGCTATGGACTGGCAGCCATGAGAGGACATCATTAGTGTGATGTGTGCTAGGACGATCGTTATGTATAAAGCCTTCAACAAATGGAAAATGTACCTCATTGAAGCAAACATGTCTGGACACATATATCCTTCCTGAGGGATTAAGGCACCGGTATCCTCTATGGTTGTTGCTGTACCCAATAAACACACACTTGGTTGTGTGAAAATCAAATTTATGTTGTTGGTACTGCCGCAAGCATGGGTAGCAAGCTGATCCAAAAACCCGAAGGCTGTGATAGTCAGGGGCAACCTTGTTTAAAACTGTAAACGGAACTTTCCCACCAATTGTAGAGGACGGCATGCGATTTATAAGATGGACAGCAGTATGGAAGGCATCCCACCAATAAATGAGGGACATTTTGTCATGGGCAAGTAAAGTTAATCCTGTTTCGACAATGTGCCGGTGTTTTCTCTCCACTCTCCCATTCTGAACCGAAGTGTACGGGCAGGCAAGCTGAACATGGATACCAACCTCTGAAGCAAACTGTAACAAGGGCCGAAACTCACCACCTTCATCACACCTCACCACTTTAATTTTGCTGCCATATAAATTTTCCACTTGGCTTTTGAATTGTTTAAACACAGTTATAGCATCACTCTTAAGTTTCAAGGGAAAAATCCATGTAAACCTTGAAAAGTCATCAAGAAAACTGATATAATATTGATATCCATTAGTTGAAGCAAGAGGGGCTGGACCCCATAAATCAGTGTGAACCAAATGAAGTGGTTGTGATGCTCGAGAGTTTGAGAGAGAAAAAGGTAATTTATGTGACTTTCCATACTGACAAGCCTCACAAAAGGAGAGTTTCTCATTCATTCCATGTTTAACATTACAAGAAGTCAAGATTTGAGATAAAACTCTAGATGAGGGGTGGCCAAGCCTACTATGCCACACATTTTTTGTACAAAATAAGACATGATGACTGCCAGGAGAGGCTAACAATAAAGGATTATCCTGGCTTCCACGTGTCAAGCTTGACACAAAAACAACAAAAACATATTTCTTCCTTGAATCTTCTTGTTCTGGACACTGAGAGGATGAGGCTTCTAACTTCGGTAACTGGTACAGACCATCCTTAAGACTCCCTTCCAGAAGAACCTTCCCCGTGGCTTTGTCCTTAATGGCACAAGAAGAGTCATAAAATTCAACAGTCACGGAATTATCCACAGTCAAACGTGAAATGCTAATCAAATTCTTACTAATTTGTGGAACATGCAACAACCCTTTCAACATTAAATTCCTAACTTGGGTATGAATAAAAGAGTGTCCAATAAACTGAATAGGCAGTTGACAACCATTACCAACAGTAATCTGTTCCATACCTGTGTATTCAGATTTGAGGGACAGATTTCCAAGATCAGATGTCAAATGATTGCTCGCCCCACTGTCTAAGTACCAAGCATTATCTCGTAGACTTTCCGGGGTGGCTATCATAGCAGACAGATTTCCATTGTTCTGTTTGGTTTGAAGGGTAGTACCAGTGTTGGAAGAAAGATTTTGGTTGTTATTAAAGCTCCTTTCGAACCTAAAGTAGCAGACAGCAGCAGTGTGACCAGTTTTTCCACAGACTTGGCAAATAGGTTTAGAAGCTCCAGCAAATCGACCTCTGCCCCTCCCTCGGCTATTCCTTTGAGCATAGTTACTTGCATTGCGATTTTGGTTCTGAGATTGGTTGGTAGCAGCAACCACATTAGCTGAAGGTTGGTTAATAGAGATTCCACCTTTGAGAGCTTGAAGTTGTTCCTGACGGCTCTCAAAGGTCAGAAGCTGATTTTGAACCGAGTACCAAGTCATTTCCTTGTTCTGAATCACAACCACAATGGGAGTATAGTCCTCATCAAGCCCAGAAACAACATAAGAGATGAGATCCTTGGTATCCACGGGAGAACCCGCCAAATATAGATTGTCAGAGTAACTTTTCATTAAACTAAGATATTCTGCCATTTTCATACTCCCTTTCCTGGTTTGTTGAATCATTCGCTTGAGGTAGTCCTTTTGCGAGGTGGCATGGACTCCATAGAACTCTTGAAGAGCCGTCCACAGCTCATGAGCTGTTGCACAGCTTGTAACTTGAGCAGCCACTTCTGTTGACATGGAGTTGTAAATCCATCCAACTAGCAGTTGATCGGCAGTCATCCAAGCATCATGTTCCGGATTGGGGAGTTGTAGTCCAGTGGGTTCATCCTCAGATGGGGGAATAACAATGAACATTTCAGGACAAACATCCTTACCTGTGAGATGGCCTTCGAGCTTGAAGCTCCTAAGGATCGGCAGTGCTATGTTTTGCCATAGCAAGAAGTTGTTGCGGTCCAGCTTGATTGAGGTAGCTTGGTTGAGGAGATTTGTGAAAGATGGACTCCCCACTAGAGTAGTTCTACTTTTCACTTGTGCTGAGCCTGATGATTTGGATTCTGGAGTCTTGATGATGGTTGAAGAAGAAGAGGGGGTTTGAATGGTGTCAGCCATTAGTGGCTCTGATACCAAATTGATAAACTAAGAATACAGAAGGCAGAGACGAAAAACAAAAACCAGAGAAGAGAGATTGATGAAGACTGTATATTCCTGTAATTCATAATCCTTGTCTTGAAAACACTTACAAGTTGATATATAAAAAGGAGTAGAAGAAAGGAGAACAATAAATGAAGATTTGACAAATCAGAGAGTAAGATCAACCACCATGTACAGCCTTCCCACTGTAGCTGACAAGACAAAACATACACTAGTACAGAGGCCTATGTCATAACAGAGTGCTTAGCATATCAATTTGATATTTGATTCCACTATTTAAAAATGTTTTTGAATTATTTTAAATGTTTCTAACTTTTTTCTAAAACACTTGAAAATTACTTTCAAACTATGTCCTAACTAAATAATAACAATTAGTAACTATTTTAAAATAAGAATCAACTATTTCCTAACTAAATAGTAACAGTTAGTAACTATTTTAAAATAAGAATGTTAAAATGGTGAAGGGATGATCAAAGATGCATTCTCATTTACAATAATCTTTGCTGAATTTTGTATTTTTCATTTTGATCGAGGCATTATTGAATGTCAGACAATCACCATGAGTTAAATTAATCACCCAAAGTTGCGCGAGAACCACTAGGAATAAGAATCCACTTTTTATTGTTACTTATTTTACACCTAAAACATTTATTAAAAAGTACACTAATAATAATTGTAAAAATCAAAATTTAACTCAACTCCTATTTGATAACCATTAGGTTTTTTGTTTTTACTTTTTGAAAATTAAGTTTATAAACACTAATTCTACCTATGGATTTTTCTAATTTGTTATTTACTATGTGTAAATGATTTCAAAATTCAAACTAAGTTTTAAGAACTAAAAAAAGTAGTTTTAAAAAATTTGTTTTTGTGTTTTGGAAGTTTGCTAAGAATTCATAGGTTTCATAAAAAAAGATGAAAAACATTATAAGAAAGTTGGGAAAAAAAACAAACACAATTTTAAAAAACTAAATAGTTATAAAAATGGGCCGAAATTAAGAAAATTAAAGTTGAAATTTAAATATTTTTAATGCATGTTATATGGGACTATTAAAATATGTTTAGAAATGTATATAGGAGTCTTTTTGTTTTTTCCTTCATTCAAGGAAAAAGCAAAGCAATTATTAGGGTTGAATGGATACTTTGTTGCTTGCTTTTGATTTCATGAACACTAATGACTAATTTATACTCGTCATTTTAAGTTGGATTCTTTAGCACGAGCACAATATTATTGCTTTTCACATAATATACACAAAAACTTTTTTTTTCTTTTCATGTGTGTACAACAAGAATAGATTGAAAAACATGTTGAAGAAGATGTTTGTTTTCCTATTTTCACATTAAAAGATCAAAGCATATTCACACTCGCAAAGATTCATGTCCACATGCACATAACCTAGATTTCCTTCATTGGTGAATTAGGCATTTACACGATAAAGACGACAACTTTGTAGTTGTTATTTATTAAGAGTGTTTGTCTCTCTCCTCATTTTTTCTAAAATGTTTGCATCAACTATAGTTGAAAATAGATTGAAAAACAATTTTTTATATTTAATATATTGTTTGGTATTTTAAAAATTAAATGATGACACAACCCACAAAAATCGATTAGACACACCAATAGAGAGTCTCAATATTACAGCTCATTCTCTCGAAACTATAGGAAGAAATACCAGAATTTTGGATCTCTCCCCTTCCCTAATTTGGCTTGGTTTTCTTTGTAAAGGCAATAATTTAACATAAACTTCTTAGTTTGTCAATGGACTTGATCTCTCTTAAAAAAAAAAAAAAAAAAGAGAGAAATGAAATGAAGATTGGAAATTTTGAAAAGGACTTTTTAATATTTTTAGTTTATCTAAATTTTGAATTTAAAATCTTAAAATGAGTAAATACATTGAAAAAGATTAAAAAAATCTTTGATAAATATATATAGTATTTCATGTTATAAACTCATTTTAATTTTGTTAAATTAAAATATGTATAATATAATATATTATAAATTACATGATATTGAAAAACAATAATTATATAAAATTTATGACATAAAGCATGTTCATAAATTAATTAATAATAGTTAAGATTCAACCTTAAATTAAGTTGATAACTACAACTACTTTTATAGTTTATTTTAAACAATTATTTAAATTGAGATTTAATTTCTAAATTTATCACCAAATACATATACGAAAATAATTAACACATAAAATATAATTATGTTTTTCATTGAATCCTTTATTTTTAATTTTTTTTTAGAACACTGACTAAATGCACTCAAATATTTTAGCTCCTAAACGCACTCAAATCTATTTTCTTGTTGGTACTCGTAAAAAATCTAGTGTGGTTGGTTTCAGAGGTGTTTTAAAAATAAGTAAATTTAATAAAATAGATATTTTAATTTTAAGCAGTACTCTTTCTAGAGTGTCTAATAACATCAATTTAATATTTGATTCTACTCCTTAAAAGTGGTTTTAAACGTTTTCTCTCGAAGGATTTTCAATGTTTCTAATTTTTTTCTAAAAACACTTAAAATTATTTTTAAACTATCCCTTTTTTTTAAAGTAAAAGTACTTTTAGATATAAGAAAAGTTCATTTTTATTCTCAAACATGTTCTTAATCTCAACTCTTTCCTAACTAAATAATAATAATAATGACTACTTTAATATAAAAATGTTAAAAGGGTGGAGAGATGGTCAAAGGTGCATTCTCATTTACAATCTTGCTGAATTTTTTATTTTTGATGTTAGACAATCAGCCTATGTCAAATTAATCACCAAGGTAAGCGAGAACCCAAGGAAAAAAGAATCCATTTTTTTTTGTTACTTATTTTATACCTTAAACATTTATTTGAAAAAAAACTATATAGAAAATTGTAAAATTCAAATATAACTATTTATTTATTAATTTTTTTAATACAAAATATAACTATTTATTAACTTAAGAAAATTCAAGTTCAAATCTAAATACTTTTAATGCATGCTATATGGGACTGTTAAATATATTCAGAGAGATGTATATGAGTCATTTTTCTTCATTCAAGGACAAATCAAAGCAATTATGAGGTTGGATAAATATGGTTTTATCAACTCTAATAATTAAGGGGATGTTTGGGGCACTGAGTGAGTTATAATAACATGGATTATAAGGGGCTGTTTGGCGCGCTGGTTTGGAATCAGAAACCCTGGGGTTCTGGAACCCTGGGGTTTCTTGGCTGGAATCAGAAACCCTGGGGTTTCTGATTCCTGTGTTTGGAGTGCAGGATTGTGTTGAGCTGGTTTGCTGAAACCTGTGTTTGGGGTGAAGGGTTGGGTTGGGCTGGGTTTGTTTAGTTTGTTTTTTTTTTTATAATTTTTCAAACTGTTTATTATTTTTTAAAAAAATCTTACACTGTTTTTTTTCCTACTCCATTTTTTTAACTTCATAATTTTTTTGGTGTGTTACATACCAACTATTTAACCAATTATGTAGAACAATTGTTACAACTATAGTTCAATTTGAATTATACTATGTGTAGTTTGTATAACAATATGCTATCTCATTCACTCCACTCATAATGACATAAAATTGAAGATTATGCATAGCAACAGATAATTAATAGGTGCAATGTAAGAATGGTGTTGCCAATGGTAAAGTAAAACCAAAAATTAGAACTAAGATCTAGTTCTAAAAATATCATAACACACATTCCAGATGAAATGACAAGAAAGTAGAAGTAGTTGTCCAAACACAAATGTAAGTCATAAGAGTGGTAGATGAAAGTGATGAAAAGATAGTCAGGTTCTAGGTGCTTTCTCCAAAATTTTCATGTAGTAATCATACTTCCAATCTGGGGTGAATGTAAAGAAGGAGTTCAACATCATACTATCTGAGAAAATAGTCTTTGCAACAACCATTCAGTCTTGCCTTGTCATCCCTAGGATCGCCTTTAGTTTTGCATATAGCTCGTCCACGCTGGCCCTTTTAAAATATTGACTAGGTGGTTGGGGTCACTAGGGTGATTGTTGGAGTGGTCGTTGGGGTGGTTGGATTGATGGGGTGTTTGGATATGCCGAGGTGGTCGCAGGTGGTGATTGCACGGTGGTCAGGTCGTCGGAATGGTCGCTGGGTGGTTTTCAGCAGTAGTTGTCTGGTCGCTGGAGTGGTCATCAGGGTGGTCATGTCGCCGGAGTGGTCACTGGGTGGTTGTGGCAGTGGTTGGATTGTTGGAGTCGCCAGGGTGGTCACCAGGTGGTCGTTAACAGTGGTTTTGGGTGGTTGGGTTACCAGGTCGTCAGGGTAATCACCGAAGTAGTCATCAGGGTGGTCAGGTCATCGGAGTGGTCACTAGGTGGTTGTCTACGGTGGTTGCTAGGTGGTCAGGTTTTCGAGGTGATCGTCAACTATGGTTGTCGGGTGATCGGGTCATTAAAGTGGTTGTTGTCGGTGGTTCGGGCAAGTCGGGTTGTTTAAGTGGTTGGGTTATCGGGGTGTCTAGTTGTTGGGGTGGTCGAGTCGCAGGGGTAATCGTCAGACTGGTCTCTCGAGTTCTCATCGCAGTGGTTGTCTGAGGTAATCGTTAGTGGTGGTCGGGTCACCGTTGTAGTCGTCGGAGTTGTTGTTATCGATGGTTGTTGGGTGGTTGCCGGAGTTGTCATCAGAGTTGTTGTCGAAGTAGTCGCTAGAAATGGAGAATGGTAAATGGAACTGGTCTCTAGAGTTCTCATCGCAGTGGTCGTCGGAGGTAATCGTTAGCGGTGGTTGGGTCGCCGATGTGGTCGCCGGAGTTTTCATCGGAGTGGTCGCCGGAGTTGTTATCGGAGTGGTCGCCGGAAATGGAAAACGGCAAATGGAAGAGGAAAACATGGCACAAACCCCATGGGGTTGCACTGTTGTAACCCATAGGGTTGTGTTTCAAAACCAAGGGTTTTGAAACACCTTGTGCCAAACATGGTTTTGGATTTGGAACCCAAACCCATCCCAACCCAAACCCATGGGCCAAACGGCCCCTAATAGTCTGTGAGTTATAATAATTTGTGGAATTATATAATATTGTTTAAAATACAGAGTTGTTTAGTCTGAAGTTATAATAGTTTGTGTTTGGGGTGCAAAGTACTCTACATGTTATTATAATCCACGCCCCAAACATCTCCTACGGATATATTTGAGAGTGATTTTAAGAATGACTAAAATCACTTTTGTCATGTCTTTTTTTAGTGATTTTGGACATTCCAAATCATCCACAAACATATTCTAAAAGTGTGTTTGGATTGACAAAAATGTTTTTTTTTTTTAATCTAAGGTGTTTGGTAACAAAATCAATTATGAAATAATCAAGTTGGTTTAGAATCATTCTTTTTTTAAAATCACTTTAAATTAAGTTGATTATCCTTAAAGTGATTCTAAAGGTAATTGACTAGGAATCACTTTAGAATTACTTAATTGTAATTTAACATTTACAAATCACTTTTAAATATAGCATAATATAATCAAACAACTTGCGATTAAAATCACCTTTTAAAAAAAATGTAACCAAACACACCCAACGAATTTTAATTAAATCATTTTTATAAAAAAAAAATTAAGAAATTTTTTTTTCAGAAAGTATTTAAATTAAAAGCTAGGTGAAACTCTCTCTAATTTATACTTGTTATTTTAATTCGGATGGTTGACACGAGCACACAATAATGTTTTGCACATAATATACACAAAAACATTGTTTTTTTTTGTTTTTGTTAAGCATGTGTGCGGGCCAAAAAATATTATACAAGAATAGATTGTAAAACATTTTTTTTTAAAAAAACTAATAGATTGAAAAACATATTGAAGAAGATGTTTGCTTTACTCTTTTGATGCTAAAAGATCATGGTTATTCACAACGCTAACATCCATGTGCACATAACCTAGATTTCCTTTGTTAGTAAAGTAGGCGTTTACATTATAGAAATGACAACTTTGTAGTTTTTATTTGTTAATAGTTTGTCTCTCTCTCTCTTCTTTTTCTAAAATGCTTGTATCAATTATAGTTGAAAATAGATCGAGAAAGCAATCTTTTTATATATGATATTTGGTATTTTAGAAATAAAATGACGACAACTCACAAAAATCGACTAGACACACTTATAGAGAGTCTAATATTGCAGCTCATTCTCTCAAAACTAAAACTCCATTTGATAACCATTTGTTTTTTAGTTTTTGATTTTTGAAAACTAAATCTATAAATACTACTTTCTCCTATGGATTCCTTGTTTTGTTATATACTTTCATACATTTTTTCCAAAATCAAGTCAAGTTTTGAAAACTAAAAAAAATGGTTATCAAACTATGGAATTTGAATAGGAGATACCAAAATTTTGGACCTCTACATCATCTTGTGGTTTTTTTTTTTTTTTTTTTTTTGAGTAAAGGCAAATGCTTCATACTCGTCAATTTTCTTGATTTCTCTTTCAAAAAAGAAAGACAAATGAATGGAGTTTGGTTGTTGAACATGACTATATTAATCAACACATAAGGTTTTTTTTTTTTTTTTTAAATCATATAGATTTGGTTTAAATACTATTTTGGTCATTTGGAGTTTTAATTTAGGTTCATTTTTATCTCTATACTATTAAAATGTTCATTTTAGTCCTTATATTTTTTAAACATTTAATTTTAAAAATCAAAGGAAGACTCAAGAAAATGTTTGCCTAAAGTTAATTATCCTCTTGAGTACCTCTTGAACCTAGACTTCCTTTATCAGTGCAAAGTAGGCATTTAAACAATGAGCGTGACAACTTTGAGGTTGTTAAAAATTTGTCCTCTCTCTCCTCTTTTTCTTAAATGCAAAGTAGGCATCAATATAGTTGAAATAGATGGAGAAAAACTTAATTCTGGTTTGACCTATCAATCTTTTATCTTTGGTTGTTTAGTGTTTAAGAATCAACTCATAATGACAGTCCCACAAAAATCGATTAGGCACACTCATAGAGGATCTAATATTGCGGCTCATTTTCTCCCAACCATAGTTTTGAATGGGAAGAGATATCCAAAATTTTGGACCTAAAAAAAAAAAAAAAAAAAAAACACTCTCACTGCCACAGAAAACAGGTGTAAGAAATCCATTTCAGAGAATATTGCAGTTTTATCCCACAAACATTACTATCAGCACAGTAAGTGTTAAAACTGCTCATATCTATGCTTTCAGAATTGGAAATATAGCCTTTTTTTTTATACCTTTTTACGTATTTTTTAATTTTTAAAAAACAATTTCAATGTCGATCTTGCATTATATGTTCTTCGTAATTACAGCTGCCGTCTACCAGCTGGCCAGAGCTTCTAATTTGAAAATTTTTATGACATATTTTATAGGTTAAATTATTAAAAATATTCTTGAACTGTCGGGTTGGTTTCAATTATATTCTCAAACTTTGAAAAGTTTCATTTTAATCCTTAAAGTTTGTTTCAAAACAACCCTTGAAGGTTTTTTACGTTAAATTTATGGACGAAAAATGAAGTGTTTGCATGTGTTTTTATTTTTAACATATATGTTCAAATATGTTTATACAAGCAACAATATATATGCAAACACATCATTTTTTGT
Organism: Trichosanthes truncata; assembly: GCA_033996785.1. NCBI lineage: Eukaryota > Viridiplantae > Streptophyta > Magnoliopsida > Cucurbitales > Cucurbitaceae > Trichosanthes > Trichosanthes truncata. The sequence continues at coordinate 22,962,934 of JAWPNB010000008.1, read as the reverse complement.
CCATGAATTTAACAAACAAAAAAAACTTTCAAGGGTCGTTTTAAAACAACTTCAAATTTCAATAATTAAAATGAAACTTTTTAAAGTTTTAAGGTATAATTAAAACCATCGACATAGTTGAGGGGTATTTTTAATAATTTAACCTATTTTATATATATTATATAACACATTTGTCTTTATGAAATGAAAGGATTTTTTCCCCTACTGTACTAAAAAAAAAAATGAAAGGATTTTTTTTTATTTTTTTGAAAAGTGGAATGAAAGGATTAGAATTTTAAATCAGACAAATTTTGATTAATTTTGATAACCGGCCGTTGCGGAACCTTTTGACTAGGACATCGAATTTATTTTGTATTTTAATTTTTTCTTTTTTTAATTATACCGTTGAGATACAACGGAACTACAGCACACAACTTGGCTACTTGATCTCCTCCTTTTCGTGCTTGCCATTTTTTCTTTAAAGAAAAAAAAAACACTAATGCAAAAATATAAGGTCCCGTAATAATAATTTAATTTTTGATTTTTAAAAATTAAGTCTATAAATAACCTTTCATCTATAGATTTTCATGTTTTATTTTCTACTTTTTCTATATGTTTTCAAAAATTAGACAAAGTTTTGAAAACTAAAAAAAGTACGGCCCCGTTTGATAACCATTTAGTTTTTGAAAATTAAGCCTATAAATACTACTCTCATCCATGGATTCAATTGTTTTGTTATCTACCGTTTACCTATGTTTTCAAAAACCAACCCATGTTTTAAAAACTAAAAAAAATAGTTTTCAAAAACTTATTTTTGTTTTTATAATTTAGCTAAGAACTCAAATACTTTCTTAAGAGATATGAAAACCATTGTAGAGAAATTGAGATAAAACAAGCTAAATTTGCAAAAACCAAAAACCAAAAATCAAATGGTTATCAAACGGAGCCGTAGTTTTCAAAATTTTGTTTTTGTTTTTGGAATTTGGCTAGAAACTCAAATGTTTCCTTAAGAAAAATGGAAACTATTGTAGAAAGATAAAAAATATTATAGAAAATTTGTTAGAAAACAAGCACAATTTTCAAAAACTAAAAATCAAATGGTTATCGAACGGGGCATAATAGAACTAAAAAAGATTAAAAATATACATAAATAAATAAATAAATATCCCTTTTAATCTACTCACCATTTAAATTCCCTTTCATGTCTACCTCACCTAAAATCTACTATGCTAAAGTGAAATAATTTAGCAACTAAGGTATTCACTCTTTTTCTTGAGATAAAAAAATGTTGAAATTCTCACTCTCACATTGTTGTGTTAAAGAATGGTTACATTTATTTTTAAAAAATGTTACAAAGTAAAAGCTCAAATAATTAGACAACAGTTTTTTAGGGGTCATAAATTTGAACTTACTGCACCACGTGTTGTTGGATTCCATTAAAAAAAAAGGAACTTTCTGTTACACATTATTTAATCTATATTTAAAATTTTGTTTTTCTTTAAATCAACGACTAGGTGGGAGAATTCAAACTTCTATTCTCTTAAACAATGTTATGTCTTATCAAATTGAGTTATGTTCAGATTGATTATATTTGAAAATTTGTTGCCAACTTGAATATATGTGTTTCTATTTACATGGACAGTGAACTCATATCTTTTATTTGGCCTATTATACTAACCAGTTATATCAAGGTTCGGGATGGAGTAAACAAAAAAATGTGGGCATAAACAATTTATAAATGTAGTTCATAGAGTTTAACCCAAGAATAAAACCCAAATCAAAACATTTTAAATTATAAAGATAATATTAAAATTTTCAAGTCAAAATAAGCATGGTTCAACGCTAATTGATATGTACTCATTTTTTAGAGATTGAAGTTCAAATTTCTATACCCACGGTTGTTGTCCCAAAAGAAAATATTAAAATTTGCTCATACAATTTGAGACCGAATCATTATTTTTAAAATTATAACAACCAATGAAACTTAAGCCTACAAAGACTAATATGATAATTGAACCTTTAACGTATGTCATATTTTCAAAGAAATAGCACAACACAACTTATTTTTTCCTTGAGGGGCCCAAGGCTAACGTTACTTAGAATTGAATTGTAATAAACCCGAAACCACTTTTTGAATACAAAATTAATGAGCGAAAAAAAATAATAAATTTGGGGGTCTAATTGCATAGATTTCGCCACCACCTACATATTATGTGCCAGCAAATACATTGTTATCTTAAGATTCCCCACAAAAACAGAGTGGCAAAAAAAGAGAGGAAAAAAAAACCCTTTATTTATAACTTACAATCCTCTGCAAAATACCCCATTTTTATCCCAATCTCAGAGAAACAGAGAGAGAAAAATCAGTGTGTTATGGGGAAGAAGAAGACATGGTCGTTGAAGAAGGTGAGCAAGGAGCTGTGGCCATGGCGGATTTCGCTGTTCAGAAGGAACCGATTTGATTTTCAGATGATTCATTTTGTGATTGATAATGTCTTCTTCAAGATTGTGTCTGTTGTGGAAGCCATTGTTTTGGTCTCAACACTCTGTTTTTTCTTACTCTGCTGTGGGGGTCATGTCTGAATTTTCATTTTTAGTGGTCTTAATTTGAATCATTTGCTCATTCTTTTGGTTTAATTGTTGTTTCTTTCTGTTTTTTTTTTTTTTTTTTTAATTTATTTATTGGGATTTTGATTTGGTATTGGGTTTCTCTGGGCTAGTTTGTTTGTGGTTGGGTTGTAGTTGTAGTTGTAAATGTCTTTTGCTTTGTTTGGATTCTTTCTTTTATTTATTTATTTTTTTATGTAGGTTTTATGTATGTAATTTTCTAAGGTAACTTCAAAACATTAATATACTCCATTCTTTCCTTCTTTTTTTTTTTCTTAATATGGGCATGATTCAACTGGTTAAAGTTTATATTTTGAACAAAAAAAGTTAGAAATTCGAATCTCAACTAGATATTGCTGAACTAAAAGAAATTGATACCCATACCCCTTCCTCTGTAGTTTAATATCAAGAAAAAAAAACTTTGGTGAAGTTTTTTCTTCGTCTTATTTTTCATTCCTTAGCTCCACATTAGTGAATAGAAGTTCTTGAATTGTGAGGTAATTTATTTTCATTGAAGAAAAAAAACCTATTTCATTTTGTGGATATGTTTTTATTGATTTATTTAAATTTTATTTAATAAATTCGTAATTTTTGTTATTTTACTAATCTTAATTGTGTGAAGTCTTTTATCTCGCACACCTACTAAAAAGGGGAAAAAAAGAAAAGAAAAATGTAATGAGGGTATAAAGTTTGGAAATTCTTATTTTGAGGCATTTTTCAATTGCAAAAACATAGAATTAAATAAAAAAGATTCTGCTAAAATAGATAGCTCAGTAATAATTGACATGTACCTTCGAAGTTGGAGGTTCGAATCTCCACCTCCAAATGTTATCCAACTAAAAAAAGGAAAATAAATAAAATAAAACTTTTCCACAAACGGTGGTTAAGAATTTAATTAAATGTTGTTCCGAGTAAATTACTTTACTACAATCATGGCTGTGGCCCACATAAACGGCAGTTTATTATACTTTTTAGCCCCCGTGTCTTTAAAATGATTAGTTTTAAAATTTTATTTAATACGTAAATAACAATACTAAAAAAAAAACGTAAATAACAATGTGTAACCTTGTTAGTGCAGAAGCATTCTTTAAGGGGAGAAAAAAAAAACTTGATGAGATGATCAATAATTTATTATCCAAAGGTTTAATAGTGATTTCTTTTTTTTTTGAAAAGTAAAAGTTTAATAATGATTGATGAGACAACAACTGGCATAAAGCATGTACAACGTATGGGCCAACAACTGGCATAAAACATGTATTATTGATCAATAGATCATCAAATGTTAAAATCCTCCAACCCACGTATTATTGATTATGTAAAAAATAAATAAGTCATTGGAATAGCCTATAATAAAAAGGAAGGACCCCATAGGCTGATCCAAAAATTTATGTAAGGGGGGCACAATTACAGGTAAAGTTAAACTACGAGTTTAGTCCCTAAAATTTAAAAAATGTCTAACAAGTCCATAAACTATGGAGTTTGTGTCAAATAAGTCCTTAAACATTAAAATAATGTCTAATAGGTCCTTGAATTTTCAATTTGTTTGTCTAAAATGTCTTAAAACTTTTAATTTTTTGTCTAATGGATCTCTAACCTATTCAACATTTAAAAAAAAAAGCAACTATCAATAAGATGCAAAATTGAAAGTTTATGGTCAAAATCTATGTCTAATATAACAGTTAATTTTTTAAATTTTCGAATATGTCAAAAATCTAATGAATACAAAATTGAAATAACGTTGAGACTTTAGAGACTCTTAAGAATTTATTAAACACAAAATTAAAATTTAAGAAATTATACTTGTAATTTAATCTTCGTATAAATATAATTGTATATATGTTGATATATAACAATTAGATTAAATATTATTGATTAATTACAAATTTATAATGAGCCATTAGAGAATGATCTACATAAATATAGAAGTAAAAGAATAAAGCTTGAAATATTTACTAAATATTTTTTAAATTAAGTTTTTTTTTCTCCAATTAAGTTTTTAAAAATAATTTACTAGTATTTTTTTTAGATTTGATAAATATATAGATTTGATAAGTATATATATAATTAAGAACTAAATATAAAACAACTTTCAAGCGTTTTTTATTGTTATGCACGTGGAAAAATTAAAAACTGAAACTGTAGAAATTAACAAAAACACACATTAAGCAAATCTCAAACCTGGGCACTCATCCAAGTATCCAAGTAATGCTTCAGAAGTGTGCCCCCTACGAACACGCCAAGGCACCATTTGGCTATGTGCTTAAACTTGGTTAGGACCCAACTTGGTAGGTTGTGTACCCCAGTAAGGGGGCGTTTGGCCCATGTGTTTGGGTTGGAATGGTTTTGGGTTCTGATGCGAGCTTGTCGAGGGCTCGTCAAATTAAAATTTATAAACCGATTCTAAGCTACTTGTAGCATTGAGTGGACCGGGTCGATCTCAGGAAACCGAATATTAATTTCTTAAGTTAAATTTGCAAATGAGAAAGCAATTAAAAAGGGGGTTTTTGAAAATTTTCTTACTTAATGAAATAAAAATAACAAAACAAAACAAACACTAAAAGGGAAAAATCAACTCTTACCAAGTTCCAGTTCAGAGGTGCGGTTATATTCAATTGCAAACATTGATCATAGGCATTCAAAATATTTAATCTTAACCATGCAAGTACTTGGTCAACTTATTAGGAAACCCCAAAAAGTAGCAAATTCCCTAAGGTCATTAACTCTAACGAACGCCAAGTTAACGCTAATTACCTAAACAAATATTTACGAAACCGCTTCAATTTATTTAGGTAAAGGCATTACGAACTTTGGAACGACCAAGACAATCGATCAGGTAAAACAACTTTCACCTAATTAACATGCTTCTTTAATTCCTAGAATTAAACATGCAAGCCATGTATCATGGAAACCCATAAACATACACATGTGATAATTCTAATGCTACCGGTTCATTCAACATGACAATTACGAATCATGATCGTGATTAGCAATAAAGCATGTAAAGAGATTAAGGCGTCAATTTAATCAAAATACATACTTATAAAATTAACACGGGAATTAAAGAACACTTGCAATTGAAAGAAAACTAAGTTAAGGTTCAAGCCTCACAATGTCGCAACTGATTACAACCGACCTCTGAACCGGAATTGCAGAATCTAGCCGAGCATTTCCATATAAAACTTCGAGTGCAAACGAGCTCGATTCGACACCATGGTTTGATGAAAAACTCCTAATCTATCCTAAACTACTGAAAAACAGAGAGGAGAAAGCCTAAATTGGTCTCATGACGGCTGAAAATCGGAGACAAATGACCTAGAGGACGAAAAAATCTATATATAGGAATCGACGGAGCGTCTAGACGCTACCCAGCGCGCAGCGCTGCTTATTTTTGCTCTAACTTTCTGCTCAGGTGTCCGAATGACCTCCGGTTTGATGCGTTGGAATCGTGATTCAATGTAGAATCTCTCAAAACATGCCTTATGCTCAAATCCCTACAAAATGATCAATTAATTACATTAAAACCTCCAAACTAACATGATTTAAGTATGAAAATATAGAACTATGTTAGTCCTATCAGGTTCCAAACCCAAAACCATGTTTGCCACAAGATGTTCAAAATCCTTGGTTTTGAAACACAACCCCATGGGTTACAATAGTGCAACCCCATGGGTTTGTGCCATGTTTTCCTCTTCCACTTGTCGTTTTCCATTTCCGACAACTACTTCTACAACAACTCCGGTGACAACTTCGACGACCACCGACAATGACAACTCTGACGACCGCACCAGCGACCCAACCACCACTGACAACTACCTCCGGCGACCACTGCGATGAGAACTCTAAAGACTAATATGACGACCACTCATGCGACCTAACCACCCCAACAACTTAACACCTCGATGACCCAACCACCCTGACAACCCGACTTGCCTGAACCACCGCCAATGACCATCTGACAACCACTCCGACAACCTGACCACCTAGCAACTGCCGCCGACAACCACCTAGTGACCACTCCAATGACCTGACCACCTCAGCAACCCGACCACTCCGATGACTACTTCGGCGATTACCCCGACAACCTGACAAACTCAACCACCCAAAACCATCGTTGACGACCACATGGTGACCACTCTAGTGACCACCCTGGCGACCCGACCACCCTAATGACCACTCCGACAATGACTCCAATGACTCGACCACTAGACAACCACCCAACGACCACTCAGACGACCTAACCAATCATATGACCACTCCAGCGACCCGACCACCCAACAACTACTGTCGACAACCACCCAACGACCACTTTGACGATCTGACCACCATGCAACCACCACCGCGCGACCACCTCGGCAACCCAACCACCCCATCAACCTGATCACCCCAACGACCACTCCGGCAACCTGACCATCGTGCAACCACCATGGTCTACTTCTGGCTAAGACATTAGCTTAATTTATTGAATTTTGCTTCAGGTGAAGAGCTTTGAAAACAATGTTGGGAGATGAATTTGGAGAGATAAGTAAAGATCATTGTTAAAGCATCTCTTTATTAAAAGAACCACATGATTCACACGTGCAAGAAAATTCATTTATTGAGTTGTCCACCTATGTATTAAAATTGTCCAACCAACCCTGAATTCAAGGCTTCGAATGAGGTATTTAGATGAGACACTTTGGATGGAGAAATGAGGCTGGAAAAGGAAGGAAGCTACGAAAAGGGAGAAAGAAAGGTTGAACAAGACTATCTACATTAGGAAAGGGAGCATATCATGCTTTCTTATTTTTCCTAAGATTCGTACCCATCCGTTCTTTGCATTCTCTCTAGATTGGAAGTATGATTACTGTGTAGAAGTGTAAGAGAAAACACCTGGAACCCGACCCCCCATGGACGACAACTCGATGCCTTCATCACCTTCAGCTACTACTTAGTTTTAATTCAGTTTGTGTTTTGGACAACTATTGCTATTTCTTTTATTCATTCCTTTCAACTTATGTATTATGATATTATGAACTTCGGACCTTCATTTGCATTATAGATTTCCTTTACTCCAGCAACATCATTCTTCTTTCCCACGTATTAATTATTTAAAATATATGTCCTTACTAATGTTATTTAATTTTACATCATCATGAAAAGAGTGAATGAGATACTTGTACAAACTACATATTCATAATTAACTATGCTCGAAACAATTGATCTACATAATTGGTTAAAATATTGATATGCAATTCAGTAAACAATTATCAAGTGAAAAAAATGGATATGAAAAAAAAAACCTAAAAAAATTGTTTAAAAAAACAGCCTAAACAAATTTAGCCCAGCCCAACCCAACCATGCACCCCAAACACAGGTTTAAGCAAACCAGCCAAACCCAACCCTACACCCCAAACACAGTAATCAGGAACCTTAGGGTTTATGATTCCAGCCAAGGATTCCCAGGGTTCTTGATTCCAAACCAGCGCGCCAAACAGCCTCTAAAGTGATCAATTTTCCTCCTTGGCTCAACCTTCAAGGCCTAGTTGTGGGGATTCTTCCTTGGGTAAACTACATAAATGAGTCATTTCAAGTAGGCCAATTGTAGATATGTCCAAAACTTTTCAAATTTCCATCCATGTCCAACGTTAAATAAAGAAACTGCATTTAGAGGCACAATTACAACCATTGTATATTAAAAATTCCAAAAATAAAACGAAAATACAAAAAAAGGCAAAAACTGTTCGTATTCAATTCCTTCCAAAATTGTTTCCTAAAAATAGGCAAATCATGCCCAAAACAACTGCCAACTTTTCCTTTCTCCACAAAACATCCAGTCGACTGCCATAGATTCTCTCAACTGGTCTGAACAGCGAACAACTACTAAGGTTTTTCAGTCCATCCATGGCGAACGACGAAAATCCATCTACAGCGGTAGAGCTTTGCATCACAAACTCGAAAAATATACATAGTCTATATCGGGAAGTAAGTTCTTTGAGACATTGGGGTTTTTGTATATCACTGATATTTACTAGATAATACTGTAAAATGGAACCTCTGTTGATAATCCTCATTTATGAGGATTAGTTGGCCTTAAAACTTAGTTATATCCGTGATTTTATTCATATTAATTGATGAAAATAAAAATATTCGAGCGAATTTAATCATGTGATTGATGGAGGTCCTCTAAATTAAGTAAGTTGAGAAAAGAAAAAAAAATCTCACTTATTTAATGTCTTATTGCAGATTTTTGATGAATTGCAACAGCAATGCAATTGCCTTGCAATTGCATTTTCGGCAAACTTGGAAATAAAGGGAAGAGCGTGATTCTCGGGAAGATTGGGAGCAAATTATCCACGATTTCAGGAATGAGATGCCGTAATTGATTGTTGATTACAAAGATTCAACCCAGCTCAAAAATTCCTATAAAGGATGAAGAAAAGCCGAAGAAAGAAGAGGAGATTTTTGGGGAGAAAAAGCTTCTTTTTGGGAATTTGGGTTTAATTTCTGTCGAGAGCTATAGTTCATTCGAGGGTTTTATTTTTCTTCTTGTTCTTCTCTTGAGTTCCCAGAAATCTTCATCTCAATCCCACAACAACGAAAGTTGGAAGTGGTTAAGAGCGAAATCACTCGATTGAGCCGAAGAAAATGGGTTTTTACGAGAAGTCTAATTTTTCTGCATTTGAATTACTGTATTTTGGGCTACAATCAGCCTCTGTTATCTTTTAATTCTTCAATCTTACCTTCTGCAATAAATCTGAATTTCAGTTTCTCAATTTGAGTGGTTGGTAATTTTACTTCTTGACGTTGAATCGTGGAGAATTGCTGCTACAAGCTTTTGATTCTGGTTATGTCTGGGTTTTAATTTAAGTTCCAGCACTGTACCTCTATCTTGGTAGTTTACGAAATTAGATTTACATTTAGCAAGGTACTGCAGTTTTCCGTAAATTATTTGGTAATTGCACCATTGGGTTATTTCTTCAACTTAGCAATTTGCATAGCTTTTGCAATTCAATTGCATTATTTGCAAGGTTATTTAGTTGTTCCTTTAAAATACTCACTTGCATAGCATTTGCAATCTAATTGCATTATTTCCTTTGAGTTTCTTTTAATGAATTTTTACAATTCTAATTTACCATTTTCAAATTATTCCATCATGAAGAGCTAAATTTCCTTTGGGATTTAAGTTGTGAATGCCCTAGAGGAAATATGTGAAGCTCGAGAGTAAAAATAATCTAGCTAACTCTTGGACTCAAGTTTGCTTTTGGTGAGTAAATTGTTGGGTAAAACTAGTTGGCCATCTAGTGTTGCTTGTCAAGCTAAAACTTAATACCGAAAGGGTTAAGGGAAGCGGATGTCGCAAAAGCAATGGAGGAAAGGGCTTAGACATAAGTCTGAAACATCGACCCTAGACATAGGGCGAGACTCCAAAGCCACTAGAATTGTGCGCAAAACTATCTAAGTTAGATTAGCCATAGACATATAGGTTTAATCACTTAGTCTCCTAAAGATACTTCAAAGAAGGTCGAATGGGGGTTGAATTCGGTTTACTTAGTTCTTGAGTTAGCTACGATTGCAATTGCTTTCTTGTTGCATTTTCTTTCCAAAGGGGCATTAGCATACTTGAATCCCTCTTTATTTCCATTGAATTTTCAAATACATTTTTAACACCTCTCAAATTATTTTCATCCTTGGTTACTTTAAATTGCAAATTGCAAACAACTTTGTGCCAACTAAAAATTCATTTTATTAACCCCGTTCCCTTGGGTACCTCTGTTTTTGTTGTTGACCAAAAAATGCATGTGCTTTTTTAGGGGGATGAAGTTTAAAGAAATGCATGTGGGTTTTTAGGGGGGATGAAGTTTACATAAATGTATATTTAAAGTTAATACCATAAAATGCATCCTCTGTTTTGGTTCTTGACCAAAAATGAATTGTTGGATTTAATCATTTTTTTTTGTTACCAAAATTTCTGAAGGTATGATTTAAGTATAATGCATGCGTTATACAATGTATGAAAGTATATATAACTTTGTGGTGTTGTGCTTCATGAAAATTCTGATTACACTCAGTGAAACCAAAACTGTACATTCATTGAACCCAATTATTATTGCAAATCCTTATAAATTATGTTTTCATATGTTACGGGAAAACTATTTAACATCATGTTCTGAATTTTTTTATTAAATACTCTGTTGGAATGAATATATACGTAATTTTTTTTTTAATATGGTGAACATATTAGTATAATGTAAACATAAATTCAAAGAGTGTAAAAAATATATACACTGTTTTAAAATATAAATGTGATTTCATAACGAAGTTTATAGTTTTGGAATGTTGGGATAGACACATCGTATTAATATAATACACTATTTATTAGAATGTGGTAAAGATTTCTGAGGTAGAAATACAGGAGATAAGGAGGAGTTAACGATTGTTAGGATCATCAAGCATGACATCAAAACAGAAGAAGTCAAATGAGATGGAGAATGGGTATTACTATTAAAATGTAATAGTATTGAATGAGTATTACTGTTAAAACTTTGAGATAAACATGAGTATATATTATACGAGTATATATTTCTTATTCATATATATTTTTAATATATGTTACGTATGATTTTTTATATTTGGCCATATGTATATTCAAATTTATACATATGGCCCATATATAAGAATCAGACGTAACATGTATAAAAAATATATTCTACTATATGAATTCATTTACAGGTAATAAATATAATATATATCCGAATAAGATTTAAAGATAAGATTATCTGGAACAAATTTGAATTTAAAATTAATAACAAACAATGAGAATATAGAAATAAAATGTTCAAGTTGCAAATATTTAAAATTAAAAACTATTACTACTGAGAAATGAGAAATTTGCAAGTTTTCCTATTGTGACCAAGACGTCCACAACGTCCGCATTTAACTTTTTTCTTAAACTCCAATGGCGATCGAATCCTGAGTTTCTTTGGTCTACCAACCAAACGTTTCAAATTTGGAGGCAGAAACTTAATGTTCTTAATGTGTTATGAAATGTCCCAACTTGCCTGACTGCCAACAGGATGGATTAAATCACTGTATATTGAACGCAAAACGTTGTTGGAATAGTAGTTAGAAATATAATCTTTGGTTGACAAGTGTTTTCTTGATAACACAACACACGTATGAGAACAAGGAATTTATAATTGGTCCCATTGTCGACATGTACAACTGGGTATACCTAAGAAAAGGGTATACACAACACACGCATGAGAACAACGACTTGATACTGAACATTATCAACTGGGTATACCTAAGAAAAGGCAAAAATTAATTAATCTAAGTAATTATGTGAACATATATACCGAGTATTATAAAATATATACTCCGATTACATATGTAGTCTTATATAATATATACCTGCATAGTTCGACTACATTCGATATTTGATTGAAAACAATGAAAATAACATATTTGGAATATTTCCATATTCATAGCAAAACAGAAATATATACAGTAGAAGATGAAAAATGTATGACAAAAAATATAGCTTACTCATTGTTTATAAAATGGTGGACGGATTGGTTGAAGGAAATGGTGATTGGAAAGGACACTGACAGCGAAAATGAAATGAAAAAAGAAAGAAATAGTTGACGGAAAGCACATTGCCGGCGACTTAGGAAGAAAACGACATAAATGGAAATGTGGAAATGAAAAAATATATATATTTTAATAAATCTATACATTAATGATGATTCGTTAATACTGTAATGCAATTAATTGGAGAGATAATCTAATATTTTTATACCATTTAATGAAATTTGCAATTAATAGCTTGTAATTTCTAAATAAGGAAATTTTCTTTATTTAATATAAAAAAAAGGGCAACGGTTTAATAGGGACAAATTCGTCCAAAAATTTATTTATTTTTATTTCTAAATATTGTTAAAATCTATATATGCAAAATTTATACATTGTGGACATAATTGTAAATGGACTTTCAAAATAATCCATTTTTCACAATTACTCTTCTTCCTTCATTAGGACCAGGATCCGAATTGGGCTTTGGAAAGCTTGAGCCCATGGGATTTGGTGTCCTTTCCATAACGCAATTTAGATTCAATTTTATGTTTTCAGATTAGATTCAATGAATATTTATTCGACAGATTTGTTTTTTAAATTTGTGATCCAAATAGTGCATATTCAGAAAACCATATTTTTATGTCTTCAATGCATCTAAATTTGAATTAAAAATTTTAAAATGCATACATTAAAAAATAAAAACTTTGATAAATGCAATATTCATGTTATAAACTCATTTCATTTTTGTTAACTTAAATTATGTATAATATAATATATTATAAATTATATGATATGGTAAAACAATAATTATATTAAATTTATAACATAAAATATGTTCATAAATTAATTAATAATAGTTGATATTCAACCTAATATTTAGTTGGTAATTACAACTATTTTATGGTTTGTAAAAATATTAAAAATTTTTTTTTGAACAATTGATTAAATTGGAATCTAGTTTCTAAATCTGCTACCAAACACATATTCAAAAATATTAAAAACATAAAATACAACTATGTTTTTCATTGAATTTGAATTTCCCATTTTCAAAATTTTGTTTCTCATATCACTAACTAAACACACACTAAATATACAAAATTTAAATGTCTAAAATATCAAATATATATATGTTTAGATATGTATGCTAATTAATGTCCGAGAATTAAATATTGTGTTTATTGGGAAGTTCAACAACATGTGAATGTGGAGGATTCGAACTCTGACCTCTTAATCGATGACATATGCCTTAATTAGTTGAACATGAACTATATTGAAGGACAAAAGACTTTTTTTTTTTGGTTCAACAACATGGGAGGGTGGAGGATTGAAACCTTTGACCTTTTGGTTAAGGGCATATGTACTATTGGTCGATGACATATGACTTAATTAGTTACTCAAGATGGCAAAAAACCTATTTTTTTTTTAGATCAACAACATGTGGAGTTGAAGATTTTGAACTTTTGACCTCTTGGTCGATGACATATGTTTTAACCAATTGAACTATACTCAAAATGGAAAATGACTAAACCAATGCAAATATATTTTTAACATTTTAGTTCATGTTGTGGAACTAAAATTAATATTTTCATATGTTTACTTAAAATGTGATCAATTGCTCATAAGAGGATTTAAGGTTAAATTATACCAAATATCCATGAACTTTGGGATAAGTTTCGATTATATTTCTAAACTATGAAAAGTTTCATTTTTACCATTGAACTTTGAAATTTTTTCCAAAAAATACATTTGGAGAATTTTTTTTCTTGTTAAAATAAGATGAAAATTGACGTGATGGATAATGTGTAAAAATTGGGAGGCATGTATGACATCATTTACAATATCATTTCACGTAAATGATATGTAAAAATTGATTACGTAAATAATTTTAATGATATATGTTGAGATGAAATAAATGGTAACAATGATTATAATCTTTTATATAATTGTAAATAATATAAAGTATGCTTTCTAATTTTGTTCTCATCACTTGTTAGATCAATTTCCATCATTTATTTTAACGGAAAATATATTTTTTGGAACAATTCTAAAGTTTAAGGATATTTTTTTGGAACAAATTTTAAAGTTTAAAGATAAAAATAAAAATTTCAAATTTTAGGAACATAATTGAAACATCTGTGTATTTTGCATAATTTAACCGTATTTAAATTCAACATTCACTGGTTGGTGAGTCGTTCGTAAAAGGGCTTCGGTCGATGTGTCGGTTATTCAAATTCACTCATTTCACCCTTACTAAACTAAACCAAACCATAACATATTATTAAAACAAAATTACGTAATCGTATAATAATTAATAACTAATTTAATTTTACTGCAATAATTTTATGTTATAATGCTCCAAATTCAAGACAACGGGAAAAGCCACGTCCGTCTGACGACTGAAAATCCGCCCCACAGATATGGCGTCTCCAGCCGCAGCGCCACCGTCACCCTTCCAGTCTCAGAGATCTCCCCTCTCTTCCTCTCAGGCCGCCGCCTCCGCCTCCTCCCCTATTCATCGTCTTTCTACTTTCAGTTCCCCTCATTCCGCTACCACTATCACTACCACATCTCCCTTGGATTCCTTTGCTTCCGATCCTGTTTTCTCCGCATTCCTCTCTCCTTCGTTCTCCTCCAGTTCCTTCTCCTCCGCCGCTCTCTCCTCCGGTTCGCCAGCCTCCACCGCCGAGAAGCTTCAGAAGGCCATCCGTCTCCTCGAATCGCAGCTTCGGAGTGAGGTTCTCTCTCGCCACAATGACCTACTCTCTCAACTCTCCTCTTTGAAGCACGCTGAGAATGCCCTATCCACTGTTCGATCCGGTGTCTCCTCCCTCCAATCCTCCGTCCGCCGTGTCCGATCCGAGCTTTCTGAACCTAGAAATGTCGTTTCTACCAAGTCCGTTCAGTTCTCCAATCTTCACGAAACTACCGAGCTTCTTCAGCATACGATCCGTGCCCTTCGTCTGTCGAAGAAGCTTCGTGACCTTGCTTCTGCCTCTGCCGATGAGCCTGAGAAGCTGGATCTCGCTAAGGCCGCGCAGCTGCACTGCGAGATCTTGAGCCTTTGCAATGAGTTTGACCTTACGGGCATTGACGTCGTTGATGAAGAATTGAAATGGGTTAATGAAATTGGGGATAAATTGAGAAGTGAGGCTATGAAGGTTCTGGAGAGAGGAATGGAGGGTCTGAATCAAGCTGAGGTGGGTACTGGTTTGCAGGTGTTTTACAATCTTGGTGAATTGAAGGCGACCATCGAGCAATTGATGACCAAGTATAAGGGTATGGGGGTGAAGAGCGTAAGTGCGGCATTGGATATGAAATCAATTTCGGGGTCGGCTGGAAGTGGATTTGGTCCGGGAGGAATAAGGGGAAGTGGGACGCCACAGATTGGTGGAGGTGCGAAGGCAAGGGAGGCACTCTGGCAGAGGTTGGGAACTTGTTTGGATCAGTTGCATTCAATTGTTATAGCTGTTTGGCACCTGCAGAGGGTCTTATCGAAGAAACGCGACCCTTTTACTCATGTTTTGCTGCTTGACGAGGTTATCCAGGCAAGTGGTATTCACAATCTGTTCTGTCGTGTAGATAATCAAGATAGTCTCTTTTCATATAGACTTACGAGTGATAAGCCTAAGATATAGCTACTGATTTTTGTTTAGACAGCTTCTTTCATTACCTAGAATTCGGTTACCATTAGCTAAACATTTTGGTGGGTTGATATCTGTCTCTAATTGACAAATATTGTGTACAAAACAGAGAAACTGGACACATTTGAATTCAGTGACCACCTGGTGACATTGGTTGAATATAGTCTAAATGTGAAAGATATAGCAAAGGGGCTGTTAAATTCTCAAGCTGCTGAATTTTCCTCTTGTTAAAATTGTCCATAATATGGCATTTACTGTTAAAATTTGATAAGACAAATGATTCGTTAACTGATCTTCTCGAGAATTCTTTGTCTAGTTGAGAGTTGGAATGAAGATGAAATTAAAAATTTCAGACAGGTTTCTGTCTCAAATTTTTTCCCTACTTGCTTGAAAGCTTATCCTAGTTGTCATCGTTTCCCTTCCACCCCTTGTTTGATACTTCTCTTCTTTGAGAAACATCTTGGTAATTACCATTGTAAAATTAGAGATCAATATGCACCATGTTGAAAGTTGTGAGGTCTCAGTAAATTGTTGTTTGTAGGTCATCGTTTGTGCAAAGCAAATTACACAAGTGAAGATACTTGGGTTGAAAGTTTATTTTAATATTAAAATCTTTTACACACTTAATTTGAAACAAAATCTTTCTGTACTCATACAAGTCCTTGTTATGCTTAATTTTACTCCCACTTTGTCTTTAATTGTCTTGAAACTTTCTCCCTTTCAGAACCAATTTCATATATTACTAATGTATTGTTTAGGAAGGTGATTCCATGTTAACAGATCGAGTTTGGGAGGCTCTTGTGAAGGCTTTTGCTAGCCAAATGAAGTCTGCTTTTACTGCATCAAGCTTTGTGAAAGAAATATTCACTATGGGTTATCCAAAATTGTTCTCAATGATAGAGAATCTTCTTGAAAGAATTTCACGTGATACTGACGTCAAAGGGGTTGTGCCTGCAATAAGTTCAGGTGGAAAAGATCAGATGGTTGCAGCCATTGAAATATTCCAGAACGCATTCCTTGGTTTCTGCTTGAGTCGCCTATCTGATCTTGTTAGCTCTGTATTTCCAGTCTCAAGTCGTGGTAGTGTTCCCTCAAAAGAACAGATTTCAAAAATCATATCACGTATTCAGGAAGAGATTGAATCTGTTCAGATGGATGGACGCTTAACTCTACTTGTGCTACGTCAAGTTGGCAAGGCTCTTCTCCTGCTGGCTGAAAGAGCTGAATGTCAGGTAGGTAATTTTCTTGGTGATATTGGCATACTCTTAATCACTACTATCAAATGCAAGGGTATATAATCCTAAGTTATATGTCTATACTGTTTTTCCATGCAAGATTGCACCACTTAGGCTTAACCCCTCAGGTTTAACATTCCCAGGTTTAACATTCCAACCCTGCGTTCCAAACAGCCCCTTAGCAATTTGTCAAGTATGGCAGCAATAAGGTCCATCTACAACTACCTCACGTGACCTGGGAAACATGTATTTATAGGAATTGACAAATTTTCTTCCTAGTGGTACTGTTTTGCTGGACCAATTAATACAATCTCAGATTTTTGGACTGAATGTAGTTAAAGCTCTTAAACTGTCACTGTTCTTGGTGAATAATCGCCTTACATCCTTCAGTGAAAATGAAATGGTCTATTGATTTTCAAAAGAGGGAGAAAGTTTTCTTGTTATGGGGTCTGGATGTTGTACTTTCCGTTATATCTAATGTTGCGTGATGTCCATGGAAGCTAATCAGAGAGGGACTTCTAAAAGAGAAGGATTGTTCTTTTCTAATGATTTTTGTTTAAACTTAAGTTTAGATTAGGAACATTTATGTTTGGATTATAATTCTCAATGTTGGTAGGATATTTTTCAATATTTAAATATCTTTACACTATGAGTTGACTTTATCATATTATGGAAATTTGATGCCAGATATCTACTGGTTCTGAAGCACGCCAAGTAAGTAGTCCAGCAACTCCAGCCCAACTTAAGAATTTCACATTATGTCAGCATCTGCAAGAAATTCATACTCGGGTATCATCTATGATCACTGGGCTACCCATCATTGCTTCTGATGTACTGTCTCCCTCATTAGGTTCAATATATGGGGTTGCCTGTGATTCTGTGACATCGTTATTCCAAGCTATGCTTGACAGTCTCGAGTCTTGTATACTGCAAATTCATGACCAGAACTTTGGTGCACTGGGTATGAATGCTGCAATGGACAATAATGCATCATCTTACATGGAGGAACTGCAAAAGTACATTCTTCACTTCCGCAGTGAGTTCTTATCAAGGCTGTTGCCTTCTTCCAAAAATGCAACCATCTCTGGAACGGAAAACATTTGCACTCAGCTTGTAAGAAGCATGGCTTCCAGAGTGTTAATTTTCTTTATCAGGCATGCTTCTCTGGTCAGACCTCTTTCTGAATCAGGAAAACTACGAATGGCTAGGGACATGGCTGAACTGGAGTTAGCCGTGGGGCAAAATTTGTTCCCCGTAGAACAACTTGGTGCACCCTATCGAGCTCTTCGAGCATTTCGCCCTCTTATATTTCTGGAAACATCTCAACTGGAGGCATCTCCTCTACTTCACGATCTGCCAGCAAGTGTCATACTTCACCATCTATATTCTCGAGGTCCTGATGAATTGCAGTCACCAATGCAAAGGAACAAACTTACTCCTCAGCAGTATTCATTGTGGTTGGATTCTCAAGGTGAGGATCAAGTTTGGAAAGGTATCAAAGCAACTATAGATGATTATGCCGCCAAGGTAAGGGCCAGAGGAGACAAGGAATTTACCGCAGTATACCCTCTTATGCTTCAAGTAGGATCATCATTGACGGAGAATTCTTGAGCTACATAACGCTTCTTCTCTACAACTGTGTTCTTTGAAAAGAAGTGAGCCTGGACCGTGTTTCAATGTATCAACCTCGGCGATGATGCTGTGGGACAATAGCAAAGATACCATGCTCGATCAATCACGACATGAAGTTTAGGTACCAAGTCATTTACTCAATTATTTCATTTGCCTTATAACTACTCTACATGAAGTAGCAAAGATACCATCTCTTTGAGTTCCATTTCCCAGGTTATAAACGCAGGACCAAATTTGATTTGTTTTGCTGAGGCCGTCAAGGTCACTGGGTGATCAACTTTGAAGTTGTCGACTTCATCACTTATGCTTAGTCATGCTATCTTTTAAACCGATTTACATGTTGATTTTCCATTCTTTTGTTCATTTGTCCGGCCATTTAACAAATAATAGCTCAGAACTGTTTCCTGTACAATATCTTTACCGCACTTTCTATGTGGTCAAATACATAATTTCTATGATAATCATATCATCATGGTGTAAACATTTTTGTGGGTGATGAGTATGAATGATTTTGATAGGCTTTACAGTACGGTGGTTGACTGATGAATGATTGTTCCAGGCGTCTGCTACTAAGTGCAAATAATAATGCAAATGGGCCATTGGCTTTAATTATTTCCTTTCCCTTATTGTAGTGAGTAGTGATTATTGCTCTGCATCTGTGCAAGGAAAATAACTATTCTACTCTCTCAGAACTCATCAAAGCCTTCCTTTTATAATCAAACTATATCAAGTATATTTGCTTTCACATCTAATAATGTAAACGTTGTAATGTTTTCTGTAGTTTAGGCACCAATTATTGAAATTTTAAGTTTTAGGACGCTATTGAGGAAGAATTACTTTAACTTTAATTTTTTTTTTTGAATAATAAGCATAACCTAAGAGGATTATTGTAATGTTATGCTCTATACTATTCAGTGAAATGGCACTATATAGTACATACTTTATCAATTAACATGCATATTGTCGAACATACAAAACTATATTGTACAAATCAAAATCATAGGTTTTGTTAAGTACAAAGATTAGCGAAGGAACATACTTATGAAGAGAAACCGTCATCAAAAGGGGCACTCCTCGATCACTCGACTCCTTATATGAGAAGCTAGCTCATAAGCAACGACAAAACCTTGGTGCAAGGTAAAGCGAAATCTATCTCTGATTTCTTCAGGAATTCAGTCGAGTTTCATAAGATAACTTAACATCACTTCTCATCACAATCGACCCACATGGTTAAACTAAAAGTGCATCTCCTTTCTTTCTCCCATTGAAAACCGAGTCGATAACCAATTAAACTCAACAATGGAGCAGTTTCAATTATGTTTACTTTTATGCTATAATTTAGAGTTACATTGATATGAGCATCAGAAACTTGCATAGTGGCAGTAGTGAATGTGTGAGGAGGCAAGGACATGGACATTGATGGTGGCCTGGGCTGGCTGGGCACCAAACAAACAACCGAAATGTACAATTCAGTGTTTAGTAATTAAAAAACTGACACATACACACCCACACCCACACGCATTGGGAAAAGAAAGATCACACACAAACATAAAATCAAACCCATCTTCCATTTTCCACTACTTTGGATATTGGAATCAAATTTCTCTTTTTATGAATTCCATTTCATTCAATGTGAAAAGACTTGTCCCCACGCCACCACTTATCCTCATTTGCACATGCAATTCCCAAGCCTTTCACCACTGCCAGCCAAGCCAATCCATTCAACTAAAAATTAAAAAACCAACATTAAAACCAACCTTATGCAAAATTTTCCAATCTCTTCATTTTCATTTGTTTTTTTGTTCAAAAAGAACACAAAAGCATTGATTGCTGAGGTGAAAAATTAGGCATAGCCTGACCTGGACCTCAACCTCGACTGACCTTTAGCTTTTTGGTAGGGTACCCTACATTACTAAGGGCCAACCCCCAAAAAATCAGCGTACGGTATTTAATTTCCCACTTCTTTTTCACTTTTCCAACATAGGATTTGAAGGGCATAAATAAATTATATTACTTTAGAGCCAAAGCAATGTATTTGTTCTTATAATGATGCCTCAACAAACCATCTATTTGTGTGTGGAAAAGAAGATGATGATAATGATGATTTTAAAAGAATGAAGGATATTGATTTCATTTATGTCTCTATTTCTTTGTTGCTTCACATTTGGGAACCTTATTCATTGAATAACAAGCTTTTTTTTTTTTTTTTGCTCAGTGTGTCTCTTTCTTCAATATCATTGACAGAGATGGGTGAACTCAAGACAAATTCAAAGGGATTTTTTTTCCTTCAAGCTTTATCTATATGGGGGTGTGGGTGAGATGAATGAGATTCCTTCTCAAAGAAAAAAAAAAAAAACCTGAAAGATAGAGATTTGAAAGAGAGAAAGAGAGTGGTGTGGGGAATCTTAAAACGTGAGGGTTAAAAGAGAGTGGACTGTGGAGATCACATGTGGAATATTAAGCCAAAGCACTTAAAAAAAAAAGTTGCAACTACAAAAAAGAAAGAGAAAAGAAGCAGCAACAACATCAACAAGTGAATTAATTTATAAAGGTTGCAACATATATAACTTGGCAAAGAGACATTTAAAAAGTGTTCACTTGAACATAGAATTAAATCATCTTAGGTCATCATACGTACGTAAAAGATACAGAAAATTTTAATTTTTACTCTTAAACTTGTTAAGATGTATAAATTTGGCTAAATTATAAAAAATATCCATAAACTTTGTAATTTGTTTAAAACATATCCCTAATCTTTCAAAAGTTGTAATATTATCCTTGATCTTTCATAAACGCTTCAAAACTATCTTTGGAATAGAAAAATCGTTAAAATGTTTGACGAAAAGTTGATGTGTTTGAATGTCATTCTCTCAAACTTAATATGGGTAAGTGTCCTAGTCACTGCCACGTCATTTCAGGTCATTGCTATGTCAATTTTTCGTCCAACATTCTAAAGGATTAATACTCCAAATGTAGTTTTGAAACGTTTATAGAAGGTCAAGGGTAATATTACAACTTTTAAAAGAATAGGGGTATTTTTGAAACGAAGGGTAAAGTTTATAAGTATTTTTTTAAATAATTTAGCCTATAAATTTTGACTCCAAAATTTCAATTGAATAACTTTACCAAAATCCACAAATTTTAACAAAAAAAATTAGCTCTAATATTGTTTTTCTTTAAAATTGTATCAATTTTGTACCATACATAAGTTTCAATATGTTTTATAATTCATTAAAAGAATATGAGAATATTTTTTTTAACAAAAACTTACGGGTGGGTAAAAATTACAACACCTTTATAAGTTTAAGATTAAAATTGAAATACTTATCTAAATTTGAAGTACAATTTGATGAAATTAAAAATTTAGAATAAAAATCAACACAAAACTTGACGAGTTTAAAAGTAAAAATTGATTTGCTTCTCGAAAGATACGTTCGTGACACATCTTTCGAGAAATCACTATTAGTTTGTGTAGGAGACAACAATCTAAGGTGTCCTTTCATATAAAGTAAAGTATGACCCATGATGCTAATACTAGCATCCACCCCCCTTTCCCCTTTTCCCTACTTTCAGATTTTTTTTTTCCTTTTTTTAAATTGCTTTTTGGTGAATTTTTTTTTTCCCTTTTCAGATTTCGGTGGTGTGGTTTAACAAAAGCACTATCTGTATGGATGATGCGAGAGAAGCAATAATGTTAAAAAGAAAAATAAAAAAAAAAGATTATTAAAGTTTGTAAGTAGCAATTGTCAGCAACTTTTTATCTACTCTCAATCCAAATTTTATTTATTTATTTATTTATCTCTCTCTCTCTGTTTATAAAGTTTCATAATTATGTTGCGTCAATGATGTTGGTCCAACTCTGACAGTCTTATGTAATTAATATGCCCCCCTTTCTTTCCCCACCTTGTAATTATTTCACTATATATATATATATATATATATTTGCTCTTTCGTCCTTTTATCATTCATAGTGGTTGGTAGCACTACCTTCAACCGGATATATACATCCATTTCTATTAAGAAAAAAAAAAAAGTTAGAAATTTTGTTTTTCTTTTTTTAAAAGGAATTTGAACGGTTGTGATCATTTTGATGTATTTCTTACCATCATGGTAAAGATTAGAATTAAATCGAATGCTAAATTATAAGTTTAATCCATGAATTTTTAAGTTTGTGTGTATTTAATTAAGAACTTTAAAAGGTGTCTAATAAGTTATTAATCTATTTGACATTTTTTAAAATTTACATTTCTATTAGACACAAAATTAAAAATTTAGGCCACATCTGATAACTATTTAGTTTTAAAAAATTAAGGTTATAAATAATACTTTTACTTATGAGTTTCTTTGTTTTGGTATCTACTTTTTCTATATGTTTTCAAAATCCAAGCCAAATTTTGAAAACTAAAAAAAAATTATTTTTATTTTTAGAATTTGGCTATGAAAGATTAAACCCATTATAGAGAAAATTTGAAAAAATAAAAACCAAATGATTATCTAACGGGGTCTTTTTATTAGACAAAAATTTAATTTTATATCTAGTAAACCTTTTAATTTTTAAAAATTTTAAATATGTTGACTTGTTAAACACTAAATTAAAATTTAGATATCAATTAGACATTTTTAAAATTTAAGACTTATTAGATACAACTTATTTTTTGAAAAAAAATATTGAAATTTCAAAAACCTATTCAACACTTTGTAAAGTTCGAAATCTTTTAAACATAAATTTGAAACTTTCAAGACTAAACTCGTTATTTAAATTAAAATAAAATAAACGGATGGCAATGATTTGAGGATCGCATGGGAGGCGCGTTTTAAATATGTGGTTAATTAAACCGAATCAAGATCATTAATTAGAGTTTAAAATGGAGTTAATTCATAATTGTTCGTAAATATAATAATGGAGAATTCGAGAAAGGTTCAAAGCTCATGGCGACATCTCACACGCAGCTCGCGTGATTTTCTTTTTTTCTTTTTCTTTTTTTTTTTTTATCAGTATGAGAAGGTAAAAAAAAGAAAATCTTTAAAAAAGGAAAAAGTGACAAGTCGGTTACGCCGTACCCGAAAACCCCCCACTCTCCTTACGTGCGTCGACTGGTCCGATACGACACGTGGCAGATACCCACAATGTCAGTCATTTTAATTTAACAACTACTCGGTTATTATTATTATTATCACTTTTTTTTAGGACCTCGGGAAATTAATACATATACATTAAAGAACCAATCCAATAATCCGTTGGAAAGGATCATGCATCTCGGAAATGCCCTTCTAAGTTTCCCGAAATTACGGGATTGACCAGATCCCTGTTTGTTTTGCTTTTCTTTTACCTATAAATACAACGCTCAGATTAAATCACTACCGAATACATTATATATATATATTAGGCCGTTTCATCTCTCTCTCTCTCTCTCAAGGGAATTGTTTTTGTTTTTTTTGAAGAGAGAACCTAAATTTCAAGTTCCAAGAAGAACAATTCAATTCGTTTCTATAAGCGGTGATTGAAGGAAAGAAGAAGAAGAAGAAGAAGAAGAAGAAGAAAAGAGCGATCGGTTTCATTTTGTGTGATCGATTATTATTATGTGAAATAGGTTTCTTCTGAGAAAGATTATGGGATACGGAGCGCCATTAACAGGTTTCAGTGCTAATGCTGCAGCGGCGGAGACGACTCTGCTTCCGCCGTACAATTCTGTAGCGATTGATTCGTTTCCTAAGGCGGCGATGGCGTCGACGGCCGCTGTTATGAAGTCCGATAGCGGTATAACTTATAACCTTCCAATTCCGAGGAAGCGCGCTAGGGATCATTCCACCATTAATCGATTTGTCTCGTATCCTTCGCCTGCTCATTCTCAGAAGAATTGTGGATGTAATTACTATTTTCTTGGCGAAGATATCTCCATCCAAATTCAACAGCAGCAATTGGATCTCGATCGGTTGATATCGCAACATGTACGGTACTAAATTAACGCTCTTTAATTACTTTCTGTCAACCGAATTTTAATAATTTATCCAAATGCGAAAAGTGCTGGTTGATGAATAATTGGTGGAGAGAAATTACTTGGTTGTTAATTTGATATGTGTTTTTGCCGTGAGCAGATGGAGAAGGTGAGAATGGAAGTGGAGGAAAAACGGAAGAGACAAGCGAGGAGGATTTTGGAGGCGATAGATTTAGGGGTGATGAGGACATTGAGGAGCAAAGAGGAAGAAATCGAGAAGATCGGGAAATTAAATTGGGAACTAGAAGAGCGAGTGAATTCTCTATGCATGGAGAATCAAATATGGCGCGATGTGGCTCAGACGAACGAAGCGACCGCCAATGCCCTCCGTAGCAACCTGGAACAAGTCCTTTCACAGGTGAAAAATAACGACCACCAGGGCGCCGGATTCGAATACCCTACCACAACCGCCGCCGACGATGACGCAGAGTCCCGCTGCGGAAGCAACTACGACGAGGACGAGAGAAAACCAGCGGCAGCCGATCACGGGCGGTGGCGGAATTTGGATGAGGAAGTTGAAGAATCAGAAGAGATCAGGAACAGAAGAGGGAGGAAGACGAGAAAAGGAAACGAAGACAGACGGTGCAAAAACTGTTGGAAAGAAGAATCGTGCGTGTTGCTATTGCCATGCAGGCATCTGTGTTTGTGTAATGTTTGTGGGTCATCTCTTCACACTTGTCCAATCTGCAACTCTACCAATAACGCCAGTGTTCGTGTAATCATGCCTTAGAAATTACCAAATCATCACATTACATTACAATAATCCAAATTCTTCGCCCCTCAAATTAAAGTTACAAGTTTCTCGCCTGCTTGAAATATGTGCTTATTACTTATGAGTTGAATCCCCTCCTCCCAATGTTCTTGAATTAAAAAGAAAAATTGGTTTTTAAAAATTGCCGCAATGAAAACCTACTTATAAACCAAATGCTTATAGCTAGGGCTACTAAATTAAATTTAAAAATGCTATTTTGGTCTCGTAGGTTTCATTACATTTTACTTCCTATACTTCCAATCTAATTTTAGTCTTTGTAGTCTATTTTTTTTAAAAAAAATTAGTCTCTATTAGTTTATTTTATTTTATTTATTTTTTGAGTTCAATAATAGAGGTGGAGGATTCTAATTCTACCATGGGGTGGTGAAGGAAACGCTGGACCTCTGCGTCAAATTTATACAGAGGTTTTGTTTTTTTTGTTGTACACTATTGTGGGGTGTGACATAGTATGAAATTTTTTTCATACTATCTCCATTGATTGTATGCCCAATATCTATTTGAAAATTATGTGGAGACTATCAATATTTAAAAATTATTTATGAACTCAAAAATATAGTGTGAACAAAAAAAAAATGTATTTTCGTGGTACTAAATATTTTCCCGCGTAAGTTAATTGAGAAGTGTTGGAAAGGAAAGGATACGGAGGGGCCCACTGATTGTTCGGACAGGTCATCGCTGTAATAAAAGAAAATAATAATAATAAGATTTAAAAAAGAAAGAAAGAGGTGGAGGTTTAAAAGCTGACACGTTGGACTCCCGCAAATATCGCTGCGAGAGAACAGTGATATCAGGTACGGGCCCACCTGCAACACTGGCCTTTTTACCTCACACTTACACTTACTTTTCACACACCACACCGATTCCAATTCCTAATGCTTCCAAAAAAATATCCTAATTCTTTTTCTTTTTTAGCATTTTATGACTTACTTAGTAATTATGGGAATCTAATTCTTTAATTAAAAAAAAAAAGTAAGTAAAAAGAGAGAAAAATTGGCATCCCTCCAATTTGATTTTTTTTTTTTTTTTTTTGGCGTTTTCTTAGAGGGTATCCTTGAATTCAACGTTCTCTTTCATGTGAAGCCGTTACTTTGTTAAAAATAAAAAATAAAAAATTTGATTGTCCAACTTGTTGAAATCATTGTCTAACAAAAACAAAAACCCTCCCCCAAATAAAGGGGTTGCCGAGAGAAATTTCCACCATTATAATAAAAGATAATCATGATATTCATATATAGTGTCTTCTTAGCCTAGGAATCTTTATTATACATTTGTCGAGTTGGATTTGTTGGCTAAAATTCCTTGATTTTATGGGGTCAACGTAATGTGAAAATTTGATTTTGAGGTTGGAAAGGAAAAAAAATTTGATTTTGAGGTTGGAAAGGAAAGATGGAGAATAATAGTATTCTTCTTAATTCAATAAAGATAAGTGAGAATAATGTTGGACAAATTTAGATGTGGAAACTTTATGATATGTGCCAAAAGCACGAAAATAGGAATATATATACCTTATCTTAAGATAGTCCAAAATTCTTGTCCAAACAAACAGACAAATCGAGTTAAGAAAAAAGGAAAAAAGGAAAAGAAAAAGTTGTGGACTGGTTGAGGAGTCGTGTTGAGAGATGTGGTGGGTCAATTTTATTATTTTGTTTTTTTAAAGGGAGCGAAATGGAAAGGGAAGTTTAAAGATGGGACCGATGGGGTGAGGGGATTGTGTAAAAAGAAAAAGTTAGAGGGCATAAATGAAAAGTATTAGAATTATAAGCATAGGAATACCATGTTATGTTTAATTGTAATGTAATGGAGAGGAAAGATGAAATGATAAGGACATGATGTGGACAATTAGAGATTTTTGGTCTCTTGTTTTTTTTTTTTTTTAAGGGTAGGGATCTTAGGGTCTTTCTAAGTGGGCCGCCACCACCATTTGTCTCTTTTATAACCGGCATTCTTTCCATTACATTTTTCCTCACTCCTTGGGGTCCACAATGATTTTGTCCCAACAAAATTTTTTTTTTTTTAAAAAAAAAAAAATAATTATGTCTATGAGAAGTTATTTAAATTATCAATAAGTGACAAAATTATGATTTGTATTATTTTATATACTGGTTTAAATTATTTGTTTTAAATTAAGTATTGCTAAAATATTATAATATAAGTATACTCATGATGTATAATTATGAGATTGAGATGCGAAAGAGGAGTTGGAGCAAAGCCAAGAATTTTAATTATAATTTTGGATTGTTTGTTGGATTTACATTGTTATGGCCTTATGGGTGAATATTTTTGGCATGATTTTTAGTTAAGAGAGGAAAAAATCATGATTGGACAGAAGCCGACTCAGGTTAGGCC
Organism: Trichosanthes truncata; assembly: GCA_033996785.1. Lineage (NCBI taxonomy): Eukaryota > Viridiplantae > Streptophyta > Magnoliopsida > Cucurbitales > Cucurbitaceae > Trichosanthes > Trichosanthes truncata. The sequence goes on along the minus strand of JAWPNB010000008.1, from coordinate 22,935,174 downwards.
AAGCTAGTGCCTAATCGATTCTTAACTCAAGCTCCCACGATGGGCGAGCTGACCCTAGTGATGCATAGTTAATTACGACCCTAGAGATTTTTCAAATTCGCAACAGATAATTTGATGCCTATAATTTGACATATCTGCAACAACAACACGATCTAAATCATAGAACTGCTAGAAATCCTAGGCTAAGCCCTCTATAAATAGGAGGAGAACCCTATGTGCTAGGTATGCTACATGTCACAATCGCACTTCTTCGGCCTCGCAAGGTGATTGTGTGGCATTTACTCTCACCCTCGAGTAAGTCAACCAACTCGAATCTCGATCATCAATGGCACAAAGGGCCTATCTCACAACCTCCACCCCTGTTTTGGATGAACGATTTTAGAAAACAGGAGTTAGAGAAAGTTTTGGAAGAGAAAGCATTTGAGAAATTAAAGAGAATGTTATACGTTAGCAAGCAATAAGTGACAACAAGAGCATTGATAGCATATAACCCCCGAATAGGAAGATTTGACAACTAGTCGCATCCTCTTATAATATATTCTAAGGCAAATTGCCTCTAACAGATGTGAATCAAAAGTGGCGAGGAGTTATACGCCAACAGAAATACAAGGAAAGTAAACAACAATGTTAAATGAAAGACATACAATGAAAGCATGATAAAAAAAAAGAGTTAAAATGGTCATGCGGACACGAGAAACACGCCCCGGACAAACATGAATGTGACACTACGCAATCCCTATTTTTACTGAGTTTAACTATAATCTTCATTTGACTTAGACATTAAAGTATGTTGGGCCTCACCACATTGTGTGCAATTTCTTTGTTTGCAAGCAGTACAATTTGTCTCTTCCTTAATTCGAAATCAAATTGAAATGATGGTACGGATACAACTATTATTTCTGGCCTAATTCATGCATTCAACATGTATCAGTTTTTAAAAATAAACATTTAATTTTTTTTTTGAATAAGTCTTTGATGGTCATTTTTCTATTAGGGTGAGAGTTACATATTTAAAGTTCAATTTTTTTAATTAAAAAAAAAGTCTTAACTAAATTTGGGAAACAAAAGATTAAAAAAAAAAAACACATTTCTCCAATTATTAAAATTTTACTGCGCACCAAAAACGTTGCATATTAAGAGGAAAAATAGAACCTTGTTTTTTAGGGAAAATTTTGGTTTTGTATGTGAAGTGGCAGACTTTTTCTAATATGAAGAAATATATGTGTACATTCTTAAGCATTATCTCATCTTATTAAGAATCCTATTCCATTCTAGAAAAGTTGCATTTTCCATTAGCCAAATTTATTCTCTAAGAGTGAATTTTACATACCTTTTAGTTTAATATATTCTTTAAAATTATCAATATATTTTTTAAAATTATTTTTTACTTAAAATATTTTCAATAAAAAGCGATTTTAAATTAAAACAAGTTTTGTTAACATAAGTCACTAAATTTATTTGGATATAATACATCTAAAAGTGATTCTACAAGTGATTCACATTTAATTACTTAGTGGATAATTAATTTTCAAGCGTCATTAAAAAAATGTCTTTAAATCAATTTGATTTTTCTAAAAGTAATTTTTATATAGTTACCAAGCATTTTAAATTTTAAAATAAAAAACACTTTTTTTTAGTTTAACAATTGTGAGTGTGAAGGTTCGAATAATCGACCTTTAAAATGATAATTAGTGTCTTATGATTCTTATCCACAAAATTATGCTCGAAAATTAACAAAAAAAAAAAAAACTCAAAAATTCGACCAAACTCACTCTAACTCGTGGATGAATAACTATTTATATAAGTACTATTAATTCAGAGACATTATCACGTGATAACAGTTTAAAAAAACATTTTAGATTTATATCTTCCTCAAAACACATCCCTTTCATTTCTTCCTTATACGTGATGGTAGCTAGTTTTTCTTCATGAAGTTCAGTAAAACAACATATTTGTATTTATATAAATGCGGGATGTAACACTATAGTGCAATAAAAGAAAAATGTATAATATATGCGCCAATTTCCCATCATTTCATTTTAAATGTTTATCATGCCTAAAAGAAAATGACACGAATTTTTGTATTCATATGTGGCGAATTTGAGGCTGTGCCGTGAACAATCCATCTCTTCAGTTTGTTTTATGGCCACTTATTAAAAAAATTGAAAATTAGAAGAAAAAAAAAAGAGAAAAAAAGAAGTTAGAAACCAATGTCGAAAATGACAAAAATTTTACTCAATAATGTAGGTATATTTTCGATTATCGTTGAATAAGATTCAATTATTTATTAAAATAAAATATCAATGATGCATGCTCGAGAATTAATCTAATTAAGTACTTCAATAATTTATTAAAGTAAAATATCAATGATACAAATGCACATTATTCTCACATCACATCCATTTTATAATTTCCGTGAATATTGAGGTAAAAGAAGATATTTGATCTTAAATTTGATTCCTTATAGTTCTTAAATAGTAAAATCAAAATTATTGTTCTGTAAATTGAACCAATAAAATCCATCATTTTCTCATATTTACTAAAAAAAAAGGGTCAATATCACATTTATGCGAGAATAATAATGTACATTCTGTATTATAAAAATGGTCAATAAAATATAATTTCGAGAAAGCACAATCCAACCTTCCTTAATTAATTATTGTAAGTTAGCAAAAAAGTAAGCAATTTGTCTATTTTCTTCTGCTTTTGGATTGCTCTATTTTGTTGAATACGTAGCTGAAGTTAAGGCTAAGCAATTCCAATCAAATTCTAACCCGTGGTTTCGCTTAAATATTTCATTTATTTATTTATAAAAATTTTAATAATAGGATAAAGACAAAAAAAAAGGTAACGTCCTTATCTCATTATTGATGCTAACATGTCTGTTTGAAGGTTGAATTTTATACAAATATTGATAAAAACTTTGTTGACAAGAAATAAAATAAAGTAGTCTAGTCATGGAGAAAATTTTTCTGCATTGTATTTAACATTATAATTAAAAAAATAATATATATCAAAGTTGAACTATCAATTATTATATATTTCTAGCTGGTTCACCACTCTTTTCCTTTGGTCATTAATTAGGCTTGCTCAAGCATTGAACATACATAAAATATGTAATTTATAATTTATAAAATCATTGACTTTGTTGATCTATAATTAAATATCTATTACTTTAAGGCCCATTTGCTAAGGATTTTACTTTTAAAAATTAGGTTTGTTCATTATTAACCTAAGTGTTATAATTTTTTTTAAAAAATATGATTGGGCTGATGGCAGTCACCCCATAATCATTTTCCTCCCATTAATGACTATTTAATTATATCTTATATTATTGGGTTTCACTCTGGAATTGTCATAAAAATATATATGTTGGAGATAAACTAGGGAATTGAATAATTGAGAATGGAAAAAATTTCATTATTTTTTTTTTAAAATTTTGTTTCCTTTCGTCTTTTTAAAATTATATCAACCACAAACATGCTCAATGATGATCAGTATAGATCTGTGTTTGAATGAAGAAAATATAAAAAATAATAGAAGTTGATGGCTTTGGGGTGTAGTGTAGTTGGGAATAAGGACAATTATTTAAGGGTATTCTAATTAATATAAGATTTATCCACATTGTTTCTAGAAAATGTATGGCCCTCTTTATATAAATCAATATCTTGAGGGCCAAATGAATTGAAATCTACCTTCTCTTTACTTTTTTTTTTTTTTTTTTAACCATTTTCCCTTTATTATTATTTTTTATATCAAGAGATAAAATGAGAACCTTACCCCATACCAAATTTTATTAAAGATAATATAAAAAATTCAATACAATTCTACCAAATTTGAGATAATGTATATCATAAAGATTACCTATAACAAAAAAAAAAGTTACAAAATTTAGAAGACTTGGAAGTCAAAAAAAAAAATCAACTATAGGATTGCCCTCTTCATTTAAAAGGGCAAACTTAATGTCAAATAAGTAGTAGTTCTATTTTTAGCTTCCTATTATGAGAACCATGCTAGTTTTTTTACATCTAAATATAAAAAAAGGATATTATATAAAAAGTTAATTAGTTAAAAAATACTTTTGGTCATAGACTTTCATAAAAGTAACAATTTAGTTCCTGAATTTCATTTTGTAACAATTTAGTCCTTGTATTTTCTTGCAACAAAGCAACAAATTCATCCCTACTGCAAAAAATTTCATCAAAATTAAATGTCGATTTTTATTATTTAAAAATTTAGACTTTGTAGCTTATAAACATATTGAGTTCCTAATTAGTTTATTGATCTACCTAGGTAAAGAATTTCATTAAATCTTAACAATAATTTTTATGATATGGACTAATTATTACAAATTTTAAAGTACATGAACTAAATTGTTACATACTAAAATTCATAGACCTAAGTTGTTACAAAATTGAAAGTACAAGGACTAAATCATTACAAACCAAAGTTCAAAGATTAAAATTGTTACTTTCATGAAAATTCAGAGACCAAGAGTGATTTTTAACCAAAATAATTTTAATGCTTAATAACCGTACATGGATTTTAAATAATACTCAAAACAAAACCAAAGCAAAACTCAAACCTTTATAGGCCATAAATTCCCTCCTTTGAGTTCAAGTTTCAACCCCCTCAAATTTTCTCACTATGTACACAAAAAGTAAAGTTTTAATTTATATGGTTTGTATACATATTGTTTATAAGAACTTTAGAGGTAAAAACTAAAAGGGTGGAGCAAAAGTGGTTGAATATAATATATAGTACTAGTGTTGTAATGTTATAGAGTAAAGAAAAACAGTGGAAATTAAAAAGAAGAAGAGGAAGCGTAGACGTTTGTTTCTAATTTCAAATTCAAACTGTCCACTATGTTGATGTCAACCGTATGATGCAGTTCCCAATAACAAACACTATGGGAGACAAACTATGCCACCACCACGAGACAAGGTGCATGGCCATGGGGGGCCATCATATCATATCATCATCATTTTCCCTCATATATATATATATATATATATATATATATATATATATATATATATATATATTCGTTAAATTGCAAGTTTGTTCCCTATGGTTCGGATTTGATTTCAGCTATAGCATTGTAATTTTAAAAGCTTCAATCTTGTTTTTATTCGTTAAATTGCAAGTTTGTTCCCTATGGTTCGGATTTGATTTCAGCTATAGCATTGTAATTTTAAAAGCTTCAATCTTGTTTTTATGGTTTTTACATCTTGATTTTTTTTATGTGATCTTGTTTATATCTCACAACTGATCATCTCTAAATCATCATTTATTCGCCAAAAAGTTCATCTCTAAATCATTTTGTCAAATTATAAATTTAGTCCCCTTAGTTTAGGTTTGATTAATTGCAAATTTGGTCCCCTTAGTTTGGGTTTAATTTTAGTTTTAGTGGAATGGTTTTAAAAGCTTCAGTTTGGTGATCTTTGTGGTTTTCAAAGTTTTAATTTAGTTTTATGATATGGGTAATATCCTCACAAATGGAGAAAACTTATCTTCTAACTAGTTAGTAGACTTCACAAATGAACAAAACTTACCTCTTGATTGGTCAATTGTAATCTTCTTATTGATACCACTAACAAATAGATAGTTATTTATTTTTTTAAAAAACCCTCATAACTCTCTCTTTCTACGTTCATCTCTCTTACTTGTCAAAAACATAATAGTGGTCAACAAGAGTTGAAAGGTAAAATTTGTCTCTAAATCATCTTTATCTACCAAAAAATTAACCCACTCAATTACTTCTAGTTTTATACTTAATTCTATACCCTAATACATTCCACTAAAATGGTTAGCTATATCAAAACATTAGCTCATTACCACATAAATGAAAACAAATGTGTCATACCTTCAATATAGTAACAATGATAAGAACAATCTGAAAGATTTGACTAAACTAGAAGTAATCATTTGAAACTTTTAAAACTAAACTTAAACGATAGGAACTAAACCAAAATGTTTAAAATTATAAGAATAATAAGATTGAAACTATGTCCAAAATGATAGGACCAAATTCGTAACTGACCCTAAAAAAAAAAAAAAAAATCTTTTTCTTATTTTGCAGATGAAGTGGGGGCAATCCTGAAGCCTAGCCAGTTCCAGTTCCATCTTCTTGCAATTGATTGTGTTTGCTCTTTTGCTTTTGTTTGTTTTCTTTCTTTACAAAGGCCCCACTCCCCACCCACACACACATCACTCAACAACTCAACCATCTTTTTGGAGCAAAATGTGAGCTTTTTTTTTTTTTTTTTTTCCCAATGCCCTTCTTCCCTCACATCAATATCACTACAGATGGATTCAATATCGATATCGATATCAAGATCAAGACCAACTGTATCTTAATGCTCATTACACACCCCTCAACCCCATTACCCCACATCTCAAGCATTTCTTCTATAAATCAAAATCACCTTGACCCTTTTCCTTTCGCTACACGCGGTTGATTTGATTGAGTTCGATTGCACACTGGATATGCTAGATTTCATTTCATAAAAAACAAACAAACAAGCAAGCAAGTCATTGTACTCAATTTTACAACCCCCAGATAGGAAGATGGGTGTCGTGTGGGGATTGATTTCTTAACTCCATTCATAAGTAGGTAACAGGTTCAATGACAAGGCGTGATCTTAATTAAGATTATAGTCCTCAATACATTAGACCCGATCTCTACTGTTGAATATAGAAAATTCAGAACCCGCTTAGATGTTTTGGCGAGTTTGACGACGTTGAAGTAAATACTAATGCTAGCTAGGTAATTCTATTTCACTCGCAATCGATTCTGTCGATAGATTCGGTCATGATTGTTGTTGAAATATACGACTTGTTATTCGAGAATGATCACGAAAATCAGGGGCTAATAATTAATTTAACATGGTAGATGTTGATGTGTAAATTAAGAGACTTTCACAAGTGTTGGAGATGGTGGGTTTGAGCTTTTTAAAAAGACAATAATAGTGGTGGATGAAGATAAGAATCCCACCATCTCTGCTCCAAAAGCAAGCCCCCGCACGAACCACTCGCCCTAGGAATCATATCTTAAACCATTTTGATTTCCTTTTCTTTTTTGTGTAATGTGGGAATTTCAATGCTCTTCCAATCACTCTCTACTTTTACATTAAATCTCATCACCAGCTTGGCTTGGCTTGGCTGGGTGCTCTGCTCTGAATTCTGATATAATTGGGTGGAGTAAGTCTAAAGTTTTTAAAGAACACATTAATTCTTTATACCCAATTTCGAAATCTAAATCAAACTCTCCAATCATGTCGTTGAAATATAACTCCTCCACGAACAAAAGGAAAAGTAAACGACTACTGTTTCAAAAAAAGCAACTGGCTAGCTATAGCTACTTTTTTAAAACAAAAGTTTAGCGAAAACGTGTTTGGTGAATAGTGATGTTAAGCCTTAGATTAAAAGGAAATAATGTTTTTTTAAAAAATATATATATATATAAGTTGGTCTTATCAAATCTAATAGTTAGTGAGTGCAAGTGCAACCCATTTTTTCTTTCTTTCAAATTTGAGATTGAAATTAGAATAGTGTTGTGTCTGAAAATGTAAGCACCAAGTTTTTTCTTCATTCCATTAATGATCAAAAACCCAAGTGGCAACATTTCACCATTCATTTTCATCATGTGGCTCCACAGTTGCCACTCCAAAGCTTTAATGAAAGTGACAGACTTTTTTTCATATCTCTTTAGTGGAAGGCTTTTGCTCAAGATGTGTTTGATATAGAAAAATAGGATTCTTAATTAATCTTCTACATGTCTGATGTCTCCTGCCAATACATTAGACACCAAAAAAGACCCATTTTGAGTTATTGAAAACTTTGCATTCAGATAAAATGGTCCACTCAAAGGAAATGTGAAGAAGAATACAATGTATAATTGTCATAATTTTTTTTTCCATGGCTATTTTGTAATAGTGGATGGAGATGTGTGAAAGTTGAAAGTGACAGAACAAGAAAATCACAAGGTCTTATTTGGAATTAAAAAAGAAAAAAAAAAGAAAAGGAAAGGAAATTAATGGAGGAACAAAGTTTGGTACAATCAATCAATGTAGAAATGCATTGTATTGGTTGTGGACAATTGGGTCATCATTTGGATGAGGAGATTGGTCCCATTGCCTAAGAACCCTAATTATTTGTCATTTGAATTCACAACCCACTTGTATGTCTATTCTATAATAGTCAATAAAGAGACAATTCCTCTTTCATGCTTGGACAACAATCTTTCTTCTCTATTCAATTCCCATTTATTTCCAACCCTTTTCCTCTTATCTTAGTTTCTCATTTCTCACAATTATTTCACTTTTGTTTGGTATACTTTCTACATGTAACCAAAAAAAATAGTTACATTACAAAGAGTTGTATTCTAAGTCAAGTTTGATATTAAATTTCACGTTAGATGGTCTAAGATTTCTGTCAAAAACCTACCTCTTTCCATCTTCGTCTTACTAAATTTAAACTCTAGTCAGTCAAATAGAAAACAACAACTTATTGATATGCAAATAGAAAAACGTGCAATGTATTCACATTGCAATGATGATTTGTTCAACATCGTGTAGGGATAAGGGAATTTGAACCTCTAAGCTTTTGGTTGAAAGTATATGTCTTAACCAGTATGCTCTACTATAATTCATAAGAATGAAATTTTAAGAATTACAACAATTAAGCCAAAGAAAGAAATTGGTAACTTGACCAGTAAAAAGAGGATAAGCATCAGTCCAATTTTAAAGGGTACTTTTGAGAGTAAAAAGGACTGAGATCTGATAGGAATTTACCATGCCATTTTGGCAGTGGAAAGGGTTGGACAGGTAGGTGGCATAGAGAAAAGAAGACCTAATTTACATATATATATATATATATTTGTCTAGCATCTAGTTGATTTTGTGGTGAGGGTCAGAAAGGTTTCAGAGAATTCATATTCATCTCTGATTTTCACTCATTACATCTCAGCTAAAAAAGGAGAGTGGGAAGTTATGTCATTGCCATCATGAATGAAGACAGCCACAGTAGCAGGCCTGACAACCTGGGATCCACCCCTCAAACCCCCAACTATGATGTCTCTCATTAATCTACCAAACCAAACAACAACCATTTTCCTTTTCCTTTTCATTTTTCTGCTTCAGATCTATCTCCAACTTCTGCCTAATAATGGACCCAACCTTGTAAACCATTCATACATGATCCCTTCCTTCTGTGTTCTTTCTTTCTGACATGTTTCTAAATTTTCAAATCAATATCTCTGACCTGGAATACAAGTTCATGTCATGTTATACAAGATGTAAGATCTGTTCTAAATACAGTATCACTCAACAGTAGTAGACTAGTAGTAATTGCTATCATACCCTTCATCCAAACCTGAAAAAGATAAGAGTATTTTAGCTGCAAAATTGAAACTTGACAATTAGCCGGTATCAGAGCACTTTAACCCTTCTAAACTGATGTGGTAAAGGGATAATTGTTGTATGAGTTTATACATACTATGGATAGTCTCCTGAAGATCTAGAATACAAGCTCAAGAAACTTTCCATTTGAACAATCTAAGCAAAATCTTTTCAGAATAATCCACATTTATTATTGGCTAAACTATGAAAAATACCCCTAAACTTTGTCATTTGTTTCAAAAATACCTCTATTTTTTCAAAAGTTGTAATTATTCCCTTGACATTTCATAAATGTTTCAAAACTACCATTGTAGTAGAAATTCATTAGAATGTTAGACGGAAAATCGACGTGGTGGTGACCTGAAACGACGTGGCAATGAATGGAACGCTTTTGTGGATTAAGTCTGAAAGAACAACATTTCGTCACATCGACTTTTTATCCAACATTCTGACGGATTTTCTATTCCAAAGATAATTTTGAAACGTTTATGAAAGGTCAAGGGTAATATTGCAAGTTTTGAAAGAATAAGGGTATTTTTGAAACAAAGGGCAAAGTTCAAGGGTATTTTTTTTTTTTATAATTTAGCCTTGATTATTCACAAGGTTTTGGCTCAGATAAGCTAGGATGTTCTAGATATAACTGCAAACTCAGAGGTTGGCTGTTCATGGACTTGATGGGGGTGATTACTGGTGGTTGTTGCCATTGCTTGGTATCCGTTGGGATCCATAACTCTGCATCCTTACTTGTACCGGAACTTGGGAGGGTTTGGAAGTAGGCAGTTATTTCCCATTTGCAATCTGTTATACAAAGATAAACTTATAGAAGTTCCTCCAATCTTTTATGACAGAATTAACCAAAATGCAACAGATGGAGACTTCTAAGGATTGAAGTATGAAAACAGCTAAGATTAGTGAACTAAAAAAAAAGGTCTCACCAGGCGGAAGAGCCTTGGTTAGAGGTTCTGAGACAGAGAGCTTGATCAAGAATGATCTTAAGGCGAACTCCAGGTCGGAATTTTCGACCTTTGGATCATAAGACTGGTTCACCATGAGCTTGAAAACAAATCTCTCCACTTGGATATTTTCACCATTGAAAAATATAACTGCCACTCTCTCCACCAGCCCCTAGTTGTAGAGGAAACTCATGTTTAGACTACTCAGTAAATTGCATGAAGAATTATTTACAACATTTATTGTTATTTCTTTAATTTTCTTTTGGCTTATGAAGTTCCATAGTTGCATGTTTCTATGATAATAAAACAGATCTGCTCAGAAATGGAAGACATTAACGCATTATCCATCAAGAGAGAAACTTGACAAATACTGTAGTAAGAATGTCAAAACTCTCTACCTAACAGAAGATAACAAAACAAGGAGATCTGAATGTAAAAGTAATAATGGAACTTATGCAGTGGCTTCATACACTTTATGCTCAGACTCTCAAATTAAGGCTGAAATCCAACAACCAGTTACTGCTGGATATGCCCTAAGGAAGAAGTAGTTAATTAATCAAAGTTCTATAATTATTAAAAATACTACTATTTCTCTGAGATCAATCAAGTTGGATATGTCATATTGCAACTGCATCACCTAGACCTACTTTATGTTTTCGATGAACTTTTCTCGGTTCAAGATTCATTGAACAAAGTTGCATTTGCAAACACAGGTTGTCTTATATTGTGAGAATACCAGTAAATAATCAACCCATTCATAGCTTATAGCCTTAACACCAGGCATCCCAAATTTAATCTTCACATCTAATACTTACCACCACAGAACCCAATAGTTTCCTTCTCACTGGTTCCAATCATAAACAACTCCCACTCTTCCTAAAACCAAGCAAGTAGCCATGTGAAAGAAATAATCCACTGTTCATGATTGTCCTTGACAAAAGGACCTGGTTTCACTAAAAGGCACATGGGTAGACAAGAAATTTAGGACCATCTTTAGCAGATAGAGGACAAGAATGCAAGTGAATGGTCAACCTTTTGAATGAAAGGTAGTAGCCCTGAAACAGTTGAGTGGATGTAATCCTGCAGCTCAGGATGACGAGCCCTCTGCACAACCGCATTCATGTACCTTCTTCTTTCAAAAGCACCTTCACATAAACCCCACCAATAATTAGTCACAATCCCTATCTTTCTGTTCTTTAATCCATTAATATTGACTAAACTGGAATCTTTTCCCCTGTGGTTAAGGGGTGGGGGGTGTAAAGGACCAATCTTACAGGTGACCAAATAATATTTCAAGTTATTTAGGTTTCCTTTGTAAAGTAACACACCCATAAACCAAGGTTTCTTAATTACTTGGTAGAAATACAGTAAAATAAACTTCATGCAATCACCATCCTTTCCAAAAAATAAAGCAGATAATAGGATCTTAAACAAATAGATTAAAGAACGAATTGCACCAGAAGGGTAAATGCCTTTGAGGAAGACAATTGATGTAATGGCCACCTCCAAGAATTCAACTAGAATCTGAACCGTCTCACCTGCATAAATAATTAGTTCAATAGCAGAGTTACTTTTACTCTTATCATCAGGAAACTAAAGTAACTGGGGGCTGGAACAAATAAAGATAAAATGGAAAACCTTGAGGCGGTACTTTATTGTCTCTCGAGTCCATTGGCTAGATAACGTGAAGTGATATGGTCTTTACACTAGACGTTCAAATTCTCAACATAAACATCTAAGCCAATTACATAAACGATCTCAAACACACTCCATTTGACTGCACTAAATAACAAAGGCAATCGTTATCTTCAAGCAAGTTACATGAATATCAAAGATGGTTTAACATTTCAGATGTTTAGTTAACAACTCAACTGTTTTAGCTATCTAATTGGTTTGTCTTGTAAAAGTTCAGTTTTGAACATTGCCTAAGTATAGGCATCAGTGTTCAATATTTTAATGTGAAATACAGAATATCTTTCCATTTTCTGTAGTTGTCAACAGGTTTACTCTAACTCAATTCACTTGGACAAATGTTGTCATTTCATTTTCTATTTCAGAAAAATCCAATTGTTACACAATTATCCTAAGAGCAACGGTTTGCTGCAGCACCAGCGTCCATTAGGATGTTTTAAACAAATATTAAGAGAATATCAACATAATCGTACCCAAAGGAAACAACAATTCACGCTGGCTCAACTGTTCATCATAATTCCAATGATTCTTAATTCTTTCATTGCATCTTCCATTTATTGCCCATCTCTTAACAGCTTGTAAATTCAGACAGTAAACCAGATAACTGTCCTGGAAGCTAAATCCTTTTCCAATTTTTGGGAACAGACATATGAGTCATAACGAATAAAAATCCAAAAAACAAAAATGACCCAACAAAATCCGAGAAAATAATTCTTGGGAAGAGCCAATCTAACACAAAATTAACAATGAAACAAATGGCACCGAAGGAAACTTCGACGATTTCTTTTCCGTTTTTTTTTTTACCTTTTCTTTGTTCTTTTGGGGTGGGGAAGAAAGCAAACAAGTGTTGAAACTTACAAAACATGGGTCGTGTTCCATTAAGCTCCTGCTCTGATATCTAGAGATGGAAACTTGGGGTGGTAATGTGATTGTACCGATTCATATCTGTAAATGCTGCCGCCTTTTCTGTGTTGCTTGCAGTCGAGTTCCAATTGCTGGGCCGTTGAAGGTATCCAGTTTAATTCGGTTTTCCATATCTTGTCCTCGGTTTAAAATAGAAAACCGAATTACTCTCGGTTCGGTTCGGTTCGGTTTTTTAGTTCAGAAAAACAAAACAAACTAAACCGAACCACTTTAATCTTCTACCCAGGCCCAGCCCTTACTTATCCCTACAGCGGCCCAATTCTATTCAACCCAGCCCACTTTATTTATTTTTTTTAAAAAAAAATACTAAATTACAACTATTTAATAGATTTCTAAATTTACCCATTCCAGCATAGCTCAATGGATAAGATAACAATTACCATCCCAAAGGTCGTTGGTTCAATTCCCCACCCTGCAACTGTTGAACTAAAAAAAAAAAAATTGATTCATTTTTGTGTTTAATAGATCTTTAAATTTTAAGGTATTTAATATATGTCTACAATATCAAATTTGAGACTAATAGGTCATCAACATATTTGACATTTTTTAAAATTGATGGATCTATTCGAAATAAAATTAATTTTTTGTGTCTAATAGTGTCTTGCTTTCAATTTTGTGTATAATAGATTTGTGAATTTTAAAAAATGTTAGGTAGATCAAGAGCATATTAGATATAAAATTGAAAGTTCAAGGATTCATTTTTCTGTTGTAAAAAAAAAAAAAAAAAGATTCATTTCTCATGTCTTTCAAATTGATCGGTTCGATTAAAAATCGGTTCTCTTCTACTTTGGATGTTAGTTTGGTTCTTTAATATAAAAAACCAAGGTTAAATTACAAATTTAGTTCATGAACTTTGAGGTTTGTATCTATTTAGTCCATGAACTTTAAAAAGTGTCTAATAAGTTCCTGAACTTTCAAATTTGTGTCATTAAATTATTGAACTTTAAAATGTGTCTAATAAGTCCTTAAACTTTTAATTTTGTGTTTAATAAGTCTCTGATTTTTTTATTTTGTTTCTAATATGTCATTTACCTAGTTGATGTTTTTTGAAATTCATAAACTTATTAGACACAAAATTGAAGGTTTAGAGTCCTATTAGACATAAAATTTAATTTTATATCTGATAGAGCAGTTAATTTTTGAAAATTTTGAATATGCCAGAGACCTATTAGACATGAAATTGAAAGTTCAAGGACTTATGAGACAAACTTTAGTAACCTATTAAACACGAATTTGAAAGTTAAGGGACCTATTAGACACTTTTCAAAATTCGAGATTAAATAGATAAAAAACTACAAGTTCAATAACTAAACTTGTAATTTAAAAAAAAAAAAAAATCAAATATATTCGTTCAGTTTTTGGTTCAGTCAAACCGAACTGAAAACTGACCCAATTTTTATTTAGTTTTATAAGGGTAATTTTGAATATATAATGAATAATGAATCTTAAAAATGACGCTACCTAATGTATGGTTTTTCCAGGCCCAATTGCATTGCCGCGGTTTCGATGCATCTATGAATTGCCAATAATCATCAACTAGAGAGAGGGCAGAGCAGAACTTCTTACTTCTTAGAGTGAGTGTTCGAAGGTATGATTTTCTCGAACAAATTCGCATTAGAATTTCAAAATCATTTGGATTTGGTATAGTAACTAATTGATCGTGGAAATTTGAAGAGCAAATTATGGAGGGAACTAGAAGGAATGGGAAGGGAGGCCGAGCTTGTGTGGTTGTTCTTGGTGATCTTGGTCGAAGTCCTCGTATGCAGTACCAAGCTCTTTCTCTTGCCCGCCAGGTATCATCGAACCGCTTTCTCAATTAAGCCTTGACCATTGTTATTAAATTCGTTGCCTGTATGTTCAATTTAGCTGCTCATTGTTGGTTTCAATGATTTCTTTAGAGAACTCGAAAATTTTCTTGATTTGGGTTGTTATTATACTTTGAGATGGTATACAGAGTACCCTATTGAAAAGCTTTTGAGATTACAGTCCTTATTTTTATTCATAGCTACTGAAGTTTTTTTTTTTGTAATTCTCCCCTTGGTCTTGGGCGTTTATGCCTATTTTGGGTTGTTGTGTTGTTTTGTATTTCTACTAAAGCTAAAGCATGGACTTCTTTGAAGGACTCCCTTTTCGACAAACCTTTGATGAATTTGACAGAGTAAACAAATGTCAGATCAGTATGATATCACTAATTGAGATTTTTAGGAGTATGTGGACCATGATGATTTAGAAGTAGAAAGGATTGTTCTTTAAATACAATGCATGAATTCAAATGTTCTTTGAAGGACTCCTTGTTTGTGCTTCAAAGGAACTGTTCTTTTTGTATTTTCTTCACACCAAAGTATATATATATTTGTTATTTTATCTTTAACTCTATGATTGATATTTGGGCTTTTCGATTGATATTACAGGCAAATCTGGAGGTGGACATTGTTGCTTATGGAGGTTGGCATGCTTTCTAATACCATAGGTTAAATTAAAATGTTTTTTCACGTATTTATTTGTCTTTTGTAGTTCCTTCACTTCCATGTTATCAGGGACATTTTTCTTCTTTCTTTATCTCGTTATTTTTCCTTGGGGAATACTCCTATTTTATCACCCACCCCTCCTGAGGGACATTTATATGTGCAGTTGTTTGATCTGCTGGATGCAAGATGTTATCTAGAAGACTATTGTTTTTTAATATTATATATTAAAACTTTTAATGAGGAGTCCACAATTTATCTTTGAGAGTTTTATTATTTTATCATGTTTATAGCAAGCTAATTTTGAAATTTGGGTGTTAAATAGGCTCTCAGCCCCACCCTGCACTTCTAGAGCACAAATCTATTCATGTTCATACCATGGTACTCGTGGAGAAGTGTTTTTTTTTTCTTTTCCTTCTTTCTCCTTTTTTTTAAATAGAAAAATAGCCTCATGTACTAGACTTTCTCAATTCTCTTTTGTGTTGTACATCACAGACACAGTGGCCGAAATTCCTTCAAAATCTGCCATGGATATTCCGGCCTTTAACATTACTGCTCAAGCCACTCATTCAGTTTCTTATGCTTCTTTGGTTCCTTATTGTTAGAATTCATTCACCCGCCTTCTTCATTGTGCAGGTAAATAAATGGTTTCAAAATTATGATGTATCCAACTTCTTGATTACATCATATTTAAACAATGGTATAATTTTTATTTTTATTTTTTTGTTTTTGGGCATTGAATTATCTCCTGATCTTTTTTGAACGATCTGTACTCCTCACCTCTTAAGGAGAGAGAGAGAGAGAGAGAGAGAGAGAGTTTCTTGATGGTAAAAGCATATGATTGTGCTTCATTTCAATATGAACTAAAAACTGAAAATTTAGCAAGCGTACAATAAGCCATTCATGAAATGTTATTTGATTGGTTTCCTCTTTTTTACACTAGCAGAAGTTGCTTCAAGTTTATGTCAAAAAAGAAAGAAGTTGCTTCAAGTTGTATCAAAGTAATGATTGTTGCTATAATTCAAAATTTATTTGTCTGGGTTCATTTGCCTGCAAATAAGCAGATGATTATTTGTCTGGTTTCCTCTTTTACACTCTTTACATATTTTTACAGGACATTGACTAAATTTGTTCGCTAAGATGTACGTGCATATTTTACAAGTATTGCTGTATATTACAAAATTTGTACTTCTGGGATGCAATGTTTGATGCATGTACTTAAGAATAAGAATTGGTTATCTCACTCCTCCCTTCCCCCCTCCCCCCTTGCGGCGATAAATTATTTCTTGTATATCACTAGCATTTGTCTCTCATTTCCTTTTTGATTACTTAGGCCTTGGTGAAGTATGTGTTAGGCCACAAAGAAGGGGCAAGAAAGGAAATTCGGACTCAGTTAGTTAGGGGTCATATGTATGGGAGTGAGCGCAAGTGAAGAGGGGACCACTGTCGTGTAGGGACTGTGGGGAACACTGGGGAGTCGTTAGTAGTATTCAGCCTGGAGTATTGCTTAGTTTTCATTTTATGCTTTTTGTGAAGTGTCTTAGTGAGAGGAATGAGAGATCACCAGTCCTCTTCAATTGGATGGGAGTTTTTTATTGCCCTAGGGCAGAAACTTCTTCTGATTTTCCAATATATTGTAAGGAGTTCCTTACCGTATGAAAAAGTGATGGTTAAATTTACTGTCTGCTGTTTGGTGCTTTTCCTGTAACTGATATTTTGCACAAGTTCATTATCTTGATGTAGTTTTCACACATATGAGACTTGGTTAAAGAAATTTATATTAACATCTGCTTTTCCATTGTATCTTTTAAGATTTACTATTTATTTCCAATCTTTTAAGATTTACCGTTTATTTCCAACTTTTATATGAACCATGCAATTTTTACCATAATTCTTTACGAGTTTTTCTTCTGCAGAATCCTCCTTCTGTTCCAACGTTAATAGCTGTAAAATGGGCTAGCGTACTAAAGCAATCTGCATTTATCATTGATTGGCATAATTTTGGTCATACTTTGCTTGCCCTATCCCTAGGAAGAAATAGCAGTTTTGTTGCTGTATACCGCTGGTACTGAATATGGTTTTCCCTCCCTCTTTTGTCCATTCAGTATGTGGTTTCCTGATCTATTGTTGGCTAAATTATAATTTGCTGTGTGACTAGGATTGAAAAGCATTTTGGGAAGATGGCAGATGGCTCCTTTTGTGTCACGAAGGCAATGCAACATGAATTGGCTGAAAACTGGGATATTAAGTAAGAGGATGGGACTGATGGGTGGATGGCAACATAGTCATACTTCATCTAATAGACCACATGAATATTTATTTAGTATTATAAATAATTATTTTCGTTTTATTTTCTTAATTTCTTATTTATTTATTTTTAAAATGTAGAGCCACAGTTTTCTATGATCAACCTCCTGAGTTTTTCCACGTTGCTTCACTCCAGGAAAAACATGAGGTGAGTTATGGTCGCCTTTATTGTTTCATTCTCTGTGTATATTGGCATGATAAATAAACTAAATATGTTCTTCCATTTAGTTGTTTTGTAGGCTACATAATAATCTACTTCAACCTCTTGGTCTTCAAGATTGTGTTAGCTATGGTAAAATCTACATTTCAATGAATATATTGCACACAATCTCAATTTGATGAACTTTTCCCTTGTTCATTCAAGTTAAACACGTAATTAGCAGGTGCAGGAATGGTAGGCCATGAGCAGCAGGAGACGTTGTTAACGAGCCTGGTTGGCGACGATATGCTCTTGAAGCAAAACAGACCTGCAGTTGTTGTGAGCAGCACAAGCTGGTTAGTATTTAACGTTTGACCTAATTTATTAATGCTTCTTGATGAATTGATATTTTTCACTTATTTTTCTTGGAGGATGTTCTATGTCTGTGCTTTCAATTCTTTTTTTTTTTTGGTCGTTTGATTGTTAAAGTGAATATGATAGTTTGTACTGTAATTTGTCAAGATATTATCTACAGACAATTTTTTAGACGGTGATTTAGTTGTTGAGAATCATGGGATGGGATATAAAATTGACATCTAGATGCTTATATCTGGTATGCACTTTGGTTGCACTCCCAAGAATGACATCCATGGATGTCTGGCTTTGCAGGAATTTAAATGCCCACCCAAATTAGTAGGTTTCAGGATTCGCTTCCTATAGGATAGTGTATTGATACACTATGATTTTTTTAATCAAAGTTAATCATATGTTTGTGTTAAATATATTTTGTTTGAAAGACAATGACATTTCAGAATTTAAAAGTAAGCACCTTAAGATAGTTTTGAACCTTGGTAAGGAAGATAATTTAAACACTCCAAGAAGCAAAAGTTGAATATTTCTAATAGTAACATTTTACAATTGAAATGGCTGAGACTTACAGATTGCTTTCTGAAAGCATCTTTTGAAGATCGCTGCCTTAACTTCCTGTAATGTCATTTTCAGGACTCCAGATGAAGATTTCAGTATCCTTTTAGAAGCTGCAGTAATGTATGACAGGCGTGTTGCTGCCATTCTAAATGAGGATGATTCAGTTTCTGATGAATTTATCTGGAAAGATATCTATGACGGAAAGCAATACTTATACCCTAGGTTATTATTCATCATTACTGGTAATTACTTTTCACCTACCGAAAAATATGCTTCCAAGTGGACGTATCTAAATTAGAGATTTTCCACTGATTATAAAGGTAAAGGGCCTGACAAAGAAAAGTATGAAGATAAGATCAGTAAATTACACCTTAAGCGTGTGGCATTTCGTACAATGTGGTTGTCTGCAGAGGATTACCCATTACTTCTCGGTAGTTTGCAACAGCCTAAGGCTTTTCCCCACTGCATATTTTATCTTTCTGACAAGTTTAATAACAATATACATGCGTGTATACTATTTGCACAGGATCAGCAGATCTAGGTGTTTGTTTGCATACTTCTTCATCAGGCTTAGACCTTCCCATGAAGGTATGGAGTAGTGTTTTACTTGAAGCTTTACACGTCATATTATCAGGGAAGAAAAAATTTCTCTGCCTGTCCTTGGTTTCATTAGGCTTACTCCTGAAAATGATTAATGTGTCATCTTGATTAACAGGTTGTTGATATGTTTGGTTGTGGACTTCCTGTTTGTGCCGTTTCCTACTCTTGGTAAACTCTTTTCCACATCTTTTGGCATGTGTGCCATGTAACACGACATTCTCAAGGCATTTAAACATTTTTGTTTTCTTTCCCCTAGCATCAACGAACTTGTGAAAGTAGAGAAAAACGGTCTCCTCTTTTCATCATCATCAGAGCTAGCAGATGAACTATTAGTAAGTTTATTCCTTGAACAGGGATGTTAAATAGGATAGTAGGGGAATGCTTATGTCCAATGTTTTTTTTAAGAGCATTGAAAGACAATAGACATTTTATACATGGAGGATATATTATTATGATGAATGAAATAATGAAAAATTAAAGAAAGGGCTTTTTCAAGAGAGATTGTTTAATGAAATAGGCAAATACTCATCTGTAAGGATACTTCAAGCTTTAATGCTATTTCACAATCTCAAAATGAAAGTTACAGTGGTAGCCACCTTTCGAGAGGGTGGTTCTCTCCCTTTACATACCCAAGTCGATATGACTAAGTACAACAAAACATACATAACCCTTCCCACCAACAAAATACACATAAATACTAACACTGACACTAACTGGGAGATGGTGTAATTCCATCTTTGCCCCTCCTAATATAGACATTTACAATTGGAGGCCTTACATCATCCTAGCTAAAAACCCATATCATGAGACAATCCAGTTTAATTAACTTCGGATGTCACTTCTCTTTAGAGTTAACAATTTGAAAATCAAAGAATGCTATTAAATGATCATTATTTGTATGAAATGGAATAGATGTAATAACAATACGCTTTATTCTACCTTGAACCCATGCATGTTATTTAATTTGATAGAAAAAAAAGAACAAGGAAAAAAAACCCTTGCAAATAAGAAGTCTCTGGCCTTGCAATAAACTGTAACTATGATTTTGTCGATTCCCATTTTTTTGCGTACTACATGATCAACATTCTCAGTTCTTTTATTGTGATATGTGCAGATGCTCTTCAGGGGATTTCCCAATGAATGCAATGCTTTGGATTCGCTAAAGAACAGCACAGTAGAAATGGGTTCTCGTAGGTGGTCTACCGAGTGGGAAGAGCATGCCAAACCCTTAATATCTCAGGCAAGTCCGCTAATGTTTTTGATTTTCTATGATATTAGGGCCTATCATCATGTGCAATGTGCATCCTGAGTATTGTTTTTTAACAGTTTTTTCAAGCCATGATTTCAGTCCTCCAATCGGCCTTGGACATTTATTTTTGCTGCATTCGATTAGTGCAACATTAAAACTGTGCTCAATTTACAGACCACTTCTTATCTCAGTGAAAATTTAACTGTCTCCGTAAACAGGTACACAATATAACAAAAAGAGAGAATAGGAAGCCATAGTGTCAATAGCTAGGATATTGAAGTTTTCAATTCAAATGTATACAGACTCTTTTCTTTGTGTGATTATGCAATTTTGCTGAAATATTGTATCAACGTAGTTGCATAGTTCCTCATACTCGTTTTACTTTGAATGTGTTGCCTAAGCGAGAAAACGGGGCTTGCAGGTTATCAATCAATGCTAGGACTAATTTATTGGTACCTTCGTACGCATGGAGGCTTCTTCACGGGCTTTTTACTTCTTCAAAGGTTTGATGATACCATAGTTTTACTTGTTACTGTAAATTGAATTAAGGTAATTGCGAGTGTCAAGTCTTTCATTTGATTTTTAGTTCTTTTATTTCATCAGCACAAAAGGATATTTATGTTGTATGATGACCACGTGAAAATTTTGAGAAGGAATGGTGAGTAAACTTATGTTGAGGCAGATCATCTGGATGAGGATGCCGTAAAGGGCTTACCAACCAAGAGCAGCATGGTTTTTCTGTAAATTTTGATATAATTACTATAAGAAGAACTAACGCCTTATTTGATAACCATTTGATTTTTTATTTTTTATTTTTAAAAATCAAGTTTATAAATATGTTTTGAAAAAATCAATAGCAACTTGGTTTCCTTGTTTTGTTATTTACTTTTTACCTATGTTTTAAAAAATCAAGCAAAATTTTGAAAACTAAAAAAACAAAAACTTGTTTTTGAAATTTGGCTAAGAATTCAAATATTTTCTTAAGAAAAATGAAATTTATTGTAAAGAAATGATGAAAAAATAAGTACAATTTTTAAAAATAAAAAATTAAATGATTGTCAAATGAGACCCTAAGTAGTCTCGGAGCTTGTAATGATCCTAAAGGCTCCACTCGTTTTATTTGATTTAATCCACGTACTTCTAAGTGTAATTTTTGCATGTGATTTAATTATTGAATATGAGTTCCTTTGATAATTTTAGTATGACATCCATCAAAATTCAAAATCAATGTAATTTGACTCAATGCGAACCCAATAATTATTATGGGCTTAACAAAGGCAACCCAGAAAAGTTAAGGGGCGTTTGGCGTGTAGAATTGAGTTAAGTTGGGCAGAGTTAGTTTGTCAGTTAGTTCATAAGTCTGTGTTTGGGGTGCATAGTTGAGTTGAGTTGAGTTGAGTCAGAAAGTCTGTGTTTGGGGTGCATGATTGTTTGAGGTATCTGATGCAGTTTTTTGTAATCCGAAGTATACTGATTTTTAGCTGACTGTTTTTGTTTCTTTTATTTTTATTTTTTCCAATCATTTATCTAGAAACATATTTTTCTAACTTTCCAATATTGAATTCAGATGCCCACTTCAAAAAAATAATATATTTCAACATCGATCTTTTTTTTAAAATATTATTTTTTATCTTTTCTTTTTTAGAAATTTACTTCTTCCAAACTATAGGCAATGTAGTCTTAATTTCTCTTTCTGTTACACATTGAACTTCTTTCAATTTATAGAAATCAATGTTGCAATTCTTTATCACAACAAATAGCAATTGATGAATGGAAAAAATGCAATGTACCTGTATTTTTTTTTTCTTTAAACACAAATTGAACTTCTATCAAAATATAGAAATCGGAGGTTTCATTTCCAAAACACACATTGAACTTTTTTGAAACTTACAAATGAGGACCTTATTATAACATTTTTCAATTATTAATAGGGTCTTCATTATGAGGGTTTTTTTTTTTGGCAAAGGAACATTGTTTGTTTACATTTATTTAAACACATATACTAAATTGAACATCTTTGGAAAAGAGAATGCCAGCATTTTGTTTTTTCAAAACGATTATATTTCAACATTAGTGTCATGTATGAGTAGAATATTCACAAAATATCACATGATTCACAAAACCTAATTATGGTTAAAAAAAATATAAGTAATGGCTAGCAATGGGTCGAGTTCGTAAGTCTGAAGAAAGATTATTGGAGTAGAGAGTCAGACTAAGTACATGTGCATTTCATATTATTTTAAACTATAGGAGTATCGTCGGTCACTGAAAATTGTTGCCGATGATAGTCACCGGAGACGGGACCGTCGGTTGTGGGATATGGTCGCCAACGATTGCTGTCGATCGTCGAAAAAGGTAGTTGGTAGTGGTCATCAGTTATCGCATATGGCTGTCGGTCGTCGAAGAAGGTCGCTGATGGTGGTCGCTGGTCGTGGGAGGTGGCCGTCGGTCGTTGGAGAAGTGACGATAAAATATGCTAATAAGGTTATTGTACAAGTCGGTGGAGTTAATGTCCTAACACTGCAGCAAGCTGTTAGAGTTGAGTTTTTTTTTTATTATTTTTATTTTATTTATGGAGAGTTAATTTCTCCATGGGCCAAACGGTGAGTTGGGTTTAAACCCAACCCAACTCAACTCAACTCAACTCAGGGGGCCAAACACCCCCTAAACGATTGCTTTCATTAATTGCTATTGAAAAACATTTAAAAAAACGGGAGGTACTTTTCCTTCCTCCTAAAGATTATTTTTCATTAATGTAGCAATGGACTTTTTTTTATTAATATTGTTAGTTTACAAACTTATTATAAAAATATTGTAGGTTTCAAACCATTTAAAAAAATATTATACTTTTTATTAGTTGGATCAAAGAGACGACCTTGAACACAGGGTTAAAGGTTGTCTCTTTGCTGCATTTTATAAAAAAAAATAATAAATACACATGTATAGGTCGTCTCTTCAAAGACGACCTGTGCCAACATATACACAAAAACGTGAATTGAAAAAGTGGCTAGGTATTCGACTTAGCATCTAAGGATGCTTGGGTTTGAGTTGCGGGCTTTTGCAAGTTTTTTATTTTATTTTATTTCATTTTAACTTTTTTCTTGAATCCTTTTTTTAAAAAAATAAATTTAGAACGTTTTTTTTTCTTCTTTTTTCTTTAAAAAATTGAAATTGAAATAGAATTATTTTCTCCTCTTATAAAATAAAATAATTACTAATATAAATAGCTATAATTAATGTACCAATTCATTTTATAATATATACTAAAAAAAATCATTTTATAATATTTATTTATGATTGATTATAGTTTTTTTTTTAATAATAGTTATTTTATTTAGTAGTTAAAATACAACTATTATAATAATAATGTATCTAAAAAACTAACAATATTAATAAAAAAAAATCCATGTAGCAATACTATGAAAATAATTGATGAAATAAATTACAAATCTATTAAAACCGATTTAAAATAATTCTGAAAATTTCGATTTTAACACAAACAATGAATCATTATCCTAATTTCAATGTGTTTCAGAAAATTTCGATCATTACACAAAAATGTACCTTTATTATAATTTCAATCTGATTACTTAGGCCCCGTTTGATAACGTTCTCGTTTCTCGTTTCTTGTTTCCTATTTCTGTTTCTCGTTTCTCGTTTATGTTTCTTAAAAACTAAAAACAGAAACATGTTTGATAACTATTTCTGTTTCTTGTTTCTTTTTTTTTGGTAAAAATAAAGTTTATTACATATACTATAATAAAACATATAACATGCATTAAAATAAATATAAAACATATATAAAGAGGTTATAGTATTTTATTAAGGCCCAACACCTAATTAATAATAATAATAATAAATTTATCCTTCAAATGTTGTTCAAATTTGATTTGCAATGTTATTTCTCATTTCAATCAATTCACCTTGAACGATTTTGACTTACAAGAGTTAGTTCAATTAGACGAATTTGTAAATTGTCTAAGGTCAAACAATCGAACATACCCACATTTCTTTAATTTAATAATAAAATTTATTTTTATTTTTTCTTTAAAAATGCATTAGCCAATAATACACGCAAGTAAAATCAGAAAAAGATAGAGAATGTATATATTTTTTTACATTTAATGGTAAACATGAAATACATTATTAGTTTATTTATTTAATAAAAAATAAAATCATACCAAAAGAAAAAATAATAGAGAATTAAATAGAAAATAATAACTATAAGCTTGTTAATGTAAAGTAAAAGAAAATAAGAAAATAAGAGAGAAGAAAAAAACATAAACGAAAAGAGAAAAGGAAAAAGGAAAAAAGAAAAAAAAATAATGAACTATTAAAAGAAAAAAGATTATGATGAACGAGAAAGAACGAATAGAAATAAATAAATCAAAAAATAAAAATAAAAAAGAAGAAAAAAATGAAAAGATTAAAAAGTATTAAAAGAAAAAAAATAGAATGGAAGAGAGAGAAAGAATATAGAGGAGAGAGATGGGTAAAAAGAGAAATAGGAATACATGCATGAAACCTGAAAAAAAAAACAGAAACATAATTTGAGAAACTACTTTTTGAAGTTTCTCAAAATCTGCCCTTTTTTTAGAAACGTTTCTAAAAAATTTAGAAACAAGAAACATGATCGTTTATCAAACATGTTTGTTTCTTGAAAAATGAGAAACAGGAACAAGAAACAGGAAACAGAAACGTTATCAAACGAGCCCTTAAGAACTTAAAAACATGAATATTTTTAAAATTAATAGACTATGAGATAAATAAGAGCGTTTCATATTCAAAAACATATTAAACAGAAAAATATTTGGTAGTCCATACAAACTAAACGCCAAATGAAAACAGAATAACAGTTGAATGTAAAAAAGTTTTTCCAAAAAGATGGGCTTTCGTCCTATATGATATGATAAAAATAGGGGCCCTAATTAGAATCTCTCGCCTGTTGATTCATAAGGTTGTGTTCGTGCTTGAAAAATTCAACCAAACGAGTGCTTTAAAGCTTGTCTTCGAACTCGGACAATGGAGTCATTTGCTCCTTCAATCCCTTCCTCTTCCTGATATCAGCAACCAACTGCGCAGCTTGGGAGTTAGGTTCTAATGGATCTGAAGACATCGTGTCCCAATGGTCAAACACACACTGTGGGAAAGCCTGGCCGGAAGTTGCAGCTCTCAGAGTGCTCGAGAATCCGAACGACTCGACGACGGGGAGATATGCCTTGATGTTGTAAAGAGGGGTACCAGGCCTTTGCATTTCCTCAAACACATGTCCACGCTTCTGGTTAAGAACACTGTAGATGCCTCCCAAAGCTTGCTCCGGAGCCTGAATTTCCACCAGGTACACTGGCTCAAGAAGTCTGGGTTTGGCTGTCAACTGGGAAGCGTAAATTACCCTCCTGGCGGTGGGAATGACTTGACCACCTCCTCTGTGGATGGCATCAGCATGAAGAACCACATCACAGACTTCAAAACAAATGCCTCTCATGTTTTCTTCAGCCAGCGCACCTTCTTTCGATGCCCATTGAAAACCAGCAACCACGGAATCCTTGATTTCATTCAGATATTGAACTCCCTTACACATATCAACAACCATGTTAGGTCCGGTAGTCTCCGGTCCAAAGCACCAGATCTTCTTGGCAAGATCTTTGTCCCAACCAAATTCCTCCGACAAAATCTTAGAACGAACTTTAGGATCATCTCGTGGTCCAATGCGGCCATCGTCAATAGCCTCAGCCAGTCCGTCCTCCAAGGGTCGTGCTTCCATGTACAGACGATTGTGTTTGTTCGGGGATTTACTCATCACTGTGCGGCATGACTTCTCAAGGACAGTTTCACGGAAAGAGACAACGGGGTCAGATTTTATGATCTCAGCTCCACCCATGAAGTCGTCTTGCAAATCCTTCAGACAGATCTCTAGGTGAAGTTCTCCAGCACCAGCAACAATGTGCTCACCCGATTCCTCCATGGTACACTGGACCATGGGGTCTGACTTCATCAGACGTTTAAGCCCTTCCACAAGCTTGGGAAGATCAGAAGCCACCTTGCACTGAACGGCCACACGCACCACGGGAGAGACAGAAAATTTCATGGCTCGAATTGGATGAGCATCAACTTCCTTCTCGTTTGTCAGAGTGGCATTCTTGGTGATGTATTGATCCAACCCAACCATGGCAACAGTATTGCCACAAGGCACATCCTCCACTGTTTCTTGCTTCTTTCCCATCCAAATAACAGTTCTCTGGACACTCTTCACATATAAATCTTTCTTCTCTCCAGGAACATAGTTTGGACCCATGATTCTAACTTTCATACCAGTAGAAACTTTCCCAGAGAAGACGCGACCGAAGGCAAAGAACCTACCCTTGTCTGATGCAGGAATCATCTTTGATACATAAAGCATAAGAGGTCCCTCAGGGTCACAACTTCTGATGGCACTAGCATAAGCATCATCTAGTGGACCCTCGTACAAGTTCTCAACACGATACTTTTGTGCCGTGGAAGGGGATGGAAGATGAAAGATCATCATTTCCAAAAGAGCATTGCTTGCTGGGAGCCATGTTTGCATAACTCGCTTCATCAATGCTTTACCCATCAGATCCTTCTCTTCAGCCTTCATGACAACTCCAAGCTTCTGCAACATAGGCCATAGTTTATTCTTCTGGTCATTCATGCAAGTTGAAATAATCTGCTTGATAGGTTCATAGCAGAACTGAACAAATCCACGCTTACATGTTGCAGAGCCAGTGTTCTTGCTGGTCCATTTCTTGGTGGCAGGGTCGAAGAAGTTCTCACCCCAAAGCCTCTCCATCATCTTTAACTCATCTACTCCGAATTTAGAGGCATACATCTTTGCGAAGTTGGTCAGGGTGAAAGCCCAACCATGCAAACCAGCAGAGAAAGCAACTGTTCCCTTCTCAGGGTACACTTGCACATCACCAAGAAGTGGATCCTCATATGTAGCCATGATCACATTAGCATTCTCAATAACTCTCTGGAATGTCTGGTAAGCCTCTTCCCCATCTACTTGAAGTTCAAGGAAGCACCTGTCCATCTTGTTAACAGTCAACACCGGTCGAATCCTCTCACCCAAGGCCTGACGGAGCACTGTCTCTGTTTGGACACAAACACCTTCAACACAATCCACCACCACAAGGGCACCATCAGTAATTCGTAGAGCAGCTGTAACCTCAGATGAGAAGTCAACGTGCCCGGGTGAGTCAATAAGATTGATAAGATACTCATTTCCATGCCTCTCTCCCTTATAATTTTTCAAGGATTCTTCACTCATCTCATAATAGAGGGAGATGCCAGTAGATTTGATGGTGATACCCCGTTCTGCCTCATCTGCACGGGTATCTGTCATCCGCACATCACCAGCAACTTCCTGAGCAATGATACCGGCAGCAGCCACAAGAGAGTCTGTAAGAGTGGACTTCCCTGAAATGTGAAAAAGAAAAAGGAGATGAAATTTAAGATTAAGAAAATGATAATTTATAATACATAATAAACTGATGACGACCTGATACGATGAGGTAAGTCCTAATTTGATCCAAAAAAAATAGTACAGGTAATTTACCGTTCACCATAAAAATAAAAATAATTAAAACAAAAGGTTAAAAAAAATGAGAGAAAATTCGGGCAGGCATTAAGGAAACCAGATGTTTTGAATGGATTTCCAATGCACCCAAAAGTATCTTTTGAAAAACAAAGGGTTGATGGATAAGTAACCTTGTAATGCTCTAGTTATAATTACAAGTAACGTGTTACTAAATATCCAGCAGCAAGAATTTCTATCACCAAGTTAACCATATCATATCGAATCTCTTGCAACAAAATCCAATTAATAAAACATTAAAAAAAAAAAAAAAAACGATGGCCAAAGAAGCCAACTCCAGACGAATACAATTTAAAAAAATATATCTTACCATGATCGACATGAGCAATAACAGACATGTTACGAATGTTATGCTTGTAGTCCATAATCCTACGAAGCTCCTCGACTGTGAACTTCACCTGGTGACCCGCAAAGAAAAAAAAAGTATACCGAGTCACAACCAAAAATCATGAAGTAAAACATTTCTTTAACTTCGTTAAGGGGAAGGAAGAGAACTAACCATCTTGACAAGTCTTCAAATTTCACAATGTCCAAGAATAAGATTGTAAACTGTAGATTAAAAAAAAAAACCCACGTTAAAATAATCAAATCAACCGAGCAAATAACACGAATGAGTCAAATAGCATAACACCACACAGAAATCTAAAAATCATCTCAAGATAATAAAAAATGAGCAAAACTCCATTAGCTTAGCTCCTAGCCAACTCGTCTGCTAAAATAACATTGGCGTAACAAAATCCTCATTACAGACATCTAAACATAATCATAACTTCGAAAACACACGTTTAATTACGATCCGTAATACATCTTTCAACTATTCAATTCATTGAATATTATTAACTAAGCAAAAAAGACGAGATGCCACGGAAGAATAAGAACAGAAATTACGTAGATCAGAGAGAAGAATAAGAAGAAGAAGAAGAAGAATACCTGAAAAAGATGGAGGGAGAGCAAACGAAGGCGCTCCCTTAAGCCTCCACAAGCGTATAATGGCACTGAAACAGAGTGCGTGAGAGGCAGAAATGGAAATGCTAATGGAACGTATATATATGTGGCTCCAGTTAAGAGTTCTCCTATTGCGTCCAGCTAGGGTTTCCCATTTGGGCTGGGCCTGGTGGGTGTGTTCAGGCCCATTTAGTCTATGATTTGGGCTCAAATATGGCCCACTAAATTTTCCATTTTTAACCCTTGTTACATCTGTTATTTCAGTTTTGCCCAAACTTTGAGGGAGTTGTGTATTGTTGGTGGTTTGTTGTGGATGGTGAATAGTGATTTGTTTTGAAATAGGTTGAGTTGTACATTTTGTTTCATATCTATTTCTAAATATTGAATGTTTTTTGTTATGCTATAATACTTGTTTTTTATGTTATCTTAGTCTTGTACTATTAACATTGGAAGGTTGGTTGTGATGATTTATTAGATGAAATTTAGATGAACTGTCATGTTCTAATAATCAACTAGATAAATTATGTCAATTGAGTTAGTTAGAAATTCAAATCTCCACTCTACATATTGTTAAACTCAGCAAAAAAAAAAAAAAACAAAAAAAAAAAAACAAATTATAAATTGTAATGAAATAACATAGATCAACAATTATACTTTATTCTCTAATTTTAACTCATTTTATACAACTCAAATTCTCTTCCTAAATGTAATTGAACTTTAATGGTATCTAATTATTTGTTTATAATTTTGCCCATCAAGCTGCAGAGCCCACATCAATCAATTATTATTATTATTATTATTATTATTATTTTGAGTTAAACAACATTTGAGAGTGAAGAGATTCAAACCTCTCTTCTTAGTCGAAGGAACATGCCAGTGGCCCAACGATGCTCACTTTGGCCACATCACTCAATTAGTATCAAATCAACCATTTAGCCACTAAATTTCAATTATCATTAAAATGTTAACAAAGTGTGATGTTAGTAAACTATTTAAAAACAAAGGGAATTGTAACCAAATACAATTAAAAAATTTCAGAATAGTTTCAATCAATTGAAACATTCTTAGTGTATTATTAAATCATAAAATCCTAATAGATTGATAACGCCAAAACATAAACATGGCTCAACAACTAGCGAATCTCTACTTTTAAGAAGTCGTAGGTCTGAATTCCTCCACCTCGGAAAAAAAAAAACAGCCACACCACACACCACACCATCCAAACTTGGAACATAATGGGAGTGAATCTTAACGCTTTCAAACCAAAAAATATCTGTAAAAATTTCCGAACCAGAATCTGGTACAATTTAGGCTCCTCACTAGAAAGACTTGGAGGGAGGAAAGAAAATAAAAGGTCCCGACCTCGTTTTCCCTGTAACTGGAATGTTTGTTATACAACAATGCCTAATTTTCTTTGAATGGGGAGGGGAGATTGTGATCTCCAGAAACACCCCAAATGAAACAAGCCAGTCAGTTCAACAAGAAAACAAGCTATTTAGACTTCTTAAGAAGATTGGAGGTCTGAAACTCAGCATCATCTCTGATAAAACTCCACCAAACATAGGTCAGCGGGATGGTAGTGGCGTGCCAGAGAGCATGAGCATCCACAAAGCCTTCATATGGAGGAAAATCATAGATTTCCAGAAGTAGTGCTAAGCCACCGCCCACAACCACCGTCCACAGTTTCCAGCGAGAAGGATGATGAGTGACACCAGCCCAGATTGCCCAAATAAGGAGTTGAGAGACGCCCATGGTAACACAAACAATCATGTTCCACCCTGCAAAATGTCAGTTTTTGGTTGTTTGTCATGAACCAAACATTGGTACATCAATGGAGTTGAAAATTTAAAGTCAAATCAGGTAGATGTTCAACGTATTTGACTTGTTATGATCATCAAGGATAATGGAAACTAAAAAGATTAGTATATAAAGTGATACTGACTGTAGCTTTAACCCCACTTTTAAGTCTTAAGATCGATCCTGGAAGTTACATCAGTAATTTCATAAGCACAGGGTATTGGGATGTCATAAAACAAACATTTGAGAATATTTAGATAAATTTCCACCAAGGCCGCCCATACTTGCACTGCCTTACCCAGTCCCGGAACCATACCCACAGTGACATTGACAAACATCAGGAGAAAATAAAATGTCAGTAATAAAGAAAAAGGCAGTATGAGGACTTCTCACCACCAAGCTCAGGCCATTTGGTTTGAATACGAGTGAATAAAGTTAAAAGAATAGCTTGAATGAAGAAAGATGAAAGTGGTAAATTTGATAAACTAACTAAAGAATACGTTAATCAAAAAGAACGCCTAGCTCCAAATTGATATCATTTTACTTAATTAAGGCTTATGAGAAATTGTATCACGACATTGTTAAATTTGTTCAACGTCTTGGAGACCTGGAGTGCAGAAGGGGGCCAAAAGAAGAGTAATAATTACCATAATCAAGTTCATAGAGGTTGATGTATAAGATATGCGTAAGTGCAAAAGCAAGCAAAGGAGCTGCAACCATGACTCTGGTAGCCTCATGCGTCACATTGAAACTTCTTAGAATCGCTAGAATGAGTGAAAACCCAAGTACTGCCACAGCAGATGAGTAATCTAATTTCTCTGTCAGATCCACATCACTGCACTTCAATGGCACGTAGTAACAATCAGGGCATGCTACAAAGATGAGAAATTTTAAAAATTGAAATATGGTATATAATGAGTTTATTTGCAATCTTCTTAATACTATTAGAAAACAACAAATTATGGAGTCAAAGATATAAAATTTCCATCGACATATCGACATTTCCATCGACATTCCCATATGTCCATGAGTTTGGCATTGATATAAGGGATGAATCGACATTTCTATTATATCTAACAAAATTGATTAAATATTAAAAAAAAAGCAACAAAATGTATCCTAATGTGAATCTAATATTATAACAAGTATTTTAACTCATTTAAAAAGTGTAAAATGTTTATTTATTAATTTGAATATTTTTTTGAATTTTTTGTTTTTAAAGTTTTTACAAAAATATCCATCGATATCGACATTTTATCGATATTTTCATAAAATTAAGACCTCGACATTTCCGTCGACATCGACATTTTAAACATTGGATATAAACAGGTGATATTTGCAATAATTCATGACGAAAAAATTAAAAAGCTTACCGACTGTGGAAAACAGCACTCCAAAACCAAGAGTTCATTGAAAAAAGTGCATAAATGTGCCACAAACTGGCAAATTCATAATATGCCTTCTTGTCTTGTTTCAAAGGTAACTTGTAATATAGAAGGATAAAAAAGGACAGCCAGCCATGAAAATGCATTGAAAGGTTGAGGGCAGAGAATGCTACAGAAACAGGTTCCTGGGCAAATAATGCACAACAATAATCATAAATATGAATAGGTATCATTTGAATTCCAAGTTCATACGAGTTGCTTAAGTAATTTAATAAAACAAACCTGGATCCCATATATACGCTTGAAGGGCCATTTCCCATGATATTTAACAGGCTGATAACCAAGTGCTTCTCTTTCACCCTCTCGTTTGATCATACAATGGTAACGGCAATCACTTTGGCAGTCCCATTGTTTCCACTTTAAGTAAAGTGGTTCTTGCATATACCATGGCTGATCAATGTAAACACCATCTGAAGAGAATTTGCACTGAGGAAAGCATTGCTGATCAATGCATCCTATTTCTTCACATTGTTTAACGCAAGTTCTGCAGCAAATACAAATAACAACATTATTTCCCCTTCAATGATATTTATTATGTGAAATTATGGTATTGATATCAAATAACAGAGAATTGAAAAGGCATGATCAAATAAACAGAAAAGCACTGTATTCCTATACTTCTGAAGGTACCACTAACTGCAGGTGAATGAATCATTGAAATAACCAAAGAATTACTGTCAATCAATAAAGACAAAGATGAGTAAGATTTTAAAGACAAACAATCACAAAAACTGACACAGCTAACTTCTATGCAAAAAAATGCACCAAAAGAAACCATGGATTCACAACAATTAGCCACTGCATTGATAAGATTGCATTCCAGGTCCATGGAACACTACGGAAGAAGCTGGCTCAAACATTACCTTTTATTAGCTAGTCCCTTAACAAAGTAGTCCATAAAAAAAGCTATTATAAAAACTATATGACATTAGCTTAGCATCACTTCAATTGCTTTATACAACCCAAATAAAAATAGAAGCAGGCAATGTAAATGTCGATCACTGAATGCAAAAGGAATATCAAGATTACAATTGGGGCTTGAGGCAGAAAACTAGGTATTCATAAATCTGATGGGAACTATATCATCTATAAGATGGAACATTTGAGGTTTCCAGGATTCACTAGTTTGAATAAAGCTGAAGAATATACAAAGAAAATTTAGACAAAAAGACTAGTACCTGTATTGTGGGTCAACATCGCCTGCACTAGCATTTAAGCCTTGCACAAAGCAGGCAAACACCACTAGCAAGACAAACCGATAGCACTCCCTCATCTGTTTAGAAATTTCTCAGATATTAGAGACATCCAAATGGCTTCAAATATTAAGCTGTGACAATAACTTAGAAAATATATCCGGGGAAAGGAGAATTAACGACCACGACAATTATGAAGGAACTCATTAATATCATGGCCATCAATTCTTTTCAGCTGTAGCTCTTCCACATCAGTGCATTAGGAAGCCAGAGATCTGCAACACTCCGAAGCTTATTCGGGCGTCAATGGAACGGAAAAGGAAAATGACGAATAATGACAGACAAGAGAAAAATAAGAACACAAAGAAACTAGCTGATGTCTAAAAGATTGTTCAAGATATATTAGGAGAGGCACAATCATTCATAAGATACGGAAATTGGATTGACCACTAAAGATCAACATCCTACACCTAATTCTTTGATTCGGAATCAAAACGTCCCATGATAATGAAATCCAACACATCAATTCGCCAATCACCAAATGAGTTCAACATCGATCAGTGTAAGAATCAGCTTGTAAAATGGCCGATTGGATAATTAGAGTTGAATCAGATTTCAAACAATCAGAAATTAAACAAGAGGAAGTGAGAATTGAGTTCTTTTACCTTTTCGGCAGCCGATAGGGAAAATCAGGCGTTTGGGCTGAAGACTGAAGCTCCAACAATGGCGAAAAGAGTTGGTGAGCACAGGAACAGGAAATTGAGAGTTTAATTGGGCATGGAGTATTACGAAGAAAGCTAAAGACCTAGACCAAACATTGGGGAATATGAATCTTTCTCTTCTATTCCATTTCTCTTGCCATTGTTTATTATTTCTATTTTAAAGAAATAAGTCATTGTTTTCAATTTTTGGAACTCGAATTAAAATTATTGATCACTTTTCTTGGGGGTTATTACTAACCATTCTTATTTATTTTTGGGAGAAAAAAAAAAATTTATATCTTTGTTGGGTTGTATATCAATTTTCATCCTAAACTTTCAATGTCATCAAATTAGATCTTAAACTTAGATAAATGTTGCAATTTTTACTCTCAATTCAAATTTAGCTAATTTTTAACAAAAAGCAATGTAAAAATCTTCATAAATTTATTGATTTTATTCTTTGCATAAAAATAAGTTTGAATATACAAATCAATCATTGAATAACTTTACCAAAATTTACAAATTTCAACAAAAAAAATTTAGCTCCAATGTCGTTTTTTTTCCTCTTGAAATTTTATCAATTTTGTACCGTGCGTATGTTTTATAATTCATTGAGCACATAAGAAAACTTTTTTGAACAATATTTAGAGTGAAACTTATTAGAAGATTGATTGCAACACTTCCTAAAGCTTAAAGGTTAAGATTGCAACATTTATCTAAGTTTGAAGTGCAATTTATTGAAATTGAAAGTTTTGGGTAAAAATTGATACAATTTGACAAGTTTAAGGTTAAAAATTGATTTATATCGTCACACATTAAGTTCAACATAATAAGTGGGAGTGTGAGGATTCAACACTTTGACCTCTTAGTTAAGAGTTATGCCTTAACCAGTTGAGCTAGACTTAAATTAGACTTAAATTAGTTATTACAGAAGAAGATTCAAAATTACAATGAATTAGAAATATCTGAACTACTAAATTATGTGCCTATAAAGATGTTTTAATTATTCTTATCTTGTATATCGATGAAAAATGGAGATTGAAATTTATGCTTGAATTTGCTTTAGGAGAATAGCTTATCGAATCTGCATGTTCCAGTTCAACTCTACTGATGAATGGGGACGGGCAAGTGCTTGCAAAATAGAGAAATTGCTCATTCATGTGGTGTCAGCTAATTGGGTGAACTTTGAGTGAAGAAAAGTAAGTAAATACGTTCAATAGGGGTGTACAAACAATCCGATAACCCGGACTACCCAACCTAAACCGTGTTTGGGTTAGATTTTTTTTTCGGTTTGTGTTGGGTTAAAATTTTGGAGAATCGAATTTTCGGGTTGGGCTTTTTAGGCTCAGGTTGACCCAACCCAACCCAACCCAAAATTTATGGTTTTTTTTAATATATATACTTATAAATGAATTATTTGTGAACTTTTAATGTTTTTCATCTAGGATTGTAATGAAGATTAAGATGTTATGAACTTTGAAGTTTGATATTTGAAATTTATGTGACTTTAGTTATTAATTCAAGCAAAAAGTATTTTAAATAATTAAGAAAATTATTAAAAAAATAAAAAAACTCAACTCGGCGACCCAGTTGGGTTGGGTTGGGTTGCAACCCTTAATTGGGTCATTCGGGTAGTCAACCCGACCAACCTGAATATTTTCGGGTTGGTCCCAAAAAACCCTTCAACCCAACCAACCTGAATATTTTTCGGGTTGGTCCCAAAAAACCCTTCAACCCAACCAACCCAACCCATGTACAATTTTTGCATAACTGAATAATTGCAGAATCTAATTGTAAGTTAAAGTGACAAAAATGTTAAGTAAGGAAAACAAAGATTGCATAACTGAATTGCAGAATAAAAAATTGTAAGATTGAATAGCAAAACAAACGGACTTGATAAAAGAAATGATAATTTGAACAAAAACTGACCGTAGCAGAGTGTTAACCAACTGATGAAAATTGCAAGAGAAATTCCTTAGAGAAATGAGGGAAGATATGGCTCAAGTATGTCATTGCCCTAAGTTGTAAATTGCAAATCAACCTACTCTACACACAATTGCAAACCAAAATTGCTACTCATATTCACCTTATAAGTAGGTTTTTAGAATGCTAAGTGAGTGACTTATATGTCTATAGTCCATCTATCTTAGATCATTTGGCTCAACAATTTTATGGGTTTTGGAGTCTTTAATCCCTATGTCTAGGGTAAAGAATTGACTTATGTCTAAGTTCTTGTCTCCATCACTTGTGCGAAATCCGTTTATCACTAACCTCGTCGGTATTAGATCTAAGCTCGAGTTGCTACCCTAGTTGATCAATCTAGGATCTCAATGGAATTTTATTCAACACAAGCGAACAATTGAAATGTAGGCTCAATTTTCATTGTACTTTTTGGCTAGATTTACTTCTTAGGGAATTCACATCCTTGAACTCCCTAAAAAGTTTAGCTCATATTAAAAGTAAAAATCTCACAACAACTTCTAGAAATTAATTTCATACTAGAAGAATAAATTAAAATGCTAATTGCAACAAAAAAACTAAAGGAATTAGAGAGAGCTTGCTATCCAATCAGAATTTAAAAACATGAAAGCAATTAGAACACGAGACTAATTCCTGGACAAACCCACAAATAAAAGAAATACAAAGAAACTCTCCAGAGGAATCCTTATTCAAGCTAAATCATAGGAGAAACCTATGAATAAAAATTCCAGAGAAATACCCATCAATTGTTTCATCAATCTAAACTCAATTCAAAAGCTTAATACAATAGGTAATGAGCAAAAAAAACATGAGAATTACAACAAAATGAACTAAAACAGAAACTAACTAAAAAATAAAGCAATTTCAACAACCATTCAAGCCATTGTTCATAAATCTTCCCTTAATCTCCAATTGACTCAATCCCTCAACTATTTTTAGGAAGAGATTGAGTCTTAACAACCCAAGTTTTCACTTGAATTGGACTGGAAACATGGAGAAAAAGCAGAACCAAACTTGTAGCATAATTTCGATCAAAAATAGAGGAGAGAATTGGAGAAAAACATAGAAAAATTGGGAAGAAAACCCACGGCTACAACTCCAAAAAAAAACCCTCCAAAAAACCATACTTATCTCCTCATCTTTTTCTCCTTTTGTAGGCCTTTGATGGAACTGAAATGTGGGGGCTTTAAGAAAAGATTTTTAGTTTAAAAACAAAGCTCAAGTCTAGTGCAAGTGCACATCGTCGATGCAAGTAATATAAAACTGGAAGTATTCCAGAGTATCGATCCCACAGGGAACAGATACAACAAAATTCAAATGATAGCAAAAATTATTTTCAAATTGCAAGTTCGGTAGCCAAGGTTATACAAATGTTGAGAGGTATTTTTGGCAAAAGAAAATAAATAAATAAAAAGTAATAAATATGAAAAAGGAAAATTCAAGTTGTTCATGCCCCTTTGGAAAGAAATGCAACTAAAATGCAATTGCAATCATAGCTAATACAAGAAACTAAGTAAACCGAATTCAACTCCTATTCGACCTTCTATGAAATATCTTTAGGAGGCTAAGTGATTAAACCTATATTCTATGGCTAATTTAACTTAGATATTTCCACGCATAACTCTAGTGGTTTTGGAGTCTCGCCCTATATCTAGGGTCGATGTTCAGGACTTATGTCTAAGCCTTTTCCTCCATTGCTTTTGCGACATTCATCTTTCCTTAACCCTTTCAGTATTAAAGTCAAGCTTGACAAGCAACACTAGTTGGCCGACTAGGTTTACCCAACATTGAACTCACCAAAAGCAAACAAAGTTCAAGTGTTAGCTAGATTATTTTTGTTATTGAGCCTTACATCTTTCCTCTAAGGCATTTACAAACTTGAATCCCTAAGGAAATTTAGCTCATCATTGCAAAAACGAAAAAAAAAATCTTTAAAGTAATAAAAATGCATAACTGTGAATGAAAGAAAGAATAGATAAAGTTCTAGAATGTAGAAATAAAAATAACTTAACCAAAACTTAAAAGAACATAAACTAGAATAAAACTTTGGTAGAAGAAAATTAATTCTAACAAGCTGAAAATTTTATTAAGAACTAAGCACTCAATGCTGAAAATACAATAAAAACTTAAACAACTAACTTGAATCTTGAAATACAACTAAATGAATGAAAATACAACAATAACTAAGTTCTTAAAACAGAAGAAAATAAATTCTAAGAAATGGAAGAACACAACCCCGTTTTCACTTTTTACTCAATCGACTCAACTCCACTTTTTTTAAAGGGAATTGAGGCTTCACTTCCTTCAACTTTCGTTGAGGAAGGATTGAGTTTCGAAGTTGAAAGGGGTTGGAAAACAGAGGAAAAACAGCAGCAACAGAGAAGAAAAAACAGAAGCCTTTTGATAGCACACAATATGTGCTATCTTTATGCTTCATTTTATGCTAGTTTTGAGACTTAAAAATATGCTTTTCACGTTCATAATCGTTTATTTTGTAGAAATTGAGCATTTGGAGCAAAATGAAGATTTTAGAAGAAATATGGTGATAAATGTGCTAATTAAGCAACCAATTTTGGGGATAATTTTTGGAGAAGAAAAATATTCCTAATTTAATTAGGTTATGAATTCCTAATTTAATTAAGTTATGGATTCCTAATTTAATTAGGTTATGAATTCCTAATTTGATTAGATTTTGGATTCTTAATTTAATTAAATAATGAATTCCTAATTAGATTAGGATATGGATTAACCCATTATAAATACCCACATTCTCTTCACTTCAAGACATTCAACTTTGGAGAGCACAACTCTAAATTTCTACATACAAGAGTGAGAAGAGATCTGAGGGAAATATTCAAGACCAAGTTGTGGAGATCATAAGGAGACGGAAAATCGACACACCAACATAGTTTTTCTCTTCCTTCTTTTTATTTAGTATTTAAATGTTGTTTAAGAGTTTAGATTTTGTGATAGTGAACATGAGTGGCTAAACTCTTTTCTTATTCTAGGGATTGATGTAGCCATTAGACCTTATATTTTAATTATTTAAATTCCATGATTGATTGTCATTAATTTCATTCATGCTTTTATATTCTTAATGGTTTTTATCTTTTGATCACGGATTAAATGTTATGTTGGTCTAAATTCACGCTTGAGAAAGGTAATTTAGATTAGATTCTAATTGCATGACTAAAGGTAGTTCTAACTTGATAATGATTAGGGCTCCTTTCGAAGTTGTTAATGAAGGAACGTAATGCTATGCATAACGTTAAAAATCATCAGAGATGTAGGTTTTGCCTTATTGCATAAGAATTGTTTGTCCTCGAGAGAGTCATTCATGATAAAAGACTTC
Organism: Trichosanthes truncata; assembly: GCA_033996785.1. Taxonomy (NCBI): domain Eukaryota; kingdom Viridiplantae; phylum Streptophyta; class Magnoliopsida; order Cucurbitales; family Cucurbitaceae; genus Trichosanthes; species Trichosanthes truncata. The sequence continues at coordinate 22,895,489 of JAWPNB010000008.1, read as the reverse complement.
TAGACTTATGAAATATTTGTTTGATCAATCTTGGATGTTTAAGTAATTTATTTATTTTAGTCTAATAAGGTGAAATCAACTCCCTAGGATATTCTCTCATCTGATTGTTTCAATTTTTATTATAATTGTTTTATTTAAATCTTGCATCCATCATTCAATTCTATTCTCTAAATAAAATTGGGCGATAATATTCGTAGTACTTAAGTGAATTAGAAAACTAATCCTGAGGACGATACTCGAACACTCTTTCACTATATTAAAACTTGACCCGTACACTTGCGGTATTGCGCAAAAATTATGCAACAAGTTTTTGACGCCGTTGTCGGGAATTGGCGACTATTTAATTCACTTAATATTGTGGAGAAATCACTTGGTCTTAATTTAGAGTTTTATATATTTTTATTATTTATTTTATTTTATTTTACTATTTTATTTTATTTTTCTTCTTTTTAGATTTGGGCTGTTTATGCGAAGAAACAAGGTAATCGTCCCATTTGATCCTAAGATAGAAAGAACGTGCAGAAAAATTCGAAAGGAAAAAAGAGACCAGTCTAAATCCATGGTTGAGCAGGAAGAGCCAAAGGCTATCAAAGACTACTTCTAGCCTGTGTTCCCTACAGAACACTCTGGAATAGTCTATGGACCAATAAATGCCAACAACTTTGAGCTTAAGACATGACTCATTCAAATGGCTAGAGATAGTGCTTTTAAAGGATATCCTTTAGAAGATCCACACTCTCACCTTAGATCTTTTCTTGAAATTTGTGGAACTGTAAAGATAAATGGTGTTTCTGCTGATGCAATTCGCTTACGTCTTTTTCCTTTTTCTTTGCAGGATAAAGCTAAGGATTGGCTTAAGTCTTTATCACCTGGGAGCATTACCACATGGGAAGAATTAGCTCAGTGATAAGCCGTGAAATTAAGGCTTATTTAAACCCTCAATTGCTCGAAAAAACTCTTATTTGTCCTAATATTAATTGAAAATGGTGGAAAATTGTTGAAAGAAGGAAATAATGAAATGTGATAGCAATTGAAAAAGATTTCTAAGTATTATGGTTCTTTTGCAGGAATTGCCAAACCAAATTGCCAGACCATTGCCAAACCGGCGAATTGGCAATCCTGGAGCAGGGAATGTGACATTGCTAAATCAGATTGTCAATCTGGTTTGGCAATTTGATTGGCAATCTGTGTCTGGGCAGAAAATTCTGGGCGCGAACGAAGAGAAAATTCCGCACGAATCAAGGGAATTGGAGCATGATTTTTGGGCAATCTTCAACCCTAATGAATGCCTACAAATGAGGAAGAAGAAGAGGAGCCATTAATCGGATTTTGAGGGCGATTTGAAGGACCAATTTTCGTGGGTTTTTGGGTTTTAAAAAAGGAAAAAATTCTGCATTAAACCCATTTCGAGATTCTTCAATTACAGCCCGATTTGGAGGAAATTAAGCACGATTTTTGGGCATTCTTCAACCCTAATGAAGGCCTATAAATAGGAAAGAAGAGGAGGAGCAAAGAAGGGGGAATTTCGGAGGCAAGGAAAGAAGCAACCTTCATTTTTCGAGCTCTGTTTTTTTGGAAGTTTTTTTTTCTGTTTTATCTCATTTCAAAGTACTGAAGTCAGTTTATTTTATTGCAATTTTCTTTCTGGATTAGGGAGAATTGTTGAAGAACAATCTCTATTCTCCATTTGGTTTATTATGAATTAAGTTTAAGTGTCAATTTCAATTCTAGTTAGTGAGTTTAATTCAAGAACTTTACTCTGTTTTTCTGAATTTTCGTTTCTGTTCACCGAGGTCCAGTTTTCTGTTTTTAATTTCCTTCTTCTATGACTAATTACTGTGGGAGTTCTACTGTTGTTCTCAATCAAAGATCCAAATTGAATTAATTTCGTGATTCATCCCAGCAACTACCCGCAAGTTTCTTTTAGAATTCTCTTTGATTTCATCTTGTATTTTGCTGCAAAGTGTTCAGTTCGGTGAGGTGTTGTTTTTACTCAAGTTAAGGTCTCGTGAGAGTGCTTAAAGCCCATCAAGTTAAGGAGCAAAATGAAGTAAAGCCGATTTCAATTATTACCCTCCGTTCTTTTTTATTCAATTGGAAAATTTCTGGAACTTTTGAATTAATTGTCCAAATAGATGTTAATGTTTAATACCTTATTTGTTTGATAAAGTTGTCTTAATTAGAGTGAAATTTTGTTTTGATTAGCAATTTACCTAATTTTCCCAATATGAACTTCTCTTCCAAAATTAGTTTTAGGATTTTTATATTTAAGTTGAGCTAAAACTTCTTAGGGGGTTCAAGGATGTGAATTCCCTAAGAAGTAATTGTAGCCAAAATTTCAATGAAAATCAAGCCTACATCTCAATTGTTTGCTTGTGTTGATTTAATTTCCGTTGAGATCCTAGATTGATCAACTAGGGTTTCAACTCAAGCTTAGATCTAATACCGACAGGGTTAGTGACAAGTGGATTTCACACAAGTAATGGAGTAAAAGAGCTTAGACATAAGCCATTCCTTACCCTAGACATAGGGATTAAGGACTCCAAGACCCATAAAATTGTGAGCCAAAAATCATCTATGATGGAGGGACTATAGACATATAGAGTCCCCACTTAGCCTCCTAAAAAACCCAATTTTGAGGTAATAGGAGATGCAATTTTGGTTTACAATTGAGTGTAGAGTAGGTTGGAATTGTAATTTTGGTTTGCAATTACGACTTAGGGCAATGACATTCTTGAGCCCCATCCTTTATCATTTCATTCTTAAGTTCATTCAAATTGCCATTTCATATTGCCAATTTAGATTAGCAATTTAATTCTGCAATTTTAGTCTTTTCGCACATTGCCATTCTGGATTAGCAATTGGAGTAGCAATTTCTGTTATTTCCAATATTGCCATTCTGGATTAGCAATTGAATTAGCAATTTCGATTTTCCACCAACAACTTGATTTTTGTATTTTTTTCTTTTCAAACTTGCAATTTGCCTTACACTTTTGCAAAACAAAATCTTTGTTACTCCGTTCCCTGTGGGATTCGATACTTGGTACTCAGATACCATTTTATATTACTTCGATCTCGTGCGCTTGCGTGAACACCGATCACTCAGGCATTCCTTACAAAGTTTTTCCCACCTGCCAAAATAACTAGGCTCAGAATAGAAATTGGCACATTTAGACAACACGATGGTGAGCAGTTGTTTGAGGCATGGGAACGCTACAAGGAAATGTTAAGAAAGTGCCCTCAGCATGGATATCCAAACTGGCTCCAAATTCAACAACTTTCTACAATGGTTTGACTAGTAACACTAAAACCATCTTAGATGCTGCAGCTGGGGGTAACTTCTTAGCTAAAACTGTTGAGGATGCCCGTACATTATTGGAAGAGATGGCAACTACAAGCTACCAATGGCCTTCTGAACGTTCCACTTCTAGAACAGTTGCTGGTTTATGTGAGGTTGATGAGGTAAGTTCACTGAAAGCTCAAATGGCTTCTTTGACTCATGCTTTAAATAAACTTGCAGGAATAGGGAACTCCCAATCAATTGCAACAATTGCAGCTGCCAACAATCCTCAATTATATGAGGAGCCTGATATTGAGCAAGCCCAATATATAAACAATCACAATTTTGGCTACAAGAGCAATCAGATGCAGAATTCATTGTCCACCCACTATCACCTAGGTTTGAGGAATCATGAAAATTTTTCTTATGCTAATAATAAAAATGTTTTGCAACCTCCTCTAGGATATGTATCCACTTCACAACAGCAAGAGAAAAAGCCATCATTAGAAGACATATTGGGAGCATTTATTATTGAATCCAGAAATATAACCACCTAACTAGAAAATACGGTAAGTGGACATGGAGCTGCTATAAAAATATGGAAGTCCAACTTAGTCAGATGACATCTTCTATGAACGCCATGCAGAAAGGTAAGTTTCCTAGTGACACTGAGGTAAATCCTAGAGAACACTGCAAGGCTGTGACCTTAAGAAGTGGAAAGCAACCAAAGGAGATTGAAAAGAGACCAGTTGAGGAACCAAACATTATTAAAAATCAGGCAACGACAAAAGAAGTAGAGCATGAGGCAACATTTTTGCCTACAACAGAGAAGCTTTCTAACTCTACTAAGGTGAAATCAACTCCCTAGGATATTCTCTCCTCTGATTATTTCAATTTTTATTATAATTGTTTAATTTAAATCTTGCATTCATCATTCAATTCTATTCTCTAAATAAAATTGGGCGATAATATTCATAGTACTTAAGTGAATTAGAAAACCAATCCTGAGGACGATACTCGAACACTCTTTCACTATATTAAAACTTGACCCGTACACTTGCGGTATTGCGCAAAAATTACGCAAGACCTTTGTGTGAGAAAAACTCATATGCTTTTGTCTCAATTTCTTCCTTCTTTTATAAGTTTTATGGGCTAGGGTTTCCATGTTTGTTCATGTGTAGCTTGGGTCAACTTGCCTTGCTGAATTCGTGGAGAAAAATGACATAAAATCTCCAAAATTTCGCTAATCCCATATTTGGTGCGTTTTCCAGATTTTTGAATGCAATTGCATTTCTGTTGCATTGTTTTCCAGATTTGCCAGAATTGCAATGCAATTGAATTTCTGTTGCGTTCTTCAAATTCCTGCACAAAAACATCAAGTAAGTGTGGTTTTCATTTTCTTTTGTTTTCTTTTCTCCACTTACTTAAGTTAAAAGGCTTCCAACAATAATTCAATTTAAATCAATTTTTTGCTAGCCTTTTATCTAATAACACACATAAAATAACAAGAATAATTAAGTATAATGGTCTAGTCTTCCTTAGGGTTGAATGTTACCCAGAAATCATGCTTAAGAACCTCCAAATCGTGTAGCAAATGAAGACTTTCCTTATCTGGTTCTGTAAAGATTCCTTCCTTTTTTGATTTTTTTTTCTGCTACTTCAGAATTGCAACTTCATCTTGCAATTTCGGTTATGCAATTTCTACAATTCCTGCACACAAGAAATTCTTCTTAGTTTATCTTTATATTTTCCTCATTCTTTCTTTCACATGCACTTCTCACAAATTATTGATGTTTTTCAAGCCTTTACCAACTTTCTCCTATGATTTCTAAAACAAAGCAAGCATAAATTAAACTTATGAGAGTTAAATAAGTCTTAATTCTATGGCTTATCACCAGCTCAATACACTTTGATGCCCAAGTTAGACGAGAATTTATCTTAAGCTTGGCAAAAATAAGAATATAATTGTGTAGCGTAACTAGTGAGACCTTTTTTCCTATTTATAAAGGGATAGGCTTAGAGTTTTTGGTTGCTCCAAATATTATGCTCACATCGTCGTTGTAGATCTCACAAATCAATGAATATATGCATACCATAAATGATGTAAGATTCTCAAGCACAATCACTGTGATTTATAGAATGGAATGAGGAAGATCCCTAAGGTCAGCCCATTTCTCCTTGGGTCAAGTCATTCTTGAGCTAGGTTGTTTGCCTTAGCTCGAGGGGAGCCAACCTAATGGGATTGGCTCGGTCCAAGGGGAGTCAGACTATGTGATCTCTACTCAATCCACGAAGGGTCAACCTCAAGGTCCCAACCCAGCTTGGTTAGGAATAGGATCTCTCCTATCATGTCGCGTTGTAGCTCTTTTGTAGACTTAGCTTAATGTCGATTTTTCTACCCGATTTATAATTGAATAAGATGCGTTAATTTCACCCCTAACTTCATTCTTATTCTATTTTCATTTATTTTCTTCATCATCAAGTAAATGAAGCTTAAAATGGACTAATTAGCAGTGGACTATGTGTTGGGAGTACTTTTAATGATGCTTTTAGATTGTTAAAATTGCTTCCTCATAAAAATGTATATTTTGATTGCAATTTAGAAGTCTTTTTCAATTAAGCAATGGATAGGTGTTTGATCTAAGGGCTTTTCATTTAAACACTCCATCTTCAATCTCTCACTATACATTTTCTTTCCTTAATTACACACTACATACATTCTCTCACTTACTAACTTCTTCCTAACATATGCATTTTGTCATTAATCACTCTCTTCTCTCCCTTACTTTTTTTGTTGCAAACATCTTTTGTTCATCATTGTTTTACAAAAACAAAATTTCCTCTTTAATCTCTCTCGTGTTATTGTTATCACCCACATTTTCTTACTAGTCTTTCTCTACACATACAATCTCTTGATGCAAATACTTTCTTAGATCACTTGTGATATTATTAAAAATTCCATTGTTTTTAATTTAAGAATTCTGGATCTTTTGAAGGTTTAAAAAAAAAAGAATTCTGGATTTTTTTTGAGAATATGTGGGGTAAAAAATTTGGGATCTTATTTTTCATTTAAGAAATTGGTCAATTGTGAAAATATTTGTTGGGTAAACGTTAGTTGTTCAAAGAAAAATATACTGTTATTCAACATTTGTTTATAAAAAGGTACTTCAAATGTAAATCTTCATCCTTTTAATATCATCTGACTTATTATGGTGTAGCATGGACAGATAAGTGAGTAAGAAAAGTAATATTTAGTATATAGGACACTTTGATTTAACTTTTGTTCTTTTAGACTATAACATTATGGAAGTGAAGATTCAAATTTGGACAAATTTTCTAATTAATCCCTTAATTAGTTAACTAGCTAATATTAGCCACTTTCATAGAATTATGATGCATATAGATACACATATAATGCAAGTAAAAAAGTTAAGACCAATAATTGCTATTTGGTATATATTCATTGGTCTATAAATGTTAGAACAATCATTGCTATTTGGTACATCAGTAGTAGATCTTTTGTAAAGCACATGGCTATGTCCAACATTAAATAAATATCTGTCTTTCTATTTATAACTCTCAATAAACTAATTGAATTTAATCATTTGTCTTAGGATAAGGGATTAGAGGGTTTTTTTTTTTTTTGACAATATGTGGAGTGGAGTATTCGAACCTTTGATTTCTCTTTTGAAGGTACAAAGCTTTATGCTAGTTGAACTACGCTCATGTTAGGCGATAGGATCGGAGTTAGTTCAAAATCAAATTTAATTAACTTAGCCTAATTAGTTTGAGGAAGTTAAATATTTCAATTAATATTTTACATATAAATGCACAAATTCGGACAAAGGGTGCGCACCTAATTTGCACGTGAAGCTAACATTGAATTTGTATTTGTGAGGGTAAAGAGGTGGCATGTTGATCGGCTATGCTACACGCAAGTGCACGTGATCGAAGTAATAAGAATCTGGAAGTATTCCAGAGTATCGTACCCAATGGAACATGTTTTAATAAAATTTATTAAAATGGCACACAATCGTTTACAAATTACAATTAAAGGTAACTGTGGGTGAAAATGATTTGTGAGGTGTTTTGACTAAAAGAAAAATTGTTAAAAATATCAATGGAAATAAAAAAGGGATTCAAATATGCTTTTGCTCTATTGAAAGAAATTGTGGCCTAATTGCAATTGCAATTGTAATACTTTGACTCAACACTTAAGCTTTGTAAACCAAATTCAACACCTATTCGACCTTCTATGAAATATCTTTAGGAGGCTGAGCGATTAAACCGATATTTCTATGGCTAATACGAACTTAGTTAATTTTGAAACACAATTCTTTTGGTGTTAAAGGTTTTGCCCTATGTTTAGAGTCAAAAACAAATTCCTATGTCTAGGCTATTTTCCTTTATTGCTTTTATGAAAACCCAATTTTTATCTAACATTTTCAGAACTAGACTCCAATTATTGTATACTAATCTAGGTGATCAATCTAAACTAGTAATGAAAATTTCAATCAATAAAAGCAAACAATGCTATAAGATTAAGCTAGGTTGCTCTTACATACTAGGCCTTTATTCCTTTCTCTAGGGCATTCTCATGCTTGAATCCCAAAGAAAGACTTAGCTCATAATTAAAGAAAAGAAAAATAATGATTTAAAAGAATCAAAGTGCATAACTAAAATATAATTAATAAATACTTGAATAACAACTCAATAATAATGAAAGAACAACTAAAATTCTATTAATCAAAATAAATTCAGCAATTAATTAATTTCAAGAACAAAAGGGAAGAATAAAACAGAAGCTAAAACTCAAAATTACAGCAACAATTAAGTTCCTAAAACAGAAGCAAATAACTTAAATAAAACAGAAAATAAATTCTAAGAAATGGAAGAACATATCCCCTTTTTCACTTCTTATTCAATCGACTCAACTCCACTTTTTTCAAAAGGAATTGAGTCTTCACTTCCTTCAATTTTCATTGAGGAAGGAATGAATTTCGAAGTTTAAAGGGGCTGGAAAACAGTAGCAAACGAAAATAAAAACAGCAGAAAATTGACAGCGGAAAATCGTGGAACAGCAGCAACCGTGGCCGAAACGGCAAAAAACTGATTCCGTTCTTGAGGCTTCTTCTCCAATATTTATAGATGAATTGGGCTAGGGTTTCCTTCTTGAATGAGGCACAATTATGGCTAAAATCTTAGCTAAAATCGTGGAACCAATATCTCACAAAATTCCTAGATTTTAGGAGATTTGCAGATTTTCCTTTAATTTCCAGATCTATCAAATTTGCAATTGCAATGCAATTGTATTTCTGTTGCATTCTACAAATTCTTGCACAAAAACATCAAGTAAGTGTGGTTTTCATTTTCTTTTGCTTTCTTTTCTCAATTTACTTAATTTAAAAGACTTCCAACAATAATTCAATTTAAACCAACTATTTGCTAGCATTTTTATCTAATAACACACATAAAATAACAAGAATAACTAAGTATAAAAGCCAAATAATTCTCATAAATGAGAATTATCACCTGTAAAACAAAGAAAACATGCACACCGGTGTGGCGCTTGCCACAGCCACTCCGATGCTTAAGTTCGAGAGGAAAATAGTGTAGCAAGCTATTAGAGAGTAAAGATTGAGAATGAATTAACTCCAACAGATTTATAATGTAGTATTTATATGAGGATGACTTGGGGTCTCCCCTTTGCGAATTGGATTAGGTTTAGGATAGAAAGTGAGGCCTTTAGGGTTTATTGGGCTGCAGATGTGCGTGGAGCACGTCCATGTAAGCAAGAACTGGGTCGGTTGGTTTGGCTTGACCCAGTCTGGGCCGAGTTGGGCCCCTCAGCCTTTTGTCCATTTTTCTGATTTTTGTGGGCCCAATTTCACTTCAAGCCTCCGTTTCAACCCTATTTGATTTAATTGTCTTCTATTCTCTTCGATTTGATCTGGTTGTCCAAATTTATCCACAACAATAGAGTTCATTATTCATTTTTTCAAAGAGGCTTGTAGAAAAATTGATTTTACTTTTTTTTTTTAATATTTTTTTCAAAAGTTATTCCAAACCCACTATAAGTCCACCTTTGTTCCTAGATGATATATTAGCAAAATCATCACCTTTGTTCCTAGATGATATATTAGCAAAATCATTTCAACTATAAATTTTAATGATTTTTTTATGCCAATATAGTATAATTTCTCTATAAAATACATTTCAAATCTAGATTTTAATTAAAGTAAGATATTTAGTCCAATAATATAGTATATGATATCTTTGAAAAAAAAACATTTCAACTAGAAATTTCAATCACAATTCTCCTCCCCCGGTTGCTACCACGTAACTTGGTTATGGTAAAAGTCTATTGATGTGTATGCTAATCGTGTGATATCTACAAAGTAGTATAGCGTTTCTTTGAAATATCACGCATATAATAATAATATATTTGGAAAAAATATATTCTATGACATATCGAAGACTTCATATAAAAATTTTAAAAAAAGAATTTTGTATCCACAAGTTATTGGGCATCAAAGGTGTTTCAGAAAATCTTGTTTTAAAAGCCCGTCGCTGTTGGGATATTAAATTACAAAAATTTCATATGGCATGAAAAGATTATAATATATAGGGAAAAAAACATTTTGGACCTTAAACTTGGCATATTGTATCAATTTTAACCCTAAATTTGAATTAGTATTTTAATTTACACCCTCAGTTAAGTTTCTATTTCAATTCCCGTTAAAAAGATTTTCTACACATGCCCAAAGCCACATGTTACTCTATAATAGGTACTTATTTGTTATTTTTTAAAAAGATAAAATTGCTGAAGAGAAAATTATAGTAGACTCGTTAGAGTATTTTTCAATTTAAGGGCATAGTTTTTTTTTTCACTTCTTATCTTCTCTGATTTTGCTACTTTTTTTCATTTTATTAATGGAGCGTTTTTCAATTTCAGGGTAGGATTCTACTTGGTCCATCGATTCTTGGTATAAACAAAGTTTATTTGCACTAGATTTTTTCTCAATGGAGTACTCACATTCTCAAATCGGTCATCAATATTGGTTTGTTGTTCTTTTTATTTCTCGTCGACCTCAAGCACTATTTGTCCTCCATCCACAACAACAGGCATAGGGCTTTCGAAATCGCACTCTCCAGAATCTCTGTCCCCTTCCTCTCTAGCATTAATGTCGCCTTCATCCTCCGTAAGACCGTCGACGAAGTCGATAAGGTCGGCTACAACCAATTCATTATATGCATGGGCGTCACTCTATTTATCACCGCCTTCCTTGTTATTGCCGGTATTTAAGCCGAGCTCAAACTCCTCACCATCAAAGTCACTGAAACCACCATGGCAGCTATTGCCTTCAACGATGTTGTCGCTTGGATCTTCCTCACAATTGTCGTCACTGGTAACGACACTGAAGGCGAGGGGAAACACAAGACACTACTACTACAAATTTGACCTTTATTGACGGCTAAAAAATGTCAACTATCACTTTTGTTGACATTTTTTGGCCTTCAATAATGGCGGTGTCAACATATATAAAACGTCAACAATTCTATATTAGTTGACGGTCAATAAACGTCAACTGTTATGTTTTTATTGACGTGTTTTGACCATCAATAATAGTAATGTTGACATGTATTAACCATCAACTATAACCTACAACCGTCAACAATAACATCTTTATTGACGTTTATGAGCCATCAATATAGGGTATAGCTGACATTTTGTCACCGTCAACATTCATACCAAAACGTCAATAATACTTCTTTTATTGATACTTTTTGACTGTCAATATAATCTTGTCGTGACGTGTTTTAGCCGTCATCTATAACTATACTTGACGTTGTGTGCTGTAAAGTTTGACACATTTGTTGACTGATTTGAGCCGTCAATTATAATAGTTTTGTTGTCATTTTTTAACCGTCAACTATACGTAATTGGAGAAAATTAATATAAAAAAAAACCAGATCTTTTTCATCCCTCCTCTACAACCTGTATTTAAAGGTACAAAACTACCAAATTTGCAGTTTCACAACTACCAACCTGCATTTCACACAAAACTAACTAATAATTCAATTGCAAACCAACAATTACTTAGCTCTCAATGTTATAGTTGCATAGATTCACTCAAGAGTAGATAACAACATCACTTAAACAAGTTTATGAATTTTAACCACATTTTCATCCGGAAATAAATTTCATCCAAATACAGAATCATAAATGAACCAATAGATTTTCATTAACTAATAAGCTAAACGTATCTACAAAGAAGTATCATAACAACGTATCATATCAAGCAAGTTATTTAAAAACTAACATATGAGACAAGTAATGTTACAAACATTCATCACATTCAAACTAAGAACAAAAGTTAAAGAACATTGATAAGTTTTAAAAAGAGAAACAAATAAATAAACAAATGATATGTGATAAATTACGTGTTTTCTCTTTCGTCGATCAATTGCTGCACTTTTCATGTTGTTCTTTGAAAGTCCAGACCCAGGGGAAATACCATACTGCATCGGTGAAAGGGAAAGTGTAGCAGCAGGAGAAGCTGCCATGGCAGGGGCTGTGGTAGGCACAGGTGCCTGAGGTGGAGCAAAAACTAGGGGTGGTAGAGCTGTAGGTTCGGGAAGTGGTCACGGTAAAATATGTTTCAAACGATTGTTCCTATAGTTCTTCCAGAAGTAAAATTACTGCATGTGTGCCAATTCCTAAGAAATGCAACTGTGTTAAAATACTAAGAAAAAAGAGTAGCTTTTGCCATCTCTACTGTTTTTCATCATACCAAAGCATGAAAGCCTGGGGTTTCCATCCTGAGAGAAGATATCAACATTTTACACAGAACCACCAGGTCTATCACCCTAGAAAAATAAGAGGATTTAAAAAGTTTGTACAATATAAAAATGCTCACATTATCAAAAACAACTTTATAGGCATTGAGATCATGATATAGGGCGCACCCTGCTAGAATTTCACAAGTTTACTTCAACCAATGATAGTTATGAAAATAGCAACAACAGGCCAAACATCAAAATAATAAGAATGAAGGATGACAGAAAAAAACAAAAAAGAATTCATTCACATTCACAATCACTAACCATGGAAAACATACAATTTGTGTTAAATTAACCTTAAACTTGGCTTGTTTCAGAATGGAAGCATCTCCAGTAGCAGCTTCTAGCAAGACAACTATGAGATGGTCTTTTCAAAAGGCAACATATCCTAATGAACAACAAAAATGGATGTTCAAATAGTGAAATACTGGTATTGGGACAATCAAAATGGCAATAGTAAGCAACATAATGTGTAAAGACCCGAACCTATTGAGAGCGCGTGGGAGCGCGTGTGAAGGAGTTGCCTCCGGATCTGGGTAGATCCGAACTTGTGGGGTCGGATCTGAGCGTGAACCGGCGAGTTGGGGTGACTGGTTTGGCTAAACCGAACGAAATCACGGCTTCCAACGAGACGCCACCTGCGAATCCGACACCGGCGAGGCTAAAGCAGACGACGTCGACCGGCGTTCGTGAGCTTCGGCGAGGCTGAGCGTGACGAGGATGTTGGTCTGAGTTGCCCGACGAAGAAGCTCACGGCGAGGCTCGAAGGGATGGCTGTCGCTCGGTCGGCCGAAAAAGAAAGAAGAATAAGAAAGAGTCGGCGGTGAAGTTGCAGCTTCGGCGAGGAAGAAGAAGAAAAAGAAGACCGGCGGAGGATGAGTGTTCTTCGCGGGTTGCAGCAAACGAAGAAGAAAGAAGAAAAAAAAAAACCGGCGGCGAGGATGGGTGTTCGGCGGGGAAGAAGAAGAAGAAGAAGACCGGTGAAGGATGGGTGGTCGGTCAGAGGGAGGGAGAGAGGGAGAGAGAGAGAGAGAAGATGAAGATGGAGGGATAAGGATGGTACTTTCTTTTAAATAAAAAAAAATTCCAATATTGCCCCTTGACCAAACAAAAATTCCAACATTGCCCTTTTTCTCATTCCAAATTTCAAATTAACCTTCAAATTTAAATTACCCAATGCAAATCATTCCAACTTAATTCCATAGTTTGAAATTAATGCTTGAAAATAAGTCGGGCGTTACATAATGCAACCAAGTTCATCAATCAAGGGAATAATCCATTAAAATCTAAAATAAGTTTTCCAAATTACATATCCATAGAAACCAAAAGAGAGAGAACCAAAATATTGGAATTCAACGGTTATGTTTCTACTCCACGAAACTTCTAGAAAGAAAATATTTATGCAAAGCTTCCAAAGTGAGTGAACTAAAAAAGGTATTTGGAGCAAAACACCAAGCAAAGAGAAAAGCCACCTTATGGTTGATTTAACAAATTTGTTAGGCTGAGTGACTGGGCTATTCGATTATAATTAGAAATTCTCCACCTAGACATGAATTTTTACAATGGAGAGTTTCGGTGGAGACAAAATTGTAACTTTAGTAGTATTATAAATTCTCCACCTAGACATGAGTTTTCAACCATTCAAATTTGGCTCCAGAGTAAAATTTCTCAAAGAAATTATTGAAAAATGAGAATTTGAATAACAATATTCAACAAATGTACTCTTTGTAAATATGCTATGATTGTTAAAGAAGACACAACCACAAATTATTCAAACACACAACAATCAAAGATGAGCAAACTACAACTCATTTGGCAGAAAATGAACTGATTTGATAAAATTTGAATTCCCATTGAAGTCAACAAGCATAGAGATATCAGATCACACCTAAAAGCAGAGCTCAACCTATGCACAATTAAAGGAAATCAACAACTCATCAAAGGTTGAATGAGACAAATCAAAAGGTCTGCTTTTATATAGAGCAAGTTGTACACGAGTATGCAAAAATACATAAAAGTTTTGGATCCATTCAAATAAATTGATAGTGAATACCTTGCAGTAAATCTCTTTATTTCAAACAATTTCATTGATCACTGAAAGAAAAATGCAAAACAAAGGGAAAATACGACTTTTCAAGGTTGACTATCAGAAAATATTGCTCAAGTTTCATCCTCCCATTTACAAACAGTTTGTAAACTATGAAGCTTCATGCCTCTAAAAAATATCTAGCTTGAGGCATTATAAGTTAGCACCTGATTTTGTTCATTATTATCCTAAATCTTATCAATAAACAAAGCCAATACTTGAAACTAACAAAAAAAACCAGTTTCTTGCCTAATTAAAATCAGGAACAAGAATCAAAGAAATCATAAATAAATTTTTTACATTGCATCTAAAATCAATTCATGAAATCCAAAAGAAAACCTGATGATTTTAAGTGGCAACAACAACAAAATGAGAAACTTGAAGGCTTGGGAGACGATGGCGATGACTCAGAGGAAGAAGAGAGCGTAGGGAAAGCATCCACCTTGCACTCAAAGTTCAAGCCAAATTTTCATTTCCAAATCCAGAGCTTGGACCATGCAAACTAAAGCATTCTAAGCAAATAATTTAATGCTCTACATTTATTTTTATGGGCTCATATACTTCTAGTTTGCTATTAGTTTTTCTCCATAAACAAATACAGCCATAGGTTTCCACAGTACAGAATGGATGGGTAAAATAGACACTTTTCCTTTTTACTCACTAAATAGGGAAAAAAGAACCAAAGAAAAGAGAGATAAAAGGAATTTCCATAGTTAAGCATATGAAAAGTAATCAGTCACAAAACCAAAGCAAACACTTTTAACTACTCAATGAAGGAGCACCCCAAAATAACCAGTCACCACACTACAAAGCCCATGAAAAGTTTCCCATTTAAACTTTAAGATCAGAAAGCTATTTCCTCTAATAAACCATGAACAGAACTAAATTCTTTCTCAACTTCACAACATTAACTATTATGAGAATCTTGAATAACACATAGCCAACTAAAAAGAAGAAGAGTAACCTGAAGAAGTCGTCTCCATCAAGCATGAAAATCCCAAGTTGTCCATGGTTATGATCCTCAATCACCACAATTTTGCCTAGTCTCCTTCTTTCCCCTTCTTCCCACATATCCCCAATTTGCCTCCACCTCCCACCGCCATTGCCATTCCTCAATTCCATCACCACAGCATCTCTGTAATACTCATCCACAGGAAACACTCCTGAAATTGTCCTCGATTCGCCATAGCCACCCATCACCCAAAACTCTCTCTTCTCTCCATTTCCCACAAAAAACCCAACACACCCAGCTCGAAACCTCGGCAACCCATCAAGCGCAACCCACTCGTCTCTCTCAACATCGTACCTGTGTTAAATAATTGATACAATATTAAATTTATGAGAATTTAGTCTAACCCATCAGCTTAAGTTTTCGAGTTCAATTGTGATTTAACCGTACCTTTCCACCGAGCTCATCCGACTCCCCGCCGCCGCAAACATCGTGTGTCTCGACCCACCTCCAGCCACCAGAATCTGACCGGAATCGGGAACCACCGCACACGCAAAGCTCCCCCGCGGCGACAACATCTGATGGCCACGGCGGCTTAGAGGACTCGACGGCGACGACTCAGAGGAAGAAGAGAGCGTAGGCGTTCGATAATGGGGGTTCGGCGGCTGTAATTTTGAGGGAGAAAGAGTGTGAAACAAATAGGGTTTGCTTTTATCTTTCATTTTTTTAATAATAAATCACTCTATGTTGACGGTCATTGACCGTATATTAAAGTGATGTATATTGACGGTTATTAGCCATCAACAAAGGCCTCCTTCTGCGCGTCAACAAAACCATAAAAAGTTGACGCGTATTGGCCGTCAACGAATACAAAACACGGAGCTCGCCCAGTTTTGACGGAATTTTTTGAAAATACTGTCAATAAAGCTATCAATGTTGACGGTTTATTGCGTCAACTTAAATATAGACCTTTTTTGACATTCAATAGCCGTCAATATATTTATTTCTTAATTAATAATTTATTTTAAAGTGAAAATTAACCTTTTATTAACGGTTTTTTGTCCCAAGCGTCAACAATTTGATTAAGTCATGTGTCAATAAAGGCCAAATTTGTAGTAGTGAGAGGCCATTTGTTTCTGTGTGGATCCTATTTTTCAGAGTCGAGTTTGTGGTTTTCATGATGGTGTTGACAAGATCCAAAATGATTTAGTTTTTTTTTTTTTGGTAATTTTTTAATAAAAAATAGTACCTAACCAACACATGACTTTGGAAATGTGTGAGAAACTTTTCTAATGGTGATTGAAACGGAAACTTAACCGAGGGTATAAATTGATACATTTATTCAAGTTTATGGTTAAAATTGATACAATCTGCCAAGTTTGAGGTTTAAATTGATGAAATTTAAAGTTTATGGTTAAAATTGATACAACTTGCGAAGTTTGAAGTTTAAATTGATGAAATTAAAGTTTAAGGTTAAAATTGATACAATCGGCCAAGTTTAGGTCCAAATTGATTTTTTTTTCTTAATATATAATTCGAAATTAAGATTTTTTTTTTTTTCATGTCTATCACTTTTCATGTCTATCACTTTTCATGTCTGTTACTTTCGCATCCATTAAAAAATTTATGAAGTAACAAACGAATAATTACTTTTAGATGCACTCATTTGAATAAAAAATTTAATTCAAAATTTGATTTTGAAATTATATTTTATATGGAGGTGTTTGACTCATGAATTTTGGCGGTTTAAGCTTGTGTAAGGTGTTAGGAGTTAGTCGACCAATTGAAATATATATCATCGACTAAAAAGTTAGAAATTTGAATCTCTACTTTTGCATGTTGTTTAATTAAAAGAATTATATATTTTAAACTATAAATAAATTATAGGCTAAATTATAGAAAATACCCATGAACTTTGTACTTTGTTTCAAAAATATCTCTGAACTTTCAAAAGTTTCATTAATACTCTTAAACTTTCAAAAAAAGTTCAAAAATACCCTTACCGTTAGTTTTGAATGGAAACTGTTAGTATTTTGTTTCAAAAATACCCCTGAACTTTCAAAAGTTTCATTAATACCCTTAAACTTTTAAAAAAAGTTCAAAAATACTCTCATTGTTAGTATATGGGCATAAATAGTTAGTACCTCGTTTTGAAATACCCCTAAACTTTTAAAAGTTGTATTAATGTAATACCCTTAACCTTAAAAAAAAAAAAGTTAAAAAATGCTCTTACCATTAGTATATGGATGAAAAACATTTATCTACATCATATTACCTCTCTCTTCCATTTCTTCTCTCTCTTGATTTGCTTCAATCTATAGCCTAACACTTCTCTATTTTTTCTCTTTTTTTTCCCTTTCTTTTTCAATACCCTCTTTACAATCCTCTTCCATTTTTAATCTCTAAAACTACCCCCTTCAATCAAGGTATATAGACTATAGCAAGAAGAAAGGAGAATAATGAAACCACCATGAACCTTAGGACTTAAATGCTTTAACAAGGTTGTACGTTAGTAATTTGAATTAGTATGTTTGAGTTTAATACACAAAAAAAGAGACATGTTGAGAATTTGGGTCATAATTTTGAGGACATCTAATGGGAGGGAAAAGAAAGGAAACATATGCATTACCAAATTTGTAGTTGATGAAGATTTTATTAATCATTTTTGCAATTAAAATTAGCCTATTTGTTGTGGTCAGTTAAAAAGATTCCCCATGATTGAGAATTGGACAAATGGAAGAAAAATGAGAGTGTCTATATGAAAAAAAAAATGAGAGTATCTATATGAGTTGTTTACAAATTAGTTCTTTTCCAACTCAAAATAACTTCAAAGACATTTTTTTATGCTTGGGCATGTGATCGGCTGTTACACGCAAGCGTACGCGATCGAAGTAATATAAAATGGTATATGAGTACCAAGTATCGAATCCCACAGGGAACGGAGTAACAAAAATATTGTAAAGCAAAAGTGTAAGGGAAATTGCAACTTGAAAACTAAAATTGCAAAAATACAGTTGGTTTGGTGTGTTGGTGAAAAATAAAAATTGTAGATTCTAATTGCAGAATCTAGAAATGACAATAAGCGAAATAATTAAAAATTGCAGAATCTAATTGCAGAATTGAGAAATGGCAATAATTGAAAAAACAAAAATTGCAGAATTAAATTGCAGAATCAAGAAATGACAATATTGAAATAACAAAGTAAATAGACTTAGAAATTGAAATTGCAAAAGAAATTTGAGATAGAGATGGGGCTCAAGAATGTCATTGCCCTAAGTCGTAATTGCAAACCAAAATTGCAATTCCAACCTACTCCACACTCAATTGTAAACCAAAATTGCATCTCCTATTTACCTTGAAATTAGGTTTTTAGGAGGCTAAGTGAGAGACCTATATGTCTATAGTTCCTCTATCTTAGATAATTTGGCTCACAATTTTATGGGTTTTGGAGCCCTTGATCCCTATGTCTAGGGTAAGGAATTGGCTTATGTCTAAGTTCTTTTTCTCCATCACTTGTGTGAAATCCGCTTGTCACTAACCCCGTCGGTATTAGATCTAAGCTTGAGTTGATACCCTAGTTGATCAATCTAAGATCTCAACGGAATTTTAATCAACACAAGCAAACAATTGAGATGTAGGCTTGGTTTTTATTGAAATTTTGGCTACAATTACTTCTTAGGGAATTCACATTTTTGAACCCCCTAAGAAGTTTTAGCTCATATTAAAACCAAAATTATTACAAATAATTTTTGAAAGAAAATTCATGTTAGAAGTTATGCAAATTAAATGATTAAAACAATGACTTATAATATTATTCTACTAGGAATTCAGGGAAGGGATTCTTAATGAAACTTAAAGAGAAGTTCAAGGGCAATTAAGTAAACTTTTTGTTTCCTTCCTTCTGCCATAAAAACTTTATCCTTCCCACAAACTTAATTTGAATAACAACACACTTTCACAGAAATTGAATTGAAGAAAGAAAAAAAAAACAGGGGCTAGAAAAAATTCAATTCAATAATCAACACAACTCCTTCTAATCCAATCGATTCAATCTCCTCCACTTTTAAGAAACAATTGATCTTAATGACTCAAGAAGCTCTTGAATCGGACTGGATAACTGAAGAAAAATGCAGAAATTACATGGGACCATCTTGCATCAATATAAAGATGAAATCAAGAACGAATTCTAAAGAAGCTTGTAAACGACACTGGATTACCCCCCAACTTAATTCACACTTGAATTCGACTGAGAACAAGGGGAACTCCCCAACCGAGGCAATCAAGAAAAGAAATAATGAAAAACAGTAACCAATTGTGAAATAAAAAAAAAAAAAAAGGAAAACAGAGCAACATATATTGAAATAAACCCACCAATCTTACTTGAAATTAAACTCAAGACGAATTCAAAAGTACATCAATTGAAGACTAGAGATTGTTTAAGCAATGCTCCGTAATACGACACTGAAGGAAAACAAAAATTAAAATTGAGTTTCTTGGCTAAAACCAAAAGAAGAACAAAAAAAACAGAGCTTTCGGGAGAACTAAAAACCCACGACAACGATCCTTCAAATCGCCTCCAAATCCCGATTCTTCACTTGAATTGATTGGGTAAATCAAAAGAAGAACATGAATAGCTCTTTGTAATACAAGAAAGACTTGAAGAAGCTAAACTCAATTGAAATGCTTGGCTGAAAAACAAAAACACAGTCCTACGAAAAAAAACAGAGCTTTGAAGAAAACCCATAAAATTCAATCTAAATTCGCCTCCCAAAATCCGATGCTTAGCTCCAATTCTTCTTCCCCATTTATAGGCCTCCATTAGGGCTGAAGATTGCCCAAATTTCGTGCTCCAATTCCACCAAATCAGGCGGGAATTGATCTTCCCATATATGGGTTTCTTCGTCCATGCGAATATATAGTTTCCATAAATTCTCTGCCCAGAATTGCAAAATCAGATTTAGCAATCTGATTTTGCAATTTTTACATTCCCTGCTCCAGAAACAATTGCAGAATCACGATTTTGCAATTTGATTTTGCAATTTCCACAATTTCTGTAAACAAGATCAATTTACTTAGAATTCTATTCCAAATGTCATCACATTCATTTCTTCCTTAAATTCAAGCAATCTTCCACTATTTTCAAATGATCTTAAGTCAAAACAAGAATATTTTAAGCAATTGGGAGTTAATTAAGCCTTAATCCTAAGGCTTATCAGCATGCTTAGAAATGAGAGAGAGTTCTTTTTGTTTATTGAAGTTCTAATATTTAAGAATATAGGATAAATAAAGGAAGTTTTAGAGATTGAAAAATGGAAGAAAAGAGTAAGAGGGTATTGAAAGAAAAAAAAATAGAGAAGTGTTAAGCCATAGACTGAAGCAAATCAAGAGAAAAAGGAAATAGAAGAGGGAGGTAATCAAATGTAGATAAATGGTTTTCGTCTATATACTAATGGTAAGAGCATTTTTTTTAATTTTTTTTTTAAAGATTAAGGGTATTAATATGAAAGTTCAAAGGTATTTTTAACATGAGGTACTAATGATTTCTATCTATATATTAACGGTAAATGTATTTTTAAACTTTTTTTTTTGAAAGTTTAAGGGTATTAATGAAACTTTTGAAAGTTTAGGGGTATTTTGAAACAAAGTACAAAGTTTATGAGTATTTTTGAAATAAAGTACTAATGGTTTCCATCCAAAACTAACGGTAAATGTATTTTTGAACTTTTTTTTTAAGTTTAAGGATATTGATGAAACTTTTGAAAGTTCATAAATATTTTTGAAATAAAGTATAAAGTTCAAGAGTATTTTTTATAATTTAGCTTAAATTGTATAATGTTTAAGTTGACCGAATTATATAAATTTAATTCATAAAGAAAGGCAATAAAAGTTGAATACTCAGTAGGTCATTTTTGGATCCTTCTAAAAAAATAGCTTGCCGTCTTATACTATTCTAGACTGGCAAAGGTCTTTTTCATAGAAAAAGCCTCGACTTAATTGATATTTTCAAAGAAAGAGTATTCAAATTGGCAAAAAGTCATTTTAGAAAAAAAAAAAAAAAAAAAAAGGAAAAAAAACCAGATATTGATTATGTTGTTGCTATTTGCTGCCAATCAATTACCCTACAAAAAAATAAATAACCCCACCTGTGAAAGCAATTCCCTTTCCTCGCCAGATTTTTTAATTTTTTTTTTATAGCAGATCATTAATTTTTTTTTTTTAATTTTTGAGTTCAACAATATATAGAAGTAACTATTTTTTTTAGTACAACGAAGGTGAATTTTAGAGATTTGAACCTTCGACCTTAAGGGAATGGAATATATGTTAATTACCGCTGAGTTATGCTCACTTTAACTATATAGAAAGTAGCCATTCAAAATTTGGAATCTTTGAATTTTTTATTGAAGTTATAATGCTCATATATGTTACATTAAATTATTGATTCTCAAGCAATAATACTTTTAACTTTCTTTTTAATCTCTTTTAAGCTCCACTTATATTTAATAGGAATGGAGAATAGAAAAATAAGAATCAAAATTTTATTTCCTTTGAGGTTGTTTATCCAATTTCTAGCTTTTTAAAGTTATTTAAATAAGTAATAATTTTTTAAAAATCATTAGTAAAATAAAATTTCTATTTTTTTTAAAGTTATTAAAAACCCATTTCAAACATTTTTAAAAATTATCAAGTTATTTATGTACTAAAAAAAATCATATTTATTAATTAATAATAACCTTTTAGATTATGATATAATGCAAAAGATAAAACAAAATTGTATTCCTAGCGTTTTACATTAATGAGGTAATATTTAAGTACATAAAACAATTAAAATATAGATTAAAATCAATAAACATAGAAATTAGTAAAACTAATATTTAGAACTACTTTTGTTTTTTTAGGTTAGAAATTTAAAACCATAAAATCTAACACCCGATAACAATTTTTGTTTTTAGTTTTTTATTTTTAAAAATTGATTTTATTCTCTTATCATTTCTTTATTATAGTTTTCACATTTTTTAAAGAAGCAGTACAATTCTTAATTAAATTCTAAAAACAAAAGTAAATTCTTAAAAACTACTTTTTTTAGTTTTCAAAATTTGGCTTGGATTTTGAAAACGTGTTTAAAAAGTAGATAAGGAAACCAAAGAAACTCTTTGGTGGAAGTGAGTGTTGTAAGTTTAATTTTTAAAAACACAAAATTGGTTATCAAACCGGGTCTAATTAAACAACTTCAATGAGGTTGTACTAAAAAAAACTTTAGCGAGTCTTTTTTAATTAACTTTCATAAAATAAAATAAATACTATAATTTATCTATTTTTTAATATAAACAAATAAAAAAGTAAATTGTCAAAAGTAAATTTTAAATAATTATAGAAATTCAATTTTAACCTTTAACTTTTGATTTCATCAAATTCACCTCTAAATATTCAAAAGAATGATATAACTAATAATTTATTTTCTATCAAACCTTTAATGTTAGGAGAGTATATTGGACTTCAACTAAAGTGAGCTTGAAGATAATTAGCATGTACTTCTTCCTTTAAAATCAGAGGTTTAAATCAACATATCCCACGTTTGTTGTACTAAAAAAAATATTGAACCTCAATCATTAAACTATACTTGAGCTGGCATTAAAATTAATAGTTATACAAAATTTAGTTCAATTAAATCACAATTAACCCACATGTTTAATTATTAGTATAAAAAAGAAAACTATTTTGTCGGACCCTTTCTCACTATTAAGCCCACCAAAACTAACTTTTCTCGTAGAAAATTGAAATTTCCTTTAGAATAAAAAGATGTTAAAAACTTAAAATTGAGATCAACAAGTACAAAACTAAAGAGAAAGCAAGAAAATTTATTAGACCCAAAAGAATGAAGAATAAAATTTAAGTTATATTACAAGTTTTGTACCTAAACTTCAGGATGTGTCTAATAACTTTTTGTATTTTACAAAGTTTATATTTGATAATTGGATTAATTTTAATTTTGTATCTAATATATCTTTGTTGTTAATTTTGTCTACCAAATGCCTTTATCAATTGATATTTTAAGAACCTATTAGAAACTTATCTAATGATTGAAAAATCTATTAGAAACAAACTTATTAAACCCAACTCTTAAATTTTAGAAATCAAATAGGCAATTTGACTTAATTTTTTTTTCAATTGATTCATTCTTACAAGTAAAAACAAATGATCTAACTTCTAAGATCTCATATCATTAATGGGTAGAATTGAATGTTTTAAATTTGCATATTGTAAACACTAACTGCACTTGAAACTCATTCATGAATCAAGATCAGACTCCAAAATTGATTTGAGCTCTTCCCATTTTTCATATCCAAATAAATCAGTGGCATCCTCATCAAAATCCGAGAAGCTCGACGACGATGGCGATACATTCGCCGATGAATTAGGGTCGACCGACGGCAGTGGCTCAGTTGGGCCACAAAAATTTGTCATGAATCGGCTGCCGTGCAGCATCTGAATCTGATCGGAATTTTGAACCTCGTTCACATGATCAAAACTGATGAAAGAATTGTTAGAGGCGAAACTGATGTAGCTACTTTCTTCGTTGTCATCGGAATATCTGTCGATATCGATATTATTGGTTGTTGCTCTGAAGTTCATGTTCTCCATAGCTCGGCTTTTGGCCGCCGGAACCTCCCTCCAGTTTGGTGTATTAATGGCTTTTCTGGTCGAGACGTTTCGTTTGAATATGCGACACAAAGTCCAAATTTCCTGCGGAGGAGGAGAAAAAAAAACATAAGTTTTGACTCATACCCTCTTTTTTAATTACGTCAAATTTACAAGCTTGGTAGTCAAACTTTTAAAATTCCTGACTGTTTAATTTTCGCACTTTAAAAAGTTTCCAGTTCGACAATGAATTTTCAAGTTATGTTTATATAACCTTTGTACTTTGAATTTTTTCTGATAAATCTATAAACTATTACTTTGGTATCTAATAAGGTTCACACTACTAATTCTATTAGTTTGAAGCTCAAATAGTTATAGGATGGGCTAAATTTGAGCAAGTCCAAGTATTTGATGATGAAGTTGATTTTGAAAAAGTTCAAGCATTTATGATGCCATGCAGATTTTTGATAAGTACATGTATTTACAAGATTATTTTAGGTAAGTGTAGGCATTGGAGATGGAGATGAAAAGTTGATTTCAAACAAGTTCAAATCTTCATTAATACAAATTTTAAAATTTAAAGTCTATATATAATATCTTCCAAGTATAAGAACTAAAAAGACTTAAGCCTAAAGTCAAAGTCAAAAACCGAGACAGAACAACAACCAGAATCAGAAACATAGCCAATGTATAATTTAACCTTATATTATTATTATTATTATTTGTTGTCAACAATGTCAGTCTTCAAATTATAAAATGCACAAAAAAGAAAAGGTTTTTTTTAAAAAAAAAAAAATACTTACAGCTTCTTCGAGGTTGTTTCTGATAATTCTGCGCAAGGGATCGTCCGAGCTAGAAGTAGTAGAAGAAGGAAGACGAAATTCGTTCATCATCCACTCAGTTTTAGTGCCTTTACCGGCGCTTCCACGGTAATAAACAAGCGTCTTCTTCAACCCAATGCAGCGATGGCTCTGCCCACCATGCGCATAAATGGGCTTATCAATTCCAGTCGCCTTCCAAAACCCCGACCCCGTCACCCTGTTCGGCCTCACACTGTTCTTATACTTCCTCCCTCGTTTGCAAAAAAAGTACCATTCTTTCTCTCCCAACGCATTACTCGCATCTGCAAAAGATAAAAAAAAAAAAAGAGTTCAATAACGAGTTTAATCCATGAACTTTCAAGTTTGTCTGATAGGTTTCTAAACATGTTTACAGTGTTTCGAGTTCATGAATCCATTAGCTAAATACAGATGTTCAGACTAGACTAATAGACATGAATGAATGTGTAACAAGTTAAGGAGGATCGTACGAGGAAGATCCCAAGGGCTGTATTTGTAGATGTCGATTTGTTTGATGAGTTCGATGGCAAGGGGCTTGTTGTGGATTTTGTGGCGGAGGTAGAAGTCGACTAGCTCTTCGTCGGTGGGGTGGAAGCGGAAACCTGGAAGGGGGAATTGGTAGTCATCGGCGGCCATGTCAGCTGATTGTGAGGGACTGGCCATTGTCAATATGAAATTTGGAAGAGAAGAGAAGAGAGTTTGAGGTTTAAGGGCAATTGGAGACTTGGGAACCTGGGGAGGGTTTGGTTTTAATTTATAGTGAGAGTTTAAAGGGGATATGGGGTTGGGGTTTGAATGTTGAAGGTCAAGTCATAGGGCTCTGACTGCTGAAGAGTGAGAGACAGAAGGGGATGTGATTTTTATTTTTTATTTTATTTATTGATATGGAAGACTTTGTTTTTTTTAAGGGCAAAATGGTTTTGTTGATGGAAGACTAATTCTTCACAAGTACACCATTTTGGACTTCTTAAAAGGAAGAAAGAGAGGAGATATGGAAAAACCCCCAAGCCATTTTAAGCTTTTTTTTTTTTTTTTTTTTTTGTTTCTCGAAAGTTGTTATTATAGTTAGAACGATACTTACCTACTTACTGGTCAGTAAAAATTGTAGTTGTATATTTAAATTTATGTTATTAAACTTTGAATTACGTTTATTGTTAGTTTTTGTCCTTGAAAGTAATAAATAAAAAGTTAACATGACACTTCATTTAATCTAGTCTATGTGAACACTTGGCACAAATCTAATTAATTCATCCTTAATTATATTTGCATATTCATTATAATATGCTTACGTAGTTGTCGAATCACACCATGATTATCTCATTCAAATTTTTATTAGTTTTTATTGAACTATTAACTTTTAAAGTAGTCAATAAGTGGCTTATCTCTACTGAGTTATACTCAGATATTGACATCCAAAATTTGTTAACTAGTTTACCTAATCTGACAATAATTGTTAATAAGAATGAAAAAGATAATCACAATCTAAATTTTTTAAATAGATACAATGGTCTAAGTAAGAAACAAAATTTATAATTTAACTTCACAAATATTATATTATTTAAATCACAATTTCCATTTCATGAACAACCAACATATTTATAAAACACCACCTATAAAAAAAAGTTTTAAAAAACAGTTCTTCAAACATATTATCACTAAACTTTTATTTGTAAGGTACCTGAGTTTTATGAACTCAAGACCATCTCTTATTTTAATATCATATTAAATTACCACACTTAGGTTAAAATTTTATGTTCACAAATTATAATAAATTTAATATTTTCAATATATTTCTCAAGACTTTTCCTCACGCTTATGTGGGCTCAAAAATGATGATGATGAAAATAATAATAATAATAATAATAACACTATGTTAGAAAAGGGATATATATTACCATTGAATAGTGTTATTATTTAATTTCATTTCATTTCTTACAATCTTCTCCTTCCTTATTTTTTTTAATACTTAGATTTCGTTGATCAGTAGTCCTATAAGACTCAATATATCTCTGACTTCCTTGGTTAAAATTAACTAAATCAATTTAAAAGTACATATACATAGAAATGTTCATTTTTTCTGTGGAAGGACGAAAAATTCCTGTTTAGACGGAAAATGAGGGAGGGAAAATAATTTTTCTCTGTTAGCTAAATAGGGATGGAGACAATAAATCCGACCTTGACCATGTCCTTGCCCCCGCCTCGATTACTTTATTTTTTTAATATATATATCATAAATTTAAACTATTATGATATATTATTTTATTTTTTAAAAAAATTCTTCAAGTAGAAATTTATCATTAGGAATTAACAATTTAAATAGAAATTTTCTAAAAAAATATTTTATTTAATCAAAGTTAAAAAAAATAAAAATCATAATTTTATCACGGGGAGAACTGATCAATTCCTGCAAATTCCCTGTGGGGAATCTCCACCCCAATCCCTATGAAATTAGATGGAGAATTTTGCGGGAACGAAGAATGAAATGGGAGGCGGAGATGGGGACGGGGGAATGATGCAAGCTTGTCGGTGGCTCGCCAAATTACAATTTATAAACCGATCCTAAGCTACTTGTAGCATTGAGTGGAACGGGTTGATCTCAGGAAACTGAATATTAATTTCTCAAGTTAAATTTGCAAAGGAGAAAACAAATAAAAAGGGGGGGTTTTGAGTTTTTGCAAATAAAATAAAATTAAGAAAAAAAAAAGATCAAATCTTACCAAATTCTAATTCAAAGACACAATTTTATCCACTTGCAAAATTGATCATAGGCACACAAAATGTTTTAACTTAATTATGCAAGCACTTAGTCAACTTATTAGGAAACCCCAAAAATTAACAAATTCCCTAAAGTCATCAACTCTAACAAACGTCAAAGTTAATGCTAATTACCTAAACAATTTTGATGAAACCGTTCCAAATTATTTAGATAAAAGCATTAAGTGCTTTGGAAGAACTAAAACAACCAATTAGATAAAATAACTTTAATCTAATTAAGATGCTTCTTTAATTCCTAGAATTAAACATGCAAGTTTTTCAATTATGAAAACCCATAAAAGACACAAATGTAATAATCTTATCGCTATAAGGTTCAATCAACATGACAATTACGGATCATGCATCATGACTAGCAATCAAACATATAAAGCGATCAAGGAGTCAATTCAATAAAAAATACATGCTCATAAAATAAACACATGAATCAAAGAATACTTGCAATTATAAGAAAACTACATTAAAGTACAAGCCTCACAACATTGCAATTGGTTGCAATCGACCTATGAATTGGAACACTTATTCCTTAGCCCCTCATCGTGATGAAGTAGCCAAGGTTCGCCATTAGTTTGATACAGTGTCAAAAGAAAAGTAAAGGAAAAGGGAGAAAAACTCTAAAAACTATTGTCTAGAAAGATTACACTTGAAGCCCCCATGCAGCTGTCTAAAAGAAGGCTTAAATAGCCTTGAAGTAGACAACTTGCACAAGTAAGAAATCTTAAATTCTAGAAAGATATTTTCCCAAAACAATTAGGGAATAAGATTCAAAATAAAATAAAATCAAGTAAATAACTTTCTATCTTTCAAAATGCTGGAAAATACATCCAAAAATCGAAAATTCTTTCCTAAATTCTCAAAACAATCATAGAAGGTTGCAAATAAAGGAAAGTTTCTAGATTGCATAGTCTTCAGTATTTTGCTAATAACATGTTCTCCAAAACTTGGATCGACGTAATCTTTATATGGCTTAAAAGATCTTTCAAAGAGCTTTAAAATGGTATTTAATTTGGCTATATTCCCAAACTTGATCATCAAGATAATGGGAACGAAATTGGCACCAAGCATTCTCTAGTACGACAGTTTTCCAGCATGAGCAATAATCATTCAAAATGTCATAACTTTAATAATACTTGGTGGAATACAATGAGTTTTATACCGTTGGAAAGATAATTCAATAAGCTTCGATTTGATACCAAATTTGAATATATTTGCATCTCAAAATATCATGATATGATCAGTCAAAATTGGTATAAAAATTCTGTTGCTCGATTCACTCCGATTTAGTCCGAATTAACTCCGAAATGTTGCAAACTCTCCAAAACACACGAATTTTCGAATCTCTAAAAAATAATAATAAAACACATAAAATCCTTCTAACTAACAATAAATAAGTATGATTAAATAGGACTTTATAGATCCTATCAGGAAGCCATTCCCAGTCCCACCCTGTTTTATGGACATCTCTACATTTACATGTAAGTGACTAGATTATAATTTGATTAACCGAATCAAAGTTAAAAGAATGTTCATAAGGCACACACATTGTGTGTTTGAACCAAAGACCTTTTTAATTTTGAAGCAATAATGGTGTATAATATAAGGTTTGACAAATGACTGCAAGAAGCCGACTCTATTTACTAAAGCTAGATAAAATAATAATAATAATAATAATAAAGATTAAATTACAAATTTAGTCTATATTGGTTTGAAAAAGTTAGAATTTAGTCTCTATAATTTTAAAAGTTAGAATTTTGTCTCTATAGTTTGATAAAACGTCATAAATAGTTCATATGATTTGATAAAACTCTAATGAGACTTTTATCAAACCATGGGGAACTAATTATAACCTTTAATTTAAAACCATAGAGACTAAATTCTAACTTTCTCAAAATCATAGAGACAAAATTTATAATTTAACCTAAAAAAGAAAACCACACTCGTTTTCAAATTGTGTCTAAAGCTAAAATTTTTTATTTATTAGGGTGTAAAATTTCAATGTATATGGTCCCATCCAAAGTTTAAAATGCCGATGTCGACGGAAATGTCGAAGTCTCAATTTTATGAAAATTTCGATGGAGATATCGATAAAACGTTGATGTTGATGGATATTTCTGAAAAAATTTTAAAAACAAAAAACCAAAAAAATATATTTAAATTAATAAATAAACATTTTGCACTTTTTAAATGAGTTAAAATACTTGTTACAATATTATATTCATATTAAGTTACATTTTCTTGCTTTTTTTTTTTAATATTTCATCAATTTTGTACGGTATAGTGGAAATATCGATTCCTCTTTATGTCGATGTCGAATCCATGAACATATAGAAATATCGATGGAAATGTCAATAAGTCGATGGAAATTTTAATACCACGGTCCCATCCCAAAGAGTTTCGTTTTCCTTGACTTGGAAAATCACACTTATTGTGAAGGAGCTGAATTTTTTGACTTTGAAAAGTTAAAAATTAACTCTTTCCCAAAACTTCTAGATTTTAAACCCATAAACAGTTACTCACACAACCAGGGCTGGGTTCAGCTTATTTATGAAAAGTCAAACTAAACATTAATATAAATTATTTAATAATTTTAACGAGGGAGAGGGGGAAAAATATTTTATAAAAATATACCCAACAATCATGACTTAGATTTCTCAAATTATTATAAAACTAGTACAGAAAAACAATAATTTTTACACTTAAAACTTAGTAAGTTTGATCCATTTTCCCTCTAAACTTTCAAGTTCATCATATTAAACTCTAAACACTTCAATATGTACTGTAATTTTATCCTATGTTTAAATTTTCACTAAATTGATCCTCTAATTTTAACAAAAAAATAAAGTAAAAACGTCTTAAAACACACTAATTTCAATCAAAATTAAGTCTTTGCATAAAACTAAGTCTAATTAATGCATAATATCAACAATTGATAATTTTTTCAAAACTCACAAATTTTAACGAAAATTTAGCTCTAGTGTGTCATTTTTCTTTTTGAAGCTTCATTGAATATTGTTGTAGACATATGTTTAATATAAAATCATTAAATGCACATGGTAATATTTTTTTGATGATTTTTCAAATGAAAATTTATCAAAGCATAAAAGTTGTAACACTCATTCAAGTTTAAGGTAAAAATTGATACTTTTATCAAATTTTAAGGTACAATTTGATAAAATTGAAAATTTTGGGTAAAAACTAATACATATCTTGCCAAGTTCAAGATAAAAATTGATATTTTTCCTAAATTATATTCAATCAACTGTTTTGATAATTATTTATTTTTTAAGCTTTTTTATACATATTTATAAATGGAACTCTACCTATGACATATGCATAATGGGTAATGTCATTTGATCAAGAAAAATTAATTCATCTTAAATCTCTTGTACTTTACAAGAATTAGAAAGATCAATTTTAGGATCTGATAATTGAAGAAAGATCTAATTAGTATACCCAATATATTCTCCAGCTAAACTTTACCTTAAAATTCTAGCATGTTACTTATGTTTAGCTTCTAGAGATTTAGTCGAGTTAGCAAAGAATTTAATTATTACAATTGAGATAGTAAAAGTTTAAGAAGATCATAAAATATTTGGCACAATCTTTGTAGAGATTTTTTTTTGACGAAGCTATAAGTTTGAAATACAAGCATTTGAATTTTGAATGAGAATCATAAATCCAATTAGAGACTAATTTTCAAATTAAAAATCTTCATTGATTAGTAATGGATAATCTAACGATGAGATAAGCATAATCACCTGTCCTATTCAACAACAATCAAAAGGGGAAGCACCTTTTGTTCCATAGTTTTCAAACTAGTGATAATAATAATAAAAATAAATAAAACATAAAAAAGAAGTAATTGAATTCGCATAAATGACATAAGAAAATTTCATGTTGCCAAGTCAAAGATAATCAAACATTTTGACGAGACCCCATTTAAAGTTGCTTTGAATTTATTATCATCACCTAAACAAAACCTATATTGTATACTTTGTTACATATTAATTTAATTAATTGACATGATAAGGTTTTAACGATACCCCACAACCTACCAAAGTCATAGAACCCCAAATGTTATCAATTTTTTAATTTCATTAAGAATTGACCGGACCCTTTTAAATAAATTTTCCTAATTTAAGTATAAAAGAATTTGAATAAACCTTATAACTCTAATAACTCAACTTGTTAATTAAGATATATACCATCCATCAAGAGGTTAGAGATTCGAATCCCTCATCTTCACATGTTGTTGAACTCTAAAAAAAAAAACTTATAATTATATTACATAATTCCTTTCTCGTCATTCTTGTTAAAATGTCAATACAGTTCAACATCAATTAAAAGTAGAAAAGATCTTGAATACATTTGTAAGATCAACAACATTTCTATTAGTATGAGACTTTTTTAATTAGGGGGGTCTAAAAAAAAATCACATAAATCTTAGTCAAAAGTGAACAATTTATGGATGTGTTGTCTTTAACCGTTGTCTAAAAAATATTGGTCAATATGCTTGTGGATGGAGGAAGCCACTCCTTTTCTTGATCTTATTTTTTAGGTTAAATATATGTTTAATTAAATCCTTTAATGTTTATGTGTTTTTTCAATTTTAGTCTCTAATCTTTTAAAAGTTTTAATTTTATTTTTTATGTACTTAATTTTTTTCCACTAAGTCCTTATTGTCACAAAATATTTAAATTAACTAATAAAATAATGATATTATCAAAATATACTTTACTATTTAAGTTAAAAGTACTTTACATTTTAATTTGATGAGAAAGACATGCTACTTACCAATAAAATCAAGAACTTATTTATTTTGTTTGATCTGGCATTTTAGAACTTACTTGACGGGAGATTTCTCATTGTTATAGGAAATTTAATTCATTTAATGTAAGTATATTCCAAACTTATAAAAATTACCATTTTAAAATTCATATGTTGCACATTTTTTAAATATATTTAGTGATTGTAAAAAAGTTTAACATATAGAAGATGATAATTGAAACTTTAAAAAAAAATAGTGACCAAATTCAAAAAACAACTAAAATATCAAGACTAAATTATTTGTTTAATTACTTTTTTTTTTTTTTTACAGAAGATATATTATATATATAACACATCTGTCATTGGTATAATTTGAAGAAGACAAAAGGAATAGAAAGTGGAGGGGCTTTTGGTCAAATTATATAAAAACAAAAAGAAACCTATAGCAAAGGGCATTTGAAGTCAGCCTGGTCTATCAAAATCCGAAGTTGCCTCTTGGTCAAAAATTCCATGGTCATAAGTCAGGAAATATATATGATGTGCGGATATTCCCTACACCCTAATTTTTATAAACACGACAATTTTAATTTATGCCTTTAAAAATGCAAACCAAAATCTCACATAGATTCAAATTAAGAAAATTGGTGACTTCAAGACAATTGAACCTTAGATTTATACGAGTTTTAAGTTTAAATCAAATGGTTAAAGGTATACGTCTTCGACCAAAAGTTTAGATTGATTTTTGAAAATTAAGCTTATAAACACAACTTTCACTTATAGATTTTTTTGTTTTGTTATCTACTTTTTTTTTTTTCCAAATATTTTCAACATCTAAGCTAAGTTTTGAAAAAAAAAAAAAAAAGTAAAAAGAAGAAGGTAGTTTTAAAATTGTTTTTATTTTTAGAATTTGATTAAGAATTCAAATATTTTTTTAAGAAAAATGAAAATTATGGTAATAAATTGTGAGAAAACAAACATAATTTAAAAAATCAAATGGTTATCAAACGGACTGAAATATTCAAATGCTCATCTCAAATTGTGAAACTAGATAATATCATATCATTTCAGGAATACAAAAGAGAATTTTTATCCCCAAAATGTACAGAAATGGATGGCCGCCAATGTGAATTGAACCTATAAATAGAAATTAGGCTGTATGCATCAATCGTTTTCTTGCATTTACAACAAAATTAATTATTAAACCAAGATTGAAGAGGATTCAATTCAAATGCGATATTTAAGGACGACAGACAATTTCCAGAGTAGACAATTTCCAAATAGATTATATATGGATAATGACACAAGTCGTACAAATAGAGATTCAGAATATTAATTATACTGTAATTGGCCGGCAGGGTCTATACTCGGTTGGATTTTTTTTTTTTTTAAAAGGTTGGATTGTTTTTTAATCAAATCGAAATGGGCCAAATTATGTCGGGAAAATGTACAGATTTATGAAACATAGTCGAATAAACTAAGGATTTTTTTTTTTTTTTTTAAAATTTAGTCTTTCAATTGCTCGAATGAAATGGGGATGTTAGACAATCTAGCAGTGTCTTTGAAGGGGTTTAATTTGTTCTTTAGTTGCTCGAATGAAAAGGGATCATCTTGAATTGTTTGCTTTTGCAAATCAAGACAACAACTTGAAGTTAATAAGTACAAGGGAAAGTTGGGACTCTAAAATGAAGAATCTTTCAACTTTTGAATAAACATTACTTGCAATTGCAATGATAATTAGGTACAAAATAATGTTAGGAATAAATATATGAATTAGGGTTTTATAACACCGTCATATAATTTATTAAAGTTTCTAAGATCCCTTATATTTTCATTTCTCTTTAATTGTTGTAATTTTGTTAGGATGTAAATTTCAAAAAAAAAAACTCCCACGTATATAAAAAGTGGAGATTAAAATAAACTCCATCTAATAATAGTTTTGTTATGAATGTTTGAATTGGTTTTTTAGTCAATCTAACGCCCAACATACGTATTATAGGCTCAAAGAAAAAGAGGTATGTATTGGTATCGCTTCAAATAATATGTCAATATTGGCCTTGTTGGGGTGTGGGGTACCGTAGAGGTGTAAAAATGCTAATCTGACATATTTTTTTAAAATCAAACAAACTGATCATTGGAACAAATCTAATTGAAAAAATATATTCAAATCGAACTACTTGACTATTTCGATTGTACACTTTAGAAAATCAAACTGATCGACAGTTTCTTCATTTTTTCGGTTTTTGCTTGTTGTAACCCTAATGTGGGGGCAATTGTTATTATATTGTACCAATTCCCATATATATATATATATATATTATAGTAAATTTCTTTGTTCTTCCCGTGGTTTTTGTGTTATACGAAAAATCAAATCATTAACACAAACAATTAAGTTAAGCTCTCTCATTTTTCTGTCCCTTATGTATAAATTATATATATATTCTCAATCGATCAAGATGCTTAGTCTGCCAAATTGGTCGGCAGATCATCTTAATGAACAAATTAAAAAAGAGTAAACCAATCAGCTCATCTTCAATAGAGACAAACTCTTCAAATACACCAATTAAAAACACAATGTAACCTTTCTGTCCAATCGCCAACCTTAAACATAGTTTAACTAATTACGATATATATTCTCGATCAAAAGTTAGAGATTCGAATCTTCGTCCTTATTTATTGTTGAACTCAAAAAAAGAAAAAAAAATCCATGTTCAATCCAAAAATTAAAGAAATTTTTTTTATTGTACGAGTAAAATTGGAAGAAATACTAAATCATTCCATATGGAATCAACCAAAATTAGCTAATAAACTGTAAATTCCCATGAGTAAAACAGCAAAAACTCAGAAGTCCATAGTACTGTGTGTGTGTTATTTACATATAATTAAAATCAAGGGTTATTGAAAAAAGGATCAAAAGCAAAGTCCACAATCGATTTGAGTTCATCCCAATCATCACCAGATCCAAACAAATCTGTCCCCTCTTCATCAAAATTCGAGAACCCCGATGAAGCTGGAGATTGGTTTACCGACATAGGAGGCGACACAGATACCACTTCAGCTGGTCGTTGACTACTTTTCTTCATCGTAAACTCCTCCCATTGTTTTGTTTCATCACAAACCAACAATGGCTTCTTCTCTTCAAACCCATTAAACGGATTAGAGCTAAAACTTATATAAGTTGCTCTATGATCTCCATGATCATAAGATTGATTGTCCACAGTATTATTATTACTACATGTCTTGGTTTTCATTTCCCTGTTTCCCCCCGGAATTTCTTTCCAATTTGGTGCGTATCTTCTACACGTAATGCTCCGTTTGAATATACGACACAACGTCCAAATCTCCTGCAACGATAACAAAAATAAACGATTTAATATACTGTAACTTATTAGCTTAATCTTTTAAGTTTAGTAGTAATTCGGGGTCGATGGTATGTTTTTTTTCTTCTTACCGCTTCTTGGTCGGAATTGTTTATGGTTTTCGTGAAGTGGGAATTGAGGGAATTGGAGCAAGTGTTTGGAGGAAGGCGAAACTCGTGCATCATCCATTCAGTTTTGACGCCTCTCCCTGCACTTCCCTTGTAAAAAACTAGGGTTTTCTTCAGCCCAATGCAGCGGTTTCCTTGCCCTCCTTGTGAATAAATTGGCTTGTCAATACCAGTCGCCTTCCAAAACCCTGCACCTGTTACCCTATTGGGTCTCACACTGTTCTTGTACTTCCTTCCTCTCTTGACGAACACGTAGCACTCTTTCTCTCCCGTCGTCCCACCGCCATCTGCAAATTTTCAATACCATAACTTATCAGTTTAACTTACATAGTGTCGTATTAGAAAGTCTTTTGTTTGAGCTAATATATCCTTTCCTCTCGAACAATACTTCCATATTCATTGAGCAGCAGAAGTCCTGATGCTCGTGACAAAACTTTTTCTTTTTTTCATAATGGTGCGCAACGAAAAAATTTTGGTACCCAGTTGATAGAGAAGTACGTTGCTAATTTACAAGTAGGAGCAGTGTTAAAAATATGAAAAAAAAGTACTAAATTTACATTAATCTATCAACTTACAAGGAAGATCCCAAGGGTTGTGTCGGTAAATATCGATCTGTTTGATGAGTTCAAGGGTAACGGATTTCTTCTCGACCTTCCGACGGAGGTAATAGTCGACGAGCTCTTCGTCGGTGGGATGGAAACGGAATCCGGGAAGTGGAAATTGGTAATCATCCATGTCAAAGTCCGGAGGAGGAGTAGTAGCCATGATCAAATCGAAGAACAAACAAAACGGAGAAGAAGGAGATAGCTAGAAGAAAATTTAACGAGTGTGTTTGAGAGAAATGTTGCTTTAGTTGTGAGTTATGGAAGAAGAAGGTTCGGTGTCAGATATATATAGTGAGTTGATCGAAAAGAAGATTCATAAATTTGGGAGCGTCAAGTCTTTGGCATTGACTGAGAGAGCGATCGAGGGATGGTTTGTGACGAAACACTACAAGACTTGTTCTTTAAAGCTAACCATTTTAGACTTTTTAAAAGGAAGAAAAAGAATATAGGGCCGCATCAAACGCCATTAATTTGTCACCATTATAATTGTATGCATTTGCATGGTCTTCATCTAACCACATCTTTCGTTTTGTATACGTGGATTTATACCATATTTTAATTTTAAAAAGATATTCATATATGTTCTTTTTTTAATGTTATGTAGTTTGGAATTACTCCTAGTGAAAGAGATTAAGCCCTGATTAATTTTAAATTATGCATTTGTAATAAAATGCAATATACAACTAGTTTTTTTTTTCTCCTAAGAGAAACCTTTGAACGTGTAAAGGTAAGTCTCATGATTTTAAAATGATACAACTTAGCAAGTTTAGGAAAAAAGGGAAATAGGCTCAATTGATTAAGACATTATAATCTCGACTAAAAAATTAGATTTTTGAATCTCCACTCCTACATATTGAACTCAAGAAAAAAAAAAGAGTCAATATAGTATTGATTGTGATACAATTTGCCAAGTTCAAGTTAAGATTCAAACTACCCATGAACCTGGTAATAATGTATATCAATTTTTATATAGTTTTGATCTTCAACTCTTTTCAATTAGTCAAATATCAATTCTCAACTTATACTGATATAGTAAATGTGCTTTTTATTGGAAAAATTGTGAAACTTTTTCAAATGGTCAAATATACTGGTATATATAGTATTGATTGATATATACAACTTACCAAGTTTAGGGGAGATCCAACTTACTCTTAAACTTTGTGAGTCGTATCGACTTTCAACTTTTTCAAATAGTCAAATACATAAATTTTCTAACTTATAACGGTATAGTAAATATACTATTTGAGAGATATATAGTAAATTAATACACAACACGCTATTTTCCACTTAAAAAAAAAAAGAGTAAGAGATCATAGTTCTTATTTTTCTTTTTCTTTTTTGGAATGAATAAGAGATCATAGTTATTAGCATTCTATTTGAGCTTTTTAACTAAACATTTGTGAAACTAAAAAAAGGAAATATACTCTAGAAAAGGTAGAGAAGAAAAAGGGAAAGGAAATCACCCACGGTAGTTGGACAATTATTGTTTTTTGAGCATTGACTGAGTCAACTATTATTGATAATGTAAGGGTCTTTTCATTATTTTTAAAAAAAAAATTTAGAATTTATTAGAGATGTACATGAGAAACATACCACAAAGAAAAGACAGGGATGGGAGATCCAACCCTCGACCTTTGATATGATAATTGCTATCCTATTCATTAAGATATATGCTCAGATTGACCAACACATTTATCTTAGTAACTGTAATATATATGGTGTGTATTCAACTCTTCACACAATCTTCTCTTACGTATATTTTTTTCTCAAACTATTTTCTTGGTACATTTTCTCACTCTATATTTACACATTCTTCCTAATTACTTGCCTCCCTAACAAGTCTTTTTATATATTTATTTTTTTAAAAAATAAGAAAATGATTACAATTGTTTAAAATCTTGTATCAATAATAAACGGTTCAAATAAAATAATATTCTAGGATATACTGTAAAAAAGTGTTTTGGTTATATATATATTTTAAAGAAAACATGGTTATATATATTACTATATCAAAACATAACCCAAGTTAAATTCAGGTTATCTGAATCTTTGGCTTCAATTAAAAATATTGATATACTAACGAATGAGCTATGCTCGAGTGATAACTTTTTTTAGAGTTCAACATATAGGGTAAGGAGATATTCACATCTCTAAATCTTTTAGTTGAAGATATATGCTTTAACTAGTTGAGTTATGATTAGGTTGACTCTCGACGGGTTGCAGTTAAAGTTAGGGTCCTCCATAAAAGTTTTTGAAGAATATTTTGTATGGTTTATTTTGTTACAAAATTTAGCTTATGTTCAACTTCCCACAAGGTAAGTAGAATAATACTCGGTCAAAAAGTCTTTTTGGATGAAAACGAGAGACTTATTTGTTTAATATATCTTATAAAGTATTGTTTAAACATACTTACAAATGAAAGGACCAATTAAAATACGCACCTGAATTGTTCAAGAATAGTTTTCCCTACAATATAACACCAAAATTGAACATTATGAACAATAAATAAAGGGCCCTTTGATAATGATTTTATTCCATTTTCTTAATTTTTTATTTCTCAAAAAGTTTAATTATGTCTAATACTTATTCCTTTTTTCTTTGTTCTCTCTCCTGATGGAAAGAAAATATTAAATATAAATGCATTTAATAATTATTGCTTATTTCTTGATCTTTGCATAACCTCTTTTTAGTTCAACAATATGTGGGATGTGAGATTTGAATCCCTGACCTCTTGATCGAGAGTATATACTTTATACCAGTTGAGTTATATATGTTCATGTTAGCTGATCTTTGATTAACTTAAGTAACTTAATTTTAGGGGAAAAAATAAAGAATTGTTCAAGCAAAAATTTAATTAAAATATCACTTAAAAATTCATTTTAAAAATAAAACACTGGGAAATTATTTATCTTTTTGGTTTTAGGGGAAAAAAATAAATTCCACGCGTATCTTTGAAAATAGAAAATAAGAAACTAGAAGAAACATTAATGTATTTTCTCTAAAAAAAATTAGGTAGCAAGTTTTGAGGTAAAAAAATTTAGAGCTACAGAATCTGGGTAGACATAATGTGCTTTTTCCATATTGAAATTCAGATGCCAAATTGGATAAAGAGACAAAGTCAAATTAATAATGAAATTGTGACTTTTAAATCTACTTTTTTCAACTCATAATTCATTGAAGATGAAAATAAAAGAAAGGAAAACTTTACTCATTTATTGATCAAATAATGTGAAACTTGGCAAGTATACATTGATTCTCTGTTGAAAGTCCTCACACATCACACACCAAATTGTGTGGTCATTCTTCTTTTCATAAATTGAAAATTAGGTTTCATTGAATATGGATGTGTATTTTTCAGATAAAAATAATCATTGTAATAATATTTTAATTATTGATATAGTTAGAAATGAGGCAAAATCTTAAGTTTATAAATAGGAACAACATTCTCTATTAATATGATGCATTATTTTAAGTAATCTAAAAAATTAAATTTTGCATGCACTTAAACCAAAGTGAACGG
Organism: Trichosanthes truncata; assembly: GCA_033996785.1. NCBI lineage: Eukaryota > Viridiplantae > Streptophyta > Magnoliopsida > Cucurbitales > Cucurbitaceae > Trichosanthes > Trichosanthes truncata. The sequence goes on along the minus strand of JAWPNB010000008.1, from coordinate 22,855,706 downwards.
TATCAATATTATTGTGATCTATGTACAGAAGTTTATTATTGTTAACAAGAATCAAACTATTTGTTAACATGAGCATAACTCAGTAATAATCAACATCTACTATTTTTTTCTTTTGAGGTTGGAGATTCAAATTTTTCTAACTGAACTAAAAAAATCAAACCCATGTAGCAAAGAAAAAAGCAAAAAAATTGTTTGGAAATTTCAAACCTCTTGACTTTCTAAACCAGAACTTTGTCGGTCTCTAAGTGCCACTTGTTTTTATGATATCCCCAAAATAATAATTAAAAAAAAAAATTAAGACTTGAGGTTTTTATGTTGTCCGTTGATTTGGCATTTTCTTAGATTTTCTAGAGGTGAAATCAATACTCTCCATCACTTGAAAATAACCCTTTGAAGATTTGTCAGCCAAAAGCTCGTAATTTTGACTTTGAAACATTAAGGGGAGAATTCTCATAATCTCAATTTCTAGATTGTTCAGAGATAATAGTTGCTTTTCAGGTAATATTTGCACTTAAATTATAGTAGAATTTGGACACACATGCTTAATTAATTATTTAGTTTCAATTATATGAAAATTATTACATTGGCCTAACTGCGGGTTAAATACATTAATCAAAGTGGATTTAATTTATATCCTTAATATAATTGAAAAAGAGCAGTTCAAAGACATCGTTAGATAGTGCTCTAGAAGCTTAGATAAGGATTCCATCACATTATGCACCAAGTCACAAATATGATAGGCATTTCATAATTAATTCTCTGATTATTCATAAATATTTTATTTTTAACATATATATATATATATATATATATATATATATATATATATATATATATATATATATAACCCCATAAGGAGCGCACAAAAAAAACTTCCTATCAATTAATAGACGTTTTTTTAAAGAGATTTGAATATGGTTGTTATGTCAACAAGAGCATAGTTCAACGAGTATAAAGTATGTATTTGTGACCAAGAGATCATGGGTTCAAATCTCCATCCCTTATTGTTGAACTAAAAATATATATATATATGTTTGTTAAAACTAGTACATGGGCTAGAAAGGAAAATTTTTCCTAAAACTTTTTTTTTTTTTTTTTGAGTTCAACAACATTTGGGGGTGGGGAGATTTGAATATCTAACCTCTTGATCGATGGTATATGTCAATTACTGCTGAGCTAAACTCACTTTGACTTCTAAAACTAAATCGAACAATAAGAAGGGTATATAGTCTATTCTTTTCATTGATAGTTGAGAAAAATTTGTTGTACAATATGAACCCGCTAAACTTTATTTATTTGAGTCTATATTCAATTGGACAAAAAATATAATTAAGTACATACAGTTTGTAATGAGATAAATTAAATTTATGGAGCTTACAAGGGGACTTAACTTGGAATATAATTTCTAATTAGTATATTTCTTCATTAAATAATTTAGCAAAGTGGATAAGCCTGAAACAGTATAATCTTCTCCAATAAGACTTCTAAGATAGATATTAAACCAATTCAAAATTAAGAACAAGATAAAATAATAGTGTAAAAAGACCAAGGACTATTCTTCAGCTCCAATATTACTATAATCCTACAAACCTTAATGGCTCAAACCTAACCATGTGTCTCGTTCTTCTTCTTATACAGTGTCAATTTTTAGTAGTACGTTAACAACCAAATAAAATAAAACATTATTTTAAAATCAAACTATGTTTTTGAATATTGACTGTTTGGGTATGATTACTAATTATCTGTTTTTTATTTTTTTTTTGAATTCATGGTTGTTGAGCTTTTCCTACTTGATTTTTTTTTTTTTGGTATTACAACCCAAATGGGGTGGAGAATGGAATCTTTAATATTTAAAAAAGTTACTGATATTTTAACGTTCTACATAAGGTATAATTAACTACTTTAGTATAGATTTGAGCTTTCAAAATTAAAGTCTCATTGGATAACTATTTAGTTTTTGAAAATTAATTAAGCTTACAAATACTATTTTTACTTATGAGTTTATTTGTTTTGTTTTTTATTTCTAAAAATGTTTTCAAAATTCAAGCTAAGTTTTGAAAGTTAAAAATACTAGTTTTTAAAATTTTGTTTTTGTTTTTGAAACTTTACTCAGAATTCACACCTTTTTTTAAGAAAGGTAAAATCAATATTAAAGAAATTGTGAAGAAATAAGCACAAATTTCAAAAACAGAAAATTAAAAAGAAATCGTGTTATCTTTGAGGCCCAAATGAGGAGTCTATTATTCTCTTTGCCTCAGTTTGACTATGAGGTTGTATAATAATCTGTCCTTTTAGATTGTACAATTTTCTTTATTTGTCAACAACAGTTAAAACAATATTAGCGATTACACTAAAAGAATTTTCTTTTAAATGGAGATTCTCCATAGATATGTAACCATTTATATGAAAACTTTTCATGAGAAATTAACCATTTAATTAAAAATTCTCTAAAAAAACCATTTAATTAGAAAATTCCTAAAAAAAAGAAGTAAACGGAAAATAATTTCCTCGATTACACTTTCCATTTCTAACAATTAATTTTGCAACCGATCGAATAATGAAATTAAAGTTGATTCCTTCCTGGTCAAACATATTTGAAGGAAAGAAAAACCGATACAATCCAATAGCTTCTGGACAAAAAAAATGAAAAGATAGTCAAAAGTCATTTGGTCAAAAAGTCTGGAGATTATGTCTTATTTCAGACCATCAATTTCAGGAAGAACAACGAACTTTATATAGAGGGAGTAAGTAAAAATAATTAAAAACCCAAAAAAAGAAGCAAGAGAAAAAGTAATATTTCAAATTTAAATAAACTAAACACACAGGCCGGCTTCTTTTAGCCTCTTCTTTTCCTCCATTATGAAGCATTCTAAGATTCTTAGCCGGCTTCAAAAATCAAAATTATTACAGAATATGAAACCCTACATCCATCTTCTTCATTAAGGTTTTAATTTTTTTTTTATCTTGTTTATTGGCAACCAAACATATAAGAACAGGCTTAATATTGTCATGTCGGAGACATGTTTGAGAGATATTGCATGGTTATATTAATCACCCTAATCCAAAAAATCATCCCCAATTAATATTATCAAAACTAAATTCTATTCTAGTGAGATTGTCTAAACTTATGATATTTTATTCAGTCTTTAGTTTTGGGTTTTTCAAATGAAGGAAGTACGTCTAGAAATGGGAAAAGTTTTGAATTTTGGTTCCCTAAAACCAAGGTTTTGTTTTTAGGAAAAGAGACGACTTTATTAAGCTTGTATGTGGGAAACATATTGCGAGAAAAGCTACAGAAAAAACTGTCAATTAAGGGCAGTACAAAGAAGGAGAATAATATGCCAGTAAAGACGATTTCAAAGGAGAATAAAGTATCCACTTTTCTTTCGAAGATCAACAAGACATTATTTCTGTTTTCCTTAATAAGGTTTTGTATTTGGTTCAAACCCTAATTAGAAATGTCAATCTTTGAGCCATAATGAAAGAAGCTTAATTTGTTTCTAAATATGTTTTGAATATCCTAATTGTGGCAGTCTTTTTGACCTTGTTGTGGGAAAATTTATCCATTATAATAAAATATTGGTGGGTTAATTAGAAATTTAGATTTTCTATGGTCTTTGTTGAATTAAATTAAACCTAAATATTAATTCTTAGTTTTGCAGCCACTATGTTCAAAGTTGACAATCTATTATATGTTCAAATTATATTGTGGTGTGACTTTTAGGAGAAATTATTGAGAAAGGCTAATACAATATGACTCGTCTTTTTTTTTTTTTAATTAAGGTTATGAATACAAAAATGCAGAATATAATACAAGAATATCAGCCTATACAAGAGAAGTCAATTTTTCTATTGTCTTGTTTGCTCCACCTTTTGTGGGTCTAAAATGTTGACATGATATATATCAAAATCTCTTCCCCAACTTTTTCTTTATATGAATTTCGTTGGGCACTTCCTCCTTAATTTCCTTCCATAGAAATCACGCGTACGTGCTTTTTTAACTAAACTATAATATATATACACTAAAGTTAATTCGAGCATATCTTAATGAATAAAATATTAATTACTATCCAAAAATTAAAGGTCAATGACTCCATCATCTACCTCTCCCATTGTTGAATTCCCACAATTGATATTTAATTAATTTGTTATTGGATGAAACAAAAAATTTACATGGTAAATATATTAGGAATTTATTAAGATTAATATCTCTAATTCTCTATTACTATGATGAATTTTGAAGATAACAACATGTCCATGGGTTTCGATATCGACATAAGGGATGAATCGATATTGCCGTTATACCATGAAAAAATCGATAAAACACTGAAAAGATAGCAACCAAAAATCATTAATGTGAACATTATATTAATAATAAGCCTTTTAACTCATTTAAAAAATGTAAAATGTTTATTTATTAATTTAAATATTTTATAAAAAAAATTAACTTTTAATTTTTTTTAGAAATATTTCCATCGACATTTCTATACAATTGAGACCTCGATATTTCTGTCTCCACATTTTAAACCTTTGGATAACAATAGATTCAAGAAGGAATAATTTATTTTCTTAGCGTTCAACAAAAGAAGATACTATGATGATTTAGTGACTGACTTTCCTTTTTTCCTCGATCAAAACACACGTTAACACATACCTGATCAACTTGCCTCCTAAATCCATTGCTTTTTAGTAATTTTATATGAGAATTTTATGATTGTTATACATATATGTCACACTCTCATTCACTTGAAAATGAGCTTTTAAATGACAGAACAATGCTAGAAATTAATGTCCGGTTGGAATTTTCTTGTCGTTCAAAAGTAAGCCCTGAATTAATTTGATTTTCAAAACCATAGGGATATACTAATTTTTTTCAACTTAGTAATAGTCAAATTTTTGAAAGTTTCAGTTTGAGTAGCCAAACATTTGCATGAACAAAGAAAAGACTTTCTTCAACCGACCCAACATATACTATAATCGACAATAACATTACCAAAAATACCATATAGATTATTATTGCACTCGATCTTAAAATTTTGAAACCAAATGCCGATTAATTTGTAAAATTACACTACAAGCATATACACATTAAATTCCATCAGAAAAACAAGTTTTTATGTTGAAATATGTGCTAAAAACGTCGTTAAAATCCAGAAAACGTCGCTAAATGTTTTATCATCACGTTGAGGTTCATCGTTGTTACCACGTAGTATTATAGTTTATACTTAATTCTAATAGTGATTCAATAGAAATTGCTCGATACAAAACCAAAGCATAAATAGAATGGCCATGGTCTTGCAACTGCCACATAATTAATTACAACGACCGTTCTAATTCTATTTAATCATGAGAGAAAGCTACATAATTTTGTCAACATAAACTCTCACCAAAATGGCAAAAAGGAAATGGGTCCAAAATTGAACCCAAGATCATGATTTTAACTTGTAAAACCAAGAACAATCTATTTGGGGGGGGGGGGGGGGGGGGGGGGGGGGGGGATTTATTTACATATAAAACAGATCAAGGATCAATATTATAATTAGAAAAGTCATTAAGTAATTGAAGCTTCTTCCTGTCTTTGTATCCAAACAGATCAGTTGCGTCCCCATCAAAATTTGAGAGGCTTGATAGTGGTGATTCAATTGTAGAAGAAGGAGTTTGTTCAGAAATGGAGCTAAAATTCATCATCAATGGATTCCATTGATGAGTAACTAAAGGCTTCTTTTCGTCAAAATTAATGAAGGAAGAGCTGAAACTAATGTAAGTGCTTTCTTTATCATAAGATTGATCGTCTGTATGATCACTAAATGCAGTTGAACTCATTTCCCCAAATATTGATCGACCATTGGCTGCTGCAATCTCCCTCCAATTTGGTGCATATTTTGTACATGAAACACTTCTTTTGAAGATTCGACACAATGTCCAGATTTCCTGAAATTAAACATTGAAATTGAAATGAATATATTAATATACAAAGTAAGAAAGACAAAGCCTTTGCAGTAGAGCACAAGACGAAGGTTAAACCACCACTAAACCCAAAATCTTAAATTCAAGGATTATGAAAATTTTAATTTTTTATTCATATGTATCGTGGGTTTAGAGATTAGCATAAAACCCATCAAGTGATTATCAATATTAATTTGAGAGGGATCTGATATTACAAAAATTTAATATGTTATGATATACGTACCATGCTAAATTATCACTAGACTCAAAAGTATAAACAGGAGAGGAACTGATATTATAGAAGTTTAATACGTTCTAATATATCATGTTAAATTATCTCACTAAACTCAAAAACTATATGAAACAAGAGAGAGAAACTGATATTACACAAATTTAATTTAATTAGTTAAATTACTACTAAATTCAAAAGCTTAAAAGGACCTATTTGGAATGACTCAAGTGCTTGAAAAAAGATTTTTAAGTATTTGAAAAGTCATTGTCCAACCTACTCTAAAATGGTTAATTTATGAAAATTTTAATCTTTTATTCGTATTCTTAACACAAATCTAAAAACCAAGTAACTGAACAAGAACAAAAGATGATGAATTTGCTTACAGCTTCTTGGACATTGTTTTTGATTCTTCCAAAGATGGAAATATGAGTATTAAGAGTGTGGGAAGGAAGGCGAAATTCATGCATCATCCACTCAGTTTTAGTGCCTCTCCCAGCATTTCCCTTGTAAAAAACAAGGGTTTTCTTGAGACCAATGCAGTGATTTCCTTGTCCTCCATGAGAGTAAATTGCTTTGTCAATTCCAGTTGCCTTCCAAAATCCTGAACCTGTTACCCTATTTGGTCTTATACTGTTCTTGTATTTCCTTGCCCTTTTGCAAAAGAAATACCATTCTTTGTCTCCCAAATTATTACCAGCATCTGCACAATTTCCAGTTCATGAGTTATTATTATTATTATTATTATTGTGCATAAAGAGCTCAAGTTCAATGAATGTAGAGAAGATGACAAAAAGAGAGAACCATATTAAATTAGAAGTTTAGTATTTAAAAATGTGAACAAGACAACTCAATGTTTCTTAATGTATCCGAAAACATAAAAAATTAAGGGGGACAAAGTTAAGCAATCTGTGGAAACCTTGGAACAGATCTTATAATCTTGATTGCTAATTAAGCTATCCCTTTATGAAAGAATCAGCTCTTATGCAGATTAAATCTAAAATTGATTATATTATACCATTGTAAAAATATGAAAGGTTAGTTTTGCAAAATAAAAAGCTTAGCCTTTTCAAAACTTTAAACAAAACCCATATAAATGAATGCAAAATCACCCCTTTTTGAGAAAAGAAAACAAAAGAAATTAATCTGAAAATGAAACTTATGACAGAGTAATTGAATCATACTAGGAAGATCCCAAGGGTTATGCTTATAGATATCAATGGACTTGATGAGCTCGGTGCCGATCGCCTTCTTATCGACCTTTCGCCGGAGATAAAATCCGACGAGTTCTTCATCGGTAGGGTGGAATCGGAACCCTGGAAGTGGGAACTGATAATCATCAATCTCAGGCTCTGCAAACATGTTTTCAACAATGGTGAAGAGGGAAAAAAGGAAGACACAAAATAAAAGGAGCTGAAAGAAATTAAAGAAAAGTAGTGGGTGAGAGTAATTGGGAGGTTGGAATTAGAAGAGCTTTAAATTTATAGGGTTATGATTGAACCTCAGGTGGGGTTTTAAAAAGTCGAGGTCTTTTTTATTTGACTGAAAAAATTATAAACTAATAACAAAACTCTTTCTCCCCACCAGGCCTGTTCTTGAATTGAAAGACTCAATTCTTTACAAAATGTTTAATGTTTTGGAGTTTTTAGAAGTGAAAATCTATAATTTATGTATGGATCGGTTTTGGCGCTTTGTCCATTATAGATTTCTGTTTTCTTCGTTTAATAACCCTAACGATCAATCTTTTTACTGATTAATTGAGTTTTTTGTTTTTTTGGTGAAATTGCATTTTTATATCCATATATTCGTTAACATTTGCACTTTGGTTTTTATATTTTTATAGTTATTTAAAAAACATGAATTAACAATTTAGTCCTCTCACATTTTTTAGTTCAACACAATACGTAGGGTGGAGGATTCGAACTTTTGATCTCTTGGTCAATGGTACATATTTTATCTTAGTTGAGCTATGAACTTTAGTATGACAATATAATCCTTGTAATTTAAAATTTATAATTATTTAATCCCTAACATGATTTATTTAGAAACAAAAAAAAAAAAAAAAAAAATCCTTACAACAGAAATATTCTTGTAAGGTGTAACATCAATGTGACGTGTGGAAATTGTAAGTAATGTCTACAAATAAATATCTATAATGAAAAATGGCTAAAAATGTTTCACATTTGGAGTTTTAGCTAACATAATTTTAGGAGAGGAGAGTGAAGAGTTTTCTTCCCATTTATATCCCTGGTATATCCGTGTATTTACAATCAAACCAGCCTAACATAAATTTGATATTTTTTTTTCTGATATCTTTTAAGATACGCTATGAATTTTCAAAGTCTAATATTTAGCTTTTTAAATGGCAATCGTAATCGTAATCTATAAAAAGAGTTTAAGTGGCAATCATAATCGTAATATAAAAAAAGAGTTTAAGTGGCAATCGTATTCGTTTTTCATATCTCTTGCTATATTTTGCCAAAGAAACCAGCCAAACCGCAGTGACGGATCGATCTTCCGACGAGCCAGTGAAGAGAATAACAATATATTCCCATATGAGACCTAGAATCAATTTGTTGTTGGCGATTGAGAGAAGACCTAAATATTCATCGCCAAAATCCTCGACATACGTAGAAACTTGGAGCAACCATGAGACACAGAGATGGTGTCTGAAAGATTCTAGATGGAGAAGAGAGAAAAATGGAGATTTATAGAAATTAGGGTTCGATTCAAGAATTTGAATTTGAATATGTGCCTACATACTTTTGAATTTTTTTTTTTAAAAAAGAGCATGGATGTAGAATCATTCTAGCAGAGGTGTAAAACAAGGGATGAATACGCTTTCTATGCACTTTGAGGCTATAATTTTGATGACCTTCTAAGTTTGGTGTAAGGCTTGACACTGATGATTGAAAATTTTTTCTTATGATGTGTTGGGAGCTATGAAATGAGATAAATTGATCTAATATTGGCCAACTGCAGTAGAAAGAATAGATTTACCTGGGATTAGGATTAGTTATGAAAAAGTGTGGAGGGAGGGAGAAGGCTATAGACCTGATTAGAGGTTCACTTGAAGAGGCATACGCCTTCATTCTTTGGTTTGCAGCCAATTTAATTGAGAAAATCTAGGTATATACCTTTTAAGTTCAGTATTTATCATTTTATACACCATGTATATACTGATATTTACGACGTTTTTTTGTCAAGGACATACATTGCCCAAGAAATTGATGTAGATAATAGGTTTAGGTTTATCTTCATGAACTTAACAGATCCATAGATGGATGGAAATACAGTAATATATGTTGATAGGGCATGAAGGGTTTTCAAGTGTAGAATATCTTCATAATTGATGACAGGTAAATGTGATTGATGATTGATGTATCAGGGTTTTCAAATCAAAAAATGGTGAGTCATCATTCTGTTTCTATATGTTTAATAATGGGTATTTAAACATATTTACATTGCTTGAGTTCGTTAGAAAAATCAGTGGAGAGGTATGTTTCTCTATATACTGTTATGTAGATGTTAGTTCTTAGGTAGTTCATCATTTCAATCATTGTGATTTTCATATTAGGAATGTTCAAGGTTTAGGGTTACTGATTAGATGTTAAAACAAAAAATTATAGATGGAAATTACAAATATATACTTGTGTTGCGACTTATCGTAGATTTCATTTTTATTAGATTCATAGCTAAAATTACTAAATGTGATTCACACACTATTACATCGTGCTTTCATACTCATATAGCTCAATGGTTAGTGTTACCAACTTCAAGTTATCGATGGTACTTATCTGGGTCATCATCTTTATTAGTGTGCTCAACACTTTCTTTGTTAATTTACTAGTGTGGAACCTATCTATTCACTTTTTCATCTTTGAAATTAGTCTTTTTGCTATATCAAGAGTCTAGAAATTAATTCGAAATAATGTTAAGTTAACAAATTACAATTGATATATCTTATCTTAATTCAAGATTTTTTTTTCAAATCTTCAATCCCTAGATTTTATTCATGGTTGTTATATTTGTTTATGCAACCTCCATCTCTCTCATCCTTAGATTTTGTTTCAAATTTGCAATCCCTCGATTTAATTATGTCAAAAAATTCAACGTATTTCCCTCTTGATGCATTTTTTTTTTTGTTAGCCACTCTTTTAGATAGAATAAACTTGTAAATATCCAACGAGGGTATTTTTGTCCCAATGCAGTTAGTAGATTTTAGTTAAAAATTATTTTAGCCATATTTACAAATTAAAACTTGTTTAGACATTTTTCAAATTTTGTAGGTTAAATTTAGACATTTTTCATGTTGCCCCTTTGACGTGTTAGTCACATGGATCTCAATTTTCAGTGCCCATAATGTCTTTTCTACACACACAACCTTTATTTTTGTACACTGAGATTTAGGTAATTGTCATTCATGTCAAGTCCCAATATTATACCTGACAAAATTGTCACAATAGAAACTAAATTGTAATGCATTTTAAACTACGAGATAAAATTATTATACGACTAAAGTTTAGGGACTATCACGTAACAATTTTAAATTTATATATAGAGACTAAATTGTTACACACTAAAAATTAAAGAGAAAGCTTTATAATTAAAGACGAAATAAACATTATTTGTTGCATTCCAAAAGAAAAACATCAGCCGTAGTATTTTCTTTCTTTCTTTTTTCTACTTACATATCTAACTCAAAGCATATTCTTCAACCAATGTAAACGGACAAATTCTTATATTTTAAAAACAAAATATCATATATTCATAAATATTTAAGAAACTTGAATTGAATTTTTTTGTTACTCTACTCTTATAAACAGTGGCGGATCCAGAACTTTGTGTCGGGGGGGCTTGATGTATTTTGATATTAGTTTGTTCAATGAAAAATATGATTGATTTTCTTTTATAGGTTAAAAAATAGGTTTAGTCTCTAGACTTTCATAAAAGTAACAATTTAGTTCTTGAACTATGAATTATAACAGTTTAATCCCTATACTTTCAAATTTGTAACAATTTAGTCCATATACTTTAAAATTTATAAAAATTTAACCTTACTATGAGAAATTCTATCAAAATTAAGTGTCAATTTTTATTATGTCACGACTTAGTCTTTGTTGTTTATAAACACATTTGGTCCCTAATCAGGTTATCGATCTACATATGTAAGCAATCTTAGATTCTCATTAAATCCTAACAATATTTTTTAGGATAGGGGCTTAATTGTTACACATTTTAAATTATAGAGACTACATCGTTACATACTAAAATTCATAGACTGAATTGTTGCAAAATTGAAAGCACAATGACTGAATTGTTAAAACTAAAATTTAGGAACTAAATTATTACTTTCATAAAAGTTCAAGGACTAAAAGTACTTTTTTTAACATTTTTATATAAATATACAAGAAAGAGAATAAAATTTCAAACAATAAGTATAATTTTTTGTTTGTTAAAATACCATTATGGTACCTGTACTTTATGTTTTGTTCCATTTTGGTCATTGTACTTTCAAATGTTCAATTTTAGTCCATGTACTTTCAATAAAGTTTAAAATTGGTTCTTATTGTTTGTTTATTGTTGATTTTTCTTTTAAAAAATTAGTATCTATTAGTTTTTCTTCTATAAATTTTGGAAATATGTTCACATTGTGTCTTTTCTTGTATTAAAATTATTATAATTATTTAACCAATTTCAATAAAAATTAACATCAAACTTATCATAGAAACCTACTTTATATTAAAAGTACAAATACGAAAATTGGACATTTGAAAGTATAGGGACTAAAATGGAACAAAACCCAAAGTACATAGACCAAAATGGTATTTTAACTTTTTTTTTTAATTAGAAATATAGTTTTTTAATTTCTTAAAAATAATATACTAAAATGTAAAACTATTTTTAGTCATTTTTATTTATATTTAATATGAATAAAAGATAATAATTTAAAGAATAAATTGTAAAAAAATCTAATATTATATATTTGTAGATATATAATTACTTAAAAAGATGTAGCATTGTTGAAATCTATAAAAGGTTAAAAAAAACCATTAAAAGAAAAAAAGAACACTGAAGGCAAGTGAAAAAACGAAAAGGAAAAAAGAAGGGAAAAAAAGAGGTGCAAAAATCGAAAAAGAAAAAAAAAAGCTGTGTCCTTCGAGATTCGAACTCAACTGCTCTTCAGGGGGGCTAGGGGTTATTACCATCCTGCCAAAAACCATTTCTTGTCATATAAGGTGAACTAAAATTTACTAATAGAGAATCATTTCCAAGTTGAGGGGGGGGCTCCAGCCCCCCTGGGCCTACTGTAAATCCGCCAGTGCTTATAAACTTTGATCAATGATAAAGATATATGATGAAATGTTGAAACATATATTTAGGATGAAATTGAAACTGTGGTTCAAGCATAAGAACTAAAAATTTAACTTAACCCTACTTTTTTTTTTAATTTAATTTTTTAAGATCTCCGTTTTCAATCTTTGTCATATATACTTGTTCTTATATCAAAAAAGAAAACGAAAAATGCAGAAAAAATTAACTTGCATTCAAAAGAATTGATAGTCAAACTTGGCTAAAAGGGGTTAACTTCGAGGATCTCAATTCTCAATAGTTTAAACTTTTGAGAATACCCAAAAACTTGGGATGCTAATTTGGTTTTTATAAAGTTCATTCTTTCAGTAGAACTAAGAAAATAAATACTTTAATTTTTTTTTTAAAAAGAAAAATATATTACTTTAGATAAATAACACTTTTTGAAGTAGAACGACAAGATTGAAACTAAAAGATGGAACAAAAAATGGTTGGGAAGTATAGCATCAATTGTATAATTAAATTGTATCATTAGATTCTTAATTATAATTATTTATTATCCCCTAATTGTATTTCCAATAAATCTATGGGATAAAGATTAGTTGCCAATTATGAAAAAAGGAAAAAAATATTTTTTTTTCCTGATAATGACAAGAAAAGAAAAATGAATTAATTAATGTTGATATGAAGCCATAATACCGCTGTCATTAACTTGATATTCACATGTTAAGAAAGCATAAAAAGGGAACAGACAATGCAGCACCATTTTTGGTGCTCTCTAGCTAAGCAATGTTTGATATTGCATTAACAATAATGCATCTGTTTAAGGAATTTTCTTGTTTTCAAAACAATTTTAATTTTTGAATAAAGTCAAAATGATTATTTTTAATTGAAAGACAAGATGAGGAAATTTAGTGCCTTGTAATCTTTAATATAAAAAAAGGCAAAGAACTAAATGTATACATGTGGTTTTGTTACAATCTATTGTTTAAAAAATTATTCTTCAAAAATACCATTATATCCTTTCCCTTTCTATATCATCTAGAAGCATTATCATCAACCTCAAATAGAGGACAACTTGGGAGAGACAAATTCACTTCTTAGTAAGGAAGTTCAATCATATATTTTTACTTTTTGAACATTTGAATATGAATTTATGAATAATATCTGTTTAAGATGTTTATATGCTCTAACTCTCTAGCTGAAATTCATGAATGTTTTCTCATTGCAGTTGTCTCTCTCAAATTAAATTGATGTATTTACAATAGAATAGACTATCGACAAACATTTTGATAGAGGCCGCAATTCTAAAATTGTGTGCTATGATTTCTACTTTCTAGCATATATGTCTTGAATAACGCAACATGTGCACCTTCCACAACTTATCATTGACCTACCTCTCTTCAAAAATATATTATCATCATAGCATCTATTTTGGTTGTCAAAATTAACTTTATTATGTAATTACAAATATTACAACTATAGCTCTTAATTGGAATGTTCTCTTATAATTAATTAGTCTCATTTTGTTATATGTGCCTCACATGCATACTTATCAATAAAGTGATTTTTTTTATCAAATAGAAATATAATTACTTTCTTAAAGATTAACCTAGTACTCTTGGATATGATCAAGATGTAGAGTAATCGTCTATGATTGAAAAGTGGAGGAAAGATAAGATAGATTAGAAATTGAGTTAATAAATTTGTTGATTTATTTATAAATCAAGTTAGCAATAAGTTAAGTTATTTAACACACCCTAATCATTTTACATGTTTGTTAATATACATACATACATACATACATTTAAATAAGGTATAACATCATGTAGAGTAGAATTCGATAGTGATTGGAAAAAACTCTTACAATTTGGATAAAAAGTTCTATATATAAATTTTTGTTACTTTTAGAATTAACCCTATATCTAATAGCTAGGACAATAAAGAATATGAGATGGTGATCAGATTATGTGTTAAAATTACTCAAAGTGGATTGCTAACTCAAAGCTTCTAGAATGTCATCAATTCAAATTAGAAATCAAGAATCTAGGGGAAGGCCCCTGGAAAGAGCAACACAGCTCAAGAGTTAATAAAATATTTGAAAAACAATGTGGTAAGAATTTTATTTAAATCTGCCAAGTCAACACAAATCTCAGGACAACTACCTCTTAAAAAAACATTAGGCCGGACAACTCTTTTTTGTCTCTTAATAATTTTAGGGGCACTTGCAAAAGTAGCAAATAGGAATTTGTAAAAAAAAAATTAAAATAAATAAGAATTTACAAAAGTAGCAATTACTTTCTAATTTTGCAAAAATAGCAAGACATGGCCTAACCCACACCAAAGAAAGCAAAAGTCCAATATACCCTTAATGAACACGGAGCCCAAACAATGATATATTTGATATACCAATGATATACTTGATTTGATATACCTGATTTGATATACTATATTGATATACCTGATTTAATATATATATATATATATATATATATATATATATATATATATATATATATATTATTGATATACCTAACTATGAGTACCGATATATCAATAATATACCTGATATATTACTTCTCTTTGCTTCTTTTTATTGTGTTGTGTTATTTACATATTTTAGATGAAATGTGTGTCTTTTATGACCTGAATGTTTGTCTTCTATACCAAATATAAACGTTGATATGTCATTGATATCTTGATTTATGTTATATTACTAAAGGAATCAATAACATTGATATACTTGATTATTAGTGTTGATATACCAATGATATACTTGATTATGAATATTGATATGTCAATCTAGCAATGCTTTTTACATTTTGAAGATAAAGCAAAAAAACTAAAGCCTAACCCGAACGTAAAATATGAAAAGACGGAAATATCCTTTTGAAAAAATGTGGGTTTTCAAAAATTACATTTTGAATGAGTGTTGATATACTACTGATACGCTAATAATATATTTGAAATCATTTTTAATGAGTATTGATATATTATTGATACATCAATATTATAGTTGAAATGAATTTTGAATAAATATTGATATACTACTGATACACTAATGATATACTTGAAATTAAATTTTAATGAGTACTGATATACTATTGAGACATTAATGTTATACTTTGAATGAATTTTGAATGAGTATTGATATACTATTGATATGTCAATGTTATACTTGAAATAACATTTAGAATGAGTGATAATATACTACTGATATACTAATAATATACTTCAATTATTTTTTATGAGTACTGACATAGTGCTGATAAACTGCTAATATAATAATGATGTTCTTGAAATTACATTTTGAATGAGTGTTGATATACTATTGATACACCAATGTTGTACTTTAAATGAATTTTGAATGAGTCATAATAAACTACTGAAACACTAATGATATACTTGAAATCGAATTTTGAATGAGTGTTGATTTGCTATTGATATACTTGAAATGCATTTT
Source organism: Trichosanthes truncata (assembly GCA_033996785.1). Classification (NCBI taxonomy): domain Eukaryota; kingdom Viridiplantae; phylum Streptophyta; class Magnoliopsida; order Cucurbitales; family Cucurbitaceae; genus Trichosanthes; species Trichosanthes truncata. Next base: position 22,839,756 of record JAWPNB010000008.1, on the reverse strand, counting down.
AAATGTGTATTGATATACCATTGATACACCAATTTTATACTTGAAATGAATTTGAATGTGTGCTAATATTCTACTGATACACCAAATGTTATACTTGAAATTGTATTTAGAATGAGTGTTAATATACTATTGATACACTATTGATATACTTGAAATGCATTTTAAATGCGTATTGATATACTATTGACACACCAATTTTATACTTGAAATGAATTTTGAATGTATTGATATACTACTGATACACTAATGTTATACTTGAAATGTTTTTTTAATGAGTAATAATATATTATTGATAGACCAGTGTTGTATTTTAAATGAATTTTGAATGAGTGCTGATAAACTACTGATGACACTAATAATATACTTGAAATTTCATTTTGAATGAGTGCTAATATACTATTGATATACACTACTGATATACTTGAAATGCATTTTGAATGCGTATTGATATACTATTAATATACTTATGTTCTATTTGAAATAAATTTTGAGTGAGTGCTAATATATACTACTGATACATCAATGTTATAACTGAAATTGCATTTTGAATGAGTGATGATATACTACTGATACATTAATGATATACTTGAAATGCATTTTTAACGAGTAATAATATATTATTGATATATTGATGTTATACTTGAAATGAAATTTGAATGAATGTTGATATACTATTGATACACCAATGTTATTGAATTGCATTTAGAATGAGTGTGATGGGAATGAACAATTCACCCCACAATGAAAGACTATGGTTCCTTAACAATTTAGAAATTGAGTTGAGATTGGCTTTGGGAATGTTTGGAGATGAGTTCGACATATTTAAGTTCACTTTAAACAAGTTTTTGGTTACTTAAGCACTAAAAATACCTTTTAGTCACATCTGAGCTTTTTTAATTCACCAACTGTGAAGATATCATATGTTTTTGAGACCTTCATGCTTGACGTTTAACAATTGAAGATTATACATTATCCTCGACCTCTACAATACTCTAATCATAGTGGTCACTAACCGATCAAATTAGACAATTATAAGTTGATGACAATGCTAGTGAAATAATACTTCGAAACAAATGAATAAAGATTCAATTTAAGTTCACAAATAACAACAAGTGCACGAGCACATTCTTAATTGATAAATTTGGTATATCAATTGTATAATAATTGATATACTTTATATTTGATATATCAATCTGATATACCAAATATAAAGCATATCAGATATACTTGTTGATACACCAAAGAGGATAAAATTGGAATAATAAAAAAATAAATTAAATTTAAATTTTTTTGCTATATTTGCAACACTAAAAAATCGTGGTTAGATTTACAAATATTCTAATATTTTTTTTGCTACCTATTACAATTCCTCATAATTTTAATCCTTTTCAATAAAAAAGACTAAAAGTGATAACCATATAAATGAACTAATGCAACAATAATTTTCCCAGGAAATGATTTGGACATTTGATTGGAAGAGGAATCTCACATGGTTGTGTGTACGAATGAATTAAAATGGTTTTTTTTTATTATTATTAATTATTTTCTTCAGGTTCATTCTCTTTTAGAAAAAAAGAAAATAAAAGAAAAAATAATTAAAGTAGGTGGCATATATATTAAAATGGAAGTGCTAGGAAAGGTTTGGTGGAAGCAAGCAATCAAATTTCCATTTAATGGTTATTTTAATTTGTTAAGAGTACTGGGATGTCTAAAATTTCAATCGATCTAAATAAATATGTAAATTTATAATAAAACAACAACATTTTCGTATGTTAAATGAAAAAGTGGAAACATTTAAAAAAAATAACAATCAATTTCAACTCTAAACTTGTCAAGTTGTAACAATTTTTATCGTAAACTTTTAATTTCATCAAATTAGACCCTAAACTTAGATAAGTGTTGCAATTTCTACAATCTATTCAATTTTTGCTAATTCATCTACATATTTTAACAAAAAACAATGCAAAAATCTCATAAACTAATTAATTTGAATACTTTCAAATTTTGCACAAATTTTACTTTGATTAATTACACAAATTAACCATTAAATAACTTTGTCAAAACTCACAAGTTTTAACAAAAATATTTTTGCTCTGATATCGTTTTTCTTTCAAATCCTATTAATTTTGTACGATACAAATATTTTATAATTCATTAAACGCATATAAGAATACTTTTTGTTTAATAATATATCTTTCAAACGAAATCTTCTTAGAGAAGAAAAATTGCAACACCATTTTTAAGTTTAATTAGGTTAAGATTGCAACACTAACTTAAGTTTGAGGTGAATTTGATGAAATTGAAAGTTTATGATAAGAATTGATACAACTCAACAAGTCTACAGTAAAAATTGATTTTTTTTTCTAAAAAAGAAAGTAAGGATTAAAAAGAAAATACTTTAAAAAAAATGTAAATTCCCAAATTAAAAACAAATGGTCATTGAACTTTGGAAGTGAGAATCATTGTTTTGTAATTGTTTTTTTTCCAATATTTGTCAATGTATGAACAAAATACAAAGAAATTTCCTTTTTATAAATTTATCTTTATAATTGCTCTAAAACATGAAATATAACAAAGCCGACATATCAATTTATAAATTAATTATTACTATTTGAAATTTAAACTAAATTTATTTACTTATTTATTATAAAATTATCATTAATTAATTATTTTTATTTAACTAATATATTTTTATTAAAAATTTAATGCCTTTTAATAGCATGATTTAAGACAAAATATGTATTGTGGCAAACTTAGAGAGTATGAATAAAGTATTGTAGCAAACCTGATGAATAAGGTAAAGTATTGTAGCAAACCAGATGAATAAGGTAAAGTATTGTAGCAAACTTGAGTAGTAGAATATGGTATGTATGGTAGTAAACCTGAGTTAACAAAACTGTCAACCAAACATGGATTTGTTTAAACAAACTCATACTGTCCACTTCCAAAACAGAGAACCAAACACCTCCTTATGTTGTACCAGGTTGTTGATGTTACTCTCTCAGCTCCAACATCAAAACAATATTATTTTTCCCTTTAAAAGAAGTTAAGCTGAAGCTCATCATAGTGACAATTAATAAGAACTTCAAGAAATTTTAGATAATATTTAAAATACTATGATAGTAATATACTTAATAATGTTTGAGCCCTAAAAACAAATATTAGTTGAAAAATATAATAGTATTGTAAATATGGCACATGTAAATGCCCATTCCACATGCCAACTTAATATCCATGCCAAGTGGCATTTTCTCCATAGCCAAAGTGTCTTCTATGTGTCCAACAAATGCCATATATTGGTGTCCAAATGTACCACATCATGCTCTCCAAATTGCCTATAAATAGTGGTTTTTGGTGGATAAATAAAGATATAGATATTTGGAAAAGAAACCTCTCTAATTTCATTTGCTTTTAATTTGCCATAAATCCCTATTTTTGTTTATATTATATATATATACTCCACTTGTATTATTTGTTTATATTATATATATACTCCACTTGTATTATTATTATTATTATTATTATTATTATTATTAATAATATTATTATTATTATTATATTAGTTGGTAAAGTTTTGGTGCCCGGTTTCTCCTCTCAATTTTACAACACGTTATCAGCACGAGACTCTGTCATTTTTCCCGCTAAAGGTAAGTCTTATAGGTAAGCCATTTTTACGCATTTGGTTTATGTTAAATTTCTAATATGAATATATTATTATTTTTGATAGTGTTATTATGACAAACCTTACAAAGCTAGAATTTGCGGCCCTGGATATTAATGGAAATAACTACTTGTCATGGGTCCTTGACGCTGAGATCCATTTAGATTCTATGAATCTTGGAGAAACAATTAAAGAAGGAAATGATGCATCAAATCAAGAAAAAGCAAAAGCCCTGATCTTCCTTCGCCATCATCTTCACGAGGGATTGAAAATGGAATATCTTACAATAAAAAATCCCTACGTTCTATGGCAAGGTTTGAAAGAAAGGTACGATCATCAAAAAACAGTTATTCTTCCAAAAGCTCGTTATGATTGGATGCACCTGAGGTTGCAGGACTTTAAATCAGTGAGTATAATTTCGCACTCTTCAGAATTAGTTCAAAATTAAAATTATGCGGAGAAAAGATTACTGATGTTGATATGTTAGAGAAGACATTTTCCACTTTTCATGTCTCGAATATGCTCCTGCAGCAGCAATATCGAGAGAAGGGTTTTGCAAAATATTCTGAACTTATCTCATGTCTTCTCGTTGCTGAACAAAATAACGAGTTATTGATGAAAAATCACGAATCCCGACCAACTGGAGCAACACCATTCCCTGAAGTGAATGCTGTGAATTTTAATAACCGTGGTCGAGGTCTTGGTCGTGGTCGAGGTCGGGACCGCGGTAGAGGAAGAAATACCTATTTTCGTGGTGGGCATTATAATTTTAAGAAACCCACACGAAGTGATGATCATAAAGGAAAGGCTCCACAAGATAGAAGTTCGAAAGGTGATGAACATAAATGTTTCCGGTGCGGAATGACTGGGCACTGGTCACGTACCTGTCGTACGTCAAAACACCTTGTTGATCTCTATCAAGCTTCCCTGAAGGAAAAAGGAAAAGGAAAGAATGTGGAGGTAAATCTTGCCATTCAAGAAGATGATGTGTTTGACCCCTCCAATATGATGCATCTTGATGTAGCTGATTATTTTGAATCTCCTGGAGAGAGAATTGATGCAATCAAACAAGTAGAGGATGATTTGTATGAAAATATATAATTAAATACTGTTTAGTATGTTTTTGTTGTTGTTTTGTTTGTATATATATTTAAGACTCTTTGTAATCGTTTTTCTTTTCTTTTCAATGAAGAAATATGAACAATTTCAATATGTTGAGTAACTCGAAAATGAGCAATGAGGATTTATGTCTGGCAGACTGCGCAACTACGCACACGATACTCATAAATAGAAAATATTTTACTAGATTGACAATGCTGGAAGCAAAAGTCAATACTATATCAGGTTCTGCAAATCTGATTGAAGGTTTTGGAAATGCAAACTTTATTTTGCCTAGAGGAACAAGATTTACAATTAATAATGCTCTGTTCTCTAGCAAATCAAAAAGAAACTTATTAAGTTTTAAAGATATACGTGAAAATGATTATCATGTTAAAACTGATTGTAAAAATAATATAGAGTGTCTCTATATAACATCTATTGTTTCACATGAAAAACGTATATTAGAAACACTGTCTGCTTTTTCTTCTGGATTATACTATACTCATATACGAGTAATCGAAAGTTATGCAATAATGAACCCGAAGTTCATGAATCCATAAGTATTCAGTGTTTGGCATGATCGATTGGGTCATTCATGGTCGATAATGATGAGAAAAATTATTGAGAATTCACATGGACATCCTTTAAAAAGCCAGAAGATTCTTCAATCCAATGAGTTGTCATGTGATGCTTGTTCTCAAGGGAAATTAATTATTAGACCATCACCAGCTAAAGTGGGGATTGAATCACCTGCATTTTTAGAGCGAATTCAAGGTGATATTTGTGGACCTATTAACCCACCAAGTGGTCCATTTAGATATTTTATGGTATTAATTGACGCATCCAGCAGATGGTCACATGTATGCTTATTATCAAGTCGAAATCTTGCATTTGCAAGATTACTTGCTCAAATAATTAAGTTAAAAGCACAATTTCCTGATAATACAATTAAGACCATTCGACTTGATAATGCTGGTGAATTTACATCCCAAACTTTTAATAATTATTGTATGTCAATTGGGATAAGTGTTGAACATCCTGTAGCTCACGTTCATACACAAAATGGTCTAGCATAATCATTTATAAAACGTCTGCAACTAATTGCAAGACCATTGCTTATGAGAGCTAAACTTCCTACATCGGTATGGGGTCATGCTATTTTGCATGCTGCATCACTGGCACGTATTAGGCCAGTAGCTTATAATAAATACTCCCCAATGCAATTAGCTTATGGCCAGCAGCCAAATATTTCCCATTTAAGAATTTTTGGATGTGCAGTATATGTACCGATTGCTCCACCACAACGTACTAAGATGGGTCCTCAAAGGAGGTTAGAAATATATGTGGGTTTTGATTCCCCATCAATTATTAAATATCTTGAACCCCTGACGGGTGATGTATTTACTGCACGATTTGCTGATTGTCATTTTAATGAGACAAATTTTCCAACATTAGGGGGAGGAATTAAGAAGTTGGAAAAAGAAATTACATGGAATGCATCGTTATTATCTCATTTAGATTCTCGTAGAGATCAATGTGAACTTGAAGTTCAAAAGATAATTCATTTGTAAAATATAGCAAATCAACTACCAGATGCATTCACAGATACTAAAAGTGTGACTAAATCATATATATCAGCTGCAAATGCTCCATCAAAAATTGATATCCTAAAGGAACAAGTTGTCAATAATGAGTCTGGAGCACGCCAGAAGCGTGGTAGACCAATAGGTTCTAAAGATAAAAATCCTCGAAAAAGAAAAGTAGTTGAGAATCAAAATGATTCAATAAAATGTATGGATGTTCCAGAAGAAATCCATAATACAACTACTCAAAAGAGTATTGGTGAAAATCAAACGCTTGAGGATAATAATGAAATTTCTATAAACTATGTTACAACAGGAAAGAGATGGAACCGAAATGATATCATTATTGACAACATTTTTTTTCTTATAATGTTGCTCACGATATTATTCATGAAAGTGACGATTTTGACCCAAAAGCTATCAAAGAATGTCAACGTAGAAAGGATTGGCCGAAGTGGAAAGAAGCAATCCAAGCAAAGTTGAACTCACTTTCAAAACGTGAGGTTTTTGGACCAGTAGTCCCAACACCGGAAAACGTCAAACCTGTGGGATATAAATGGGTATTTGTAAGGAAAAGAAATGAAAAGAATAAAGTCACAAGATATAAAGCGAGACTTGTTGCACAAGGATTCTCGCAAAGGCCTGGTATTGATTATGAGGAGACATATTCTCCTGTAGTGGATGCAATAACGCTAAGATATTTGATTGGTCTGACTGTATATGAAAAGCTTGATATGCATCTAATGGATGTAGTCACGGCGTATTTATATGGATCTCTCGATAATGACATTTATATGAAAATCCCGGAAGGATTTAAAATACCAGAAACATATGAATCAAGTTCTCGGGAATTGTATTCAATAAAGTTACAGAGATCATTATATGGATTAAAACAATCAGGACGAATGTGGTATAATCGCCTGAGTGAATATCTGTTGAAAAAAGGATACCAAAATAATCCAATATGTCCGTGCGTTTTTATAAAGAAATCTCAGTCAAGATTTGCTATTATAACTGTATATGTTGATGACTTAAATATAATTGGAACTCCTGAAGAGTTATCCAAGGCAATAGAATATCTTAAGAAAGAATTCGAGATGAAAGATCTTGGAAAAACAAAATTTTGCCTTGGTTTGCAAATTGAACATTTAGCAGATGAGATATTTGTTCATCAATCAACTTATACAGAGAAAATCTTAAAAAGATTATATATGGATAAAGCACATCCATTGAACATTCCAATGGAAGTTCGTTCACTGGATATAAAGAAAGATATATTTCGACCTCGAGATGACAATGAAGAACTACTTGGTCCTGAAGTACCATATCTTAGTGCAATTGGTGCACTTATGTATTTGGCTAATAACACAAGACCAGATATTGCATTTTCAGTAAATTTATTAGCTAGATATAGTTCATGTCCTACAAAAAGACATTGGAACGGAGTTAAGCATGTACTCCGATATCTTCGAGGGACAATTGATATGGGTTTATTTTATTCTAACAAATCAAAGTATGATCTAGTTGGTTATGCAGATTCTGGTTATCTATCTGATCCACACAAAGCTAGATCTCAGACAGGTTATCTATTCACATGTGGAGGAACTGCTATATCTTGGCGATCAGTGAAACAGACTATAACGGCCACTTCTTCAAATCATGCTGAAATCCTCGCTATTCATGAAGCAAGTCGAGAATGTGTATGGCTAAGATCGATGACACAACACATTCATGAGACATGTGGCTTGTCTTCAAGTAAACCTCTTCCAACGATGTTATACGAAGACAACACAGCATGTATAGCTCAAATCAATGGAGGATATATCAAAGGAGATAGAACAAAGCATATCTCACCAAAGCTCTTCTATACTCATGATCTTGAAGAAAATGGCGATATCACTGTACAACAAATTTGTTCAAAAGATAACCTGGCTGACTTATTTACAAAGGCATTACCAACTGCAACATTCGATAAATTAGTATATAGCATTGGAATGCGGCGACTCAAAGACTTTAAGTGATGTCTCCATGAGGGGGAGTGAATATATTATAGTAAACTATATAAAATATGTACTCTTTTTCCTTCACTAGGGTTTTTTTTTTCTCCCATTGGGTTTTTCCCTAGTAAGGTTTTAACGAGGCATATTTTATATAAATGGGCATTTAAGGGGGAGTATTGTAAATATGGCACATGTAAATGCCCATTCCACATGCCCACTTAATATCCATGCCAAGTGGCATTTTCTCCATAGCCAAAGTGTCTTCTATGTGTCCAACAAAGGCCATAGATTGGTGTCCAAATGTACCACATCATGCTCTCCAAATTGCCTATAAATAGTGGTTTTTGGTGGATAAATAAAGATATAGATATTTGGAAAAGAAACCTCTCTAATTTCATTTGCTTTTAATTTGCCATAAATCCCTATTTTTGTTTATATTATATATGTATACTCCACTTGTATTATTTGTTTATATTATATATATATACTCCACTTGTATTATTATTATTATTATTATTATTATTATTATTATTATTATTATTATTATTATTATTATATTATTTGGTAAAGTTTTGGTGCCCGGTTTCGCCTCTCAATTTTACAACAAATAGAAATGATTCTCAATATTCCTCATCTTCAAGAATCAAGACCCTACATATAGGCAACCTCGTCCTACACCCTAAAGCCTATGGTCTAGATCAAAATTCTCTCTCAACCATTGGTGCTATTCTTTCAAAATTGGTGATTTCACTAATAAATTAAACCCTTCTACTAGAACCACTAAAAAGACACTCTAATATCTGAAGTTTGAAAAATAATTCTAAATAATATACTATTTTTTAACTAACCGAACGATGATATTAAGTTGCTCACTATATTTGGTTAATTCTAAAAATACATTAATTTAATAATATTTTTTAGGAATTGGACTTCCTCTCACCTTCCTCATATTCCCTTCCTCTCCTCCTCCAACAACCACTGCCACCACCATCTCTTTCCTCATGAATCGTCATCGCCATCTTTCTCTATTGTTGTTGGATCTCCTACATGCTATCTCGGTCAAATCTCCCGCTCTAAGTACTATGCGTTGGTCGTGGTGAGATATCATTTGAGGGGTTTAGAATAACGAAATTTTGACATTGTCACATGCATGAGAAAGAGTTTAAAAAACTATGTTTCGAATTGTGTACAACATTTATTAAGGAACAAATATATATTTTTTGAACTTTTACCTCCAACCGTTATTAAATACAAGTACATTGAATATCTTTTAGCTTTGTGAGTAAATGTGTTGCAGCGAAAGTTAAGGCCACTGGTAAAACTAAAACATGCATTGGAAACAACACCCTCCAGAAAAGAAAAAAAAAAAGAAAAACTTTGGGGGTTAAAAGAAAATGCACGTACGAGGATCAATCAAAAAGATATTCTAAGATGTTACATTAAAAAAAAAAAAAAAAAAAAAAAAAGCTGATAGTTCCGATAGGGGCGGCTGAGCTAAGTTTTGATCCATCTATCAGCTTCTAGAAAGAAGAAACAGCAATGAAACTTCCTACGATTCGAATGCCAAAATCCATTATCATCACTCAAATTACAAAGCTTATAATATCCGTCGCTATCTATTAAATTTTGATTCCTCTACTTTCTTTCTTTGAATTTTTGTTGTTGGGGCACCACACATAAAAATATTAAACAATAAGTTAAATTATAAATTTAGCTTTGAACTTTAAAATTTTTGTCAATTTAGCCGTTGAACTTTCAAAATTATAAATTTAGTTCATGAACTTTTAAAATTTTAAAGTTCATGAATCTATTAAAAACAAAACTAAATTTTTTTTGTTTCATTAGACATAAAATTTAAATTTATATCATCGACTAATTTTAAAAAAATTTAAATTTGTTAAGGACCTATTCAATATAAAATTAAAAAATTAAAAATTTATTAGACACCTTTAAAATTTAGAGACCAAACAGATACGTTCAAATTTAAAATTTAAACACTATCGTGTTTGGCGTACGTGTAAATTGTAATTATGATTCCCACCTGTTCTTTGTCTCTATCTCCTTTTCTTTCTTCTCTGTAAAGATAATATTTTGTTTAACATTTAAATACTCACATCACTATTTTAATATTTTAAGTACTCATTTTTTTGCAATATTTTTTGGAGGATGACAGTGGCGGCTAACTAATCTAGATTTCAACTCCTCCACATGATACGATGATCCAAAAATTGGGCAGCAGCCCCTTAACATTCAATGAATCGAAAATTTTGTAATATTAATTTAATTGAGAGAGAGAGTTGAATTATGAACCCGTGGCTTAGATTCTAGACTTTTCAAATGGGGGTACTAAGAAATTAATTATTTGTAGAATAATGGAATTGGATGATCCGAGAATGACATCAATGTTATCTTAGGAGATATTTTTGATAGCAACCCACTTGGTTTTTGGTCTTGGAGAATTAAAGCTAGCTACTTATCAGAAAGAACTATGTGAAGTTGGAAAATGGAAAAATATGGTATATTTTATTTGCTTTCGTAGAAGAAGTGATTTTGAAGGGAGATGATAACATGTGGCTGGGGATAGAGTATTAAGTTTTCAAATATAAGATATGAAAGTAAACTATTGAATGAATTTGATTCTATGATAAGTTTGTTGAAAGTTAAAACATATTTTTTAATGTAAGTTATACACATTCATGAGTTATAGTTTTATTAAGTATGTTAATGTATTTAGAAGTTTTTGGATAGGAGTTAAGAACGTTTTTGTATTGGTTGTTTAGGATCAGTTAGTATGAGTGTTATATATGTTCATAAAGGTAAATAAATTATTCATGAAATTAAGTATAGGATGAGAGTTATAAGATCTAGATTTTTTCCATGAGTTCTATAAATATGATGTCTTGGTATGTATTGTATCATCAAGTAAGTGGAGAAGAAGAAAATCAAAGTGAATTTGAGAAAAAAGTGTGAACCAAGTTTGTAGCTTCTTGAATAGTTTTTTCAATACAAGTGAATTATTTTTCTCAAATATTCATTGTTTGATTATTTATTTGTGAGTGTCCATCACACGCTTTCAACAAAGTGGTATCAGAGCTTGAGTTTGAAAAGCGAGAATTGTTTTTGCAAATGCCAAACAACAATTTGGTTCCTTTCCAAGTGCCTCGACTTACGAAAGAAAATTATAGCAGTTGGTGTATTCGTATGAAAGCTCTACTTGGTTCACAAGATGCATGGGATATTGTTGATAGAGGCTATGACGAACCAGAGAATGACGCGGCTTTGAATCAAGCTCAACGAGAAGCTTTGCAAAATACTAGAAATAAAGACCAAAAGGCGCTCACCATTATTCATCAAGCAATTGATGATACAAATTTTGAGAAAATTTCTGGAGCAACTACTGCAAGGAAACCATGGCAAATTTTGGAGAATACTTATAAAGGAGTAGATCGAGTCAAGAAGGTTCGCCTCCAAAAATTGAGAGGTGATTATGAATCATTACACATGAAGAAGTATGAATCGATTTCAGATTATACTTCAAGATTGCTAGTAGTGGTAAATGAAATGAAAAAATATGGTGAGACAATAAATGATGAGCAAGTAGTTGAAAAGATACTTCACTCATTAGATGAAAAATTCAATTTCATCGTTGTAGTTATTGAAGAATCAAAGGACTTGAGTACAGTGTCCGTTGATCAACTTGTGGGTACTTTACAAGCCCATGAAGAGAAGCTTCTCAAAAAGAACCAACAGACAACTGAGCAACTTTTTCAGTCAAAGTTGCATTTGAAAGATAAAGAAGATAGCCAAGAAAAAAGAAATCGATGTCAAGGACGTGGTCACAGTCGTGGACGTGGTAATTTTAGAGGACGAGGTCGGGGAAATTTCAGTCTAGAAAATTTCGGTCAAAGAAATTTTGATGAGAGTAATTCAAATTCTAATTCGTCAAGAGGTTGTGGAAGACAAAATTATTCAAGACTATATGGAGGAAGATCAAATAATGACATAACGTATAACAAAAGTCAAGTGAAATGTTATAATTGTCATAAATTTGGTCATTGTTCTTGGGAATGCAGAAATAAAGTTGAAGAAAATGTCAACTATGCGAAGCAAGATGTTAAAAGTGGTGAGCCATCTTTGCTTCTAGCATGCAAAGGTAAAGAGACATATGTGAAACTAATTCATGGTATCTTGATAATGGTGCAAGCAATCACATGTGTGGAAGTAAATCAATGTTCGTGGAACTTGATGAATCTGTTGGTGGAAATATCATATTTGGTGATGCTACAAAAATTCCTGTGAAAAGAAAATGTAAGATTTTAATCAACTTGAAGAATGGAAAGCATGAGTTTATCTCTAATGTCTATTATGTTCCAAATATGAAGAACAATATTTTGAGTTTGGGACAACTCCTAGAGAAAGGCTATAATATTTTGATGAAGGATTATAGTCTTTCAATAAAGGATCATCGTGATAATATGATTACTAAAGTGCAAATGACGAAGAACATAATGTTTTTATTAAACATTCAAACTGATGTTGCAAAATGTTTGAAATCATGTTTGAAAGATCCATCTTGGATTTGGTACTTGAGATTTGGGCATTTGAACTTTGATAGCTTGAGACTATTAGTCAGGAAGGACATGGTGAAAGGATTGCCATATGTAAAACATCCAGATCAATTTTGTGAAGGTTGTCTTTACGGCAAGCAATCGAGAAAGAATTTTCCACAAGAATCTTCTTCAAGAGCAAGGAGACCATTAGAGCTTGTTCACATTGATCTTTGTGGACCAATCAAGCCAAGTTCTTTCAATAAGAATAATTATTTCTTATTGTTTATTGATGATTTTAGTCGAAAAACCTGAGTTTATTTTGTCAAGAAGAAATCAGAGGTATTTAGCATGTTCAAGAGATTTAAAGCTCTTGTTGAAAAAGAAAGTGGTCTTTAAATAAAAGCTTTGAGATCAGATATAGGAAGAGAATTCACTTCAAATGAATTCAAAGATTTTTGTGAAGAAAATGGAATTCGTCGCCCTATGACAGTTCCATGGACTCCACAACAAAATGGTGTTGTTGAGAGGAAGAACAGAACGATACTTAATATGGCTCGAAGCATGTCGAAGAGTAAAAAGATGCCAGAAGAATTTTGGGCACAAGCAGTTGAATGTGTTGTTTACTTATCAAATTGTTCTCCCACTAGAAGTTTGTGGAACAAAACTCCTCAACAAGCATGGACTGGAAGAAAGCCATCTATTGCTCATCTGAGAGTATTTGGGAGTATAGCTTATACACATCTACCAGATCAAAAGCGCAACAAGCTTGATGATAAAAGTGAGAAGCGCGTTTTCATTGCAAGCTCAAAAGGCTACAAGCTTTATAATCCTGCTACAGAGAATGTGGTGGTAAGTAGAGATGACGTGTTCGATGATGAAGCATTATGAAATTAGAATGATGAACCGAAAGACTACAAGTTCCTATTTTTTCCTGAAGATGATGATGGATGTAGTAACATTGCTTCTCCATCAACACCACCTACATCGCCAGTCATTCCACAACAAAGCACACCTTCATCGTCTACAAGTTCAAGTGAAAGGCCTTGTGGCATGAAAAGTTTGCAAGACATATATGATGAAACTGAAGAGTTAAGTCAAAGTTTCAGTGATCTTACTCTTTTTTGTCTTTTTGGTGATAGTGAACCTTTAAATTTTGAAGAAGCTTCACAAGATGAAAAATGGAAAACTGCTATGGATGAGTAGATGAAGGCCATAAAGAAGAATGATACATGGGAACTTTCTACTCTTCCAAGTGGAAAGAAAGCAGTAGGTGTCAAATGGGTGTTCAAGACAAAAAGAAATAAAAAATGAGAAATGGAGAACATAAAGCAAGATTAGTTGCGAAAGGCTATTCTCAAAGAAAAGGAATTGATTATGATGAAGTGTTTGCTCCTGTAGCTCGCATAAAGACCATAAGGTTGTTAATTGCACTTACTGCTCAAAATAAATGGAAGATCTTTCAGATGGATGTCAAATCAGCATTTTTGAATGGATATCTTGAAGAATAAGTCTACTTGGAACAACCTCTTGGTTATTTTGTGAAAGGTCAAGAAGATAAAGTCTTGAAATTAAAAAAGGCCTTGTATGGATTGAAAGAAGCGCCAAGAATGTGGAATAGCAAAATCAACAAATATTTCCTTGACAATGGGTATTTGAGATGCCCTCATGAACATTCTCTTTATATTAAGACTAATGATCATTGAGATATTTTGTTGGTTTGCCTATATGTGGATGACTTAATTTTTACAGGAAATTGTGCAAGCATGTTTGAAGAGCTCAAGAAGGCAATGACCCAAGAATTTGAAATGACAGATATTGGACTTATGTCATATTATCTTGGCATCGAGGTAAAGCAGTCAGAGGAAGGTATTTTCATCTCTCAAGAACGATATACTAGAGAAATTCTTGAGAAATTCAAGATGTTCAATTCTAAACCTGTCAAAACTCCGATGGAAACTGAGACAAAACTGTCTACATATGAAGATGGAGATGTTGTAGATCCTTCATATTTCAAAAGTTTAATTGGGAGTTTGAGATATTTAACTTGCACAAGGCCAAATATTCTTTTCAGTGTTGGATTAGTTAGTCGGTTTATGGGATCTCCTACAACGGCTCATTTAAAAGTGGCAAAGAGAATTCTTCGTTATCTCATAAGTACGCTTGACTATGGATTGTTTTATACATCGTCTAAAGAATTCAAGGTTGAAGGTTATTGTGATAGTGATTGAGCTAGAGATCTTAATGATCAGAAAAGTACAAATGGATATGTGTTCTTTGTTGGTAACACATCTTTTACTTGGAGTTCTAAGAAGCAACCTATTATGACATTATCTACTTGTGAGGCAGAATATATTGCTGCAGCATCATGTGTTTGTCATGCAGTTTGGTTGAAAAATTTACTTCAAGTAGTTGGAATTTTGCAAGATGACACAACTGTGATCCATGTGGATAATAAGTCAACAATTGCTCTAGCCAAAAATCCAGTGTTCCATGATCAAAGTAAGCACATTGATACAAAATTTCATTTTATTAGAGATTGCATTTCAAGAAAGGAGATTCGAGTTGAATAAGTGAAGGCAAAAGATCAAATTGCAGATATTTTCACAAAACCACTCAAGGTTGATGTGTTTAACAAGTTGAGAACCTTGCTTGGAGGTTTCAGAAACATATGTTTAAGGGGAGATGTTGAGAGTTAAACATATTTTTTAATGGTAAGTTATACACATTCATGAGTTATAGTTTAATTAAGTATGTTAATGTATTTAGAAGTTTTTGGATAGGAGTTAAGAACGTTTTTGTATTGGTTGTTTAGGATAAGTTAGTATGAGAGTTATATATGATCATAAAGATAAATAAGTTATTTAGGAAATTAAGTATAGGATAGGAGTTATGAGATCTAGATTTTTTCCATGAGTCCTATAAATATGATGTCTTGGTATGTGTTGTATCATCAAGTAAGTAGAGAAGAAGAAAATCAAAGTTAATTTGAGATAAAAGTATAAATCAAGTTTGCATCTTCTTGAATAGTTTTTTCAATACAAGTGAATTATTTTTTTCAAATACTCTTTGTTTGATTATTTACTTGTGAGTATCCATCACACGCTTCCAACAAAGTTTTTGTTTTAAAAGAGGATAAATTAATAATAAGTTAGATTTGTGGAAAGAACAATCACATATTGGATATAAAATACTTTAAGAGGAACTAAATCCAATTGGTGAATCAATGGGGTAGAAATGGGGAACAAAATTCAGATTGTGAAAGCAACAATTTTAATGAAATATTAGTTGGTCTTAGAATTTAGGATCCTCGAACATCCCAAAAGAAAACAAGATTATCTTATATTTAAATCAAATTATTTGTGAACAGGTTAAAATAATTAAAAATAAGGATAAAAGTAAAACTACAAAATTACATAATAAAAATCGCCTATTACATTTAGGGCACATTTACTAAACCGTAATAAATTTGAGTGCAATTGTAATGAGATTGTGGCGCAAACGTCATTGGGATGAAAAGCAATGAAATTACAATGAATTGTGTTTACTTTACGTAGCTCTGGAATTGGAATGAAATAAATATAATTACTATAATGCTCTTTTATATTTATAATTAATTAAAATGTAGTAACTATGCTACCAGAATTAAGATGCTATTCTTCAATTTTATTTACTTTTTAAAATTTTTATAATTAAAATTTAATACCCAAATCCTCATTCTTGTTCGCAAATATATTGTGCCAGATATCGATCTCTCCATCAAAATATGGACTGGCCAAAATTCATGCATAAGAAAATATCGATCCGATCTCATATAAATCTCAATTTCGATTAGGATAAAAACCTGGCCAAAACTATGCATAAAAAAATAACAATCGATCTCATCTAAATATGGATTTTGATTAGGATAAAAACATGGCCAAAACTATGCATAAAATTATCAATCTCATCCAAATATCGATCTTGATCTCATCTAAATATCGATCTCAAGTCTCACAAATATGGCTTGCCCAAAACTCACACATAAAAAAATATTTTATCGACAATAACCCTTGAGAATGAATCCCTCTTATGCGTTTCACCCTACTAAGAATGTGAGACCAGAAATTTACAATGTTACACGAAAGCTTTTCACCATGGGCAAAACGATGTCCAAAAAACAGATAAGAATATTTTTAATAAAGTCATAAAAATAATTATGAGTTTTAATGCTCTTTATCAATATGAATAATCATGGATAATCATGGAGGTTAGAAGAGAGAGAAAGGGCAAAGAGTGGGAAGTAAGTCAAAAGGATGGGTGGGTCCCACGTAATATTCCATTGTAATCGAATTACATACTCTCGATGTAATTAGATTGCAAGATAGAATTACGTGGGGCTCACAATTGATTCTTACTGTGGAATACGGTAAACACCATCGATCGTAATCAGGTAGACATACCCTTATAGCAATTTATTTTAGGAAAAAAATCAATTTCCCCTAAACTTGTCAAGTTGTATAAATTAATTTTCAATTTCATCAAATTGTACCTCGAACTTAGATAAGTGTTACAATCTTAATCTCAAACTTTAAAAAGTATTGCAATTTTATCCCTCTAATAAGTTCTCCCTCCAAATATCGTTAAAATAAATTTTCTTATGCATTCAATGAATTATAAAATATATGTACGATATGTAATTGATAAAATTTTAGAGAAAAATGACATTAGAGCTAATTTTTTTAATTGAAATTTATAGATTTTGACAATTATTTAATGGTTAATTTGTGCATTGGTCAAACTTATTTTTGTGCAAAACTTTATTTTATTGAAATTAATGAGTTTATGATGATGTTTACACTTTTTTTTTTTTTGTTAAAATTAGTAAGCAAATTAGCAAAGGTTCAAAATTTTATTGAAATTAATGAATTTATGATGATTTTTACACTTTTTTTTTTGTTAAAATTAGTGAGAAAATTAGCAAAGATTGAACCGTAGGTAAAAATTACAATATATTTATGGTCCAATTTGATGAAATTGAAAGTTAAAGGTCCAAATTGATGTTTAGAATCAAAGTTGATCTTTTTCCTTTATTTTAAGATTTAAAAGAGATACGGATACTTTATATATATATATATATATAAGATAGAAAAGCCACAACAGTGTTGACATACCTTTTATGAAAATCATAAAATATGATTTATTCGGAACAATATAAAAGTTTTAAAGTGAGTACAAATTCTGGGAAAAAAATCTTTAGACATTTTTTTTTGGAAAAGTTATAGACAAATATTTGATGAGATCAGAAAATAAATACTCATAATTAAATAATTCGCTAACAGTTTTGTATGCTTTTGTGAATTCAAACATTTAATAACACAAAATATAAAATAGTAATCAATACATTGTTTAAAAAAGACTTCTATCGCCATCCTTATTATTGAAGTTCAGAGTCAGAATTTGTGATGGAGGACGAGAAGGCCATCTTCCTCCAAAAGAAATTAAAACAGGATCTTTCTCTAAGATCTTCACCATTGACTATAATTAACAGATCTCCGCCATGTTGAATACCAATGTTTGTAGAAAAATGTCCCATCTTTTATGACCATCAAATTGGTCGTCTTTTTGAATGCTAAGGCAGTCAGTTCCCTCGCTAAAATTAACTACATTTTATTTTTAAGTCTACCAGGATTTCTTTTACACCTGAATACTTTAGCAATAATCTTGAGGGGGCTATTTGGAATCTGGGATTATACTTTCTCCCACCTGAAGCCATAAGTCATTGGTCTTTCCTTCTTCAGCATCACATTCATATCTCAGCAGTATCCCAAATAAAATTTTCCCCTGGAATAAGTAATTAACCTAATGTTAGGACTTTAAATTTTACAATGACCCAGGAAGGAAAAAACTAATAATGACAATAATTTTTAAAAAAAAAAAAAAATCCTAACCTTCACCCTCCGGTATGATGCTAAAGTGGCTAAAGGTTCATTCATCTTCCGGACTTGTCCAGCGTCAGTAGCAAAATTGATCATTTGGCAACGGTTGCATCCACCTAAAGACTGGAAATGTAAACAACAAACATGTTATATACAGAGTGATATGACATGCACGTGCATTTTTCATGAAATATATATATATATATCTATTAAAGTGTTGATATAAGATTAAATTTATAGCAACCCATCATCTTAAACTTTTGAGTTTAGTGATGATTTAAAATAGTATCAGAGCAAGAAGTCATGTGTTCGAACTCTTATAAAGTCATTTTCTCCTCAATTAATATCGATAAATACTTATTGGGCGTTTAAATTTCCGAACCCTCAAGTGAGGAGTGTTAAAATATTGATATAAGATTAAATTTACTATAACCCATCAACTTAAGTTTTTGGGTTCATGGGTGATTTAATAGTACTATCATAGTTTTAAAGGTCTTGACAAATAAAAAGTGGTTTGTTTTGAATCTAAAATTGAAAAGAAATCCGACAACTTATAGAAAGACTTGCACCAAGTCACAAAGTTACATGAGGTTTGTTAAATGCCAACAAGCAAGGTTAAGGGTTTACGTCAGTAGCGTTCTACTAGTTTCGGTACAAACATTCCGAAGAATATGACTGTCACTACCATCGATTGTAAAAAGAACTTACTCTGAAGTACTTGTTGCCAATTTTAATATTTCTCCATTCATCTTCAGCATAAGGTCTGCCTCCAGATATGACAAGATTTGGCCGGAACCTCATAGGGTTAACTTGAACTGATGTTCTACGAACGTCCTTCCCAACATCTGCTAAAAACAAGGCAACTTAAGATCACCTAATTTAGTATTCGATGAAGCTAAGTCCATATCTAAATCACATTGAATTAATTAAAAATCTTCAACAGTATTTAACTGACATACCGCTGTAACAAGGACAGAACGGGAAATTATCAATAACTAGAAAAGATTCATGATAGCATTGCAAGTATAAAATTATTAATAACATACTTGAATTCAATCTGTTATTGAGGTCTGATACACTCTCCTCAGATATCAGCAAGAACTGTGCTTCATTGGAAAAATTCAAGCGAGTTCGTGATTCTCTACAGTTACCAACACTATCTCTCTCATCCAAGCTGACACAATGTCTGGAACTTAAATGGCGCAACAAAGTACAAGGTCGACCAATAGCAGCACTAAACCAAGTATCAACTTCCTTGTCATAACCCTGGACTTGATATCTAAACATTAGAATGAAATTAATTCCAAACTCAGAAGTTCAAAAAATAAACATGGACTTATATATGCAAAAACGTCAAAATTCTTCCAACAGTCTGTCCAATAAAAATCACAAAGAAAATCTCCAAACATGTTAGGCCATGCAATTTATAACTCACATCTGACCATGCAAACTTATTTCTTCTCTCTTGCCATTGCAAGGATTTGAATTCAGGGTGATCTGCAGTCTCTCTTTGCAACGTGGGGAGTCAATAAACAATATTCCCTGACTGAGGTCGATATAAGTACGTACAAGACACATTTCAGGAACCTAAAACCAATTTCAGATGAATTAAAACTCAATTATAAATATTTGAACGAGAATGAAGATCTATCATCTAGGCAGTATCAGAATTCCTCAAAACGAAGTTAAAGGTGGGAGCATGAAACCCTTAACAATGTGCTTGAGACTCAAGTAAAAGTAACAAGGACACAGGTTCTCTAGATCTAGCATGTCAAATACAATCATTTCCAGTGTCTCATGACATATAATTTTCTGTTATAAATTATCACACTTCGAAGAAATCCCCATGACTACATCAAATCATAGATCGAGTTACAGGGAGAACTATGATCTTCCTCTTCTCCATTTTGAAACGTAGCTTTATCCTTAGATTGTTTAAATTCTAGAACTTGGATTATCGATCAACCACGGCTTTTTTTTTAAAAAATAAATCATTACATGATGTCGTAGTCTGTCCCAGAATAATTGGTGACCATTGGAAAATCAATTTAAATCTCAGAGCCAACTCCAAAAGAGATCCTCAATTACACTGCAAGCACTTGTAGCCTCAAAATGTGTGTCCATGTAGGAAGTTCAGACCTATGGTATATTCTTCTATGCCATTTGTAAGAAACTAGTTAGTTTCTCTCATTTTCCTTGGGCGGATTCCAGGAGGTGCTACTACTAGTCAATTCAAATTATGCAAAAGCGCTGCTTTGGAAGAATTTCATAGAGCTCTTTTTGGATCCTATGGAAAGAGCAGAATCAAAGAGTCTTTCTAGAACAACTCCATGATAGACTTTTTGATATGTTGTTTACCATGCAATATCTTGGTGTAAATTATCGAACTCCTTTGCTTCCCTCTTAACAAATTGGGAAGGCCTTTTGTAATCATGAATTTCATATCGCTTTTGTAAATTTCATACATCAATGAAATTGTTTCTTATCAAGAAAAAAACAAACAAACAAATTAGGCAAATCCCCATGTTCAAGGGTAAAGAAAGCAGCGGCTATTTGGATATGTTAAAAAGTGCTCCCAACTCTTTTTGGCAATTTCGAAGGAGCCGAGAGTGTTTGGAGCTGAATTCACATTTTCAACTTTTCATGATCCCCAAATAATAAATTAAATTGAAAAAAAAAGAAAGAAAAAAAAAACATTTCATGCAATCTCCCTTTAGTTAGGCATTCAACAAATAGGGAAAAGACTATTTCCCTCCAAATTAGCATTTCAGTGGGGCAGGCCCACAATAAGTTTTTCCTTATCATAAAACTATGATAAGAAATTAATAAAGAAGTTGAATAACAGTGGTATTCTAGTCATAGAATTTTAGGGAATGATTTCCTTATACAACTAAAATATTTCAGCAAAATTAAGGCTACTGGACATTATCTAAATGCAAACTACAGAATATTATGAGCATATTTATTGCATATTAATTGTAACTACCTCAAGAAACGGTAATAAAACTTGAGTATAACTATTACTCTAAATGCTTGAGGGATAAACTATGGGTAATCTATTCCTTGCGTTTCATCCAAGGAAGGTTGTGGAAATTAAAGAACATATCCAGTGAGACGATGCAGTGAACGCTATATTTAGTAATTAGTACAAATAGTAAGAAGATAGGACAACAAAAAAACGTCATTAACCATATGATGTTGGAGAACAGTTTAATCAAAAACCATCCAAAAGCCTTGTAATAGTAAAATTAAAGCAGAACGTGAAAACTTCAACAGAAATACGAATAAGACCTATGGAGTTGGGGTTTGACTGATTGCAAAGATTTGAGCAAACAGATGCTATTTTTTCTCTTTCAGCTATCAACTTTCTTGTGATGGTGAGATCTTCATACGAGTTAAAAAAGACATGTAAAGAAGGAAGATGTTGAAGAAGAATAGCTTACCCTCTTCTGTGTAAGAGTTTCACCAGTCAGGCTTTGAAGTAGCCACTCCCGATCATGAAGAAGCCCTACTCAAATCGAAGAGAGAATTTAAAAGATATTCCTAAATTAGGAAAAAATCAACAGAACCAAAATGAAAATTATGACCATCTGTAAGAGGTCACAAACTTATGATGTTCTACTATTTGAAGAAACCAGTATCATTCAAAAAAAATTGTCAGCATTAATTTTGTTTCCTGTCTCGCTCTATTACTCCATGGACAATAAACAAAATGTCATTTCAAATGGATACCTCGACTGCCTAATGGCCATCTATCTATGCTGAATCCTGCACACGATTTTATTGGATAGACAGTAATAGACTTCAGGTCAAATCCAGAAGCTGGATATCTGCTCTCAAAACCTGAGATGAATTAACAAATGAAGAGGTAATCATCAACAGTAACGCAAGTAGACATCAAGGTGTCCAGCTCTATATTTTAGTAGCATGAGACTGTACAGCAAACCATGGAGCAGCAAAGATAGATTTGATTAAACAAAAGAATACTTCTGCAAGCAGCATCTTGACAGTGAACAAAAAAAGAATACTCGATAGTGTCAAGAATAAAACTTAGCATGGACATGCATTGAAAGATATCGATGGTAAGAGGGATTGCACTGTACGAGGGTATGAAGCAAGGTGAGGGATGAAATCTCTATCTCCGAACTTTGTGGTGATTTTTAGTCTCATTTCCACCCCATTTTCAATTTCAAGAAACCTGATAGAGATCAAGTTTCCCATAGACAGAATTCTCCAGTTTTTATTATTTTATAAATAAAAATTTGCTAAATATTAGTTAGTACAATTAGTAGTATATTATTTTTATGTCAAAATATAGAAAATTAGTATCTTTATCATTTTTTAGTTTAAATGATTATAAAAATATTTATATTATAAATTAATGAATGAGAATGGTAATATATGTATGAGAACCAAAAACGAGATCATTTAAATTGAATTTAACGAGCTTAAAACTGAGAGTGATAGAAAAGTAACCTGTGTCTGTGAAAGGGATGGACCTTCCGCAAAATTGTAATCCATGTCTAGCATGGGTTGGCATCGAGACAAAGGAACTTGTCACAAAATCAATGAATTTCTGCTATAAGACAGAATTTTGTATGAGAACATCCGAAAATGGAATTATTATCATGTATCTAAGCCTGTAAATCCAAATTATGTGTCCTTTCAAGCTAATAAACATGAAAGGTTCCTTAAGCCAAAAAGATCACTCCAGTAACAATGTTTCAAGTATGTCACATGGCCAAAAGAATTAATAGAACTGAAAGTAAATTATTTACCTTGACATCTTCATAAGTTGACATGTACCCCAAGGACACTCTCACTGCACCAGTTGGTTTTCCATTAATTATATCATAATCATCCCAGCAGATATGGCCTGCCTGGACCAAGTAGTCAATTAATAAGAACATTAGAAATTGTACAAGTCAAATGGGCATATGAAATTTGAAAACTCATGTATGATCCACATATAGAAGTAGGAACAAAAAGATTTACCTCAATATTTGTAACAAGATCCAAATGAGATAGACCAAGATATTTTGCACAGGCACCAGGATTACAAAAACATCCTGTCTACACAGAAAATCAAATGAAGAGATGGTCAATAGCTACCAAAACAAATGAGTACAATTTTCTTATCACCAAACAGAGTGGAAGATTCGTTGATTGAGGCGCTGTCAGGGTGGAGAATGAAAAACAGGGGTAAGGTGCTTTGGTCTATGGCTGTTAGAGCTACCATGTGGAGTCTTTGGATTTTGCCTCTTTTTGTAGTAATGTACAACTTATTGCTTCTCGGTGGTGTGTGAGACACAAAAAATTCTTTTGTAATTACAACTTGTCCATCATTCAAAGAAGCTCTCCTTTAGGAGTTTTTCTTTGTGTGTGTGTGTGTGTGTGTGTGGGGGGGGGGGGGGGGGGGGGGGGGGGGGGTGGGAGGATGCTACCCCTGCCCCTTGGCTCTCTCTTTTCTTTTCTTTTTCCCTTTGTCTATAATACATCTCAAGTTTATGATCAAATAAATAAAAAATAAAAAATTCGCCAAGTACAAAGTGAAAATTTCTAGCATGGTCCTGAATATGATTCAACATAATCTGCTGAATGTTTGCAATAAAGTATCAACCTTTATATTTACCACAGGAGCAAATAAAGAACAATAAAAATCAAATGAGAATAATCGACAAAAAATCAATTAGAGATGATTTAAAATGAAAATTAAAAACATAAAGCTTAAACAGTATAACGCAAAAAGTTTACCCTTAACTGAATCCCAGACAAAGTGGCAAGTTTTTCCACTTCACGATGTCCAACCCAAGATCCATCTGGTCGTCTCAAGTTGAATGAGACTACAGGACCCATTTTGTTACATAGTGTCTAGGAAGGAAAAATGAAATACATAATAAGTTTTAATTCTCACAGAAACCAAGAGTTGAAGAGAAATATTGGAACTGCAAGATAACATAATTCATTGAACACATCACGTTTATGCACCACGCCTAATTCATAGGCATGGTGCATAGCCGTGATGTGTTATGAATGGCTTGTTTTTATAATTGAGCAAAATAATCATATGAATAGCTTGAATGTAATTAGAATAAAAGGACCATGATTAAGTTCCAGGTACCATTTAAAATGGATGACGTGATTTTTTCAAATATACACTTGATTTTCATATCAATGGCTTCAGATATTGGACCTCAAGACTTATAATTAAACAAAATTTAGTTAATTGACACCTAAAGAGATGTTTCCAATTGTTTCCATATTAGAAATGAGGCCTCAGTGAGAATCAGTACCAAGTACCCCACTTAAAATGCTCCCATCTCATCAACAAGTCTTAGAACTCAAATTCATGTTCTCTCTGATGATGCACGTCAAAAAGTGTTGAGAAACTTACGTTGTATGTGTACCCTTCTCTTTCCAGCCATTTATACCATGCTAATTGGTATGAAGTGGAAAGCCTACAACTTAGGACTCCCAATTATTCTTTCTTCCTTTTATCAATGCTCATACACCTCTCTGATTTCCTATTTTACTTATTTAACTAACATATTCTCTGTACCTAACCTGACTATTTGACTTTCATTTCTAAGGCTCCTCAGATAATTTGGGTGCCTAACATTACCCTCAAGGTCAGCAACACCTTGTCCTCAAGTGGAAAGAAAGGAACTGCTTGTAGATGGTATCTAAGAATTCTTATGAGGCTTCAAACTACCGCAGGCCCGTGCATTTGATAGTACCTCCCAAACAACTCCAAATTTTAGTCTAATCATGGTTGCAGTGTTGGTGTAATAGAACCTGGTCCCAAAGCCATCAACATTTGGAATACATGGAACAGGTAAATGATGGCCGTGGTGGACAAAGCCAAATGGTAGAGCAACCTTTCCATTCCTTCTAGACAACAAACTTGACGAGAGCTTATGATTCACCTTCTTTGCCAAGAAAAGAAATCAGTGTGGTCAAAGCTTTAAGAAAAGCTTTAAGAAAACCCGATCGTTGATATCAAACTCAATCTCATGATGTTTTCAATCATTGGGGTCCATCTTGGCCTTTGTTCAAGACAGGACCTTGAGGTCATCTAAAGCATGTGCTCGTCTCCTTACCTGTTGATCTTGGGTAGAGTGCCATAAACCACCTGGAAAGTTGGGTGCCAATCGATAGATATGGAAAGTAATATAATGCCAGTATTTAGCCCACTTAAGCCATCTGCCATCCTAGGGATTGTCTTGACTTGTCATAACAGAAACATTGACTACCGTATATTGACTGTATTGGAAATCAATAATTATATTTAAATGGGAATATTTTATCACAACTGAATGCCTATCTATTGACTTGGTATATGGTATCTTGGGATCCTTTCATATTGCTACATGTTAAGAATATAAAAGTTTTTGGGTTTAGTGGAAATTTGATATGAAATCAAAGCATGAGGTCCTCAGCTTGAACCTTTGCAGTATCATTTCTTTTTGGTTTCATATATAGTCCACTTGTTAAATCTTGTACTAATTTCTAATTTTCAAGCCTACAAATGTTAAGAATATGTATCAAACATTAAATATATCATAAGCCATCCTCTTAAGCTTTTTGGTTTAGAGCTAATTTAACACATTATGTTCCCTGTGCAACAATTAGTTTGTTTTTTAGCGCTCGAGGACACAGTTGTACAACCTATAGAACAGATCATGTTCAAGTAAGGTCGTGCAACAATAAGTTTGTTGTATACATTATTTGAACACAAAACCTCTAAACTAACAATTTAGGAATTTTTAAAAATATTTGAACCAACCAAACTTTGTAGTAAAACTAACCTTGGAAGAGCAACTTCCATACAGAGTGCATACGCTCGTTCCATTTTCATGCCTCAAGGCCACAAGAACATTCCTCAAGTACGTGGCAAGTGATGAAGTATGCCTTCAGTTAATGATGTCAAGTATGCTTAATAAAATAATCAGTTGATAAAAAGTACAAATATAACAATTAAAGGTAAGCAGAAACGAGCAAAAATAGGAAGAGAGATTAACGACTGGGTGCTATAGTCATCAGGTAAATTCTCAATTACAAGGACGTAATACAATAGCGTATACAAATCAATCCTTGCTTTGGTGGAAAGAAACACAAAACATGCATTTCACAACTGAGAAAAGATACAGATAGAACGAAAATCTTAAATACAAGGATAGTATTGCAGCAGCAAGCAAGAAAAGAATTTAAAACAGCCCAAAATAAGAACATTACATTACAACAGACATGTCAACCAGAGGAACTAGCACATCGAACATATAAAGTGCAAAGAATTTGAGAATAATAAAGAAATTATAACGTACTATTATATTTCTTTTCAGATAGTCTAAATTCGACAACTCAGTTACATCCTAAATTAATAAGCACGAGTCAAACCATGATAAAATCCTCGAAACAATTTTAGATGCAGCAAACTTCAAAAGTTTTTTTGGATAATCGGGAGTCGAAGCTTTGCTCCCCTATACCCCTGGGGTTCCCACGCCCTCCCCAAGGCCCGAACCCTGAAGACATCAAGGATTTTTATTTATTAAGCTCACCCGAGGACTCGAACCTAAGACCTCTAAACCAGTATGACCAAAAGACTCCAAGCCCTTACCAATAGGGCCACCCCTTGGGGGCTAGCAAACTGCAAAAGTTTCTAGATAAAAAAATATGATGATGTAGTGTCATGCCTATTTGTTCCCTTGTTACCATGGACTGGGTTCTTAATTTTTTATTTTACTGTTGTAATTGGTTTAAAACCGTGGCTGTTACTTTTTAAGTTTAGTTTTATTGCTGTCTTTAGATTAATTACTTCTGTTAATTGACTAAGGCTGGTCTGTAGCCTTATATATAAGGTTCCCCAGTGTTTTTAAAGGCTCAAGGCGCACTAAGGCGCAATGGCCCTTTGGGGTTTAGGCGCAAGGCGCGGGCTTTTTTTTGTAAGGCGCACTATATATAAAAAGCCATAAAAATGTATATATACATGTAGCAATGCCTTGAATTTGTTATCAAGCGCTTCGAATGACCAAGTACGGGGGTCTCGCTGCCCTTGCGTTTAGAGGTTTTACAATTTTCTTTTAAATAATAACTAACCTAAACCCATAATTTGGACTTAAAAACTTTTAAAAAAAAAATGAAATTCAATAATCCCTAGAGGCGCGCGCCCCATGCGCCCCTCAGGGGCTTCATGGAAGGCGCGCGCCTAGGCCGCGCCTTCTTACCCGCCTGGGCGCACCTTTTAAAACACTGGGGTTCCCTAGGGCTGTATTTGAGGTATTATTCAATAAATTTCAATCCAAGAATCCTCCAAGATTTGTGTTACATCAGTTTTGGTATCAGAAAAACCTCGACGAAGGACCTGATGGCGGGTAAGAAGGCTCTCGTGACTTCTAGTGATGACACAGCTCAAGCCGTTGATGAAGTTGAAATCCTCTCACCAAAATCAGTTTCTCTATGCTTTCTCATAATGGAAGAATCAATGGAAAAATTGAGAAATGGCCGACTTGAACTTCAAGAAATGTTCGAGACTATGATGGAAAGAATGGACACAATCACCATATGGCCCAATGACAACCAGCAGCAACATGAAGGCAGAAACAGAATCGCACCACAGCATGAAAGATGACCACCGAATGAGGGAGGAAGAACGCAAGAACTTGCAAGAAACAACCCTACTGCAGCTCAACACCATTTTCACGACTATTATAGAGAAGAAGAGCAATTATTTCATCAAAGAGCACCTCAAAACCTTGCAAGATTGCCTCAAGAGTTGCCAAGAACATGCCCACCATTCCAAATTCTAGAACCACAGTTTGAGGACCCAGGATTCCAAGTATATGATAGCTCAAGTGTGGATGAAGATCCACGTTGGAGAAGAAACTGTGATTATCCCAAACAAGTGGGAAGAGACCAAAATTTTCAAACCCAGCAGAATTATGATTCCAAGATGAGGATGGACCTCCCAACATTCAACGGAAAATTTGTTGTAGAAACATTTTTAGTTTGGGCCAAAGAAGTGGAATCTTTTTTTGATTTTACCAATACTCCTGAAGACAAGAAGGTGAAGTTGGTGACTTATAAGTTGAAAGGAGGAACTTTCGCATGGTGGGACCAAGTACAAATTAACAGAAGGAGATATGGTAAAAGACCTATTAAGTCTTGGCCTAAGATGTTGAAACTAATGAAAAAGCAATTTCTTCCAGTGAACTATGAGCAATTATTGTACAATCAATATCAACATTGTACCCAAGGAAATCGTACAGTTGCTGATTATTCTGAAGAATTTCATAGACTAAGTGCACAAAATAACTTAGTCGAATCCAAACAACATCAGATCGCCGGTTTTATTGATGGATTAAGGGAAGATATCAAAAGAAAGGTGAATATATAGCCATTTACTATCTCACAGAGGCTGTATCTATGGCCAGAAAAGTTGAAGCCAATCGAAACTCAAAGAAAAAAGGGGTCAGCATGAGAAAATTACCATGGGAAAAAAGCAATCAAAGCTTTAAAAGAAACACACCAGAAGTGCAAAAGAATTGGCAACCAGGTGGACCATCCACAAGTAGCATCGAAAAGGGGAGGGAAGACAACTCCCAACAATCCACTGCAAACAAAAACAACGAAGGAACTAGTGCAAAGAAGACCAACATCTACAACAGACCAACTTTGGGAAAGTGTTTTAGGTGTGGACAACAATGACACTTGTCAAATGAATGCCCCCAAAGGAAAACCCTATCTGTCGTGGATGAACATTACGAAGAAGATCAAGATTTTGAAAAAGTCGAAGGAGAGGTTTCCTATGTGGAGGCCAACGATGGAGAACACTTGTCTTGTGTTGTACAAAGAGTACTACTTACACCAACAAGTGAATCTCACCCATAACCACATGCTCTACTATCAATGGTAAGATTTGTAATGTGATCATTGACCATGGGAGTAGTGAAAATATCATCGCATGGAAAGCCATCCAACTTCTCCATTTGAAAACCAACACACACCCAAATCCCTATAAAGTAAGTTGGATCCAGAAAGGTGGAGAAGCTCAAGTTAACAAGATTTTCACTATTCCTTATCCATAGGGAATAACTACAAAGATCAAATCAATTGTGATGTCCTAGACATGGACGCATGTCATGTCCTTTTGGGATGCCCATGGCAATACAATGTTCAAGCTCTTCATAAAGGGCAAGAAAACACTTATGAGTTCCTTTGGATGGAAAAAAAATAGTTCTTATGCCATTAACATCGACCTTTACAAAGAAAACCAAGGCTGAAAGTCCATCTAATTGGGCCTAAAGAATTTGGCCACAATTTTGGCAAAGAACTATGGGCCATTATACAAACAGAAGAAAAAAAGGTTGACAGTGAGGAGCCAATTAATTCACAAGTTGCTGGAATTTTACCGTCCTTCCCAAATTTGGCAAAAAATCCGAATTCTTTACCTCCGTAGAGGGATATTCAGCACCAAATCGATTTAATACCAAGTTCCACTTTACCTAACCTACCCCATTACAGAATGAGTCCAAAGGAGTATAAAATCCTTCAAGAACAAGTTCAAGAGCTCCTAGACAAAGGACACATACAGCCAAGTGTTAGTCCTTGTGCTGTCCCAGTTCTACTAACTCCAAAGAAGGATGGAACATGGAGACTAACTCCAAAGAAGGATGGAACATGGAGAATGTGTGTGGACAACAGGACCATCAATAAAATTACGGTCCCTCACTTATCTGATTTAATTGATCAATTGGGTGGTGCTAGGATATTCTCGAAGGTGGATCTCTATAGTGGATACCATCAAATCCGAATAAAGCCCAGAGATGAATGGAAGACCGCTTTTAAGACACTCACTGGACTTTATGAATGGTTGGTGATGCCATTCGGGCTTTCAAATGCTCCAAGTACCTTCATGCATTTGATGCATCAGGTTTTACATCCTTTTCTCAATAAGTTTGTTGTGGTCTACTTTGATGACATTTTGATTTATAGTCGAACCAAAGATGAGCATTTAGAACACCTTAGGACACTTTTTGAAACTTTAGATAAGAATCAACTTTACATAAACTTGAAAAAGTGTTCTTTTCTACAATCAAATATCCATTTTTTAGGTTTTATCATTGGGCAATAACACAATTTCAGTGGATCCTATTAAGGTTAAAGCTATTAGAGAATGGCCCCAATTAAAAAATGAAGAGACATTCAATGTTTTTTTGGGATTAGCCACTTTTTATAGAAAATTTATTACGAATTTTAGCACTTTAGCAGCCCCTTTGACCGAATGTTTAAAGAAAGGAAAATTTTGTTGTACCACTAAACAAGATAATAGTTTTGCCACATTAAAAAATAAGCTTTGTGCTATCCTAGCCTTACTCGACTTTAACAAAGTTTTTGAGGTATCAGTAGACGCCTCAGGTGTAGGGATAGGTGCTGTCTTGTCCCAAGAAGGTCACCCCATTGAATACTTTAGTGAAAAACTTAGTGACCCTAGACAAAAATGGAGCACATATGAACAAGAACTGTATTCCTTGGTTAGGGCACTTAAACAATGGGAGCACTACTTGTTAGGCAAAGAATTTATCTTGTTCATAGATCACTATTCTCTTAAATTTCTGCAAACACAAAAGAATATCAATAGAATGCATGCTAGGTGGATCTCTTTTATACAAAAATTTGACTTTCTCATTAAACATAAAGCTGGAATACTAATAAAGTTGCTAATGCTCTTAGTAGGAAACATTCTCTACTTACTTTACTAAGGGGTGAGATTATTGCCTTTGAAGAATTGCCATTTTTATATGAGTTTGATATTGATTTCCGAGCCATATGGAGGAAATGTTGCCATCATGTTAGTCCAGGAGACTTTCACATTGTGGATGGGTATTTGTTTAAGGATAATGTCCTTTGTATTCTTTCACACACATCTCTACGTGAACAACTTATAAAGGAAATGCATTTTGGGGGACTAGCTGGACATATAGGGCGAGATAAGACTCTTGAACTTATGTCAAGTAGATATTTTTGGCCACAATTAAGAAAGGATGTTATTAATTTTGTCCAAAGATGCTTTTTTTGCAAAACATTTAAAGGTCAAGCACAAAATACTAGACTTTATTCCCCTTTTCCTATTCCACAATCTATTTGGGAAGACCTTTCGATGGATTTTGTTTTAGGTTTTCCTAGAACACAAAGGGATTATGATTAAGTTTTAGTGGTTGTGGATCGATATAGCAAAATGACAAATTTTTTGGCTTGCAAAAAAACTTCTGATGCTCTTGCTATTGCCAACTTGTTCTTTAAAGAAATTGTATGATTACATGGTATTCCTAAATCTATAGTTTTAGATCGTGATGTTAAATTCCTAAGTCATTTTTGGAAAACTCTTTGGAAGAAATTTGACACAGGATTAAAGTTTAGTTCCACAAGTCACCCCCAAACCAATGGGCAAACTAAGAAACCAATCGTGCACTTGGTAACTTGATTTGTTGTCTTTGTGGAGATAAACCACGCCAATGGGACATAGCGCTACCTCAAGCGGATTTTGCCTATAATCAAATGCGCAATAGGTCTACAGGGAAGTCACCATTTGAAATAGTTTATACTAAAATTCCTTGTTTAACTGTGGATCTTGCTACATTACCTTCTTCTTTGGATGTCCATCAGGAAGCTGAAGCAATGGCTGATCGAATTACTAAACTACACAAGGAAGTACACGATCATTTGGAAGCTACAAATGCAACTTACAAGCTACAAGCTGATAAGCACTGCCGCTCACATTCCCTTGAGATCGGGGACCTTGTGATGGTTCATTTAAGGAAGTCAAGACTACCATCGGGTCTTCATGGCAAGCTCCATCCTAAAAAAATTGGTCCCTTTCCTATTATTGAGCGCTACAGTCCTCATGCCTACAAAGTTGATCTTCCACCCCACTTCAAGATCACTCCTACATTCAATATTTCTGATCTTACAGCATACCATGCCCCATGTGGTTTTCGATTGGCTTCTTAACTCGTGGACGAGTTATCTTTAGGGGGAAGGAATTGATGTAGTGTCATGCCTATTTGTTTTGTTGTTACTATGGACTGGGTTCTTAATTTTTTATTTGACTATTGTAATTGGTTTAAAACCGTGGCTGTTACTTTTTAAGTTTAGTTTTACTACTGTCTTTAGCTTAATTACTGCTGTTAATTGACTAAGGTTGCTCTGTAGCCTTATATATAGGGGTCCCTAGGGCTGTATTTGAGGTATTATTCCATAAATTTCAATCCAAGAATCCTCCAAGATTTGTGTTACATCATATGATCTTATATAATTTTAGCCAAATAACATGGTTAAATGAACAGAATTTTTCCAATTATTAATTTGTAGAGTAAACATTCAACTTAAAAGATGCATTTTGCATACCGAGATATTGCAGGTATAGTTAGAGAATTTACAACTTTGAACCCATGGCATAGAGACGCTATGCTCAGGAATGGGATTGTACCGTCTTCAAAAAGCTCCTCAATGCCCTCTCTTTGTTTGACATAGTCAATGTCAGCAATTGAAGCAGCAACGGTGCCTATATAGTTAAAGAATTTGTTACAACTTCAATTAGCTACCTGCAGATAGTCTAACATTTTTCTCAGGTTGTGCAACCTAACTAAAAGCAGAAGACAGTCTATTGATAGAGTCTGAAGTGATGAGAAAAAGCGAGCTGGGATTTTGAGTTTAGAGGACAGCTGAATGATAGAGAGCTGGAGGAATGTTCTAGCACGTGCTAAATCCAGCTTAGAAATCTTCTTATGCACCTTGTGCTTGGTGTACTCTCTGCGAAAGATATACAAAAACTGTGGGCCATCTCTTCTTAAACTACCCCTACGCACTTAATATATGGTGGAGGCTACGGGAGACATTTAAGAAGGCTTTTGTTTTTCCCCGCAAGGTCCAAGAAGGCCTAGACATGTTGTGCCGCAAAGGTTTAAGAAGGAAGCCAAGTTATTGTGTCTGGATGCAACTAGGGCTATTTTTTACCAAATATGGACAAAAAAGGAAAATTTTTCCGGGTGCTGAAAAGCATTGGCAGGAGCTTCTGACCTTATTGCTTTTGTAGTCTCCTCTTGGAGCTTTCTCCCTAGTTCTTTTTGTAATCTTCCTTTTCTTAAATTATTGCTAATGGGAAAGGTTTTCTTGTAACTTAATGATTTTTGTAGAGGTGGTTTCCCTCTTCATAACTTTTTCTGTGGAATGAAATTCTTAGGTTCTTGCTCCCCCCACCCCATGGAAAAAAAAGGAAAGAAAGAAAGAAAGGAGATTTCCAGTTAACATAGCTAAATACTAACCTCCACTAAAGTATGTTTTCTTCAACAACTTGGCAGCATCTGCAATATTAAAATATAAAAAGCTGGAATTAGAAGTTAAAAACTAAAAACCTTTCCAATAATAATACAGTTTTAACTTTAATATATGACGCATAGTTCTAACATGTACAGGGAAGATTAAAGGCTTAAATATTTTACCTTGAAATCTACTTTAGTAAGAAAAAGGGAGAGAGAAATAAACTAATTTTAGGAATGTCTAAGGTCAACTTATTTCTTTTTATTTGGGCTCGGGAGAAATGAGAAAAAACAAGAGAGAGAGCATTACATTGTAGCAGAAAATATAATATGAACAAGATGTCAGTGGTTCACATTTGTAATATACTTGATCATATGTTTGTATGATTTGTATAATTGTTTTATTAAAATTGAGGCTTATGTCTCATACCTCTTTGAAATTTATGCCTCACCTCTTCAAGAGAAAAAGTCTTGAGGCTTGAGGCCGCCTTTAATTTTTTAAAACATTAGTGATACGTAGAACACTGACCAGGTGTATAAACTTCAATCACACTGATGAGGTAACTTCATAGGTTTCAAACTTCTTAGAGAGACCCTTACCAGTATGAACTATGAGAGCTCCAAGTCCAGTTGGATACCCAAACAGCTAGTTCAGAAAAATATAAAGAAATAGTTCATAAGAATATTTAACAAAGCACAACGCATAAGGTAGTGGCTTCATAAAATCCAAAATATTGCAAACACACCTTATAGAAAGAGATGACAACAAAATCAGCAGGATACTTCGATAAATCTGGTGGTTCCGTGGCACATCCTTTTGCAGCATCGATCAAAACCTTCCAGTGTCCACTACACGTTTAGACACCAATATGTAAATTTAAATGCATAGATGTTAATGACAAAAGTTAAACATATATTAAATGAAAGCTGTTAAAAAATATATAATCTCAACCAGAAAGAATAAAAGGATTCAAATTCTGTATTTACATCCCATAAAAAATAATCATTTATCAAGAGAAAGGATTGACAGCACAAAAGGATATTAATCCAATATGAATGTGTCTGCTTATATCGGCTAATTAAATACAAGATTGAACAAATTTAGTCCAAATTTGATGTTGTGCCAAATACATTAAAAGTGTAGGAAAGATGGAGAGCTGTTAGAAACTTAAGAGAAATGTGGGTATTAATTACTTAAAAGATGGAGAGCCATCAGAGCATCTAATTGAATCGTCCTTGACAGTCTTCACCAGTTCAAGGCTAAATTTCGAACCAGAGAAATTACACTCTGAAGGGAAGGCAAACAAGTTATACGCACTGCCTGCACAAGGTGAACAATAAGGTAAAGCTAAAGTTACAAAACACCATCAAAATTGATGCTATCAGCATTGGAGTCATAACATAAATCAAATTCTCTGACAAAAATGTATAATGAGCATGAAATTGTCCATACCTCAAATAAATGTAACCAAGATTAAAATCACATAATACAATGATCTTGTTAACAGAAAACAAGCAGTTTGAATATATTTTCATTATTGAAGAAAAATATACGTGTGTCACAAGTGAACAGCACGAAATAAATAAGAAGAAAGCATAATGGATGCAATCATGTAGGCCGTGAGTCCATAACTCAGGAAGTTAAATTTTTTTATGGATAGGAACTCAGGAAGTTAAATAAACCAGTTTGAATTAGGCTGACATCACAAAGGAACAAAAGTCGTGATGATCATTGCACCAAAGTTTGGACAAGGAGACATAGAGCTTCCCAACCCAAATCGAACTCATAGCCTCAATAGTTATTCTTAATCCTTCAGAAAGTTAATCATAACACCTGAAATCTGCCCCAAATGGGAGCTAGAATTTAAAATATACGAGGCTCCATATAAATCAGGTTAGGTGCCTCATGTATACATAATTGAAATAATTATAAAGTTACTGATATATTTTTAAATTTGAATAAATCCTAGTTTAACATGCTCCATGGTGAGGTGAAGTACATGTGCTTTCGAAAATAAAAGGCATGATCCAGAACCAGTTGCATAGATAAAAATATTTTGCAGTTTATAATTTTAAGGGTCAGCAAACACTGTGAGAGATTACAAGGTAAGCCGTATCCCAAAGTTCAAGTGCTGATAGCATATGAATGGGTAAAGTAAAAGGTATTTCAGTCTTTACAGATAACAGAAGGTTTGAGAAATATCATATTAGAGAATAATTTTTAGGAAAAGCATCAGTATGTTCTTATACTAAATGTTAGGACTTAACATAGATAGTCCTTACTTGAATGTGGAAACAAATAGATAGTCCGTACTTAAGAAGGTAGAATAAGTTTTCAATGAATTATTAAACCAAGGAGAAGCCCAATGAAATTTAAGGTTAAATTACAAGTCAGGTTTGTGTCAAATAGGTCTCTAAACTTTAAAAAGTGTCTAATAAGTACTTGAACTTTTAATTTTGTGTCTAATAGTTCCTTCAACTTTAAAAGGTTGAAGTTCCTAAACTTTTGTATCTAATAGGTCCTTGATTTATTTGATTTTTTTTAAAATTCACGAACCTTTTGGGCACAAAATTAAAACTATAATGTTCTATTAGAATACATTTGTCAATTTTAAAACATTTTGGGTATGACATGGATTTATTAGACCATCTAGGGACCTATTTGACATTTTTAATGCTCAGGGACCTATTAGACACATGAAAGTTCAAGGACTAAAGTTGTAATTTAACCAAAATTTAATTATCTTAATGCTAACAAACCAGCCTTTTGAGACCAGAAAAATTCAAATAAGTAATCAAAACAGCCACCATAATGGACTAGAAACCATCACTCTTAGCTTGCACACGTAGAACATGAGTTATCTTTTTTTTTTTTTTTTTTTTTGATAAGAAACTTGTATATATTACAAAAAAGAGAGAAACAGCCTAAGGGCTAGGGGAAGGACCCCACCCACAAAGAAACTAAAGAAAAGCTTTCCAATTGTTCATGACCATGGAGAGGTTGTAGTTACAAAAGAATTTTCTTGGTTAAAACACCACCAAGACGATGTGTACTGTACATTCCTACAAAAAAAATTCAAAAGACAAGGCCTTATCTTCAAAAGTACGAAGATTCCTTTCCAACCAAATAGGCCAAAAGAGCGCTCTAGCCACACAACTCCAAAGGATTTTAGCATGTTTAGGAAGCCTCCAACCATCAAGGGCTTCAACCAACCAACCATCAATTTGCTTGGGTAAGCAGCAAGAAAGACCGAACATATCCAAAAGAACAGACTACCCATTAGCAGAAAAAAGGCAGTGTAAAAAGATGTGATCAATAGACTCTTCGTTTTTAAGGCAAAGGCTGCAAGCCGTAGGAGAAATGGCCCAATTGCTACACTTTCTTTGAAGAAGATCTTGAGTATTTAAACTTCTATAAGCCAAAGACCAAAAGAACACTTTGACTTTCTTTGGGATTAGAAAATTCCAAATTGCCGAGATGAGGGGGGTTCTCAAAGTAGGGGTAGACTCTAAAAGCTTCAAAAAAGCAGATTTAGAAGAAAAATTACAATAGGCCTTGTCGTCACCATCCCCCAAGCAGACAACATCCAATAACTGAACTAAATTCACCCAACTGTCTAGCTCCCTGCCAAAAAGGCCTCTTCTTAGTTCCAACCCCTTGTTTGCTCATTCCAGCAATCCACAATTGTAGCTTCTTGCTTCATAGAAATACCATATGTCTAGAAAAGTGTGCTTTCCCCAATCCACCTATCTTTCCAAAACTTTAGTCTCCTCCCACTACGAGCTTTAAAATCCAAAAAACGAAAGAAGAACTCACTATTATTTGCAATTTCAGACCACGGTCTCCCCTTGGTTGAGCCTTTGGGTGGGAGAGTTGACCAACCAAGGGGATCCATACCATAAATACTAGCAATCACAACCTTCCAAAAAGCATTCTCTTCTTGGGTAAATCTACATACCCACTAAGGAGCAGGCCATTGGTTTTATGTTGAAAAGCCCCCATTCCTAAACCACCATAATAAAGAATAAGGGAAGTTTTCCCCCAGTTTACAAGATGGCTGCAAGAACCCTTTGATAAACCCCTAATCCAAAAAAAGTTCATTGCCACCCTCTCAATCTCATCTGTAACACCTTTGGGGGCGTTAAAAATGGAGAAATAATACAACGGAAGACTATTAATCACCTATTGAGCAAGCGTCAGCCGACCAATCTTCGATAGAGTTAAACGACTCCACTTATAAATCTTCTTACAGACTTTATCTATCATTGGATCCCAAAAAGATTTGTTGCAAAAATTACCTCCCAACGGGACACCCAAATAAGAAATGGGCAGTTTTTCCACATTACATCCCAAGGAAAAAGCACTATCCATTAGGGTGTCTTCCTCAATATTTATGCCAATTAGAGAAGTTTTAGTCAAGTTGAGGAGCAACCAAAATTTAATTATCTTAACCAGTATGATCTTTAAGCAACATTTAGTCAAGTTTTAGTCAATTTAACCAAAATTTAATTATCTTAATGCTAACAAACCAGTAGCCTTTTGAGACCAGCAAATTTCAAACAAGTAATCAAAACAGCCACAGTAGATGGACTAGAAACCATCACTCTCAGCTCGCACACGTATAACATGAGTTATCCAACTACAACCAAAGACAGACCTGTATGATCTTTACCCAGAAACTTGGCTTCATTTCTCCTTAGCATTTGGTGTTTCGTTACTTGCACAGATGCAAGATTTCCTGTGTATACATCGTGTTCTGCATCTTCAATATCTATAGCATAGGCTTGAGCTCCTTGTTCAAGAGCATATCTTAGCAATTAAGAAATTTGACGGATTATAAACTACAAATAATAAGAATCTTCTCGAGTAAAAACCAGAAAAGAAAAATAAGTTTATAAGAAGCAAGAGCATCTAGAACAGATAACATATTCGTATATTGTAGAGATTTGGCCTATAGCATCCAAATCAAATAGATGCATTCACAATGTCAAATGCAACTAATTACCGAACAGTATATTGAACAATCAATAAAATGGCCATTAATAACTGTATAATCACAATGTTCAAAACTTGGCATCATTTAAATAAATCCCCTGAAATGCACAAAACATACAAAGAAAGGTAGCCAAAGCTGTTCACATGAAAGTAATATCAAGCAGAAATTACTCAGAAGGATA
This sequence comes from Trichosanthes truncata, assembly GCA_033996785.1. NCBI lineage: Eukaryota > Viridiplantae > Streptophyta > Magnoliopsida > Cucurbitales > Cucurbitaceae > Trichosanthes > Trichosanthes truncata. The sequence goes on along the minus strand of JAWPNB010000008.1, from coordinate 22,800,454 downwards.
CTCCCTGATTCCAAGAACACTGTTATGATTCTCCATTGTGTACACAAAGCTGCTTTGATGACTCCATGGGAAGGCTTCGCCAACTAATTTTAGTGCTGCTGTTGCACCAGAAGTAAATATGCATTTGTAGTCTTTAGGAGATGCTTTGAAATAATCAAGGACCTGCATTCCACAACATTATTCTTAACGACAAATATGAAATGCCAAAAATGTGGTTGTTCATTAGTACAATGGAAACCATAATTAATCCAACCATTTCCCCCTATGTAATTTTTTCATAGGTATGTGCAGCTGTGAAATTCAATGTTTATAAGACCTAATAAGTTGAAATAATTGCATTAAGAAAAGTTCAGAGTTCTTTGGTCAGGAACTAAAGAGTATATGGATTAAAATACACTTACCTGTTGACGGGCATTCCTTACAATGTCAGAAGTGGCAAAGCTCGAATCACTTTGGCTATCTAACTGTAGCTTAAGAATATTCAAATTAATGTAGCAAATTCATGCAACATAAGGAAGCCAACAAAAAATTGAAATTGATGTAACCAATTCATGCAACATTGTAGGTTCCTAGAGCCTACTCATCAAAAGTTCAAAAGAAAAATAAATCCAAACCCAAAAAGAAGAGCCTGTTTGGTGAAGCTTCCCTTAACCAAACCCTTCCCCCTCTATTTTCACTGTCCAACAGGAGAGAGGCAACAGTGAAGGAGATTTGGAATGGTTTAAACTCTTGTTGGATTTGAGAAGGAATTTAAAGGAGGCTGAAATTACTGAATGGATTTCCCTAATGCAGCTGCGGTCCTCCTTTGATTTCTCCCAATTGGAGGACGTGGCTTTGGAAGTTAGATAACAAGGCATCCTTTTCAACAAAATCCCTTTCCACCAGCCTTGGAACTGAAGGAACAAAAGATAGTGCAAATGCGTTTTAAGGCTATCTGGAAAGGAAGCTATCCAAAAAAATCAAAATTTTCATATGGGAATTTAGCCGTGTTTGCATCAGCACCCATGAAAAACTCCAAAAGAGGTCCCCTTGGCTTGCTATATCCCCTGGATGGTGCTCTATGTGTAAGAATGCAGTGGAAACTCAGAGGCATTTGTTTATCTCTTGTCAGTTTGCATCAACTTTCTGGGAGAAAACTCTGGAGGCTTTTAATTGGTGCCTTCCCTGGCGACCCCTTCACTCTTGTGGCTCTAGTGCTGATGGGACACCCGCTCAAAGAGGACAAGGAGCTACTGTGGCTAAATTTCATGAGGCCATTCCTTTGGTCCATTTGGAACAAGAGGAACAATCACATATTTGGACATAGAGAAAAGTTTTGATAGTTTTTTTTAATCTTTATTCTTTTTAGCCTTAACTTGGAGTAAAAATTCCAGTTTCTTTAGAAAATATGACTTAGCTACACTTATGGCCCATTGGAAGAATTTTTTTGTAATTCCTTTGGCTAGAAATTCTCCTCTCTTTTTGTAACGTCATCTCATCAACGAAATTCTATGTGGTTGTTTCTCTTCAAAAAAAAACCAAAAACAAAAAGAAGAGCCTGTGAAGTTTGGCAGGTGACGTGATATTTAAGATGTGAAGAATCCCAAGCCTGCAAACCTGAGGATGGGCACCACAACTATGCTGTGATGCAAGTGCAGCACATTGCAAGACCAGGTGCTTTATTCTAATTGTGCGCTACATGGCCATCATGGCGCAAAACTGATTGATTGTTGCTTTAGGTTGTTATAGTGCTTTTTTTTTTCGTTTTTACCTTCTATAAGAAGATAGCTAGAGCACTTCTACTTGGAGCATAGTTATTCAAAAGGTGAAGCTATATAAATTTTTATCACTGTTGAGAGAATTTAAGATTCGCAGTGCTTCAAATTCCTCTCACACAGCATTGTCCAGAAAGAAAGAAGAACTCAAGTACAGTTTGAAAAAAAGATTTATTATAAAACCATGAAGTAATAAATCCACACTCATTAGACAGAACAAAATTAACCTGTACAAAGCAGGTGTTCATAAAGACATTAACCATAGTAATATTTCTTCACTGAATTTAAACATGCTTCCTAGTTTATGAATTTATAAGAATCAAGACTATTAGAGAGTATAAATAGAATATCTGCTGTTCGAAGCATCCTCTGTCTGAATCAGATTCACTGGTTCAAATCATGCATTCCCAGACAAAAGCTAGAGCTAAGCATCTTTGAAAAAGCCTTTTTCCACACGACATCTAGAACTTAAACGGAAGTATCCTACAGGCTATAGCACTGAAGTAGCAGTGCAATTTTACAAGTGAAGTAAGTATTCACCTTCAAAATTCATCTCAAACAGCTTTTCGAGGTTTAGAGTGAGAGGAATTTATTGAAAATACATCAGATACTATCAGAGAAGTCATTTCAGAGCAATTCTCAAAATCAAATTTCATGAAATTACGTAAAAGGACTCAAGTCCTTTCACTGCAGGATACGAGGATTTCCATATATATTAGCAGATAGATCTTTAAAGATCGCTTCCATCTGTAGCTCGGAATACAAAGTTGCTGCTGCATGGTCCAAGTAGGCCACACCTACCGAATTCTGAATGTTTAGTTATGATGAAAGCAGAAGCAAACAGGAAGTAAAATAATACGGCGAATTCTGAATGTTTGACTCCAAGCTAATTAAATACTTACTCTTAATTATAAAAATATAGCAAAACGGATGGTAAAGAATAAAAGATATCGACAGATTGAACAGTTTCGTGGTCCACTACGATCACTTTCTCAAAACTGGATCGAAAATTTACCTCCTAGGCGCTTAAATTCGGTGGCTCGAATTTCATCGATGGTCTTAGAACCGCCGGAATAGCCGTAGTCTCGACCGAACTCCCTGAGAAACTCTTCCTTGGCCGCGTCCATGATCACCTTCTCAATTCATACAATACCGGAGCTGTGAGAATCTCAGACACCGAACGAGATGGAATCGGTAAAGACGGAAATGTTGCGAATCGAGTGCGTCGGAGCTCGAAAAGCGGTGGCTGGTTCCGACTGGGACGATTGGACTGCAATTTTTTACTGTACACGTCGACGTCTTTCTTACAGTTACGGCAACTCGTTTGGTGGTGGTACACTACTGACCGCATCAAGTCGTGCCGGATATGATAACAAGATTTAAAATGGAGATGAATGTCGGGTCTCAATTTTATCCTAATGTATATAGAAATGTTGATGGAATATAGATAAAATGTAGATGTCAATTATATTTTTTGAAAAAAATTTAAAATATTTAAATTAATAAATAAATATTTTATATTTTTTAAATGAATTAAAATACTTATTGCTAATATCATGTGCACGTTAATTATTTTTTTGTTGTTATCTTTTTAGTATTTCATCTATCTTTTCTTTTACAGTATATAATGGAAATGTTGATTCACTTCTTACATCGATGTCGAACTCATAGACGTGAAAATTTCAACGTGTCGATGAAAATATAATACTATGATGATAACCTTGGACGACATGTCGACTTGATTGAATAATTGTTGCAATTTTTACCTTTTGATGCAAAACATATGCTTGATAGAAAATTGATGGAGTTGGAGAAAAACGAGTGGTCGATATTATGCAATCCGATTTAATTTTACCCAAAGCTTGATTTTCATTGAAATCGATGAGTTTTGAAAGATTTTTACCTTACTTTTTGATAAAAATTAGCGGAATTTAAACATTAGATAAAAATTATAGCACTCATGTAAGTCGGGGGTTCCACTTCAGAAAATTTAAAGTTTTTAATGACAATTGATACACCTTATTATTAAATTTGGGATAAATTTTTGTTTTTTTTCCTATTTTTTAATGTTAAATTATAAATTATACCCTATGATTTGATTCTAATTTTAATTTAGTTCGGATGGTTTTATAAAAAATAAAAAGATTACAAATTGTACCTATATTATCAACATGGCACATCTTTTATTTATATGATAATTTTTTTTTAGTTGTGATAATAAGTTAATGTTTTATATTTGGTTGGTAGTTTACTATATTAAAGTTTACCATAAGTAAAAAAGTACAAGAAAAATTATAATTTTTTGAATGCATACAAAATTATTTAGGCCTCATTTGATAACTATTTGATTTTTTGTTTTTAATTTTTGAAAATTGTGTTTGTTTTCTCATCATTTATCTACAATGAATTTCATCCTCCTTAAGAAAACATTTGAATTCTTAGTCAAATTCCAAAAGCAAAAACAAGTTTTTGAAAACTACTTTCTTTTTTTTTTTAATTTTCAAAATTTAGCTTGGTTTTTGAAAACATATATAAAAGGTATATCACAAAATAAGAAGGTGGAAGTAGTTGCTGGAATAGAAATTTTAACGAATCAGAAATTGTCACGTTATTACCCAATATTGATGACAAAATTATATTTAATTAGGGATTAATTAAATTGGTAAGAATCCCTAAATTAAATTATGGCAAATCCCAATATACAATTGGAGTATGTGAAATTTGGGCTAATTTTAGACAAAAGTCCAAAGGATTAGGCCTAAAGTCAGCAAGGCCCAGTCTAGAGGTTAAACCCAAAGTCAGCCAGGTCTAGTCTAGAGGTTAAACCCAAAGTCACCAGGCCCAGTCTGACTGACAAGCCCAAGCCCACCTAGAAGCATTCAATAACTCTATAAATAGAGAGCTCCCTCCTCCATTTCAGGGGTTTGGAAGTGGAAACTCTCCAGATAACTTAGAAAGAATTCATAAACAAAGATCAGAAGACTCCATAAACTCTTGAAGATCAAACACTCTTTTAACCTTGAAGACTATAAGACTTTAAAGATCGAGAATAAGCTACAAAGCCCTCGGGACAAATCTACATTTGAGAACAAGCTGCGAAACCCTCGAGACGAATCTACGTTTTCGAGAACAAGCTACAAAAGCCCTCGAGACTAATTCACATTCGAGAACAAGATGCAAAGCCCTCGAAACAAATCCACATTTGAGAACAAAGCTGCAAAGCTCTCGAGACAAATCTACATTTGAGAACAAGCTGCAAAGCCCTAGAGACGAATCTACGTTCGAGAACAAGCTGAAAAATCCTCGAGACATATGCACATTTGAGAGAAAGAATCAGATGAACAAATTAGATATTGTACTCCACTACATTCAAATTAATACAAATATAAGTTTATTTACACGTGTCTTATTTCTTTCTATTTTGAAATTACGTGTAAACAGTAGTATTTATAGGCTTAATGTTCAAAAACCAAATGGTTATCAAAGAGGGTCTTAGAAACTATCATTTTACGTGGTGGAATTATAGCCCATGATGAACTATAATTTCACATTGGCCATGTTTACGTCCCTATAATTGTAATCAATCAATGAGAATTTGAGATCGTGGGTTCCACTTCATTACTATTACTGTATTTACCACACTTAACCATGGACCTCACTCCAAAATACGTAATCATATCCCATAATCTCATTCCGACCAAAAGTACTCAATCTCATTCCTATTGATTATTATGTGCACCATCTTTTTGAATTTTCCATCATTTTCCCTTTTCTCTCTTCTTAAACCTCCCTCACGATTATTTTTCTTTCTTCTTCCTCCTCCATTCCTTCTCTTTCATTTCTTTGTTTTTTGGAAATTCTTCATGTTGATAAAATGCATTTCCCAAAATTATTTTTATGGTTTTATTAAGATTTCTTCTTATCGTTCTCTGTAATTCTCCTCAATCTTCTATTTTTCATTTGTTTCATTTGATATGGTGCAATAATAATGGCACTTTCGACCATTATTTTGTCCATGACAAAAAGCCATATTTACAGTATCATAAATAAATAATACAAATATTAAAGAAGTAATAATCAATTAAGGGACACATTTAGAATTAGAGAATTAGCGTTTTGACAACATAGTCCAAAAATAATTCTCCAAGTTAGCCACTTTATAAGATAAAATAAAATAAGAGAGAGAGCTCGATTTCATTTGGAGACTCTATTTTCATCTGGTTCTATTGCATGTAGCTTTTATAAGCAAAGCTTCTCATTAATTTTCATGGAGGAAGAATTTGCAAAGGAGGAGAAAGGAAGAAGAATAATAATAAATGTTTTCCATGCATCCAAAACTTAACCATAAGAGTATTTTTAAATTTTTTTGAAAGGTCAAGAATATTAATACAACTTTTCAAAGTTCAAAGGTATTAATAAAACAATGTACAAAGTTTATAGGTGTTTTCTATAATTTAGCCTAAAAAGTAAAATCCCATTAGTTTCATTATATTTACTTATTTAGATTAGTTTGTATACCCTTTTAGATCATTTAAATAGACAAAAATATATATATAGCATTACTAGAGAGGCTCAATTTTTTTCAGAATACCCAATCTTGAAAAATATATTCCAAAAAAAAAAATTAACATCATATTTCTTTTGAAAAAAATATACATTCAACTTGATTAATAATAAAAGGGAAAAAGAAAAAGTATCGACTTGAAAATAGCTTCAGTAGTCGAATTTGAATATTTTCCTGAATAGCTACTTTCTTTATGAGTTGAAAGTTCACATCATCTGCCTTTTTTCATAATAATATTATAAAGAAAAAGATATAGCATGCATACATAGGACAGTAGGATTGTATTTCTTTTTCGTTAACCGAATGGAACTTGTAAATAAAATAAAGCTTAAATTACACATTTAGTCCCTAAACTTTGAGGTTTGTATCTATTTAGTCTCTGAACTTTCAAAATTACAAACTTAGTCCTTAGATTTTTGAATTTTTTAAAATTCATGGGTCTAATAGACACAAAATTGAAATTTTAGGATTCCATTAGACATAAAATTCAAATTTATATCTAATAGATCAATTAATTTTTAAAAATTTTGAGTTTGACAAGAACCTATTTGACATAAAATTGAAAGTTCATGGATTTATTAGACACAAAATTGAAAGTTTAGGGACCTATAAGACACTTTTGAAAGTTTAGGGACCAAATAGACACAAACTTAAAAGTTCAGGGACTAAACTTGTAATTGAACCTAAAATAGATTAAGAGAACATTAATATGATATAATAATGAAAGAAATGGAATTTACTAGGAGATGGATAAGCTTTCCATGTCAGCTCCCATTTGATGATGCTGATTAATTAGTGCTACTAATGTGTGATTAAAAAGAATAAATTAAAAGTGATTTGCCATAATAATTGAGATTAGATGGATTGGTAGTTAAGGTTTTCATGCCATTGCCAACGCGTTTTTTTTTTCGCTCTTTAAAACATAATTATGAACATAACGTGTCTAGTCTACTCAAAACTCCACTTTTTAATTTATTCTCCATGAGTATGTTGGGGACTCTGTGAAATTTTAGCAAATTATTTGATCTATTAATAAACTATTTTCAACTTTTTTCTAATGATCGTTATTTCTTATAATTTAATTTTTTTAAAAAAAAATCAATGATTTTTCATATGAAACTTAGATGTCATTTGAATTCATTCTCCAAAATTTCTTTTACTTTTTTCATATATCTCAATACCATTTAGGGTAATTCATGACGTTATTTCCAATCTCAAATATTTATCTTTGACTGCAACTCTATATAAGTAGTTTTTAGAAAAGTCAAATGCATTGATAAGTAAGTCATAAGTACTTTTCAAAAAAGTAATTGGTAAGTGTTTTATCCAATATGTTTTACTTAAATATGTAATATCCTCTTAATCTCTCACTAAAACATTCTTTTTCCCTTCAAATAATTATTTATCCACACCTTTTCTGACTCTTTACCTTTTCCATCTACATGTTTTTTCCAACTAACTTTCTCTCCATACACGTTTTCTCATTCTAGCCTGTTTCATACATAATTTTTTCTTACTAACCTCTTTCTCTTTTTCACACATATTTTCCAACTCCTCGTCAAAAACTGACATGCATGTTTAAGAAAAATCACACAATGACTTCTTTAATATATATATATATATATATATATATCATTTAATTAAAAACTATAAAAACGTATCTCCATATATTACTTCTAAATATTCGACTTAGAGCTATTAACATTTCAAATTCTAAATTACGCCTAATCCTAACTCCATACATATCCAATTACAAACACACAGAGAAATCTTCATCATTGTCTGCCAATGAAATTAAACGTATTAAATAACTAATGTAACTCATACATAATCTATCAATAATTAAACCAAAACAGAGCATAACTCAACAACTAAGATATCAACAACTTTTTTTAGAGGTAAAAAAATTGAATCTTCCATAATCATAATGCTATAATCTAAAAAATAAATACTAAATTATATTAAAAAAAATACCCTTGAACTTTGTCATTTGTTTCAAAAAAATATAATACACATGTTACGTTCTCTCTTAAGTTACAAAATATTACCATAGACCTTTCATAAATGTTTCAAAATTGCTATTAAAATAGAAAATACGTTGGAATGTCGAACGAAAAATCGACGTGTTCTTTCCAACTTAATCCAGGGCAAGTTTTTCAGTCACTGCCATGTCGTTCCAAGTCAACATGCAACATGTCGACTTTTTGTCTAATATTTGTAACAAATTTCTACTCAAGGGTATTTTTGAAGCGTTTATGAAAGGTCAATGATAATATTGCAACTTTTGAAAGAATAGGGAGTATTTTTGAAACAAATGACAAAATTTAAAGATATTTTTTTTTTATAATTAAGAGAAAATAAATCTAATTCTTTGATACGTGGAAGGAGGAACAATTGTTAACACATAGAATGGGTTAAAACTTAAAACAAATCAATCACAATTCCGATGGGAAGCCAAAATAGAACATGGGTGATTGCAATTAATAATCTCAAGTTCAAAAAACCAATCAATCGATTAGAGAATTCCCAATCCAATAAAGAGAAAGAGGGCATGCCCGTGCATATATCTTCTATAATTCCAAGACAAGACAATAGAACATGAAAGTAAATGGAAATTGAGCCGTAGAAATAATATATAATATTTTGTTCCATATATCATATAATTAATATATGGGAATTAATTAATATATAATAATGGCCATATGACAATGACCCCGAGCGTATAGTTTGGTTCCATGTAGCACAAAGTTTGAAACTTCTTCATAAGTTTTCATGCGTATACTTTCGGCGCGGATTGGCCAAATGACATGACCCAGCTGCTTTAATTTGACACGAGACAGAGCTGTAGCCTGTTCAAACGAAAACAGGTCCTAGTGGATGGTTTTAATTTTTCTCTTTTTCTTTTGGTCATATAGCTTGAAAGATGAAAACATTTCATTTCTTTTGTGGCCGTTGAGTCTATTTTATAACTGATTTTTTTTTTCTGTGTGTGTGTATGTCAATGAGAGCAACTTCACCGGCAGTTGCAGTTGGGTTTAACCGACAAAAATAAGCGTTCACACACAAAAAAAATCCTAGATTATTAGATATGTTTGCTTTTGATTTCACATTAAAAAATATTTTATACTAACGGAGATGTTGTCTTTACTTATATATCACAAATTTTTGGGCTAAAGAGAGAGCCAAAAAAGGATCTTTTGTGTATAATCCTGCATAATCTCGAATGTGAGACTATTTTGTTTGCAAACTTGATGAGACAAATGCATGTGTTAGGACTATCGCTTCAAGAAAGTCTCGAAAAAGTTAATAAATGAATCTTTAATATACCTTTTTTTTAAGGGTTTAACTAACCTTCGAGAAGTGTCGAAATAATTAAATCCTCTCGAAGAACTTTAATTTTTCAAGGATTCATTAACCTTTGAGAATTAAGATTTTGTGAAGGTTACATGTTGTCAATGATGGTTAAATTATTTGTTGATAAAATAAATTTAAGATGTCATCGTTTTCGAAGCTTTCCATGATTCTTAAAGGTTGTAATGTAACTTTTAACCATTTTTGAACCTTAAAAAAAAATTATCGACACTTTAAATCCTATAAATATCTAAGGACATATTTAGTAGGCAATCTGAACACAGAATTTTGAAACAAGAGATTCAATGAAAACAGAGTTGTATTTCATGTTTTCAGATATGTATTTGGTAGTATATTTAAAAATTAGATTCTAATTTAGATCATTGTTCAAAATGTGTTCTATAATATATTTATAGACTATAAAACTAGTTGTAGTTGCAAAACTAAATATTAGGTTGAATATAAATCATTATTAATTAATTTATGAACATGTTTTTTGTTATAAATTTTGTATAATTATTATTTTACAATATCATATAATTTATAATATATTATATTATACATATTTTAATTTAACAAAAATAAATTGTGTTAATAACATGAAATACTATATTTATTAAAGTTTTTATCTTTTTTAGTATAGTTCTGCATTTCAGATTTTCAAATTCAAAATCTGGATACAATGAAAATATAAAAATGTTTTTTTTCAGAATTTTCACTATTTGGATCACAGGAACCAAAAACAGTTTTCGAAAACACATCTGTCAAACACAAATTCATTGAACTCAGTGAATCCGAAAACATAAAACATAATCTAGATTGCCTACCAAACAGGCCCTAAAGTATTTAATTTTCATCTACTAGATTATTAATGTTAATTTTAAAAAAAATATTAAACTTGTATGAGATCTAGTTCACCTATTTGTGAAGTCCAGATATGTATAGTTTAAAATTGAAAATTTTTAGATTCTGAGTGTAACATGATGCGTTTAGATTTTGGATTTTATAAGTCTTATATAATTCATGAAAATTAACAAACTTATAATTTTGGGTTGATCAAGCAAACTCAAGTACTAAATGCATAGGCTCAACTTTTAACATCGATAGACTATACAAATCTAGAACCTACGAGATGAAATGTCCCTCAAATGAGTTATAAGACATATTCTTTTAATGTAATTCATTATTTCTCTTGACCTACCTGATTCTTATGGATAGAAATAGAAAGAAGATATGGAAGTTCTTTTGATGTTGAAATAGTGATAAAAGACATTTTAAAGATCAAACTTGTGTTATTTCTCAGCAAAAACCATTGGAAATTTCTTCCAATCGCCATCATATATATTGTTCTTGGACTAACCTAGAAACAAGGAATCCTTAGTAAGAGTCCAAGAAATCTAGGACTGGCTTGATTTGGTTGCCTAACCATATTTGCCTTTCTTAAAACACAACGACCGACACACGTTTAACCATTTTTAGTTCATCACTACCGACATAATTTGTTAATACAAACTTTACATGTATCTATGTTTCTTGGTACGATTTTACTCCCCCTATACCTATTTTGTATATATTTTAGGTTTAATTACATTTTTTAATTTGATTTTTATACTTCAAAAATCTTATTTATGGTTAGAATCGTTTCATTACAACTTACCACATACATTTCTAGATTTTATAGATAAGTTTTATAATGTGATATTTTGTTTTAATAATATAGGAGTCTGTAAGATTATAATAATTGAAAAGAAATATGTGAATTTGAGTCAAATTTATAATATATTAGTTTAGTTGTCAAAGTGAGAATAGCTGAATAATTGATATATATTTTTGTTTATGTTAGAGGTTTAAATTTTATACAAACATTAAAAAGGTTAATTAAGGTCAATTCCATCTTGAAACTAATGGTGTTGGTTGGATTTTTGTTACTTATTTCAAAACTTCAAATCACTTATTTATTATTGTGAAGTTGGATTTTGTTACTCTTCAATAATTATGCAGGGATTATTCGGTTTGTTTTAAATTATAATGGAATTAAGGTTAAAATATTGGGAAAATTACATTTAACCTATATTTTATTAGTAAAAGAATCATGTCTGCTTAATTAATATGATTAGGATCGCCATTTGACTAACACGTGTTCCAAAAACGAAGAGATAACACGAACCTCGATGAAATTTTATTAGATTTTCCTTCGTTTTGGATTTAGCATATTCGCATCACTACACAACAAAGAAAATAAATATTAAGCTTCATCTTTAGTTTCTTAGAAAATCTTCAAACCTAACAAGAACAAAATTTTCATATCATCTTAAAAAAAAATAATAAAAAAACATTTTGCCCACAACAAGACCTTCTGTGATTCCCAATATTTTCTTGAATCACAAGCTTCATTTTTTTAAGGTTAAATTATCAAAAATACTCCTGAACTATGAGGTTGGTTTCAATTATACTCCTGAATTTTGAAAAGTTTTATTTTAACCTTTGAACTTTGAAGTTTGTTTCAAAACAACCTTTAAATACTTTTTTTCGTTAAATTCATGGACGAAAAGTGATATTTTTTGCATTTATATTGTTGCTTATATTAACATATTTGAACATATACGTTGAAAAAAAAAATCAAAGCATATGCAAATACGTCATTTTTCATCCATAAATTTAACGGAAAAAACCTTCAAGGGTTAGTTTGAAACAAACTTCAAAGTTCAAGGATTAAAATAAAACTTTTCAAAGTTCAAGGGTATAATTGAAACCAACCTCATAGTTCATGAATATTTTTGATAATTTATCACTCACACACACACACATTTATTTATTTAAAATAATCCTCTTATCACCATAAAAACGACATTAAAAAAAAAAAAAAAAAAGTTACAGTATAAGCTGGTCTTAACATCGCCCATGGTTTTTTCCAAGACATTTTTCCTGCAACAAATTTATTATTAATTTTCCTAATTTCATCGACATAGTACAAAAGGAGTTGTCCACTTCAGATAATATTAAAATGAAAATAATTCATTTTCAAGCTCTTTTTAAGACTATATCCTCCATTTGACCAATGAAAAGATAAGATTGATAAATATCATTTAATTTGAAAGAGTTGATGGAAAATGGACCGTAGGCTTTTATCATAAAATATTGAATTTAACGAAGAAAAAAATAGCATAAGGAAAATCGCATCCAAGTGATGTAACTTGCTTGAAAATAAATAAAACGAAAGAAAAAAAATTAATTAATTAAATTTTCCATTAACGTCAAGGAGATCACATAGCATATGGTATACGATCTTATTTAGCAGAAAAATCCAGAAATTAGAGCATAAGCACGTGCATTTCTTTCGTCAGTTTGGATTCCAATCTTGTCATTCGTATCTTTTTCTTTTGGAGGTTAGTATTTCAATTAGAAGCTTTTTTGTTGTTATTGTTTTTATATTTATTTAATTTTGGTTTTTGTCAATGAAATGTACGAAAAAGTCCCGGCCAATTTCATTTTATAAATATATCCATACATTTAATTAACGACCAAATTAGCTTAAGATTCAAGCAAAGTTACTTCCACTCCGTACTATATATTAAATAAGAAATGAAGAAAAGTGGGGAGGTCGTACGTGCGGAATGTAATTAAAGGCATAATATACACAAAAAAAGAAATTAAAAAGAAGTGGGTTTTGAAATTTATTTCATTAAAGTTTCGTTAGTTTTCATTTGTTTCTTATTTTATCTAGATAAATATTTTAATTAAAAATGTCAAATTTAAGTATAGCGCTAGTTTAGACATATATATTATTTCCAACTAAGAGATCAGAAGTTCGAATTTCTCACCCTATATGTTGTTGAACTCCAAAAAAAATAATAAGAATATGATGAATTTTTTTTTCATAATTTTAATCTAAAAGCTTTGGATGATAGAATTTAAAATATTTTTCCTTCTTGTTAAAACATATTTAGATAGTTAACTATCTTTCATAAATTTCTTTTCAGTCAGATGTTTTTAGAACAAATAAAGTTGTTATTTCTTTAAAAAGTCAAGAATTTCCCCTAAACATTATTCTTAGAAAGATTTTATGGTAAGATAACAAAAAAAAAAAAAAAAAAAACTGTTTTTTATTGCAGCTTGTTTCAAACATGCCTTAGGTTAGGCTAGAATTTCAAATACATATTTAAAATGTTTAAATTAAAAAATGAAAACTAATTAAGGATTTTTTTAATAACTATTTTATTTTAAGGTTTATTTTTTAAAAAAAAATTATCTATTTTTAGATTTTTTTTTTTTCTAGATCCCTTCATTTTTTTTTAAGAGAATAGGATCCACCAAAATTGTAAAACATATGTAAAATAATTTTAGATATATCATTATTTTTGTATACTTAGCTGACATTCCATAAGTACTTCCAAAATGTATGGATAAATTTTAAAATTTCCAACTTACAGTACAATAATTGTTGTCCTAATTGAACGAGTATTTTATTAAAATTAATGATAATAAGCCCTTAACTAAATCTCTAAACAGTAAGCACCCAGCTAAAAATCTGTTGAAGGGACAACTGAAGTGGTCAACACCTCGAAATTTATCATTAAAAAGAAAAACCCATCAAAATTAGAAGATACTTATGGAAAGTATGAATATTATTTATCAAAATCCAACAATTGAGGGGGCGGATTTGGGGCTTGATGGTATCAAATCAACAAGTTTAACTTAATAAACTTTTTTTAATGAAAAAGAGATGAAATTAGAGCGTTATATATTACAATTCATAGAATGTGGTCTAGTTAACATGTCCCCAATTATAAATAAATAAAACGTAATAAGTGGGTATTGTCGAATTACTTTAAGAAATATAAAATTAAAGAAAGAGAGCAAGAAAAAAGATGTGAAAAAAAAATAGAGAGGGAGACAAAATATCATAATATAATATGTGGGGGCAAAAGAAAGATCTTCTCACCAATATATATATATATATATATCTTTTTTTTTTTTCTCTAGGGGCAAAATCTAAAGGGTTCTTCTTTGGTAGGTCCCTCAAAAGATTTGCCGTCACTTCTCTATATAATATCTTCCATCTCCCTCTTCCTCGCCCCCTCCTTTTACCTCCTCCATTTCTTTCTCTCTTCTGCTTCTTCTAAAAACCTCTATCTCGCATTTTCAAAACCCGATTTTGACATAAATTTGGTCGTAAACTACCTCAATTGGTCATTTTTTTGCACGAGAAATGAAGGAGAGTGGAAGAAAACAAGGGACTCTTTCACCATGTGCAGCTTGTAAGCTTCTTCGTCGAAGATGTGCTCAAGATTGCGTTTTCGCCCCTTATTTTCCCGCCGACGAGCCTCATAAGTTTGCCAGCGTTCACAAAGTCTTTGGAGCTAGTAATGTTAATAAGATGTTACAGGTTAGTAAGTCAAAATACTATTTTAAATTATACATTGTTTTAGTCTTCACGATTATTTTTTCCTTTTTTTTTTTTTAAATTGGTAATGTGGTTAAATTAGTTGCTTGTTTGTCAAAGAGTTGGCCAATAGACAGAGAGAGGGTTGTTTTTTAAATTATGTCTATTCGTATGAATAATGTACCGACAGGCGACAATCCTACTATCCTAGTATCCCTACAAACCCAAAAATCGACAAAACCGCCCACATTAACTTACGGACAAGAAAACATACACTAGGGTTTCGTCAAATTATTGTAAAAAAAAAAGAAGCAAGTAATAGTTTAATTAATTAATAATTTTTTTTAAAAAAAAAAGAAGAAGAAGAAGAAAGAAAATTAAGGAATGGACATGACGTTTGCTTTCACTGGTGTTCCATCTTTTTCTCTCAACTTTTTTTTTCACTTCGATTATAAGCCACGACAAGATTATTAAACGTCCCCTTCTTTCTCTTTCACACATTAATTGGTAACTTACTAGTTACTAAGATATTAACTTTTTAAGGGAAAAGTAATCAGCTTAAAAAAACGCGTTAACTTAAGTATAGTTTTAACTGATTAAGACATATATTTTCAACTAAAAGATTAGATGTTCGAATTAAAAAAAAAAAAAAAAAACATTTTTCAACATTTTAAAAATTGATGATTTTTTTTTCTTTAGTAACGGAGGATTGAACTTCGAATCTCTTGGTCGAAAATATAATGTTTTATCCAAATTGAGCTATGTTGGAGTTGGAATGAACAACATCAATTCAACTTCTAATAAAATGAGTTACTATTTGGAGTGGAAAAATTCAGTAAAGATGAATGAAAGAAATAAAGGAGGGGGTAATATAATGGTAGGTATCTTTTATTTATTTCCGTTATAGTGGTTAATTACAGTTGAGGAGCCCACCCTTTAAGAAAAAACACAAGGTCTCAAATGTGTCTACTTTTTGAAAAGGCAAAGCCAAAATCAGTTTGACGACCAATCCAGGAGATTCCTTAGCGTATGAAAGAGTAAAGGGATTTGTTTAATTTGTACTGATAATTAGTAATTAAACCCACCTTTAACCATACCCTTTGGTTAACACTTAACTTAACACTCATATTAAAGCATAGCTTAAGCTTGACGGAATTTAATTATTTGCTTAATATAAAGTATAATTTATGTTTTAATTAATTATTTAATCCCCCTCCACTTTAAGCCCCATTAAGGCTTATAGCTTTTGGGGAAATTACAATATAAACCTGAAGCTTTTCTTTTCTTATTTTGGTGGTCATAGTGACAAGAAAAAGTGTGTACCTATGTTTTCTTTTTTTAAAAAAATAAATAATAATTTTCGCTTTGCTTTTTTGATCTGAGATAAATGTTTTGTTTTGTTTTTTTTTTTTTTACCATTATAAATCAAGAATATTATGCCATTCTGACGTCACAATGACATCTAAAATCCTTTCCACATAATATAAAAAAGTAGTCTAAAGGATTGATATATCTATACATTTCTTCACATACCGTAACTATCGAATTATGTTTATGTTGGTCGAGAATTGACAGTATTATTGATTAACAGGAGCTACCTGAGCACCAACGAAGTGACGCAGTGAGCTCGATGGTGTATGAGGCGAACGCGAGGGTGCGAGATCCTGTGTACGGCTGTGTCGGAGCCATATCATCGCTACAACAACAAATCGATCTCTTGCAAACCCAGTTGGCAATTGCGCAAGCGGAAGTGGTACACATGCGAATGCGCCAATTCCCATCGCCATCCAACCCGACCACCGGCCACTCGCCGGAAACTGCCTTGCCTTCGGGCAAGATGAACATTCCCGCGCCAAACAAGTCCTATTTTTCCATGGACATGGTTGACCACGACAACATGGGGGAGTCCTTGTGGTCGTCGTGCTAGCTAATTAATTTAAGCTTTAGGCGTGCGCTCTTTTGCCTTCACTTTTTTTTTTTTCTTTCATCTTATTTTTCCTAATTATCATTATAATGTGCTTTCTTTATCATTATAATGGGGCTTGCTTTATTGTACTTCTGCTTTTATTAATACCTTTTTTTTTTTCATTTCCTTTGGCTCTTTATATATATGTAACTTTGTAGAAAAGAAAACAGCGCTACGCGGAGATCATTATTATGATTGATAACCATATTGTAAATGCTTAAACAATGTAATTAATTATGAGGTGTCATATTTCTATATGTTTTTAATTTATAGTATTCATATGGTGTCTTTTTCTTTATGTTTTTGGTCTTCCCAACACTTCTCTATTTTAATATAAGTCCTATTGTTATTAAATTTAATCCATTCATGTATATAAAGGAAAAAAGAAACAAAAGGCCACGTTTTTGTTTAGGTTAAAAAATACTTTGTTATCTACTTTTATTAAAGTAACGATTTAGGCTTTAAACTTTAGTTTATAACAATTTAGTATTTGTACTTTCTAATTTTCAACAATAATTTAGTCATTGAACTTTAATATATAATAATTTAATTCATGTACTTTAAAACTTATAACAATTTAATCCCTACCACGAAAAAAATTCATCAAAATTAATTGTCAATTTTTATTATGTAACAATGTAATGACTTAGTTTAAGAAATTCCATTAAATTTTAACAATAACTTTCACAATAGAGATTAAATTGTTTCAAAATTTAAAGTATAGAAACTAAATTGTTACATACTCAAGTTCAGGGGCTAAATTATTACAAACTAAAAATTGATGGTTTGATCCGAACATAGCTAATTGGATAAGATACTAATTACCATTTTAAAGGTCAATGGTTCATCCTCTCCGCAATTTTTAAACTCAAAAAAAGAAAAAAAAGAAGTATTTTTAAACCTTTTGTTTATTATAATAAACTCTTAATTATATTAGCCAAAAATAAACGAATAAAAACAAGGTCATCGGATCAGTCGGTGAGATCCTATATCTCGTTAGTTAAAACCCTTTTTTTTCTTTTCTAAAGGTTAGGTTAGTCCAAAAAGAATTAATATTTATCAGTTATATGCAGAGAGTCGCAATTGTAATTGAAATTTTGGACCCTAATTTTGACTTTATAAAGTTATGATTTATAAGAAGCATAAAATTGAAATCTTCAAGCATGACAAGCCGTGGATTCGCTGCATTATTAAACATTAGCCATCAACATTATGGAAAAAAGTCAATTGTTTTTTCGAAATCATTAGTTCTCTATGTTTTGTCGCCAACACAAATTATATACAATATAATCATCAGATTATGTTTTTTTGTAATGTTTGTGCACTTTTGGGAAAAAAAAAAAAGAATGATTATGGCCCAAAAACAACATTTATATTATTCGTAAGATGTAAAACTAAGAAGCCTGATCAAATCATCCATATTGATTCAATTGCCCATGAATTTACATATGTAAAATGGCAGCTGTGATCTCTAAACCCATCTTCAATTCTTTTTTTTTTTTTTTGGAGTTGACTTCTCTAGATTAATATGATTGTAGAGAAATGAAATTAGAATATGGGTACTTGAGGGAGAATTGTTTTATAGAGTTTCGATATATGTTTTGATCGAAGACTGTGTATTTCATTCTCTCTCATATCAAATGCTCGTGATATTTTATGGATTAATGCAATTGGTTCCGTTTTGTGGTATCTTTTTGGATGGAGCAAAAGAGCATAATTTTTAAGACTCAACAAAGCCTCTTCTACAACTTTGGGATGATATCATTATTTCAGCTTCTATCGGTCTTCAAAATCATCCTATTTTTGTAATTATGATATAACCACTATTGCTCTTAATTAGAGTGCTTTCTTCTCACATTTTTCATTTGTATGTTTCTCTCGCATACTTTTTTCAATAAAGCGATTTCTTAAAAAATAAATAATAAAGAAGTTATTTTTGAAAGAAACAGAGATTGAAGATGTGATTATTACATTCAACATTAAGTTCAGTGGAACAACTTGGAATGAATCAAATTAAAATGCATGTGAATGCTTTTGAACAAAACACTTGATGAACACAATAATATTCACAAACTCACCTTCTAACAAAGGTGCCAAAGTTAATTAAATCATTTATTGATCTTCTTGTAGTTCATAAAAAGTCCATTTCTTAATTCTCTTATTCTTCTAATTAAATCATAGATTTGCTATGTTTGTTAGATTTTTTGAAGCCTTAAAAAAGCTGTTCCTACAACCTACTCTTTTTCAAACAATCATGGAGAGATATGGAATTCTTCCTTGTTGGCTCGGCTCACATTATTAGTGTGGAGAAAAATCTAATTTTTGAAAGAAAAAAAAATCAAAAATATTATATATCTTGACTATATTATATACTTTTTCTAAAAATAATCATAACCCTTTGTAGTATTCTCAATCACTTCAACTAAAAGAATGAAAAACAAAATTACACACTGAAAAATGGTCATTTTTTGCTTTCACTTCTCTCATGAACATCAACTCTTAAACATCTTTCCACTCTCTTATTCCACACATGATATGTCATAATTTGCTTTTCTTGAATCAACATCTAAAGTCAAAGTAACCTGCCAAATATGAACCATCCAATCCCTTATAAAAATTTCTTCTAAGAATTTATTACAAAACTCTTTTTTGGACTCATTAAGCTCAACTCGTACTGCATCTAAGGTTTTGAATTTGACATGAGATTCATTATGGCAAACCTTGAAAATGTAACCCTATTACCATGCCCTATATACCTATACATCTTACCCTATATTTGAAATAAAAATACAAGAAGTTCATGAATCTGATCAATAGACACAAAGTGGTAATCTTTATCTTTCTTTCTTGGAATTATATGATTGCAACATTATTCCATCAATCATGACCCGTATGACTTTAGTTTATAAGTATTTTAATTTATGCAGAGGAATGATACTGTAGGATTTTGAACACATAATCAAACTTTTGCACACAAAGGAATGAAATTCAGTAACCCTAAGACAAAAGGGTTTGGTTCATATTAATTAGGGAGCCAAATTAATGCATCTAAGCCAAAGAGCCCATGAGTATAGCGTCAAGATGCTATCGCAAGAGGTGGAAGATTGCATGCTTACCTCCATCTGTAGTGTTGAGCTGCAATCGAAAGATGCGTGCGAGGTTCTTTTGACGCACGTTTTCTTTAAATACTTAGTTTCGGTTAATTAGGTTATTTTTTGTGAGATTTTTTTGAGATCTTCGTGCGACAACTTTGTTAGAGATTGGGTGAGGATTTTTCTAGGGCTATTATATTATTGTGTAATTCTAAGCTACTATTGTTGTGGTGCTTAGTAGTCAAGGTAATCATTGTTGTAGTTTCTTGAGGGTGATTGTTAGTGTGAGTGTAAGGGCCTTTTATAATATCTCCATTATAGTAGAACCTGCAGTATTAGAAGACTGAACGTAGTCTTGAGTAATTGGGTGAACCAGTATATTTAATGTGTTGTCCCTCTTTCCCTACTTCTTTTACTTTGTGTTGTTTTTACTAACTTGATTGGCTTTACCTGTGGAATGGGAGATGTTGGGAATGACTTACAAGCCCTTGAGTCTTTGGCCCATTGCAAGCCCTTACATAAAAAAGAATCTAGTTGTCCCACATGAAAAAATTACAAGTTGGGAAGTGGGTATATATACTAGAATCTTTTGAGGTGCTTGCAAAAGGTGGATAAAGTGGTAGTAAAGTCTCTCTCCACACGCACATCATTGCCGTTGTCGTTTGTTTGGACTGGCGGGCAAGTAACCACGCTTGGATGTAAAAAGAAGTAAGTTTTTTATTTACCTTCCTCTCCAATTTTTGGGACAAATCATTAATTTTATTACCATTTAAGAATCTATCCATTTATTGTCTTTTCGATTTTTTGCCTTAATTTTTGGATCTGAAAATGTTTCTTCGGGCTCTTAAGAACGAGTTGCTGCGGTTTTCAATATAATCTTCATCATCTACTCCTTCTGGTTTTTCTATTCTGAAATTCTGAGCCAAGTTTGGTTTTGATTCCAATCCTCCTCTAACGATTGCACGTTCAAGGTGGATGTTGTGTTAACCTTGGAGAGTAATCGGCAAAACACGATTCGCACTGAGGTTGTGCCGAATTTGCTTTCAAAGCAATGGTAATCCACGGCGCAACAATTGATTTTGGTTTTCTTCGGCGAAACAATTTAGTATTTTTGTCTCTGCGTTGGAGAGACTTAGTTTTCTTTCTCCCTACAAGTTTTTGATATAAGGTTCAAAATATGATACAAGGTTCATTTATACTCTTCATGCGTTATATATATATGGCAAATTTTGTAGTGGGTTAAAGTAAAAGATGGTCAACTTTGTAATAATAACCAAGTGGACACTCCTTTTCCCTAATTCCATGGGTCAGAAATGGTGGCAAAATGAGAAGCCCATTAAAAACCACAATGTTTCTTTGTGGGTGATTGGTCCAATTCTAGACTTTGATTTTACAGATCAAACAGTTGAAATTAATACCATAAATTTTGTGACTATTCTCAACTTATTATTCTTAGTACTTGGTTATTTTATAAGCTTTCTTTCTTTTCTTCTTGTTATCTCTTCGATCATTTGTATATGTAATATATTTTGGTGCTTTATAATTATTGTAAGATGTTTATGGGTTTGTGAAAGAATTATTACACACAAGTACCAGTTCTTGTTTTTCTTCCCATCCTCTTTTTTTGGCAAGTTGGTTTTCTGTCAATCAATCGGCTGTCATTTGATGGCCCAAATCTATAAATCTTTCATCGTGAAAAGTAATCATTATTGTTATTATTTGTCATCGAACTCATAATTGAAATTATATAAAAAATGAACATTGTGAATGAACTTTTTTGGTAAACATATGTGAGATTACACCAAACTTATAAGGGGCATTTTAGGTGCATGTTGGATATCTAAGTTTGGGTTTAGTAAACTTAGGGTTCGAGTTAGAAATTTGAAAAGCTGGAATTTAAGAAAATTGTGTTTAAAGTGCACGTTTAGAAAATTATATCCAAGGTTCAAGAGGTTGGTTTTTCCAAAACAAACCTTGGTTGGCAACTCCTCCTTCCCATACGGGCTAGGATTAAGAAGCCAAACTCACCATATATATCAGTTGAACTTACACTCCAATGCTCCATATACTGTACTCTTGTATATACATCAACAAGAGTTGGGCTTGGATCTAGGTTTCCAATGGGCCGGGCTTGAAACTCATGTATGAAACTTCATATACTACATTTTGTTATTGTCTATTTTAAATTTAAATCCACAAAATGACCCTATGTCGATAAAAAAACATAATTGTCCTTTGATGTAAGACAATGTTCGCATCTTTTAACACATTGAGATGATCTCTTTTCAAAGAGTTCATTTATTAGTCTACGGAAGAAAAGAATCTGAATATAAATGGCTTCTCAAACCCACCAAATTACAAGTCTCGGCAAAAAGGTAAAAGAATCCATGAAAGCCTCTTTATAAACATCAAGAAGCAATAAGTCACCCACAGAATAGGTCACCCACTTCAAGCTTTTAACTTAGTGCTGTCTTAACATCCCCAAAACCCTAATGTGACACCCATCACCTTTTTCTCAAATCCCCCCTTCAAAACTTTCACATCCTTTTTTAGCCCAAAAGGGCCAACAAATTAAACCCACTTCAATCTAGCTAAAACACAATTAATTCAAAATTTCCTCCATTTTAACTCCTCAATAAATTTTTAAGTTTGTGTCTATTTGATCAATAAATTTTAAAAAGTTTCTGATATATCTCCAACTTCTAATTTTGTGTCTAATAGATCTTTGAACTTTTAATTTTGTGTCTAACAAGTCCTTGATATATTCAAAAATTTTAAATATTAACGGATCTATAAGATATAAAATTGAAATTTGTGTCTAATAAGACCTTAAACTTTCAACTTTGTACCTAGTAAGTCTGCGAATTTTAAAAAACGTTGAATAGGACAAGGACTTATTATTAGATACAAAAATGAAAATCCAAAGACCTATTGGACACAAAATTGAAAGTTCAAGGATCTATTAAATACTTTTTAAAGTTCATGAATCAAATAGACACAAAGCTGAAAATTGAAGGACTAAACTTGAAATTTAACCTAAAATTTACTTAATAACTCATTTTTTAAGATAAATATGATGAGTAAATCATGAGAAGCTTGGTCAAACGGGCCCCTGACTTGCAAACAGAGATACAGAAGCAGAAGCACATCTTAAAAAGCAGAAAAGCAATCAAATTGAACTGACGTTATAAGAAGCACTAGAAGAAAAAGAGAGAGTTGATCAGAACCAAAAAAAAAAAAAAAAAAAAGTCATTTTTTAATAGTTAGTTTAAGGTACAAGGGTGGCGATCAAATTTTATACTTTTGTAATAAATTGTCACATTACACATGACCAAGCCCACTGTAATTTGTCATATAAGGTAAATACATTAAACTTGCTGCCAATTCTTGCAGCCAGCTATCTTCTTCTTCCTTGTTCTGTCCAAAAACAAAACAAAACAAAACACAAAAAAAAAAGGTAAGGAAATTGACCGACCCATCTGAAAAAGGTCTTGTCTTTATGAACAAAAACATACAAAGAAATGGAAAGGTCCTGTCTTTATGAACTAAAACATAGAAAAAAAAAATGGAAAGGTCTTGTTTTTATGAACTAAAACATAGAAGAAAATGGAAAACAGATTGTAAAATTTGTATGTTTTTACCGTTTGATCTCTTTGTTTGATTAGGGTGTGAGTGGGGCTAGTTAATTGGTTGGTTTTGAGAGGGATTTCAGTGTCACAAAGTTCGTTGTTGTTGCGAGCAAATCTTCCTCGTACTCGAGTTCTTCTGTCTGCTAGGGTTTTTCGACATGCATACTGTGAAATAATATACAAAAATCATGAGAATTTGAAGAACAAGAGTTGATAATAAAAAAAAATATATGTATAAATTAAGAAGAGAAGGAGTTTTTTTTTTTTTTTTTCGAAAAAGGGGAATTATTAGGACCTTGATGGTTTTGTTGAAATTCCTCTGGTTTCTCTTTTTCAAATATCTAACAATCCTTTCTTTCCTTTCTTCTTCTGAGTAGCGGCTTGCCACCTTAATATTTGTCTCTTCCACTCCATGCATTTCATAATTATTTTGACCTCCCTGCATCACAAAATTTTTCAACTTTCGTTTAATATCGAGGCGGAGCAGGAGGTCATGTGTTCGAATCTCTGTTTAACCGTCATTTGTTAATCCTCATGCTAATTTTCAAACGTCAAGGAGAAGAGTTAAAAATACGAACGGTGTAACCTATCAGATTAAGCTATTGGGTTTCGGGATATAATATTACCCAGGTGTCACGGTAGAGGGGCTTCACATCAGGCACGAAGCCGAAGAGCTCCTCGCCGTAGTCGTATGTGCCGGGCAACGGTGGCTGGCTGCAAATTAAGCTGTGAATGCCATACAAACCCATGTTAAACTCAGGCAACGACGGAACGGTCATATCGGAAACCGGCCCACAAAAGTCAGGACACGGCATTGTTAGAAGCGGCGATAGGGCATCGGACGACTTCTCGGGCGACACCGTCCGATCAAAGGAAGGGATGAAAGTTTCTTCCCCAGCAGCCAAATCAACACTATTGTTCCTAATACCACACATTCCAGTGTCTCCAGCCGCCATGTATAGGCTCTGAACATCAGAAAAATTGTTGGGATAAAGAAGGTCAGAGTAGAAATGAGGAAATGAAGCCATGGAAGATCTCAAAGAAAGAGAGAAAAAATAAATTAAGAGAGGATTATTTGGGGTCTGAAAGTTTTTTTAAAAAAAATGCTCTTTTCTTTTAACCCCAATACACTTTTGTTTATGCATCCAACTTTTATAGATAAACAAAACATGAAGAAGAATAGAAAGAGAGAGAGAAAAAGAGAGAAGCTTTGGAAGTTGATTGATGCAACAAGTTGCTTTACTTGGGCCAGGGCAGCTCGGTCAGCTGACCGCAAATTGGCTGCAACTGTAACTTCCATATTACAGTTTTTTTTTTCCTAAAGAGAGTTTCCACCAGGATTCATTGAATAGAAGAATCAATTTGAAAACTAGAATTTATCCAAAAAAAAAAAAAAAAAAAACAAAAACTAGAAGGTTAGATGTGTGTTTGAATAACTATTTGGTTTATAGTTTTTGAAAATTAAGTTTACAAACCCTACTTTCACCATTGAGTTTCTTTGTTATGTTATCTATTTTTTACAAATGTTTTCAAAATATAAGTCTAAGTTTTGAAAATTAAAGTCTTGTGTGATAACTATTTCGTTTTTAGTTTTTGAAAATTAAGTTTACAAACCATACTTTCACCCTTGAGTTTCTTTATTATGTTATCTATTTTTTACAAATGTTTTCAAAATACAAGTTTAAGTTTTGAAAACTTGAGCCTTATTTGATAGCTATTTGGTTTTTGAGTTTTTGAAAATTAAACATATAAACACACTTCCACTTAAGAGATTCTTTGTTTTGTTATCTACTTTTTACAAATATTTTCAAAATTCAAACAAAATTTTGTAAACTAAAAAACGTAATTTTAAAAAACTTGTGTTTTGTATTTGGAATTTGACTAAGAATTCAAACGTTTTCTTAAGAAATATGAAAATAACTCTAAAGAAATTGGGAGAAAACAAGCACACAACTTTCAAAAATAAAAAAATAAAAAACTAAATTGTTAATTATCAAACATAGCCCGAAAAAATAGTTTTTAAAAACTTGTTTTTGTGTTTTGGAATTTTTCTAAGAATTCAAATCTTTGCTTAATTAAGAA
This sequence comes from Trichosanthes truncata, assembly GCA_033996785.1. Taxonomy (NCBI): domain Eukaryota; kingdom Viridiplantae; phylum Streptophyta; class Magnoliopsida; order Cucurbitales; family Cucurbitaceae; genus Trichosanthes; species Trichosanthes truncata. The sequence continues at coordinate 22,774,633 of JAWPNB010000008.1, read as the reverse complement.
AAATGTGGAAGGAAACAAACACAATTTTTAAAAACAAAAAATTAAAATTGAGACCATATCAAATAGAATCTTAATTAATTTGCCCAATAATAAACAATCTATATAGAGAATGTGTATCTGTGTGTATTTTTTTTCTAATTCAACAATATGTAGGAATGAAGTTTTTTTTTTTTAGTATAACAAATATTGTAAGAGTATGGAGATTTGAACCTCCGACTTTAAATAAAGAAGTACATGTCAATCACCACTAAGCTATGCTTACTTTAACATATAGCGGTGGAGATTCAAACTTTTAAAAATTTGGTCAAGATTATAATGTCGTAATTCATTTAAATTATGCTTAAGTTGGGTGTAATTATGTGTACAATTCTCATGATTAATGAGAAAAATCACAAAGATTTACATTAATAGAATGGGGAAGGTTAACTTAAAAAAGGAAAAAAGAAGAAGAACCCTGAAAAGAGGGAGTAATGGCAGGCCTCGTGCGAATAGTATTCTTGTAGTACTGATTAAAGTGCTATTTCAGACTAAATACTGCTAAAAGAACTAAACCTTTTTTTTTTTTTTTAATTTTTAAATATAAGCCAACAAAAGAATCTAACACATGGGTTTGCCTTAGCAACATATAGAGAGCATCAATATGTCAAAGTACAACAATATATCCCCAAATCTGAAGGCTTCTTCTTAATTACCTATCATTTTTTTATAATTTTTTTTCTTCCATTACATTAAATATTCCTTTAATGGCCTATTCATGTCCTTGTTTTCTTCAACATTTTGGCATTTCAGATGTCCTTTAAGAGGATTGATTTGAACTTAGTCTTTCCATGAGAACAGAATTGGGTTCTTTTTCCATACCTATAATATTATATTATTTGATTATTTGATTATCTGAAAGGGCTTCTTCCCCTATAAATTTGCATGTGCACTGACCAAAGCTTTGAATGGCTACCAAGCTAGCTATCATTTCTTGTTTTGACCACAAAGAAAAGCCAAAGAAAACCATTAATTTAACACACTGTTTGGTCTTCTGAAATTAAATGAGTGATTTTGGCTGTTAGCTATTTGGGAAAAAATTAAAGAGGAAAATGAATATGTATACACAGTTTGTAGAGCTAGATCTTTTTGTATTTGTTAAGTTGATATATAGATATTCCAATTGGGCTAAGGGCTAAGCTATATACTTTTCCTTCTCAAACTTAAATTATTGGGTCTATTTTCAATTGGGTCCTTGCATTTTTTAAGTTTTTTCAAAAATACCCTTTAGTTTATCAATTAATTAAAATTTTTCCTTGGTCCTAATTCTATGGTAATATAATGTGACAGGATATGCTTGCTTGGCATTTTTTTAAGACCAAAAAAAAAAAATCTAAGTTTCTTTTTGTACTACACATACAAACATATGGATACGTAGAATAGTATATATATGTTTTAGTATCAACCATTCTTCAAAATGAATTTCAAAGTAAGAACATTTTTTCAAAAACAATTAATACCTTTTAGAATGTTTTTAAAATGGTGAAGTTCATCAAAAAGAATACAAGCATGCTCTCCTTGCTCACTCTTTAAAGAATAAAATAAAACAAAAGTTTCTTTAAAATTTTACTTTTTATACGTGTTTGCAAAACATATGTTAACATAAAATAGTATTCGTAATAATCTCAACAATTCTTCAAAATAAATTTCAAAGTAAGAGCATTTTTAAAAACATTAGTAACTTTCAGAATATTTTTGAAACTTTTAGAATGGTCAGAGTCGTTGAAACAAATATAAGTATCTTCTCCATACTCACTCTTTTGTGTTTTTATTTTTCATTCGTCTATTTATATATCTAATAAATAAGTAAATCTCATTAATATTTTTGTTAACAAAAATAAACTACATTAGAAAGTAAGTCAAATCTCTTAGTTATTCTTAATGTGGAAGTAATATTTTTTTTAACTGAAGAGGTAAAAGGTATATTTAGTCTTGGTTAATCAATCTAAAATTTTCTCGTTCGAACATTAACGTGTATAGTTGTGATTTTAACATCCAATGACATCTCAACAAGTAGAGATTCACTATTACAAGAATCTTTCAATTTCAAAATGTACATCTCATAAAAGTCAAAAAGCTAAAGATGAAAAAAAAAACCATGAAAAAACGCAACTTCTAATGACAATGGACACCAATTAAAAATTCTGATTCACCATTAAAAAATTACAACCAAACAAAAACGCAATACCAAACAAATCTATACAATACAAATTTCACCCTAAAGTTCCAAAAAAAAAACACATACAACTTCCAAGTTCCAACTAACTGTGTCTGAAAGTTGGGCAACTTTCCCACACTTAGAATAATTTTTTTTTTCCTTTTCTTCATAATATGAACAGGAAGAAGTTTTAGAATTCAGAGGTTCAATTTCCATGTGAGTGAAGAAATATATTTCTTAAAAGATGATGTGTGTGTGACACTAAAAACTTCTGGTAATCTGAAAAGAGAAATGCTTTTAAAGCAAAGGCTACGAAGTATCAAAACCAAACATATATATATATGCAATATATTATATTTATGCTGAAAGAGAGCGAACAAGTTGAGAACCTCAATCTTATCAAAACTAGTGACAGGCATTTTTTGCAGATTCTTTTGACCAAAACCTTATCTTTTCCATCTGCCTGTGTGTGTTTTGCCTCAAAAGTAGAAAAAATAGATCGAATTTGAAATATTTTGTAAAGCCTATGAGAGTATCGGGTGCTTCTCATTACCCTTTTCCATCCCATCATTTGTACAAATCAATTTCTCTTCCTTCAATGCCAATGCAATGCCTTAAACCAACTTCTTCTTAGGTCCCCCTACCCTACTTTCATATTCTTCTATCTGCTAACTGCCTAATGTTTCATGTTTTTGTCCCCCTACAACTTCTGCCCTGTTGTACCATCATCACCCTTCACTTCAATTGGGGAGGGGGATTTTGATCTCCTTCGTTTGTGTTCGGTAGTTTGGAAATTCTCAATTTAATCCCTATAGCTTGATTAAATCTTCCAAAACATTTCTATTTACCAACTTAAACATAGATCAACTGGTTAAGACGTATATCCTCGACAAAGAGGTCAAAAGTTTAAATCTTCTCCCCCTCATGTTGTTCACTATTTTTTGGGACGTGGGTTCTTGAGTTTTTGGTATGAATGGACATGGGTTTAGGGGAATAGAACTTTTGGAGATCATATGGAGAAATCAGATGGTGATTTACCTAAACCTTAGCTCGTCGTTTCTCTTCATCATATTGAAAAAAGAATGTGTCACATAAAGAAGACTATTAGCATGTGATAACAGCAAAACGCTACCATACTGCAAGGGGGTTAAAGCAAAATTTTTGAAGTTGAAATCAATGGACTAAAGTAGTAATTTAACCCAGAAAGAAAAGTGAAAAACAGAATGATTCCCATTTCTTTTCTTGGCAGAAAGAACCACCACTTTTACCTGAAGTTTACCCCATGAGTCACCATCTAATAATTCAGAAGTTCATATCAATCTCACCCAAGTTGGTACGTGGCTAGACAAGTTGGCGCTGTGATGGAGCAGATAGCTTGCAAGTGAACGTACGCTGATTTTGGAGCATATGATCATCACTTTTCTGTGTTGATTCTCTTTGCAAGCCCCTGATATTTCACAAATAATAATATTAGTGAAAGACCGACCTTCATCATAAAACAAGTTAGTTTCTTTCTTTCAATCAGATCACACTGACATCCCTCCTTTAAATGCAAACTTGACAGCACTTCCCCTTTGAATTCTTCGCATGTGTAGGTAAAGTGAGAAACATAAACTGAAACTAAATACTTTCCCCAAATAGAGTTGTCACAGAGACTGCAGCAGCTTCAGATGCTACAAAAAAAACCACTTGATGGAGGTAAGAAAACTTTTCTTCTCTCTTTTTCCTCCTTTGAAATCTATTGCTTCTGTCACTTTGCTAAAAAACAAACTCATTGTTTCTACAGAGAAAAGAAGTTTCAACTACAACAGAGTTTGATATTTTATATTATACAAAAACATAGTGAATCTGCATGCAGCATACACATGCGCCTTCAGAGAGAGCAAGACAGCCGTTGAGAACAAACTTTTTGGATTTTCTCTCTAATAATCTAAAAGGAGCGATCCTATGTGATGTAAACAATCTCTCAAGAAGAGAGAGGGCCTAGTGAACATTGCGGTTAAGCAATCCTTGAAATGACACAAAAAGATCTTTGTTATCTGTCCCAAATATCTCTTCTGCTTTTCTTAAAGTTTCCTGGAAGCAAAGGCAGTTGAAACCATTTACTACTAGTAAACAAAAAAGGTCCCAAGATGTAAAAGTTCATAGCAAACTGTTAGAAACAGATAAATTTACCTCTCTGGTCTGCTTTTGAGCATTGAGTTCCTTTATGTTAGAAAGAAAGGCACTAAACTGCTCGTATGACAGACGACTCCTGGAATAAATTACTGATTCATCAGTCATGTTCTTTTCTATTTCTAAATTCATTAAACACGTAATTCCAGAGGAATATAAAAACAAACCTGGCTTGGCGGAAAAATTCCTTGCCATCAACTCGAGCAGGGCGACCTGCAGCATTAAAGTGGAAAAGATTAAAAAAATCCCGAATAGCTGAAAACTTCACCCCAAGGGAACATCTAAATATTAAATAATTGCAGTAATAGATAATGAGGCCACAAACAATTGAAAAATCCACATCTAATAAGCATGCAAATATAAAATTGCAGAACTTGCTTCAAAAAGTTCGAGAATGTCTAAATTCCAATCTTCAAGAGAACAAGAAAGGATTTCTTTTACCAGCCAGTTGACGAGAACGAGGAGGAGAACTTGCTGCTGAAGATTGCTGGCTTGACGGGTACCACGGAGATAGTGCAATCCGTCCATCATAAGAGGGTTTTGTTGGAGAAGTTGAACCAGATGTTATCTGTGGAGAAGCAACGGTGGAATACCCTCTGGGGGATACACTTGTTGAAATAATTTTTGGAGTTGCAGATGGAGTGAGCCTTGGGGTGATATATGGCGATGAATATCTTTGTCCAGTATGTTTTCCTGTTTAAGATGAAACGTCATCACTAGAGTATAATTTAACCACCATAAATTGAAGAGGATTCCTTGAAAACCAACTGGCAACAAAAACGACATTCTCCAGGATTTTGATTAATGCATCGTTTTAAGAACTGATGTTGATATTTATGATTATAATCTAATTGTTATCAATTCCTTTTCTTCTATCCTTTGCATTGAACAGGGTAATAATCCACAATACCTTCATCTATTGTGTTTTTCGTTTCTGTGGGACCACTGAAAGAATGTGTGGCACGTCCATTTGTTACTTCATCTGAAGTCAGGAGAGAGTTAAGTCCAATTGAACACCAAGAGTATAACAGAAAGATAGGAACTAATGGTTCGTTGAGATGTCAAAATTTAAGGAAACTAAGGTCAAGGAATTCTATAATACCCTTAACAGTATATGCTTTAGGAACTGCTTGATCACAGGTCCCAATATCAACAGTTTCAGTTTGCTGTTAAACAGAAGACATCACAGGAGAAATTATACATGAAGAGTTATGTATTATGGCATCGGCCAAGCATAAAATTTATGGACCAGGGAACCTTACAGAGGATTCATCATTCAATGATAGCATAAGTTGTCTCTTAAATGTCTCCAGCTGTCAATAGAAAAGACACCGGCCTTATGACAAAAAATATGAAATCTATCGAATTGAAGTACTCATTTCATATCCCTAACATTATATAAAACAACATGAGAGGTGACAACAATAAACTGAAAAAAGTAAGAGTGTCCAAATTGAAAAACATAGTAGAATAGGTACATGAACCCTATTCCCAGTCAAATTATCTTGCTATCTAAAGAAATGGAAAGTGTCTATCTTACTTCGTAATTACCCTAATCCCACTTCCCAAGATCCTGACCTAACTCCCATGAAACCAACTCAAAGTCATAGAATGATAAGCACGAAATATTTTAAGATTTAAAGAAGAGATAAGAGGCAAAGAAATCAAGGAATTGTTGATGAATTTATCCTTCTCATAAAAAAAAATTATGAATTCATCTTTCTCATAAAAACAAATGATGAATTTATCTTTGAGATTCATATCCTATGCTCATTTTCCTTCCAGTCCATAAGCCAGGCAGATGTTTAAGTTCTAGAGATATCGCATGCCGTAAAGGGCTCACATGCTAGCTCTTATAAGGTCTATGAGCAAAACAAAACAGATCACCTTTCAGTTTGCACCATAAAGAAGTTTTCACTAAAAGTTCGACTAGTAACCAAAGCTAAATACAATACAGGTCTCAACCTCGACAGCAACAGAGATAAACAGCCAGAGAAATAAAGGTAAATGGTTTCTGTATAAGAGTAATCTCAATCTCACCTTTGCCAAATCACGTCCAAGCTTCTTTGAAGTCATCGATAGTGAATCCCGTTCCCTGGAAAGCCTCGTCTTCATAAAAAATAACAAGTAGCGAAACCAATATTACTTCAAATACACGCTCCAATGAGGAACTAAAAAAATTAGGGTCAAGAGTTCATAAGCAAAAGTATCTTGCATTAATCATCTCTTCATTTTGGAAAAGAAAGTAATATTTAACTGATTGCTAATATAAACTCCCACACAATTGCATATTAGTAAAACCAATTAAATATTTGGTGCCAAACAATTATCAGGGAATTTCGATCAGCTCCAAGACAACTCCAAAAGAACCAAGTTAACAAAACTGCTTATTTAAGGAGAACTCAAAGGTTGTAGGAAGCCCAATCACTTTGCTCTCCTTCATCCTTCGAGTAATAATACTATATAATCAAATGCAATGCCAATATTCTATTAGACTAAAGTAGCCTAGAACCCCAAAGCACATTTCCGTTCCAGGTATTCAAACGGTGTTAGTCCTTAATTCACTTTTCTCCCTCAATGGGAACAGCAACAAATCTATAAATTCTAAATTCAGATATGTCACCAAATTTCAAATTCCGATCATCATATAATAATCAGAGCTAGAGGATAATTTATGTTCAAAGTGCCGATATCAAGAAGGCAATTCGGAATATTTTTTGGCCTTTTCCCGAATTGTGAACCAAAAGCAAAGTACTGAGCTATCAGCCATACATCTTCGTGGAAAATTGAGATGCTGAACAATCTAGAGCCGTTGAATTTAAGCAAAAACGGACAATTTGTTCAGTCATTCTCAATCGAAAAATATCTCAACACATCAAAGATACCGCGAGAATCATCGCCATTTCTCCAGCATGATTGGCCCAAATTTCGTTATTTAGATGCCAAAAAAAAAAAAAGAAAAAAAAAATCTTCCAAGCATTCCCAATATCAAACACTGTACCCACTTACATTATCATCAAGCGCAATCTTCAACCTAGACTCAGCTTCCTGGTTCGCGTGCTCGAGGTGAGACAACTTCTCCTGCAGGTCGTAGATGGTTCTTTCCTTCTCTTTAAGCTTCTGCGTCATCCTTACCATGTCAGCTTCAAGATTCGACACACGAGATGCTATTGCCATGGAGGTGATTTTACGCGCAAGATCGAGCTGATCGTATGGATCCGTTGGAATCACGGCCAGAATCTCATCCGATAGATTGAAATCTGGCCCATTGCTCTGCGACATTCTCGATCCCTCCCTTAGAACTCTATGAATCACAGACAGAGAAGCGGTAGGTAGAGGATTCAACAGCAGAAATGAGAGAAACAGGAATCCAAATCGAAGACGATTCGAAGAGGAAAATTAGGGCTTACCAAAAACGTAAATTCTTCAAAAAGAGTATCTTGCGATCGATTAATTAATTGCCGCACTCCCTTTTGTTATAGGTTTGGTCTGATTTTCAAATTCATGCTTTGAAGTTGGAGTAGGTAGGAATTAGGATAAGATTGTTCTTTAGGTTCGAACCTCTAAAAGAAATGACAAAAGGGGCTTTTTTGTTTGCTCCCACTTTCAAATTTGTAAGCTTTTCCCTCCAAATTGATTTTGCAACAGCCAAACACCGCCAATCCCAATGCATCATACCATAGATTAAATTTCACTTCTCAAACTTACCAATCCAATCAAACTTATTATGATTTCCTTTAACCATGTTTCCATATTCATCCCTATTGACATTTTCATTATCAAAATTATGAATAGACTACCAATGAAAAATATTGCAATTGCAACAAGTTTAATTGTTTATTCGAAAACATTTTATATAATTGCATAATGACCAAGCTTAAACTTGGCCAAATTCTAACGTTGCTAAGGCTTTTTGTTTTTTTTTTTTTTTTTTTTTTAAATATTTGTAGTCCACTTATAAAAGTAGCAATGGTGATATCAAAGAGACCCTCAATAGAGTACTTCAAAATCGTTGCTTTGTTAAAGTTGTGAATACATGGAAAGCATAGCAGAAGCTGACATACAAACATCAGGCTCTAAGAGGATCCATGAAGAGCATGAGCATAGCCTTTAATCTGAATTTCTCAAGTGAACAGCTATATTTAATCTTGGATAATGAGTGATTCCAGGAATGACTAATAACCTAAAACATTCTGATTAAAACTCTGGTGAACTTCTCAAACATGATTTCCTGGTATACGATTCTCGTGGTCCCTCTCCTGTTTGAGCAGCTGCACTAACACGACACGACACGCCTTGCCTTGGCTTTCTCTTCAAAAGTTTATCCTGTGAGCTCCCTGCCTCTCTTACGACTGTTGTTTGACTTTGGGGACTCTTGATACCCATAACCAACTTCATTAGCATTTGCAAACTCCCCTTCTTCCATGTTGCTAGAATCTAGATCATATAACGGTTGTTGCCGCGTTCGTTGAGGATGCTCATCTCTATTGTCCTCTCGATGTTTGTCTTGATACGAATCCTCATGTTCCTGTTTATTCGACAACTTATTCCAACTTTGCCTCTGTTCTCGCTTGTTTTTCTCACTGCCAGCAGCCATCTCAACACCAGCTTCCAACTCCCTTTCAATGAGATCATCCTCATCCATCAATTCTTTTTTCTGGGTCATGCTGCCAAGAGACTTCCTTCGTTTCTCAAGCGCAGCCTTTACTTTGTCCTTATCAATCTTGATAGCATCCTGAGATTTGCCAAGTGTACCTTCTCTAAAATCTATATTTCGAATTACATGTTTGTCTTTCAGTTCCATTGCATCCCTCGTTTCATTTATTTTCATATCATTTCCATGGTCTTGCTCAACCAATCCCTCTGACTGATGCTTTAGCGAGTTTTGAGCCTTTCCCTCGTCATGGAAAGCCGATGGTTCCATCTCCTGTCGAACCTTAGATTCACTACCTGTTTTGTGATTGGAAGGACTTCTAAAATCTACATTTGAACTTTCAATACTATGATTGTGCATTGCTCTCGATGGCTGATCACCTGCAAATGAGTGTTCAGATGCTGGCCTAGATGAACCAGCTTTTGAGGTGCCAGGTCTTGAAGTAGCAATACCGGCACCGAGTGCATGATTGTCCGTTACAGCACGCTCTTCACTGTTAGTAGGAGCTTTTGTTGGGGGTTGATTAGTGTGACCACCTACAATGCTTCCATCAGCTTCACCAGAAGGCGGCAATCGGTTTTGTTCATAAAGTTCTAACATTTGATTGCTGACTTCTGCAGAAGAAAACTATTCACTGTTAGAATCACATCCAATTATTAGAAGGAAAAATGAGAACAGTTAAACATGTTAAACATATCATTTTCCAAATGCATAACTTCCGCGTGAAAATTTTTATTGATAGATAAATTTTTGCCTGGCTTAAACTGTAGATTTTTCTCAACACAAGATCTAGGAACAGTAGGCAAAAAATTGTTTCAGCATGTACTTCAACAAAATGAAGTCCAAGGTGCAACATCAGTTTTCGGTGTTCTACATTCAAAGAAAATGCATGACACTGACCCTCCAATTGCCGTGGGGTGACATCAAACTCTTGCCACCACACCTTTTCCCCATCTGATGGGAGTTTAACTTTGAGAAATTTGGCAGCAAGGAAAATGGCACCGGCAGCAATATGGTGAGGCTTAAATTGCAAGCAAAGAGATGTCCGCAATCTGCATACCACATCCCCATTTCAAGAAAAGAGAATGGAGAAAAGCCATCTATAGGCAATAACAAAAACCAAGGCATGCAATCTGCCATACAGCCCATACCCATCATTGACGAAATTCCAAGCTACTTGAGCCAAGGCATTTTGAGCAACTTTGAATTTTTTAATTGCCTCAACAAGGGGTTTGTAGGGATGGTGCACATTAAGATCAAAACCAAGAGTTGCGAGAACAACCCTCTCCCCAAGTAAAATTAACTCTTTTTGCCGTTCATACACCTCCTGCAGGAGATTATTGAATATGTTGATAAATAATTTAATTGTTTAAATAAATACATGCTTTCACTTTCATCTAACAAGGGAGACAAATTAAACTATCGTCCAGAGTTGAACTGAACAACCTCCAGACTAAACCGTGATAGCTCTGAAGTGTTCCAAACATAATCTTATTTCAACTAAATCCTACCATAAAGACCAAATTTTTAGCTTCCAAGTGTTCAAACCACAATACTATTTTTTTATATCATAGTATATTACAATGCTCATTAAAATTTTAGAGTGTTGCTGAAAACAAAATAAAAGAGCTACTAGCCCACTCGTACTAAGACAAGTGGGAAAACGAAAACTTAAATAAACAAAGAAACAGACAACAAAGAATAAATCACCCAGTACCAAAGTTTAGCACATAAGCAATAACGTCAGCAATGAAAACACATGGGTACAAGATACCAGCCACCATGAAATGTGAACAGAATATAGACCCACTCTAACCATTTGATACCTTTTGCCTGATTTTCTGGGCTGCAGTAGGATCCTTTTTGTTGATGAGTTCATATGAAACCATAATAACATCCTTCAATGGGCGAGGAGTTTCTTCAACCTTTCCTGCGAGAAACATACACACTGTCGCAATTGTCTGCAAGAAAATTAAACTAAACTGAGGCACTAAAATAACATCATCTACTCAATACATATATGAGCTAAACGCTATGCTTCACATTTCAATTCAACACCTTTTATGTAGCACAGCAAAAGAGGCTTGTAAATACAACAAAATTCTCAATAAAGAGAACAAAATTGAAAATGAACCATTATTCATTGCAATGTGCTAGGATCCCCACCTCTCGCTTTTTACTTGTTAAACGTGAGACAAGGGCTGACAAGTGATCAATGTAAAAGCAGTGCTAGAAAAATGTGAAAACCGTTTGGAATGAATGTAGGAGGTAGTTAAGACATGATTGAACAACAATTGTGTGGTTGAGGACATGCTACTTTGCTGATTCAACCAGAAGCTGAAGTTACAAGAGAAAGGAATTACAGGTTCCATTAAATGGAGGACAGGAAAGGAATTGCAAAAAGTAGATCCTCAACACACTGCCAACAAGGCTGAATGTACAGTTGAGGGTGTTCTTAGGCTGCAATGGATGGGGGAAATGAAATGGTGGAATGGAAATGTGAACAAAATTTAGAGCTAGAAGCCTGCAAACACCCTGCTGCATTGGAACTAATCAATAAGGCAGAAATTTTCAGGCAAAGTTTGTTTTTCTCCTTGAATAAATAGACAAACTGTAAAAAGCTGGAGGTATGTAATTTGTGAGTTTGAAAGGTACCTTAACATGGTTCAATTGGGAAAATGGTCGCCTCCCTAATACATGGAGGTATGGAAGCTCAGGCCTAATGAGCTACTGAATACTATGGAATTGGCCCAAATGGATGCAGGAATATTAATAACAACAAAACCCTTAGCTCTTAAACATACCAAGCATAAGTGTATGAACAAGGCCATGCATGGATACTATGGATCTAGTACTAATAAGTGGCACCAACACATTATGTGAAGCTCAAGTGCATCAAAGGCTGAAAATGGGCCCGAGAGATTATCAAATGCATAATTTCAATGAAAGAGGGAGCAGTGATGATGTGTGTGTGTGTGTATTTTGACAAGAAACTAATATTTCATTTTCAAAAGAGAGAGTAGAAAAGAAGGGGAGATGAGATATCCCCACTACATCTACAGGATTAGAAAAAAGATTCCCTATTGGCAAAGATTGGCATCAAGCTATAATTACAAAAATCTTTGGTCATAGAGTACAAAGACAGCAAAAATTCTAACGGGGTTCCAAAAGGTGACTTGGCTAGTGTCTTCCCCTTGATTATTCTTTTTTGTCCCCTTCAAACCACAATCTCCATAAAAGGGCTATCACCCCATTGGACCCTAAGATTTCACTCGGCCTTTGAAGCAGTAATGTATCTACATATACAAATCAACCAACTTCCATAAAGACCATACAGTAACATTTTATTTTTTTGGATAAGAAACCAACTTCCATAAAGACAAATGAAAGTAAAAAAGAATGGCACAACCAAAAGAGAAATTGGAAAAAGTAAAAACAAAACAATGGTGTTCCTTAAAAAAAATTTAATAAACAAACCAACTTTCTAGATACTCAACTATTGGTAATAAAAAAAAGAGCAACTTCAAATGAGTTTGGAAGTATGTTAACATGCGCCAAATCCCTAGACCTCTTCCCATGACCCTATCAAAGCTCAAAAATATTCCAAAAAAAATTGCCAAAGTAAATGGCCTCTGTATCGAAACAGAAGATCCAAATTAACTCCCTACATCATCCTGCAAATGCTCAAACCTAGACAAGCCAAAAGTTTAACTATGTAAAGTCACTCATTATATGTCGCTAAATATTAGAGATTGCACAATTTATATATCGATGTGAAATCCCATCATAGAATAGGTTTGGGATTCCTACGTGAGCAACAGAACAATAGATGCCCATGGTCCATGGGCATCAAATTTCCACATCCGTCATCCAAACATGAAAAGGGCTCTCAAAAGAAAGTCTTCAACTTATCAGGAAAAAGCTCCTGTTATCAAAATTGAACTTGCAATCTATAGATATCTGAACCTCCATAATATTTAAAGAAAACATATCAAAATCCAATTGGAGATCTTTTAAAGTTTATAGTCTTTCTTCTTTAGTTCATAATTGGAGATCCCTTTTGTAATCCACCTTGGGTGGTTTGCGATTTTTCCCCTTGATAATTTCATTTATCAATGAAATCTGACCGTTTCTATCTAAAATAATAAAAAATCGATCATAATACACCTTTAAAAGGATTTTTTTTCCTTTAGCATCTGAAAATTTCCAAAAAGAGTTGATGGAAAAATGCTAGTTAAACAAATCAACAGCATTTAATTTGTCCACCATGAGAGAACAATTCTCTTAGTCTTATGCACACAAAATAAATATTTCTCAACAAAAACTGGAAGAAATGAACTTACCCTTCGGTCATTCTTTGCATGAGACTGTCGAAGGAAAAACCTATGGCAAAAAATTATTGCTGTAGCTATGGTTACCTGAGGACTGCATAATAAATACAAAAACCACAATGGACTGAATAATAGTTTGAGATAACAGAATAATAGATTGAGGAATAGTAGAGACAAAGAAAAGCAAACTGATAGTAATATCTCTTCAAAAATAAATCTTAGGGTTAACATTGTCGATACTGTCAATTCTGAAATTTGGTTTCAAAGAAACCAAAGGATCTTCAAAGAAAAGCATTTAGTATGGCAAAAACGGTTTGATCATGTCAACATTAGAGCTTTTTATTGTTGTTTTCTTTCTCCTTTATTTGCAAATTATTCTCATAATGATATTTGTAAGAATTGGGGGCATTTATTTTCACCCCTTAGCTTGTTTCTTTTGATTCGTTTGATGCTTTTTTTTCACTTCCCATGCAAGTTTGTATCCTTAGACATTTTGTTTCTTTTCATTAATCAGTGAAAAGTTTGTTTCTTGTCTATATGTATATACAGCAAGTGTTGCATCCACTTCCAATTCCCATATGTGCAAAAGATTGTGGGAGCCTAAGATAACTGAATTTTCCTCCATGAGAAATTTTCTATATTGCAAAACACACCCTTCGTGGCCCCGAAAATAAAAGGCAAATATAAATGGAAGAAATATGTTGAAAAGAGCCAAGCTTATCATGGGAAAGGTGGAGAGAGAAAGAGAGAGAAGCAACGAAGGAATGGAGGACGAGAGGAAGCTGCTTAAAGCAATTCAATAAAAAAGATTTGTTGATATAGTAAAATTAAATGCATTTACATTTTTGGCTATATCTAAATCGACAATAGAAAAAGGAACTGGAGTATAGAAAAAGATCTAGAATGTATTTACTCTCTCTCTTTAACAACACTTAGAAATAAACCAAATCAATGAGTGAATGGACAAGGTTTCTTGAGAAGGTTCTAAAGAAAGTGAAACGACAGTTAAAATGGATAAAACTGAATGCCTTTCACTGGGGGAACAGAATAGAAGGCATAAGCCTAGAGGCAATAACACATTTAAAGATTGTTAGAATACTCACACTTTAAGTCTCATTCCCAAATCTTGGAGAAATGTACAATATGATTTCCGTAAATATGTCTCCTTTTTCAAGTCAATCCCATCTTGTTTAGAAGGTGAATATTCTTCTAATTCCTTCCTGGAAAAATACCATCGAGAGCCATCCTCCAACCCATCCTGTGATTGCTTCGAATCACTATTTTCGTACATTGCCTGATGCGATGGATCACTAGATGATAAATTCTCCATATGCATATCTGTTACCCAATATTCATATTCAGGAAAACTGAAAGTTAGATACACCAAATCTAGTAATTTAGGCCCCGTTTGATAACCATTTGGTTTTTGGTTTTTGAAAATTAAGCCTATAAATACTACTCCCACCTATGGATTTACTTGTTTTGTTATCTCCTTTTTACCTATGTTTTCAAAAACCAAGCCATGTTTTGAAAACTAAAAAAAGTAGTTTCCAAAAACTTGTTTTTGTTTTTAGAATTTGGCTAAGAATTCAAATGCTTCCTTAAGGGAGATGAAAACCATTGTAGAGAAATTGAGAGAAAACAAGCTTAATTTTCAAAAACTAAAAACAAAAACTCAAATGGTTATCAAACGGGGCCTTACAAATTACAATCATAAATCCACAAGACGTATTTTAAAGTTTGAAACCAACAAAAATTATTCAAAGTTCAAACAAATAATGATAATAAACATTCTTGTGAATTAGCACTACTAAATAGTACAGAATAAGCAGCCACAACTCCGATAATTTTTTACTGCTAGTTTTGGGAGGAGAAACTAGGAACCTTGACACTTGACAAATTACAAAAACTATTTCTCTCAGAACAAATTTCAAAGTCCGTATAAAGCTACTAAGATGAGTACTGCAGTGCTCATCAAATGCCCAACACCCCAAGCTTCACGAGAAAATTTACTCCGTCTGGCTCCTCTGTACAGTTACATAACAAGAACAAACAAAAGGAAAAATGTCCGACCCCAAACACCCATGGCCAAAGAACCATTTAATCGCCCCCTTCCCCTCAGTTCGAACAAATCTTTCCATTGACTTCCGTCTCAAAAGCTAAAGAAAGAGCAAGAACATTCCAGAAAAAAAAACCCCAATATTCCAAACAAGACAACGAATAATAACAAAATCTTTTAAAGAAACAATCATAACAGAAGATAGCGAGTCTTTCCCAAACTAGAATTCAGATTTAAACGAACAAAGATTGCGTAAACAAAAGAATAGCTCGTTTACATATTAATTGACGATCAAGTAATCGAACTTACAGAAGTAGCGGGTAATGATACGATTGACATTACCTTTTTAAACTGGCCGAAGAGCAGGAAAGAAATTGTCCAAAAATTGCGAAGACTCGGGCAATTGCTGCACTACGAGAAGATAAATTAAGGGCAAAAAGAATGAGGGCTGGTGAAAATGCCCAGAAAGAAAAAGAATTTGGCAATGGTTGATTAGGGTTTATGAGGAAGATAGAATGAACAGGCACTCGACAGTGAACTAAGCTCAAAATTTTTGTTGGAGCTTCTCGGCCCTCTCCATTTTCATTCTGCTTTCGTACGACGGGACGAACCCCCCAAAATAATAATAATAATGACGATAATAAATGAACTAATAATATTTGGTTTCTGTATTTTATGTCTCAATTGAGCTATTTTCATATACTATATATTTTAAATTAATTCAAAAAGTTCTCATAATTTATATCGATTAAATTATACATTATACCACTTAACTTTGTGATAGATTTCAATCATGTTCTTAGATGTTGGAAAGTTTTCATTTTTATTCTTGGACTTTGAAATTTGTTCCAAAAAATATTTTTTAAGAGTTCCTTTGTTAAAATGAGATGGAAATTGGCATGACGAATAGTGTGTAAAAATTGAAATACATACGTAACTTTGTTTACAACATTAATTACGTAAATTGACGTGGCAGTTGATGTGTAAAAATTGGTTATGTAAATTATTTTAACGAAATTTTGAGATGAACGAAATGGTAACAACAATATCACATACGCTTTCTAATTTTTAGCTATCAATTGTTACGTCATTTAACATAAAATATATTGTTTTGGATTCAAGAGTATTTTTTTGGAACAAATTTCAAAAATCAATGGTAAAAACAAAACTTTTCAAAGTCTAAAAGTATAATTAAAACCTAACCCAAAATTCAGGTATATTTCGTATAATTTAACCATTTATATTTAATAAATCTAAATTAAGCCTTTGAGAAAGAAATTAATCATCAATTTTTAATGCAAGCATGTGATATTATAGAAAGGAAAATGTAGACATATGATTTATAGATGAAAGTGCAATTTACAAAATAAACCAATTACAACAGAGTGATATATATATATTAAAAAGAACAACCCAATATTTGAAATACGCAAAAAAAGAAAAGAAAAATAGCTACTAGCCAATAGTATTTAAAATATGCACATCGTTTTATTATTAATGATGCACGTCTTCATTGTTATTTCATTTGGTTGTCCATTTTTACTTTCTAGTGTGTTGTTACATTGTTGGAATTGGAAAGTACTCCATATTTGTTTATTTCGTTAGCCCTAAGGACTAATATATATATATATATATATATACAACTAAACTAACAGAAGGGATAAATTTCGGAGAATATCAAAAGGGATCATAATTCATATTATTTCTTCTTCTTTTTTCATTTTCTTCGTGTCTATGTGGACTTTTAATTATTTTTTGTATTCGCGACAATTAAAATTAATCATCTCTTAGGGACTTGTAATTATTATTTTTTACATCCCACTGTCAGAGCCAATTTTCACATCTCAATTAATATGGACATTAATTTTAGGCTAAATTACAAAGCTAGTATTTGAATTTTGAGGTTTGTGTCTATTTAGTTATTGAATTTTTAAATTTACAAATTTAGTCTCTAAACCTTTGAATTTTTTAAAATTTGCGGATCTACTAAATATAAAATTGAAATTTTATGGTTCCATTAGACATGAATTCAAATTTATATCTCATAGATCAATCAATTTTTAAAAAAAAATTGACTTTTTCAAAGACTTGTTAAAAGCAAAATTGAAAGTTTAAAGACATATTAGATACAAAATTAAAAGTTTTGGAACCTATTAGACACTTTTAAAAGTCATATAACCAAATAAACACAAACCTCAAAATTTAGGGACTAAACTTGTAATTTAACCTTAAATTTAAAATTTGAAATTCAAGACTAACTGTATTGATGTTTGAGAAAGGTAGTTGATAATTGAGAGATATTGCTTACGTTTTGTTTTTTAAAAGGTAGTAACTACCTAGACTTCGTTTGATAATCATTTAGGGAGCGTTTGACGCGCATAGTTGAGTTGACTTGGGCAGAGTTAGTTTATCAGTGAGTTTAGAAATATGTGTTTGAGGTGCAGAGTTTAGTTGAGTTGTCTGAGGTATCCGGTGCAATTTTTTGTAACTCGAAGTAGACTGATTTTTAGCTTACTGTTTTTGTTTTCTTTATTTTTATTTTTTCCAATTATTCATCTAGAAACATATTTTCCCAACTTTCCAACATTGAATTCAAATGTCCACTTAAAAAAACTATATATTTCAACGTTGATCTTTTTTTAAAACATCATTATTTATCTTTCTTTTTTTTAGAAATTGACTTCTTCCAAACTATAGACAAAATGTAGCATTGATTTATCTTTTTGCTACACATTGAACTTCTTTCAATTTATAGAAATCAAATGTTGCATTCTTTATCACAACAAATAGCAATTGATGAATGGAAAAAAGGCAATGTACCTGTATTTTTTTCTTTAAACACAAATTGAACTTCTATCCAAATATAGAAATCTAAGGTTTTCATTATCTAACCACACATTGAACTTCTTTGAAACTTACAAGTGAGGACCTTATTATGACATTGTTCAATTACTAATAGAGTTTTCATTATGATGTAGTTTTTTTTTTTTTAAAAAAAAACACACATTGACCATTACGGTTTTTTTTTTTTTTTTTTTTTTTTTTTGCAAAGGAACATTGTTTGTTTACATTTTTTTAAACACATATACTAAATTGAACATCTTTGGAAAAGAGAATGCCAATATTTTACTTTTTCAAAATGACAAGAAAATGACAATATATTTCAACATTAGTGTCACGTAGGAGTGAAATATTCACAAAATATCAATGATCTATTTACATGATTCACAAAATATAAGTAATGTCAAACTATGAGTCGAGTTCGTAAGTCTGAAGAAAGATTGTTGGAGCATAGTTAATATCCTAACACTATAACAAGTCAGTAGAGTTGAATTTTTTTATTAGAAGTTAATTTCTCTATGGGCCAAATGGTGAGTTGGATTTTAAAACCCAACTCAACTCAACTCAACTTAGGAATGCCACCTTTGCTTTTAGTTTTTGAAAATACTACTTTCACCTATGTTATCGACTTTTTATGTTTTAAAAAACCAACTCAAATATTGAAAATTAAAAAAATATATATTTTTATTTTTGAAATCTGACTAAAAATTTAAATGTTTTGTTAAGAAAGATGAAAGTCAAGAGAATTGTAGAGAAATGATGAGAAAACAAACACAATTTTAAAAAACCAAATGATTATCAAACAGAAATTAGCTATTTATTTATTTTGTATGTCTTAATTTTTAAATTGACGTTTAAGTTCATCATCTAAATAAAATTAGAACCAAACTAATTAAAATACTTTAAAAGAACCGTCGAAGGAATCATAAATTAAATAGCAATGGTAGAAACTAATTATAACTTAAATGACAAGTAATAATTTAAGCCACCATAATTTAATATCTGCAAATGCAAATAAAAGAACTTAAAAGCCTAATAAATTACATTAATATTTCAATAATTATTCTTCATTTTGTCAGTGCTTCTTCACCAGAAGAAGAAAGAAAATTCTTTTGATTGCGTAGCAGTAACCTTAGCCTATTCCCAAAGCCATCCATATCTCCAAGCAATTCATAACATCTCTTTGGGTTGCTTAGTTTTGGTGTCAAAGAATAAGTAAATATACCTAACCGTCCCGATTAGACCGATGCCAAGGACAGGTACAATTTTAGCACCTTCATCATCTAATCCATCTAACATACCATTACAATAATTGAAATACGTTACAACTATCTAGAAGATATATTAGCACGACTTCTAAATGTTAAAAACAACCGCGAAATTTGCCTTATCGAATACGAGAAAGTAAACAATGATATTACCTCAAAACAATGGTGTAAAAAAGAACATGTACAGGGGAAAGAGAACGGCTTACTTACCTCCACATTTGTTGGTTGGCTAATACTCATGATTTTGGTCGTTTAGGCAAAGATTTTGTTTCCACTCTCAAATTATTCATGAAACTAGCCGAACACAAAGAAAACAAAACAAGACGAAGAAAAAATGGAACACAAGTAAAAAACACATATATGTACATGAAGGAGGAGCCATGAATCAATGATTCATTCAGTTATCACCACTACAATTATTTGTTCTTCCAATTCTCATGAAATTTGAAGCTTATGTGCTGCTGAGTCTACAATCAATCGGTGGCGGACAGCGGCTGATAATAGTATTTACCAAATTTTCTCAGGAAACAGAAACGAGTATTGAACAACATCAGATACCAGAAATATTATCCATATCCAAGACATCAATCGTACAGGATCTCCATGTCTGATAACCACCCAGAAATTGATGTTTTGCAGCAGACATATCACTCAAACCGAACAGCGTCAGCTGGAGCTTTGTCTAAAATCTTATGTGCAAAGCTTCCTCGTCGATCAGATCTGCGGTGCTAATTTTGCTTGTAACCAAATATACATTACATAGGTCTGAAGGTCTCAACAATACTGATCTTAAACATGTGAATTTCCAAAACCACGAGTCTCAGAGTTGCTCATTGTGTCATTTTTCTATCAAGACAGCAAGACATTTGATTGTATAATGCATCTTCAGTTCATTTCACGGGTTTAACACCAACGGTTCTGACACGAAAACGAAATTGAGGTCCAGTCTCTTCTTCATCATCATCATCTTCACTAGAATCATCCTCAACTCTATCCCAACGTGCATAATCTAAAGTTGAATGTCCTTTTGGTTTTGGGATTGTTTGCCAGCCCTTAGGATCTAGGTCAGTTGTGCCCTTCTTGCTCTGTACTCGAGAGGCAACAACTTCACTTTTAGTAGTTATTTTCACCTCAGCTTTCTGATTGCCACCTTCTTCAGATAATCCACCGTTGCCCTGAGTTGTCTGGACAATGGTATTTTTCATCAAGTTGCCATTGAGCTCAAGTTTCTGTACCTGCTCAATACTTGGAGCAACAACATTTTCTTTTCCCTCATTGCACATCTTATTGGTTGCATGTGCATTGAACTCAACATCATATTCTTCTTCCTCCTCCTCCTCCTCCTCTTCCTCAAGCTCTGTTTCTGATTCGGGTATTGGAGCAAGTGACTTTCCTTAAGCAGAAAAAGGATCTCTTACCAATGGCCGCAAGCATAATAGTATACAATTAAACAAAATCACGCAAGAACCACGAGTTGAAGATTGATGAAAAAGATCCAATAATTTCTTCCATTTTCGAAAAACAAAAACCCAGTAATCACACTAAACCCTCGCACAGATACAAACAAAACGAATCCTAATACAACTTGTTCACCATGGACATGATTCAATTAACAAGATCAAATATGAAAATTATCCCATAATAAACAGCATGATTAGTAAACAGCAATGCCTACAACTGAGTACTTGATCAACTTGATTAGAGAACAAACATCATGATAAGGAAAAAGTAGTAAGTTGCATACCAATTGCGTCTTGAGTCGAGTTTGAAGATTTTGATAAACTTCTGATGATGGGTTCAGTTCTATAAGTCTGTTGACATCAAACAGAGCAGAATGGTATTCCTTGAGTGTGACAAGAGTCTGGGCTCGGAGCATTAGCGCTCCAGTGTGCTTATGATCAAGTTCAAGAACCCACGTACATTCTTCTGCTGCCTAAAATGGAATCAACAAGATTATCAGGTATCAACAGATATCAATCAAAAAACACGGCAAAACAAAATTCAAACTGCAAGAACAAGTGGATTCAATTCAAACAAAATAAGAAAATCTCATTTTGGAGGGATGTTGATCTTGGAATCAGTGGTCGATTTGATTACCATGATTTGAAGCTCAATATTCAACTTAACCATATCTAAAACACTACAATTTCGAAATGCAAATCCAATTTTGGTAAAAACACGAAACGCTTCGAATTTGAAATCAGATTAACAGAAACAAATATTGTTTTCGGGAATCATCACATAGAGTACAAAAATCCCCAAATAAAACAGTGGATTGTTATTGGTTCGAGATAGACATACCTTCTTAAAATCATGAAGCTTCAAGTGACAAGCAGCCCTATTACTATGGAGCGCAATCCTCTGGGACTTGGTTTTCGCCATGGAAAGCGCTTCAGTGTAGAATCTAAGGGCTTCGACATAGAGCCCCTCGCGATACATCTGGTGGGCTTGGTCGATTTTGTTCAAGGGTGCGGTGGCCATAGGCATTTGAATCCAACCCTACTGTACAAAACCCAAATCAAACGAACCACAGCCGATCAAATTCGGTGGCGTTTGTGTTCAGAGAAATGGAAATTGAAGCGCGAAAGTGGAAACAGAGAGGATGGAGAAGAAGGAAGGAGAAATGCTCCCTGCGGCAGACAGCAGAACGAGAGCCTCGTGATATGCGAAGCGTCGTGGAGGAACAAGTAATGGACAGATCATGAACGCGATAGAGATTGATTATTCTTTTATTTCAAATTTGGTTTAAATGATTTTTTTTTTTTTAAATATTATTGTTATTATTTTAATTTAATAAATGTTACGTGTGAATTTGAACCTCTAATCTCAAAATAGAATAATATGTGAGTGTGCGAAAATTTGAACTTTTTATCTCTTGGTTGAATATATGCTTTAATCATCTTAACTATGCTTAAATTTGTTCTACTTTTTCGTTTTGATATATGAAATCGATCTTGAAAATGTTTATTATAATTGGTGGAGATTCGAACTTAACCTTTTAATTGATATTACACTTTAATTAGCTAAGTTATGTTCAGATCCACGTTCATTTTAGTTTTGTTTTAAATAGTTTCGTTCATTTTAGTCTGAAAATGATTAGATTTGTTCTATATCAATCGATGAACTTTAAAAATCGTTATTTTAATGCATGAATCTTAGAAAAATAATCATTTTAGATCTAACACTTGGTTTTGCTTTTAGCGTATGTATTAATCTATTAATGTGAGCATACATTCCTATTACATAACTTGAAAATAAGTATTGGGCAAGCATGACAAAACAATATATCAAGAAGCAAAATTGCCACTTTTTTTTTTTTAAGTTCAACAACAAAATTGTCACTTTTTGAAAGCTCAAGAACTAAAATTAACGTTTTAAAATTCAATAAACTAAAATATAACAAATATGGCTAACGAGAGCATAACTTAATGGTAATTAACATGTATTACTTCTCTGAAGTTAGAGGTTCAAATCTCTATATTCCATATTTGGTGGACTAAAAAAATAGACTAAATACAAAAATTTAGAGATTAAAATGAAATTTAAACCTTCAAATTTTTATTTATTTGTTAACTTGAACATTGCTCAACTATTTAAAATATTTTATAATTTTTCTTAGAGTTTAGAGGATTTAAAATATTTATAAATTTCTCTCTAGGTTAGAGGTTTGACACCTTATTTTGAACTCTAATAATAAAAAATAAATAAATAAATAAAAAGTTTGATTTCAAACTGAGAAGAAGGTGGGAACGGATGGTATGTGTTGATTAAAAGCCCGCCAACTTTCTGTCTGAAACGAAACATGATGGCCCTACCTTTGTTTCCTTTTTTTTTTTTGTGTATTTGTGTTCATATGATCTTTCATTATTTTCGTCGAATCAATGAAATCAATCTCCACCGTTGGTTTAACTTTTGATAATTTGAAATTGACAGTCCTTACTTATTTATTTATTTATTTTTGCACACAGCCCTTATTTATTATAAATAAATTAAAAAAGGACAGGCTATCAAATTTGCCCTTATTTATTAAAAGAAAATTGGACCGCCCTTATTTATTAGATTATCAAATTATGTTTGGAATTATTGTTTGATCGTTGTTCTAGCAGAAACCATGGAAATTCTGGAAGGAACCGAAAAGACATTATTGTTTGATCGTTGTTCTAGCAGAAACCATGGAAATTCTGGAAGGAACCGAAAAGACAAAAAAAAAAAAAAAAAAAAGTTATTCAAATATTTCCTTTGTTGATGTTAATGTGAAGATCTAGCTTGATTCGCACACGATGAATGAAAAAAAATCAAAATGAGGTAACCTATAAAACATTGCACACCAGTGTAGTACTTGTCGAGTTGTCGTGCATCTAATGCTTAATCAAAGAAAAAGTGCGTTGCTATTGATATTAGTCTTAGGTTGACCTAGGATTTATGACTTTTTTCTTTGAAATTGGACTAAAAAAAGTTAAACAAGACCCGTGGAGACCGTTCCCGAGTTAGGAATGAAAAGTGGTAGGGTCGACCATAGGCTGACTTGACTTCTTAGGACTTTGGCTCACAATAAAGCTTACCCAAGCCCTAGGCATAGTCGATTGGGCCAGAGGTCAAGTCGCCTCTGGGCCTATTTGGGCCCAAGTTCGTTTCCACTTCTATCTCCTTTGTTCTACTACCTCTCCTTTAGTCTCAGAGTGTTTGGTTAGATCTAGTTTCACCCATAATAGTTAATTTGATTTTTGAATTAAAAAAATAAATTGAAAAATGTCACCCACGCCATTCAATGGAAGGATTTCCACTTTGTAGTAAAGGCTCTTGAGTTTTTTTTTTTTTTTTTTTTTTACAACAACAATTAGGGTAGGAAATTCAAACTTTCAACCTCTTGATTCAATGACATTTACATTAATCATTGAATTATACTCAGGTTGGCAAAATTAAGAATGTTTTAATTGTTGGAAAGGTTAGATATTGCAATCAGCGGCAGATCCAGAAATTTATGTGAGGGGGCTTGATATATTTTGATATTAATACTAATTCAAAAATTTATGTCATGGCTTTAAAAAAAATGAAATTTTATGTCAAGGCCTTGATATATTTTGATACTAGTTTGTCCAATAGAAAATATGATTGATATATATTTTATATAAATATATATAAAAAATGAAACTTGAAATAATAATTATAATTTTTTTTTATAATAGTTATAGTTTCTTATAGAATTATTTATTTAAAAATATTTGTTTTAATATTTTATATTTTGTAAATTGTAAATACTTTATAGGTATCTATTTTTAAAAGGAAAGGTGACTTACCATTAAAATATATAAGAAATAAAGATTTAATATATTTATTTTAGATTAAAAGAACAAATTTCTATATATTTTTAAATCAATGAAAATAATACCTCTTATAAATATAAGGTTAAAATATTATTTTGGTCCCCGTAGTTTGGGTTTCATTTTATTTTAGTCCTTGTACTTTCAATAAAGCTAAAAATTGGTCCCTACCATTAGTTTAAAGTTAATTTTTTTTTTTATCAAAATTGATTAAATAATAATAATAGTTTTCATGCAATAGAAGACATAGTGCGAACATATTTCCAAAATTTATAAAATGAAGGCTAATAGAGACTAAATTTTTAAAAAAAAGTTAACAGTAAACTAACAATAATGACCAATTTTAAACTTTATTATGAGTACAGATACTAAAATTGGACATTTGAAAGTACATAGACTAACCTGAAATGAAATCTAAAGTACATGAACAAAATAGTGGTTTAATCTAAATATAATATATTAAGAAAAAGAAATAAAAGAAAAATAAGACACAAATCTTTTTTAATATATAAACATAAGAAAATTAAAAGAAAAGGAAAGCCACAATAATATATATATAATTCGCAAACAAAATTTGCATTCTCCCAGAGTCGAATCCAAGAGGCAAGGGGGTTAGAAGGCTCTTGCATGACCTGAGACAACACAGCTCTTTGCTTTTAGGTGTGAATTATAATATCTTAATAGAATATTTTATAAAGTTCAGGGGGGCCCCTGGGTCTACTGTAGATTCGCTGGTGATTACAATATTGTTAGCCCTCGTTGTCGAGGACGTGGAAGAGATTGCAACATGCTTGCTCACAATGTGTTTAAATAAAATCATAATTGTATTTCATGTTTTTAGTGTTTTTCAATTTGTGCTTGGTAGCAAATTTAAAAACTGTTCACAATGTGTTTGACAATATATTTATAAACCATAAAAATAGTTATGATATCAACTAAATATTAGGTTAAATCTTAACTATTATTAATTAAGCATATTTTATGTTATAAATTTGGTATAATTATTATTTAATAATATATATATATATATATATATATATATATATATATATTATTTATTTTAATTTAACAAAAATGAAATGGTTTTATGACATAAAATGCTATAGTTATCCAAGTTTTTATCTTTTCAAATGTAATTTTACATTTTAAAATTTTAAATTTAAAATCTCGATATATTGAAAAGATAAAAATATTGTTTTCAAAATTTCCATTACTTTGGTTCACATAATCTAAAAACTATTTTTAAAAATAAATCTGGCAAATACATATTAGATTCAGTGAATCTAGAAAAATAAAATAGAATCCAGTACCAAACATGCTCAAAGTTTTAGAAGTATCCAATTCAAATTTTCTTCTCCCAACTGTAATGAAAAATATGTTTTGACTGGTAGCCAATACATTGTTTTCTAGAGCTGGGCCGTAATGTGGGCTACGAATTGGGCCTTGTTAGTGTTTGGCCCAAATCACAACGTTGTTGGGAACATCGAAACTGCAGAATGTTTGTTGAAAACGGATCCAACTAAGCCCAATGCGCCGACAAAGTTGGCCCACTTAAATATCACATGGGCTGCAGATCTCGCATTTCTCATAAGACAAATTTTGGGACAACAAGATAAATAGCTAAATATTATTAAGCAAACTTGCAAAAAAAAAAAAAAACTAAACCTATTAGATTTTATAAAAATGTCTAAATCTATACTTTTCATTTTTAATAATACGTCCAAATAATTAGATTTGGATGTAAATGCCCTTAGCCTATATTTTCTAGTCTTTAAACAATTAAATCAAAGCCTAAAAAGAAGCAACATTATAGAGAGGAGAGAGATCCAATTTGTCTTCAACAATATGTAACAACTTTGAATAAAATCTAGTAATTTCGTGCAGTAGTGTGTAAGATAAGAATATCCATGGAAGCTTATGAAATAACATTTAGTAATTTCAATGCAGTAGTGTGTGAGATAAGATTTATTCATTTCAACCACGAATCTAAGATAAGATTTGGTATTTTCAACTATCGATCTAATGAAAACAAAATGCAAGATAAGTCGCAACAAGATAAGTTGCAACCTGAACACGAGTAGATATTTTTAAATCAACGACTAACATTCTTCTTCCCAAATCGCATGTGTTTGTTTCTTTATTCTTCAGTAACGCTTCTAAGCCTCCATGTTCTTTCATCATCTTCAACATTCTACTATGCTTGATGATCTCTGCTCTTTCATACACGAAGCACATATTGAGGTTTTTTCAACTGTTTTAAAAACAAAATCTACCATATTTAAAAAAAAAAAAAAAAAAAAATCCACTCCATTTTTTTAGGGATTTGTTGAATATCAAAATTTTGAAAATAATGCACCTTGTAGGACCCCACATATCATGATTGTTATTTTGATTTTTATGTAATTTACATAATCCACGTATCATGGTTGTTATGGAAGAGGAAGGAAACATATTAATTTTTGGCATGCTATAGTCATTGCATGCATATCCTTATATACACATACATATGTAAATGATTTTATATAGTGATCTTATGGGTATACAAGACTATAGTACTACTATAGACTACTATACCTTACTACTATATTTATTTGCATGTATATACTATTATACACAAGTAAGTGAGTTAATCCAAACACCAAATCCATTATCCATTTCGGAAGAAGTACTAAGACTAAGCACTTTAAATGTTTTTTAAAGTACTTTTACAAGTCTCAAAATCACTTATGATTATCTAACGAAACACTATGAAAAGTTATAAAAACATTTTTAGTTAGGCTAAAATTACACTAATGACTCTTTAAAAAAACTATTCCAGAAGCCCTCTAAAATTCACCATTCAAAACTCTGGAATAGAGATGGCAAAAATTCTCGTGGGGTCGGATCCCCGTCCCAAACGGGGCGGGGAATCCCCGGTTTGACAGGGTATGGGGTTCAAACCGGGGATTTTTTCGAGTCCCCGGTCGGGGATGGGGTGGGGATGGGGAGGGTATCCCCGCCCCGTCCCCGTCCCCTAACCCGCCCCGAATATTTTTTTAATATTTAAATTTAAAAATATATTATAATTATTTATAATAATAATATTACTAATATATTTTATTATATAATATTATTAATAACATTATATATATATATATATTTTTTATTAATATTTTTATTTTTCTTTCTAATTTAATTTCATTAGTTTATATTTATTTATTATATTTAATTTTATAATATAATAACTTTTATATTAAATTTTAAAAATGTTAAATATTTTTAAAAACTAATTATTTACATAAATAAAATAATAATAATACTAATTTAACATAAGAGTTATAATTTTAATATATTTTATAAATTTTTAATTAATTATTAATTAAAAAATAATTATAAATAAAAATGAAAAACGGGGATTTTTTCCCGTGGGGACCCGATCCCCGAACGGGGATTCCCCGACCCCGACTCCCTAAAACGGGAATGGGGCGGGGACGGGGATGAAAATTCCCCACGGGGACGGGGATTGGGAGTGCATCCCCGGCCCCGCCCCGCCCCGTTGCCATCCCTACTCTGAAATTTAGGTAATAAAGTCATTAACTTCAAAATTACACCATGTGTGGTGATGATTAGAGTCAAACAAAACACTTCCACAAATCAAAGCAAGAAGCAGTCATATTCAAGACAAATATCTTGACCAATGACCAAAACAACTTACATTTTAAACCACAATTGCATATCATTCCATATAAAAACTAAGAAATTACAGCACGTATTCACATTGATACACACCAAACCGTCGGAACATAATGACAATTAATTTCATAGTTGACTACACAGTCGATATTGTCTATATATACTCAAAACTATATACTAAAATATTGTCTATCACTCCTTCCAATCGCATTTCAATGGTCATATTTGCACATGCAAAATTGTTGAATAATTCAAACCACAGCCCCTTTTATTGAACTTCAAAATACTCTCGATCTTTTCTATAGTTTATTTATTTTTTTCTTGTTTTTTTATTATTAAATTCTCTTTCATTTCACACCCTATAATATAGAACATTTAAGTGTCCATGTGGACTGTGTGTTAAGGCCAAGATAATTGGAGCACAAATTTCTTCTCCTTCATTAAATATACAACCAATGGTGTACAACTTTTTTGGTCAATAGAGTCGGATATTTCAGCTGTGTGTTGTCACAATTCTCTCCCACATAAACAATACTTGTTACTTTTCTTTTTTTTGAAAGCATTCACAACGTCATGCTCGATTTGACTACGAATCCACACAAATGTGCACGTATGGATTAAAAATTTGACAAGTCCGTCTATTTTTTCTCTCTAGTTTTCTCCGAATTCGTACTAAACTATATTTTATAGGACACACGCTTTATCTAAAGTTCCAAACACGAAACTCTTTAATTAGCTATCATCTATTTGCGTTATATTTAGTGTACGATGGAGAACAATCTAGTTATATTGCTGTATATAAACAATTCTTGTTTTCTTTTTTTAAAATTCTCAATATCATGCTTGATTTGACTCCAAATCTACCTAAACATGTACGTATGGAGTAAATATTTCATGGGTCAGTCTAGTTTCTTCATCTTATTTCTTCAAGACTTGTACTGAACTATATTTTATAGGAGATGCTATATTTGAAGTACCAAACATGAACTCTTTAATTAGCTATCGATTATTTGTGGTTTATTTAGTCTATGGTTGAGTAGACTCTAGAACAATCTAGTTATGTAGTTTTATAAGGTTTTGTTTTATTTATTTATTTTTTTTTTAGGTCAAATGAAGAGTTGAGAAAAATCAATGGGCAATGCCATAACAAATATTTTTATTTTTATTTAGTCACTGGGAAAGAAGAGCCATAAAAAAAGGGAGAGAAATAATTGAAAGAAATTAGGGGATGGGAATAGTCAATAGGCAATGCCATATAGCTAAGGGCGAAATTGATGGCCCAACTTCCCAGACGGCTCGGTTAGATGTGACCACTCTCACATTAATTAAGTAAATGGCTCCGCATTAATGTCAATATAAACATAATTCAATTGACGTAAAACATGCAATTTTAATTAAAATATTATTTTTTGGGGTATAAATTATGAATTTAGTCCATGGTTGGAAATTGTTTTAATTTAGTTTCTATAGTTTTAAAAGTTTTAATTTTTTTTGTTTGAGTTCAACAACATTTGGAGGTGGGGAATTCAAACTTATAACCTCTTGATCATAAGTCCATAATTTATGTCAGTTGAACTATGTTCTTGTTGGCTTTAAAAGTTTTAATTTGGTTCATATGATTTGGTTAAATCTCACTAATCAGATGTAAAACTACTTTTTACTCGTTTGAAAACTCTACCTATTTTTTTTCTATTTTTTACAAAACTCCTTAGACCTTATAGTCCCACTAATATAGTAAGATAAGTAGAAAATATCAGTTTTTTTTTTTTTAGTGATAACATGTGGGATGAAGATTCAAACCTTCCACCTTTAGGTGG
Organism: Trichosanthes truncata; assembly: GCA_033996785.1. NCBI lineage: Eukaryota > Viridiplantae > Streptophyta > Magnoliopsida > Cucurbitales > Cucurbitaceae > Trichosanthes > Trichosanthes truncata. Next base: position 22,744,301 of record JAWPNB010000008.1, on the reverse strand, counting down.
AGGGTACAATATTTTAATTAATTCAATTATGCTCAAATTGGTAAAAATATTAGCTTATTGTTGTGTACAAAAAGTGTTTAATGGTAAGGATGGTTTGTGAGATTTGAGTAAATAATAGAGATTGATTAATCAAATTTTTTGAAACCATATGTACAAATTGAAACAAGCCCAAACAATATGGATTGAATTGAAAATATGTCAAAATTATAGGGACCAAATTTTAAATTTTACTAATTTTTTAAAAAAGTATATTACATTATTTTCAAAATAAGGATGGTTCAGGATTATAATTTTTAAGTAGAGACTTTGATGTCTAATCTCTAGAGTTATGCCTAGATCAGTTAACAATTAACACATGACACTACATTAATATCTTTAGTAAAATGTATGAAATTAGGCAAATATTAAATATTTGAAACACAATTATTTGTACGACTTTTGTACAAATTTAAAGAGGAAGTGTCCAAAACAATCTCACAGACTCACAGTTAGAACCAATAACTTAAGTAATTTAATAGATGATAATTTAGTCAATATATAAAATATTTATTGCCGCTTCAAATGCCAATTGATAAATTAGAAAAGGAAAAAAAAAAAAAGAAAAAGAAAAAGAAAAAAAGAGTAAATGGTTTGATTCCGCAAGTGTCGAACTAAAAAAACCCCCCCTTAAACAGAGTAATTTGAGGAGGATAAATAAACATCTCATACAATTAAACTACTAATTTCTTTGGGGTAATCTTATAATAGTTTTTCAAAATTCCTACTTATCTCATTTTCATCCTTATATATATATATATATATATATATATATATATATATATATATATATATACAGTACACACTGCAAGTGACATAAGATTTATTTTTAAGTTTAGTATTACATTTAACCTAAAATTTATCTATAAATTATTTATACATTTGATAATTTCTCTTTAGGTAAAAGAAAACTTCAAAAGGAGTACAACCAGTGGCGGATTCAGAACTTTGTGTTAGGGGGGGCTTGATAGATTTTGATATTAGTTTATCTAATGAAAAATATGACTACTTTTTTATAGGTTAAAAATACTTTTGGTCCTTAGATTTTCATAAAAGTAACAATTTAGTCATTGAACTATGGATTATAACAATTTAGTTCATGTACTTTGAAATTTGTAACAATTTAGTCCATGTACTTTAAAATCTATAACAATTTAACTTTAGTGTGAGAAATTCTATCAAAATTAAGCGTCAATATTTATTATGTAACGACTTAGTCTTTGTGGTTTATAAATAAATTTGGTATCTAATAAAGTTATCGATCTACATATATAATCAATCTCACTAAATCTTAACGATATTTTTTACGATAGGGACTTAATTGTTACACATTTTAAATTACAGAGACTGCATCGTTATATATTAAAGCTTATGGGCTAAATTGTTGCAAAATTGAAAGTACAAGAACTTAATTGTTATCAATTAAAATTTAGGGACTAAATTATTACTTTCATGAAAGTTTAAAGATTAAAAGTATTTTTTTTAACATTTTTATATCAATATACAAGAAATAGAATAAAATTTGAAACAATTAGTATAATTTTTTATCTGATTAAAATTATTGTTTTTTATTGAATTAATTTCTTAAAAGTAATTTACAAAAATTTTAAAAAATTTGTAATCATAATATAAATAAAAGATACTAATTTAAAGAATAAGTTGTGGCATACCTGAAGCCAAACGGAAAAGGAAAACTAAAAGGAAAGAAGGAAAAAAATGGGGAAAAAAGGGAGAAGCGGAAAGAACGAAAAGTCAAAAAAATAAAACCAAAAATATTGCGTCCTGTAGGGTTCAAACCCAGTTGAAGGGAGGGGGGGCTGGGCTTTATTACCATCATGCCAAAAACTAGTTTTTGTTCTTTGAGGTCAACTAAAATATACTAATATATAAATATTTTCAAATTGAGGGGGGGCTCGAGCCCCCCCTGGGCCTACAGTGGATCCGCCTCTGTACAACATGAGAATTTCTCAAGTGGTCACTCAATTTAATACTATTCTCGTTCAAGCACACTTAACTATAGGATTCTGATAAGATTTGATCTACTGGTATTGGTATGATCGCACCCCTTTGATACTTAATTTCACACATAGGTATTAACAACACAACCCATTGGATATCATATAAAATTTTTAATCATAAACTTCAATTTCATCAAATTAGACCCTAGACTTAGATAAGTGTTGTAATTCTACTCTCTATTCAATATCTGACAATTCACCTACAAATTTTAACAAAAAGAAATGTGAAATGTCCGTAAACTCACTAATTTTAATAATATCAAGTTTTGCACAAATTTAAATTTGATTAATTTACACATTAATCATTGAATAACAACATTGCCAAAAACTCACAAATTTTAACAAAAACTTATTTACAACGTAGTTTTTCTTTGAAATTTTATTAATTTTGTAGTATGTGTATGTTTTATAATTCTTTGAAAGCATGTGAGAATATTTTTTTTAACAAATTTTCAAACGAAAGAAAAAATCGTAACATTTATCTAAATTTGGGTTGTAATTTAATAAAATTGAAAGTTTAGAGTAATAATCGATAAAAAATAAAATAAGATCGCTTACCAAGAAAAACGGTCAGGTTTGTGAATAAGCCAAGACATCTAGTCCTAGCCGACCAATAAATTCAAACACCATCCGTACAACCAAGTATTTCAACAGATCCACCAATAATTCCACTACTCTTTGATTTTCTTTTGTCTTTTTCTTTTCTATTTCCTTTTATTAACTTTAAATTATTTTAATATAATTTAAAACCTAGAAAGATTTCATTTTCAAAGAATTGGTAGGAAATAAACAGTTTATTTTTCTTGAAATTTGAACACCGCTTGAATGTTTTGGGTCTTTGTTACAAGGGAATTGAAATAATAAAGCTTTGAAATTTGAAAATGATTCAAGTTCAATGTAGATTTGAAATTTTCAGAATCCTTTATAATTTACAATTCATTAAAAAACATACCAATAACACCCCAACGAAAATTAATCATAACCGTTTACTTTTTTTGTGCACAAATGTGACATTAATCTTTTAGTATTAATTATATTATATGACTATTTTGCCGACAAAATTTAATTAGTATAAACAAAATTTATTATACAGTCTAATCTTCCAACTCAAATTTTAAAAAAAAAAATTCTTAATAAGTACTTGTACTAAAACAAACTCAATTACTTTATCAACTTTTAATTCAGTCTAACTGAATTAGTTAAAGATGTGATATTATTGATTAAAATATTAGATGTTCGAATCTCTAACTTCATATGTTGTTAAATTTAAAAATAAAAATAAAAATACTTTGTCAACTTTGAATTAAAAAAAATACTTATTCAAACATTTTAATTCATCCGCAATTGAACATAGCTTAATTATTTTAAACATTATACATTTATCTCAAATATTGGATGGTCTAACCTTTACCCCTATATTATTAAACTCATAAAAGTAATTATAAATCGAAGCATAGTGAAGACATCAATAATGTTTTCTATCGGTTGAATATTTGAATTTCCATCCCTTTCTATTGTAGTATTATATTCTTTAGAAAGAAAAACTCAATTACTAAAAAATATTTTGAAATGTCTCGTGTTGAATCAAATTTGAATGATTAGACAATATCTTTTCATATATTAGGAAGTGAGAGAAATAGATCACATAATAATAATAATCTATGATCCACTGTATGTTTGTGGATGAAGGTTGTGGAATAAAACCAAGGGCTACTCAAGGACACAAAAATTGCTAAAATATTAGTTGGCTAAAAAAAAAGGAAGTATAAAGTATTAGATTAGATTAGGCTGTTATTCTAAACACACTCAAACATTGTACTTGTGGCAATAGTTTTTGGGGCCTGAAAATATCATAATCAAGAAAACTATGGTATTGATTGAGATTTGGCATAAACTAAAGGCAATTTGCAAAAGCCATACACTTGTATTAATGAATTTGAAAATTATCAAAACAAAAAATGTTTACGTTTTATTTTAGTGATTTTGATCTTCAAAATTTTAAAATATTTTTTTAATTTTTTTTTTCTATTTTAATTTGTTAATTCTTAATTCACAAACGATTGATCTTAAGCATGACTCAATTGATTAAAGTATCATATCATCGACTAAAAAGTAGGAGATTCGATCACTCCTGCATATTGTTGAGCTAAAAAAAACTCTTAAACTCTATTCAAATATTCACAAATTACGAAATGTATATATATTTTGTTTGTACAATCTAAAACTATCTTACATAACAATACACTTTATATACACACACACACACACAATGTTAGTTTTCATATACATTTATTTTGTGCAATCTAAACCAGTTTTACATGACATAAACTTGTCATTCTAATATTTAAATCTCATTTTAGTCTTCAACTTTTAAAATGTATATTTTAATCTATAATGTATTTTTTTCTACTATAATTGTGCAGTTTAATATCTATCTACCCAATATGTACTTCAACCAAATTATGTGACTCCAATATGCACAATCATCAATTTCTTAATGTACATATTCAAAACTCCAATATTTATCTATTTAAATAATAATACAAAAACAAATAATAATTAAACAAAAAAAAACCAACAACAAGCATCAAAATAATAGTTTTTTTTTTTTTTTTTAAAAAAAATTTCAAACAAAAAAGGTTAAAAAGTTTAAGATAAAAGAAACCATATATTGGAAAGAAACAAACAAAAAAAGGACGGAAAAAAAAAAAAAAGCGAGCCTTGCTTTTGGGAAAAAAAATAATATCCAAAAACAAAGCTTTATGCCGTCATATTCTACTTTGTTTTTGCCCCCTTTCAATCAGCATTAAATTTTGTCCAGTCCCTGCTATTTCCTAGTCTTTTCCTTCAATTTTAACTTATCCTAAAAACCTTTCTCTTCAAAATGCAACTTGAAATAATAATAATAAGAAAAATTCAAATAACCATTTTCTATTCTAATATGGTCAAAAAATCCCCACAGTGCGATTCAATAAAGATTCAGCCTTTAATGCACTTTTACGATAGGTATGCGGATCAGAATTCCCACTCAACTCACCCATTTATATTTTTTTATTATAACCCAAGATTTTCAACTTTATTATATCGTCATAACCCACATATATTTTGTTTAAAAAAAGTGTAATTTAAGATGTTAATTTTTAATGGGTGTAATTTAAGATGTTTTAATTATGAAAATTAAATTATGCTTCAACCCCACGGATATTTTGATATTCAAAACTTCAAACCAATTAAATCGAAGTCTAAAAGGATTTGTCGATTTATGCAATAAGCTTTGATTAGATGATTGTAAATAGGATATTAATATCATTCCACTTATCTTATTGTATGTCTTTATATTTACTTATATTAACGATTATAATAATAAAATTATCTGCAACTACAAATTAGAGAGAATATTGTTTCCTCTATTTTTGATTTTTTTTTTGTTTTTATTTTGACAAAACTTTATATCTATGAGAGAAATCTTGTTTGGATTTGCCTAACTTGAGATCTAGTTAAAGTGTGCAATCTTTTTAAGCAAGCAAGACATGATGATTAGTGTTAATGATTAGAATATGGTTTTGGCTTATATGGTTTATCTTTTTACCTAATTTGACCTCTAAAATTTAAAATGTTCTATTTTAGTCCCTCGCATTCTAATAAGTTATATAAGTCATTTTAATTCAAACCTTTAACCAAAAAGAATGTAGTTTTAGATTTTCTAATAACAAGATCTAATATTTTAAATTATATGGACTAAATTTAAAAAAATTAAAGACATGGGTAAATTTATTTATTTATATTTAGAATTGAGTGGAGAGGGGGGATTGATGTGATTGGAAAAAAATGAAGAGAAATAAAGGTGAGGGAAGTGGAGGGATAGATGGAGAGCATAACAACAATCAGTTGGGTTTGAGACCTTGGTGGTGGGGCATTTAGGGTTTGAAATTTGCCCAAAATGTGGCCTTCTCCATTAAGCTATTCAAAGATTATGATTTTGATTGCTTGGACCAATGTAATTCATATATATATATATATATATATATATATATATATATATATATATATATATATATATATATGCTTCCCATCAATTCTGCCTTTTGATTTCTCAGAAGGGCGTTTAATAACCCTTCCAAAACCCCACTTTTTGTTTTCTGGCTCATTGTTCAACCCAAGCCTTTTTCTTATTTGAATTTTAAGTATTCCCTAAAGATACAACCAAATTGAATTGGTGGCCATTTGGCACCTAAGATTATTGTTGATCTCATACATCACTTTAATTTGACTAAGATTTTCTTTTAAGTTGTATATTGATGTGAGAATCTGGCTGCAGGTTCACATAAGCTCTTGATCAAGGTGTTGGGTTGATCTGCAAGGAGATACTCACATCAATATGGTGTTATGCCAACATGCTCTGATGCTTAAGTTAGTGCTGGTGTTGAGTTGAGTTATAATAGTATTGTGTACCTCAATAATGGGTGAGTCACAATATTTATAGAGCCCTCCATCGTCTCGTGGCAAATCTGTATCTAACATAATAGCAAGGCTTTTGTCGATGGGGCAGGCGCCTTAGCTTGGTTGAGACTGAGCTTGTCAGGCTTTTGTTGTCCTTTGTCTTACAACCTATATCTCTCCTCGATTTAGTAAGCTTGGTGAGTCCTTTCGTGGGTATTCTCTATTGTAGGGTTGATGTGGCGCTTTAGGGTGCCTATGTGGCTTAGTTGCCACTTGGACTATTAATCCTACCCTTAACATTGTAGGTCAAATTTTCATTGTTATTTAAACTAAAAAAAACTTCAATCATTCAATAAATCTATTTTTTTAACGATTAAAAGTGTCAACATAAGCCTAGTGAACTAACTCAAATACTTAATAGCTAAAACATTTCTCTAGAACATTTCATTACCTTAATGACATTAAATTGAAAGAGATGTAAGAAAAACGGTTGACTAAAAGTTCAAATGCAACCAAACATCACAAAATCAGGATGAATTGAAATCATAGCTATCCTAAAAAATGGGTTATCTAAAACTGTTACCAAACAACAGAAAAAGGCTTGCGTGGAAAAATGAGTCAGAGAAAAATAAAACAAAGAGCTTGAAAGTGGGGTCTGACGGTTTGCTTGTACTTTTCCTCCTGTACGTTTTGACCGTACGGCATCAGGGAGGGACCCACCCATTATCTTTCTTCCTTTTCCTTTTATTGGGCCCCACTTTTACCAACTCCTCCTATATATATATATATATCTTTTTATTATTACTTGTATAAATATTTATTCCTTGATCCTTTTTAAAATTCTAAGTAATTTCGATACCAGTTCGGCATCTTTAAGCTAAAGAATACTAAGCACTGGACTTTGAGTCAAGCTTTTGAGAAGTCTACAATTGGCCTATGGGTTTAAATTTATTTTTTTATTTTTTAATGTTAGATTACAATTTTAGTCTCTCAAATTTTAAGGTTGTATTTATTTGATATTTGAACTTTAAAAACTGTCTAATAAATCTTTGAACTTTCACTTTTGTATCCAATAAATTAATGAACTTTAAAAAGTATTTAATAAATTCTTGAACTTTCAATTTTGTGTTCAATAAGTTTATAAATTTTTAATTTTCATCTAATAGACGCTTGATCTATGTAACATATTTTAAAATTACAAACTTACTCTATGCAAAATTGAAAGTTTAGACCTTTAGGGGCTGTTTGGGATGTTGAGTTGATTATAATAGTCTGTGGAGTTATATAATATTGTTTAAAATGCTGAGTTGTTTAATATGAGTTATAATAGTATGTATTTGGAGTGCAGAGTACTCCACAAACTATTAGGCACAAAGTTCAATTTTATATCTAATAGATCAATTAATTTTAAAATTTTTTGAATATGTGAATGCCTATTAGATACAAAATTCAATTTTATATTAAATGGACCAATTAAATTTTTTTTGAATATGTCAGAGATTTATTTGACACATAATTCAATTTTATATCTAATAGACCAATTTATTTAAAAAAATTAATATGTCAGGGGCCTAATAGTCACAAAATTCAATTTTATATCTAATAGATCAATTAATTTAATTTTTTTTTTGAATATGTCAGAGACCTATTAGACACAAAATTAAAAGTTAATGAACTTACTAAACACAAAATGAAAAATTCATAGACAATCTAGACACAAACTTAAACTTATAATGTAACTTAAAAAGCTAGATGAGATTATAAAAATAAATTTGAGGTACTACTGTTGAAATGAAGGAATTTAACCTGACAAATTAACAGGACAAACACAAGTTACTTTTTAACTAAACCTATCCAAATTCACAATCTCATTTCAAACATCTAAGGCCCATTCGATAACTAATTAATTTTTTAGTTTTGAAAATTATGCTGGTTTCCTCACAATTTTTCTATAATGATTTACATCTTCTCTACCATGGTTTTCATTTTTTTTTTTAAAGGAAACATTTGTGTTCTTACTCAAATTCCAAAAATAAAAACAAGTTTTTGAAAACCATTTTTTTAGTTTTCAAAATTTTACTTGATTTTTGAGAATACATGTAAAAAGTATATAAAAAAACATGAAAACTCCTAAATTTAAGTAATATTTACGAGTTTAATTTTCAACGACCAAAAAGTAAAATTTAAATAGTTATCAAACGGAGTCTAAACTATCTATTTTTTTCTTCGGTTAAAAAACAATTTGAAGTTACGTGGTAGGTTTAAAAATTAAATAGATGTTGAAGTAGTTTGACATTATTGGGTGTATCGTACCACGGTTGAGTGATACTAATTCATTTGCATCGTTATCTTCTAATAAAGTCTCCACATAGGTGTGGCAGATATTAATAATCAAACAACCCCACAAGCCCTCTCCTGCTGCCACGTGTCCCTCGTGTTCGGTCACTTGGTTTCTTTTTTATTTGATTTTTTCCATCTTGTTTCTAGAACTAAACGACGAGTTGAGTCATGAGTGACAAATAATAATAATTGATTTCGTCCTTGTTACTACTAAACAAAGCCGGTGTATAAATAAGCAGCGAGTCATCGGAGATTTTCTTTATCAAATTTATATAATATAATATAATTGACTTGTAAATACCAAAATAACAAAAACATTACATCACACTATATTTACAATGTTGAAATTAGCTGTCGTTTTTACTGGAGTTGTTTGGTCAAACTTTCGAGGTATTTGAAAATTGTAACCGCTGAAAAAACAGGCTTACTTTACACGACACAAATTTTCCATTCAACCCTTGATCTTTATAAATTGATTAAATCTTACCAAGTCGTAGAATGGATTAAAATCTAGATTAATTATAAGTTTAGGGTCTGTTTGTGATTGAAGATGAAGAGGTCAAAAGTAAGTATAGGAGAATTTTAATTGTCTAGGATGTTTGTTTGGTAAAACGATTTTTTTTAATTAATTTACTTAAAATTAATTTTCAATTTTGACTTCAACTTTGTCATCTCATCCATATGAAAATATCTTGATTGATTGATTGATTTTGTATTCTTATAAGTTAGAACAATGGTTATTTCTACAAATTTATCAAATAATTTAGATTAAACAAAATAATTTACAATTTAAATCATATACATCTTAAAATAATTATATTATAATAAATTAGGTATTAAATATGAATATAAAAATAATTAAAATAATATACATACGTTCGTCGTTATATCTAAACCACAACTATTTATTATTTATTTACCAAGCACTATAACATATTTTTTTTAAGTTTAAATATAGATTTTACCAATCAATTACTACAACTAATTTTTCAAAAGCAATCGCAATTCTAAACTAAGTCTTAGTTTGTGTATTTTTATATATATGTCAATTTAGTCTCTATAATTTACAAATCTTCTAATAAACTCATGAATTTTCAAAATTGTGTTTATTTAATTGGCACTTACAACTAACCTATCAATCCGAACATAGTTCAGTAGATAAGACACTAACCTGTCAACCTAAACACAATTCAACTAATTAAGATATTATAATTTCACGTAGAAGTTATTTAGGGCATGTTTGGTTTAACTTTTCAAAATGTTTAATTTTGAAAAAAAAATTATTTTAATCAAAATTTTAGTATATGGCAATTGAATAAATAATTTTTTTTTAAATGAGAGAAATAAATTATTTGAGTGAAACACTGGAAACCAAATTTTAGAAAAAAGGTTTTTAGGTGTTTAAATTGGAATTTCTCTCAACTTTCATGATATATAAAAATGACGACCAAAATACCTTCACACTACACACCTTCACTTCCACAATAGCCGCTACTGCTCATCGTCGACGACACTCTGGCAACCATCGTCGATGATTGGTGGCCCACTGCCACCATCTTATACTTCGGCTAGCACTCCAGTGACTCCCCTCCCGTCTCGTCGGTTGGTCATGGTATTTTAAATACAAATTTAAATTTTTTAGTTCATGAGGTTTAATAGCTGTTCTTTATAATAATTTGATATTAGTATAAACATTTTGAGTGGAAAGTAAATCAAACATATGAGTGTTTTAATTTTAAATAATTTGTATAAAAAAATATTTAAAAAAATAGATTTTTAAAAAGAAAGTCCGAAGGGAAATATCCATTCCTAACCATGTGGGTTTGAATTTCGCACGTCTTTTCGTATGACAGGGGACGTTGGGAATTTTTTTTCATATAGGGTCTTTTCGGCGACATTAATTATTTGTAGAAATACGAATTTCCAAAATCTAAACAACCAGAAGCCAGCTGGAAACTTCACGAGTAAATGGCGAATCTAATTCTGAAATCTGCAACATTATTATTTTTCTCCACTCGTGTTGGAATTTTAGTTGTTTTGAACATTCTTCCATTGAATAAGGAAGGAACGACTATATTTTCTTTTAGATTTCCTCAATAATTCCATTCTTCTTTTTTTTTTTTGCCCCATCGATCCTACGGTCATCAAAATTCCAGCTACTTTTAAAAAAGTTTTTTTAATCATTTTACACGACTTTCCCACAAAAAAAAGAAAAAGAAAAAGAAACAGATAAAAAGCACATGATTTACGCATTTCGTACATTTTCTGATATAATTTTGTTTTAATGTATAAATAAAAAGGAACCTTGGAGAATTTTTTTTAGCATATAATTGTTTTTTTTTTAATTTTTTAATTTTTAGAATATATATATTTTTAGAAAGGAAAAAAAAAACCTACATTTACTACCATACTAAGAATAAACCTTTTCATAATATAATGTATAGATGTAGCCAATGTAAGCATAATTGGTTAAGAAAAAAGAACATAACTTGTTAAGATATTCAAACTGGTTAGGGCTTATTTAGAATAAATTTTTAAGTACTTAAAAAAATTTAATTAAAAAAAATGTTTTTGAAACTCTTGAAAAGTCATTTCAAACCTACTCTTATAATCTCTCTTAAAAGTTTTAAAAAAAAAAAGAGGTTAAATTACACATTTAGTCCCTGAACTTTCAAAATTACAAATTTAGTCCTTAGACTTTCGAATTTTTTAAAATTCACGGGTCTAATAGACACAAAATTGAAATTTTAGGGTTTCATTATACCTAAAATTCAAATTTATATCTAATAGAACAATTAATTTTAAAAAATTTTGAGTTTGACAGGGACCTATTAAACACAAAATTGAAAGTTCAGGGTCCTATTAGACACAAAATTGAAAGTTTAGGGACCTATTAAACACAAAATTGAAATTAGCAAAATGGGTGTTTGGTATGTAGGTTAGAGGGCACAATTCTCAACTGTTGTTTTTGGTAGTGCCTGGGTTCGAGATTTGTTGATGTGCGTTTTGGTTAAATTTCACTCCAATTCTTAATTTTTTCATAACAATAAAAAACTGCTTGCAAGTTGTTTTATAAATGTTTTTTTTGAAAACAAGTTCTTGTATATCTAGTTCTTTTTTTGTGTGTGTGTGTATATATATATATCAATCTAAAAAAATGCTAATATGTTTTATTTGGTAATAACCATTTGTTTTTTAGTTTTTAGTTTTTGAAAATTAAGCCTATCAATACTATTTCCACCAATAAGTTTACTTATTTTGTTATATACTTTTTACCTATGTTTTCAAAAACTAAAACAAGTTTAGAAGAAGAGGCAAGAAAACGAAATGGATAATGTAATATGATGCATTTAATTAAAGAAAGGAAAAAAAATAATAAAAAGCACAAGAAAACGAAATGGGTAGTTAAAATGAAGCAGAGTAGTAAAAAAAGAAGCTCGTTTTGAACAAACAAAGTGATAAACATAAGGTCAATAAAAGACATGAAAACGAAATGCATTTAATTAAAGAAAGGAAAACAAATAATAAAAATAGTAAAATTGTGTACATGGTACACGAGTTCCACGTTGCAAAACCTCATTCCACGCCAACCAACAACATGTCGCCACAGAGAAATCGTGTACATGGTACACGATTTAGCTACAGGGAAATCGTGTACATGGTACACGATTTAGCTACACTACTTTAATCAATAGTTTTCATCATTACCCTATATATATAATTGCTTTTGTTTTTTGCATTTTATAAATTGTTTATTTCAAAACTACCCCAATTTTATCATTATTTATTTAAAGTCTATTATCTATAAAATTAGCCGAGAGAAAAGCCCCTTTTTTTATTTGCCAAGAGTTGCCGATTCCAAAAAAAAAAAGAAGTGGAAACTCAAACTTTCGGCCCTTCATCGCCAGCAAGCATAATTTGATAAACCTTTTAATTTATCTTTTCAAGAAGAAAAAAATGAGGAACATGAGATGAGATAAACACTTCTATTTTATCCCCAGCCGACCTGTCGCTGCCTCTTGCCGGCTCCACATCCGAAAACTCGTCTGAAACTCACGACTACATGTCGATTGGAGCGTCGATATCACGCGCCACCGACGAAGGTGGTGGAGAATCGAATGAGATAAAAGATGGAATGCGTTAAAGAGGCAATCAAAGTCACGGAACTGTACTAAAATGCGTTACGGAAATAACTATAATTCCCCCAATTAAATAATGATATTATAAAATATTAATTAAATTATATTAAAACAAAATAGGTTAAACAGCTTCTATTTTGGTTTGCGTGCTTCGAGTTTTTGTCCTTTTTTTTTTCTCGAAATAAAGTTTTTGTCCATTTTGATTCTCGTGATTTTAGCTTTTTAACTTTTTTATTATTTTAAAATGTTAATTTTGATCGTTATATTTGAACTTTGGTGTATTTTGGGCAATTTACTTTCAAACAGATTCCTTTTGGTTCACAATACTTTAAAGTTATAAAAATAATAAAATAAAATAATACTTTTAAAAAAGTGATCATTTTGGTTTTTTTCTTTTCCTTTTTATCTCATTTTTCAATCAAAATTTCAACACAATCTTACTTTCAATAGATATTTTAAAATATTACTATTAAGGATTTTTTCATTAGTACCAAATTTGTGTGAAAATTTTGCAAATAAATATCAAAATTGTCAATTTTTAAAATATGGAGATGAAAAATAAATATTTTAAATCACGAATTTTGAAATATTACTTTTTCATTATGTATGGAATTAGCGTGAAAAAATTGCAAATAGAAATCAAAATTATCATTTTTTAAAAGTATGAAGATAAAAAATAAAAATTTATAAATTCTAACGAATAAGACACCAATTATCTTTTCTAGATCGGAAGGTTCCATCTTCACAGCTACATTTATTTAAAATAAAAATAATATATAGTGATTAAAATAGATTTTTGACATATAAAATAAACCGACCAATGACTGAACCGGCAATTACGTCACCAGGGTCCGCCGCTCTCAGCCAGGCCTTCCCCAAACTTTTTTTTTTCTTTTTATATTTTACATTACATTATTTATTTATTTATTTTTCTGTTTAAAAGTCTGCCAAATGGAAGTGTTAAAAGAAAATCAAAACAAGAGTTTACGAAAACGACAACCCTAGTGGGGCTGTCTCCTTCCGAAAACAAAACCGTAGACTATTCCTTACAAAATATTGATAAAAATGTTATCAAATTCAGAAAGGAAAAAAAGAAAAGAAAAGAGAGAGACATTCCATTCAGGGCCGGCACGTACTCTTCTTAGTTCTTAGTATATATTATTATTACCATCGCATTCTTTTCTACTATTCAACAATTAATTGATTTTTTCGTCAAATTTTAATATCATATGATTTGATATATTGACTCAATATGAATCCAATAAGTAAATGAGAAAGAAATTATTATTTCCTTTTTTAACATGTTGATTTGGTTCGTGGTTATATTAGAAGAAAGAGAGAGTTTAGAAAAGTCAAGTCTTTGTATAGTATTATAGAGTCACGTTTGTACTAATTATTCACACTCGTTTGAATAGAAATTAATAAAATCTCTATCAAAGAAATTGGGAAGAAATTCACATGTGGAGGCTCTCACGGCTAATTAACTTTGATTATTTAATTAAATAAAAATTTCAAATATACGTTGATATCTCTACTTAAGAATTAAAAAAAATGCAAATATATTACATATATATAGACCATAAAAAAATAAAAAAGTATATATACACAGTTCGACGTCGACGTGGCTGTAAACGACGGCATTTAATTGATATTTTACTCTTAATTAATAAAAGGAAAGTGCAATCCTTACGCCAAGAGTAATTGTTTAATTAATGTGGTTAAATTATAAGTTTAGTCCCTAAATTTTAAGCTTTGTGTAAATTTGGTTCCTAAACTTTTAAAATTATAAATTTATTCTATAAGCTTTCAAAATTTTTAAAATTCATGAATCTATTGGACATAAAATTGAAATTTTAGGGTTTCATTAAACATAAAATTCAAATTTATAATTAATAGATCAATAAATTTTTAAAAATTTTGAACTTGTCAGTGACTTATTAGACACATAATCCAAAGTTGAGGGACTTATAGGACACAAAATTGAAAGTTTAAGGACCTATTAGACACTTTTGAATGTTTAGGAACCAAATAAACACAAATCTCCAAGTTTAAGAGCTAAACTTTAATTTAACCATTAATGTATATAATAATTTTCGGCATGGGTCAATGTAAATCAGGATATTAGTCAAGTCTTATCTTTAAATATTGCCAATAAATCATAGGTGGTGATTTAATTAATCTTATAATCTTAATTAAAAAATGTTACTAAATTGTAAGATTTTTTTTTTTTTTTGAGTTCAACAACACTTGGGGTGGATGAATTCAAACTTCTGACCTTTTAATCGAGAGTACATGTCAATTACCGTTGAGTTATACTCACTTTTGATACTAAATTGTAAGTTAACCCCTAAATTTTTGCAAAGTCTATGTATATATGTTTCTAACAAGTAATTCAACTTAGGATACAACTTTTAGTTTTATGTCTAATAAACCTAACTATAAAGACTACAACTAAAAGTTCAGCTACTTATTAGAAACATTTTCAAAAGTAGAAGGCCTAGAAATTAAAAGTCTAGAGACTTGTTATAATAAAGTATAAACACTAAATAAATATGACCTCGATGAATCCTTAGTCAATGTTCATTTACCACGCTAACTTTACTTTGTGCCTGTTTGTTGAAAAAAAAACATGGCCCAAATGCCAACACGAGTTACTTCATGCTATAATTAACCTATTCTAGCACTATGAACTCATTGTGGATTTTTTCTTTTTGATTAAATTACAAGTTTAGTTCTTGGTCCCTGAACTTTAAAAACTGTCTAATAGGTCTTTAAACTTTCAATTTAGTATTCAATAGATCTCTAGCATATACAAAATTTTTAAAATTTAACTGAGCTTTTAGACATAAATTAAATTTTATGTCTAATTAAACTTTAAACCTTCAATTTTGTGTTTGTTATATATGTGAATTTTAAGAAAATCTGTCAATGGTCTAATAGACACAAAATTAAAATTTTAAAAACCTTAGACAGAAAATTAAAAGTAAAAAGTACTCCATCCACCATTGGGTGGTTGGGGAAGGCAAAAAAATCTCTATAATATGTAGAGATTCTTAAGGATTTATTAGATAATTTTTAAAGTTAAGGCCTAAGGGTCCTATTGAAGACAAAATTTATTTAAAATTCATGATCATATTAGACAGTTTTTAAAGTTCAAGAATCAAATAGACACAAATATGAAAGTTCATTAACTAAACTTTTATTTTAACTTTTTTTTTAAGTTCAAACATGTGGGGTTGATATTGGAATCTTTGACGTTTTTGGTACTAGACCTCACCCTCAAGACTATAAATAACCTCTTTTAGCACAGCAAACTCATCATGGGTTTTTCTCTTTTATTTACTTTTAGTTAAAACATATCTCTCTGGCAAATAACTTAATTCCTTAATCAAGCAGTGAAACTATATTCAGATTGCCCTTCAAAATTGAATTTAGCCCTAATAAACTTCTTTGAAAATATATGGACGAAATTTATGACATGGGGAAAAAATATTTAATTAAGAAAGTGGGTAAAATAATAAAAAAAATTAATTAATTAAATAAAAAAAAAAGAGTGGGTTAAACTTAAAGTTAAACAAAAATGAATCAAAAAAGGAAAAGGAAAAAAAAAAAAAAGTAGTTGAGAAGAGAAGAAGGGACTAATTGTACCTGCAAAGTACGCTTCTACCTGTACCTCTCAACCTTCGCTTCCATTTCAATTTCATCATCATCAATCCTTTTTTTTTTTTTTAATTTCCCATTTTCTCCCACTTTATATATAATAATTTACAAACACTCATTTTGTTCACAAACCCCAAATCTCTCAATCCCTTCTCTCTCTACACTCTCTTTCTCTCTCCTCTGCAACATTCTCCCTCCATTCCCACTCCGTTATGAAGCAGCTCATCCGCCGTCTCTCACGCGTCGCCGACTCCTCCCAGTCCCACTACTGCCTTCTCCGCTCCGATTCCGCCGGCAGCCGCCCCGGCCGGGCCCACTCCTTCCGCGCAGCCGCGGCGAGCAAATTCCGCCGCTCCAGATCATCCGATTCCACCGTCCCGGTTCCCCAGGGCCACGTCCCGGTCTACGTCGGCGACGAGATGGAGCGCTTCGCCGTCAGCGCCGAGTTACTCAACCACCCGGTTTTCGTTACTCTACTCGAGAAATCCGCCCAGGAATACGGTTACGAACAGAAAGGCGTCCTTCGAATCCCCTGTCACGTGCTCGTCTTCGAGCGGGTCCTTGAGGCCATCCGAACCGGCGACCACGACTCACGTGACCTCCAGGATCTTCTCTCTTCTCTCTCCGGCGACTTCCTCTAGGGGGGACCGTCGTCGGAAATTCCGATTTTCCTTTTTTGTTTTGTTTTTCTTTTCTTTTGTAGACATGGATGGATCGTGGATCGTCTTGGTTTTTGATGTAAATATGAAACACCCTTCCGAGATCGTTTGGGATCCGGGAAGACGAACAGAGATTTTTAGTTCTTGACAGTTTTTTTTTTATTGATTTGTAGATTGATTTTGAAATTGATACTGCATATGGGCACAGATTCGGAGTCTGGAAATGACTGAAATCGAGTTGAAATTTGAATTGCTCTGTATTATTTTTGCTGTTTGGATTCGGAGAAAGTTAGTTGGTTGTGCGCAGAAGAACAGAGAGAGAGAAAGTGGTGATTGATTTGGGGATTTTGTCGAGTGAATCTGAAAATGTTTTTGTTTTTGTAACGAAAAATGTGTTTGAAATTTTTGAAAAAGGCATGCCGTCGGCGCCTGAACTGGAAAATTAATTCTTGCCACACTTTCTCGGTGAACAAACAACCTTCGGAAATACCCACCGTACCAATGTACGAGTCCTCAGCCGCTGATGGGGGATTTTTTTTTTCTTTTTTAAATGAATATCGTTTTGTTCTAGATTGATGTATTTTTTAAAAAAAAAAATTTTAAATTTTTTTTTAAGAGGTCTGTTTTGTTACTTTATGACTCTCATTTTGGATATAACTCAACTCGGTATCATATTGACAGAAGGTTAGTAAATTGAGTCCTTAGTTATCACCTACGCGTATGGTTGAATTCAAAGAAGTAAAAAAATGTTAAGACTCTAGTAGATAATCAATTAGTTTTTGAAAATTGTGGTTGTTTTCTCGTTATTTTTCTACAATAAATTTCATATTTTTTAATAAAACCTTTAATTTTTTAGTCAAATTCCAAAAGTAAGAATAAGTTTTTGAGATTTTTTTTTTTTTTTTTGCCAATTTTCAAAACTTGGCTTGGTTTTAAAAAACATATGTAAAAAGTAGACAAAAAAACAAGGAGACCAATAGGTAGAAGTGGTATTGGTAGGCTTAATCGTCAAAAACCAAAAACCAAAAATAAAATAGTTATCAAACGGGACCTAAATTACAAGCTTAGTGTTTGAACTATCATATTTATGTCTAATAAGTTATTGAACTTTAAAAAATCTTAATATGTATTTTAGCTTTCAGTTTTATCTAATAAGTTCATAAATTTTCCATCTTGTGTTTAATTCAATCCCTAGCCTATTCGATATTCTTCGTAAAAAAAAAATTTATAGATCAATTGTATACAAAATTATAAGTTTAAGGTCTTAATAAACACAAAAATGAAAGTTCAAATGTAGTGACATTTAAAATATGAAAACCTATTAGACACTTAGACACAAAATTAAAAATTCAGATGGTAGAGCCAAAGTGAACTTGACTTAGCGATAATTGATATGTACTCTCGATCAAGAGATCATAGCCAAATGTTGTGATAGACATTTTAAATTGAGTTCAAAAACCTATTAGACACAAACTTAAAAGTAGTCTAGAGACTTATAACTATAAATAAAGTTCATAGACTAAATTTATAATTTAACAAAAAGAAAAAACACTTGGCTACACCCGTGGGCTGAATAGAAATCTCCGTCTTCCCACCATTTAATTGTTGATAATAAAGAGAAAGAAAATATTTTCTGCCTTTCCCTTTCTGCGTTATTGTCAAGAATTAAATAGTTCATACCCAAGAAAGTGCAGCCAAGTATTGTTACTTTGAACCGAAAATGGATGCTTTTGGTCAAAAGTTTTTTTTGATATAAATTGTACAAAAAATAGAAACTATTTTTGGTTGGTGGGGTCGAGGAGGAAGAGAGGAGGAATTACCGGCTAAGTTGATGAGCGAGATATGCGGTGGTGTAGGGACAGAAACGTAATAAAAAATTAGATGCGGGGGTAATTCGGGGTTCACGGGGGGAGTTTTTATAGTTTGGCTTCTTCTGCATGTGCTTCAACAATCAGAACCCGGAACCGAATATTCTATTTGACGTTAGTAGTTGGAGTTTTTTGTTTTTTTTTTGTTTTTGTTTTTTCTTTTTTCCTTCCTAACCTTGCTCTTACTTCTTCCATGCTTTTTTTTTCCCATCTTTTTCCTCCCCCCAAAAAAAAGACATATCAATTTTGGTTTATGTTTCAAGATCACTACTAAGTACTGATGTTTAATGTTGCTAAAATATATGAATTTATTCCATTTTTTGTCTTTGATATTTAAAAAAAAAAAAAAAACTTCGTTTTATTTTTTACTATTGGTTCGTTTGAATAAATTGCTTCGCTAAAAAACACTTTTGATATTTGAGCTTTTAACTTTAATCTATAACAATTTAATCCCTTGAGCTTTTGATAATTATTTGGTTCTTAATTTTTAAAAATTGTATTGTTTTTTCATAATTTATTTACAATGGTTTTCATTTTTCCTACGAAAACATTTGAATTTTTAGCCAAATTTCAAAAACATATATAAACAAGTTTTTAAAAATGACTAAATTTTACAGTGCAAGAACCACATTGTTACATACTAAAGTTTAATGACTAAATTATTACAAAATTGAAATTAAGTACATAGACTAAAATGCTCATTTCATGAAAGTTTAGTGACCAAAAGTGATTTTTTTTTAATCAGATTGCTTTAGAAAAAGAAAATCTAAATTAGAGAAAGCCATATATTAGTCAAAGTGTTAGGTTTCTTAAATATATCTATATTCATGTTAGAGAAATGAACGGTACAAGACTAAAATAGAATGAGACAAAAAATTAAAAAAAAAAGTACAAATACTTTGAAGAATTGATGCAACAAATTCAAACCTAACAGAATGAACGTCACATGAAAGATAGAGGCAAACCAAAGATACAAAAATTGGACGAAACATTATATTATAAACAATAAAAGGTATAAATAAAGTACAAAAGACATAAGGGTTTTGAAATTTGGTAGTTAATTGGCGACAAAAAATAATTTATTTTTTCAGATGGGAATAAAAAAAAATTTGAAAATTCCAAAGTAATAATAAATTCAAGGACCGTGAGGAAAAAAAAAAGGTTAGAACGTGGGGGTGGTCCCTTTGAGGGGATATTCAATGAGGTGGGGGAACTATTGCAATCAAATCCCTAAAGACAAGAAACCTTGAAGTTTCAACTTTATATTAGGTGAAAAGTAAAAATCGCCCAAAGGGTTTGAGAATAGGGAGAAAAATAAGAGAGGTAGAATTGAAGCATGGTAATAATGTATGTGTTTATTGGGACGAAATGTAATTTGTAGGAGCACGTGGTCAGCTCGAGCTATGTAAATGAGATAACTTATCAACTCGAGCATAGGTTAGTTGATTTAAGCATTAGTTAAGTTCGTTCAAAATCGTAGGTTCGAATCTTCACTCCAACCTAAAATGATGAATGAAATTTTTATACATGCTAATTAACTTTTGCTACCTATGATCTAATAGACTTTTGTTTTCTAAAATGGTATTTGTCCACAGAGATTTCTAGAGAGGAATTTAGTTCGTAGAAATGAATTTGAATTTGTATTAATTTGTGTAGTACTAATAAAATCTTTAATGTGTAATCCTCTACTGCTTTTTTCTTGAATATAGACTTTAATTTGAGAGCTTGCAAGTTTGTTCTCAAATCAAGAAAGTTTGAATCTTCAACTTGTAGTTTGTGAAGAGACAATCAGTTTCTTGAAATCCAAAATGGAGGGTGACATATTCTATTTATAGAGTTTGATAAATTGTGTATAAGTTTAAGCTTGATTGACTATGAGTCCAACTTTTGGACTTAAGCTTATTTGGACTTAACCCAATTTTTTTTAATAGTCTTAGATTACTTAAGTTTGGTCCAACCCTTTTTTAGTGAGCTCGGGCTAAATTAGCTTAGTGTTCAATCGCCATATGACATAATTTGATTGGACTAGTTTATATTGATCAATGATAGACAAGTGGCACTATTTGATTTGTCAACTTTTCATATCTTTGACTTTTAATTTAGTTTGAAAATACGTTTAAATTTGTAATTGATCCTAAATTGATCCATATATATTTTTATCATTAATTTAAATTAGTGATTGTGACAATTTGTGATTGACCAAAATTTATTATTCTAATAGTATTCTATCAAATTTTGAATTGAGTATTATTTGGGTGGTGTTTGATAATTATTTCGATCTTGTATTCTTAACATAAACTAAACATATTCTATAACTATTTCTATTTTTAAATTTTTTTACAATTTATTCATTTTTTAAAAATAATAATTGAATTAATTCTAAGAGGGGAAATAGTGTGATGTTAATTGCAATGCTACGTTTTGTCAAAGATGATTAGGTAAAGGAAATCACTCATACCAGACTTGGTACAAGTGTAATCATTTCATTGGTTGATTATTAAATGAAAAATGTTGTGGTTTAGGTTAAATATTAAAAGATTGATAGGGGCATGATAATGGATTTGATTTATTGGTGAATGAATTTTAAGATTTTTAAACTCCCTAAAAAGGGTAAAAAAGATTATATATAGATATATACCACCCTTTGACTTTAGAAGAATAACATTTTGCTTCTCAAGATTGGTTAAATTAAAATTTTAGCCATTGTGGAATTGCTTTTTAATTACATTAAAAAGGTATGAATTTCAAAAAAGAATCAAAGGAAAACTGTGGACTTTGTCCATTAATGATGTTTTTATTTGTGGATTTTTCGAAAAATTAAATGTTTTTTTTATAGTAATGATTCTCTTTTATTTGTTTTTGAAAAAGCATGTTTGTTGTTGTACTGAAAAAGAAAAAAAGAAAAGAAAAGAAAGAAAAGGATGTGAAACACCAACCATTTTTTTTATAAGCATCTAAAAAAATAATTTTACAACTTAGTCTAATTAAAAAAAAAAAGAAAATTCTAAAAAGTTACGTTATTCTATTTAAATGGTTAGTAAAGATTTCAAAACTACGTAAAAAAAATTATACATCAAAACAAATAAACGGTTGGAAGCAATGTTATTAATGTTATTATGTACATTTATTTTAAAAGAGGAAAAAACCATCACAAGACAAAAATATTTTCAAAAATAAAAAGAAAGACTATTCAACACAAACTATTTTTAAGAGAAAAAAACACAAAATATATAATTATCAAACAAATACATTACATCTCTAAATTATATTTAGATGGTATCTTTAAGAAGAAAAAAAATAATATCAATCACAAAATTGAAAATCGGTTTCTCTTTTATATATTTAGTTTACATTCAATTGTGTTGGTTTGGGAGGAGAGCAAAATGGATAATTAAAGTACAAAGAATATATCTATTAATATGTAAAAAAAAATGTATACATAATGAAAGTCATAATAAAAGATTCTGTGCAACATGAAATTAATAACAAACTTTATAAAGAGAATATATTGGAAAAATTGGAAATACCTTCAAAAAAAAAAAAAAGTTGAGCCCCAATAATAAATTGAATGGAGAAAGTGTGAAAATTGAAGATTCGAAAAAGAAATGAAGCACTTGTGTGTGTTTGATATTTTTTTTTTTTTAAAAAAAATTTAATTTTATGAGTGGGTATTGTGCATTATACTTTCCCATACTTAAAAACAAACCATAAAACTACAAATTTACAAAGTTTTATTTGTTTTATTTCATGCTCCAATCCCATCATTGGACCACTCCTCTAAAACTTTTATTCCAAATTCCATTAGTCTTCTTCAAAAAAATTACATATGAAAATTCTTCAAATGATTTTTAGTTGATACTTGATTGGTTGATGTGACATCGGTGTAACCTCTTTGTAATTTCTTTAGTTGTTATATTAATAGAAGAAAAAAAAATGATATTCTAGATATTTAATATTCTCTTCCAAGTTCTGTAGGTTAAATTACAAGTTTAGTCTTATAATTTTCAGAGTTTGTGTCAAATAAATTCATGAATTTTAATTTCCGTTTTTATATGTTTCTAAATTTTCAATTTTGTGTCTAAAAGGTTTTTGAACTTTAATTGAGTATAGTAGGACCTTGAACTTTTAATTTCGTGTCTAAGAGGTCTATAATCTATTTGACATCTTTTAAAATTCATGTATCTACCATAGAACTCTAACAGTCCGATTTTGAGTCTAATAAATATATGAATTTTTAAAAACTTCAAATAAGGCACACAAAATTTAAAAAACTTGAAGGATTTGTTATGGCCTGTTAGATGCAATCTTAAAAGTTTAGGTATTGTTTGATAACCATTTGGTTTTTAAAATTGTGTTTGTTTTCTCACAATTTTCTGCAATGATTTTCATCTTCTCTACAATGACTTTCGTCTTTCTTAAAGAAACATTGAAGTTTCTAGTTAAATTCTAAAAACAAAAACAAGTTTTTGAAAACTACTTTTTTTTAGTTTCCAAAACTTGGTTTAATTTTTGAAAACATATGTAATAAGTAGATAAGAAAATATGGAAACCCATAGGTGAAAGTAGTATTCATAGACTCAATTTTCAAAAACCAAAAACCAATAATCAAATTGTTATCAAACGGAGCCTTAAATTTTTAATTTAACTAATTATATATTGTATTAAATAATTGTTAACCTAAAAGTTCAAACTAGTAGGTTAAAATATATTCAATCTTTTGTTATATTGTAAATACCAACTAGTTAAGCCCCAAAACGAAATATTGTATATTTACAAATGGGCCCCTTGTACCAATTTTTTTTTCCTTCCGAACTGCAATAAGTAAAATAATCACGTCTGTATTGTATAGGCTTTGTTTGTTTTTGCACAACCTATAGCTTCACCTTTTCATTTCAATAATCGAAAGTGTGAAATCCCTCAAATGCCCCTAGTCACTCAATTGACAATCTTCAGCTTCTCTTTTCGGCAGCTGCACCTTCCAAACGCAACAAAAGATAACATTCATTTTATTAATTAATCATATGAATATTGGGATATAAACTGAGCTCTTTTATTATTTAGTTTATTTTTTCTTTTTGCAAAAACACACCAAATCGATATATTAATTTAAATAATTTTCATGGAAGCATTATAATAATCGATAATGCAGGAATCAACTGTTTTACATTATACAGTTAAAAAAAAAGTCTGTTACTTCTTATAAAATATTAAAAATGTCATTAAAAAAAAAGATGTTAAAACAGCCCCCAAAACTCTTACAAATTTTCACTGAGAGGCCCAAACTTGGGATATTTTTAAACCAGCCTCCTCATTCTCTTTGTTTCTGGGCTGGTTTTAGTTGGCCCAAGTGTTTTCAAGCAGTAATGGTCTTTCGTTGGGTCCATTTAGAACGGCCCATAGTGTTTAAATGGCGTTTTCGTAGTTTGAGAGGCAAAATTTATAATTTTTTTTCCGTATGTACCCTTTCTCAACTAGGGGTTATCAAAATTAACCTCCCGAGTATTAATTATATATATATTTTTTATTGGTCTGCTACCATCCATATGTATGTAATCAATGTTCAAATTACTAGTGAAATAAAATAAACAAAAATCAAAATAAAAGTTTACCCCATTTCACGTGACAGCCAGGGGTGGATTTAAGAATTGGCTCAACTTCTGGAATTTTAGTTTTTATATTTTAAATTTAAACCAACATTTCCAGAAACTTTTTTGGCTCAGTGGCAGGCTCCTCTTTCTTTTTCTTAAGATCTTTATCATGCGCAGATTCAAATTCCCGAACGCAGGTTTTAGAATATATGTGTATTTTATATTATATATATCTACCAATAATAATAATAATTTAGTTTTTTAATGTAAATAATTTAAATTCTCGTAAAAAAAATCTTTCCTATTATATTTTATATGTATATCGACTAAAAAAAATATACAAACTCAGTTTTTTATGTAAATAATATAAATCTTCTTAAAAAAAATGTTATAAATCATTTTTTCCATTTTTCTTGTACATTTATATATAAACAATCTTTCCTATTTTTTTTTTATATGTATATAGACCAATAAAGATATATTAACTTAGTTCTGTATGTAAATAATATAAATTTCCTTTAAAAAAAATCTTATAAATCATTTTTTTTTCCTTTTTCTTGTACACTTATATAAAGAAAATTAATCATACTATTAATATCAAAATATATAAACAAAAGGGTTGAAATATCATTTTTTTGTTCATATACTTTAGAACTTGTTATATTTTAGTCTCTATACTTTCAAATGTCCTAATTTAGTGTTTGTGCTTTCAATAAATTGTAAAATTAGTTCACATTGTTAGTTTATTGTTAACTTTTTTTTAAAAAAAAAAAGATAATCTCTATTAGTTTTCTGTCTATAAATTTTGGAAACATATTCACATTGTATTTTTTCTTAAATAAAATTATTATTATTATTTTACCAAGTTTGATAAAAATTAACTCCAAAACTAACAATAATGATTAATTTTAAGATTTGTTTTGAAATTACATAGACTAAATTTGGACATTTAAAAGTTTAAAGACTAAAATGGAATGAGACTCAAAGTACAGAGACCAAAATGATATATTAACAAAACTAATATATCAATGTGTTCAAAATAATCTTTATGCAAATTCAATCCCCCCTGACATTAAGTTTTGGATCTGCCACTAGTGACAGCAATTGTAAATTTGTAGTTCATGGGAAGAACGTGACCTGGAAAGACAAGTAAAACTTGGGTACTAGTGTGATACTTGCCACACGATCTCTGATGCTTAAGTCAGATTAGGAGAAAAATGAGTGCAACAAGCGTTTAAGGTTTAGGAAGAGGATAGGACTTATCTTCTCAAGGTGGAAAAAGGGTATTTATATGACATTTCCTTTAGGGTTTTTTTTTCTGTCCTTTCTCAATTAGGAAGAGGGTGAACCAAATTGAGTCAAATTGGGGGACCACGATTAGAGATGTCCACTTTCCTCGTGGGGACAGGGTCCCTCGGGGACCCTCCTTAACGGGGATGGAAATCCCTATTTAGGTGGGGAATGGGGGAGGGAGTGGGGGAAAAAATTTCTCCACGAGCTAAATGGGGACGGGGACGGGGAATGTATATGTGTATATTCATGTCATTTAAAGTTTTATTGTTAATGATTTAGATAATTAGATATGTTTGAATTATATAGTTAAATATTTAAATTATATTTATGGATTAATTATATAATTTGATATGAAATATTGTATTGTTTCTATTACGAGATTTAAGAATTTTATCTTTAAATAGAGTTTTTTTTTAAAAAAAATAGAAAATTAACTACTTAAATGAAAATTTTTCGTGAATAATTAACAATCTAATTGAAAATTAATAAATATTTCTCATAGGAAGTTAACTATTTGAAAATTTATTAAAAAAATTATTTTATTTAATTGAGATTGAAAAAAAGAAAAAAAAATTAAACGAGGAATAATTCCCAGCGGGAAATCTGATCCCCACGAATTCCCAGCGGGAAATCTGATTCTCACAAATTCCTTGCAGAGAATCCCCACCCAGATCCCCGCAAAATTTAACGGAAAATTTTGCAGGGATGGGGATTAAAATAAGGGACGAGGAAGCCATCCCCGTCCCCGCCCCACCTCGTGGACATCTCTAATCACAAGCTAGGAGCACGTTGGCCACATGCCTTCGAAGGAGGCTGACTAGGTGTGGTTGAGGCCGAGCACAAGGGGTTTGGGCAACCTAAATCTCTCTCTTTCCTTTCATCTTTCGGGCTTGTGTGTAGATGTTGGCCTGTGTGTTTGTCCCGATTGGGCTCCTTCCACGTAATTTCATCTCTAACTTCCTTAATATTTTGGGTTGATCCCTTGATCCAATTTCACCCATAACAATACACAAGTCTAAGAACTAAAAAAAAAAAAAAAAAGAGAGAATACAATTTTTTTTTTCAATTCAACAAAAAATGGAGGTGAGGGGCGGATTGGACTTGAATCTCTAATATCTCTTGATCGAAAGACCACGCTTTATGCCAGTTGAACTATGCTAAGTTTGGCAAAAAAAAAAAAAACAATTAAAAATATTGAACAATCACCTTTCTGTATTTTTTTTTTAAAAAAAAAACTTATGAAAAAAAAAATCCAATAAGATAAATAAAAGAAGAAGAAAACAGGAATTAAAAAAAAAAAGACAAAAAAAAAAAAAAGAGGACGAAAGTCTAGAAGAATTTGTGAAAAAAAAAATGTAGTCAATGAAACCGTTTTTTTTTTTTTTAACTAAGAAGAAACCACCCACTACTATATATGCGAGTTAGTTATTTAAAAAAAAAACATCAATTTAATTTTAAATAGAAAAATACCAAAAGTTTATTTTTGAAATGAACGAAAAAAATTGGAATCTGAAATTTGATCGAAAGTGCATTAATGATAAAATGAAAAGGGGAACAGCATAATTGAATATGGTAACCCACGAAAGACTAATCCTATTTTTTTTTTTCATTTATAAAGTTAACAGAAAAATTAAAAATCATCACATTAATTTTTTATATATTTATTTATTTTTAGTTCATCAAACATTAGATGTGAGGTGAAGCTCTTCTTGGAAAAAGATAATAGATACCTTGTCCACCGAACTTATTCAATACAAGTTTAGCTTAGTGATTAAGGTATCTCTACTTCCTTTAAATGAAATTATGTTTGAGTGTTCACCCTATATTTTTGATGTAACATTCTTAAAAAGAATGTATATATACTTTTATGATTTAATATTCTACAACTTAACTCGTAATTCTATTTTTTAATCAACATTTAATGAGACATATATTTTTAATTCCTCTAAAATAATCAAGTTTATCTTATAAAATGAAACATTTCCATAAACAATAAAGCTAGGGGAAAATGAATTTTGAGAGGATGTTTGGTGAAGATAGTTATGTACATTAATTTTAGGTGGGTGAATGGAGACATCTTAGTTAGATAAACATTTTTATCATTATTAAAAATTCAAGAAATCCAAAGCCTGACGAAATGATGACTCCACTATATCATCATTAATTCCATTAGTCAAACATTAAACTAAATAACAACTTTTAATTTATTTTTTTTAAAAATTACTAAAAAAAGTCCCACAATTATTATTTATGAATATAAGCTATGTACTATAACATATCTAGTAAAAATAGGTTAAGACTTTTCAATCATTGCCTTAAAAAGAGATGGAAGATTATTCATTACGTGCTTAATATAGTAGGACGATGATGGTTTAAATAGGAATAATGATGTCTTTATGATAATTTTCCAACACTTCTAAGATAATAAGAGTTATTTTTCTAAATGGTCGGTTTGAACTTCGAAGATTGTATTCAATTCTATTTGAGGTCAAATCAATATATTTAAGTCGTCACGCTATTGAAAAATGGGAATTAAAAAAAATGATTAGAGGATATTAACATTTTTAATAATGTATTAATTAATTATTTAGAATTGGACAAAAATAGTTATATTACAATTGATTTATTTAAATGAATTGAATTAAATAAATGGGAGACCGGCTAGCACAAAGATGGTGAAAAGAACATTGAAATGCAATAAATTTTACAAATATTTAGGAGTGTTATATATTTGCATAATTTGTTTGAGATCACAAAAAAAAAAAAAGTTTACTTAAATAATAGAGGTTGTTGTTGCCAAATTTTGGACATGAGAAATCTCACTTGAACTCCACGTGACAATGACGGTGAATTTGTATTCTTGGAAAAAGAACATGGCCTGCAAGACAAGAAAAACCTAGACATTGATGTGGTGTAGGCCACATAGGCTCTGATGCTTCAGTCAGAGAGGTTCTTTAGACAGAATTAGGTAGTTCTATGAAAGTTTTGGAGGCTGGAATGAACTTACTTTGCTCTCCCCTCTAAGGAGAGCTTAAATACCTTCATTCTTAGGATTTTTCGTGGGTTTCTGTCTTTGTATGAGGAAAGGAAAGATCGAACAGGGCAGGACCGAGGGCACACAAGCCATGAGTGACCGAGGCAAAGCCCAAAACTGGGCCTTGGGAATCTGGTCGGCCTCGGCCGGGCCGACCACGGGCTTGGGCCAAGCCCAAGCCGGTTTCTTCTCCCTCTCATTTTGGGCCGGTCCTCTGTCGATTTTGGTCCTTTTTAGCCCTTCGTTGCAGCTCTTTAGTCAGCCTGTTTTTATTGCTCCAATTTCACCCATAACAGAGGTATTTACCCAAATAGCATAATATAAATACCATATTATAAATATGGATTTTAAAATATAGCAAGAAGTTTAAAATTTTACAAATATTTCTCAAAAAAAAAGAAAAAGAAATTACAAATAGTTTGAAATTTTTGGATTAAAAGTATATTTAGTAGCAATCAAAATTTACTTTGACTATTTTTACAATTTTGTGAATCTCGTCTCTCCCCTTTTGAAAACTACACTTTAATATGGTCAATTCTACAATTAAGTTATTTCTAAAAGCGTTGTAGAAAATTCTAATCAAACTCCATAATTCTCTTGAGAAAGAAAACATGTTTGGTTTTGAAATTTGTCTAAGATATGAAAACTTTTTAAAAAGAAATAAAAAAAATAAAAGCATAAAAAAATAATTGGTAATGAGTGGCAAAAAATTCCGAGAGGATTATCAATCATGCAACTTGAGGAAGATCACAAATTAATATGTAGGGCCACCCTCAGTAAATTTAGTGCATCATCAAATTCGCACACCAAAAATTAGGGGTATACACGGGTCGGGTTGGGTTGGGTTGCGTTGGAAGAATTTTTGGAACCACCTCGAAAATTTGGGTTGGTCTGGTTGGCTACCCGAATGACCCGATCAAAGGTTGCAACCCAACCCAACCCTATATTTTCCGATTGGGTTGGGTTGGGTTGCCGGGTTGATTTTTTTAAAAATAATTTTCTTAATTATTTAAAATAATTTTTACTTGAATTAATAACTAAAATGACATAAAATTCAAATATCAAACTTCAAAATTCATAACATCTTAATATTCATTACAATCTTAGATGAAATACATTAAAAGTTTACAAATAGTTCATTTATAATTATATATATAAAAAAATAAAAAATAAAAAAATCAAACTTTGGGTTGGGTTGGGTTGGGTCGGGTCAACCCTAAAAAGGACAACCCGAGAACCGACCAAAAAATTCGGTTATCTAAAATTTTAACCCAACCCAAACCGAAAAAAAACTTAACCCAACCCAACCCTTACAATTTGAGTTGGATAGTCCGAGTTGCTCGGGTTACTGGGTTATTTGTACACCCCTACCAAAAATCAAGGAAAATACACCAAAAAGTAAATTTAAAAAAAAAAAAAAAAAAAAAAAAAGGATAAATTTGACAAGCCATATTTGTACGAAATATTGCCTATTATACTGAAAAAATGGTCTGCAAGTTTAAATGATACACATACAAATCCCAATGAACCCATCTCCCCTCCCCCATTAAAGGCTTTCATATACTTTTTGGTCGGTCAACTTTTTATTTCTTTTATTTTCTTTTAATTTTCAATTCACAAAATGTTTTAAATGTTGAGATTTATGATATAAAAACTCATAATTAATGATTTATTTAATAATTAATAATAAATTTGATTATTTTATTTGTAATATAATATTATTTATTATATGAAAAATATAAGGTTATTAGTGTAATCTTGTACAATATGTAATTGATATACGAGAAGATCATGTTCAAGAAATAACCTGCATGGTCATAGTATATGGATAAGGTTGGGTACCTTATATCCTAGCAACACTATTGATACGACCCACTTTATAATAGTTACAAATGATTTGATCCAAATCGTTCATGTGAAAACATGTGAGTGGGAGTATTTTACACAATAAGTTTGTATAAGACTGGACCACAAAATATTTAATCTCTCTTTATAAATCTGTTAATTGAGAAAATTAATATTTTATCAAGATGATCATATGCGACTCGATCTTAATTCTGAGTAAGTTATGAACTCCTGCCTGTGAGGGCTTGTCCTTTAATTTGCATGGGTGAGAGTGACTTTTGTAGCAAATTCAATCAGCCTACCATTTTGGGGACTTGACCAAATAGGCAGCTGGGAACATAATCTCACAAGATAGAATTCACTCATTTCCATATAGGGTAAGTAGATGAGTAATTCCCTTAAGTGTTGATTTCGGGACTTGAACAATGATGCCCCACCCTCTCACTGGCCCAAGCAGGACTTAGTTTATGATTGGATCATAAACAAATTGTTTATTAGAGGATCAGTGGTACTTAAGGTGCAATATGTAATTACAGGGGTAAAATGGACTTTTGACTCAATTGTAATTACGAACAACTTGTGAAGGATCGACTTGCATGTAGTGATTGTATCTATGGACACAACTTGTCCTACAATGCATAAGAGTGCAACTCTAGGTCTATAGTAGAGTGACCATAGAGTTAATGAATGAAAATTAATTAATTAAATAGTTTAATTAATTAATTTTGTATCATTGGAGCTTATAATCTGTAGATTCATAAGGTCCCCTTGCTAGCTCATAGTAACACTAAAAAATCAATTTAGTTGAAAGAAAATTTTGAAATGTTCAAATTAATATTTAATTTGAAGTGTTCAAATTAATATTGAATATATTAGATATATTAAATATAAAAGAGGAAAATATATTTATTGTATTTGATACATTAAATATTATAATTTGAAATGTTCAAATTAATATTTAATTTGAAGTGTTCAAATTTATATATTAGATATATTAAATATAAAAGAAGAAAATATATTTATTGTATTTGATACATTGAATATTAAAATAATTAATGTATATTAGATACATTAAATAAAAGATATTTATAAAATTTGAATAAGATTCAAATAAATAATTATCATAGGAGATTTGAATGAGATTCAAATCAATATATGATATATTTTAATAGATTAGATGTTAAAATATAATATTTTAATTATGGCAAAGATTTACCTTTAGTCTCTATAAATAAGACCCCTTGATTGAGCTATTAGAGATAACACACATTTTCTCAATAGAGAATTAAAGAATTCTCTCTAGACCTCCTTCTCTCCAATCCCTTGTGAATTTTCTTTCAAGAGGCTCCCATAAGCCTTGAAAGATTTTGTGGAGGAGATAAAAACCCGCCAGAAATATCTCCATATTTACTCCAAATAAGTTTGCTTAATCTTATTTTTTTTAGTTTAATTTTAAATAAAATCAAAGACGATCCAATGCTTCTGCTGCGATGTGAAACGTTCATTCCTTCATTAAATCAATTAATTTTTTCTTGCTTCGTTTAAGTGTTTACTAATGCACCATTCTTGAGGGTCAAGAATACTATTCATAAGAAGAGATATAAATGTCTGACTACTTGAGTTATGTTAGTAATTCTTATTATAAAACGTGATTTAGAAGAAGTTTGGAATACCATTACCCTTGTGGAGTAAACTGAAGTTCAAGAGATGAGTTCTGGTGTCGGTGTACGAATCGCGAAAAAGGTCAAGGTGTGAGCCACATAACATCAGCGCAGCTTGAAGGTCGTAACAACGCCAATCAGGAGAGCGCGTGATTCTAACTGAGAATCACACAAGGAACGCCTAGAATCCAACCAGTAACGTTTAGAATCAAGCATGCATTTATTTAGGTCGTCGAATAACGCACTATAAATACCCACAAGGCCATGAAGGAAAAGTACAAGTGAAATACTTCGATGTATACCAATAATCACCTCGACTTGACACTAACTCAAGCATCGGAGAGTGTTCAGCGAAGCGTCACACTGGTGCTAGAAAAATCTTGATTCATGTGTTGCGGTTGGGAGGAAGAGTGGAAAAGATCAAGATCATATCCATGCAACAATAAAGTTAGGTTAAAGATTTTAAAAATGAGTGAATATAGTTAAAATTAGGGTATGTTTGGTTGGTGATTAAAAAACACGAAAACAAGGAATTGAATTGAATGAAAAATTAAGCTATATTCTATACTTTCATTGTTTTTAATAATACATTTAACGGTAGATTTAGAATTTGAAAACACTCCAAACATTGTTTTCAAAATTTTCCTTGCGAATCCAATGTCATTCAAACACTACTTTCATAAATAAACTCACTAAACAAAAATCCACACAAGTCCTTAGAAACAAAAATTATAATCCACCAAAATGAAGCATTTATACTTTTTGAAAGAAAAAAAGAAGAAAAAGAAAGAAGAAATAAGAAATAAAGAAAGAGGATGTCAGAGGCATTATTTTAGTGTCCTTTAGGGAAAGAGTTAAATGCAAGACAATTACAATTCATTGAAAGAGAGTTGTCAATATCTTTTTTGGTTATCAATTTTCATCTGTTTCTTTTCCTTCTTCCACACACCACTTGTATCTTGTTTTGTTCTTTCATCTCATCATAGATTTTTGAAGCCATCATTGCATATGCTTCAATGACCCACCAAATTTCAATTTCTTTCTTCTTCAATTCTACTTTCTTTTTTTCTTTTAACCAAAAAAAAAAAATCATGTAGTTTTTGCACTTGAACTTGTGTGATTGAGAGAAGAGAGAATATATATACATCCAAAAGTACCTTCCTCTCTTTTGATGGATAATTGTTTTGGACTTCACATTCTCATTATCATCATTTGTTCATTAATATCTTTTAATTGTTGTTTTGTCACTTCATT
Organism: Trichosanthes truncata; assembly: GCA_033996785.1. NCBI lineage: Eukaryota > Viridiplantae > Streptophyta > Magnoliopsida > Cucurbitales > Cucurbitaceae > Trichosanthes > Trichosanthes truncata. The sequence continues at coordinate 22,710,466 of JAWPNB010000008.1, read as the reverse complement.
TTAAAATTTTGATTTGTGTACTTTTGACCTAAATCAATCCCCACTTTCCCCCTTCACCTTCACCTAAACCTTTTGCATGCATGAACTTAACTTCTCCAATCATACTAACATCACATCTTTTCAAACTTTCTCCTATAATTTTGATTTATTCTTCTCAAATCATTTTAGTGCATGTGGCTCATTTTCCAATAATGAATTATTTAACCAAAATTTGATACAAACTATATCTTTTAATTTGTTTATTCAATTAATCATTGTTTGGTAAAATTGATTGTTTAATAATTTAGATAAAATTAATTTTTGAATCACGTTGATTTGTAAAAGCTATTGCTATTAAGAGTAGCTTTTAGATTTGGCTTCTATAAAAATTCGGTGTAATTGAAAAAAAATTAATTCTTTTTTTAATCATTTTATATCTTATCTACAACAAAAGTTTTTTTAAAAAATATTATTCTTTACAATTTATCTCATCTCATTTTATCATTTTTATTTTTAAATTTAATTTGTTGCTTCTAATTTAATTTTCTTCCTTTTTTGTATTTAAACTAAAATTATATTTTGTTTGAAACAATTTTTTTTTATAACAATTGTTTTCATGATATTTTTATCAAATTATTTAAAGTAAACAAAATTATCAAATTATTTATATTGAGGTATGGAGGTTTGAAACTCTGTTATCAAGGAAAAAAGTATATGTCAATTACCGTTGAGTTATGTTCATGTTGGTTAACACATTAAAATATAGCATTCCATTATTTAAGATATAAAATGACATGAGTATGAAAATTTAAGCATAATAATATGATTTTTATTAGTTCAAACCGTTATGAGGTGGATGACCAAATCATCGACATTAAATATAATAATAGATATCTCATCTACTAAGCTATATTCGAATTGACAATAAAAAAATACAATTTAAACTTTAGAAAATAATATGAATTTTTTTCTTTTCTTGAATTCAACTACTGCAAGAGTGAAGATTAACCATTAACGTTTAAGATGTTATCAAGTAACTTATCCACCGAACTATATTTCGACCCCCACGAAAAATTAATCAAAAGGAAGGCAATAAAGAGTGAATAGAGGTACAAAAACAGCTAACCAAGTTGGGGGACCCAAGTAGAAAAAAAGGTTTTTGGGGTTGTGGAGTAGTAATTGTGTATGTCTTTATTTGCCATAATTAAGTTTTGACGCCTTATGAGTCTTTAAATGCCATTGATGGCTCTGATTTATTTGCCTGAACTAACTTTACTTCATTTGACACTTTGATGTTGACTACCAAACTAAAGCCCCCCTAATTTCCTCTCACCATATTATATAAATCTATTTCTAATACATTATTGTTTTTCATTTCCAAATTTATTCTAATCTCCTTTATTTTTTTCCCCTTTCATTTGGAACTAATGACTTAGATTTCTCACCAAATCCCTTATGTTCTATTTTTGATTAGTACAACTTTAATTAATTAAGGAGGTGGTCGTGCTAATCATCATTCATGGCTTATCTTCATTTCTTATATGATCATGTGCAATCTTTTGAATCAAATTAATGCACTTGGCACTTGTGAGAAATTATTGTTGATGTGTTTTCATTCCTATAATTATTAGTTTCCCTGCTCAATTATTAGAATCAGGCATATGCTTGAGTTTTGCACTGATGACGATATTTTCTCTACTTGAGTTTTGATGGTGGGTGTGAGACGATGTTTTCGAGAAGAGATAATGTGACAACATTAAAAAAAAACATAAATAATAATTTTTTGTATGCCCACTGTTTAATATGGTTGAATTATTAAATTCATTTTTCAAAAGAAAAAATGATGACATGAACTAAATACAACTATTTGTATTTGATATCATTGAAAAAGAAAGAGCTCTTAAAGCAACTCATCCTAGATCAAAATAATTACCGTACATGATTTAATAACTAATTAAGATTTATGTTTAATAATTGATTAAGATTTATCTCATTAATTAGATAATCAAACAAATTAAATTAGATGGTACCACTAATTGAAATCGAATCTCAAACGTTGATGCGACTCAAATTTATGATTTTATGAACTAATATGAAAGTACATCAAATAATCAATAACAATTTTTCCCCAATATTTTCTATTATAAGTAACCATTATCAGTACTGAAAAAAAAAACCATAATCAAAATTAAATGCGTTGAGTTTAAATTCTCAAAATTTCTCCAATTCTCAAAATTTCTCCAATGTTTGAGAGGAGCTTGAACTTAGGATTCATTAAAAATAAATAAAAGTTAGTTGAAGGAAAATCTATAATTAAAAAAAAAGTCATTAAAGTCATTGGGAAACGTAGGTAGGGAAAGTATGATAAAATTTAATTGTCATTAAATGAGAGTTTGGTATAAATATTTATGAATTGGGGTTTGCATAATTAAGTTTTGGAGCAATCAAACTCTCTCCATTAACACCTCCTTTTGGAAAGTATAAATTTGGTTGAATGCCCTTTTCATTCATTTATACTTTGCAACTACATCCTCCCTCTAATTTTATATCTTTCTTTTATTATTCTTCATTTATGATCCCATTTTCATAATATGGTTTTGAACTTTAATATCTTCATTAATCAAGATGTTTTTGATTGAATCACATGACACATGTTCGAAATAATGATGTTCTTGATGGATTGATCATTTAAACTAGATTCTTTTCCATCTACTTACAAATGAAGACTTTTTTATATAATAATAATATTTTTTTATTAATTTAAATATAACTCAACTGATTAAAGTATTGGTAACTGCATTTAAATGAATGATATTCGAATCCCCACCACCACTACTCCCTATTTCAGGTTTAGAAAGGTTAAATTAAAAATTTTATCTCTAAACTTTCAGAATTATGTTTAATAAATTCGTGAATTTTCAATTTTATGTTTAATAACATCTTTATTTATAAGACATTTTTAAAGTTTAAGAATTTAGTAGATGCAAACTAAATAATTTAACAACATATAAAACACTTTTTTTAAAGTTCAAGGATCGAAAGAACACACGATATTAAAAGTTTAGGCCCTATTTGATTACAATTTTATTTTTGGTTTTCTGGTTTTGAAATTTTAACTTATAAATACTACTTCCACTCATATGTTTCTTTGCTTTATTTTCTACTTTTAAAAATATTTTCAAAATCAAGAACAAATTTTAAAAACAAAAGAAAAGTAGTTTTTAAAAACTTGTTTATGTTTTGAAAATTTCCTAATAATTCACACGTGTTTGCAGAAATAGTGAAAACATACCATAGAAATTGAGGGGGAAGTAAGTATAATTTTGTGAAATAGAAAACTAAAAACAAAATGGTTATAAATGGAGCCCAAAAAAATTTGTTTTCAACCTTTCTTCATTAATTTTAAAAACAAAAAAGTAAATTGGTTGCCAAAAATACATGTTAAAAAACCAAAAACAATACCAGAAAACTAATTGGTTATCAAACAGCTCCTCAGAAATTTATTAGACATATTTTAAAGTTTAGAGATTTATTAAATACATAATTAAAAATCAATTTAGAAACCTATTCATAACTTTTTAAAATTTAGTAATTTATGAGACCAAACTTTAAAAGTTTGCAATTTCACTTAAAAGAATTATAAAAATTAAGCTTGTTGATTAATAATTTTGCAACTAAGAAGTTGTCTGTCCATTATTTCAAAAAAGAAATATTTTAAGCTCTGTTTGATAACCATTTAGGCCTCGTTTGATAACCATTTGGTTTTTGGTTTTTGAAAATTAAGCCTATAAATACTATTTTCACCTATGGTTTTACTTGTTTTGTCATCTATTTTTTACCTATGTTTTCAAAAACCAAGCCTTGTTTTGAAAACTAAAAAACGTAGTTTTCAAAAACTTGTTTTTGTTTTTAGAATTTGGCTAAGAATTCAAATGTTTCCTTAATGGAGATGAAAACAATTGTAGAGAAATAAGGAGAAAACAAGTTTAATTTTCAAAAACCAAAAACCAAAAACCAAATAGTTATCAAACGGGGCCTTAGTTTTTGGTTTTTTGTTTTTGAAAATTAAGCCTATAAATACTACTTTCACATATGATTTTCCTTATTTTGTTATCTATTTTTTTACATATGTTTTCAAAAATCAAGTCAAGTTTTGAAAAACTAAAAAAAGTAGTTTTCAAAAATTTGTTTATGTTTTTGGAATTTAATTAAGAATTCAAATGTTTTCCTTAAGAGAGATGGAAATTATTGTAGAGAAATTGAGAGAAAACTAGCTTAATTTTCAAAAATCGAAAACAAAAAACTGAATGGTTATCAAACGGAGCCTTAGAAATGAGAGATTATAAAGGTATGTGAGTCATTGTCTGACACAGTGTGTTTGGATTGTACTAAGAACAAAATATAAGGTATGATGAAGAGTTTATCAAAACTCCATTTATTGACCCAACTCTCTGTGACCACAACATTACACTTTGCATTTATATATACCAACTTCACTCTTCCTTATCCTTTTTCCCCCTTCAATTATTACTTCTTCACAAGAGGTTTTTTTAATTTTAATTTTATTTTATTTTAATTTTAATTTTAATTTTAATTATTATTATTATTTTTTAGAACATTTCTTCACAAGAGATAGAGACACACTATTTTGCTTTAAAATCTACCCATTATATATCATCATATTATTTTTATAAGAAAACATTAATGTTGCAACGATATTTTTAAAAACATATTATTTAATTATGTTCAATTTTATTTAATTTTATTTCAATGTATCTAATTACCAATAACAATAGTAGTTGGTGGCCGACTATAAATAATGCACCTTATATTTTCATCCTCAATTAATATAGACAGAATTCAATTCTTCAATTAATAGAGGTTCATTAAAAATAGCATTTACCATACGTCCAACATAGCTCAAATATATATATATATATATTTTCTTTTAATTTAGTCCAAACAATATGTTGGTACAGATGTAACCTCTTCATGAATATACTTTGATTTCACCCAAGAAGAAAAAAATTGAATACTAATGGGAAACCATAAATTTTCTTAGGAAATTGTCAAAAATAAATAAATAAATATTCTTAGGAATAGACAAAATTTTATAATTGAGCTTTTCATATAAAACAATTTTGAAAATTTAGATATGTATTCACCTTGAATACTCATGATTCACCTTGAATACTCATGATTTTTCTTTTGTCCAGTCGATATGGAGTATGTTAGTCGGGTTGATAACAAAGCTATATTTTTTATTAGTAAGGTATAAATGTTTTTGCGATGAATATTAATTTAACGAAAACAACTAATTATAATAGATAATTGAGAGATAAAATTATCATATAATAAATCTTACTAAGAATTGAAATCCCCATCTTCCCTTTTGCATTTTTTTACATATAGTTTCTACAGCTACCCAAAAAAAAAAGGAAAAAGAAAAAAAAAAATCTATGTCTTCGAGCAGATAATTTGTGTCCCTCCATCTACAATAACAATACTTTTCCATCTCTTTGAATCAAATCGAAACGTTAAGATCAATCCGAGGTTTCTTCGCCGCCGGCAACGGCACGACGGAGCTACACCGTGGACACGTCGGATTGTTCTTCATCACCAACACATATGACAAACACCCAGGGCAGCCGGCCGCGATCGGAGCCGCCGCCGCCGCATCCGAAGACGACGACAACAGAGATTTAAAGTTGTCTTCTTCTTGAAACTCTCTCGCGGCCGCCGCTGACGACGACGACGACGAATACGACGGCGACGGCGACGATTTCCACAGCGACGACCGTTTTCTGATGGGGTGTTTCTCAGCCCGTTCGAGCGCCGATTTGACCTTATCCAAAGTACAAACGCTCTGATAGTTACTCCTCGGCGATGGCGACGGCGACGGCGACGACGACACCAGTTTCAAATCCAAATTGGTTTCGTCGACGAAATGATTCGACAATTGGAATTTGGAGTAATTGAACGACGGCGGAAAGTTCAAATCTTGAAGCTTTGGCACTGTTTGATTCGTTTGATGGTTGTTGAAATCTTGAACATTGCATCTTTGAATGAACATTTTCCCTGACTGAAATAATTCAAAATTCAATTAATTAATCCCCAAAATAAATAAATAAACCCATCAACTAATTGAACACTGCTTAATTGACTAGGACTCTGTTTCATTGCCGTCTAAAATTGCACACAAAATTCCAAAACATTGTTTCATAATTTAGCGAAAAATCCAAAACGGGTCTTGATCAAATTAAAGCTTATCAAATATCTAGAGCCACATAATAATAGGCTCAAAAAAAATTAAAAAAAAAAAAACCCAAATTTTCAATTAAAAAAAAAAAAAACACAGAGGCAGAAGAAAAACACTTAAAGGGAAAATCGTACCTTCAAGTCGAGTCTTTTTTCCCAGCCGGAAGGAACTTGAAGGTCGAGGTCCAATTCTTGGGGCTCCGAAAATTTGGAATAGCCTCCGCTGAGTAAGTCTCGGGTGATCAGAGGCGGTAATTTCTCGGGGCCAGGTTCGTTTCCGACCGTCCGATGACGGTCGTCTTTGTTGTAGCCTGTAAGAACTCGCACGAGCGAGCTCACTTCGGCGGCCATTTTTTTTGAGAGAGGAAGAGAGAGAAAGTAGAGAGAGAAAGAGAAATGGGAGTGTCGGTTTTCTTGTACAATGGCTGCAGAGAGGTCTCTATATATGGTAGAAAATTAGCTGGCCGTTATATAAATTATTAAATTAATGAAGTTTTAATTAAAGTTTTTTTTTTTTTTTTTAAATCTTGTTAAATTACTTTTTCTTTTTAGGTACATGTTTAGTTTTAAAATTTTTAAATTTATGTCTCGTCCTTTTAATTCTATGTCTAATAAATCTCTAAATTTTGAAAAATGTTTAATAGATAACACTCTTAATTTTGATATGTTCTTAAATTTTCAATTTGTGTCTAATAGACCATTGATCTATCCAAAATTTTCTAAAATTCACGAATATATTAAATACAAAATTTAAAATTTAAGGTCCTATTATACAAAAAAAATTACAATTTTATGTCTAATAGATCAATTAATTTTAAAATTTTCAAATACGTTAGAGACTTCTTAAACATTTTTTTAACTTCAGTGACTTATTGACATAAAATTGAATGTTTAAGACTTATTAGACACCAACTTAAAAGTTCAAAGGCTAAATTTATAATTTAACATTTTTTAATCAAAATTTGAAATTGTTACTTGGGTAAATATATGTTTTAATTCATATATATTCTTTACAAAATTTTTGAATTTATTTTTTTAGTACAACACATGAAAAGAAGTAAATTTGAGTCTCCTAACCTCAAAATGAGTAAATGTTACGTTGGCTACAAAGTTTTGATTTTTTGGTTTTAACAATATTGGTTGATGATAAACTTATATGACATAATACTTAATATTTAATAAGTTGATAGAAATTTAGGAGTAACTATGCCACTTAATAGAGTAAATTCTATAATTCTTCCTACCAAATTTCTTAGAAATTGACAGGAAAATCGAGTTTTCCTTTTTAAAAAGATCTAGTTTGTTATCTAAATATTTTTCAATTCACTAATTATCATGTTATATAAGTTTATGATTAACCAATTTTAACACATCCCAACATGATATAATTGAAAAATAATAAAACTTAAGAGATTAAGTTGAAAATTTTAAAATAAAATAGACTAAATTGAAAAAAGATCTAGTTTGTTATCTAAATCTTTCTCAATTCACTAATTATCATGTTATATAAGTTTATGATTAACAAATTTTAACACATCCCAACATGTGAAAAATAATAAAACGTAAGAGATTAAGTTGAAAATTTTAAAATAAAATAGACTAAATTGAAAAAAAGAAAAGAAAAAAACTTGGTAACATTAGGGACTAAAATATAAATTCAACGGTGATATTGTGATGATAATGATAATGAAAAAAAAAAAAGAAATAAAAATTATAGGGGAAGGAGAAATGGATTTCCCCAATGGGAGCATCTCATTAAAGAAGAGAACAATAAATAAGGAAGAAATCAATTCAAAAACTTAGAAAGAGCCACCACCTAAGTAATGGACGCATTTATTGCCCACGAAAACTTTGTGCTTGGGGCTTTTCTTTCCATATTTAATGTTATTTTCTATTCAATTTTGTCTTTTTGTTTTTTTTTTCACTCCCTAAAAAAAAACAATTTTGAATTTCGTCCCTTCATTGGTCTTAGTCAAGCCCTCTATCTGATTTTAAATCTTTCTACAAAATTGGCACAACAGCCCAAATGAAATTCAAATTTATTCAATTTTCATTATGCAAAACCTTCATATTAAAAACGTCAAGTGGATAATTTAAACACATGTAACGTATAATTTATTGTTAATATTATCATTGGTGGGTCATGATGTCCATATTAATACCTATATTGAGGATTAATTAAAGGGTAAACAACAATTAATAACTTTTTGTTAAAAAAAAAAATAGCTTTACGTTTTAGCCATTTGTAAATTTTTTGTTTTTTTTTGGAGTTATTGTTCATGTTACTCTTATATCTATAAAGTGCTTGCAATTTAGTACTTTTTTTCCAAGCAATTAACTTTTTAAGATAATACCACTTCAAATATAGATGTAATAAGGTCAAAGTAAACATAGTTCGATGATAATTAACATGTATCGTCGACCAATAAGTCAAAAGTTCAAATCTCCCACCATTAAATGTTGTTATATAAAAAGAAAGGTAGACGTAACAAGAGAAATATTTATATTCAATATAAAATAAAAAAAGTAATAGATTATTATTTATCTTAATTTTCTAAAATGACACATGAGCTTGTTATTTATTTGTTTTTTCTTTAAATCTGACTTGGACTTTTTTGTTAGTATATATTAGTATATATTGATAAAAAGAAAAGTTGACTTTATGAGTAAAATGTACAATTTTATGAGTTGTAACTTGTAACATGTAAGGACTTCTATTTTTGTTTTTTGTTTTTTGAATTCTCCTTATGTACAAGATATTATGAGTCGTAAATATGATATCTTTAAAAGAGTAATATGTACTTTTTAATTCTGCAAAAACAAATAAACAAGTACCATTTCAAATTTTCATACTACTAATTATTAGTTAAATATTAAAAGTGACTTTGAAATGTCTAAAAAGAAAGTCTAAAAATATATTTTCTAAAAAATAAGTATATTTGGACGGAGTACTTTATTTTAGTTTGATAATACATAAAAGCAAAGATTCAATTTTTTAACATTTTGATCGATGGTTTATATATTAACTAGTTGATCAATTAATGCTTATTTTAAAAAGTACTTTGCAAAAAATATACTTTTATTAGGATTCATTCAAAACTCATTATATGGGTAAGAAGTAAGAGTAAGCTTTTGTAATTTAATAAAATTAAATGGTCAATCTATTGATCTTAATTTTAAGATTAGTTGCGATTCAATCACAATTAGCAACAAGTTTAGGCCCATTCTATAAAGATTTCATTTTTGGTTTTTCTATTTTTAAAAATTATACTACTTACTCACAATATTGTTAGCTGTGTGTATCACTTTTCTTGAAACACACATGAGAGTTCTTAGCTAAATTTCTAATTATAAAACAAAAATGTAAAAACTATTTATTTTGTGTTTTTTTAAGTACAACAAATGTGGAGTCTAAGAATTTGAACCTCCGACCTTAAAAGAAATAGTAGATGCTAATTAATTATGTTAATATTAGCAAAAATACTTTATTTTGTAGTTTTTAAAATTTGACTAGATTATGAAAGAAAAAATAAAAATTAGATAACAAAATAGATAAATACAAACTATAAATAGTTTTTATAAGCTTAATTTTCAAAATGAGAAGACGAAAAACAAAATGCTTATGAAATAGGAACTTTCTTTGTACAGCTAATCATAATTTTGTTCTATAACATTTTATAAAAGCTAATTGCAATTGTTGTATGAAATCTTGATAATCCCAGTCATTGACTCGTGTACTTTTTCGTTATCCATCAGCTATGGCGTCATATTTATATAAAGATTGATCCATGGATTCTCAATGCAGCCAATTTTAGGCCGAGTAGAGTTGCTGAGCTGTTTAGAGGAAAGCGTATAGCTAACCCTGTTCAAACAAGATAGGAGCTAGGATGAAATTCTAGTCAACAAAGTGTTACTTCCTCATGATGCGGCTAATATCATCAACATTCATATTGGAGGTGCAAAAAGGGAGGACGAGATTATTTGGCATCCAGACAAAAAAGGTATGTTTACAGTAAAAAGTGCTTAATATTTAGGCCTTTTTTTTCTTGCTTTGACTTGGCCCCGCAATCTGATCGAGGGTCCTTAATTGTATGTGGAATTCCTTGTGGAAGGTGGATGCCATGCCAAATATTAGAATAACTTGTTGAAGAATTATAAATGATCTAATTCTTATTACGCTTAATCTTAGTAAAAAAAGGATCTCAACTGACTTAAGTTGTTCGTTTTGTAGGGATTATCTTGAATCTACCTCTCATATCATGTAGGAATGTAAATTTGCCAGGAAAGTGTGGGAACACTTTTATCCAACTAATTCGAGGTGCTTTTCTTCGAGCACGGGTTTGTGGAATTCTTGTGATTATTGGGACTATATCCGAAGGGAGTGGCCAAAGGAGGAGTTTGGTTGAATTCTTACGATTCTCTGATGCATTTGGAGCGATAGGAACAAAATTTGGTTCAATATGTCTTTGTTGTCTATCAAAGACTTAGTTCAGTCGATTGAGGCTTCTCTAGCTCTACAACTTGGATGCATGGGAGGCCCCAACGGGGTGGAGCCTCCCCTTTCCCTCCCCTTTCCCTCCCTAGCTTGCCTTTTGATCCTGGTAGTTGGAGGCCACTGGAAGATAGAGTTTGGAAGCTGAATGCCAATGCAGCTTGGTCTAGCAAGCTTAACAGAGGGGGAATTGGTTGCCTGGTTAGAGACAATGAAGGCTGGTTGTTGTTAGGTGGGTGCAAGTTTATGACCAACAACTAGCTTGTCAAGATGCTTGAGGTTATCATCTTTCTTGTAGGCTTGAAGGAAGTCCTGTCCTGAGGCTTGGAGGAGTGTCAACTTTTGAGAGTGGAGTCGGATTCTAGGAAGTCACAAACCTTTTGAACAGCTCTTCTTCTGAATAGTCTGAAGTTTCTTTTTTTGTTGAGGACATTCTCCTTCTGGCTAAGGATGTAAATTCGATTATTTTTTGTAATATTCCTAGAAAGGAGAATAAAGTGGCCCATGTGTTGGCAACTTTGACATCTTCTTCAGAGTGTTCTCTGATCTGGAAAGATGGTTTTTCAAATGACATTTTTTTCCCTCATCCTTAAGAGGGGTTGGGTGGTATAGCTTGGTTTCTTGGCGTTTATTGGTTTTCTACAATTTCAAAAAAAAAAAAAATCCTATATACATTTTTTCATTATTCATCTCCATAATTTACTCTAATAAGACATCCATTTTAATCAAACACAATGGAAAAAGAAAAGAAAGGACAAAAGAAAGACCATATGGTTATTAAAATTTAAATAATTAATTATAAAACCTTTGAAATCAATGTCAACATCATTCATCTAATTCGCCAAAACCTACCACATAATCTTCAAAACACTCGCAAAAAAACTTGAAGAATAAAATTAAACAATTTAAAATCCACACGAACTTGAAGGGGGATATTCTAAAGAGACGTGCATTGACTTTTCCTTTAACACTAACCATTGATGGGTTTGTGCCACGTGTAAAATTGCCAAACACTTAATCAATTCCGAGTCGGTTTATTTGACGAGTAAAAATACTCGAAATGACTGAAACGCCCTTCCTTCAATTAATGCTCGTTTATTAAACTCAATTCAACAACCCCAACGATTCTTTGTTCCACAACTTTGGCTTTACTACATTTTCAACCGTGGTAGTTTGTGTTATTTAATCCTCTAATTTAATTCTTATTAATTATCCACTTTCTTAGTATATTCATTTTTCGAGGATTTATTATATGTACTTGTGTGTGTGTTTTTTATTTAGTTACAAGAAAATTAACGTTCATTAAAAAAAAAGGGTATGAATATGAAAACAAGATTAATTGATTTTATAGTAGTCCGTTCAATTATATTAAATTTTTATTATAAAATTTTACTTATTTCAAAAAATTTGTATTTCACCTCTCCTAATCTTGAATAGTCATAAAGTCAATTCTAATAAAGGATAAGTACGTAGAGATGTTAGTGAAGAAGGAAAAAGTTAGAGAAATATATATATAACTCATTGCGTGTGAACATTATAAAACGTACTATAAAAGATCTGTCATTTTTTCTCTCTATTTTACTCACCCTAGAAGCTTAGTATAATTAAGTAACATACTTAGAATTCGTTTGATAACCATTTGGTTTTTGGTTTTTGGTTTTTGATTTTTTAAAATTAAGTTTATTTTCTCATGATTTCTCTGTAATAATTTTTATATTTCTTAAATGAACATTTGAATTCTTAGTCATATTCAAAAAATGAAAACAATTTTTAAAAACAATTTTTTTTTTTGTTTTCAAAACTTGGCTTAATTTTTGAAAACATCGATAGAAAGTAGATAACAAAACAAAAAAAAATTTATAGGTAAAAGTAGTGTCTATAAGCTTAATTTTCAAAAAGGAAAAACGAAAAATGAAAAATCAAACGATTATTAAATCGCAGGGTCTTAACCATGTAAACATAAAATATCAATTCATTGTCATGTAAATAGAAAACGTACCACACATTTAATATGACAAAAGATATAGTTGACTTGCAAGACTTGACCAACTCACAAGGATCATATTGAAACTAACCCTAAATTATAGAGACTAAATTCGAGCTTTCAAAATCATATAAACTAAATTAAAACTAAATACAAATTACATAATTAAATCAATAAAATTTTAAACTATGGAAACCAATTTGATATTTTACTAACACCTCTAAGTTTAACCTAAGTACCAAATGGGTAATTCAAACTTTAATTTATCATTGTTATTGTTTCTATATCAACCTTAAATTAATACCAATCGATAGTCAAGCAAACAAAAATGTTAGGTTTGAACAATCCATTGATAAACTAAAAAAAATAGCACATTTATGGTATAAATTAAAATAACATAAGATCTTTCCAAATCCTTGAAAATCTTGGCAGTGTTCTTACACGTACGGGTGGTGATATTAATTAGGGTTGGTCAAACATTTGAAAAATAAAAATAAAAATAAAACTCTTTAAAATTGGGAAGTAACATCAACGCATTTAATGCTCATTCAAACTCCCTCCCATTAATGAAACTAAACAACAACTCTCTCATAATGTTCAATAAAATCATATTATTTATTTTTATATATCTTTTAGTATATTATTATTATTATTTTATGAAATGTGTACATTATTCAAATTGATGATGCATACATTTAATGAGGCCCAATCGAAGGTGGCCGCCGGCCAGCAATTTTAAGATTCAACACTCATTAATTGTTACCTTTTGATTTTTGAGTTTTCAATCCTCATTTTTATTTTCCCACACAATTTCCTCGAACTCAACGATCTATGTCTTGTACATATGATTTATTGTCTCTTTTTTAGATGTTGATTAATTAATATTTTGATTTTATTTTTTTTTAGTAAGAATGAGTTTTTACCAAGGTTTAAAATGTCGATTTCGATAGAAATGTCGAAGTTTCAATTTTATGGAAATGTCGATGGAAATATCGACAAAATGTCGATGTCGATGGATATTTCTGGAAAAATTTTAAAAACAAAAAATTCAAAAAAAAATATTTAAATTAATAAATGAATATTTTACACTTTTTAAATGAGTTAAAATACTTGTTACATTATTATATTCACATTAAGTTACATTTTCTTGCTATTTTTTTTAATATTTCGTCAATTTTGTACGGTATAGTAGAAATGTCGACATGTCGACGAAAATTTAATACCCTGGTTTTTACTCGTTCTAATGTTTATTTTTTTTTTTAAATTTACCTTATTATTCGTGTTATATATACTTTTCTTATCGAAACTTAGTTAACACTTATCATAATGTTATTGTATGATTTCCTAAGTTATAATGTACATTGTTAATGTTAAAATCTGGCCTGCAAGACTATCCTAATCGGTTATGGTTTGGTCATTTGGTCCAACATCTCATCTCCTTTATAAGTTGTTTTGCACATATAAGATCTTGCATTAGTGTGTTGCTCTACTCAACACTCACTCTTAAGTTAGTATTGAGTACGGAGTGATGTTGAGCTGAGCATGAGTTAGGTTGCGTATCTTGAGTGGAGAATGAGCTCCTTACATATTTATAGTGTTTTCCCTTTTTGACACTAATGTCAGGTCTTTTCTCTCTCGATAATTGGACTCGATTCGGCATTCGGGCTCTCTATACTTCTGCACCTTTATTCAATGGTGCAAAACTTTATCGACAAGTAGTTGGATCACTTAAATATCTCACTTTTACCAGACCAGACATTTTTTCGCAGTAAATCGAGTAAGTCAATTCATGCATCTTCCCACAGGTGTTAATTTTTCTGTTGTCAAACGTATCTTACGATATCTCTTTGGGTCTAAACATTTTAGAGTTATGTTTCTCTGAGATGATTTATCTCCCACAGCCTTCTGTGACTCTGATTAAGTCAGTGAAACTTTTGATTGTCGATCCACCTAAGACTTCATTGCTTTTCTTGGCCCAAGTCCTATATCCTAGTTCGCCAAGAAGCAACCTACGGTATCTCGTTTGTCCACAGAAGCTGTATACCGTTCACTGGCAACTATAGTTGTAGATCTTTATTAGTTACGACAACTTCTTTGTGACATCCATATCACCTTAATTGTTCCTCCCACATTGTGGTGTGATAACGTTTCAGCAGCTTCCCTTGCAAACAACCCATTTTTCACGCTCGTACAAAATACATTGAAATTGACTATCACTTCATTCATAAGAAAGTTGCTCAAAATGATATTTTTGTTCGATTCATATCTTCTAAAGATCAACGGGCTGACTTCTTCACAAAACCATTATCATCTCAGATATTTTTATCATTCAGGGACAAACTTCTGACTTTCCTCCCGTCATCAGTTTAAGGGGACATATTAGAGATTATTTCAAAGATATTCTTGCCTTAATTTGTGCCTCTAATTGTAAACATTATATAAGTATTGTACCTTGTAATGAAATAAATAAAGAAAATTACATTCAATTATCTCTCTATTTTAATAGTTGAGCGATGTTCATGTTTTCGCTTCAACTTAAAACTATATCAATAATAAACTTCCCTGTTTTTACCAAAAGAAAATGATAATTATAGCAAACAACTTCTAAGTTATAAACATATAACCACTATGACGAGTCTCATAATAAAGTTCAACAATATTATCTTAAATTATATAAGTTCAATAAATGCACATATAATATAAATAGGTTAATATAAATATAAATAGTTCATGCATATTCTCTTAACTTTGTTATTAAATAAGTTTTTTTTTTAAAAAATTGTTATTAAATACTCTCGTCACTATGTTATAATTAATGGGATTCCTTTTCTAAACCGTGTACTTTAATTACCACAACATAATTTATTTATTCACTACAAAAAAGAAAAAGTTCAAATTGTACTATTTTAGTAATTTGTTGCCAACTTGAACATACTTTAACTGGTTAAGATATATACCATGTCACGATATTAGAAGTTTGAATTCTCCCACCTAACATGTTGTTAAACATTAAAAAAACACACAAACTTGTTTTACGCACACATTTTAAAAGAAAACCGACTTCAATTATTCTAAGAAGCATATATCACATGTAAGGGAAAAAAATAAATAAAGATAACCTTATAAAGAACTGTGAAATAAAAAAAAAAAAAATCATTGTTTTTAAAATTTTAAAAGATAAAATAGGACAAATGGGCCCGATTCTCAGTGGGCTTGATGGTTAGTACAGGGCCCATTAAACTTTAATCTTGAGATGAGGCAAAGGGTGGGCCCAAATAAGGATCCAATACGCAGAGAATCTCGTCGTCTCGCCAATACCACAACCGCAGAATAGAAATGGGTCCTATTTTTACCAACTTTTTTCTGAAATTTCAGTTTCCCTTTTCTCAAATTCGGGTTCCGATTCTCTGCATTTTCTTTATTATTATTATTATTTTTTTTATTATTTTCATTGCCTTTTCTTTTTATTAAAAAACATGTGAAAAGATACCATCGCCAAAAAGTTAATTAAAAAAAAAAATCACAAGAAAATGTATACATCTCAAAATTCGATATATAGACATCTACCTATTAGATAAATGGATAAAAGATACTCATGTTTTTGCGAAATGAATTATGGGGAATTAATGACAATGACAAGAATGATTTTTCTACGCAAAATTTATAATATTTGAACGGGTCGAGATGAATATCAGTTGAATAATTAGCAACTTCTCTAATATGCAAAATGAAAATTATATAAATTCGAAGTTCGTTTCGATAATTGGATATTAAATAAATTAATGATGAGATAAAATAGTTCTATTAACTCTATGGTGCATTAAGCATTAGGTCATTGTGATGATAAAATTACCAAAGAGTAACGAATTCTGAAATAATTTAAAATATGATAAATTAATTCCTTTTTTTTTTTTAACAAATAAGATAAATTATTTTTTATTTTTTTAATTTATTTTTGATAATATATGGATAGGAAGATTCGAATATCTGACGTCTTGATCAATTTACATCCTTTATGCTTGTTGAACTAGGCTGATGTTGGCAAGTACGACAAATTCACCTTTTAATGTCTCTTCTCAAAATATATTAACATAGCAATTTTACCAAAATATCCATTGTATATAGACACAATGTTATTTTGGGTCCTAACGTTACATTTATTTTAAACACAATTATCTTTTACAATCAATAATTTTCTTTAAAAAAATACCCAATAAAAATAAGATTATTCAGGCCCCGTTTGATAACCATTTGGTTTTTGGTTTTTGAAAATTAAGCTTGTTTTTTCCCAATTTCTCTACAATGGTTTTCATCTCCCTTAAGGAATCATTTGAATTCTTAGCCAAATTTTAAAAACAAAACAAGTTTTTGAAAACTATTTTTTTTAGTTTTCAAAACATGACTTGATTTTTGAAAACATAGGTAAAAAGTAGATAACAAAACAAGTATATACATAGGTGAGAGTAGTATTTATAGCTTAATTTTCAAAAACCAAAAATCAAAAATCAAAAATCAAATGATTATCAAACGGGGCCTCAAGTTTTACATTCAACGAAAGATTTGAACTAAAAGTTCCAAGTAGATGAAATTGGGTATTAATACACACACATTTTAAAAATACATGTATTTGATTAAATCCTGAAACAAATTTCGTCAAAAAAAAAAATCCTAAAAATTTCATATAGCGTCACTTTTAAGTTTTAACAAGTTTAAATCATATTTTAAAATTAAATCAAATCATTCGAAACAAATGGAGAGATGAAAAATGAAACTTTCATATTTTTGAGAAATAACCATGCAACAAATACAGTAGAAGTTTTGGGTGTATTTGGTAGGCGATCAAAGCAAAAATATGAAAAATAAGCGATTGATATGTGTTTTATTGGCTTTTAATATGTGTTCTGTAACAAATTTAAAGTCTAAAAAAATTGATGAACAAATTTGGACGAAGGAAACGCACCAAATTTGTACGTGAAGCCAACAATGAATTAATTTTTTCAGGAGGACGAAGTGGCTTGCAAAACAAATAAAATCTGCACACTGGTGTGGTGCTTGCCACAACCACTCCGATGCTTTAAGTCAGAGTGGAAAGAAGTGTAGCAAGCTTTGAGAGAGTGAAGACTGAGAATGAGTTACTTCTAATGGAGTTATAATGCAGTATTTATATGAGGGTTGACTTAGTGTCTCTTCCCTTTCCTGAATAGGATTAGGTTAGGGATAGAAATTGGGGCCCTCGGGCATGATTTGGACTACAGATGAGGAAGTCGCACGTCATGCATGCATGAACTTGATCGACCTAGTCCGATCTGGTCTGGTTTCGGTCGAGTGGGACGTTTGAGTCTTTTGGTCCTTTTTCTCATTTTCATAAGTTCAATATCGTCTCGAGCCTCGAGTTTGATCCTGTTTGGCATGTTTGTCTTCTATTCTATTGGGTTTGATCTGATTGTCCCAATTTACCCATAACATTAAGCCCTCGCTCCCATGTTGGGATTTGTGCTTCAACTCTTTTTTGGTTTGGATACTCAAAGTCCAATTTGGGAGTATTGATTTGTAAATTTATCCTCAAGGAATAACATCTAACCCAAGTACAAGGCGTCTCGTGTATGTTCTTTGAGTTTTGGCTTTGGAATGACCTATTAAGTCATTTAGGCTGATTTTTGACTTTCTAAGATTTATAATGTAAAGATTTGGGGTTAGCTCTAAATTTGATTTTGGAATGACCTATCAAACCTATTGCGCTGATTTTCTAGCTTTCTAGTATTTATAATATAAAAACTTTGAGGTGAGCCCCAAACTTAATTTTAAAATGTCCTATCAAGCCCATTGAGTTGGTTTTCTGGCTTTCTAATACTTATAAGATGAAAAGCTCTAAGGTTGTCCACAGATTTAATTATGGCTATCATGAGATTTATCTCGAATTTTAAGTTATGCGTTTGGACCAATTAACCAAACCCTTTTTTAGGACCCAATTAACCACTTGCAAGATTTGCGTCCTCGGCACCTAAGTGAAGTTTTGCACAATCTGGACCCATCATGACCTTAGATTTTTAGGCTGCCAAGAGCAGTTAACCAAATTCTTTTGGGATCAATAAACTCTTAGGGTTGCTTCCTTTGCACTTTAGTGCTCAAAAGTTTTGCATATTTCATGTTTTAATTGCATGACATAATTGGCCATATCTTAGAGTTAGCTCTTAGATTTTGGCTAAAAATTTACCTTATCTAGAATTAATTTTAGATTTCGGTATTTAAACTGACTCATTTGTCAAATTTGATAAAGAAGCAAGGGAATGATAGGGTTACTTAAAGAGTTTCCAAAGAATGTGTTTGAGACACATGGCGACTTGTTGATAGGTTGGGTGTGTGTTAACGTTTTCCTCACACAGATTGGCATGCGACAGGTCTTTCTTTGAGTGAAGTTGACCTGAGGTCGACACGGTCTCATATGTTTTTTTTGCTCGGCCAACCCCCCAGCCAACTGCTTTTTTTTTTTTTTTTTTTTTGGGATTGACTTCTGGATCAATACTTACTTTTTGTTTTCTTGGAATTGACTTCTTGATCAATACTTGCTTTTTGTTTAATAGGGAAGCATATTCTCTATTGTTTGTTGCTCTAATTATTCTCCAAGCCAGTATTCCTCATTTATGGAATTTTTCAGTTCTATAGAGATCTCTAATGTTCAGGCTTTAAAATTTGCTCTGATTGATGTATGGATCTCCACAATTATATCTTCTAGATTAATATCAAGAAAAATTATAAGCCATCTTGGGCTCGGCTCGACCAAGCTTTCCTCGACGAATTCTCAATGCTAAACTTGACTACTGTTTGAATTAATTTTTGGTCAGTAGGCCAAATTGATAAAGAATATCCTAAGCAGAATTTTGACTTCATGAATACTTGTTTTGCAACCATTCGAGATAACTTGAATGTTTGCCCTGAGGATCCCTCTGAGACTTCAAGAATTGGTGGTGGTGGTAAAATGGAAACTCAGGATGAACATTGATCTTTCCCTTTTATCTAATTTGTGTGGCCCAAACTGTTGTAGATTCAAATTTGCTGAATCTTTTATGTTTGAGACTTGAGACCTGCTGGATGTCTTTGCCCCGGCTTGGCTCGAACAGGCTAGCCTCGACTCGGCCAGCTCCCAATTCATCTTTTGTTTTAATGTGGCTTGGACTGTCCTCTACCTCAAATTTCATTCTCTGAAACCTTCTTCTAGATTAACTTTTGCTTTTAATATGAAAGCATATCCTTTTTGTTTGCTTTTTGTTTAATAAGAAGACATATCCACCATTAAGCCCCCTAATAAGAAGGCATGCTCGATCAAGCAAATGCTCGCCTCTACTCGGCCCCAACCTCCATTAGAATCCATATTCTATCTTTTTTGATACATTGATCCAAGGCTAGGGTTTTGTTTTTTCCTCGGCCAAGGTGGCCTCAACCTCGGCCTCGGTCCTGTCTAAATCTTTCTTCGTTGGACTTCTTTGATTGGTCTCGAATTCTTCTTGTTGAATGAGACTCAGATCCGTTTTCTACTCTTTGGCAACCTCTAGTTTAGTTTTAGATACACTTAGGTTTTCAAAGAAAATACCTAGGATGACCTCACCTCAGCTCAGGTCAGGTCGACTTCAATCTTCCTATTGAGTATTACGGTTTGACATCGACCTTGACTGTTACGATTGTTATGAACTCTTCATGGCTTCTCTTGTTCGTTCCTACCTAGGATTAGCTTTTCCTTTGGATTCTGACAATGAGCATATGGTTTGCCCAAATCTTTTTTCATTGGGGCTTTTCCTTTGGCGGGATCGCGAACAAGTTCTTCTTGATGGTGATCGAGGATTTCATCTGACTTGTGTCGCTTCTCAACCAAGATGGTCGGGTCGCCCTCGAGTCTTCCCTATTTTGGAAGAGGCCGAGGTGAGCTCATCCCTAGTGAATGGAGCATGGTGATCTTCTTCTTCGGTGCTTCGAGCTCTATTGATCCCCATGGACGATGCCAATTGTTGATACACAAAGCTAGACAAAGGGAATACACCTAATTTGCACGTGAAGCCAACAGTGAATTTGTATTTTTAGGAAAACGAGGTGGCCTGCAAAACAAATAAAACCTACACACCGGTGTGGTGCTTGCCACAACCACTCTGGTGCTTAAGTCAGAGAGGAAAGAAGTGTAGCAAGCTTTTAAGGAGTGAAGACTGAGAATGAGTTTCTTCCAATGGAGTTATAATACAGTATTTTTATGAGGGTTGACCTAGGGCCTCTTATCTTTCTTGAATAGGATTAGGTTAGGGATAGAAAGTGGAGCCCTTGGAGATGATTCAGACTACAAATGAGAAGGGTGCACTCATGCACGCATGAACTGACCCGGTTTGACTCAGCCTGGTTCAGTTCAGGCTAAGCGGGACTTTTGGACATTTTCCTCATTTTCCTAACCCCAATATCACCCCAGTCTCGGGTTTGACTCGATTTGGCTTGTTTGTATTCTATTTTTGGGTTTGATCTGGTTGTCCAAATTTGCCCGTAACAAAAACATATAAATGATACATTCGAAATTTTCACATTATGAATCACAAAATATAAACAAAACACAAATATTGTAATAAAAAATAAACATACTAAATAAAAATTTATCGAACCCTTTTGATAAGTAAATTTAAAAACTGTCAATTGAGCATAGCTCAATTGGTCAAAATATCGGTTGAATGAGACTAAAAAGTGAGATGTTCAATCTCTACCCTCATATATTATTGGACTAAAAAAATGAATCTGAAAACAATAAATTAAATTTGGCTAAATTACCAAAAAGGACTTAGCAATTAGAAGAAAATAATGGCGAAAGGTTAGAGGAGGTGGGAGATTGGTCCTCATTAAACTGAAGGGGTAATTTGGTAAAAAGCAGAGGTATTCTTCTTGAATATTAAAATAAAGAATATCTTTATAAATAACAATCGGCAAATGGCAGTAGCAGTAGAGGCATTTAGCCCAATTTTCTCGAGACTTTCTATTCTCCCTTCGTTATCTTTGTCGATTTTTCTCTCGCTCTGTTGCTGAGAAAGTCGGAAGAAATAGCGATGCAGATCTTTGTCAAAACCCTAACTGGGAAGACGATCACGCTCGAGGTCGAGAGCAGTGATACCATCGATAATGTCAAAGCCAAGATCCAGGTCTTTATTCTCTGATTTCCTTCTCTTACTTCCTGTTCTATGAATTCATTTCTGTCGCAAGTTCGTAAGCTTTCAATTGAGGCAAACCAGATTTTCTGGCTTAGGTTTCTTTGCTTGAATTTCGGTTCTGCCTTGCCCACGGTTGTTGTTTGTAGCCTTTGATTCATGTATAGTTTGATTACTTGTTTAATCCATCGCTAATATCTTTGTTTTACGACTTTGGAATTTCTTCGCCGTTCGGAAGTTGTTTCTTCTTTTTATCTATGTCTTCGTCGCAGAGATGTTATGGAAACTCTGGTTTTTGATCAATTCTCACTAACATGCGTTTGTTTTGTGTCATTGCATGAACCAATGGAAAGAAGATTAAGAAATTGATGTTTATTATTTCCTTTTGCCCGCTTTGCTACGTTTAGCAGTCAAATTAAGTAGGAGTAGGTTTTCTTTTTTCTTTTTTAAAATTATATATTTTCGCCTCCTCGAACACATTTCCTTTATATTCAAACCATGTAATATTTTTATAATCTCTTAAGTTTATGCAGATTCTTATCGTGTGTTTGTTTATCAAATTAGCTTCTTCCATGGCGTAATTTTGTTTTCTGGTGTATGTCTATATTCTTGCTACGTCACTTTACCAACAAAAAAATCCTACAATCTGGTGTGGCAATCTGATTCCAGCGTGCTTTTTTGTTTGTGATCATTAATCATATTTTGAATCTGAATTGCACATTCCTTCTAGTTTCAGCAGGGGCGATTAGACAATTTGGTTTAATTGGTTTGTTTATGTGTAGGACAAGGAAGGTATTCCTCCTGACCAGCAGAGATTAATTTTTGCTGGTAAGCAATTGGAAGATGGTCGAACACTTGCAGATTATAACATCCAAAAGGAGTCAACGCTTCACCTGGTCTTGAGACTCAGGGGAGGTACTATGATTAAGGTCAAGACTCTGACCGGGAAGGAAATTGAGATTGACATTGAGCCAACTGACACAATTGATCGTATCAAGGAGCGGGTTGAGGAGAAAGAGGGGATTCCCCCTGTCCAGCAAAGGTCTGCATTTACCTTCTTCTCCAATTACTTGAACTGCAATGACTAAAACTTTCTATTGGCTTTGTATGTGTGGATTATTTGTTTAATCTTCCTCAAATACATCAGTATGCCCTTGCTGTTTAAGAATAGAATTTGATATGAGCCTTCCTACTTAACACAGGGTTCCTTATTCTTGGAAAGAAACTATAAAGTTGGAGGATTTTAGATTCCATCATTTATTTCATACTTGAAGTTTTATTTTTAAAATGTCTTGACATTACACAACTCAAACAATTTAAGGACATGTCTATTGCTAATTTGAGCAGAGTTCAATGGATTAGACATCTATTACCCTTTCCTAACATTGAAGGATTGATCTCCACCCCTATATTTGTTGAGCTCATAAAGTAAAAGAAAGGACATGCCTAATAAGTATTTTATATGTATATTGTATTTTGACATGTTTTAGCCTTCGGGTATTTTAAGTTTTATTCTGAATAGTGAGATTTACATTTAGAATAAAATATAAACGAAGATGTAAGATTTACAATGCTCAGCAATGTAATGTCTTATAATGAAGGTTTATAAAAGAAACCTAAGAGCAATAAACTTATTTTCTGATTACTTCAAAATCACTTATGAATGGGAATTAAAATCAAAATTTTCATATAAAATAGTGTTGTCAAATGAAGCTGTTGATTCAGAATCGTGATATAGTTTTACAGAAGATTTTTGTTAGTTTCACATACTTAGAAAACTAAGTTCATGGTTCACGTTCAAGTATCTGATTTAAAATGTAAATACATGATTTCAGAAAGTCTAATGCAGTAATGTTTAAGGGGCTGTTTGAGGTGCTGATTGGGTTATAATATTCTGGGTTATAATAGTTTGTGGGTTACAATGATCCGTGAAGTTATATAATATGTGTTTAGGATGCAAAGTTATTTAGTTTGGTTTATAATAGTCTATGTTTGAGGTGCAGAGTATTTCACAGACTATTATAACTTAGACTATTATCTGTTTAATGCTATTATTTTTTGGAGTGGCGTTAAATATATCATACCATTGTAATGAGAATTAGTGGGTCAACAGCATCAAAATTCTTTCTTCTATTTCTTATAATGGCACTTAAATTTTGAAAATGCACTCTGCTTCGGATAATAAGTACTATTCTACTCTGCTTTTTGCAGGCTCATTTATGCCGGCAAACAGCTTGGAGATGACAAAACGGCTAAAGACTACAACATTGAGGGTGGTTCTGTTCTCCATCTAGTGCTCGCCCTAAGGGGTGGTGGTTACCTGTAAAAGCATTTATCACCTCCTGAAATTCTGAATTTTCAGTTTTATTTTGTTGGTGCTTGATGCATGAGCGGCATCTTGCTTGTGTGGGTAAATGGAAAATATTTGAGCCCAAACTTACTTTTATCAATTACTCTGTAATAGAGATTTCGCCTGTGTACCTCCATATCTTTTCAAGTTCAACATTGCGTGGAAGAAGTTTGTAAAATTTAGTCCCAAAATTTATCAATTTTTATTGGGGAATGGAGCTTAATTATCCGTATGGTTATTCTTTATTTTCATGGATCCTCTCCTGGCTATGACTAGGGCTGTATCACAGGCAGAACAAGTGTTTGGACATCCATGTTGAGGTGCGTTTCCTACCCTTTCTTTCCTCTTATTATAGAGGTCATGTAGCACATTTTTTAGTGCAACAATTTTCGGGGTGCAGGATTGAAACGTAGAACTTACGGATAGTGGTAGGTATCTTATTCACTGAGCTATTCTCGAATTGGTCATGAATCTTGCCCGTGGATTATAGGCAGAGAATGTTGGTTTTAATTTGAAGTTCCATTATATATAAGTTTGATTAACAATATTTTGATGAAGAATGTCCTTTATAAATAAATTTGATATTGCCTAATAGAAAATGTTTTTTGTCCTTTTCATTTAAACATAGGTTTAATCATATTTTGATCCATGAATATGAATATTCTGTTTTGTTTTCTTAGACCTTAAATTTTGGATTTTTTTTTTTTTTGTATTTTCCATTATTTTTTTCGTGAATTATTTAATAGAAATCTAATGTACGTCTTTTAGTTACTTGGAAGTCTATATGGTGTTGCCAGAGTGAGCATAGCTTAATGGTAATTAGCGTGTACTCTCGATTAAGAGGTCAGGAGTTTGAATCCTCCACCCCCAAATGTTGTTGAATTAAAAAAAAGTCTGTGGTGTTTAAGGCTGCATGTCATGTAATGTGTTAGCTGCCGGGTTTTGAAATTGGTTAGAGGTTTATTTTTGGTTAAATGATTAATGACAAATAGTAAAAGATAGATAGGTTCTTTATGCAAAGTTTAGTGTCTAATTTAAAATATTTGAAATTTTAGGGACTAAACTGGAATATCTAGAATTTGAGTGATTAAAGTGAAATATAATTGATTGAAATAAAATTTGTATCCAAAGTACATTAATTATGTAGTTTCTTGTAAAATTGATGAAATTATAATGTCAGATTATCGTTACTAACAGATATTTTTTATGGTACGGAACAGTTTGTTTAGTGCAGATATTAAAACTTCGGAGATGAATGAGAAAATGTGAATAGAGAAATATTATGTACGTAGGAAATGGATTGGCTAAATACATGTTATTTTTCAAAGGATTTAACTATTTTAATTTATATGAAATAACATGTAAAAGATTGTACCATACATACAAAGGTGAGACCACCTTAAATTTAATTGGTTTTTTTTTACAACAAATTTAATTGGTTAAAACATTATCTCTACTACAAAATAAATCTAATATTCAAATTTTCATTTTCTTATTAATAGAGGTACCGAAAAATGTTGTTGTATAGAATTACAACTTTTTTTCTTTTTTTTTTGGTTAAATTGAATTGACATGAACATGTCAACATAAATATAGTTTAGCATAGCAGTTAAAATGTTCATTCCTTAGAAAAATGATATTGACATATGTATAATTTTAAACAATTAGAATTTAGTTTGTAGGCGTTAAAGTAAGCTATTTTTAAAGATGATTCTTTCAAGATTCAAAGTTAAAAAGATTATTAAAGGATTTAATTACTTGAATTTCATATATAATTAATTGTACATAGATAAATGACATTTTGTTTGCCATCGGTCTATCTGGACTTTTCCAATTTGATTGATTGATTTATTCTTATTCTATCGAATTCTCTCTCTAAATTCGTCTTTAATCTTTTTAAATTAACTTAATTTATAATCTGTCTAATTATCTATGACTGCAAAATAATATAGTAATTTATAAAATAAAAATCTCTAAACAGGATAAGATTAAGGGCATGATGGCTGCAACATGAAAATTGAAGGGCAAAAAGACAACATAAAAAATTTCCTCCTATCCTAATTTTTTATACATCTCAATATATTTTTTTTCTTTTTATATATCACATGATTAATTTTATAAATGAATTCTATGCAATCATTTTGAACAATTTATAATTACTTAAATAGAGACAGGAATGAGTGAGAGAATTAAATTCATATTTGAAGTGGAAACTCATATGAGAAAAAATTGCTCGAGTATCAATCAAATATCAATACATCATTTATGGTATATTCGACCAAATAGTCAATTTTAACTACCAAATTGTTCAAACAAATTACAATAGCCACAAAATCAACTAAAATAAGTCACGTCTTATACCTAGTCATAAATTTAAAACAATAATTTAATTGAAGAAAGATATTTATTTCAATTCAATTTAATAAAGCTATACCCTAAAAACTGCATTATGCATTGAGTCTTCCAACTTTGAACATTCTATTCATTTACTTTGTGATTTTTTTAAATAAAAAATTTAATTTAATTACATACACAAATTTTAAATTGTATTTTTATTTTCTCCATGTTCTAAACTCTAGCTCGTTAGCATGATATAGACCTATTTTATTAGTCAATCAAGTAATCTATTAATTCACGTAAATTTAGCTAATCAACGGTACTATAGTAGTATTATGGTGATAGCAACATGAACTTAAGTTAAGACATTGTACAATCCACTCAACCTCAAGTTGAGTAGTTCTAATTTTCATCTTCACATGTAGTTGTTTTGTACGCTCAATCTGAAGTTCAGAAGTTTGAATTCTCATATTCACATATTGTTGAACTCAAAAACTAAATAGACAAAAAAACAAACTACCACACATGATAAAATTTAACCCAAAAAAAAAAAATCCTTAGGAGCTGTTTGGAACACTGAGTGGATTATAATAACATGGGTTATAATAGTTTGTAGGTTATAATAGTCTGTGAAATAATATAATATTATTTAAAATGTAGAGTTGTTTAGTCTGAGGTTATAATAGTATGTGTTTGGGGTGTAGAGTATTCCACGGATTATTATAACACAGGATATTATAATCCTTGTCCCAGACAGCCCCTTAAATTCAACCAACAAAATTAAGAACAAAGAATCTGTGGCCATCAGTTACAAAACCTACAGTCCAAAATGGTGTGCGATGTCACCATTAACTCAAAGACAAGTGGCTCAATGCGTGCACAGTGCAAACAAATGCAGGTTTGAATTGGTAAAATTGCAATTCCCCCCACCCCCCCCCCCCCCCCCCCCCCCCAAAAAAAAAAAAATAATAATAATAAATCAAGATAGAAACTTTGATATTTAAACCGCTAAAATGGGTGTTTCAAAAGTCTCAGTTCCCAAAAGCTTCTGCCACTGAAACTTCTTCATTTCTTCTTCATCTTCTTCTTCTTCTGAATTTTGCTTCACAGACTCTATTTTCCAACTCATTGAAAATATTTGGTATAAAAAAGTCAAAAGGCGTTTACATTCACAGAAAAGGGATTTTGTTAAGAATTAAGATATGGAAGAATCAGAACAGAACCAAAACAAAGAAACGAAACGACGCTAAATTTTAATGAAAACATCATCGTACAGTTGCAATACAAGACAAACTAAAGTGCTTTTACACCCGCTGCGTAACGTCCTGGGTTCACATAACCCCATTGATGTAATGCTTTCATCACTCTTTTCGAAGCTTTTGACTCAGTTTATATTAGATTACATGAGGTTTCATCTCAAAATCAATTGGCAATGAGAAGAGTAGCCCATGTATCTTATAAATCGTGAGGTCTCTCTACATTTTTCTAATATGGAATCCTCAACATGCTCCCTCTTTGGGTTCACCATTTTTGGATCGGATCCCAATTTTAATTTTTTTTTGGACCGAATATCGGTTTGGGTTTAATGGGCTCTGATACCATATTAGATTACATGAGATTCCATCTCAAAACCAATTGACAATGAGAGGAGTAGTCCATGTATCATATAAATTGTGAAGTCTCTCTACATTTTTTCAATGTGGGATACTCAACAGTTTATTTCAATTGTTTGGTTTAAATTACGAAGTTTAAAAGTTTATGTTTGATATTAAGGAAAAGTACTGTTAAAACTATTATTGAATTATTGAGGTTGTTTATGATTGTGTTCTTGAGCTTTTTGGTTTGAGTAATTATTTATTTCTTGTAAAATTGTTGCAACTAAATTACCTTTAGTTGCAAACTTGAAAAATCTTCCCATCGTCTCTTAGTTGTAAGGATTTTTGAGGTCGGAGATTCGAATTCTCACTCCCACATGACACCTAAAAGGAAGGGAATGAGAGCGAGAATTCGAATCTCCGACCTTAAAAGAAGGAGTGCTGTTTAACCACTAAACTATGTTTAAGTTGACCTGAGCCAAAAAAAAACTCTAAAACTAATGAAATTATTGCAATTAATGTCAACTATAAACATTGTTAATAATGATAAGATTGGATTGCGACAATAATTTTATAATTTTAGAAAGTCACTCAAATAGAAAATTCAGTGGTGTAACTTTAACAACTCCTAGTTTAAGAGTGACTTTTATAATTTTTTCTTGACATTATTGAATTTGTTTATCCCCTGCAACGGGTTTATTAGTCCCCAAGACTTCATAGACCAGATTTTCATGAGCTTAAACTCATGAAATTTAACTAATCCTTGTACTTTTAAATTTGTTCAATTTTATCATTGTACTTTCAACAAATCTTAAATTTAGTTCATGCTGTTAGTTTGAGATTAACTTTTCCAAAAAAAAAAAAGTGTATACATTTGTCTTTTTAGTCTCTATAAATTTTAAAAATATATTTACATTGTGTATTTTCTTGAATGAAAACTATTATTATTATTTAACCAAATTCGATAAAAATTAATTTCAAACTTAACAATATCTCAATACAAAATTATACAAACTCAAACAATTTCTATACTATGCCTTTGCCAAAATTCAAATACAAGGTACAGAGTTGAAGATGTAGGCAAAGAGAAGTCAGTGAGAGAGAAAATTCAAAGGTCATCTCATATTTAGTCTTTCTTTTTCTTAATTAAATCACAAATTCAAGGATCAGAATTTGAAGGTTTTTTTTTTAGTTCAACAATTGTAGATGTGAATCGAACTATTGACTTTTGAGATACTAATTGGTACTTTATCTACTAAGTTATACTCGAATTGGCAATAAAACTCGAAATTACGACCTCTTGAGAGAAATAAAGATATCCTAATTATTCAACTACGTCAACAAGATTGACATCCAAAATTTAGCCTAAATAGAACATATATATTTTTGGTAAAGTAAATTAAATAAAATTAAATTTTACCAGCCACCAGCTTGATACGCAAGGGAGAAGAAAAAGAGTTTAAAAGTGATGTAAATTAAAGACAAATATTGATCCAATAATATCCAACCATTAGAAATGTGTAGTTTCGAAGTCTTTGCCACACGGTTTCAAAACTGCAATGCTTAGCCTCCAAAAATCGTCATGCCCATGTAATCCTAAATCACTTCTCTCTCTCTCTCTCATGCCCATGTAATCCTAAATCACTTCTCTCTCTCTCTCTCTCTACCTAGCTTGGACTTGTTGTTGGTGTTTGGTAGTCATGAAAAGTCCTCGTGGTTAGTGAAATTTTACTAACCCACAAGAAAATTTTAGGATCACACAATCACTTATACAGTACATTATTAATTCATTAGGTACTTTTCATACCAAATTTCTAACAAAAACGTAATCCTTTTCACAACAAGAAATTACTCGATCACAATGTGGTGGACAGTTTTGCATCATTGGATATGTGTGAGAAAATCTGCAAAAATACTTCAAATTTGTATCTAGTAGTTATTAGAGAGCATGTAAGCATTTGCATCCCCGAGTGTGGAGGGTATAGTCTGGTGTGTGGTTATATATCACTTATGGTCGAAACGTAATTCTGAGGCTCATGGTTCTTGCCCTCAACCTCCTCATGTTTTTCTTCAAGTTGTGCAGTCGATGTCTTTCTTTGTTGCTCCACTTGATTGGGTGTGTATGCAATGTGGTTGTGGATTTCCCATCCACTTAAGGATCTTTTCATTTTGACTTACGTTTCTAGTCTTTTCATTCTTAGTTGCTTCTTCTCTGGAGTCTTAGTATTTCTCTTTGTTTTTATCTGTAGTCTTAACCTCAGGCTGTGAGGTACTTCATTCTTTTACTTTTGTTCTATATTTATTACATTTGCAAAAAAGAAAAAAAAAAGTTATTAAGGCGCAAATAGTTATTAAGATGTAGCTACATTGTGGCGATTTCATGAAATAATTTTTCTCTTTGAAGATATTTGAGAGAAAGAGAAGAATAAATGAATGGACTCTATTTAACAATGAGTCCATTTCAACATTATTATAGGGTTAATTAATTGTGACTCATCACTAAGCAAACAAACATCTCTCTAACATTTAGCTAGCAACTGGCTGGACTTGTTGTTTGAGTGGGTCAAGGGTTTGGCCTTTACATTTAATTTTCTCTTATAGACTAATTCAATCTAATCTTATCTAATATGTACTTTCGATTCATTCTTCATTTAATTATTTCCACTACCATGGTTTTTTTTTTTTTTTTTTTTCCTTTTCCGTGCCACCAAATTTTGGTTGGGTTACCAAATCCTCTGACTTTCTCTATCTCTCTCTCTAACATTCCATTTTTCATCATAATTTCAATTATTAAATATTTCCTCAAAACCCACGATATGAAAACAAGATTCAATAATAATCATTTAAAGGTGAGCTAAGTGTTGGGAGAGCCCTTTGAAATAAAGATTATGTAAAAATCAGAGCATAGCAACCTCTGGGTAGTAATTCAAATCTCTAACTTTTTTTTTTCGAGAATATATGGCTTAACTAGTGTGTTATGTTCAGGTTGGCATTTGAGTGGCTAAGACATCTATTTCTTTATTTTTTATAAAATTAAAAATTTGATCTCTACTTATTGTTGAACTTTCTTTTTTAAAAATGTAATTATAGTTAGTCTAACCTTTATTTTATGATCATAATTCTTAACATATATATATATATATATATAAATATATATAAAGGTAATACTTCTTTTGGCTAAATATATGTTTTAGTACACCAACATGAAAAAAAAGCTCAACTGACATAAAATATGTATCATAGAACAAGAGATCAGAGGTTCAAATCCACCACCTCACATATTGTCAAATATATATGTATGTGTGTGTTTTAGTACTTAATGTTTGAGGATTGTTTCAACCTAATCATATTCTTTAAAATGTTCAATTAAGTCTCTTATTTATAAACATTTTTCAATTTAGTTCTTCACTATTGTTGAATATTAAAATAGGTTAATGATAAATTTACCTAACATAATATTTAGTAAATTGGTAAAAATTTTGAAGAGAAAAAAAGGTGATCATCTATGATGATGAAAACTCAAAATTTAAACCAATTGTTAGGTGTCATTTGATAACTATTTCGTTTTCTATTTTTGGGTTTTGGTTTTTTGTTTTTGAAAACCAGGGTTTTTGTTTGATAATCAATTTTTGAAAATTAAGCTTATTACACTATCTACCTATGAATTTCTTTGTTTTGTTATCTACTTTTTGCAAATGTTTTCAAAATCCAAACCAAGATTTGAGAACTGGAAAAAAAAATAGTTTTTAAAAACTTATTTTTTTTTTAAAAAAAACTTTCTAAGAATTATTTTGAATGTTTTATTAAGAAAAATAAAAACCATGGTAAAGAAATTGTGAGATAAGAAACATAATTTTCAAAAATAGAAAATTAAAAATGAAATAATTATCAAATGGAGCTTTAAGTTTTTTGTTTTCTGTTTTAAAAAAGCTTTTGAAATTATGAGTTTCAAGAACAAAAAATAGTAGTTTAGGTTCCATTTGATAACCATTTAGTTTTTGATTTTTGGTTTTTAAAAATTGTGTTTATTTTATTATCATTTCTCTACAATAGATTTCATCTTTCTTAAGAAAACATTTGAATTATTTGCCAAATTCCAAAAACAAAAATAAGGTTTCGAAAACTACTTATTTTAGTTTTTAAAACTTGGCTTGGTTTTTTAATACATATGTAAAAAGTAGATAACAAAAGAAGGAAGCTCATAAGGTGGAAGTAGTATTTATAGACTTAATTTTAAAAAATCAAATGGTTATTGAATGAGATCTTAATTTTTAAAAACAAATTTTTGTTTTACAAAATATCTTTCTTTTTCTTCTAATGCTTATTTTTTTTCTCTCTTGATCTATTAATATTCATCTCATATATAACTCTTATTTCTTTTCTCTCTAAAACTTTCATTTCTCTTCTAACATATCTCTCATTTTTCTCTATTTAATATTTCTCCCATACTTTTCTCACTCTAAGCTTATCTTTCTCTCTAACATTTTTATCTCTAAAATTTTTCCATAAATTTTCTCTCTTTCTCTCATTTATTTTTTCTCTTTAATATATCTCATATTCTGTCTAAAATTTTTCTTTAAATTTTCTCACTACAACATTTCCTTATTTTTGTCATTTACTTTTATTTCTCTACCATATATTTTACTCTCAACTTTACTTTCACACTCTCAAATTTCTCTTTTTCTCTTTTAACTTTTGTCTCTCTAAATTTAATCTCTTTCCTTCTAACTTTTTTTTCTCTATTTAATTTTTTTTTTCTTTTAGAACTTCAACTAATATTCTTTTTCTAACATATACCTCTTTAAATATGTTTTTTTCTTTCATCTCTAACATTTTTCTCTAAAAGAATTTATTGCTGTCTTTAAGACTTTATTTTCATGCCTCAACATATTTTTTTCCCTCTAGCAAATCTATCTATCTCTCTAACTTTTTAAAAAAATTAAAACAAAAAATATTTATCAAACATGTTTAATTTTTGTTTTTTAAAAATGAAAAAAAAAACAAAAATAGAAATGATTATCAAACGAGAGCCCATAGATATTTGAATGAGGAATTAGAAACTTTCCTCTCTTAGATGACGTTTTTTCCTTCTAAATTTCTTCCAATTAACTAAGTATTATAAAAACGTCATCTAACTCTAGTTTTTTTTTTTTTTTTGAAACTATCTAACTCTAGTTGTAGAGTACTCTTATCAATTTTAATATTCACCAACAATGAGAGACAAAATTAAAAAATATTAAAACATAAGAGATGAAATTTAAAAAGTTTAAATAATAAAGACAAGATTAAAAAAACGGAGATTTGTAATGGGTAGCAAAAAATATTAGGATATTTGCAAATCTAGCCATGGTTTTTGAGACTTGAAAATATAGCAAAAATTTTAAAATATAATTTTCATTTTTTTATTATTTCAATTTTACTGTCATTGGTGTATCAACATGTATATCTAATATACTTTATATTTGTATATCAATCAATTGATATATATCTAAAACGAATTATATTAATAGTATATTATTGATATACTAGTGATACACTTCTTTTTCAGTTAAATGATATACTTTATATATATTCGTAGCATATTAGAGATATTTTGACTGATATACCTAATATTGAGTATATCAGAAGTATATCAGTGAAATGAACATATATCATATGCGAGTTACTGATACACTTTTGATCAACTTCATATAAGTATATAAATAGTATATTAGTGATATACTCTATGTTAGGTATATTGTTGGTCTATTGATAGTATCACTGATAGACTATTGACAAACTTCATATTCAACAATGCTTGTGGGAAATAAAGTATATCATTAATGCACTAGTGATATACTTTATATTATGTACATATCATATGCGAGTTACTAATATATTCATGATCAACCTCATATAAGTATATCAGTAATATATCAATGATTTACTCTTTGTTAGATACATCGTTAGTCTATCAGCAGTATATCATTGATAGACTATTGATAGACTTCATATTGAAAAATGCGATGGGAAATATAAGGGTATTTGACTTTTTTCTCTGTTCGTTTCGGCTAGGCTATTTTTTTTTGATATTTCTGCAAGTTGAATAAATGGATGATACGGCTGCAATAGGTTTTTTTTTTTTTTTCATGTAAGTGGCCCTAAAAACATCCCAACATTAATCAAGACAAAAGTATGTTTACGAAAAAGAAAAAAAGACCACTTATATAGGCCTAATCTAATCTGACCAAATTATAGAAGCATTATTCCACGGTAGTTTTCCTTGAAAGAATTTTCAACCCCATTATTTAATATTCGCCTATAATTTCCACTTGAAAGAAATTTCAATTCCTACCAAATCCAAACTCACAATTTAATTAATTAATTAATCAACTGAGTAATTAGATATCTATTGGTGTGCCTTAAATAATTGTTTGGTTTCAAACTAACCTAATATTTTAACCAAATTATATAAAAACTTGCTTGTAATAGGTTGTGTGGGATGAACAAAAAAGGGTGTTTTTTTTCTTTTTCTATCAATTTGGTCTCATAAAGAAAATGAAAGATATCCCACCATGTTTTATAAAGCTATTTTTAGCAAATTTATTTGGTTGATTTGTTTATGGGAAAAAGCAAGTACACACAATTGGCTTGTTAAGACTTCTTTTAAAATATGAATGTATCATAAATTTGCGAAAAGATTTGATTTTTATTCACAAATAGCTTTGCCTTTTATTTTTCCTTTTCTTTTTTTTTTTGACTTCTAATCACAAATAGCTTTTATTTTGTATTCACATTAGTTTTTCTTCATAGGAATATCTTTTGTTTGTTATAGTTGAATTAATGTAAATCGTTGATGAAATAACAATAAAAAGTTGTGAATTCATTGCATAATGTATAATATTTTGCCGCAAATTCAAAAAGTTTGAAAGTTCTTGAGGAAAAGAAATCCTAGAAGGAGACAGAGAGACAGAGGTTTTAGAATTTAGAAAATAAGGCAATAAAATAGGTATCCAAATATATTGCTGTAAAAGATTAAAAAAATATATTTTAAAAATATAGTGTATATAAATAACCTCCTCTGAAGCTGAAACGTATGTTTATAAGTTTTTATTCTAATAAAAAAAATCTATTTCTTTTGACATATAATTTATTTGATCATGAACATTTTGTTATGCATTTTTCTTTTTTTAAAAAAAAGTTTCTAATAATACATTTTAAGTATAGAATTAATTAAAAAATGAGATCAAATTTTCATTATTTTTTTTTTCAAAAAAGCTAGTTTCTAATAATGGCCTTTTAATATAAAGAAAAGATTAAAAATGAAACTATTATCAAATTATATAAATTGAAATGATACATTAATGTAGGAAAATTCCAATATTGAAATCAAGTATTTTCTTTGTACTCTTTAATTTATAAATTGGTAGTAATTACTTTTCCAAATATGCCATTTAACTTAATCTGTAAAAATTTGACTTTCTTTTTTCCTTTGGTTGAATTTAAGTTGATTGAGAAAGAAGAAAGGTCTCTTTTCCTTATCTCAATTTCCTCTCATTATTAGTCTACTCAACTTTTTTACATCCTTTAAAACTCTTTTTTTTTTCTTTAAATAAATAGCATTTATATAATAAAAAAAATTCAATTCCCATTTTTTTAACTGAAACATAATTTGAATCTACGACAATTTTAAGGTTATTAAACTATATGCAAGATGACAAATTTATCTATTACACTGTACGCAAGACGACAACTTTTTCATCGTTAAAAGAAGCCCATGAGCTATGCATTAGTCGACAATTCTACCAGTTCGTCATCACCAATAAATTAAACTAGATAGAGAATCAAGAGGCTGATTGGGACAAAGAGTTGCAAGGAATAGGAATAAGTAAATCTGAAGAGTTAGAAGTCTGTGTTTAGAGTGTAGAGTTGTTGAATCTGGAGTTAGGAAGTCTGTGTTTGGAGCAAAGAGTTGTATAGAGTAGGAGTTCTGAAGTTTGTGTTTGGAGTACTGCAAATTTGTTAAACCTTGAATTCTGAAGTTTAAGTTTATTTTAATTTTTTTATACAGTTTTTTTCTACAATTTCTCAAATTTTCATTATTAACAATTTGTTCCCATGAAGTCTAGGATTGAAATTTTTTGTTTTTATTAATATATGTATATTTTATAAATTTCTTTAAAAAAAATTGAACAAAATACCCCACATTCTTTTTTCAATATCTCTCACATTAATTATTCATTTATCTTTGATAGTTTTCAAATAAAAGAAAGTCTTACAATACTTTTTTAAACATTACATGTGATTTGAAAAGATTTCAATCCAAAGGGATTCAAATAAACTTCAAGTTTTTTACGTTTTTATTCTCTCAATTCTAGAAATAATATAGATTTGTCTCTGTCAATCCTAAAATTGAGATTTTAAATTACATTATTTTATTATTATTCTACAATTTTGTTAGAGACTTGTTTCGTCAATTTTAAATTTTAAATTTAAGATTTATTTTTCAAGCTTAATAAAAAAATTTTTTTGCATAATTTAAGATTTAATTTTTCTAACTAGTCAATGTAATGAATTATCTAAAGTTTGATTATTTTGAAAATAATATATTTTTTGAAGTTTTAAAATAACTAAGTTAAAAATAAAATATCAAATGTTTATGCTATTTTAGAATAATTGAGTTCAAAATGAATATATATTTTTTAACACCATTCAAAATGAATATCATAGATACTTTTGTTCATATATATTTATGTTATTTATTGTAATAATTTAATTTTATTAAGTTCGGAATGAGAAATCATTTATCTTTTTAATATGATTAGTTTGAAAATCAAACTTTTTTAATACTAATTTTCTAAAATGTAATACGGGTTAGTTTAAAATATGTTGTTCTTTTCTTCAAATTATAAAATTATATATATTTTTGAGCTATTAATAAAAAAAATAAGCTTAAAAAATATAAGATTGTTATTTGTTATAAGTAATTATAGTTGAAACTTTAAAAAAAAAATTGTAGAGGAAGTGAGATAGAGAGATTTTTATCAATTAAAAAAATTGTTATGTAGTACTCTAATTTATATTAAAATTTTATTTTAAATAATAGTATCATATCTAAAACATTCTTATATAATTTATATTTAAAAATAAAATTAAAGAATAAAAAGAAAAATATTTTTGTTAAAATTTTTTTTTCTTTTATAGGATAAAAAATATTTATTTATATTTAATTAGTAATTAGTAATAATGATGAGAAAAAATATATAAAAAATTAAAAAAAATCAAATTAAGAAATTAAAAAAACAACGTAAAAAATAGAGAGAGAAAGGAGGGGAGAGAAGAGAGAGAGGTAGGAGTGAGGTGAGATGAAGAAAAAAGAAGATAGAAAAGCTGTGGAGTCTGCAATGAAGAGTTGGAAAATGAGTTAACAAGCTTGTGTTGTCGACGATAGGGGTTAAATTATCTTTGGGCCAAATTAACTCCTCTCAACTCCACTTTCTCCAACTTCTCATTCCAAACACCCCCTAAGAGGGAAATGGGATAAAAATGATTAATCAAAATTGAATATCAATGGAAAAGGTAAATGAGCAAAACAATTGATTAAATGGGTTTGCTTTCATAATAATTATTTGGCATTGAAATGGAAAAAAATCCCAGTCTATGAACTTACCCAACACAGAGATTGATGGAACAGCGAAAGATTAGGATGTGTTAATTGCCAATTATAAATATAATGTTTTATTTTATTATATATATATATATTATTGTCAAATACAATTTAATTAAGTGGACGATATGAAATCACAATTTAAGTTTGGTAAAACAGTGACATCCGATGGATCCCTTCAACCTGTCACGTTGATGGTGATGATCTTAGGTTGCACACTCACCTTCCTCAAATTGACCTCAGGGAATCCCCAACCAAGTTTTTTTTTTTTTACCCTCTTTTTTTTTTTTGTAGAAAAAATAATAAATTGAAAATTTGAAGATCATGGAATGGATAACAAAAATGGAAAATCAAGTTGGTTGATGATGCCGTGGGTTACTGAATTTTAAAATAAGCCAAAGTCAATTAATTAATTAATGGGAAAAATGGTTCTTATCACTAAACTAGTCAAGCTATACAAATTTTTGCCCTAAAAGATTAAAAAAAAATTACCCTACTTCATCAAATTAAACTTTAGACTTGGAGAAGTATTGCAATTTTTACCTTTGTTTGACATTTTTAATTTTACCCTCAAATTTTAACAAACAATAAGATAAAAATCTTTCAAAAATTACTAATTTTAGCAAAACCCAAGCCTTATACAAAATCAAACTCAAGAAACACACAAGATAGCTCATTAAATAGAATCTCCCAAAACTCACAAATTCTAACAAAAATCCAGCTCTAGCTTTGTTATTTTTTAAAGTCTCATCAATTTCGTAGAATATACGTACTTTATATAATTCATTAAATGCATGAAAGAATTATTTTCTAATTAAACAATCCTTCAACCAAAAGAGCCTATCGAAAAGTTTAAAATAAATTTAAAAAAAAATCCAATTCAACAACATAGGAAGATCCAAATCTTTAACATCTTGGTTGAGATATAATGCCTTAACTGGTTTGAGCTTAGGTTCAGGTTGGCTAAAACTGATAACTTTTATTTTAAGGTAAACTCTGCAACATCTTAGAGTACCTCATTTGATAACCATTTGGTTTTTGAAAAATTGTATTTGTTTTCTCATCATTTATCTGCAAGGAGTTTCATCTTTCTTAAGAAAACATTTGAGTTATTAGTCAAATTTCAAAAACAAAAACAAAATTTTGAAAACTACTTTTTTAGTTTTTGAATTTTGGCTTGGTTTTTGAAAACATAAGTAAAAAAATAGATAACAAAACAAGGAAACCTATAAATAGAGGTGATATTTATAGGCTTAATTTTAAAAAACAAAAAATGAAAAGTTAAGGCCCCGTTTGATAACCATTTGGTTTTTGGTTTTTAGTTTTTGAAAATTAAGCCTATAAATACTATTCCTACCCTTGGATTTACTTGTTTTGTTATCTACCTTTTACCTATGTTTCAAAAACCAAGCTATGTTTTCAAAACTAGAAAAAGTAGTTTTCAAAAACTTGTTTTTGTTTTTAGAATTTAGCTAAGAATTCAAATGATTCCTTAAGGGGGATGAAAACCATTGTAGAAAAATTGAGAGAAAACAAGCTTAATTTTCAAAAATCAAAAACTAAAAACTTTATCAAACGAGGCCTAAATGATCATCAAACATGGTGTTAATTATTTAAGACTAAGATCCAACATGATGGAATATTAAAAGTGTAGGGTAATATAAAAATCGATACACACCTTTCCCAAGATATGAAAGCGAAAAAGTAAATCTTTTACCACCCACTAATTTATTATCAATATATTACATATATTTCAGCAA
The DNA here is from genome assembly GCA_033996785.1 of Trichosanthes truncata. Lineage (NCBI taxonomy): Eukaryota > Viridiplantae > Streptophyta > Magnoliopsida > Cucurbitales > Cucurbitaceae > Trichosanthes > Trichosanthes truncata. The sequence goes on along the minus strand of JAWPNB010000008.1, from coordinate 22,670,898 downwards.
TTCTTTTTCAAAAAAGAAAAAAGAAAAAGAAAAGCATATCTTTGATTTTTCTTCTATTTATTGCGATGTATTCCCCATCCTAAGTAATGGCATGAACCTTGTGCTGTGTCCACTTTTTCTCTAATTTCTCTCTCTTCTTTCTTTTTCTCTCTCTCTGTTGCACATTTGTATATATATACAAGGACATATATATCCATATGTAAAGAGAGAAAGAGGAGGAGAAGAAAGAACACAGAGAGAGAGGGAAAAAAACAAACAAAACAACAACAACAAAAAAAAAAAAAGAAAATCATCATCTTCTTCAAGAAATGGGGAAAGGAAGGGCTCCATGTTGTGATAAGAATCAAGTGAAGAGAGGACCATGGAGCCCTGCTGAAGATTTGAGGCTCATCACTTTCATTCAAAACCATGGCCATGATAATTGGAGAGCTCTTCCTAAACAAGCAGGTACACACAATAACACTGCCTCTCTCATTTAAAACCCTTCTTATTATACACATCTCTTTCCTATTTCCTCCTCGCTCCCCCATCCCTGGCTCCCGGCCGGAGCACACTTCCCCGCCGCTCCCAACTCTCCCCGGTTTTACTTAGTTTTCGAATTCACCGTCCATAAAATATCAGAATGTATGCTTCTGAAATGGATAATACTTATCTACTGATCGTCATGATTTAATTTGATAGTTTTTTAAAAGAAAATCTCTCTCTTCTCTCCTCGTTTTTGGGTTTTTCATTCCAGTTGTCAAGAATATGATGATCAGTAGGAGATTCCTAATAACTTTCCCAAGTTGAGTATTATTGAAAATTTAAAAGCTCATCTTTGTTTTGTTTTCTGTTTTTTTTTTTATTCTTTCTGATCTCTTGCATGCATTGGTCATTTGTTTCCAACTCCCCCAAAAAAATTATATACGTTACTTTCAAAAATGGGTTGGAAGTTTTTTTTTTTTGGTGTAAAAGAGGGTAGAGGGTGCTGACCTTTCAAGTCATTTCGTCAGAATATAAAAATAAAAAATTAATTAATTAATTTTAAAAAAAAACAAAACAAAACAAAAAGAAACACTCACTTCCAAACCCAGTTTGAAACGTTTTCATTTTTAACAAATTAGTTGGCCAGATTTCAACCCTACAACGGTGACTTTTCTGCTAATTTTTTCTATAATTATTCCTTTCATCTTAATTAGCTATCTAATTTTTAATTATCTACCAACACTTCCCACTCTCTACAGATTTAAACCCGTTTTCATTAACATTCCATACATGAAAATTATACCTCATTACTTTGTTTCCTTAACCCACAAATTATTTGGTGTATTTACTTCTTTTAGGCTTCCAATTCATTGCACTTAACCACAACAGATAAGGTCCATATTCCATAATCAAATCATCAAATTATAAACTTAAACATGTTTGAAGTTACAATTTTAGAGTACGAACCTACAGTTGTCATCTAAATGTGTCATATTATTTTTGAACCTAAAATATATTATTATATTATTTATTTAAAAATTTACAAACCATTGATTAACATACTAAAAATATACATATATTATATATATGTTAGTTTAGCTCAACTTACTAATGTAGTTTAGTTAGTTTAACGATCTTTTACTCAATTCAAATCATATCATTTTCAATTGTGTCTTAAAAAGATAACGACATTGGCACGTTTCTTCCTTTGAAAGTTTTTTCATTCACCTAATTTATTTAAATTATCTTAGAATGTATAAATAATAGTCACATCTTGAAGCGATTAAATCATCTTTTACCTAACTAAAAATTGAAACGAAAAGTTAGGAATAAAACTCTTCAATAATAAGTGACTGACAGTTACATCAAATTCAACCAACCAACAACGCAACCTTGTTTACCAAAAACTCACATACTTACTCTTTTTTCAATCTACCCCACCTTACTATTTTTTTCTTTTTTAAACTTGTGGAAATTTACCGAACAAGGTTGAAAAAATAAAAAATAACTAAATAAATAAAAAGAAGAGCTAGTTCAAACTTAATTTCAACTTTATAGAATATGAAAGTGACAAGTCTTCCCACATAATTCATTCACAAAGAAAATTACCCATAAAGCCTTTTTTTTCTTGCACTATTATTCAAGAGAGATGATTGAATTAATAAACATGAAAAATTCCGCTGCTTTTTTTACCATTTGACCTTATAATGATTAGGGTAAATCTAACTTGATCGTCAGCAAGAAATTAATTTTCTTATTTATCATTGCTTTAAGATATTCAATGATATTAAATTAATCTCTTTGAAATGTTATATGCTAATGTTTTTGCTTTTTTTTCCTTAAATGTTTTATAGGATTGTTAAGGTGTGGGAAAAGTTGTCGCCTGAGATGGATCAATTACCTTCGACCAGATGTGAAACGAGGAAACTTTACACAGGATGAAGAGGAGACCATAATCAAGCTGCATAAAACTTGGGGAAACAAGTACGATTTTAATTATTTATTTCCTCTATATTCTTTTACAATAATTAAGGATGAATTTTAACAACATCAAAATCTACATGGAGTTTTTAATAGTGATTAAAATCTTGTTCCATATTGTGTTTTCAATGGTTATTGAATATGATTGTGAAATTATTAATATCTTTGGTTTCACACTTAGTTTACTTAACTACTAACTTATATACTTAGGTTAATTAAATCATAGTTTTGTCTTTAAACTTTTAGGATTGTGTCTTTACTTTTTGTACTTTAAAAAGTTTATAATATAATAATAGGTCCTCAGATTTTTTAAATTTGTGTATGTCTATCTAGTTCCTATGTCTTTTAAAAAAATTTCTAATAAGCTCATGAATTTTTCATTTTGTGTTTGATAGACCTCTACTACTGTTAAGTTTGTAGTTAAATGTCTATGTGGTACCCGACTGTATTATTTAATTAAGATTGTCCAACTGGATGATTTTAGACAGTTTCATTTGTATGAGGATGTAAATGTGTAGTTCAACCATAAAAACGTATTAGACACAAAATGAAATGTTCATATGTTGATTAGAATCATTTCAAACTAACTACATGGAAACTAAATAGATCTGAAATCTTAAAAAGTTCCAGAGTTAATTAGAATCTTCTTCACTCATTTAACGAATCTACACATTATTGCAGGTGGTCAAAAATTGCATCTCGTTTGCCAGGAAGAACGGACAATGAGATAAAGAACGTTTGGAACACACATTTAAAGAAGAGATTATTGCCGACGACCAAAGTTTCCAACAGCTCCGGTGACGAACCAAAAGAATCTCCGACAACATCATCTTCATCCTCCTCCAGTTTACTCTCCTCCAACCAAAATGAAAACTTAGAAACAGAACCACTCAACAAGACCAACTCCATTAACAACAACCTCTTTTGCTCCAAACAACAAACCACTAGTTCCCTGTCATCTGACACCTCAAACTCAAACTCATCAAATTCAAATTCAAGTAGCCAAGTTGACACATTTTGGCCCCAAAACCACTTTGATTTTGGAGAGGAAGTGAACAAGAAGAAAGAGAATGAGCAAATGGAATTAGAATTGGAATCGGAATCCCCATCGAACAACATGGGAATCGAAATCCCATTGGAATCGGACACAGAATTTTGGGACATGTTAGATTTAGACAACATAGATTTGTTCGAATATAACGAGGTAGATCAGAATTATTGTCAAGGTTCAAACTTCGTCGCAGAAAAGAACCGAGAATTATTCGAAAACGACAAGTGGTTTAAGTATTTGGAGAACGAGTTGGGATTGGACCGGCCACCGGAAGCAGACGGCGCCGACGATACAACGGCGGCGGAGAGATTATTAGTGGACGTGGACCCATGCGTGGCTTATTTTGCAGATGGGTTCACTCGACAACTTCAGAGCTAAAATATCCAATAACTTCAAAGAAAAAAAAACTATATAAAAAGAATTTATAGTTTTTTTTTTTAATATAAAAAAATTGACTTAGTAGTATTTGTTACTTTGAAATATTTAGTAGGTAAATCCATTATTATTCCTTACTTCCTATTTACACATCATGCACTTATATTTGCACATTATGATATTAATTTTACTGTTTTCCTAAGGAAAAATTAATGTGTTGTGCAAGATAATGTATATAAACAGCAAAAAAGAGTTTTTAGGAAAAAAAAAATAGATTTAGGTACCAACATTTGAAAGGTACATATGGATGAAGGAGGAAGCAATGTAAAGGGCAAATTAAAACTATATTGAATCAAGTTTGTCAGAATATATTGAATCTATCCTTTTTCTTCTTTTTGGATTTAGTGGTTTGATATATATATATATATATATATTCTATCTTTCAACATCATTCACATAAATATTAGTGTGTGACAGTTGATATGTAAAAATTGATTATGTAAGATTTTAACGATATTCTTTTGAATAAAATAAATGGTAACAACGATCTTAATCTTTTATATAGTTGTAAATAATATCATGTACAACTTTTAATTTTTACACATCAGCTGCCACGTCAATTTTAATTATTTATTTTAACATAAAAGATATTTTTTGGACCAATTTCAAAGTCCAAGAGTACTTTTTAGAACAAATTTCAGATAAAAATGAAACTTTTTGAAGTATAAAAGACAATTGAATCTACCCCAAAGTTCATGTGTATTTTTGTATGATTTAATCTATCTATTTTAGTCTTCGAACTTTAAATATTTAATTTTTAGTTTAATAATTTCAAATTCTTTGTTATTACACTCTAAAATTATTTCATAAAATCCTCATTTTGGTTTCATTCATATTAATTTTTCATACTATGTTTCATATAAAAACCTAAAGTTAGCTCTTTTTTTTTTAATACATATTTGATACAACTTATAGATACATTGTAAAACCCAAATTGATCAACCTAGTGAAATCAAATCATAATCACGTACAAAGCCTAGAAAGATCAAAATAATGAGTTCTAAAACAAATTTAGGGCTTATTTGATAGGCAATATGAATTCTGTTTTATGTTTTTGGATTCATTGAGTTTAGTGAATATGCGTTTTAGTATATGTATTTTCGGATTCTATGATCCAAATAGTGGAAGTTTTGAAAACAACATTTTTATGTTTTCATTGTATCCAGATTTTAAATTTGAAATTTTAAAATGCAGAATTAAATTAAAAAAGATTAAAAAAAAAAACTTTAATAAATATAATATTTCCTGTTATAAACTAAAATTTTATTTTTGTTAGATTAAAATTGAAAACATTTCACTCCGCAGCGGAAGAATTGGATCATCTTTAATTTTATTTAAAATTAAACTAAAATTAAGATGAAGCAAACTTACTTAGAGTAAATATTGAGATATTTCTGACGAATCTTTATCTCCTCCATAAAATCTTCCTGACTATGACTCGAACACAGGACCAAGGCTTGTGGGAGCCTCTTGAAAGAAAATTTACAATGGATTAGAGAGAAATAGATCTATTGAGAGGAGATATGTGTTATGTTTAATGGCTCAACCCAAAGGTCCTATATTTATAGAGACCAAGAGAAAATATTTGACATAATTAAAATATTATATTTTAATATATAATATATTAAAATATATCTTATATTTATTTGAATCTTATTCAAATCTCCTTCGATATCTATTTATTTGAATCTTATTCAAATTCTATAAATATCTTGTATTTAATGTATCTAATATACATTAATTATTTTAATATTTAATGTATCAAATATAATAAATATATTTTCCTCTTTTATATTTAATATATATAATATATTAAATATTAATTTGAACATTTCAAAATTTTCTTTCAACTAAATTGATTTTTTAGTATTACTATGAGCTAGCAAGGGGACCTTAGAACCTACAGATTATAAGCTCCAATGATACAAAATTAATTAATTAAACTCTTTAATTAATTAATTTTCATTCATTAACTATAGGTCACTCCACTATAGACCTAGAGTTACAATCTTATGCACTGTAGGAGAAGTTGTGTCCATATATATAATCATTACATGCAAGTCGATCCTTCACGAGTTGTTCGTAATTACAGTTGGGTCAAAAGTCCGTTTTACCCCTATAATTATATCTTGCACCTTAAGTACCATTGATCCTCTAATGAACAATCTGTTTATAATCTAATTATAAACTAAGTCCCTTTCGGGCCAGTGAGAGGGTGGGGCCCCATTGTTCAAGTCTCGAAATCAGCACTTGAGAGAACTACTCATCTACTTGCCCTATATGGGAAGAAGTGAATTTCATCTTATGAGATTATGTTCTCAACTCCCTATTTGGTTAAATCCCCAAAATGGTAGGCATATTGAATCGACTATAAAAGTCACTCTCACCCATGTAAATCAAAGGACAAGTCCTCACAGGCAGGAGTTCATAACTCACTCAGGATTAAGATCAAGTAGCATATGATCATCTTGATGAAATATTAATCTTCTCAATTAACAGATTTATAAAGAGATATCAAATATTTCGTGGTCCAGTCTTATACAAACTCATTGTATAAGATACCCCCACTCACATGTCTCCACATTAACAATTTGGATCAAATCGTTTGTAACTATTACAAAGTGGGCCGTATCAATAGTATTGTCAGGATAAGACACCTAACCTTATCCATATACTATGACCCTTTAGGTTATTTCTTGAAAATGATCATCCTGTATGTCAACCACATACTGTTCAAGATTACACTAATAACATTGGATTTTTTATATAATGGATAATATTATATTGCAAATAAAATAATCAAAATTATTGTTAATTATTAAATAAATTATTAATTATGAGAATTTAGAGCATAAATCCCAACAAAAATATGTATAATATAATATATTATAAATTATATGATATTGTAAAATAATAATTATATAAAATTTATAACAAAAAAACATGTTCATAGTAATTAATAATGGTATATATTCAACCTAATATTTAGTTTTGCAACTACAACTAGTTTCAGGTTTATAAATATATTATAGAACATATTTTGAAGCATTGTTTAAATTGGAATTCAATTTCTTAATATGCTACCAAATACATATATGAAAACATGAAATACAACTATGTTTTCATTGAATCCCTTATTTTTAAAATTTAGTTTTTAGATTGCCTACTAAACAAGCTCGAGATCCATTATGAAATTCAATATGAACGTTCATAAATGAAAATAGGATATTAAGTTCGGTGAGATCTTTGTCAAAATACAATTGGTGATCCCCTACTTTGAATCAACATTAAGTAGGTGACAAAATAAAATTCCACATAGTAGCAAAAAGAAAAAAGTATTAGAGTTGGAGAAATAAAGATGGGTTGGGTGAGCCTCAAGGAAGAAGTCTTTTTCAAAAAGTTGCATGTCAAAGAACATTGCTTGGACCAATATGAAAGAATTATACGCAAATGCAGATAATATTGACATATGAACTAAGCCCCAATCAATGGCTTTGGCTTTAAAATCTACACCAAACTTGACTCAATAAAGTAAGGGTTGATTTGTGTTAATTAATCGTTTCTCTCTCATCTTCTTTTTACTTCATATCATTTGATTGAAATCTCACCATAAACTCCCATTCATTTTCTTACCTCTTCCTACCAAAATAAGAAAGGGTTGATTTGTGTTTTTTTTTTAAAAAAAACTTTGGTTAGAAAATCATGTTTGAAAAAGATATATATATATATATATATTTTTTTTTTTAATGTAGAAGATTTGTTTGGTGTACGATAATTTTAAAAAGAGAAAAGAAAGAAAGATATTTTCTTTTGAAAAAAATAAAATACAATATGTACACGTGCGAATTAATTTAATTGGTTGATGATTTAACTGGCTCAAAAATTTTCTCAAGAAATTAAATACGTTATCATTTTAATGATATTTCTTCAAAATGGAGTACTTTCCATTACATTTAAAACAAAATATGATTATTATTTTTTTTTGGTGAGTTTGATTGTCTTTCAATTAAACTATCCATGTGTGATGATTTTGAAACCAAAAAAAAAAAACATAATTGGTAAGAAAATGATTAAAAAAAACTAAAAAAGAAAATTTGTTTGAAATCACAAATTTCAAGAAAAAAGAAATGAATAACTAATCATATTACTTTTGTTTAATTGATAATTTTAAGCTAGCTTGAGTATAATTCAACTGATTAAGACATATATTTTCAACCAAAATGTCATAAGTTTGAATCATTGTTACATGTTGTTGAACTCGAAAGAAAAAAAGAAACCTAATAATTTAAAAAAAAATGAAAAAATAAAACTTCTTGAGTTATAATTAAAATTATTCTTTTCAACAAATAATTTTCTTGAAAAATTTATATAACTGAAACTACATATTTTCAAAATATTTACAAGTTATCTTATATTTCTAATAAATATGATAGGGGCAATCGACTTTACATATTTCCAATATTAATTGTCCACTTTGCATAAGTCCTCATAGCTTTGCTTTTTGGTCTCACCCAAAAAAACCTCATACTGATGAAGATAAATTGTCCTCACTCACATATCCATGATCATTCCTTTTTTTAGCCAATGTGGGACTTTGATTGCACTTCAAACAACCCTGCTCCACCTCCTCCCTTCGAACAAAGATCTACTCCTCCTATCAGCTGGGAGGGTCTGACCTGATAGGGGCACACTTTGCTTGCCACTCAAGTATTTTTTATCTGATCTGGGGATTCATCCACAATGTCATATGATCTATAAGTCTCACTAATTTTTGTTCCACTTTGAGGATTTCTCTGATACACAACTAGGTTTAAGCTATGACACTAATACGAATTGTTAAAGACAACTAAACCTCCGCATATCTCTACAATGGTATGATATTGTCCATTTTGGACATAAGTCCTCATACTGTTGTGGGCAATATCATGTCATTGTTGAGAGATATTGATGGTCGGTTATTCCTAAAAAAAAAAAAAAATTATGTAAAGCCACACAAATGGACAAACCTATGCAATTATATGGTTGGTTCTTGTAATGATAAGGTTGTTCACCTACAAAAATTGATTAAACTCCTAACCTTATAAACGTGTAACTTGATTAGTCCACTTTATGTGAAACCAATCATTTCCCTTTCAGGTTTCATAAATAACAGATTCCTCTTCTTTTTCGACAATTTTTCAAATGTTGTTCATTGAAAATAGACTAATTATTATACTTTATATATAATTTTTAAATTATTTATTACAAAAATTGTTTTGTAAAGTTATATATATTGTATTGATAATTGATGTCTTGAATCCTATTGCACATGGCAATGTGGAAACGGCAGTCAGAATAAAAAATATATATTCTTTTTTTTATTATTGTTTTTATACTAATATAAACTAAATTTTATTGTTATAGAAGAAAGTGTTATATAATCACTATGATTTCTTTTAAGGTTACACTATGAATTTAGTTTCTATAATTTTTGCAGGATAATTTCAATTCAGTTTCGTAGTTTTAAAAGTTCCAAATTTAATTTGGTCTCTAAGTTTGAGCTTACCTTCAATTTTCTAATTTCTAATTTGATATTTATGGATTAGTCATCAAATAATTTTTATTTAAGTTGTCATTACCATTACTATATATATTTGATCTCTATGGTTTTTTATTTGGCTAATTATGTTAGTTAGCTATTTTAGAATTTAGGATAGTTGAATAAAAAAAAAAAAGGAAAAATAGATGAGTCTCAAGTGGATAAGATAGTTTAGAGTCGATTTGTAAAATTTTATCAAACAAACTTTTAAAACATACGAACTAAATTTAAAATTTTGAAACTATAAAGACCAAATTGAAACTAAGGCCAACATCATACCGACTAAATTGAAAATTTTAAAATTATAAGAGACCAAATTGAAATTAATTAAGCTCAAACCATAAACCAAATTCTAATCAAATCGCTATTTGTTAATATGAGTGGTAGTAGTAGTTAAATGTGTGGAGAGAGAATATATATTCTTAATTTTGACTATAATAATATATATTTCATCATATGTGGGGTGCGAAACTCGAACTTCTGACCTCTTGGTCGAGATCACATATTTTATGCAAGTTGAACTTACATGCTCCTGTTGGCAGATTAGATGGAATTATTATTCTTTAAACGAGATGGAATTATTGTTCTTTAAACAAAAGAGAGCGAATTGTTACAATAATCCATCAATATGAGATTACTTTAATATTTTTTTACTACAATAACATATAATGTGGGGGGATTAAAAATCTGACCTCTTAGACGAGGGTGTAACCAATTATAATAGATAAAACCATAATGTTAGTTTTTTTTTTCATATTGATGGTTTTTTGTTTTCTTTTTTAGTTCAACAATGTGGAGGTGGAGATTCAAATCCTAAAACTTCATCATGGTAAACTTGAGATTAAACTTTTATATTTCCTTCATTTATTTCTTTAAAAATAATAGCATAGCAAAATTTTAAAGACTTTAGCAATAGGGGAAAAATGCCCTAAAAATGATTAAGCCTGTTGAGGGGATATATACTTTGTAATTTGTGAGAGTTTTTCCTTCACTCTTAAATGCCACGAGACTATAAAAGTGATCATTATATTGTATTACTATCAACTTTATTGGTCAATCCAAGCATAACTCAGTAGATACAACTACTATCTCAAAGGTCGATGGTTTGATCCCTTACCCTTGCCATTGTTGTACTAATTAAAAAAAGGAAAGAAAAAAAAACTATCAACTTTATTAAATAAATTCTTGAAATCTAAAATACTGATGCACAAATCCAAACAAATGGTATGCACCTGACTTTACGTGCTTATCAACAACAAAATTTGTTTAGTAACGGAAAGAGGTGGCATACAAAAGAAAGAACTGCACACCAATGTGATTTTTGTCACACACACTCCAATGTTTAGGTCAGAGAGAAAGAAAAGAGTAGCCAGCTAGAGTTGAGAATGTGGATGAAATTACCTCTAATGGAGTTATAATGGACTATTTATATGAGGACTGACCAAGTGTTTTCCCTCTTTCCTTTGGATTAGATAGAGAAAATATTGAATCGAGCCTCTCTCAAGTTTCGTTAGGCCCATGGGCGTGCGAAATGCACGCCCACGAGACAAATTGGCCGAGGTGAGCTTTTAGGCTTTTTAACTCAAATCTTGTCTTTCCCAGGCCCAATTTTGGACCATGGGCGCTGTATCTAACATGGATTTTGTCTCTAAAGTTCTTCTACCTCTTTGGGTTTATTCTTATGGTCCATGCTAACACAGTGGCTAAACCTTTTCAACAAAAATGCAATAACACTCAAACCACGTGCATTACATTTTCCTATTATTGCTTTCTCATGGTTACGACATTCTTTGCTAAAGGCTTCGAATGCATAGCCCACATGTTTTGCTTCTCAACTTTTTCAAAGTCATCTCCCTGATCTCCGTCAACCATCCGAAGAAAGTATCTTCTGAAATTGAACAACAAAATTTAGGCTCTATTTGATAGTCATTTATTTTTTTATTTTTGAAAATTAAGTTTATAAATACTACTTCTATCTATAGGTTTCCTTGTTTTGTTATCTACTTTATACATATGCTTTAAAAAACCAAGCCAAGTTTTGAAAAAAAAAAAAAAAAAAAAGTTTTCAAAATTTTGTCTTTGTTTTTGGAATTCGACTAAGAATTTAAATGTTTTTTTAAGATAGATGAAATACGCGTTGTAGAGAAATGATGAGAAAACAAATACAATTTTCAAAAACTAAATAGTTATCAAACGGAGCCTTAACTAATGACATTTTTACCCAATTTGATCAGCTGAAGACCAAGAAGAACCAAAGCATCCAAGATGCCCATCAAATACACTTTTTTGGAAGACTCTTTAAGCATGGTTTCCTTCCTTGTTGAAATATATGCTGCCTTTATTTCACCAAACCATTATTCATGGACTCTATCAAAACTCTATATTAATTACAAAAATCTTTGTATAATAATTCATAGATAAACAAAATTCCTAGTCCTATTCATCCTTAGCTCATCCCAAAAATATACTTTTTTTTTTTTAATTTCTAGTTTTGGTCCAAAGGAAAGGTGCTATATGTTTGTTTTATTGTTATATTTTTTTTATTGGGTGGATAGCAAGTAGGTGGTCTCCTATATGATTCTCCATATCTTTTTTATTAATGGCTTGAAGAAAATGAAAGCTATTTCCTTCATTCTAAATGGACTGCTGAAAATGTGTCATAGTATGCAAGACAATGAAAGTATATCTTACAAAATTATCTCATATAGTAATACTAGTTTTAATTTGAAAGGTTCAGTTTATAGATTGAAGTCAACATTCACATAAATTGTTCCAAACATTCATGGAGTTTCAAAAAAAAAATCTAGACTTAATTATTTATTAAATTGTAGCCAAATTAAATCTCTTTATGAATGAGATAGCATATTGGAACAATGGAAGAATCACGATACCTTAATATGACAAAAGGCTCATTAAATATTGGGTGATGAAATAAAGTAGCTTGTTAAATAACTATATTATATTGTGGCTGAAAATAAAGCCACTAAGTTGATCTAGGCTAGGTATATGATGATTAGTTATGTCATTTTATCTAACCAAGTTATTAATCAACTAAGACATTTTTTTTTTTTTTTTTTTGGTTATAAGATAGGCCTCCGTAAACAACTGAATTAATTGGTTTGCCTTGGAAAAATATTTTATTCAAATTTCCTTGTCTTATTTTTATTGATTTTTTCAAAATGTCAAATATATGACCCCATCTAAAAACAGGTTTAGTAATATTATTTACAAAGGTTATAGAAAACTCACGAAAAATAACATTATTGTCTTATTATCATATGTTAAGTCTTACTCTATTATTAGGCACATTAATTACCTATGAATGGGAGGGGCATCATTGACTCAAAATATAGCCCCTCCAAGAAATAAATGGTCAATAGTAATTATTTATTTCCAAAAAGATAACCCTTGTGGGCCCGAAGGAGTGGAATTAACAACACCACCCATTTGTTTGGTTCTTAATTAGGTTTTTTTAATTTGTTAAATCTAAGTTATTATTTATTTTTTGTTAAATTATAAGTTTAGTCCATAAACTTTCAAGTTTGTGTCTATTTGATCCCTAAACTTTAAAAAGTGTCTAATAGATCATTAAACTTTCAAAATTTTGTGTCTAATGGGTTTATGAGCTTTAAAAATCTCTAATAGATCCTCGAACTTTAAATTTTTTGTCTAATCCCTAACATGTTCGAATTTTTTTAAAAATTTATTGGTTTATTAGATATAAAATTAAATTTTATATCATCGGATCCTAAACTTTTAATTTTGTGTCTAGTAAGTCCATGAATTTTAAAAAATGTCAAATAGGTCAAGGACCTATTGGATACAAAATTAAAAATTCATAGACCTAGGAAAACCTAAAATTGAAAGTTTATAGCTTATTAGACATTTTTTAAAGTTCAATTACTAAATAGACACAAATCTAAAAATTCAAAAACTAAACTTATAATTTAACCTTTACGTGACCTTTTAAAATATAATGTATTTTTTAAGACATTGAATTTGTTTACGGTAAAATTGAATAAAACAAGAGGGTGTGATTTTCAGGAGGAGTTATGACACATTTTGATAGCATTTTTTTTGGTCCAACAAAGTCCAACATGCCAAAGTGAGCATAGTTCAGCGGTAATTGACATATATCATTGACCAAAATGTTAGAAGTTCAAATTCCTCAACTCCAAATGTTGAACTCAAAATAAATATTTAAAAAAAAAAAAAAAAAAGTCCAACGTCCTAATTGCTATTTGGTTATGCTAATAATTTGTTGTTTGAAAATTTAAGATTCTCTAATTACAAGTTGACTTGAGTCTATTTTATTCCAATATTAGGAATTTGTATTTAAGATCAACTTTTGAATGTCCATTTGTTTAAATAATATATGTAAAGTGTACACTTTTTAAAATATTGACAAAAGATATGGTACTTTTAGACTAACGATATTTACACACACATGATCGTTTTAAGAAATGGTTTGTCATCTATATGAACAATATACTACGTTTGATATCTATTTAGTTTTTGATTTTTGATGTTTGAAAGTTAACTTTCCGTTACTCTTTTTTTTAGTCTTTGAATCGACCATCAAGAAAAGAGTATCAATGACACTTCAAAAAAATTGTCATTATTGAGTATTTTATGACTGTTTCTTGTAGTCTAACAATAAGCAATTACTGACATTCATAAACTGTCACTGTTTAATTTTCTATGACAATTTATCAATGTCAATAAATTACTAAAAAATTTAACTTTTCTGTCAAGATATAGATATCAATGACAGTAAATAACAATCAACAAAACATTAACATTGACATTGCGTCATAGTCACAGAAACGTTAATAATGTCACATTTTTAGTATCAAGAATACCTTAATCATGACACCTTTTTTACGTCACATGTCTTCCTTGGATGAATGTATGTTATTGTCAACAAAAGTTCATATGATGACACCTATCTATCGTCACAAAAGTTCAATTGATGACAGTATTACAATGTCAAATAAATACATCTCATGATTATTTTGTTAAATGTCAAAAAAATGCTTATAATGATGAAAATTATTTGTTTGATATCTGTCTTTACACATATATTTCTAAAATTAGTTACTCCAATTTTGACACAAAATAGGTACAAACATAAATAAAAACTTTCATATATAAATATAAAGTTGAAGTTGATAGCATTTTTACAAAGAAACTAAATGCAAGAAAGCTAATAACCAAACTTGGTAAAGTTTTACAAAGAAACTAAATACAAGTGTTGCTACAAGTATTGCCACTAACCCAACAAAAAAACTCATATGTCAATAACTTGCTTGGTGACTTCATCACTTCAATGAGTTCGTGCACAACCTAATAAAAAGAACAATATTCATTTAAGAGTTCAACTTAATACATCAATGTCAATGATAAATAACAACATTCATGAGGTATACCTGCTTAATGTCGACTATCCTTTTTCAACTACTAAATATCAATCTTGCTCAAAACATTAATATCAAAACCTACTTCCACGATTCATGAATACTCAAAGTTTTCATTAAAGCTTTAGTTCTTTTGAATTGCCTTTAAAGGATATCAATCTTTTTTGTGTGGTACGAAACGTTATAAAATTAAAAGAAAACAAACCTACCAACGTAAAAAACAAAGTATATGGTGGACATTGCAAGAAACTCCCCTCCTTCCACCCAAATTCACAAACTCTACGAATAAACAAAGATACATAAATCAGGAAAGATCAAATGCCTTGACCAAATGAAACAATTTTTGTTTTCTATTTGAAGCTCTTTGATTTAAGCTTGTAAGATCAATTCATATGGCAATTATGATTTAAAAAGTCAAAAAAGAAAAATCAGAGAGTAGAGAGCTTCTTTTGATGTACCTGAAATAATTCTCCTCCGATAATTGAAGTCCTGGCTATTGATTACAATGGATGTAGGCTTCTTGCCGAACCACTTAATCCTTGTGTTTTATTGTTCATTGTTGCATCTTCTTCATCTTTTCCTTTTTTCTTTCAAGCTTTATTGCATTTTCTATTCTCTTTGATACTAATAAGTTCAATGTGAATCTTTTTTGCCATGAATACAAAGTGATCATTTTACATGAGAGCAACAAAGACAACCAAATCTTCACATATATATTGCTATTCATCTAATAATCTAATAGATATGAGATATTATATCACTACAAAGATGTCAAACTTACTAAACAAACACAACTACAATCTGGCCAAGGATACCAAAACATAAAACATAGGCCCACCCTCAACTTGAGAAGTAAAAGAGAAAAAGACTACCATCACAGTTGTTTTGAAGAGAAAACATGAAGTACTTAATGTCCCTAATCTTAAAAAAAAAAATAAAAAGAAATAGTTACCCTTATCACATATCAAACACAATAATACATTAAGTAAATAACTTCAAAAGGGAAATATAATAACAATAGTTGTAGCAACAAACTTACAAAATAAGTTTCTAAACAAAAATGCAACTTGAAAAAACTAATAATGAAGAATAAGCTCAAAGAAGCCATAAACAAACCCAGTAAAATGAAGGCATCGATCAACCACATGCTATTTCTTGAAAATTAAAAAATTAAGAGCTTAAATGCTAAAAGCTATATGAAAACTCTACATAACTGAATCTACCTATAATTTAGTGCAATCGTTTAATGGGTCAATTATTAAAGATTAGAACTTACGACAAAAATAACATAATTAATGACAGTAGAAAAACAAAACTAACAAATAAACAAATGGGGAAAGTAAATAAAAATGGACAAACATGTACCTTTCTTCTTTATCCATTTGATAGTTATTGTTGTTCCATCTAGTAACTGAAATAAAGCTAGGAAAAATTTCCACACAATATGAGATATTGAAGCAATAAACGAAATTATTAACTGAAAAAGTAGGATGCGATCACACACAATGTAAAACTAACCTAATAGAGAGTTTTCAAATTGAAGAGAAAAGTTCACATGATTGCGATACCAACATTCTTCCATAAATATGCAGCTGAGTATGTGTCTTCATTTCATTCACCTAATAAAAAAAATATATCTTTTATAAATCATAACATATCAACTAATAAACCAAATCAATATTCTAATTCATATAAACTAATTCAACCAAACAAGGAAGTAAATTTGCTTACATATTTTGACTTTATCAACCAGCCATGCAATTATAGTACCCAAAGCATCATCCTTTTCCTCTTCCCTTTTTATGCTTTACTTTCTACCCTAAAGCAAGAAATTGGAACAACAAATATTTTTCCTTGCACCCAAACAATGGACCAACTTAAAATCAAAACTACAAGAAGGAAACAAATATTTTTCCTTGCACTCCATTTCATTCTAACATAAAGCAAGTCCAACCTCATACAAAGAACCAAAAACACATCCATACATGTTGCCTAAGAATTAAAAAACGGAAGTCCAAGCAACTTAAGAGAAAAGTTTCAATTTCTCAAAAGAAAAAAAAAATCAAAGGATCTGAGAACATCAACTTTTAACTTATTCTATCAGCAGCCGATCTGAATGCTGTCAAAGGAAGTCATCAACTTATTATTCAAAGACCTGCTCGAAGCAAAAGTTCACACCACAAAGCAAGAAATCAGAAAAAGAAAAATAAACAAGGAACTTAAAGCCAAATGCCACTAATCTCCATAAAAAGCTGTCAAAAAACAAAAGAATATGAAAACTTCAAAAATCTATTTCCCTAGAGATTCTTCAGAACAAAGTAGAATTCATCCAAACATCAACAAAAAAAAAAAATGAATAAAGACGTAGATGAAAGGTTTCCAATAAAGAGAAAATGAATTAGCAGTAGTGACAACCAAAGAAGGACACATATCTAACGAAGTGTTTCAACCAATGATGAGATCGTAGCTACCTAATCTCCATTCTATTTCAACACAGCACACAAGCTTATGTGAAAACATAATTCCAAAACTAATTAATGAACTTCTCACTTTAAACATTTCAAAGAAATTGCTCTCTCGGGTACATTTTTTAGTTTCCTTTTCTACTCTTTCTAAATTGAATTAAACACCAACCATACAACAACTAGATCCCATCATTCCTTTTTCTCTAAAGGGAAATTTCACTGCTTTGAACAAAAAACAGAAATATTGGATTTCATGGGTTGAGGAGAATGAATCTTACTTGGTATTTTGGCAACCGATCTTCTAGAACACAACATAAAGCCTTGATTTGACCACGCAAAGCCTTGAGAATCTCTTCAATAAAAAATCCCATGGCTACAAAAACAGAGCTCGAACCAAATCTTTTGTATTTCTCAAATGAAAAATAATATCAACTTAACACTTGAAACGGGGAATCGAAGTGAAGAAAACAAAATTGATCGTTGGAAAATCGAATGTTGAGGAGGATTTGAACACAGATGGACATACCATGCTTCACGCACCAGCAATCACCAACAGATCAGCAACACATGTCCATCAAAAGCATAAAGATAGAAATGATATGGAAGAAATCATGTCTATAAGGAAAATCTTAAATCAATAGGAAATTACCTTCCATTATAAGGAATTATCTTCAATTGTCCCGACGACCCAACCCTGTGAATTGGGACAGCAATCTTCATTTATTGTTATCAATGGACTTTCCTTGACATGTTTTAAATGCTGGTTTACTCCTTTTCCTTTCTTACTTGTGAACATAAAAGCACCTTCTTTGTTTATTCCAATCAAGGCCAAATTTGTAGATTGAGGGGAAATGCTTCCCCTGCACAAAAATGGCAGCTGTAATTTTCTTCTCTCAATCCAGCTTCCATTCTTGTTTTGACTCAAAACTTTTAGGAAGAAATTTCAACAATAGAAGACTAAGCTTGAGCAAATGGGATGTTTTGGTAGCTAATATGGGAGGATTATGTGGAGATAATTTAAAGGAAGCAAAGTTTGAATACCAAAAGTAGGACAACAAAAAAAAGTTTGCTTAAAAAAATCTCAAAATAAGTTAAAAGAGTTTCAAAAAGTTTAAAAAAAACTTTCGCAACAAGCTTAAACTCTTTGTAACTGGTGATATTAGGATTAAAAACTATGGAACCTTCTCATTATTTGTTTAGATTCCAAGAATTACATTGTTATTAAGCTAATTTAGAAACTTTTGCTGAATCTAAAAGCTAAGTTCTAAAGTTTCTTAATTTGCAAAGTATTTCTCTTACTTATGCCTAAAAACTTTGATTTCATTGATGAAAAGACCTTAGAAAAATCAAAACGCCACTTAGAAAAGACAAAAAAAAACATTCTATCTTATAAAAACTAAAGATTTAACAACACAGTACTATTAATTCAATGTCTTGCTTCATTCAATTTCAAGTTAAATGGGTTGTGCCTAGAAAAAGAAGAAAAGAAAAGTGCATTTGGATGCAATTAGAACATTGAAAGTGCAAGTAAGGTTTGATGCATATAATTTGAAAACATGATCACTTTGAGCTTGCAAAATAAATCGTACATGGTCATTAACTTTCTCTAGATAATTAAAAGACGCTTGGTCTAATGGTACAATTTATTCGATCTGAAAACACGTTAACCATTTCCAAAATGTTTAATCAGGCACTAAGCACAACTACGAAAGAATGAATCCATGATCTATACAACAAAAAATAAAATAAAAAATAGAGCTTCATAATTCTAACCAAATTCTACCATATATAATATAAATTATTACAATGAAACTCTCAAATGCAAAGACCTAAGATAAGAAGAAAGAACGAACCAGAGGGCAAGTCGAAGAATGACGGTGTGCTGGTCTGAAGAACGGCGGCGGGGGAGAGAAGAAATAAGTCGGACGGCGTGAGGCAGAACACAATCGGCAACGGTGTGAGGCAGAAAACGACTGGGAAGGGATGGGCGTGAAGAAAATTGGAAGGGCTGTTTTGGTTTTTTTTTCCCTGAAAAATATTAAAAAGAAACGGGAGAGTGAGAGAGAGAGAGAGATAGTTCGAGAGAGTGAGGGAGAGAATGAAAAAGGAGTGGAGAAGAAGATAAGGATGAGGGGAAAAAAATATTTGTTTATTTAGTTATTTTTTTATTTTTTTATTTCTTTTCAAAAATGCCCTCAGCCAACTTATACAATTCCAAATATGCCCATTTTCTCATTTCAAATTCCAAATTAACCTCAATATTCAAATTACCTAATGAAAATTATTCCAACTTAATTTTCAAAAATTCGAAATTAACGCCCATAAATAAGTCGGGCGTTACACGCGCGCTAATATAAAATTTTATAAGTTTTGGCGTGCAACCGCGTGAATGCCCAAAACTTTTAATAGCTTTTTTTTTTTCAAAATGCTATAACTAAAAGCTATTAAAAGTCATATTTGTTGTAGTGACTATTTCTACAAAACAGAGAAATCTCAACAAGTATTGTATACAAACATTATCAATACTAAGGAACATAATACATACTTAGGGCAAAAAACAGTTATGCGAGAAATATATGAAACCAAAACATGATGAAATTAAAAGGAAAGAATCAAAATAGGAAAAATACGAAGAAGTTACCTAGTGCTTGGTGAGCCTTCTAATTATACCTAAATATTGTCTTAATTTTTAGATGTGATGCTTAAAAATAGTCAATTATAGTCTAATTAAGTCAATATCAAAGTTTCATTGGCTAATTCAAACAATTTTCATCAATTTCGACGATTTTTGTAATCAGAAATTTCCATCGACATTTCCATAAAATTTAGACCTCGACATTTCCATCAACATAGAAATTTTGAACCTTGGGTAGAAGTACTCGTCAAGCATTTGTAAAACTTTCAATGTGGGATACAAGCAAAACAAATTATAGGGCCAACAGTCAAAGTCATTTCCAACAACCAAATTAATCTTCAAAATAGTTTCATTTTAGGAAAGATTTAGAATAAAATTTCAAGGGATAAACTTGGGGCTTTTTATTTAATTTTTTATATTTTAATTAATGACTATTACATAATGTCATAATGCATTGACACTAAAAAAATGTCATAACTTTTGAAAAATATGAAAATATTCATTTTCCGCCAAAAACATGCACCTTAGTTTGACAATGAAATGGTTTAAATAAAAAATACATTTGAAAAAATATTAATTATTTTTGTTTAATGACCATTAATCATAGTCATAATTTGGTGACTCTGGAAAACTGTCATAACTAAAAAAAATACGAAAATCTCCGTTTTTTCCCTCCAAAAACGTGTCTTTTGGGCTTTTATGACACTTTTTTCTCTCTCTCCCCTTAATTTACCTTGGCCATTGTGTCATGGAAACCCATTTTTGTTGTAGTGGTTAAGCTTGTTTTTTCATTATTTCTCTACAATAGTTTTCATCTTTCTTAAGAAAACATTTGGATTCTTAGGCAAATTCCAAAAACAAAAACAAGTTTTTGAAAACTACTATTTTTTAGTTTTCAAATCTTGGTTTGGTTTTTGAAAACATACTTAGAAAATAGATAACAATACAAGGAAATCTATACGTAGAAGTAGTATTTATAGGCTTAATTTTCAAAAACTAAAAACTAAGACCCCATTTTGATAATCATTTGGTTTTGAAAATTAAGCCTATAAATACTACTTCTACCTATGGGTTTCCATGTTTTCTTATCTACTTTTTGGATATGTTTTCAAAAACCAAGCCAAGTTTTGAAAACTACAAAAAAAAAGTAGTTTTTGAAGACCTTTTTTTGTTTTTGGAATTTGGCTACAAACTCAAAAGTTTTCTTAAGAAGGAGGAAGTCGTTGTTGAGAAAATGAAAACCATTGTAGAGAAATTGTGAGAAAGCAAGCACAATTTTCAAAAACCAAATGGTTATCAAACGAGGCATAAATAGTTATCAAACGGGCCATAATTTCTTCTTTAGAAAAAGATGGTATTTGATATGACTAAAACAACTATAAATTAAGTACTTTTAGACCCTTTTTTTCAAACCAAAAAAAATGGAGAAACGATTTCAAGAAATCCTAAATTTGCAACTTCATTTAAGGGTGGAACTTTATTGCATTATTGTTGCAAGGAAAGGAAAGAAGAAGTTTAGATATGGTAGACAACATGAATATAGTTCAATGGTAATTGACATGTACTTCTTTATTTGAGGTTAAAGGTTTAAATTCTCATACCCCACATTCGTTGTACTAAAAAAAAAAAATTTTAATATTGTTCTAGTTTCTAAGTTTTTATACATTTTTCTTTTAAACTTTCTAATTATTAAATCTATTATTTAGTTCCTATTTTTAATTTTGGTGCTTAAAATTTTAAAACATCAATTTTAGTTCTCAAAAATTTCATCCATATTTAATGTATAATATAAAAATGATAATGTTTCAACCCGTTGAACTAAGATTGGCTACTCTGTTTTTATATATATTAGTTTTGGTTTTACCTTCACTTTTAAAAATAAATTAAACTTTTAACTTTAATTATAAAAGTTAATAAATAATTTATAATTAATGTATCAAAGCTTTACATTACATCTAAAAATCAATTACTTATCTATTAATAAATGATCTATTCAATCTAGATCTGCAGGCCATTTTCAAGCTATCTTATTTAACAACTGTTTTAACAAAATTCACACTTCAAATTTTTATACAGAAGTTCATTTTCCAAAATATTGGCTTAACATCAATTTCCTCAAATCTCAACCATGAATATGATAACACCATATATAAATTATAAACACACACAAAAGCTCACTTTTCCCTTTTTATCTTCAGTAATTTTTGTCTTTATTTGTTTTTGCTTTTCGAATTTAACCTAACGACCCATCAAAGATATACAATTCACTTTCTTTATAATAAAGTTCATGATAATTCTCTATGCTGGAATGACCCTATTATCGAATGTGGTTTTTTTTTTTTTTTTTTAGAATATTCAAATGCAATATTTTTATTCAGTGATGAGAAAAGGGTCTCTACTTTTGGACAAAATTAATATATATAGAAAGGATCCCCAATTACCTATTCCTAGCAGATGAAAATTAGAAAAAGAACGTTTGCAGTAGGACCAAAATTAGTTATAGCGTCAAAAGTTACATGATTAAACCTTTGAAAAATATGTTGCAATTAATTTTTAAAATGAGTTCTGCAGAGCGGTGAAGAAGCCATGAAATTAATTATAATAACATAAACAATTGCGTCCCACAAAGAAAAACATAAACAATTTTAATGATCAAACCTTTGAAGAATATTTTCGCAACTATGTCCTAGTTTTGAAAATTTAGGTTTTTTTTAAATTTAGTCTCTATTATTAAAAAAAATTCTTTTTAGTCCTTTATTGTTTTTTCTTTTACATACTTTTCTGTTGGTGAATATTAAAATTGATTGATAATAAACCTACATATCTTAATCCTTATTAAGTTAGCAGAAATTTAAAGAGAAATTAAGCTTCCTAAGAAAGAATAGTCAATATTTGCCAACTTCTTAAAAATTTAGAGAAATTATAAAATTTCCTTTTTTGTGCAACCTAATTTTGATTTCTTATCAAAATTTTGCCAACTTATCAAGTATATTATGTCATTTGAATTTATTATTGATCAATTTTATCATTCTTCAACGGTGAGGATATAATTAAAAATTGTTGAAACATATAAGATACTAAATCAAAACTTTTTAAACAATAGACCAAAAATACTTAATATTTAATCCAGATCAACAAATTTTATTAATCAACATAAAAGCGATACTATTGTATCTTTATTGCAGTAATGAAACTACGTACATTGCGAAATTGATGTGAAATTAATCCATGCCAACAGGTCTACCAATCGACATAAAAGTGACAGTCACATTGGATCTCATCTGAGGCAATAGCAAGTGAACCATGAGCATTGTCCCATGGATGCCTTCTCGTTCCCGACATTGTCTGTGACAGCCAGTAGTCGAAATGCATCGACCCCTGACCAGGTTTTACTTGTATCCTTCTTCAAACCAACTCCGTCAACTGCCTGAACAAAATATATTATGCAAAAGAGTTATTACAATTTATAACCCACAGCATAAATCAATAAATTTGCATTGCTCAAATTAAACTACAATTTTAATTAACTAACTGTACCCACTTTGATCAGCTGAAGATCAACAAGCACCAAAGCAACCAAGATTATCACCAAATTAACCATTATTTATAGACTGCATCAAAAGTCTATAATAAAAATCCTTCTATAATTCATTAATAAACAAAACCCAAGTCATTTTCATCCATTGGCTCATCCTAAAAGTTCCCCTTTTTTTCTCTCCTCTCTTTTTTTTTTTTTTTTTTTTTGGTCTTTTTAATTTTGTCAAAAGGAAAGGTGTTATACTTGTTTTAGAATATTTTGTTGTTTTTTTATTGCCTCAAGAGGGAACCAGGTACAAACAGGTTGTCTCCTATTAGTATATGATAACAATCTAGAAGATTGAATACATTAAAACTTTCAGTGGCTTCAAGAATATAAACCTCTTTCTCCCGCTCTAAATTTAGGGCTTTTCAAGAGAATAAAAAATTGAACTAATATTGGTATGATGATTATCTAAGTTACTCCAATGCTCAAACCAAGTGCTCAAATGGCAAATGAATTAGTAGAGGCTATTTTAATTGCGTGAAGAATCTCGAATACTAGTCGTGGAAGTTTCAATTTATAGATTTAAGAGTTTAATTGCTGCTAAATCTCTATATAAAATAGAGTCATGATAGTTTAAGATGAGACAATGATCATGAATACCAAATTATGGAATGAAAGGGGCTTGTTGAATAGTCTTGTAGTAGCAGAAAGCTACTTTTAAGTCGATCAAAATCGATGTTTAGAATATGGCAATTGTTATGTCATATGATTGTGAGATCTCCTATAATGCATACGTATCAAAGGAAGGGTAAAAAGGGAAATTAATGGAAACGGTTAAAGTGGGGACCGGTTTGGGATTGTGCATCTGTTGTACGGTCTTGGTGGGAGGGGTTTTTGTAGGGCTTTTGGGGCTGCTATGTGGGTGTGGAATTTTGTGGACAATTGTGTCTTAGGAGAGATTTCCAGCTCTCTCGAATAGCTGGAGTGTTTGCTTGTGTTTTCCCTATTTTGCATTGTTCTTAGCAATACAATTGACTGAAATAACTCACTGTCCTTTGAAGAACTCTCAATAGAACAGTGTTAGTTTCTTCTATTTTCTGTGTTGTGTATTTTTATGTGTTAACAGGTTAGATACCTAACAATAATGATCTAGCCATGCCTCTTGATGCACAAGAGCATGTTATGTTATGTCATTTTTTTACTTTTTTTTTATAAAGAACCGAACTTTCATTATGTTATATCATTATATCCAAATTGAAACATTATAGGTTAGACTTGGTCACTTGACGATGTTATATACTAGGCCTCCGCTACATGGAGCTAATTCCTATTTGGTTATGCTAATATTTCTTCCCTTTCTTTCAGAAAAAAATAATGATAATAATCAACCTTCTTTCACGAAGTGACAAATCAATCTAGCATCATCAAAGAAAGAAGGAATGGAAGAAAAAGTTTACCACTTTCATCTCTTGAATAAGAACACAGGCACTGGAGCAAGTGGCCGGTTTAAAATCTGAAGCTTACAACAAATCCAATTCTCAACAGCCAAGTCGCTAGCAAATTTTTGTATAGTCTCCAATTCTTCCCTAAACATTAGAAAATTAACCCATTACACATCACACTAGAATGTGAGTTAAACTCACAAGCAATCAGGGGAATCGAAAACAAGTCAGTGTTGCAGAATAGCCCACATTAGATTATCCAAGCCATACTAGCCACAGACCACATGCTCTTAAATTTATAGTGACACACCTTATTTAAATCGTTGTGAGCGTTCCCATGTCCATAACAGCGTGTTCTATAACCCCAAGAAGTGATCTCCCACAATTTATTATAACGAAAATGTTCAATTATACAAATTGCCCCTGAACTTTTGGGTAGGTTCTAATTATGCTCCTAGATTTTGAAAAGTTTTATTTTTACCCTTGAACTTTGAAATTTGTTCCAAAAAATACCCTTGAAGAGTTTTTTCGTTAAAACAAGATGGAAATTGATGCAACGGCTAATGTTTAAAAATTGGAAGGCATATGTGACATCATTTACAACATCATTCACATGAATGACGTGGCAGCTGATGTATAAAAATTGATTATGTAAATGACTATAACGATATCTTTTGAGATGAAATAAATAATAACAACAATCTTAATCTTCTATATAGTTGTAAATAATATCACATATGTTTTCTAAATTTTTACACATCAATTGGCACATCAATTTTCATCATTTATTTTAAAGGAAAAGATATTTTAAGGTATTTTTTAAAACAAATTTCGAAGTTCAAGAGTAAAAATAAAACTTTTCAAAGTTTGGGGGCATAATTAAAACATATTCCAAAGTTCAAGGGTATTTTGTATAATTTAACCTGAAAACAATAGGATATAACAAGCACAGAAACTGAGTTACTACCTATGTTCTCCAATTAAAATGGGAACAAATCAGGTATTTAGCCTTAAACTAACCCATTTCATCAACTTAATTTTTACTGATCAGAGAAAAAGATAAAATATGATTTGGTTAAATGCATTCAAGGTCATGTCCACAACAAAGACAATAGATAAAAGTTTAACATCCAAAATTACTACCTTTAGGCTAGAGAAAAAAATATGGATTACAGTGAGTAAAAAAATAAAAGGAGTAGAAGTATTACACTCCACCAGGATGCCCCACATAAACCACAAGGCTGATAAGCCCTCCAGGTTTTAGAATTCTATTGGCAGCTTCAAGTGCTTGTAATGTTGTTTCTGATTTTGTAGTTATTGCTTTGTTACCACCAGGTAGGTAGCCTAGATTAAATGCAACAAGCCTAAAAAATAGAAGTGCATTAACTAATGTATAATATCACAGATAATAAATTTATTTGAAGTTCTCTTTTTTTTTCTTCCTCAACTTTCTTCAATGAACAACATTGTTCAGAATTACACAATTAGTGACAAATGCAAGAAAAGATAGGTGTAAATTACAACGATAAATCTGGTTTCATATACAATATGTCATTACTGAGCACAAAATGTGGAATCATTACCTAACGGGAGAACCCTCTGAAATGACATCCTCCATTCTGCTGTGGCAAATGGAAGAGAGTTTAACAAGTTTCTTCTACATAAAACTAGAAACTATAAGCACTTAAACAAACATTTCTAAAGATGAAATGCACAAATCAGAAGGTAAAATGATCTTTTAATCCCCAATTTTTAAAGTTAAACCTGAAGACCAGTTTGAAGTCACAAAAAATTGGATCACATACAACCAACATGTAGTGCCATGCTAAAGAAACTCTAGACTACATAAAATCATCAAAACTACAAATTTGCGCAGTAGGCCATTAGTTGGAACAAGATACAAGGCTGTATATGTACAAAAAGTAAATCATGGATTCCTCTAAAATGTGATGGACCAATATAAGGATACCTCTTTTTCATTGAGTGATTCTCCCAGCAGAGCAGAAGTACTTTCTAAAGCCTCTTTCTGAACATCCATTGCATAAACACGAGCAGAACCAGATTCATCAGCAACCATTTTGACCATAGCTAGAGTATCATACCCATTTCCACAAGTAGCATCTACCACAGTATCCCCTTTTCTGATGACACGTTTCCATACACTGGTGGATAAAGGACAGGATAATTAGTATCCAGCCATGAAATTACCTTTTAATATTCCTCATCACAAAAACAGAAGGAACACAATAACTAGAATGTCACATTCTAAAAGATGGAAAAAGGTTTTATGAATGAACAAGATATGTTGAATCCCTACTCCATATTCCAATTATGGTGGACTTTCAACCCAACACTGCCTAGAACTCTCAACTCACACTGATTGAAGTTTGATTTAGAGCAAGGGCTTGAAAAGCTGCAAGAAACTAAACTAGTGAACTACCTATGAGGCTATAATGAAAAAATCTTCTGTAGAACAAAATGCCAGAAGCCATGTTGTACTTCTGTGTTAAGAAAAATTATAAGCTTGAGATCGATGCCCATACAGCTCAGACAGAGACTATTGCATTCAAACACAGAGGCCAGAAGTGGAGAACAAAAGCCTGGAAACAAATAGAAAACATACAGCTAAGCCAGCATATATAAAAATGCACAAAAATTTGGCTGATAATACATACGAGTGAGCAACTTCTGTCGCTCTCTTCTTTCCAAAAATATAGCCGACCATGACATCCTCCAGTCCTAAATCACATCATCCACAATTCCACAAGAAAACATCAAAGTTTCAATAGAGGTGACGAAAAACATTAACAAAAATATCCTCACTAAACCACCATCAAACAGGCACACGCTACAATAACAACCATCCCAAGAATCAAAATCAATACCCCAAAGCCAATATTACGTTGGTAAATGGTAATCTAACATCGAATTTTGCAGATATAAATACAGCAAAGTGAAAGTGTAACCTTCTAAAGACAAAAAATCTTTCGACGACGACGGTGAAGAGAAATCAGTCTGATATTCAGAAGATAACCCATTTGACTGAATACGATTAGAAAAGCACCATAGATTTCTCAAGTGTTTTTGACTTCCTACGTCTGGTTTGGGGGCAGCAACCGTAACCCATTTTGACCCAAATTTCAAAGATAACATTTCTCCCAATCCTCTGGATTTCCTTGTCCGGAGACTCTGTCTCTCTGTACCTTGTCAGGAGAATTATGTCGTCGACGCCGAGACGGAATGATTTTCAAAAGTTGGATCGCCGATCAGCCCGAATTACAATGAGCCCACTAACGAGAACATGGCTTTGTGCTTATTTATGGGCTTACCTTACTGGGCAACTAGATTAACAGAACAAAATTTCGGAAATGGTCTTTTAATAGAGTTAAATTACAAGTTTAGTCCTTAAACTCTAAGAAAATTGTAACAAATGTCTACAAAAAATTATCGGTAAAGAAAAATGGCTAAAAATGTTTCACATTTTGAGTTTTAGCTAATGTGATTTTGGAAGAAAAGAGTGGAGAGTTTTTTTCCCATTTATACATTGGTATATTCGTGTATTTACATTCAAACCAACTTAACAGAAAATTGATATTTTTTTTTCTAATATATTTTTTAAGATACATTTTAAATTTTCATAATATAGTATTTATATTTTTAAATAAAAACCATAATCGTAATTGTAATCTATAAAAAGAGTTTAATTGGCAATCATATTTGTTTCTCATATCTCTCGCTAACCAACGACGCCATAGTGACGGATCGATCTTCCGACAAGCCAGTGAAGAGAAATCAGCGACGCCGCAGTGATAAATTATATAATTCACAATTTTGATGACTTTCACAAAATTTCACTTTAAGATTGTATTTATGTCAAGGAGACATCATTAATCTCGGTGTTGGGTACAAAATTGGGAAATTTGCACAAAAGACTCATTTTCACGAGCATCGATGCCATTTGATTCGTGTTTCGAAATTAATGATATATGACTCTTTCCGAACTCTGCATCCCGTTCAAATTATCGTAAGGGCATCGTACTGATAATTCTAATTCATGAGGATTATTTGGCCTTTAAACTTAGTTATATTTGTGATTTTTATTCATATTATTTGATGAAAAATAAAAAAATGCTTGAATTTAATCACATGATTGATGGAAGACCTTTAAATTAAGTTGAGAAAAGAAAACAAAAGAAGAAAAAAATTCACACTTACTTAATGTTTTGATGCAGGATTTTCGTGGAATGCAACTGCAGTGCAATTGCAATCTGGCAGAATCTAGAATTTAAGTAAAAAACGAGAATTTCGGGATTTTGAAGGAAATTTGACCCACGAATTCAGCAAGATGATTAGCCATGATTGTCCATCAACCAAGAGGGAAACCCTAGCATGAGATCCCTATAAATATTGAACAAAGAAGCCGAACAAAGGGAGCTTGATTGGAGAAGATTTTAGTTTATGTTTTTTTGGGTTTTCTTACTTTCTGCAATTTTTCATTTTTAGTTTTTAGTTGCTGTTTTGTTTTAATTTCTTGTAGATCTTAGTCTGAATCTCTTCCTCAATCCCATCACAACAAGAGTTGGCATTGGTTATAAACAAATCCTTGTTGATTGAGCACGATTTTTAGAGGAAAGTTTGTTTCGTTTTGGGTTTTGTCCCCAACAGTAGCAATTTTGTTATTCATTTTCTGGATTTTATTTTTCCATTGTTCTTCCTCTTAACCTCAAGAATCCTTTTCTCAATCCCATTCACCTAAGAATTGGGGATGATTATGGACAACGACTTGGTTCGATTGAGATACGGAGAATGGGTTTTTAAGATGATTGAAATTTCAATTTCTGCACTTTTGAAATTCTGCAATTGGGTGAAAATAGCCACTGGTTTGTCGTTCAATTCAGCAAATTTAATTTCTGTTATTGAACTTTGATGACAACTTGTTAATTTAAGTTTTGGTAATTTTACTTTCTGTTATTTGAATATTTTGGATGCTACTGGAATTCGTTTTTTGCCTATATATAATTGCAAGTTTCTTCAAATTTTGAGCTACTGGTTCTTAATTTCAATTTTCCGTGGGTTAATTTGTATCTTGAATTCTTGGAATTATTTCTTTAAACTACTTACTTGCATTGCATTTGCAACTTGATTGCATTATTTACTTTGATTTTTCAAATGAATTCCTACAATTCTAATTTACTGTTTTCAATTTATTCCATCATGAAGAGCTAAATTTCCTTTGGGATTCAAGTTTGTGAATGCCCTAGAGGAAAGTTGTAAAGCTCGAAAGTAAAAACAATCTAGCTAATTCTTGAACTCTAGTTTGCTTTTGGTGAGTTAATTGTTGGGTAAACCTAGTTGGCCATCTAGTGTTGCTTGCCAAGCTATAACTTAATACCAAAAAGGTTAAGGGAAGCGGATGTCGCAAAAGCAATGGAGGAAAAGGCTTAGACATAAGTCTGAAACATCGACCCTAGACATAGGGCGAGACTCCAAAACCACTAGAATTGTGCGCAAAAATATCTAAGTTAGATTAGCCATAGAAATATAGGTTTAATCACTTAGTCTCCTAAAGATACTTCATAAAAGGTCGAATAGGAGTTGAATTCGGTTTACTTAGTTCTTGAGTTAG
The DNA here is from genome assembly GCA_033996785.1 of Trichosanthes truncata. Taxonomy (NCBI): domain Eukaryota; kingdom Viridiplantae; phylum Streptophyta; class Magnoliopsida; order Cucurbitales; family Cucurbitaceae; genus Trichosanthes; species Trichosanthes truncata. Next base: position 22,640,281 of record JAWPNB010000008.1, on the reverse strand, counting down.
CTACAATTGCAATTGCTTTCTTGTTACATTTTCTTTCCAAATGGGCATTAGCAACTTGAATCCCTTTTTCATTTCCATTGATTTTTCAAACAAATTTTCTTTTAGTCAAAACACCCCTAAAATCATTTTCACCCTCGGTTACTTTAAAATTGCAATTTGTCAACGATTTGTGCAAACTAAAATTCGTTTTATTAAACCCTGTTCCCTTGGGTACGATACTCTGGAATACTTCCAGTTTCTTTATTACTTCGATCACGTGCACTTGCGTGTAGCGAAAAGCACAGCGATCACGTACTCTCATTCTTGTTCTAACTCTAGCTCTCTAGTTCTCGATCTCGCTCTAGCTCGTTCTCACTCTCGCTCTAGCTCATTTTCTCTCTTGCTCTAGCTTGTTCTCATTCTCACTCTAGCTCGTTCTCGCTCTCGCTCTAGCTTGTTTTCTCTCTAGCTCGTTTTCTCTCTTGTTCTAACTTGTTATTGCTCTCGCTACTCATTTGAGCGAGAGCGAGAGCAAGAGAGCTAGAGCGATATCGTTTCCGCCTATGAGAGCGTGAACAAGCAAGACCGCCTCATACTACCATCATGTGTAATTTTGCGCACTATACCACGTTAGAATGGTTCATATTTCATTATTTTCATAATGCAGGTCATCAGTCATTAAAACGCTGGAAACAAGTCATCCGTACAAAAACCCCTACAAAATTTCACGTATCTCACTCTTTCGGAATGGTGAAGAGAGTTGTGGGATTATAACTCTATCTGAGGATAGAGACCTCATATGGATGCTTGCCGGAGTATCGAACGAGATGTAGAAGTGTTGTGCAAAAACTCACCACGCAAGCATACGCAATCATAGGTAGTAAATGATAAACAAAGTCGATCCCACAAGGACTAATGTAAGCGAATTTGCTGAAATAAAGCAAACACTTACTAATGAAAAACTGAGTTAGAGAATGCAACTGAACCTGCAAAATGACTGAACACGAGCACAAAAGCGACTACTAAACTAAGAGAGACTTAGAAAGACAAACTATAACTTTAAACAAAGATTAGAGAGACTAAACAAGTACTAAAATGATGAAAACATGGGGCTGGAATGTAAGAATGCAGTAGTAGTTTTATCCAATTGAGGTCGTCAATGCTACAGCATTAGACACCACAATGTTACACATAAAGGAATTTTCACCTACAACCGATCCAAAAACAACTTGAACTCGATTTTCTTATCTTTAACCTTGAGTTAAACATTGAAGGGAATAATCGAATTAAACCCATAGCGGAAGCATAGGAATCGTCTTTGATTTATTTAGAATTAAACTAAAATACAAGGGTTAAGCAATAAATACCTTGAAAATAATATTATGGAGATTCTTCTGGCGGATCTTTATCTCTTCCACAAAGTCTTCATGGCTATGACTCGAACACATGACCAAGGCTTGTGGGAACCTCTTGAAAGAAAATCCACAAGGGATTGGAGAGGAAGAGGTCTAGCGAGAATTCTCTAATTCTCTCTATTGAAGAGTGTGTTGTGTAGAATGCACAATGACTCACCCCTAGGGTCCTATTTATAGTGGTATAGGGAAAATAATTAAATAATATATTTTAATATCTAATATATTAAAATATATTTATCTAACCAATTTGAATCATATTCAAACCGTTTAAAATTCTCCTACGACATTTATTTATCTAACCAATTTGAATCATATTCAAAAGTTTTATTTAATGTATCTAATATACATTAATTATTTTAATATTTAATGTATCAAATACAATAAATATATTTTCCTCTTTTATTTAATATATCTAATATATTAAATATTAATTTGAACACTTCAAATTAAATATTAATTTGAACATTTCAAATTTTAATATTTAATGTATCAAATACAATAAATATATTTTCCTCTTTTATATTTAATATATCTAATATATTAAATATTAATTTGAACACTTCAAATTAAATATTAATTTGAACATTTCAAATTTTTCTTTCAACTAAATTGATCTTTTAGTGTTACTATGAGCTAGCAAGGGGACCTTATGAACCTACAGATTATAAGCTCCAATGATACAAAATTAATTAATTAAACTCTTTAGTTTAATTAATTATTTTTCATTCATTAACTATAGGTCACTCCACTATAGACCTAGAGTTGCACTCTTATGCACTGTAGGACAAGTTGTGTCCATAGATATAATCATTACATGCAAGTCGATTCTTCACGAGTTGTTCGTAATTACAGCTGGGTCAAAAGTCTATTTTACCCCTATAATTACATCTTGCACCTTAAGTATCACTGATTCTCTAATGAACAATATGTTTATAATCTAATTATAAACTAAGTCCATCTCGGGCCAATGAGAGGGTGGGGCCCCATTGTTCAAGTCCCGAAATTAGCATTTAAGGAAACTACTCATCTACTTACCCTATATGGGAATGAGTGAATTCTACCTTGTGAGATTATGTTCCCAGCTCCATATTTGGTCAAGTCCCCAAAATGGTAGACATATTGAATCGGCTACAAAAGCCACTCTCACCCATGCAAATCAAAGGACAAGCCCTCACAGACAGGAGTTCATAACTCACTCATGATTAAGAGCGAGTCGCATATGATCATCCTGATGAAATATTAATCTTCTCAATTAACGGATTTATAAAGAGAGATTAAATATTTCGTGGTCCAGTCTTATACAAACTCATTGTATAAGATACCCCCACTCACATGTCTCCACATGAATGATTTGGATCAAATCATTTGTAACTATTACAAAGTGGGTCGTATCAATAGTGTTACCAGGATAAGGCACCCAACCTTATCCATATACTATGACCCTTTAGGTTATTTCTTGAACATAATCCTCTCGTATGTCAACCACATACTGTTCAAGATTACACTAAGAACCTTGGATTTTTCATATAATAGATAATATTATATTGCAAATAAAATAATCAAAATTATTATTCATTATTAAATAAATTATTAATTACGAGGCTTTAGGGCATAAATCCCAACAAACATATGTCTATGAAAACCCAATGCTAGATAACACTAATGAGACCCAAATTCCCTAGAATCACAAGTTTGGAGTGTATGTCTACACCCCACAATTTCTACCCTTAAGGAGAAATTACTTGCTCCATTTATGCTAATCCACCCATTCTTAACCCTTTTAGTATTAAGAACTAGCTTATGTCTTACCTAAGGTGATCAAACTCAAGTAAGAACTTGCAATAAACACCACAAATGGAAGTGTAACTTCATAGAAAAGCATTGAGTCAAAAGATTTCAACCAATCACATCATTCCTTAAATTCCAGCCCTAAAATTCTTAGCCCATGACCTTAAAACATAGATTAAACCAGTAGAATTCAGAAATCAACAACATATTGCGATTAATCTAAGAGTTAGGTTACAAAAATACGATAATGTGGCTAAAAGCTTGAAAAAAAACTTAGGGCAAGACAAAAATCAACAACTAGAAGGTGGAAACTAGAAAGGAAATGAGAAAAAGAGAGTAGAGAGTGACAAATCCTTCTTCTTCTGGAAAAACCAGCCCAAAATTTCAGCTCCCTTTCTTTCTTCTTTGTTTTTCTGGGTATTTTTCCTCTTTTCGGCTCCTCCCTTTTTTTCTCGATGTTTCTCTTCTCTTTTCCCTAAAAGGGTTGAGCTAGCTCTCTTCATCCACGTGGCAGTAGGCTATTGGCTTGGTTTTTAGTAAATGCTTACTTATATGGTGATGTAAGCAGTAAAATTTTCGTAAAAATCTGCGTCTCGATGAGGCTTACGATGCTGTAGCATTGGCGCCCACATTAGAAATGTGGTCTGCAATGTTGTAGCATTGGCAGCCACAATTCAGCATTCCAGCCCACAAAACTGGCTCACCAACTCAGGAAAACCAGCCCAAAAACATAAAATACTCAACCAAAGAAGGGAATAAAAGAAGATTTTTCAACATTTCTGCTTGCTTAAATTAGTACCCAAATAAGCGCTACAAACTGACAATGGACTGCAAATAACTCGAATTTTAGCGAGGTCTAAGAGTGAAATTTGTGATAATTTACTCTCATTTCATGGGATTATCAAGAAGGATTGTTGCTTTGTCGTTGACATTGGCGTACCAATAAGAGGCCCCTATATACCATAGGTTGTCAAGAGGAACCAGTAAATAAAAGGAAATACCTGAATGAGCTTAATCGAGTCAAGCAAGCATTTGTACATACCTCAATGCAGGGTGGAGCTTCGTTTGCTGGTGACGAGAGATGGGAGGCAAGAGTTTGCTTGATTGTTAGGTTTGGGAAAAATAGTGGTATAAACAATGGAGGAGGTGAGGGGGTTTTAGATGGAGTATTAATTATGTTAGGTGATTAATGATGGCATTTTTACCTCTATTAACGATGTGTGTGAGGTATAAATATTTATATTCAATTTAATTTTTGCACGCTTAATGGGTAATTACATATATTTCAATTTCATTAAATCAGTACACATGTATGTTCCAGTATATACTATAAGTTAGGTGCAAATTCAATAGCTCGTCATTTAAATCACTGTGTTCATTTGAATTCAATAGCTTGTCATTTAAATCACTGTTCATTTGTGTAACCTATGCATTGTTTTGCAAAATTAAAAAATTTAGTTCTTTTCTTTAACGATCTTAACTTAATTGTTTAGATATAATTCAAGTTTGTTAAATTTTGTTAACTACAATTCCTCTCTCTCTCCCTTAGAATCCTACTTTTTTGCAGGATTTTATTTAGTTAGTTAGGGAGTGGAAAATGTAGGCAGGGGTATCTTAGTCACAATATAATTATAAAATTGTAATATAAATAATGAAATAAAAGATTTAGACATTTTTCCAAATATAAACAATTTTAGTTATTTTTCAATAGGAGCTATCAATATTTAACTATTCTTCAAGTTGCCCCTTAACTCTAAAGTTTGTTTCATAAGTCCTTAAGTTTTAAAAAGTATTTGATAGTTTTTAAATGGTAACTTTTATGTTTAATATGTTTTTAAGTTTAAAAGTATCTAATAAGTTCCTAAACTATCATTTAGAGACTTATTAGATACAACTTTAAATTGTCAAAGATTAAGCTGGTACTAGTAGTTCTTTATTTTTGTTATCGTCAAAATCTACCTTTATTTTTTTTAGAGTAAAATCTACCTTTAATTATTTTCATGTTTTACTTTAAAAAAAAATCATTTCAAAGCGAAGAAAAGAGACATTGGGAAATTTGAATCTCCAAATGAAGTTGGGCTATGCTAGTATCAACTTATTGTGTTCACCTTTTTTTAGCACAACGACCGTAGAGGTGAGGATTTGAATCTTCACCTTCGAACAAAAAAGCACATGTTTTAAATATCGAGCTATGTTCATGTTGTCATATTGTGTTCATTTTTTATCCATATTAAATCAAGCAACAAAATTTATTTATGTTTCCCTTTTTCCCTACAAATTTCTTCAAATTTTGAAAAATTTTCAATATTTTGACAATATATTAAAAAAAATGCTAGAATTGAATTAAAGTAACAAAATAGCCAAACATCATGTCCCCTCTTTTATAAGTAACATTTGAAACCGATCAAATGTTCTTCTTAGGGGTTGTTTGGGGCAAGGAGTTGCAAATAGTATGAGTTAATAAGTTTGGGGATAGAAAGTTTGGAAAGTTAGGAAGTCTGTGTTTGGGACAAGAAGTTGTTTAGTTTGAAATTATGAAGTCTATATTTGGGGTGCATATTTGTTAAACCTAGAGTTCTGAAGTCTGAGTTGATTTTAACATTTTTATGTACAGTGTTTTTTCTATAATTTGTCAAATTTCATTATTAAAATTTGTTCTCGTGAATTCTAAGATTGAGATTTTTTGTTTTTATTAATTTATGTATATTTTACAAATTTATTTCCAAAAAAAAATAATAATTTTGAACAAAATACCTCACATTCTTTTTTTCAATATCTCTCACATTAATTATTCATTTGCCTTTGATATTTTTCAAATAAAAGAAAGTCTTTCAATAATTTTTTAAATATTACATGTGATTTGCAAAGATTTCAATCTATTAATTTAAAGTGATTCAAATAAACTTCAAAAATTTTATGTTTTTAGTTTCTCAATTCTAGAAATAATATAGATATGTTTCTGTCAATTCTAAAATTGAGATTTTAAATTATATTATTTTATGAATATTTTAAAATTTTGTTAAAGACTTGTTTTTGTCAATTTTAAAATTTTAATTTAAGATTTGTTTTCCAAGCTTAATAAAAGTTTTTGCATAATTTAAGATTTAATTTTTCTAACTAATCAATGTAATGAACTATCTAAAGTTTGATTAATTTGAAAATAATATATTCTTTGAAGTTTTAAAATAACTAAGTGAAAAATAAAATATTAAGTATTTATGCTATTTTAAAATAATTAAGTTCAAAATGAATATATGTATCTTAACACCATTCAAAATGAATATCATACATACTTTTGTTCAAAATACTAAATATTTATGTTATTTATTGTAGTAATTTTATTTTATTAAGTTTGGATTGAAAAATCGTTTATCTTTTTACTTTGAATATGATTAGTTTGAAAATCAAATCTTTTTAATACGTTAATATTTTTAAATACTAATTTCTTAAATTGTAATACGGGTTAGTTTAAAATATATTTTTATTATCTTCAAATCATAAAATTATATATATATATATATATATATATATATATATATATATATATATATATATATATATATATATATATATATATTAGCTATGAATTTAAAAAAAAAGTTTAAAAAAGATAAGATTGTTATTTGTTATAAGTAATTTTATTTTAAACTTTAAAAAAAAAATTGTAGATGACATGTAGAGAAAGTGATATAGGGAAATTTTTATCAATTAAACAAATTGTTATGTAGTACTCTAACTTATATTAAAATTTCTATTTAAATAATAGTATCATATCTAAAACCTTCTTATATAATTTATATTTAAAAAATAAAATTATAAAATAAAAAGAAAAATATTTTTGTTAAAAATTTTATTAAAATTATAAGATAATATAAAAATAATTAATAATTATTTATATTTAATTAGTAATTAGTAATAATAATGAGAAAATGTATATAAAAAATAAAAAAAATTAAATTAAGAAATTAAAAAAATTATGTAAAAAAATAGAGAGAGAAAGGAGATGAGATGAGAGAGAGAGGTAGGAATGAGGTGAGGTGAAGAAAAAATGAGATAAAAAAGTTGTGAGGCCCACAATGAAGAGTTAGATGAGGAGCTAATAAATTTGTGGGACCCACATGAAGAAGTTGGAGGAGAAATTAATAAGTTTGTGGAACCCACAATAAGAATTAAAATACCATTGCGTCAAACAAGGAGTTGGGAGGAACTATCCAACTCCACTCCCCCAACTCTTCAATCCAAACACTCTCTCAGTGTAATTTCAACTTCTCAACCCCTCGCCCAATCAGAATTGAACACGTAGCCCAAACTCTTCGAACGGCGGGAAAAACTCTAGTACTACCGTAGTATGGAAAATTTTCCATACTACCTCCATTGATTGTTTGCCACGTCAGCATCTATTTGAAAATTATGTGGGGACCACCAGCATTTAAAAATCATTTATGAACCCAAAAACACAGTGTGAATAAATGGAGTATGGTACTCCCGTAGTACTAGAAATTTTCCCTCGAACGGCCAAAAGGAGTTATTGAGTTGACTCCGACAGAAGGAAACATCACAAATTCCAAAATCCCTCGTTTCAACTATAATAAACATATTTTAAAAAATAATAACTATAAAAAATATTCCTTTCAAAAAACAATAATAATAAAAATAAGGAGAAAATTAAATTTGAACCCAAACTTGCGAGCTTGTATCAATTTCGATCATAAAACTTTTAATTTCATCTAATTGGACCAAAACTTGAATAATTGTTGCAATTTATACCTATTGTTCAATTTTCACTAATTTATCCACTAATTTTAACAAAAAAACAATGTAATAATCTTCTTACTCATTAATTTCAATAAAATAAAGTTTTGCACAAAATAAGTTTGACTAATGCACAAATTAACCATTAAATAACTTTGCCAATATTCATAAATTTCAAGAACAGAATTTAGCTCTAATGTCGTTTTTCTCTAAAATTTATCAATTTTATACCATACATATGTTTTATAATTTATAGAACGCATAAGAGAAAACTTCTTTTACCGATATTTGGAGTGAAAACTTATTAGGAGGTTAAAATTGTAACACTTTAAAGTTTAAGGTTAAGATTGCAGCACTTATCTAAGTTTGAGGTGCAATTTGATGAAATTTAAAAGGTTAAAATTGATACAATTTAACAAGTTTACGGTCAAAATTGGTTTTTTCCTAAAAATAATATTATTGAAGCTAGTATTTTTTTTTGGGGGGGGGGGGGGGGGCTAAATATAGGTTTTAGTTTCTAATGTTTTTAAATTTTTTTAATTTAGTCCATAATATTTAAAAGTTTTAATTTAGTCCTATATATTTTTAATATTTTTTAATTATACTCTTTATATCAGTAAGTGTCAAAACTAGCTAATGATAAATTTATTTGATACGGTGGCTTATATCTTCTTTTTAAATATTTATACCTACTTACTAAGTATTATGTCATGTAAATTTATTATTATCCAATTTCAACATTTATTCATACAAAATATTTAAAAACAAAAATATACCAAATACAATATTATAATTGAAAATTTTCAAAATATTAGATACTAAATCAAAACATTTTAAACATTAGAAATTAAAATATATGTTTAACCTTTTTTAGATACTTAAACCACTCTACATATTTATGGAATCACAATTTAATAATTATTCAGCAGAGGTTTTTTTTTAATACGCCCAACAATATAGACATAATACACTCACCAACTAGCATGGCAGGTATATCGTTCAAGTATAATGGTGTTATTCTCTCTTGCTTTATTAATTTTAGTGCTGTAATAAAATTCTCTTAAGCTAGTTCTTAAACTGGAGGTAGATAAAAGGGTTGAACCACTATATATTTTAGTGTTATTCTCTCTTTATTAATTTTGTTGTGGAAAATTTCATTATGTTTTGGACATGTTAGAGTTCAGTTTATAACAAGTGCTATTAGAGTCATGCCCCTGATCACTTAGCAATGTCGATAGAATTCTCAGGTGTCGAACAAAGAAGTTGTGGGCCTCGAAGACATAGTCATGACAGAGATCTGTGGTTAAGCTTTATTGGACTGGTGGTGTACTTCGGTGAAAATGAGTTGGTCTGGATAAGAGCTAGACGAATAGATGAACTATTTTGAGAGGGGTTCAGTGGTACTTTGTTCAAAGTAAGGATTATTGAAAATACAACCAAAATTTCACATTGGCTAGATGAGAAAAATATCATGAGTATATAAGTGAAAGACAATATCTCTATTTGATATGAAACATTTTGGGTGGAACAAAGCCATTGTGAAGATATCTCGAGGTTAGTTGTCCTTAACTCAAATCAATCAAACAAAAATTGTTTTATTTAAGTAGATCAGAAATATATATATCTTCTCATTATATGCACCAAACCGAACCCTTCAATTTAATAAAATAAAAATATTATCTGACTAGACTTGAAGATGACTTGTCTGCCACCTCAGCGACAACATGCAGTCCAGGGTACGGTGTTCAATTAATGAATAAACGGTGAGACTTTTGAGAACGACTAAAAACGCACCGCTTTAAACCGTTTGTTGCCGTTGTCTTTTTCTACGTGCATGAACCGACACGTGGCTTCGAGACAAGCACGCTCGGACAATGGTGCTCCTTGTGCCAGATAAGACGTACACGTCATTGGTTTATTTATTTAGATACCAAATGGCAAATACAGTCCAAATAAATTTCAAATATATATATATATATATATATATATATATATATATATATATATATTGGTTTTTGTAATTAATTTTTAATTTTAAGTTCAAAGCAATGTAAATGGATCCACCTGGTGGCTGGTGCCTTCGAGCACAGGTTGCTTAAATTAATTCAACTCTTCCATCTCTGTAGCATTTCTTTATTACAACGCAACTCTTCCTTAACACTTGTTTTTTAAGTTTATAAAATAAATTCTAATTTCATTTTCGTCTTTTATTTTCAATTTTTGTCTATTTTGGATCAAAGTTTACTTATCTAATTTATTATATTGATCCCACTCATCTCAAAAAAATGTCACGTTATCAATTCGTTAAGTGGTCAATAAGAAATTAAAGTAATGGTCAAATCTATTATTTTTTTTAAATGCAAGGATAAGACGTTTTGAAAGTACAATGAGTTAAAACGGACAATAGTTGAAAGTACAAGAAACATTGTATTTAAATTTTAGGTTAGATTATATATAACTTCAGTCTCTGAACTTTCATGCTCATGTCAAATACATATTTGAACTTAAAAAAAATATCTAATAAATTATTGAACTTTTAATTTTGTGTCTAATAGGTCCTTGAATTTTTAAAAGTATATAATAAGTCTCTAAGGCCCGTTTGATGACCATTTAGTTTTTAGTTTTTAGTTTTTAAAAATTAAGCCTATAAACATTACTCACACCTCTAAATTTTCTTGTTTTGTTATCTCCTTTTTACATATGTTTTAAAAAATTATCAAGTTAAGTTTTGGAAAATAAAAAAATAGTTTTCAATAATTTGTTTTTGTTTTTAGAATTTGGCTAAGAATTCAAATGTTTTCTTAAGAAATATGAAACTCATTGTAGAGAAATGATGAGAAAACAAGTACAATTTTCAAAAATCAAAAACTAAATAGTTATCAAACGGAGCCTAAACTTTTGATTTTGTGTATAACAAGACTCTAAGATTTTGATTTTGTGTCAATAGGTTCTTGACCTATTCGACATTTTTGAAATTCATGAACCTACTGGACACAAAAAAGAAAGTTTAATGTTCTATCAGACACAAAATTCAATAGATTCGTAAATTTCAAAACACGTTGAATATGTCAGAGACCCATTAGATACAAAATTAATAGATTCGTAAATTTCAAAACACGTTGAATATGTCAGAGACCCATTAGATACAAAATTGAAAGTTTATGGACTTATTTGACATTTTAAAATTCATAAATCTATTAGATACTTTTTTTTAAGTCCAATGGCCTATTAGACATAAAAATGTACTTTAACCTAAAATTTATTATCAACACAAGTACAACTTAGTGGATAAAACACCAATTATGATTCTAAAAGTCGATTGTTCGATCCTTCACTCCTGCAATTGTTAAACTAAAAAAAAAATAGATAATTATTACTAGGACATCCGAACTTCTAACATTTTGATCAAAAATACATGTCAATTACCGTCGAACTAATCTCACTTTGGCTTATTTATTCATTGCTAAATGTATAATTAATTGCATGAATGGGCAGGAGCTTGTATGAGAAGGACACGTGGAGTTATTATGTGAGAGGTCTAATGAACGGTTGCTAACGGGAAGTAAGTATTTTGGCCCCGATTGGAAGTTTATTACTTAATTGATACATATGCAAGTTTTCTCTTAAAGGAAAGACAACCTTAATTTTGGGAAAATTTTCTTTTTACCGATCTTACCCTCCTATTTGAGACTTAATGACTTCTTGTACCCTATTGCTTTGTAATGCTCGCTTTGTGAATTTAAAAAAAGGAAAAATACTCTTGCCACCTTGACCTGGTCTATTACCTTTTCAACCTTGGACACGCATTTACAAAATTGTCATTTTTTTATTTTTTAAAATAATGTCCTTTAAAAATATCCATTGATTTTACTGTCCAACCTTAATTTGATATTATTTGGATTTTGTTTTTTAAATCTGGCTTAGAATTCTAATGTATTTTTAAGGAGGGTGAAAAATTCGACAGAAATATTGTGAAGAAACAAGCATAATTTTCAAAAATAGAAAACTAAAAACAAAATAGTTATCAAGCGGGACTTTAATTATTTTAATTTGTATTATTATGATATTTTATTTAAATTACTATAATATTCAAATCAATGAGCCAACAAAAGAGACTTTGAATTTCAAAATAGTAGGAGCACAAGGTGAAATTTAGAAGCTCAACGATACATCACTTGTTAAATTGAGAATCTTATTTATTTTGTAATTTTTTGAAGTCTTATTCATAGAAAATTTTTACTCCATCCCAATCTCGTCTGGAAGAGATCTCTATGAGAGGGCCAAGCGTTAAAGAACAACAGAACTTCCACATATATTCATAATAGTATGATATTGTCTATTGTCTATTTTGGGCATAAATCCTAATGGTTTTGCTTTTGGTTCCACCCAAAAAGTCTCATACCATTGAAAATAATTGTCGTCACTTATATACTCATGATTCACTATTTCCCTAGTTAATACGAGACTTTGTTTGCACTCCTAACAATATTTCCCCCGACCCCACCATCTACTCTCAATTGACAACGAGAGCTTGCTTTTATCATTCCAAGGCAACAAGCTAGATAAAGCATGAGCACGAATCACATCGTGGAATATTTCCTGATGGTGGCGACCACTATCGCACCCTCCACCTCCTTTCCTTGAACAAAGATCTACTTCTCCTATTAAGGAGGGTCTGGCCTAATAGAGCATACATCCACAGTCATATGACTATAAGACTCACTAATTTTTGTTCCACTTTGAGGATTTCTTCGGCACACAACTAGGTTTAGACCGTGGTTTTAATACCAATTGTTGAGGACAACAGAACCTCCACATATTTCTACAATTGTATGATATTGTCCACTTTAGGCACATGCCCTCATGATTTTGTTTTTGGTTCCACCCAAAAGGCCTTATACCAATAGAGATAATTATCCTCACTTATATACTCATAATAAATCTTTTTTCTAGCCAATGTAGGATTTTGCTTGCACTCCTAACATCGAACTAAATTCAAAATGAATTTTTGTATTCAATTTTGACGCATAGATGGACAAAACCATCCTATTTAGATGTTGACTTTAAATTTGATCTAAATTGTGTTCGAGTCAACTTTGGAAAGACATTTTATGAAACTAAACCTACCCTTCCAAACTATATAGATAGACTCTCCATGGCAAAGAATAATTAAAAAAAAAGAAAAAAAAAGTCTTCTTAAAAAAAATGAAAATTTCCACGTCACCACCGATTATATTTATTTAACATTAGCTAATTTTATATAATATTTCACTCATCCAATGAGTCATCTTCGTGTATGTGCATGTGATTGCAAGAGTACCTTTTTTAATTTTTTGGGAAAAAAAATTGTATAGGACAACAATACCTTTCTTTTTCAAGAGTAATTATTGAGACCATAGTTAAATAAGATATATATATATATATATATATAGAGAGAGAGAGAGAGAGAGAGAGAGAGAGACCATAGTTAAATAAGATAAGAGATGATTATCATCGATAATTTCAAAGCTTTAACATGACAAGTCGGTGGACACATTTTGGGATTGTTTGTTTGCATAATAAATTTGTATAATTTTTTATGCTTTTAAAATCTATTTCAACCCTTATCACTGAGTTTCAATAATGACATCACATTAATTTTTGTTTACTCTAAACCATGCATAGAGTTCAATTCCTTATTTTGTATATATATATAAGCTAAAGTTTTTAATCAAATACAATAAAAATTAAAATGTCAATGATAAAGATCAAAACGAATATGCATACAAAAATTGAGAGTCAAAATATTGCACTTAAAACGAAGAAGACTTATTAAAATGGAATGACCATTAAAATATGATTTGTGTTAGACTATTTTTGTATTTGAATTCAACAAGGGGAAGGAATTCAAACCTCTAACTTCAAAAGAAATAAGTAATACCTTGACTAGTTAAATTATGCTCATGCCACCTTGTGAAAAATTAATATTAATAATTCATTTAGGTAGATTTTGATTTCTTATATATGTGGATGTCTTATTTTAACAAGTAAGATATATATATATAGTTTAACAATAATTAGGGATCGGGAGGATTCGAACCTCTGATCACTTGGTTGAAGGTACATGTCAATTACCGCTGAGCTAAATTCACTTTGCCCAAAAATAAAAAAATATATTTAAACCATACCATACTAGTTTTATTAATATATTTAATCACATCGTTAATTGTCTTATTATTTATTTTGTCAATTCTATATTATTTTACAACTATTGATTTATGTCAACTTGAACATACCTCAACTAGTTAAGACAACATATATTTGATCAAATGGTTAACAATTTAGATATTCACTCTCACGTGTTGTTGAATAAAAAAAAAAGCCATTAATATATATGTTAAAAAAAATCCATTTAATACATCATTTCATACCGTCAATAATATATATATATATATCATTTATAAAAAGAGAAAAAAATTAATTCATATGGCTAATATTTAAGCGGCACTAGTATTTAAAAATTTCCCGTCCATAGTTTTGATTTCCTTGGCTTTCAAGAAAAAACCAACTTTCCATATGAATGCAAGTGCCACGTGGAGCCACATCATTCGTTGATAGCGGCGCTGAGTAATTATCCGATGTGCTCAAATCTACCTGAGCCCGCCATCAAAATAAACCCCCCAAAAAAGAAAAACGAAATAAAATATCTGAAACATTTTAAAGAACTGTTACCGCACCATTGGGTCCCACGAGAGGGGCCACTCAGATATATTTTTCAAATTGATCGTCCGGTCTCGGTAATGCCACGTGGCGCACGATCACTTGAGATGAAGCCAACGTGGAAGGGCCAGTTGCTCAGAGTGGAATTTGTAGAATTTAGTCAACGCGGAAAACAGTTTGAAAATGCAATGGCATTCATGTAAAAAAGGCAGTACAATAGGGGCATTTATGGAAACTGGTTTTAAGGGCTCGGCTTCCTTCTTCTCGTTTGACTGTTGGTGAAGAATATTTTATTCGCAACTTCGCTAATTCGAAAGGAAAGGGAAATTTCGAGTTATACAGCCTGAAGATCGAGCTTTTGTTTTCATATCATCAAACGAAAAAGGAACTGAAATCTGTCGAAGAAAACTGAAGAAAAAGGTCTCTTAATTTCGTTTTTTTTGTGTGTGTGTGTGTTTGTGTTTGTATTTCTTTTTCATTGTCTCGAATCGAAGGCTGAAAGTGTGGGAAAGAGTGAGTAAACTGAAGGAAAGTCGAGGAAATTTAGTTTGTCGAGCTTCTCGTGGAGGCAGTGCTATTGCTTAGTACTCAAACCTTCTCGGGAGGCTTGAGATATGGTGTTTCCCCCGTGGATTGCTCTGCAAATTCATCAGGTACTCCGATTCAATACGTTTCTATTCTTTTATGTGGATCTGATTGAACTTTTGAGGATTCTTGCTTGATCTGATGTTGATTAGTGTGACTGTACTTTCATTGCTGTGAAATTTATGTTCGTATTGTGTGTGTGGTATTGTAATTGGGTTTTCGGTGAAATGAATCTGAATTCTATTGTAAACCTAACTGAGTGAGTGTTCGTGATCGTAAAATATAAAGACAGAAATGTATTTTTTTATTATTTTTATTTTTTTTTGGGGGGGGGGGGGGGTGTTTAGAGTCTGAGACGATGGAATATCTTGTATCATATAAAGAATTATTCGACCTCTTCGTTGTCTGGTTCTTTTGTGTTGACTACTCAAGACTAGAGTATTGTGGTTTGTTTCTAATAGATTGACTTGGCTCTGATTGGATCTTAAGTTTTTGATTCACTTTAATCAGATGAAGGAAATAAAAAATGCAAAGTATTTATGAATTACTGTGTGGATCAACAAGTTCAAGAAAATAGATTGTCTTGAGTCTATGAATCTCAAAAACTTAAGTTTGGTAGCACTTTTTTCAGCGATGCTATCAGACATATTCAAATTCTTCAGTAGACATGTATCAAACCCTCAATGCTTGATGTTTGATCTATTTTAAAAAATTGGTGTACGTAAAAAGAAGTATAAGAGAGAAATACTAATTATTGGGAGTGAAAAACATTAAGCTTTTTTTTTAAAGCATTTAAATGCACAAGCATGATTCACTCTAAATTTTCTATTTTATAAGATGTTAAATTATTTTAAAGAATTATAGCTGATTTTAGACGGTTTTCAAATATTTCAATGTAAGGCTATTTGAAATGGGTAACTAGTTTCTTTGATCTCTTGAAATATTGCCCATGTCCTTACTTCTCTTTTACATTGTCATTCATATGAAAATAACATAAACTAAAAAAAAAAATGTTAAATTTTTTTATGAACAAAAAAAAATTAAAATTAAACAATCATATGTATTTAATATGTTGTGTCTTCTTCGTGTCTGTGTCTGTACTTCTTGGCTGGAGTGAAGAGGTTACTTTAGTGATAGCTTAGTAGCTTTGATGGTCTATATATGCCTTCTTATGCAGCCAACTCTTTTCCAGGATCTAGCAAATAATCTAGAGCACATATCTATCTATTCTGGATATCTATATGTATTGGATCATATTTGGAAAATTCAATTGTTTTCCATATAAAAACCTCTTGTTTGCTAATCAATATGGTTCAGCTAATTTTGATAGTTTGTACTATTTCTGATTTCTTTTAATATATATTCCCCCTCCTGGAATTCTAGAGCTAGCAATCTGATTTTCAAGCAACTTTGCCTTATTGGCTTCTGTCTGGTGGAGCTAGTTCAAGTCTGGCCGAGTTAACTATAAAATTATCAAAACATGATGATATGGAACAGTCAAGAAATGACCAGTTCCAGTGCACTTCCATGCAATATGGATTTGGGGAATTCCAGCCTGCGTCTAAATCATCCATAGGGGACCCTGTGAGCATTGTTAACATGCAAAGTGATGGAAGAACCATGGACCTTAGGATGTCAGAGGTTAAGCCTGTCCTTAATTACTCCATACAGACAGGTGAGGAGTTTGCTTTTGAGTTTATGCGTGACCGAGCAAATTCCCGGAAACCACTCATTTCAGACTCGGTTAGTGACCCTAGTTGTGCATCAGGTTATATGGATTTAAAAGGAATTTTAGGCCTTAGTCGTACTGGGTCTGAATGTGGATCAGATATTTCAATGATTGCTTCAATGGAAAAAGGGACAAAAGATTTTGAGCGAAAAAACTCTTTATTACATGGAGACAGAAATAACCATGGATCAGCTCATCAAAAATCACGCGAGCCATCAGGATATGATAGTGGTCGTGGAATTGCTCATGGCTATGCTTCTTCTGGAACCTCTGATAGCTCATCAGCAAAGATGAAAGTCCTTTGCAGTTTTGGTGGGAAAATTTTGCCTCGTCCAAGTGATAGTAAGTTGAGATATGTTGGGGGTGAAACACGCATCATTCGGATAAAAAAGGACATCTCTTGGCAGGAGCTTATGCAGAAAACATCATCAATCTATAATGAAACATATGCAATTAAATATCAGCTTCCTGGTGAGGACCTTGATGCGTTGGTTTCAGTTTCTTGTGATGAGGATCTCCAGAATATGATGGAGGAGTGTAATGAGTTCAAAGATGGAAAAGGATCCAAAAAACTTAGAATTTTTCTGTTTTCAATGAGTGATTTGGATGAAGGGCAGTTTTCTATGAGTAATGTGGATAATGACTCTGAGATCCAATATGTTGTCGCAGTCAATGGCATGGACAGTGGTACAAGAAAACACTCAAACCTGCATGGCTTAGCAAGTTTTTCTGCCAATAACCTGGACGAGGTAGATGGACAGAGCATTGAAAAAGGTACAGTTCTTAGGGACTTGGTTGGTGTCAATGCATCGGCCTTAACTGGTAATAATGCCTCATCATCCTTGCAGTCTTCACAACCTGTTCGAGCAAATGCCTCAAATGCTTATGAAAACTTTGTACAGACTTATCACGAACATATGATGAATCATGAACCTAGGGAAATTCACCAAGGTCATGAACTTGTAAATCGGCAGGGAGTTTCTCATGAGCCTCAAGGACAATATCCAGAGATACCATCAACACAGTTGAAAGGTACGTTAAATGATTCATTTGAGAAAGAGATTCATCCTGAAAGTGGCTGCTCCTCAAATCCTTCTCATTTGTTCAATGGCAATCCAATGACTTATAATACTTCGGATAAGAAATCAACTCCAATTTCCACAGCACAAGGTGAGTTTCCCTTCTTAACCCTCAAAAATGAGACAGAGGTCCAGGGTTCTGAAGGACTTTATTCAATGTCTGTTTCTGGAAATCCTATAGTTTCTGGATCGGGTGATATGGATAACATGATTCATAACTTGCCATCGAATGCATATACTCATGGTTATATGGACAGTGAATCAAAGATCGTTGATTTGAGTCTCCTTGAGCCCCCAGCTGCTGCACAAAGAGTGTATTGCTCTGAGAGAATTCCTAGGGGGCAGGAGGAGTTACTGAATCGGTTATCAAAGTCTGATGATACTCATGGTTCCCAGTTTCTAATCTCTCATTCACAGTCTGATCAGGACCTGATTCCAGAATCCATTGTCAAATTGCAAGATAGCAGTAATTTCCAAGCTGAAGATTCCATTCCCATGGAAAAACCATTACATGCTGCCACTAAAGTCTGGAATGATGAGCTTTCCCAAATTCAAGATGGCAGAAATATTAATGAGGCAGTTAGCGGAAGGCAATGGAATATTTCACAAGATGGTGACGCTGATTTGAAGTTACAGAACAACTTTGATGTTACACGTGATTCAAAAGTAGATGGGGTTGTTAAGGCTGGCAAGGAGCTAAATTTCCCTGTGAATAACAATGAGAAACTTGCAGGTCAATTATCTTCTGTAAAGAATCATGAGGATTCTGCATTGGGCCTTTTGCAGCTCAACTTGGGTGAGGTTGTTGGAATGGGATGTACAGATAATAATAGCCTTGAGCAATCTCAGTTAGCTTCTAAGGAAGAAAGTTTAATTAACAATGTTACTGAAAAAGCATCCGCGGGTAATGTTTCCAAACAAGTGCAAGGAGACATTGTTATAGATATTGATGATCGATTTTCTCGTGATTTCTTATCTGATATATTCTCCAAAGCAATACCTTCTGAGGATGCATTAGATATTAGCAGCCAACTGCACAAAGATGGAACTGGTTTGAGTCTTAATGTGGAAAATCATGAACGTAAGGACTGGTCATATTTCCATAATTTGGCACAAGAAAAGTTTGTTCAAAATGATGTTTCTCTTATTGACCAAGATCACATTGGTTTTTCATCGGCTCCTAAGACTGTTGGAGGTGATTTTACACCTTTAACAAGAATTCATGAAGATTCCCAGCTCAATTTCGGTGATGACCAGAAAGTGAGTGGGAATGACACCACCAATTTTCTTTCACGTTATGATCATTCCCAACTGAATGGCGTTGATAGTTCACAATTTGATGCTATGATGGAAAACCTAAAGACATTAGAGTATGGGCGTGAGGTACACTTCAGTTTTTACTAAAGATCTATAATTCCTTTGTTTTTATTAGAAAATTGACTCATAAATTGGGATGATTTTTAACTAAAAATTTATCCTCCTGGCAGGATGTTAAGGTAGAACCTAAGGACAGTGGCTTACCTCCTCACGATCCTTCTTTGGGAAATTTTGATCCTAGTACATTACAGGTATGGTTCTTTGATGCTATTTAATATATGATATCCTCTTTTGCTGCCTGTAAATCACTTCTTCTGCCCCTTTAATCTTTACACATCAGTCCTGCTGTAAAACCATCTGCTTTTCCCAATTAACTCTGGTTGCTTAATTGGAACAGAAGATCAATTTCAGATAACTGGCTTCTGTTTATTACCGTCTTATTCTTTCAGAATCCGTACTATCTTTACACTTTACTTACCTTCTGCATGCACATATTAGATCATAATGAACGATGATCTTGAAGAGTTGAAGGAATTGGGTTCTGGTACTTTCGGCACTGTCTATCATGGAAAGTGGAGGGGAACTGATGTTGCTATTAAGAGAATAAAGAAAACCTGCTTTATGGGTCGATCGTCAGAGCTAGAGAGATTGGTAATTCTAATTGGTTTCAGCTGTTTGTTGCTGCTGCATTATTGTTGTTGTGATCTATTATTTCTGACATTTTTCAACACATCATAAGTTCCTGGCATTTATTGGGGAAAGAATTTAATTATGATGCTATGTCATGGGTTGTTTTTGCTCTAATCGTGGGTATATTGATGGTTTCTACTTGGGTTGGCATTAACATCATCATTTATTTATTTTTTTCTCTTTCTTCCCCTATAGACTGTAGAGTTCTGGAGGGAAGCCGACATTCTTTCAAAACTTCACCATCCCAACGTGGTTGCATTTTATGGTGTTGTGCAAGATGGTCCTGGTGGAACATTAGCTACTGTGACAGAGTACATGGTTGATGGTTCCCTTCGACATGTTTTGCTTTCCAAGGATAAGTAAGACCCCAGATGTTGCTTTCTGGTTTTGAGTTCAGTATATTTTGGGATCGGTCCAGTTATAAATCAAAATTATATCATTAATACAGTGACTAAATCGATAGTTTTAAACAGATAAACCTTGGTTTATCCTCAGTTCATTTTCATCATTAATTTTCCCATTTTACAAATTTTAAACATGCAGGCATCTTGATCGACGTAAGAGGCTAATAATTGCTATGGATGCAGCATTTGGAATGGAATATTTGCACTCAAAAAATATTGTCCATTTTGATTTGAAATGTGATAATTTGCTTGTGAACTTAAAAGATTCTCAAAGGCCAATTTGCAAGGTAATCCGAGGGTGTTTATGCTATTTTCTCATGTCTATCCATTTAAGATTGTTTTTCTATGCGTGAATCACCTGTTTCAGGTAGCTGATTTTGGCCTCTCAAAGATCAAGCGAAATACTTTGGTGTCTGGCGGTGTAAGAGGAACCCTACCATGGATGGCACCTGAGCTCCTAAATGGTAGCAGCAATAAGGTCTCTGAGAAGGTGATGTACATGCGTCATTGTCTTTTTAAATGCACTACTAGAAAATTAACCAGAATTTCTCTGTTATTCCACCATTTGGATTCATAGAAGTTTTCCATGACGTGGGAATTTCTCAGTTGCTTGTATTTGACAGTGAAATTTGAAAATATTCCAAGCACTTTTGAAATCTGCATGGAAGATAGATTGTATGCATGATTTAGTTTCAAATTTAAAACGCTTATATTTTGTGGGAATACAAAAACGACACACATGAACACTAATTGTATATGATATGCACACTTGGGCACATGTATTAGATGAGATGGCTTAAAAAATAATTTCAAAACTATTGTAATTGATTGATGTATTGTTGATGCATTGAAATGACATGGATACAAAACTCTAAAGCGACTGTCCATGTGACAAAAAGCCATTTGATATACAGGTTGATGTGTTCTCTTTCGGTATCGTCTTATGGGAGATTCTCACAGGAGAGGAACCATATGCCAACATGCATTACGGGGCTATCATAGGTAAGAATATCTAGACTTTAACTGCGGTCCTGCAAGTTAAAATATTGTCTCTATTTTGATTCATGGACATTCTGACCTTTCTTCTCTTCATCTCTCATTATATCAAACAAAAAGAGAACACTGATTAGGATCTATAACTTTACATGCAATCTGAATTCAGACCTCATAAATCAAGTTAAATTTTAGTTATCAACAACAATTAGGGGCTGTTTGGGGCACTGAGTGGGTTATAATAACAGGGGGTTATAATAGTCTGTGAGTTATAATAGTCTGTAAAATAATATAATATTGTTTAAAATGCAGAATTGTTTAGTCTGGGGTTATAATAGTCTGTGTTTGGGGTGCAGAATATTCCACAGGTTATTATAACCCTTGCCCCAAACAGTCCCTTATAGTTTTATGGAAAACCTAGCCACCGTATACTAATTCTAGATTAGCAATCCGAGTGAATTTTTTTATCGTCTTCAAGACGAAACTTGATCTCGAGATATCACTCCTTATGTGCAGGGGGTATTGTGAACAACACATTGAGACCAATCATTCCAAGTTACTGTGATCCTGAGTGGAGAAGGTTGATGGAACATTGCTGGGCGCCAAATCCTGCAGACAGGCCATCCTTCACAGAAGTTGCAGGGCGCCTGCGTGTTTTGTCAACAGCTGCTAGCCAAACGAAAGCACAAGGTCCCAAAATGCCAAGGTCATAATCTTTCAAATGGATTGTTGAGTTATTAAAACGGTTTCTTATATATTTGTTCATTCTATTCTACAGTCTTGAAGCTTGTGTGTATTTTTGTCAATAGAAGGTAGATAAGTGTTTTGGTGTGAAGTGTACTATTGAAACTTAAATATAATTCTTTATTATAGTTGATACAGAAACTGATGAAAGGTAGTTAGGGCATTGCTGCCATTGATTTTCCAACCTAGTTCTTGGTTTCTGGCCGTTTATAAGTTGGGTTGCTTGAATTATAAAACTCTTTTTTTGCACTTCCTTTTTTGTTTAGTTTAACGTGTGATTTGTAGTGCGGTTGGCAAATTCTAGAGAATACTTTTTAGTATATGTTTCTTGTTTTAAGTCGCATTTTGACAATGATAAGGAAAATTTTATATTTCTTATTAAGTTTAATTTTTTTTAATACCAATATGTTTAAAATAAATATAAATTACAACTGATTTGAAGTTTCTTGTTTTTCTCTTTTGCCTTAGTTTATATATAGTTTTAGTATTTTAATTTTTTTCTATTTTTATTTTGGCCTTTATGAAGTTTTTAAGTTCAGCTATTCAATTGCTATTAGACTTTAGCTTTTGGTCTTGCACAAATATTATGTACATATGACCTTAATATGATTTGCAGACTGTATGATATATTTAAATCGTAATTTTCACTGTGAAATCTATTAGATGCTTTTCTTTTACCAGGAAAATAAGGTTTTATTTTTTCGGAAGAAAGGAAAATAAGGTTTTAAAGTTTTAGCAATGAAAAATGAAACCAAATATCAATATGTAAGGATTAACATTGAAATCTCAGAAGCTTATTTCTCAAAAAAAAAAAAAAAAAAAATAGATTCAGAAGCTTAAAAGGTGTAAATAATAGATATGAAGACTAGAACTAAATGCTCAAGTCTTTCTATTCTCTCCTTTACCCCACAAATCTTACATTTTCTCCCGTTGCCTTTCTTTAATGTTTTCATAATAGTGACTTACAAATTATTTTCTATTAAAACTCCATGACTCAAAAAATTCTAACATTTGTAACTAATGATTTAAAAAAAAAAAAAAAAAAAAAAAAACAATACAAATTGTTGTAAAGATTTGAACTTACAACAAGACAATAAATTTTAAAAAAAAAAACATTACAAAAAGATGTTCAAATACTATTTTAATCCTTGTTCTTACAATCAATTATAGTATGTGACTTCCGATCATGTTAGCCTTATTTTTAAAACATGTGTCTTGATCCTCGTACTTTTAAAAATTAACCATTTTGATTCCTTTAAAAAAAATTCTATAAATATTTTATATGAAACCATAACTTTGTATTAAAAACTTTCTATCGGGTAAAAATTTGTCTTAAAATTTTACAAACAATGAATAAAATAGTCACTTTTTAAAAGTATATGGATCAAAATAGATATTCTAAACGCATAAAACTAAAATAGACGTTAAAAGTAGGGGGATAAAAACACACATTTAAATTACATACCAAAATGAATAAAAATTAAAAGTATAAACACCAATATAGTATTTAAACCTAAAAAAATGCGTTGATTGATTTCACAACTTTGTTTAACAAAGTAAATTTTAGTAAAAGCATTTCCACAAAGATGATATTCAATATTTTATTATTATTATTTTTTATACTCATGTGAGTATCTTGACCAATTTGTGCGCGCCTTAATCATTCTCATGGAGACAACCATTTCATTATTCTCATGGAGACAACCATTTCATCCTACTATATTTTGTGGAATCCATGTATTAAATTAAGCAATATCAAAATTTTAAAGTGGGGACATCTTGATCCTGATGATGGTACGTGAGATTCTCATACAACTGCCAACTTCTTCGAAGTTTTTTCTCTTCTTCTCTTTCTGCTCCTTTTCTTCAATAATCCTTTCTCTGCCAATGTTTTTAATTTCTGTTTCTTTCGTTCTTTCACTTTCTCCTCAAATCCATCATCCACCATCTTCATTGCTGCCACACGTCTAGCCTTGTAAACCTGCGTACAAACGTTGCAACCTGAATTAAACTCACTTCACTTCTCATATGCTGACACGAAGTGCAAAAATCGTCTAATTATTGCCCGAACGTCGAGAAGTTCATAAATTTATTTATAATTTTTTTAGTAATATAGTCATTTCATGCATAAACAAGGGTAGAGCTGCTCAAACAGTGTCCCAATGTATCGACATGGCGGTATCTCTACTGTTTGGTCCAAACTTAACTGGTATTTGAGCTGAAAAATGACTGATACAACTAGAGAGCTAAGAAATTCACAAGCTTAAGACTGAAACAAGTTTCTAGGCTTAGGCTTACCAGATGAGCACATAAGCCATAACTGTGCTTCTAGAGCGATTTCCTCAAGAACAGATGTCATAATGCACAGCGTGACTATAACAAAGCAGTTCACTAAGAAGATCTCCATGATGTACTAATTAGAGTGTGGGAATTTTGTTTTTCCTCGATAGCATGAATTCGTCTTATGATAAGAAAGAAGTGAAGCCTACATGTTTTATTTCCACTTTTAAAGGAAAACAGTAGGAAGTCCGCATTCAGAAGTTAACTACTCAGATGAGATGAGTTATGAAGTTCAATTGGCAAACAGCATATAATACACCGAAAAATGGATTCAAACATTCAAAGTTCTGTTTTCCATTTGGGGGGAAAAAGGCCAAAGCATTCAGAACTTACTTTTGTAATATTCTCAAGCACCTCATTCTCCTTGCATTCGAAATTCTCCAATTTCTTTCCAAGATTAGCCTCTATTTCATGAATAAGCTCCACATCATTCTGCAAACCGAATTGACATTCATCAAAGGTAAGAAAAACAAGAAAATCTAAGGAAAAACACTTGCTTGGAGAGATGAAAACAAAAACATTAGCAACTTACAGTTTCCTCCATGTATAACATGGTAGATTATGAAATTGCAAGAGAAACATAATAATATAAAATGAGTTACAAATCCACTTTAACATTACATGTGTTTCTTTAAAAAAATATCCCTTGGTGAATTGGAGAATGTTGAATATGGAAGCAATAGCAAGAACAACTAGCTTACTGAGTTACTGATGCGAAGTTACTATTCACTACATATGAAAAACAATTTTATAAAGAAATTTTTAACATTCGATACTGAGCTCATCTCCAAGAAACATATCGAATTAAAAAGTTAAAATTATCCACCACTTAGTAACACTCACCTGGGTAACAAAGCTCACCGCCAATCCACCTCTACCTGCTCTTGCAGTACGTCCCACACGGTGAACATAATCTCTTGGAAACCTGAATTAAAATGCAGTTATATTTATGTCCCCAACATTCTTGGAACACTTCAACTTAAGCACATGAAATCAATTAAAAGCCCACCTTGGAATCTCATAATTGATAACAAGATCAACCGTTGGAATGTCCAAACCCCGACTAGCAACATCTGTTGCAAGCAATACAGGAGCTTGTCCTGATTTGAATCGATAGAGTGCAGCAAGCCTCTCAGACTGTGACTTGAATGAATGCAATGCTACCACCTGCTGATCAAGTTCGTCAAGTAACAAACCTAAAAGGTGACAGCTTCTGCATACATTTGTAAGAAAGAGTAAGCAGTGAGAGAGAGGGAACAAGGAGAGATGAAGGCCAAAAAGAAGTCATACTTGCAAGTTTGCACAAATATGATTGCTGATCGAATACCCATGCCTTCCATTTTAGACAAGATATGTAGTAGATAAACATCCTTCACATTCTTCGGAATAAATACATATTGCTGCTTAAGCATATCAACTGTCTTGAAGCCTTCATAAGCCTCGTAAAAGTAAGCCTTGTTTGCAGAAAGCTCAAGCAGTGTTTCCAGATCCTTTGTCATTGTTGCAGAGAATAATAGAGTTTGACGGTTACGTGGCAAGCATTGAAAGATTACTTTCAATTCCTCTTCAAAGCCAACATCCAATACTCTATCTGCTTCATCCAGAACTAGGAACTGAGGTAAAAAAAGATCAATAAGTCGTCAAGACACCAGCAGGTTGGCATATATTTACAGAGTATTTCATATTCTAAAAAGCTATGGGCTTATCCAGCTATGAGAACTTGAACAATAGGAGCAAGACAAGCAACTATGCAACAACGAATAAAACTTCTTCACACATGAGAAAAAGAAGCCTTCTTTGAGTTGTTAAGTGGTCCTTTCTTATTAAAGAAAAATGTAAAGAAATTAACCATTTTGAAATAACGTTCCTTTTCATCTTAGTTACCAACAATACTATTATCTCCTGTGCACGATAAAAAAAGTGAGAGAACTCAGAATTTCAACTCGTATATTGACAAATGCTCAGCTATTAGTCCTATGTTAGAACTTGGATGATTACTTTTTTTTCTTATTATCGTTTCACTTTTTTTAACAAATGACATTTCTTTTAGGAATGCATTACCCATTAATCCTCTGACCCCTCAATACTCATCAAATTCAAATTAGGTAGTACTACTTCTATAACAGAAAGGAACGAAAAACGAATATAACGAACCTTAGTCTTCGAGAAGACGACAGGGATATCAGGATTCTCCTCCAGCAATACCTTAACTCTCCCAGGTGTTGCAATTACAATGTGAGGCCTCTTCAACAAACTCTGCGTCTGGTTCAACATATCCATCCCTCCAACAACCACAGAGCACCGCAAATTCAAGCAGGAACCAAGTGCCCTAAATTGCTCAGCCAATTGATAAGCCAATTCCCTAGTGGGAGTGACCACCAACGCAAAGACGCCAAAAGGGGTCTCGGAAAGCCGTTGAAGAATCGGCAAAGCAAAGGCAGCAGTCTTCCCACTTCCAGTTTGAGCAAGACCAAGAACGTCGAGGCCAGCCAGAATCTTTGGGATGCAGTGGGTTTGAACCGCCGTGGGCTTCTTCATAGCCAATTCTTTGCAGGTTCGGACGATCCATTCCGACAAGCCGAGGTCGGCAAATGTAACATCGTTGGTGGATTTAGTGCTAAGTTCTGTGGATTTCTCAATCTGAAGAGGCTTCTTCGCAGCAATGTTCTCGATGGCGGTGGAAACAGGGGCGCCGGTAGGGTTTTGTGCAGGTTTATGGTTTTTCCGATGGGATTTTGAAAACAGTGGGAAATTCTCGTCGACTGTTACATCTTGATCCATGGAATCAGAGCTGACGAACAACAAGTCAAAGGGTTTCTAGGTTTGAAAAATTGCAGCAAAATTTTGATTGCTTCACTGCCAATTAAACTGTCGAACGCTTGTTGGCGCCCAGCAAAACCGAACCGTTAAACTAGGGCAAAGTCCAACACTCTCGACCCGACACAATGACATTGAAATTTTCATATTAATATCAAAATCTTTTCCATGATGTTTGGCCCTTTAAAAAAAATTATAAATTTAAATTTCATTCAAATTTCAACCAAATAATAAATTTCATTCTACATTTATTTGTTCTTTTAGAAAATTATAAGCTAAGTTAGAATTGATTATAATTAGTGACTAGACTTTTTAGTCACTAATTTTTTTAGTACTTTTTGGAATTTAATCTCTTATGTTTTAATTTTTTTTTAAAATTTAGCTTCATCGTTTATAAATGTTAAAATTGATTGATGATAAACCTACACAATTGCCAGTTCGAGCATAACTCAATGATAAGACTTCAATTATCATCTCAAAGGTCAATATTCGATCCTCCACCCCTGCAATTGTTGAACTAAAAAACAAACTATACAACTCAGAATTGGTAGAAATTTAGAGGAGAAAAAAAAAAGTTATCTCAAAATTTCTACCGGAATTATTTTCGTCAATCTACTAATTATTATGTCATGTAAAAAAAATTTTGGCTAATTTTGGCATTCACCAAAGATAAGGGATTAAATTGGTAAGTGTTCAAACATCAAATACTATTGAAACTTTTTAATCAATGGAAACTAAATTGAAAAGACACTCGTAGCATTTTAGACTAAAACATATATTTAGCCAATATTTTGGGATTTTTATATGAATGACCCAAAATATTGGGCACATTATTTATCTAACCCACGCTTTGAAACAACATGAAAGTGTGATTCGAAGTTTTTTGAAGAATGGGAGAAAGTGCATTCGGTGGTCGAACGAAGGAAGATGAAGGATGAAAGAGCGAAGAATATGAAACAAAGGGCATTGTTTTTGTTGATTTTAAACTGAGGGTAAATAAAACATTTCGTTACGAATGCTGACACTAGCAAAAGGTTATATAACCTTATTTTGAGAGCGTGAGGGTAAATCAGACATTTCGCTACGAATGCTGACACTAGCAAAATGTTATATAACCTTATTTTGAGAGCGTGAGTTAGATAGACAATGGATCCAATATTTTGGGTCATTGATATAAAAATTTTCAATATTTTAACATTAGTTTTGAAATATATAACCCCATACATGAAAATTTGTGAAGTCTAATGAAATTTGAACCAGTTTAAAAATTTTAAAAACCAAAAGTGAAATTAAGAAACCAAGGCCCCTTTTGATAACTATTTAATTTTTATTTTTTAGTTTTTAAAAAATTAAATTAATAAATGCTATTTTCACCTATAGACTTTTTTGTTTTGTTATTTACTTTTTACATATGTTTTTAAAATTCAAGCCAAGTTTTGAAAACTAATATATATATATTTTAAAACTTGTTTTTGTTTTTAGAATTTAACTAGACATTCAAATGCTTGCTTAACATAAAAATCATAGTGGAAAAATAGTGACAAAACAAGCACAATTTTCAAAAACCAAAAACTAAAAATCAAATGGCTATCAAACTAGACCTAAATAATAAATTTGAGAATGAAATTGTGCCAAAATTAAAAAACAATCTAAATGTGCAATTTAGTCCATTATTTATTTACAAATTAGACTAAATTGAGACCAACTGCAGCGATCAAGTGAGAACAGATAAATTTAAGTTGTTCATTTATATATATGGATCAATTGAATAAAGAATTTAGATATGAACTATTGCTTGAGTTTTTAGCTCAACTAACCTTTGTCAATTGAACAATTCCATAAGTGGCAACAATCAAGATGGCAGAGATTATATTTCATGAAACGTGTTGATTACACTAATGGCAGGCACCTTACTTATACATTAGAATAGTTAAATAAATAAAGAATACAACACAGATGTAATTCTCATAGCTAAGCCATTGATGCTTCAGCCAACAATACTAAAGGAGGTTGACACTTGATTCTCTTATTATGTCGAGGGCGAGGCTTGTCGAGGCCAATGCGCCATACAATTATTTGAGATGTTCAATTATGAATAAACCAGGGGCCTCTGCTTAGCTCCTCCTTGGCTCTTGACTGCATCCAGCATCATCAAACCAACCAGCAGCAGCAACAGATAGAGCCCCTTCAACATCTGTGCAGCAGCGCAGGGTATATGTTGAGAGGTCGGTATCGCAGTTTATCCTTATGAGGCAATGCTCCCTCCTACACAAATATCCAGCTTAAAATTGACTTAACCCTTGCATTTAACATCACTTCTTACTTTTGTTTGCAAATATGATTCCTAAATGAAAGTCATCATAAAGGGAAAGCAAAGAATTTTGGATAAAGACCAACAGAAATGGGAATCAGTATATTTTTGTTTCTTCTACTGTCACAGTTATCTTTGTTTTCTAATTCTTTTGCTTTGGTGATGCCCTGGAAACCTCATATACCAGAGGGGTAAATAGAGTGTGAATTGATTCCAACTGGTGGGAAATGGAGCAAAGGGAAACTAGGTTCTTTGCACATTTAGTTAATAGAAACAGGAAGAATTACCTCATCCAAGTCTATCTGGAATGGCTTGATGAAGTCCTCAAACATGGCTGGCGACAGGCCCTTCATTTTGTCTTCAACTTCCTACAAGAGGGAGCGAACAAGGGAATAAAAAGGTATGTCCAACTTGTGAAACCATGAAATTTCAATCAGTTAAAAATGGTTTCAGTTAAAAAACTCAAAAAGTGAAGACTAAATGAAAATATAAGCTCCCAGTCTGGCACTAATACTAAACAATAATGATTAAACCAAAAGAAGTGATGCCCAAGAAAATAATTTCAACGTTTAGTATTTAGCTTCATAGTTTTTGATAAACACCCCTATTCTCAATCTCCCCTTGTAAGCAGGTATTTTGTCTCCTTAGAATTCAAGGACACAGTAGTACAACCTATATAACAGATCCTGTAAGGCCGTCCCTTATAAGCAGGCATTTTATCCATCTATATTGGTTCTCATTGCAAGATAGTAGTATAAATGGACAGGATTCTCATATTCTGCTCATATGGTAGTAGGGAACACAGTTTAATTGGTACTAGTAGCCTTTTCATCTAATCATCTTTAGTAATCAGGGATCCCTTAATCTGGATTTATATGTATCTGTGCACGTGCGTGCCAGAATGTGTATATGTGTTTCTTTTGTGGGAGGTTAGGGGGAATTAAATCGCTATTTTAAGCTTGTAATGTATAACAAAATACAGTTCGACGCAAGCAAAGTAGATATTTACATACCAATCCAGTTATTCTAGACTTTTCCAGCAGTTCCTCAGTAATCATTTCTAGTATGTGCCTGTTTTCCCTCAAACCATTCATCGCCAATTCTTCTGTCTCTTCAATATACTGCAGAAAAAGTAGTAATACTTTCAGAAAATATAGATCTTTCAAATATCAAAAAGATGAGCTCTGAGGCACGATCAAGCGTTTTCTTTTTCTTTCTATTTTTTAATGAGTCAAGGGATAATTTTACACCATGGAACCAGTAAATGTACTTCTACTTCAGACATAGACTGTTAATAATACGGTTCTTGTTTTAAACAAACAGAGTATCGGCTACATTGACCGTTAATTGCATAGTGCACTGGTTTGTTTATAGACTTGCATCTTGAGACATTTCTAATTTTGTGGCGGTGGTGGAAATCTATGGTTATGTATGGGATAAAAATACTATCACCCAAAAGTACTAACAATCACACAAACTCCAAATATGTTATGGATGTAAATCTTCCAATTACTTTTTGCTATGTATATTTGCATATTAGCAAGATGTTCAATTATATTTTATTTTCATTTACTAATTTAATGCCCAGCTACAAGTTGGATTGAAGCAATGATGCGAATCATGTCATGCATATAGCCTCTTCATAACACAATAGGATTACAGTGAATGGAGATTTGAAGCAACTAGAAGTACCCTTGTCAGCTCCCGGGAAAACAGCTCAGATAATTCGAGTGTCATGTTGGCCGGAATCACTTGTGGATCATCCCACTGACACAAGAAAGAGGCAGAATATAAGCCAGTTGATTGAGGGTACTAAATCAAAAGTGAAAAGTATCAGGTTGTTTTGTCATCATTTAACCACTAGAGAAAAGGATTACCCTATATCTAATCAATTCTCCATCTGGATTATCTGGTCGATCCGCCAGTCCAATCCTCTTGGTTAAAGCGGTCAGCCCAAGTCTTGAATTCTGAGGGCTGATTACCATCTCCCGAGCAATCTGAAACCACAAGTAATTGAAGAAGTTTAATTTTAGATAAAAATTTTATACCTTGCCTGCCATTTCAATGTTAATAGATAATTTTAAGACAAGTACTTTAGAGCAGAGCAAAAAACCCAGATTACTGCATTTTGTGCCATGTAGTTTAAAGCTCTTGAGTGTAAGAAAATAATTGTAAATTATTTAGTATTAAGAGCCAGGACAGTGAGTTCTGTTTCTTATTATCTGATATAGTAATAATTTTTCAAATTCTTTTACAAATAAGACTCTAAGGACCGACCTTTGTTATTTTCTCTAGGTCATCCTTCCCTCCATCAGTTATGTCATTACCAAATATAAGACGTTCGGCACAGCGCCCTCCATGAGCTACCACCATTTGCATTTTCATATAACCAAAGGTGGTGTAACCTTGGTCAACCATATCTTCTCGAGGGAAGAAAACGGAAATTGCTGTTTCCTAATATTGAATGAAATCCATGTTAATAGATAATCTTTCCAACTGAACTAAGTGGCATCCAAATTCAACTTTTATGCCAGAAATTCCACCTTGCCCCCTGGTAAAAGCTGAGAAAAGGCATGCCAATCAAAACGAGGAAACAAGTGAGCTAATAGTATATGACCAGCTTCATGTACAGCCAACAGTCTCCTTTTTTCAACAGACACCTATTGTGCAGTGAACAAAAAGTAATATTATCAATACTAATGACCATAGTACTATGAACTGTTAATCTCCATTAGAACACCCCCACCCCACACACACACACCGAAAACAAGAATATATATAAAAGAGAGAGAAAGATTTATACTCTTTCTTCACATTTCTGTTGCTCTTCTTCAGTGAGAAGTACACCCATACCCTCAAGCAACTGTTTATCTAGAACATCAACAATGTCTTGCTGGTTGATCTTGGAGTGTCCCTTCCTCACCTAGTATCCAGACGAAATTAAACAACAGAAGTGAAGAGTAAACATAGTCTACTAAGAAGTGAGAAATATGTCCTTTTGTTAGTACAACAAATGTGGAGAATGAAAATTCAAACCTCCGACCTCAAGGGAGGTAGTACATGTCAATTACCGCTGAACTATACTCACTTCGGCAGTGAGAAATGTTACTATATAAAAAAATAAAAAATGAAAAGAAAGGAAACTTTGTGACAACTTTCAATATCACT
The DNA here is from genome assembly GCA_033996785.1 of Trichosanthes truncata. NCBI lineage: Eukaryota > Viridiplantae > Streptophyta > Magnoliopsida > Cucurbitales > Cucurbitaceae > Trichosanthes > Trichosanthes truncata. The sequence continues at coordinate 22,607,471 of JAWPNB010000008.1, read as the reverse complement.
GCAAGGTATTTGAGTGACCCATTCCTACACTTAAAAAGAAAAAAAAATGGGAATCAAGGAGCCTAAAAACGCAATGGTGCGGCAGTGACCAAACAGATTGCAAATATTCATATGATCTTTGAGAGGCTTTGGCGACCATTGAATTAAAGACATTTACTATAGTCAAACAGATTTCACATCTTGCGAATGGGAGATGAGTAAAAACAAAACAAGACACTTCATAGAGTCTATGCTCAAAATAATGGATACTATACATAAATATAAGGGTATCTCCACTCACAATGACCCAAGGGAAGAATGAAAAAACGTATTAAAATCAATGCGTTATGAAAAATAAATTTTCTCTGACACTGTACAGTTAACAACCTCCTCTTGGAGTGCTTTACACACACCTTTTTTTTACAATACTTTCTTTTTTATATTGATTAGAAGGCATTTTTGTATTAGTTGTTTGTGGGAACCCGACCTAGGCTGTTCTCTCTCTCTCTCTCTAAATATAAGATCTTTTGTTCTTTTCCTTTTTTCTTTTTATTTTTAAAAAAACATAGAAAGAAAAGCTTGTTTTCAAAAAGATTATGATTTACTTGGTTCATCTATTCTCAAAATTCTTAATTTCATCATTTTCATGGGAAAGACATTATACGTTCAACTTTGTAATTTATGTTTTCCCTCAAACCTCTGTTCTTGACGTGTGGTGCATTAATCAGAAAGAGAAAGAAGCATTCCAGGTGTAAGGTGTTATCCAATTATTGAAATATGCTTCAGAACCAGAGAAGGGTGTTATTCAAGAGACAAAATTAATAGCATACCGACATTATTGCTGCCTCATTGACAAGATTCCGTATATCTGCTCCAGAAAAACCAACTGTACGGAAGACAAGCTGTTGAGTAAGACAGTGGAGATCATGAGTAAGAAAATCCAAAACTAATTAGAACCTAACGAGAAAATTCAACATTAAGTATCAAGATACAAATAAAGCAACCAAAGAAACCAAGTCAACAATGCTACTTCGGATTGAAGCAGTGATATTTTAAAAAGTAACCATGTTCTTTTCTTCCCCCCAACACCCTGTCACAAGTGCATCCCCTCAACAATCTACAAAAATTAAGGGGTTGTTTGGAAGCTGTCTTAAAAAACAGCTTTATGCTTTCGAATCAAAATTTTAGTGTATGTTGGAAACGGTTTTTCAGAAGTTAATTTTTTTGTGTTTTCTTTGAATTTGTTTTCATTGTTATTCTAACTGCAGTTATTCTTCATTTTAAAATCATGAACGTCCGAATAGTATTTCAAATATACGACAACCTCTTTAAAGTAGCTTCAAAGTTAACAGCCACTGAAAAACAGATGCTTTTCCATGTCGAGTAACCAATGCCAACAAAATGTTTCTTTTTAAAGATGTATCTAAATCATATCTTAATGTTCTTATTTCCTTTTCAATAATTGTTTTATTTCTTCTCCATCACCCTTCCAAAATAGTGCAAAAATTTCTAATCTTATTCAACTAATAGAAACAGGGTAAATATGTGAATGGCCTTCGAGTAAGACTACGTTGAATTTTCCAATAGATGTAATGAGGACATAGAATGGACTAGACTAAAAATGATAATTTGGAGAGAAATGAGAAGCTTTGAAGAACTACATGTAAAATGAGTTTTCGTTTTAATTAGAAAATCCGTATAGACAATTTAATCCACTTATGAGATGATTAATTCCTTCGTTAAATTTTACCTACAAAAATTGACTACATTTTGTGCATTGGAAACATAGACAAGTCAAAAGGATGCAAAGCAGTCTGTAAAAAGAAGAAACAAAGTTTACCTTCCCAAAATCAACGTCCTCTGAAAGTTGCTTTCCAGCACTGTGCACACCAAATATTTGCACTCTCTGTTTTGCATCTGGTAAGCCTATGTACAAACGACGATCAATGCGTCCAGGACGAACAAATTCAAGGTCTAACTCATCTGGCCTATTAGTAGCACAGATGAATATCACAGCTTGTCTAAGTGAGAACCGATCAACGCCAGTTTTCTCCTTCCTATTTATAACCAGACAATAAAACTAATCAATGAAAGCAGGAAATGTTAAAAATGTTTTCAAACTCTAAGTTTATATGACTGAAATTCCTATCTCATATCAATTGGACAAAAATATAAGACACTAAATACTCAGAGCACAAAAAGAAAACAACCTAGAGGCCACGGTAAAGGGAACCCCACCACAGAAAACTTGTTGAGTTCAACTATTACAAGAATATAATGTCTTAACCAATTGAGCTAAGCTCAAGTTGGCACACCACAGAAAACTATTACAAGAACACCTTCCAATCTAGGTTGAACTAGATCCAAACCTTCGCTAGGTAGTGAAATTGCCTCACTTACTAGTTGTGTTATGCTAGTGTTATGCTCACTTGTTTATGCTACCATAGTCATAGCCATTTTGGTCATCTTATATGCTCAAGTCACTCGTGTTATGCAACCCTAAGCTGGAAAAATTGAAAGATAAATTCCTCGAATATATTGAATGAATCAAATGGCCTCAGAAGTATTCTGAAAAACACATCCACATGCTAGCATTTAATTAAAACACTAACTCGCCATCAAGTTGCGCAATCAAAGCCTCAAAAGTTGCCCTTCTTCTTGGATCTTTTCTCGCATGCCTTCCAGCAATAGCATCAATTTCATCCACAAAAACAAATGATGGAGCCTGCTCATAGGACAGCAAAGAGTAATAATTATCTTCCATAAATAAGTCACAGTTATGATTGCAATACAGCAAATGGCAAAGAAAATGTCAAATAGCCTTTTACAGATAAATAACTTTTTCTTACTCAGAACCTTCAGACATTTCTTTGTTAACAGGGGTTGTTGCAATCAAACTCCAACTAATTTTCAAAACAACAGCATTTACAATCTACTTAGTTAAGAAGAAGAAGAAGAAGAAGCTCTAAGACAAAGAGACGTACATGGTCAAACAAAACGACTCACTTTTTTCCTGGCCAAAGAACATAACATTATTCAACGCTTGGCTGTTAATGAAAAACCATAGTGCAGGAAATATTAAAAACAGGAAAATAAAGCCACAATTTAAGGAATGCACTTAGGAACTGCAGGGTCAAAAACCATAACAGATATAAGGTAAACTTTCATATAAATAGGCACTCGAAAATGGATGTTGGCCCGAGATGCTTTAGTTTTTTTTTTTTATATATATATATAATGAGAAATCAAGCTTTCATTGAGGAAAATGAAAGGAAATATAAGGCATAAAAAAATCAACCCAACAAAAGAAATTCCATAAGCTACAAGAAGGGACTCTAATCCAAAAGATCAAGTCTAACTGATAATTACAAAATGCTTTAGTAATTCATACTTCAAAAGGAAGGGGCATTTTATTTTAAACATGAATACATATTACTTGACCCGTGAAAGGGCTTGCATGTTAGAGAGAGAAATAGAGAGAAAATTGGTTGAGAGAGAGAGACAGAGAGTTAATTAGTTTGAAAAGAAATGACATATTTTGTCTTGTTGGGAGTGCGACCAAAGTCTTACATCGGTTAGATAAGGGGAAGATCATGAGTTTATAAGTAAGGGACAACATCTCCATTGGTACGAAGCCTTTTGGGTGAAACCTATTAATGCTAAAGGTTTGAAAGAATCAAAATACTCTATTCCATTCACTAAAGAGATATATATACAAGTGTACAAGGTTAACCTAAGTAGGAGAAAGTGAAAAGACAATAAAGGACAACCCAATTAATATATTTACAAAAATACAATTATACTAATATAAGAACTCTAACAAAACCAAAAGCAAAGTCATGAGGGCTTATGCCCAAAGTGGACAATATCATACCAAGGTAGAGATATGTGGAGGGTCGTTGTCCCTAACAAATCTATTGAGAAGTTTTCAAGAGGAACCAACATTTTCTCAAACATGAATCATGAAAATAATAATAAGAATAAACACAAACTTTTTCAAGTAACATAGCCTACATTTCTTCTTGCAATAGAAAACATCTCGTTGATCCTTGCTGCACCACTTTTTTCACTATCTGTGAACTCTGCCCCCGATGCAAACACAAAGGGCAACCCACTTTCCTTGGCAAGTGTCCTCGCAAAAAGTGTTTTCCCAGTTCCAGGCGGTCCAGAAAGGAGAACACCCTGTTTTACCCAAAAACTAAGAAGTCAATTTCATCTCTTTAGATTTAGGGAACAGGGCAACAGAACAACCCTGCTTCACCTGCATGGAAAAAGGGAAAAGAAAAGAAAATGGGAAGGTTTACCCGCACAAACTGCACCCCTTTTTCATAGTACTGCATAGGATTTTGCATATAAATCATCAACTCATCAAGAAGATCCCAAACATCACCACCCAAAACTACTTCCTTGTGCATTGATGTTGTTTCACCAACATTCCCTACTGGCTGGCCAAGTAAAAATTACCGAAGTCGAAAACATTAGACAAGGAAACAAAGAATAGATGATAGGCAAATAGAAAGAAAACAACCTAAATTTTACCAGGATAAAGTTTTCTGCATACGCCATGTCAAAAAGTTGATTGTACTTTTTATAAAGAAAACGCTTAGAAGTAATACTTAGAAGCATAACAGACTCCCTAATAAACCATAGGATCAATATTCCAGGCAGCAATGCAATCAGAACTTTGAGAAAATAATGGATTTGGCGGTTCTGAAGGAGATCAACTTCAACTCCAGAACTGGTTATAGCCTCAAACAAGTGAGGATCGAGGGGAATATCAACCTATCCAATGTAAGAAAAATAAACAAAATTAAAACTTAGGGGAAACAGCGCATGATGGTTTTACTATTGTGGTCAGGCAATAAACTTACAGTATATTCTAATGGAAAACCTTCTTTCATTGTTACGTACAATCTTTTCAAGTCCTCAGTGAAAACAACAGCAGCAACCTGTCCGCGGCATCAGAGTAAACCAGCTAAATATAAGATTATGTAGCATAACCTTATGTAGTGCCCAAATGAAAATATAGAATTCTTGTCTGAGACAACAAAAGAATAAACTTGTTTGTGCTATTACTAGCATTAAGACTTCATTCTGTTGCAAATGCAACTGATATATTGGTTACTGATACTCAAAGTATCATATTCTGCTTACATATAAATTGTTGTGAAAGAGAAATGCAGTATGTTAATAAATCAGCAACTTTTTAAGCAAAATTTATATACTTTCTATGCTTACCAAAAAGCACACAAACTAAAAGCAACTGAACACTAACAACCCAGAAGAAAATGCATTTAAAAGTTGTCGGATCACCAAGATAGGCAAACATCTAATTGTACCTCAGAGCAATCAAGTTTGTCAAGAAAGTATGTGTAAGGAAGTTTAGGCCGATAACGCCACCATCTCTTAGATATCCAAAGTGCCCTTGTTCCTTGAGCATCTGTTTTTTTTTCTACCACGTCCTTACGAAGACTCTTTTCAACCTCTTTCATGTCAAATTCAACAACATATTTAGCACGGTGAGAATCTATATCTTCAGCTAACTTCTCTTTCCTAAGGATTTCCTTCCACGTTTGTAGCCTTTCACGCCAAGTTCCAATATCCTTTTGTCCTGCACTAGTTGAATAAAGTATAAAAGTTTCTGGCTCCGAAGAATAAAAAATTGAGTGTATCACAAGCCATAGACAGATTTTTAAATAAAATATAGCACAATTCTCTATGGCCTTTTACTTGGGATAGGGTCTAGATTTACACCAACTTTTATGAAAGATTCAGTACTACAGCTGCTCATCCTCGAGAAGAATACAAACTCGATTCAAACAAGTTTATAAACCATACGAGTGATAACAGGATCTCAAGTCACAATCAATGGAATCCATGGCACTCATTCATTTGCCCTTTCTACCGCTTACTGGAATCTCTAGCCAACTTACAGTAACCAAGTAAAATAGTTATCTTTCACTAATGATTTTACTAGCTTAAATATGTCTAAAATTGTACATGCAATGTAAATGAATAAAACAAAGACATCACTGTCATTTAGCCATTATATGTTTTTAAAAAAGATCTTGAAATAAAAATTTGTTTGGGTTCTCAATAAGGTAATGGTTTCAGCAGGAATATCCTTCTGAGGGACAAATGCAACAACAAAGGTGAATAAAAAATCAAATAAAATATAAAACACATGAGCTTATCTATAAACCATTACCTGATATTCCTATTCCCAACTGCTCCTTTATCTTCTCCTTTTCATCACTCTTAAATTTTTCGTCACTGTCAATAATCTTTTTAACATTATCTTGTAGAGGCTCCGAATCATCATCCCATGCATCTTCTCCAACATAAGAAGAATCTTTAACAATGGTTCCATCAGTTCCTTGAATAAATTTCTTTATTTTCAGACCTTTGGGCGTTGTTTTCCTCCATAAACCTTTCTTAAACCTGCACAGTGCAGTAAAAAGGCCAACTGTGACTTCCAAGGTAATGGATTTAGCTGAGAACAAACAAAATGAATCTCACTTTCAATTCCAGCACTTCTAATCAAACATAGTTGTCTTTAATCTGTAAATTTCTGAAAGCTTCCCGATAAATTTAATAGAGGAAATAATTCACTGACACAACAGAAGTATTATGTCAATTTACTCTTTCTATGCAGCAGAACAAAGAATGTGAGAATGTCTCAAGGTAGGTTGACTACTACTAGATTTCAAAATATGTATATATTCATTTATTGAAGCTTGAAATCAAGCTCCTTGCTGAAGGAGAGGATGAAAGAAAAGCAAAGAGATCATTACTTGATACTGATATTGATCTATAGCCAGGGACAATATCTTTAACTTCGAATTTTTTCACCATTTAACCGTCATAATCTAATATATTTTATATTTACATGCACATTGGTGAATCTTAGGCTTCATTACAAAAGAATCATGCAGCACCAATTAAAATTCTAATATTCAGAATTTGATGTGCCGCGTGAAAGTATAGGTATTTATTTTACTTGATATAAGCTTCGGCAGTTGGAAAAAATAAACTGAAGCTCACTTTCTAATATTATTAGGAGATGGCTCAGGAATCAATGCCTCCATATAAGCCTCTGTTAGCTGTTTTCTTTGGTGATCTACGAACGGTGCTCGAACTGCCATATAAATTCTTTGACAAGAAATAATCATAACACAAGTATAAAGAAACAAGGCACCGACTCGTTTTGGCTCCCAGTTCTTGACATCCTGGAAGTATAAAAGAAGAAAACTATAGCATTGTCTAGCTTATTCAAAAATAATTGTAGATGCAGAGAAGTTGAGGAATAGTTTCAAATTTCAATCGCATGAGCATTTTCCATAATCAACATGCGAAGTTCTCTTTCAATTGTTGGAACTGCAATACCTACTCAATAGCAAAATGTTCGTAGATAACATCATTTAATGCAAATAAAATTGCTTTAGACAATAAAATGATGAATAATAATTCACCGTACAAATGAAAAAGAAAGAACTACTGCTTTCTTGTCAAACAAAAAGGACTTTTCAAACAATTGCTAAACGTTCTATCAGAACCGGACTCGGAACTTGCTGAATCTTCTTGCACTATTGTTTTAGTCAATTACCAACACAAGTTTTCTTCTTCCCTGACGTCCTTAGAAATTACCAGACCCAGAAGATAATATTTCACGAAGAGTTGCTTTAAAACAAAGAAGACTAGATTAAAAAGCCACAGCAGCTACATTGCCTTTTGAATTTAGCATGATGACTCAAGATACTTTTTACTAGACTTCTAGGCCAAAAAATAAATCGAACATGTATGATTGAGTTGAAAGATTACCTTCCAGCGCTCCCAACGGTTCCAGCTTACAAATTCAGGCAATGCTTCAGTCTTAAACCTCTGCAGCTCAGCTCTCAGATTCTCTACCCGTTCATTAGCCCGTCCAAAAAACTCAACCAACTTCACATCAGTATTTTTCAAATCAAACCCAGTTTCATTTCTCAAAGACTCGCCAAAATTCAACCAGAACCTCTCGGAGCCGCGACAAACAGACCTACTGAAACTTCCCCAAGGAGACCCGTCAGCTCCATTACCATCAGCCGATCCTAGAACTCGAAATTTTACCCTCTGGCGGGAATATTTAGCTCGGCGCTTAGCTGGTAGAGTGAAGAGAATGACATTTTGAGACCGTTGGACGAACGAAGTCGACGGAGAGAGAAGCTTGTTCGGTCTGTAACGGATTGCGACATCCATCTTCAAAGAAATTGAGGTTAAATTGAAGAGAATGAACTGAAAATTGAAATGGGATTGGTCTTTAAAGGTTCCTCGGGGTTTTAGCGAGGGGTTTATGTGATGTTGCCGGCAAAGACATGGACAGAGCCACTGTATTGAGCTAAAATGCACAGTGAAGAAGCTAAAGCCTAAAGCTCCATCCCTTCAATGTTCAATGCTGAAATTCGACTAAGAGGAGAAAGCTACAGAATTTTCATGGTTCTTTTGCCGTTTGTGTCGTCTTTTCCAGTGGATTTTTGCCGGCACAATAGCACTGTTCTGCGTAATCTGATTGTAATTTCAGTAAATCGACCGGACCCTCCGATATGCGTCCGGACCGGATTATTTGGGTTGGATTTGGATTTGGATTCAGTGCTATATCGGGCCGAGTAAAATGGCCCAACCTCTTGATGCTTTCTTAGATCCGCAATATATATATATATATATATATATGTGTGTGTGTGTATCTTTTAATAGGCTAAATTATAAAAAATACCTTTGAATTTTGTACTTTGTTTCAAACATACCCCCAAACTTTCAAAAGTTTCATTAATACCCTTAAACTTTTAAAAAAAAATTCAAAAATATCCTTACCGTTAATATATGGATAGAAATCGTAAGTACTTTATTTTAAAAATACCTTTGAACTTTCACATTAATACCCTTAACCTTAAAAAAATGTTTAAAAAAAATGTTCTTACTATTAGTATATGGACCAAAACTATTTATCTACACCTAATTACCTCTCTCTTCTATTTCTTCTTTTTCATGATTTGCTTTAATCTATGGCTTAATATTTATCTATTTTTCCTCTTTTTTTTCCCTTTCTTTTTCAATACCCTCTTCTCTTTTCTTCCATTTTTCTCTAAAACTTATCTCATTTCTCCTATATTCTTAAATATTAGAACTTTAAATTAACATGAAGAGTTATCTCTCATTTCTAAGCATGCTCAAACATAAATATAAGAAATTTCAACACTCAAACAGTCAATGTCTTTGAAGTTATTTTGAGTTGGAAATAACTAATTTGAAAACAACTCATATAGATACCCTCATTCTTTTTTCATATAAATACTCTCATTTTTCTCCATTTGTCTAATTCTCAATAATGAAGAACATTCTTAACTGACCACAACAAATAGACTAATTTGAATTGCAAAAAGAATTAATAAAATCTTCCTCCGCTACAAATTTAGTAATGCATATGTTTTATTTCATTTCCCTCCCACTAGATGTCCTCAAAATTATGACCCAAATTCTCAACATGTGTCTCTCTTTGTGTATTAAACCCAAACATACTAACACAAATTACTAACATACAATTTTGTTAAATCATTTAAGTCCTAAGTTTGCTTGGGGGTTCCATTATTCTCCTTCTTCTTGCTATAGTCTATATATCTTGATTGAAGGGGGTAGTTTTAAAGATTGGAAAATAGAAGAAGAGAAAAATAAGAGGAAAAATAGAGAAGTGTTGGGTCATAGATTGAAGCAAACCAAGAGAGATAATAAATTGAATAGGGAGGGAATGGGGTGTAGATAAATGTTTTTCGTCCATATACTAACGGTAAAGGTATTTTTTAACCTTTTTTTAAGGTTAAGGGTATTAATACAATTTTTAAAAATTCAAGAGTATTTCAAAATGAGGTACTAACAATTTTTGTTAATATAATGGGTATTTTTGACATTTAAAAAAAAATTAAGGGTATTTTTGAACTTTTTTTAAAAGTTTAAGGGTATTAATGAAACTTTTAAAAGTTTAGAGGTATTTTTGAAACAAAGTACAAAGTTTAGGGGTATTTTTGAAACAAAGTACTAATGGTTTCCATCCAAAACTAACAGTAAGGGTATTTTTTAATTTTTTTTTGAAAGTTCAAGGGTATTTTTGAAACAAAGTACAAAGTTCAGGGGTATTTTTTATAATTTAGCCCTTTTAATATTATTAATTAAAAAACTAATATTTTTCATTCAATGTTAAAACTGAACTTAAAAAAACAATGCTAAAACTAATAAATAAAATTGAGAAAAATCTAATTTTTTACCTCTAAATTTGTTAGGCGTATGAATTTTTACTGTAAACTTTTAATTTCATCAAATTGAACCTTAAACTTATACAGGTGTTGCAATGTTTACCCTCGATACAATTTATGATAATTCTCCCATTAGTTTTAACAAAATAATAATAATCTACATAAAGTCATTGACTTCAATAAAATCAAGTCTTTCATAAAATTAGGTTTAATCGATGCATAATTTAATCATTGAATAACTTTGTCAAGACTCAAAACAAAAATTGAGCTATAATGTCATTTTTCTCTTTTTTTTTTTTATCAATTTTGTATCATATTGATGTTTTATAATTAATTCAACACATAAGAGAATACGTTATTTAATAGGTTTCGAACAAGAACTTATCAAAACGTTAAAATTGCAACATTTTTTTAAGTTTTTTTTAAATTCAACAACATTTAGGAGTGAGAGATTTGAATATCTAACCTTCTAGTCGATAGTACATACCAATTACTGTTGAGTTATGCCCACTTTAGCTTTTTTAATTTTATAGTTAAAACTACGATACTTATCAAGTTTGTGATGCAATTTGATGAAATTAAAAGTTTAAGGTAAAAATTGATACAACTTGAAAATTTTATGGTAAAAATGAATTTTTTTTTTCAATAAAATTTTTCCTTCTACTCCACGTGTTGTTGAAAAAAAAAACCACTTCTCTTTCTTTTCTTACCTCATCAAACATTTATCTCCATCGTTGGTTTTTTTTCTTTTAATGTTTAATATACCATCAATTTGAGTACTAAATATTTTAAATATGAGTAACTTCGTTTTTTTTAGTTCAACAATATTTGAGGTGGCAAATTCGAACATCTGACTTCTTAATCAGTTACATGTCAATTACCTTTAAGCTATGCTCACTTTGACTGACTAACTTTGTTTATATGAGTAAATAAATAAATAACTTTGTTAACTGCATCTTTATTTTAGGAGGTTGACTACATCTAAGTTTAAATTATCTATTGTTTGAATTGTAAAATACTGACTTAGATTCACACTCCCCTTATCAAAATTAAAATATATTTTTGAACTATACATATATTTTTTGACAACTTAATTGAAAAACATTTGAACTTTTATTGAATTCTTCGCACCATCTTTTGTCTTTACTAAATTAACTCCTAAAATATGTCAGAAAGTTATCTTCAGTACTATTAAATAAATCATGTTTCATATCTTACCACATAAATATCTATTAAATAGTTAGAAAATATATTTTTTGTTGAATTAATTTACCTTTTTTTAGTTCAACAACTTTAAAATGGGGCATGCTTCAAAAAAAAAAAACTTTAAAATGGGGTAAAACCCGGTGGGGCGTAATAAGTGTGTTATCCACCTAGTCATACTCGAACTTACATTAATTTAACATAATTAAAGGTCATTGATTGGTTTGGTAACAAATATTTTAAACAACTAATTATAAATATTATTTTGTTTTTCCAATAAAAAATTGAAAAAATTACCTTCAAACATAAATTTCTAATAGGAATTAACAATTTAAATATAATTTTTCTAAAAAATATATTTTATTTAATCAAACCTCCATGAGAAACTTTATCCCCATGAACTTAAATGGAAAATTTTGTGAGGACATGAAAGCCATCCCAACCCCACCCCGCTCCATGAACATCTTTAATTGCCATATGTCTTGTCCCTTAATAAGGTGCTACACAGTTTTCAAATCTATTTATGCCCAATAAGGTTGGATTTCAGATTTAGTAGCTAAAGCAATGCCCTCCCTTAACGCCAAAGCTGTTGCAAGTGCCAATGGTTCAGCTAGTGAAGTATATCGTCCAACGAGTTACAGATGGCAATTCCAAAACCATTATGGTCATTGATAAGAGAAACATTCATATATTGATCTTATAGATGCGAGGATCTAGAGCCTTCCACCTTTTCTCTGTCGTGGTTTAAGCATTCAAAGCTGAAGGTTCTTTGAGACTGGTCTACTTGATTTATCTTCTTGTTGAACTAGCTACTGTCTCAAAATTCCTCAACGTAATCTATAGCTTTAGCAATAGGGTTGATCGAACTGAAACGTTGAGGGCTTAAGAAAAGATTTTTAGTTTAAAAACGAAGTTCCAATCCAGTACAAGTACACATTGTCGATGCAAGGAATATAAAATTGGAAGTACTTTAAAGTATCGATCCCACAGAGAACGGATACAACAAAATTCAAAAGATAGTAAAAATTGTTTTCAAATTGCAATTTCAGTAACCAATGTTATAAAAATGTGGAGATGTGTTTTTTCTTATGAAAATAATTGAAAAATCAATAAAAATGATAAAGGGATTCAAGTTGATCATGCCTTTTTGGTAAGAAATGTGACTAAAATGCAATTGCAATCGTAGCTTAACACAAGAAAACATTGTAAACCGAATTCAACTTCTATTCAATTTTGATTCAAAATCTTTAGGAGACTAAGTGATTAAACCTATATTTCTTTGGTTAATCTAACTTAGATAATTTAACACGCAATTCTAGTGATTTTGGAGTCTCACCCTATATCTAGGGTCGACGTTCAGGACTTATTTCTAAGTCTTTTCCTCCATTGCTTTTGTGACATTCGTTTTCCCTTAACCCTTTCGATATTAAGTTTAAGTTTGACGAGCAACACTAAGTGACCAACTAGTTTTACCCAACACTAAACTCAACAAAAATAAACAAAGTCAAGTGTTAAGCTAGATAACATTTGTTGTTAAACCTTATATTTTTCCTCTAGGGCATTCACGAACTTGAAACTACAATGAGAGTTTAAACAAAACTTTAAAAAACTTAACTAGAATAAAAACTTGAATAAACTTAACTTGAGAAGGAAGATGAACTCGAAACAAGCTGAAAATTTTATTAAGTAATAAGAACTCAACGCCAAACTACAATGAAATTTTAACAGCTGTTTTGAATCTCATAATACTACTGAAATAAGCAAAATACAGCAACTATAAACTCTTAAAACTGGAACAAATTAAACTTTAACAAAGCATAAAACAAATTCTAAAAAAACATAAGAACACAACCACATTTTCACTTCTTACTCAATCCACTCAACTCCACTTTCTTCAAAGGGAATTGAGTCTTTACTTCCTTCAAGTTTCGTTGAGGAATGATTGAGTTTCGAAGTTCAAAGGGCCAGGGTTGGGAAAAAAAACAGTAGCAGAAATAAATAAAAACAACAGTAATACGCGGATGAAAACGGCTGAAAAATATGATATATCTCTTGCAGCTTCTTCTCCAAGATTTATAGGAAATTCGTGCTAGTGATAAACCCCAAAGATGTTGTAATTACAAAGCTAGAGGTCCTTCTAGGATCTTTGCAAACATTCGCGAATAAGGCTAACTTAACGAATTGATTCCAACCAAGAGTTTAGTTAAAAGATGAATCACTCTTAAATCAAACTTAGAATCTATGATGGTCACTCCTAGATCCTAAGACGACGCACTCCAGAATTAGCTTGATCGAGACTAATCTAATGAATCGGTTTAACATCAAACCTAAAACAAGATTTGAAAGAAAATAACACCAAAGAGGTTTTAAGAAAACACAAGTTTTGATAATCAATTTTCTACCATTTTCATAGCAATACAAACCTTTAAAAATGCCAAAATGGTCGTTCAAAGAACCAAAGACCAAAAGTCTTCAAAAAGTGATGAATGCAAATTGAAGAAAAATATGACCTAAGAAATTAAAATTCGACTGCACAACAATTAAGAAGTTTAAATGCAAAACAAAAAGCGTAGAAATGGTTTAAATTGTCTTAAATAGCTACTATAGGAGGCGCTTGGCTTGATGATTACGTTTGACAAGGTTTGACATCATGATATCCCAATAGGTGCAATTTGAACAGCCACATATTCACAATTTCTGCACACTTTTTTTGTCCCCCATGTCATCTTTCAAACTATACGACTTTTTCCATGCCATCTTCACACTATTCTCATATTGACTTGTTGTACTAACATTATAAAGAAATTTAGGCCAAAAAATCTTTATCTATTCTTGTGCATTAGCTAGCTTTTAAATATGTAATATGAAAGCCTCCTGAATCTTCTTTGACTTGCTTCTTGTTATTGCTCCTTCAGGTATATGCAATGGATTAGTGGTTGGATTCACATCAGCTAGGGTTTCCTTCTTGAATTATGCATAATTACCGCTAATGATCCAGCTGAAATTGTGGAGACAATATTGTTCAAAATCCCTAGATTAGCGAATTTTCTTTATTTTCTAGATTGCTAGAATTTTCTTTATTCTTCAAATTTCTGCACAAAAACATCAAGTAAGTGTGGTTTTCATTTTTTTTTACTTTTTTTTTCTCCACTTACTTAATTTAAAAAGCTTCCAACAATAATTCAAGTCAAACCAACTTTTTGCTAGCATTTTTATCTAATAACACACATAAAATAACAATAATAACTAAGTATAAAGGCCAAATAATTCTTATAAATGAGAATGATCAAAGGTCATTATTACACTCTCCTCTTTATTGAAAATAATAGAGTTTTTGACGATTCCACATGGTCCATAAAGCTATTGCAAAGACTCAAATCCTCCAAAGAGACTTCCTCTTTAGCCCTAAAAGAGAGAGATAATATCAAGATGTGTCGTTTGTAGAAATTTGTTTTTATGGATTTATAAAACCATAAAGCATGAATTTTAATTTGGCTAAATTAAAAAAAAACAAAAAAAAAAAAAAACCTTGAGCTTTGTCATTTGTTTAAAAAATACCCATATTCTTTTAAAAGTTGCAATATTACCCTTATCCTTCATAAACGTTTCAAAACTACCATTGGAGTAGAAAAACCGTTAGAATGTCGGACAAAAAGTTAACGGGTATAAATGTCGTTCTTTCAAACTTAATCCAGACAAGTGTGTAGCGCCGATTTTCCATACAACATTCTAAATGATTTCTACTCCAATGGTAGTTTTGAAACGTTTATGAAATAATAGAGGTATTTTTTGAAACAAATGGCAAAGTTCAAGAGTTATTTATTTATTTATTTATTTATTTTATTTTAATAATTTAGCCTTTTAATTTCTACTTCCCTTTTACAATGCGAGCACATCCCATCTTCAATCACTTTTCATTTTGCAAGGTTTAGCTAAGTAGGTAACGTCTTAAGGCAAGCACTCCATAAGAAGATTTCAACTTTTGTCGATATAACAACTTAAAAAATAAAAACAACTCAATTGATCAAAATTCCAATAACACCACCTACTTAAAATTTAATATCATACGAGCTAATTTTGGAACCAAATATAGGAAGGTCAGATGATTGTCCCTTAAGAACACATATATTAAAAAAAAACAAGAATAATAGCATATCATAAATACTATAAGTTCGAATTATCACCAAACTCGAGCATAATTTATTGAAGTGGTAAGGTCAAATTCTCACTCCATGATTGTGGTGTGATATAATTGAACCAAAAAAGAAAAACTTCACTAAATTAGAATTGTAGCAACTAAGGGCTTAGAGAGAATAAGTTCAATCCATAGTGGCCACCTACCTAGAATTTAATATCCAAATGTAGTAGGGTCAGGTGGTTGTCCCGTGAGATTAGTCGAGGTGCACGTAAGCTGACCCGAATACTCAAGGATATAAAAAATAATAATTTTGAGTGTAGTTAAGTGCAGTGTTTTAAAAGGCGCGCCTAGGCGCAAGGCGCACATGAAGCGCCTCGCCTCGAAGAGGCGAGAAGCGGCCTCGGCGCGAGCCTTCCATGAAGCCCCGAGGCGCGCGCCCCACGCGCCTCTAGGGATTATTAAATTTCATTTTGTTTTTAAGTTTTTAAGTCCAAATTGTGGGTTTAGATTGGTCATTCGAAGCGCTTGATAACAAATTCAAACATTGCTACATGTATACACACACATATATATATTTTATGGCTTTTTATGTATAGTGCGCCTTACAAAAAAAAGCCCGCGCCTTTTTGTGCGCCTTGAGCCTTTAAAAACACTAGTTAAGTGGATAAAGTACTTCCTACCATTCTTTAAATTTGATGTTCTATTATCATTCTAAAGGTTGATGTCTGATTCTACCCCTACAATCATGACGGAGAAGAAAAGGAAAAAAAAAGCCTTACAACAGTACCAGATAAAAAGAAAAAGAAATGGAGTGGACAAAAATTCGAACCCATGAACACAGTTCATCACACAATCTAGAAACCATGGATCGTCAACCTCATCTCAACGATAAGAGTAATTTGTGATCAAAGCCACAAATTGGTTACTGCCCATTCGTTCTCATTGTTCTTCTCGTCCACATCTCCCATTCAATCTCTCTCTCCCTCCACAAATCATCGTCGTCCTCCCATTTCTTCCTCATAAAAAAAACTCCCCCAAATCGCCAAAATCGCCCCGTTCTCCCTTTGTCACACACACAATCCCACTTCACTCTTCTTCCATCTGCTCTGCTTCACCAATGGCTTCTGCAGCTTCCCGCACCACTTTCCATCTCCTTCCCACCACATCCTCTTCCACTTCTTCAACCCGCTCTGCCCTTCTTCAGTTTTCGCCCACCACCACTTCCTCTTCCTCAATTCGCCTCCGCAACGCCGCCACTCAGCGCCTAGGCTTCGCCGCCGCAGACCCACTTTTCTCCCTCCATTTCGCTTCCAAGATTCGGTCGTTTGGGGGCAAAGCCTCGAGGGGTGTGGTGTCCATGGCCAAGAAAAGTGTTGGGGATTTGACTGCTGCTGACTTGAAGGGGAAGAAAGTGTTCGTGAGGGCTGATTTGAATGTGCCCTTGGATGAGAATCAGAATATTACTGATGATACCAGGATCAGGGCTGCTATCCCTACGATCAAATATTTGATTGAGAAGGGAGCTAAAGTGCTTCTGTCCAGCCATCTGGTGAGTGTGCTTTTGGGACTTCTAAGCTAGGCTTTGACTTTTGTTGTATCTGGAAGTTGATTGATGAATCTGGAAGATGGTAGCTATTGAGCTGCTTGAAGTGATTGATGGGTTGGTGATTTCGTTGATTTCCCTAGTGACATTCTCTTTTTTAATGGAATTTGCAGAGAAAAGGTTGAGGAATTTTAGCTGTGATAGTACATTGCATGTAGTGGCATATGCGATTTTGAGTTTTTTATTAGCTATCCATGGAAACTTGAGAACAGGGTTTAAATTATTCTTTTTACTAATAAAGAGTGTTTAACTCTACTGTTTATGATGCTCAAGCTTGTGAATATGTTGTTAACAATGGAAATTTTCAGGGACGACCAAAAGGTGTGACTCCAAAATATAGCTTGGCACCTCTTGTGCATAGGCTTTCTGAACTCCTTGGCATTCAGGTACCTTTTTCTTGTTCATGATCTGAAATAACGGTTTCTTTTTCTATTACTTGTTTCCTTCCTGTCTTGTATCTTGTCAATTATTACCTCCAGGTGATCTCTGAACATTCTGTATGTCATATCCCATCAGGTTGTGAAGGCTGATGACTGCATTGGTCCCGAGGTTGAAAAGTTGGTTGCTTCCCTGCCCGAGGGCGGAGTCCTTCTCCTTGAAAATGTGAGATTCTACAAGGAAGAAGAGAAAAATGAACCCGAGTTTGCAAAGAAGCTTGCTTCTCTAGCTGATCTTTATGTGAACGATGCATTTGGAACTGCCCACAGAGCTCATGCTTCAACTGAGGGAGTCACCAAGTTTTTGAAGCCATCCGTAGCTGGTTTCCTCTTGCAAAAGGTTGGATCCTTTAATCAACACATGATTCACTTGTTACCTGCAAAAATATCATATATTACTACACATTATATACTATTTTCGTTTTCAATAATCTTGAATTATAACTGCTAATTGATCTCAGTTTGTTCACAACATCCAAACTATAGTTCTTTATCCCAAATAATGATTGGCCTGATGTTCATCATGTTATTCTTTACCAATGTCTAATGATCTTTAACCCTGCGGGTAATTGCTTTAGGAACTTGACTATCTAGTGGGGGCCGTATCAAGCCCAAAGAGGCCATTTGCTGCTATTGTTGGTGGTTCAAAGGTCTCATCGAAGATTGGAGTGATCGAGTCACTTCTAGAAAAGTGCGACATCCTACTCCTCGGTGGTGGAATGATGTTTACATTTTACAAGGCTCAGGGACTTTCTGTTGGCTCATCTTTGGTGGAAGAGGATAAGCTAGATCTAGCAACCTCCCTCCTTGCGAAAGCCAAGGCAAAAGGAGTATCCCTTTTATTACCAACCGATGTTGTCATTGCGGACAAGTTTGCTCCCGATGCAAACAGCAAGGTTTGTTTGCAAATCTTGGTTCTTAGATTCATTTCTCATACAATGCAGTGCCATAGAAACACAAGCTTCTGAATTTTTGTTGATTGATTCAAATAGTGGCTTTAACAAAGTTACCAGTAATTTCGACGATTTTGCAGTTTTTTGGAAACTGTAAGAATGCCCTACGGATCAGGGAAATAAAGAACTTAATTTTTGCAATGCAGATTGTCCCAGCATCTGCCATCCCTGATGGATGGATGGGACTAGACATTGGACCAGATTCTGTAAAGACATTCAATGATGCTTTGGACACTACCCAAACTATCATCTGGAATGGACCGATGGGAGTGTTTGAGTTTGACAAGTTTGCAGTCGGAACAGAGGTAAGGAAAAACTTCTCCATGGTGATAAAATTGCATTTTGGTTCATCAAATACTCGCGGTACTCCGAGGTGCCTGAATATCGCTTGTAAATATTCACGAAAAATTGCAATTTTATCTTGGAGTTAAAACAAGGACATGATAGAGACATAAAAACCAATGTAGTATTTGATGTGATTTTCATACTAATATAGCTAGTAAATATTTGTACGTGAGATATAATTAACTTGGAGTTAAAGCAAGGACAGTGTTACTCTTCTAACTTCGCGTTTTTGCAACACGCCTTCCCCTATTATTGGAGGTGGGGGACGATATACTGACCTTTATATATTTGTTATAATGCTGGAACTCTATGTGAGAATCTCAAATACTCGCTGTACTCCGAGGTGCCTGAATTGTTTGGCTCATCATAGTATGACATGATAGAGACATAAAAACCAATGTAGTTCAACGTGTGCTCAGTCTGTATAGCAGATGTATTCATGTGGTCAGTATCAATCTGAAATATGCACTTCGTTGCAGGCGATCGCTAAGAAACTCGCAGAGCTTAGTGGAAAGGGGGTGACGACCATCATCGGAGGTGGAGATTCGGTTGCAGCTGTGGAGAAGGTGGGAGTTGCAAGCGTCATGAGCCACATTTCGACTGGGGGTGGTGCTAGTTTGGAGTTGTTGGAAGGCAAAGAGCTTCCCGGCGTCCTTGCTCTTGATGAGGCTGTAGCTGTCGCTGTTTAGGTGATGGATTATTCGATTTTTTTTTTTCTCCCATGGCAATTGAATGCTTGAATTGCAATGTGTATCAGAGAAATATATTGTTGTAGAAGAAGATGAGGTTTTGTTGTAAAAGCAGCAACTTCAACTGTTGTTCCCTTTCTGTCTCTGCCATTTGAATTCCTCTTGCCTTCTGGGAACAGACTACAGGGATAACAACTGTTTTAAGAGTTGTAATAAATTTGTGCATGAATGTCCATTTTCCTCTTTGATATTTTCAATTTTTTTTCCTTACATAAGCTCCGGGACAATTTCTAGAAATGCTTAGGAATACGCCAAGTTTATGAATTTTACATATCAATGATTGGTAATTGATTGTTAAACTTTCTAAATTTATCTCTTGCTTAGCTTCCAAACGTTTAATTTGATTAAATTGACTTTTTTAGTACGATTAAATTGACTTTAAATGTTAGTTTTTGATACAATGTTAATCTCATTATTAGTATATATGTGCTCCGTTTGAAATGCGAATAAATTGGGATGTAATTAATGAAAATAATGTTTTTGTTAATATTATTGTTTAAGTGTTGTTTACATGCATTGTATATTAAGAATATGACACGTTATTAACTATCCCAATATCTTTTCACATTTTTAACCAAATAAAACCATATTAGTCAACAAATTTGTTGGTGGAATTTTTTCCCTTTTAATTAAAAAGTATGCCCAAAAAAACTCTTCCACTTTCGTTTGTAGTAGGTAAACGAGTCTACTTCTAGGTAATGAATTTTGATCTCAAATTCAACCACACAACAATCACACAATGACAATAATTACACATCCTCAACCATCAAGTTAAAAGTTTAAATTTCACTGCATATAAAATTTTGAATATTTGATATCTTGATGGAGAATATATGTCTTAAGTTGGCCTCACCCAATATGTTGGTAAACTCAAAAAAAAAGGAAAAAATTGTAGCCTTTGTATTAACCCAAAATCATACTAAGCTTCATTTATTTTTCAAAATATAAATTTTTTCTATTGTACAATGGGTCACTCATAACAATTTCACAACTGGAGCACATCTCAACCGAAAATGTTAAATTATACAAAATATCCGTAAAATTTAAGATAGGTTTCAATTATGCCCATACACCTTGGAAGACTAATTTATTTTAACGGAAAAGATGTTTTTTAGAACAATTTCAAAATTCAAGAGTATTTGTTTAGAATAAATTTTAAAGTCTAAGTTTGATAAAAATGAAACTTTTCAAAGTCTAGAGAACATATCTCCATAAATAAATATGATATTGTCCACTTTAAGGATATGCCTTCATAATTTTGTTTTTGGAATCAGTCAAAAGACCTTATACTAATGAAGATATATTTTTTTTTTAGTACAATAGGGGTTGGGGGATTCGAACCACAAACTTCGTGGTCATTAACACATTCAATATGCCAGTTAAACTATGCTCTCTTTGGCTTATACTAATGAAGATATTGTTTCTTATGTTTCCACGATCTTTTCCCTTTTTTAGCTAGTTAATATAAAACTTTGATTGCATTTCTAACAATCCGTCTACTAATGTAATCATTATAAAAAAAATCATAACTGCGATGGCCTAATATTCCCACGAAAAGCTACAGACCGGTCCAAGGGCACGAACTAGGTGGCTATTGGAAGAGTTGAATTTTTATTTTTTTCTTCGAAAGAGGAGTTGAAAATTTTGATTTGTCTTTTGCCAGCAAGAATTCGAGCACGTGCGTATCATGTGGGGGGTTGTTCTAACCCCACCCACCCATTTCTTTCTACCAACCACCGCCAAACGCCCCGTCGCCGTCGGACCGGAAAACGACCACCCTAGCGTTCCCTCAACGCCGCGGGCCCATCACAATACCAAACTAAAATTCTTCTTCTTTTTTTTTTTTTTAATAATAAAACTAAAAAACAAATTCACTATTATCCGACGTGGCCTCCTTTTCCTCGGTTCCGGCGACCGGCACCGGGCATACGCCGCCGTATCACCACCTACCACGTCAGCAGTAACGCATTCGGCATATTAAAATAACCAAAGGCCAAAGACTTTTGAAATCTGTCATTTCGATTCCGTCTCTCTGCTAGGGTTTCTCCTTTTGAAGTGTGTACTTTTTCGTTTGTGTCGTCATTTCTTCTTCGGTCATTATTGAAGAAGCTCTACGACGATGGCCTTTTCATCCTCCTTCGCTAGATCTGCCGTTTCTTCTTCTCTGATCGAATCCTCTCGTTCTGAGTTGTCGCCGTCCGACTGCCGGAAGGTTGGTCTTCTTTTACGGATCATCACTTGTTTCTTTATAATGATGGACTGGTTGTAGTTGACTGCATCGTGAAAAAGGGATACTGCACTCGACTTGCTTGTCTGCTTCAGTTCTGATAAATATATTTGTAGTTAAGACTAGTTTAGATGATAGTTGTGTTTTTATTGGATCTTTAGGTTGATTGGAGTTTAACTTATTGTTCTCATTTGCCTTGCGGGTGTTGTATTTTTTTTTGCTCGTATCTGCAGGGGAGCTCTTTCAAGCTTCAATCTGGCAATTTTGGAATTACTGTCTCGAGTGGGGCGTCTTCTTTACAGTTAAGGTGAGCTCCGGCCTTCAGCGGACGTATTTTTCAAATGCTGTTTTAAGGACTATCCATCTGGATGGATTGCATACGTTTTCATATTGGATGGTCTAATTTATTTGCTAATGTACTTCGGGAATTTTTGAACGGGGTTGGCAGGTCATCTAAAAATTGGACTATCCAACCCATCAAAGCTACGGCCACCGAGGCACCTCCGACGGTCCAAAGTAAGTTTTTATTTTCTTTGCCAAGAAACGTCGATATGTTTCAGTTTGTCTGTTTCTGATCTAACTATTTGATTATCGTTTCTTTTTATTTTTTCCTTCCTGGGTTCTGTTCAGAAACTCCGAGCGGTGGGAAGACCAAGATTGGAATCAATGGTACGATCTTTTAAGTGTAGTGGTGTAACTATTCATTCAGTAGAATCACCTTCTGCAGGATGTTGAAGGCTTTCTTTCTAAATATACTTGTCTCATTGATTATTATGATATTGCTCTTTTATTTCTTAACCTGCGGTGCTCATAACCCTTCTGGGTTTTTTTTTTTTTTTTTTTTGGGGGGGGGGGGGGGTGGTAGCTAGCTAGTACACTGCATGGTATGTGAATTTGATTGGTAATAGTAATTGGTGTTCTATACAGGCTACTGTCTTCTATTGTCTACTCTGTTAACGACTATAGTCTCAATGATGTTTGTTTGATGGTCAGTTTCATGGACTCTTAACTTTACTTCTAGGTCCAGGAGTTATATCTTTATGGTTCTTAATCTTTGTTTTAAGGCTAGAAAGCTCTCCAGAGCCTAAACAGTGTAGTGTGAGCAGGTGATACACAATATATATTCATAATTTTCTATACTTAATAGATATGTTGCCACTTAATGACAAATATCGTAATGAGATAAATTAGATAAAGAGGAATAATAAGCTTAGAGAACAAAA
This sequence comes from Trichosanthes truncata, assembly GCA_033996785.1. Classification (NCBI taxonomy): domain Eukaryota; kingdom Viridiplantae; phylum Streptophyta; class Magnoliopsida; order Cucurbitales; family Cucurbitaceae; genus Trichosanthes; species Trichosanthes truncata. Next base: position 22,584,334 of record JAWPNB010000008.1, on the reverse strand, counting down.
CTTGTGCATATGGAAATGAAGCAAAAAAGTATTAGAATTGAAAAAAGCAAGAACTATGGTTCTCATTAGTCATTGAAGTGCGTGATTGAGTGAGGTTACATCATGCCAACAATGCACAAGAAGCCTGCATGTACCGCTTCAAATAATGCAATACAAATTTCTATAAGTCTTATCTTTAGTTGTTTCATTGTGTCAGGAGGTATTCCATACTCCACAGATTGATTATTCACCATTTCAAGAAAGGTGTCTATTATTGTTACTTTTTGTATTTTGATTCTGGAAGATAATCTATTGCATAATGGAATATTTCTTTTCCCTCTTTTATAGATAGAGTTCTATTGTTTGTTGCTTTCTAGTAACATTCATGATAAAGTAGAAATTTTTGACTCACTATACAGGTTTTGGACGAATTGGAAGACTGGTCTTACGAATTGCAACCTCCAGGGATGATATTGATGTTGTAGCAGTTAATGATCCATTTGTTGACGCTAAGTACATGGTATGCATTAGTTTAGTCAATGATCCATTTGGATTCTAAGAACATAGTATGCATAAGTTTGATACATAAAATTTGTTTTTAAGTACATGGTATGCATAAGTTTAGTTAATGATCCATTTGGATTCTGTTATTCAGGCTTACATGTTCAAATACGATTCTACTCATGGTATTTTCAATGGAACCATCAAGGTTCTCAATGATTCAACCTTGGAAATTAATGGGAAGCAGATCAAGGTGGTAAGCAAAAGGTAGTAACTGAATATTTGCTTCGCCTAGAATATTATAAAATTATAAATTAGTGTACTGAGTAGTTTGACCTGTAAAATTCTTGTGATGTCGTTTTGTATTCTTTCCTTTGATTCTTTAGTAACTAAACTCCACTAGAGACTGATTCTTGTGATTCTTTATGCTCAGGGACCCTGCAGAGATCCCTTGGGGTGATTATGGGGCTGAATATGTTGTTGAGTCCTCCGGAGTTTTCACTACAAGAGAGAAGGCTTCAGCACATTTGAAGGTTTCTGTTGATTGTTGATGCATCAATCTCTCTCCTGTTTTAATTTCTCCCTCATCGCTTCCACTTGATGTCTTTGAAACCCAAGTTAACAATTTATAACTTTGCCCCACAGGCTGGTGCTAAGAAAGTTGTAATCTCAGCTCCATCAGCTGATGCACCTATGTTTGTAGTTGGTGTTAATGAAAAAACTTACAAGCCGACAATGGATATTGTCTCCAACGCAAGTTGTACTACCAATTGTCTTGCACCTCTTGCAAAGGTATGAATGAAACCCCTGAATGTGTTGAGTATTTTGGAGTGTTGTTTCTTGAATTCGTATATACTGTGGAATTTAGAGTAGACATACGTATAATTTTCACTCCATCTAAATACAGGGATATAGTTCCCTGTGCTTTCTATACAGTCTACCTGACTCAAATTGTGTGCTATGTCATGTAGGTCGTTCATGAGGAATTTGGTATTGTTGAAGGTCTAATGACTACAGTGCATGCAACGACAGGTCTTTCATTCTCTCATTCTCTCTCAAACTTGTAACTTGTTTCATGTGTGCCAATTGTATTCTTTCAATTTTTTTCAGCCACACAAAAGACTGTCGATGGCCCTTCAATGAAGGATTGGAGAGGAGGCCGTGGTGCTGCACAAAACATAATTCCTAGCTCTACTGGTGCTGCCAAGGTATGTGGCCTAAAAAATTGATAAATCTGTATGGTTTTTTTTTTAAATCAATTGAAAAGGTCATGGATGAATCAATTGAAAAGGTTATGGAATTTTTATTATTATTTTTAAATAACTGCAGGCTGTTGGTAAAGTTCTTCCAGAGCTAAATGGAAAGCTTACTGGAATGGCTTTCCGTGTCCCGACACCCAATGTATCTGTTGTGGATTTAACTTGCCGACTTGAAAAGAGTGCATCATATGAAGATGTAAAGGCAGCAGTAAAGTATGTCTTGCACCCGACCAGTGTGCCTTCCGTTAAGTTTTTCCCTATACAACTTTAGTTTTTAATATGTTTGATGACCATTTGGCAACTCTTTCAATACTCTTTTAAAGGTATGCATCCGAAGGTCCATTGAAAGGCATTCTTGGATATACCGATGAGGATGTTGTCTCTACTGATTTTCTTGGTGACTCGAGGTACAACTTTTTCCAGCATATTCTAACTCAACTTATGTGACTGTACTGTACTACTTATGTGGAAAGTAGAACGAATAACTTATCAAATGTAGCTTGTAATTGAATTGTTTTTTATTTGGGAGTCTGAATCAAATGATTTAATTGTTGTAGGTCAAGTATATTTGATGCAAAGGCTGGAATAGGTCTCAGCACCTCATTCGTGAAGCTGGTGACTTGGTACGACAATGAATGGGGATACAGGTATTCTCTCCCTCTACCTCACACATTTTCACATTTTGATGTCCTATGATGCTCTTTAATTAAAACAATTCTGGGAATGGCTCATGAACAACTACTGTTCGTCTTTGCAGCACCCGAGTCCTGGACCTCATTGAGCACATGGCATTGGTTTCAGCCTTGAACTAAATGATAGATGAGACTTGTCATCGGCAAAGCCCCCAGCAGTTTCTGATTTTGGTCTTGATTGAAGTGAGATAGTCGTCTATTTATTCTTGGAATGGATTCATTCGGTTGTTTATGTAGAACAGTAGAAGTTAGATCTTAGAGCATGGAATAAGGAAATATTTTACATGTAAGAGTTCATTCTTCCAGTTAAACATATCTGGACCCGGCAGATTCAATACAAGTAATGGTGGAAGAACCTTTCCATTGCTTATCCTTTGTGTGTTTCAACTTTCATTGTATTTCGCTGTTTTTGTTCACGTGGATTGATGAAAATTTATAAGGAGATTTAACAGCACATGTCAAGATCACTTTTTCTTCTAGTGGCAGCAGCACTATTGAACAAAGTCTGCCAGCAAATTGGTTTGTCTTTCTCCTCTGGATATTTTACCGGAGTCGTCATCTATATTGGATTTATTGTAATTTAATTGCTGGGTTTTTCTTTGGAAGGCACACACGTCACATATATTATATTATACATGTTAAATGTGATAATCAGGTCATGGTTACTAATGCCTTACATTTCATGGACAATAGGAATTAAGTCATTATGGCAAGGAAAAGTTTAATTCAGAGGGAGAAGAAGAGTCAAAAATTGGAACAAAAATATCATTTGATTCGTCGATCCTTAAAAAAATAAATAAGCAAAGTTCCATCGTTGAGTGAGAAATGGGAAATTCATGGAAAGTTACAATCCCCACCGCGTAATTGTGCACCCACACGTCTTCATCGACGTTGTTTGGGCTATCTGGACACATACTTAGTGAAATGGTTCATGCATGCTTGTTGCCTGGGTAACAAGATCAAGTTGGTAAGGATTCAAATATCTCTTTCTATTCATTTCTATGATAATACTAAATATGGGACTATGGGGTGCATTCAATCCTCAAAAAAGAGGATTTGATTGAGTATCGAGGAGTCAAAGACTTTAAGCCGAAATACCAAATGCAAATGAAAGTGGATCGATTTTTTTTCATTCTCGAGGAAATGCATGTTTTACTTGAATCTTCTTCCATAATGGTACGTAACAATAATATCATTGGAGTAGTAGCTACACGACTAACTTCGTTTTCACTTGGTGAATTAGGTTCAACAACTCCTCTAATGTCAATAGAAAATATTGGCTTCCTCGTTATTTTCCTCTGTTCAATTTCTTCTTAATCAGTTTCTCTGTTGGGTTGATGCCATTGTCTCCTTCCTAACATTCTCACCATGGAAGGGAGAGAGAAAGAAAGAGTGAACAGTATTCAATTTCTGTTCTTCCTAAACTCCACACCAGCTAAATTTCGATGATTTTTTAAAAGTTTTTTGGAAGGAGTTTCGATGATATTTCACAAGTATATTTATACTATATCTATCGTAATATTCTTTTTTTTAGTGGGATATGCTTCTTTGTACTATTAAAAAAAATGTATCTACTAAAATTTAATTTGACTTTGAATGAGCCTCATTCATATTTTGTACATTTTTTAAAATGTTTTAGTTTATCTTAGGAATATTTCGTACTTTCAAGGAAGTAAAACTTACAAGAAAAAGATTCAATTGTGTACTTTGAGAAAAATAGAGAACAAGATATATATATATGTATATTGATGAAAACAAGAAATCTTAGATAGTAATTATCAGTGAATATATATTCATTTTGTACTAAAAGGAAAACAAAAAGAGAGATGATTATTAAAACGCTTTTTTTTAATTAAAAAGAAAAACATTACTTGGCTACACACTGATACCTAGCTAAGTATTATTCTAAAGTTAATTGAATGGAGCCGAAATGTAGTAACATAAAATGAAAATGCTATTTATATTTCTACCTTGGTTTTACCCCAACAATGCTCCAACGTTACCAAAAAAAAAAAGGTTGATTCTTTTTCTTCTTTTTTAAAGCATTTTATCCTCCAAAAGATTGGACGTTGAAGATTTGCTGCATGAGAATAACCTCTTACCAGAGTTCCTTCCATACGTAATACCAAAAAAAAAAAAAAAAAAAAAACTTCAAAAAGATGAAAAAACAATCATCATATACCAAATTTGTAAAAAGCATCGATGATTTTGTTATACTTATAAGAAAGCACGTAAGCTCCTACAAAGCAATTTCCCAAAACCAGGTATTTGAATTATTTAAAGCAACCTCTAACTTTGCACAACACTCAAATGCAGAATGCATGTCAAATCACCCCTTCCGTTATAAATAATCCGACCCTTTCCATGCCCTTTGTTTACTGAATCGACTTTTCCCTATTATATTCAACGTATCCAACTTCCTCAGCAACACTGCACCATCGTCTTCCCCTTTATAATGCCTCTCTGGTTTAAGCAACAGAAGATCTCTTCCTTTTAACCAGATTCTCAGTTGGGTTCAGCACAAAAATGGCAGACAATCCCAAAACAGATTCTTTCAGAACAGAGCTTTTGTCACCGGAGGGTGTGGCTGCCGGAACAGATGGAATGGTGACGAAGGTCCCCTCGTGGCGACTCAATATCGACGAGTTCCGCTTGCCTGCTACAAACAAGAGATCTCATCATGACATTGTTTATTACTGGAAGTCATGGAGTAAGTTTTACAAATGCATATCATATCAATCCTAGTTCTACTGTTACTTTAGTCACCTTCAACAGAGAAACTTTGAGTTTTGGAGGTGAAACTAATAATAAGCGTTTTTGTCTTGATCCTAGAGAGACAGAGAAGGGTTGCTAAGTACTATGAAAGGCAGGAAAGACTTCTCAAAGGATTCAATGTAGTTGACTCCTACAATGAACTGGGTATTGTGCCTGGAACTTTAACAGAGGTCTGTCTCTTTTTCTCTCTCTAACAGTCGCAACTTCTTCTTATCAGACACATTCACCTAGTTTCTTATATATCAGGATGAAAAGAAGCAAGAGGCGAACAGTGAGAGACAGGCAATATATGCATCCAACATAGCCAACATGGTGATCTTCGTCGCAAAAGTGTATGCTTCAATTGAGAGCAGATCACTTGCAGTTATAGCTTCAACACTAGATTCCCTGTTGGATCTTCTATCAGGGTTTATATTATGGTTTACAGCTAATGCTATGAGAAAGCCGAATCAGTATCGTTATCCTATCGGCAAGAATCGAATGCAACCAGTGGCAAGTTATCTCTATCAACAAAACTTAGCTATTTAATTAGTCAGAAGAGTCTCTGTTGAATAAAGAATGGGAATGCTAATCTAAGGAAATAAATGACGGTTCAAATGGAGAAATAACACTCAATATTTTTCAAGAATAAAGCAAGAAACCTTTTTATGTTGTCATACAATTGATCGGCAAGTTCACCAGTAGAATAAAAGTCAAGTCTGTGTTAGAAACTTAGAACACATACAGAAGAAAGCAAAATAGCATGGACTAACCTATCATATTTATGCCAGGGAATCGTCGTGTTTGCATCAGTCATGGCAACTCTTGGAATACAAATATTGCTTGAATCAGCTCGAGAACTTATTTCAAAGGTAAACAAGTTTGATTATCAATTGATACAAAAGAACACACCATTAATTTCTCTATATATTCAACTATGAATTGATTGCAGGCTCAACCAGATAGAGATCCAGATAAAGTAAAATGGATGATCGGAATAATGGCATCTGTGACAGTAGTGAAACTTTGCCTCACAATATACTGTCGCAGATTCAAAAATGAAATCATCAGAACCTATGCCCAAGACCATTTCTTTGATGTAATTACCAATTCAATTGGTCTTGCGACTGCCCTTTTGGCTATCAAATTCTACTGGTGGCTTGATCCCCTTGGGGCTATCCTAGTAAGTTTGCCACACAGCATTCATCTGTCTCTACTTGTAACATATTTACACACTAATTACATCTACATGTACATACTATATTTATATAGATAGCATTGTACACAATCAGCAACTGGTCGAAGACTGTGATGGAAAATGTATGGTCGCTAATAGGGAGGACAGCCCCACCAGACTACTTGGCTAAGCTAACATATCTAGTATGGAATCATCATGAGGAAATCAAACACATTGATACAGTGAGAGCTTATACCTTTGGATGCAACTATTTTGTGGAGGTGGACATAGTGTTGCCTGGGGAAACGTCTCTTAGTCAAGCACATGACATTGGAGAAACACTCCAAGATAAACTTGAACAGCTTGACGAGGTTGATCGAGCTTTTGTTCATGTGGACTTTGAGTTCACTCATAAGCCAGAGCACAAGCCTAAAGCTTCATAGAATGGAGACTGGCGAATAACCAATATCTATGTTGCATGAATCCCTGAAAGAGAGTGGTTTGAATTGTGGTTCTCTGACTATTCAATTGTGAATGATACATATGCTGTACACTACTTTCAGCTTTCCAATAAAATGGATCAGCCCCGTAATGATTAACATTTTACTGAAAGTCCTACAAAAATTAGTGACAAGTCAACTCCGTCTGTCCTGCGATGACATAAATTTGAATGAACGTCCTGCAGAAACTTGTCATGACCAAATAACATCCTTGATTGTGGATTTAAAACCAAAGCATCCAAGAAAATTTTTATCATTTCAAATGGAGAAGCCTCTCAGTGTCTGACAACATTAGGAGAATTAATGCAACAATAGAAATGAAAAGAATAACGCTCAACAAGAAGCATCAACTCTCAATTGATCATAAGCCAGACAAACATCTGAGTCTGTTTCTATATAACTGAAGATCTAAAGGACTCAACGACCCATTAAACAACTATGGAAATGCCATCCTTCTTGGGGGGAAATACTACATTCTTGTTTCCAGGAAATGCATTTCGAGAGATGTCTACCAGGGACTTGAAACTGTAAGGTTCGTGCATTGAGAGCTCTGATAATACTTTTCTATTTAGTTGAATGTTCTCCTTCATCAGCCCATGCATGAAATTGCCATAGTTTACCTAATATGGTAGGGAGGGAGACAAAAGAAACGTTAGTATCTCTACATGGGAAATTGCCCAAATATATAGAAGATAAATATTTGAGTAACTTGTTAAAGAATTCAATATTGATTGGAAATAAGAGGCAATTGACATCCATGTAGAAAGTAAGAAACCTACAACAATGTTAGAACATTCTGAATAATTGACGTGTTTCCCAAGTAGAGTTTATTAAAGAAGCCAGAAGCAAATTGATCATGGAGAACACAAGTATACAGTAATTATTTGACGTAAAGAAATTTTCACTCCTCCCTCCGCAAAATCAAACCATTCAAACAAAAAGTGCTAAAATTCACGAATCACGTGAAATGTATGCAACTTCTCCAGGCAGGTTAAGTTGGCAAAATATTACAGAAATAAATTCTATAAAGAATTAAAGGGACAAGTTCAGAAGCTAAAATTATGGCATGTGGGAATATCAAAAGTGGAAATTATATATTTGATGTGAGAATATCAGAGGTTCAGAAGCTAAAAGTGATCACATTTTAGATGGGGAAGTTTCTCTAACATCTTATCTTTTTTGTTGGTTCAGAGAACCCCAATCCCCATCTGCCCATCCTATTTTTCTTCTAAAATCTTTTTCTTTATAACATATTGTTATTATTTTCATAAAGAAAAAACAAGAAAAAGAAAGGAGGAATGAAAGAAAATTAAGAAATTCAAAACGAAGAGTAATTCTAAAGAGGCACAGTAACTCATCGCGATCACAGAAACAACTGCAGTAGTCTAATGAAGAACATTCAAGGAAAATGCACATACCCCATGAAGGCGTGTGCCAGCATTGATGCGTTGTATCCAAAGGGAGCGCATGTCCCGCTTCTTATTCCGACGGTCCCTGTAGGAATACTGGAGAGCCTTCTCCACCCGCTCTCTGGCAATCCTTATGCAATTCTTGGCCCTGCCTCTGAAACCCTTGGCTAGCTTAAATATCTTGTCCTTGTTCATATTTTTTTCCTTGCTATGCTCTACAACTACAACTAAAATACTCATCAGAATTAGTAATTGATCAATCATATGTGAACATCTGATGAACCAGAACTTGTAAAATTGAAACAGCATCATTACAACTGTAAAGTCAAAACCAACAAAAGATGGAAAAGGAGGCAATTAACATATAAGTAAAACTATCAAATATAAGCAACAAGTAATGAAAATTATAAACAACGTATCTTCCAAATTTTCAGCTTTAGGTTTTTGGATGAGTTTTGATGCCCATTAGGAGGCAAGGTTTGGAAATAGGTTGCTAAAAAAGATGGCTTTATTCATTTTCAAAGGATTCAAAGCCTACCGCTTCCCCCACTAATTTGCACAACCAACGGCGCCGAGAGATTAACTTTGGATGGACAGCGCACATATCATTTCCCTTTGGATCGTTGTTCTAAACATATACTTCACTAGTGCTACCCACTTAGCCACTGCACTTGTAAGCTAGAAATACACAGACAAAAAATGCTGAATTAAAAAATAAAATAAAATGAGGCAGTGCATCAAACAATCATTCGGCACAGAGTTGTAAACTTATACGAGCTTACGCAGAAGGCAGAACAGTGAGGCAATTCATCAAACACTAGGCAGGCATCTGACTATAGAAAATCAGCTGAGGAAATTGAACACCCAACCGGACGAACAGATTCAAATAACCACATTGGATTTACAAAAATTAACTTTGATACATAAATTTAAGAGTGATGACAGTTTTCTTCTACCTTATGAGAGCGGAAGACTGAAAACAGCGTTCGTTTGGGGCGAGTGGAGACGAAAGAGGACTGCAATTTTGTTTCGCTTGTTCTGAATCCAATTATCGGTGGAGCTGCGACGGCCGATTGATCGGATAGCGGCGGAATGGGAAGAGAGAACTTGCAGAGTGCAGCAAAAGCTATGAGCTTCAGGGGTTTTGTCGAAAAAAAATTGAAAGAAATAGCAACTGAACCTAACGTAACGGTTCAATTTTCTGGGTTCGCTTAGACCGACAACCGAACCGAATTAACCAACCGATTGAATATCAAACCTTTTGTTTTTTTCAAAATAATTAAGTAGATAAACACCAATTATCATCCCAAATGTCAATAGTTTGATACCACCTTAACAATTGTTGAATTAAAAAAAAAAAATCCACTGTGAGGAATTGAATCTACCATCCTAAAAATAAGCAAAGTCTTTGAGTTATACGGGGTCGAGGAACATTGATATAATATTATAGACCCGTTGAACATATGTAATACTTTAATCAATCAAGTTATGCTCGATTTGGTTGAGATACCTTCGAGGATTATATGTCTTAACCATTTGAACTATGTTGGTTGAAGAGCCAACACAAACTTTTTTTTTTTTAATTTTTTTTAGTTCAACATTTATAAGGATGGAGGATCGAACTATCGATCTTAGGATGACAAAGGTATAATAGGCCATATTAATTTACAAGACGTGAAAAATAACCATTTGAAAGCATGTGTTTTGCTTGCTTTTTGAAAAAAATTATTTTAAGTAAAGCACTAATTATATAAGCAATTCAGGTTTGTGTTAAATACAACTCGATTTTAAAAAAAAATTAATAGGTCACCCAACTTTTAATTTTTTGTTTAATAAGTTATTGATCTTAAACTTTTTTTTAAATAAATTTTTTAATTTGTTGTCTAATAAAATTTTGAACGTCTAATTTTCTGTCATTAAGTTCTTTAATTTATTTGATATTTTTGAAAATTCACAAATCTATAAGACACAATCTTGAAATTTTAATGTCCCTTTACACAGAATATTCAGTTTCATGTCATAGATTCGTTAAATTTAAAAAGTTTTGAATATGTCAAAAACCTATTAAACACAAAATTAAAAGTTCAATAATTTATTTGACATTTTAAAATTTTAGAGACCCATTAAATACTTTTTAGAGTTCAAATACTTCTCGAACACAAACATAACTATTCAAAAACTAAACTTATAATTTAACCAACCTTATGATTTATAACATCCTCTTAAAAGTGAGAATCTCCCCTCTCCGGAATAAATAAAAACAGCAGCACTAATACGAGTAATAAAAATCTGCGACTAATAGATCAAATGTTCGAATCTCCAAATGTCGTTAAAACTAAAAAAAGTAAAAATTAAAAATCCAATCTTACCTGGAATAAGTTATTCACGGATAAGATTGGGTTTGGAATTGGATGTCATCTGAATTCCCGCTTAAGAGTTAAAAAGGAGTCATTTCGCTTCATCATCAACAAACGCGGAAGCATGCAGCAGCTTCAATCCCGCCTGTTAAAGTGTCTCTCCATTTCTTCTTCACCGGCCGCCTCCACAATCCAAGAAATCGCTTCTGTTTGCCCCAAAGGTCAGTGTATGATTTATATCCATCGCATGGAAACTGGAAAATAAATGTCGATTGTCCCAATACGTTTGTGTTTGTTATCCACCTGTCTGCCGAGCGTTTTAGCTTCTGGGTGCATCAAAATCCATGTTTATCGATGTATTCTGCAGGTTTTTAATCTTAATTACGCTTTTGAATTGGTCATTTTGATGGGGTTCTGGAATTGAGTGGTTATGAGACTAGAAACCTGTTAATGTCGATTATATCGAGCGATAGGTTTTGTTCTGTTCGATAAACAAAAATTGGGTTGAAATTGTGTTGAATTTGGGGTTAGTAGGATTGGCCAAGGTTGTACTGAAAAAGGGGAAGACACAACTTTTTAAAGATGGAAGTCCAATGGTGTACAGTGGAGCTGTTGATAGAATAATTGGAAGGCCACCTCCAAAAACTGGAGATGTTGTGCTGGTAGCTGATGGGACTGAAAAACCTATAGGGTGGGGTTTGTATAATTCAGTTTCCATGTTCTCTGTCAGATTGATGCAGTTGGAAGAGGAGGCAGCTAGGTATTGAACTGACCAATGTCTTGAACTCTGTGGCGCAGATCACTTTCTTTATCTGGTGCTAAGTTTCCAATTTATGCAATGCAGAGATCCTTCTTGCACATTGGATATGGAGAAACTGATTGAAACAAGGATACATACTGCTAGAGAATTACGAAAGAGCTTGGGACTTCCATCAGCCAGTACGAATGCGTATCGTCTTGTTAATAGTGAAGGAGACAGGTATCGACCTTGAGTATCCTGTTCATGTCTTCATACATTATGAATTCCATATCTGTAAAATTTGACTAAATTTTATCACCACCATGCATTGAGCTTCATTCCTTAACTCTAACTGTTAGGGTGTGTGTGTGTATTCAAAGGGAGGGGTGTGAGAGACTCTTAGTCTGCAAATAAATGTTTTTTTCTACCTTTTGTAAAATCTCCCCAAGGCCCAAACCGTTCTCTCTCTCACGTGTTGCTCCAAATGTAATTTGATTGCATATTGGAATCAATAATAGCATTATCCAAATGTGTTAGTATTATTGCAGATTGTCAGGACTAATCATCGACGTCTTTGGAGATTTAGCAGTGGTAGCATCATCTGCTGCTTGGGTGGAGAAGTACAAACCTGAGATTGAGTATTGTGTCCGTGGAATTGATGAAATTAATCATGTGAAATGGAGACCATCTTTGGAAATTCTGAAAGAAGAAGGGATAGATGTGTCTGAATTAAAGGATACCAATCCGTCTACTTGTCCTGAAAGAACAAAGGTAGCAAACCACTGCAACATTTGTATTGTTTCAAGAAATGTTCTTAAATATCCTTTTATGTGGCAGAATTAAATGAATTCATTCTTTGCATTTTTATGCAGTTGCATTAGACATTTCTCTAGGTAAACGAAATTAACCAGCCATGAATGGTCATTTCCATGAAGGTAATGGCTCTCATGTGTAATGGATCATGATTTGATGCACAATGTAATACAAATAAAAACAACATAGAGCTCATTCTTCACCTCCAATTCCCTGAATGTGTATTTATATGTCATGTCTATGGTAACTAAAGGTTGAAAATGTCGACTCTTTTGATGAGTAAACTGATCTTACATGCTTTAATAATCATTAATGAGTACAAAGATTTCAAAACTAGGAGGCAGGAGTTGCTTATATTAGTAACCACATAGAATGCATTCCAGTGAGGAGATATCTCCTCACTGGAATGCATTCTATGTGGTGGAAAATCTTGGTAACAAGAGAAGCAATCAGGCCATGTTAATGTAGATTGTAGAAGATACTTCTAAACTAGTCTAATAATACTGTTCAACTTTATGAGTTTATGTGCAAATACATCCAACCAAGTTACCAACTAATCACATAAGATTTCGAACATGCCTTATTCTGATAGGTAATGGAGAATGGAATTTTTTATGCCATTTCACTTGAAGGCCAGAAAACAGGGTTTTATGCTGATCAACGGGAAAATCGTCATTTTATCTCAACGATTTCGGAGGGTCAGAAAGTTCTTGATCTTTGCTGCTACAGTGGTGGGTTTTCTCTAAATGCAGCACGTGGTGGATCTATTGATGTCACTGGTATACATTGTAACTTCTATGTATATAATTGGAACCTTTCACATGCGGGTATCATTGTCTTTTATTAAAGCTTGAGATCAAATGTTTAGAAGAGTATGCTGTGGCAAAGACACTGAATATTCATACTTCAAAATTCAAACTTTTTTGGTGTATTTATCTGTTCCTATCACATTAAGCTCACTATCAGCACAAGTAAGCATAAATGCTTGTGAGGAGGGGATGGGAAAGAAACAGGGTTCTCTAGCATGAAGTACGATGTTACCATTAACTTCTCTAATAAGTTTGCTAATTACCAGGTATTGATTCATCATTACCTGCTCTGGAGCTAGCAAAAGAAAATGTGATTCTTAATAACATGGGTCCAGAAAGAATATCATTTTTGAAAGCGGATGCCACTGCATTCATGAAGGATGCTCTATCTAGGAATGAATTTTGGGATATAGTCATTTTGGATCCTCCCAAACTAGCGCCAAGGAAAAAGGTACGATGCACTTGATTAATTTTCCTGTTAACGAAAGCTATTTAATTATTCAATTCTATTCACTCTTACAAGTTAGAACCATGTGATCTTCGTACAAAGTGAACACAAGTTTTTAATTCTTTGATTCTATTCACTCGTACAAGTTAGGACCACGTGAAATCCTATCAAACATTTGGTGTGATGAATTAGAATGTCAGAATGCTGTGGATTTTAAGATGATATAATTTCCTAGTCTCACCAATTCATACGTGGGAGTCCAGGGACTAGTATCTCAGCTCATCCTTCTTAAAAGGGCGAGTGAACTAATGTGAAGTTTAATTAGACTTGGGGCTTGTTTGGGAACAAAAATCAATGGGACATATTTAGGTTACTGTTTTGAAAACTTCCTTCTTGTTTTGCTGATTTTGTTTCATGAATTACCTGTTTATTTAGCATTATTTCGTATGAAATCATGAATTTATACATAGTGATTCAATTTCACAGTATTAACATTTAGTCCTTACAGATCTCGCTCAATCATATTCTTAAAAAATAGTTTTGAAAATAAAAAAACAAGAAATTGATTCAAAAATAGTTTCTCGAATAAGCCCAGATTTTTTTTTTCTTCTAAAAAATAGTTTCTCAAATGAGCTCTAATAAGGTCATATGGATAGAATTAGATCAAATTGTTCAATAAACCATCCTAGTTTTGTTGTGAATGTCTTCAAGTTTGTTATTAATCATTGCCTGCTTGTCTAAGCGGCCAAGTCTATTACCTATTCCACCTGCTTCCCAAACATCTGTTTGCTGTATCATTCTACTAACTAGAATTTTGCAGGTTCTGCAAACTGCATCAGGCATGTACAGGACTTTAAATTCATTAGCGATGCAACTCACGAGGAAAGGTGGTCTTCTAATGACTTGTTCATGTTCTGGAGCAATGACACAAAGTGGGATGTTCTTGCAAATACTCCAGGCAAGTCGGATTCCACCCCCCACTCAACCATGAAAACAAAAAATCACTATTGCTCATTTTGACTCTTTATAATAGAATACTACCATTAAGCAGTCAGAATCTTGACAATATACGCATACCTTTTAAAATGTATGTCTAAGGATGACCAGTAACCAGTTTACAGACATTATTTGGTTTTTACATAGTTTTTATGCTCCATCATCTTGACTTGAACAGTAAGAAGATTGTAGTTTGCAACTATGAGCCATTTAGGATAATATCATTCGGACCATGTAAGAAAGGACGAGCAAAAACTCTCCTTGGAATCTATTCGGCTTGTTAAGGAAACTAAACTGGTTTATACTTGTTCCTTTTTTTAAACAGGGTGCAGCATCAATGGCCAAAAAGAAAATCACGGTCCTACGACAAGCAGGAGCGGCATGTGATCACCCCATTGATCCTACCTATCCAGAGGGTGCATATCTTTCTAACATTCTTCTACGTGTGCTCTAAACTTTTCAACCCCCTGCCCCCAACTTATTGCAGTTATAAAGGTAGCCACCATTGATCAGAAAGAGACATAAGCTATTTAACATAATAAGATACTCATTTGAAGTTACACACACTATCATCTGATATACTCTCACACCACATCTTCATATAAAAAGGAAAATAGAAGTTCCAATACAACAATCTGTCATACACCCTGCCCTTTCCTTCTGTTTTTTTAATATGCTCACATCAAAATAATATTACAAATAAAATTACAACAAACCGTGTTCTAGCAGCTCTTGTTTCAATGCCCACTTGGGTTTCTATTCCATGACAGATATGATGGGTCCCCAAGTCGCCTGAAATCGTTAGAAAATGATATTAGAATTTATAGCGTCGGAAAATACAGGTTTATGTTTCAGTTCTTCGGTCACCGCACTGAAAAAAAAATGCAGCAATTACTTTGTAAAATACCATCATGGCAAGAATTATTTTGATGATGTACCCCCAATAGTAAGGTTTACGTATATAATTCTTCTTCCTAACCTAAGCATAACTCGACTAGTTAAGGCATATATCTTCAACCAAGAGATTTGAGATTCAAATTTCGAATCTCTACATCGCATGTTA
Organism: Trichosanthes truncata; assembly: GCA_033996785.1. NCBI lineage: Eukaryota > Viridiplantae > Streptophyta > Magnoliopsida > Cucurbitales > Cucurbitaceae > Trichosanthes > Trichosanthes truncata. The sequence goes on along the minus strand of JAWPNB010000008.1, from coordinate 22,568,838 downwards.
TTGAACTAAAAAAAACTATATAATTCTTTTTTAAAACATGACCAAATAATCTGCATAGGAATTTAAAATACACAATTTAAACACGGAAGTCGGTCATTGGGAGACCACCAGAAAAACATCATATGCAGAGTCTTCCCCTTCCATGATCAATCGACTAATGAGATGAGCAATTATAGCACTACATGTAATATCAAATGCCTTATCCAATTTTTTCAGGTCATCCAACAATTCTCAGACCAGACACATCCCAACTTTTGAAATTATGAACAAGATAACCATTCATTCATGGAGTTCAGTTCAAGTGGGGTTTCCAGTAACTTACCTTGGCTTAACAAGATAGACGACTGTGAAAGCCATTGCCAAAAAGAAGCATAACCCACCAACAGTAAGATAAGCAATGCCAAGAAAGTCATTCTTCCCACCAAGCCAGCTAGTTGTAGAAAGCACAAGCTTTTTCTTGCCGTTAAAACTATATGTGTTGTAATTGTTCTCCAAATTCACAACTATTACATCGTTTATCTCAAGGTCGACCTCTATCTTTCCATACAACTTTCTAAATGTGGGAAGAGCAGCAGTTCGCATCCACACAATAAGATCCTCCTGTTGACTCAACTGTTATACGTAATACAAAAGACAAGGTCAGGCAACTAGTCCACATCAACTATGTTTCTTTTATGTTGGCAACATTTGTTTCCCGAGTTCTTATATCAAGAACAAAGCGCCACAGCTCATATGTAAAGATTTAAGATAAAAACAAGTAGTTTTGACTTACTGGTATGGTATCAACAAGGGATTTCCCACCTTTCAGAGTACCGTTCTGAAAGTTTTTGGGAAATACATTCTTGCCAAATTTGTGTTCCCGGTCACTCTTCCACGAGATACCGTGCTTGTTCACAGGGACTTGTTTGTTGTTAAGGGTGAAGTTATAAGTATCATTAAACAAACTCCAAGCTATTAAACCACAGGGAACGATTGGCTGCCCGTTCACATTGTCTTCAGGCTTGCAAGAGCCTGTATCACGCTCACTGCCAGCATCCCTCAATTGCTTATCACTACGGCTCTGCACGTATCTGAATCACACAGCATCATGAAAAAGTTTGAGAATGAAACACCTCCAAGCAAATAAAAGACTCAATTCATTTGCAGCATGAGATCAAGAAAACAGATAAGAAGATTCCAGGCACTTATATGCAGAATACTAGAAGAAGGTAAACACTAGTATCAAGACCTTCATGAATTAGCTAGTTAATCACATGATATGCATTAAAAAAAAATCTAGAGCAAAAGCTTCCGGCACCAATCATACCATAAAAATCAAAAGAACAATGTACCTGCGGTGATTCTGATAGAAATTGTCAAGCTGGTAATATACATATATTGGTTGCTTCATACGTTTCGGAACCTACACAGAAATAGATGGAAAAATACATATTACTGAAGTGACTTTGAAAGACATCCCAATTCCTGGGACATTAATTTACCTACGATTAAACTGATTTCAGGTCATCTCAAGCCAATATTACACAATAAGTTCTTTCTTTTACTAACTTCCATAAACCATATGCTACTTCTAAAGCCTTTGGAAATTTGCCATATAAGAATCAATTATGGAAATAGCTATGCTGCCAGAATCTTACAGTTATATTTCTGCTGCAAATTTTATTTGCAGGGCCCTGTATGAACCCAACCTTGTCGTTTCTAAATCCTGGTGGTATACACTCAGTTTCATAACGATCGATTATTTCAACAACCTAAGGAAGAGGAAAAGCATCTGAAATCAGTTGAAGAACAAACTTGCTATGAAAATGAAATTAAAAGAAGGAAGAAGAAAAGTATTCTTGTTTGAACGTACATCTCTGGAAGCAAACAAGGAAGCAACTCCAATGGGAACAAAGATAATGCTAACTAACATGAATGCGGAAATCACCTGCATGAGGAGAGATTCCACTTCGTTCCTTAGTTTTGATAACAATGAAGATAAAAGAAATGTATATTACAAAAACAACAACAATAAAGCCTACCCATCTTGGTGTAAGAATGGGTTTACACGCTGGAAGCTCCTGCTGGGTAAACCTCGAATCTGGATAAGAATTTCGTTTCAGTTTCCATACAAATAGAAGAAATTTAAACCAAACGTGAAGAAGAGTTTAAGGCGAACAGAATGACCGCCATGTCTTTATTCTTAACTTTCAAACAAGAAATTTGGAAGCATAAACCTAATCTTCAGAAAATTCATCAGACTATCATTTTATCATTATACAAAGAACATGGGAGAGTCTAATTTACAAGCATTCAGGTATAAATATTCATTATCCTCAATAATCAATTACAAGGTCCAAAGATCAGCAACGATCAACGCTCGTAAAGAAAAGAAACCTAAACATCTAAAACCAGTGAATTCGCCTCGGAGGACGAAAGCAAAATTCAAAACCCTTATCGTTGCTTTAAAATGGTTAGCATACACATCAAAATTCAAAAGTTCAATCGAACATTAAACGAGGGAAGAAGATCAAAACGTGAAAGAAAAGTAACAAAAAGGCAAGTTACATACCCCCCACCCCCCCCCCCCCCCCAAAAAAAAAAAAAAAAAACAGAAACTCGCAAAATCAAATCAAAATAGACGAAAACTCACATTTAGGGCGCTTCGAATTCCTTCTATTAGATGATGAATCGTTCGATCCCGGGCCTCCGGAGCTAGACGCGGTGTTCGAACTCATAATAACTGGATTCCCTTTCGTCTGTAAAAGCTCTGAAACCCCGATCAGAAGGAAACCCAGTTAAATAGAGACGAAGACAAAGATGGGTTCCGCGTCAAAACTTTATCCGAGTCTCGGAGATTTCAGAGAAAGGGGGAAATCAAACAAAATATTAAACAACAGGTGGCTGGGTCTTTGCGCTTCTCGTTGTTTGACTTTTAAGAAAGAGGGAAAATCGATCGATAATACTTATTTAATCGTCTCTGAAATTCTGAATCAATCTCTTTCTTTCTCTAAGACGGCGAAGAGAAAGTAGCCCTTTCTTTCTTTCTCTCTCCTCTCCTTCTAGAATGGAGAGAGAGGGGAGAAATAAAGAAGGAAGATGAAGAAGATAAAAGGGGCAAAGAAAAACGTAAGGAAGCCAATGGAGGCTCAAAGCCAATGCCCGAAAACAGAAACGTTTCGAACAATGGAATCGAATCAAATTCAAATAACACTACACGGTTAAAACTAAACTATGCTTACTTTAATTCTCTCTCTAATTTAAGGTTTGTATTTAATTAACTTTAGAAATTGTATTTAATTAACTTAATTAAACCATCCCTCCACATCTTCATCTTTCTTCCTTTGAAAATAAAAAATGTGTTTTTTTTTTTTAGTGTAAGTTTATTCTGTACGCTTATTTATTTGTTTTTTTAATAATTGTTTTGAATCTTTGACCATTCTTTTTGGGACAAATATAGAGAGAGAGAGAGCAAAAAAAAAAAAAAAGGTGGATTTTAAAATGGGTTGTCTTTATAATAATGTATTTTTCGTCTGAATAATTAGGCTTGACCGCAGACCGTGAGGAGGGGTAGAATTGTAATTTTGTGTTTTGGTTGGAAGACTTTTTCCTTCTGTGGGTCGTTGACCCATCCATCGATGTTATCATTGTAGGGGAATTTTAATGGGAACCTAGCTTAATGTTAATAGATAAAAACCCATTATAATCTTCACTGAAATGGAAGGTTCGATCTCTCGTAATCCGAACATAATTCTATTGAGGCCTATATTTGATTAAGATGTCAAAAGTTTAAATCTTCTCACTGTATATGTTAAATGAGTTTTTTTTTTTTTTTAATTTACTCATTGTGGTTGACAAAGAGTATAGAAAATGAATCATGTCACATAAAAGGGAAAAGTTTGTAATTCTTTCTTTGGATTTTTAAAATGTTGGTAGAAATTTTGATTTTTTCTATGTAGGTGGTCTTGTTCTTCCTTTAAATTTTTGTCAACCTACTTAGAATTGTGTTGTGTAAATTTATCATTAGACACTTTTAAATGCCATTGACGTAAATGATATAATTGAAAATTATTAATATGTAAGAGACTAAACTAAACTTTTTAAAATTGTATGAATTATATTGGAAAAATACCGTAACAAAACTAAAACATATATATTTTGGAGAGGAGATTGTGGTACTCTTTCAGAAACCATTAGGATATCAAAAGTATTATGAAAATAATAAAGTAAGACAATTTTGGTCCCCGTACTTTGGGTTTCATTCTATTATAGTTTCTGTACTTTTAAATGTCTAATTTTAGTGTATATACTTTAAATAAAGCTTAAAATTGGTCTCTATTTTAGTTTACTGTTAACTTTTCTAAAAAAAAAAAAAGTCTCTAATAGTCTTCCGTCTATAAATTTTGAAGATATATTCATATTGTATTTTTTTTCCTACATTAAAATTATTATTATTATTATTTAACCAATTTCGATAAAAAAAAAAAAAAAAAAACCTTTAAACTAATGGTAGAGACTAATTTTGAGATTTATTGAAAGTACAGTGACTAAATTTGAACATTTAAAAGTACAATGACTAAAATAAAATGAAACCCAAAGTACAATGACCAAAATTATATTTTAATCGAAAATTTTTAAGATATATATATATATATACACACACACACACGAAAAGTATGATACCAAGAAGGCAATATCACAATCATCTCCTATAAATCCCTAGGAGATACCAAGAAGGCAATATCACAATCATCTCCTATAAATCCCTAGGAGAAAAAATCCTTATACTTACGTGTCAACTTGAATACAACTCAACTGATTAATAAATTAAACTTTGACCAAAATGTTAAGCGTTGTTTAGGGCAAGGAATTGCAGAGAGTAAGAGTTAGTAAGTCTGGAGAGTTAAGAAGTTTGTGTTTAAGATGTAGAGTTGTTTAGTATGGAGTTATGAAGTTTGTGTTTGGGGTGTACAGTTGTTTAGTATGGAGTTAGGAAGTATGTGTTTAGGGCAAGAAGTTGCATAGAGTATAAGTTTTGAAGTCTATGTTTTGGGTACAATTTGTTAAACTTGAAGTTATGAAGTATGAGTTGATTTTAGTTTTTTTTTTTTTATATTTTTTTTTCTACAATTTCTCAAATTTTCATTATTAAGAATTTCTTCCCATGAATTATAAGATTGAGATTTTTTTTTATTAATTTAAGTATATTTTACAAAATTATTTAAAGAAAAAAAATAAATTTGAACAAAATACCCCACATTCTTTTTTCAATATCTCTTACATTAATTATTCATTTGACTTGGATAGTTTTCAAACAAAAGAAAGTCTTACAATATTTTTTAAATATTACATGTGATTCAGAAAGATTTTAATCTATTAATTTAAAGGAATTCAAATAAACTTCAAGATTTTTATATTTTTATTCTCTCAATTCTAGAAACAATATAGATTTTTTCCATTAATCCTAAAATTGAGATTTTAAATTATATTATTTTATGAATATTTTACAATTTTGTTAAAGACTTGTTTTCATCAATTTTAAAATTTTAATTTAAGATTTGTTTCTCAAGCTTAATAAAATAATTTTTTTGCATAATTTAAGATTTTATTTTTCTAACCAATCAATGTAATGAATTATCTAAAGTTTGATTAATTTGAAAATAATATATTCTTTCAAGTTTTAAAATAACTAAGTTAAAAATAAAATATAATTTCAAAATGAATATATATTTTTTAACACTATTCAAAATGAATATCATACATACTTTTGTTCAAAATATTATATATTTATGTTCTTTATTGTAATAATTTTATTTTATTAAGTATGGAATGAGAAATCGTTTATCTTTTTACTTTGAATATGATTAGTTTGAAAATCAAATTTTTTAATACGTTAATCTTTTTAAATACTAATTTCTTAAATTGTAATACATGTTAGTTTACAATATGTTTTTCTTATATTCAAATCATAAAATTATATATATTTTTGAGCTATTAATTAAAAAAAAAAGCTTAAAAAATATAAGATTGTTATTTGTTATAAGTAATTTTAGTTTAAACTTTAAAAAAAAAATTTGTAGATGACATATGGAATAAGTGAGATAGAGAGATTTTTATCAATTAAAAAATTATTATGTAGTACTCTAATTTATATTAAGATTTTAATTTAAATAATAGTATCATATCTAAAACATTCTTATATAATTTGTATTTAAAAATAAAATTATAGAATAAAAAAATTATTAAAATTATAGGATAAAAATAAAAAATTATTATTATTTATATTTAATTAGTAATTAATAATAATGATGAGAAATTTTATATAAAAATAAATATTTTTTTAAATTAAGAAATTAAAAAATATATGCAAAAATAAATAGAGAGAGAAAGGAGAGGAGAGAATAGAGAGAGGTAGGAGTGATATGAGGTGAAAAAAAAAAGATAGTAAAGTTGTGGGATCCACAATACGAAGTTAGAAGATGAGTTAATAAATTTGTGGAGCCCATCATAGGAGTTAAAATATTATTGCGCAAAACAAGGAGTTGAGGGGAGTTATTAACTCTTCTCAACTCCACTCCCCCAACTCCTCAATCCAAACACATGTTTGAATCACAAACTCCACATGTTGAATTAAAAAAATAAATATTTTTTAGAAAAAATCAATTTTTACCCATAAACTCATCAAATTGTATCAATTTTGACCCTAAACTTTCAATTGCATGCATCAAATAAGACCTTAAACTTAGACAATTGTTGCAATTTTTACCATCTATTCAATTTTTGCTAATTTTACCCACTAATTTTTTTAAAAAAAAGTAATGTGAAAATCTCCATAAACTCACTAATTTTAATAAAATCAAGTTTTGCACAAAATTAAGTTTGATCAATACACAAATTAACCATTGAATAACCTTGCCAAATGTCACAAATTTAAACACAAATTTAGCTCTAATGTTGCTTTTCTTTGAAATCTTATTCAACTTTGTACCATATATATGTTTTAGAATTCATTGAAGGCATATTGATAATACTTTTTTAAACCATTTTTCAAACAAAATCTGAAAAGCCTTTTTAACAATTTTTCAAACAAAATCTTAATAGTGGGTTAAAATTGGAACACTTTTAAAGTTTGGAGTTAACATTGCAACACTTACTTAAGTTTGGGGTGCAATTTGATGAAATTGAAAGTGCATAGTAAAAATTGATACAACATAGCAAGTTCGGAGTAAAAAATGATTTTTTTTCCTTAATTTTTTATATCACTGAATAGGAATTCAATATAGTACACTTTGTTTTAATCTTTTTTCATATTTGTGGAATGCTATTTTTGTGAAAAGTTTTATAAATAGGTAGATGGAATGTTTTTTTTTCCTTTTGGTTATTTGATTTTGTAGCTAGAACTGTGTTTTTTTAAGGACTGTGTGTTCCTGTAATTGAGGTATGAAATATGGCCCGTATGAACACTGTAAAGCTAAATTTTAACAATTTTGGTGGTTGATTACATTTTGATCTTATGTGTTAAGTTTATTACTTATTTAATATTATGGTGTTATTTAATGAAGTTTAAATTTTAAAAGAAAAATTAACTAATTTAATTAAGTAAATCGGTCAACCAGTAATACATTAGTAATAGATTTGAACGTTACATTCAAATTTTCATCCTACATCTATAAAGTTATATTTAAAAAAATAATAACTGAATGAGTAAGATATATATTTCTTAAAAAAACAAAAAAGGTAATATATATACACACATATAAGTAAGATATTGTCTTAAGGGATAACTGTCTTTTTCTAGCATTTTGTGTTTTGCAAATCGTTCTCTTTAATTATACTTTTCAACTTTTTGAAACATCACATCCTTTCTAAAAAAATTCAGAGGAAAAAGAAAAGTTATGCTTGCTTACACTTTTATTATTATTTTTTTTTATATCACTAAATAGAAACTTAAGCTTTGAACATGATCAAATTGGTAATTTTTTTGGAAAGGGCATTTAATTTATTTGTTTTTAGTTCAACGGCATGGAGAGTAGAGAATTCAAACCTTCAACCTCTTGATCAAAAATATATACCTTAATCGATTAAGTTATGCTCAGATTGACAAGAATATTTGATTTTATAGATTAAGGTTAGTGTTCTTGTAAGATTATGTACACTTTAATTTAAAGTATTATTCAGCTAGTTCAATTAAGTAAATAGGTTAACCATATATCAGTAATATTTATTATAGATCGAATGTTGAAATTGTCACTCAATATTTGTAAGGCTATATTATTAAAAAAAAAAATTAAAAAACATGTCAATAAGTAAAATAATTTTTAAGGGATATTTTTTTTAAGCATTTTGAATTTCAAAACCTATTCTCTTTAATTATAATCTTTTAGCTTTTTTTTGCTGCCAAAGTTAGAATATCTTAACGATAATTGACAATGACAAATCCTCCCAATTTTTTTTTCTTTCAAAAGCTTCAAAAGACTTTGGTCTATCAATTTACATGTACTATTTATTAAACATGTGTTTTTATAATAAATTCAACTCACATTAGGCTATATATTTAATTTTTAGGGAATTTTAATGGGTGTGGTTTTTTTTTTTTCCCTTTAGAAATCATTATTAATATATAATATATGTTTTAAAATCTATAGTCTTATCTTATCTTACTAACTTTCAAGTGGCTAGGGGAAGAATCATTTTTAGATTGTTTTACCCATTTGCCAAATTTTAAATTTGCAAGCATGCTACTAAGAATTATAAAATTTATATATTTAATCTAACTCATAAAATAACATTTAAAAAGTTAAAAAATATTTTTTTTCTTGAACAATATTATACTTAATTTTAAAATAATACCTAAGTTCTAAATTAGTTTAAACTTAAAAAATGGATTACTAAAAAAACAAGTTCTACCCCACCGGTAGGTGCATTAAGTTTCTACTTTTTTTAATCTATTATCATTGTTTTATCACCTATTCTTGTTTAATTTAATTAAACATATATAATAAAATTATCATTAATTGTTTAACCTCTTTTATTCATATATAATCTATATTTATCTAAGTACTTTTTTTAGTACGTACTCAATGTAAATATTTGATAGATGAAGGGATTAGGATATGAAAAGTTCTATCTATTTATTTCTATAACTTAATTTCTAAAATTTATGAGTTTATATGTAATTATATTTAATGGTGAAATTTCAAAGGTTTTGTAACTTTTCTACAATTATAGATAGAGCTCTATCCAACATTTTTTTGTAAACACTTGAGTTTTCTCTTATGTTTAGATTTAATTTTATTCTTTTATTCATTGTCTTGCTTTGCCTTATAATTTTTTGTTGGATTGCTTAATTTAACATTCATCATTTTTTATTTTTTTTTTTGCAATGTTAATCCTTTGTAATTTAAGAAAATACTTAAAAGATGTGCAAAAAAATGAAGCTTGAGGATGATATGCTACCGTTTGAAGTTACGCACAAGTATGTTTTGAGTTAAATTCATAGGTGAGTTCTTATAATTGTATGTATCTTCTTTTATGATAACAATAATAATTGTTATGAAAATGTATATATGTTATAATATTTTTCAAATTTTATTTGTATTACATGGATATATTTATTGATTTCTCCTTAAAATCACAGTCTATAGTCAGTAGTCTTACCTCTTATCTTATCTTAGCTTACTATCTTAAAAAGTAGCTAATGAGGATAATAATTTTTTTGACTATTTTTCCCCTTTGCTAAATTTTTTTGTCCATTTGCTAAATCTTAAAATTACAAAGTGTGCTACTAATAATTATAAAACTAACATTTAAAAAAAGTTCGAATAGGAAAAGTTTTAACGATAATATATAAATTGTCTTTAATGAATTGTTTTAAAATTTAAAAATGGATTACTAATTTTAAAAAAAAAAAAAAAAAGTTATTCACACACGTATGTACCAATATTTTATATATTTTTAAAAAATTATTATATTTTTTTAGAATTGTTTTATAACTTATTATCATTTAATTAAAAATATACAATAAAATTAACATTAATTGGTCAATCTCTTTTCACATTCTCACATCGTCATTCATATATAACTTATACCTATATAAGTTTTTTTTTTAGTAAATATCTAAGGTAAATAGTTGAGGGATGGAGAGGTTAGAATATGAAAAGTTCTATCTCTTTAATTATTTCTATAGTTTAATTTTTAAAATTTATTAGTTAATATTTAATTATGTTTAATGGTGAAATTTAATTATTTCTATAGTTTAATTTTTAAAATTTATTAGTTAATATTTAATTATGTTTAATGGTGAAATTTAATTATTTCTATAGTTTAATTTTTAAAATTTATTAGTTAATATTTTATTATGTTTAATGGTGAAATTTTAAACGTTTTGTAACTTTTATCTCCTACAATTATATATAAAGCTCTTTTCAACATTCTTTTTTTGCAAACATTTGAGTTTTCTCTTATATTTAGATTCGCATATCTTCTTTTATTCATTATCTTGTTTTGCCTTATAATTTTTGTTTGATTACTTAATCTAACCTTCATCTTGTTTTTCTTTTGTTGCAATGTTGATCTTTGTAATTTAAGAAAAAATTTGAAGATATGCAAAGAAAAAAAAAAAAAACTTAAAGATGATATATTGTCAATTGAAGTTAAGCGCAAGCGTGTTTTAATTAAAGTTCATAGTAATAGATATTCTCTCTCATAAATGTATTTAGTTTATTTTATTATAGTAATAATAATTGTTATGAAAATTTATGATTCTAAAAAAAAATTATTTGTAGTGCATGAATATATTAATTGATTTTCTCTTTAAATCACAACAATAAGAATTGATATTATTACCTTTCCCCTATATGCCGACGGTTTGATGCGTAGCGTCGACAATTCTTCTATCTCCTATTTTCGTAAATCTTAATATTTTTTCATTAGCATTTCATTATAATTCGAATTACATAGAGAGCATAAAATTACATATAGAAAAAAATTTCCACAGTTTTTTAATTTGAATTCGATTAAATTAAAAATAAAATATATTCTGATTATTTTAATGACTAAATTAAAAATAAAATAATATATATTTATGTTATTTTAATATAAATAAGTTCAAAATAAATACCATACATATACATTTATTTTCTTGATAGGTAATTTGAAAATTAAATATTTTCTTTATCATAGTTAATTTAAAATTAAATATTATTCATTTTATTTTAATAAATTTAAAATAAAATATCATTTGTTTTTTTTTTTTTTTTACTTTAAATTTTATTAATTTAAAAATAAAATATATATTTTTTAAATTTTAATACGTCAACTTAAAATTAAATGTTATTTTTAAAAAATCGTCTAAAATATACTTTTCTTATCTTAAAATTATAAAATTATATATATATTGAATTATTATTAATTAAATATAGATAAATGAAAAGAATTATGAGAAAAACAAAGATAAATGGTGAGACCCACCAAAATTATGATAGAAAATTGAGAGAAATGATGAGACCCACCAAAATTATGATAAAAATGGAGAGATAAATAGTGGGTCCCACCAACTTTATAGAATAAAGAGAAACTATGGGTTTGGAGTGGGTACCCCATGGGTTTGGGGGGCCAAACATGGGGTACCTATAGGGGTGTGCATGGTTCAGTTCGATTTTGGCCAAAATTAGTGACGAACCGAACACTTCGGTTATGAAAGATATTAAACCGACAAAAACCAAAGTTTCCTCGATTTCAGTTAAATTTGAACCAATCAATTTCGATTTTAATTGAATTTTGTCTTCATTTTACAAAGTGACAGTAAACAACACTCGTTTAAGAAAGAAAAATAACACAAGCAAGCATCACATACACAATTAAAGAAACGAGGCAGTGAGGGCATGGATTTTAATGAAAAACTGAGAGATAGAGAGATGAGAACGTTGTATTTCGATTTTGAATGGCCATTTAACTCACGTCGTCTACATGCTCTAGCCCCATTGATGAAAAGGGAGGAGCGGACATCGTTGGCAGTGAGAGATGGACGGGCGGCGACTGTTTGTGGCCATGAGAGAGTGATGGACGGAGGCAGTTGGTGGCTGTGGGAAGATGAGGGGCGGCGACGGAAAGAGTCTGGACGTGGGCGACGGAGGGAGAGGAAAAGCAAGAGGAAGAGAGATAGAAAAGAAGATAAAGGGGGTGAGAGGCTTGACAACTAAAATTTGAAAGGAATATAAAAATTAGGGTTAGGGTTAGAGATGTCCACGAGGCGGGGTGAGGCCAGGGATTGATTTTCTCGTCCCCGCCCCCATTTCATTATCCGTCCCCGCAAAATTCTCCATTTAATTTTGCGAGGAACGAGGTGAGAAATCTCCGTGAGGAATAATTCTCCGTTTAGAATTTTTATTTTTTTAAATTTGATCGAATAAAATATATTTTTTTAATTTATATTTAAATTGTTAATTCTTAATAAGAGATTTCTATTTAAGATATTTTTTTTAATTTCCTTAAAAAAAACAAAATAATATTGAATAAAAGTTTGGATTTATGGTTTATTTTATATATATATATATATATAAAGAAGAAGAAATCGGGGCGGGGTCGGGAAACGGCCGGGGACGAGGAATGTATTCCCCGTAGCCGTCCACGTTTAGCTAACGGGGAAAAAATCTTCTCCACTCCCTCCCCCATTCCCCGCCCCGTTAAAGGCACCCCGCAGGACCCTGTCTCTGCGGGAAAAATAAACATCTCTAGTTAGGGTTAGGTTAGAGAATTAAATGAAGAGTTTTTAGGTTGAATCCATGTGAAAGGTGAAATGAAATGGACAGGGTTGAGAGCTTGATCCACGTGAAAGGTAAGAGTTGGGCTTGGGCCTTGTTAATGGATGAGAAATGGGATTAAACTTAACAATATAAATTATATATCTTATTATTATTAATTTGGTTAGGTTAGGTTTTTCTCGATTTTTGAAGACCATGAACTGAATACCGAATTGAAACACTCGATTTTATGAAGACATGAACTGATAAATTGATTTTTTAATAAAAAACCAAACTGAACCAGTCGGTTTGGTTTAGATCGGTTCATCAGTTCGGGTTGATTTTTGCACACCCCTAGTACCCAACTCCTTGTCTCAAATAAGCTAAATTCACCCAAATCCAAAACCATGTTCCAAACACACTTCTAAAGTTTAAGGACCTATTAAACACAAAATTAAAAGTTTAAGAATCTGTTAGATACAAACTTTACAATTTTAGGCATTAAACTTGTAATTTAACTTATTATTTAAATTGCCAAGAAACTGTTCACTCCTTGTATCGTTAACTTAAAAAAAATGGTCAACATGCAAATTATATGTATAAGGTTAGATGTTGGAATTTATAACTCAATTGATAAAAACTTTATATAGGTATAAACACTTTATAAAAAGTGATTAAAAAACTGTTTTGGTTTATGTACTTTTAAATGTTCAAATTTAGTCTCTATGCTCCCAATAAATCTTAAAATTAGTTATTGTTATTAGTTTGAAGTTAATTTTATCGAACTTAGTAAAACAATAATAATAATTTTCCTTTAAAGAAAGACATGATATAAATATGTTATGATATAAATATGTTGCCACAATTTGTAGAATAGATACTGATAGAGAGTTTTGTTTTCTTTTGAAAAAGTTAATAATAAACTCTCGTTGTAGAGTAATTTTAAGATGGTTAAAATACCAATCAGAGAGATGGAGATGAAGAAATTGGAGAAGAATAAGAGAAAGGGAGAGGAGAGAAAAGAAAGAGTAAAAAAATTAAAAAGAAAAAGCCATGTAATCTAAAAAAGTAATATAAAATTAGTAAAATCATCCACTTCATTTAAAATGGGTTACCTCAAAATGTCATGTCATTTTTCCGTTAGTCAATTAACGATCAAAATTAACCTAGGGACCAATTAGAACCATTTTCTAAACTTTAGGGATTAAAGTGTATATTTTCATTTGAAACTTTAGAGACTAAATAGACATTGGTCTCCAAAAATGTATTTTGCTCTTAAGTTTTTTTAAAAGAAAGTTAATAACAAAGACCAAAATTAGACATTTGAAGTACAAGAACTAAAGTGGAAGGAAACATAGACGAAAATGATATTTTAACGTTTTAAGATTTATTAGTATAAAAAATAAATTTAATATTTAAAAAATACATAAACTAAAATAAAAACAAGTCTCACCCAAAATGGTATTTTAAGTTTCTAACCAAATAAAAATATACAAAGAAGATGACAAAAAAAGCAGAAATGCGATAGAGGCATTACAACGAAGAGCAAGGCAAAATTGATAATAATTTATAAGTGGAAGGAGGATTTTAGCGGTAAAGATTAAAGCGGAATCTCTCGAATATTTTCTTCCGCATGTTCATCCAAACAATCAGCGCAGTCACCGATGACAGATCTGATGATGCTGAATTTTCGATTTAGAACGTGGGGCATATCATATATGATATTATATCTAATCAACAGATGTCGAGCAGAGGAGATCAGTATTAATTGTTCACTGCTGCAGCCATAGTTGAATTCCAAAGAAGAAACAAACAACAGAGATCGAACATGACTATGACGGTCGCTGCAAGAGCAATCGCAACAGCTCGATCAGTGGTGCGATCGAGCAGGCTCCCTCTTCTATCTCCATCTTCTTACGTGTTTGCTGCGCAGAAATCTCACTCTCACACTCTTCTCATTCGTCAGGTAATCATATTACTTCTCCGTTTGTTCCTTATTAGTTATTTGGATTGGTTATTCGAGTTTCTGGGATTGGAGCTTATGCAAATATGCTTGGATGTCAGATGAGCTCGGAGGCGCAGAGTATCGCCGCTCGTCTTCACAGTTCTGGATTGTTACGAAGCCAAGGCCTCATTGGCGGGAAGTGGATTGAGGCTTATGATGGCAAGACCATTAAGGTATGGCTGAAAGGATTTTGGGTTTTCGGATGCTCCCGATTCTGGATGTGCGGGTTTATGAAATACAGTTTTCAGTAAGTTGAGTGATAACTGCTATAAAATTGATCCTGGCTATGTCGGACTCACCAGAAGGCCACATTCCAGATCCCTTAAATTCGTATTTGTTTTTCTAGTGTTTCTTGGTTTGAGAGAAAAATCATACATTTTCATAATATGTTAGAAATGGGCTGATTCGTCCCCCTTATATTTGCTCACGATTAAGTTTCAGACTATTGAGAAATTTCATATTTGTGTTGCAGGTTCATAATCCAGCCAACGGTGAAGTTATAACCAATGTCCCGCTCATGGGCAAAAGGGAGACCGATGATGCTATTTCTTCAGCTTATGATGCTTTTAAGTGTAAGTTTCAGATTGGTCCAGAATAAAGCTTATATGTACAAGGAGATTAGTTACAATGTTTGGTTGAAGTGTTGAACTAGCTTGTCGATTTGTACGTCTTTATGATATTGATGCTGCATTTGTCATTTTTTTTTTGTTGTGCAAACTCTACAAACCTTTTGGTAACTATGGTTCAAACACTATTTTTGCCAATTAGAAGCGTTTTTCTGTGACTTCCATGGCTATGGTCGTGGCTTACCTCTCCCATTATTTTTTGATTTAATTTGTTTAATGACAATTGTTTCTTGTAAAATTATTCGCTAACTTGATCCATCTGCCATATTTCACCTTAAAGCTTGGAGCAAGCTCACAGCAGCTGATCGGAGTAATCGCTTACGTAAATGGTATCAACTTATTTATTTATTTAAGTCTGTTTATATATTTTCATTGTTATTACTTTTCCTTTTATCTGCAATTGGATATTAAGAGAAAAGGAATCATTTTCTTTCATTATTTGATTTTTTTACCATTTGAGATATTAGTATAAAAATATTTACAAGTCTTTTTATGCCAAGATAAATTCATTGAAATTTATATACTTTTGTGCTCTGACTAGGCTTTGAGTAAGAGAACGATATACAAAAAGTAGCAGAGGCAATAAAATTGAGCAGTTTTGATATTGAACCATTACAACATTCAGTTTTGCCTAGTTCCTTGGAATAGTATTGCATTAGTAACCATCATAGGTTGGCCAGTGGTCAAAAAGACCTTGGAGAAATAAGAGGGAATGAGTTCAATCCATGATGGCCACCTACCTAGGATTTAATATCCTAGTGTTTTCTTGTCAACCAAATGTAGTAGGGTCAAACGGTTGTCTGGTGAGATTAGTTGAGGTGGCGTAAGCTGGCCCGAACACTCATCGATATCAAAAAAAAAAAAAAAAGAAGAGAAAGTATTGCATTGGTTACTTGTCATAAAAAAGTATTGCATTGGTTACTTGTCATACTTATGGCGTTTCTTCTTTCTCCTGTATTTTGAAGGTACGAGCTCCTAATTGCCCACAAAGAAGAGATTGGACAACTGATAACCTTAGAGCAAGGCAAACCGTTAAAGGAAGCAGTGGGTGAGGTATCATGTGGTTTACTGCAGTAATCATCAGAATCTCATGTGGCATCACTTTGTTCTTTTAACATACATCTTCCAACTCATCATACAGACTAACTATGGAGCCAGCTTTATTGAATTCTTTTCTGAGGAAGCAAAAAGAGTATATGGTGACATAATCTCATCAACTATAGCCGATCGTCGACTTTTTGTCTTGAAGCAGGTCAAGTGACAGTTCTATGCTGTTTGTTTTTTTTGGATAATTACCAGAATGCCATATGCATCAGTATGTGTGCATGTGAGGAAACTGCTCAAATTTAATCATCCAACCCAAAAAGTTAATTGAAATGTTTAATATGGAGATATTTGGAACATCTATATATTGTACTCGCACATCAGTTTGCAGGTCTGTCATGAGCTTAAGGCACAGGATGCTAAGCGACCATCTTTTAAGTCTTTGAAGCATTGAGACAATACATTTGTGTTATTCTATCCTGTGTTTCCCAGAGCTGTAGTTGTCATGTTGAAATTGAACTGATCATGTAATGCTTAGGTTTGGGAACTGGATCTAAAGGGAGCCTCCCTTTCATCTCACAACACTCTTTTCTTACTTCTATAATGTTTTACAGATTACAAGTTGCTAAATTTAGATTTAGGAAATTTGGGAAGTCGTAAGTTATTGATTATTCTACCAAGAAATTTCTGCATACTCACTTTCGATATTCATGCTTACTCCCAAATAAAATGTTGAAGCTTTTTACAATATTCAGTACCATAGTGTTTCACAGACATTTACTTTTGCAGCCAGTTGGAGTTGTTGGTGTGATTACCCCTTGGAACTTTCCGTTGGCCATGATTACACGGAAGGTTGGTACCCTTCACGAGCATTTGTGTTCAATTGTTTACAGTGCTGTATATTTTTCTTTTATGAGAACATGACCTTTCCAATTAATGTATGCTATTGAAAAAAATTATTATCAGTTACCCTTTCATTTCAGGTTGGACCTGCTCTTGCATGTGGTTGTACGGTGGTCATAAAACCCTCTGAACTTACCCCACTGACAGCTCTAGCAGCAGCTGAGCTCTCACTTCAAGCTGGAATTCCCCCAGTAATTACCAATGAAACGTCTTGCTTTTAATTCATTTTGAAAGTTATCCTAATCCATATATATTGGCAACATTAGTAGAATTTAACTTTGTACTTGTTTTTCTGATAGTCTAGGTTTTGCTTGTTTTATGCATAAATTACTTTTAGTAGGTTGTGTTGTCATTAACTGCTAAGGAAAAGCGAGAAGATTTGTAGAACATTAGCTTGGCATGAATGACTTCTCTTAGTTCTCTTTGTTTTACATTTTTGTTAATCCGCATTGTGTTTTCAAAACATTGTAGTAACATTTGTCTCTGTAATCTTCAGTTTGCGACTCAGTGCTGGGTGCACTTTTCAGTTTCTGATATATGACTATTGGTTGATCTTTTAATGTGTAGGGTGTAGTGAATGTGGTTATGGGAGATGCTCCTGCTATTGGGGATGCTATACTTGCAAGTTCCCAGGTTCCTTACAAGTATTAACAGAATGATGATTTTTGCAGTATGGTGCTATTGCTTTAATCTTATTGGTTTATCCAACCTGTGCAGGTAAGAAAAATCACGTTTACTGGCTCAACAGCAGTTGGGAAAAAATTGATGGCAGGAGCTGCTGGGACTGTTAAAAGGGTATTCACAGTTCGGAAAGTTAAAGCATTTTTTCAGGCAATGGAGATTTGAAAACCTAATGTGGCTTATGATACTCGTTTCTCTTTTCTAGGTGTCCTTTGAACTTGGTGGTAATGCACCTTGCATAGTCTTTGATGACGCAGATGTGGATGTTGCAGTAAACGGAGCTGTAAGTGAGATTATTTATTATTAATATAATATGTCAGCATCAATTTTGTTTACATTTTCATTTCAGCATTTGGAAATGTAACTCAATGTAGATTTACGGTAAAATAGCATGGACAGGGTTGACATAATTTTTTGGTTATCTTTTCCGTTATGCTAGATTTTGTTTAAATCCAAACAACATATTTTGTAACAATAATTTGTCCAGTAAAGAAAGGAAGATCACAATTGCAGTGCTTACAAACATGGGTCTGTAGTTTGTAGCTTTTAAGAGGTGAACACTGAATGCCTGACAAACCAGGATTACGGATTAGAAATAATCCTAGTCGTGCATGGTTAATGTAATTAGCACTTACCAAGTGATGTATCTAACTCTAGGGATTTATTTTTTAATTTTTTTAAATGAACAACCATACTTTTAAGAAAAAAAATGAAAGAATACAAAGGCATACAAAAAACTAAGCCTACAAAAAGGAGCCAAACTAAAGGAAGGAGCTCAAGTCAAGTAAAATAAGACCTAAAGGATAATTAAAAAAAGTTTCGTCATCGAAGCCCAAAGAGAAACATAGAACCTTAGAAAGACCAAACATCACTCAAGTCCCTATCAACCCCTCTAAAGTTTCTCTATTATTCCTCGCCCCCCAAAGGGTCCACAAAACTGCACAAACACCAGTTCGCCATAAAAATTTCCCCTTCTCCTGAAAGAGCAGATGGAGAAGGAACTCCTTGATCATCTCTCTATAACCTCCGTGTCTAGCAAACCAAAAGTCGAATTCCTAAAAGAAAAGCTCCAAACTGCTCGAGCGAAGTCATAACTCCAAAGAATATGATCTCTTACCAAAAAAAAGAAAAAAAAAAACTCCAAAGAATATGACCAAGGTCGTCCGCTGCCCTTCGACAAAGAATGCAACAAAATGGCCCTACCAAACTGGACATCTTTCTTGATAATTGATCCAAGGTGCTAACTCTTTCGTGAAGGACCTACCATGCCACATGAAAAATTTAATCATCTTAGAAATTTTTACCTTCCAAGAGAGGTTAGACAGACATGCTAGGGGGAGAGAGATTCACTCAACACCGAAAAAAAGAACCATAAGAAAAACCTTTGGAAGGATTTGGGCTCTAAAAACGAGTATCCCTTCTCCCATAACTAATCTCAAACACCCTGATCAAAGATAAAAGAGCCATAACATTCGCCATTTTCCTATTGGACAAAGGTTGATGAAACTCCAACAACAAAGAAGGAGAGCTCCCAGGATGAGAAAGAACATTTTCCACCAAACAATTTCTCACAAAGGACAAATGAAATAAGTAGAGAAACGTAGAGTAGAGATGTATATCCCCCAACCACTTATCCTCCCAAAAATAAGTATCTCTCCCATCACCCACGAAACACTGAATGAAATGATCTTTTAAGGATTTCTGGAAGTGCCTTTGACCCCACCCGACATTCACTCAAAAGGGTGAGAACTGTATTTGCTCACGATAATCATGGTGAGCACCTAGGGATGTGTATCTGTTCAATCACCATTCTTGTTTGTGTTGGGGGCTCTGTTTTAACTTTTTATCTTTCGGAGCCTATAATGTACCTAATTTGAAATTTTGCTTCTATTTGTCCTTAAAATTATGTTCTACTTGCAGTTTTCATTATTCAATGTTAGTTAATTTTCTCAGTCTGTTTGGTAAACCTAGGAAAGTTGTACTATTTACCAGAAGTGCAATGTTATCTTGCTTTGGAAAATTCAGTAGCAGGATTACTATTTATTATAAGTGCACACATATCTTGCTATGGAAAATTCAGTAGTGAAACCCTATTTCATCTTTCAGATTGCAGCAAAGTTTCGAAATAGTGGACAGACTTGTGTTTGTGCCAATAGAATACTTGTTCAAGAAGGTATTGACAGATGTATACTTCAGTTCTGATGGACCCTTCCTTTGCTCATTTAAAATATTTGGCCCACTGATATTAGTATTTTTTTTTTGCTTAGAGTATTTTGTGGATGCCCTTAATAGTAGGAGTAGTGAAATCTTATGTTTAATAGCTGACTTTACTATCTTGAATTGGACTAATGCCTCTGGACATTCACTTGTCCATTTAAGTTTTGCTGAAGGTTTAAGAAATGATGGTAGTGATAGGTGAACTAATTCTAAGGAATTGAAAGCTATTAGTGGATGCGTAAAACCTGTAATTGCAGTGCCAATCGGTTAGGCTGTTAGGGTGGTATGTTCATTATCTGGTATATCAAGTTGAAAGCGAAATCTTTGAAATTCACTTTACCATTTTATTTGTGTAGTGTTTCATCATTCTCAAATCTCATAATTAGTACTTGATGTGGAAAGGGTAGAGAAAGCGAAGGACTTTAATGGAAAATGTAGAGAGGTTAGAGAGATACTTAATTTGACTTATTATGTAGCCTCCTGCTGGAGCTTCTTGCCCAAACATTTTTGCAATTGCTCCCGATTTGTGATTTACCCCGTTGGAGTCTTTTTGTAACTTTATTGATTTTGCTTGGATGGATTTTTGTATTCCCTCCTATCATTTCGTATCCTTTGGGCTAAAATATTATTTATTATCCTGAAAAAGAAACAAACCATGTAAACCTTTGTGAAGGAAGGGGAACGGATGATAATCACATTAGAGGAAACTATATATTGTTATGTGTTGTAATGTGTTGTTTTCCAATTTGATTCTCTATTTCCTTTAAGAAGATGAATGTATTTTTCGGGATAGTACTAGTTCCATGTAATCCTAAATCAATTCTTTAAAATTATTAGCTTCGACTGGTTGAATCATGTTCTTTCCTTCAGATTTGAACTAAGCTCTAGTTTTCAGGTATATACGAGAAATTTTCTAATGCTTTTTCAAAAGCTGTGCAAAATCTGCAAGTTGGTGATGGGTTTGGTGAAGGTGTAGCTCAGGTAGTTGCTCGTGCCTTTAATCCCTTATTCAATTGTGATTGTCAGTCTTTTCTTTATAAAGTTATCTTCCAAGCTCAAGGTAATTTAATTTTGTTAAGTGCAAATATTATGTGTTAAATCACCAATTAACCCAAAAGCTTAAGTGATGGGTTATGGTAAATTTAATTATATCAACACTCTAACACTCCCCCTCACTTGTGGGCTTGGAAATTTGTAAGAGGCCCAACAAGTGGAAATCAATATTAATTAGGGAGGAAATGACCTTACAGGGGTTCGAACTCAGGACCTCCTGCTCTGATACCATGTTAAATCACCAATTAACCCAAAAGCTTAAGCTGATGGGTTATGGTAAATTTAATTATATCAACACTCTAACATTATGTTTGTGCTCCTTCGACCTTCCATATTTTGTTACACCTTTGTATTGCGGAGGATCTTCTATCTCAAATGTTATGTCATCAACCTTTCAGAGTTAAAACCAACATCGATGGATAAATGCAACTAAGGGTCTCTTTTGAAAAAATATGTCAGAAGAAACAGGAAAACTTTTTCTAATTAGACACAGGAATATTAGCTAGCTCTTGAGTTAGTTTGCTTTGTTGCTTACTCCTGGATTTCCTATCTAAATACAATTGCAATTTACCCTCCTTTTACATTAGTTCGAATTGGATAGTTCTTTCTAATCTTTACTGGCCGTCAGTTTGGGAATATGTCTCATCTTTTCTTCTGTCCTCTGATTTTGCTCTTAAATGATATCATATATTTCTTATTTGAAAAATAGAATGGCACACTTGTTCTAACAAGCACATTTATGTGATATTTAATTTACAATAAACTTATTGTTAGTTGAACATGAGTTCTTTCTAGAACGCTACTAAGACTATTACCATAATTTGATTCTTGCTTCATTTGTTCAGGGTCCTTTAATTAATGAAGCTGCCGTGCAGAAGGTTTGTTATGTTTTCATCGAGTTAACCATCAAATCTGCATTCTTGCATCAATTAATTTGAGCAATTTCTGTATGCATTGATGCATGTGGATTTTTTCCTACAGGTTGAGAAATTTCTTCAGGATGCCATCACAAAGGTTTGTTTCTGACTTAGTATTTTGGAATTGTTAATTACATTTATGGTAGTGATTCATAGAGGCTCTGCTAGCTTATTACTTAGGTTTAAATGGTGATTGGTATTGCTATTGCCCAGTCAGTTTCCAAAAGTTGAACAATAGGTGGGACAGAAATTTCTGGAATTCTAAATTGTGCAAGGAATGTGGATGTCTAGCTTTCATGAATGGAACAAACTTATTTGATTTGTGCATTGGCAATTGCCTTTGAGGGGGATTCTAATGTTTGTTTTTCATGTAATTAGCGGGCCTTGGCTCTTCTTTTAAGGGATATTTGGTCTTAGGATTAATAGAACCAAATGTTCGCGTTTTGTATTGTTTGTGATAGTGAGAAGTAGGATGATGAGCTCATATATCTATGGTTCTTAGTTTCCCCATTGTCATACAACCTGATAGTGAGAACTGAGAAGTAGGATGATGAGCTCATATATCTATGGTTCTCAGTTTCCCAGTTGTTATCTTGGTTGTGTGACGTAATTAATTGATTGTATTGTTGTTTCCCTGCTTTTTCCATTTACTGAAATGTTACCGTTTGTTACTGTGGGTACTGGTTCAGTCAGTTAAGTTTTGTAAGTTACGGGCCAAGTGCCTTTTTAAGGGCATCTCTTTCTATTTGAAAAGGTTGTTGAATAGTAAAATTTCTGATTGATTTTGTTTTCAAACTTCTGGGTGCATGCTTTAAGGCGGTCTTTCAAAGTCAATTGCTTATTGTGATTTGGTAGTGGAGAAATATCATAAAGTACTAGTCAATTGGATAAGAAGTGTTCTTTTACAGGGGAGGCAGATTCATGTTGATTTAGTCCTTGCTTTGTTCTACTATCTTTCCTCATTAGTTCCTAAGTTCATTACTTGTAGGATTGAAAGATGGACTACCAACTTTCTTTTGGATGGATACATTTTTAGCACTATAAAGGCCGTTGACGGCTGGAATAGAGTTCCATTTACTGTTCTCTCGTTATACCTGAATGGCAAAAAGTAAGAATATTTGGCACTTTTTCCATTCATTGATAACGGCTGGGGCATGCTTATAAAGAGGTGGTCTTCTCATATGAGACTTTCTTTTCTTGTCGATGCTTTCTTATAATAATTTTTTCAGTGAAATTTCTTCACAGGCTTTTGCCAGCTGGAATTTTTGTAGTTGTTAGTTAGGTCTTAGTATGTTGGATTGGAGTACTTTTTTGTAGCCTTATTCTAAGACTCCTTTTATTGGGCTGTCCTTTTTTTGTATGTCCTTGTACATTCTTTCATTTTTCTCTATGAAAGCTCAGTTTCTCATTAAAAAAAAAAAAGCTTTTCAAAATTTGGGGTGTGTTGATATGTTTATGTTTTCCCCATTTATTTCCAATTTGTGCCACTAAGAAATTGTTTGAAGTTCACTTAGTTCTCTCTCCCTCTCTCTCTTCTTCCTAATTTTCTTTTGAAGGGAGCAAAAGTTCTTCTTGGTGGTAAAAGACACAGCCTTGGAATGACATTTTTTGAACCTACAGTCATTACTGATGTGAAGAGTGATATGCTTTTATCCAGGTATTAATGTTGCATATTACGTTACCTCTCCTTAATGATTTTCAGTTCCATAAATCTTTACAACCTGGTTTAATTAGACATATGACATCCACTAGGATGCCTTAAATTTGTAGATTTGAGCAATTTTTGTTGCAATGACATAATCTCTCTTTGTTATAAAATCTTAAATCAGAAATTTTTTCAACCCTAGAGCTTTTTCTTGATTGTCCTCTTCGGATAATCTCAACCAACCTAGCGACTAATGTCTTTTATGTGCTATTTATACTGTTTGTTTCACCCGGGGGCGGGGGTGGGGAATAGAAAGAAGGAAACAAAAGAGGGGAAAGTACCCTAACTTAATACCAGTTTTTTTTATCAGTTTGACGTGGATATTGAAAGATCCTTTTTGGCACTTAATGCTTATAATGTTCTTGTGAAATGTGCAAGATTTATGGTAAGCATGATTAACAACTATACTTGCTTTGGGGCTGGACACTCCTTCGATCCTATGCTCACTTATGCTTCATGGCATGCCTTTATATCTTTGAACTGGTTCTATTTTACATCAGGGAGGAAGTATTTGGCCCCGTGGCACCCTTACTGCCATTCAGAACAGAGGAGGAAGCGATTGCCCTCGCCAATGACACCAATGCAGGTTCTGCTCTAGCGCCATAATATTCTCATCATATATTCTACCTCATTTACCACCATCGATAAATTGTGTTTCTTAGTACTTTTTAGGTCATCAATTCACTAAATTTTATTTGCTCTGATATCTTATAGGATTAGCTGCTTACATATTCACAAATAATATTCAACGTTCATGGAGAGTGACTGAAGCTCTTGAATATGGAATGGTTGGTGTTAATGAAGGCCTTATTTCTACAGAGGTGAGCCTCATTCTGCCATCTCTTTGACCCTTTTTTGTGGAGGGGGGCGGGGTATACATTTTTTAATTTTGGTGTAATTGAAGATTATGACGAAGTGTATCTTTTTGTTTTCATTCGAAGCCTTGTTTGTTTTCATCCGAAGCCTCAAAGGTCCCAAGAAGTAGCCACTAAATACGTCCATATACTTTTACTTCTTCATAACTATTCATTCTTTAAATATCTCCTCATAATGATCTGCTTAGCTAGGTGGCCTTCATTAGTGAATAGCAAACTTCATATTTGTTGGAGAATGATAATTTGCTGTCCATCTTTCAAAAGAATTTGAACGGTGGGGCCCACCTGATCACTAGAAGACTGTCTCCTCCTTAGTTCCCAAGGAAAATAAAAGTGGTGTAAAGATTGGTAATCTTTGCCAAAAGAATTTGACTTTGTTTTCTAAATGGTTATGACAGTTTACTTTTGAGTTGAACTCCTTGTGGTATAGATGGAGTGGGTGGTCCAAAGTAAATATGGTCTTTCTAGGGGTGGGTGGACTTTTGAGCAATCTAGGTTTTGGGATTGGTAGAGGTTTCATGGAAGATTATTTTGACCTTAAGTAACACAATAGTATGGATGATAGGTCCCGTTTTATTGTAGGCGATGATCTCTCATCTCCCTTGGATTTTGGAAAGATCAGGGATGGGGTTCTCTGACTTCCACCTCCTCCCAACGTACGCCCCTTGCTGTTTGTGAAAGTAAAGAGCATTGGGTGGCAGATAGATGCAATTGCTCTTCTCAATGGTGGATTATCCACCGGAAGAGAAAGTTTAACAATCTTAGAGACTATTAGGGGGTCTCACTATTAGACTCTTTATCCTCCTATCAGCTTTGTGAGCGAGGGGATGCTAGCAGGGTGGAGTGAGGAAGGAGGGGGTGATCTCCCTTCTCTTAGTATGTGTAATGTAAAAGATATATATAAAATACTTAAAGATTTTGTTGTTTTTTTCTGGTTCCCCTAAAATTTTTGGATTGAAAGATTATACACATAAAAAGTTAGCATGGAAAATTTTGCCTCTCCCTAAGAAAATTTCTAGCTCTGCCCCTGGATGCTTGGCTGAGGTAGTTGGATGGTGGTTTTTGGGGACCTTTAGGGCTAAATCTCTCTTTAGTTTGAGAACCTTTTGGGGAAGGCAGGCGATGTTGTTCCTTCTTACCAGTCCAAGTTATTTTGGAGTGCTATGAGGTTACAATTTTCTTGTGGAGCTTGGCTGTTGGTGGTCTAATACTCAGGATAAGGTTCAAATAAATCCCCTTTGCTATGTATTACTTCTAGCTGTTGTTTATGTTCTCATTATTAGGTAGCAAGGCATTTGTTTCTGGATTGTCCTCTTCCGAGGCATCTTTGGTACAGATTTTTAAGCATCTTTGTTCAGAACTTTATCTTCCCCACTTCTATTCAAAATTTCTTGTTAATTATGTTTATGAGGCCACTTTGGTACAGATTTTTAGGCATCTTTGTTCAGAACTTTATGTTCTCCACTTCTATTAAAAATTTCTTGTTAATTGCTTTTAGATGCACTCTTTCGGATATTTGGTTGGTAAGAAATAGGAGAACATTTCAAAACATGGGCAGGGATGGTAATACACCACACTGTGGTAGAACACTGTTTTTGTAGCCACATTTTAGTCCTACTTACAAAATTGCTTTTGTAATTTACCTTTCTATGATTCTACTATGTGGAGGGAATTTTTTCGTACTCTTCAGTTTTTGCGTTATGCCTTGTAAATTTCATTTATCACTGAGATTGTTTCACATCTTAAAAATTTGCTTTGTGTCATGATCCTACTGAATGTGAAGTTTATTTAAAATTTTAATGGAGATGGATCTTGATCACCATTTTCTCCATCATGATTATTTCCTCGTGAAAAAATTATGGGGATGTATAGTTGTATACTGCCTAGACTTCGATCGACATTATATTTGCGTACTATGCCTTTTATACTCAAAGTTTGAGTGTATTGGTGTACTATGCCTTTTATACTCAAAGTTTTACTTTCTAGACTCAATTGATCATGTTGTATTTCCCTCAAAAGGTGAAGAAAGGGTAGGCTTGTTCCAAAAAGAGGGTCATTTAAATCAATCTGCCTGGTCGGTGTGCAGATCTTCTAATATAAACAAAAAATTGAGCATGGACGCCCGTGGGAACTATATCTTCTTCTTGAACTTTTTTGAGGGTCTCGCCCCAAAAGCAGGATCTTCAATTTATACCTTAGTTCCGAGTAAATGTAGAGTGGTTTATGACATCCCCTGATGTCTTATTGCAGGTGGCTCCATTTGGTGGCGTTAAACAGTCAGGCCTTGGTCGGGAAGGGTCGAAATATGGGATGGACGAGTATCTTGAGGTATTACTCCACCCTTTTGATGAAATTTAGAAGGCTAATTATTTACCAAGTTACATCCTTGTTTCGCATGTTTCTTGTTTGCATTATCCAATCTTTCTTCAGGTTGTTTGTCCCACTCTATTGAAACACTAATTTTAAACCGACCAATCCCATCAGCTGGTTGGGAAAAAATGGCGATTTTTAGTGTGGTTTGATAACTATTTAGTTTTTTATTTTTGATAATTGAGCTTGTTTTTGCACAATTGCCCTATATATTTCCTAAGAAACATTTGAATTCCTAGTCAAAATTCCAAAAAAAACAAAATAAAAAGCTTAATTTTCAAAAACAAAAAACAAAAAATCAATCTACTTTTTACATATGTTTTAAAAAATCAAGCAAAGTTTTAAAAACTAAAAAATGTAGTTCTTAAAAAGTAGTATTTTATTATTATTTTTTAAAAAAAAAAACTTTGGCTAAGAATTCAAATGCTTTATTAGATAAGATGAAACATATTGTAGAGAAATAAGAGAAAACAAGCACAATTTTCAAAAATAAAAAACCAAATTGTTATCAAACGAGGTCTTTTAACAACTTTGAGTATGTTTCTGTGTTTGAAATGTGAAAGAATTTAGGATCGTTTTTTAAAATAGAATTTATAGCACTTTCTCAATAACGTTCTTGCAGCTGAAATATGTTTGTTTGGGGAATATGGACCGCAACTGATGAGCAAGTGCTGCAAGAACCTTAATGTACATTTTGGAGAGTCTTCCGTCCGGGAATAATGGGCTTGGGCTTCTTTTGAGCCCAATGACCAAATAAAAACCAGATCAGCGAGACCCATAAGCCTGCTCACTGTTCAGCAATGTCATTTCTGTTTCCCCCCTGTTTGTAAGAGTTATGCAAGTTCGTTTGAGAAATAGTATTTTGATGTTGTTCAGTGTGTCCTCATCTGTTTTCATTTTATTACTTTGCACGTTGACGAAGAAAAGAAACCATCAGTCGACTTTAAGACAATTGAAGAAGCTTTTCTCGAAATTAGGTCTCTTGACGAGCTTTCCACAATACACTCAAAGAAGATAGATTCTCGAGTTCCTTGCTTATCCCTTACCCCGACCCCAACCTTGACCCCGACGCTAGTTGCTTAACACTTAAGCAATGATAAAATTTACTTTTTTTAGGGGGAGGGGGGGATGTTGAATAGCTTGATGGATAAGTGCTGTAGTGGAAAGCAGCCAAAAATTAGTTGAGAGACTCAGAGTTGTAAATTGCATACTTTTCTAGGGGCAATTAGGACCTAAAAATATTCTACAATAAAGATTTGCTCAGTCCTAGTAGATGATTAATCAGCCGTACATGGCAAATCTAGAGAAACTGGATAAAAAGCTAAGGGTCCCTCAGGTCAAATTCGAAGGAATATATTCATTTTAAAAGAGTAGGAATAATTCTCCGGAAAAAAAAAAGATGCTTAAAATTCAAGCAAAGATGTTCTCCACACCAAGCGAACCCACTTTTTTCCAATGGAGGCTTATGGTATATTGAAAATTTAATGGGCTAAAAGGTAAAGCCTAACTTTGCTTGAATGTGTTTTCAAAGTTGGATATTTGCATTAGTTTCGTTGTTTTATTATTATTAGTACCTTCAAAGGCCCATGGAAGGAAGAATCTCCAAATTTGATTGAAAAATGCTTTGGTCTATTTTATTTTATTGCACATGGATGGAGACTTGCTCGTCAAAAATAGAGTGATTAACAAAAAAAAAAAAAAAAAAAAAAGTAGTCGGAGAGGGTTCGTTGAAATTTTATTCTTTTATACATTGTTTTTAATGAGCCGTACTCTATTTTATTAGGATGCGAATAAATTCTTATATCAATTTAAAAGTAGAGAGATGTTAAGAATATAAATAAAAGATAAAAACCAACCTAAACATGACTTAAATTGTTAAAGCATATGCTCTCAATTAAAAGAGATTAGTTGTTCGAATCTTTTATCTTCACATGTTGTTGAACTCAAATAATGAAATAAATAAAATAAATGATAAAATATACTATAAACCATTTGCTTAACGGAAGATTGCAAATTTATGAGAAAAGATAACACCATTTGTATGAACCATTATGAATAGAATCTAAAATTAAATTCATGCCTAACATATTAATTTGAAGTAAATAATATCACATCTAGGTTAAATAAACCATTGATGAAGTATACCGAATTTATGACTATATATTTGAATTTAAACACAAAGATAACACCCCAAAAATCATTTTGGTCAAATAATCATAGACAAGTGGAGAATATTGCTTATCATGAAAAATTCTCAATTGATTAAATAGGAAGGAGACTGTAGACCCTCAATAAGCCAATAGATATTTTGTAAAAAGAATCTTCCCTTGATTGTCTAAGAAGGAAGCATCGATTCCCTATTCTAGTTTATTTCATCGGCATTTCCCATTCTTTTGCTTATCAAATTTCATTAAAATCGATTTTAAACCATTAAGGAAAAAAAAAAGTTTTTTTAATTTTTTTTTTATTCCTCTTTCACTTAATCAATGATATAAATATATAACGAGGAAACAAACAAGATGTGGAAAATTAACATATTCTTTTACAATTATGGTGTTTGACCTTGGCTAGCTAGTTTTAATCGATTCGTTGCTTTCAATTCAATTTTTGTGGGCGTCAATTTATATCCCTAAACTTTGGAGTTTGTATCAATTAAAACTCTACACTAATAATTGTATCAATTTAAATATTAAACTTTTATAAGTGAATCAATTTAAATTTGGACCCTCCTTTTGTGATTTATAACTATTTTCACTTGATTCCATTTAAATCAACTCTATATCACCTATATAAAATTATTATTCTCCCAAAATCCTATCAAAGTAACAAAAAAATTATTACATAATTCTTCTTAAATAAGCAAAGAAAAATAGAGGAAGACGAGAAGATGAAAAATCATTCATATTTATGATAAAAAACCACTACTATACTATCTATTTGATTCTATAATTTATCTTTACTATTATGTTAATCTCTGCATTTAAAGAAGTCTCATACACGTGTGAAAGTTATAATTAATGATTTTAAAACAAAATTCTAACTAAGGGTCTAAATTAATTCACTAATGAAACGTTTAGAGTTTTAATTAATACAATTATTAGTATGAGAGTTTTAAGCGATACGACCCTCAAACGTTTAGAGTTTTAATTAATCTAATTATTAGTTTGAGAGTTTTAAGCAATACATCCCTCAAAATTTTGAGGTATATATATATATGTAAAAATGCATGCAATTGAGAGAGAGACAATTGTGATTGTCTTTTAGAAGCCCCAATAAAGTGGATGAAATGAGGAGATGAAATTTTTGATTCCCAACAAGAAAACTTTAGAACTTAGTAGAGAAAAGAAAGCAAATGGAATTAGGTCCACCATGATGGGCCTGCCATGGCTGATAAAAAGCTCAAAGAAACAGACCCCTTTTCATGTTCAGAGGCTCCTGTTTCTCACATGAGCCAAACCGCAACCAACTCCAAAGAGCTTAAAGTTAAAAGGAATTGGTTCCCATTCGCATATCTGTTAGTTGCTTTTGTTTTTGGAGCTTTCAATCTCATCCATCCAAATATAACCCCTCGAATGTCTTCTCTTCTTTCTCAATTCCTAGTTCTACAACATTAAATCTTCAAACCCTTCCTTTTGAATTCGAGCTCACAGTACACTAATGGAGGGATTATCAAACTGACCCAAATCAAACAAAAGTGATTTTAATCCTAGACAGTTAGGATTAATATGAATCAATAATTAAATTCAGTGGAACCCATCAGTTCAAGTTTTTGGGTTGAGTGACAAATTTAACTATAGTTCAGTAAATAAAACATCTGATAATGACAACAAAACCCTCCACCTATCTCTACAATGGTATGATTTTATCTACTTTAGACATAAGCCCTCATGACTTTGTTTTTGGTTCTCCCAAAAGGCCTCATACTAAATGAAAATAATTGTCCTCACTTATATACTCATAATCACTCATTTCCTTAACCAATGTGGAATTTTGTTTGCAATCCTAACAACATTAATTATCATCTCAAAGGTCGATGGTTCGATTCTTTACCTCTAAATTGTTGTTGAACTTAAAAAAAAGAAACTTTTGATTTGAGGGGTGATTTAACATCTTTCGAAGCAAAAAGTTTTTGAGAAAGGTGATTCATTTTCATAGAATAAGTTCATTAAATGCAATAGTTTCCTAGAACTTGGAATATGACCAGCCATTTTCTATGTGTAGCAACCAAATGAGTATAAAGTATATATAGATATATATATATATATATGAAAGAAATGATATGGTGTTTGTGGGATTCTGTATAAATGGGGTATAATAGTAAGGAACTTTTTGGTTCAAAATGATGGGAAAGTGTTTTTGTGGGGGTGGTATTGGAAATGATGCTGAAATATGTATGGGCTTCAGTGATTGTAAATAATTAAGCTAAAAAGTGAGTCGTGGTACGAAACAAAAAACACAAAGCAAAGCATTAATATGAGGAGCTAAAAATATTGATGATATAAATATATTTATTATAATAATGGGAAAAAAAATATGGTGTAAAGTAAAAGGGCAAAGTGAATAATAGAAGAAGGGATAAAGGACCATTTGTGATGATTGCATGAAGGGGTTTTTCTTTTTCTCACATCTTCTTGATATACCAATAAAAGGGCTCTTCTTCCTTGGTTCAAGAGAAATTGACTTTACTTACTCCTTTTTGGGATGTAACAAAATCATTCTCTCTCTCTCTCTTTCTCAAGTTAATTACTAATGTGTGTGGTGATGAGTGTTCAAGTCCCATCATGCACTATTTTTTTTTCTTTTTCGAGTTTAACAAATGTGGATCTTCTACGGATCTTCCTTATGAAGAAATGTAATAGGTATCTTGTTTACTGAATTATGTGTTTAGATGGGTCAGTTACTGATTTGAATGTTTATGAATATATGACGATGAAATTAAATAAACGAATATATGATGTGTTTATATCAGTATTTTGTTAAATAATTTATAAAAGGAATTGATGGTTTTCTTTGGGAAAGTTAAGTCAGGAGTAAAATAAAAGATTGAAAGTTTAGGAATCAAAATGAAATAAAAATAGAAAAGTTTGAAGATTAAAAATGGGATATAAATTTGGGTTAAATTTATGAATTTTGTACTCATACTTGGTCTTTTGTGTTGAGTTGATTCTCTTCTGTATTAATAATAAAAGTTTGTTTAAATTACAAGTGAAGTTTTGTTATGAAAATCTCACGTTTGTGTCAAATAAATCCCTAAATTTTAGAAATTGTCGAATAGGTCTCTAATTAAACTTTTAACTTTGTATATAATAAGTCCCTAAACTTAAAAGATGTCTAATGGGCCGTCATTGAATTTTCAATTTTGTATCTAATAAGTTGTTTGACCTATTAGATATTTTATAAAATTTACAGATTTATTAGACAAAAATAAAAAAATCAAAGTTCTATTAGACACAAAATTCAATTGTGCCTAATTAAGTCAATGAGGTTTATAAAATGTTGAGTAGATAAATAACCTTTATGACATATAACTAAAAATTTAGAGACTTATTAGACGCTTTTTAAATACATACACTAATTAGACACAAATATGAAAGCTGAGAGACTAAACTTGTAATTTAACCCCAAAATTTGATCATAGTTTCTATTCTTTTTAAAACCTTATTATCAACCATTCTTTCACATAACAAAATTTACAAAATCAATATACGGACTTATTAATTTCTTGTTAATGTTAACTTCCTATTAAAGCTAACCTCATTTTTTTATTGTCAAAGACTATTAATAATAGTCAATATGAACATAGCTAAAAAGTTAAAAGGCATTTCTATCTCTTCTAAAAGATCATAAGTTCAAACTTTCACCACATATTGTAATGTAATATTCTTCAAAAAAAAGAAAAAGAAAAAGAAAAAAAACGACTATTGGTAAGATTTAACATTTTAAAGGACTAAAATAAAATAAATAAACTTCTTATGAGAGAAAGATAGAGAGAGAGAGATTCCTTTGGCAAAGTAAAGATTGAAAAAAAAAATTAAAATAACAAACTTTTGATAGTCTCTCCTGTTGTTTTCTGCTACTATAGCCAAAAAAAAAAAAAAAAAAGCCTCTTCATCCCTTAAAGAAAAAAAACAAAAAACAAAAAATAAAAAGGCACCCTATTCCTCCCCCTCCCTATTTCCCATCTCGCATTTGTTCTTGAATCTCCTCAGTATTCCCACACACTCAGAGATCTCTCAGCCTCAGCCTCAGCCTCAGCTGCAGAGCAAAACCAAACCAAACAAAACACAAAGACAGAAAAATTCAGAATGTTCCATGCCACCAAGAAACCCTCCTCTATGACTTCCCATGACAGGCCAATGTGTGTCCAAGGAGATTCCGGTCTTGTCCTCACCACCGACCCCAAGCCCCGCCTCCGCTGGACCGTTGAGCTCCACGAGCGCTTCGTCGACGCCGTCACTCAGCTCGGAGGACCTGACAGTACGCACTTTCTGTCACTAACTTCTCTACCACAACTTCGTTTTTCTTTCTACTCTCTCCTCATCCTCTCTTAGGGTTCATATTTTTATCCCTTAATTCCTTGCCAGAGGCCACTCCCAAGACCATCATGAGGGTTATGGGCGTCAAGGGCCTCACTCTCTACCATCTCAAGAGCCACCTTCAGGTAATTTTGCTCACCGTGTCTCGATTCTCGTCATCTTCTATTCAAAATATGATTCAAAGAATTAAATTTACCGTAATCCATTAACTTAAACTTTTGAATCAAGAAATAATTTGTTATTTTCTCCCCATTCAACATCGATAATTCTTTCTTGGATCTTTTGCATACTAATTTGGATATAATATTAAAAAAAAAAAACAATAAATTTATCATAATTCATCAAATTAAGCTTTTGAGTTTAGTGATAATTTAACATCATCTTCTATCTAAACGGGGGAGTTCAGAAGTTCAGACTCGGAAAGCAACCTCACAAGGAGTTCAATGATCAATCAATAAAGGATGGTATGAGAGGTGAATTTCAACATTCCCTCTTCAAGTTTCTAACTTTCAATCATGACAGTAATTTAAATTTAAAAATAAAAAAAAATTTTGATTTACAAATTTTCTCTGTGATTATGATCTTGCAGCTTCCGCCTTAGAACTTCAGAGGAACAGTGGATCTTCTTCCAGCTTAATGGACCGTAGTATGAACGAGTATGGCTCTTTATTTATTTTTATTTTTAACATCACAATTTTTGCTTTTCCTTTTTTCAAGGATTTGGTTTTCATGTTTTTTGGTTTAGTTCTTTTACTTTCTTTTGACTCTTTGTTTTTTGTTTGAGGGGACACTTTTATTTTGTGTTTTCTTGTACGACAAGTGTTGTCTGATATTCTTCGAATTAACACATTTAACAACGTACTGAACAACTAACCTTATACTAAAAAAAAAATTACTTATTTTTTGCTAGAATGCAAATGGAGGTCCAGAGACGACTGCATGAACAAATTGAGGTGAGCCCATTATTATTATTATTTTTTCAAGAATTTTAGCATAATTATTATCATTTTGATTTAAATTATCATTCTGACTCAAAAGTTGAACTGATTAAAGTTTGGGTGTATTTATTTTATAGTTTTAATTAATACGTTCATTCTTTTAAAACTCCACCTTATGTGCAGTTTCGAGTATTAGTTTCTATTAAAGTTTGGATAGATTTAATATTTTGACCCTTTATATTAGGGTTCTTTAGCACTCTTTCTTGTCGGTGAGCTTGAATATTAATTTTATTTGATTTATGAGTCAGAAGCTACTGATAAAGTGATATGGAATCATGAAAATTAGAAAATATAATGATTATAAGTTTCGTCTCTCAATTTTTAAGATTGTGGCATCTTGGTGATATTATTTAAGTTTTTTTCTTTTTTTTTTCTTTTTTTTTTGAGTTCATTGTATTATTTGAGGACTACATGACACTAATTTTAGACAAGTTTAAACATTTCGTAGTGTAAAGGTTAAGTCAATAAAGTTATGATAAAGTTATATTAGGCACGAAATTATAAAGTTATGATAAAGTTATATTAGGCACGAAATTAAAAATTCAGGCATTTACTAATTTTTTTAATATAAAAATTAAATAAACTCATTCTAGGAGGTCAAAATCAGAATTTTTTTTCAAGTGGGAAATAAATAGACAACTCTCAAATCACTGTCAAATAAGTTTTGAAAAACTAAATCTTTTTAGGGTAAATTTTGTCTTTTCAACAAAAGAAATGATTGTGAAATTTAATTTGTACAAATGAACTAATTTATAGGTACAAAGACACCTCCAATTGAGGATTGAGGCTCAAGGCAAATACATGCAAAGCATATTGGAGAAAGCTTGCCAAACCCTCGCCGGTGAAAACATGGCCGCCGCCGCCGGACCTTTCAAAACCACTTCCAACAATATTGGAACAACCACCAATCTTGTTTCAGACACCGCCATCAAAGACTTCATTTCACCTCCTCCACCTCACTCCTTCCCTCCTTTTCAAGACATCAACAACCTATTTACCTCCGAACCGCGGGCGCCCCCGCCGCCTCTCATCGACTGCCTCAAGAAGCCCAGCCCCTTCATCTCAAGCGCCGGTAAGACCCCCATTTTCTGGCCGGACGATCTCCGGCTCCAGGACTTAGGAACCCCTCCGGCCACCCTAGCGCCACCACCGCCGCCCATCGGTGGCCCGGCTGACTTGGACCCTCTACAGCTGGAAATGTATGAAACTAAGCCGCCGCCACCGCCGCCACTGCTCTCTGTTGGCAACGATGCGATGAATGAGAAGAAGTTCGACATGTCTTTAAAGCTTGAAAGGCCATCGCCGCGGCATTCGTCTGGACATTCCGATGAGAGGGTGAACAATGGTATGTCTAACAATAATAACCCTACTACAATGTCACAGCCACAGGGAAGAAATTCTTCATTTGGTTGATTAATTAATTGGTGTTCTGTGTAATAATTACTGACTTAAATTTGAATGTAATTAATCAAATATAGATTAGAGGTTAGATCTTGACAAATGCGTATACTGATTATTATGTTTGGAAGGAAAAGGAAAAAAAAATCTTTAACTCTAATAAGTGAAGAGTCAACTCTTCTTCTTGACTTGATACATTGTATATCTTCATCCATTTTGTTTTGAGAAACTGTATGTTATATGCAAGGGAATAAAGAAAACGGTCCGTTTGATAAAATTTTCATTTCTTATTTTTTGCTTTTTGTTTTGTTTGTTGTTGTTGTTGTTTTTTTTTTTTTTGAAAGAATAGGGTTTGTGAAAAAACAGGACAGAAATGTGGTAAAAGGCTAAACTAAAAAGAATGAGAGCTAATTCAAGATATATACTACCATCTCAGATGATGGTTTAAAATTTTCTCGATGTTGTGGATAAGATATATACTACCATCTCAGATGTTGGTTTAAAAATTTTTCGATTGTGAGGATCCCGCATCGAAAAGATGTAGATAGATCTCACAATTTTATAATATACATAGGCTACTTCTCTCATTGTCAATTGGTTTTGAAATTGAATCTCATGCTTATTTAATTATATGACATCAAAGTTTATGAAATTCAAACGGTATTCGGTCCAAAAATTCGAAATCCGACCCAAGAATGGTGAACTCAGGCACCATCTTGAGAAGATATGTTGAGGATCCCACATTAGAAAGATGTAGAGAGACTTCATAATTTATAACATATATGGACTACTCCTCTCATTGTCAATTAATTTTGAGATAGAACATCATGTTTATCTAAATACTTGATCTATAGTAAGTCATGATTGTGCTCTTTTATGGTCTAATGAATAAGAAAATGGAGGTCTACGTCGATGACATGATCAACAAATCTCGGGCAAAAGAAGACTTCACCTTTTGAAGAAAAGACAGACGCGGCTGGATTAATAAGACGAAGGAAAAAAAAAAAGAAGTTATTGGTTGTGAGATAGATATTTGTTTGATAAAATTTTCATTCATTATTTCTTATTTCTTGGTAAAATGAATTAGGTGTTGAGAGAGTGGTAGGTTTGAAAATTTTTTCATTTCTTGATAAAATTTTTTGTTTTTTATTTCTTATTTTTTCGCACAAAGAAAAGATTATTTAATTTCGTCCTCAACTGATCCCTTTAAATTGTTGAATGTATATTGAAACCATAATCTATAATTTACCTCTTCTACATTATTTAACTATATAAAACCGCCAATGCATTGTACCAATCTAATTGAATAATTTCTCAAGAATTGAGTTGAGAGAGATCAATAGAGGGGAATGGAAGAAACAACGCAGTCCAAGGATTACAGAAATCGAGGAAGGTTCTTGTTTGTAGTTTGGGTTTATGTGTGCGCGGTTGCATTAAAAGTTGCAGAGAGACATAATATATGGCAGATTCATTGCAATTAAACATTTATAAATATATATATATATATATGTTTATGTTTTGGTTTCTGTGTTCATTTTCTTCTACCTTTTCTTTTCTTCTTTATTCATTACTCTCTCCTCTCTTCACTTCTAGTTCTCTTGTTTTTATTCACTTTTTATTTTCCCACTGTTTTTTCTTTCTTTTCCTCTTCATCTAAAAAGCCATTTTCTGTTGACAAAAGATCAATTCTCAGATTCTCTCTCTGTTGAGTTTCAGTGTTGTTGGGCCTTGGAATGTATATCCAAATTAATATTGGATCAAAGCCATAGTTTATAATTTTATAGGATAATTAATCTTATAAGAGAAATCCTAAACCTCAAGAAACTATATCATTATGAAGCCCTAATTAAATACCTAAATATTCATTGAATAAGTGAAGGTTTTAATTGTTATAATTATTTTCACTTCTCTAGTTCCCTTTCTTTTGTGGAATGTGTGATTGTGGCAACTCAAATCCCATCAAAGTGTTCTATTTCCTTTCACTTGGTATCTTAATAATCCAAGTCATATGAAATATTGGAAATGCCAACAATCCTACATCAACTTCAGGAAAATGAAACCTTGGTAAAGGGACAATATCTCTTCACTAATATGAGATCTTTTTTTGTGAAAACAAAAGTAAAGTCAAGTGGTATCAAAAATTTAAAGCAGATAATATATATCATATTGTTGTGAAAATATAAAGAGTATGTTTGATCCAATCATAAATTTGTTTGTTTATGATTCTTTTATCTCATTCATTTGTGTACCAAAAACCCACTAAGCTACATAAGTTTCTTATGTTTAATAATCTAGGCCCATTTAATAACCATTTAAATTTGTTGGTCTTTAGTTTTTGAAAGTTGTGTTTATTTTTCCACCATTTTTTTACCATAATTTTTTAATCTTTTCTTAATGAAACATTTGAATTCTTAGCTAAATTTCAAAAACAAAAATAAGTTTTTTAATTTTTTTTTTTTCAAAACTTAGCTAACAAATTAAACAAAGAAACTTATAAATGGAAGGAGTGTTTATAAGCTTACTTTTTAAAAACCATAAACTACATACAAAAATCAAATGGCCCCTAAATTTGTTTGTTTCCTCATATAGCTAAAGCTTTAGAAATTACTGATGATATAACATGCATCAAAAGCAATGGCTGGTTTTTGCCACGAGTGTTTTTTTATGATTCTTTTATCTCATTCATTTGTGCTGATGCGAATAACGCATTAACATGCATGCAAAAACAAATATATAAGTACTATTCGTTTTAAATTGATGATCATCATGCTATCTATATTTGCACACAAATTTTATCCTTAACATGCATACAGAAACATATCCAAACCATATATTAGAATTACCACTTTATTTGTAACAAAGATGCAAACCACACATTATTAAGTTTATTTGCTAAAGTAAGCTTAGCTCAACGATAATTAAAATGTACCATCGATCAAGAGGTCAGAGGTTTGAATCCCTCCACCCTAAATGTTGTTGAACTCAACAAACAAACAAAAAAATGTTATTAAGCTTAATTTTTGTCCACTCACAACATCAAGTACTGGAAGTTCGCCAAAACTCTTATGCTGGTGATTTATTTTTCTTGTTTCCGTGATAATCAAGATAACAATTCTAGGCCAACATGAGCATAGTTCAACCAGCATAAAGCATGAAACCTCGATCGAGAGGTTAGAGGTTTCTAGTTGAGGTTTCGAATCTCCAACCCCACATATTGTCAAACCAAAAAAAGATAACCATTCTAGACCAATACTCATATCATTGTTCTATCTGGAGGGAGCGTACTTAGGGGTAGAGCGCAAAGAAGAAAGGAAGAGAAATTTTCTTAATTAGCTCATCAAGTTAGAAAATTATATTAAAACGGTTAAGATTTAAAAGTTTTCTTTCTAATTTTTTCTTTTAAATTTTCAATGAAAGATAATTATTATATCTAAAGCTGTAAAATTTTGCTCCTCCCTACGAAAATTTTTAGTTGCATGCCTAGGCATTTTTGGGGTTAATCAATTCTACATTAGTAAGAAATATTATTTTCTGTCTAACTAATTTTAGTTAAGTTAGGTAGGTTAGTTTACCTTTGGTTTAATACATACAAATATATCTTGGATACATTCAAACAACAAGCAAATGAATAAATACTAGTACATAGCTCAACTGGTTAAGACATATACCTTCGATAAAGAGGTTAGATGTTCGAATCATCCACTTCCACACATTGTTAAACTAAAAAAAAAAAAGGAAGTAAATAGTAACTTCACACTTTTCTCAAATTCTCACATCCACAATTGTAATGCAAAATTGAGAGAGAGAGAGAGAGAGAGAGAGAGAGAGAGAGAGAGAGAGAGAGAGAGAGAGAGAGCAGCAAGGATTTGAAATAAATGAAGGTATAATTGCTTCCTTAATTTGGACACACAAACATCACTCTATTACACATGTAAATGCCTAAAAAACCCATTACATGGAATTGTGTAACAACTTAATGTAATGTTATGATGGTTAATTAGCTCTCTCTCTCAGCATGCAAAAATAATCTCTCTCTCTCTCTCTCTCTCTCTACATAATATTTTGGAGATTGATTTTAGAGTAAATTGAATGTTGTTGTAAATTTATAATGTACAGTAAACGTAAGTTGGAGTTTAAGGTTGTTTTGGTGAGTGGTTTTACGTTACTGCAATAAGGAAGAGTGTTGGACATTATCTTCTTGCATGGGAAGACTACATAGAGACAAAATCTCCTCTAAAGTTCCATTCATGGAGTCTCTGAACTTGTCGAACTTCATGTACTCGTCCATGCACTCGGGTTTCATTAATGTCTTCGCCTCCCCCATTATGTTCAGCTGAGGGAAGTCCTCGAGCTCCAATGGCGGATAGTACGGATGCTGGTAATGGAGATTCTGATGATCCATAAAATTGCTTGGAATCTGTAAATTAATGCATACAAATATATGTTATTAGATATGTAATGATCAAAATGTTTAAAGGGTTGATTTTGATAATGGTTTTGGCTTGAAAATAGTGTTTATTTATTTATTTTTAGTTCAACAACATGTGTGGAGTGAGAATTCAAATCTCTGACATTTTGGTTGAAGTTATAACTTCTTAACCAGTTGAACTATGTTCAAGTTGGAGTAGTATTTTATTTACTAACAATTTTCTTTGTTTTGTATTATATTTTGAAGATATGTTTATTTAATTATTAAACCCTAACTAAAATTTAGGAGGTAAGGAAATAAATATAGGTTTCATACTTTTTTTTTTTTTTTTGAGATTTGGGTAGGATTTAAGAAGTAAAGTAATTAAAAAGTTACCTAGTTTTTAATTAAAAACAAGAAAGCTAAAAGTAAAATCATTATCAAATCAACCTAGAATAGAGATGTTTGAATTATAAACTAGATGAGTATTTGCGAGATTAAGGATTTGTGAATTTATATAAAATTGTAAGTGTTTTATCAACCTAAGAGACGGATTTTAAAGGTTTTAGTTTATGTAACTTATAAAACAACAATTTCGTAATTTAAGATAAACAAATTTATATACCAAACACAAAGACTTGATTTTCCAAATATGGGGTCTTACAAATCCAAATATATTTTCCAAATATGGGATCTTACAAATCCAAATATAATCTATGGCCTAAATACATTTCCCTTA
This sequence comes from Trichosanthes truncata, assembly GCA_033996785.1. Lineage (NCBI taxonomy): Eukaryota > Viridiplantae > Streptophyta > Magnoliopsida > Cucurbitales > Cucurbitaceae > Trichosanthes > Trichosanthes truncata. Next base: position 22,527,644 of record JAWPNB010000008.1, on the reverse strand, counting down.
AGTTAAAAAATAATCAATAAAGAAGCGACTTTTAAATGCTTTCTAGGGTTAAGTGATTAGCATTGTTATATATTTATATATATATATATATAATAGAAACACTTTAGAGGAAAATGAGGGAAGAAAGATAAGTGGAAGGGGTTTGGTCAAAAGAGGGTCATGGAGTATGGTGAAAAGAGAGACATTTTTGAGTCAATCTAAGAGATAAAAATTAAGATTGGGAGAAGCTTTTGGAAAAGACATTGTGTTTGTGTATTGTCATTTCATTTACTTCAAACTTTTTTTTTTAAACTTTAAAGATAAAAAGACAACACAAAGGGCTTGTAAATGTGGGCCATATTCAAAATTATATATATTTTTTAAAAAAATAATAAAATAAAATATATGCAATGTGCTCTCTCTTCGCGTGCATGAATGCGACCACCATGCATGATTAGTACAACACTTAATCTCTTGATTATAATTTATAATAATTAGCTTTGAATTAGTTCTCTCTTTTTTGAAAAAACAAATCTAGTGATTAAATCATTAAAAAAGAGTAAATTATACTACTTTAGACCATTTAGAGTACCGGCTAAATTATTCAAAATGTCCTAAATATGTTGTTGGTTTCAATTTTTACCTTTTAACTTTTTATAAGTTTTAATTCTAATCTCAATCTTAATTTTAATTTGGCTTTAACCTATGTAGTTTTATTTTTTTATTTTTTATTTTTTTTAGCCCGTAGTCTGTTTTATTTTTACTTTTAACATTCTTAAAGTTTCAATTCTATTTCAATATTTTTTAGTTTTGTTGAGAGAGTTTTTTCAAAAAACAAATTAAAAGATTAGAGGTATAATGAGAGAATTTTTAAAATGTTAAAAGATAAAATTGAAACTAATGTATGATAGTTACATATATTATTCAAATGTATAATGAGAATTTTTAAAATATTAAAAGATAAAGTGCATTTTTATGAGTTAGATCATGAGTTATTTAAAAAATAATAATAATAAGTGAGTTGTTATCACAACGATGCTTAATTATGTACATAAATACATGTTTAATTATACAATTGGAAAGTTCACCAAAATAATTGGGGGAGGGGACTTGCTAATGATGTGATGTCTAAAAAAAATTGTCTTTAAAAGGAAACATTTTCACTTTAGATAAGTTTTTGAAATAAAGTGATATACTCATTAACTTTCTATTTAAGTTCCCTAGAAAAACTGAATTCTTTCTTCCTTGTATACCTCAAATATGGTTCTTTCATTTGAAAAAAAATAAAAATAAAAATAAAAATTTATAAACTTAAAAGGACTGTCTTTTGAAGAAATTGATCACAATTAAGTTTTTTGGAATGATTTTGCTTTTCTTCAATATGATTACTAATGATAATTCAAAAAATAAAACCCTTTCAAAAATATTTTAAAACCCTAACCAACAATAACTTGCTTGAAGTTGACAAAGTGATTGAGAATGAGAATGAGAATAAAGAGGATTTCTACACATAACTAATTAACTACTTCATGATATTGTATGTGTTTATGCATGCATGTGCATGCATGAAAACATAAATATAACATTGAAAATTTTTAAAATAAAGAATTAATTGTTTAATTTTCATGGTATTTAATGAAGTATAATTTATGAAAATTTAGAAGTACCTGGATAAAATTTGAAGGGCAATCAATGTGAATTGAATAGAGATTATTAGCTGCACTATTGGCTTCATTATCAGAGGCCACCGGAGCCGGCAAGTCGTCGGCGACATTCCCTTGTGTGAGATCGGAGGAAGAGTTTTCAGAGCTGAAGATTTTAGGGTTATATTCATGAAAAAAGTGATCAAAACTATCACCATCTTCATTGCTTTCTATCCCTCCTCTTGAACTTTCCGGCCCCCCGCCGTCATCAACTTGCATATCTTGCTCTTCCGCCATCTGCCACACTGGTGCTTCAGCATCAACTCCACTTTCCTTTTCCCCGACAGCTTTCGGTACTTGTGTTGCCTTCTTGAATACGCGACACAATGCATAAGAATCCTGTACCAATATTAAAATATAAGACTTTTGTATAAACAATATTAGTTATTTTCGATCCATTTTATTTAAGTTTAAACTTTTAGGTTCAATGTTAATTTCGAATAATGTTGAGTCTTGTGTTAATATTTGAACTAGCTTATACATGAAGGGAAGTGTTCACATTGATTGAACTTTTACCCTAGTTTTAGTTTATTCATTATTTTTCTAGAAATTATTCAAAAAGAGATGGATGTTTTCAAATATTTTGTGGGTTTTTCAATGATGAAAGGTAGAAAAATTGAGAGAAACAAGTTTTAACCAAAAAGAAAGGGATATATAGCTATGTAGGGTAAAGGGCTAAAGCCTAAGAAAAGAGATGGAAATTAAGTACACACATATATCTAAAGTTATAACCAAAGAGTCTTTCATAAACCCTTGTTGATGTTTGTTCTTTTTCTTTTTGGTTTAGTTCAAGAAGGAAAAAAAAAGAACAAAAAAGGAAAGCACTTGAGAGATATATGTTCTTCCTTTTCTTTAGAGTTTTTTTTTTTTTTCTCTTTTCTTTTTCAGTTGTTGTGAGGATTATTGTTCTTCCTCTTCTTCCTTCCACGCACTTTTTATCATTAATTCACAATGAAAAACTA